>OX276377.1:13200000-16177593 GCA_946251855.1 Alsophila aescularia | reverse complement strand
TTCTTCCGCTCAAATGAATGAACCCCGATTGTTGCCAAATCTGGAAACCCCCGAATGAATCTAGCTCCGATTGTTGCCAATTTTTTTTGAACATTTTATATTTATTCAAATTCTATTGTATGGAGGGCCCTTTATTAAAAGAAAGACGTCTCAAAATACCCTAAAAAGACGTCACATGGTAATGTCCTTTTGACGTAACAGACGTTCCAGACCTATATGATACATCTAAATGACGTAATGTTTCTAACGTAAGAAAGACGTCCCAAAGACCCCAAAAAGACTTCACATGGACATGTCCTTTTTGACGTAACAGACGTTACAGACCAATATGAAACGACTAAATTACATATTTTTTTGACGCTTCATCATGCACATGCAGTAAACAAACACAAATTAAAAATGTATATTACCGCCCATTATAGCTAAGAAGCATCTCGATCACATCAGTTTTCAAACATAAAAACCGATTCATAATCGTACCACTCTTTTGTTAGCTTCGATCCTCACCCCAATTCCCCCCCATTATAGCTAAGAACCATCTCGTTTACCTCAGCTTTGAAACATAAATAACCGCAGCTTAATCGGTCTATTCTTTTGAAAGCTACGATTCTCACCCTCCCCCCCCCCCCCCCTCCTTCCCGCCTTTCCCCATTATAGCTAAGAACCATCTCGTGTACCTCAGCTTTCAAACATAAAAAACCGCAGCTTAATTGGTCCATTCTTTTGGAAGCTACGATTCTCAGGCCCCTTTTTTCATCTCCCCCCCCCCCGCCCCCCTTCCCCTATATAACTAATAACCATCTCGATCACATCTGATTTCAAACAGAAAAACCCGCATCAAAGTCGGTCCATTCATCGATCACATCAGTTTTCAAACATAAAAACCGAATCAAAATCGTTCCATTCTTGTGGTAGCTTCGATCCTCACCCCAATTCCCCCCATTACAGCTAAGAACCATCTCGTGTACCTCAGCTTTCAAACATAAAATACCGCAGCTAAATTGGTCCATTCGTTTGGAAGCTACGATTCTCACCCCTCTTTTTTCATTCCCCCCCCCCCCCCCCATATAACTAAGAATCATCTCGATCACATTAGATTTCAAACAGAAAAACCCGCATCAAAATCAGTCCATTCGTTTGGGAGCTACGATGCCACATACACACACCCTCTCACACACAATGATACACACCCGAAACTTTTATCATCCGTCTCTTTGTTCGGGGGTTAATAAAAGCCACTTTAGTAGTAATATTGTTTAGTCGGAGGAAACAATGCGCAAAATTCGACCATCCAAATTAAGTCAACCTGGCTTAGTTGATCGTGTGATGGATTCGAATACCAAAGCAAGCCACTACCAAGTTCGATCCGCGTCACCGGCTACGTTGTGCAATAAAAATAATTTCATATAATATAAAACTGAAGAGCCTTTGAACATCAAGTTAGTACAAGTCCTCCCCCACACCACGAGAATAAAAAAAAAACATAAATGGTAATTTTTTAATTTTGTTGGTATTAAGTTCGTCACCTGGACGTCGCATGTTGGTCATTTTTTGTTTTTTTTTGTTACCAGATTCATAGGTCCCACTGACGTCTTGTGCCCGTGACATAATTACGGAAAATTTAACGTCATATGATCAGCCCGCAGACGTAACTACGTAGACGTACCAGATTCGGCCATCTTACCTCATATAAATTGGTCCCACTGACGTCACAATAAAACGTCTTGTGCCCGTGACATTTTGATTTCTCAACGGACGTCACACAGACGTCACTTCAGGACGTCTGTTACGTCTATGGCCTACCTTAATGCGACGTCATAATGACCTAATATTCCTACCTGGGAACAAAGAAAAAATTAAATTCATATCAATACTAGCTGCGCCCAGCGGTTTTACCCACGTCCCTCAGGAATCATGCATGTGTTATTCGGGTGCTCCTGGGGATGCTTTACCTCGGAACCTCTGCTTATCAATACTTCCTGGAACAGCCTGTATAAATAAGTAGTGAGGGACAGTAACACACACATGCTTAGTTTCGATATCCACCACTGATGGACAAAGCAACTTATGTCCGCCAGTAAGGGTCAACGAGAGATTTTTTGTTGACTGGTTGACTTATCAACTTCTTTCATGATGTCCACCAGTGTCGGCTCAAAAAGTGTGAGCTGGGCAGTAGCACCACGAGAAATAGCAAAGGTATCCTCGTTACCCTAGGTACTAGTACGACAAAAAGCCGAGCCAAACACATACACTATGTTTAGCTCGACGATTTCTAAATTTTGACTGAACCTTACTTGTCTTTTTCAGCAAATGTGACGATGTCCTCGAGGATTGCCCTCAGTACTACAGAGGGGTCCTAACATACGCTTGCGGCGGCAGCGCGGTACTTGGAATATTGTCGCTATCCATCACTAAAATTATGTGCCAACCTTGTAAAACCAAGCATGAAACTCATTTATAATAGAAAGAATAAAATAAGTTCCTATTTTATACCTTGTCTTTTATTACACACTTTCTTCACAGATAAAAACATCGAATAGGTAGGTAATTTGATTACATTTAATTCAAGTAGGTACAATTTAAATCTATATAAATAAGTTACTTTTCGCACCTTGTCGCTCTCAACGTTAATCATCCTTTATGTCGCATCATACCTAATTATCCTAATAGTCATATATTCTCTCATTGTGACAAGGTACATAAAGTAATAACATACTACAGTAAGGCCGCGGTCCCATTGGGTCCAAAGTAAGCGTTCTTTTTATTCTGGAGAACTAAGGAACCTTATCGTGAACTACAGTATTTTGTGCACACAGAAGTACTTACAAAATAAATAAATCTTGATACTTATGTATGTATCACAAATCACAACTAATATGTTGCCGCTAAAGGAAGATGGGCAGAAATGTAAGCAATAATTGATTTGTCAAAAAATAGGTAAGTTTATGTAAACAACATTTTTGTTGCTTTTACACCTATGTAAATTTGTTGTATGTTCGGAGTAATACTGTCAAGACCGTACACGTGGCTGATCGACAACAATTTAAATATGTGTATTGTATTTAAATACTTCATTGTGTAAATAAAATATATATATAATAAATTAATGTACGAGTTTAACACTTAAAACACAAGATTGAGAAAAAAAAGCAATCACATTTTCGTATTCCCACCGAAAACTCAATCTGCCATGTTCATGACAGTATAACTTCAAACATAAAACGACATAAGTGTCAAAGCAGCTATTGTTCTACATAAAATTACCTATCTTTTGTCAAATTTATAAATTAATGTTAGGCGGCCCAAAAGTGCGCATCGTTCTTTGAGGCTCAGTGGGACCGCAGCCTTACTGTTACAATATAATTTTCTATTACGTATTTAACTTATCGGTGTTTGAAACTGGTATCAAAAGAAAATAAGAAAGTAATCATTAAATGAAATTTCCCACAGTTCCACACACTACAATGAAAATGTATACTTAATATTGAATATCAATAAGTTACAGTCCTTTAAACATTAACTAACATTTAGATTGTTGATAAAACTAAATGACAATGTCAATTAGGTAAGTATCTATTTAAACAGTATAAACAGTATATTATAAATCGTGGAATGCTATAGCACTTACTATCTTTGCAAATCTGGTTTGATCAGCGCCATTTCATCCACAAAAAATAAAAAGACAGCGGAACGGCAAAAACAAACTCTATTGAGTAAATAGGTATCCCACGTGAATGCAGTGCAACCGGAAGGCGGATCAGTACAAATCTTAAGGCGGGGTAGGCTCTCAATTGTTTGTCCTGCTTGTCCAGGTGCAGTGTGAGCGGGAGAGGTGATGCAGCTCGGGAGTCGATATTACATATTTTTTTTGCTTTTCTATCGATAGCTCGATATATACAACTCAATTAAATCTTGTATTCGGTTATTTGTCTAGTTTAATAGGATTGCTATATAATTATTTAAAAAAAGTATGTTTGCTGTCGCTGAAAATAACGAGAACTGCGACGAAACAAGTTATTTTCATGTGGTAGTTTGTGTTTTTTTTCCAAGGATACCGAGGCATTTCTAAAAAAATTTGTTCGGTTATTTGTTTAGGTAGTATAATTTTCTATCCATAGTATTTTTTGGTTCGCATAAAGTTGTTTCTTTACGCCGTTCTCGACGTTTTGCTATTGGTCTTTTTGCTGATTTCGGGACTGACCCCGCCTTAAGTAAGGGGATCGGCGGAGCATGAATTTTGTATCGAAATATATAACCAAAATTTAATCATATTTGGGTTATATTTCGATTCTAGTAAGTATTTTTAAAACAAAATACAGTTGGGAGCCTAGATAAACACTATCCGAATCGAATAAAATCATAACATTGTGGAAATATGCTCCAATTACAAATGATTTTGGTATTACGTTTGTATGGAAAATTCATCCCCCGCCGGACTCTTAAGATATTGAGCTGATAGATCTTTGATAGCTTTTCTGATTGGTGAGATACGAAACGTAGTAGGAAAATTCAATCTAATCTAATAAATATTTTATGGGCTAAAGTTTGCGTCTATATGTATGTATGTTTGTTACCACTGCCTACTAGCGCTGAAAGCAACGGATTTTCATGAAATTTGGTATGCAGATACTATAGGTCCTGGAGTAACACAAAGGATGCTATTCATCGTCATAGTCTACGTGGGTAAAACCGTGGTACGCAGCTAGTTATTTATAAGTCTGTTATATCTAGCGGCACGTAAGTCTAGCGGTGAACGAAACGTGGCGGGATCTTGGCACGTGCCGCTAGGTATACCAATATTTTGAATCATTTTTTTACCTACACTTATATGTAATATAATTAGCTGCACCCCGCGAGTTTGCCCGTGTACAAACTTTACCACCCCTTTAGAAATGGGATTTTTAAAAATCCTCCTTAGTGCTCCCGACTGCTCCCCTAGGTAGGTACTCAATAAATATTACTTCGTAATTTCAAATTTCTAGGAATGAGCCTGTGCGTTGTCTGTCAGTCAGTCGCGGAACTATTTTCTATGTACTTATCTATACAGGTGAGTTTTTAATAGGAATCTCCGGTATCACTGTGACAGCTATGAATGTTAAAGTTTTTTTTCACGAAACGAATCCTCTGCTTAAGTATAACGAACAAAATCTTGTATGTTTTTATTCTAAAGTTGATACAACTTCATGAAAATCAAACTTTTTTATTTTCATACATTATGTTATAGGAAAGAGAAGTCAAAATATAATTTCCTAATGGAAAAATTTGGATCACGGACGAGATTCGAACTCGCATGTACATCCATGCCTCTGCGCGGCACATGCCTCTAAACAATTTGGCTACCGTGACCTATGCACGTCACCCAAATTATTATGTTTTCCATTAAATAATGATCGTATATTATGTTTACGTTAAGCAGACGTTAACTGCTAAAATTATAGTCAAGATTTTGATTTTCATGAAATTGTAGCAACTTAAGAAAAATGTGTTCATTTATACTTTTTGTTTTATCATAAGCAACACATAACTATTATAAGAAACAAAATTATTTTCTCAATTTAGTAGGTATAATACGATTTTTGAAATAATAACTTACTTTTCTTTTCTGCTGCTTAGAACGCACAGAAAGTTATATGAACACATTCTTCTAAAAATGCTACAACTTTATGAAAATCAACATCAAGACTTTCTTGTTCCTAACATAATGTATGAAAATATAAAAAAAAGGAGAGAGCCTTACAGTAGTCGGACATGATGTGTAACATCTGACATCTCACCTAGTAATAGGCAACATTAACATACTGTAGCACCGCGCGCGTTCATTGCTCAACTGTGAATACTTCATCTGATCTATAAATCTTACTTTTCGTCAGAAAACTGTACGTCTGGATAGCTCAGCTTGCAAACGCTCGGCTACTAATGTGATGGACCGGAGTTCTATTCCCGACTGAAGTGTTAACATTTTGCACTAAACATTTTATGTGATGGCTTCTAGCTTGATAGCACCGCGCGCGCTCGTTGGTTAAATCAAATAGCGCACGCTTCCCCGGCTTCCTGTTACACATTGTTTACGCTTTTCACTAAATCACTCCCACAGATTGCACGAAAGCGAGAGGAAAGATGTTACACACTAAAAAAACATGTACTTAGTTGTAGCAAAGAAATAAAATGAGGCAAAACCATTTTGTTCGTTATGAGCAGCAGGACACAATTCCGCGAAAAAATGTTTCTTTTTCAATCGATTTACGCTAGAACAAAAACTATTTTTTTTAAATCCTGAAATGGTAGTTTCAATACGTTGGAAAACCTTTAGATGGATTTCTACGAACACATCTTCCTATCTTGAACTGTTATCATAGCTACTATCGAGATCCCCGTTAAAAAAACTTATCCTGTTTACAAGAAGATGAAAACGACACGATCACATACACAGATTCTGACCCCTAACTAAGATTCTTGTATCTAGGGAATAAGGAACTATGAGGAGCATGGTGCCACTAACACCCAGACTCAGAGCACCTGTCTGTGGTTCACAAATATACTTAAACTGCGCGGGAATCGAAACCGCAACCTCAACGTTGCAGTCAACTCATCACTACGCCACGGAGGCTGTCAAGAAATGAATGTATGTGTCGTAGCAATATCATAGGATTGATAACTGCATGATGTGGTCGGTAGTTTCATGAAATGGTTCTATTTCATGAAATGGTCAGCTAATTTTGACAATATTGTTGAAACATCAACGTATTTCAATCCACGTTTGGCCATATCATTAATGTAGGGTTTTCATGATACCGAAGGTGTTCAAGGCTAAAAAATAAACACGAAGACGAAGGCGGGAGCTCGCTACGCTTTGCTCCCACCTTCGCCTCTTAACCTATCACGGACAAGTCGGGCTTCCGCCTTCGCCTTCTATTTTACGATATGATCTACTATTAATGTTCGACCATATCATGAAGTAGCCGTGCGTTTAGCTGTTCATATCGTCAAATATCGTTCATTCATCTAGCCAAACAATTTCATGCTGTGACCGATAATTTCATTAAATATAACTTTTTCATAATGTGGCCAACAATTTTAGAAATTATCAATTCTACAATATCGCCACGACATATGCAACAAGTACATTTTGGGATATGTTGAATTACATTATTTGTTTAATAGGATTCAAGTTATAGACGCTTAGGAAAGGATCGTAACTATAAAAGATCCTGTTTGTGTCCGACTTGACATGTAACACTAAATTGAGGTGATGTTTGTTACAGTTCATTTTGGCGTTGTGCAGTATCTGAGTTTTCTTTATTCTGACGGCTTCGCTCATCGGCGCTTGAATGTATAAGTGGTACAGATTGGGACATTCATCAATTATTATAGAAGGATCTCCGATCTCAACGTTTTCACCCGTGGTTAACTCCAATACATGAACATTTTCTAATGTCTTACATTTCGATAGAGATGAGAAAAGAGTCCCAAAATCAATCCTCTTATCAGTCAAGCGCAAATTCTTCAATCCCGGGCTCAAATGTATCGCGCGGCTGACGGGGGCTGCGCAGGGAAATATAGGCGGAGATTCAATATTCAAAGTGACTAGATTTACGCAGCTTTTAAACAAAATGTTAAAAAAGTCCGCGCTAAAGCGTACATGTCCGGTTATGCTCAGGAACGTGAGTTTCTGTAGATAATCACAGCTGGAGGGAAGAGTCACAGGGTTCCTGATGAACTCGTCGAAAATCAGCGACAGTTGAAGTCGTTCTTTTGTTTTAAATAGTTCATCATAGTTTAGAACATTCAAAGGTGGGGCAGCTCGCCTTCGTCTAAACTCAGACGGTGGGGGAGGCTTTTCGCAATTATTATCTGCTCTGTCTGCTGGTTCAGGAGTTATATAAAACCAGTCGTATTTCTCAGGGACGGATGTTCCTGTGTAAAGCTGACAATCGCAAGGGAAAAACGGTTTTAGCAACTTCGTCACCTTTCCATAGAAACTGTCATCAAACAGATGAGACTCTTTGTTCCAAATCATTATTGCAGCATTACCTATTATGGCATCTTTATATTCTGTAATATATATCTTATCCGCGTCCACATCGAAATGCTCTTGAAAATAATTCTGGAATGTGGGTGTAGCATATATACAGTATTGTTTGAAATTTTGCTTAATTATAATAAGAGCTTCAATCGTGCTTAAGTCTAACATTGACAAAACGGGCAGCATAAAAAATGATCCAAAAAAAGCGTAAATAGTTGTCCAGTCAAGAAAACATAGAAAGAATTGCTTGAACTTCACCATTGCTATTCGTTCAACTTGTTCAGGTACGTAAATGGTATGCAATCTATCACTCTCCGCTATTGTATACTTCAAGGTGTCTAGCTCCGCTTCTTGTAATAAAAGAAATGGTAATCTGGAGTACAGCAAATTGGTAGCGGAGCCAACAAAATGAACTTGTTTGAAGTTCTTAAACACTTCCTGACATTGTACTACTGAATCCTCCGATATTTTTGATAATCCAGACTTATTAACCATGAAATTCAATGAAACATTTACTATTGTAGGACATACTTCAAATATGTCTAAAAAGTCTGTTAGGTTGAGATTGGTATATGACACATCTAGAGTTAGTAAGTGTTTCATTTTCTTCATAGCCGGTATTAGGTATGTTTTCCTGAGATCGGGAACCCCGCATAAATTGAGTTCCAGTAGGTGTGAAGCAATATCTTTGAAAAAGTTTGTTTTAAAACAGTTTACAGTGGCCAAGGTGTTCATTGACATTTGGCATTCTTTTACTACACCTTGCATTGACACTATGTTCTTTAAGTACGTGCAGGTGTTATACAAGTTGTGCACTGATTTTGTGTCCAAACGTTGTATGATCATGATGATAATTTCTTCCGGGAGCTTCGTTAAAGTCATCCTGAAATAATAGAATTATTAGCTTTAAACAATTATATGACAGGATAGAAGTATTAAGATAAAAGTGTAGCACCTGTGTATAAACTGGCACGTCTAATTCAAGGAAATGTCAATCATCAGGACATACCAAAAACTACTATGTATACACGGGGACATCATTAACACATTAACAGTTAACATCAGTAACAGTTTGCCCCAATGGGCATATTCTCTCTCAGAGAGATGGCCAGTGGTAAATATTTAATCGAAAAAGTAGCTGTTCAATCCTTTGTTAATTATGAATTACGTTAAATGGACGAATCTATACTTATAATAAAGCAGTAAGTACCAAACAAATAAGATAATAAAAAATATTTGTCCAAGGTACTTAAAATAGGCTACTAAACAAGAATGTAACTTTTTTTAAATCGTGGCTGCCTGTTTGTTTGCGCTTCGCGTAAAAACTACTGGACCGATTGCGATGCGGTTTTCAGTGTTGGATAGCTTAGGGGTTGACTTAAAAACTGGGATAGGTACTTGGTATCTTAATCTGATGATTAGATGCCGAGCAATCGATAAAAAACTATTCGACGGCTGAACGAATTTTGAAGAAATGTAGTTTATTGTACTCGAAAGGTACTTTTGGTCCTGGAATAACGCGTATGGGCTACTTTTAAATGACCACGCGGGCGGGCAAAGCCACAGGCACAGCTAGAATTAAATAAGACCAACATTATGAACACAGCTAACATGTTGGGCTGTCACTTTTTTATATATGTAACTGATTTCGTATCCAAAATGTTTTTTTGTAACCAAATCTTTCAGAAGTTTCTGAAGGTCTTTAATTTGCAGTAAAAACAATATTGCAGAGAGAACCGAACCCTGAGGTACAACGGCATTGATAGCCATTTGATCAGACGATCAGCCCTCTAGGACTCTAGGACTAATTGAATAGATCGTTTCTTCAACAAGACATATAAGTTCAAAAACTAAAACCAAACCACGGCCGGATAAAAATAGCCTATGACACTCTTGCGATGAAGACGAACTGATTGATAGCGAGGTTTATTCGTCTTATCAAAATCAGACCAAGTTTTTAGTTTAACACATAACCGTACCTTTAATCCGCCGTAATCGCGTAAAAATATATAGCCCATGACACTCCATAAATAAAGACGAATCGATTGACACCTCGCTCGTCAAAATAGGACTACATTTTTAGTTTGAACACATAACCCTTCCTTTGCTTCGCCGTAGCACAGAATAAATAATAGTACAGCTGTAGTCGGGTAAAAAAAAACAACCTATGATACTCTATACCTGAAGACGAATGGAATGACACCTCGCTTGTCAAAATCGGACCAATAAGGGCGACGCTATGGTGGAACATCCACATAACCACATACATACATACATACATACATACATACATACATACACTGTTAAACTCATTACCCTTCCCTTGCATAGCCGTAGTCGGGTAAAAAAACAGCTATCCAATTGTATAACCCAACAGGTACTCCGTATAATGTGGGAAACAGTGTCAGGATTTAATACGCGAAAAGATCTCCAGTAGGTAGACCAATTTCGGCCAAATCCGTATCCGTCAGTCACTGAGGAGATCATTGTCCTCAAGGTATGCCATGCCAACAGCCTATTGTTGATACGACACGCTTCATACATTTCTGAGTAAGAAGGTTATCGAGATAGGCCAATGTCAGCACGACTACCCTTTTTTGGTACTGGTTGTACATTGGCAAGTTTCCAGCTAGCTTCCAGCACTGAGAGGCGGTACGGCGTGTTAAGATGGGAGACGATTCGGGAGCACAGTCAACACAATCTTTGGAATACCCTCAGGAATGACCACTGGCTTTGTTCACAACTAGGGCTCGAAGCGTTTTGCGAATAAAAACCCCGCATTGAAGAAGGCAGGGAGATATCTCGCCGGTATCTAGATGCGAAGCTTCTGCAGAAAGAGAAGCAAATAAATTCGTTTTCTCTCCAGCAGTGTCAGTCAGTGATCATCTGGTTTCAACAATGGAGACAATGAGAGGCGTCAGAAGTTCACTGGGCCATGTAACAAAAAGTTTTTCTAGTAAAAATCCTCGCATATTCTGCATGAAGCCCGCTCCACATTCTTGTGTGAATTCACGGCACGAATCGTGCGGCGAGTCGCGACAAGACTCACAAGATTGTTTCACTCTCGCGAAAGTTCGCGTCTGCTTCACACTATACCTACCTACAAAGATGGACGCTAAAGTTGCTTCTGCGGGTGCGGGGCATTCTTTCAATTTTGCATCCCAGAACTCGGGTTCTACGTGGAAATATTCTAAAAATGATCCAGTTCGTTAGACCAATTTACGGACATTTAATTCCGCTCAAAAGCTTGCAATACTTAAATTCACTACACAGCCAGGGCTGCCAGAAGTACGATTTGAATCGTACTCCTACGAATTTTTGGCTTTTTAATGATGTACGATCAATAGACCGAGATCGTACGGAAAACGTAAGACTTTTTAAGGTATTATGATAACTAGTTCCACGAATAGTAAAATCAGATGACTTTCCAAAGATGCACGCAATAGATGACGAATGTCGCAGTTTTCCTAATATTATTGATAAAGTTGATCTTACTTTTAAACACTGACGACTTTTGGGGCGTAATCAAAAAAACAATTTGAAAGTTTTGAAACATGGCTCAGTTCGATTTAAATCTTTTATGTTTGTCACATTATAGTTTGGATTATGAACGGGCTTTCAGCGAAGTATTGAAGTAGTGAAACTATGAATAGAACATTATTAGCCGAACAGAAAAAGCGAAAATTGTACAAAGACTAAGCTCCAACAGAAGAAATGATAAAAATCACTGCGAATTTGTAAGTCTAATGGATTATAATTATTAACTCATTTTAGTAATTTAAAAAACTTTTTTGTTGAACTGGTTGTTGGATCTTTTCAATTCAATACGAGTATTCCCCTGGCATGCGACTTTTTTGTAGGTGGTGTACGATCCCATCTTTTTTTACACCTGGCATCCCTGCTTCACACAACCACACGGGGCACTCGCCTTCGCAGCCGTGTCGCATTCGAATGTGGAGCATAGTCGCGTTCGCGCAAAGTTCGCGCTTCGCGGACCGCGAAGCGGTGAGGATCGTAGCTCCCAACCCCACCCGAATGAACCGATTTTGAAGCGGTTTTTTATGTTTGAAAGCTGATGTGAACGTGATGGTTCTTAGCTATATGGAGGGGCGGAGTGGGATTTGAGAAAAGGGGGGGTGAGAATCGTATCTTCCAAATGAATGGACCGATTTAGCTGCTGTTTTTTATGTTTCAAACCTGAGGTAAACGAGATGGTTCTTAGTTATAATGGGGGGGTGTGGGTGGGAATGGGGGTGAGGATCGTAGCTCCCAAACGAATGGATTTTGATGCGGTTTTTATGTTTGAAAACTGATGTGATCGAGATGCTTCTTAGCTATAGCTAAGAAGCATAATGGGGCATATAGCCCATTATAATGGGGGGTGGGGGGTCGGGTGTTATATTTTTTTTTATTTGTGCTTGTTACTATTTTGTGCTCATGTTTCGCGACTGGTTTGCGGCTTCGCGCACGATTCGCAGGGGAATTTAGCGCGCGCTCTGGGCCCCAATTCTACTAAAACAATTGTAATGACAATTGTCATTACAATTGTTTTAGTAGAATTGGGGCCCTGCTAGTTTACCGGCGAAAACAAAGGTAGGTATGGTAGGTATATTAAATGCGTCGCGATAATCGCGCACGCATTTAATATACTATACACTGCTTTATCCCCTTGCTGCATAATATTAAGATCTTTTTACATGATTGACTATTTATAGTCCCAATACATTATAGGCAATTTGATTCTTAGTAAATTAGCGTTATATGTATGACTAGCTGATGCCCGCGGCTTCGCACGCGTGGTCATTTCTCTAGGTCAAAAGTACTCTATGCTATTCCATGACCTAAAATACCGATATACCAACATTTGATTAAAATTCCTTAAGCCGTCAATAAAAAAAAACGATTGCTTGGCTTCTACTCATCAGATTGAGATACTAAGTACACCAGTTTTTAAGTCAACCCCTAAGCTATCCAAAAGTGAAAACCGCATCGCCATCGGTCCAGTAGTTTTTACGTGATGCGCGAACAAACATACAGACAAACAAACTGACAAACAGACAGACACTATTTTAACAAATGCTCTATTCTTGTTCAATAGCTTATTTTAAGTACCTACCCTAGCTAGTCATTTTTTTTTAAATTAACTTCTTTGTACAGACTATTTCGTTCCTATTGCTTTATTATAAGTACTAGCTGATGCCCGCGGCTTGGCACGCGTGGTCATTTCTGTAGGTTATAAGCACTCTTTGTGCTATTCCAGGACCTAAAATACCAATATAGGTATTAGGTACCAACATTTGATCAAAATTCCTTCAACCGTCAAAAATATTATTATCGATTGCTCGGCTTCTACTCATCGGATTGAGATATAAAGTACCCCAGTTTTTAAGTCAAAACATAATAACATATCCAACAGTGAAAACCGCATCGCAATCAGTCCAGTAGTTTTTACGTGATGCGAGAACAAACATACAGACAGACAAACAGACAGACACGATTTTTTAAATATTATATTCTTGTTCAGTAGCTTATTTTATATACCCTTGACTATTTATTTTTTGATTATCTTCTTTGTACAGACTTTTTCGTTCCTATTGCTTTATTATAAGTATAGATAGATTGCAGCGGTGGCATCTTTCATGTTAGGTAATAAGCTTATAAGCGGACTGTGTCCTTTTTTTGATTTGGTTTGATAATGATAATGTTGCAGAAGCTGTATGATGATATGGGGAAGACTTTGGCGTTCCTTTCAGCCAGAGTATATGCTTGCAGCTACCATGGACAGTCAAATTCGCGACTTGTCCACAACCTCCTATAGCGCAGCGCACAAACAAATGCACAGCTAAGCCACTGGTGGCACGCGTCTTTACTTATAAGATTGCATAGTAACATTAAACATTAAGTATCTTCATGAATATTAGTTTAAGGTATAATTTGCAACTTGGATTTAGTTTAACTTCTCATTTGTATTCTGTGTCTTATTTTAAATAATGTCAACAGTATGCATCTCACTTGATTCATGACTTCATCATCATCTCAGCTAATTTCAATTCACTGTTGGGTTTGGGCTTTCTCTCATCACACGTTCTGGGTTTGTGTGAGATGATTCCACCAATGGAAAACAACGTAACTGGTAGGCTAATTTGACAAGGTCCCCTGATCCATGGACTTGTGTGTCTTACTAAACGAGAATTCCATAATAGTTGTATAAATAATATAAAACTTTACTTATCAATAGCTGAGATTTTTGGTCCTCGAATAACATAAAGGATACTTTTATGTAAAACTGATTTCTTGAGAAGTGAGAGAATCTTGAAATTATGCTTAAATTGTATTGTGGACACAAAACCTTGCTTCCTTATTGATAATTTTCACGTGGTTCTTGATCATGCTTTATGGGCAAATCTAATACTGGATGAGGTAGGTAGTAGAACTGCTACACAGCTAATCAGATATACTGTTATTTTTTTTCAATTGTTTTTATGAAGTTTCTAATCAGCCTTTTCTATAAGCCTGCCGTTATTAGAAACTATAGTCACATTGCTTCCATACGTATATTACGTAGAGGGGAGGGGAGAAGGGAGGGAGAAGTTAGGGGAGAAGGGTGGGGAGAAGGGTGGGGGAGAAGGGAGGGGGAGAAGGGAGGGGGAGAAGGGAGGGGAGAAGGGAGGGGGAGAATGGAGGGGGTAGGGAGAACTCCCCCTCAACTCTGCCACTGCCCAGGAATTGTAGAATAGATTTTGAGTTATGTTTTTTTTTAGTAAAATAGTAGTAAAAAAATATATCATGAAACGGTTCTATTTCATGACATGGCTTTTAAGTTTAAAAAAAGGGGGGTTTGAGGGGGACTTCCTTTCTCCCTCCCTCCCCTGCCCCTACCCCTATCCCCTCTACGCCTGTACCAGATTTCTATAATTGTGAGAATTTTTACAACTAAATAATTCATAACTCAAAAACTATACATCTCCTGAGCAGGGGGGGGGGAAGGAACTTCCCTTCCCCTCCCTTTACGCCGGTACCGGGTATCTATAGCCAACCCATAACAGTTAATGATAAGAAACAAATTTGAAAAGCTTAGAACTTGCTGCAAAATATTATTAGTTCTTAGCTTACCACTAGTGGTAGAATATTTTATTTCATAAAACCTCTGCTTTCAAATTCAAATTGTGTTTTTTTATTGCATTCCATAATGGAAAAATAAGGTGGTAATAAACATAATTATTAAAGTAACAGATCATTATGGACCCTGTTGGGCACAACAACTAGAAGAGAGCAGGAGTTATATACCTAAATTAGTTATACCTGTATAACTAATGTAGGTATATAACTCCTGCTGGATTTTTGATATAGGACAGTAAGGACAGGTACCTTAGCCGTTATAGTTAAAGGAAAACGTTCCTAGGAGACCTTCCATAACTCTATGAGAAATTCTGAACTGAATTCACAGGTTTTGGAAAAATGTACAGTCAACAAGAAAATAGTAATTTTACACAAAAACTTTTTTTTATAGTAATCAATCCTGTTTCTTATAAGGACCAAAAATCTCTATTGGACCAACTTACTTGGTGGTTACTTGTTTGTGTACTAGAAATGTCAGAAATTGCGAAAAACTTTTTCCATACATTTTGTAAGACATTACCTTAACCATTGTAGCTACAAGAAAACATTCTTAGGAGACTCCCCTTAATTTTGGATATTTTGACATGCATTCACAGATTTTGGAAAAAATTACTATATTTTTTCAGTTGGTCCGATAGAGACTTTTGATCCTTATAAGAAACAGGATCTTCAGATATATTTTTTTGTAAAGTGCCCGTTTTCTTGACAACTGTAATTTTTTCCAAAATCTAGGAATTCAGGTCATAATATCTCCAAAAGTTAAGTAGAGTCTCATAAGAACGTTTTCCTGTAGCTATTACGGATAAGGTTATTTCTAGTACTCAAACCTCAGTCAGTGTCAACTATAAACTTTTGATCTTTATAAGAAACAGGATTGATTGGCATCAAATAAAGTTTTTGTGTAAAATTACCAGTTTCTTGCTGACTGTACATTTTTTGCAAAATCTGTAAATGCAGTTCAGAATATCTCAAAAAGTTATGGGAGGTCCTTTAAGAACGTTTTCCTGTAACTATAACAGTTAAAGTACCTGCCATTACTGTCCTGCCTCAAAAATCCATAAATTAGGTTCCTACTTTAATTAAGTACCTAAAATTTTAATATTGTTTGTTAGCTTTGAAGAAATTGTGCACAGAATAAAAACATTTTTTAATTAGAAAAAGTTTTAATTTAGCGACAAATACATTTTCCTTTTCAATTTCTTCAAAGCTTTTATACTTTTCGGGATGTAGTTATACATTTTAATCGACATAACGTATGTGCTTGAGCTGTGCATTTTTAATTTGGAGTTTGGAAGCGCTAATCTTTTCTTGTGCCTCAAATTAAATGGGCAATGATTTAATGGGCTTATGGCTGACTAGACACTTCCGTGTTTTTATTGGCATTAATAAATTAAATCTCAATTTGATCTCAATAATTAAAGCTTCGTGTCTAGGTTTGATTAATATACATTTTTATAATATGACTGAAACTCACATGACTGGATCTCACTTTGCTCAATTTCTTGATATTGTTGCTTTGGTCATTTATTATCACAGACAGTCAAAAGTGGACTGAGTAGCACCACTTTTCTTCCTGTAACCAGATCTGGAAATGTAATAAGTCTCATGGAATATTGTTTTCTACCTCAAATCCATTCCAATTACATTTTGATATTTATAATTTCGGCGAAAACAAAATAACAAAGTACCTATTTTATAGTTCTAAAACTTCTTGACATTATTTCAGCTCTCGAAGTGATGTAAATCAATTAAATGCAATTCGATCCGGCTAAGCTCAGCTAACATAGCATTTACATACTTTTCGTAATTTTGCACTTTGCAAAAATATAAAATCGCGACTGGGAGCCGTTCAGGGGTGCGTTTAGGTCAATTATGCAGTATAAAATTTAGACTGACTAAACGTCAAACACCCCGTTCAAGCACACCGCGAGGCGAAAAATTAACCCGACTAAAATTTAATCTGCCCCGTTCACGGGCGTCCGCTGGTATAAGTTTTCGCCTGGCTAGGATAAATTTTAGCGAGGTTTTGAGGTCTTCTTCTTCTTTTTTTATTTGATGGCTTCTGCGGAGGCACTAGCCTACTAGCAATTTCGCCAATGTCAAGTGTAATAGTTTATATAAATGTCACATCACAGTCATTAATTGTCAAGTCAAAGTCACGAATCAGTAAAATGGTGGACATTTACTAAAACTTCCGTAGGAGATTTGGAAAAATCACAAAATGCCATTTATATCTGCGTTTGATTATTTTGCCTACACTCGTGCACGTTAACGAACACATAATGTTTAATATTCACACATCAAAACTCGAAGAAACACAAGATTGAGAATAAAATCAAACTCTACAACACAACATTTTGAATTTTTGCAAAAAACCCCAGGTTTTGAGGTCGCTAAATTTTAGTCTCCTGTCAGAATGACAGCTGTTTGTCATTCGATTCGTGGTTAAATTCAATTTGTTGATTGTTTTATTCGTAAATACTATCTATATTTATAATAATGCAGTAACATAAATTCTGTACAACGAATATAATATAAAAATGATTTAAGGGACATAAATTAAGGTACTGAACATAAATTTGACAAGTCAACAATTGAATTTGACAGATAAACCTATGACTCCGTTCAGCGAACACTCGCTATTTAATTTTTATCCGGTGAAAATTTCGCCGACTTACTTAAACGCACCCCAGTGTGCCCAGTGTGCCGTGCTGTATCTGTCAAAGGCCTGCCTGTGTCATTGTCAGTGATGTCAATGTCAATACGGCTACGTTCGGATTGGCTTGAGGGCGTTTCGGGAAGTTTGAATAAAATTATTACGTAGTATTTACATTCTCTTTGATAAAATGTACACGGGGGTTTTTTGAAAAAACATAGTGTAGTTTGATTTTATTCTCAATCTTGTGATACTTCGAGTGTTCATGTGTAACATTAGTGGAACATTAACCATTAGGTGTTCGTTAACGTGCACGTGTGTGCGCAAATGAATCGGACGTTAAATAAATGACATTTTGAGTTTTTTTCCCTTAACTACCTCGGAAGTATCAATAGAACGTCCACCATTTTATTAAATTGTGTCTTTGACAGTTGGCTGTGACGTGAAGACGTGACAATGAAAATGTCAATACTTTTACTAAAATAAACATGACATTAGCGAAATTGCTAGCCAGGGCCCTATTTCATAAAACTATAGCAGCCTTATTACGGTTGAAGGTCTAAACCTAGGTTCGCGAAGTTCGGGACTAAGGAAAGTTTTGGTTTTGAACAGCCCCCGATTCAGAACCCTTCGATAACTCAGTTGTCGATCGATATGGTATTATTTATTCTGTAGATTCGGTTTAAAATCGTTCAATTCAATACATTTTTCATTCACAATAACGAATCGAATCGATTCAATTCGCTATCGAAAGGTTCTGAACCGGGGGGCTTAAAACGATGGTATTATGGTCGACGGACTACAGAAAGATTGGATAATCCCTAGACGATCCCAAGCAAACGCCAGACCAACCACAGATGAGATGTAACCTTCATTCATTGAACAAAACTGTTCATTCAAAACGTTCCAATCTACTCATTAGTACAAAAAAAAGTAAGTATAACAGAACGGAACGCTAATTTACTGTACCTACATTACGAGATCTGTTTGCAAGAAGATACGTAATTTCCCTTGGAGGTTTTCAGTTTGTTAAGTTCTTAATTATTCGTGACTCTCTGTTTTATTTTTCACGACTAAACGGCTGATCTTGATGAAATTTGGTATGGAGACTGGGGAAGGACATGGCATGGGATACTTTTTACCTTAACTGTAGTCCCCGCAGGCAAAATCGCGAGCAAAAGCTAGTAATACATAAAATCAAATATTTAATGATTAAAGGATGAGTAATATGATTGAATACCTTATATCCTAAATTGTTTATATTGGCTACTAGCTTATGTCAGTGACTTTTTCTGCGCGTTCTTCCATAGGGTAACTATCCTTCCAGTAGTCCCAGTTCCCAGTAGTCTTACTAGTAAGATTACCTATTGGGAATTTTCTTCCCAATAGTTTTACTAGTAAGACTATTCAGAATATTCTTCCATATAGACTTACTGGTAAGACCCCTAGGAATTATGTACCATACCATCCTGAAATATAAAAAATATGATATCTCATAATTATATGACGAATTTTCATATCTGCTCAGTAATCCGTTTCCACCAGGGTGACGCAAGCGCAAGTTATTTAAAAATAATGCAAAATTTCTATACTGAAGTAATCAACTCATAAACAACTAATTCGAAGAAATGTTTGCTACTTACGCGACTTCATAATATGCAATCAGTTAGGTACTCTTGGAACTCACTAGATCATAATATACCTATCTAGAATCTAGTGGGTTTCAAGTAGTTTATAGTTAAAATTTGATGTAATTTTTTTTATAAATAAATTGCAAATATAAGTCTGTTTTTTTTTTGTAAATTTGAACTATATTGTTAAGATAATTTATTTCCCCAGTAGTCTTTACCCCTTGGATTTTTAATTTCGTACCTAGTTGACCTTACCGTACGCCACGCCATAAGAGAAAACAGTATGGCACACTTTTTTTTTGTTTAGATAAATCAAACAGTACAGGCAAAACCAGTTATATAATTTAAAAATTATTTTCTAGGAACGGTCTTGTTCTGAAATTTCCTCAAACAGTTTTGGGTGTATGGTGGTACACGCTTCTCTTCTGGAACAGTACAATCCTCTCGTTCTGCCACAAGTGTGCTCCGCAAAGCGCCGCGAAAATACTGGTCACAATGAAAAAATATAATAAAGGGGTACCAGAAGGTTACAGAGTAAAATAAAATCTATCTATATAATCCAATGTTTGAAAAATTTAACTAAAAATAAAATAACAACCTCCCATTTGATGAAAATATTAATTTAAATTAATATAATTATTGATATATATACACATAAAACCAGTTTTTGATTATTTTAGGGCTCAGTCAAATATTTCATTTTTCAAAAGGATTCCGTAACCAATAAATTTGAGAACCGCTGCTCTAGTTGATTGTTTCTTTCATGTTGATGGCAGTATCATGTACTTAGTATTATCACTAGGTACAACTATAGTTTTTTAATGTTTCTACACTCCCAAATATTCCTCTTAACAAGAAACATACGTTGATGGTATTCGAGGAGAAAATGTGTGCAGAATTATATCTATCCTCTTGTGGAGTTTGCAGGTTGAGGATACTTGTAAGCAAATACTTAATGGGTGCAGGGATACCTGCTGTTCCCAACAGTACCTACACCACACCGTTTATAGCTCCAGCATCAAACATCAAACGGAACAGCCCGAAAGAAAAAAAAACATAATGTTAGTAAACCGGACACAATGTTAGATAAAAAATGCATGAGGTTGTAGAACTGACATGTATTATTATACTAGTACACAGTCTATTACATGTCAGTGGGTTGTGGTCATTGTAGATATCATTTAAATAATAAGGACTACATATACATATTTTTTTGGTTATTGTTTACTTGGTTAAAGAATATCTATGTCTCCATTATGTAATCTATCTGGTTATCTTGGGAAACTCATGCAAAACAAATAACACTAATCCTCTTAATCTAAACAAACAGCTATAAATCCTCTCAGGATAAATTAACCGTGAAAATTCACCTCATGACGAGCTCAATTGCGTAGGTAGGTAGTGAAAGTTATGTGCATTGTGCAACCAGAATTTGATTGTTGTCCCTCGATATGGGTTCATACACATCACACATATCGTCTTTTATCAGATACACAATAGGTAAATGCGACGTCCACATCTACCAAATATGTCGTCGAGCAAATCAATAGTGTCCATTGTGAAGCCAAAGTTGTCAAGAATAGAAGCAAAATACCTAGAAGGAAATAGAGAAAAAAAACAAAACGACCACTGCAAGCAATCCACAATTCTAGCCAAAGAGAATATAATCACTACGTTTTAAGAGGCGGGACCTTCCTACTAGCCAATGAAAGCAATTTATCAGAAATTTATTGGCATCAATGCATCCAACATTACTAACATAAAAGGTCAGACGTTAGCCTATATTGACAATGTCACCAACCTAACGGATAGAGTAGTGCTTGCTTGCATTCTTGGTTTTATCGATATCGATAAAACATGCATGCCCTCGTCAAGGTTTCATATTAATGAAAGACGGTTCCAGTAAGTCCAACGTTGTTTTCTCACAATGCAACAACGTTGGGCTTATTGGATACACATTGCAACAGGTAACTACGGAGCCATGTAATAAAAAACATAGAAATAAAACACTTTTGAACAACGGAGCATTTTATTTTTATTACTTCTTTACAATGTAAATACGAAAATGGATTTTGCAAACATAGGTAAGCTTATCTACTAATGCTTCACTCTGAATTGAGACCTTGTGACGATGTCAAAACCTCTTTCATAATAATACTCATTTGATCTCTTAATTATTACATAATCCATTTCATTCCATTTGATAGTTTGTCATTATTAATTCTAAATTCAAATAACATGTAATTCCGATATTGATTGCATTAGCAAAACCGAATTTTTTGGAAATAATGTTATAAAGTACCTAAATAAGTTTATTACAACTGGACTCTTTTAAAATATATATGATAATACCTTCGTAAGTGGTTGCTTTCATCCGTATCGTTGAAGTTAAATTGAGAGAAGACTGAATAGAATAGTCGAGTGCAAGATCTCTGTTTATGTACATCTCCATAGACTCCTAATTGTTCCTGTAATTTTGTGTCCACTGAGGTTTGGTTCCTGGGCTAGTGGAACTAATCCAAACCCTGGCTCTACCTGACCGACCAGTCATCATGCCTACAAGTTCCTGATTTCTCCGTGTTTTTTAATCTATGTGTTTTATTTTGTGAATCAGTGTTCAATTTTTAAGTCGTCCCACAAAATTCTAAACGGGACTAGGCCATCTTTATTCAATTTTGGAAATATTTGGCAAACCCAGAACAGTTTTTTATACTAAAGTGTATTTAATATATGCATCCCAGTCATTTATGTAAGTAAGACATTTTCATTAATACGTACTTTGTTCCGAATTTCACTGTCGGCCTACCTAGTTCCGAATTACTCTAAACTTTGACGCGTTATTATGCGTGATGCATTAACGCGTAGTTGCATTACCGCAATTTTTTTATTAGTTTTATTAATTTTTAAAGCGTTTCTATCGCACTTAACGTAACCTTTACAGAGTGAACACTTAATTTTATTTGCTGGTCTCATATTAATAAAAATGGACCCTGCGCATCCAAATAAACCAGAATTAATCTATGAATTAAAATGTCGAAATGCTGAGGTCTATACAATAGATACTGCAGAAAATTTACGATCAACGTTATCGACCTTACTTGATAGCTCGAATACTCAGGATTTTCAAAGCCCGTATACATTTGAACAAGATACATACATACATTATGTACTATGAAAGTTACATTGCTTTCATATTCCCGTACCTTACCATATATTTAAATATTTACTTATTACCATTGTAGGTTCCCTACTTACAAATAACCTAGTATTTAAGTTGTAAATAATGTAATTTTAATATAATTTCCCTTTACCTGCTATAGTAGTAGGCACTTAGATACTCAATCTGAGAATTGAACCCTGGGCCTTCTCGGCTCTTGTCATGAGCGTGGTACCTAAACCAGTGAAACGTTTGTACAACAAATAATGAATGAATGAAATGAACGTATAAGCAGAATAAAAAAATACGTATGGGTTTATTCTTGTTTATTTCTAATATCATAAAATAATATACTGAAATGATTTCTGTTAGAATAAATTAAGATGGCCTGTAGGTTTTTTTAGTTGGTTTTGTTTATCGATTTATTAATGGTTAATTTGCACTAATTACGAGTTATAGTGTCAACACGATAATTCCTAATTATGTAGTATCATTTCACAGCAATTTCCGGTCATTTCTATTCATATTTTTTTAATAACAGTTTCCGAAAGTTATTATTTTACTAAGAATTAATTACATTATTTTATATGGTTAATAATGTGGATAGAAATCGTGTCCCCAGCATTTAACTTTTAAAAGTCTTGCACAGCTATTTCCGGTCATTTCTATTCATATTAATAGTTTTTATTTTAATAACAGTTCCAGTATGTTATTGTTTTAATAAGAATTAATTAAATTATTTTAAATAGATAATAATGTAGATAGATTTCGTGTCCGTGGCATTTAACATTTAAAAGTCTTGGAAGCCGAAAGCTGGCATACTCCTTTTAGATTTTTCTTGACAAATTTCAATAGACCATAGAATAGTAATATTATCATGTTTGGACTCTATAGTTCGTTCTTTTTGGTTCGTTCATTGGGATCTGAAAAACAAATTAACTTCACTGTTATGCCAAAGTCCATACATTTGAGACAAATTTAGAATTTATTTGTGGTTGCGCCGGACTGATTCTAGCCTCAACTCAAATCGCAAACGTCAAAATGGCACCGAACCAACCTTAGACTACGCGTTTGGTAGGTTTAACGATGTTACCATAGAAAAACCAAAAATACCAATTCTTCTTGATTTGGGTCTAAACCTGGGTCCAACTCAAAAACCTACCTTAAGCCATCAACTTAATATCACTTAATGTGTTTCATAAAACAATAGTAGTGACCGGCAGTCAACTGACAGTTGTCATGAGAAAAACTTTTTATGAAACGGTGGTTGCATACAAATTACCACGATTTGTAGAATTGTCGTGACAAATGTGACTGGTCGGTTAATCAAAATAAAAAAAACCTTCACATTTTTTATTTTACTGTGACTGTGGCATAACGGCATTGTGAAATGCAATATGACTGACAATAATCAGACACGTTGTGTTTGTTTGATATATGAAACCAAGAAGCTTATTATTATTTGTATGAAACGCAGGTTTGGCGTATTCGACTGAAATTTGTAGTTTTAATATGATTTATTTCTTTAAGGAAGGGGGTGAAGGTTAAAGGAAGGGTGGGGGGATGAGGTAAGGGTGGGGGAAAGTGATTAACATCCTTCCCCACTCTTCTCCCACTTCCCCTTACCCTTCCTTCTTTATTCCTACCCTTCCCTTATTTCCCTGTGATCTTCTTCCACCCTTTTGATGTGTAAACATCTAATGGCACGGTACGGGGGTAACGTCGACTTTTTCCGCCTCAGCTCAGACATATTCGATGTTCACACATCTGGCAGGTGTCCCACGACGGCTCATTTGTTTCCATTTTCCCCTCACTCTTTTTAACATTCCCTCCACCCTTTTTAACATTCCCCCCACCCTTCCTTCTTTCTCCCATTCTGCCCCCACCCTTCCTTTTAGTCTTCCCCCATTTCGCACCACCTACCCCACCTTCCCTACTTCCCGCACCTTTCTCCGACATCCCCCACTATTCGTCCACTTCCTCTTACCTTCCCCTCACTTTCCCTCACCTTCCCTCACTCCCAAAACCTTCCCTTAGGTATGGCCACACCGAGAGGTAACGATCGCGCAGTGATCACGTTGAGGTTTGTCAGCTGAATCACTTTCCTACGTACAATGCAGTGCAGTGGCTCCACTTTCTAAGTCTTCGGCCCCTACCACAGAAGGCAATCATAAAGAAGAATAAATGTATACGAGCCGTTCGGTTTGACCAATAACAACACTTTTGCAATTTTTGCCATTAACTATCCTTCCCAAACGGAACGACAAACGACCCTATTCCCTACATGAACCTCATGGGTGCGCTCACTTACTACGCTGGAGGACGCACGGATCACCCGCGCGATCAATCGAAATCGTTCACGGCGTTATCGGGCGTACGCCTGATTTACTCGAAACATAGTAGGGGAGGGGAGGAGTAGTATGAAACTGACACTTGACAATTGTCAGTTCTATGTGGACGTCCAAAGTCGTTCACTAACTCCGGGTGATCGCACGATAATCGCACGGGTGATTCAAGCGTAGTTAGTGAACGCACCCCATGATTCCCTACGGTATAAAATTACATTTACGAGGTCATTTATTTTTAAATAAATCATTTTTTCATGCAAAAACAACAGTAGTCCTATTAACCAATTTGGTTTCAACAGATTTTCATTATCACTATCACTAATGCTGAGCTATAGAGCCAAAATTGCTATGAAATATTGCTTGTTGTCTATTGAAACAATATAGGTAATTGCTCTGCAGCGATCGAAAATATTTCAAACCGAACGCCAAAGGTGATTTATTTATTTAGCATTTTTCTGATAAAATTGATCAAAACGAACGTTTTAAAATTGTTAGATAAAGTCAAAGTTAGAGTAGTCTGTTTAATATTTCTTCAGCGAATTCGTGTTTTTTTTCAGTAGGTATTATGAATCTATGGGTGTTATAGCCTTCGATCATGTCGCTCATGTAGAAAAATATATTACTCTTAATAAATATCTACTTGCCATAACTTCAACGGAAGTGACGTTATATTGTACTGACAGCACTGAGTAGCATTGATTATGCTTCCTACTAGTGATGTGTATCAATAATACTAGTAAGGTACTAAATTAATCTAAATAGATCCATCAGGCCACTCACGCATGACCTAGTTAATTGATGAGTTTTTATAGTAGGTAAAGGAATTATCAGGTACTTCAGTGGTCGGGTTGGTTCAGGTCAATCGGGTAGTTTCATTACTTCGTGCGTATCGTAATCCACGCATTTAATCGTATTCGTACTGTAGACCAATTACGGATTTGGACTAGATCCACATATTTAGTGTGTGATCCCGACCAGGTACGATCTACCTAAATTCAAATCAAGTTCGTACAAAAACGCACCCAAAGTCCACTTCACCCCATTTTTTAAAGAAAATTATTGAGGTTGTTAGCTTGACTAGGTAATAAAATTTTCAATAAGGTGATGTTCATCTTTTTTTTTTAAAGTTTCACAATGATGCTATGTGGGTTTTCTTGCCTGTAGTTGAATCTAGTCTGGTTTTTGTTTCCGCTATATTAAAGCGTGCCGTAACTGCCGAATCTTCCCACCTTTAGCTAGATCTATGCTTATAGTAGAATGTCATCGATAGACGACTCTAGCTACAGTGTCAACCGATGGTAGATCGCACATTAACATCGAATTTGTCACTGCCATCTTGGACATCGTAATATTTCGCAAATTTATGACTTTGACAGTAGTTCAGTGGCATTAGCTTTGCTCGCAAGGATGTAAAAGCCATCCTAATTAGGCTAATTTGTCTAAGCAAGAAGCAATAGTTAATATCTATGTGCTTGCCTGGAACTTACACTATGCGTCGATCATTTAGGAAGACAATTTTTAGAATCAATTACACCAACCTTTCCAAAAAATATATATATAAAAGTGGCAAAGGGTTTCCGTTGTAATAAGATGGGGTTTCAAGACAGTGGTAACGCGAATAAAGTAAAAAAAATGCATGCAGTAAGGACGTGTGCAAGTAAGAAGAAACAGGCATAATGTGCAAGTAAGAAGGCATAGTTAGCGCCTCCACCTCCATTTTAGATATATTTACGCTTATGAATCAGCCCTACAACAACAGTTTGTACAATTACAATTAGTTTATTGCAATTACGCAACTTTTCTTGGCGAACTTTCATGCCGTTTTAATCGATACTTGACAATTTAAGGTTGTCACTTATCTACCAATTAAGAAAATGTATAATGAAAATCTTATTGCAACCAATATCATCACAACATACGTGATCCTGCTGCTCGCGCTGGTTAGTTATATATCATTATTCTTGGAAAGTTTGAGTATTTCAATAAGTAGTATTTTTTAGTATTAGAAACCAGTTGACGTGTCGCTTCACTAAAGGAAATTTCGCTGGGCTGATGGCAGATGGCAATATGGCTGTAGCTTTCGAGTTTCACTGGCAGTGCGCGGTGCTCGCATCATTTCCAGTACAGGACTAGTATATCTGACGGCTTCTAAGTTTTCATTTTCATTTTTTTAGTGTTTCTTGGTTCTGTTTACATTCATTTTACTGAATTTGTGTGGATAAAATACTGTTTTTTCATATCCGTCGTCACCAATTCCTGCGACGACAAAATGGCGTCGCTTGACGAGGTTTTGCTGCAAAAAGATTTTTTGTATTTTAATGCCTTATCATAAAAACATTCAAAATACTTTGTTATCTAGTGTTTTCGTTAGATTTTTTTCAATGTAATATTCAAATTCAATTTAATTTGGTCGTCAGTTTCCCGAGATATAGTGTATTCCTTGAATTTGCAACAAAATGCTTCTGGTAAGTGTATTATTGCATTTTTCGGCATTGCTTTGGTGTTTTCAATGATATATTATTAATTAAAATGCTTCAAATATTTGTGGAATGTTCTAGAAGTCTTGGGTGTGGCCCTGGAAGACGGTGAAAATATAAGACGTAATTCTGGATTTTAGGGGTTTTGAGATTGTTTACAATGCATTTCGATGTTTTTATGTATTAAAATGTTATTAATCTCACAAAGAAACATTTTCCAATGATTCTTTGTTACGTAATCTTCCTATACCGGACCGTGAAAAATGACTTGGAAATGGGCCTATTTCCACAATTTAACTTCGAAAATTGGTCTTCAATAGTGCATCAAATGAAAATACAAGCTTAGGAGGTTATGTTGATGTATTTTGAGAAATATACCTCTGTTTGAACTGCAAAAAATATGTGAATAAAGTCAATAAATTGTGTTTTTTGAGACATATTTAATTATTATTTATCCTGGGAATTTGTGGTCATTTTCTTCATAACAACATAGTACTTTGAGGTTAGGTCTTCAGATATTTGCTTATAAATTATTGGACTTTGTGTGTGTTCTTACAAGGAATACCTGTGCTTCATGATACACATATTTTTATAAAATCCATGAATTAGCTTCTGTACTTTGCAAATTTACTAGGTTGTTGACCTCCGGATTGTGAGGAATTGTAGCCCTGTACATCCTTTCCAAATGGGTAGTTTATTTTCTTAATATCTAGTACTACTATTGAAATAAGTCACTTAATTTTTGCAGTATTGTTTTACTTTTTCTTGTAAAAATATATTATAATTACATTAATATGCCAAGAGTTAAATCTGGCAAGTAGTACCTAATATACCTACCTAATATAAATTATAAATTGATTGATATAATTGATTTTCTTTTAGAGTAGGAATTTTAAGTACCATTGAGCTTTATTTCAAATAATATATATATATACATCTTTGCCTTTATATTTCACTTGCGCATATTATGTTAATTGCATTATTAATAATATATATATATATATGTATATATATTGTGCCTGGAATACCCTATATGAAGATTTAATGAATTTGCAGACTGGATCAATGAATGAATCTGGAAGTGAGTCCACCAGCGAGAAAGCTGAGAAGACCGACTCCAGCGGCTCGGGAACTGGAAGTGAGAGGTATGTATGATCTTTCACAACTGCGCAGACACTTATGTCATCTATCATTAGTATCTTAGCAGTTTTAAATGCATTATTTTGTTTTTCTTAACAGTGAAAGCGGTACAAGTTCAGGCTCAGGTTCTGATAGATCGGGATCTGCAAAATCAGGGGCTGACAGATCAAATCACAGCGATGATACCAAATCATCACTTAAACACAGTAACGCAAACTCTTCAAAATCAGATCATCATACAGATGGAAATACATCAGATGATGATTCACATAAATCAAAATCTAGGAATAATCATGGAAAGCTTAAATCTGACCTCTGGGAAGACAACCCTGATATTTATGGCATCAGACGTTCAGCCAGATCGAGAAAAGAACCAGATAGATTAAAAATTGCAGAAAGTGACTCAAGTGAAAAGGGCAGAACGCACAGTAGAAAAAGTAGGAAAAGAAGGTAGGAACACATTTTGTTTCTAACATTTACATATATTTACTTAACTTTTGATTTTCTTGAATAATGCAGCTCATACTATAAGAAAATTCATATAAGGATGTAATTTTTAGTGATTCATGGAATTCAGACTCTTCAGATAGTGATAGTGACTTAAAAGGTTCCCCACCGCCACCTTCAAAACGACCCGGCCAAAGAAGTGTACCTCTCAGGAAAAAGAAACCAGCTAGAAGAAGAAAGTTTACCAGCGATGAAGAGGAAAGCACTGAAGGTTCAGATGATGAAGGGAAAAGGTAAGTCTTCACAATGTTACATGGTTACCTCATTCAAAGAATATCACAGGTCTACATTAGGTTCTCTTTGTTCAATAGAACAGCAACCAGGCGGGCAGCAGCAGTTAGTTATAAGGAAGCTAGTGATGAACAAACAGATTCTTCTGATCTTTTAGAAGTAGAGGGTGACGGGGAAGCAGAAGTAGAACCAGAACCAGAAGAACACAGTGAAACCATTGAAAGGGTTCTTGGAATCCGTTGTGGCAAGAAAGGAGGTATGTTACAATACAACTACTTATTAGCATAGATTATCTTTTATGCTTTACCTAAAGTGTACAAAATGTTATGTTTAATTTGTTTATTTAATTTGCATTTTGGTGCAAATATAATGTTGAATTTTAGCTAATGTCCTCTTATCATTATGCAGTCACTGGTAATGTGACTACAGTGTACTATATAGAAGAGAATGGAGACCTTAATGAAGGATGTAATCCTGCTGATGAAGAAACAACTGAACCTCAGTACCTGATCAAATGGAAGGGCTGGTCTCACATACATAATACATGGGAGTCAGAAAAGTCACTTGCAGAGCAAAAAGTTAAAGGACTTAAGAAATTAGAAAATTATATAAAGAAAGAAGGAGAATTGTCGTGGTGGAGATCACAGGCTGGTCCAGAAGATATAGACTACTTTGAATGTCAATCAGAACTACAGCAAGAATTAGTCAAGACATACAACAATGTAGAAAGGATAATAGGTAAATATTCATTTACTATGATAAAATGTACAAGTTATACTCATTTCAGTTTAAGGAATGTAACATTTACTGTTTATTTCGCCAGCTGAACAGACAAGAGAATTGGAAAGTGGTGGAACTGCTCGGGAGTATTTTTGCAAATGGGAGTCTCTTCCATATGCTGATGCCACTTGGGAAGATTCGGCTCTAATAGAAAGAAGATGGCCTGAACAAGTAGAACAGTTTCAACACAGAGAAGCTGCCAAAACCACTCCATCCAGGCACTGTCCTGCTTTAAGAAGACGACCAAAGTTTCACCAAGTTAAAGAACAACCAGATTATATGGGCAAAGATCAGGTGAGGTTTTTTTATTATTGTTGTTGCCCCACTAGAATGTAGTATCCAGCTTGCCACCAACTACAAAGTTAAATATTAAAGTTCTTACAATGCATGGCATGAGTAAGTGTAAAACTGTTGTAATTTATATTATTATAATAACAATTATAAATTTTTATCATGTGGTGTATCAAAATTAAATAACAACCTTTGTAATTCATAATTGTCATCTAGATTGTCTTTTGGACCAACAGAGTGTTTCCGACTTTTATGTTGGACTTCAGCATTATATAAAATTTATAATTTATATTATGATTGTCTGAATAATACTGGCACCAGATTAAATGGATGGATGCATATTAGCAAGGAAAAGATGATTTCCTTGCTAATTTGGCTTTTATTTAATATATTTGAATAATACAGCGTCAGCCTTATAAAAAATAACATTCAATTCAATGTTTTTTGAAGACACATTATATCAATATTGGTCCAGTTTTTTTAGCTTCAGGCTTTTCTCAATAACTCATGGTAGATAAGAAGTACTGTCAATTTTTCTGATTTATATTGCGAGTATTTTAATAATACAGCAGCCACATAATATCCTGTCCGAAGTTTAGAGAAGACACATTAAATCAATATCTACCACTATTTTATATTCAAATTGCGGGTAAATTAATATAGCACAATCATCCATTTTATCAAAATTTAATAGTAGGTACGAAGTACTGTCAATATTTTAAATCTACGATTATATTGCCGTTATTTAAATAATACAGCAATACAGCTTTTCGTGGTATTGCGATATATTTTTGTAATAGGACTTAGTAATATGTCCAGTACCAGACATTTTTATAACAATAGAATAACAATGTAACACTACTCCGTATTGAGTTGTCAGTACTGGAAAGATTAAATAAAACATTTAGTTGTTTTAGACAAAAAAAAAGAAGTGACTGTCTGCCAATATTTTGCATTTATATTGGGAGTAGATCAATATTTCAGCCATTGTGTTTTAAAGATTAATGTTAGTGGCCACCGTCAGCCTATATAGTATATTTATATTGCAGTTAGGTCAATAATACAGCCGCCATTTTGTATTCACTCATTTTAGTTATGAAAAATAGTCATGATAATGGATTTATATTGTGGTTATTTTAATTATTCAGCATAACTTTTATTATTATTCAGCAAAAAAAAACATTTTGCAATGTTTGGGTAATATTTTAGGCTATTATTGCAGGTATTTATAATTATATCCTACGTTTTGTAAGTCACATTCGTTCGTTTTGAATATCACTAAATATTATAGATTAATAACAGTGTTATTAAAAAAATACAGCAGCCACATAATAGGAAGATATGTTACATCAAAAAATTCACATAATTTTAAATGTATATCGAATATAGGGTAGTTTGGTATAGTAGTGTTGGTAGGTGGGGAAGTGTGCTTGTCACCAATGTTTTGGACTTTTATTTAGGATATTTCAATAAAACAGCTTTTTGGAGTATATATTGTGAAGATTAGATTAATATCTGGAAGTGGTTTGTACATATATTGCATCAACTATTTTGGAAAAACTCACTGTAGGTGCGAAGTACTGTCAATATTTTAGATTTATATTGTGGTTATTTCAATAATATAGCAGCCACATAATAGCCTTGTTGCATTATTCTTGGGAAGACACATTACATCAAATAACTTCCTTTATTTTAAATGTATATTGTGTGTAGGGTATATTTGGTATGTGGGGAAGTGTGCTTCTTTTTGGCTTTTATTTAATATATTTGAATAATACAGCGTCAGCCTTATAAAAAATAACATTCAATTCAATGTTTTTTGAAGACACATTATATCAATATTGGTCCAGTTTTTTTTTAGCTTCAGGCTTTTCTCAATAACTCATGGTAGATAAGAAGTACTGTCAATTTTTCTGATTTATATTGCGAGTATTTTAATAATACAGCAGCCACATAATATTCTGTCCGAAGTTTAGAGAAGACACATTAAATCGGAGTATTGTGATTATTAGATAAATATCTGCCAGTGTTTTATACATACTACTTATATTGCGGGTAGGTGAATATAACATCGGCCAAAACTCACGGGAGGAGCGAAGTCTCTCAATATCTTGGATTTCTATCACGGGTATTTCAATAAAACAGCAGCTTAGACTCGTACCAATAATCTATTGAAATTTTGGAAACACACATTTCACATTATATCAATATCTGCCAGTATTATATATTAATATTGCGTGTAGGTGTATATAGCATCGTTCTTTCCGCAAAAACTTTTGTTAGGTGCATTATACTATCAATATTTTAAAGTTATATTGCGGGTATTTCAATAACACAGCAGCCACTTACAGACTCGAAGCAATATTATAGCCGAAATATTTAATAAACAGATATAAATCACTCTTCTGACATTATTTTAGATTTATATTGCGGGTTATTGAATAATACACCAGCTGCTTTGGGAAGAATAATTATTATAGGATTAATGAACGTTACCTACATGTTTATTATTATTGCGAATATATCAATATTGTAGTTCCCCACATTGGATTTTGAACACACATTTTAGTATCGAATATTTGCCAGTAATTTCATAATGCGGGTTAGCAGTGTCTAAAATAAGTCTGCATTAAAGCCGACATTTCGTTCAAGTGTTTATTATCAATGTCAGTATTATTTCAATCATTAGTAACGCTTTTGTTGGTCGTTTTTGTTTTTCTAAAATATTTTAATCAATTATCCACGTACAAAAATAATCAATTTAAAAAAAATTGTTTTGAAATTGCGCATTTCGACTTGCAAGTCATGTAATGGTCGCCATCTTGTATGGTTCACGAGTGGGTTTGAAGGTCAACATCGATTCTACAAAGGAGAGCAAGAGCAGAACTTTTGGCTTCCGTAATACAGACCATAGAATTGCATTAAAATTTTCCAGAGGTACCTAAGTACCTAAATTCTTACATATTTTTGTAGCATGTATACTGGCGAAACTAAATATTTTCTAAAATAATAAAGAAATAAGCATTAAAAGCTCAATTATTATTCCATTACTATATTCAGGCGGTCATGGCTAATGATATCTATGAAGCATTGGTTTTCATGTTGTATTTAAGTATAGTAGCTAAATAAATCATAATGAATAACCTCTGTTTACCCTTGTGACGTCAATTCTAATTATAAAAAATAATTTTGCGCTTTAAGCTTTGCAAAATGGTTGACTTTACATACGTTGATTTTTATATCCGAGTGAAAAATACCAAATTTTCAAGAAATAAGGATTTATTTCTATTTTTAATGAATTAAATTAATGTGAAATTTGTTACAGCGCCACCTCTCGGTTTTTGCTCGAAATAGAACGCTTACGACTTTGTTTGCCACCCGGCACCCGACTTAGTAAATTCTGCGCGAATTGATAGGTGGCGCTATATAACTTGAATTGTCTAACATTATGTACATGTTCCTCATTATGATTATAGCATAAATCGAACGTTTAATTAATTAAAAAAGCCTTAATATTAGTCCAACATATTCTTATTGCCGGGAATTAGGATATTTGACTATACAACACTTATCTTCTCGATCAAACAACATTCATGTGTTGCTTCCGGACCTTGGTTGTTTAAATTGTTATTTATTTAATGTTAATATAAATCATTAAAAATACGTCATTAATTTTATTTTATTTTCCTTTTAGACATACATACTTAGAGATTATCAAATGGATGGATTGAATTGGTTGATACATTCCTGGTGTAAAGACAACTCAGTCATTCTTGCCGATGAAATGGGCTTAGGTAAAACTATTCAGGTAATATTTCCAAACAGTAATAAATTATAATAATGTGAGATTTTATAGAATTTTTGACTTTGATAAAGTTTTTTTTTTCAGACGATATGTTTTTTATATTACCTCATGCAGTCACAGCAGTTGTACGGACCGTTCCTTTGCGTAGTGCCCTTGAGTACGATGACAGCGTGGCAACGGGAGTTCCAGCAGTGGGCACCTGACATCAATGTGGTCACTTACATAGGAGACCTTTCCAGTAGGGAAATTGTGAGTATGACTTTCGATGATGGGTCACAATTGTACCTCTATAATGTTTTGTTTGTAATAGATCAGTGTTTAAAAAATACACTCTTGACTTTCTTATTAGTTTGATTGTCACATTTGGTCATATAATTATTTGTAGGATTCCATACTAGAAGTTTGTGGAAATTGTGGAACCCTATATTGCTGCCAAACGAAAACCTATTGCTGTAGCAATACTGTCTGTCTGTTCTGTCACAGACTTGTAGATCCTAAATGTGATAAGATAGAGAATTTGTTTACACATAATATTCTACACTGGCCACACTTAAAATTAATAGATTTTTTAATTTAAATTGCTTGTCTCCTACTCATCGGATGAAGATACCAAGTATACCAGTTTTTAAGTCAAAACCTAAGCTATCCAACAGTGAATCGCATCGCAATCGGTCCAGTAGTTTTGTTCTAAACCTAGAACAAAATTACCTTTAAATAAAAAATAATAATTGCTTGACTCATCGGATTGAGATAACAAGTGTTGTAATTAAAATAGACCTAAAATGTATACACTGAAGGAGTCAGACAGCTAATATATTATTATCTAGATAACTTTTTGTAAAGAGGCCTACCATACTAGCGTCCAGTCGCTCAATACACTTGCATCGGCACACACGCACTTTTATTTAACATCTCCAAAAAGTTAAGCTCAAAGTGAAACTTGTTACAAGTTTTTAAATCTAAAACTAAGCTATCCAATAGTGAATATCGCGTCGCAATCGGTCCAGTAGTTTTATTCAAAACGTAGTACCACTCTTTTATTTTACTTTATTGCTTGGCTCCTACTCATCGGATTGAGATACCAAGTACACCAGTTTTTAAGTAAAAACCTTAGCTATCCAACAGTGAAAATCACATCGCAAAAGATCCAGTAGTTTTAACGTGATGCGCGAACAGATAGACATTAAAACGGTGGTCCTAAGTTTTGAACCACACTGTAGTTTCGAAATCCAAAAAATATTGTTGAAAGAAATATTTCAAGTACCACCCCACCTCCCGTTCAATATTTCACCACTCCCGACTTGGCCATTTATATGAATGATATTTGAATGTTAATGTTGAATGTTATTTTCTTTTCAGTTACGGCAATTCGAATGGAGTTTTGCAAGCTCGAAAAGACTGAAATTCAATGCAATATTGACTACGTATGAGATTTTACTGAAGGATAGACAATTCCTAAGGTCGTTTAGTTGGGCCTGTTTGTTAGTAGACGAGGCTCACAGGTTAAAAAACGATGATTCTCTGTTGTACAAAGCACTGAAAGAGTTTGACACAAATCATAGATTGCTGGTGACTGGGACGCCTTTACAAAATTCATTGAAAGAACTATGGGCCCTCTTGCATTTTATTATGCCTTACAAGTAAGTACAATCACTTCATTCAACGCTAGACAATCAATTACCTAGAGATGTTTTTTTTTATTTCAAGCCACAATATTGTTTCTTATAACCACTTACTAATTAGTTATTATTATTATTAGTTATTTGCTGTTGAATGAGATAGTGGCGACATAGAGGAGTTTGTAAGGCCGCCTAATTGCCTCTGATTTGGCTTAACGACTGTTAGAGGGATTGATGACTTAACGTGCCCTCCGAAACTATGGATTGATGGCAAACCCTCACATAACATAGAAGTCATAGGTGCGGGGCCGAGGATAGAACCCAGGTGTTGTTAGATTGCATAATCGCACATTACCTCTCGACTACCATCTCTATTGTTCTACTAATTACTACTTGGATATCTGAAAATATTTTTGTTTATAAGTTAACATTTATAGTACTACTAAATATTACATCTAAACTACTACACTTTTTTTTAATTCATATACTAGGTGTGCCCGCGGCTTTGCGTGGTAATTTTTCTGGGATGTATGGACCCTACTGATATTACAGAACCAAAAGTACCAATATCATCAAACTTCGTTCAGACATCAAACTCAAACTTATTGGATTGATATACCAAGTACACCACTTTTTAAGTCAAACCCTCAGCTATCCAATAGTGTAAACCGAATCGAAATCAGTCCAGTTAACTTGATGCGCGAACAAAAAGACACGCCATTTAAAAGTATTGTTAAATTCTTGTTCAGTAGATAGCTTATTTTAAGTCCCCTAGTTTTTTTAAATTATCTACTTTGTACATACTTTTTGTTACTCTTACTGCAGAGGTTTGGCGAAGGAGTAACGTTGTCCAGATAATATCACACGTTATTTTGCAACAAAATAATGCAGTTTTCGTTAAACTGGTCGGCAAGTATTTATTGATGCTTTCAATTCAGATTCGAGACGTGGGAGGAGTTTGAGAAAGACCACGAAGATGCAGCAACGAAGGGTTACGAAAAGCTACACAAGCAGTTGGAGCCTTTTATATTGAGGAGGCAGAAAAAAGACGTTGAGAAATCGCTACCGGCCAAAGTAGAACAGATTTTGAGGGTAGAAATGACGTCGATACAAAAGCAATATTACAAGTGGATTCTGACAAAGAACTACAGTGCTCTGCGCAAAGGCGTGAAAGGGTCGCTGAACACCTTTATCAATATTGTCATTGAATTGAAGAAATGCTGCAATCATGCACTGTTGACGAAACCAGAGGACTATGAGACTAGGGCCTCATTAGCCACAACTGATGCTGTAGAGGTAATCTTTTATCCGTTTCACTATTCACTAAGATTTAGTAGAATATGTGCTTATTAATTGTATCTCTTTTTAGAAATTACTACGAGGTTCTGGAAAACTTCTGCTGTTGGACAAGTTACTGTGCAGGCTAAAAGAGACGGGCCACAGAGTGCTTATATTTTCTCAAATGGTTCGAATGCTGGACATCTTGGCTGAGTACTTGCAAAGACGGCATTTCCCGTTCCAACGCCTCGACGGCAGCATAAAGGGAGAGATAAGGAAGCAAGCGCTCGATCATTTCAACGCGGAGGGTTCGGCAGATTTCTGTTTCTTGCTTTCAACGAGAGCGGGAGGCTTGGGAATTAACTTGGCTACTGCTGACACCGTGATCATCTTCGACTCTGATTGGAACCCTCAAAATGATCTGCAAGCGCAGGCTCGAGCTCATCGTATTGGGCAGAAGAATCAGGTAACACTTCCTACTGGCTATTATCAGTGACGTGACTTTGACCTTTGAGCGATTTGAAATAAATGAAGTGAAATTCACAGGTCAACATTTATAGATTGGTTACTGCCAGGTCTGTTGAGGAGGACATTGTGGAAAGGGCTAAGCGGAAGATGGTGCTGGACCATCTCGTGATCCAACGAATGGACACAACGGGGCGGACGGTGCTGAACAAGCGGGATGGAGCCCCGGCAACCACGGCCAATAATCCTTTCAATAAAGAAGATCTGAATGCCATCTTGAAGTTTGGCGCCGAGGAGCTGTTCAAAGATGACGATGAGAATGATGAGGAACCTGTCGTAAGTATTATTTTCAAAACTAACACTCGTACTCCGCATTAGGATTCCCTGTGTCGCAAGTGGCATGGACACACTCATTTCAAAACCCGATACAGACGTTTATGTCACACAAATGTTTGATTCGAATCTGGGAGACAAACGTTTATGTCACACAAATGTTTGATTCGAATCTGGGACACTAAGCTCGGCAGGCAGGGGCGCTAACAACTGCGCCACTGCGCCACTAACAACTGACCCAATTCTGGGTCTCGAGAACACTCGAGAACACGGTTTACCACAATGATAATCGGTTCTGCGGCTAATATGGCCAGCCCACTGCCACTTCAGCTTGCTAATTCTCAGTGCTATGTCGGTAACCTTGTTTTTTTCCCCTCATCACCTCGTTTCGGATTCGATCCCTGAGAGAAACTCGCATAGATCTCTCCTTAGCCCAGCAGAGCGACTTCAAGTTTCTTACAATGTTCGTATTTTTTCAGTGTGATATTGATGAAATCCTGCAAAGAGCCGAGACGCGGGATGAAGGGCCCGCAATGGCTGGTGATGAACTTCTGTCTGCATTCAAAGTAGCCAGTTTTGCCTTCGATGAAGACAAAGCTGTTATGGAAGTTAAGAAGGAAAACGCCGAAGAGGAAAGCAAAGACTGGGTATGCAGATTTCTATCCTGTTACATTTGTGAAAGAGTCTTAGTTTTCTATCCTGTTACATTTGTGAAAGAGTTATATTTCTATCCTGTTACATTTGCGAGAGTTATATTTCTATTCTGTTATATTTGTGAAAGAGTTCTATTTCTATCCTGTTACATTTGTGAAAGAGTTATATTTCTATCCTGTTACATTTGTGAAAGAGTCTTAGATTTCTATCTTGTTACATTTGTGAAAGAGTTATATTTCTATCCTGTTACATTTGTGAGAGTTATATTTCTATCCTGTTACATTTGTGAAAGAGTCTTTTCTATCCTGTTACATTTGTGAAACAGTCTTAGATTTCTATCCTGTTACATATGTGAAAGAGTCTTGAGAGATGATCATTCATAATCATTTGCATTGTTGTTTTAGGATGATATTATACCGGAAAACGTTCGAAAAACTATCGCCGAACAGGAGAAGAGTAAAGAAATGGAAGATTTGTACTTACCACCGAGACGGAAACAATTGCAGCAGAATAATGCCGATGCTAGTAAGTTTATACTTTATTTAAAACTAGCTGTGCCCGTGGTTTAGCTCGCGTATCTACTCATCGGATTTATATACCAAGTACACCAGTTTTTAAATCAAACCCTAAGCTATCCAATAGTGAAAACCGCGTCGCAATCGGTTCAGTAGTTTTTACGTTATGCGCGAACAGACAAACAAACAAACGATTTAAAAAAAAACTTGTTTAGTAGCTTATTTTAAGTAACCTATACATTTTTTTTTATTATCTTCATTGTACAGACTTGGTGCTTACTGCTTTATTATCCATACCAATGTATAAAAGTGGAACGTTGTCTGTTTGTTTGTATGTTTGGGGAGCTTGCACGCGATAACGGCTGGACGGATTTTGATGAAATTTGGAATGGAGGTAGCTTATACCCTGGAATAAAACTTTTTTTTTTATATCCCGGAAAATTGTAAGTTTCTACGGGAAAACTGGGAAATGTTGATTACTCGCTGTAAGGAACGGTTCCCATGGAAACAAAATAACAAGTCTGTCAATAAACATCAAGAGCGTTGGTGCTATACAGTAGTCGCAGCCAATGTATATGTTTGTGAAGTTAGGCTTTGTGAACGATTGCGCAGGTACTGCTGTGCGGATAAAAACAGCATAAAGTAAGAGCGAGATAGAATATGCTAAAAACGTAAGCGAGTGAGCGAGGCAGTTATACACTGCTGTCTTCACCTTCAACATTCGGATTACGCCTGAATTATTGAAGTTTGCGCAGCGACTAGCAGACAACTTCCGAGACACATACTTCCGCTGCGACTACTGTACCTACTTTTGCATTGGTTTTTAATATCCTAGAAGAACCTAAGATGCGTTTTTTCGCGATAAACTGAAATCCGCGTGGACGAAGTCGCGGGCGGGAAAGCTAGTAAGTATATATACACTTAGGAACTGTTTTAGCATTAGCTTGCCATGCGCCCTTGCCATATGATACTGATAATCCGTAATTGCACTTATTCTATGTGGGAACACTGGGAACAATAAGGTCTGAACTGACGCCCACTATCGAAGTATTTTGCATTTCCCCGGCCAGTACCGGCGCCTCTTCAAATTTATACGGAACTAGTGATTCGCCCCGGCTTCGCACGGCTCACACGGCGGCATTTGTCTTCTAGCATTAAACTACACGTGCTAACTGCTAAATAAAAATTACGCCAATAAGCGTAATTCAAAATCTTTGGCAGCAACGCTTGTGGTGCTTTTTGACAGACTTGTTATTATTTGGTTTTCTCGGCAGCTTGTCAGTCCGTTCCTTACTGCGAGTAATCGATATTTTTATGGACAAATTTTTGATACCTTTGGTTTCTTTAATGCAATTTTTGAAAGGACCTCAATTTTTTTGAAAAATAACATGCTTCCCTTGATACTCGCCGATAATGTAGCTTTCTATAAGTAAAAGAATTTTCAAAAAGTGTTTTTGTGTTTATCCATTACAAACAAACATACAAAAAATCAAATCTCTCCTATTTATAATATATTAGCTGCGCCCCGTGGTTTCACCAGCGTGAGGGATGATGATGATGATGATGATGAAAGTATCGTACGTGTTAATCCGGGGGTATAAGCTATCTCCATTCCAAATTTAATCAAAATCCGTTCACTCGTTTGAGAGTAAAGTATGATGATAATGATGAAACGTATCATTTATGTGTTATTATAGGGTATAAAGCTATCTCCATTCCAAATTTTATCAAAATCCGTTCAGCTCTTTGAGATTGAAGTATGATGATGATGATGGCGAAAAGTATCCTATGTGTTATTCCAGGATATAAGCTATCACCATTCCAAATTTCATCAAAATCTGTCCAGCCGTTATAGCGTTTTAATTCCTCAAACAGACAAACAGACGACGTTTCACTTTTATATAATGGTGTGGATTTTAATGTACCCATAGTAACTTCTAAAAAAAACGCCAGTAAGCGTAATTCAAAATCATTGGCAGCAGTGTTTTTTGACCATAGACAACTGCATTTATTACTCACCTACTTGACAGACTTCTTATATGGCAATGTCTTTTCGTTCTTTATTTTTGATACCTTGGGTTATATTATTGCAACTTTCGTATGGACCTCTAATTTTTTGAAAAATAATTACTGCCCATTTTACTCGCTGTTAATGTAGCTATCTATAAGAGAAAGATTTTTTAAAATCGGTGTAGTATTTTTTGAGTTTATCCATTACAAACAAACAATCAAATCTTTCCACTTTATAATATTAGTGTAGACTAGGTGCGTCCCACGGATTTGTAATAAAATTAATAAAGCCTATGTTCTTTCTTTTGCATGATGATGCACTCTATTTAGCTACTTGTAAAATTTCATTAAGTTCGGTTCAGCCGGTTAGTCGTGAAAAGGTAACATAAATCAGAGACAGAGTTTACATTCGCATTTATAGGATTGGTGTGATAGTAGGGCTTTGGTCGCTATATGTACATCAGCAAAACAGCCCTCGTACTGGGCAGGCGGGCGGGTAGAAAATTGAAATGTTACTTATGTTCCATTGAAAATGTTGATGGAACAGAAGGCGGCCGGAAGCGACGTGGGCGCTCGGGCGACGGCGGCGATGCTGACGGTGCCGACGGGGACGGTGAGGCCGACAGCGACTACTCGGAAGGTGACGCCAGCGCCGACGACGACCGCCCCAAGAAGCGCGGCCGCCCGCCCGCCTCGCACCGGGAGAAGATCAAAGGCTTCACTGATGCTGAGGTAACGAACAGTGAATACTTTAAGCTATTTTGTGAACAGCCTACATCAAATTTTAAGACAAGATAAAAACACGAATGCCTCACAAAAAAATATAAAAACTACTTCAAAATCGACCCACATTTGACGGAGATATCGCGTCATAAAGTGGGTGGAAGTTAATAAAATTTATTCATCTCCTAATTTTCCATCTTTAGATGTGGATTGCTTTCACCCCTGAGGCATACCCTATCCATCAAAAAATATATTTTTGTAATCGATCCACAATAATTGACGGGAGATATCGCGTAACATACATACAAAAAAAACATACTGGTCGAATTGAAAACCACCTCTTGAAGTCGTTTGAAAAAAGAAAATAGCCTATTTCACTTGGAATTATGTAAGGATTCTAACGATACCCCATTACATCCAAATCTGTTCAGGTATTTAAAAGTTATGTTGAAATAAAGAAAGAGATACATACATGAACCCTAAAACATTACACTCCTTTTTGGGGAGTCTTGTAATAATAAAAAATAAATAGACAAAGGTTGTCTGGAAGAAAAATACAACAACAATTGGATACCGTCAATTGTACCCATTTTTATGTAGTCCAATGTTTATTTTTTTCTGTCTTGGTTAATTCATGTATTGTTAACATAACGGTTATTCATAAAACATACTATGAATGAGATGTAAGAAGAGAGAGGAAACGACCAACCACGTTTTAAAGACCATGCTGTCTATATTTTACGCTTTATGCATTTATGCTACTTGCTTGTTTTTCGTATGAGGTAGTGCTGGCCTCTGGTGCCAGTTTGTCTGGCTGCCCGATGGCGTCTGTGCTCTCCGCTGCACAGAGCGATGTAAAACCCCAGATAACTTAGAAAACCTAGTACCGAACCCAGTATCAGAGGATTCTAAGTCGCACTAGTATAGTGATAGGCTACCATCGCTCATATTATGCTGAATCAAGCATTTATCATATCAATTTAAAACCTATAATTATATGTGACTAGCTGTGCCACGAGGATTCACCCGCGTGGTCAATGATAAAAAAAACAGTTTTTTTCCTAAACCACCCCAGTACAGAAGAGAATAAAAAAGTACGAATCGAGCGAGCAATTCGCGTGTTTTTTGCTTTATTGATAGTAAAGCGTGAGTTTCGCTTAATTGATTATTATATAAATACAAGATAGAGTTTGACCTTCTTTTTTTTTACTATTTTTGATATTTTTTTACCCTTTTGTTATTTTTACAACTTTTTAAAAGGAAAATATAGTTTCTTATCGATTGCTAAGATAAAATGTACCATATGTATGTCATAGTAAAATAATTCTTCAGCAGAAACATCAATACGTACCAAAATATAATTATAATCTACATTATAATTTATTTTCCTTGTAGATTCGAAGATTCGTCAAAAGTTACAAGAAGTTTTCGGCGCCGTTGAAGCATTTAGATAGTATAGCGTGTGACGCAGAACTGCAAGAGAAACCTCTGGCGGAGCTCAAGAAGCTGGGAGAAATCTTGGAAGAAAGATGCAAAGCCGTTCTGAACGATACTTCGGAAACTTCCAGTAAATTCCTCCTTTATTTGTTCACTTACTACTTAGCTATCACTCTACGATTTATCTATCTGTGCTATCACTGACCATTTTTGATTAAATTTATTTGTGATTTTGAGCGAAGTATAGGATGTATCGAAAAATCGCTAAGCCAGGTTAACTTAAAAACTGAACTATCTGACGAAGCAAACTCTGGGTAGACCTGTGTAGACCTCGCGCGTACAATTTGTTATGCACACAATCTAGCGGTGCAGAGTAGCGCCATCTAGTTACCTTATTGTAATACTAACATTAATAGCCAAGGTGCTCCATCAATCCCTGCCTAGTAGGTAAAGGGCTGATTCCACTGGTAGAAACCTAAAAGTGAGAAATATACTGCATTTTGAGGAGCTATTCTGCTTATCACTCCGAAGATCCTCGTCAGATTTTCACCAAATTTGTATGAGACCAATTTAAAGTTACTACATTTCAAATAAAAAAAGAACCATCGAAATCGGATTTAATATTGCGGAGAAATTCAGTAGCCCCCTTTTTACCCTTTTTTTGGAGAAGTACTCAGTACCCCCCCAATCAAAAATCAAAGACGATTAAAAAATTCTAAAAATTCGCTTAACCTGTATACCAAGTTTCGTTTAGATCGGTTGAGAAATGAGACCTGTAGAGGAGAACAGCCGGAAATCCGGCCAGACATCCGGACATACGAAAGAATTTTTGCCGAAGCTGAAACAGAGTAGCTTCGCTCGCGCTTCGCGCTCGCTCGGTTAATTAAACCCTCGCCTGTCGCGCGAACACTAACAAATAAAAAACAAAACAATTGCGTAAATAATGCGTTAAAACACCGAAAAAGAGCAAAGCTTCGTCGAAATAATAATATACTGCAATTATTTTTTTCTTAGGTGAAAATCTAGTGAAAAGACTAGAAAAATTACACATAAAAATAATAATGTTTTTACTTGATAATAATATGAAGTATTGCATATTTTCATTCCAATAGTAGGGTTTTTGATACACACTGCGCCATATAGTCTGAAATAATCTAATAATGTCTAATATGGAAATATGTCTGATATAAAACTTTTAAAATTTTCCAGATGAACAAAATGACGGTGGTCGCAAAAATACCAGAAAAACATTTAAGCTCGGCGGAGTACCGGTTAATGCAAAGACGTTTTCAGCAAGCCTCGATGAGTTGGCACCCCTGGATGTGTTTCTGCCGGATACTAAAGAAGAGAGGCTCAAATGGCAGTTAGACTTCAGGTAAGCATGGTTTTGCTATAACAGTGAAAGTGTAGTGCTAGTAAAGTAAAAGTGTTTATTTTAAATAGGCAACATAAATATAGTACTTTTCAAGTCAAAAACTAATATCTGATGAACAAGGAGCAAAAAATATCTTAAAATATGAATATACCAAGTCAATAATTTAGGTAAACTAATATTTTACGAAGTTATTGTCTTGGTCTAATTTCCTCTTCAAGCTCAAAGTATAGTTCAATGCTTTGAGCTTGAAGAGGAAATTTCCTTTACATGTGGATGAGTCTCGCACAGGAAAAGAAAATACTTTTCTAGACTCTAATGGTGATTGGGATATACACCATTATTCAAGCATATTTAATTTTATATATGTATTACAATTTGTAATTATTTAAAAAAAAAGTGTTGGTTATTTTGTAATCTATCTCGCACAGTTGTGTATGTATCCATTGTGATTGTTTTTTTTATACAGGACAAGACCACCAAACTTTGATGTAGAATGGGGGGTTGCTGAAGACTCGAAACTTCTTGCCGGTATTTACCAATACGGTATGGGCTCCTGGGAAGCTATTAAGATGGATTCGTCCTTCGAAATTGGAGATAAAATTCTCACAAACGAGGACAAGAAACCTCAAGCGAAACATTTGCAGTCCCGTTCGGACTACCTTCTAAAACTTATAAAGAAACTCCTCGACCAAAAGAACGGCAAGCAGAAGCAAAGGAAGCCTCGAGGGAAACGAGGCAATAAAGAACCAGTCACAAAAGACATTGTTGAAGATGACGTCAGTTCTGCAGATGATAAGAAAAACAAGGCTGTTAAAAATGATAAAAATGATAAGGTTAGTTTAAAAATGATAAGGTTCGTTTAAAAATGATAAGGTTCGTTTAAAAATGATGAGGTTAGTTCCCGAGACATAAATTACTTAATGAATTAAAAGAAATAATTTCTCATTCTAAAAATAAAATAAAATTATTTATTAAAAAATAAAGTATAAAAAAAAAATTTAATAATATAAATATAAAAAAAAAAAAAAAAAAAAAAAAACAAATTGTAAAGTATTTTTTATGAATCTATAGGGCCTGGGGAGTTGGAGGTAAAAAAATAATTGTTAAACAATTTATGAAACACATTAATATCCAAAAATAAATAATTTACGAGTCTCGAAATACTTCACAAAAATGGTAGTTTTTATAATTACGGACTTGTTGTTCTACAAAATATATATATCACATAATATAATTCTGCCGTTTTTTCTGAATTCCCGTCCAATATAAATGCTATTTAAAAAATACTCCTAAATGGGGCAAAATTGGCACACGGGAGTTCTACTCTAGTCTTGGTTTAAGTTTAATTGGCACACGGGAGTTCTACTCTAGTCTTGGTTTAAGTTTAATTGGCACACGGGAGTTCTACTCTAGTCTTGGTTTAAGTTTAATTGGCACACGGGAGTTCTACTCTAGTCTTGGTTTAAGTTTAATTGGCACACGGGAGTTCTACTCTAGTCTTAGCACTCTGTCTAGTCTCTGGTTTAAGCAAATACTTTTACAATATTGTTTAAAAAACGGGGTTGTCCGATTTTAAGGTATTATTTACAATGAGATTTTAGAATCTTGAGGTATTGATTAATTATAACGCCACTTACACATACATTTTTCTAAAGTAACTATACACAATGTTATGATATAATGCTCCAATCAGTGCATGACAAACATTGAATTGAGAATTGCTGGACATAGGCCTATCCCAAAGCACGCCACTGAGCTCGATCTTCGACTTTTCTTTTCCAACTGGGCGTAAGAGTTGCGCTCTCCACTCAAGAACACCTCTTGCCATATGATTATCGGTCCTTCGGCAAGTCCCACTTCAGCTCGCTAATCACATTGGCTATGGCTATAAATTTGTTATTCTCATTCCAGATTTGATCTTGCTCAGAAACTAATTCTTATAAACATTTTATTTTTAGGGTAAATCAAAATTAGAGGAAATATCAACACACGACGAGACTTCTCAGGACAGAAAAGAGAAAGACAAGAAGAGAACAAAGAAGGATGGCAAGGATCGTGCTAAGGGAGAAAAAGTGAAGGGTCGAAAGAAACCGGCCGGCCCCATGCATTTTACTGCCAACAACGAACCGCGGGCGCTGGAGGTGCTGGGAGACCTTGACCCTTCAGTATTTGAAGAGGTGAGCATTTCACAGCGGTTTGTAGATGTCGCCTGGCTAATTAGTCATCACGCGACTTCAATATGATAGGTGCTTATTTTGGTAAGACAAAAGGATTCACAGTGGACAAAAGGATTCACTCCCATTCCATCATCGTACGGCGATGCGTCAACGTTACATGCTGGATATTCCACCTTACGCACGAATATTCACAAGTGAATAGGTTACTTCTAGCGTGCACCATCATCGCTTAAATCGTCGCTTAACTTCGTGAGATCTTGGTCAAACGCAAAACCTAAAGATATTTAAATTTTGGTCAACATTTCAAAACCCCTGACCAAACTTAGATAACCGTCTTAAATCGATCAAAGTCCATTTCAATGTTTGTGCACGACACAGATCCCCTCGATTCAGATCTTCATTGTGCTGCTCATGATCAGACCCTCATACTGCGGGTACGAAATAATGTAATAGAAATTGAACATTTGAGCGCAAAATCAATAGCTGCAATAGTGCCCTAGATCCTTTTACAAACAGTGAACAGAGGTGAATATCTCGAGAACGATTTCTCGAAAACAACTCGCCAACTTCAGATAACATTTGGAGCTACGATGCCACATACAGTAGTCGCATCCAAATCTATATGTTTGTGAAGTTAGGCTCTGTGAACTTTTGCGCAGTTACTGCAGTGGGGATAAAACAAAAAGTAAGAGCAAGATAGAATATGCGAAAAACGTAAGCGAGTGAGCGAGGCAGTTATACAATGCTGTCTTCACCTTCAACATTGGGATTGCGCCAGAAAAATAGCAGTTTGCGCAGCGACTAACAGACAACTTTCGAGACACATACTGTGTAGGTATTAATGAACTTTATTTATCTTTTTCGTATTTTTCAGTGCAAAGAAAAGATGAGACCTGTCAAGAAGGCGCTCAGAGCCCTCGACAACCCTGATCAAACACTCACAGAAACGGAACAAGTAGCGAAAACGCGATCCTGTCTCGCACAAATAGGACAGCAAATAGACATCTGTCTGGAATTATATCCGGACAATGACAAGAAAGCAGAATGGAGAAGCAATCTCTGGTACTTTGTGTCCAAATTCACTAACTTCGATGCCAAACAGTTGTACCGACTGTACAAGTTTGGGCTCAAGAAAAGTGAAGGCAACAAAAAATCTGGAAAACACAAAGAAAATGTGAAAGTAAGTCATCATCATAAGGTTGAAGGCCTTAGAGTTTGTGTTTGTATCTAGATTAGTAACTAGCTGTGCCCACGGCTTCGCATGCGTGGTAATTTCTCTAGGTTGTACTCTGTGCTATTCCTAGACCTGAAATACCAATATGTGATCAAAATTCCTTCAGCCGCCAAAAAGTTTTTTATCGATTGCTCGGCTTCTACTAATCAGATTGAGATACACAGTTACCCAGTTTTCAAGTCATACCCAATTGATCAAACAGTGAAAACCCCATCGCAAATCGGTCCAGTAGTTTTTATGTGATGTCCGAACAAACATACAAACAGACATACAATACTTTAAAAAAAAACTTGTTCAGTATGTAGCTTATTTTAAGCACCATTTTTAGACCATTTTTTATTATCTCCATTTTACAGACTTTTTCGTACAAATTGCTTTATTATAAGTTAAGATTGTATATTTTTTCAGGCAAATAATAAAAATAATCACAACGCGAACAATCACGTAAAGTCGTCGAAAAAAGATTCAAAGCACAATGACGCTAATAACAAGAAGGAGAAGAGACCAAAGAATGACAAATCAGAGAAGAACGACAAAGTCCCCCACGCGTCGGGCGTGAAGAGAAAGTTGGAGGAAGGGGAATGTGATCCTGACCCGAGTGAAAGTAAACGTCACGAGAGGTGAGTTCTTGACACGTTGGGCATACATTTGTAAACAACAAATTTTTGTGGCTATGAAGTTAGGCTCTGTGAATGATTCCGCAGGTTATTGAACCTATTGAGCTATTGAACCGCGATAAAGCATGTCGATTGCCTAAAATTTTCTCTTTTAAAAAGTGCCAGAATTGTTATTTTTTTGGAAATAGGAAAAAGTAAGAAAAATAAAAAAACAAAAATCGAAAATTATGGCAAAATCTTAAACAAACACTTAAGCGGCAAAAGAGGAAATTTCGCAAAAAAATAAATACGATCGACTTATTATCGCGGTTCAATAGTTAACAGAATTGGGGCCCTGCTGTGAGCATACAACCGTATAAAGTAAGAGCAAGATAGATGATGCGAAAAACGTAAGAGAGTGAGCCACTTATACAATGCTGTCTTCACCTTCATTATTGGGACTTTGAAAATAGCAGCTTTCGCAGCGACTTGCAGACAACTTCCGAGCCACAAAGATTTGTTGTGACTACTGTAGTTATTGGCATATCCACTACTCTCCTTGTGACATTGTCACTACACTAACAGAGACCTACTTACCTTTATTAGTGGACCTATTCCCTCGCATGCTTCGACATCTCTGCCGTTGTAATCATGTAGTTAACCCCGTTAGTTTGTTCACCGCCATACCGCTTGTTCCATACCAGCAGACATAAACACAAGAACAAAGACCGCAAGGATAGGGATGGGAGCATGAAGCGGGACGATTTGATGTACAGAGAGCGGAGCCGGTCGGAGCGCGATAGGGACCGAGACCGAGATCGCGAGCGGGACCGAGACCGGGGCAGGGACCGGGAGCGGGACAGAGATCGGGAGCGGGATAGGGACCGGTCGCGCACGCGGCGGGACAGCGGCGGCCTGGGCACGCCGCGCTCGCGGGCGCCCTACGGCATGGCGCACCCGCATCCTGAGCACCCCACGCACCCCGCCTGGACGGCGCCGGCCTATCCAGGGCCCAGGCAGTACCGCGGCGACCGCAATCCTAGAACACACGACAAGAGGAGGTGAGTTTATTGCTTTACTAATCTATTGTATTACAGCTGTCAACATTTTTTAAAGTTTTTTTTGTATTATTCAGTGTATCTATACTTATAATAAAGCAATAAGAACGAAACTGTTCAATGAAGATAATTTAAAAAAATATGGTCTAGGGTACTTATAAATACTGAACAAAAATATAACATTTTTGAAAATCGTATCTGTCTGTTTATCTGTTTGTTTGTTTGTTAGTTAGTTAGATTGTATGTTTGTTTGCGCATCACATAAAAACTACTAGACCAATTGCGATGCGGTTTTCACTGTTGCATAGCTTAGGGTTTGACTTAAAAACTAGAGTTCTTGGTATCATAATCCGATGATTAGATACCGAGCAATCGATAAAAAACTATTTAATGGCTGAACGAATTTTGAAGAAATGTAGTATATTGTACTTTATAGGTACTTTCGGTCCTGGAATAACACGTGTGGGCTACTTTTAAATGAAATGACCACGCGGGCAAAGCCACGGGCACAGCTAGTTTATAATAAAGATTTAGAGAAACAGAAAACTTTATTGTAGCAAAATCAAAAGTGATTTAAGTATGAATGAAGTCATGTTATTATTATAGATACGAATATTACATTCATGACTCTGAAACAAAATATTTCTGCTCATTACACAAATGATTGCACCTTGCAGGATTCGAACGCGCGACTGTTCGATTTCGTACCTAGGGTCTTTAGCCATTAGACCAACCGGTCGTCAATTGTAGTTGTCAATATACACTATACATTAGATTAGACTATCTTTAATTAATCTTTGTAGACAAATATGTGCACTATGCCTATTTCAGTTCTGTTATCGTCAGTGCCTATAATTGTTTAATAGCATACAATTTGTACAGTCAACACATTTGTTTAATTGTGGGTGTTTTTTAATAATAAGCAGGCATTGGGCTAAGAAATCAGTTTCATGATTGGCTGATGAGGTATTTTAGTCAATTAATAAATCGGCATGAAAAAAAAACTGATTATTTGAAGCAATAATATAATCAATCAATTGTCAACCACAAACTTCGATCAGACATGAATCTAAAGAACCACGATATAAAAACAATATACAATTATCAATCTATAGACATTAGAGATCGAAACCTGCATTAATTGTTGCATATATTTAGCAGGTATGGCAGTGGGTTCGGAGGGGCCATGCCCGCCAACCCGTACGGGCAGTACTACGACACCGCGGCCATGGCGAGCGGCATGGTGTTCCCGCCGGCGCGGGCCTACCCCGAGGACTGGCGGGGCTACACGCAGCCCCCCGCCGACTACCCGTACGACGAGCGCGACTACGAGCGCGAAGTCTACAGAAGGGACTACGACCGCCGCGCTCCACCCACGTAATCGCGGACGTACTCCGCGCCTTGTAAATATTAGCGATATTGTACCTGTAAATAATTAACAGTTAACATTTGCCAAGACATCGCTGGTCTGGCCGAGATACTGTAAAGTGTAAGTGACAAAAAAGTGCTGTGGTTTTTATCTATGTGATAAGCGAAGCGCATCGATTTGAAGACAATGGTGACTCCCTATTTTAAGTGAGACTGTATAGTGAATTTATTTATTGTATTGCCGAATCTGACGATTGGTTGTTGGTGTACAGACTTAAATGAAATACCATTAGTAATTTTTATATTGATTTAATTTTGCCGCACATTTTATCGGTCTTCATTGTGTTTCCTTTTTGTACCTGTGTCTGATATCTTATTAGATGCCTCATCATCACGTTTAATGTGTTTAAATATAAAAAACAAGTGATAAATAGTGGGTAGTAAATGTACAAAACTAGAAATAGTTAAAGCACGGCCGCGATAAAGGAAGAAAGTCGTACAATGACCCCTCCCTACGTATCTCTTTCACTCGCGCATAAATGTGTATTGCATGTCGCTCGCACATTGTGCGTAGTTAAGTAGTGAGGGGTCATTGTACGAATTTATTCCTTTATCGCGGCCTTGCTTTAGTAGATTTGCATATATTTTTTTCAAATCATGTGCATTTCACTGAATATGTACGGCTTGATGAAAGGGGCACATTATACTTTGTCATTGCATTTTAGCAGTGTACTTGAATATTTTATTTGTGCATAGTTTTCTTATTCTGTGCATTTCTAGCTGAGTCCTAGCGGGGCTCATACAGTCCTATTTTTATACACTGTAAATTCGTGTTCTCTGTTACATGAAAGGTAATGTAATGTGAGTCAAAGCATCTTAAATGGCTTATGCCATTGTAATAAATAAACATATTAAAGTTGTCAATGTTGTTTATTTTTATTCCTGCTTTACTATTATGAAGTTAGATGTCCAAGAAAGGATCTCAGCCATATTATTATTTCATCAGTTTTTTATCTTAACGCCATGTGGATGTTATTAGGTGACCTAGGGCAGTTGCGACGTTTTGTTTCGTAAATTTATTGTAATGGCATACCTCTGAAGAAGCGCCTGGTAGTAAACACCTAACAAAAGTTTCAATCGTTATTTATTTAGGCGTTTCTTGGAGTAATGCTGTGTTGGTCCCGTGATATATCCCGCATACTCAATACAATCTTTATTTATTTCGGAGTTTCTTGGAGTAATGCTGTGTTGGTCCCGTGTTATATCCCGCATACTCAATACAATCTTTATTTATTTAGGCGTTTCTTGGAGTAATGCTGTGTTGGTGCCGTGTTATATCCCGCATACTCAATACAATCGTTATTTATTTAGGCGTTTCTTGGAGTAATGCTGTGTTGGTCCCGTGTTATATCCCGCATACTCAATATAATCACTATTTATTTCGGAGGGTCTTGGAGTAATGCTGTGTTGGTCCCGTGTTATATCCCGCATACTCAATACAATCGTTATTTATTTAGGCGTTTCTTGGAGTAATGCTGTGTTGGTCCCGTGTTATATCCCGCATACTCAATACAATCGTTATTTATTGAGGCGTTTCTTGGAGTAATGCTGTGTTGATCCCGTGTTATATCCCGCATACTCAATGCAATCGTTATTTATTTAGGCGTTTCTTGGAGTAATGCTGTGTTGGTCCCGTGTTATATCCAGCATACTCAATACAATCGTTATTTATTTAGGCGTTTCTTGGAGTAATGCTGTGTTGGTCCCGTGTTATATCCCGCATACTCAATACAATCGTTATTTATTTAGGCGTTTCTTGAAGTAATGCTGTGTTGGTCCCCTGTTATATCCCGCATACTCAATACAATCGTTATTTATTTAGGCGTTTCTTGAAGTAATGCTGTGTTGGTCCCGTGTTATATCCCGCATACTCAATACAATCGTTATTTATTTAGGCGTTTCTTGGAGTAATGCTGTGTTGGTCCCGTGTTATATCCCGCATACTCAATACAATCGTTATTTATTTAGGCGTTTCTTGGAGTAATGCTGTGTAGGTCCCGTGTTATATCCCGCATACTCAATACAATCGTTATTTATATAGGCGTTTCTTGGAGTAATGCTGTGATGGTCCCGTGTTATATCCCGCATACTCAATACAATCCTTTCGCGCAATGGCTCTTTCACATTCACGTGATTTTTTAAAGAAGCAATATTTTTTTCTTACATTTCTTTCATTCTTGAGTTTTGCGACGAACAAACGGCGACGGACTCGTGGTCACACTGCTTGGTGTGACTACGAGTAAGCTACAAAACAAACTAGGTACTAATATTATTTGAAGATACTTATTTCCTTATACTTATAAAACCTTACTTAAACATATAGAGCAGCATTAAACGAAAGAAAATAATGATGTGAACTAAACTTGTGATGATTTACTGCTAAACACCTGGAAAAAGATAGCTAAATATGGTGCAGGTAAATAGAATATTATGAAGTTTTTGGGGAAAATCTCGATTTACTGCACGACTGGCCAAAAAAGAGTAATGTTTTCAGGGTTCATGTACAGTAGTCGCAGCCAATCTATATGTTTGTGAAGTTAGGCTCTGTCAACGATTGCTCAGGTACTGCTGTGGGGATAAAACAGCATAAAGAGCGAGATAGAATATGCGAAAAACTTAAGCGAGTGAGCGAGGCAGTTATACAAGGCTGTCTTCACCTTCAACATTGGGATTGCGCCTGAAAAATATCAGTTTGCGCAGCGACTAGCAGACGACTTCCTAGACACAAACTTCCGCTGCGAGTACTGTATGTATGTATTTATGAATGTGAGTTTCTCTGTTCCACAATAACTTAAATGCCTGAATTGAGGGGCATGCCCCGTGCACCCACTGGCTCCACATTGGTGGATGCACGGGTAATTCGCATTTACCCCTCCACCCACTGCACTAGAGTTAGAAACTAATGAAGAAATAATCGACATAATATATGAAGAAAAAAAAACAACATGTATTATAATAAGGTAATAAGACTTTTTTAAGTGACAGATGTCAAAGTGACATGTCAAACTTCAAAGTCATACGTCAACATGACAAGACAAGATTTAATCGATATCGTCGTATTGAATGACAGCTGTCAAATTTAAAAGGGCTATAACTCTGAAACTAGTGATCCTAGATTAATAGTTTCTCTACAGAAGTGATAGATCTCAATGACGTCTTCGTTTTGGATGACAGCTGTCAAACTTAAAAGGGCTATAACTCTGAAACTAGTGATCTGTCATCCAAAACGAAGATGTCAATGAGATCTATCTCTTATGTAAAGAAACTACTTAGTCTAGGATCGACACCTCGCTTGTCAAAATCGGATCAAGTTTTTAGTTCGAACACAAAACCCACATTATGCCTAGCAGTAGTCGTGTAAAAATGTTTGCCTATGACACTATAAATGAAGACGAATCGATTGACACCTTGTTTGTCAAAATCGGACCAAGTTTTTAGTTTTACACCATTTTTACACACATAACCTTTTGTTTCGCCGTAGTCGGATAAAAAATAGCCTAGGACACTGGACCAATGGTGGAACATCCTCATAACCACATACATAGATACAAACATACATAGACTGTTAAACTCATTACCCTTCCCTTGCTTAACTGTAGTCGGGTAAAAATATTAAAAGTTAGTTTTTTTGGTAGGGCAGTCGTGTTATTTCTCTTACTTGTTTTAATTGAATTTAACAATACAGATTTTGCGAATATCCCTATCGCGATCGGGACCTATCGCGATCGGGATCACTCGCGAGCGGGACTTATCGCGATCGGGACCACTCGCGAGCGGGACTTATCGCGATTGGGACCTACCGCGGTTGTACAAGTTTTTAGGAGCGGGACATAATGCTATAGGGACTTAACCGTCCTCACCTGTTTCTTATCGTACCATTATGTTACAAAAAAATATAGCGCTTTGGTAGGTATTTCTATAAGTGAGTATATATGTCGTGACCATACCTTACATTGATCACTTCATGATGTGGTAGATCATTTCAGGAAATGGTTCTATTTCATGATATGGCTAGCTAAAATTGATCATATCGTTGAAACATCATCGTTTAATTATAAGTCAACCACGTTTGTCTTTCGCCTTCTATTTTACGATATGATCACTATAAGTTTTGACCATATCATAAATCAGCCAAACGTTGCTGTTAATATCGTAACACGCGATTTATTCATTTATCTGGCCTACCATAATGTGGCCAGCGAATATTTTCCATTCCATGAAATAGTTAATTCATGATGTGGGCAACCATATCTTAAAGTAATCATTGCCACAATATGGCCACGACTTACACATTGTTTGATTAGCTAGACCTACGACATCCTAATCGAGGCAATTGCAATGTAGGATTTTAACGTAGACCTGTCTACCGTTTTTATGATGTCCAATGTTATCCTGTCAGGATGCAGTGAGTTCATAATATTTTTGTTTTGGCTCACGGCTTGGTTCCACTGTAATAGTTACGAAAACTACCTTCTAAAAGGTAACTGCGCAAGTGCGGGATGCCTGCGACTATCCCAATAGGCTCAGGGCTGAGCTTCAGTCGCCTCCCAACTTTGGGACGGAAAACCCGTAAAACACTTACTGAATCTGCTAGTGTTCACAAAGAGTGCCATATTGGATACAGCGTTCGTCTTTATTTCACTAATATTGGAAAGCGATATCAACTGGTAAGTTGAATTATTCTCTTCGTTATATTATTGTGCTTCATAGATTTTAGTGTTTATACCTCAAACCTTTAGAGGACTATTGATCGGGCTTGCCTACCTATTCGTTTGTAACTACGTAGATACTTTGTCAACATGTCCTTCGTTACCACTCGATCCTAAGCTAGTGTTTGACGTCATTGGTAGTTATGTACTTAGATAGTATTTGTATACTCTTTGGTTTCTTACTCCTTTTACGAAGTTGAAATGGACCACCTTACTGAGCTAGCATCCACCTTCACGATAAAGTATGACGTAGGTACTTAAATGCTTTTTCATACCACCTGCTTGACAATGTCCAATTACATATCACGCAATCTCAAGCAAGTCATTAAATCCCAAGGGATATAATGTTATATGAAACTCATAAAACTCGGATTGATACGGGCATTGTAAAGAGAGTTTATTCGAAAATTGAACTGGCCACCATAGCACAGAATAAATAATAGTACAAGACTAATAACACTAAGTATTATTAGGTATTCTGTGCTATACCTAATAATACTACGCTGTTCTGTGACACAAAAAATAAGGAGGAATAGGTAATCAAAAAAAAAATATATAAAAAAGGTTTATGAGTTATTTTTGTTTATAAATTCTTTTTCACTTTTGAAGTAGGTATGTATTTTTCTTTATTTTTAAAATTCTTTGTCACTTTTTGAGTTTGAAGAGTTTTTTCTAAATTTATTTTTAGTTTTCCTTCTTTTTTTTAGCTCACAAGAGCTACCATGAAAGTTTCAGCCAGATAGCTAATCAGGAAGTGCTCGAAATTTGAATTGCAAGATTCCAGGACAGACAGAAATACGTAGATAATAGGCGCGATTGTAAAGAATGTGAAACAAAAGACGGTGTGTGGTGTTATTCGGAGTTTACTAATTCAGGATGATTAATAATCTAGTACAGGAAAAATCAAAACATAAATACGGATCAGCCTATAACGATTTTAACCAGTGGAGAACAACAAAAGGAGTCAAGGCTTTGTCCGAATCCGTCCTTTTAGTTAATTTCCAACACTAGCATGAACTCGAAAGGCGAGTAGCCTATGGTGCATTTATTCAATGCACAAATCTGGGTTTTTATTGTCTCGCTGAAGGTATGAAAAGTGGAATATTCACCTCGAGGATAAAGCCTGTCTCCGTCTTGTGCGGCTGGAACCCCTCGCTTCACCCAGGACTCTACATAACGCAAATCCGTCGCTACGCTCGGGAGTTAACTATAGCGAATCCCCTCGTTGCGCTCAGGGTCCATTTCCAATATGCCGCCAGAGACGTAAGATACTGCTTTATCCCCTTGGAGCATAATCTACTAATTTAAGTACCTACTACTTTCTACTACTTACTATTGCTTACTTGAGTGCTATTACTTTCTTCTAGATATAGATAGACAGATAGATAGATAATACTTTATTGTACACCAGTTTTCATAAATTTACAACAAATAGAAACAATCTTATAACTAAAGTACAACGGGCGGACTTATCGCTAAAAGCGATCTCTTCCAGTCAACCTTTGGAAAGAAATAATGGAGTGAGAGAGGATGGCTGTGTAAACAATTAAAACAAATTTAAATATATTGAAATACTAATAATTATGAAATAATAAAAATAAATAAACATATACATACATGCCATTAAATACAAATACACACACTATAATCAAATAAAACAAATAATGATAATAATAATATATATAGATTCCAACACATACTCGTAGATACCTCTAAAATTTAAGGAGATCCTAGTTACAATGACTGAGAAAGATAAAAACTCTTAACTATCTTTTTAAATATTGCAAGTGACGGAGCCTGTCTGATGTTGATTGGGAGCAAATTGGGAGTGCATTCCAGAGACGAACAGCTTCTACGGAAAACGACCAGTCATAGAACATAGTTCTATGAATAGGCACTTTCAACTGAAGGTTTTCGGATGACCTAATGGAACGAAGATGGGAACAATGAAGAAACTCAAATCGATCCTTCAAATAGACGGGAGTTAAAGGGATTGAACAATATATTGTATAAAAGAGACAGTATATGAGTATTCCGGCGAAGTCGTATGGGCAGCCACTTGAGCTTATCGCGGAATTAGGATACATGATCATATTTACGGAGACCGAAAATAAACCTAATGCAATAATTTTGGAGACGCTCAATCTTATTCAACTGGTCCTCCGTGAGATCAAGGTAAGAAACATCGGCGTAATCAAGGATTGGGAGAAGAGTTTGCGCAATCCTAACTTTAGTAGCAGTTGAAAGGAAGTTACGTAACCTTTTAAGGGATGCTCCTGAAGCAAATATCTTTCGGCTTACTGAAGCCAACTGAGGAGCACACGAAAGACAATTGTCCATCAAAAATGTGGAACGCTTCACGATTTTGCGTGTCATCCTTGCGCAGGGAATATGAATATATGAAATGAAATGGGTATGAGATATATGAAAGTAGAAGACCCTAGATCAAGCAGACTACTTACCTACCTATTAACTTATTGCATTGCATTTGCATTGAATACATTAGGTGAGATCTAAGACGAGATTGATCAAAATGTGAACCTATCCTTACATTAGCCTGCCTTTTGATGTTTAAGTGAACTGACAGCACAAATTAATAATTTATATTACCCCCCTCCCCCACCCCCCCATTATAGCTAAGAAGCATCTCGATCACATCAGTTTTCAAACATATAAACTCAATCAACAATATCATAGTCTCAATAATAGCTACACACCCAATTACACGAAGGGTTTGTTAGTAGTGCAGACTAGGACTTATATTTTATTTGTTTTAGTTTGGCGACAGCGCGCAGCGGTTCCAATGTTAGTGCGTGTTGTATCGTAGCTTAGGTACCGTACCGCTTCCACTTGCTTTTTCTATTCAGAGGCGCCAGCAATTAACTGATGCCGGCTACCGATGGTTAAAGCACCGTATTATCGGTTTGGATTTGCAGTGTAAAAGCAAACTTGATGTAGGTAGGTACCTACCCTTTAACACAGCATGATTCCATGTTTCTTTATTCTCTTGTTGTAGCCCATGTGCGATGAAACCAGACGATGTGTGATGGTCGGAAGGCCCAAGTGCGGCGTGAGTGCCGGACAATGGTGTCAAGGGTGGGGTTACTGTCACTTTTAATGGTGGCCGCCGAGTGCTGCTACCTGTTTCCCAGTGGTAAGTTAACTGTAAGACATAAGCTGTACCTACCACCCGTTCTGTACATTGAAGCGTGTGATGTGTGAAGAAATGATCCGAAGGTCCAATAAATACTTACCCTGCTAGTTCTAGACAACAGTAGCTGAAACATGGGTCATGGGATTCTGTTCAGTAGAGTGTGAAATCATTGGCCCCTATTTCGAGCACTGTTGCTTAGCACTGAACGCTCATCGATCCATATTTCGGCCACTGTGATTTAGCACCGACGGGGCACTGTCGTATTTATTGCTTGGTTGGCTATATTGTCGCTTGCTTTATATCTTTATATCTTACTATTTGGCACTGCCGGAATTATAATGTACTTAGTACTTGAATAAGTATTGGCCGCAACATTTCCTTGAAAATTTAAATATGACGGGCGTATCTAAGTGGGTTATAAACAACATAAGAATGGATAAGGCCCCCGGTGAGGATGGTATAACTTCGGAGCTCTTGAAGGCAGGGGGAAACCCGTACTTCGGGAGCTTCAGGGGTTATTTAGCACCGTTCTTAACAGTGGAAGAACTAGAGGTGTGAAGAAGGTAGTACCTACTCTTCTTTAAAAAGAACAACCTATAGAAGGAAGCCAACAGAAGAAATCAGCCGGGTGGGAAGCATTCGGCAAGTTTTGTCTGGTCTTCTCGTCGTCCGTACCACACTGCCTAAAGACAAAAGTCTTCAATCAGTGCATCTTACCAGTCATGACCTACGGAGCCGAAACGTGGACACTCATGGTCAAACTAGTCCACAAATTTAAGGTCGCTCAGCGAGCTGTGCTATGCTTGGAGTTTCTCTGAAGGACAAGATTCGTAATGAAGATATCCGACAGAGAACCAAGGTTACCGACATAGCTCTAAGGTTAAGCAAGCTGAAGCGATAGTGGAATGGTCACATTTCCCGAAGAACCAATAACCGTTAGGGTAGAAGAGTTTTCGAGCGGAGACCAGGCTTAGGCAAATGTAGTGTAGGACGCCCTGTGGCCAGGTTGAGTGAAGACCTGCGAAAAGCGTCTGGAAAAAATGGATGAGGAGAGCTGAAGACCGTGCTCAGTGGCGTGCATTAGGACAGGCCTACATCCAGCAGTGGACAGATATAGGCTGATGATGTATCTGTCTGAAGAGTGAAAACTGGAAACTTCTTATAATTGTTCTTGCATCAGACGTACCAAACCCCTGCGTGGGCGTGACGTGCGGGCCGGGTGCGCTCTGCCGCCCCACTCCCGATGGCCGCTCGTACAACTGCGAGTGCCCCGACTCCTGCCCTAGCTACGGCGACCACGAGGGCTCGCGGCCGCTCTGCGCCAGCGACGCGCACGACTACCCCGGAGAGTGTGAGATGCGCCGCGCCGCTTGTGAGGCGAACTCTAATATTACATTCAAATACTACGGTAAATGCGGTGAGTAAAGCTTCGGGCTACACATTTCTTGCACACGTCCGAATCAGCGTTAGGCAGCATCCGATAAGTCGTGAAGAAAGAGCCACACGCGCGGCTGCTCTTCTCCACATCGGATGACCTCATTCAGATCCTTATACTTAGATTCTATTCGGAATTCCCTTTATCTATACTTATAATAAAGCAGTAACAAAAAGTCTGTACCTACAATAAAACAATAGTAAAAAAAATAATGGCGTCTGTATGTATGTTCGCGTAAAACTACTGGACCGATTTAAATGCGGTTTTCACTATTAGATAGCTTAAGTTTTCACTTAAATCTGGTGAACTTTATATCTCAATTCGGTATGTAGAAGCCAAACTTTCGATACAAAATTATTGGATGGCTGAACGAATTTTGATGAAATTTAGTATATTGTACATTATAATTTTGTAGTTGGTTCTGGAATAACACCTAGGCTCATTTAACCCAAAGAAGAAATTACAAAGCGGGAAAAGCTGCGGCACAGCTAGTCTAATATAATAAGTACAATTGTAAAAATAATTTAACCTTTTTTTTTTTTAGTATCCGTGTAATGTCATGAGTATATTATTGTGTTTTGCTCATCAAGCCCTTTCATTTGATACCATAGGGGTACTATGGAAATTATAAATCACCATTTTGTAACGTCCGCCATATTGAATTAAAAATGGCGGCATTTAAGTAATCGTGCATTGTCCCGAGAACCAAACGCGTGTGCTAAGTTTCTGCCCAATAGCTTCAGTAAAAGCATTTAATTTTAAATTAAGAAATAAGCTTTCGTTTCAGCCAGTGTTGTACCTACAAACCTAACTATTCTATATTTTATTGATTCTCAATAAATAAACCGATTACCGATAACCTCTGGGGTAGAACAGTTCTCTGGTCTCAACCACGTCAAGGCAAACGTAATGGGAAGCCCAGGTGGCCAGGTGGAGTGACGACATGCGAATAGCGGCTGGCAGAAACTGGATGCGGAGGGCTGAAGACCGAGCTCAGTGGCGTGCATTAGAAGAGGCTAAGTCCAGCAGTGGACAGATATAGGCTGATGATGAAACATACTTTTTTCACCTTAACAAATATTCAAACTCCAGACCCCTGCGCCGGCGTGACCTGCCCCGACCCGGAAGTGTGTCAGCTGGACGACCGTCGCTCACCCTCCTGCCGCTGCGCGGAACCTTGTCCGCTGGAGTTCTCTCCGGTGTGCGCCTCCGACGGCAAGACCTACTCCAACGAGTGCCAGATGCATCGGGAGTCGTGTCGAGCTAGGAAACAGTTGAAGATCATCTTCAAAGGACAGTGCAGTACCGGTGAGGTGCTTTTGATTTAGGTATAAGTATAGGTAGCCGCATTGATCACATCACAAATAAATTACTATAATTGCGAAAGTGTGTTTGTTGGTTTGTTTGTTCCTCATTCACGCAGCAACTATGGGCAACGGACTCTTGATTATTACACGACTGCCCAAAAAAAAAAGAAAAGTTTTTGGATTCATGTGTGTATGTTTCTGAGTTTCTTTATTCCACCATAACTTTTAAACGCCTGAACAGATTTAGATGTGTGTTAATGTAATATTATAAAGAAATAGTGTGCATCATGAGAAAGAACTTAAGCAAATATTTTACCCCGGAAAAATGGCCACGCCGCGCTGGCTATGCCATGAGGCGCAGCTAGTTTTTTATGCAGCCAAGTGTATAACTAAGATCTTGCATCTCTCTTACTCCATTGAATTTGATGGAGTAAGACCTCACTAGCCTGAAAACATAGGTACTGCCGTCGCGTCGGCGTTAGTTTGATTTATCGATTGAACTACCCTTAGTATCCTTTAAATTCTTGACGCTTTTTTTAGGACGGTACAAACCAGCACACGGTTGTGTAAGTAATTAAGTACAATATCGCATTAGATTCGTCATGATAATTTAAGTATAAATAAATATGTCACTTATCAGGTGTAATCTGTATTTTCAGGTGTAAATCCTTGCGCAGAAGTGGAGTGCCGCCACGGGGCCGAGTGTAGAGTAGAAGGCGGAGGAGCCGTGTGCGCGTGTCCGCCGCCCTGCGAGCCGGTGCTGCGGCCCGTGTGCGGCTCCGACGCACGCACGCACGACAGCGAGTGTGAGCTGCGGCGCGCCGCGTGCCTGCTGGGGCGGGAGCTCAAAGTGTTGCACGCGGGAGCCTGCGGTCAGTACCTTAGCTCTATGACTGTCAGTCCGAGTTTACGCACGACGCTCTAAAACAATTTTTGTATGACTGTCCGACACGCACTTGGCCAGTTTTTTATGTCAGAAACCTTCACGCAACCACAACTGTACAAAGTTTCAACTCAATCGGTTGAACGATGCGTGTAACCGTAGAAGTCGAACAAACAGACAAAGATTATTTTTGAAACAGGTAGGAATTATGGTAGTCAGAATTTAAAGATCCCAACCAAGCATAGTTTATAACCATCTTGTAATGGTCAACTTCAAAGTTTCTAGCTCCAATAGCGCCCCAAATCCATTCAAAAAGTGTGAATAGACCTTGAATATATTACTTTCCAATAAGGCCGCCATTGAACTACGAAAGCCTTGTCCAGGGCAATAAAATTACGACCTGGTGAGCACAGAGGAAAGCAGCAGCGCCCCGAAAACGAAGAAAGAAAAAGATGAAGAAAGAAGAAGATGAAGAAAGAAATCCGTTTGCAAGAAGTCTGCGCGCAGTTTCCCCTGGTGCCGAGGGGGAGTCAGAACAGTTTTTCAAAATTCAGAGCCATCTCGACAACCAACTCTTACTTCCAAATATGAAATAAAGCTAAATTGGTCCATTCGGGAGCTACGATACCAAGATAGACACACAGACATACAGATAAAGGCTTCAAACTCACTTTACGCGTCTTGTTTAAAAAGCATTGTACTTAGGAAATGTCTATATGACGAAAAAAAACCTTATTCTATGTTAAAAAGGTACTAAGGGTGCCAATAAAGGTGTCGCTGGGGAATAAAGGTTCTCGAATGGCGACCACGAACAAGCAAGCGAAGTGTGGGGAGACCCCCACACGATGGACCGACGACATTGTAGCCATCGCAGGAAGTCGGTGGATGGAGGTGGCACAAGATCGCTCGTCATGGCGCTCTTTGGGGGAGGCCTATGTTCAGCAGTGGAATTCTAAAGGCTGATATGATGATGATGATGAAGGGTGCCAATGTATGAAGTTGACAGAACAACCAATTTCAACAAAGGATTGTCAATGTAATCTTATCTGTCACACTGCAGGTCCCGTAAAGATTGTAAAGTAAGACAAAAAACAAGACTGCTCTGCAAAAAAAAAAAACTGTTTAACTCGGGATTATTTAAGGATTCTAACGATACACCATACATCCAAATCTGAACACAGAAACTCACATACATAAACCCTGAAAACATTACACTCCTTTTTGGCCAGTCGTGTAATAAAAGTGATGAAAGGGTTTAACTTATTAACCGAATTCAATAACAAGCAAAAACCGCATCAAAATCTGTCCATTCGTTTGGGAGCTACGATTCTCACCCCCCCCTCTCCCCCCCATCCGCCATATATGTAAGAACCATCTCGATCACATCAGCTTTCAAACGGAAAAAAAACGCATCAAAATCGGTCCATTCGTTTGGGAGCTACGATGCTACAGACAGACACACACATACACACGGTGACACAATGATACACACTTTAAACTTATAGCACCCGTCTCTTTGTTCGGTGGTAAAAAATACTTAATATTTATATTTAGTTTAGTCTATCTATAGGAGTATCTGAAAAAATATACCAAATTTCGCGAATGTATGTATGTATGTTTTCGGAAACTACAAGTCTGATTGCAATAATTCTTTTTGTAATAGTTTCAGTATCTTTCAACTTAGGGAATAGATAAAGTTTCATCTAAATCGGTTCAGTATTTTAAAATATATGGACTGTTAACTGTTTTCAGTATGGCTGTTTTCTTAGCGATCGGTATAAGTACCTACTTCATTTTCTTAGGCCTTCTTTAACGAAACTAAAAAATAATAAATAAAAACTTATTTAATAAAATATTAAACCGACTTCAAATTAGAGAAAACATAAAAATAAAAATTGACCTTATTTTTTTGAATTATTTTATTCTTTTAAGTTTTATAGGAGTGTAAGTCAGTAATGTGTCTTTTTTAATTATTTTTCTATGGTGCAGGTTCTAACGGCGTGTGCACGGAGCGCGTGTGCCCGCACGGTGGTGAGTGCGTCGCGGCGGGCGCGCGAGGCGTGTGCCGCTGTCCACACTGCTCCAACGAGTTCGCGCCCGTCTGCGGCTCGGACGGCATCTCGTACGGCAACCGCTGCAAGCTGCAGCTCGAGGCGTGCCGCCACCGCCGCGACGTGCAAGTGCTCTACATCGGGCCCTGCAGTGAGTGCTACATCATTAGTCTAACGGCGTGTGCATGTGCCCGCACGGCGGCGAGTGCGTGGCTTGTGCCGCTGGCCGCACTGCTCCTACGAGTTCGCGCCCGTCTGCGGCTCGGACGGCATCTCGTACGGCAACCGCTGCAAGCTGCAGCTCGAGGCGTGCCGCCACCGCCGCGACGTGCAAGTGCTCTACATCGGGCTCGGCATTGAGTAAAGTACACATCACTAGTGTAAAGTGTCAACCTTATTGTTATGAATACTAAATTGGTATTATTTATAAAAAAAGTTTCATCCTGATGTGGTTGAAACATTTTTGGAACTATGCTAACTGATATAGATAGGTACGTGAATAACTCTAGATTTTGTCTTTTAAAGTGTAATCCTTCTTCTTATGGATTTGCGTCGTCGTCATCGGGCTGGTCTGTAATTCGTGATTTCCATCTTAGCTAAACATATAAATGAAGCTCAATTAATTATAATTAATTATTGTTTGTCCATCTGAAGGTAATCTGGAAAAACTTGCTCTAAGCTATAAGAGAGCCCAAATGTTGTCTACTATTTATTAATGTTTATTTTTGGTGTATAAACAAGTGTATCTACTATATTCTCAAGTTTAGGTTCTTTAGAGATATAAGCAAAAATAATTAAATATAACACAATCAGAAAAACTTAAAATATACATATTACATTATCGTCCCAATTTATACTCCCTGACTCCCAAAAAATACTATGTTTCTTCAGCTCTTTTTTATTGTTTTCTCCAGACGGATGCGAAAACAAAAAGTGCGAGTTCTACGCGGTTTGTGAAAGCGACGGAGTTTCGGAAGCCAGCTGCGTATGCCCGAAGCACTGTGAAGAAGGAACAGTAAGCATTATTACTATCCACACTACACTACATTACCACTACACATTGCATTATTATCACTGCATTAGTTAGAATTAGTATTATACTATACTAGTTTCGGAAGCCAGCTGCGTATACCCGAAGCACTGTAAAAAGGAACAGTAAGCATTATTACTATCTACACTACACTACATTACCACTACACATTGCATTATTATCACTGCATTAGTTAGTATTAGTATTATACTATACTAGTTTCGGAAGCCAGCTGCGTATACGCGAAGCACTGTGAAGAAGGAACAGTAAGCATTATTACTATACACACTACACTACATTACCACTACACATTGCATTATTATCACTGCATTAGTTAGTATTAGTATTATACTATACTAGTTTCGGAAGCCAGCTGCGTATGCCCGAAGCACTGTGAAGAAGGAACATTACGCATTATTACTATCCACATTACACTACATTACCACTACACATTGCATTATTATCACTGCATTAGTTAGTATTAATATTAAACTATACTAGCGACTCGCCCCGGCTTTGCACGGGTAGCTAAGGGTTTCTCTAAATATTTCTTTATACAAAATTTCGATTCTACCAAGGAATGTTTTTTTTGTGTGTAATGATGAGTACTTTATATATGTTGTACATTATTTTATGTGACATCAATAGTTTTCTCTGCGCACACCTAATAATGACTTTTATAGGCAAATTTTTGATACCTTGGGTTACATTATGGCAATTTTCGAAGGAATTGTAAAATATAAAACTGCGATGTTACTCGCTGATAATGTAGCTGCGTCGTCCTAACTGAACGCGATCACAATACATGTGATACATATTTATATTACTAATTATTATTATCTATTTTATTGAATATGTGTCCTAATTGACATTTGCGCCATGAACTAAAATGTTTGTTTGATTTATTGTTTTGTTTAAGAATAGTGTATTCCGCGCGCTTGTCCATACAAAAAGAAAAAAAAAAACACCCTAAACATTATCTGTTTTTTTTTTGCATAAATGATATTCATTACTTAACTAAGCTTATACGAATTCGTTTTTCTAAATTTTTCAAAAACTTTGTTGTTATATGCATCATAGCTGGGGACTTTTTGCGCTGAAACTATGACATTAAACATTGTTTTTTTTTTGCTACAAAAAGTTTTCTTTATAGAATTAAACGTATAAGCGTAGACTATATTCTATTCAAGTGATTGACACTAATAATATAAGATTTAACTACTACCTGGAAAGTGCTTTCGCCCAAAACACCAATTCTATAAAAAATTGTGCTACTAAAACTAACTCTCTCTATCCTTCGTATTGGGGATCGGGGGAGGAGGTTAGATAGCTTATCAATACCTATTTTGCGAAAATTACTTTAAAGGTCAAAGGACGCAAATTTTGCTATTAAATTCGCGCGGACTAATCGCGTGATCGCATTCTATTAGGACGATGCCTCTTATGGTTGAAAGTTTTTTTATTTATTTTTTTATTTTATCTTTATTGACCGAGCGAGCGCGAAGCGCTAGCGAAGCGTCTCTGTTTCAGCTTGGACAAAAATTATACTAATTGCTTTCGTATGCCCGGAGGTCTGTCCGTCCGGATCTCTGTTCTCTTCTACAGGTCGTATTTCTCAACCGATTTAGACGAAACTTGGCATACAGGTTAAACGTTTTTTTTTTGAATTTTTTAGTCGTCGGGGATTATTGATTTAGGGATACTTCCCCAAAAAAAGGGGGCTACTGAATAACTCCGCCTTATTGGATCCAATTTCGATGTTTCTTTTTTTAACCCCCGAAGAAAGAGACGGGTGTTATAAGTTTAGGGTGTGTACAGTGTGTGTGTGTGTGTGTGTCTCTCTGCGGCATCGTAGCTCCCAAACGATAGGAACAATTCTGATGCCGTTTTTTCTGTTTGAAAGCTGATGTGATCGAGATGGTTCTTAGATATATGTGGAGGGGAAGGGGGGAGGTGAGAAAAGGGAGGTAAAAATCGTAGCTTCCAAACGAATGGACTTATTTAGCTGTGGGTTTGAAAGCTGAGGTAAACGAGATGCTTCTTAGCTATAAAGGGAGAGCATCCCATTCCCTCCCCCCCTGTAGAGAATAGAGGTTATGATCGTAGCTCCCAAACGAATAGACCGATTTTGATGAGGTTTTTTTAATGTTTGAAAACTGATGATATAGTTCTTAGCTATATGGGGGGAGGGAGGGGGAATATGAGAAAAGGGCGGGTGAGAATTGTATTTTTCTAACGAGTGGACCAATTTAGTAGCAGTTTTTTATGTTTCAAAGCTGCAATAAACAAGATTGTTCTTAGCTATAATGGGGGGGGGGGGGGGGGGGACAGGGGTTAGGATCGTAGCTCCCAAACGAGGGAACTGCTTTTTTAATTTGTGCTTGTTATTTGTTGGGTAGTACCTATAAATTAGACTCATAAAAAATTTACGAGACGGCTTTATATCAAGCGTGTGTTCTTGTGGTAAGCATTGAAGAGGTGTGCGGGGACGATAACAAGACTTACAGCAGTGTCTGCGCTCTCCGCGCAATTTTTTATGAGTCTAATTTATAGGTACTATAAATTAGACTCATACAAAATTGGTGCAATTCTGATGAGGAAGAGCTCCTCATTATGAGCTCCTCAAAATGCAGTAAATTTCTCACTTTTAGGTTTCTACCAGTGGAATCAGCTCTTTATTTACTAGGTAGGGATTAATGGAGCACCTTGATTATTAATGTTAGTTTTACAATAAGGTAACTAGATTGCGCTACTGAGCATTGCTAGATTGTTTAAAAAATAGTTTGTATGCGCGAGTTCTACAGCTAACAGAGCCACTAGTAATATTAGTGTAGATATGTACAAATGAATAAGTTTTCTTGCCATAATAATTTCATCAATTTGTTGGCATTTTGCAGGAAACTGAAGAGGTGTGCGGGGACGATAACAAGACTTACAGCAGTGTCTGCGCTCTCCGCGACGTGGCTTGTCGAGAAAAGAGACGGCTTTATATCAAGCACATGGGTTCTTGTGGTAAGCATTGAAGAGGTGTGCGGGGACGATAACAAGACTTACAGCAGTGTCTGCGCTCTCCGCGACGTGGCTTGTCGAGAAAAGAGACGGCTTTATATCAAGCACATGGGTTCTTGTGGTAAGCATTGAAGAGGTGTGCGGGGACGATAACAAGACTTACAGCAGTGTCTGCGCTCTCCGCGACGTGGCTTGTCGAGAAAAGAGACGGCTTTATATCAAGCACATGGGTTCTTGTGGTAAGCAATGAAGAGTTGTGCGGGGACGATAACAAGACTTACAGCAGTGTCTGCGCTCTCCGCGACGTGGCTTGTCGAGAAAAGAGACGGCTTTATATCAAGCACATCGGTTCTTGTGGTAAGCATTGAAGAGGTGTGTGGGGACGATAACAAGACTTACAGCAGTGTCTGCGCTCTCCGCGACGTGGCTTGTCGAGAAAAGATACGGCTTTATATCAAGCACATGGGTTCTTGTGGTAAGCATTGAAGGGATGGGCAAAATGCGTGAAAAAATTATGTGACCCAACTACATCGTTACTTTGACCTAAGGATAGCAAAGTTTTATCAACGTACAGTAAAAAGGTGGGGGAGATGTGTCCTTAACGATCCTTCTAAGGGAAAATCGGAATTACCAAGAAAATGTTCAATATTTATTTTAAGTTATGGCAGTTTTAGTTAATCAGTAGGTAAGTGGTATATATATTATATATATATATATATATATATATATATATATCTATCATATAAATGCATTTATAAACTTAGTTATATATCAATCAGTCAAAATTTTTCATATGAATTTTTGCAATAGCCTACAAAATTCCTAGAGTACAGACAAAATGATCTCGGGGTTCTATTGAAATAAACCAATAAAATGATATATAAAAAATATTATGTTTCGAGTAAGACATATGCCAAAACATGTGTGTAGACATCATATCCATTATTGGTGAGCGATGGTGGCCTAACGGTTCTGTAGTACAATTTAGAATCCAACGATACCGGGTTCAAAACCTAGGCTACGCACCAATGACTTTTCTAAGTTATGTGCGGTTTTCCATCGCACCGTGCTTCGGAGGGCAAGTTAAGCTGTCGGTCCCGGCTGTTATTGATTAATAGCAGTCGTTAAGCCATGTCAGAGGCCCTCGGGCGGCTTGATAAACTCTGACATCAGAGGCCAGGACTGCCTCATACGACAAACAGACATATCCATTATTGGCAGTTTGGGGAGAACGAATTGACCGATTATGATGCGGTGTTTATGCTGATGTGATCGAGATCTATAATAGGATGTGTTGCGGGTTATGTAAATGTTTAATTTGTGCTTCTTGTTAATAGAATCCTGCCTCAGCGTCCAATGTCCCGCCGGCACGTGGTGCGCCCGTGGCTCCTGCGCTTGCGCTAACCCTTGCGCGGACGCAGCGAGGGAACCAGTTTGTTCCAGCGCGGGTCTAACGTATCTACACGAGTGCGCGCTTCAGAAAGCGGCGTGTGAAGCGAGGATGAGAGGAGAACCGCCTCTCAGGGTGGCGTACTATGGCGAGTGTACGGAAGCTCAAGACGAGAATGGTACAGTAGGTATGTACCATTAGATGCCAAATATTTCAAAAAAGAGGACCTCTCTCAGTCACAGCAATAATTCAGTAATTTTTAGGGCCCTGTACAAAAATAACAGGAACCCTACGTTGTCCGTCTGTCTGTCTGTCTGTCTGCCTGTCAAGACCCCTTTTCTCGGGAACGCGTGGAGGTATCAAGTTGAAATTAATTTCAAATTTGCAATCCCTCGGAGCTGCGAAAAAAACAAACTTATATGTCAACGCAATCAAAAGATACGGCCGTTTATGCCGCATATTTTGACGCTCGCAAGGGAATCAAAACCTATAGGGTACTTCCCGTTGACCTAGAATCATGAAATTTGACAAAAAGCAATGTCTTACAGCTCAAGTAAAGGGAAAAATCCGAAAACCGTAGCTATATCACAAAAATATATAAAAAATGAAACTTTGTACGGAACCCTCGGTGCGCGAGTCCGACTTGCACTTGGCCTGTTTTTAATAATAAAATAATAATAATAATAATATTCGGGACAATTCCACACCAATTACCTAGCCCCAAACTAGGATACCCTGTACTATGGGCACTAGATAACGGATAAACATACTTCTATACGAATATACAAGGAACTGCAAGGAGTGTTGTTTATTTTAAGTAATGGATATTTCGGAGTTCAACTCTTGTCACCAAGTTTTTTAGTCTAGATTACTTCTAGATACATAAGTGTGCACCATTGTCGACTGTACACCCGCGTAACATCAAGTGAAATATTGATCAAGCGCAAGTTTTTATGAAGTAAGTTTTTTATATTGGTAAATAAGTACCGTATTTCCGTGCATCCGTAAATAATAATTATGACTAAGTACAGTAAAATAAATTTCACGGGTTATTAGAAATCAATCGAGTGGATTTAGATTTTCAGACTTTAGATCCGATTCATCAAGATGACTCATTATTCTGAAAACTTGAAGTCTCATCACTGGTCAAGACACGAGTTTAAAGACACGCAGAGTTCAAAACACGCGTGGTGTTTTCATACATCGATTAGAGTCTGCGCCACAAAAGACACGCAGAGTTCAAAACGAGCATGGCGTTTTGATACATCGATTAGAGTCCGCGCCACAAAAGAAACGCAGAGTTCAAAACAAGCATGGGGTTTTGGTGCATCGATTAGAGTCCGCGCCACAAAAGAAACGCAGAGTTCAAAACAAGCATGGGGTTTTGGTGCATCGATTAGAGTCCGTGCCACAAAAGAATTCGCACAGACGCGGTGCTAGTTTATTTGCGAAAGCGGAAATGTTAAGTGGATAGTCGCTTGAAGTAATCTTCGCAAAGTAGGTAATTAGTAAATGTATTGCCATCTCAGCTCCTCCGGATCCCCAATACGAGCGATAGAGAGAGTTGCTGGTTGTGAGTTTTAGTATTACAGTTTTCGATAGAATTGGTGTTTTGTGGAAAGCACTTTCCACCCTCTGAATGGTAATCTTTTATTATTAGTGTCAATCGCTTGAATAGAATATAATCTATAAAAAAAAAGTTATTGTTTTTGAAAAAGAGCGTATTCAATTTTCCATAGTTTCAGTGCAAAAACCGTCAGCTTAGAAGTTATTGAAAAACAGAGAAAAACGAATAGGTAAGCGTAGGTAGTTATAGCTAGCGGCACGTAAGTCTAGCGGTGAACGAAACGTGGCTTACGTGCCACTAGGTATAATAAATGAAACAAAGTTACGCAAAAAAAAATAAGGGGTAGAAAAGTGTTTTTTCTTTTTGTATGGACAAGGGCGCTATAGATTCTCATCTTAAAGGGGTTGATCGTTAGTTCCACTTGGCGTCGCGGGAATTTTAATCTAACCTGTCTGGCTATTGGCCTATCATCATCACGTTTCCCATCTAAACTAGCACAAAATAGTTGAAACATCGACAAGAAAAAACAGTATCTAGTTTAATAAGGTTCATAGTTAGAGTTATTTTCCAGGGGCAAACAGATCAGCGAAACTGACTGATATAACCAACGAAATCCGGGCGGGAGACGAGAACCCCGAGAGCTCCAGTGAGCCTGCCACCGGGACTGCCGTGTGCGCAAGAGTGCAGTGCGCTTACGAAGCTACTTGCGCCGTTGACTCTAATGGCCAACCGAGGTGAGAACCAAAACGAAAAACTGTAATAATGTAATGTCATCTATACTTATAATAAAGCATAATAGTAAGCATAACAGTAATAACAAAAAGCCCTAGGGGAAAAGGTCTAAGGGAATTAAAATAAGCTACGTAATATAATATAACGTGTTTTAAAAATCATACCTGTCTGTTCGTCTGTTTGTTTGTTTGCTCATCACGTAAAAACTACTGGACCGATTTTGATGTGGTTTTTGATAGCTTATGGTTTGACTTAAAAGCTGGTATACTGATATTTGGTTCTGGAACAATACATATGATCCTTATATCCCAGAAAATGACCACGTGGGCAAAACCGCGGGCACAGCTAGTTTCTTAAATAATGATGTCTAAAATAGTTGCATTACGATAGCGAGACAGTAACGCGAGCACGACGGGAACTCACAACATTTGTCCTTTTCTTGTAAGATAGGGAGGCGTTACACAAATCTCTATAAATTTGTAAAAATTGGTGATGTTAAATTATTAACAAAGATCAAACATGACAGAAACTTCCACTGGCTTTCGATATGAAGCCTCTCGCTTAAGTTCATGCGTAACAAGAGAAAAAACCGAATTATTCTTACAGCAGAAAGTATAGAACATGTAAGAGTTCAACTGTTCCTTTCATCTAAAGGGAACAGTTGAAGCGAAAAAAAACAGATGGGGCTGTGTCACACTTGGGGCTGCGTTTGTTTGTCGTGGAACGTCAACACCACGTAAAATTTGTTCCGGTCCTGGAACCCTCTCGTAGCTCTGTGCTGGAATTTAGGGTCCAGAACTTCATCTTTCCAACAATGAACCCTATCTTTATTGTAGTACGGACTTTCCGTGCATTGTAGACATTTGCTTGATTGTGCTTTTGTGTTTTTTCTTTTTTGCCACCCCGTGTTTTTATTTACTTAGCCTTAAGTAGACTTTTTGTAAACTTTTTTATAATGAATCGAATCAATTACGCTACCTTATCTAAATCGAATTTCACATAACAAACAACCATTTTAATGATTTTGCTCTGTGCGTCCTGCCCACCCCCCGCCCACCTCCGTCTTTTGACAAAAATTTAACGTTAAATCATCGATCTGACTATATAATATTTTTAGATATAGACTAAAAATGACACTTAAATGAGATCTCTGGAGCTTGTAGTTACAGAATTATAAAAGCGAGACGATATAGACCTTTTCGTCACGGTTCACTTTTCTGTCCACCCGTATGTTTCCGTGTGATTTTAAAGACGTTTCACGTCAGAAAGCACTGCAATGAGAAAAAAAAACCGAACTTATAACCGTCTCCTTTTCTGAAGTCGATTAAAAAACAGTGCAACACTTGTATATCTTGCTACTAATCTCATCGCTGAAAGTATTTTTTCTAGTGGCGCAAGCCATTTGTCGAAAGCACTGATTCGCTATTCTAAGAGTAAACGCAATTCCTTGCTGAAAACGTGTGACGTCATTGGATTGCAAAGCATTGGGCTTCACCTTACCTTACCTTATACGGCTTCGGCGGGTGGGTTTTTAGAAGAATTTGTATAGGAAATAATATATTTTATATCGATTTTTTGATTGAAAATTACAAATTATAAGGGCCGAATAAAAAAAACCTAACAAGTGCGAGTTGCAGTCGCGTGGAGAGGGTTCCGTACGATGAATATATTATCTCACAATATAGATAATATATTCATCGTATCATAATTTTTATAACAATTTAAACTAAAAAAAAAAAAAAAAAACGTTACGTCATGTCCGTGTTTGGGTCACAGAAATTCATGTGTCAACCTAACCTAATAATAAATTACATTCGGAGCATATTGGCTGTGACAGACGGACAGACACACAAACACTACACACACACACACACACACACACGCACACACACACACACACCCAAAACCCACCCAAACAAACACACACACACACACACACACACCCAAAACCCACCCAATCAAACACACACACACACACACACCCACCCACCCCCACCCCCTCCCACACACACACACACACGCACACGCACACGCACACGCACACGCACACGCACACGCACACGCACACGCACACGCACACACACACACACACACACACACACACACACACACACACACACACGAGTGATCCTACAAGGGTTCCTTTTTTCTTTCGGAAGTATGGGACCTTAAAATATAAAGTCGTCGCTCCATCTAGCCGGAGGGTGTCCTACTGTTTGCCTACACGTGAAACACATGCAACATATGAGATCAGCCAGCACACTGCCACTTCAGTTTGCTAATTATCTAAGAATATCATATCGTTCTTGTGTTTGTTCTTCAGATGTGCTTGCCTATTCGACTGCGCAGCCGCCGCGGCGGCCGCCACATCGTCGAATCCTGTGTGTGCGTCGGACCTGCGACTGTATCCTACACTATGTCACATGAAGCTGGAAGCATGCCGACGGCAAGAGGACTTGCGGTTGCGTCCGTTACCGCTTTGTAAAGGATTGGAGGTAGGATCTTGTATTATACTTGTAGCTTTAGCCTGTGCGTAAATGTAACACGTTCCGCTACATTATACGTGTTTTTTTCCCTCTGCCTGAGGTCTTCTACTTCTGTATTTATTTATAAACCGCCATAATTTTTCTTACACACCCAGGTTCACTGGTAGAAAGAACTAACTATTTCCAACCTAATGAAAATAGCGGAGTGCTGCTGAATCTCTCCATTATAGCTAAGAACCATCTCGATCACATAAGGTTTTCAAACAGAAAAAAACACATGAAAATCGGTCGATTCGTTTGGGAGCTAAGATGCCATAAACAGACACACAGATACACTCCCTATATTTATAACAACCCTCTCTATTCGCGACGGGGGTTAAAAATGTTATAGACTAATTAAATACAATAAGTAAACTAATTATTCTTTGAACGTAGTAGATTTGAATCTCGTACTACAGGCTAATTAAATACTGTAATATATTATTACACGACTGCCCAAAAAAAGAAGTGTAATGTTTTTAGCATTCATGTATGTTTGTATGTGAGTTTCTTTATTCCACCATAACTTTTAACAGATTGAACAGATTTGAACAGATTTAAATGTATGCGGTATCGATAGAATCCTTACATCCCCCCGAGTAATATAGGCTATATATATTTTTTTTTGAAAACATTCAATATGGCGGCAGTATGGCACCATTAACAAACACGAACAAAATATGTTTCATCGAAATTTACAATATGGATATCAAATTGAATTCCAACAATATTATTTTTTTGGCAAGAGCTCTATTTTGACAGGGCTGGCGTGTTTTTTTTAGCTTTTAAGCTAGTTTTTCTTTCCTTTTGCTTTTCTGCATATATTTTTTTACCTTTCTGTACGCATGTTAAAAAAATCTACGTGTCCTGGCTTGGATTACTCATGAACAATAGAAGACGATGACAATTTTTATACCTACTAGCTTCGTCAATGACATCATTGACTTTATTTTTATTTTTTTATTGACGATTTATTCTCTCAAATCTCCCATCTCAGCGTATTTCCGCTGTAATGGATTGAACCAAGTGTTTTTTGCTTCTCAAACAAAGCCTAAAAAAGTGCGCTTAAAAAGTTTTGGTAATTAAACTAATTAGTAATGTGACCACATATAGGAACAAGATCGTCAAAGATCTGATAACTGTGTTTTAGTCGGGTTAAGAGCTTTGTGACTACATCTTGATATGACTAGATAGCAGGTATGAGTCGATTCCCAAAACGAGATGACCCACAGTTCGACTGAACATATTTTTTCATCTGTACTTATTAATTTTTTGACATATTTTCGGGATCCCTGTACCGATTTCACTGATCCTTTTTTATTTGAAATGGTAGAACCACCTGTGTGTAGTCGCACATACATTTAACCAAAATTGAATTTTAGTTAAACCAATTGGAGTCGTTTTTCAATGATCAAGTGAATTGCTTTATTTGTAACTCCAGTTTAGGCCATGTGGTGACGACGAGCCAATAACAGACTCCGAAGGTCGCCCGCTGGACTGTGGCGGTGGGCCTCACCGCAAGGACTGCCCGGCTGGCAGCTACTGCCACCACACTGCCAAAGCAGCGAGGTGCTGTATGAAAGGTACTTCAGTTTAGGCCATGTGATGACGACGAGCCAATAACAGACTCCGAAGGTCGCCCGCTCGACTGTGGCGGTGGGCCTCACCGCAAGGACTGCCCAGCTGGCAGCTACTGCCACCACACTGCCAAAGCAGCGAGGTGCTGTATGAAAGGTACTTCAGTTTAGGCCATTTGATGACGACGAACCAATAACAAACTCCAAAGGTCGTTCGCTTGACTGTGGCGGTGGCCATCACCGCAAGAACTACCCGGTCGGCAGCTACTGCCACCACACAGCCATAGCAGCAAGGTGTTGCTTGAAAGGTACTTCAGTGTAGGCCATGTGGTGACGATGAGCCAATAACAGACTCCGAAGGTCGCCCGCTGGACTGTGGCGGTGGGCCTCACCGCAAGGACTGCCCGGCTGGCAGCTACTGCCGCCACACTGCCAAAGCAGCGAGGTGCTGTATGAAAGGTAATTCAGTTTAGGCCATGTGATGACGACGAGCCAATAACAAACTGCGAAGGTCGCCCGCTTCACTGCGGCGGTGGCCCTCACCGCAAGGGCTGTCCGCTCGGCAGCTACTATCACCACACTGCCAAAGCCGCGAGGTGCTACAGAAAAGGTAAAGCTGTCATTTTGTAGGCGTATCATCTACACTCTACATTAATTACACTGGAAGAATGTACTCGTAGCATTACATAAAAAAATAAGACCTGAGAACTTACAACAGTCAAAATGGTAATCCATGAATCTCACACTAGGATAACCCGTGTAGTGAGGTTCAGTCTCTTGCAGCTTGTTTGTTTGTTTATCGTATGAGGTAGTGCTGGCCTCTGGTGTCAGAGTTTGTCAGGCCGACCGAGGGCCTCTGACATGGCTTAACGACTGCTTTTAATCAATAACAGCCGGGACCGACAGCTTAACGTGCCCTCCGAAGCACGGAGCGATGGAAAAACGCACATAACTTCGAAAAGTCATTGGTGCGGAGCGTAGGTTTTGAACCCGGTATCGTTGGATTCTCATTTGCACTATAGAACCGTTAGGCCACCATCGCTCTATCTCTCTTGCAGCTAAGGATACAATTTATAAATAAAAAAAATAAACAAGAAATAGAAGTCAACAACCATCTCAAGTACATTAAATACCTCCAGCGAGGTAGATAGATTATGTTCTGTAATCTACGTTAGTTAATACTAATAGCTACATCCTCTATGGTTATAAATTATATATTTATCAAAAGTAAAAATTGAGATTTTGAAACAAAAACATATTCTCAATAGAAAAGACATCAACGCGCGCACCTCTTAGTATTTCTGTAGCTTTTTCTTTACTTTATAAGCAATTCGATCTGCTTATTCTAATGCGAATGTTTGTGTATGATATGTTTGTTGCACACAAAAATCAGCAGCGCTGAAAAGGCTAAGCGGGTTTTAATTATACACTTTAAGTAAGTATATATATGTCACCGGTTTATTGTAAGAACGGATAGATTACAGTCTGACGGGCAGCTCGGATGGGCAGCGTTCGGGAAATTACGCCACATCTTCTCGTCACAGATACCGCAGTCCCTCAAGACGAAAGTTTATAATCAGTGCGTGTTGCCAGTGATGACATACGGCACTGAGACGTGGTCGCTAACTATTGGTCTCATACATAAGCTCAAAGTGACGCAGTGTGCAATGGAGAGAGCTATGCTTGAAATTTCACTACGCGATAAGATCTGTAACGAGGAAATCCGTAGAAGAACCAAGGTTATCGACATAGCTCTCAGAATTTGCAAGTTGAAGTGGAAATGGGCAGGCCATATAGTTCGCAGAGCCGACAATCGCTGGGGAATAAAGATTCTGGAACGACGAACAAGCAAAGGAAGTGTAAAGAGACCCCCCCACAAGATGGACGGACGACATTGTAGCCATCGCAGGGAGTCGGTGTATGGAGGCGGCACAAGACAGTTCGTCATGGCGCTCTTTGGGGGAGGCCTATGTTCAGCAGTGAACTGCTAAAGGCTGAAATGATGATGATGATGATGATGATGATGATGATGATGATGATGATGATGATGATGCACAATCGAATATTACCGACCAATCAGTGCACAGCACGTGCACAGTATTACAATTTATCCGATTTCTGAGATTCTATGGCCACTGTCAAATTGTTAACCTGCCTGAGTTACAAATTAAATAGATTGTCAATTTCAAATGATCTTGAGATCATTCACACCGACATGACCTCAAGGACTAAAATTTATCGTGAATAATTAGTAAACGGGCTCTCGCCAGAACTCTCGCTCTACTAGCACACTCGACCTTCACTCCGCTTAAGAGCTGACCTTCACTGCGCTAAGAGCTGAGAACGTCTCCAGCTCGCTTCCCTTCGCTACGTTCAGGCTTCGTGCACTCATTTCTCTCAGGAACTCTTTGCGAGCTTCTGGCTCCACATTTTGGAATTGCACCCTGGAGTAAGACAAGGTCGGACCACGTGGGTATCAGGCTGCTCCGATACCGTTACGTGAGCTTCTATTTAAGTTGTAGCTCTATGGTGACAAACCTAGACCGACTAATTAGGAAAAAGTTTACAAAATAACAGGCGATAATGTCTGTGAAATTGTAAAACTGCGCACTGATTGTTCTATCAGCTAGCGAATAGTATATCCGTTGACGATTTTTCATATGTTTACAATCTAACCAATTAGGATCCGTTAAATTGTAATCTATCGGTTTTTACATTGTAACATTTAGATACTTTAAGTCCTGAAATAGCACATCACATGACATTTTTCATCATAATATTCAACCACGCGGGTGAAACGGCGGTGCGAAGCTGGTTTTAATATGAGCTTGGTACATACATGGGCTACTATTGGTATGTCCAGATATCGAAAACCATCATGAAGTTGACTTTTATTCACTTTCATTGCACTTTTATTATATGAACAGAATATTCCAAAGAGGTGGGTATTGCCAAATTATTTTCAGTGTTACTTTTTACATGAAAATCGTTCCAGGATCATTATCTTTATCAAGTTTCCTTTAGCCCAGTTTCAATGTTATTTTCACTAAGTGTTTTCTTACTTTGTCGTTTCTAGACAAAGCAGTGGTAGAGAAGAAAGGCTGCCAGGACTCCTGGCACGGGTGCTGCGCTGACGGCGTCACTGCCGCGCGGGGGCCGGGAGGGGCGGGGTGTCCCTCCCAGTGCGGGTGCCACAGGCTCGGCTCAGTGACGGAGCAGTGTGACGAAAGTGGCCAGTGTAAATGCAAGCCTGGAGTGGGGGGACTGAAGTGTGATAGATGCGAGCCGGGGTACTGGGGCCTCCCCAGGATTGGCACGACTGGACATAGTGGATGTATACGTAAGTGTTTACTTTCCTAGGGTTTGGTGTTCTCTCAACATACGTGTCATCGGCTCGGCTTTGTCACAGAAAAATGAGAAGAATGAAGATGAGAGCGGCCAGAGAAGTCAAAGTCTAAGTATTTATTGTAAGCTAGCACCAGCGCAAATATTAATTACTAGCTGTGCCCGCAGCTTCGCACTCGTGGTCATTTCTCTAGGTTAAAAGTACTGTATTTGCTATTCCAAACCCTTTGAATTTACCAACATTTGATCAAAATTCCTTCAGCCGTCATGTTTTATCGATTGTTTGTCTTCTACTCATCGGATTGAGATACAAAGTACCCCAGGTTTTAAGTAGAACCCTAAGCTATCCAACAGTGAAAACCGCATAGCAATAGGTCCAGTAGTTTTTACGCGATGCGCGAAAAACCATGAAGACAAACAAACAAAAAGACAGACATGATTTAAAAAAATGTTATATACTTGTTCAGTAGCTTATTTTAAGTATCCTAGACCATTTATTTAACTATCTTCTTTGTACTGACTTTTTCGTACTTATTATTATTATAAGTATAGATAGAAGAATGCCAAAATAATAGCATTTTTGCAATTCAAAACTTAACATACAAAAATAAAAACACAAATTATTGTAAATAGATCAAATCAATAAAATTTGGTGAACTAAGTAGGCATGCTTTGTGTTTGAAAATTGAATTTCCCTTTCATGTGCCGACTGAATCTTGCACTGCAAAAGGAAATACTTACTCTCCTGACTCTACCGGTGCTTTGGAAATACGCCCGTTAGAGAAGAGAGCAGCAATCAACTATACAGCCAACTATGGTCGTCATTTAATGAAAAAATACAAATCTTTATATATATTTTTATATGTCAGTAATTATCGTAATGCACATGTAAATATCAAATACAAAAGAGCCAATGAGACGTCCCACAATCATCTAACTGATAAAATAATATCAATACAAATGACTAATAAGAAACCAGGCTGGACCAGTCAAGACCAAAAAAAAAACTTTATTTTCTCGTCCCGCTTCTACGAGTATGTCATTTTAATTAAGTTAATTAAGTTCGCTAAATCATATCTGGTACCTAACTATTGAAAATGTTGTCCTCAGCATGCGGTTGCTCGGCCTTCGGTTCGGTGCGAGAAGACTGCGAGCAGATGACCGGCCGCTGCGTCTGCAAGCCTGGCATACAAGGGCAGAAGTGCACGATCTGTTCCAACCACGAGCACACTTTGGGACCCAACGGGTGTTTCGATCGTAAGTAATCTAAACTACGATAATTTCTGCATCAGCTCACATCAAATGATATGCCTTGATATAATCATTCACAATAAATAGAATGCTAGCAAAAACTAGATAAACAAACTGCTTGGTGACCCTGAATATGAATATTCTACAATGTGAGATAGATCCGAGAGCACGCGTGTGATTTACTAAAAAGACCCATTTGTATTTACGGGCTAGATACAGCATGGGCGCTGGCATCAGTATCGCTAATTATTAATTCAATTTATAGCGGAATCAACGCAATTGCCAGCCACAAACTGCGAGCGGATGACGTGCTACTTCGGCGCGCACTGCCTCATCCGCAGCGGACTGGCCACATGTGACTGCGCCAACAAAGAATGCCCCAAAGACGAGGCGCCTTCAGTCTGCGGCAGCGACGGACGGACGTACCTCTCCGCCTGCCATCTCCGCAACCACGCGTGCAGGTCGCAATCCGACATAGTCGTGCAAGCGTTCGGACCCTGCAGCGAAGAACCACACGTTCGGAGAGGTAGCCGCGCTGGTAGATCTATCCTCCGCCAATCACAGCACTCTTCACAAGAATCACCATCCGATAGAACCTCGCTCAAAGAGTACCAGCTAGTCAGCATCCACACAGACGTATCCGTAGACACCAGTGACAGTGGCAAACCGGACAGCCCCGAGCCAGAGCTGACCTGCGTCGACATTCTGCCGCCCGTCGGATATCGCTAGAAATTAGAGCTAGTTCCAAGTAGTTTTAGTAGAATATTGACTATCTTTTCATTCTATCTTCGACTGATTTGCAGAGAATCTCTACGCTCTTGTTAATACAGACGATGAACCGGCCATTTGCGCGCCCAGGACTACGAAAAATCCGGACGTTCACGAGGACCTGGAAGAGGATTTTGTTAATGAAGTCGACGAGGATTATTCAGAGTATTTTGAGGAGTACGCGAATGTAGGGTACGAAGTGCCGTTGTTCGATGGACACGCGAGAATGGTGGTTCGGACCAGATTTCCGGCAAAGAAATTCGACGTTTGGGCGGAAGTGTCCGCTGTTTGTAGCGAGGGCGCTTTAGTGAGCGCTGCGGGTGCGAGGGACCACGTGTGGCTTGGATTCGTGCAAAATAAGGCTGTGTTGCGTTGGGATGTGGGCAGCGGGCCTTTTGAGTTGCACACTGGGAAGGTCAAAATCGACGGTAGACAGAAAGTTTCGGCGCGGAGGTATAAGAAGGACGCCATGTTGAAGCTGGGAGCAGCGACCGCGAGCGGCACGGCGCGGGGGCGGATGACCTCGCTGGATGTCGATCCGTTCATCTACGTTGGGCAGCCACCTGAAAATGTTACGAGGTAATCATTCTATTGTTACATTTTCATAGCAACTTTAAATAGTTTGAAGCAAGGTTTTCAAAGCGATTACGGAGTGGTGGCCAAGAGGAGCGCAATTTCCATGAGACAGACCACCAGCCCGGTGGTCGGACGACATCGTTAGGCACGCATGTATGCACTGGATGAGACCGGAACAAATGTCGGCCTATAGCCATCAGTGGGTGGATACGGGCTGAATAGATAGATAGATTATAAAGTCCCTTATCTGAACAAATTGAGCCCAAAAATGAGGAGTTGGCTGCATCTTCAGGTCTTAAGTATCAAAATATTGCATTGTTATTAAGTGTCTTATAACTTGATAGGTCAGAAGGAAATCTTCCATTGTTTTTAAGCGACTTCACAACAAGAGACGGTTATATGTATGTTATTTTTCACATATTTGTACATATAATATGCACATATATGTATGTCGGTCGATAATCCGTCAATTGCGGACAGTTTTTTTTTTTTTTTTTTTTTTTATATATAACGTTTGACCTGAATGCACATACAAATACAGTAAGTTAGTTTTTATATTGGATAAGTGATACAGGGACAAATATCCATAGACAGTGTCATCATATCTAATAATTTTCTAAAGGAAAAATTAATCGTTAATGCTTAGTCATAAAAACATTAGATTTGTGAGGCATTATCTTTACGGCACGAAGTTAATTGCAATATTAACCATGTTCGGTTGATCAGTTCAGTAAACTACCAAAAGATGGCGTTACCGTCCCCGTAACACGGATTTAGAAACTAAGGCAAAAATTTGGATGAAGATGTAGTGGTCACGGTGGCCGAATCGGTTAAAGGAATGTGCCGCGCAGAGTTATGCATGATGTGGGTTCGAATCCCATCCGTGATCCAAATTATTCCCTTATAAAATTATTAGATACTAGTGACTCGCCTAGGCTTCGCACGAGTAGTGCTCACTCCGCGGCATTATTCTTACTTTTAGCATTTTTATACACGTCGTAACTTACTAAATACGTCAGTAAGCGTAATTCAAAATCTTTGGCAGAAACGATCGTCGTGTTTTTTGACCATAGCCAACTGCATTATTACTCACGTATGTACTTGACAGACTTATTATTATTTTCTTTCCATGACAAAATGTCATTCCGTTCTGTATTTTTGATATAATGGGTTACATTATTGCAATTTTCGAAAGGATCTCTGTTTTAAAAAAATAAAATACTACCCATGTTACTCGCTGATAATGTAGCTTTCTATAAGGGAAATATTTTTTTTAAATCGGTTTTGTGTTTTTTGAGTTTATCTATTGCAACAAACAGACAAACATACAAATAATCAAATCTTTCCTCTTCATAATATTAGTGTAGATGTAGATATTCTCGCGAAGCCGGCGTTAATGGTAAATCATCAAAAAAAAGTATCAAGTATATTTTATTATAATTTATTTCTTACTACGCAGGTTAGCAGGAGCATCAAAGATACCAGGTTTCATAGGCTGCGTGCATAGACTGCGAGTGAGCGGCAGAGATCTGATACCGCCTGCCAGAGGTCTGACGTTTACGTCGCAAGGCGTCCGAACTTGCACTCCACATAACTTGGCTCAGTTAGTTTGTCCTTAAATATACGCCTTAGAAACTGACATAGTATAGATACTCCTAAGTGTGAATCTCATGAACATCGAGTTTGTTTTATGCATTAAAACTGGGTGTGAAAGGTTATTGCAAAAGTATTAATTTGATCTCGTATTTACAGTCACGAGAAATGAAATAACAATTCCAGACTTTCAGATGTAAGCATATATTTTGCAAAAATATGTGTTTGGAGTTCTGTTCAATGTACAGTAACACCCCGCTCTATGCGACCCCGTTAGGCGCGGTTTCGGTTTTACGTGAATTTTAAATTTCGCGCTAAAATGCCTCCATTTACGCGTATTTTGGTTACATGTGTGTAGTAATTGAATTGCCTAACTTGTCTTTCTTTGGTCGCGGGAATTCCCATAATCACAAACCCCTATATGCGCCAATTATATTTAGGGCGAGTTTTTGCGGAACGTATCCCTCGCGTAAACCGGATAATTTATTACTGTAAAGTAACCTTGAAATGTGTCAAACGAAGTGAATATTTTAAGTTACAATGATGCAAAATGTTAACTTATTTTTGACACTATTAGATGTTTACTTTATTTTAAAAAGAACTTTGCCACTTATTTTCGCAAAAATATAATCCACACTAATATTATAAAAGCAATAATAACTCGGTATCTTGTTCTTTCTGTACCTTTTCACAACTAAACGGCTGAACTGATCTTGTTGAAATTTGGTAGGTACATATGAAGATAGTTTGAACCCTGGGAAAAGGACATAGGACACCTTTTATCGCGATAAACCATAGCGCGCGGATGAAATAGCGGGCAAAAGCTAGTATTAACACAAATTAGAACACCTGTACTTACGTGTACATTTCATGGCTCGTGACTGTAGCTTATATTATTATGAGTAGGTACGTAAGTACTACTTGGTACGAGAAGAAAAATCGGTTCTGTTTGTTTGTTGTAGTGTTTCACAATCTTTCCTTTTATCATTAGTAGCGAAAATATTAAAAGAAAATGTACAAGCAATAAGTTAAATTGAAAATATTTTTAAAATAATTCTTAATGTCTTTGTAGTTTGTGCTTCTACAAATCCTTGCCAAATTTTGTATGCCTTTTACTCTTGAACCTACTACTGTACGAGTCTGCTAAATTATTGTGTTTCTTTAATTATACATTATTTTCTTACCATTGATGGATCAAACACCCTATTAGACTACGAAGACTAAAACAAATCACAATTTTAATTCTGTTAGTTAACGCACAATCTGTTCGTTGCCTAAAATAACTAAAATTTCTCGTAACTCCTTAACTGTTATTTAAAGTACATCCTTAGAGATTAAACCAAAAGGCCGTTCCTCTTTTTGATCTATCAGTGGTGAGATACCCTGTATAATACTGATCTTATCAATTTACTTTTAGGAATTTACTCAAAAGTATTCTACACTATGTCCTATCTTATACCTAACCTAAGAGTAACTCGTTAAACTTTGGCCAATTAATAAGTCTTTGAAATTTTCAACTACAGTCACCGGAGAGAAATATGGCATGCCGGAAAATGATAGAGTAAGTGCTTACTAATCGGATTGCAGGTTGACTGTCTACCGAGAGTACCAAAGAGGATCTGTAGCCGGGAATAAACCTCGCTAAGTTTTCTTGTTTTTTTTTATTCTGTAAAATGCAGTGTATTTTCTACCTCCCGGTTCTACCTCATCTCTCGTCTATCTGGTGGACAGTGCAGTATTAAAGCGAAGCTAAATATTATCAGCTCAGTAACACAAAAAAAAAAGAAATGTCTATTCCCGTTTTTTTCTATACTGATCGTACATATTTTAAGAAAAAACAAAACATCGCTTTGTAAACTAATAGCTTTTGTTCTGATTTTCGGTGTGCCAAATTTGTCGTCGTGCACTGTCTATAAGTGATGTTTCCTCGAACTTGATCTCCTATAAAAATGTGATATTCGTGTAAATCGATCTTCTAACAATTTCTATATTATATCATGTTGTTGACATATCTAATTCTATGCATTTTGTGATAAAAATTATCTTCTTATATACAGTTATTTAAAATATACAAGTATTTTATTACAAAAAAATATAAATTTTTGTATTTCTGCTTCAGGCTCTTTGAAGTTTAGTTTAATTTTACGAAATAAAAAAGACATCTGTTTTTTGTTAGGTTTGTGGGGTTTATTTCAAACTTAAAGTGAAACTGAGACTGTGAGTGACATTGGCCTTCAAAACTTATTACCACACTTATCGCGCATCACGTTAGAACTATTGGACCGATTGCAATGCAATTTTCAGTGTTGGATAGCTAAAGTTTAGATTTAAAAACTGGTGTACTTAATATCTCAATCCGATGAGTAGGAGAAAAGCAATTTAGTAAAAACTTAATTTTGAAAGTGTGGTACTAAGTTAAGAAGAAGAGTGTAGTTTAATTTATTGATTTGTTTTATTTACATAATTTAAAAAAAAAACCTTTTCCGGGGGTCATTTCGATTTAGTTACCTGGGTCGAATATGGCCAGACGATTAATATGGCCACATGCCTATAGCTACTAATGTATATAGCACACAAAAGTGAACACGTTCGTAAAGCTACCAAACCGTGTCTCAACTGCGCACCCGTCGTCGTCCCTTGCGCTGAAGCCATTTGCCAAAAAAACTCGTGTAAGTTGAAAAACGTGACGAAGCTAGTGAGTTTTACTCAATAATACTTATTTTTTTTTTAGTTTATCTCTGATTGTATTATCCCATATTAGTGTTAAGTAATTTAAATTTGACATTTCTGAGCAGTATTTTTGATTACTCTGTTTATTACACAATAAACAAAGTAAAAAAAAAACTGAAATGGAAGTGACTGCAAATATGGCGACAGATTGGCCATATTTACCATTTTTAGTTAATATTTTTTAACTTTGTTTCTTTTATAATTAAAGTTTCTAGTTAATGAAGTTTTTTGTGCATTGCCTTGGTTTAAAACTTGAATCCATGCCTCACAAAAATTCTGATTTTCTATTTCTACCTTTGTTTAAATATTATTAAAAAATATATAAAACAGGCACCTATAAGTGAGATATTTTTCATACAGTTAATATAGCTAAATATATGGCCATACTAACGGGATACGGGGGCGAGACGGAAATATTTATTTCGGCTATTTTTCCGTAATAAAAAGCGTAACTACAAATGTAACCGATAATTTGTTTTGTTGCAATTTGAAAGCTAGATAAATTAGAAAGACTTTTAGAAAACATTGCTAATGATTGGCCTAGTATCGTAGGAAATATTACAAAAATGTCTCCAAAACTTATGGTGGCCATATTCGACCCAGCTACCTTACTTAGGGTACATGGAGTGTAAAATTACGAGTATTACAAAAATGTCTCCAAAACTTATGGTGGCCATATTCGACCCAGCTACCTTACTTAGGGTACATGGAGTGTTAAATTACGAGTATCTCACAATAACTGCGTTGAAGTTTTAAATTTAAATGCTCTCAGAACCGATTTCGTTAAAAAATTGTACAGGGATAAATTATGTTTTATAGACCAACATTAGCAGAAAAAAGGGTAAATGAGTCAAATACGATTGCAGCAACAGGTTTCAGCTAGACTACTAAGGCGTCTAAGGTCCACTTGCACAGCTGTCGGCAGCGGGGCTAACCCCGGGCTAGTGTCTAGTCTGGGCTAAAAATTTAAGACAAGTAGGATAGAGAGACATACGCAGACAGTAGCGCGAAAGAGATAACAATATAAATTATTTATAAATTATTCTAAGTTAATTCTATTACGGATAGAGTTACCTATTAAAACTAAGAGATAGACTTCGTGAGGCTATAGAACTACATATATTCCTTATAATAAGTACCTACCTGCCTTACTTGTTACCTCAAAATTACATTTGACTTCTTTATTTGGAGGTGGCACAAGATCGCTCGTCATGGCGCTCTTTGGGGGAGGCCTATGTTTAGCAGTGGACTTCTAAAGGCTGATTCTAAAGGCATTCATCATCATCATATGAAAGTTAATCATGGAACGTCTTCTGCTGAGAAATGCATATACACAAAAAAACTTCATACATAAATTTAAAACCATACATCAATAAAGGTTGATGATTACTGAATTTGGGGGAAATGCGCCAGTAGACGCATTTGCCTCGAAAATCATACCAAGTAAGCAAGTAAGTACCAATAACCAAGTAAGTTAAAAAAATACTGTTTCCACACCTCCATATCAAAAATGAAGCACATAAGCCGATCCGCTTTTACGCACAAGCCGTGTTATGCCGATCAGCCGCGACATCGCAGCAAGATATCGACCTTGTTAGTTGTGTTAAAAGACCGCATTGTTAATCAAAAACAATGTAGTTTTTTGTCAACCATAAAACACCGCAACTTATCCGCTCTCACACATACGCAGCCCCCTTTTGCTATGCTTCACTCGTTTGTCGGTTAGACTCGCGTCTTTTTTTAAACCTTGTCCCTAATATATAAAACTTTTCAAACCAAGGACAGGCCGTGTTCGTAACTTCACAAGTACCAACATTACACCAGTAATTACCCTCCGTTTCATCGCGGCTCCATTATTCCCTTATCAGCCAGTCGCCCCAACTTCCCTTTCATAATCCGTCTTATCTGTCCCTACTTCATAAAAGCAGCGAACTTCATTTAAATCCCTTGTTTTATTCCTTTTTACATCTAAGTAAAAAGTTTTTAACATTTATTTATTATCGTTAATAGAGTAATAAGTGTCTGATTTTGATTTTTATTACGAGGATAAGCTTGTTTTATTGTTTTTCAGAGGAGTTTAGATTAGGAAAATAACGACTTTTTCCATTACGTTATACTGTCTTTTTCATCAAAAAGGTAAGCTATAAAATATCAGCGCTGTGCTGCAATGGTGATAAAAAACATCTACTTAGAAAGTAGGTACCTAAGTAGAAAGCTTTTAACTGTGACTTGCTTCCATTCCATCTACACAAAATAGACTGGGTTACTAAACCTACTGTAATTTGTTTTATCTCAAGACTACTCTAGGACGCCTAGTACTTAATTTTCTAATAATTCTTTGAATCATCGACTTCAAATGGATTTACTAAAAAATACTGAACCAGTTTTGATAGAAATACCATTACAAAGAATCATTTAAATCTGTCAAAAAATAATGCAGATATGAGACTTACATAGTAGATTATGCACCCAGGGAATAAAGCAGTGTCTTACGTCACGGGTGGCATATTGGACCCTGAGAGTAACGAGGGACTAGTTAACTCCCAAGCGCAGCGAGGGGGTATGTAGACATTAAGTTATGTAGAGTCCTGAGTGAAGCGAGGGGTTCAAGCCGCCCAAGACGAAGACAAGCTTTTTCTTTGAGGTGAATACTCTACTTTCATACTTTTTGCGAGACAATAAAAACCCGGAACTGAGCATTGAATGAGCTGAGCTTGGCTTTGAGTTGATTAACACTTAGCAGTGTTGGAAATAAACTAAAAGGACGGATTCCTTTTGTTGTTCTCCATTGATTAAAATCGTTATTGGCTTTTTCGTATTTATGAATTTCAAAATTTTTGTGTAGTTTTGTCGCAAAACTCGCTGCGCATTCAGTTAACATTTCGTCGTTGGAGAGTAGTTAATCGCGTTTTAAAGTTTTTATGTTCTTATAATCGGCATAACTATGATATTTTTACCCTGCAGCCTAATTATAAATAAATAATTTAAATATTTGTAACGTTACTGAGATATATAATAAAAAGTATGATACTTCAAATCTAGCATTTCCAAAAAATAAAGTTTTGCTTTAATCAATAAACTTTAGTTAGATTTTAGAGAACGTAAAGACCGAAAAACGTGCGATTACCTTGAGATTTTAGAGAACGTAAAGACCGAAAAACGTGCGATTACCTTGATATAAATTACTTATGATCTGTTGGTGCCACAGAATTGCATTTTATTCAAAGTTTTTCCTCTGCCAGAAATAACTAAGAGCCATTAATAGTACAGTGCTGCCCCAGTATTTGATTAAACGTTAGTAATTATCATAAATTACTCAAGTACCGTTAGTTAATATTGACAGATTGAATTTTTGCTTGACAAGTATTTATGTACTTCTGACATTGTTGTATTATCGGAAACACTTAGAAATGTAGCTCTTATTATCATTCCATAAGGTAGATAATGGGTTGGAACACTTTGACATCATTAACTCATTTTGCCTAAAAATGACACTTAGTGCCTTCTTGCTCGCCAAAGACGCATTTTGTCTGTACCAAAATACTAGTGGCTCTGTGAGCTGCAGACCTCGCGCGTACAAACTTTTTTGCATACAATCTAGCAGTGTGTGGTAGCGCCATCTAGTTAACTTATTGTAAAACTAATATTAATTACCAAGGTGCCCCATCAATCCCTACCTAGTAGGTAAAGGGCTGATTCCACTCGTAGAAACCTAAAAGTTAGAAATTTACTGCATTTTGAGGAGTTATTCTGCTCATCACGCTGAAGATCCTCATCAGATCTTCACCAAATTTTTATGTTACTAACATTCCAATAAAAAAAGAACCATTGAAATCGGATTTAATAAGGTGGAGATATATACGGTGGAGATATTCAGTAGCCCCCTTTTTCCCCTTTTTTGGGGGAAGTAACCCCCCAATCAAACATACCCAACGACTAAAAAAAATTAAAAATTCGTTTAACCTGTGTACCAAGTTTCGTGTAGATCATTGAGAAATACGACCTGTAGAGGAGAACAGAGATCCGAACTGACATCCAGACATACGAAAGCATTTTTGCCCAAGCTGAAATGGAAACTCTTCGTTCGCACTTTGCGCTCGCTCGATCAATATATATATTTGTGCATATATTCATGCACAATTAATAAGCCAATCAGGTCACATTTTTCTTGATGATAGTAATTGTAAATTAAGTAAGTACATTTAGCTCATATTCCGGTCTACTCCGGAACTCTTGAATATCTATCCGCCTAAGTCGGATAGATATTCAAGAGTTATGTTTATAGCTCGGCAGTAAACGCATAACTTTTATGGCGTGTTTAGCTGATGAATACTCGCTCCGGAGTCGCATATGGCCCCCATCATCAAGAATGAGGTGTACCATATGAGCACTCACTTAGACGGCAGCCATTAATTCTGTCATAACAGACCGTTGCTCAGCCGGCTGCGTAGTAATATACCTAAAAGCTTCTATTCATTATTTCTGCATTCCCCTCAGTTGTTTAACGACGTAGTTACCTAGTGATGTTAGTCTCCTCCAACGATGATCTCCTCCTTTTTGAACGTTCATGCATTTGATCAAACTGAAACATAATATGCGGGAAATGTATTGTATGCCCTACTATCAAGTCCAAGCAGTGTCTAAGGGCAACGAATGCAGTGTTAGTGATGCGCAAGGTTTTGCAAAGTTATGGGTGGCACCGCTTTTTATGGGCAGGCTTGATGCCTTACCATCTGCCGAACGACCTGCCCTACTCGTCACTCAATTGCATAAAACGAAAAAGAATAAAATGATATTCGTGGACTAGAAATTTCGCTAGCGCTAGGAGACAAATCCGATTTTTTGTTTTCGCACTATTTGTCAAAACACTGTACCTGTATATACTCTATACCTAATAAGCTACATCTTGGTTATTTTTATAGTATGTTATCTTCATTCTCATTTGGGTACGTAAATTACCTACTTATCTCAAATTTTATAAAAGTAAATATTTTAAACGATTTTATTGTAAAGAAACTAATTTTTGTTTTACTTTTTTTTAACTTTTGTTTCAAATGTTGCATATAATGTACTAAAAGCTAAAAAATAAAATAAAATCGTTGAGCGAGTAGAATTTCTGTTACTCAGGCAGGTTACGTTACGCCCCAAGTTTTTTTTCCCCGTTCCGCCCATTCTTAAGTTTCTTTACAATAAAACCGTTAAAATTAAAACATTTTAATATTCTTTTCAAGTGTTTTTTTTTTAAATTTTTGTTAATTTACTTTGTTCTACTTGTCAAGCCCATTCATTTGATACCGTTATTGAGGGATTGAAAAAATATATGTAATCAGTCATTTTGTGGCGGCGACCATCTTAGATTTACAATGATACTGAAATACATAATTGTGTTGTCATCAGAACTAAAGGTGTGTACCAAACTTCAGATCAATCGGTCAACAAGTAAAAGTAAAATTCCAATTACTAAATTTGACCCAAAAAACAAACAGGGCAAGCTAAATAAAACCGTTTAATTTTTATGTAGGTAGGTAGGTAGGTACTTACATAGTTTTTGAAAGCCTATCTAGATTTTTTGCTACTACGAGCGGATTTTAAAAACTGCCTTTGTTCTAGATATTCCGTAGAGAAAACTGGCTCACATTACAAAGTCCGCAATTTCCACAAACTTTCTAGCAGCGAGTCTCTAGCGTTGTACCACTAACCGCTGAGAGATTGTCCTATCTTTATGCGCAATTTAAATCAAATTATATTACGCTCAACAGCCTTTCCGGAGATTAAATTCAATTTGTGGCCTCTTCGGGATTTCTTAGATTTATTACATCCCAAGGAACTGATATCTACCTATTTTTTTTTGGTTTGGAAATATCATAAACAGAATTACCTATATATTATACTAACAACATATTTTAGCTTAATGTGTATGTTGTATACTCAAAAAATAATAATAGAAAGTTATTAAATAAAAGTTTTCAGTTCCCTTTGGTATCTACTAATGAAATAAAATAAAGAGCTAAATTAATTAGTTATTGACTGTACTGTATATCGTATCTGTAGTGCTGAAATATATGTATGACGCTGTTACGATGTCAGCTCAAGTACAGGACCGGAGTACTGAGCCTATCTCATTGCTCAGAGGAGTAAGACAACTGAGAAACTGTTTACGACCGCAATGGAGGATATGCTTAGGAAGCTGGACTGGAAAGGGGTGGGCATCAACATTAACGGCGACTACATCTCACACTTGCGATTCGAAGAGGATATCGTACTTATGGTGGAGTCGCTGCAAGGGCTGCGTCAGATGCTGGCTAGCCTGGCTGAAGCCTCGCGATGAATTGATCTCCGCATGAACATAGACAAAACAAAAATAATGATCAATGACAATATTATACCGGAACCAATAGTACTCAGTGGCATGCCTCTCGAAATTGTACAGGGTAATAATTGTAAGAGGATTCAGCTGGGCTGGGCAGCTTTTAGAAAACTTCATCAAGTCTTCTCGTCGCCCATTCCACAATGCCTGAAGACAAAAGTCTTCAACCAGTGCGTCCTACCCGTAATGACTTACGGAGCCGAAACGTGGACACTGACGGTGAGACTGATCCACAGGCTCAAGGTCGCTCAGCGAGCTATGGAACGAGCTATCCTCGGAATTTCTCTGAGAGATCGAATCCAAAATGAGGTGATTCGGCAGAGAACTAAGGTAACTGACATAGCTCAGAGAATAAGCAAGCTGAAGTGGCAATGGGCTGGTCACATTTGTCGTAGAACCAATATTCGTTGAAGTAGACGAGTTCTAGAGTACCGCGAATAGGCAAACGTAGTGTAGGACGCCCTCCAGCGCAATGTAGCTGGCAGTCATTGGAAGAGAAGAGCCGAAGATCGGGCTCACTGGAGTGGGAGAGGCCTTTGTCCAGCAGTGGACTAGTATAGGTTGTTGATGATTACTGTACTGCTCGCGATCACTATAATGCAACGCATGCGAGAAAAATCAAAGCGCCTCCTGTACCACATTTTGTAATGTAATATTGTAATGTCAATCCCACAGCACTTATTGATTTAGAACAATTAAGTTTTGCGATATCGAACACACACCTGGCTCAAAGTATATATATACCTACCTATATCCCATCAAAAATTACGTATTGCAATGTTAGTAGAATAATAATAAGTAGGTACCTAATAACACGGGTTTACTTATTCGTATGGTAGTAGTAGAGTTAGATACCTATTTAGAAATTACTACTTGGGTTCAATTTATACTAGAATATTTAAATTGAACCCAATTTTGTAATTATCGGACGAATAAAAAAAACAAACACTCTAGTACCCAAATAAATATTCCCTTACACAATGTAGGTACTAAGATTAAACTTAAATGAATTCCAAGAAAGCCTTATGTTAGCTAAGCGGCCATAAGCAGATATTTGCTAAGAACGGTGCGGAAATAAACTCACATTTTCTAGCGAACACTGCCGACACTTAGGGTAGGTTTTAAGTAAGGGTCGACGATGTGTGCCCAAGGATAAGATGGTCGAATGTACAAAGGAATGTTTAGAAGTGGTACTAGTGGAATAAGTCTGAGATGAGTAGGTTGAAACTTGTATCTTAACCCTTATTTATTATTCAAAAGGGACCTACATTATTAAGTTGGGACGAGTTATTTGGAGGAAAGTGCTTCACATCGCTCACTACTGTCCCATACGAATACACTGGCAAGGGCCTCTGGAGTGTTCTATGGTGAAGTGTAAAACTTGGTGGCGGTAGATTTGCTATAATGAAGTTCCGCAAAGTTTTCATGGCCAGGAGCATCATTCCATCCACTAAAATTGTGTACCTAAGTTAATAGCTAGCAATAAAGTTAATATACAGTGACAGGCTTTCCAGTGGGAAAGAGCTTTCCACAGATAATTTCACCCGTCAATGGAGAGAACGAAAGCTTCCGCATTCAGCATTTGAATGGCCAAGGAGTGGAATTATTTGCCAGGATTTGTGTTACCCGATAACTATCGGGTATATGATGAATGAGGAAGCTTTCATTCTTACCTAGAAACCTAGTAGGAGAAACTTAACACGACTTCTATCATTTTACACGAGACTTTCAAAAGATACAGCTGTCAGCTTTAACACGTTCCCTGTCCCATGCTAAGAAGCAAAATGACCCCGAAAGTCCCGTGAGTAATACTTCCCTGAAACACATTATGGTTCATGAGTGTAGAAAGACATTAATTTGCTTCTGCACACACAAAAGACACATGTCTTTGTATAGTGCGAGAGCAAATACATTGCCTCAGTCCAAGACCATCTACTAGTTCGATCATAGGTCAACACTTTCTGGAAAAAAAAAACATCTTGAAGAGGAAAATAATATCTGTCCGAAAGCGATGCAGTGGATGCTACGAAGACTTGCCAATAGTCTTCGTACGTCCCGGCGTTTATCTTTGCTAATAAATCGCCCTAGCACGTCCAATGCAAAAATAGTACAGTCCCAGCATGTTCGGTGGAATTATTCGCTAATTCCGCTCAAAAAACTTTAGCAACATTAGTGGCGATAACTGAGCGACTATATAATTTGTTCGTGTTCCCTTGCACACATATGGCTCATGAACATATTAGTGCTTTCAAAGCCCACATTTCCTAAGCCATACGTAGTTCAAGGGACAGAGAACGTGTAGAGCTTTATTTTATGTCATAGAATAACTATTAATACGTTATATGTGTCTCTATGAAAAAAATATTTATTAAAGATCATAGCCTAGCCTACCATAACAAGCCAAAGGAATTTAATGTTCATACATGAAAGAGCTTCGGAAACCTAATATTATAATCTCTTCCTGTAACCGCTTTCACCACGTGTTAGTACAAAACCTGGCAAGAAACATGGCACGTTTTCGAAGAAAACTAATCATTTGGGGTTGCATAAAATTATTACTTTATAATGTTATCGTTTAGGCTGGTATAGGTACTGAACCTGCAGTTCATGCTATTTTCAGAACCAAAACTACCGTAATCGCGAGCTGAACTACATAACGGCTTCTGTAAGCCGTTATATTCATACAGCTGCAGTGCTGTACTATATCCCTCGCTGGGCATTGCATATAGGCTCATGTTTTCATAGTCCTACAAGTACCCGACATTGTTAGAATTTTCAAACGGGTTGATATTAAAGGGGCGGAATGTTTAATCACCGCGCGACATTCGGAGACAGCCGCGAAGCGCTGCCTCGACGCGATGTCTTGGCACCTGCTTGGTAATAACTAACTTAGGATAATATGTGTTGAATTCAAATACTTTCAATTACCTTCTAGAGAAGATTTTGCATATCTCTAGAATCTAGACACATGGAAACACAGACCTTAAGCTTCCTAGGCAGATACAATGCTATGCAATCGCTAACAAAGGAAACATATCAGCCACAAAAAAAGTGATTTCAATTTACTCAAATCACATGCGATGGTCAAAGCTGCGATAGTTTTATCAAACTACTTCATCTTTCCGACAATTTTTATGATATAGTTAGAATAGAATATTTTTAAAGATTCTTTTTCAAAATAGCTCTTTTGTTGGCAATTTAGAAATTCCCAACTCTCTGCAACAGGTCACGAAGTTGCGAGCAATTTTTCATAAGAGCACGGAACGCCGATCCTAGGTTTCACTTTTGCTCGGCAACGCGGAATTAGCAAACGCCACGACAATTATTTACGAGGTTTCCTCGCTGGAATTACAGCCGACGTGGCCTTTGTGTTTATGCACGGGTTATAATTCCTCAGTAGAAAGGATTATTTGGAAACGTTAACGTACAGGGAGGCAGTAATTACGCTATGATATTGTGTGACAGACAGACATTTTTAAAACTACAAACGCATATGACTTTGATAGTAATTTGCAATGAGTTCTCAACATTTCAGTACTGATTAAAGAACGCTGTTGTTTTTTTATGCTTATAATAAAATATACTGGTACAGAATTGGTTGCGGGCGCAGTGGTGACATTGAACATCAAGGGCACCCAGGGGGGCATACCCCCTGGGTCGCCCCCAGTAGTCACCTTTACGGTGATCGGACTAAATACCCTGGATCGCTAGTTTAAGTAGTGATCCAGGGGCCCTGACAAAAAAAGCTAGGAGCCCTTGCATTCATTTAAACAGCTGACCACCGGTTCGGAATACACCCTCGAGAAGAATCGGTAAGAAACTCGAAGACGTATAATAAAAGATTAATTACGATTACTTGATTACCTTCGACCCCGCCGGCGAGGTCGGTGTCAGTGTCTAAGTGTGTTTTTATCCCCTGACGGGTTGTCAGAGGAGGTAGGATTGCAAGCTGCAATGGAATATGGAAAATAAGCCCCAACCTTTCTTCCCACACATTTATTCGTATGAAAACACACATGCACTCTCATCTATATCTGAATGGACATGCAGAGCGTTTCTCTATACAAATATTTTAAAGAGGTAAAGTTTGTGAGTTTGTGAGGTTGTAGGGGGTAATCTCTGGATCTACTGAACCGATTTTGAAAATTATTTTACCAATAGAAAGCCACGTTATTTGTGAGTGTCACAGGCTATATATTAAAATGACCATGCGTGCGAAACCACGGGCATCAGCTAGTCCTAAATATATGTATTTCAACTAAATATAAGGATAAAAAATCAAAGAGTGAAACAACGATAGTGAAAAGAAAAAAAAGAGTGATTTTTTATAATATAACAACGGGTTAACTGTGAAGGACTCAATCGAAAACGCACCTTCCCTCCTCTACGAGCTTAGAGGGCAGAAGTGTTTACCTGACATACAGAACATAATTTATTACGGATTTGTTGCCGATCAAAACGCTAGCCTGCGCGTTCCCGATGGGGTTACGAATTTATCATTCATAATGTTATTATGTGTTTGTGTACTAGCTTTCGCACGCGACTTTGTCCGCGTGGACAAAGTCAGTTCAAAGTGTTTTCAGTTTATCGCAAAAAAAGCATCCTACGTTCTTCTAAGATATTAAAAACCAACGCTCTTGATGCTTTTTGACAGACTTGTTATTATTTCGTTTCCATGGCAACCGTTTCTTAAAGCGAGTAATCGACCTTTTCCAGTTTTCCCGTAGAAACTTACCATTTCCGGGATAAAAAGTATCCATTGTTGCTCTCTATATTGTACAGTACCTATTTACAAAGTTTCATCTAAATCGGATCAGCTCCCCAAACAAACAAACAGACAACGTTTCACTTTTATATATCATTCACGATTCACGTGGATTAGAAAAGTTTGACATTTTACTTTTCCATCAGTATGATATAGAAATGTACCACGAGCATACTTATATTTATGTACCTACCTCACGATCCGATGTGTGCTTCGGGTTATGTGAAGCTCGTTTCCAATCAGTTTTTAGTCAACTTCACAAAAGAAGATAGTTCTATGTTCGAATGTAGGTATGCTTTTTGTGTGTGTTTACCGATTTCTCCGTCAATTGAGGACCAATTTAAATATTTTTTTTGTTTGAGGTGGTATTCTCTCGATACAAAAAGATTGGGAAAAAATTGGAAATTGGTTAAGCTGTTTTTTATTGGGAGAATAGGGATGCAGGATTTCTTAACCGATGATTCTAGGTTTATTTAAAAGGGTAGATTTTCATTGTAGTCCAAAATGAGTTTTAGCAAAAATTGTTTAGTGTTTTTAAATGAGTAAATCGATTGGTTTTTGTGTAAATGTTCTCTCATATTTTAGAGATTTCTGAACAGAATTAATTGATTAATTTTTACTTTTAAGAATAATTCTACAGTTGTAATACCGTATAAAATTCATCAAAATTGGTTTAGTAGTTTATTTATCTATGTTCAACGATTTCTCCGTCAATTGAAAAACCGATTTTGAAAAAAAACCTTTTTTATTTGAAGTACCACACTCCTTCCTAGGTATATAAATTTCATCAGAATTGGTCCAAAAGTTGTATATTCCCAACTGCCCCATTAACGTCCACATCAATGGGGCCGATGGGAATTTTAATTCTCACCTGTCCCATTGTTCACGCTAATGGGGCAGGTGGGAATTTAAATTCCCATCTGCTCCCTTGGTGTGAGAAATAAAAGGCCAACTAATTCGAACAAATCAAATACAGATTTATTGTGTTCAAACTGGTTTTAAAGGCTAAAGAAAACGAAAACAAAGGCGGCCTACCTATATAAAACATACATGTTTGCGGTTCACGGGTGGCCCAAGAGCCACCCTGCCGCACCTTAACCTACTGTCACAGTATAGTGTCCCCAATGACCTGGACACAAATGGGACAACGGTAAGAAATTTCATGACGTCCTGTTGTTTACGGGGACAACAAAATATAGTTATAAAGTGTAGACCACACTTTATAACTTTATACACGCCAAATTCCTATCTGGCTCATTGATGGGGAAGTTAATGGGACAGTTGGGAATATTCCTTTTCTTTTTACCATGCTATTTTTCATTTGTTAAATTAACTTCTGCAGTAACGTAGATCAAATTGCAGCATGGTTCCAAGTTTTTCCCAAGTAAAGCATGACGTACGTGAAGACCTAGATATCTCTATGTTTTCTCTAACCTACTCACCCGGAAGTTAAACCCTCTGTGGGAGTAGCTTCAGAAGCCAGTGCAGAGCTCATTTGCATTTCACTGACGGAATGCACTACGGAGGCCGGATTTGTTGCAGATCAATCGCTGCCCGACTGCCCATGCGTATCCGTGGGTTTATGAATTTATGATTTCTGTGAAGTCAATGCCGTGTGTGAAATTTATAGCACTTGTGGATTTGTGTACATTTTCTGGTGAGCGATTGCTGATTGCTTTTCCAGACAGACGGCAGCCGAGCGGTATACTAATGTGAGTTAGAATACATCTATACCGGGTTCTTTTCTCGGTTCTGCACCAGTGACTTTTTTAAAGTTATGAGCGGATTTCCATGCTGCTATGAATAGCAGACGTTATGTTGCCTTCGAGCGGCTTGATAAACTGACACCAGAGGCCAGCACTCATACGACTAGCAAGAAAGTTTTTAAGGATTTAGAGGCAATTTTGTTGGTCAACCAAAAAATTTAATTATTTTGGCTACGAGATGGACTAATAAAGAGGTTCCTACCCAATACTGTGGTGACTTAATAAAAATAAATTTGCTTTAGGTAGGTTCTCATTTTCTGTTATAGTGTGTATATCACACTAATCACATCACATCACACTAATATTATAAATGCGAAAGTTTGTGTGTGTGTGTGTGTGTGTGTGTGTGTGTGTGTGTGTGCGCGTGTGCGTGTGTGTGTGTGTGTTTGTTGTTCCTTCACGCTCCAATGGCTGGACGGATTTAGATAAAATTTGGTACCAGGATAGCTTATATCCTGGATTAACACAAAGGCTACTTTTTATCTCGAAATAGGAGAAAAAAATATTATCGTTTTCTATAAAACTTGAAAAAAAAAACAAAAAACAATAATAAAAAAAAAACAAGTACCAGGAGAGCATAAGCAGTTAAGAAGTTGGAGATATAAAATTGACAAATAATGTTATTAAAAGTGAGTATACTATTAAATGGTGTGATTATATTAAAATAAGTATTTCTGAGTACCAGGAGAACAGAAACACCTGAAGTTGGATATATGACATTGACAAATAAAGCTATTAAAAGAGAGTATGCCTCCCCATGAACATTAAATAGTGATATTATATTTTTTTAAGTATTTCAAAGTACCAGGAGAGCAGAAACGCCTAAGAAGTTGGAGATATGACATTGACAAATAAGGTTAATTATTAAAAGTGAGTTTACCTCCCCATGAACATTAAATAGTATAATTATATTTTATAAATGTATTTCTAAGTACCAGGAGAGCTTAAGAAGTTGGATATACAAAATTGACAAATAAAGTTATTAAAAGTGAGTATACCTCACCATGAACATTAAATGGTGGATTATATTTAAAAAAGTATTGCTAAGTACCAGGAGAACAGAATCACTTAGGATGTTGGAGATGTAACAGTAAAAAATAAAGTTATTAAAAGTGAGTATACCTCCCCATGAACATTAAATGGTGTGATTATATTTAAGTAAAGTATTTCTAAGTACCAGGACAGCAGAAACACTTAATAAGTTGGAGATACAAAAGAGTCAAATAGTGTGTTATTAAAAGTGGTTATACCTCCCCATGAACATTAAATGGTGTGATTATATTTTTAAAAAGTATTTCTAAGTAGTACAAAGAGAGCAGAAACACATAAGAAGTTGGTGATATGACATTGACAAATAAAGTTATTAAAAGTGAGAAGTACTAGGAGAGCAGAAACACTTAAGAAGTTGGAGATATGACATTGACAAATAAAGTTACTTAAAGTGAGTTTACCTCCCCATGAATATTAAATGGTGTAATTATTATATTTAAAAAAAACATTTCTATATACCAGGAGAGTAGAAACACCTGAAGTTGGAGATATGACATTGCCAAATAAAGTTATTAAAAGTAGAATACCTCCCCATAAACATTAATTAAGTAGTGTGATTGTATTTAAAAAATGTATTTCTAAGTACTAGGAGAGCAGAAAAACTTAAAAAATTAAAGATACAAAATTGACAATCATAGTTATTAAAAGTGAATATACTTATCTCCCCATGAACATGAAATGGTGTGATTATATTTAAAAAAAAAACTAAGAACCAGGAGAGCAGAAAAATTTAAGAATTTGGATATATAACATCTATATATATAACAGAAAGTCAGAAATTCGTGTTACTTAAACTATTTATAACTCAAGAACTGCTGGACAGGTTTTTATTATTTTTTAAATTTGTATCCGTCCCGAATAGATAATAAATAAAGATGCAAAAAGAAGGGAATTTTTAAGATTAATTTTCTAAACTTGTGGGAGTGGCAAAGTTTGACCGCGGGCGAAGCTGCGGGGCGCAGCTAGTAGGTACATAAAGGGATATTTTGATCTCCAGCTCCAGATATCGAAAAGAAGATGAGAGAAAATATTTAAAATCTGGATTAATATCTTTTTTCAGTTCACTAATGGCCGGTTCCTATATCTTAAAACAAACCGTTTTTGCTTACAGTCCGTCAGCTTTTGACATAAACGCCATACAAAAAACGTCAAAAATGTAACGAGACGTTGGAAAAACGAGTCGTTAGATAGGTAGGTACATTATTCATTCCACATTCAAATTGATAAATAATTCAATGTCAATGTACCCAACCTCATAACTGAACTGTTATAGTTGAAAATTACGATCCATCAAACTCCACATAGAAATGTAGAGCAATATTAAAAGAGCTAATTATTGGAGAGCTATAAATAGGCTGTCAGCTGTCTCATAGATCGTAAATATCCACTGGTAATACTGCTGTCGCCGACAATAAACGCGCCCATTACTGCATTCTGAATGAGACTTTGCAGGAAATGAAAATGATTGAGTGAATGATCACCGCGACTTCGGAATCGGGTTCTCTACAATGCGCTTGATAGGTTTTGAGCTGTCGATATTTCAGCCCTACTGAAATTCGAGAGCTTAAAACAAGTCAAATACTTGACAACCGTACCTATACGTTTAACGCTTCCGTATCCGAAGTTAATTCTAACGACCGATTGGTCCAGTGGCTAGTGACCCTAACTATGAAATCAAATGGGCGCGGGTTCGAATCCCGCATGGTGCAATCATTTGTGTGATAAGCAGAAATGTTTGTTTCCGAGTTATGTGTGTATATTCGTATAAATACGATGTATGTTTATCCGTTATCTAGTGCCCATAGTGCAGGGTATCCTAGTTTGGGGCTAAGTAATTGGTGTGAATTGTCATGAATATATTTATATTTAATTCTAAAGTACCTAGCTCCGTCCGACTTATTGACCGTTTAATATGTGCGTGTGCATTGAGTGAGCACCTCCTGATATTTTTTTAATTAAATAAGTTATTTAGTAAAAGTTCTGAAATAATTGTAAAACCAAATATATCTATTTGTAAAAAGATAAAATAAATCATAAATCATTGAATGTGGGCTCACTCAGTTCTCAAAGAGGACCGGCGAGAAATGCAAATGTATTAAGTTTACACAGATACCTTGTGAACTAGTTTTAGTTAAACCTGCGTAGAGTTTTGGTTATTAGTTACAGGTCGCCTAATGCCTTATTTATAAATTTACAAATAATTAACTGTGCTTACTCAACTACAGTAACTATCTCTCAACTACAGTACTGTCATCAGGTCAGGTCAGGTCTTACAGTACTGTAAGGTTACCGGACTTCAGAAGGTCATTAATGTGCAGTAAAAACAGTGTAGCCGAGAGAACCGATCCCTGAGGTACACCGGCATTGATAGCCATTTGATCAGACGAGCAGCCCTCTAAGACTACTCGAATAGATCGTTCCCTCAAGAAATCAACTATCCAATTGCATAAGCCAACAGGTAAACCATACGAGGGAAGCTTGTTTAAAAGGCCATCGTGCCAGACCCGATCAAATGTCTTCGATATGTCAAGGGAGACGGCAAGCGCCTCACCATGCATCTCTATAGCTTCGCTCAGTACGTGAGTGGCATACGCGAGAAGATCCCCAGTAGACCAGTTTCGGCGAAATTCGTATTGCCGGTCACTGAGAAGATCATTGTCTTCAAGGTATGCCAAGAGCCTAATGTTTATGACACGCTCCATACACTTACAGAGTAAGGAGGTTATCGAGATGGGACGATAATTGGCCGGATCAGCACGACTACCCTTTTTTGGTACTGGTTGTACATTGGCAAGCTTCCACCTCTTCGGAACTTCACCTGAGTGAAGAGAGAGGCGGTACAAACGCGTTAATATGGGAGACAATTTGGGCGCACAGTTTTTCAACACAATCGCTGGAATACCATCAGGACCACTGGCCTTGTTTACAACTAGAGCTCGAAGCGTTCTGAGAACCTCCTTCTGGCGAATGCGAATTTTGGGCATAAAAACCCCGCAATGAGGAAGGCAGGAGGGTGTCTTGCCAGAAGCATCTAGATGCGAGGCTTCTGCAAAAAGAGAAGCAAATAAATTCGCTTTGTCTCCAGCAGTGTGATCTAGTGATCCATCAGGTTTCAGCAATGGTGGCAGTGAGGGGCGGCAGAAGTTTTCTTCGACCGACTTGGCCAGGGACCAAAAAGCTTTGCTACCCGCTGGGTATGAAGCCAGTTTGGCCCCAATTCGACTTACATAATCAAAATGAGCCTTCCTAAGTATCTTCTTGCAGGTCTTAGCGGCAACGTTACATTTTCTTTTCTTAGCCCGAATATCAGAAGACTTGCACTTTCGAGCATCAGCCCAGTCTAGATATGCCGCACGTTTTAGAGCCACAGCACGATCACAGCTGGATCCAAACCAAGGCTGAGCTTTGCTGGAAAGAGTCTTGTCACTGAATCGAATAAAATATTCTATTGCCTGACATATTACCTCTGTAATAGCAGACGCGCAAGTCGACGGGTCCTGGGAGGTTTAACATGTTTGCCGCCAAGGGTACGATGCAAGGAATTGCCGCATCTCGTCCCAATCTGCTGAGTTCTATCTCCACACGTGCCTATTACCCTTAAGGCTAGGATCAGGTAGAGAATACACTGAGACGGACTTAACCAGGCAGTGATCATAGCTACTAAGAGGTGGGGATACTGATAAGGAGTATCGGTCTGGTTCAGTCGTCATCAACAGGTCGAGACAGTTGGCAGTGTCACCGTCACGGTCAGGTACCCGTGTCGGCTCCTGCACCATGTGAGAGAGATCTAACGCCAGAGTAAGATTCCGCGTCTCTCTACAAGCGTGGTCAGTTTTTGGTATGGGACAAGCCACTCCTTGTGGTGGGCGTTAAAATCCCCCAAAAACACCAATAGAGCAGACGGGTAATGCTGTTGGGCCACACTTGCCGTCTTACCTAGATAGTCTACCAATATAGTCGTCCCCCGATCTCCGCTGTGTGAGCGGTACACACAAGCATACATAATTTTCTCTATGCCCGTGTCCACCAGCACCTAAATAACTGAGAAGTTAGGGTGCTCAAGATTTCGGAGACGCAGACAGCAAATGACATTACGGGTGTATATACAAACGCTGGCATTTGGGATAAATAGATGCTCCAAGATATAGCCTGGGTAATCCAAGTATGTCGTATCAGCTGGACATCCTATCTGCGTCTCCGACAAGAAGAACAAGTGGGGCTTAGTGGTCTCCAGATGATTATGGACCGGTTGGAGATTGGAGTTAATCCCGTTCTCTAATCAATCCGTCGGTAATCTGCCGTTTTAACTTATTTCTTCTTTGGACTTTTTTATGATGAGTAGTTTTGAATAGATTAGACGATTAGGTTGGACCTATTTCCCCGTCCCCTATATATCTAAGAACCATCACGATCACATCAGCTTTCAAAAAGAAAAAAACAGCATTAAAATTGGTCCATTCGTTTGGGAGCTAAGATGCCACACACGCATGCACAAACACATACACACACATACACACACGCAAACACACACACAAGAAATCCCGGATAAATTACGTAGGTAACAAGAAATTTGTCGAATAAGGAACCTTCTTCTAGGTCTATATTTTTTGTTTAAAAACACTTCAAATCGTATAAAACTTAAAAGAAATAATTCAAATTGTCTGTGGTCTGTGCTACGCCTAAATGGACTAAAGTAGGCACTTACTCAAAAAAATTGAATTATTTTTCTTCTATCTATTCTATCTAGTTGTATTCGATTTGAGGTCGGTTTTTTAATTAGTTTATATTTCTTACTTTTTAATTTCGTTAAATTTAAGTAGGCCTAAGAAAATTAAATACTTATTCTGCTAAGAAAAAAGCCATACTGGAAAAAGTTAACTAATGAACCAATTTTGAAAAAACTCTAACTATTCCCTAAGTTGAAAGATTCTGAAACTATTACAAAAAGAATTATTGCAATCAGACTTGTAGTTTCCGATAAATACGTGGACAAACATACATTCATACAAACATTTGCGAAATTTGGTATATTTGTCCAGGTACCTAATCATATAGACTAACATTATATAAATACAAACATTTGCGAAATTTGGTATATATGTCCAGGTACCTAATCATATAGACTAACATTATATAAATACAAACATTTGCGAAATTTGGTATATTTGTCCAGGTACCTAATCATATAGACTAACATTATATAAATACAAACATTTGCGAAATTTGGTATATTTGTCCAGGTACCTAATCATATAGACTAACATTATATAAATACAAACATTTGCGAAATTTGGTATATTTGTCCAGGTACCTAATCATATAGACTAACATTATATAAATACAAACATTTGCGAAATTTGGTATATTTGTCCAGGTACCTAATCATATAGACTAACATTATATAAATACAAACATTTGCGAAATTTGGTATATTTGTCCAGGTACCTAATCATATAGACTAACATTATATAAATACAAACATTTGCGAAATTTGGTATATTTGTCCAGGTACCTAATCATATAGACTAACATTATATAAATACAAACATTTGCGAAATTTGGTATATTTGTCCAGGTACCTAATCATATAGACTAACATTATATAAATACAAACATTTGCGAAATTTGGTATATTTGTCCAGGTACCTAATCATATAGACTAACATTATATAAATATTAAGCACTAGTTTTCCCGCCCGCGACTTCATCCGCGCGGACTACAGTTTATCACGATAAAAAGCATCTTATGTTCTTCTAGTCTAGGATATTAAAAACCAATGCAAAAGTAGGTATAGCTCCACTCTTGATGTTTTTTTGACATACTTGTTATTTTGACAGCGAGTAATCAATATTTTTCCAGTATTCCCGTGGAAACTTACAATTTTCCGGGATAAAAAGTATGCTATGTTTTATTTCAGGATATAAGCTATCTCCATTTCAAGTTTCATCAAAATCATCCAGCCGTTATCGCGTGAAAGCTCCCCAAACAAACAAACAAAAAACAAACAAACAAACAGACAAAGTTTCACTTTTATATATTGGTGATGCTCCAACACACGCCGTATAGAAAAGGCTATTGAGCAAAATCGGGGGTCTAATGTCTTTGCCCAGCAATTGAAGAGGCCCCATCTGACTAAAAACATCATCTGGCAATATCGTCACCTCAAAGCCGGAGATTCTCGTCGAGATAGAAGACTTCTATGGCCGACTGTACGACTCGCATGCTCAACGACCCGAACCCAGTAATGAAGAATCCCGACCGATGATCTGCCGGAAGTCAGCCTAGACGAGATTGAGATAGCCCTCAAACGGCTTAAAAATGGGAAATCCCTAGGAGAAGACGGAGTCACTTCGGAGCTCTTGAAAACAGCAGGAAAACCTGTGCTTCTAGCGTATAAGTATAACCAGAGTATAACCAGCCCTTGTGCCTTGCTTTTGTGGACTATGAGAAAGCCTTTGACTCCATTGAAACCTGGGCTGTGCTCGAGTCTGATGCCTGGTAGACTGGCGATACATCGAGGTTATGATACTTGTATGATGCCGCGACTATGTCCGTACAAGTACAGAACCAATAGAATATCCAGCTTAGCAGGGGAATGAGACAGGGGGATGTTATATCTCCGAAACTGTTCACTAACGCCCTTGAAGATTTGTTTTAGACGCTGGATTGGAAAAGTACGCGCATAAACATAAATGGCGAGTACATCTACGATTCGCCGATGATATCGCCCTTAAAGCTGAATCGATGCCGGAACTTGAGCAAATGCTGACCGATCTAGCTCATTACCCCGAGACCTGCTGTCATTAACGGTGTACCTCTTGATGTTGTGCAGGAATATGTCTACCTAGGGCAGGCTGTGCAATTGGGTAGGAACAATTTCGAGAGGGAAGCCGATAGGTGAATTCAGCTGGGATGGGCAGCATTTGGTGGCAAGTCTTCTCTTTGTCCTTACCACAGTGCCTAATGACGAAAGTCTTCAATGCGTGCGTCCAGTCATGACCAACGGAGCCGAAACGTTGGACACTCACGGTGAGATTGGTTCATAAGTTTAAAAGTCGCTCAGTGAGCTATGGAAAGAGCTATGCTTGGTGTTTCTCTTAAGGACAAGATTCGTAACGAAGTATTCCGACAGAGAACCAAAGTTACCGACATAGCTCAAAGAATTAGCAAGCTGAAGTGGCAGTGGGCTGGTCACATCTCTCGAAGAACCGACAACCGTTGGGGTAAATGAGTCCTAGAGTGGAGACCGCGCTCAGGCAAACGTAGTGTAGGGCAGTGGAGTGATGACTTGCGAAAAACGGCTGGCTGGAACTGGATGAGAGGAGCCGAAGATCGGGCTCAGTGGCGTTCACTAGGAGAGGCCTGCGTCCAGCAGTGGACAAACATAGGCTGATGATGATAATGATGACACATCAACTTGAGAACCTCCTTTTATTGAAGTCGGTTCTTTTAAAAGATGTCGTAAGAGCAATGTAAAGAGTACCTTTTGTCAACATCCAAATTGTTTTTAAATCGTTTGTGACCCCATAGTGTGACCATTACGTCCCTCTGCACAGAAATTAGACGCAACGTTAAACACAGATTTATCGAGTCCCAAATTGCGTTACAGCTGTCCGAGAATCGAATTAATTATTGGTTTAGTTAGTAAATTAGCTAATTAAACAACACAATTAGCTGTGTGCAACGAAACAACCCCCCGCTGCCGCTGGCTCCCCGATGAGTAATTTGGTAAATAGCTTGTAATTGACTTACAAATTATGCAAAAGTGAATTGTGCTGCTAAACAGGTACTTTATCAGGGAAGAAAATGGTGAAAGGCACCTAAATTTATCCTGTGACCAGCGTTAGCTGCTGTTAGGTATGTTTCACAATTTTTCTTGTCAATGTTTCAAAGTTTATTGGACGACTAGCTGATGCCCGCGGTTTTACACGTGTGGTCATTTATCTAGGTTAAAAGTAATCTACGTGCTATACAAGGACCTAAAATACCAATATACCAACATTTGATCAAAATTTCTTCAGCCGTCAAAAATATTTTTATCTATTGCTCGGCTTCTGCTCATCTGATTGGGATACCAAGCAACCCAGTTTTTAAGTCAAACCCTAAGCTATACAACAATGAAAACCGCATCGCAATTGGTCCAGTAGTTTTTACGTGATGCGCGAATAAACATACAGACAAACTAACAGACAAACAGAGAGACACGATTTAAAAAAATGAGATATTCTTGTTCAGTAGTTTATTTTAATTTGACAGGTCATCCAAATTGAAGATCTCTATGAGATCTATCTCTTCTGTAAAGAAACTACTAGACTAGGAACAATAGTTTCAGAGTTATAGCCCTTTTAAGTTTACAGCTGTCATTCAAAACGAAAATATGGATGAGATCTATCACTTCTGTAAAGAAGTATTAGTTTAAATAGTAGATTGTATTACTAGGGAGCGAAAGAATAAATAATTTTGCGCCCGAGGGAAAATAATTTTGCGAGTGATACACTCTACTTTTCACCCTATATGAGAAACAGAAATAAAAGGCGCTTGTAGATACTTTACAGCTCATATATTTATTTACAAGCACAAATAAAAAATGTACTTTGTTTTTACCGAAATTCCTACTCCTGACAACTAGTGGGGATTTTGGGAAAACTTTTTAGCTTTTTTCCCGAAATCCCGACTGGTGGGGACGTTGTGGTGGGGATTTCGAGATTAATCCCTCTTTGGTATGCAGCTTACATTTCAATGACGAAGACTTTCTGACGAGTGCCTAAAACCTGAAGCATGAAAGCTGTTGTCCTGTTTAGTTCATAAATTATGGTCCCCGTTTTAGAACGAGACAGGTCCTTAGTAGTTAGTCTCTGTCTGACCGCGTTTCTTGTACCAGTGATCCTTCTTGTTACATAGTATACAACGTCCTTGGAATAAACTCTAACTCCATTTTGTTTTTTTAAACATCAGATTAACTGTCCGATATCTGTCAAATTGATGTCCCGCGTCCAATAACTGATATAATTAAGTATTCCGAAATATAATACATTATACAAATATAGAATCATGTAGAAAATTGTGTCAAAATAATGTTAAACAGATAGTGACACTTGAACTATTGATAGCGCGAAATGTACTATATTTGTGAATCTTTGGAGAACAATGATAAAGTTATGTTAAGGGGTTGGTCTCCTTTGCTTACCGCGCAGGATATAGAGGCCATGTCTCCGGCGTTCGCTGGCTCAAACAAAACGCCTAACTATCTAACGACAGGTAGTTTATCCTAGTCATGATCAGTCAAATGTCGTAATATTTAGCGTTACAACTTTTGTTTGTTAACCTGATGGTAGTAGCATAAAATAAATAATAGTACAAGTAGTAGGTATGTAGGTGCTTCCATACTAAATGCAGTTAGATACTGGCCGCCTACAGTGCCCCTTCTCATAGCAGCTGTCCAAGTAGTATAGTGAGTATAGTATATTGCTATATCTATTGTTATAAACCTTTCTTTTAAGTTTTATGTTGATCGAATCAACTGCTCAAAAGTTTCATCGGACAAACTAACATACAAGCAAGCATACAAACACACATACAATCATACAAATTGCGATTCGACTAGTTGGTCATTAAATAAGGTTTCTAGGATTTGATCAGTCAGTGAACTCTATAAAAAGATGATTACTGGATCTACATGCAGTAGGTATACCTACCTAATAAGGGCTTGTAACATTTGTCTCAACAAGGATATCAGGTATGATCGTGCTTCGGAGGGCACGTTAAGTTGTCGGTCCCGGTTGTTATTGATTATAGCAGTCGTTGCAGAGGCCCTCGGGCAGCCTAACAAACTCTGACACCAGAGGCCAGCACTACAAACATACCTCATAGGACATACAAACAAACAAACAAACAAACTTATCAAGGTCTGAAGAGCTGACCAAAATCGCAATATTCTGCTGACCGTTTAAAACTTCAAATGATGGTTTGAGTAGCCACTCTTATTTCAGATTTAGTCTGTCCAATAAGTTGAAAAATCATGGCCCCTCTCGCGTTATTGAGACCACATTAACAATGATTGTATTGGATCAATGCCCGTGCTTCGTTCCTGAAGCGTTATAGCGCTGTCCGTCACAATTTCACTATTTTCCCCCTTTTAATGAACGGTAATGTTTTTCATAAAGGTTGTCACGAGGCGGTCCTAGGGTTTGGGTTTGTTCCACTAGCCCAGGGACCACGCTTCAGTGGACAATATAAAAGTACAGGAACAATTAGGAGCACATGGAGATGTTCATTAAAAGAGATCTTGCACTCGACTATTCTATTCAGTCTTCTCCCAATTTAATATATTTGGTAAGAGTGTAACCTTGGGGCTCTACTATTGTTATTATCACAGACTTTTCGTGCTTCAACAATACGGATCAAAACAACCACGAACCAAAGTACTATCATATATATTTAAAGGACTCCAGATATAATAAACTTATTTACGTACATATTTTATAACATATTATTTCGTAAAATTCTAGTTTTTGTTAATCCAATTACAATAAGGGAATGACGGGTTATTTGAATTTAGAATTAATATAGACAAACTATCAAAAAGGTATGTATATGATGAAAGAGGTTTGACATTGTCACAATGTTAATTAGGTCATGCTGACTAATTTGTAAGTTGGAACATTTATTTGAGCATGAGATTTATTAAACTGATAGGCTTGCACTTGGCCGCTATATCGCTGACACTAAGGAAATCATGTGATGGTGGTATGGATAAGGTAGATGGTAAAAAGGTGTGAACAGATTTGGGAGTCCTCATTGTAATAAAAAAATTGTAAAAATACAGATCAATTTGAATCAAATGAAACGAGATTCTAAATTAGGGCACTTTTGATTTTCTAGTAGATAAGCGATTGATATATCTTCTTACATAGACTTCGTAATAAAAGCAATATTTTTCTTTCTGCCACCCTATCAGAATTACATACATTAAATTTTATTGAGACATTTAGATAACAAATGACCTTTCCTTAAGCCATGTTAAGGGAAGCGATAGTTTCTGGTCCGACAAATCAAGATAGTGACGATAAATGTCGCATCCAGTCGATTCCAGTCACTGCCGAGGTGTAATGTTACTGTGGTGTTACTTACGCGGGACCAATCACTATGTAAATATGTGGGGTAGGACGGGTAGGTGAACGATCGGCAGTGAGTGGGTGAGCCCGAGATACAATGTAGTTATCGGGGAGTAGCTTACATAGCGCACAGTTGGCAGATCATAAGATATGTGAGGTTGCGGTAGAAGTTTATTTTAGCTCGGCGCATCAAAGCTGTCTAATTAGTTGCGATATAGTGAACCTACGTAGCTTTCCCCTTAGAATTATGTCACTATAATATAAACAGTGTAGCGCATGTTTTAATATCGTTCCTATTAAGTAAGTTCCTACATGGGGTTTGCTCGTCGTCCGTAGTTTGTTATGAAGCCATCGTCAAAGTGTGTGTGCGTCGAGCTGGGTGGAACATTAAGCTGAATAACTGTCTTGTATCCAGAGTAACTGAAAGTCGACGAGACAGCCTCTGGCGTGCCCTGCGCTCGTGCGCACGCTTCTAACGCATTATTTGCGTGATAAACTCGCATTGCAAAAACAAACCTGGAATTACAAGCTGAACTTCTAAAATTGTGCCCCAAACCTTTGGAATAATTTATTTATTCACCATGCGCGCTCTAATATTCATCCTGCTGGCAATCGCTCTGGACATTGTTAACGGGAACGTGGAACCGCCTCCAGCCAGGCGACAGCGTTACGCGACGTCCGCCTGTAATGCCAGCGTCACGTATGATAGAGTTTTACTAAAACGCGTCTCTCTACTGTCCAAATATATTTTCACTGGAAAAGTGTTCGGTGTGAACACTGCGCAGAACGGCACGATAGTGTACCAAGTGAATATCCGTCGAGTTTTAAAAGGTGATTTGGATGATGTTGGAGTTGCAGTGAAGTTCGGTACGGCGAAGTCGTTGCGTTTTAGTGATGCAACAGTGTTTGTGGAACGCTCGAGTTCCGTGCTGTGTCATCCCTTACGCGTGCGTACTTACGGCATTTTCCTGACTGAGAGGAGGCGTGGTGGAGGGACGCTTTGGCTGAGCCTTGTGGTAGAGCCTTTAGTGCTGACTCTTAGGAGCATTGAAATTATTGAAGCAGTTGTTAAAGGTAAGCTCTTATCAGAACTTCCTATACAGGTAAAAGCTTCGAAATTCTATCTTGATGCTGGATTTGAACCCGTCACCATGGAACTATCATTACATCTTTCTAACCCAGAAAGCTATTCGTGCTCTTTCCTTGTATATATAGGTATTATATTATATTATAGTTTGGTGCATTTGTTAGTATAAACTAAATTATTTGCAGTCTGCTTTAAGACCTTGTCACGAGTCGTAATGACAGGGTTTTTAATGAGTTTTAGGTCGTTTCGATCTAATAGTTAGTCGGTCGTCAAACGATTACTACCAGTTTAAGTGTATACGGCTCCTTAAGGCTAGCCCGTAAATAAACAAGTAGGCGGCAATTAGTCCATGGGCGGGGCGAGTGCCGACGTCTGCCGTTACGCACCAACTGTTACTTATCATCTACGAAAGAGTAGCTACGGACTAGCTTTTAACTAATCTGTGGCAACTTCCATGTATTCTCGGTTCACGCTCGTGATGTAGTCACTTGTCTTTAGAAATCAGTGACGTCAGTATTTTGCGCTGAAGGATGCTGAGCTACGAATAAATATATTCGGGACAATACCATCAGAAAAGAATGAACATGCAGGAAACATTTTATCCCGAATAAAACAACTATTCCTGTGGGATGAATTAAAACCTATATTCAACTACGAGTAAGTTATAAGCATGAAACTGTGACACAGTAATAATATAAAGCTCACAGAACACAGATATCCTAATCATATATAATTAAATAGACATAATTACTTTGCACTATTATAATGATGACGTCACTCCAGCGTGGTAGGGACCCTCGGTCGGCCTTACAAACTCTGAAACCAAAGCACAGTACACAATATCTGACTAAAGGCCAGCACTAACTCAGTCGACAAGCAAGTAAGCAAGTTAGAGCCACTACGCTTGAACCAGATACTTCTATAATATATCGGAGCCTCATCGGCCCTCTAACACAATTTGTGACTTGTTAAGGAAACTTGGCCACGTTTTGACGGGATTTTAGCGCGAATACCTATCATCACATCATTTGCGTATTTTCTAACATATAATATCAAGAGAAAAACGTCTGATCAGTTTATTAAGGTTTTAATAAAGGTTTTAAAATAAGTTTGAATGAAATACACTTACAACTTTATTTCATCAACAAAGAGGCCAAACGAGGTAAACAAACTCTTTAGTTATGCGGAGTTCGCATGGAAACTATCACCCCTGACTATATCCACTACATATATTGTCCTTATGGTTGTGCTTGATCAAGATTTTAATAAAAACAATAAAAAACTTTGCTTCAACTTACAAAACCTTCTGAAACTGAAAACATTCTGCAACTTCCATTTTATTTCCAAGCAAATTGCGGAGACTGTTGGAAAAACTCCTTTAATTTCTCAGATATTTTATCAGACAACTTTTCCAACACTCCCCGTGCTGCCTGGTAACTACCATTTAACCTGTGTCTAATTCCAGAATCCCGGGAACTAACCTACATGCCGTGGGAATATTAAATTTCCCGGTTTTATGTCTCTGGAAACTTCTTTACGTTTAAAACTTCCGTTTACCTGTTCTCACCGTTGGATATTAATTTTATGAAAATGTGAACTAAGGGATATTAATTTTATGAAAATGTGGACAAAGTGCACTCCAGAGCAAAGAAATTAGCACGCCATTTGCTTTCTGTCGCTTTTGTGTTGTTTATTCATGAACTGTAATTTCTTTTTGTTCGTTTTGGTACGAGTAACTCTGAGAAAAACTGGGGCTGCTGGAACTAGCAGAAGAAATCTAATAAACCGAACATTTGATTCATCATCTATTTCAGCTTTTCGAAGTCCACTGCTGAACATAGGCCTCCCCCAAAGAGCGCCATGACGAGTGACTTTGTGTCACTTCCATCCAACGACTTCCTGCGACGGCTACAATGTCGTCGGTCCATCGTGTGGCGTGTCTCCCTACACTTCGCTTGCGTCTTCGTGGTCACCATTCGAGAACCTTTATTCCCGAGCGGTTGTCGGTTCTGCGAACTATATGGCCTGCCCATTGCCACTTCAACTCGCAAACGCTGAGCTATATCGGTAACCTTGGTTCTTCTACGGATTTCTTCGTTACGGATTCTACACATAGTGAAATACCGAGCATAGCTCTCTCTCTATTGCACTCTGCGCGACTTTGAGCCAGTGTATGAGACCAATAGTTAGCGACCACGTCTCTGTGCCGTATCAACATTTGATTATGTAGATTCAATTTAATAGCTACCTAGGTCTTCCTCACTCACATCTACGGCAAAAACTGTTGCTTGTAAGTATATCTGTAGCTATGTGAGTCAAGTCATAAAATGCACACGATAAATAAAACACACTGACAATAGGTCCTATTTCAATAAGTGCTACAATAAAATACCGCTTGCCTTTACGACGCGATCATGAAGAGTAAACTCAAGTGCTCTGACAATGACTTATTTGCCGAGTTATAAAAACGAGCTTCGAGAGGAATTTTATGTTTATTTCGGCCTTATATTTCACACGTCGTCGTAGCCAAGATTATAAGAAAGCATAAAGTTGGACTGCTGATGTTTTATGTTGGCGCAAGCCGTTGTAGAATTGCTAGGTGTGTAATTGTTGTGGGGAGTGTTGTATTCAATCCAGCCTTTTCGAACGTCACTGGAGAAATATCTGTTTTTTTATGTAATCCTTAGACATTTTAATGCTTTGCTTGAATTAATTTAGGTAGGTACTCATGCTTAAATACACTTAACCTTTGTCTATTACCCGAATACCGGGATGACATGTGCCCGTCCGTCTGTCTTTCCGAAATCGGTAGGTCACATTTACGTGTATTATTATTTCCGATCTTATCTAGTGTTATCTAGCTGCGTATCTACCCTGTATAATAATTTGTTTTAAAAGAACGATGGGCAGTTATTTGTTTATCAATTAAACTTATTGCACGGTGATTGATTTGAAACTGCAATGCCTAGAAGCATTTGTTCAATCACCAAGAGATGTCCTAGAAACACAAAGAGCTTGCATTTGTATCCAAGTCATCCAAAGCAGTTTAGGGGTAGGTACCTACTCGTACCTTATCACAATATTACTAGCAGGATTCAAGTAGAGTTCATGTCTGACGCAAGGATCCAACTTGATGTCAGAGTTCGCTTCCAGCGGATGTCTGACAATCTGACATCCACAAGGAATAAAACACAACGATTATCTGAGGTTTCAAGTATTAAGGCCATTTTCATGAGTAATCATTGCATAGGTTAATTAGGTATAACAGGGAATAGTTTGAACGTGGCACTCACTATCAGACCTGCTTGTATCTTTGTATTATAAACTAGGTACTCACCCCGGCTGCGCACGGATAGCACTCACACCGCGGTATTTTTCTTAATTTATATAACAAAAGTAACTTCTAAACAAAAAAACTATGCCTGTAAGCGTAATTTTTTGGCAGCAACGCAACGCCAAGGAGGTCGAATCACGCTTACTATGAGGAACGTTAGTGGTGCTTTTTGATAGACTTGTTACTTTTCGTTTCCACGGCAACATGTAATTTCGTTCCGTTTTTATGGGCAAATTTTTGATACCTTGGATTACATTATAGTAATTTTCGTAGGGATCTCTAATTTTTTGAAAAATATTGTATAGCCCATGTTACTCGCTGATAATGTAGCTTTCTATAGGTGTAATGGATTAACTCAAAAAACACTGAACCAATTTAAAAGAATTTTTAAAATAGATTCAATGTTTTTGAGTTAATCCATTACAAACAAACATACAAACAATCAAATCTTTCCTCTTTATAATATTAGTGTAGATACATCAAAATAATATGGAAGAGAGACAGAAATAACGGTGGTGCCTAACCTGACGGTCACTTGAGTTTGGTTTTTTACTTACTGGTAGAGTAAGTACCTATCTAGGTAAATCCAAGAGCCACAAGTACCTAGTCTTGTCCGGTTTAGTGAATGTCACAGTTCATGGGTCTAGTGTCAAAGGTAACAAGCTCCACTGTTTTTTTTTGTTTTTATGCCGTCATTTTGTTCACCTCTTTTTTTATTAAATCAGTGCTATCTTAGAAAACTGAGTTTGCTTTAAGCAGTACCTAAGTAGCAAGTAGTAGTAAGTAGTTTTGGTAGGTATCTACTATATAAAAATGTCAACTGTCACGGTAATTAGCATTACTATTAATTATCATTATAAACGGGATACCTTTTTACCATATTTGCTCATTTGTTTGCTCGTAATCATGGCGCTTGCAACGGAGCCGAAATATCAAGAACTCAAAACAAATAAAATACATGGTAAAAATCGCGTTTATAATGACAATACTAAGGTATCTAGATCTACTATACCTATCACGCTAAGAAAAACCAAATGTCATACTGCCTCACTCATGATCGACTATTAACGCTAATCAATAATGAAATCGGAATAATGAATATGAGGACAGACTTTTTGATATGAAAGGGTTGGGCAAGTAGGCTGTAGAAAACTATATACGAGTAGATAGTTCCATCGATGATCCAGCAAATCAAAATAAAAAACAAATGACACATACATTGAACGGTTTCCATTAAGTTTTGTCTCCGGCACAATTGTCTTACTGCAATTAGGTTTGAAGGCACAATAAAATAGAAGCGACAGAGAGGATTGTTCAACGAAGATTTTTCTCGCCGGCAAAGCTCTTTCATTATTAACTCGAAAAACCTTCAGGCGGTTTTAAATGAAATCGTGAGGCGTCTATATCTTTACATAATTAACTTATCCCGGATTTAAATCACCAGAAAGGATGGCACGGGTTGTTGGAACGAATTTATCGGACATAAATCGGTCTCCCATAATTGTTTATGTGAGATTAATTGTTCTGCGTGGGCCGGTCTCGCCGAGGGCGGGTCTCGTACATCTCTGACACGAGATTCAATTATAGTAGCAAATGACAGAGGCCGGTCAAATACATATGAAAAAAACATTAAATATTTCCGAGGTATATTGTACTAGCTTTCGCCCGTGACTTCGTCCGCGCGGACAACAGTTTATCGCGAAAAAAGCATCTTATGTTCTTCTAGGATATTAAAAACCAAAGAAAAAAAGTTATTTTGTTTCCATGCCAACCGTTCATTTCAGCGAGTAATCAACATTTTCCAGTTTTCCCGTGGAGACTTACCATTTTCCGGGATAAAAAGTATCGCATTTGTTATTCCAGGGTATAATAAGCTATCTCCATTCAAAATTTCATCAAAATCCGTCCGGCCGTTATCGCGTTAAAACTCCCCAAACAAACAAACGTTTTTACTTTTTTATATTGGTGTGGATTTGTCGCTTGTTACCCTTTGAAGATTGTATTATGTCACAGAATAAATTATAGTACAGGATTGTGCGGTGTGCATATGCCTATTATAAAAACGTACCTACCTATTCTAAGGATTTAAATAAAGTCTTTTTGGGCCACATCACACATTAAAATACTTGATCTTGATCTTAGTAGTTGATGGTGAAATCACATTTTAATTCAAGTCAATTCCGTAAGCAAAATAATAGACCTACTGCCAAGAAGGTTTAAATAAAGACGGATTCCACCCCACCAAACCAACGTAGCAAAGGCATGGAAGCATAGCAAATGGCGGCTGCGTATGTATATAATATGAAGTTAGTGAATAATTTGTGGTGTTGTAGTTATTACACAATTTCATCACACATTTTTCGTGAGAACTTGAAAAATTAACAGACTAACAAGGTAACGAGACCTTGCTGCGATGTGGCTGACGATCCGCACGACATGGTGTAATATATATGTAAGTGTGTGCGTGAGGCTTATGATGCTTACGAGTGAATTGGCATATCTTGGGTGCTTCACTTTAGATTTGCCGGAGTAGAATCCGTAATTTTTGAGTATTATACACTTTTTAATGAGAAAGATCATCCAGAAACCTCACAAATTGCTTTTACGAAATAATCAGTCACTAATAATAATTATGGTCGGCGTGTTAAAGACAAGTTGAATGGTGACATAAACGACTGTATTCCAAATGGCTTATTATCTTAAACGCCATTATTAAGATTACAACCTCAAAGCTGCTGTAACTATATCGCCGACAGTCCATTTACAAGGCAAGATTGGAGCCGTTGAACTATAATTTTACTAGGTTTATTTACATTTACCGTTTAATGACCGCATGAATTTGCATAAAAATGACACGAAATACAAACAAAACGCGAGTACGATATATGTACCAGTATAGAGGCAAAATGATGGTCAAGAATCGAAATCATCAGTAGGAAGCCACCATTATCTAAATATAATGTTTTTCATTCGTGAAAGTTGAAACAGTGCAATTCAGGGGTCTAATATCAAAGGTAACAAACTTCAAAGTATATTTTTTTTGAAAAAAAGTGGAAATTTTCAGTGAATTTTATTGGTTTATAGATTTGGGTCATGTAGAACTGCATATATTCCAACTTAAATATTGAAAATTAAAGAAAATGAGCGTAATTTAACAATTAATTCTCATAAATAGGATAGAGATTGCTGATTTTGTTACTAATGTTTGGAGTTTTATTACATTTGATTGTCATTTGAAAGAGATTGCTGCTTAGGTTGATTGGTGCGTTACGGAAATAGCTGTCTTTGATGCTAAGGCATTCATAAAAGTGTGTTTTTATATTGAATTTTGATATTTTTAATGTGAAGTGGATTTATTATACGCATAGACGCGAGTATCCACTTGGTATCCTCTTTCTACGATTATACGTAACAAAATGACATAGACAAAAAGAAATCACAAACAAAAAAAAAATAACAGTGAAGTTTGTTACCTTTGATACTAGACCCCTGAATTTCCCGATTGGCAAGAGGCTGCGAAATGCAGGGAGTTGTTGAATTCATTTTAGATTCGAGAAATCGAAGTCTGTTCAATATCTATAATAATTACAGTACGTTTTAACTTAAATATTTGTTGGAGTAACTAGTGCTATATCTATACCTAAGCAGGTAGTTTCAATACTGGATATATAGATACATAGAAAATTCTTTATTGCACACAAAAGATAGGTACATATAGGCGAACTTAATGCTAGCAAGCATTATCTTCCAGTTAACCTCGGTGTATTGTGATGATTTAAATGCGGAATAGTGTCAATTTTAATTTGGAAAATCAAATAGATTCCTGTTAATAATATCTATACTATTACCATACTTACATAAGTATACCTAATTCATCAATACATACTCGTAGTATAAAACAAAGTCGCTTTCCGCCGTCTGTCTGTAACGCTCAATCTTTTAAACTACGCAATGGATTTTAATGCTGTTTTCACCATCAGTTAGATTATTTTTTATCGAAGAAGTTTTAACGTAGCGAGGGGGGAGGCGGCGAGCGAAGCGAGCCGCGCCGTTCCCCGAAGCGAAGTGAAGGTCAAGTGTGCGAGAACTACATCTTTCACCGCTTTATTTTCTAAATTATACCTGTGCGAAGCCGGGGCGGGTCACTAGTATATAATATAACTATACTATATTATACTGTGATTATTATTACATGTATACATATGTACCTACTTAGGATACATATCTTTAAATATATACCTATGTACAGACAGTAATAAAACAGGCAATAAATAAGATTGTCAATAATTTGCTCAGATCGTTGTTTTATTTTGGACTCGTGTGTTTCGGCAAAAATGGTCACAGAAATTACAGAAATTTTCACCGAGCTGGAAAACTTTTCCCTCAAAGTTTTCTAGTGTCTTCTAGCTAAGTTTAGGTTTGTATACTTGCATAACTAATCTCATTGCTAAGACCGAGATAAAAATAATATAATAAATATAATATCTGATTCGATATAATTGTATAAGATAGAGGAAGAAAAAACAGTCACTAACCGGTTAAAGCATTTTGAACCCTAAAGCAAAGTCCTCTGTTTACATAGGCACAGAATAAGTAATAGTCACCGCGGGCGAATTGGTGCGAAAATATTCTCGTCACTGCGGTCACGTAAAACTTATTTTCCATTCCTTGCTCAATGGTTTGACACAATCATACAAAACTCGGCCTGTGATTGGCTGAATATATGTTGCCACTGACAAACCGAACCAAAGACTTGTGAAATTATTATAACTATATTGAAATACAACCACGGAAAAATATGAAGCCAAAAGCGGGGAGATTTTCTGGGAAAAAAATGTATGTTGGAAACGTTATATTAACACAGTTTAGTAGAAAAAGTGACCAGAATATCTATTTGAAAACCAGAAAAAAAACAAAAATGTTGCCTAAATTTTAGGTCAAGTTTTATTTGTTTTTTATTTATTCTACTAAAGTCACTCAATGGGAAAAGTATCCCTTAAAAGAATAAAACACTCCAATAGGGTAAGGAACGCGGGATTAAGTTTTAATCGAAAACTGAAATAAACTGGATGCCGCAGACATTTTGATGACAAGGACTTCCATGGATAGAGTGACGACCTAACCGTGCATGGGCAGGTAAGATACAGAGTCACTTTAGTGGGATTGGTACTGTAAACTTCTGTACTGTATTGTACTCTGAAGTTTAGGCCATAGAAAATTAAGCTACATATTTTTTAAATTTGTGTCCTTACCATCGTGAGATGTTGTTAAAGATTGATAATCGTCTTACAATAGAAGGAGAAGATTCACAATTAGGTTTTTTTTGTTTGTGTACCAAAGCATTCACTCATTAAAGCTCTGGGATTTCTTTACGGAGTTGGATAATTACATAATTTGAATGTAGACCTTTTCACTGTGGTCCAACAAACATCTCATCAAAGATCGTTCACTATTTGTTGAGTACCTAAATCCATTTGATGTAAATTTTAGAGTTCCATAGTCAAACAAGGAACTCAAGGAAGTTTCGTCAAGTCCGTCCGTCAGTCTGTCTGTCCGTCCGTCTGTACATATGTCACAGACATTTTATTCTGAAATTATTATGACTACAAAGTTGAAATTTGGCACATGTATTCTCTAAGAACATAGGTGTATAAACTTACCGTTTTTTTGTGTTGCTCCTATACATGAAAAGAGAAGATAAAATAGTAAGTTGTTGTATCGAACGGAAAGGGACTTATCTTGCTGCACCGTGTGTTTAGATAGAAGCCCGAGCTTTTGCAAGGGCTCTAAAAACTCGAGTGCTTCAAGAAGTCACTTGAGCGAGGATCATAATCTGCTTTTATTTCCATTACAGCGAAAACTTTAGTCAAAACAACGATAAAAGTTAAAATAATTTATTTAATAGATTAATAGTTATATTAGAGCAATTCTCAAAAGCAAGAGTTGCATGAAACTAATATAACCTTTTTGTTGTCTCTGCTAAGTTTCAAATTTAAAAACAAAACTGGGATGAAAACAAGACTGGGATGAAAAGATTTTTTAAAACGGATGTACATAATTGATTGTTTTTATACTGCACTCTTTTTATTATGAGCATCAATACAAGAAGGTGCTTTCTGCTTACGTTACAGAATATTGTCACAATTATTGGGATAATATTTTGTAGCGGAAATGAACATTTTTTTTTGTTCAAATCGATATTGCAGAGTAAGAAATTATTATGAGATTTCTTTGACAGTTTTTTCTATTTGGTTCCGTTTACGAAATATTTGTCTTTATTATTATGAAAACTTATGTGCGTTTGGAGTTACTCACGTATATTAGTTTATATATTCCAACTATAGTTTCAACCACATCCGAGACGAGAAACGTTCGTGAGTGTTCCGCACTATAGTTGGAATAATTCAACTAATTATACGTGACTGCCGTTTTTGCCTTTAAAATGTATTTGGCTTTAATTTTTGCTAGTGTTGTATGTCACTGTAACTCATAAATAACAGAAATAAAATTAAAAAACTAGTACTCTAAGGCATAACACGAATTTACTAACAAAATTATCATCATCATCATCTTCTATCTAGGGTTTACGAGTTTGAGATAAATCCCAATCAAGATAACGCATTTTATGCCCGCGTCAATTCTGAACGAATTCCATAGTAAGACATTTAATACAACCGTAAAAACAACTTTGTAGGCGTATAACGTAATAGTTTGCAATTGCAATGTGGTTTTCTTAGTTGGATATCATAGGATATCCTACAGAACCATAATGCTTATTTTGATATAACATCACGAGATCAGCATATTGTTGTACAAGACATAAGTTCAAAACTAAAAAATATCCTATAACACTCTTGCCATGTAGACGAATCGATTGATACCTCGCTTGTCAAAATCGTACCAAGTTTTTAGTTTGAACGCATAAGCCTTCCTTTGCTTCGCCGTAGTCGGATAAAAAAAGCCTATGACACTTTATACCTGAAGACGAATCGATTGACACTTCACTTGTCGAAATCGAACCAATAGGGGCGGCGACACTATGGTGGAACACATATAGATACATTCATACATAGACTGTTAAACTCATTACCCTCCCTTGCTTTACTGTAGTCGGGTAAAAAGACTGCCTACATTCACCGGATCGTGTGTGTCTTGTCTAACACTCCTACTACAGTAGGTTACCTACTATCATTTATTTCAACCCGAAAAATGAGAACTTCGCGTGACCGCTCTCAATAAGTAGTTCCCTTGCTACATGGTCAAGGCAATGAATTGATATTATTTCTTGGGTGCGTTCACTTACTACGCTCGAGGACGCACAGATCATCCGCGCGATCACTCAAAATCATTCACGGCATCGTCGGACGTACGCACGTAAAGTATGAAACTGACACGATTTCGTGTTGGATGTTCCACCTTCTAGTATCTATCTATACTTATAATAATAATAATAATAATACTAATAATAATTCAGTAAGTAACAAAAAGTCTGTGGAATGAAGATAAATAAAAAAAAGGGTGTGTGTCGGGGCGCACGGCCGTTTGTTTGTCGTGAAACGTCTACGCCCCTTACAAATCGCGAATCATACCTACCGGATTAAAGATCACAAAAAATATCAATAATGCTGATATTGAACGGGACTTCCGCAGCTTTGCCCGCGTGGTCATTTCTCTTGGGTAAAATTAACCTGTGTAATTAAGGAACAAAAGTGCGTATATAGTACAAAATACAAATTTCAGTCATCCTTCAAACAGTTTTTTTCTATCGTTTGCTCGGCTTCCACTCATCAAATTGAGATACCAAGTACATCAGTTTTTAAGTCTAAACCTAGTTTTAACGTGATGCGTGTATAACCAAACAGAAAGACTCGATTTAAAAAAAAAAAGAATATTCTTGTTCACTAGCTTATTTTAAGTCCCCTTTACATAATTATGATATTATTAGCAACCAGAAGTGGGTTCATTAAAAAAAATATACACGATCACACACACAAAGATATTATTAAACTCAACAAAGTAAACTAAACACAAAATCAAATGGGGGAATTTAAGGAACTCAAGAAATATTCAGGAACGTCCGGCTGCTTGGAGTGCTGGCAGAAAAGTGGCGCTCCGCTCTTGCTGCCTCGCCGAGGAAAAGGTCTGCGCGGCTGGATCCAGTTTCAGCTAGTGTTGCACAAACAAGTCATAACGTGATGCTAAGCCCCGCCTCTAGACACCGCCTACTTCCTGTTTTTCTCCATACACGGCCTATCCTGACCGGCGAGCGTCCTCGATCTCATGATCTTTCTTGGATGGGCAGCACCTCGGACCTTCGGAAATTTCGCAATCTGAAACATGCCATTGTGGTACTTTCTGAAACATTTTTGCAGCGTAAAGTGTTCATTTTCAACAACAATTAAGTCTCGCATCACAACTGTAACGTCACTTTGAAATTGTCATAAAACTTTCAAAATTAGACGACAAAAATAACATTCTTGCAAATCGAAATAACTCATGAGATCTCAATGCTTGTTGACTTGAAATACTGAGAAACTAAAAACCACAAATAACAGAACTCCATATCTCCGTCATTCATGTCGCATCACGAAAGTATTTTGTTTTTAAATGCAAATTAGAGTGTCTCAACAGAGCTATGTTCGATGTTTTCATGTTACAGATAGACGCATCAAGTAAGCATGTTGAAACCGAGTTACGCTCGATGCTTATACGTTACAGTCAGTCACCAAGTTAGCATGTCAAAGCAGAGCTCGGCTCGATGTCTTTACGTCACAGATAGTCACAAAGTTAGCATGTCAAAGCAGAGCTCGGCTCGATGCTTTTAAGTCAGATAGTAAACGAGTTAGCAAGTAAAAGCAGAGCTCGGCTCGATCCTTTTTCGTCACAGATAGTAAACAAGTTAGCAAGTCAAAGCAGAGCTCGGCTCGATGCTTTAACTTTACAGACAGTAAACAAGTTAGCAAGTCAAAGCAGAGCTCGGCTCGATGCTTTTAAGTCCCAGACAGAGGCGCACAGTTAGCATGTCAAAGCAGAGCTCGGCTCGATGCTTTCAAGTCACAGACAGAGGCGCACAGTTAGCATGTCAAAGCAGAGCTCGCTCGATGCTTTCAAGTCACAGACAGAGGTGCACAGTTAGCATGTCTCAGCAGAGCTGTAGGCCTCCAACAAGTCTTGAAGCTCAGCTACCAAAGTCGCCGTGGTATCACCACGATTGAAGAACGCTGCGCACTTGTCCGACGTCCATACGCCTTGCCACGAAACCATGTGCTCCACCGCCGCTTGGGTCCACCGCCAGTGGAATCCACAAGCAGTGATGTGGCGAGCCGCTGGACAAACTTGTATGGACTTGTTGTGTCGCAATCCAGTCCACCGGAACTCTGTGAACATTTTCCATTAAACAAATTCGCCCAGTGCATAAGCAGTGGTTGCTTCCTTGTCTTAAACACAGTACGGTCTTATTGCACTTTGTTTGCTTCAAATAATTCTGAAGCCCATTGTCGCCTTAGAGTTACCATCGCCTTGCGACTTGGACAGGAGTTTCATAAGGCCATATATCTAACGAGCAACTTGAACATAGGCTCTCGGGCAGTCTGACAAACTCTGACACCCTTATGATTTGCCTTGATAGATAGCGTGTTAGGTTCAGAGCGGCAGTATCGCTCATACTGGTTTGCTCGATGAAAGCAGTAGATAGATAGATCTGTATTGCACTAAAAACTCAAATTACAGCATGTCAACATTGACTGAGTACAATATGTGACCTAGCAGTAGCAATGTACCGCCTAAAATGCCACACTAGACCCAAACTTGCTTGCCATTCGGTGATTTAATAAAGCTTCTAATTTTAGACTCGGCCGCACTTGATCCAGAACTTACGAGCTTGCCCGGGACACTCAACTTGTATATAAGAAAAGTGCACTTTTTCAGATCCTTCGGAAACCCTGCAGTGGTTGGCATAAAAATATCTACCTGTCGCAACACCATTTAGTCGCCACACATCCAGCATTGATAGTGGATGTCACAGTACCAGTAAACAACGTCAAACAATAGCGGAAAACTCACTAAACAATGACACTAAATGGTCCCTCTCGCTTACCAATGGCGCAACTATGATGTCGGTGTTTAAAGGACTTAATACATAAGCTAGGCACCTGCGACAAACTTTCAACCCTAGCATACCACTCAAATTAACAACACTTGAAGACTCCAAACAATTTCTAGCACGAAATAGGTCAGTTGTAATTAAGGCTTTTGGGGCAGAATAAAAAGATCAACATCTATTGGTATCTCAGAGAACAACCCAAACTTGTGGTCGGTCTCACCGACGTGCCCCAACTAGCTTCAAACGTTTGGTCACAGATCTAACCTCACCAAACATAACCTGTTGTGCCATGTTTGCTCCATTTCAACTGGAATATAATGATCGTTGTTATTATGGGTATTGAACACACTTTGTACCATTATTATGTAAAAACGTTGTGTTGACATCGGGTACAACTAGACAAAGCCTTATCTCTGAAACACAGACAAACCGTTGACAAAAGCACCAATATGCATTGATGTCTACAAATGTCCACCTAGTAAGCAGCACAATTATAACATTTACGTGAGGTTGGTTCTATTTGCCAGCAACTTATCCCGTTCCCCACGTGATAAGTAAGAACCAAATGAGCAGCTACCAGAATCTACCTCAAGTTAAACGATACTGAGCCAAAAAAGGTGGAGAGAGTTAGGCACCCTGGGTACACATTAGCTGCCGACCTGTCCAACCACACAGACAATGAAAGGCAAAGATGAACCATCGCTGTGCGCGGCAACATGCCGGCGAGACGGTTCAGCCTGTACAACGCCGCGGTAAAAAGTCAGCCGTTCGTCAGTTAATGAACCAGCGTCCACACGGTCGAACTGCGGACGCATTATAACAAGGCTCTCGTGAGCGACGTGCGAGTGCAGTACAACGACGCGTGGTGTGTAATATTTAGGTTGCCACGTTACAGTGCCTGTGCTATGTTTGGCGAAGGCCGCGCGCCCTACAGCCAGGTGCTACTTAGGAAACGTACCCTACGTAGTGACGCGCACTGCGCTGTACGAGTATCACCCTAATTACCGCGGTGAGAGCCTGATACCAAAGCTACAGAACAAATAAAAAAGCCAAAGCCATCACGTTTCCATCGCACGTGGCAACTATATCACGCGCCTATTACCCAGTCTTTAGCCTTGTTAGTTTGTTTTGTCAGTATGTAGCTGTTTATCATTTTAATTCGGATGAATAAAACCATTTTTCTACATGTTCGTTTCATTTCGTTTGGTCATTGTTTACGCGTTACAGACAGGCGCCAAACTAGCATGTCTAAGCAGAGCTGCTATGCTCGATGCTTACCTACGCGTTACAGACGAATTCAATTGATTCATTCACGAGTGCAATGATTGATTAAACTCATAAATCTAGTTTAGAGGGAAGTGTACGGCACCCTTTAATATCAGTTGAACAATCATTGAACTAGATAACACTACAGGCAAACACTTCCAGACGCCTATATTTCCACTTTAGTGCTTCTGTGCATCAACGACAATGATAAAAAGACATACGTAGACTGTAGCGCGAATGACTAATCAATAGCTGACAGTGGTAACACGTTACGAAAACACAAACGTTATTCCGATTTGGTGAGGCCAATGCGTAGCACCTTATTTACGCAGTCTACGCCTATGAAACTGATCTATGATTAAACTTCAATGTATGCCTCGTTGCACATTGTGACTTAATATGGTCAATACTAGCACATTTAAAACACTTCATATCTGGCTTTGTAGCCACTATTTGAGAGAAACAAAACAGCCTTAATTTATAACCGAACGAAATTCCATGTGGGTATTTCGAAAATATGTTGTAGCTTATGTAAGCAGATTCAAGTCACGGTCTCGATCACTTCAGATTACATGGAATATTCTTACTTGAATCGGAGACGACAATCTTCCGACAAACGTGCGTGCCACGTGTCGGCTGCGTGCCAAAATGCTGCGCATCGCACTGCGCTGCTGCGGTGATTGCGCATCGCGCTGCTGCGGAGATTGCGCATCGCGCCATGCTGCCCAATTGCGGATCGACAGTTGCTGACCGCGTGTTCGCCAACCTTGTGATCGTCCGCTGCGCAAACGTCGGGATGCTGAACACGCAGGCGTTACTCGTACCCTTAAATCAGAATTAAAATGTGTTGCGTATACACGCACCAAAGATTAAACATAAAACAGTACACAAAAGTGAGGTTAAGAGCACGTGCTTTGAAACAGTTTTTTCAGATGACGATCTGATATTCTTTTACCAGTTCAAATAAGCACAAACAAGCAAAGGCATGTTAGATAAAATCACGTTAGTTCAAATCCCACTTCTGATATTAGCAACCAGAAGTGGGTGTATTAAAAAAATATACACGATCACACATACAAAAGTATTATTAAACTCAAGAAAGTAAACTAAACACTGTTACAAAATCAAATGGGGGGAATTTAAGGAACTCAAGAAATATTCAGGAACTTCGATTGCTGGCGAAAAAGTGGCGCTCTGCTCTTTCTGCCTCGCCGAGGAAAAGGTCTGCCCGGCTGGATCCAGTTTCAGCTAGTGTTGCCCAAACAAGTCATCACGTGATGCTAAGCCCCGCATCTAGGCTCCGCCTACTTCCTGTTTTTCTCCTTACATTATTATATTATTCCCCGAACTCGAAAAGAGAGGGGTGTTATATGTTTAGGGTGTGTTTTGTATATGTACATATGTATACATGTTTCTGTCTGTGGCATCGTAGCTCCTAAACGAATAAGCCGATTTTGATGCGGTTTTTTAATGTTTAAAAGGACTTCAGCCCTTGAATGTATGTATATGCAAGTTGCTATACATACAACGGAAATAAGCACTTAAAAATAATAGAATATATATTCTATTATTTTCTATTATTATTTTTATTTCTTCTATTATATATATATATATATATATATATATAATACAATGGGCGGTCTTGTCGCTCAAAGCGAGCTCTTCCAGGCAACCGTGCAAGGAATGGAATAATGGAGGTAATAGGGACGGTGGTTTTCCGGCAATAAATAAATACCTAGGTATAGGTATAGGTGGTATAGGTATTTATTTATTGCCGGAAAACCACCGTCTATATATATATATATACTCGTTGTCTCACCAAGCAGTGTGACCACGAGTAAAAATAATTCTCGTGGTCACACTAGTGTGACAAAACGGTGTGACCACGAGTCCGTCGCCAGATAGATATATATATATATATAAACTGTGATACTTGGTATCTCAATCCAATTAGCAGAAGCTGAGCGATGAACTTCGAAGCCTGTAATCGGTACAACTGTATCAGGGCATGAATATTCGCTGATAGGTATTAGGGAATCTGCAGTGCTAGAATATGCTCTAGGTTCCCCAGTACCCGACCCATTATCAGACCCTCGATACCACATAACACCAGAGAACTCATCAAGACAAACCAAATGAGCCCAAACTCGAAGACATACCTTTTGAGGCAATATAAACACAAAATCAAATGGATTTACTAAAAAACTATTTATTCTCGAAAAACCACTGAACCAATTTTGATACAATTTATATGGAACCACCGGTAGTTATAATTTCATACATTTTTAAAATCGGTCCGCTATTGACGGAGAAATCGGGCGACATACAAAAACAAACTAACATACATACATACATTCATTCGAACATATAACCGTCTCCTTTTGTGATGTCCCTTAAAATGGTGTCTGTTTGTTTATTTGCGCGTTAACTAACTACTGGGCCGATTGCGACGCGGTTTTCACTTTGGATACCTTAGATTTAACGTAAACTTGGTATCTGGTATCTGGTGTACTTGGTATCTCAATCCGATAAGTAGAAGCCAGCATTCGATAAAAAAAAAATGGCTAAAGGAATTTTGAGTATTGGTATTTTAGGTCTTGGAATAGCACATAGGGTAATCATAACCCAGACAAATCACCACGTGGTCAAAGCCGCAGGCACAGCTAGTAAATTCATCCTATTCTTGCTTTGTTCAACATTGTATACCTATGAACTACCAACACAGCCAGATGGCTTTCACGTCCATATTTGATGTCTAAATCTACAGAGTTTTCACACTGCGCATTTTAATATTTATTCTGTGACATAATTTACAGATTCCATATTTCATACGGTGGCTTAAGACCAACAACGCGTTTAATCGTTCTTGCATGAAAGGCGCAAGAACATGGAACACTGGATATTGTCGTGCTCTCTTTTATGGGGCTGGCAAACGAGCAGCCATTGTGCAGTAGCCATCGATTTATGCAATATTGCAGACGAAAACAACTCGACTTGATTGTGCTTTAGAGCTATACCATGCAAAACTCTTCACAATTTGACCGAGTGGACTGCTTTTCAGGAACTCAGCGTTGCTCTTTTCAAAGCTTTTATTTAACTTACAATGTATGTACTCGTATGTATTTATGTTTGTTTAAGTTAAATCTTGCAAGCTAAAGTAGAACCACTTCCTCTTATCCTACGGAGTTGAATTTTACGTATTGATTCAGTTTCGATAACAATGCATTTTTATGGTAAGCATGAACTGAAACGACATCCAGGATTAGCTCCAGATAACTCTTCAACGGTTAACAGCACAGACACGAAATTTTGTGTACGCATTTTATTATTATAGCCAGTTTTAAATTTTACCATGGCATGTTCTCAGATAAAAGAACTGTTCAACTGTCAACAGAACACACACGAAATTTTAATTTTAACCATGACATGTTTGCTGCACTCAGGGGTGGGTCCTGACTAGGGAACTTCTCAACGGTTAACGGTTAATTGTGATAGCGCGTTCTAAGTTTCACCACGGCATAAAACCTCTTTTTTAAACGTTTTTAAATTAAATTGTTACTTTTTTAGACACACTTGTACCATTTTACTACTCTTACTGCACATGTGTGAATAATACCGAATTGTTAATTGAACATTTTAAGTGTACCTAATATTAGTTAAACATCCATTTATGAGGCCCTTGTTACGAAGTTGACAAGGTTAAAATTCATCATTGTCATTATGTCAGCCTTTAGAAGTCCACTGCTGAACATAGGCTTCCCCCAAAGAGCACCATGACAAGCGATCTTGTGCCACCTCCATCCACCGACTTCTTGCGATGGCTACAATGTCGTCGGTCCATCGTGTGGGGGGTCTCCCCACACTTCGCTTGCTTGTACGTGGTCGCCATTCGAGAGCCTTTATTCCCCAGGGGTTGTCGGTTCTGCGAACGATATGGCCTGCCCATTGCCACTTCAACTTGCAAACTCTGAGAGCTGTGTCGGTAACCTTCGTTCTTCTACGGATTTCCTCATTTCGGGTTCTATCACGTAGTGAAACACCGAGCATAGCTCTCTCCGTTGCACGCTGCGCAACTCTGAGCTTATGTATGAGACCAATAGTTAGCGACCACGTCTCAGTGCCGTATGTCATCACTGGCAACACGCACTGATTATAAACTTTCGTGTTGAGGTTCTGCGGTATCTGCGACGAGAAGATATGGCGTGATTTCCCGAACAATACCCATCCGAGTTGGATTCGTCGGTTGACCTCTTTGTCGAAGTTGGACCTACACAGTTGGATCGTTTGACCTAAGTATACATAGTGATGAACAGCTTCGATAATATCGTTGCCAACATAAACCGGCATGGGTACGACATGGGCATTTGACATGATGTTCGTCTTCCCATGTTCATTTTAAGACCCACCTGTTGGGAAACACTATTGAGGTCAGTGTGCATTGTGCTTAGGTCTTCCAGGGTTTCTGCCATGATGACTATATCATCAGCAAATCGAAGGTGAGTGATGTATTTGCCATTGATGTTAACACCATATCCGTTCCAGTTCAGAAGCTTGAATATATCTTCCAGTGCAGAGGTGAACAGTTTCGGAGAAATAACGTGTCCCTGTCTCACCCCTTTTTACAACTGGATAGAATTCGTGCTGTGATCACATTTGGACTGTCATGGTGGCCTTGCTGTACAAACACTGTAACACTTCGATGTACCGGTAATCAATATGGCACCGCTGTAATGACTGTAGCACTGCCCAGGTCTCGACTCAAGGAAAGGCTTTCTCGTAGTACACAAACGCTAGACACAGTGGCCGATTATACTCTTCGGTCGTCGTATAATCTGCCGGAGCGTATGGATGTGGTCTACGGTGCTAAAGCCTTTCCGGAATACAGCTTGTACGGGAGGCTGAAAGTCGTCAAATCTACGAGCGAGACGGTTTGTAATTACTCTCGAAAATAGCTTATAGACGTGGCTCAGCAACGAAATGGGCCTATAATTCTTCAAGAGGGTTTTATCACCTTTCTTAAAGAACAAAACCAATACGTTCCTGTGCCACGCCCTGAGGATGACGGAGTTAAACAGCTTCTGAAAGACTTTAATTGCCGGTGTTTCACTTGCTTTTAGTAGCTCTCTCGTTATCCCATCCTCCCCTGGTGCCTTGTTGCTCTTAAGCTGTTTGAGAGCCATTCTGATCTCGTATAGACTGACGTCCGGGATATCCTCGGTATAATGTTAGGTCAAACAGGCTCTTGCATCGCTAGTCGTGCTAGGAGGACTACGCGATGAGGTGTATAATTGTTCATAGAACTTCTCGAGATCACTCAAAATCTCTGACTTCGACGAAACGATGCTGCCACTGTGTCGCATTGACTTGGAGATCTGTTTATTAAACAAGCTATAACTCGACATATCTACTGAAAACTGCAACCTCATCTTGCCTCGTTCTGCCATAAGTTTGAGTGTATGCTCAGAGAGTTTCTGTGTTCTATTTTTGCGGGGGGTCTTAGAGAACTCCGTCCCGACCGCGTGAACAATTTCCACCAGCCCGTTGTTTAGATTTGGAAGCGATTTTGGAGCTCCAACTGAAAGCTCTCGGGGTTTTCGACTTGGGCAGGACTTGGGCGAAGTACTCTTCTACTGATTTCATATTTATTTATTAAGCTTAATGTACATGGAGGACAGATCACGGTATAAAAAAGTCATGCAAGGTATACCCATTAAGGGCGTTGCCAAATGGTGTTAGTAAATTGTGTTAGTATTTATACATCAAAATTAATAAATTAAATTACCACTATTATAACATCAACAATAATTTCAATTTATTAGTCATTATAATTATCAAAGGCATTAAATTATTTTGTTATGGTTATTTCAACTAGGTATTATTTATTTTGTGGTTACGTCTTCATTGCAAAAAATTCTTTGAGCTCATAAAAAACATTAATTATCAGCCATTTTTTTCATATAGGTACTTTTAAATTTATTTTTAGGAAGTTCCTGAATATGCTTTGGAAGATGATTGAAAACACGAATACTTGTCACAAAAGCGCTTTTATCATATATCGCAGTTTAACTATTGGCAGGTACAAGTCATCGCGTCTTCTCATATTAGTTTTTCTTACACGCATCTCAGATTTCTTAATGAATAAGTGGACATTACCTTTGACAAAAATGCATAGTTCCAAAATGTAGATTCCTGTGAGGGTGAGATACTTTTTTTCTTTGAATACATTTCTTAGGGACTCATCGTTTTTTATATTATACTGGTACATAATTCTAAGGCTTCGCTTCTGAAGAATAAAAGTCCCGTTGACATTCACAGAATTTCCCCAAAATATTATGCCATACGTCAAAAGAGGATAAATGTTACCAAAATACACTAAGTTAAGTTCTGGCTACATCCACTGAGGATACATCTACCAACACTGAAAGTGCATAGCAGTGGCTAGAGATTTTTTTATTCACTTTTTCTACATGCAATTTTTTCCAATTTAGGTGTTCATCTAGTGAAAGTCCTAGGAAATCGGCTACTTGTATTTTGTTGATACACATACCGTCGACTTTGACGTCTAACTCTGGCGGTGTGGCATTATAGTTATTAAATTGGATCAACTTGGTTTTCGAGAGATTCGTTTTAAGATTAAGTGAACCCAGCCAGGATATGAGCAGACTAAGTGTATTGTTAATTTCAATGTTATATTCTGGTATACTAAGACCATCGTTAGTGATGATAATTGTTGCATCATCTGCGAAAAGTACACAATGGTGTTTTATGAGGCTAGGCATTTCATTAATGTAAATCAGGGACATTAACGGACCCAGTATGCTGCCTTGAGGTACACCTAGTAAAGTTTTGTCATAGTTAGATTGTAAAGTTTCTACGGTCTTATTATTTTTATTAAAATGTGTGAGTACAGTAGATTGAAGCCTATTTTCAAAGTAGGCGTGCAGAAGTTCATTTGCGCTTCCTCGTATACCCATGGTCTCTAGTTGATCGAGTAAGATGGCGTGAACTACACAATCAAAAGCCTTGGTCATGTCAAGGAGCAGGGCTATGCATTGTTTTTTTTTATTAATCGATGCCCACACTTTAGCTAAAGAAGAATAAACGGCCATGGAAGTCGATTTGCCTTCACGAAATCCAAACTGATTACAGTTCAGTATATCGTTTTTATTGAGAAATAATACTAATCTGTTGTAAATACCACGTTCAAATATTTTTGAAAAAACCAGTAGTAAGGCAATAGGTCTATAATTGTTAGGATTATCTCTGGGACCATTCTTGTGCAGAGGCTTAACCAGACTTACTTTTAGATTGTCCGGAAAGCAACTGGTTTCAAACATCTTGTTTATCAAGTAAGAAAGTGGCTTAGCTATAATAATAACACAAGCTTTAATCACTTGCATAGAAATACCATCAACTCCACTGCTCTTTTTATTTTTAATCTTTTTAACTATTTTTAGAATTTCCTCCTCATCTACTGGCGTTAAGAATATGCTATTACATATGGATTTGAAAGAAGGTTTATATTTAGAACTAGCTGTACCGGCGGCTTCGCACGCGTGGTCTTTTCTTTAGGTTCAAAGTAACATAATGTGCTATTCCAGGACCAATATACCAACATTTGATCAACATTTCTTTAGCCGTGAAATATACTTTTATCCACTGCTCGGCTTCTAACTCACCAGATTGAGATACCAATTACACCAGTTTTTAAATCAAACCCTAAGCTATCTAACAATGAAAACCGCATTGCAATCCGTCCAATAGTTTTTTACGTGATGCGTGAACAAACAAACATACAGACAAACAGACAGAGCGAAACGATAAAAAAAGTGTTAATACCCTTTTTAAGCACCCAAGAGCATTTTTTATTTACCTTCTTTTTTCCAGCCTTTTTCGGACCTATTGCTTTATTATAAGTAAAGATATATGACTGTATCAATTTGCATCAAAAAATCCGTCTAGTAGTTTCAGCATGATACGTGTTCTTTTAAATAACTTTCAACCCCTTTATTGCGGAAGCCCTTTAATTTTTCGGGATGAAAGTTTCCAATGTCCTACCTCGTAGTATGAACTCAAATCATATCAAGTTTCATTTGAATTCATTCGGTAGTTCCTGTGCGATGCGTGGTCAAGATATGGACAAACAGACAGACAAACAAAAATAAAAAGTAAAACAGTTTTGGCATCAGTATCAAATATAGAGAACCATCCAAAAAATATTATTTATTACTTAAATATTACCATAACTTTGGACCCATATCCCGCAGAAGCCCTTTAATTTTTAAGGATAGAACGTGTCCTCAATTTTAACCCATCATATAAGTTAAGACGGTGCCAAGTTGCATCAAAACCCGTCTATTAGTTTCAGCGTGGTACGTGTTCTTTTAAATAAGGTTCAACCCCTATCCTGCGAGAACCCATAAATTTTCCGGGATGTAAAGTATTCTATGTCCAAGTAGTATGAACTCAAATCATAAGAAGTTTCATTTGAATTCATCCAGTAATTATGGCGGCGTGATGCGCGGCCACGATACAGACAGACAGACATACAGACAGAAATTAAAAATATACATTTTAGGCTTCATTATCGAATAAAGAGTAACATAAAAAAAACAATATATTTAATTGAAGAATTTGGACCCATATCCCGCAGGAACCCTTTATTTTTTTGGGACAAAAAGTATCCATAATTTTCAACCATCTTATAAACTATGTCTGTGCCAAGTTGCATCAACATCCGTCCAATAGTTTCAGCGTGCTACGTGTTATTTTAAATAATTTTCCACCCCTATCCTGCAGGAACTCTTTAATTTTTCGGGATGAAAAGTATCCAATGTCCAACCTCAAAGTATGAACTCAAATAATACCAAATTTCATTTGAATTCAGTGAGTATTTTCGGTGTGATGCGCTACCAAGGTACAGGCAGACAGACGGAAAGATATTAAAAAATTACAAAATACAGTTTTGGCTTTAATATTTAATATAGAACGGCCTCCAAAAAAAATTACACAATATCTTCAATTTACAGAATTTGGGACATTATCCAGCAGGAACTCTTTATTTTTTCGGGATAAAAAGAATCCTCAACTTTTACCTATTACATAAACTATGACTGTGCCAAGTTGCAACAAAATCCATCCAGTAGTTTCAGCGTAATACGTGTTCTTTTAAATAACTTTCAACGCCTATCCTGCGGGAACCCTTTAATTTTTCGGGATTGGAAGTATCTTATAACCTACCTCGTAGTATGAACTCAAATCATACTCAGTTTCATTTAAATTCATTTAGTAGTTTCATGGTGATGCCTAGCCAAGATACAGACAGACAGACAGACAAAAATGGAAAAAATACAGTTTTGGCTTCAGTATCGAATATAAAGTATCTTCCAAAAGAAAATTTCAAAATATCTTCAATGTACAGAATTGGACCCGTTACAGTTTTATTATAAGTATATAGATTATTACGAATGTCAATGTTTTGAGTTATATAGAGATTATTAAGAAAATTAGCAATGTCAAATTGGTTGGTAATTATATTGGTGTTATTATGAATTGAATCTATAGTCTGCTTAATGTCGTTTGATGGCGTAGCGTGCATTTTAATAATACCACAGGTTGCTTTAGATACATTAGTGCTTCTTTTCAAGTATCTTATAATAGCCAATCTTTTGGAGCATCTGACGTATGATTTTAGTGAACTTTTAAAAGATTTGTAAGTAATTTAACTTTTCAGTAGATCTACTTTTTTGTAATTGTAGATATAACGATCGTTTTTCTGGCAGGAAATAGCTATCCCCTAAGATTTCCAAATTGGTTTCCTCTTAAAAGTAACTTTAACCTTATTTACAGGGTAGCCAAGATCATGAATCATCAGGAATATTTGTAAAAATTTATTATATGATTGATTCATGTCATCTTGCTCATAGACTTCACTAAAACTAATTTGATAAATATACTTAGATATATAGATTAACGTCCAAACCAGTAATTCATTATGGATCTAGCACTGCACGTCAGTTTTATCAATTGACCAGAGTGGTCTGGTAGGCCCACATGTAATACACTTGATTTAGTTTTCACAGCATTAGTAATTATGTTGTCTAGACATGTACGAGATGTCTGATACTGATGCTAATCTCATCAAATGAGACCTCGAAACGTTGATATTCAATGAGCTTCTTTCCATGCGGTGATCACTGCTGGTCTTAACCCTGTTGATTACAGAGACATCATTGAATATATGCCGATTGGTCGTCAAAATGAAATCTATCTCGTGCTTATGACCGCCGGGGTGCAGCGGATGGGAAATTAAATTAAAGTTTAAATTACATGTGAAGAAATTAACTCTAGTATATTGTATGTCCGAATCGCTACCATTTGCGAAATTTCTGGCAATAAGCTTATGACTAAACCTAACCAGACGATTTTGAATAATTTTAACGATAACACTGTCATCGTCGTCACCGCTGCTACTCCGAGACATGCTAATGAAGACAAGATCCCGACAACGAGATGTTTATGCCCAAGCCGGCAAGGGAAGGCCAGATGTTACGCAGCAGCACTAGCGTCGCGTTATCAGCCGCACCGTCTTAAACATGCTTTACGTAACACCGATAGCCATTTACATAAATTTGCGGTTATTTGTAGTCCCATAACGGTGTAATTTGCGAGCTTGAGCGTCGAGTGCTGGCCCATTCGGCTGATGTTGTATTCCGGTGATATAATCAAGCGCGTAATGGAGGGCGAATTTTTGATGACTTTATCTAAAAGCGTTTGGCGGTTAAGCTGATGTAAGCGGGTTGTTTGGTTTCTTTGTGGGGAAGTTGTAAGCACCTGGTGTTGTGCCTTTGTTATAAATGAAGCCTTTCCGGATTTAATTAGTCCAATCTGCAGGCGTGGGTTTTTATAATCCTATTTTGCGGTTGAGTATTTTTAAGTTGAAAGGGGGGGGGGAGGGGGGGGGGGGGTTATAATTTACCTACTGTATTTTTTTGTTCATGTCTGTGCACGAGTGTTGCGATCAGAAAGTATTCAACGAGTCTGTGAATAATATATTTCCAAGTTATTTTATATGTTTAAGGATATTGGAGATATCAAATAAGCTTTTCCCGGTATAGCTTCTTGCTTTGTAGGTATACTCACGACTCTCTAGAAGAAATATGAATTATTAATCCCAATTAATCCAATAAAGTGGGTTTATTACTTTTTCCTATTCCTAGAAACGATATTTCCAGTTTTCCAAAAACAATCGGTTCATCAGTTAATTTTGTTAATTTCATATTATGTACTTATCGGTATCTTAGCATTTTTACCGCGTATTTATTAAGTCACTTTCTTGTTTGTCTGTCTGTTTGTCGTTCCGGGTGGAATCTTGTAACACAAATTTCGAGCACTTCTTGATTAGCTATCCGGCTGAAACTTTCAGGGTAGCTCACAACTCGATGACAATGCATTTAAAAAAAAGCGTGGATTTTTACATTCGTATTTTAATCTATACTCGCTGCTTGTTTACGTACTCTTAACAAATTGGTATACCACCTCATCCGATTGCCTATTTAATTACACCGACCATTAAGCGTGTTACGTGTACCTTTGTTTAAAGCGCAATTAAGCCGAGCGGAGCGTAATGCTCATGCGCACCATTAACCCTCCCCCCTCTCCCTCTCGCAATGCCTCCGTTCAGGGGGAAATAAGTGACAGGGGCGAGCCATCTATCTCATTGATCCCTTTGCATACGTCTCAGTCAATGCTCGCGGGGACCGGAACTGGGGGACTACTACGCTGTCTTTGAATAAACTATTTTGAGGAAATAACAAGATTTGTACGAAAAGGTCAGAAGCGTTTTCATTAATGCCGATATGTAAAATTTGGTGGCAAAATGTACATGTGCTACCTTCTAACTCCTGGTACACCACGTGACTACCGAATAAGATAATAACGGGAAACGCGTCATTCCTTTTTAATAAGTACCAATTTGCTCAATGTAATTGAAGGGACTCTCTACTTCATCCGTATTTTCGGATCACTCTATAATTAAGTCAAAAGTGATAAGGTAGATAAAGCTTGTATCACCCGCGTAGTTAAAGAATGGGTCTGCAAATGGCGGCAGTGTTGTGATATACGGTCAGCACAAAAGAAAAGGAAAATATTTACTACAATACAGACGGACATGACGAAACTATAAGGGTTTTTTGTTTGACTACGAACTTAAAAAGAGATTATCAAGCTCACGCGTATGTTTGTAATATTGTTGAAAATGCGTAATACTCATCTAAGTTAGTCTAATAAGAGTTTCCAAATAAATAAACCTAATTTTGTAAATATATAGTTGCATGTAAGTATGTATTCAGGTTTGTCCACGTATTTCTCAGAAACTACTGGAGTCCAAGTTACTGCTTGCTTTGATGCTATTGCCACATGAGTCCTGACTTGACGAAACGTCAACTTCTGCTTGCAATATAACCTAGCGTGCTACTTTTTGTTGTTTTTGTACGTATAATCTAAAATGTAACAGGTAAGAACAGCGAAACACATAAATATGAAGTAAATATGAACTAGATAGATAAAATTAACTCGTTTATTAGAAAATTCGAGCAAACGACCCTTCGCAGAAATAAACTTTCGCAGTTTTGACCATTCGCAGAAACGTGGATGTAAGCATTCGATTAACAGCCTTCGAGGAATCGACCTTTGCAATTACGTCATACGGTGTTAAAAGTTATAACCACCCACGTAAACTTTGGTTTTAGCTCGGTGCTAGTTATTCTAATAACAACAATGGTATATTTTGAATAACAACAGACTCATTATAAGCCAAAGCCCTTTAATCAAATACATCTTAAATCAAATGCGTAGGTACCTACAATAAATAAATGTAGTTCTGGAAGTGTTAGGTATAAAGCGACGGATACCTAGACCATTTCAAAGCTAAGCCTGTTATATTAAGTTTCATTACATTCCCTTTTGTTAGGATTACCTGGGTGCCTTTTGCACCGAAATGTAGGTGCAATGCCTTTGTGATCCGTATGATCCTGAGACTAGCTTATAGCTGTCATGTGCAATGTTCCCTTCATATCTTAGCTAGTATAAATTAAGCCACCGACGTGAAATACATTTTAGATTATGTGCACTAACAGGAACTTTGTGATTTTACGTGGTAGCCCCTTGCGGCAAGAATTTAGAGGATCTCGTATCAACAGAATAAGGGATATGGGGACGTTTATGCTGGAATTACTTGTAGGTTTTTTGCTGGCCGTCCTGATATATCTCGACTCGAGTGACATTTGTACCTAAATATATGTATGGATGGTTGTACGTTTGTCGGAAAGCCATTTTGTTTGTTTTTGTTTGATGCGTACCTAAGACATAGACTGCTGAATGGGTACCTAAACGTAAACGTTTTCCGCTCCCTCTGGGCTTTAGCTAAAAAGCGCTCCGTGCTTTCGGCAAACAGCCTAATGCTGAGATAAGGCCCATTCATCACCACTTTAACTATCTACTTTTACCTTTTCTTTGTTTTCCTTTTCTATTGTACCTATTTAATTATTGTAATTATTTGTATCATTTTTTTGTGTGTGTTGAATAAATATATTTTCATTCTTACTTTCTTCTTCTTCAAAATTTAAACAATCAATATTTCTTTGTCTAGTTTTGTTTGTGTGTGAACCAAAGCTACCGTTCCGTTCCGATCCGTTTCCGTTACCTAGCGTTCTTTCTAAGTTATTTTAGTTTTACGAGTACTTAGTTAATAATTATTTAAGTTGTTATTTGTTATATACATTTAATTTCTGATTTACTTTTTATTTTATGGATAATATTTAAAAAAAAACACACTAAGATGCCCTGTACTATGGGTACTAAAGTAGACAATGGATAAACATATATAAATGCGAATATTACGACCATGACTCGGGAACGAACATTTCTGCTCATCACACAAATGATTGCACATTGCGGGATTTGAAAGCGTGAGCATTGGGATTGATTTCGGAGTCAGGGTCACTAGCCACTTGGCTAATCGGTCTTCAAATGTTACATGAATGGCAGGAAATCAACAAAAAAAATTAACTAGTTTTTTTATCGTTGGCTCGGCTTCTTCTTTTAGAATTGAGATACCAAATACAGCAGTTTTTAAGTCAAACTCTAACAGTGAAAACCACATCGCAATCGGTCCATTAAATTTTACGTAGTCAGACAAACACACAGACACAACATAAAAAAAAACTTGTTCTGTTCCTTTTAGGTCCTGCGTTTTTAAATGTTATTTTCGCACTTTGCTTCAAAACTAACGCCCTACGAGTTGTTAAAAATAATATGCGCCTACTTCATACTAGATCTAATCTACACTTCTAGACTAATATTATAAAGAGGAACGATTTCATTGTTTGTATGTTTGTTTGTTTGTTTGTAATGAATAAACCCAAAAAAATATTTAAAAATGTTTTCTTCTATACATAGCTACATTATTAGCGAGTAACATGGGCATTATTTAATAAAAAAAAAGAGATCCTTATGAAAATTGCAATAATGTCACCCAAGGTATCAAAAATAGAGAAAGGAATGACGTTGCCATGGAAACCAAATAAAAACAAGTCTGTAATTTGGGTGAGTAAGAATGCAGTAGTTGTCTATGGTCAAAAAACACTGCTGCCAATGATTTTGAATTATGCTTACTAGCGTTTTTTTTAGAAGTTACGCCTTTTGTATGAAAATCCACACCAATATATAAAGGGAAACGTTGTCTGTTTGTTTGTTTGTTTGTTTGTTTGGGGAGTTTAAACGCGATAACGGCTAGACAGATTTTGATAAAATTTGGAATGGAGATAGCTTATACCGTGGAATAATACAAAGGATAATTTTCATCATCATCATCATTATCATACTTAACTCTCAATGGCATCATCATACTTCACTCTAAAACGGCAGAACGGATTTTGATAAAATTTGGAATGGAGATAGTGTATACCCTGGAATGATACATAGGAAACTCTTCATGTTCATCATCATAATCATCATCCCTAACGCGGGTGCAACCGCGGGGAGCAGCTAGTTAGTTATAAGTGGGAAGATTAGGTACTAGCTGCCCGCGCGTGTACCGCATAAATTAGGTGCAACGCACTCAATTAGTCTTCTTTTGCTTTAGTCACAATCGGAATGGCATTTGTGTAGCACGTGTTAGTAATGACTCTCATTAAATTTGTGCTACAATATGTGTATGTCTCTCTGTCTTTGTAGTTGGCACGATGCACGGTGGGAATGTAGCTACGTGGGTGTGTATTGCCTGTATTTGTATCTAGTCTAGATTTTGTCTTCGTTAAAGTGATCCGTATCTTCCCCCCTTTAAGTACCTACTTACAACTGCCTACTTACAAGAACTTAAGTGGAGTAAAGTAAATAACGTTCTACCTGGTACTATAAAATCCAACGCTGTTGCGGTTATTGTGCACTTATTAACCCCCGATTTAAAACGGGATACGTACGAAAATTCGAATGCCGTTTTTGCGAATGTCTATTCCTCGAAGTGTAGTGCTTAAATCCTCGAAGGGTCGTTTCTGCGAATGGTTAAAATTGCAAAGGGTACGTTTGTTCGAATGGTCAAAACTGCGAAGGTTTATGCCTACGAGGGGTCGTTTGTTCGAATATTCTAATAAGCGAGTTAATACTATCCATACATTTTATTCCTGTTTATATCTAAAGTTGTTATTACCTATTAGTTTTAGATTGTAAGTACAAAAAAAAGGACCAGGCTAGCATAGGTATATATTGCTACAACAATATATACCTATGCTAGCAAATAGACAAATTAAGGAGAACTTGTACTCGAGGACTTTTTAAAGTGCTTTAGTATGTACAGTAGGCGCAGCGAAAGTATGTGCCTCGGAAGTTGTCTGCTAGTCGCTGCGCAAACTGCTATTTTTTAGGCGCAATCCGAATGGTGAAGACAGCATTGTATAACTGCCTCGCTCACTCGCTTACGTTTTTCGCATATTCTATCTCGCTTTTACTTTATGCTATTTTATCCCCACAGCAGCACCTGCGCAAATGTCACAGAGCCTAACTTCACAAACATATACATTGGCTGCGACTACTGTACCTATTTGATATTATGCTGTCTACTTGCAATAAATACTTTATACTATAAAAATCTATACCTATATAACATCTACTGAGTGAATGACAGACTACGCACAGCCTAAACCGGAGGACCTGGAGATTTGAAATTTAGAATAAATATTCCTGGAATAACCTAGAGGTGCACAAGGGAGAGATTTAAAAAAAAACCTAAGTCGGTGAACAGAGGTGGAACCTGTGGACACCATTTATTATATTTTAGTTGATAGATAGATCAATTCTTTATTGTACACACCACAAACAAAAAAATAACAAAAATAAAGAAACGATAGTAGAAGAAGTGTTACAATGGGTGGCCTTATCGCTAAAAGCGATCTCTTTCAGGCAACCTGATTCACTTATTCATGACTGAATTGTACAATAATTGTTGTACAAATTAAGAAAAAATAATAGTACAAAACTTGTTCTGCTGTTTAGGCCAATATTTTGGTCTACTAGCAAATACAAGTACAGTGCGCGATCTCCCTGAAAAGTAGATGTCTATAAAAACAACATCAAGCAAGCTGAGCTAATAAGAAACAATAGTAGAAGAAGTGTTACAATGGGCGGCCTTAACGCTAAAAGCGATCTCTTCCAGGCAACCTAATTCACTTATTCATGACTGAATTGTACAATAATTGTTGTACAAATTAAGAAAAAAAAGTACAAAAGTTGTTCTGCTGTTTAGGCCAATATTTTGGTCTACTAGCAAATTCAAGTACAGTGCGCGATCTCCCTTAAAAGTAGATGTCTATTAAAACAACATCAAGCAAGCTGAGCTAATAATTATTCCAGGAAAGTAAATTAATAGCTTGTCGTAAGACAGCTTTCCTGTTTTTATAGCTTAAGTTAAATAGAGAGACTAAGTAACGGGGGTGCTGGATATTTATGGTTAATCTATATAATTAAGATCATCTAGATAAACTTGCTATTTGTTTCAATATAATTTAACAAAAAGAGTTTGCGACCTCGATGTTGGATTAAGATAAAATTTTAATGCAAAAGTTTAAAAATTTTGATCTGTTCGATCATTAAAATCTTCAAACCGGTGATCTAGTGGCTAGAGACCCTTGGTACGAAATCGAACGGTCGCGGGTTCGAATCCTGCAGGGTGCAATCATTTGTGTGATGAGCAGAAATGTTTGTTTCCGAGTCATGGATGTAATATCCGTATCTATCTATGTATGTTTATCCATTATCTAGTGCCAATAGCACAGGGTATCCTAGTTTGGGGCTAGGTAATTGGTGTGGAATCGTCCCGAATATATTTATTTATTTATTTAATTAAACATACGTAATAAAATATTATACTGGTTTATTTTATACTGGTTGTTATTGCTGCGAATTTCACTTTGCACGAATGTAGGTATTATTAAACACACATTACACAAATAGGTAGTTATATTGTGGATCATTTGTTATTACTTAGTTTATGTCGCATAGTAGGTAAGAAACGTAGAGAAACCCTGCAAAGGTAGAGAAATTACGTATAGACAGACTGCTAAATATATCTAAGGATATCAATCAAAATAGTTTTTTCAATGGCTAGAATAGCCACTAAAATAATCTAGATAGATCAACATTTAAAGTTATTAACATTCTCTAAACTTAGCTCTCGTTTCTAAACCATAAAGTTTGATGATAAAACCTAATCAAGCCGATACAGTTAAGTTACAGTTAAAATCTGCAACATGTAGATGATTTCACACTAAGCCAAATTGAACTTGTAATGACCGTGCGAAGCAGTTTACTTGAATTAACTTCAAATGGTATGTTAAGTTAACCATGAGTTAACGGCTGGAACGAGTTATATTTATTTGTGGAAGTTTTAAGAAACATTAAAGTCAACATTAGGTATAGAACAATACCTTTTGTTTTGTGTTTTCGATATTTCAGCACTGCTGCAAGCGCCATTATCACGGAGTAACTGAAATTAATGCGGGTAGGTGTTATTTTTCTACAAGCAGACCAAACAGTCTACCCTAATGCGTGCTCGTTTTTTGTTATTGTCAATATTACCACTGCTTACAATATCACCTCTAACTCGATTAAAATCTCAGCAAACGAAACTCACAGTAACCGCTTGCACTTTATTCTCTGCTCTTCTTCTGTTTTTATTAGACAGCTGTATCACTGATTCCAGGCCCGCGACAATTGAAACCTGTCTTCACGGTTGAAATGACTGTATTTAGAGGTCATTCCCGGTCGGTAACACCCTGTAGTCAAAACTGTTGACGATCGGGGAAAAAAGTTGTGTTCGTTGACGGGGAATGACTCATATTTAGTATTTTCAATCGCTCCCGTATGCTCCCGTATCAATCTTGATGCATAATGGCGTTCTGTCGTAACCATGTTAGTGACCATGTCCGTTTTAAAACATTTAGAAAGATTGGTAGGAAACTAGGCGTGTCCTCAAATTTCCCAAGGAAAAAAAGGAGTGCTATACTATACGCTGCAGCATTTCTTTACATATAATAAAGCAAAAAGTACTGAAAAGTCTGTACAAAGATATTTTTTTAAAAAAAAGGTCTGCGTACTTAAAGGCTACTGAGCAAGAATATAACATTTTTTTAAATAGTGTCTGTTTGTTCACGCATCACGTAAAAACTATTGGACCGCTTGCGAAGCAGTTTTCACTGTTGGATAGTTTAGGGCTTAACTTAAAAACTGGTGAACTTGGTATCTAAATCCGATGAGTAGAAGCCGAGCTATCGATAAAATCTTTTTGACGGCTGAAGGAATTTTGATCAAATGTTGGTATATTGGTATTTTAGGTCTTGGAAGTACATAGAGTTCTTTTAATCTAGAGAAATGACCACGCGTGCGAAGCCGCGGGTACAGCTAGTTATACTTAAAATGGATAGGCCCATTGCTTACTGCATGTTTGCTTTTAAGTTCCGGTGTGGAGCCGCCACGCATCGGTGGCTAGAAATGCAGTCCTACAACAAGATACTTGCGAAACAGTAGCGGAGCTCTAGATACTCATAATACTTAGGATGGCAGTCCTCGCGGGTATGCGCGGGGATGTGTGAAGATGACTCGCGAACAAACTATAGGATTGATTGTCATCATCCGTATCCGTATCCGTATGTATTGTGTAGCGCAACGTGACTGTGCTCGCTTTCTTTTAAAATAACGACTTATAGTTTTTAGTACCCATTTACAAAAAAATATTATAAAAATCAAAAAACCCGACAGCAAACAAAAGTAAAAAGAGGAAAACAAGCCTTAAATTTTTGATTGTGTTATATATGACGGAATCATCATTTTTGAATGAGAATTAACGAAATGCGACCCACCTTACCTTTCCCCCACCTTCCCACACTCTACACTTCCCTTACTTAATGTTCCCAGACCTTTCCCCACTTCCCCCCCTCTTCCCCAACCTTTCCCTGCAAACTGTCACTTTGGCACCTGTCACTTCTCCCAACATTCAATTGTTTATCTAATATTCATTTCATTTCTGATATTCATTTGTTTTTCTGATGTTCATTTGTTTTTCTATGCAAATGTGAATGTATGTACGGGAACCATCTATTTTCTATTGAGGTTTTTTTGCTCGGCGCTCGTTTTATTTTTAACAGATTCAAAAAGAACCAAGGGCCCTGAAAAATGTTAAGTCCAGCAACTTCCCGCCACCATATGATGTGTAATTTTTGAAATATATGTAATAACAAGTTTTTTGCAACCTTTACCTTGAATAACTTAAGACGCATACGAGTACATGATATTTTATGAGACTTTTGAGCCAACTTTTAGAATGCCAAAATAAAATAAGTTTCCTGCTTATTATCTCACATACCGAGGTGAAAACCTAATTTTACTGGGCCAAAATATCTCATGAGACTTACAGCAGTGAATAAAGTATGTGTCTTCGTAGACTGCGAACGCTATGGTATGAAGTTATACTCAGACGTACAGTAGTCGCAGCGGAAGTATGTGTCTCGGAAGTTATCTGCTAGTCGCTGCGCAAACTGCTATTTTTCAGGCACAATCCCAATGTTGAAGGAGAAGACAGGACTGTATAACTGCCCCGCTCACTCGCTTACGTTTTTCGCATATTCTATCTCGCTCTTACTTTATGCTGTTTTATCCCCCCAGCGCAATCGTTCACAGAGCCTAACTTCACAAACATATAAATTGGCTGCGACTACTGTAGTATCATGAAGTGCCATTTACGATACCAGTGTAAATTAATAGGCACCATATATTTTTTTTACATTGGCTGGCTGTTTGGTGTGAAGGTGAATCACTGCTTACTACGACGTGGTTTTACTGGCGCTCTTCAATTAACATAATTGGAAATTTGACACGTACACAGGTTATTTAAAGTACGGTAAATATTGCTTTTGCATAATAAATAATAAACATTTTAAAGATTTTTAAGAAAAAACTTAATTCAAAATCGTTTTGTAACTAAGTAAATCATCAAAATAAGACAAAAAAAATCGAATGCTCTGCCAAAAAAAAGGAACTTTAAAAAAAAAAAACAGTCGGTGTGATGTAAGGATTCTAACAATATTCATCCAAATCTGTTCAGGCATTTAAAGCTATGGCGAAACAAAGAAACTCACATACGTTTGTATGGTTCATGTATATGAACTCTAAAAACATTACACTCCTTTTCTGGGCAGTTGCAAAAAAAAGGAGTGTTGGCAATTGCATTGAAGTATGTTTATAAATAAGCTTCTTTTAAGATTTCATAGTCTAAAGTACTTCCATTACTTTAAAGGTAAAATGGTGCAAGTAAACGTTAAACAAGTAACTCAAATCGTATAAATTTTCAATCGGGAGCGTATATAACAGGGACTTTTTTTTTTTTTTAGTTCTACCTTTCCGTGCTTTGCACTTGAGTTTCACAACATACAAACTGCAAACGCTTTGGTGGAACATCCACATATACAGGTGAATTTTTCAAGTGGGCGTGGATGGCTAAATCAAAAACTATGAGGAATAGCGAAAAGTACTCAAAGGAGTCTCGGGCCCGATTTTGATGAAAACTAAAACTGCATCATTGGATTTTTGAAAAAAACAATATTCCTAGGCATGAATCGAACACGTTGATTTTGGAAAAAAAACACATTGTATTATTACACCATTCGATAGTGTCGCTAATAAGGATTGAATTCTGGGAAGAAATGACATACGGCAAACTTAAGGAACATGTTGTATTTTAATAAACTGATTCATATTTTAAAGTACTGTTTTAATTCATACCTGCATTACCTGTTCCTTGTCCGAAATGATGCTCAATATTTTTCTCAACACAGACCCGCAGCGCGGTCATCTTCACAACATTATGTTCTAATTTCAAATTTTTATTATGTCTTCGCGGTTAAAGGCCACAGTAAAAGAAAAAAAATGTAAACAATTGAAATTAGAACGCAGAGTAAATTGGTGCCAATAATTTAGATTTTGTTCCGTTTCGTTGATAATTACTAACTGTTGGCGTACTGTTTCGTATTAATAGTCGTATAGTAAAAGAGATGTTGATTCAGCAGTTTGGTGAACATTTTATCGCAATTTATGGTCCTGTGCCGTGGCCAGCGAGGTCACCGGATCTTACCCCCTTAGATTATTTTCTCTGGTCGTATGTAAAAACGAAATCTACAAAGACACTTATAATGCAATTGATGACTTGAAACGAACTTTGGAAAATATTCTAAGCGGAATCAATAATATTTTAATACTGAATGCAGTACAATCCTCGAGTCGTCGAATCCTAGCTGGGTTCAATGTATTGAAAACAACGGTCATCATTTTGAACAATTAAGCAGTTATGGTTTAACTATTTTCGTTAAAAATGAGCTCTTTCCTTAAGTTTCCCGTATGCCATTTCTTCCCAGAATTCAATCCTTATTAGCGACACTATCAAATGGTGTAATAATACAGTATGTGTTTTTTTTCCAAAATCAACGTGTTCGATTCCTGCCTAGGAATATTGCTTTTTTCAAAAATCCAAATATGCAGTTTTAGTTTTCATCAAAATTGGGCCCGAGACTCCTTTGAGTACTTTTCACTAAACCTCATAGTTTTTGATTTAGCCAGCCACGCCCACTTGAAAAATTCACCCTGTATACATACATAGAATGTTAATTACATTGATCTTCCCTTGCTTCGCCGTAGTCGGGTAAAAAGTGTCCTAGCCAACCTAACAAATCCATATAAAATGAAATTGGAACATTACGGCTAGTTCAGCGACTCGTCCCACAAGACACTCGTCCCAATAGGACGAGATACTGTTTTTTTTTTTTTTTAATTCTGTATTTCATAGATAATTTCATAAAAATCTGAATGGATTTAGTACAGTCGACAACATAATCTTTAAATTATTAATCTTCTATGCCTATAAACAGAACCGTAACACACTGACTGACTGACTAACATATAAAACACAGCCCAAGCTAATTAACCTAGAGATTTGAAATTGAGAGGAAATATTGAGTAATTTAAAGGTTTAAGGTTAGTAAAGTTTATTAAGATACATTTTTAAAGTTACACCGAAAATGGATTTCAGGGTTGAATGGAGTATGGGGGGGAGGGGGGTAGTTCTTTTATGAAGAAACAATAACGGATTTGGATGAAAATTATAATGATTAAAAACATAATCATATATAATTTATTTTACATACATGATCCCAAAATCAATATTATAATACAATTATTTTAGAATCAGTCCTAAAACAAGAATAAATAAAGGATAACAAAAGTATTTGTTGCCAAACTGTTGAATCGTGTTTTGGTTTTTATTTTTTTGTCTAGCCTCTGCGAAGAAGAAGAGACCTGCTTCTTTGTGATGCAATCTAATTTAATTCATCTTGTTTATGGGGAAGCCAAGGGTTCTGGTTGTGATATTTCTCCACCTATTAAGTCATTTATTCCAATTTACTAAATACTAGTTGCCGTGCCTTTCGTCTCTGCCCGTAGTGTTTCTGTTATCCCACGTAAACTATGCGATGAAAAAAGTAGTCTATGTGCATCTGGAATTGTATAGATTTCTATCAGTGAAATAATTTTCAGATTCGGAATAGCAGTTTCAGAGATTAGCTTTAACAAACAAATTTACAACTAACTTTAGCTCTTTATAATATTACTTTAGATGTAGACAATATGACAACTACAATTTTATATAGTTAATACCAACCCATGTATCCTAGCAAGACAAAACAAATATGTAATGTCTGTGAATGAACATGATATGAACATAAAATAACTTCTCCAATTAACATATCATTTATGTAACATCACTAGTTTAAATATAGTTCATAGTGGCCTTGTAATAGCATGAGTCTTTAGCATTTTAAGTAAATATTTTCATCAAAACATTTTTCTGGCTTACCTTTACAATCTCAAGTTGATGTATACGAGCACTTGTTAGAAATAAGATCAACACATAGGTGTTTTAATTACTTGTAATGTTATAATTATTAAATCTTACAACGCTGCACTGTTTGTTAAACGGAGACACAGATTTTTGCTCAAATATACATATGATAACGATTACACACTACTCTACCTGCAATACAATGAGATTTTTATCGTATAGCTCTAACTAGCTTGTCCTTAAATCCTTTGTCTAAAAGTGCGAGAAAAAGTAGTGTTGTCGCTTTCTTTTTGAAATAATATTATATTTCCATTAAATAAATCATGTGTCTAATGAAATTAAATAAACGAAACCTAACTAATTAACTTTTAATAAATAAACTTCAAACATTTATGTTGCTGACATTACTTAGTACAGATTTTGTTGAAAAAAATGGGGGATAAATCAATGGGACGAATTACTAAACAGAAAAGCAAAAAAAAAACAGTAACTCGTCCCATTGGGATGACTTTGTTGTGGGACGAATCGCTGAACTAGCCAACATTACGACTAGAAAAATGTTATCGATAAGAAATAGCGAATGCAAGATTATTTTAATTTAATATAATTATTACAAGCCGCGCCCCGCAGCTTTGTCCGCATACAAATTCTGCAACACCCTTTCAAAAATGTCTACTGGTTTAAGCTGTCCATTGCCTGTCCATCAAAATGAGTCCAACACAGTACATATATAGTCTGTGGTATCTACCTGTGTCAGGGGTAGGTACTGTTTTATAGGTTTAGATGTAGAATTAGCAAAATCTATTAACAACCCTTACTTTGTTTTGTCTATTGATATCACCTAATTATGGCTAGGTACTCTTATAATGTATCACACTTTATGAATCAGAGAAGTGTAGCCACTGTCGCAAACAGTTCAATTAGATATTAGAGTTTTAAAATGATTACTCTCATAACGAGTGGAAAACTTCGTATGCGCGATGCAGAACTCCATACATTAGAACTGACAGTCCATTCAGAACGTAATAAAATGCATAAAAATCGATTAGCGCCATCTATCTTTTATCTTTAGAAGTGTATGTGTGAGTGTGAGGGAGTGTGTGAGTGAATATTTTGGTTACTCCTGCACGCTAAAACTGCTGAAAGGATTTGAATGAAATTTGGTACCAGGATTGCTTATATCCTGGAAAGTAGCCTATGTGTTAATAGGCTACTTTTCATCGTCATCATCGTCCATCATCATAATCCAAGCGGGTGAAACCGCGGAGTGCACCTAGTAATATAATGTAATGTAAAAAATTCTAGATCTTACTTACGTAAGCGAGTATCATTAAACATTTTATAAATTATATGTTAACATTGTCATATTAATAAATTATTTGATAACAGAATGGGTACATCTTTCAGCATTAACGTATTTTTAACCGAGTACGGCGAAGCAAGGGAAGGGTAATGAGTTTTACAGTATATTTATTTATGTACCTATATATGTAAGTGGGTATGTGGATGGTCCACCATAGTCACTCCTATGGGTCCGATTTTGACAGGCGAGGTATCAATCGATTCGTTTTCAGGTACAGAGACTCATATAAATTATTTACCCGACTACGATGAATCAAAAGGAGGTTTCTGTGTTCAAACTAAAAACTTGGTCCAATTTTGACAAGCGAGGCTTCCATCGATTCGTCTTCATCGCAAGAGTGTCATAGGCTATTTTTTACCCGACCATAGTCGGGTTTTAGTTTTTGTCATGTTGCAAGCATCTTTGCAGTTGCAAGGTGTCTTTGACTTGAAACAATATTAACAGAATCTTAATATTTTTCTAAAAACTTTTTACTTAATTGATAAATTAATTATTGTACAAAAAATTAATATATTGCTTACTTCAACCAAGATATCGATATAAATTTGATTTCATTTTATTTAAGGCGCAATTATTGTTATGTAAAAGCACGGCAAAGCATACTTCAACGGCCGTTAGCTTGTCGGGCCTCAATATGTTACTAATTCATAGATTCTATATACATTCTGATGCCGGCATATATAACAGTACCTACAATAGTTCAAACTGTCCACAAGTAAACATTGGATGCTCTGAATGTCCACAACAAAGAGATGCGATAAAAGGTGATTGTAATGATTTTCGTTACAATGATTCGCTGATCTCTCCACTGGTCCTCAAAATTTAGTACCACACCTTTAATGTCTGTCTGTTCGCGCTTCACGTTGAAACTACTGAATCGATTGCAAAGCGATTTTCACTGTTTATTTTAACTAAAAAACTGGTGTACCTGGTATCTGAATCTGATCAGTAGGAGCCAAGCAATTTAATTAAAAACTATATATTTTAATTTTAAAAGTCTGGTAATTACTTTTGAATAAAACTACTAGACCGATTGCGATGCGATTTTCACTGTTGGATATCTTAGATTTTGACTTAAAAACTGATGTACTTGGTATCTCAATCTGATGAGTAGGAGCCAAGAAATTTAATAAAAAACTATTAAATTTAGACGTGTGGTACCAAGTTTTGAAGGCCAATGTAGATGAACATTGGCAGAAAAGATTGTGATATAAAAGTACCTTATATTTTGTGTCTTGAGGTATCAGATTCGGTTTGTATGTTCACGTCTAAGTTTTGAGTACTCTAAGAGCTATTATGTCTTGAATATCATCTAAAGTTTGAGTTCCGCCGCTTCCTGTCAGGATGAGAAATAGTTAGCGTCGTAATGGCTAGTTGAGCTCACATCGGCATCGATATGCTTAATGAACCGTGGTTTTAGATGGAGCTCGACTTTCCAAAACTTTCATATTTAAGTTACCTCTAGTGGGTAGTGCAAGGAAAGGAGGTGAATATCAAAATGTGATATGTACCACGTTTATTTAATAAGTAATCGAAAAAAACGCCGTTTTTTGGTTTTCGTATTTCGCTTGTAGAAAATGTATTTATTAATGTATAATAACATAGGCTATACATAGAGAACGCGTTTTTTTCGTTTTAAGTAGAATATCCTCGGAAAATCTGCAAAGATAATGAAAAAGAAAAAATGGAAATGTCACCTTTTGTCACAAAACTTTGAAACATATCACTACAGAATGCATTCACATTGTCAAATTCAATGCTGTAGGTATAATCCCCTAACAAAAGTGCAATTTCATCCATAACCACCTACAGCCTTTTGAATTTACTTTCTTGGCGTGCGATCTGCGCTATGTTTAGCACAGTACATATATAATCCTTACGGTATTAGTCAGTCATACTCAATTGTTTTTTTCTCGAGCCACATTCATGTGACCGCTATTTTACCCGGGCTATTTTCCCCACCATAGGGATCAAAGAAAATTACGTAAGTCAATATACTTAATTGTAAATCTGTAATTGCTACATGATTTTATTAAAAACGTCAAACAGTAGGAATATTTCATAGAATCACAGTTTATTGATTTTTGTAAAAGATTCAATGCCTTTTTTATAATGGATGAATTTTATAGAGGCGATTCACAAGGAAGAGTTGATCAACGTGAGTGAAAGTGATATGTATATTTTTTCTAATAATTTTCATTTAAACTGATAAAAAGTTTTTTGTTATTTTTATGAGCAGAGAGCCTAAGAAAAATAATAAAATAAATAATTCAACAAATAAGATAACTGGGACCAACAAGACAATTAATAAGATAAGGCAACTGGGACTGCAGTCACAGTTTCGAAGAGGTCCCAGTCGCCTGTCTAAAAATGCTCCTAACTTAAGAATTTTTAGCTTAGAAATGAATACATAAATATATTTTTTCTTACAGTTTATGTGCACACGCACATTTGATTATTTTTTTGACTATCTCTTTGGGCCATTCATAATTACTTGGCAGGCCATACGTTGAGTATGGCTGACGGCTTGTATATAATATAGAATCCAGACAGTCGAATAAAAATTACTCAGGATAGTAAAAAACTAAAACCTAGCCTATAAAAAATAGCCCCTGACACTTTTGCGATGAAGACGAATCGATTCAGAACTCGCTTTAGACCAAGTTTTTAGTTTGAACTCATAACCCTTCCTTTGCCTTGCCGTAAACGGGTAAAACAAATAGCCTATGACAGTCTATACGTAAAGGCGATTCTCAAAATCGGAGCAATTTTTTAGTTGAACACATAACCCTTACTTGGTCTTGCCGTAGTCGGTAAAAAAAAACTATGACACTCTATACCTGGAGACGAATCGATTGACTCCTCGCTTGTCAAAATCGAACCAAAGAGGTGACGCTTTGGTGGAGGTGGAAAATCCACATACCTACCCACATACATAGATACATACATAGACTGTTAAACTCATTATCCTTCCCTTGCTTTGTTGTAGTTAGGTAAAACACTCAGCTGATTCTGCACTCTTCTGTTCACATACCTAATTATCTAGACAAATAGTAGTGTTAAAAAATTAATAGAATGTTAAATGACGGCCGGTTGGTCTAGTGGCTAGTGACTCTAGGAACGAAATCAAACGGTCGCGGGTTCGAATCCTGCAAGGTGCAATCATTTGTATGATGAGCAGAAATGTTTGTTTCCGAGTCATGGATGTGATATTCATATTTATCTATGTTTATCCGTTATCTAGTGCCCATATTACAGGGTATCCTAGATTGGGGCTAGGTAATTGTGTGGAATTGTCCCAAATATATTATTATATTAAATGAAACCTCTATTTTTATTATCATTATGTTCTCTATTATGTGAGCGGTTAAGAACATAGTCTTGTACCTATTATATTTTACAGTAGGTATCTATGCATTTTCATTTGGTACTTAGTAAACAATGTATGCTATTATTTAAAAAAATTACAAGTGTCGAATGGAATACCTACCACTTTGGAAAGGAATACCACTTTTTCATATTCTTGAATATATTCGTATTTCACTCCAACATTTATGAATCTTTTCATGTCCTTTTTCTTTCTTTCATTTAGCCAGCTAGTACTTTTTAAATGTTTTATGCCGGATGCTAAACTACATATCATATCATATAGATGCTATTTATAGATGGCATTTGTCCTTTATCTCGTTTGCCATCGCGACGAGTGGGCATCCTTAGATCCTGTTCTACTATTGTTCGCTGGACTATCGATCAGTAAATCTAGCGGATATTATAGTACTCCAGCTCTGAGGTGTAGGTAGAAGTACCTACCATATGTGAAGTTTTTTTCTGATGAGATTGGATAGACATACTTGATATTTGTTACGATACTATTTTATTTATCATCAGCCTCTATCGTTCCCACTGCTGGGACTCAGGCTTTCTCTCATAGAGAGGAGATGGCCCATAATCCTCCACGTTGGCCCAGTGTGGGTTGGTGGACGGCATATGACCTTTTTTTTTTTTGAGGTTCATGTCATGACCTCAAAAAAAAACAAGTTGCTGACATGCCGGTGTTCACAATTTTTGATGACATCAATATCCGACCATAACTTACTTTGTAAGTCATTGGAGCAGGGCCGAGGTTATAAACATGGCGCTGTGATTGTGAGGCGGACATGCTACCGCTCGACCACCGCTTGATATTTTATTGAGAGAAGTTAACCACATATCTTATGATATAGGTAGATTAAAATGTATTTCATAACCATGGTAATCATTAGGTTCTTTACTAATCTACTTATTACTTACATTAACTTACGTAAGTATTTTTAGCAAGCAAATAAATATACCCGAAATACAGGTAACACGAAACTTACCACAAAAGTTTCCAAGTAACTACACTGTACTTGGCGTTGTTACAAGTTGCTAGATTAAAAGCAAATTATACTAATTTATGGATTCCGCCAAGCCGGATTGAAACCTCAAACGCTGCAATACATTCGCGTTTATTTCCTCGTTCAAGTTGCGACGGAAAATATTCGTATTATTATTTAAGACTAAAGAAACGGGTTTTACCTTTAATCTAAGATCACTTTAAAACTGTCTACGTCCCCTGCTTTTCCGCTACGGTGAAATATCGAACCTTTTAGCTGACTAATCATAGGGACTCCCACTAGCCGGAGTGCTATAAAGCTTGAAATATTTCTATAGCTTACAATATTTTCTTCGTAAATATGAAATGAAGTTTTAGTTTATCTTGAAGTAGCTTTTATCCCCGGTCTTGCGGTCCGCTACTGTCACCTTTATTTCGTGTCGGTATTCTAGTTTTGAAGATATTTATTTGCTTAAAGTGTAATACAAAGTACTTACATTTATAACAAAATTAATCAATATTAAAAACTGAAGTTGTGTAATGTAAAACAAATACATAAAAACAAGTAAAAATTATTATAAAATAAAAAATAAGCGTCTTAATTAATGGTGTCCCATCTCCGTTTTGCTGATGACCTGATTCTGATCAGTGAAACAGCGTCAGATCTCCAAGTGATGCTGCAAGATCTATAATATGCTTCTCTTGGACAGAGTTCGAAATACGAAGATCCGGAGGAGAACCAAGCTGGAAGACATCGGATCCCGTATAATTAAACTCAAGTGGCGATGGGCAGGACACTTGGCAAGATGTGGTGACGAAAGGTGGAGTAGGTCTCTGACAGAATGGTGGCAACATACAGGACAACGCAGGCACGGAAGACCTTTGGCACGATGGGTCGATGATATCGAAAATCGGTCGGAAAGATCTGGCCAAGATTGGCTCAAAACCGGGATGGATGGTGTAAGAGGAAGGAGGCTTATGCCCTGCAGTGGGCGGAAATGGGCTGATGATGATGAAAAAATAACCTGACAGGTGTGCGACGCTGAACGCACGACGCAAACAATAACCTGACAGGTGTGCGACGCTGAACGCACGACGCAAACATTTGCTCGGGTTTTTGCTTTTCAACCGCGATAGAGGACGGATGCACGGACGCAAAATAATAGTTATATAATTCTACTATCATCGTTTCATATTTACTTACATATTTTACTTGACTTTACTAGTTGAAATTGCAACATTGAATGATACTTAAATAACATGAATTTTCTAAAATTGAAAGTTTTGTAAGATGCTTTGAAAGACAATTACCACTATTTAGGTAAAAGAGTTATTTTTGGAATGGTCTTTTAAATACCTTCATTTTGATACCTCACTATATAGATAGGTATAGGTAGATAGGTATAGATAGGTTTTGATCATTTTTTGTTCCGTCGGAAATACAATATGGCAGCTGTAAGCCGACATATTAGTTTTGTTGACACTTCATTTATCCTGTAGCACTCTTGTGATTAATACGAATCCAATGATAGGTTTAGGCTGTAGGATGCGCCTAAGAAACATACAAACATACAAACAAACAAACAAACATACACACAACCCAAACACATAACCCTCCGCAGTCGGGTAATAATATTTTCGTGATTCGTATTGAAGTATTACAATCCAAAAATATTGTTTCGTCTGCTCACAGCGACTTAAATTTGAATTCCCATGGACAATAAAAATAGTTTTCAAAAATAACTACTTCTTTCGTATTTACCTGCAGACATATATGTAGGCAACAGCAAATTTATTATCAACGTAGAGAACGTAGAGCACAAATGTATAGGGTTATATTTATTTTACCAACAAAGGGAATCAAATGTGACGTGCATTCCGTCTGAGTTACTAATATCATGAATATAAATTGAAACATCATGGATATTTATGCGGGTTTGGCGGGGTATTGCTGAGCAGGTGTTCAGACAATGTGCCCGATAGATCCCTGATACCAAATGTTTATGTCTATTACCGAAGCCTTTCCAACAGATATAGTAATTGCATTGACTAGCGTAGTACTACAATTTTGTCTAGATTAATTTTTTAGTCTTGTTCTTTTCAGTAATTGTTTCCCATTAGAACAAAACAAAAATCTTAATTTTTCAGTGCTTTTTATTACTTACTCATAAATTTAATACGCAGAAACCAATCTGTAACGCGGACCGTTTCCAATATTCAAATTAAAACATGGTGCACTAATTTAAATTAATAAATACGACGAAGGTTCGATGATAACCGCATCGGATGCAATTACTGTAATCCAACGTCGTACTGAACGGATAAAGGCTTATACGGTTATACGGCTCATCTCATCTTGTTTGTTGAACAAAATTAAACAATTATATACAAAATGTAGTATAAAGTAGCTACGATTATGTATTATGTAGGCAGTACATGTAATATAAATAACTCACACAATTGTTTTCAATCTCTTTTCTAGTTTTAAAGTTATTCTAATGCAAAATTTAACTATTTTTTCATAATATCTAATGGAAAAAAGTAAAACTGTTTAAATATTAAACAAATAAGGTATGTTGGGGTAACATCGGATCAGGAGAAGACCGTTGCTTCAAAATAACGGCTTAACAAGACAATATTTCCTGACACTGGCAACATAAGCAGCGACGCCATTTTGTAACGTACTATGGTTAAGTGCCCGGTGTTAGTCTGAGGCAAAAGTAAGAGCGCAATTTAAAAAAAAAAGTTTAATGGTATGTAAAAGGTTTACATTTCATCACATCTGGACTTTCTCCTGATTGCATCATCTCGATATCGGAGTGAGTATTTCCCAGTTTAATAAGTTTTTTAAATCACTACTCTTATATCAATTGTTTTTTTAGACTAGGTCTTAGAGAATTTATTGTGTATAGGTTAGCCTAGAATTTTTTATCCTAATTTTCCAACATATTGGGGGAAGATCGGACTAAAAGAAATTTGATTACACGGGGTAAGACCGGATTAACGACGATTTTAAACAAATCTTTGGAAAACCCGCGAAAGAGTCGAGGGAATTTTCGTCATTATGTTTTATAACAGTAAAGACCAGATCGCTTTATGAACCTTAAGTGTACGATTATAAGAATGGTTTTTAAGAGTACTACGATCTTCCCCTGCATAAGCCGAACTTTACTTACTAGAAACTAGTGCTACTTTAAACTTTATTTTAATAAATAACTGAAGATGAAATGAAGCTAAAATAAAAACCTTTCTTTATTCGTATTAAATTATGACAGTGTCTAGTCAGCCACAAGCACCTCCGCAGCTTCGGCTTTTTGGTTTGGTTAGAGTGTTTATACACTCTAGTGTAGGGCCACAGAATAAATAATAGTACAAGTACAGAGGGATAACTGAGTAAAGTCATTTAAATACATAGCAACTTTCGCTACACCGCAATAAAGTGCAATTTAACTCGCACAGCGCTGCGAGCTTTTACGTAATAAAATGTCGGTATGTAGGTATATTACGAGATTTGTCAGACCGAATGCTATGCAGTACCTTCTAGGTTTCTCCTTGGTATTCATAATTAAGAAAAGAATAAAATTTGACAAAAACTTTACGTAAGTTTACGTAAGTAGGTACTTTATCGTTAAGCACACGGCGCGCGACTCGTCGAGCGCACGTTTGACACACTACTGAATCAACCCCAATATTACGGCCCCGAAGTTTAGGTATAATATTTGTACTTGTTGCGGAGTGCAACCGCCCTGGTAGGGCAGACAAGACCACGTGGAGTCGGGGTTGACCAATCCGGCTCTGTGACAGTTTTTCTTTTTTTGACAGCGCCGCTTGTGGCTGTCTAGACACTTCCTTTAGCTTACCACTAGTGGATAAACATACGTGATATTTGTTACGGTACTATATTATTTATCATCCTAAAGCATATATTATTTCATAAAACCGCCGCTTGTGAGTGACTGAACACTTCCTTAAATTGTTCACATGTCAGTAAGCAAAACCAAAATCAAAATACATATTTCCAAATTTCAAACAGCAAAAAACCTTCCAAAACCCCAACATACCTTACAATCATAGATATGGCACCCAACTAGGAGAACAATATAAACAACAAGATGCGCCCTGCTGCGTTGCTTGCGTGGACATTTTTCCGGGGTGAAAATATAAATAGTCTATTTCTTTCCTTACGAACCAAAGACATATAATGTTTGATACATAGTATTTTCTAGTCGAATTTCATCAAGATTGGTTCAACCGTTTTAATCGTGAAAAAGTAACAAACAGAAAGAGAGGCAGAAATACTTAAATATGATGATATTTTATACAAAAAGGTTTTATGTGACTTGCTGCGCCCCGCGGTTTCATCTGCACCATTTCAGCGTGAAGAAGTAACAAACATACAATGATACGCATACACACACGCGCTTACTCCTGGTACATTTCAATAAAAAAACCACTAATAATATATTTTATTTATAACTGCTGCTACATTTCAATAAACAAACAAACCGAGTTTTTTTTTCTTATCCGTTCAATTACGAAAACAACAACAATGTTGTCTACAAAATGCACAATTTATAGTTTGGCCACGAAAAAATACCTATTTTAAAAAAGGCAGTAAAGTTCAGGGGTTAAATTAAACTATGAAATATCGAATGAACGCACGGCCATTGTTATAAATAATAAAAATCCACAAATTCCGACGCATACAAAATTGCGGACTGCGGCGACGAAATAACTTTATCCTGCACAAAAATAAAATGTTAGTTGCTTATTAATCGCAACGGTAAAACATTTTTATGGTAATTTGAGTTTGGACTCAAAACATGTTTGAGTTTGTCAGTTTTTGCTAGAGTTATAAATTTGTATAATGTACAAATGTATTATATACTAGCTGTGCCTGTGGTTTTGCCCACGAGGTCATTTCTTTTGGTTAAAAGTATGTGTTAGTCCAGGACCTAACATACCAATTTACCAAATTAGGCCAACATTCCTTCAAAATCATTATATATAATATTATAAATGCGAAAGTTTGTATGTTTGTGTGTGTGTGTGTGTGTGTGTGTGTGTTTGTTGCTCCTTCACGGTCGAATGGCAGGACGGATTGAGATAAAATTTGGGTACCAGGATAGCTTATATCCTAGATTAACACATGGCTACTTTTTATCTCGAAATAGGAGTTTTATTTAATCATTTTCTATAAAACTTGAAAAAAAAAACGAAAAAAAAATCTGAAAAAATATATTTCTAAGTACCAGGAGAGCATAAGCACTAAAGAAGTTGGAGATATAAAATTGACAAATAAAGTTATTAAAAGTGAGTATACTTTTAGCTCCCAATGAACATTAAATGGTGTGATTATATTAAAATAAGTATTTCTGAGTACCAGGAGAACAGAACCACTTAAGTTGTTGGAGACATAATATTGAAATATAAAGTTATTTAAAGTGAGTATTCCTCCCCATGAAGATTAAAATATGGTGTGATTAAATTAAAAAAAGTTTTTCTAAGTACCAGGAGAAAAGAAACACCTGAAGTTGGATATATGACATTGACAAATAAAGCTATTAAAAGTGAGTATACCTCCCCATGAACATTAAATAGTGTTATTATATTTTTTTAAGTATTTCAAAGTACCAGGAGAGCATAACACTTAAGAAGTTGGATATACAAAATTGACAAAAAGTTATTAAAAGTGAGTATACCTCCCCATGAACATAAATGGTGGATTATATTTAAAAAAGTATTGCTAAGTACCAGGAGAACAGAATCACTTAGGATGTTGGAGATGTAACAGTAAAAAATAAAGTTATTAAAAGTGAGTATTATACCTCCCTATGAACATTAAATGGTATGATTATATTTAACAAAAGTATTTCTAAGTACCAGGAGAGCAGAAACACTTAATAAGTTGGAGATACAAAAGAGTCAAATAGTGTGTTTAATATTAAAAAACACAAAATAAAAAAAGAGCAGAAACACATAAGAAGTTGGAAATATGACATTGACAAATAAAGTTATCAAAAGTGAGAAGTACAAGGAGAGCAGAAACACTTAAGAAGTTGGAGATATGACATTGACAAATAAAGTTATTTAAAGTGAGTTTACCTCCCCATGAATATGATTAAATGGTGTAATTATTATATAAAAAAAGCATTTCTATGTACCAGGAGAGTAGAAACACCTGAAGTTGGAGATATGACATTTCCCCATGAACATTAAATAAGTAGTGTGATTGTATTTAAAAAATGTATTTCTAAGTACTAGGAGAGCAGAAAGACTTAAAAAATTGGAGATACAAATATTGACAATTATAGTTATTAAAAGTGAGTATACTTATCTCCCCATGAACATGAAATGGTGTGATTATATTTAAAAAAAAACTAAGAACCAGGAGAGCAGAATCATTTAAGAATTTGCAGATATAACAGTTGAACGGATTTGGATGAAATTTGGTACCAGGATAACTTAAGTTAGAGATACAAAATTGACAAATAAAGTTATTAGATTATACCTCCCTATCAACATTAAATGCTGTGATTATACTTAAAAAAGTATGCACTATGACGCTGCGTTTATAATAGAAATACAAATATAAATAAACACTATTAGTTTATCAAAACTTTTCCTTTAATTGATAACGTCTTGCAATTGGCAATGCATTTTGTATTCAGCAGAGCTTTTGTGTGTTTAAATAAACAAAGTAGATAAATGAGATTATATTATTATTTCTCTTAAAAAAGTGTTTTTATTCAAAATTTATGATTCCTTGAGTATCCAAGAAGGTTACTTAGGAAGGTTTTATTGAAATTCCAGCCTTATGGGAGTGACTCCCATTTGCAATTACTAAACAAGGCGCAGGGGTAATCACTACAAGTTTAAGGATTAAATTTGGAAAATACATGCTCCTCACATGGTCAATTGTTATGTGCCGTGCTCACGTGTTGGGAAACCGTCAGACCTATTCGTGTAACTTCTCACAAGACGGAAAATATTTGTTTATCAAAAAAACTTCAATATAAAGAATATATACCACCAAAACTCTTTTAAATTATGTGACATGATTGTAACGCTAACTGTATTATTTTTAAATAGGATGGGGGAAAAGATTGCACGCGGGCAAAGCCGCGGGGCGCAGCTAGTCAAATATATTTTTAACGATAGCTATTTATCTTCATCGGATTTAGATATAAAGTACACCAGATTTGAAGTCAAAACCTAAGCTAACCAACTATGAAAAACGCATTTCAATCGGTCCGTGATGTGCAAACATACATACAAACAGACATACAGGCAGACAGAACAGACAGGCACAATTTCTTTAAATGTTATTCATGTTCAGTATCTAACGAGAATGATGCATTTTAAGTACTATTTCTATGTTTTATTATTTTGTTGTTTTAGTTTATCAAGCCGCCCGAGGGCCTCTGACATGGCTTAACGACTGCTATTAATCAATAACAGCCGGGACCGACAGCTTAACGTGCTCTCCGAAGCACGGAGCGATGGAAAACCGCAGATAACTCAGAAAAATCATTGGTGCGGAGCCTAGGTTTTGAACCCGGTATCGTTGGATTCTAAATTGCACTATAGAACCGTTAGGCCACCATCGCTCTAATTTTGCTCTAGTTTTATTATTTTATTTATTTAGTAATTCAACAGCGAATAGCTTCAAAAATATATATCACAAATAGACTTAAAATAATGCCAAAACAAGATAACACAGTAAGTTATTAGATTATTAAAATAATAACAATACACAGTGGGTCCAGCTCTTATGAGGGTATATATTTTAATGTATTTGTATATACATTTTCTTATAAGTATAGATAGATGTAGGTATATTGTAATGTTAGATTGGTAGCGCATACATTCACAATCCTATGGCACCCGGTTCAAAACCCAGGTCCTGCACTAATATAAGTTGGATTTCGATGCCATCGCTCAAATACGGTGAAAAAAATCATCGCGAGGAACATGTCCATGAACCTCCGAATTCAAGGAGTTGTGACCTCCGCCAAACTGCACAAACGCGTGGTGGATTCTTGTTGGTCAGATTAGTCTAACCACCAATCTGTCCATTAGGAAACACCGATTTCTTCCAACTTTTATCATCACTTTTCCGCCGTTAAAATCCATGAGCTTCTGCCATTCTTTGAATTAGATATGTTTTTAGGTACGCAGTTAAACAATAACTGTCTAGAATATCTTGGATTGCCGTTTCCTGTAAAGCCGGTAGGTGATCTTGAAACAGGTTAAGTTAAGTCATGCTATACTTCTATAGTCGTAACTTTAGTCGCGGGGAAAACGGTTAAAGACTTTCTTTGCTTTTCACTGAAATCCCCACTGGTCGGGACGGTCTGGTGAGGATTTCGGGAATAATCCGATATTAATGGCGCATCCTCTCTGTTTGAGACCAGATTTGTGGGAAGTTGGGAACGTAAATTAGACTAATGATGATAATGATGTAGGTATATTCACGGTTACGAGAGCTAGTACAAAATGTAAAACAGTTAGCAGTTTGGTCTGTAAGACAAACAGCCGCAAGAAGGCGTTTTTTATGAGGATATGTCCTTCGATCAATTCAACCAACCAAACCAATTGTTATATCCAAACCAATTGTTATATTGGCCGAAGGATATGTCAGAATTGTTTAATTTTGAGTTTTTTCTGAATAATCCGAATTGGAATTATTGTGACCTAATTCGTTGTTACGATTTAGACGATTTTATAAAATTTTATAAAACATTGGCATCGTCGAATACGTGTTATATATCATAAATATCCCATGATTAAACAAACACGCGGTCGTTTTATCTGCTTGTTTTCAAACAAAATTTGACGGTTCACTTCAGGAAATTACAGGAGCCTTAAAAATATCAAGCTTTCGATCCACGAACCTCTGGGTTATGGGCCGAGCACGCTTTTGCTGCGCCACTCTACTTCGTGGAGGGAAGGACAAAATTACGGTACAGTTTTATAAACGGAACTAAGAACGTGGCGTCACATTGTGACGATGACGATGTTATCCTTTTTCTATAATAATTAAAACCTCATTTCATAGTTTGTCTACACATATTCCAAAAATTCGAATATTTATAATCGTTATCTGTCATTCTTACATTGCCTTTCCTTACATATAGTGTATGATCTATGATTGTCTTGGAATCGCCCATCTTTACGGTTACTAGTTATTAAGTTTTGAAGATAAATTTAATATAAATTGTAAATAAATGTACTGTTTTCTCCATCTCTGGCAGTTTCCTCATGTTTAAACACAAGTAAAGTTTTTATGCATCTTACTTACTATGTACTAAATCTTGTTTGCCACTGAGATAAAGATTCGATGTAGATCAGAGTAAAAATTTACAAGTATGTTGATATCCGCTGTGCATTGATTTGAGAAGGTAGGAAGAAAATGCTTTGGTAAGGCATCCGTCGACTTCTATATTCTACTATTCGGCTGCCTCTTCCTTCAGTTCCTGTACCTACTTCATAATTTATTGTTCGCTGAGAGCTGTCCCTTGATCTGGTATACGACCTCGGGGACCGGGGAATATGTGGTCATTTTGTTTTGCAGACTAAACTACTAGCGTGCCTAAATGTTGCTTCATTGTCATATCTGTTGTAGACATATTATAACTCACTAATCCGTGGGTATATTGCTTATACAGGTATTTAAATACATAATTTAGTAATCAGTTTAATGTTAATTGATTTCACGTCTGCCTTTGGGTTATCGTCCTCAATATTTGCGAAAAATTATGGGCCACGTTCTTTAATATTTGAGGTTGAACATTTCTGAAAATAATTACATCTCATTCATTTAATTAGCTGGTTCTTAATCATCACTCACAAAGTTTTGCTTATCCATACCGTATACAAAAGTGAAACGTTGTCGATTTGTTTGTTTGTTTGTGGAGCTATCACGCGATAACGGCTAGATGGACTTTGATGAAATTTGGAATGGAGATAGCTTTTACCCTGGTATAAAACATAGGTTCCTTTTTATCCCGGAAAATTGAAAGTTCCACGAGAAAACTGGAAAATGATGATTATTCGCTGTAAGGAACGGTTGCCATGGGAACGAAATAACAAGTATGTCAAAAAACATCAAGAGCAATGGTTTTCATACCTACTTTTACATTGGTTTTTAATATCTTAGAAGAAAAAAGGATGCTTTTTTCGCGATAAACAGTAGTCCGCGCGTACGTAGTCGCGGGCGGGAAAGCTACTCGTAGTACATAATATACCTAACGAATGATATACATAAATAAAAATATAAATTAAACATTATTTACAGCAAGTTTTGCCGTAAATAATGAATGTTTTCATGGACCTAAAAAATTAAATAAATTAGAGATGCGCCAAATATTCGTTAATTATTCGTATTCAGCATATTCGGCATGGTTTTATATGTTCGGTATTCGGCCGAATATTCGGTTGATGTGTCGAAGATTAATCTTATGTAATTTTAAGGCCTACCTACAGCTTGTTTTGACTTTAAAATATTTAGCATACATATTATATCAAATAATAACCAATTAATTAATAATAAAGTACGAGCCGAAATTATTCGACATGAGTCATATTTATTTGGAAAATAAAACCAGCTAGGAATATCAGACAAACATGATTAGATTCGATTAGATTAGATTAGATTAGACTAGACTAGACTAGACTAGACTAGACTAGACTAGACTAGACTAGACTAGACTAGACTAGACTAGACTAGACTAGACTAGACTAGACTAGACTAGACTAGACTAGACTAGACTAGACTAGACTAGACTAGACTAGACTAGACTAGACTAGACTAGACTAAACTAGACTAGACTAGACTAGACTAGACTAGTCTAATCTAATCTAATCTAATCTAATCTAATCGAATCTAATCATGTTTGTCTGATATTCCTAGCTGGTTTTATTTTCCAAATAAATATGACTCATGTCGAATAATTTCGGCTCGTACTTTATTATTAATTAATTGGTTATTATTTGATATAATATGTATGCTAAATATTTTAAAGTCAAAACAAGCTGTAGGTAGGCCTTAAAATTACATAAGATTAATCTTCGACACATCAACCGAATATTCGGCCGAATACCGAACATATAAAACCATGCCGAATATGCTGAATACGAATAATTAACGAATATTTGGCGCATCTCTAATTTATTTAATTTTTTAGGTCCATGAAAACATTCATTATTTACGGCAAAACTTGCTGTAAATAATGTTTAATTTATATTTTTATTTATGTATATCATTCGTTAGGTATATTATGTACTACGAGTAGCTTTCCCGCCCGCGACTACGTACGCGCGGACTACTGTTTATCGCGAAAAAAGCATCCTTTTTTCTTCTAAGATATTAAAAACCAATGTAAAAGTAGGTATGAAAACCATTGCTCTTGATGTTTTTTGACATACTTGTTATTTCGTTCCCATGGCAACCGTTCCTTACAGCGAATAATCATCATTTTCCAGTTTTCTCGTGGAACTTTCAATTTTCCGGGATAAAAAGGAACCTATGTTTTATACCAGGGTAAAAGCTATCTCCATTCCAAATTTCATCAAAGTCCATCTAGCCGTTATCGCGTGATAGCTCCACAAACAAACAAACAAATCGACAACGTTTCACTTTTGTATACGGTATGGATAAGCAAAACTTTGTGAGTGATGATTAAGAACCAGCTAATTAAATGAATGAGATGTAATTATTTTCAGAAATGTTCAACCTCAAATATTAAAGAACGTGGCCCATAATTTTTCGCAAATATTGAGGACGATAACCCAAAGGCAGACGTGAAATCAATTAACATTAAACTGATTACTAAATTATGTATTTAAATACCTGTATAAGCAATATACCCACGGATTAGTGAGTTATAATATGTCTACAACAGATATGACAATGAAGCAACATTTAGGCACGCTAGTAGTTTAGTCTGCAAAACAAAATGACCACATATTCCCCGGTCCCCGAGGTCGTATACCAGATCAAGGGACAGCTCTCAGCGAACAATAAATTATGAAGTAGGTACAGGAACTGAAGGAAGAGGCAGCCGAATAGTAGAATATAGAAGTCGACGGATGCCTTACCAAAGCATTTTCTTCCTACCTTCTCAAATCAATGCACAGCGGATATCAACATACTTGTAAATTTTTACTCTGATCTACATCGAATCTTTATCTCAGTGGCAAACAAGATTTAGTATATAGTAAGTAAGATGCATAAAAACTTTACTTGTGTTTAAACATGAGGAAACTGCCAGAGATGGAGAAAACAGTACATTTATTTACAATTTATATTAAATTTATCTTCAAAACTTAATAACTAGTAACCGTAAAGATGGGCGATTCCAAGACAATCATAGATCATACACTATATGTAAGGAAAGGCAATGTAAGAATGACAGATAACGATTATAAATATTCGAATTTTTGGAATATGTGTAGACAAACTATGAAATGAGGTTTTAATTATTATAGAAAAAGGATAACATCGTCATCGTCACAATGTGACGCCACGTTCTTAGTTCCGTTTATAAAACTGTACCGTAATTTTGTCCTTCCCTCCACGAAGTAGAGTGGCGCAGCAAAAGCGTGCTCGGCCCATAACCCAGAGGTTCGTGGATCGAAAGCTTGATATTTTTAAGGCTCCTGTAATTTCCTGAAGTGAACCGTCAAATTTTGTTTGAAAACAAGCAGATAAAACGACCGCGTGTTTGTTTAATCATGGGATATTTATGATATATAACACGTATTCGACGATGCCAATGTTTTATAAAATTTTATAAAATCGTCTAAATCGTAACAACGAATTAGGTCACAATAATTCCAATTCGGATTATTCAGAAAAAACTCAAAATTAAACAATTCTGACATATCCTTCGGCCAATATAACAATTGGTTTGGATATAACAATTGGTTTGGTTGGTTGAATTGATCGAAGGACATATCCTCATAAAAAAACGCCTTCTTGCGGCTGTTTGTCTTACAGACCAAACTGCTAACTGTTTTACATTTTGTACTAGCTCTCGTAACCGTGAATATACCTACATCATTATCATCATTAGTCTAATTTACGTTCCCAACTTCCCACAAATCTGGTCTCAAACAGAGAGGATGCGCCATTAATATCGGATTATTCCCGAAATCCTCACCAGACCGTCCCGACCAGTGGGGATTTCAGTGAAAAGCAAAGAAAGTCTTTAACCGTTTTCCCCGCGACTAAAGTTACGACTATAGAAGTATAGCATGACTTAACTTAACCTGTTTCAAGATCACCTACCGGCTTTACAGGAAACGGCAATCCAAGATATTCTAGACAGTTATTGTTTAACTGCGTACCTAAAAACATATCTAATTCAAAGAATGGCAGAAGCTCATGGATTTTAACGGCGGAAAAGTGATGATAAAAGTTGGAAGAAATCGGTGTTTCCTAATGGACAGATTGGTGGTTAGACTAATCTGACCAACAAGAATCCACCACGCGTTTGTGCAGTTTGGCGGAGGTCACAACTCCTTGAATTCGGAGGTTCATGGACATGTTCCTCGCGATGATTTTTTTCACCGTATTTGAGCGATGGCATCGAAATCCAACTTATATTAGTGCAGGACCTGGGTTTTGAACCGGGTGCCATAGGATTGTGAATGTATGCGCTACCAATCTAACATTACAATATTCCTACATCTATCTATACTTATAAGAAAATGTATATACAAATACATTAAAATATATACCCTCATAAAAGCTGGACCCACTGTGTATTGTTATTATTTTAATAATCTAATAACTTACTGTGTTATCTTGTTTTGGCATTATTTTAAGTCTATTTGTGATATATATTTTTGAAGCTATTCGCTGTTGAATTACTAAATAAATAAAATAATAAAACTAGAGCAAAATTAGAGCGACGGTGGCCTAACGGTTCTATAGTGCAATTTAGAATCCAACGATACCGGGTTCAAAACCTAGGCTCCGCACCAATGATTTTTCTGAGTTATCTGCGGTTTTCCATCGCTCCGTGCTTCGGAGAGCACGTTAAGCTGTCGGTCCCGGCTGTTATTGATTAATAGCAGTCGTTAAGCCATGTCAGAGGCCCTCGGGCGGCTTGATAAACTAAAACAACAAAATAATAAAACATAGAAATAGTACTTAAAATGCATCATTCTCGTTAGATACTGAACATGAATAACATTTAAAGAAATTGTGCCTGTCTGTTCTGTCTGCCTGTATGTCTGTTTGTATGTATGTTTGCACATCACGGACCGATTGAAATGCGTTTTTCATAGTTGGTTAGCTTAGGTTTTGACTTCAAATCTGGTGTACTTTATATCTAAATCCGATGAAGATAAATAGCTATCGGTAAAAATATATTTGACTAGCTGCGCCCCGCGGCTTTGCCCGCGTGCAATCTTTTCCCCCATCCTATTTAAAAATAATACAGTTAGCGTTACAATCATGTCACATAATTTAAAAGAGTTTTGGTGGTATATATTCTTTATATTGAAGTTTTTTTGATAAACAAATATTTTCCGTCTTGTGAGAAGTTACACGAATAGGTCTGACGGTTTCCCAACACGTGAGCACGGCACATAACAATTGACCATGTGAGGAGCATGTATTTTCCAAATTTTTTTTTTTTTAATTTTAAGGCCTACCTACAGCTTGTTTTGACTTTAAAATATTTAGCATACATATTATATCAAATAATAACCAATTAATTAATAATAAAGTACGAGCCGAAATTATTCGACATGAGTCATATTTATTTGGAAAATAAAACCAGCTAGGAATATCAGAAAAACACGATTAGATTCGATTAGATTAGATTAGATTAGATTAGACTAGACTAGACTAGACTAGACTAGACTAGACTAGACTAGACTAGACTAGACTAGACTAGACTAGACTAGACTAGACTAGACTAGACTAGACTAGACTAGACTAGACTAGACTAGACTAGACTAGACTAGACTAGACTAGACTAGACTAGACTAGACTAGACTAGACTAGACTAGACTAGACTAGACTAGACTAGACTAGACTAGACTAGACTAGACTAGACTAGACTAGACTAGACTAGACTAGACTAGACTAGACTAGACTAGACTAGACTAGACTAGACTAGACTAGACTAGATTAGATTATTTATTTCATAAGGTAAACACACTAGCATTAACAATTACTGGTGGTCCCCACACTAGGTCAAGCCTGTCTCGTGGGGGCCTTAAAGCCAAGTTAACAGAATAGAAATTAACAACGATGACAAGAGCAATAAAATAAAACAAAACTAAAATTATGTTTACAAATAAAACGTTAGTAGGCACATAAAGTGAGTCGTAGAAGTTGGTTAGCAGGTACAATGTTAGATGGAGGCATACTATATGAAATAAAATTTGCAATTATCTGTTATGATGAAATATTTAACATTGATGTAAATTTTTATGGTGACATTAGAATGAGTTATGAGTATGTCTTCATTCAATCTCAGATAACACAATGAAATAGAAAATAAATATCAATCAAATTATAATTAATTAACCAAAATTGTTTATATTAGCTCCATCCCAGTATCGTTTTGTTTTTGATAAAGTCGCAGGAGGGTCCTGAGACCCACCCTACTTTGATCCCAGATTACGAAGTTTTGGCCTTAGTTTCGCACGATTGATTGGTACTCTAATCATACAAAAACACTTATTTTTGACGAAAATGTAAAGACATGATGATGCCCATCTTAGAAAGATATCTGTTTTAAAATGCTTAGCCGGCCGGGTGCCTCGCGGACCTGTACTGTACAAACGTGTTTAGAGCGGCAAAGCGCCCCTAAATGGAACCGAATAGTTCGGCCGAACATTCGGTGCGGTATTCGCTGAACCGAACAATGTTCGTTATTCGGTTTGGTTTAGAAATCTATGATCGGCGCATCTCTAATATAAATCAATATATAACATACGTAATGTATGATATACATATATTAAAAAAAAAACTATCTGTGCCCGCTGCTTTGCCTGCGTGGTAATTTTTCGAAGGTAAAAGTATCCCTATATGAAATGTATTCCAAGACCAAAAGCACCCATAAGGTACCCCAAAATTCGTTATCCCTTCAAATAATTTTTTATTGATTGCTCGGCTTCTAGTCATTGGATTGAGACACCAAGTACACAATTTTTCTAGACTGGCCCTAAACTATCCATCAGTGAAAACTGGATCACAATCAGTCCAATAAATTTTACGTGATGTGCAAACAAAAAACAGATAAATAGACCGTCAGCATCCAGGCGATCGTCATCTAGCAGGCTTGTGGAAAGTAGGTCATAGAGCATATAATATATAGGCAGGCATAGAATCTGGAGAGAACTCTTTGCAGTATTAATAGCTTTCCATTCAAAGACGTGTAAGAGAATTCGAGGATGGTACAATCGGACACCAAACAAATAATGTTATATATCTTGTTCACTAGCTTATTTTAAGTACCGTATACCTTTTTATTTTTAATTATTTACCTTGTACTAAATTTTTGTTACTTACTGCTTTATTATAAGTATAGATATAGATAGATACATAGATGGGTCATTCTACCGAACAATAAAAAATAAATAATAAACAAAATTAACTTTTATTTTCTTATTATAATAACTTTTAATCTTATAATCATCTGAAAATAGAATCAGAGATCAATCACAATAATAAAATGAAATAATTGCTCATTTTGGTTCTATCACATCGACAGGAGTGATATGAATTTCGTCATAATTGACATAAATTTTCATAATATTAGGTAAGCATACAAAAAAAAACAGTCGTTTGGTGTAAACCATCTTAATATGTCAATACAAATAATAAAACATAGATAAAAAGTAATGAAAAAAACAACAAAAGAAAAACTACAGAAATGACGTAATCAAATTGTTCCTGTAGATTAAACAATTTGATTTTCTTCGTCAGACGAAGATTAAAAAAAATTGTTCAGTTTCAGAACATTATCTGAACGTTTTATAATAGTTTTATTTTCTTTTAAAGGTTTGCGTTTCTTTATTTGAAACGTCTCATCTTCAGAAGAACTATCAGATCATCTGCTGTTCTTTTGACGCATCCTCCAACCCCATCAAGAGCCCCCTTCCCATGCCCGGTTTCACTATAGTGCCATATAATATTTTCTACACAAAGTTCCCTGCTTAAATATTTTGCAATTAAAAAAACATGAAGCTAATTCTGTATCTAAGCAAAAATAAGCTATTTGTGTATCCTGCGGGAACCCTTTAACTTTTCGGGATGAAAAGTATCCTATGTCCTATCTCGTAGTATGAACATAAATCATACCAAGTTTCATTTGAATTCATACAGTAGTTTCGGCGTGATGCGTGGTCAAGATATAGATAGACAGACAGAAAGACAAAATTAAAAAAAAAACAGTTTTGGCTTCAGTATCGAATATATAGTAAAACATATTACAAAAAAAAACATTGTACAGTATTGGACCTAATACAGGTTTACTGGTAAAAGGTAAATATCACAAAAAAAAACAAATCATCACGTCTGTAGAAAGCTATACCAACAGGAGTGAGTTCTACAGAAGTGAAGTTTCAACATAAAAATACGCGAACAGTGCAAAATTTAAGGTTATGCAAACTAGATTCACTTGATTTCGAGAATTAACCAACTTATTAACGAGGCCATAAGCAAATTATATTTTTAAATTGTTAACTTATTTTTTATTGTTGAGTACAGGAATGACGAATAAGCTTTGACACTGGTGTAGAAGACACGCTTTTGTAACATTTTTATTCCCTGACCCGCAATTACTTGCGAAAATATGGCCGACAATACCAAGACATGACATAGTAAAGGGTTGCCAGAGAAAAAAAAAGTTGTTTATTGAAAAATAAAAAGTCTACCATTTGGATAATTTATTTCTACAGGGCTATTATTCTTTAAGAACAGTCACACGCGTAACGTGTCTCGCTGTGGAATCGTTCGGAAAAGTACGGCAATTCTCGAACATGCACAAACAATTCCACGCAGATATCTTAACGCGGCGCGTTACGTGGCCGAGTGGCAATAGAGAATAAGGTCCCAGGTGTGATTATTTTTCACGAACATTGCAGGATGTTAAATAACTTTTGTTTTTTTACTAGTTGATCTTTTGTCATATACTTTACACATTAATTAATTTGATGTACACCTAAAATATTTCTAAATACTTTTTAGAGACATGTCAATGTCATAACCTGTGCCGCGAACATTCTACAGGAAGTGAGTTATCACGTCTTTCCTGCTGAAATTAAAGGAAATTTGTCGATTAATGTGAAAATTGTTAATCGAGATGTTAAACCACAATGAACTTGAAAAAATTGGTTTTAAAAGTAGTTAAAGTTTACCGAGCTCTATGACATATTTCAAGCGAACCAATTTTTGTGTTTCGGTAGAATGACTCAGATAACAGATGTTCTTGCTAAGCAGGCGTTAATGCTAACAGCATTAAATTTGGGAGGTTAGCCATGAATGTCGTGATGGTGTGGTTAGTTTAACTCTGCTGCCAATAGATGGCGTTACCGTCCCCGTAAGACGGTTTTAGAAACAGGGAATAATTTGGTTAATGGTGTAGTGGTCATGCATGTGCCGCGCAGAGGCACGGATGATGTGGGTTCGAATCCCAGCCGTGATCAAATTTTTTCCTTTATAAAACTTTTCGATTATGATCTTGCTACTTAAATCGTAAAAACATTAGGCATTCATCTATTTGTATAACCCGGCCCCCGGTCTGATATGTCCACTCGCTCATTGGCAGTGAGAATATCAATTGAATTATCGATGTGGTGTCCGTGTCTCTCCGACAGTCCACCTCGTCGGTGTTGGTGGCACTGACGCGCATAATTTCGGTCGAATGAAACGACTATCTTGGAGCTCAATTATTATTAACCAACTTCAATAAAAATAGGTTCTCAACTTGAAGTTATATATGTAATATTATTGAAAATGCGTAATATTCATATATGTTAGTCTATATGAGTAAAATATGTGAGCCTATATGAATATCTGAACAAATATACCAAATTTCGCGAATGTATGCATGTATGTTTGTCCACGTATCTCTCAGAAAGTCCTATTGCAATAATTTTTTATAGTTTCAATTTCTTTTCTTAGTTTCAATTATAAATATTTTTATACTTAGTTAAGAAAATATATGAAAATAAATAGACAACATCCCCTTAAATATGAAACTACTGTGAGTAAAATAAAAAAATAAATAAAAAAAAAAACAGAAAGTTGTTCTTTCTCTTAGAGATTACTCACATGAAAACCTGTAAGAAGTCTATGGTCTCAAAATAACATGATAAATCTCTCAATATTGTGAGATAACATATTCATCGTACCCTCTCCAAGCGAGTTCAACTCGTACTTGTCCGTTTTTTTTATTTTATCAAGAATTTATGCGATCATAGCCTCGCCAGTGACGTAAGAAATATTGTTATTATATTGATTCTATTGTGTGCAAGATTATAAATTTCAAATTCATTTTGTTTTTATTGCATTCCATTATGTAAATTTAAGGTTGTAATAAACATACGAGTAATTATTATAGTAACAAATCATTATGGACCCTGTCGAGCACAGCAACTAGAAGAGAGCAGGAGTTATGAAAAGGAAAATGTATTTGTTGCTAAATTAAAACTTTAATGTAGGTATCATTACTTATACCTATAACAAATATATGTTTAAATTTTGTAAAATAAATTTAGATTCTTACTTTTTTTTTGTACCTAAAATTTGAATATTGTTTGTTATCTTTGAAGAAATCGTGCAAAGAATAATAACATTTTTTAATCAGAAAAAGAATTTAATTTAGCGACAAATACATTTTCCTTTTCATTTTTCTTTTTAAATGTAATAATAAAACGAAAACCTCAATACATTTATTAATGTAACCTCGTCGGAGTGCAGTGGCAGTGAATATATAAATTGGATTATAGATGCGCTCCGTGCCGCAAGCCGTCGACGCTCGGCTAAGTTTCCGCCTGACGCGGCTAATTTCGCCCAAAACGGCCAATCTATCTTAACGCCCAGTTAATGTGTATTTCGGGATTTCAGGAGGGCAGTTACTTTGATGGAGTATTTTGGATTTGTAGCTATTAATGATTGAGTTTAGTTATTGGCGTTATACCAAATGTATAAATGTACCTACCTAGGTACTTGTAGCTGTATGAAAGCTCAGTTTCTGTAAAATGACAGTTCTGATGTAATCAGGAAGTAACCGATTAGGTATAGAAACTATGAAACTTGGGTTGACTGAACTTCAGGCTAAATATGTATCAATCAACTAAAAAATACCATAGATAACTCTTTATTGTGCAAGAATGGAAATGATACTACAATAAACAAGTCTTAATTTAGAACGATTGGCAATACATAGGTACTACAGTACGAACATAACTTTTTGGCATTATTTATTCTGTGCTTTAATATAGATCTTTCCAGTCCAGATAATAGCAATAAAATATTTCGTGCCTGACCTGAATTGTCTGGATATCAAACTTATTTTCAGTTCCGAGGCCGAAACTAGTTTTATAAAAATAATCACAGTGCACAAAATATTTAACATATTGTCCATATTAAGAAAATCCAAAATAATTTACCCAGATACACTTACTGTTACGATAAATACCTGACCTAAATCACAAATTAATTCCTCTTATTTTTAACAACGTCTAAAATCGGAATGAGGGCATCATTAGCCTTTACTACTCTGGTTCAATGGAGCAGAAGAGGACTCAAAGGTGTCGCACTCAGGCGGACTCCGGAGCTGCAGACTCGTTTGGGGCGACGAGGCGCCTCTGAAGCATGGACGTAGCCAGTGCGGGTGTCCAGGGTTGGAGGCAGTTCCTCCAAATTAATGGCCTTTTAAAGAAACAGTGCATACATTTGTTTTATGAATGACTGGTTGTGACCGCAGCTTTGCGCGCAGCTTTGCCCGCGTTTTTTCAGCAGATTGAGATACCAACTAAACCATATTTTAAGTCAGACCCTAAGCTATCCACTAGTGAAAACCGCATCGTAATCAGTCCAGAACTTTTTACCTGATGCGCGAACAAACAAAGAGAAAAGATTTAAAAAAAAACTTCGTTGTTGAACCGGTTTTTTGGTACTTACTGCTTTATTATAAGTACATTATATAGTTATAGGTGTCGAATAGGTAGTGCCGAATTCTATCAAACTGTTTGCAACTAGATGACAGCTTAGCGTGCCCTCCGAAGCTCGGAGCGATTGCAAATCCGCATATAACTTATTAAAATCCATAGGAGCGGGATCGAGGATCGAACCTGGTGTAGTAGGATTGAAAAAGAACATTTATCCTATAGCCACCATCTCTTTGGCTAGAACATAGTATAGAAGGTTAAAGTAGCGATAAATATCACTCTAGTTAGGAGTAGCTATTGCTAAATAAGTTGACCGCGTGATCAACATGTTTGTTTTGTTAGTCATATGAGGTAGTGCTGGCCTCTGATGTCAGAGTTTGTCAGGCTGCCCGAGGGCCTCTGACATGGCTTAGTGACTGCTATTAATTAATAACAGCCGGAACCGACAGCTTAATGTGTCCTCCGAAACACGGAGCGATGAAAACCGCATATAACTTAGAAAAGTCATTGGTGCGGAACCTAGGACCGAACCCGGTATTGTTGGATTTTAATTTGCATTATTGAACCTATTGTAAGGCTACCATTGCTTTTTTTATCAACACTATTATTTATATTTATTTATTTATTCATTATAGAAAACCAACTGGAAGTGACAAAGGTGTCCATTGTGACATTATAAAAAGTACATTTCTCCTCCTAGGTTCACGTTTCAAATTTCTTAATCACAGCTTTTACATAACGTACTTAATGTTTAAAAGGAAATAATGTAAAAACGGTGGTTTCATAGATACAAAGAGATAGAACCTATTATTAGGTGTACGAGGCAGATGAGATGAAATTACACTAAGTACTGTATATAAATTGCAGAGGTGACTGCCCCCTAAAATAGTCTCCTGTATATGGGCCTGGAGCAAAGCGTCGCCACGTCTAAAGTAGCGAATGTCTGGACTTTCTGAAAACGTAATGCGATGTAAGATTTGCATGATAGTGAAATGCAGTTTGGGACGAGTTTCATTTTATACAAATGCTGCACCTTGTTTTGTGAACATAAGTATTTTTAAAATGAAATACATCGGGCTTCAAAACTTTGTACCACACTTTTAATGTATTTCTGTTCGCGCATCACGTTAAAACTACTGGACCGATAGCTATGCGATTTTCACTTTTCGAGAGCTCAGGTTTCGACTTAAAAACTGGTGTACTTGGTATCTCAATCCAATGAGAAGGAGCCAAGCCATTTTATAAAACCTCTATTAATTTTAAAAGTGTGAATAAGGCCAGTGTATATCAAAAGCGAACATTTCGAAGGCCTGACTAAACTATAGTTACCAATTGTTAAAATTGAGGCATGTTAAGCTTTCAGTCCTGGTTGTTGATAGCAGTCGTTAAGCTTTGGCAGAGGCCCTCGGGCGGCCTGACAATGCCAGCACTAGCTCATACTAAATTAAAGAAGCATGCAAAAAACATTGAAAATTGTAAAGAAACTGAACCCATCTTAGCTTTTTCCCGAAATCCCCACTGGTGGGGACGTTCTGGTGGAGATTTCGGTAATAATCCATCGCTTCTACTAGTTAATTAGGTTGCTAGTCTTATTTTGGAAGGCAATAAAAATATTTTTGTTTTATTACTTAGAACGATGTAACTACTTTAGATAATTTATCAAATTTTCAAAGATCTTACAGCTTCTAATACTTGGCATAATCTTATAATTATGACCTGTGATAACTTATCAAATTTTCGGTTCAGGAACGGAATAGATTGATTTCTCGAATAAACATGTAATAAGTTAGTTTATATTGAATTTCCTACGTCAGCGTCTACTCATCGACCGGAATATTTTCTGACAAAACCGCAATGCTTGCAAGAACCTTGCCACCACTTTACGGTGCAAATTGCTTTGCATCACAGTTCTTTGCCTCCCCCAGTCCGTCGAGTGAATGCAGCGCACGCACAAATTGGAAGCCGCTTATAAAGGTGGCTCGAGTGCATGATTTTCAACCTCATTAACCCTTTGAGAAATATTAACGACATGTAAAGCTATGTATGTACTGTGTATTCGAATGAGGTAGTGCTGAACTCTGACGCCAAAGTTTGTGAAGCCTCCCAAGGGTCTCTGAAGTGGCTGCTATCAATTATTAGCAATCGGGACTGACGCGACGGCTTCATTTGCCCTCCAGCTTTCCGCACATAGTTAGTACTATTATTGATTCTGTGAATAACTTTAACCTATACAAATGCAGATCGTGCGTGTGGCAAACCATCAGCGTCACTTCTTCAATAAAAACTCAAATACTCTGAAAATAACGTTGCAACTGAAATGTTTGTAGAGATTGAGTCGAGCAGTAGAGCTTGAGTCGTGTAGTAAAGAATGAGTCGAGTAGCATTGTGTTGATTTGCAAACGATCTTGTTATATTTGCAGAGACTCCAGAAAACCTCGAAATTATGCTGAAAGTACTTTATGACTCTTCTATGAGCACAGGCTTAAAAATGAATAAGTTCAAGACGAAAGTTATGGTGAATGTCTTTGGCAACTCAAAGTCAATTGTAAATAGGCAAAATAATAGCACTTTTACAAGTAAAAGTTAAATTACCATCTCATGAACAAGGAGAAAAACATAATATATTATAAATAGATCAACTCAATAAAATTAGGTAAACTGAGTATGCTTTGAGTTTGAAAAGGACTCGAAACCCAAAATCATTGTTAGGAACGAGAGGCTAGAGACAGTCGATCAATACATCTATCTTGATACATTTCTTTTGGCAAAGAGTATCGACAAATAGATATATTTAGGAGGATCCAGCTCAGCTGAGGTGCATTTGGCAAGCTTTAGATATTCAAAAATCAACCGAATCTCTACAACTTTTGAAGATTCAACTTTATAACCAGTTTATCTTGCCCACCATTACTTATTCTGCCGAGACATGGATGCTCACGAATGCAGCTGTGTATCAAGTGAGAGTTGCACAAAGAGCCATGGAGCGTGCCTTACTCGGCATCAAATTATAAGACCAAGTTCGCAATACATAAAAAAGACGCCGTACAAAGCTTAAAGACGTCCGAGAATCGATTTTCAAACTCAAATGGTGTTGGGCAGGACACGTGGCTAGGCAGAGTGAAAAAATTTGGAGCAAAACTTTGACCGAGTGGTGGCCCAGAATGGGCAACAGAAGCGTCGGTCGTCAAGAGGCGAGATGGGTCGACGACATATTAAATATTCGTTGGTCGGACATGGTTGCGCACAGCACAAAATCGTGATGGTTCGCAAACCATCACGATTTTGTATGAGTAAAAATAAAGAAAAAAAACCCATTAATTTGTGACAACATACACCATTATACCTAATGATTTTCTATGCCGGAACCTAGGCTATTCGTGAGAGAGAGGCCTATTTGGTCAGCAGTCAGAGGACATGGGCTGAAAATGATGATGATGATGAGTAGAGATTGAGTCGAGTAGTGAAGATTGTGTCGAGTATATAGTCGAGTAGATTGATAATGTTAGCAAATCTAAACTTTACGAAAATGAAGGCAACGAAAACTGACATCTCTAACCACAGATTAATAAGAAGCTAGTTCGGGTTTAACCACGGTTTAATGAGCGGCTTGTTATATGCGACACAGTGATTAAACACCGGCCGGCGATCGTTCCAGTAAATCGGGATTAGCTCGGCCCACACGGTCTGAAGCGTGAATTATTACGGAATATAGGAATATGGGAATTCAGGAATATACAATGTTGTCCGAACACGAATGATTATTCAACGTCAACGTCACGTCAACTGTTCATAGCGTTATTGAACGAGATGCTGATATTTTGGTGATCGATTTTATTTATGAGGTGTGTTATGACTGCGAAATTTGTGATGCTTGCCAGTATTGTAGTTGTGGTTTAACAAAAGTTTATTTAAAGTTATGCTGAAATGACACAACATACCTCTACATCAATAACATACCTTTATTCTCTTCTTTTGAGCATATGTTCTCCTTTAACCCTGGCTTGCCTTCTAAATAGGCACATTGTTATCAGTGGGTATGTCCCTCGATCAAACAACATTCCACTTTTGTGTATGCATTCAACTTCGGTACGCTTGAGCTTAGATACTCGTACTTTAAAGCAAATTGTTTCATTTCACCTCTGCTCACTGCTCTACCACAAATTTCAATATTGCGAATTGGCATCCGTTGGTGGCAATTTCAACTCTATAAACCTACTGTAGCTTCATATACCTGCATTGGTGTAATGGTGTGCCTACGCCCACATAATAAGTAGTATCACCGCAACAATAATCTACATTGCACGTGTAGAACAAAAGCTTGCCAAATGCTTGAAAAAGGTGTGTATGAGGCAAGAAGACTTTACTGTTATCAAGTTTTTCAATATTCTTCCATATTTTTTATGTGTTTTTATCCATAGAAATATCATAACATACTTTGAAATGAAACCATCATTTTATTTATGTTAACCTGAAAATACGACACATTTTTGCTATGATCTTCATGAAATTTTGTTAGTAGACGGCATTGTTTTTTTTTACTCAATCCTAGTATCGTTATTGAACAGGATTAAATTCCGAGTGTTCGATCTAAACATAAAACTTATATATACTAGCAGAAGTACTGTTTTATATCAACATACTTGTGCTTGTGGATGGCTGTGGTAGGTCTGCACATTACAAATAAAACAATAACAGGAAAAAGGTACATTGTTCGTCGAATCTTTTATTTTCAGCCTTAGCAATATATAATTATTATGTTTATTTTTAATTACAAACACAACAACCTTTTGTGGGCTATGGACATAAATAATATAAACTTTCAACCATACTCCGAATGACGCATAAATTAACTTTGATTTATGCAAAACATTTATCTTTGCGTTGGCGTATTTTGTCTTATCAAAAAACAAAAAGTTTAAAAAAAGACCTAGAAATAATTGTCTTGTATTGATATATTTGTAATAATGAATCTATATCAATCGAACAATTCATGTTCACAATCTGTCAATGAATTTTTTGTTTTGTTTTCTTTTGCCTCTACAAAATTCTAATGAATCCTAATCTTATTACAATTCAGCCTTGTAGTACGAGTACTACTATTTTTTCTGTGCTTAAAATATTATCTATCTTCTATACTCTATACATATAATAAAGCAGTAAGTACCAAAAAGTCTGTACAGAGATAATAAAAAAAATATGTTCTAGGGTACTTAAGATAAGCTACTGAACAAGAACATTTACTATTTTTTTGAACATTTTAATTAATAAATGCTAATGTACCCTTGCCGAGTATATAAATGATAAATCAACACATATAATTAATTGATATAATAGATAATGGCTCGGTCTGCTTGCTACTTTTTGCTATACCCTGTGAGGGTCATATGTTGACAATTACACCTTAATGCCTGTGTTTTTTACTATGTACATATGTTTTTGCAATAAATAAATTGAAATTGAAATATATTTTTTAAATCATATCTGTCTGTCTGTATGTTTGTTTGTACTGAACAAGAACATAACATTTTGAAAATCCTTTTTTGTCTGTATTTTTGTTTCTCTGTTCGCGCATCAAGTAAAAACTACTGGACCGATTACAATGGGGTTTGACTTAAAAACTGGTGTACTTAGTATCTCAATCCGATGAATGATTACCGAGAAATCGATAAAAAACTATTTGAAGTCTGTTTTTTTGTGTTTTGGTACTTTTGGTTTTGAAATAACACATAAAATACATATATTACAGGAAAATTACCCCGCAGCGAAAGACATGGTTGCTTTGTAATATTTTCGTTATCAATATTTTTCCGTTACTTGGCATAAATTAAACGTTGTGGAACTGGGGCAACGTCTCTCGTTTTGTTTGCTCTATGAGGCTGTCACAAGCCTTATCGCAGGATGCTGCAGATATTAAACAGAGCTGAATATGAAATATAAACTTTAATAATATCGCGGCTGTTTCGGATACATCGTTTTGCTATTAGAGTAGTAGGTTACAGCGTAGATAACGTACTAGTTATACTGTCGCTTACATTTATTAAAAGGTAGGTTAGGGCAAGGGTAGGTACAAGGCGTATTTTATACGCGCAGATGACGCGCGTTACACGAACGCGCGTTTGTATCGATACTAAAGGCGCCAAAAACGTATGTAAAAGCTGCGTGGCTGCACACTACGGTCTTTAGATTGCGTATATCGAAATCGGATCATACTCAGACCAGTCTATCATTTTTATTATCTACTAGCTGCGCCCGCGGTTTCACCCGCGTGATTGATGATGATTATGATGATACTGAAAATTATCGTATGTGTTATTCTAGGGTATTAGCTATCTCCATTCCAAATTTAATCAAAATCCGTTCAGCGGTTTGAGCTTGAAAGGGTAACAAACATACACACACGCACACACAACCACGCACATACACTCACATACATACATACATACATACATACAAACTTTCATCTTTATAATATTAGTGTGATCATTTTATGTGTTGTTTTCGGCCATGATAGTGCATGGCAGTTGTGTTTGTTTTTTATTAAATAGGTTTGACCACTATCTCATGCCATTTGGTGATGCCGTCAAAGTTGGTTGATACCTCCCATTCAGATCTCTATGTTTCACATACCAACAATGTAATGTAGACACTTCCGAATTAATTTCATAGGTAATTATAAAACCCGTTTATTCATGTTGCTTTACCTCTCGAGCATAAAAAACGCATTCTTTTTGTAGTCATATCATAAAATACAAAAAAAAAAAAGGTTTAGGACTAACTTATTTTTAACCGCCGTTTCATTTACCCTCTACAAATGTAGATTGTGCGTGTGGCAAACCCTTTAAAACTTCCAACAATTGTGTAACAGGCATAATAGAGAGGTTAAAAGCTAGAAATTTAATGTAGATTGGAATTTTGCAGCCATAATTTTACTGATGTCAGGATAAAAACATACAAATCACTTCTTTAAAATGACACAAACAACGTGGGATGACGTAGTTCTGTGTGTTGTTTAACATCTTTCTAAGCGATCATGAATTACATATTGTGCTACTTTTCAATTTCATAAATAGGTATTAGGATTGGTAAAAGGAAAGAAATGGTCTGTTTCAATTAGTGCTACTACAAGTTTTGTAACTTAGCTAAACCTTACTCAACTGCAAATCTTCAAACAGCCAGATTATTTCTCTTTACGGTGTTAGCTGAGCTTTCAAGATTCAAACATGATGTGCTCGCGATACAAAAACTGTACGCTTTTACGCGTAGTAGTATCTACAATACACTAGCACCTTAGCATAGGTACACTGCAATTACAGCTCAAAGATTTGTTAGCAACTCTGGTTGTGGCGTGTGCCACAAGTGGTGGGGGATTAGAGGGCTTGGCTTAACGACAGTGCTGGTGGAATTGAACGTGCCATTTGGTTGGATTTGAGGTTGCAGTATGAACGTAAGTTGTTAGTTAGTGTGCATGGGTTGGGAATTTGGGAATAAATTATAGCGTCAAATATTTCACGCGATTTTAGAACCACCGCGCTCTGTGGCTGTTCTACCAAACATAATTAGGTAGTAAATAATTTTTACTTTACCAACCAACCAAAAAAGTAGGTTGCAAATTTGTTTGATAGAAAGTTGTTGTATTTTTGGAACATCTGACGTACTCGTAAATTATCAGTGCCCTTCCAAGGATGTTTAAAAAAAGGCGGATCTCACACTGCCAAATCGAAAGTGAAGCATCCAAGATATGCTGAACCGCTCGTACTCTCAGCCTCACGTAGATACTTACACCAAGTTATGCCGATCGTCTTCGACATCGCAGCAAGCTCTCTACCTTGTTAGTCGTGTTTATTCTGTCAAGTTCTCACTGAAAATCAAAAACAATGCAGTCTTTTCTAATGAAATTGTGTATCAACCACAAAAAACAACAAATTATCCACTCACGCACACATACGCAGCCGCCATTTGCTATGCTTCACTCGTTTGTTTGGCGGAGTAGATTCCGTATATTTTTAACCTTCTTGTGCCCTTCCAGCAAGGCTTTTACGTTGTTTTCATCCATCGGTTTTTTTTAAATAAAAAGTTATTAAGTTAATAAATAAAATTAAAAACTCACAAGAAAGAAGATAGGAAATACTACAACCAGTTTCGGACTATAGTCCGACAAAAACGGTTATAAACTCAGGACTGGTCGGTATATTTCCGATCTTCTTTCTGGTGAGTTTTTAGCCGTTTTATTAATATTTTTAAAATAAGTTTCACTAGCGTTAGTTTTCAAAATCAAATAAAGTTATTGTCAAGTAGATGTTTCTGTGGGGGAAAATGGAAAAACGGAAGTCAATAAAAATGAACTTTAAAGAAAAGTAAAAACCGACTTCATCTATACTTATAATAAAACTGTAACGGGTCCAATTCTGTACATTGAAGATATTTTGTAATTTTTTTTGGACCTTACTCTATATTCGATACTGAAGCCAAAACTGTATTTTCATTTTTGACTGTCTGTCTGTATGTCTGTCGTTCTGTACCTTGGCTAGGCATCACGCCGAAACTACTGAATGAATTTAAAAGAAACTTGGTATAATTTAAGTTCATACTACGAGGTAGGACATAGGCTACTTTTCATCCCGAAAAATGAAAGGGTTCCTGCAGGATTGGGGTTGAAAGCTATTTACAAAAACACTTACTGAAACTACTAGACGTATTTTGATGCAACTTGACACAGTCATAGTTTATATGATGGGTATATGATGGGCAAAATTGAGGATACTTTTTATGCCGAAAAATAAAGTGTTCCTTCGGGATAATGTCCAAAATTCTGTAACTTAAAGATATATTTTTTAATTATTTTTTTTGGAGGACGGTCCATGTTCAATACTAAAGCCAAAACTGTATATTTTTTAATTTTTGTCTTTCTGTCTGTCTGTCCGTCTGGCTGTCTGCACCTTGGACGTGCATCACGCCGAAAATACGTAATGAATTCAATTTTATTTTTTTAATGATTTGAGTTCATACTTCGAGATAGGACATTGTATACTTTTCATCCCGAAAAAATTAAGTGTTCCTGCAGGATAGGGGTGGAAAATTATTTAAAAGAACACTTAGCACGCTGAAACTATTAGACGGATGTTGATGCAACTTAGCACATACATAGTTTATAAGATAAGTGAAAATTATGGATACATTTTGTCCCGAATAAATAAAGGGTTCCTGTGGGATATGGGTCCAAATTCTGTACATTAAAGATATAGTGTTTTTTTTTTGGATGTTACTCTATATTCTATTATGAAGCCTAAACTGTATGTTTTTTCATTTTTATCTGTATGTCTGTCAGTCTAAATCTTAGCCGCGCATCACGCCGTCGGAACTACTGCATGAATTCAAAAGAAACTTGGTATGATTTGAGTTCGTACTACGAGGTGGAACATAGGATACTTTACATATCGAAAAATTTATGGGTTATTATTTAGGGGTTGAAACTTATTTAAAGAACACGTACCACGCTGAAAGTAATGGACGGGTTTTAATGCAACTTAGCACTGTCTGAAGTTATATGATGGGTTAAAATTGAGGACACGTTTTATCCCGAAAAAGTAAAGGGTTTCTGCGGGATATGGGTCCAAAGTTATGTTAATAATTAAGTAATAAAAATATTTTTTGGATGGTTCTCTGTATTCGATACTGAAGCCAAACTGTTTTACGTTTTAATTTTGTCTGTCTGTTTGTCCGTATCTTGACCACGCATCGCACCCAAACTACTGAGTGAATTCAAATGAAAAAAATGCTCTTGGGTGCTTAAAAAAGGGATTGAATAATTATTTTTTTGTTAATCGTGTCTTTCTTTCTGTTTGTCTGTATGTTTGTTAGTTCACGTATCACGTAAAAATTACGCGACCGATTGCAATGTGGTTTTCATTGTTAGATAGCTTAGGGTTAGATTTAAACCTGGTGTAATTGGTATCTCCGGTGAGTTAGAAGCCGAGCAAGTATTTCTGACGGCCGAATAAATTTTGTTCAAATGTTGGTATATTGATCCTGGAATTATGGTTATTATAGTGCCTACTTTGAACCTAAAGAAATGAACACGCGTGCGAAGTCGCGGGTACAGCTAGTAATTAATAAAATATTGTTATGTGGGAAACAGTTAAGGAAGTCTGTGCCGTTGTTTTGGTTAGATTTGAGAAAATTGGGCACCGACTTCCGTTTTTTTTTCTGTTTGCCACATAAGATTATTTTGTTCATTTTGAAGTCAGACTTTACTTTTTTTAAGTTTATTTTATTTCCCTATTTTGAGTGGCGTGAACAAGTGATTACAGCAATCACAAGTGACTTGCAGTTATCCATTGAGGAGTTCCTTTGTATCTTCAAAGGTCTTCATCAGATCTTCACCAAATTATATATAAATGGGACCATACCTAAAGCATACCATATTAAACAAATTTAAAAAAGAAAGTCCCACATATGACGGAGATATCGCGTCATAAAGTGGGTGAAAGTTAATAAAATTAAGTCATCAGCCTTTGAGGTGGAAAATTTTCATGAAATTTAAATGGTACTACCCCTGATCCCCTAACCATATTTTTTTTTTTGAAATTGATGTTCAATTGCCGGAGATATCGCGTAACATACATACAAAAAAAACGTACGGGTCGAATTGAGAACCTTCTCGTGAAGTTGGTTGAAAACTTGAAATCATCGCGGATCTGCCATTGCCTTCGACATTCTTGTACCATGTTCGTATCCATCTCTAAAATGGTGGTCCTATCGTAATTGGTAATAGAAGATTACTGCATTGAGCGGAAAGTGACTCATTGCTGCACCGAGTTGTTAGATTGGAGCCCGAGCTTTAGCGAGGGCTCTAAAACCACGAGCAAGGAGCACTTGAGCGAGTGTCAGTAATCTGCTTTTCTTTCCACTACAAAGTAATATCACAATTGGTCACCTAAATATAAGCAGTACAATTTTCAGTCATATTGACTTTTAAATTCCTTAAAATAGTACATTCTATTTTTAAATCTTTATTGGACGAAAATGCATTTATTCAATACTAGCTGCGCCCCGTGGTTTTACCCGCGTGATGGATGATGATGGTGATGATGAAAAGTATCCTGTGTGTAAGCTATTCCCTTTCCAAATTTCATAAAATTTGTCCAGCCGCTTGAGAGTGGTGTAAGATGATGACGATGATGATGAAAAGTATCTTATGTGCTATTCCAGAGTATAAGCTATTTCCATTCCAAATTTCATTAAAATACGTCCAGCCCTTTGAGAATGGTGTAAGATAACTATGATGATGATGATGACGCTGAAAAGTATCCAATGTGTTATTCCAGAGTATATGCTTATCCTATGTGTTATTCCAGAGTATATGCTAAGTCCATTCCACATTTCATCAAATTCCGTTCAGCAGTTGGAGCGTAACGGAGTAACAAACATACACACACACACACACACACACACACACACACACACACACACACACACACACACACCTGCATACAAACTTTCACCTGTATAATATTACAGTAAAGAATCATGTAACTAAAAAAACGGTGCAGTAATGGAATTCAATACTTACTTTTCTGCACTGTTTTTATTGAGCTGGAATGAGGTACTTTCTGGTTACATTTTAGGTGAAAAATGGTTGTATTAATATGTAGTGGTAAGAAAAATGTATTGCCAACTAGTTAACGGGCTATAATTATTACATTGGCTGGTGTAACGTTTCGCTTCCTTAACTGGGTAGCACATTCGCTAAATTTCACAACTACTGCTCAGTCTGATCATATAAGTACATATGCCATGCTGCAGTATACTCTTGAGCTTGTAACACCACAGAATAAGTAACACGCTGCAACTTGTAACTTATGATGCATCCTCCGAGTGTTCACAGCGCTAGCCTGTTCGCCCACACCCTCGCATCGCGATCGCGAGCTTTCACAACCATCGCTCGCGCGCCGCGGTCGAGCTACGCGCAGTTATTTCAACGCCCTATCGATGGACTCAGATGTGTTTATGGGTTGTAAATGTATGTACGGTGTGTGTATGGGCTTACAGAATTTAGCAAATGTACGGTTACAACAAAAATGATGGCTCGTAGACTTCGGACGAAGGTTTATGAGCTTTCTATATTGGTCAGCTTTTAACAGCAAACCTAAACCAAGCGGTCTAATTCTCTGATTTGGTGCCCATTTATCGGCAGAACTCAAAGAAAATGTTATGAAAAACTATTGACTTATGTATAATATCACATATTAAAATGCATGACACTACACTAGATGACGCATAAAATGGATTTTACAGTATAGGTACTTACCAAACTAATATAATAGCATGTTCCAACGTAGAGCCATTAGTTAAATACATAAGCACACGATGATGAGCTTGTGTGTTTACATTATGTCTCATATCCAGAGCAGAGACGGCCTCCCTATTTTGTAGCGGGAGGCTGCGAGTAACAGGCTTCTTCCTTCCTTCAGTAAGCGCCGGCAAGCTGCGCGCGCGCACGTATTGCTAAACCGTCCCGGTCCAAACGAACAGCGTTTGTTTACAACACGATCGATCGTGAGAACAGCCCGTATTCCGAACTATACTCACGTTTGAATAAGCAAGATAACATCTTAATTTTAAACATCAAACTTAATGACTTTCCGTAGTGAGATGTCAACGCCTGTACCCTTAATAAGCCGCCGGCAGTTTATGAGCCCCCGTGTGCATAAATAACGAGCATAATGTGACAGATACATTTGTACCGCATTTAGGTGTGTGTAAGCGATTCTGCGACATGAAGCCGATATTTATTGTTTACGTTATCGCACTGGCGATCGTTGTAGCCAGCGAGATCAAGATACGAGGTAAAGTGAGAAAAAGATATACGCACAGGAGACATAGGGCCGTACTGCCTCCGTGCAATTTCAACGAAACAATCATCGAAGATGAATGGTCCTTGATGGAAGCGATAGGAAAGTCAAAGTATATTTTTACGGGTAAAGTTTTGAGCGTTAAAAAGTCGAAGCCATCCGATGGTCTAAGAGCGAAACGTTCGAATGTGTATCGGGTTTATATGAGGCGCATTCTAAAAGGAGATGTGAGTGAATTGAAAACTTATGTAAAACTGGATGATACTTCTGACACTTTGAGTGGTGCAACGGTGGTGGTGGAGAAGCCAAGAGCTAAAGAGTCTTGTGCTCCTGGACCTCGACCGCGTCTGTCTGCAATCTTCCTAAGCGATGGAGTCTACAAAGATATGGCAAGAGTTGTTCCAAGACTTCGGCTGTTGACCGATCCAGTTCCATTAACGCTTTATCATTTGGATAGGATAAATGCTGCTGTTAAAGGTAAGTTCTAAGCTCTAAACGACGTATAAAACAACAAGCTACTTAACAAGCGTTGGTTGTACTTGCTTATTGAATAGGTACACACAAACAGGACGTCCGAAAACACAGCTAGTGACAAGGTGGCTCTTATGGAGGAGACAGTAAAAAAATGAATACTTAAGTAGGTACCTACAAAATACGATGCGACCTGAACCAACATTTCAAGACAATTTCAAAATAAAAGCCATATACTTAAGTCACGCAAAAAAGTCAGTTCTATCATCGATCAGATGTTACATTCTTTGATAGGATCCTATAAAATAAAAAAAAGCACACCGCACTGGATAACTAAGGGTGAACTTTACGAGAGGCAATCAATCAGTTTATCATAGTACCCAGAAATTACAATAACGCGTGGGCCCCATCCATAACGTTCACCGAGAAGGCATTAAGACCTGATTCTGATCGACATCTTGACAACTATTCGTTAACATAATGGAGTGTGGCTAGCGCTTGTCTGTAGCGCACCGCACAAATCAAACAAGACCTATCCAAAGGATCCACATACATTACAACACATATGTACTTGGTATACTTGTATACGAGATAATGGGATTATCGATAACGCAAACACATTCCAATTAACTGAACAAATATTACGACACCACTAAATGCCAGCAGTAAAACGTATATTATTAGTAGACTGTCATCCCTCTCCTACGCGTTAAGCAACGTTCAATAAATTTTAAGTGATATTTTTATTTCGTCTCTTAATGGAGCGAGAGCCAGACGCATTTATCTGCATAAGTGGCTTTATTCTCTTTTATAGTTGGTGTTAGCTTAACCAATTTCGTATTATTAACATAACGTTCCCATCTCCTTTTTTTAGTATTCGAAAAAAGAAACAGTCGAGCGCTAAAAGCGAAAATAATATTGAGCCCGAGATGGTATTTAATTGAATTCGCAGTGGGTCACGAATAGACTTTATTCCGAGTCAAATACTCGCAATAAATTTTATTGCGAGAGCCATTTTAACCTAAAAATTCCGAGAAGATCCAATTTAAGCCTCGCATAATCCGGCGACGAGATGGGTATCAGGCCGGCTCATCTGCAGTCCACTCGCAGTCTGCAGGTTTCAACTTCAGATGAGCCTATCTAGCCACGTTATCTAGGCAGCTCTCCCATCTCTTAAAGAAACGTCAGGCCTCTGTTCCCGACGATAACTCCGCCCTCTGCTTAGTTAGTGTCAGCGTCAGCGATACATATCAGTCTGCTGACTGCACGCTCCGTGAGAATCCCTTCAGATAAAGTATGGGACTCTCACACGTAAGCGATTTAATCTGCTTCATTAGACCCCAAAGTCGCGTATCGAAGAAGCTCGCGTGAGACGAACTTACCCTTATACAATATAGATTTTTTAAGATAGGTAAATGTGAAGCAATAACATGAAGAATGCCTATAGATGCTGATAGGCCGTCGGCTCTGTATCTTAAACTATCATCGCAGAAGGCGTTATAGACTGTTGAGAAAAAGTAATGACCAAGTTCATTCGTCACGATAGCTCCGAACCACACACGAAGCTTACTTCTGATTGCATAGTTTTAGCCTGTAATAACGACTTCGGAATTGAAATATTTGATTTTTGTAATCAGTAGACAACATTCTATTATTATCGGTATAAACCTATCATAAAATTCAACAGGAGGATAATTTTATAATTTATGTCGTTGATTTCATAATTGAGATTAGAATTTTTAGTGGGGAGATTTTATGATTCACGATATTGACTCACAACATGACATTAAACATAGTCATACGCGAACCGTTCGCTGCAGAGAATAATTAACCTAATGAGTCTATCTTATAACTAAGTGTCGGCGTTTAGAAACCAGATTATATGCCGAAATTTATCGGCTTATGTATTTTACCGGGAGCTATAAAGTAAGCACTTAACTCAGTCTGTGAAAAATGTTAAAAATATAATGTGCGACGTGGAAGATTCGTCATGAGAGCGACGAACGAAACCCGCCCGCCCACGCGCGTACCACTTTCCAAATTCCTCTAGTAAGCGCTTGCAATCACCTTCGTCGTACGTGCGACAACTAACAACCATTTTAAAATGTTTTATATAAAATCTCACAATGCCCCCTCAATGGATTTATACAGCCTACATTGGACACAATGGAACGACAATGGTGGCGTAATTGGGGGATAGGACATTGATTCTATTGTTGCAATAACTGTTTTATAATTGAGAATAGACGCTGGCAGAGAGAATTACTTTTGATTTATTCAAATATGATTTAAAGTCTAGACAAAATTATTTAATTAACAACTATATGCTTTATATACATCATCTAGTTTCCGCTAATTTAGGGAAATAATATGTAGCAACCAATATTTGAACCAAGCAATATAATCATCAAAGTTCTATGGATAATGTGAATTCGTTAAAACAATAGAGCACTTTTTTATCAAACACTAGTTCATAGGATCGCACATTAGGTCCACAATTGTTGAAAACAGTGAGAAAGTTTCAAACTCGTCCGAGGCATGAATATTCAGGGCAGTCGATATAAGCAATAACTGTTAACGTGCACCGCGGTGCACCCGACTCTCGTGTCCTATCTGTTATTCCGTGGTCAACGCGGCATATCCTTCACATATCAAACGTTCCAACACTTTTTGGACAACAAACCGAACAATATTTGTAAACCAACCAATTTTGATGGCAGTTTTCAACTATTTTTCAACCGTGCGTTGTCAAAACCCGATGCCAATTAACACTAATTAGCCCATCCATAAGCTCTAACGTAACGTAAAGCGACGTTTGTTTACGTTCATGAAGGTTGCATCAAATTGCGAGGTTACCCAGTCTACGCTTGAGGCTGCGCTAGCGCACGCGTCTCGGTGGCGCCAAAGCAACTTGCGCAACTTTGTATCCGCGCTTGTTTACGAACCGAAGTTTTTACATGGCCGACTGAAATGGCCCTCATACATAACCGCTTGTACACGCCTTAACTGCGGACACTCAAATCACGGTAAAAATGAAGCTACAGTTTTTAGTGTTATCACTTTACTACATCACGATAATTTACGCCCAGTCTCGTGCACAGGGTGTTGCGAGGAAGCGGGATACGGTTTACCGCAAGAAAGACATAAAAGGTTCCAAATGTGTTTTAAATGAGACGATAACTAATGACTACGAGATTCTGTCGTCTGCGGTGTCTGAATCTAAATACATTTTCACTGCTCGAGTGTTGAGCGTGAGGAAGATAAAGCGCGGTAGCAAACACAATGTGAAAGTGTTCATGGTTTACAAAGTATACGTTCGGTTAGTCATGAAAGGTAGCGTCGACGAGTTGAAAAGTCACGTCTTTTCAGGGGACAAGCGCACTCTGAACGGAGCAATTGTGTTTGTCGACTGGCTTCGGACGAATAAGTGTGCTTACAAACTGTACAGGCATTCGTCGGGCATATTTTTGAGCGATGGTTTTTACGAAGACTTGAACAAGAGGAACAAACGACTGCGACTGTTGAACGAGCCCCTTCCACTGTCACTTTACGATTTGGACAGGGTTAATGCCGCATTGAAAGGTAAATGTTTACTGTCATAAGATGTCGGCTTTTGTGAGTAAGAGTACACAATCTATAAAACATTGCTAGCTCCGCATCTTAGCTTTGGTGTCACAAATTGCCCTTACATTCACTCCATCTCCAGGAGGATCTTTACCCAGGTGTGTTCAAGTCAAGAGTGAATAGGTATCTATACTAGGTAAGCACCTTTGACCATATCATCGCTTTCTATCAGTAAGATCGTGGTCAAGCGATTGCCTAGTCCATAATAAAAAATAAAACATAAAAAATACTATTCTAACCTACTTATAAAAAAATCTGTAACAGATCCAATTCTGTACATTGAAGGTATTTTGAAATTATGTTTGGATGTTACTCAATAATCTATAATAAATAATTTAATCTATACTAAAGCCAAACTGTTTTTTTTGTCGGTCTGTCTATATGTAGCTTGACTGCGCATCACGCCGAAACTACTGAATGAATTCAAATGAAACATGGCATGATTTGAACTCATACTACTAGGTAAGACACTGGATACTTTTTATGCCGAAATTCAGCACGGTTCCTTTGGGAGAGGGGATGAAAGTCAAAATGTGTACCTATTCTAATACCGCGTATTCCAATTTCATTCATTATTTTATCACAACTCTCAGTATTAGGTCCAAGTAACTTAAAACCCGGAATGGACAGGAACTTTTAAACGCACGGCTTACCTTAAGCTGGCGAGCGCATTTTATCGTATAGGCATTATGGATAGGCCTATTGTCAAAGTCTGACCACTCCAAAGTAGTCAGATATTGCCAAATGATCATTATACACAGTATGGACGTCCAAAATAACTTGAAGCCTAGAATATATGTACCTTCGAGTACATCTAAAGCTGGCGTAAGATTTGCAGCTCACTTTTTAGTGTACGCTGTCTTTTTATAGTGTAAGCTGAGTAGGCAGCCCTATTGTCAAAGTCAGTAACGCCACCCTGAAGTCATCATTTAGAAAGCTGATACCTACTCCATGAAACATCACGCATAAATTACAAAATTTCAATGTCATCAATTTTGTAGTTTTTATTAATATTTTCGGAAAATAATCGTTGCCCATTTCAAAACTTAAGGCCCAAGCCTACAGTTTAGCCTTCAATATTTTTTGCTCAAAAAGCAATCAAAGCTTAGAGCAGATTTTTTCTATATTGGACCTGTTACAGTTTTATTATAAGTATACCCATTAGTGTACTCGTATTACTTAGCAATATTATTCTTTAAATTTTAGTTTAAAGCTACCTAATTCTATTTACTCTACGTAAAGGCGAAAGTTTGTATGTATGTTTTGTTACTCATTCACGCTCAAACGGCTGAACCGTTTTGGATGAAATTTGGTTCCAAGATAGCTTATATCTTGGATTAATACATAGGCTACTTTTCATCAACATCATTATCATCATCATCATCCGTAAAACCACGGGGCGTAGCTAGAAGTAAAATAAATTTAACGTTTCTTATTTAGTTACATATTTACCCGACTGCACGGAGGGTTATGTGTTTGGGTTATATGTTTGTTTGTTAGCTTGTACGTTTCTTAGGCGTGTCCTACAGCCTAAACGGCTTGATGGATTTTGATAAATGAGGTATCATTGGATTCGTCTTGATCACGAGAGTGCTACTATAGGATATATGAAGTGTCAAGAAAACTAATATGGCGGCTTACAGCTGCAATATTTTATTTCTGTCAAAATAAAACATTACCAAAACCTGTCGAGTGAGGTATCAAAATGAAGGTCTTCAAGAGACCATTTCAATAATATGTAATTTTTATAACTATACAGTAGCAATTATCTTTTAAGCTTCTTGCAAAAATAATTCAATTAAATATTAAACAATAATTTTCAATATTTGATTATTCAAGTTAATGTACTTACTATAGTCTAATGTTGCAATTACAACTATTAAAGTAAAGTAAAATTTACTATGTAAGTAAATAAGAGATTAAATGTATATAAATACTAGCTGCGCCCCGCGGTTTCACCCGCGTCCCTTAGGAACCGTGCATTTTTCCGGGATAAAAAGTAAAAAATGTTGGAAGTGCCAACATGTCTGCCATACCTTAAACCTGAAGCTACTAGCCTATGATAGGCTGTAAGTAGTACATACATATTCACATATTCACAATTGGGGCAACGCATATGTAGAACCACTTATTTTTTGCACAGTTCGGAGATATGTGATTTCCAGTAAAACTGTTTGTCAATTACTATACTATACCTACAAATTTCTACCTCAAATATGGAGTAATTTTGGTAATGGACTGTAATTCCGTGTGTTATTGGCGGTATTTAACCGAATGTATAACTTGAGTAGTTTATCTTTAAATTATTGTTATCTAGCCATAAAATAATTGAAGCTAAAAAAGTATTAATATCAGCTTCATAGAGCTCTTTGGTTCTGCATACAATGGTTATACGAGCAGTACTATAATCCGCGAATAGTGACATAGGATGATCGGTGAATTTATGCAAATTATATGTACAGATTATAAACAAAAGAGGCCCCAATACACTGCCTTGCGGTACTCCATACATAACATTACGCTCTTCGGACTTGTGAGATTATTCCTTTTTTTGGAGGTCCGGGGATTTTGGCAACAAATGTGCCAACATGTATTTAGGGGTTATATAAATATGATTGTATTAATTCTAGGACGTTTCCTCTAATGCCATATGCCTTTAGTTTAATAATAAATATATTATAATCGACGTAATCAAATGCCTGCGTCATATCGCAATATAAAGCACATGCAGGAGGATTAACATTAGTTATACCTTATTGTAAAAATCATACATAGCCATATTTATGTTTTTATTATTCCGGAAGCCTGTCTGCTCATTAGAAATAATTTTATAGAGATTATTCATTTTTAAAACTCTATGCTCTATTGGACTGTTCACGACAGTGGGTAAAATTCTCTGATTTATAATAATTAATAGAGTGATAATAAAGCAGTAGGTAACAAAAACTGTAATAAAAGATTATTAAAAAAATGACTTAAAATTCGCTACTGTTAACAAGAATATAATATTTTTTGTCATTTTGTCTGTCTGTATGTTTTTCTGTTTGATTGCACATTACGTAAAACCTACTGAACTGTTTGTGTTGCGTTTCACTGTTGCATATCTTAGGGTTTCAATTAAAAACTGGTATAGTTAGTTTCTCAATACGATGAGTAGAATAAGAAATCGATAAAAACAATTTGAAATATGAACGATATTTAATAATATTGGTGTTCTTTTATATATTCTGTGCTATTGGTTCTGGAATAACACATAGGATCCTTACATCCCAGAAAAAATACAACGTAGGCAAAGCTACAGGGCACAGCTAGTAATAAATATGCGCGTTAAATATGAACGAAAAGAAAAAAAACAGAACTTTACGCTGAATTGGCAACCGATTTTTTTGACAGCTCGTAAAAGCTTTTTCATTTTATGCATGCAACTGCCAGCTGAGGATTAACGTCGATGGCAGATAACAGAAATTATATACAGCAAACGTTTTGAAAGACATTTTGGAAGAGATATTTATTGGATATCGATATTTTAATTTCTTATAGGTCGGCCCATTGTCGCCCTTTTGTGTGATACAAGTCAGTTTTTGGTGTCCACACGACCCGGAATGAATCACAAAAAAGGAGAAGCTGTTGGAAAACAATCTTCTGCATTGTGTAATAAACTTTCAGTTTTTACACCTATTTAAGCTAATATGTTTGTTGTTATTAAACTTTTATGGCGAACAATTGTATCATTTATTAATGCATATATTATACCTACTATTTCAGAATCTCGGAACGCATTTGATTAAGAAATTTCCATGCAAAAAATAAATATTATACAATATTGTACTAATCAAATCAAAAAACCAACTAAAAAAAACGGTAAACAAGCTTTGGATTCTTGATTTTGAAAAGATGCAGTCAGAGGCACGAGGATGCCGAACTAATTAAAGTACTGAAGTAAGTGAATACTTTTACGTAATCTACAGTTTTTAACTTGTAAATGATGACTGGACTGGTCACTTTTAAACACAAATAACCGACCGATTAGTCTAGTGGCTAGAGACGCTACTACGAAATCAAACGGTCGTGGGGTTAGAATTCCGCAAGGTGCAATCATTTGTGTGATGAGCAGAAATGTTGTTTCCGAGTCATGGATGTAATATTTATATCTATGTATGTTTATCCGTTGTCTAGTACCCATAGTACAGGCACTGTGTACTGTGGTACAGAGCATCTTAGTTTGGGGCTAGGTAATTGGTGTGAATTGTCCTGAATATATTATTGTTATATTATTATTCATATGGTATCTTTCTAGTTTCTAGTGTAACTAAATATGAACAGTGAGTAATTCCCAACTATAAACATTCCGTTTTATTGACATTAGTACAATCGGTTTTTTAAACATGTATTCTCAACGTTGTTTTTTAACAGAAAGGGTTATTTAAATAGGTCATTTGCAGTATCATTATGGTGGCCATAGGCGGCACGGGCTGTGTGGGCGAAGCCCGCGCCATGCAATTTACGTGGAGAACTCTTAAGACCGTAAATTTAATGCCTTATGGTCTATTACACCCACAAGACCTTTGCGAAGGTTCGCATTGAAGTAGGCATTTTCAAACACTATGTGTCCCATGTATGGAACTTGCGGTTTTGCTCTAGTTGTCGGTTGCGTTTCTGTCTCCGCTTTCATATCAGTAGCTAGTTACTATGGTACGAGTATGTCATAGACATTGCATGAACTTTGACATCTATCTATATGTATAACTAGCTGTATCCGCGGCTTCGCACGCGTGGTCTTTTCTTTAGGTTCAAAGTACCATAATGTGCTATTCCAGGACCAATATACCAACATTTGAACAACATTTCTTCAGCCGTCAAAAATACTTTTATCAATTGCTTGGCTTCTAACTCACCAGATTGAGATACCAATTACACCAGTTTTTAAATCGAACCCTAAGCTATCTAACAATGAAAACCGCATTGCAATCGGTCCAATAGTTTTTACGTGATGCGTGAACAAACAAACATACAGACAAACAAAAAGAAAGACAAGATTAATTAACAAAAAAATATTGTTCAATACCTTTTTTAAGCACCCAAGAGCATTTTTTTCATTTCAATTCATTTAGTAGTTTGGGTGCAATGCGCGGTCAAGATACGGACAAACAGACAGACAAAATTAAAAACAAAATAGTTTGGCTTCAGTATCGAATATAGAGAACCATTCAAAAATATTTTTGATCGCTTAAATATTAACATAACTTTGGACCCATATCCCGCAGAAACCCTTTACTTTTTCGGGATAAAACGTGTCCTCAATTTTAACCCATCGTATAATTTAAGACAGTGCCAAGTTGTATCAAAACCCGTCCATAAGTTTCAGCGTGGTATGTGTTCTTTTAAATAAGTTTCAACCCCTATCCTACAAGAACCCATACATTTTTCGAGATGTTAAGTATCCTATGTCCTACCTCGTAGTATGACCTCAAATCATACAAAGTTTCATTTGAATTCATCAAGTAGTTCCGGCGGCGTGATGCGCGACTAAGATACAGATTACAGACTGACAGACATACAGACAAAAATGAAAGGTTTAGGCTTCATTATCAAAAATAGAGTAACTTCCAAAAAAAAAACACTATATCTTTAATGTACAGAATTTGGACCCATATTCCATAGGAACCCTTTATTTTTGGCGGACAAAATGTATCCATAATTTTCACCCATCTAATAAACTATGTCTGTGCCAAGTTGCATCAACATCCGTCCAATAGTTTCAGCGTACTACGTGTTCTTTTAGATAATTTTCCACCCCTATCTTGCAGGAACAGCATTTTTTTCGGAATGAAAAGTATCCAATAAGTATGAACTCAAATTATACCAAATTTCATTTGAATTCATTGAGTATTTTCGGCGTGATGCACTTCCAAGGTAGAGACAGACAGACGGACAGACATACAAAAGACCAAAACTCAAAAAAAAAAACAGTTTTGGCTTTAGTATTGAAAACAGAACGGCACCAAGTTTTATTTTTTATTTACAGAATTTGGGACATTATCCCACAGGAACTTTTATTTTTTCGGGACAAAAAGTATCCTGAATTTTAACCTATCATATAAACTATAACTGTGCCAAATTGCATCAAAATCCGTCCAGTAGTTTCAGAGTGGTAAGTGATTTTTGAAATAACTTTAAACCTCAATCCTGCGGGAACCCTTTCATTTTCGGGATGAAAAGTAGCCTATGTCCTACCTCGTAGTATGAACTCAAATCATACCAAGTTTCATATAAATTCATTCAGTAGTTTCAGCGTGATGCCTAGCCAAGATACAGACAGACAGACACACAGAGAGACAAAAATGAAAACAGTTTTGGCTTCAGTGTCGAATCAAAAGTACGTTCCAAATTTTTTTTTCAAATATCTTTAATGTACAGAATTGGACCCGTTACAGTTTTATTATAAAGATATATAGATAAAACAATAGAAACGAAATGTACAAAGAAGATGATTTAAAAAAAAAATGTCTAGTGTACTTAAAATAAGCTACTGAACAAGTTTTGTTTTTAAATCTTGTCTGCTGTGTGTCTGTATGTTTGTTCGCGCATCACGTCAAAACTACTGAACCGATTGCAATGCGGTTCTCACTTTTGGATAGCTTAGGGTTTTACTTAAAACTGGCGCACTAGGTATCTAAATCCGATGAGTAGAAGCCGAGCAATCGATAAAAATATTTTTGCCGGCTGAAATAATTTTATTCAACTGTTGGTATATTGGTATTTTAAGTCCTGGAATAGTACATAGAGTACCTAGAGAAATAACCACACGTGCAAAGCCACGGGTATCAGCTAGCAATCTTGATATACTTCTAAAAATTGAGAGGGCCGTTTTAGGTTTGGTATATAGAATTAGAACATATTATATGTTGTTATATACTCAATGGCAGCAATTTGGTACTCGACTTTGACTCCTTAAACTAAACTAGACTAAATTTCTTCCAATATAATGTAAACCTTGTCGACTGCGTAACAAGTTATTTTTGCCCATGGCATCTATTCTAAACTTACGTCAATTTTAGTTGCACCGCTTAAAATAACGTAATTAAAACAGGTTTTTAACACGCTGTCTAACAACGCTTGGATAAATTCGGACACGTTCTGAGACAGCGTTTGGACAAATCGGGACTCTCGCCGCGTGGAAACAAAGTTGATTTTACGCTGATAGGCTTTAGTGATAGTTTAGTGATTGAGGAATAGATGCCAGAGGAAAATATACCTTGTTACGAAGCCAACAAGGTTTAAATTACATTTGAACAAATTAAGTTTAGTTGGGATGTCCGAATTGCTACCATTAACTCATTTATGCTTTTAGTTTATTAGGGTATTCATAATACTTATTTGTTTTACCTACTAGATTTATTTTTCACAAGATTGCATATGAAATGTTTATGGGTTCAAATTTAATAAGTTTCATACAATTTATTTATTTATTTATTTATTGAAGACCAACAGCAATATTAATAGGTACAATAAACATATATAAAGGTGTAGTGTTAAACAGCCAATTAAAGGTCTCCTTATATAGAAACAAATTAAATTTAAGCTCCTACATTATTGCAAAGAAACTATAAGATTTTGAATACAAAAACCAAAAATTAAAATAAACTAAAAACTAATTTTGTTTCACAAAATTGTACTGGAGAGGGGGTGTAAGGGTGTGCGTGTATTGTGTGTTTGCGTGTGTGTATGAGAGAGAGGGTGTGAGGGGGTGTATGTGGGAGTGTGTTTTATGACAGATAATAATAATAATAATATATAAATATGAATATTTACATACATATAGGATGATAGGTAGGTGCACAATATAAAACAGGTAGGTACCCAATAGCCATCATTACTATGTCCGTGCGTAGGGTTAATTACACACAGGTATAGCAACAGTGTCAGGTAAGTTAAATTTAGTTAAGTTTTCTGTAATAGTTCTAGTACTTTTCGCTTATAAAGCATTTTGGACATATTGAAGATATCCAGGTCCGAGAATCTTTTATTTGCAGTTTTGGTAATACGTGTTAAAGGTGCGTTACTTGCATACTTAGCAGTATGGATAGGAGGACAGAACAACGCGGTATGTCGTGTGCGCTTTTTAGGTACATTAAAATTAATTGCCGATAACAAAGCCGGAGCATCCAGGTAACCATTAACTATATTGTATAGTAACATAGTGTCTAGCAAAGTACGCCTGTCTTCTAGTGGTATAATTTTGTGGCGGTAACAGCCTGTATTGTAGTCAGAATATGTACGTACTCTGTAGTTTAGATGTTTCATAAATTCAGCTTGTATTTTTTCAATGCGTTGTTTATAGGTAATGTAGTGAGGAGACCAAACACAGCTAGCATATTCCAGAATACTACGGACATATGCAAAATAAACAGTCTTAATACAACTTAAAACCAATAAAATGGTAGTTGTCTCTACGTTTTGGCAATGATGTGAATTAGTAATGGAGACGAGGTGTACGGTGCACACTAATGGTAGGCACGAACGGAAGTCGTCACTGCCTCGTTTTGTTCATAGTGTAGTGTCAGTAGATACATAATTAAAATAAATATAGTAATTAAAGTTTACTAGTAGGTGGCTTAATGAACAGTTCACGAAGCTTGCGCCTCAATATTTTACCACTTGCTGTCTTTGGTATTTCTTGCACAAATCTGACTCCACCACGCAGTTGCTTCCACGATGATACCTGTAAAAAATGAAGCCCATAATACACTTATTTATTTTAATGTTAAATGGTTTTGATTTACATAGGCTAATGTAAATTAAAACAGTTTAATGCTATCTAATAATTATTAGTAGCATAAGAACTGAGGAGTTGGAACTACAAGTTCAATGACAAGACAAGGTTTCCGCTTGATATTCACGCCACTAATACAAAATCAGCTGATTCTCAAGTCTTACAGCTCAGATAGGCAGTGTCCGTGCACCAAATGATTTGACGATCGTATTGTCTAACATCGCAACTGAAGCACATATATGTATAGTCCTATTAAATAATTTATTGTTACCGAAGTTCCATGGAGTCGATTAAGTAGAATCAAGTAGTTAAAAAAATGTATCACAAGATTTAAAGCAATTTGATATACAAGTTTTTTTTTAATTAGTTTACTAGGCAATCGTTTGACCACGATCTCACCTGATGGAAAGCGATGATGTGGTCGAAGGTGTAGCACGCTTGCCTAGTAGATACCTATTCACTCTTGACTTGAACATATCGGGGTTATAATTTACCGGAAACACTGACAAGGGCAGGGCATTCCACTCCTTTGCAGTTCTTATAATAAATGAAGAAGCGTAACGCTTCGTTCTTGTGCGAGGTATTGCAACCATGAATGGGTGGCGCTTTGCTGATCGTCTAGTCGTACGGTGATGGAAAGATGATGGGGGAATCAGGTTGTGCAGTTCTTGTGCGCACTCTCCATAGTGCAATCTGTAGAATACCGCCAGGCTTGCTACCTCACGTCGATGCGCCAGACTTTGAAGCTTACTCTTTACCAGAGTGTCATCTTCTATGAGCCTGATAGCACGTCTCTCAATTGAATCCAAAGACTCGAGCTGATACTTGGCAGAACCGTCCCAGAGGTGGCAGCAGTACTCCATACAAGATCGGACCTGTGCTTGATAAAGATTCAAAAGCTGTCCCGGTGTGAAGTACCGCCTAACCTTAGACAAAATACCAAGTTTTTTTGCAGCTACCTTAGCTTTGGATTCAATATAAGACCCAAAATTCAGGTTTGATGTGAATACGACACCCAAAAGCCGCCTATTGGTATTGTTACACTTTGGAAAGACGGAGATCGGTATAGAGGACTCTTTTTAGCAGAAAACAAATACGCTTGCGTTTTAGTAGCATTGAACTTAACCAGGTTAGCATCGCCCCAATCGGACACGGCTTCTAAGGCTAAATTTAAACGGTCTACCATAGCCTCTCTCTGAAACTGGACTGCGTCACAGCTGGGTTGAGCATTGGAAGCGTATCTCTCAACTAAAGTACTGTCATCAGTATACCCAAAGGTACCGGGCTTCAGAAGGTCATTAATGTGCAGTAAAAACAGTGTAGCCGAGAGAACCGATCCCTGAGGTACACCGGCATTGATAGCCATTTGATCAGACGAGCAGCCCTCTAAGACTACTCGAATAGATCGTTCCCTCAAGAAATCAACTATCCAATTGCATAAGCCAACCGGTAAACCATATGAGGGAAGCTTGTTTAAAAGGCCATCGTGCCATACCCAATCAAATGCCTTCGATATGTGAAGCTTAATAGAATCCGTTTAAAAATAAAGTGCATCCACATGTAAGAATAAACTTTTAATAATTATTCAACATTGGTTTGTTGTACATAGTTTAATACAACACAAAAGTGTTTGTAAGGAAATTATCATAACAATGTGTTTTATTTTTATTGTTATATATTTTACTGTCACTTATTGAAATTGCGACATCTGATAGTAATAAGCTGTTGTCACAAAATTGTAGATTACAATTTATACGGACTTAATTAAAAAGAAAAGGCAGTCGTGATAAATTGTAGTACATATGGAAAACCGAACCGGTTTTTTTGTTAGTTACTAGTTCCTTTATTTAACGTTTCCTGTTAAAATGTAGAGTGCCAATAAACATGCATGTACCTTGACTGCAACAAAATCTACTAGTTCTCTTTCAGTGACATCTACTCCAGAAGTCTTCACCACGAAGGCAGCCGGCAGTTCACCAACCAAAGGATCAGGCACCCCTACAACTCCAACATCTTTTACTGCAGGATGCTGCCGTAAAAGAGCTTCTAGCTCTGATGGTGCTACCTGTAAATTCAGAGCATGATTTTTGAACAACTTATGCACCCAAAACACTGTTACACGCTGTAGTATATTATTTATATCAAAACAAAATAACCGATCTCCCAAAATTCACGCAAGAAGTAGTTTTAATAGAAAACTCCGTTTTTAAAAAAAACTTTTTTTATTTTTTCTTAATATATACAGTAATAGCTTTTTTTAGTTCCAGTTATGTATGGAACAGCATATCGGATAAATGACGATAAATGGATAAACAAAAAAATAAACGTGTTAGTTACACCATTTATTACTCAAGAACGGCTGGACCGAGTTTTATTATCTTTGATTTCTTGGATTTGTCTGCACCCCGAATAGCAGAATAACTATTCAAACATGGGAAAAAAACATAAAAAGTGAAGAATATTAATTTTGTCATACATTTATCATATATATTAATTTTACATACATTTTGTATGGTAAGGGTTTCTTGATGATATATCGAGAATGGTTTGACTGATTGCGATGAATTGGGGAGGGAGGGAGGGAGGTGAGGGGGAGGAAAAGAAAGGGGGGGGGGGGGTGGAGGGCGGGAAGGGGTAAGCCAATATGTACGCGTTCAACGCCGTGGGGCACAGCTAGTAAATGATCAATGGATGCGGACGATATTATTATATGGTTTCAACACACACCATACAGCTCGAGAATTCGATTACTGCTTATGACATTTGCTGGACCCGTTTTAGTATTAGGTGCCCAGATCTTGCGTTTTAACGTCGTCGTTTTTTGTTTGAGGTTTTTGAAGTCTAAGGTTTATGATTTATTACAAGTGCACGACCAATCACGCCTGGAAGATGGAAATTGAGCGCTGTATAAACGAAATTCAGACACATTTATGCAAAACGTTTACGGAAAAATTTAAAAAAGGGATGCATATGTCAGCAAAGACGTGGAGGCTATTTACCCGCAATGCCATACATAAGCTTATACCGTATACTTTATGGACCATTAAAAAAAAATGTTCAACCTGATGTAAGCCTGCGTTTCCTTTCGAAATGACTTCTTGCGTAAATTTTGGGACTCCCTTTATTTTCTTATTATATTAAGAAATTATTTTGTTTACGCCGCAATTAATTTTATCATGGAAGTGATAAGCCAAGATGGAAGAAAACTATTGAGGAGGCCAGGACCTACAGAGGGCCCTATTATAAGATCATTTATAAACTTATCACAATTATTTTTTGTTTACCAAAAAAAGAAAATTAATTAATTAATTTTTTTGTTTGAAGTTCGTTAAGCTAAGGTATATGGCAGTATGACATACCTGTCCAGCCTTATATTTGATAAGTTCTTTCAATCTGTCTACAATATAAAAATAACCATCTTCATCGTAATATGCAATATCACCAGTCTTATAAAAGCCTTCGTCATCTAAATCACTCTTTAGCTCTCTGCCAATATACCCTTGGAATAAAACAGGTCCTTTAACGCAGACTTCTCCTGGCTGATTTGGTCCTAGCATCTTTGTGGATTCAACGTCTACTATCTGTTGAAAATTATTATCATTAAAATAGTACGCATTCATCATATGCCTTAAGAATCCAGGGTTAGTATCAAGATACACAGAGAATAATATTAAATTACCTTAATTATGTTTCCTTGTACAATCCTTCCTACGCTTCCTTGCCTTGGTGCATCTTCATCATCTTCGGTAAGTGCTCCTGACGTCTCCGTCATTCCATATCCTTGCAAGACGTGTTTAAGATTAGGGAATCTAAAAAATTCAAATATTTTACTATATATTATTACCTATAAAAGTACAGCTTTGCTTGTATTTGAAAGAATTAGGGATATGTAATCTTGGCAAATAGTTATTCTGGTTCTTAATGGTTTCAGTTTGAAATGGAAAATAATAAAAATGATTTTTTTACTAATCAACATAATTTTTTTTAATACATAATAGTAGTATTTTTAATAAAAACTTACGTTTTCTTAGCATCTTTAATTACTCCTACATCCAATGGAGCTCCTCCGCAATACATAATTTCAACGGAAGACAGATTATATATATTATGCATTTTTGATTGATTCAGTAGAACAATTAATGGAGGCACGGCCAGCAGCAACCCTATCTATAATATCAACAAAGTGAGGAATAGAATAATTAAGGAATACATTTAAAAAGTATTTATTACCAATAGGATCGGGCCGCCCTTTTTCCACTTTATAACATAAGTTTATGCAGAATTTTACTTTGAAGAAAATAATAATGCGAAGGTATACATGTTTGTTTCTATATATTTGTGTATATCCTTATATTAAGTCAAAACCACTGAAAACAAATACTGCTTTACGTTACGTAATGTAAGAGCTTATGATACCGGTAACAAAACATATTGTTATATTTAATTAAGTAGCTCAACTGTCGTACGTTTCTTTATGTTTAACACCCTAACTTCGAAAAGTATCCGTTATATTGTTGACCAGCGACTCGCCTCAGCTTCGCATGGGAAGCGCTTTCGCCACGGGTTTTTTTTTTAAATTTTAGCATTTTTATACCCATCTTGTAAATTAAAAATCAGTTTCGAAAAATTTTGAATTGAATTTACATGTACAACTTTGATTATGAAACTATTTTGTTGGATAAGGTTTAATTACCATCTCAAAACCCAAGTAATCATCGTTGGTAGTTACCGAATGATATGTAAGATACATTGGGACTCACATCCGCGAGTAGTATTTGAAGGAGTAGTCATTCCTTTTAGTGACACCGCCAAAAATCTCGGCATTATTAATGATACAACTTTATCTTGGAATGCTCAATTAGCTACCACTATAGTCTGCGCCAGAAAGATTGGCAATAAAGTGCATTGACCCCACGTCAGTCTCTAACAGCAAAGGGATGTAACTTAAAATTTTACCAATTACGAATAGAAAAATAACATTTCATCATCACTTTTTTAATTCAATTCTACATAGTGCATACTAAAACAATTCTACGTAGTACATACTAGAACACAATTGATTTGTTTATTTGTCTCATTTGATAATCTCTATACAGTATAGTCTATATTTTTTATAAAAATTGTGTTTATCACGCTAAAACTCTCTGTTTTATCAAATCATCTCATTTATTTATACCTAATTGCTCTTCTTCAAATATAAATTTAAAACATTATAACAAATTTTGTTATACTTACGAAACTACTTCCTAAAAATAATACAAAACGCGAGTTATGCCACTTCACCCCAAATACTTTGTAACGTCAAACAGCAGAGATGCGTCACGTTTGGTCTAATAGTTTTTTGTTGTTATTGTTATTTGTAAAATAAGAAAAATTGGTGACGATATGGATTCGGAAAAAGCCGGTTCGTCCAGCAAGTGGTCACGTCCTCGTATAGGTGCATAATATTATAAATTAACGTTAAGGTGCCGAAAATTCTAAGAAATGAAGCTGCATGCATTCATTAAATATTTCATTTTCAACTATTTTTCTCGGCTTTCTATGAAAAAAAAAAATAATAGACAAAATATTGTTCAATTATTATTTACATGTACCACTTTTGGAGCTCCTCTCTTATCACTGGTAAAAAATACGTTACGTTTCCTTCGAACGAAAAAATGCTCGAAAAAAGTTCTGAGATCTGAAGAGTCAGCAAGAGAACTATTTATCTCATCTTAGGAGCGTAAATTAGCAAATTGGACAGTTTTGAAAAATCGGACATAATGACTCTGTTTTTTTTTTTACAAAGAATAAATAATGATGACCAATTACTTAACCTGAGTAAGACTACACTGAGACGTTTGTTGCACCATTAAAAATTCAAATATAATAAGCGAAGCAGAAAAAGTGTCTTTATAGATCGCCCAGAGATAGTTGTGTGGCGTACCAAATACTTAGGAGAAGGTTAAGAAAAATGCCTGGAATTGATGCTGCTATTGATAGAACTACTGACAGATTCATAATTAATGTCACAGGCAGCTCGTCTAATTCTGAAAGCTCCACACACAGCGAAGAATTAAGTGGACACAATGAATGACAATACAAATGTTTTTTTTAAATAAATGATTTTGAATAATATTTTCGTTGTTTCTGTGCCTAACTATTTTTATGGTCATAAGTAACGAGACGAGTGAGGTGCTCGCGTAAGAGAAAACGCTTGCGCATGCCCATTGAAGTGGTACCCAAAACTTTGAGTAACAAATTCTTGTGCGTCACTTCACTGGTGCATTACTTTGATACATACTGTAGCTGTGAAATGTTTGCATCCACAGGTTCCTTACGCAACTTTTTACCAACTACGACTATAAATTGATTGAATTTCTCTTGCTCCCTTATTCTCGATTACGCTGACCCCTGCTATCTTGACCTAACTGAAGACCAGCTAAATAAACTTGAACGCCTCCAAAATTTCTGTATCAGGTTCATATTTGGTCTACATAAATATGACCATGTTTCTGAATATCACGCTAAGCTCAAGTGGCTACCCATTCGTTGTTGCCAGAATGCTCATATATTGTCCCTCTTTTGCAGTATTCTGTTCAACCTATCTTCCCCGCGCTACCTTTAGTCATCAGAGAATCGTTATCTTAAAGACAACTATCCACAGAACTAATTTATATGGTTGACCCTTTTAATTCGAAACTGTTCGATTATGGAATGCCCTACCTGTAGATATTAGGCCCACACCTTCACTCAACGTCTTTAAAAATCTGTTTTTTTTTTTAAATATATCGTACTAGATGAGCTGCTGTCTCAATTCCGTTATTGTTTTTTGTTTTACCTATATCAATATATTTATATATATGTATGTATTTATTGATATTAGTATGTATGTATTTTTTGTATTTGCTTCTTTTTTTTTATGTTGAAGGTATGTATACATTTATTTACTGAAAACCACCGTCCCTTACCAGTCCTTATTCCTCTCCATGCACGGTTGTTTGGAAGAGATCGCTCTAAGCGATAAGACCGCCGCTTGTGACATTTTAGATATAATTTCTCGTTGTATTTGTGATGTCCAATAAAAAGTTAATCTTTCTGTCTATCTAATATCAAGATACGAATGTCATATTTTTATTCTACCCGTGTTTTTATTGAAAAAAAAAACGGTTATTGTGACTTAACTATAATAGAAATATAACTTTTACAGGCAAATTGTTGATACCTTGGTTTACGTTATTGCAATTTTCGCAGGGATCTTTTTAATTGAAAAATAAAATACAGCTACTCGCTGTTAATGTAGCTTTCTGGTAAAAGATTTTTTAAATCTGTTGAGTATTTTTTGAGTTTATCAATTACAAACAAACATACAAAATATCATTTTTTTCTTTTTATAATAGATAAGATAAGATAAGGTATTTATTTTCAAAAAATGACAGTCATAGTTTCCTTAACCTAAGAATCACACATGTTTACTTGTTACGTCATTCATGTCTCGAGCAGCTTAGGTTTTATAATAGGTATACTAGTGACTCGCCCCGGCTTCGCACGGGAAGCTAAGGGTTTATCTGCATTAGTACACGATTCTACCCGTTTTAATTGACCAATTTGAACAAAAAACAGTAATTGTGACTTAACTACAATAATAATGTATCTAGACATATTTTACAGACTTGTTATTATATCGCTTCCACGGCAATATGTCATTCCATTCCTTAAGGCGAGTAATCTTCATTTTTACAGGCAAATTTTTGACATTAGCAGTTTCCGTACGGAATTCTAAATTTTTCAAAAATAAAATACTGCCCATGTAGCTGATAAAGTTAGCTTTATAAAAAATAAATAATTTTTAAAATCGTTTCATTATTTTATGAGTTTATCCATTACAAACCAACACACACTCTAACCTGCAAAATGTCAATTCTTTCCTCTTTATAACATTTAGTAGACTAAACTTCTAAGTCGAAACATTAGGACCTACTCATTGATATGTGTGGTTTAAGAAGATATCCGCTATTTGTCTGGTATGAGATGTCAAGTGTCTAATGTGAAAATTTAAGTTGAATAAATTGTTATGAAATAACAATAATAGATAGTACCAAATTAGGCTTTACTCAATTTAAATTTTCATATTAGACACTTGACATATTAGTGTAGATTGTTTACGGATCGGAATTTTGGGACACTTTTTTTTAGTATGAAAAGATTATGTCGCTGACATGTTTTTTTATCTAGTAGAATAATATTTTAGGTTACTAAAACACTGTTCTATAGAATAAAAATACTTGCTAGTGAAACGCATAAACTTTTTAAGTTGTTGGCCATCTCGTTTGACATTTGCAAAAAGTGGCAAAAAAACCCGCCTGACCCTAATGAAAAACATGCAAATGAATAAAACACTTGCTTATAATAATAATAATATCATCGATAAAATAATCGCCGATTACTAACGACTATTAGACCATAGCACTTTTACCTATGTTATGTTCTAATGTGATAGGTATTATTGTCTCACCTTGTACTTTTCAATGCATTTGAAATATGTTTCTTCATTAAATCTGTTTAAATATACTACAGTGTGATTGTAGACGATCTCATCCATAGTAAGAATTATTCCAACAGTATTTGACCAAGGAGCTAACGAAAGGCAGACTAGATCTCGTTTCAATGAACTGTTAACAAATAAATAAATTGAAATCTTTTTGGTAATATTGAACAATAATGCAAATAAAGATTGATTGCTAACAAAACATACGTTCAAAAACTAAAACTGACTACGGTGGGTAAATAAAAATATGTGTACTAAAACGTCACAAACAAAAATATTCAAAGTTTTAGAAATTTAAAACTATAAAGCCAGGGGAGTGTGCTTTACCTACTTGGTTAAATACTAATAATTTAAAACTATAAAGCCAGGGGAGTGTGCTTTACCTACTTGGTTAAATACTGATAATTTAAAACTATAAAGCCAGGGGAGTGTGCTTTACCTACTTGGTTAAATACTAATAATTTAAAACTATAAAGCCAGGGGAGTGTGCTTTACCTACTTGGTTAAATACTGATAATTTAAAACTATAAAGCCAGAGGAGTGTGTTTTACCTACTTGGTTAAATACTGATAATTTAAAACTATAAAGCCAGGGGAGTGTGCTTTACCTACTTGGTTAAATACTAATAATTTAAAACTATAAAGCCAGGGGAGTGTGCTTTACCTACTTGGTTAAATACTGATAATTTAAAACTATAAAGCCAGGGGAGTGTGCTTTACCTACTTGGTTAAATACTAATAATTTAAAACTATAAAGCCAGGGGAGTGTGCTTTACCTACTTGGTTAAATACTAATAATTTAAAACTATAAAGCCAGGGGAGTGTGCTTTACCTACTTGGTTAAATACTAATAATTTAAAACTATAAAACCAGGGGAGTGTGCTTTACCTACTTGGTTAAATACTGATAATTTAAAACTATAAAGCCAGGGGAGTGTGCTTTACCTACTTGGTTAAATACTGATAATTTAAAACTATAAAGCCAGGGGAGTGTGCTTTACCTACTTGGTTAAATACTGATAATTTAAAACTATAAAGCCAGGGGAGTGTGCTTTACCTACTTGGTTAAATACTGATAATTTAAAACTATAAAGCCAGGGGAGTGTGCTTTACCTACTTGGTTAAATACTGATAATTTAAAACTATAAAGCCAGGGGAGTGTGCTTTACCTACTTGGTAAAATACTGATAATTTAAAACTATAAAGCCAGGGGAGTGTGCTTTACCTACTTGGTTAAATACTGATAATTTAAAACTATAAAGCCAGGGGAGTGTGCTTTACCTACTTGGTTAAATACTGATAATTTAAAACTATAAAGCCAGGGGAATGTGCTTTACCTACTTGGATAAATACTAATAATTTAAAACTATAAAGCCAGGGGAGTGTGCTTTACCTACTTGGTTAAATACTAATAATTTAAAACTATAAAGCCAGGGGAGTGTGCTTTACCTACTTGGTTAAATACTAATAATTTAAAACTATAAAGCCAGGGGAGTGTGCTTTACCTACTTGGTTAAATACTGATAATTTAAAACTATAAAGCCAGGGGAGTGTGCTTTACCTACTTGGTTAAATACTGATAATTTAAAACTATAAAGCCAGGGGAGTGTGCTTACCTACTTGGTTAAATACTAATAAATTTATATCGCGCTCTAAAGTTTTAAATTTATAAAACATTTGAATATTATTTTTAGTACACTTAGACCGTAGTCGGGTTTTGGTTTTTGAACTTATATTTTTATTTTTATAATGTTGGGGATACATTATATATATATTTTCGAAATTTGCTAATTAATGAAAGGTCAGTTGATACCAGACACGGCATAGTTTTTTTTATTTCACGTGTTTATGTACTCTAGAGGGCACCATATTCAATTTATTGTGACGTCACTTAGTCTATAACCAGCGGATGATGAAGACGCTTCCAACGATACCTCATTTCTCAAATTATGATGAGTAGTTTAGTTAAGTTACGAGGGAACAGCTGAACACATACCCACACACACACACACACACATACATACATATATATACATACCGGTTAACATCATAACCCTTCTTTATGCTTCGCCGTAGTCGGGTAAAAATAGCCTATGACACTATATAAATGAAGACGAATCGATTGATATCTGGCTTGTCAAAATTGGACCAAGGTTTTAGTTTGAAAACTTAACCCTTTCTATGCTTCGCCGTAGTCGGTAAAAAAATAGCCTATGACACTATGATACTGAAATATTTGTTTCTCTATACAGAACTGTTCAACACATTACACTACCCTGGCTTTGTCGTACTCAGGTAAAAACAATATTAATTAGTTACTATTACGTAACAACATATTTTTACCAATTTAGCTAATCAAATGACATTTTAAAAAATGCTGTGGATGTGTGAAATTTCTAATTCGAGTGGGACTTGTATGAGAAAATAAGACATATACCGTACAATAGTAATGTGTTCGAATCGCGGATGTTTAAAAGTTACATATGACGCAATACCAAATGTGTACTTTTATTTCCGTTGTTTCTACTTTTACAATAAGTATGTTTTAAAAGATGGAAGTAGGCAGTAGTAGTAAGTAAGGTTTTTTTAAGTTATTGTCAGAAATAAATACATAATTTTGAAATATGGATGTCGTAGCCATATCATAGAATTGGTAGCTTCATGATGTGGTCAATAATTTCATGAAATGATTATATTTCATGAAATGGCCCGCTATAATTGATCATATTGTTGAAGCATCAACGTTCAATGATTTCAATCCACGTTTGGTCATATCGTTAAATATTATTAAAGTAGGTGTAGGATCAGGCCCCAAGTCGAGTTATGAAATTAAATTAATTGATTCAATGTTAAAAATATAATCAAATAATATGTACAAAGATGTTACATAAGTTACTGTTAAGTTGTGAATCAATCACTGTTATTAGATGCTTCATTAAGAAACCTCTGGCGTGCTTTGGCTCAGCAAAATATCTAGGTTTGTTTGGAGTTGACGGCACGCACCGATTGCTTCCTAAAGCATCTATATACGTGATGTTTTTGATTCCGCATAGTTTGCACAATGTACGCGATTACCCGTACAGTAGGGTTTTCATGATACCAAAAGTGTTCAAACCGATAATGTTTAATGTTTTCATGTTGAACAGCTAAAGTGCGTTTAGCTGTTTATTTCGTTAAACGCTGATGATGTGACCGATAATAACTTTTTCATGATGTGGTCAACCCTTTCATAAAATAATCAATTCTATGATATCATAGAATTGATCAGAAGCCAGGTTTGGCCACATGAATGAATAATCAGCGTTTGACGATATGAATGACTAAAAATACGTCTACTTCATGATATGGTCAAACAATAGCGACCATATCGTAAAATAGAAGGCGAGGGCGGAAGCCCGACTTGGCCGTGATAGGTTAAAAGGCGAAGGCGGGAGCGAAGCACGGTGAGCTCTCGCCTTCGTCTTAGTGTTATTTTAACCTTGCAATACCTTTGGTATCATGCAAACTCTACGTTAATGCTATTTAATTATATGGGCAAAGGTGGATTGAAATATCATTAAACGTTGATGTTTCATTTCATGTTTAATATCATGAAACATTAAACATTATTATGCAGACATACTACACAAGAAATTATTCTTAGTGTAGGTTCTGCACGTCACTATAACGCACACATTACAAGCCATTTAAGTAAGTAGTCTAATAATACTTCTGAATTTATTGTAAATTGTACTTGTATTTTGAGAAAAATAAATTATTATTATTATTATCTGTTTTTATCTTCGTTATTTTTTTAAGCCTTAAATACCCATCTGTTTGAACACTTTTGGTATCATGAAAACCCTAGATTAATGGTATTTAATGATATGGCCAAACGTGGATTGAAATATCATAAAACGTTGATGTTTTTCATCAATATGGTCAGTTTTAGCTGGCCATTTCATAAAATAGAACCCTTTCATGAAATTATCGACCTCATCATGATATGATCAATTCTATAATATCGCCACGATATATAAATTTTCATAAGTAAATTATTTTATAATGAATCTTCAGCGAAAGCTGTTAATGGACTTAGGCTCAATCAATTCTACGTACACATTAAATGTTCATAGCCATTCGATGGAAAAACAAACACTTAGAAAGAGCTATGGCAACACAAGTAGCCATATTGACTGTTCAGTTTAAAAGTAGTAAAGGTAAAGATAAATATTCTCTAAAATTATGACTGTATACGAGTTGTAACATAATTTTCACCAAATTAACCTCACTTATTTATGTTATAGTATCAAACAAACTAAATTAAAGGAGTTAAATATGGTTAAATTGTTACCTTATTCTTCTTAAATTACATAACATAATAAATTAGCCGTACCTTGTAATAGATAAGTTATGAATATTCTTTATTAATTGTTAAATATGGTTAAACTGATAACTCTTCCAAAATTACTTATATAATATATTATAAATGAACCGTATCTAGTAGTAGATAAGTTATGAATATACCTTATTACCCGACTACGGCGAAGCAAGGGAAGGGTAATGAGTTTAAAAGTCTATGCATGTATATGTGGTTATTGTGGATGTTCCACCATAGCGTCGTCCCTATTGGTCCTAATAATAGTTAATATTAATAAATAATAGTTTAAAAAACTAAAAAACACGCGTTGTATAGAAAAACAAACTAAAAAATAGAAAATAAATTTTAATAGTGTAAATAAGAAATATTTTTAGTGTTTTTTAGTTTTTTTTTAAGTATTATTTATTTTCTACTTTTTAGTTTTTTTTTCGAATTATTGCATTGTCATCGGTCTTTGACAAGTGTGCAAAATTTGAATGAAATCTGACCGTTTAAAGTGGGTCAAAATAGCGTCCAAAGGAGTCGGTTACAAACATACAAACAAACATACAAGTGAAGCTAATATAAAGCGTATAAAAAAATATATATATAAATATCAAACTAGTATTTGATAAGCGAGGTGTCAATCGATTCGCCTTCAGGGATTTTTTTACCCGATTACGTCGAAGTAAAGGAAGTGTTATTTATTCAAACTAAAAACTTGGTCCGAGTTTGACAAGCGAGGTATCTCTCGATTTGTCTTCATTATGGAGTGTCTTACTTTTTTACCCGACTAGAGCGAAGCAAAGAAAGGGTTATGTGTTCAATAATGTATTAAGGAAATAGGTTTTATTGGTTTGAAAACTGCTACGTATTTACCTGCTAATTAAATAATTAACAAGACATAAGTTTCAAAAAGTAAAACCCGACTACGGTCGGAAAAAATAGCCTATGACATTCTGGTAATTAAGAAGAATCGACTGATATCTCGCTTGTCAAAATCTCAAAACATACACAGGTAAACTACATGGGAATACCTACTTAACACGTTGAGTGCGAAACCAGATCTGAAACACCTTGTCTATGCCTCGCTTACAGTGCGACTAAAAAAAGTATACAACTCTTTGTCGTGCGAAAGGCATAAATTCAATTTGGTTCGGTGTAGGAAAGAGATGAATATATATCTAAGATGTTTTATTAAAATAGAGTCCATTGGTGTGGCTACCTTAATACCAGATTTCTTCGGCCAGGTACCGCACAGAAGAGATAAAATTTCATCACAGTGCGAAAACAGGTTGAATGCTCCTGGTACCCCACGCACCTTGTACCGCACCCCGCGCTAGCTTCGTGCGGCTATTGTTGGATTTCATTCGATTGAAACGCATGGGTCGACATGGTGTAAAGACCGACGAAAAGGTGCCGTAAAAAAAACGATGTTCGTGAAGACAGTGGTGACAATAATTTTTATTTCTCACCACTAAAATATGCAGAAAACTTCCCTTATTCAGTGCGGCACAGGGTGCATAAGACCCTGTATTTTATTATAGCTATAACTTTTAAACAAAACAAGCTGTTGACGTACGCCTTCAGGTTCATGTCAATTAATTCATTACTGTTAATATTCAAAGCAAAAAAAAAAACATATATATTTTTACATGAAGCCAAAAAAAAGGTTTTAGTTTCTTAAACGTTACAGGGGTTTTTTTTCAGCCATGTACCGCCACAATGATAGTTTATGATCAGGTGTACAACGCCTTGTACAGCAGAAATGGAAAGAATAGAAAAAACACTGCCGCTTTGAACGTGTTAAAGCTGAGTCGTTATGAAATTTTTCATCATTACGATTCATTTAGCTACCAAAAGTTACAGAATACATATCAAAAACACGTGTACAAAATTAACTTACTAGGGCTGAAGTCCAGATATAATTAAATTGCGATGTGACAGCTTCGCTCCTTTAGGGAGACCCGTGGTCCCCGACGAATAAAGTATCAGAGCAGTTTGCTCGGCTCCTATTAAAACGACATCCCTTGTAAAATATTATTTCAATTATTCAGTTTGCACAACTAAAACTCGGTTATTGTGTTGTCGGTTCCGTTATAATGAATTCTTGTCGAATAAAATACGTTAGATTTAATTTGAGACAAATTGTACTACATTTCGAGTTGTCAGGTTGGAAATCGAGTTTGGAAACCGCAATGAAATTACTGAGCTAATTTTGTAAAGCATTTACTAATTTAAAGGTTTGCAATATCAGTAGTCTAATTCTGACTTCAAGGTTTTCGTTTATATTTATCTTTTAAACTAGCTGTGCCCGCGGCTTTGCCCGCCTGGTTATTTCATTTAAAAGTAGCTCATACGTGTTATTCCACGACCAACAGTATCTACACTACATTTTTTCAAAATTTGTTTAGTCGTCAAAACGTTTTTTATCGATTACTCGGCATTTACTCTTCGGATTGAGATACTAAGTACCCAAGTCAAAACCTAAGCTATCCAACTGTAAAAACCGCATCGCAATCGGTCCAGTAGTTTTTACGTGATGCGCGAACAAACATACATATAAACAAATAAATAAACAAACAGACAAACAGACAAACAGACAGACATGATTTAAATAAAAAAAAACTTGTTCAGTAGCTATTTTAAGTGCAATAGTTTTGTTTTAATTATCTTTTTGTGCAGACTATTTCATTCCTATTGTTTTATTATAAGTATCTAGATAGATAGATAGACTTACATCACGATAATATGTTGTGAGTTCAGAGTAAAATTATTTCGAAATAAAATCTATTATTACCTACAACCCAAATAAAAAAACGAATTTCTAGTTCCGTATGGAAATTGCATTACAGGTTGTAATATGATATCAAGTTCTCCTATAATGTGGCTGGTCAGTAAAACTGGGTGTTAAAACTTACCGTTAAAATAATCAGTTTTAAATGAATCGATGTCAACATTAATTGATACGAGGTTTTTGAAATTAGTTACACTTTCTTGTGTATCATTTCCAAACATGAAAAATTTCTTTATAAAATCCAATCTTTTCATTGTTTCGTAATAAGTCGCATACGTTTTTGGTGAGAGAAACATGAATTTGGGTTTTGATATTTTTGTTGTGTGTACCAATTCATCTGAAAAAAGTTATAGCGTAAATGTGATTCAGGTTGCAAATTCATGTAACATGTTACAGTCCAATACAATAATAATAGACTAGAGTCGCAAATGAGATAAAGTACTGCAGCTTTTTGTCCTTACCTTTGCTATAAGCACTATTAATGAAAGTGACAACAGCTCCAGTGGCCCAGCAAGCAAAGGCAGTGATCAAGAACTCAGTCCTATTCTCACTGCAGATGCCCACTACATCACCAACTTTGATCTCAAGTTGCTTCAGAGATGTTGCAGTATTTACTACCTGCTGGGCCATTTCACCGTAGGTAACATATTCGTGAGTTTCTCCATTGATCTTGAAAATAAAAAGACTATGAAAAAAGGTTATATGTCAGTTGTACCATAGACTAGTACCATTGATGGTACAAGTGACGCAAGTTTGTATCCTTAGTACAATCAATGGTACTAGTGTAGTGACACTAATAAAAAAAAACGTTGAGGTAAAAATCTATAATTATAATAAAGCAGTATGTAAAAAATCCTGTAAAACGAATATAACTATAAAAAAAAATTGGAAGTAGCAAATGATAATATAACTAGCTTAAAAGCTAAAAAAACACACCTGCCCTACCAAAAAGAACTTTTGCCAATAAATTATATACCGTTGGAATGTTCTTATCAAGGCCTTCAATTTGATACCCATATATTAAAATTCAAATATAAATTTTTCGAATATAAAATGGTGTCATACTGAGGCCAAATTGAATGTTTTCAAAAAAAAAATTGCCAATGTTACTCGGGGATGTAAGGATTCTAACGATACTCCATACGTCTAAATCTGTTCAGGCATTTAAAAGTTATGGTGGAATAAAGACACTCACATACACACATACATGATTGCTAAAAACAATACACTCCTATTTTTGGGTAGTCGTGTAGAAAAATAGTGTCTGTCTTTTTCTGTCTGTCGTGAACATGCGTTCGCGCATCACGTAAAAACTACTGAACCGATTGAAATGCAATTTTCATTGATAGATAGTATAGGATTTGACTTAAAACCTCATGTACCTACTTTGTATCTCAATCCAATAAATAGAAGCCGAGCAATCGATAAAAACTATTTGACGGCTAAACGAATTTCAATGAAACATATAGTCTATTGTACTTTATAGTTACTTTTGGTCCTGGAATAACACATAGTTTATTTTAACCCAGAATATTGACCAGGCGGTAAAAGCCGCGGGCACAGCTAGTGCATAATAATGTTAACATTATTGAAAGTATTTTCTGACGTAAATGATTTAATGTTATATTAATTAAACTGTTATAAATAGTCTTACCAACGCGATTATGTCTTTGTTTTTCAATAATCTATCCAACACAAATCTTCCATAGTTCATGTGAGACGGTAAATTTATTTTTTTATAATCGCTGTATATTACACACGGACTTGTATATTTTGTCATTTTTAGTTATCTATCACGGATGAGATATTACCGGGCGAGTGTCTCAAGCAAACTAACCAAATATTATGAAGATACGTAACGCAGGACTGATAACGCTGCTGATAATAAGAAGTTGTAGTAGTTAGGTATGTTAGAAAGTGACAGCAATTGTCTTTATTGCGTTATATCATTACATGCAAATGATGGAATAAACTCTCACTCACGATTATGATTATATTTTATTTAGTAGGTAGGTACGTCAAACTGTCGTAACTCTTGCAAAAGATCACTCCAATTTACTTATATGCCGGAATATTGCCACAGTTTTTGCTGAAAACGGCTACAATTATTATTACTATTATTGCTATTCTATTATTACTATCATTCTAAGCTTTTGTTATGCTTTCACTTGGAGTATAGGTACATACCTACACTCCGAGTGATAGCATAACAGAAGCTTACATATTCATAGATACTCTTAATTGAACATAATAAAATATAATATATTGTAGGTAGCTATTGTAGAATCACTCACAAAAGAAAGCACGAAATCCAAATAAGTACCTACACTCCGAGTAAAATCATAACAAAAGCTTACATACTCATAGATAATCTTAATTGAACTTAATAAAATATTAATATAGTAGGTCTATTGTAGAATCACAATGAAAAGTACGATATCTATATTATCAGTTTAATTCCCTTCTTTACAAAAAAACTGTATCAGCTGATCTTTTTGAAAAAGTACACATAAGGTAACCAAGATGTTCATTTGTCCAGAGAGTTATAATGCAAAAATCACAGAAAATACAATCAAAGTTACTTCATATTGATAATAGACCTTCGTGCAATGGAAACAATAGTAATAAGACTAACAATACAAAAAACTATAATTACTACTTACTTAATTTTTATTTATATCTTAAGTTAATAATAATATATTATCATAATATAATACAATGTAATATACTAATATTTTCCACAATATGTAATGTTGTGGACTAAATGATTAATAGGGCATTATGCCCGGAGAGGTTGAAAAATACCTAATACGAGTATGAGAGGGCAACATGATAAGAACTATTAGAAAAACAAATAAAACCTTCACCTATTGGGCATAAAATACGTTTTATTTAAAAAAAAGTTTTATATTACCATAATAAAATCAATATGACAGGTACGAATAGGTACTACTTAAATATCAAATTAAAACTAATATAAATCCAATAATAGTTTTATGGATACTCAGACTTTTAACATATATGTAATAAACTAATAAGCAAACTTAATGATGTTGCTATAACAACAGTAGGGGAAAGGTGTACGAGATGATCTTCTAACTGTGAATGCCTATATGGCAAAGAATACTCAACATAATTATTTTTTTAATTTTAATGTGGCTTTGTACAGTCAGATTATCTAGCTAAGTATTGGCATACTTATATAGACCATCAAGTACACTAGTGTCCATGATGTTTCCTGGGTTATGGGCATGATTATCCCAGAGAATTTCTGATGATAATTCAATTAAAATAATGACTGTTATTAGTAAATAAATTTAACACAAATAATGTCGTTTAAGATGTATGTAATCGATATTACGGATAAAGCGTTTTATCCATAATATTGATTACGTACCTTTTGGTCCCTTTCATACAAAATAGCATTGGCCAACTTTTAAATCAATCATTATAAAAGTACCTACTAAAACTACATTTATAGCGATAAAAACTGTCTGGTTTTCATCCTATGCCTAATGTTTAGTTATTATGTTATAATTACGCGACTCTATTTTGTAACAAATAATATAATTAAAAAGAAATACTCTAGGTGATTCTAAGGGATTACCTTATACCCAAGCATAAAGATCGTCTCACCCCAAACCCAACTTTAATATTTCAAGTTCCATAATAGATTTCTAAGTTGTGTGCTTCTTCCGCTCCTAATTTAAATGAAAATTGAGCATTTTTTGAAAACTGCAAATATAAGCCATTTTAACCAAATACGAAAAAAGTTAAAACTACAAATTTGGTTCCTTTTTTTTGTCAAGCGATTTATCAATCGATTCGTATTCATTGCAAGAGTTTAATAGGCTATTTTTTACCCGATCGTAGTCGGGTTTTAGTTTTTGAACTTAGATCTTGTTGTAAACATCGCGGCGCTCAAATGTACCTTAATCATCAAATTGCGCAATAATCACGCATCAACGACCAGACACTGTGATCAATAAGTTTAAACTATAATATTAATCACATGGCCCGATTTTTATAAATAAATATATTAGGGACATTTCCACACCAATTACCTAGCCCCAAACTAGGATACCCTGTGCTATGGGCACTAAATAACGGATAAACATACATAGATAAGAATATTACATCCATGACTCGGAAACAAACATTTCTGCTCATCACACAAATGATTGCTCCTTGCAGGATTCGAACCCGCAGGATTTGACTTGACATTATTCATACTAACCGGGCATTATAAATAATGCCCTAAAATCACCTGGTCCATAAAATATACATAATAAGTGAATGTACATACCTAAATCTGTAACTTAATTACTAAGCAGCGAACTATTCCAGGCCAAGTTGAAACCAATACTAGCTCCTCAGTTTACCAAACATCCAAATGCCTCAAATAAACCCTTTTTACAGTTCTCACAGTACAAATCCAGTTAGGATGGAGACGTTTACAACTTGCTGGCTGGTTTAATTAGGCTCTCCCGCAATATACGACGCAGTATTTTACCGCTGGGGTTCTTAGGGATTTCTTCAGCGAATCGCACACCTCCTCGCAGCCTTTTCCACGGCGACACCTAGAATGGGATTAAGTGGTCGTTAACGGTCCTATGGCGGTGATAAAAAGCTTGATAGTCAATGCAGTTCTGAGGCTTGCCTGTTTGTTGAGTTTGTTTATAGAGAGTAAATTAAAGTTTAGTTATTAGGTCTATTTGAGTCCTACTACAAACTCCGATAAATTCATAATTTGTATTAGATTAACTATGTGAAATAAGTAGGTATATCTTTGTCATTCATTGTAATTTTTTTTTGGTTTTGTAAGCCCAGGATTATGTTTATGGAAGACGAAATCGTGAGTAAGCAGTTTCAAAATTTTATTTTGAGTAATTAAACTCTGTTATTTTTATAACAACATGACTTCAATACGGTAGTGAAAATAGCATTCAACTTGTAATCAAGAACTAGTTCACCCCAATTTTAGAAATGAAGGATCAAACTTATAAAAAAAATTGGTAACAAAATTTTACCTCCTTTTTGCACAAGTGACATTTAAACCTTTTTTTCCTTCTTTTTACCTTCGAATCAACAAATTGGATGATTTCATGGCTAGTAACATTATATCCAGGTCTCTTTACAACGAAGGCGGTCGGTAGCTCTCCAGCTTCCTTATCTGGTGTACCCAGAACTGCCGCGTCTCTTACGCCTGGATGCTTGAGTAGAACTGCTTCCAATTCTGAAGGGGGCACCTGAAAAAGGTAACATTTGGATAGACTAACTCTGGCGCTAATTGAGATGATCCAGAAGTTAAGAATATTGTGATTTTCTGAATCCTAATGACAAATAAGGACTAAATTTGACAAAACAATATTGATCTTAACGCCTTGTTTTCTGGTTCAAATTCGAATGAAAACAGATCCGCCACTGAGGTGGTAATCCTCAGACAAATATTTAGTCTAAGCTTCATGTGGTGCAATCACAGAAATCGGATCTATACATAATGATATGTGATCTATACATAAGTATAGATAACTTAACGTCAAGGTCTGTACCCTTCGACTATATAGCCAATTTCCCATTTTGAAATGGTGTTTGTCGACTTGTCGGAATCTGATAACATGATAATTATTCAACGACCACTCGATTAAAATAATCTTTGACCCTACAGCCATGAAAGATTTGGTGGCACTTTTTATTTTATGTCGCAAATAAAATGACTCTTTTTTAAAAATTATTTATCATGTTATTGTTACATAGGTATCCGATAAAACAAACTCAGTGCTATATCAGACAGAGGCACTGCTTAGTGTTATCTTATCTATAGCGCTGCTTGTGAAGTTGTGACCGTTTTATCGAGGATAAGTAGGTATGTAATATTATTGTTAATATTTATGGTATGAAAAACATAATAAAACTTTTTTTTAACTTTTTTCATTTATTTTATTATTTTCTTTAATATACTACTATGTTATTCTTTGGAAAAAAATATTAAACAATAGAAATTAAATTTAATGTGTGAACTTCTGATTAGATTCCGCAGTTTTTCTACATCTACATATTATATTATATATGTAATTATAATGAGGAAAAATTTGATTGTTTGTATGTTTGTTTGTAATGAATAAACTGTAAAATACGGAACCTGTTAACCGTAACCCTGTAACCCTTAAAAATTTACATTACCAGCAAATAACATGAACAGTAAATTATTTTTCAAAAAAGTAATCCCTGCAAAAATTGCAATAATGTAACCCAAGGTATCATACATATTGAGCGGAATGACATGTTAATAATAAATAATCATAATAAACAAATTATTGCACCAGAATTAAGGGAAAAATATATAAATGAAATAATTTAAAAAACAGGCACAGTGGGCGGTCTTATCGCTAAAAGAGATCTCTTCCAGACAACCTTTTTGTTTCCTTGTTGTCATGGAAACAAAATAATAATGACATGTTGCCATGGAAACGAATTAATAACAAGTCTGTCAAGTACGTGAGTAATAATGCAGTTTTCTATGGTCAAAAAACCAACCATGATCGTTGCTACCAAAGATTTTGATTTACGCTTCCTGGTGTATTTTTGTCAGAAGTTACGACGGGTATAAAAATGCTAAAAGTAAGAAGAATGCCACAATTTGAGCGCTACGTGTGCGAAGCCGGGGCGAGTCACTTGTAAATAATATTCTTGAATCTTACTTGCCAACCCTTGTATTTGATAAGTTCTTTTATCCTGCCGACAATGAAAATATAACCTTCATCATCGTAATAGCCAATATCACCAGTTTTGAAGAAATCATCTTCCATAAATTCGTCCATATTCTTTCCTATGTAACCTTCAAATACTGCAGACCCTTTAACACACAGCTCTCCTTGCTGACTTGGGCCTACTGTTTTACGAGTCTCAATATCCACGATCTGAAAAGCAAAGAATAACGAAATTGCGGTAACTATGGAGTAAAATTTATCCGAAGAGGATGTCGAAGTGAGATACCACACGGAAGGCCCAATCACCATTCTTGTCATGTGTTTTTTTTGGGTGAAATATAAATAACTTTCCTCTGTCGAGTTTTTGCAATAATTCTATTGACTCTTTCATGAGATGATTAGGTGCGACGGGGAAGCGACAGCGATTCCGTTAAAACAAACCCCCATAAACATAAAATGGCGGTGGCACAGGCGACGCGCGAAATTTATTTGTTTATATTACTCGTTGTTTTCAAATGTAGCTACTCCGCACTTAACAAAAATATACATACATTCTTAATTTTACTATTGTTGAATATCAATGAGCTGATCTGTCAAATATAGTTTTAGTTTATTTTTTCCCAACAATGGCATATTATATTTAAAAGATTTCAGAAGATGACCAAAAGTTAGTCGGTTCTATATTTACAAAGTTGTCAAATATTTTATATTTGGCCAAACTTTCAAGGTGTTAAACATAAAAAAAAATTGCCTTACTGAGCAGTAAAAAGAAGTTGGTTTATTATGTTTATCAGACTATGTATGTATGTAAGTATGTATGTATTTATGTATGTCTGTCTGTCTGTCTGTTCCTTTGTGTCACTATACATAGACCAAACGCGTAGACCGAATTTGATAATTCTTACATCAACCGATTTGTCTTAATCTTGCGAGTGCTACTAAAGTGTCCGTAATAAATATTCAATATGGCGACAACCAGTTGTGAAAAGAATAAAAATGTATGTCAACGATCTATGTAAAGTTTATCATTGTATACGTATTTGAAAATCATCTTTAGGTTTCTCTTATTATTTTCCATTTAGAATACCATTTAGGATCTATAACGATTTAAAGTTGGTTAGCAACCGTTCTATTTTTTTTGGCTCATTTAAGTTTTGTTTGAAGACAGGTTTTTATCACTTTCGATGGTAGCCTAGCTAACAGTTTAATAGTGCAACTTAGAATCCAACGATACCGGGATCGGTCCCAGGATCCGAACCAATGACTTTTCTAAGTAATGTGCAGGTTTCCATCGCTCCGTGCTTCGGAGGGCACGTTAAGCTGTCGGTCCCGGCTGTTATAGATTAATAACAGTGGTTAAGCTATGTCAGAGGCCTTCGGACGGCCTGACAAACTCTGACACCAGAGGCCAGCACTACCTTATACGACAAACAAATCACTTTCGATTATGTCTGGTTGGATAGCAAAATTTACTAGTAAGGAGCCTGTACTCTGCATTAATACCTTCACAGTGATCCCCGCGACAACTCGTCCCACGCTTCCATATTTGCATGCAGTATCTCCCTCTCTTGCTATAACTCCGCTCGTCTCCGTCATGCCGTATCCTTGCAACACGTGATGCAGACTTGGAAATCTGTTGAAAACAAATGTGAACATTATTATTGATTCATGTTTATTTATTCAGATCTAAAACTATCGGTGGTGTGAAATCCACATTGAGTTACTTTTGGTTAGTATGACTTTAGGAGGTTTTTTAATCTACGTTTTTTGGACGATGGGCTTTGCTTTATATTTACGATATCATTGTTGATGTTAACTACATATTATGCAGTCTAAGGTGGACCACGCTTTCACGATTCTCCCACTATTAAATTCTAGACTTGGAGAGTCCCAATTACTTGCATTAGTTAGTTGTCTCACCATCTCTGTTTCATCCTATAGTGAAAATCAAATCCTATACCAAAAGACTTGGTCCAATATGAACATCTGTGCTCATGCTTAGTGACGATGAACTGAAGTGTCATATTTAAAGCCTATATATAGTTGTTTGCTTGCTGGTCGTATGAGGCAGTGCTGGCCTCTGGTGTAGAGTTTGTCATGCTGCCCGAGGGACTCTGACATGGTTTATAGTTTGCTGCAGAAATTCTAGCATGTGTTTTTTTTAAAACACGCGACCTTTTACTCTTCTTGTTCAGATTTTCTGTTTCGAAAACGAGAGAGACGTTACCTGGTTTTAACTTCATCAATAGTTGATGTTTCAAGCGGTGCTCCTCCACTAATCAAAATTTCAACGGAAGTCAAGTCATATTTATCCATAATCGATGATTTGCACAAAGTAACTAGTGTTGGTGGCGCCACAAGACAGTATCCGACCTAAAATAAATATTTTGTTAACTTAACATAATGGTTTTTCTATACAAACCGAAAAAAAACTTCCATATAATAAAAAAAACATTAGAACCTTATATCTCTCTATACAGCGCAGGTATGAGTCCTCAGCGAATCTTGATAAAAAGACAATAGTTTTGCCGTACGTCAAGCCATCTGTTGTGCATTGGAGTCCCATAGTGTTAGCAAATGGAGACACAGTTAGTATTGTCAAAGGGCGATACGTTACACTGAAAATATAAGGCCACTTATACGAGTAGTTAAGGCTATGTATGCTATCAATTTTTTGTCCTGCTTGTCCATATTGAGCGGAAGAGGTGACGAATTGAATGATTTTGAACGACATACGGGATATATATGTAGAAAAATCGCTGCAAGAATCTAGATCAACCATGTTTCCTTAAGTTGAAAAACTAGTTAAAAGACTGAAAAATACATATCTGTATATTAACATTGTGACTTGATTAGAAGTAGGTATTACATATTTAATTTAATATCACGAGAGTGACATAATAATATTAGGTCACTCTCGTGATATTCCTCATTTATCAAAATCCATCAAGCCACTTTAGGCTCTAGTATTTGTACTATAAGTAGGACGCGCCAAAAGAACATACAAACATATAGCCTAAAAACATAACTCTCCGCAATCGGGTAAAAAAATCACACTTATCTTCTACATTTTTAAGGTAATTAGGTAGATCCTACCGATAGCCAGTTCAAATTACGCTGCTTGATCTAGATATTTTATACATGTTACTTCTCGGGCCTAAGGCTGTTTAACATGCAAGCCCTAATATTATGTAAGGTACTTACGGAACTTGATAGGCAGTAGTAATGTAATTTAGATGAGTCAGCCTTACCCCCTTGGGCAGACCCGTCGTGCCAGATGAATAGAGAATTAGGGCCGTATGTACTCGACCTAGAAACAGGGATCTTAAGTAATTTACTACCCGAGTTAATTAACCTATTAATTTGCATATTGAACGTCGTTATCCATATCACGATGGTCTGTTTTTTTTGCTGCCATTACCTAGAGGTTTGGTATAATCACCATGCTTGGCAGGTGTCTTGGTGATCGCCGTAGAAGTTAATACTAAGTTAATGCAAGAATATGCTTCCGTCCATTTCCTGAACTCTCCTTGATGGTTCTCACTGCACCCGCAGGATGAGAAGGGTGAACATATGATAGAGCTGAGCCCACCACAATATGACCATGTCACATTATTAGTCACATTTAAAAGCTTCACTTTACTGATAACGGGTATTTACATTTGACTAAAACGCTTAGTTTTACAACACGTCACAAAGCTAAATAGTTGCAAAGACTTTAAGTTTCTCATAATATTATGTAATGTTTTAAGAATATTTGTGTTTCTAAACAACTCATCATCATCATCAACAACCTGTATCCACTGCTGGACGTAGACCTTTCCTAATACAAACCACTGAGCTCGCTCTGTGGCCCTGTGGTGGTGTGACGACCTGCGAAAAACAGCTGGCAGAAAATGGACGAGGAGAGCTGAAGACCGAGTTAAAATAACTTGTGTTACACTAAATGATAATTACTAATATCTAATCGTTATAATCTAATCTTACCATAAAAATTTGCTCCTTTGTAACATTCCATGTCTACAAAATTTCCCGCTAGTTCCTCAAAATATATGACATCAGTGCGACCTTTGTCCTTTCCAAAGACAAAGTACTGTTTTATCATGTTATGGTCCTTCAAAGTGTTGTAATGGACGTCGTAGGCGACGGGAGATAGAAACACGTATTTCGGGTTTGAGATGTTCGCTATGTAGATTATTTCGTCTGAAGATAAAAGTCTTAGTTCAAGAGTATTGTATATATGGGCAAATATTCAGTATATGGCATTTAATTGTAATATCAGATTACCTCGACTATAAGCGCAGTTGAGGAACGTTAAGACAGCACCAGAGTACATCACTGCTATGGCAGTTGTGATGAATTCTATTCTGCTTTCGCTGCAGATCGCTACCACTTCACCTTCTTTCACTCCTAGTTGAACCAGTGAATGAGCTACATTAGCTATATTTTGTGCCATCTCTGCAAACGATATTTGCTCATTTGTGTCACCATCCACCTTGAATAAAAGCACAAATGAAAAAAAAACCCTGACCTCCTCCTCACCCGCCTTATAGCTAAGAAGAATATCAATCACATCAGTTTTCAAATATAAAAAACCGCATCTAAGTTGGTCCATTCGTTTGGGAACTACGATCCTCACCCCTTTTCCCCCCATTATAGTTAAGAACCATTTCGTGCACATCAGCTTTCAAACAAAAAAAAACCACATCAAAACCGGTCCATTCGTTTGGGAGCTACGATGCCACAGACAGAGACACGGATATACGCAGTATGATACAGTGATACAAACCTAAACTTATAACACCCCCCGCGTTGAAGTACGGGGCATAATAAATCATGAGCCACCAACTAATATATTTAAACAAGCACAAATAAAAAAAAATATAACCCCCGACTTTGCACCCCCCATTATAGCTAGGAAGCATCTCGATCATATCAGTTTTCAAACATTAAAATCGTTCCATCCATTTGAGAGCTACGGTCGTCACCCACATTCCGCCTCATTATAGCTAAGACCCATCTCAATTAACGCAGCTTTCAAATAAAAAACCGCAGCTAAATCGGTCTTTTCGTTCGAATGATACGATTCCCCCCCCCCTACCCCCATCCCCCCACCCCCTCCATCCTCCCTTTATAGCTATGAACTATCTCGTTTACCCTAGCTTTCAAACATAAAAAAACACAGCTAAATCGGTCCATTTGTTTGGAAACTACGATTTTCACCCCCACCCACCCTCCCCCATTATAGCTAAGAACCATCTCGTTTACCTCAGCTTTCAAATATAAAAAACCGCAGTTAAATCGGTCTATTTGTTCCCCCTTTTCTCACCTCCCCCCTCCTCCCTCCCACTCCCTATATATCTAAGAACTATCTCGATCACTTCAGCTTTCGAACTGAAAAAACCGCATCCAAATCGGTCCATTCGTTTGGGAGCTACGATGCCACAGACAGACAGACACACACAGTGATACACACCTTAAACTTATAACACCCGTCTCTATTCGGGGCTTGAACCTGGGTACCTTCTCTGTTAGGTAATCCAGTCATTGCATTAAATGTTAACAAGTAATCGTAATTTGCTATTTTTTTAAGATATTTCAAACAGGAAATTATGCATCTTATACTTAGGTAGTGTAAAATTTTAATCTAGAAATAACCTACCAACATTCATATTTGATTTTGATATAGCTACGCAAATTCGCATAAAATAGACGTTGAAAACAAAAATATTTAGAAGGTACTTACCATGGCAATTTTGTGTCCGTATTCTTTGATTCTATCCAAAAACACTTTTCCATAATTCACGTGTGAAGGAAAACTAAAATTGTAATCACCATTGACTATATTTTCTTTTAATTCACTCAAATCCATTATTGTAAAATTTAAAGGTGACTTCTTTATTTTTTTATAAGTATTGCAGTATTTATTTTAGCTCGACTTTTCCTCGGCAAAACAGAAAAACTATGAAATTGTTAGGTTTCTGTCATTCGTAGTGTAAATAAGCAAATATTATCATATTATCAGCTACAAACAGTAAGTTTGCCAACTGGTACTGATTACTTGAATTATCAAATCTGCAAATGATATATTTTGATAAGTTTTTTTTTGTATGACAGGGAATTTTCCTGAGATCGATAAGTACGAGTATATAGGACTGTTTCATTGAGTTTCTGATGATGATCAGCAAAAAATCAGAGGCAAATACGACGACTTGAAGACTGGTTGGCCGAATGATTAGCGACCCTGACTTTGAAGTCAACCAACGGTCGCAAGCTTGAATCCTGCTAGGTGAAATCATTTGTGTGATGAGCAGAAACGTTTGTTTCCGAGTTATTGATGTAATATTCGTATTTATGTATGTTTATGCGTTGTCTAGTACTCATAGTACAGAGTATCCTAGTTTGGGGCTAGGTAATTGGTGTGAATTGTCCCGAATATATTTATTTATATATATTATAATGCGATAATTCTGTGGAAACTAGAAACATCACTTTGGTTTAGACTTGATTAGAAGGTGAAACTTCTGTTAAATCCAGAACTCAAGAAACCTAAAAAATAGAAGTTTCTGTGTATTTGAGTTCCTAAGTTATTCCAACGCATAGCTTTACTGAAAAACGCATGAAGTAATAAGATTATTCCAATGCATAGCAGGAGTAAAATACGAATGAAGCTGTAAAATTATTTAATGCATAGCTTTACTATAATACGCATGAAGCAATAAGATTATTCCAATGCATAGCTTTACTAAAATACGTATGAAGCCGTAAGATTATTTAATGCATAGCTTTACTAAAATAAGCATGAGGCTATAAGATTATTCCAATGCAAAGCTTTAGTAAAAAACTCATGAAGCTATAAGATTATTCCAATGCATAGCTTTACTAAAATACGCATGAAACTGTAAAATTATTTAATGCATAGCTTTACTATAATACGCATGAAGCAATAAGATTATTCCAATGCGTAGCTTTACTAAGATACGTATGAAGCCGTAAGATTATTTAATGCATAGCTTTACTAAAATACGCATGAGGCTATAAGATTATTCCAATGCAAAGCTTTAGTAAAAAACTCATGAAGCAATAAAATTATTCCAATGCATAGCTTTACTAAAATACGCATGAAGCTATAAAATTATTTAATGCATAGCTTTACTATAATACGCATGAAGCAATAAGATTATTCCAATGCATAGCTTTACTAAGATACGTATGAAGCCGTAAGATTATTTAATGCATAGCTTTACTAAAATACGCATGAAGCTATAAGATTATTCCAATGCAAAGCTTTAGTAAAAAAACGCACGAAGCAATAAGATTATTCCAATGCATAGCTCTACTAAAATACGCATGAAACTGTAAAATTATTTAATGCATAGCTTTACTATAATACGCATGAAGCAATAAGATTATTCCAATGCGTAGCTTTACTAAGATACGTATGAAGCCGTAAGATTATTTAATGCATAGCTTTACTAAAATAAGCATGAAGCTATAACATTAATTCCTTTCCATCCAAAGGTTGTCTGGAAGAGATCGCTTTTTAGCGATAAGACCGCCCATTGTCCCATTTATTTTATATAAATGTTTTAGTTATTATTGTATTTTTTGTTCTATGTGGTGTACAATAAAGAGTTATCTATCTATCTATCTATCTATCTATTATTCCAATGTAAAGCTTTAGTAAAAAAAACGCATGAAGCAATAAGATTATTCCAGCAGTTCTAGGAAGCCAAAATTTTTGTAATAGTTCTTAGTCTGCAAACTAAGGGAAAAATAGAAAAACTGAGACTTCCTATTTACCAACAGAACTAGTAGTATTTTTATGTTTTAGCGAAAACATTATCTGATCTATAAAAAAAATACGTTCATTAAAACACACAGGTTACTTTTAATCCTGATAAATGGTCAGGCAGGCATAAATGCGGGTACAGCTAGAGTCAAATAATATTCTATAAAAGGAATAAAAACGCCTAAGAACTTTAAACTCCGACGCCGTTGGAGAATACACAATGTATAATATTTTTTCATTAAATCTTGTTATTTACGTCATCATAACCTTTGATGGACTTTAATAATACATTAAGTTTGCTATATGAGGATAGCCGATGATCTGCAGCACAGTTTTATATTTTTTGCAAGACACTTGATTGTAAAACGTCTATTCAAATTCAGGTACATATCGCTATAGCTGTTCAACAAAACAATCACGATGAGTCAGATCGTGAGAAGAGCTAGTTCCTACTTAAGCTCGTGGGCGGGCTGGTCCTGTGAATACGCTGGCGCAGGCGCACGCAACCCTAGGTTAAACAGCGAAGATGGTGCAATAAAACCAACGATTGAACTGTCGATAAGTGGTCAACAAAGTTTCGTTTAAAATTCCAACTGGGCGCTTAGTCGCTATGCCACACGACATTGCGACGTTGTGGAGACCTCAACCGCCAAATTGAAATCAGCGCCATCTAATGTCATACCAAGCGAACTAAATCAAAACGGTTCACAAATGGTGCAAAAGTACACTTAAAATCCTGAATAGCGCAAACGATATTCTCGCTGCGAATTAGAATGTAAAGAATTTCCAATGAGGACAGCTCTCCCCGGACCAACAATACCTGAGACTCGGTCGGAAGTACTTCCCGTGATAATGGAGGAGCTTCAACAGTGGATACCTATACCTACACCTACCTATCCACTTCCACACCTTTACCTCCACAGTGACATTACTACAATTCACGAAGATATCATAACGCGACTCGCGTGTTTGAACAGTTGAAGCTAATAAGGGCTATGCTGTTTTTTTGTTTAGTATGAATTTACATCGATTTGCCCGTTTAGAGCAAGAATATAACCGCAAGAAACCGACTCAACCATATCATGTTACGAATAATACTTACTTACAACATTATCTTTATGCAAACGGGAAGTTTAGTTCATATTTATATCCGAAGATACGCTGACCATTGTAGCACATATTAGTGTGTACATATTCGTACCTCCATGCTAAATTATTCAAAAAGTATGTGTTTGTGTTTTTACCCGACTAAAACTAGCGCGAAGCAAGGGTAAGGTAATGAAGTTGGGCCATGTATGTATATGTGGCTATGTGGATGTTCCACCATAGATAGCGTCGCCCCTATGGGTCTGATTTTTCCCCTAGGTGTCAATAGATTCGTCTTCAGGTATAGAGTGTAATAGGCTCTTTTTTACCCAACTACGGCAAGGCAAAGTAAGGGTCATGTCTTCAAACTAAAAACTTGGCCCAATTTTGACAAGCGAGGTATTAATCGATTCGTCTTCATATAGAGTGTCATAGGCTATTTTTACCCGACCGTAATTGGGTTTTAGTTTTTGAACTTATCTCTTGTTTGCCACACCGCTCCGTTTAACGGCTGAACATTTTGTTGAAATTTAGTAGATGTTTTAGTTCGAGGAATGACACAGGATACTTTTTATCATTGTCCACACAGGTAGCCGCAGTGCGCAGCTAATTTAATACAGATACTAATGAAAATTAAGGTATCTAAATAATTAAATCACTTAAAATTTAAAATTTATTTATGGTTTAAAATGTTAACAAACCTAGAATGAGGGGTATAAAAGCAAATACGCTTCAGTCAAAATTATTCATTTTTTTATTGGCCATATTGTAGCTACGAGTAATTAAACTAGCAAAATTATCGTAAAAACGTATGATTTCAAAGACACTTATGTCCAAGTTAAAATATACTCCGAAAGTTGATAACTAAATAAATAATAATAAAAATTGATAACATGCAAAGCCGCTTCGATCCAAATTCTGTTAAAAACTAATCCGCTTCTGTCACATACGACAAATCAGAGGCCGTTAAATAATGGCCTCTGATCGGTGAAACGCAAACATGATTCAGTCCAATGTTAAAATGCAAAGATACCTGAGTCCAACTTTCTTCATCAATTATTTCGAAGTCTATGAAAATTTGATTAGTTTAGATTAATCATTTTTTATTTTATACAGTTTTCCGCCCGCGACTTTTTACGCGCGGACTACTGATTATCGCAAAAAAAAAGCATCTTGAGCTCTTCTAGGATATTAAAAAACAATGCAAAAGTAGGTATAGCACGAATGCTCTTAATGTTTTTTGACAGACTTGTTATTTCGTTTCCATCGCAACCATAGACCATTCTTTGATGGCAACCGTTCCTTACTATGAGTAATCAACATTTTCCAACTTTCCCGTAGAAACTTACAATTTTCCGGGATAAAAAATATCCTATCTTTTATTCCAGGGTATAAGCTATCTTCATTCTAAATTTATTCAAAATCCGTCCAGCCGTTATCGCGTGAAAGCTTCCCAAACAAACAAACAGGCAACGTTTCACTTTTATATATTGGTATGGATGGATTCTTACTAAAGATACTGGCATTAAAATCTAGTCAAAATATATATTTCATACACCACAGATAGAATTTCACGATTATCTTGTTATGGGCGTTTTGTGACTGAGGTGTATTTGATTTAATAACCCTCTAACTGTAAACATAAGAAATGAAAAAAAGGGATATTTGCCGTGGATAGAGTTACCTATTGTTCACCCGCAGTCACTTCAGTTATCCGTGATCATGGCGCTTGCAACGGTTCCGAAATATCAAGAGCTCAATAAAAACATTATACATGGTAAATATCCCGTTTATAGATTATTACTATTCTATATATTTATTATTCTGTACAAAGTTATTTTTGCTCGAGTGTATTAAAACACAAATCTTACATTATGAGTTAGCATAAATAAAAACTCACGAGTTTTTTCCCATGCAAAAGGGGTTTGTCTGAGTGGTGAAAATATTCCCAATCGTCTTCTTTTCCGCATCTCTAGGATAATGTATTGGGTTTTCTCAATTATTTGATACTATTACATAATTATATACCGTTTACTGTGCAGGGTTTCAAAATAGCACAAAGAATCAAATTTGTGGACCCGTGGTGCGTGATTGACCCGATTACACTAACCTGATCATGTTATAAGTTTCAAATAGGATTTACTATTTATGATGTTATGCATCGGTGGATATATTATATTTTACCGTTTCACTTATCAATTTACCATCATACATATTTTATGCGTTCTCTCCAATATCTTTCGTATTTTTATCTTTGATGTAATTTATTTCCAATCTCCGCAATAAAAGCGACATTGTTCTACACCTACTGTTTATTTTTTGTCGGTTTACAGTCTATTTTGAGATTATTCCCATTGGGACGGGCGATGGTCTCAATGAAATTGCCCCCTGTAGTGATGGGACTAGAAATGTCGATAGACCGGTCCTTGGTACTTAATGTCCTTATTCATTAAGCTATCGGAAGACAGCGCCGCGGTGGTCGCAACTTGTAAAATAATGCTTTAAACATTGCACTTAAAGTTAATGGGTACTTAGAAGCAAAAAGTAAGGCGATGTTTGTGAAAGCATAATGAGAATCCAGAAGCAGTTATAATTTTATGGACGTTCTAGGAAGGGTAAGTGTCTGCTTCCGTGTTATTAAAACTAAGCCTTTTTTCATATTCAACAAAGGGCTTTTAATGAGCGCATTTATGGTTAGAAATTTGTTGCTAAATGGTACAAGAGAAGTGAAAGAAATTTCAAAATGGGACGCCTGCTTTTTATTTCTATATTAAAACATGGTATGGTCAGTTGGTCACAGCGTAAGGTACGGTACTTTGTACTATTATATATTCTGTCATAATTATCATCATCAGCCTATATTTGTCACTGCAGGACGTAGGCCTCTCTTAATGCACGCCACTAAGCTCAATCTTCAGCTCTCCTCTACCATTTTCTTCCAGCCGCTTTTCGCAGGTCGTCACTTCAACTGGCCACACGGCGCCCTACACTACGTTTTCCTAAAAGTGGTCTCCACTCGAGAACTTGTCTCCCCCAACGGTTATCGGTTCTTCGGGAAATGTGACCAGCCCACTGCCACTTCAATTTACTTATCCTTTGAGCTATATCAGTTACATTCTGTGGTACGGTATAAATTAAATAAACGTACAGGATTGGTATGGTCACTTCACTGATCGTTTGGCTTTGCGTTTACTTTGGACGTGGATGTGATCCACACACGATCCACACTTGAAATGTTTTGCCCCTTTCTAATGTTTCGAAAAGATATCAAGATATACAATCTGCTAATGAGTATAAGGTCTCATGTGGTCTCTTAATGACCCTGATAGATCACCTTCGCTTACAGTTCCATAAATTAAACCATAGCCCAATCAAGCGAAGGCATCCCAATGATACATGGACTTGTCCACGATATGCTAGCGCAAACAATAGGCCTGATTTGATTTAGATCATCAATACACTACGTCCATAATATTGGCGCATTAACTGAGCCAATATCTGCGCGCCCCGAGGTAATTATGGCGTAATCAGCCACTGCGTTATATGATATGGCTTTCATTAATTTTCTTTGTGCTCAGCCTGTTGGTATTGGTTTTTGCTTTTGTTTAAAATACATCTAGCATATTAATACAAGTGCAAAAAACACAAGTGATCATGATGATCTCTTATAGATTTGTGGATAACATGTACCGGTTATGACCGTGGCGAAATCTTTTGTTTTTTAAATCGAGGCCTGTTTTCGTTTTTTTGCATACAGCCCCTAAGAGATTAGTCTACAAATCTTCTTCTTATACTATCTCGATTCCTGGATTGAGAATAAATGGACAGCCAAAAAAAAATTAGCTACTGCGGGACGCCTGGCAGAGGTGTAAACATTAAAAAATAAAATAACTAAAACAACGAGCAACGTTTTGTACCACGCGCTCTCATTGGTCAACTGAGAATCAGCAACTCTTCTTCTTCATTCTTCTTCAATCTTCTTTTTCTTCATTCTTCATGTGATGGCTTATAACTTGAATATGGCCGATCTGAGGCGGAAAGAGCTGACGAGCCACGAGCGCTCGTGTCGCCAAACCACTCGATCGCCACGGCACGGCGCCGCACGCTCAATCACCACGCCAACAGTCAGCGTTACCCCCGTACTGCGCCATTAGATGTTTAAACATCAAAAAATAGATTCGTGTCGTAGTTTTGTAAACTCTAAGGAAAATAAACTTCACCTATGTAATTTACAAAAGGCAAAAAAATAAGATAGATTTTTTAGTTAACTCGGTAAGTATCAATCCATCAAAGCTTTAGTAGCGCTTTTTTTCGCACTGAAGTGACTTCACTTGACTCCTGTAATGTTGACAAAATGACTTTCTACCGAAATTACGTAACTTCCTATTTGGCATAACCGCGTTCATCTGACTCCATAAGCGAAGGTTCATGACGTAAACGTCCAAGTTTTCGCGTTCGTCGAAAATGACTAATGATATTTCTACTCGTAATGGAGTTTATACGTAGCTCGGTGATCGTGTTTGAACTTGGGCGTGATACACCCTGCATACATATTAAGTTTGGGTAAGTAGGTACACTTTGGGTAAAATACTTAAATATTATGTACAATAGGCTTATTATTAATGGACTTTTGCTATGTTGCAACCTTACTGCCTATCTTACATACCTACTTTATCTAAATCTCAGTGACACTTTTATTTATATATTTGTAATTTACATATTTTTTATTCTAGTTTATTACATTTGAAAAATTATAAAGCAAAAAAATTATGGAAAAAATGAAATCCCCGTAGAGTCTCTTGGTGCTCTCTGCTCTAACGGGTGTATTTCCTAAGCACCGGTAGAGTCAGAAGGGTAATTTATTTTCCAGTGTGAGATTTGTGAACTCTGTTAGCACATGAAAGGGAAATTTCCTTTTCAAACTCAAAGATACTTTTAGTTTATCTAAATTTTATTGATTCTCCTTGTTCATGAGATGCTAATTAAGTTTTAAGAAAATATCAGTCAAGTGTCCTAACATTTTGTTTTTTCGAGTTTAACTTAGAATTTGTCGACTGTGTTAATCTAGGTTACTGAAACCAGCCTTGTGTAACTTTCTCATTAAAAACCTACACAAGCTTCCGTATAAGTTTGAACACATCCAATTGACGATACATCGTCCCGCGGCCATATTTAGTATTTCGTGTATGAGATGTCCGATTACAACTCACTTAACACCGTTTGAAGTATATATTAACAGCTTCTATAGATGAGACATAATTCATTAATGTGCATGTAAGTGGTCAGCCACTTATGGTGGTCACTGGTCACATACGCACTATACTAAATTGGTAAAAACGGTACTCTCACTCGCAACATTTTTAGGTTTCGGACGCTCTCATTCCAATAATCTCCGAAGGTCAGTTTGGTGTAGTGTTACACCAATAAAGTAAGGTTACACCAATTATTGTGTGTTTAGCACAAAAAATACCTTTTTACTTCTCACACTCCTAAAGTTCTTGTTGATGCTGGTGCATTTTATGCTCCAGTGCTTAAATGTGTTTTACTTCTCTAATTGTTCATGGTATCTGACCCAAGCCTAATATTAAATTTTAGGTAGAAAGATACAAAAAAAGTAGCACGTAAGGAGCCCTCGTCTTTTCTTAGAAGTATTTCAATGTTTGGTCATTCAAAATATCATTGTTTCATTTCCTCGCAATCGAAGTGAAAAGCAGAGTGTATAACTCGTTTATTAAAAGGCATTTTATCCTCGACTTCAATATCTACCCTCGTCTACGGCTCGGGCGGATAAATGTCTCTGAAAATATGGCATGTTTTATGCACTTGTTGTACCATTTATTATTTTAAATGGCCGCCTTTGTCCTTAATATTTTTAAGCATGATACTAGCACTATGCTAAAAAGGAGTTCTTATGATTACTGTTCTCACTACTATAGGTCATAAGTATCAAAATATTGCCTAGGGGTGGGTATCTCTACCCGTAGGCGTAAAAAATGACTAATGATAAGTCAATAGAATTCATCTATTATTAGCTTGCAAGGTATCGAACAAGATTTAGGTTTAGGTATCAAGATTGGAAAAATGAATTTTAACAGTCCAACAAATCAAGCAAACTTGATTAAAAAGGTTTTACTGAAATTAAATAGATACTTACATGAGTTTAAAGAGGTGATTGATTTGAATACTCAATAAATAGAGGAAAGAGTCAGGATGATATTGATATTATTATGAGATAATTTAACCGTGTTTGAGTTTGAATTCTGCAGCACACTGCGTCAACGCACGCAAGTGCAAACGTAAATATGACTTGTTTCACAGTCGGCGTCCGAACCGCTTAGAACGTGTCAATAGTGGTAATGGAAACGCCATAATTGGTGGCGCATAGGCGGTGGATGAGCTCGTAATGAACACGCGATATCGCGGTAGAGAAGTTATGTAAACCTTATTAGAACGGTACCGGTAAGATGGTAAGAATGCCTACAGTGGGTGGAGAGTTTGACCTACGAGACTTAGGAAAAGGAACACGTATGGTTTAGTTTGTGATAAAATAGTATCTTATTGCAGGATCGCAGGATCGGATCATGCTTAATAGTAGGCACATTTTTTCATTGCATATTAGTTGAAGTTAAAAATGAGTTATAAGGAGTGAATTCTTGAGGTATATGTTTCTTTAATTAGATAGATAGATAGATTAACTATTTATTGACACCAAGAAAATAATAGGATAGAAACATAGGAAAATACTTAGATGATAGGTACAATGGGCAGTCTTATCGCTAAAAGCGATCTCTTCCAGACAACCTTTGGATGGACAGAAATGATTGAATAACAAGGACGGTGGTGTAGCAATATAGAAATATATTGTGTGAAATTAAGATTTGGACTATAAATAGGCATAAAAACTAAATAATTTACAATACTTAAATACTATTATTTAGGTATAAATGATACTTTTCAAATTAAATCGCATTGAGTTAGTCTCAAAGAGATCATTTTTCAAGGTAATTTTTTTTACTTACTATGTTAATGTATTGTTAAGTTTATTTATCTTATTGGCATGAAACACAGTTCATTGCCTTATTTCCTTTCCAAAGGTTAGTGTAAAAGTCATCCTATTCAGCGTACAAAACATCTCAAATAGTATTTATTGGTGTACAACCAAGAGTTCTATCTATCTATTTACCTACCTATAACTACTATAATTATAGCAAGTCCAATGTTTGATTATGGCTATCGCATAAGAAACAATAAAAGTCCCATCGAACGAAAGGCCCAGTCACATCACTATTCCTAACAACAAAATCAACACCGTCATAAAATCCAGGCCAGCACATTTAGCTATTCCACTTAGCACTGGATAACTCCTAAGTCCACATTTTCACAGAAAATGTCCAAGTGGGCGGGTGCAACCGTGAGAAACAAATACCCTGATACATTCACGGCACAGTAACTGTTGAAGTATCTGTGCTCGACGCTTAGTAACTAGTGGCTTATCTTTGCTTAGGTCATACTAACTTGTGGTTAAGCTGTGCTCAAAGATTACTCTGCTTATGCTGTGGTCACGTTTCTTCGATGAAGAATTGTACAGCTTAATGGGCTATGGTTGTAATTGCTTTTGGGTAATAAGGATTTATTGCTGTGACAATATGCTTTGGAAGGCTTATTAAATGAAATGCGGTCTGTATTATTTTTGGAACATTCTCATGGTGTGCTTTCGGAGAAATGATTTTGGTGTGGCAGCAGCTGCGTTGCGAAGTTAGCCTTCTGTGTTTAGATGCTGGTTCATTCCATGCAGAAAAAGATGCAATACGCTGTGCTAATGATTTCTGGTGCCATTATAATATTTTCGTGGTCATGAATAATTTTAACTTTTAAACTTTCACGATGTAACTGGGACTTAATCGCGCTGAAAATTTTATATTTATGTGCCTCTGAAATTTTCCGTTTTTGAGTTAATCTCTCTTCTTTATTTAGATGCTTAATGTAGCTTTAAGGCCGGGTGTCAGTGAATTTTTATCACTCTCATCCGTGATCAAGTAGAGCGGGAAAGATACATCTCGGAAGTAAAATTTAAGGTTTTAATTTATTTGTAGGAAAACTAAATATATGAATTAAAAAGTGTCTAGCCATTTTCTCAATCATAATAAGCTCTTTCTTTTAGTATATCTTTGATATCATTTAGTGACAGGGTCTCTTTCCAATCAATGTTCTAAGCATAAAGTAGTGTTACCTTTGATTTTATTTTCTATCGAGTGAATTCATACTAATCATGTTTCTGTGCTTACAAAGTATATGTAAAATTTTGATGTGATACCAATTTCATAGTTTTGGGTTAATTATAAAACAAGATACAGACGTTCAAAAATGATCGAAAATTGCTAAAAGTGATAGAACCGGGCCTTAAGTTCAAAGACATTCCAATCCAGAATGTTCCAGAAGCTACTGATACACGTGGAATGCGAAATATGCCTCTCATCGTCACACACGCAAAAACATTTACCTCAACATTCCGCCATAAAGTGCGAGGTGCGACTCAATGTGAGACACGGTAGTACCTTCCCTAGTAGGTGTACCTAACGATAATATATTCCACAGTTTCCAATACCGCTTGACACAAATTGGCCAGTAGATGTGCTGCTTAAACAATCACCATCTTGCATACGATTTGTATGATTGTATGCTAGCGATTACTAGCGCACACTTTACTTTGCAATTACCATATTCAAGTCCGTTTTTATTCGTTACAGTTAGAGTATAGCGATGCGAAATGTTACGACATTCCTTGGTCATGTAGGGCAGAAGATTCACAGTGCGTTAGGTAAGAAATCGTATTCTCAAAAAATACATAATATTCACTTATTTGAGAACAGTATATCTTATAAGATATGTTATTACGTCGTTTGTCACTTTAAGTCATAATAGGTAGCACTCATTTAACGCATTTTTTTATATTCTTGTAAGTGATTAGGTTAAGCTCGCAAGTGGGGCTTTCGACAACATACTGCGCAAGCTTAGTTTTAAATGCATTAAATGAGCTTACATATTTTATATTCGATGGTATTTTGTTGTTGACCTGTGCATTGATGGTATTTTTGCGTTGCAGTGAAATTATCTAGTACTTAACTGGACTTTCATTTGAACTATCAACATGCAACAAGGTTTTTATTATTACGAGTGCCAGAAACCTCCACCTGAATTCTTTTTCGATGCCATCAGAATAGTTGATTTTGACTAAAAACACTATTCAATTTTGCAGAAACAAAAGAAGGGCATCATCGTCATTGTAATCCGTCCATAATTAAAAGAGAGCATAATTTTTGCTTGAAAATATCAAAATTTTGTTTTTACATAGCCAAACTAATTAAATCATAACTTAATCGGGTCAAATCGGTCATTTTGGCCAATCATTAACTTTCAGCTATGGACAAAAAACCACACTAGCTTCGCTACTGCCCACATCTATTTTATAAAATAGATACAAGGTATAGGCCCGATTGGTCAACAGTCAAACTGTGGGCTGTAAAACACGCGGTCGGTATTGACACGGCATTTGCATGGAATGTGGCCATGGCCATCATTGTTTTAGGCCCGCTTATGAAAAGCAGACAATATATTTAAGCATTATATAGAAGTACCTACAAGCTGTGCCCGCGGCTTCGCACGCGTGGTCATTTTTCTAGGTTAAAAGTACTATATGTTATTATGCGCTATTCCAAGACCTAAAATACCAATATACCAACATTTGATAAAAAAACCTTAAGCCATTATCTTTAAAATTTGCGTTTTTATCATTACTCATCGGATTGAGATATCAAGTAGGTATACCCTAGTTTTTAAGTGTAACCCTAAGCTATCCAACAGTGAAAACCACATCGCAATCGGTCTAGTAGATTTTATGTGATGCGCGAACATGCAGACAAACAAACAGACGGATACAATTTAAAAAAATACATATTCTTGTTTAGTATCTTATTTTAAGTGCCTATCCTAAATCATTTTTTTATTTTTTTTTATTTGTACAGTCTTTTTCGTACTTATTGCTTTATTATACGTACTAGCTGTGCCCGCGGCTTCTCATGTGAGGTCATTTCTCTAGGTTAAAAGTATTCTATGTGCCATTCCAAGACCCAAAAATACCAATTTACTAACAATTGATCAAAATTACTTCAGCAATCAAAGAGTTGTTTATCGATTGCGCGTTTTCTACTCATCGGATTGAGATACCAAGTACCTCAGTTTTTAAGTCAAACCCTAAACTATCCAACAGTGAAAACCGCATTGCAATAGGTACAGTTTTTTTTTCCATGATACTTCAAATTAATGCTAAAATTAATCAATGTTAAGTAATGCCCGCTATAAATTAGCATTTGTAGCTGCTAAAGGTATTTCTAAAGGCATGTAATATTCCGAACTGAAATTACTTATCGACAAAGCGGCATATAAATTAGATTAATTAGATTAATTACATTGTGTTCTGATAAGGTAAACATGGGTAAAAACAAATGGATTAGCTGTCAGACTATTTATTATGGTAATAGATTATTTATTTACGAAAAGTAGGAAAATTATAAAAAAACTCATTTACATTAATGTAATAAGTCCGTAGCATGGCGACTAAATAGCTGCCTACAAGATAGTCCAGAACAAGATTAACGAGCGAGCGTGCAAAACGTTTAAACCCATTTCCAACTGAAATCCAACCAGTCAGTAACATATATTAGTGGGGCAGAACGCTCCTGGCACAAACCATCACTTACATTAACCGAATTAGTTGGCTTTAAGCCGTTTGAGAACTGACCGAAGCCTGAATTCAGGTCATTACTAACGATCTGTATAATATTGAACCGTGGGTTTGATATGGTGTCTACAGAAAGAAAATAACTGTAAAATAATTTAGAACTGAACAGTAAGCGTAATTCAAGATCTTTGCTCCAGCTGTATCCCATAAACTTTGACACCGAAAGTTTATAGAAAAAAAACATACATAAAGCATTGCCTGACAAAAACATTTATGTGTTGCAGATAGCTTAATCCGCGGTTCAATTAACTCCCTAGTCTATTTATTAAACGGCCGTTAAATTAACTGCCTGAATGATACTCGTATTCAGCCGTACAACATTGAATGAAGCTGGCTGATTGCTTAGGCCATTCATACAATAAGCAGACCTTGTGACAAAAAATGACGCAATTCTAACTATCATAATACACATAATACAGCCACATATTATATTCATAAAAACATTTCATTGTGCCTTTGTAATAAAGCATTATCTTTGATAAAGCATCGGTCTTCCATCGCTCATCGGCAATTAACGAAAAGTGAAGCGTAGACATCAAGTCTTTTCTATTGTAGGAAATTTTTGGTAGACGTAGATAGTTAGTCGACAATAGATAGCACCATAGACCATTACTAGTATCACAAGCATCAGTTTTACAGTGCATCATTCACTGACGATTATGGCGAAGGGTACTTAAAACACGACATTAGTTCAAAAACTAAAACTCGTCTACGGTCGGGTTGCGACACTCTATAAACGACGAATCGATTGATACCTCGATTGTCAAAATCGGACCAATAGGGGCGACGCTATGGTGGATCATCCACTTACATGCATGACCGTTAAACCCATTGCCCTTCTTTTGCTTCGCCGTAGTCGGGCAATACGCTACTAAAAAAGAATGTAGCATGACATTGGTATAATTCTGGCAACAAGACACAGAAGCCATAACCAAGAAGTTTTTTAAATGATGTCTGTGTCTGTCTATTTGTATACCTGTCCGCGCATCACGTACAAATTACTGGACTGATTGTGATGTGGTTAACACTATTGGATAGCTAAGGTTTTGACTTAAAAACTGGTTTCTTGGTAACTTAATCTGATGAGTCGAACCTGAGCAATCGATAATAACTACTTGACTTCTGAACGAAGTTTTATGAAATTTGGTATATTTGGTACTTTAGGTCCTGGAATATCACGTGAAACCACGGGGCACAGCTAGTTAATATTATAAATGCGAAAGTCTATCCGCAAGCATGTAAATGTACCCTTGCATAAAATTTTACTATAATAATCACAAACAACCAACAAAAAACAAACTACGTTTAACATTTAATTATATACTTACCCGCTGATGACTTAGTAAGTTTAGTGAAGAAGTGGCAAACTGAAATCAGTTTTGTAAAATTTTTTGTTTAGTCATGAAACAACAATGAAATAACAATCCATTATCAATCTATATTAACCATGACACACATACTGACTGAAAGACAAAGCACAGCCTAAGCCGGTGGATTTTAAAATTTATTTCTTTTCTCTTTCTTTCTTCTTCTTTCTAGGATACTCAAGGAATATCAAATTGAAATTTGATGAATATCAAATTGATTTCCATCAAATTTCAAATTTCTAGATCCATCGGTTTAAGCTACGCGTTGTCTGTCATTCAGTCAGTAGGTATGTACTGTTTTATAGGTATAGATATAAGATAATATGAGAAATAATTAGAGTTCAGGCAGGCATGGTTCATAGTTTCACTAGTAAATATTTGAAAAGTCAGCAATAGCGCAAAAACGATTAGTGTGCAAAAAGGCATATGAAACAAGACAGAAAAGTGCAAACTGTACTGTGAATGTGAGTTTTGCGTCACCGACCGCGCTGGTCGACTGTATTGTATTTCATGTCATCTTATTATCACGAGTATCGGACGCCGTCACGACTATAAAGTCGTATCGTAGGTGGTCGCACTCAGTCAGATAGTCTAACATATTTTTATTGAACTGTATAACATTTACTGCCCCATCCAACAAATCTTTATAGCAAACACGAGGACTTCTCGAAAACACACTACGCAATGAAATTGTGAAGCGTTTTTCAGATTTATTTTAGTGGGAGTTGTGGTGATGGTTGACGCGTGTTGTGAACTTATTGTGTTCATAAAGTATTTTTATGTTTGTTTTTTGTTACTTTTATATGTTTCATAATATTATGTATTTTAATATTTTTTTGATTGGGATCAACGAATAGTTTTGTTTCCTATTCGATATTTACTTTAGTATTAATTTTTATCTCTCTCTCTTTCAAAAATACTTGGTTGTCGCCTTAGCTAATTGTTTTATCACTGATTGCGTTATATTAGGTACTTATTAATCTTCTACTCTGACAAACATTTCGCCCAATCGAAGAAATCCTTTTTTTTTCTTCTATTATTTCGTCTGGAGCTAGGTAATTGGTGTAAATTGTACAGTTTTTTTGTTTATTTTTGCACCATGAAATCTTAACTTACCGTATTTTTACAAGCTCTAACTTTTCTGTAATGCTAAATATTTCAAGTATCATTTACAAAAAGTGAAACAAGTGACACGTGCCTAAAATACTTTAGCTACACTCATATCGTAAAATCCGGATTATGAACTCAAAAATTGTGGCATAATGACATATATATTATAACACTGTTTTTTGAACTAAACAGTGTTATAATATATATATGTTTTCCCATAAAAGTACTGGTTTGGCTCCGTCGTCGTCGGGTTTTCGCGCGTGCTAGACTATATGCGCAGACGAATTCACTGTAGTCTGGATTTTGGCACCGTAATATTATACTTTACATAAGTAGGGGGAAGTTCCGTAACCCCGGACGGCTCCTAAAGCCGGACAGATTATGAATCGGTCCAAGAAAGCGCGCCAATTTGTTACTTATATCGCGGTTAGAAATCTACATCCAAGTGAAGTGCAAGGGAAGACGTGCACCAGTCAGTGCTTACTCGTTCGTCGTGGAGCGTGGTGCAAATTCCGAGGGTAGGTAAGTAAAGAATTTGTTTGAAATTTTGTTTTGTTTTTTTGTATATTCTGGGGTCTGTAAACAGTATTTCAAATATGGAATGGTATTTATTATGGCTAATTATTGTTGCTAGGTTACTAAATTATCATAGTTCACGCGTTTTTTTTTGTAATTAATAACACACAATGAGAGTGAGTTTTTTTCTTGGATATACCTAAGGGTTCCTAATATCGGACATTCCTAAAATCCCCTAATACCAGACAGTTTTAAAGTAAGGTTTTTGGTGTTGTAGCACAGAATAAATAATAGTACAAGTGCAGAAGGCTAACTGAGTAAAGTCATTTAAATAAATAGCGACTCTCGCTACAACGCTATAAAGTGCAATTTAACTCGCATGGCGCTGCGAGCTTTCAATTATATTTACCTAGAAGGCGCTCGCCTACCGCGTGCAGGCTAGAATGCACCGTATCACAACGCGCGAGAACTTCCATTGCTCTAACCGTTTCAGAATCGCTCTGTCCCTTTTTCGCTCGGTAGGGTTGTATTAAGATATGACTAGGTACTTGTACTACTAATTATTCTGTGATATGTTATGACTTAGATATTGTAACAGAATAAATAAGTAATAATTATGTTATTATTATAAATTAAAATAGTTCTATTACATACAATGACATTCTTATCAGAATAGACCTACTACCTCATTTTTACTACCTACCTATCCCGTTTTCAGACCGCCGATAACTTTAGTGAGATACCTAACTACGTGTCGTTGGTTGATTATGATTATATCCTATAGGTATTGCACTTTGATGAATAAAGGTGCCTGTCTGAATTCCATGCTTTTTAATGAGTGAAAAATAAATTGCTACCTACGCAATAAAAGGTATCAAAAGTAGGTAGGTATTATACGAGACATATATTATATAAATTCCTAATTAGTTGTAGGCTACTTACTAAGTCAGCACAGTAATTCATTTTCCGATCAACAATACCTACTATAATCAATTATAAAATTACGTTGATCGATTTAATAAACGACTTTATTTCTGCGCGGAAAAACCTTAAATATGCGTAGCTTCGGTATGGAACACAAATGAAATAACATAAAACTATAGGAACATACGTAATAAAAAAATATCAATATCTAACTACATAACTAGGACCTATTATAGGTATTACAATTTATTACCTTTCAATATCCTTTGGAAGCGTAGAGAATGACAATTCGTCATTTCTATCACTATTCAAACAGCCGAATGCTATGCAGTACTTTCTAGCTTTCTTCTTGGTACTCATAATTAAAACACGAATAAAGTTTGTCAATAACTTTACGTAAGTAGGTGCTCTATCGCTAAGTACAAGGCGCGCGACTCATCGAGCGCACGCTTGACATTCGACTGAACGGACCCGAATATTGGGTCCTCGAAGTTATTTGTACTTGTTGCGGAGTGCGACCGCCCGATTTGTACTATTATTTATTCTGTGGTTGTAGTAATTATTTTTGCATTTTATTTTTTTAGATTAAACATGGGTAAAACCAAAACAAGATATGAGAATACCCCCAAACGTGAAATATATAAAAAAACCCATTGAGGTTATGTCAAATAAACACTGTATTTTAAATTTTGCGGTTTTTTAGAAAACGTTCCTGGTTATGAACGAACATGACGAACGAGTTTTTACCTGCAAAAACAAGAAAATATTACAACAAATATATTTTTCTATGTAAGTTCCTATTGCATGAGTTTAGATAAAGGAGTGTATGAAACGGCACATAACTACGTGTAGGTATTAAAACAGTCGAGTGATACTATCTCGTATTTTAATAGCCCTCATTATGCAACAGTTTCAAAAACTACTATTATGAACGTGATTCATGGAAATAAATTAATAAGGATAAATGTAGCAGTCATAATATTGTACGGGCGTTTGCTGACATGAATGGAAGTTACATTAAGGTCACAGACAGCAGACACTTTCTAAAGTAAAATAATTGAGTCAATTTATTGAGCGTCGCCTCGTCTAAGGCTCGGTGACACTTAACAAGGCATTGATTACGATTACCACTCGAGTGATTACTCACACAGCGGCGTCTGTAACGAGACCAACAAGAGACATGCGATGCGTGCTCTACTATGGTGGCATTTATGTTACAACTCATTGAAATGGTCTGTAGTAAACACTAAACAGTAAAGTTCTTTTTAGTTGACTACATTTCAAGAGCGCCCGAATTTAATGCTCTACTAACTTCAATTTTCAACTGTAATGTTAAAGTTCAAAGTGTATTTATTGTACGAAATGTTTACATACTCATAATGGGCAGTTTAAATTACAGCATGTTTCGGTTTAAACCTAGGTTTATGTGGCATAATTTGCTCACAGAGCTCGCCTTCAAACTGAAATCAGGAATTAAAATAATAAGATCCATTATCCGAATAACAAGCTTTTATTTTATTATTATTCTATCTATTTCCTTACTAAACATAATTAATGTTGCAGTTCTTGATTTAAAAACGTCAAAGTTGTAACTACAATATACATTTTTATTGCAAGCAATAAAAGAAGCCATCTAAAATGCGGTAGCTTTGCTGAGCAAAATGAGCCCAGACTAGGTGAGCTAGCACTCTGATGACGAGGAGATTACAAGTCACTTTACTGTCACTCTTGACTGCATCTTCTGGTGGTTAATGTCAAAATGTTGCATTGTCATTTCATTGGGTATCATTTGCACAAAAGTTCAACTTGATAGTATAAGAGGATAGGGCACCAGCGCGGCTTCTACAGGTTTTGCCTTACATTTTCTGTGAAATTTGCGTTTTGGGAGAAAACGTTTCTAATAGTTGGTAAACTATTAACTACAGAGTTTTGGCTTATTTTACTCAGTTAAGAGAAAAAAAAAGTGCTTTTAAGGAAAGCTGCTTTAAAACATTTTTAAATCAAACTTATTTCACCTTTGCGAGAGGCGAGTTCAACGATTTGCCTTCTCTTTAAACAAGATGAAGGTTAAGTGGTCTACTGTCTGTTTCACTTAACTACCCGCATCAGTGGGAATCTGGACAGTATTTAATCTCACATGATTTACGAAGCTTGTATGCTGTAGTCGGTTCGCGAGGGAAAATAGTATTTGTACTGCCCTATTCGATTAAACCACATATGTGTTTGCTAGAGCAGACTGCATTTACAAGGTTTTATCAAGTTTGTAGGTCAGCAATTTAATTCTACCTTAGTTATTTTAGAATTATATTTTTAAACCGGCGGCGTTCCAAAATATTTTTCTTTTCTTATTCTGGTGAGGGAGAGTACTTTTTAAGTAGGTCTTACAACTCTCAAAGAAAGTTCTACTGAGAAAGGTTTATTGAAAATTACATTATATGATTATTTCTCGTTGAAGGTCTTGGATTTGTTGCGAATGATTATAAAACTTGTGGTCAACCCAATGGTAAATATTTTAATTTGTTAAAGTTCGCTTTAATATCATTGGACCAAGTATGAAGCTCAGCCGCTGTGTTCACTGGTCCTACAGGGTGAGCAGTAGCCACTTATACTGACAATGATACCTACATTATCATCTCGCCAGATTGGTTCTGCTTAACCAAGCCAAAACAAAAAATCCTCCTTGTCAAGGGTTTGTGTTGAAATTTGCGATGCTTCTCCATCCAAGATGCAAATTTGTGAAGAACTTGATGAATTGAACTTAAACACAGATAGGTAGAGATAGGTTGAGTAGCAAAAAACCCTACTTTCTGAACGAAATATGTAATACTTCTTAATGGTCACAGCATTCTTGGAGTTTCTCTGAAGGACAAGTTTCGTAATGAAGATAACCGACCGAGAACCAAGGTAACCGGCATAGCTCTAAGGTTAAGCAAGCTGAAGTTGCAGATGACTGGTCACTTTTCCCGATGAACCGATAACCACTGGTGTAGAAGAGTTCTCGAGTGGAGACCACGTTTAGGCAAACGTAGCGTAGGAAAATTTTGCTATTTTTTGGTTTCTAAGTGAAATATCATATCGACCTGAAATTTTCTTCGTAAGATAGTGTTTAAGTTGGTCTAGACTTTTGTTTAGCAATTTTTCGCCCTTAGCTGCTCTCTCGCTCAAACTGTATCCAGGGCAAAAATTTGAGAGGGTACAGCGCCTTAAAGTAAAATTGGTCGAAACAGATTGACAATTTTAATGCTAAAACATGCTAAAATATTGTTCTACTTCTTATTGTGTTGCCATAATAAATGTAACCTTCATATTTATGAAATAGTATTTTAAATTTGAGAGGGTACATCACCTTAAAGTAAAATTGGTCGAAACTGATTGACAATTCTAATGCTAAAACATGCTAAAATATTGTTCTACTTCTTATTGTGTTGCCATAATAAATGTAACCTTCATATTTATGAAATAGTAGTTTAAATTTGAGAGGGTACATCACCTTAAAGTAAAATTGGTCGAAACTGATTGACAATTGTAATGCTAAAACATGCTAAAATATTGTTCTACTTCTTATTGTGTTGCCATAATAAATGTAACCTTCATATTTATGAAATAGTATTTTAAATTTGAGAGGGTACATCACCTTAAAGTAAAATTGGTCGAAACTGATTGACAATTCTAATGCTAAAACATGCTAAAATATTGTTCTACTTCTTATTGTGTTGCCATAATAAATGTAACCTTCATATTTATGAAATAGTATTTTAAATTTGAGAGGGTACATCACCTTAAAGTAAAATTGGTCGAAACTGATTGACAATTCTAATACTAAAACATGCTAAAATATTGTTCTACTTCTTATTGTGTTGCCATAATAAATGTAACCTTCATATTTATGAAATAGTATTTTAAATTTGAGAGGGTACATCACCTTAAAGTAAAATTGGTCGAAACTGATTGACAATTTTAATGCTAAAACATGCTAAAATATTGTTCTACTTTTTATTGTGTTGCCATAATAAATGTAACCTTCATATTTATGAAATAGTATTTTAAATTTGAGAGAGTACATCACCTTAAAGTAAAATTGGTCGAAACTGATTGACAATTCTAATGCTAAAACATGCTAAAATATTGTTCTACTTCTTATTGTGTTGCCATAATAAATGTAACCTTCATATTTATGAAATAGTATTTTAAATTTGAGAGGGTACATCACCTTAAAGTAAAATTGGTCGAAACTGATTGACAATTCTAATGCTAAAACATGCTAAAATATTGTTCTACTTCTTATTGTGTTGCCATAATAAATGTAACCTTCATATTTATGAAATAGTATTTTAAATTTGAGAGGGTACATCACCTTAAAGTAAAATTGGTCGAAACTGATTGACAATTGTAATGCTAAAACATGCTAAAATATTGTTCTACTTCTTATTGTATTGCCATTATAAATGTAACCTTCACATTTATGAAATAGTATTTTAAATGACTTGCATTTGATACCCACCATGATGGAGTCTGATGATTAGACCACTTTATAGAGTACCACAGATGATTTATTGTTTTTTTTAAAACTAGCCTATGTCATGCGGACAATCGATACGACATTAATGATACCCTATAATCTGAAATCGCTGTTATCCCTCACAGCGATTTAAGATTACAGACGAACATATGTACATACATATTATAATATAGACTACTAAAATCCTATCTCTCCTTTTTCGTTGTCAGGTAAAGCTTGCGTTTCCCCTAAACTACGATAAATACATATGTTAAACATTTTTAAATTCGACATTATTCAAAGAAATAATTAACCCAACTGTTTTTATAATGTATTTTTTTTTGTGAAAAATGTATTTATTATATGGGCTGTCGCTTATCATCAGTCAAAAGACCTGCTTTTATTATCAACCATTTGTAAGTATATAAAAGAAAGTACAGTTTGGAATTTCAGCCCAGATTAAAATAAAAGAAGCTGCCTAATAACTGAGCGTCTTTGTGTGCAGCATAAATAAAATCTATTCCGAACTCCACTCAATCGTAAACGAGGACGGATAGGAATTGGTTTTATGAACTACATAAGAATAAACAGTTTCATCGCGAACGGCGAAGGCTCGGGTACTCCAAAGCACTCGTAAGTTCATCTCAATCGCGCGCAATCGTCCTCAATAGCCGTCGAGATTGCTTATGTTGTTGCTGCTGATTGAATTCGTCCGAGCGACCGCGCCGCGCCCGACCCGGAAAATTAACCCCCGAGATAAATACCGATATGTGTCAAGTGGTCACGAGTATTACTCAGCCAGCTTAAGTTCGCTAACGGCATGTTGCATTTTTTTCCCTGCTGAGAAAAATTGCCATCTCGAGGAAAACATCGCGAATTTTTTTCTTCAAAATGCTTGTGAAGAGTTTTTGAGATGAAAACACAGTAAAGTGGAGAGTTTGAAAATTGAAGAGTGGGCGACCAAATTGAAGTACGACGAGCTTGAGACGCCACGCAAACATAATTGCAAAGTTGCGGACGCGATAGTGATCGTATAGGTGCCTGACACTAGTTTCTTCTTTAATATATAATGTCATTGTCCTTTCTCTGCTCCTTCATCACTATCATCACTATCACTACATTATTATAAAATAAAGTCACCGAATACGTCTGTCTGTGTATCTGTCCGTCTATAAATATTTCAGAAAATACTTAACCGTTTTTTTTTTTTTTTTTTTAATTATATAAGATTTTGATTATTACCTGCTTCACTTACTCTTTTAATTTCAAGTAGAATTGTAGAGAATGGAGCTGGAACAGGATGAACAGTATATCCTCCTTTATCTTCTAATATTGCCCATGTTCACCTGTGCGTTTTCAAGAGGAAGGTTTTAATGTATAATCCTTTGTATTTGTATAAATTTAGTCAATGATGGGTGAATTTCCTCCACGGAGTCGGAAAAAAAGGCGTCCCGATAGTTTTTTTGCGTACGCTGCTTAAACCTTATGCGCTGTATGAAAATAATGTATGTAGTTTCTACAAAAAAACTCTGCGGGATATACTCGCTTCTACTACAGTATACAGTTCAGTTCGTTCTATACAGTTTATAACAAAGAGATCTAAAAAATGTAGTCAAAAAATAAGATGTTTGTTACTGAAAAACGTTTATTTTGGGCTTTATGTAAACTATTACATAAAGCCCAAAATAAACGTTTTTCAGTAACAAACATCTTATTTTTTGTTATAAACTGTATTAATAGTAGAAGCGAGTATATCCTAATTCTTATCAAATAAGATATCAGAATACTTTCTCATTTCTTATACCTAAATTTCTGTCTTTTACACCATACTTTTTTGTGAAGTAGTTTGTATTACGATATTTTTTATGAGCGAATTTCTATTCATCCCATTTTTCGTACCTACTATTAGTTCATTAGGTGTTGTAATAGTGCCGCGGGCATGTATGGTCAATGTAACGTTTTACATTGACCATACATGTTTAACGTTTAACGAAACCCTTAGTTACCCCTTTAGCTACCGTTGCGAAGCCGGGGCGGGCGGTAGTTATATTATATAATTCGAGCAAACCTAGTATTTGTAAGCTCTTTACCTTCGGTTGGTAATTTTCTCGAAGATTATAACAGACGTCAGTATTGACAATAGGTATATAGTTTTATAGAGATCTCTTAGGTACCTACCAAAATAACAGAATTTCTTTCCTAAATACTCTACCATTTAAGATAATTTATGACAATGTGGGATAGTAGGTCACAAAATTTCAATAGCAAAATCAGTTACATAGGTAAGCCAACAATCCATTAAAAATCGAACAGAAAAAAGCAGAAGGGCGTTCGACAACACTGACTCTATAATAAAATATACAAACAAAGTTTACTTTGAGCAACTATTCGATATGAAAAACAATTTATTCTTCAACTCGAATCATTATGCTATTCAAACCATTGAGAGACAGAAGCTGACATCAGAAGTAGTAAACTGGAAGCGCGGGAACCGCGTTAACGTAAATAATGTGTGGAATCATAAAAACGACGTAACACTGTACCCCGTAATGTTTTTACAGGGCCATATTAATCTCACCTGTAACTAAAGATGAGTACGTCGTGGTTTGACGCCGGATGTCGGATTTGAATGTCCGGACATTTTATGTTATCTCTTACAATTAATACCAACAAGAAAATTTACGCCCATAGAAAAAACCCGACTGACAATGGTTGCTGACCAACTTTAAATCATTATAGATCCTAACTGGTCATTCGAAATGAAAAATGAAAACCTCTGGCGACAACCAGACGCCATATTGTAAAAAAAAAATGTCAACGAACTATGTTAAGTGGGGTATCATTGAATAGGTATTTGAATCGTAATGTCACTCGCAAGATTAAGATAAATCGATTGAAATAAGAATTATCAAAATCGGTCCACGCTTATGGTCTATATAGTAACACAAAGGAACAAACATACATACATAGGCTCCGCGCAGTCGGGTAAAAGTAAAGTCACTTTACGGAATTTGTTTTATGAGGACCAGATTTCTCGTACACAGAATTCGGCCGGACATTTCCTGCATCTCTACTGTGAACGTTATCAGTACGTTCTAGTGTGAAATCTCTGTGGTTTATAGCGGCATAAATGTAGCAATTAACACCGCAAGGATTTACACCTAACAATTTAAAATGACCGCTGTGGTTATTATTTTTTAATTATGCTCTCGTACTTCTCTAAGCCTCGGGTGTAGCTGAGAGTCTAATTAAGACTTTACAATTAAGTATAAGAGCTTATTATTCTTCTTCTTTTCTTCATATCAATCAAAAAAGAATAACGCAAGCTCAAATATAAAATTTATATAACACCCGATTACCTCCCCTCCCCCATTAGGGCTAAGAAGCATCTCGATCACATCAGCTTTCAAACATAAAAAACCACATCAAAATAGGTACATTCGTTTGGGAGCTACGATGCCACAGTCAGACAGAATTATATTACACACCCTAAACTTATAACACCCTTCTTATTGAGTGCGGTGGTTAAAAAGAGTTTGCAACTAACTTCTTCAGATGAAACGTCCCTGTAAAACGATTCTACGATTCTAATAACGTCCGGCGCATCCTGTGCAGCTAGAATACATCATCGCAGTCTGCCACTACGAAGTTTCATCCGGAACGAACCATCTCAAAGCGCAAAAATTTACGAAAATGACGACCGCTTAAAAATCTAGTAGTGAACGTAATTACTTAACAATCTTATTTATCCACAATCATTATAAAAAACAGATTGTTCTTGTTATAGTATAAATTACAATATCCAAACCAATATATATAACAATGAAACGTTGTCTGTTTGTTTGTTAGTTTGTTTGGGGAGTTTTAACGCGGTAACGGCTGGACGGATTCTGATGAAATTTGGAATGGAGATAGCTTATACCCTGTAATAAAACATAAAATATTTTATATCCCGGAAACTAGTAAGTTTTCACTGTAAAACTGGAATAATGACCATTATTCGCCGTAAAGAACGGTTGCCATGGAAACGAAATAATAACAAGTCTGTCAAAAGGCATCAAAAGCGTTGGTGCCAAAGAGAATACATACTTTTGTGCAATAGTTTTGCATTGGTTTGTAGTATCCTAGAAGTACATAGTACCTGTAGTCCGCAAGGACGAAGTCGCGGGCGAAAGATAGTATCATAATATAAAGCATTTCTGTTCAATCCAGGGCGCCTTTTCGCTATAGTTCATGAAATTACTTAAAAAAACATGTAACAACATTACGACAATTGCCGAACGATTCCACGAAGATATTTTAACATGACGCGTTACGTGTCTGCATTGTTATAGCGAATAAGGTCCCAGAATCTGCCAAAACACATGTAGTGTGACAAGTTTTTTAAAAGGTTTTATTTAACATGCAATGTTTGTAAAACTTGCAAGCTGAATTAGAAACACTTCTATTATCCTACGGAGTTGAATTTTTCCACGTTGGTTCAGTTCCGATAACAATTTATTTTTATGGTAAGCATGACCTGAATCGTCATCCAGGATTAGCTCTAGATAAAATAACTCTTCAACATAGAAGTCATACAAGAAATTTTGTGTACGCATTTTATTATAATAGCCGGTTTGAAGTTTTACCATGACATGGTTGCTGCACTCAGGCTTTGGTCATGACTAGGGAACTCCTCAATACAACGGTCAACGGTCAATAGTAGAGAAACGATTTATTGTATACGCATTTAATTGTACAAGTGGATAAGAGCAAGGCAGCATGGAGCCTAAATGTATTCGTTTAGGCTCAGTATAATATAAAAATGTTGATGTAAGAAGAACTCGGAAATGAAATAGTCACCAAAACACGGAACAAGCGATCTTAATTATCTAAAGGCAACAAAGACATACGCTTGCAAAGATAAATTTTGCAAAGGAAGTCTTCGCAGGGCTTCGTTCTAACCTAATTAAAAATTCTATTTAAAGCGACACAAAGTTCGTGATTAAGGGGGGTAAATGTCTTAACAGCTTGCCACCGACGACGGTAAAGCCCTCAAAGTTGCAACTTCGCCTCGTTACCCAGGTCAGACGCTTGTCACCTACGCGAGTCTGCACATCATCCATTTCTTTAGGCATGGAACCGTAATTAACGATCTTGAATATATCATCTCCGACCGGTCGGCCGAGCAAAGAACCCTGACTGCAAAGTCAACCAACGGTCGCGGGTTTAAATCCCGCAAAGCGAAATCATTTGTGTGATGAGCAGAAATGTTTGTTTCTGAGACTTGGATGTAACATACGTATCTATGTATGTTTATCCGTTGTCTAGTAGCCATAGTACAGATCTTAGTTTGGGCACAGTACATTATACTGTGGTTTGGGGCTACGTAATCGGTGTGCATTGTCCTGAATTCATTTATTTATTTGAAAAATTAACATGTTTGTTGAACATCACATTTGCTACTTTCATTGAAAGTGACGTCTTAATAATTTGTTTACAATGGAATCGGATTCTTACGATTCCATTATAACTACAAATTTCGATTTCTTTACTAATCATTATTGAAACGCGTCAAGTCTAGATTTAGTATTTAACTATGGGCAAGTATCATTATCATATCTACTAATATTTTATGTACGAATTTTGTGTGTGTTTGTAGGAATGTCCGGTCTTTACGCTGAAACGGCTTAACTTATTTTGATTGGTATGTAGAAAATTTAGGTCCTGGAATAGCACATATGATACTTTATTTCATAATCATTAACTTGGTTGAAACTGAAAGGCGCAGCTCCTGTTTTAAATAGAGTGCGGGTGTGTATGAAATATAATTGACAGCGAAAATTCACAATACATACATGTACGAATTAAAAAGTGACAAATTATTAGGAATATATCAATGAATTTTTGTTCTCGTAATAATCACTACAAAAATAACTGATGTCATCATCATTAGCTCGTATCAGTCCATTGCTGGACATAGGCCTCTGTAAGAGCTATGGTAGCCTAGACTCCGCACCAATGACTTTCTAAGTAATGTGCGGTTTCCATAGCTCCGTGATTTGGTGGGCACGTTAAGCTGTCGGTCCCAGCTGCTATTGACAGGGGTCCAAGGCGGCCTGACAAACTCGGCACCAGAGGCCAGCACTACCTCATACGACTAACGCACTCCATTGAGCCCAAACTTTGACTCTTCCTGTCCAATTGCCGCCAGCCTTATTAATTTTGCTGGTCTCTACTGAAGAGTCAGTACTTCGGCAAATATGACCAGCCCACTGCCATTTCAGTTTGCTAATCCTATGGGCTATGTCGATGACTTTGGTTATCTATCGGATCACCTCGTTCCAGATTCGATCTCTCATAGAAACACAGAGCACAGCCCTTTCTATAGCACGCTGAGCGACTTTGAATTGATGAACAAGTCGTAGTCGTGAGAGTCCACGTCTCAGTTCCCTATATCATAACAGGCAGGACGCACTGGTTGAAGACTTTCATCTTCAGGCATTGAGGAATTGATGACAAAAAGACTTGACGAAGCTTACCAAATGCTGCTCCCAGCTGTATTTTTCTACGGGCTTCACTCTCGATGTTGTTTTTACCCAAGTGCAGCATTTACCCAAGATACTCTCAATACTCTTGAACAACTACTACTACTCTTGAGCTTCGATCTACGAACAAGAGAACGGAATTAAAGATGCGCTGCAGTTCTTTGAGCGTGGGTGTACTTACCTCCTGCTTTAAGGAAATCAGTGGTAATTCCTTCCCAGGGAATTTTCAATTTTTGATCTGTTTGAGCCATCACGATTTTATCAAGGGTGACTTCTGGCAGCACCTTTGTAAAGTAGCGGGTCAGGGTGGCCCTGGTATCCTCGGTGTTTGGTTTTAGTCACATGGCTGAAAAGAACTGATGTGCTCATAAGAAATTACTAGAGCTAAAAGTGGAGCGCATAATAAAACGTCCCAGCAGAGCCAGAAATAAGCCTTCAAAGTAGCAGCCTCATTAGCAGGGCCAGGGTTTTTGTCATCTATACAAGTGTTGCGCAATGAGAGCTTTACCATCGTCAATGCGCATTGATGAATTTATTTGAGAGTTGATTCAGTTTCAAGCTTCGTTCGTAAATTGAAAGCGGCTTACACGGATTGAATAGCTTGTATCACGATGCCGCCGGTGTGAAAAGTCTTTTATGTATCTGTGTGAAAAAGTCATTGGGCTAAGTAAAAGTGTGGTCTAATCTGGGTAATTATTTATTCATTTAATGTAACAAGTTGTAAGAATGTGCATATATTTTGGTTATGAACAAATTCCTACATCTGCCAATAAGCAATCTCTTCGACACCATCTCAGACCAGCGATGTATACCTACTAAATCGACGAGGTCATCTAAGTTTTGACTTTGACGATAGTTAAGCCGTCAAAGCTGCCAGCTTGTGATATAATCGAATGCACGAGCTTTGAACATTAATTCCTTCGAAGCTCAGTCGCGCGGTTCGTTCATAAATTGAATGCGGCGATTTATCGCTGTTTGTGTCGCCTCAGCATGAAACCTGCGGTGTTAATATGAATAGGCCTTTCTGGAATCCTTTGCTGCAGTGTGCGTCTTATGTGGAATTGGTATTTTACTATTAAAACTCATTGACGTGCATAGTATCAGCACCACATGAATTTCTAAATTTTTAGTCTCGTTAGTTTTATTGTTTTCTTAGATAAGTTGATTTTACTTTAGTACCTATTTATTAAGTCTGTGCTATAAGTTATTGTGTTATGTAATTTATTTATATCAATGCCACAAAGCTTATAACGTGACAAGATGATGATTCCACATACGCTTTATAACAACAATTAAAACATGAATGGAGAAGCCATTCTAATGACTTTGAAACTAAAGAACCGCTATTTCTGTTAAAGTACAATAACTTTATATGAACATTACTGTAATATTTTATAAGACTACTATTGTGTAGTTTTACCGCTAACCATCTGAAAAAGTTAGAATTTTGTCAGGAAAAGTAGCCCATGTCCATCTGGAATAGTGTAGCTTTCTGTAAGTGCAATAATTTTCAAAATCTGGTTATACTTCCCGAGATACCTCAGATACCTCCTAGAGTTACCTCATACAAACAACTTTACCTTTTTATAATATAAGTAGTACCTTGTGTAGATTAGTGGAACCCCTTATTCCCGAAAATTTATCACAATCTGTTAGAATTAATATTTGATACTGTGTAACGCACGGTTTTGCTTATTATCTAAGCACACATATGAAGAAATATATAATTAAATGTAGCAAATAATGAAATAATTGACTCTGGCATCTATTTTCTATCGATCTATCTATAATTATATTGAAGCAGTAAGTAATAAATTGTATGTGCAAAGTGAATGATAAAAAAATATTGCCAAGGCTTACTTAAAATATGCTATACTAAACATTAATATATATATATTTTTAAATCGAATCTGTTTATCTGTTCGCGCATCACTTTAAACTACTAGAGCAATTGCAGTACGGTTTTCACTGTTGGATAACTTAGGATTTTACTTAAAAACTGGTGTAGATACCAACTCTCAATCTGATGGGTAGGAGCCGAGCAATCCATAACAATCTATTTGAAAGCTAACGGATTTTGATGAAATCTACTACATTAATATTACAAAGAGGAGAGATTTGATTGTTTGTATGTTTGTTTTGTTTAATTATAATGGATAAACTCAAAAAAAACAACCGATTAAAAAAATCTTTCACCTATAGATAGTTACATTATCAGCGAGTAACACGTTATGTGTTATTTTTCAAAAATTAGAAGTTCTTACGAAAATTGCAATAATGTAATTTATGGTATCAAAAATACAGAACGGAACGACACGTTGCCATAGAAACGAAATAATAATGACGTTGTCATGGAAATGAAATAATACGTCTGTCAAGTACGTGAGTAATAATATAGTTGTCTATGGTCAAAAAGCACTGCTGTCAATGATTTTTAATAACACTTACTGGCGTATATTTTTAGAAGTTACGACCGGTATAAAAAAGCTACAAGTAAGAAAATTTGCCGCGGTGTAAGCGCTACCCATGCGAAGCCGGGGCAAGTCACTAGTATATTATATCATTGTACTTTATAGGTATTTATGGTGGAAATATATTATAGGATAACATAATATGGAATAACATTATAGGATAATTATAACCCACAAAAATGACCACGCTGGCAAAGCTGTGGGTGTAGCTAGTATATTCTAAATTAATGATATATTTCATATATACCTATTTTAGTCAAAACCGACGCGGTAACCTCCAAAACGAAAACGTGTTATATGCGCTACTGCCTTCAACATTGTTAAACACATTCAACGTAATCACTATTAAACTTTATGAGATATCGCACTCAGGATTGTAGCTTGTAGGTCGTAATCCGTGACAGACTTCATTTGCCCGTATTCGTGTGCGAAAGTAAATGTGCACACGATTACCGTCTATTTATCGGCAGTGAGATTAATGAACGTAATATATTGGGCTGGTGAGACTGTTGGGACTTTCGGTTTATTACGTAGGTCTTTATGTTTCTGATGTGTCATTCGGAAAAAAATTTGATGAAGTGACGCCACCTCATGAAAAGGAAGTTAACACATTCAAGTGAAAGTTATGACAAATGGTATTTTGTCATAACTTTTACACACACGTTCATCGGAACTGATCGTGTAAAAATTCAACTCCGTAGGTTAGGAGGAATGTAACTCGTAAGATTCCACCTAAACAAACATACATACATTGCAAGTTAAATACGATTAACGATTAATTATTAAAAATGACGACAATATTTAACCTTTAATTAATAATTGTATGCACAAATTTTGGAATTAATTCTGTCTTCGAAATACTTTTCTTACTCTTTGTAAAATATAGATGTGCCTCGCGGCTTTGCCCACTTGCAAACTTTGCCCTGCCTCTTTCACCCCCATAGCGTACAAAATTCCTTGTGCTCTCCAACACTACCTAAAAATGATTGCCTAATTTCAAGTCTCTGTCACCTCTGGTTTAGATTGTGAGTTTATTGTTAGTCAGTTAGTCAATCAGAGACAGGACGGTTTTATGTACCTATTTAGATTAAAAGTTAATTCGAAACGAAGGCTTGTTTTGGTGATCCTGTAGTTAATTAATGCTAATGACGATAAAACAAACCTTGTCTTATCGCCTGCCACCACATCACTGATGCCCCCTACAACCCTGCCAACTTTACCACCTATCACACCGTACCACGCCGGCCGCTAAGCTAATGTTTAAATGGCTTACAAAGTTGATAGGGCATGCGGTCCAATAAATGCGTTTAACTCGGCAGGGGAGGTGTTGCGCATAAATCATCGCTAAGTGAGATCGGGCTCGATGTGTGATCTCGTAAATCAACCGTGTAAATGAGGCTGGCCCGACCCGCGTTGATGGTGGCCTATCTGGTAAGCGCATTATCTTGTTCATGGATAAAAAAAAATAGTCTGTCCTATCTGAAGTCACCAATATTGATTGTTTCTGTATTTAGGTTATAAAAGGCCTTAACTTTGCTGCTGCAAAACATCCTTTCAAGTGGTTCAGACTTCTTTCTTCATCTTCGTTGTCGTGTCAGTAGCTGAAATGACGGACTGTTTTGTTTTGGACCAGAACTTGGCCATCTCAACAGGGTTGTCGGTAGCCAAAATTGTATCATAATTCGTCGTGTGATTTATTATAGTAATGATGTCTCAAATCGATAAACTAATTATACATAACTAGGTACCTTTTTAAATTGAATTTTAACCCATTTTGGATGTCGAAAACTTAGCTATACATATCTATCGCTCGTTAGTAAAATATTAGTCAATAGCATGATAGTAGACAGTAAAAGCTATCATCGTTCCTCGATCTGGAATAACAAGGAAATCGTCATACAAACTACGTAACTACTAAGCTCCTTTACTACATCTTCCCTCGGTTATCCTCAAACCAGTAATTATAATTAAATGTGACGAGATACAGTTTGAAATAGACGCATAAAGCTTCGTTAGATGTAGCTAGTAGGTATGCCTTACGTATGTTTACCATCACTATGTTAAGATAAAACTAGTAGATAACAGTCGTTCAAGTTACTGGGAAGGGCAGAGATCCAGACATTGATAAAGTATGCAAAATTCAAAGTGACGAAACCTCTGTAGCTCACCGGCAATTGAAACATTCTCGGCCGTGGTTTAAATGCTCTTGTAATGATATCTACATAATATTATGCTAGGCAGGTAATGGGTGCGCGGGCTAGTTGATCTACATATTATATACATTTCTATAATTCAATACATTGTCATTTCAATATGCAATAAGAACGAAAGAAGTATTTATTGGTCTTTTAAAACTTGTTACTGCAATGGTTTCGAAAAGGTTTCTTGTTGTTTAATGGGATTCATTCTTTAAGTAGGTCATGCTTATGTGTCTCAAGGATTTTTTTATTATCTTTTAAATTAGCTGCACTTCGTGTCTGCATTCAAATGTATCTCTTTATAAACGACTGCCCAAAACAGAAGTGTAATGTTTTTTTTAGTTAGGATTTTATTCCACCATAACTTTTAAATGCCTGAACAGCTTTAGACATATGTCTAAAGCTGTTCAGGCATTTAAAAGTTATGGTGGATAACGATATCCCATATGGGATATCGTTAGGATTCTTACATGCACCCCGAGTAACAAAGGTTATATTTTTCTTTGAAAAAAAAAAACAATATTGCGTCAGTATGGCTCCATTTTCAAATGCGAATAAAATATATTAGAATTTCACAGTATGGGTATCAAATTCAAGGTTGATAAGCACAGCAACACTATATAATTTATTTGCATAAGTTCTTTTTTGGCAGGGCAGGCATGTTTTTTAGCTTTTAAGCTAGTTTCCTTTTGTATTTTCCTGCGAGCCTAGGAAATTTCAATATTACTAAGTACTAATAAGGCCGCTTATCTTTACACTTCCAGTTTTTAAATATTACTAAATTGGTTGGCTGCGAAAGGACAACGACAACAGACAACGTTTAAATATAATTGTGTATAGAAGTAGGAATATACCGTTTAGTTAAAATCTTGATTGATCGTTCCTTGCAAACTTAAAGTCTATTGCTGGAAGTGATATCCTACCAAAGAACGTTAATTAGGTCAGAAAATTAAGCAATATTTCATGTGGAGCTACAGAGTGCTTTCCTGCAATATAAATTAGTTCCCAGTCATCACACTTATAATTAAAGTTTCGAATCATAAATCAACCTAATTATCCCCAATTTACAGCTCTTTATAAATGCCATGACCATAAAATACGTGTATTACCTGACTACCATGCACTAAATAATGTCTTAACGTGCGCTTAGTGCATACCAGTGCGGCTTTATTCCGTTTAAATCAACACTATCACGCAAGCCAACTTATCATAATACACTTTCTTGCGCTTAAATATTCAATTTAATAACTGGTCTAATCCATTTACCAACAAAATGCTTAAGCACGCTCTTATTTTACAGGTAGCAGAGGTTATTTTTGCATAGGTTTCTAGTGAGACAGGGGGTTTGTAAGTAATTGCACGTTCTGTATTAATTGAGTTAGTTCAGTATAACAACGCGGTATCGGTATTTAAGCTCGCATCATTAGCTTAATGATCGAGGTTCAGGGTGGTACTTGCGGCTCTTGAGGATACTGCAACTTGGTAACGAGCGAGAACTGATTTGGATCTGTGATATTGTAATCAAGATGTTCAGATTAATTTAACGAGAGGAAGAGATGCCTAATTAATTCATATTATTTACTAGATAGGAACTGGCAATGGGCTGATCACATCTATCGAAGAACTGATAAACGTTGGGGTAAAAGAGTTCTAGAATGGAAACGGAGTTTAGGCTAACGTAGTGCGTAGGAAGTCCGGTACACGGCCAGGTGGACTGACGACTTGTGAAAATTTACTAGTAGAGACTGGACGAGAATAGCCGAAGATCAGGCTCAGGTGGCGTTAAATGAGACGTGTGTGCTGAGGCTGAGACCTACACGACAGGCAATTGCCAAATATAATGCTGATTATTATGATAGGATATAAGATAAATTAGTTCAAAAACGCAAGACTAACAGAACGCTAGTATCTATTTTTTATTATCACGTACATCGACAGACATCGTTTGACCACGATCTCACCTGATGGAAAGCGATGATCTGGTCTAAAGGTGTAGCACACTTGCATAGTAGATACCTATTCACTCTTGAGTTGAACACACCTGGGTTATAATTTACCGGAAACACTGACGAGGGACGAGCATTCCACTCCTTTGCAATTCTTATATTAAATAAAAAAAAACTTGTGCGAGTTATTACAACCATAAAATGCTTTGTCGATTGTCTAGTCGTATGGTTAAAGAAAGACAAAAAAGAAAAAAGATGGGGGAATCACATAGTGCAGTTCTTGTGCACAGTCTCTGAAGTGCAATCTGTAGAATACTGATACGCTTGTGACTTCACGTCGATGCGTCAGACTTTGAAACCTACTTTTTACCAGATTGTTATCCTGTTGTTAGCCTCATAGCACGTTTCTGAATTGAATCCAAAGCCTCGAGCTTATACTTGGCAGAACCTATCAACATATCAACATCTACTGCGGTCACCATGCTGCCTGCTAAGCGAGGTGGTTTATGAAACCGTTGCATAACGAGGGTTGTTAAAACACGAGAATGAGTTTAAAAAACGAGCCGTAGGCGATATATAGTATAAATATGTAGATATGTAGTATAAGTAATAGTATCACTCGAGTGTTTTAATACCTAGTTATGTGCCATTATAAATACTTCTACACTCAAGCAACAGGAACTTACATTTAAAGCCAAAAAAATATGTAACGATTCCTTGATTTTGCTGGTAAAAGCTCGTTTGTCATGTTCATTTCTGTTTCCGTGATGTCAAGTGGAATTCAAATTCTCCTCACCGGAGGAGAATTTGATGCTGTCAAATTCTCCTGCTGTCGGACATCTCTAATCAGGATAAAACTTTTGATCAACAAAAACACACAGGTAACACATTAAATTAGTTAGGTACTAATTAAATGTAAAAGTAAATTATGCCAGCAAGATCCAGTCCACAGCGAATTCGCGTGCATACGGTCTTAAACGCGCCGCCATAGATAATAAATGACAAAAACCCTTGTGGTAAGGAACAAAACCTGTGTTTTTTTTGAAAAAAATAGTAGTTGAAGAAACGGATGCATAAAGAGGGTTATTAAAACACGAGAGTGAGTTTTTTAATAGTATCACTCAATTGTTTTAATACCAAGTTATGTGCCGTTTCATACACTACTCTATCTACAGTCATGCAAAATGAACTTACATTGAATGACAAAAAATATATTTCGTGAGAGAAATTCATTCTAAAAGTATATATAACACGCCTTAAAACTTACGAAAGGGCTCATCGCGGCTTATCAGCATAGCACTCCTAGATGAAGGACTTCAAAATAGTCTGAAACTGGTCGGAGTATTTCAATTCAATTTCGTGAATTTTGAGCCGTTTTATTTACGTTTAAATATTTTCTTAATTTTTCTGGTACAAGCTTGTTCATCATGTTCATTGCTGTTTCCGTGACGTCAGATGGATTCAAAATCTTCTCACTAACACTTGACTGCTGTCGTACAATTTTAATCAGGGCCATTATTCTCTATGAACTGTCACACGCGTAACGCGTCTCGCTGTGGAATCGTTCGGAAAAGTACGGCGATTCTCGAACATGCACGAAAAATTCCACGCAGATATCTTAACGAGGCGTGTCACGTGGCCGAGTGGCAATAGATAATAAGGTCCCAGGATAAAACTTTTGATCAACGAAAACACACAGGTAACACATTAAATTGGTTAAGTACTACTAATGTAGAGTTCACAGCAAATTCGCTCGCATGCGGTCTTAAACGCTCCACCATAGATAATAAATGCCGGAAACTCTCTTTGTGCGGAGCCAAGCCGGTGCTTTTATGGGGGGAAAAGTTATATTATAACACTACTTAGTTCAAAAAAACAGTGTCATAATGTAGCTACGTGCCGTACGTAATGTATGTCATTATGCCACCATTTTTGAGTTCGTTATCCGGATTTTACGATATGACTATAGATAATAGTAGTTTATGAAACGGATGCATAATAAGAGGAATAAAAACACGAGAGGGAGTTTAAAAACGAGCTGTAGGTGAGTTTTTTAATAGTAACACTTGAGCGTTTTAATTCCAAGTTAGGTGCCGTTTTATACACTACTTTATCTACATCAATATAAAAGGTCAGGAACAATAGGGAGCACTTGGAGAATTTCATATACAGCGGCTTCACCAATCTGGATCAAAACGACCACTAACGACGGTATTATCATATATAATTCAAAGAGTAATTCAAGTTGTAATAAACTGATTTAGTTAATCTATCACATATTATTTCGTAAAATTCGATTTTGCTAAAAATCAATATCGGAATGACAGGTTATTTGAACTTAGAATTAATAATGACAAACTATCAAATGGAATGAAATGGATTATGAAAGAATTAAAAGATCAAATGAGTATTATTATGAAAGAGGTTTTGACATCGTCACAATACCCCACCTCCCCGGAGTTTTTTTTTTAATTTATACAAAAAAAAGTTGGTTATGTAAAAAAAAATATGTTATTGGTATCCCAAAACAATAGGTTTATTTAAAAAAAAGGAGAAAAAAAATGATAAAGAATAAAGTTTTTTTTAGTACAAGTTAATAATATATATAATAAGGGTAATAAAGTTAAAATAGTAAAATAATTAATTAAAATAATGGAAATGCTGAGCTGAAAAGGATTTTTTAAACTCTGGCCAATTTTCAAAGAAACTTGTACAAGCTCCTTTGAATTTTTGTTGTTGACCAATTTGGGTTATCGCCTTTAATTTTTAGGTGAACATGTTTATTTACAATGCCAATGTACAATTGATTGGATTCCTAGATGCATTCAAATTCATAAATCACACATTCATTCATCATCATTCCTATTCCTTGGAAATAAAACTCATAAGAAAGAGGAACCTTAAAAAATATAAAGGTTACTCGTGGAACCAATACAATATAGTGTAGGCTTATTTATACAGTCACTACCCGCTGATTAGGGTGATTGTGTGCGTGTATGTGTGTATGTGTATGTGTGGTGAGTGTGTGGTGTGTGATGTGTAAATGTATGTACGTGTATATTTATATAAAATTAGTTTGCCAAAATGGTTAAAAGTACGACGTGCCTGTAGCACGTGTATGTACATAGTAAACGTTGTGTTAGAACGTTAAAATAGTATAACTAAGGTAGGTAGGTAATAGTATATTAAATATAAGATAATACTGGTTTTGTGACCTAGGCTTGGTTTATAGAGTATTCACATTTGCCGCTCTTTTCACTGTTAGAAGTTTTGTGTGTAGGTGTAGTAAATAATAATATATGGAACTGGTTTCGCTTAATACTGAACATTATGTTTGCAATTAAAAAAAATACATAGCTAACAAGTAGGGTATTAGCTACTATTAGTACCAAAGAATTAAAGTATATAGTAAGTACCATAGCACTGAATAGCAATACGTAGGGACTTGAAGTCAATATTCATAATGAATCCGAAAAGTTAATGAAGTGAATAAAAAAAAATAAGCTAAAATTGTGTACATTACTCCGTAAAGAGAAATTATATTAAAATTATATTATTTACAATTTAAATACAAGGTTATTTGTAAGTAGGGAACCTGCAATGGTAATACGAAGGTATTTAAATATATTATGGTAAGGTACGGGAATATGAAAGCAATGTAACTTTCATAGTACATAATGTATGTATGTATCCTGTTTAAATGTATACAGGCTTTGAAAATCCTGAGTATTCGAGCTATCAAGTAAGGTCGATAACCTTGATTGTAAATTTTCTACAGTATCTGTTGTATGGACCTCAGCATTTCAACATTTTAATTCATAGATCAATTCTGGTTTATTTAGATGCGCAGGGTCCATTTTTATTAATATGAGACCAGCGAATAAAATTAAGTGTTTACTCTGTAAAGGTAAGTGCGATAGTAACGCTTTAAAAATATATAACAAAATATAATAGCGTTAATGCAACTACGCGTTAATGCAACTACGCGTTAATGCAACTACGCGTTAATGCGTCACGCATAATCACGCGTCAAAGTTTAGCGTAATTCAGAACTAGGTAGGCCGATAGTGAAATTCGGAACAAAGTACGTATTAATGAAAATATCTTACTTACATGAATGACTGGAATGCAATTATAAAATACACATTAGTATAAAAAACTGTTCTGGGTTTGCCAAATATTTCCAAAATTAAATCAAGATGGCCTAGTGCCTTTTAGAATTTTGTGGGATGACTTAAAACTTAAAAATTGAACACTGATTCACAAAATAAAACACACGGATTAAAAAAACACGGAGAAATCAGGATCTTGTAGGCAGGTAGAGCAGGGCTGGGTAAGGACACGTAGAGGGCGCCAATTGTCACTATGTCAAAACCTCTTTCATAATAATACTCATTTGATCTCTTAATTATTTGATAATCCATTTCATTCCATTTGATAGTTTATCATTATTAATTCTAAGTTCAAATAACCTGTCATTCCGATATTGATTTTTAGCAAAACCGAATTTATGAAATAATATGTTATAAAATACCTACCTAATAAAGTAAAGTAAAGTAAATTATGGCGCCAAAATCCAGTCCATAGTGAATTCACGCGCCTACGAGCTGGCACGCACCGCCATAGATAATAAATGACGAAAACCCTCGTAGGGGCGGAGCTAACCGGTGCTTTAATGGTAAAAAAATGAAATTTATAACATCGTTTAGTTAAAAAAAAAACAGTGTTATAATTAATTTATTTTTCTTATTATAGACAAGCCGTGCGTAATGTATATCATTATGCCACCATTTTTGAGTTCATAATCCGGATTTTACGATATGATTGTAGATAAAGTATATAATAACATTATTTAGTTCAAAATAACAATGATATAATGTATTTTTCTTAATAGGAAAGTGCCGTGCGTGAAGTATGTCGTTATGCCACCATTTTTGAGTTTATAATCCAGATTTTACAATATGAGTGTAGATTAAAAAAGTGGGAGACCTATGTACAACAGAGGACTTCTTTGAGCTGATGATGTGATAGAGGAGTCTATAAACCCAAATACTACCACAATGGTATGATAGTATTTCTTTACTGCATCACAAGTCGTTATGTAGCGACCAGTAGACATGATCTCATTTCTATCAGCCCTACTTATAATATACATATATTAAAATTGACTGGATTTACATGACACATTACACCATAAGGCCGCTGACACGCATAATTATTTATAGCGCAACAATATGCTTAAATCATATTTTATGGCTGGTTAAATGCGAAATAAGATCTTTATGAGCATGTTCCCGGTTTCGCGAGTGGCGCCATGCATAGAAGATGTTAAATTTATATCTACACGTGCGATCTTTAACCATTTAGTAGATTTGCATAATGTGGCTGAATTATGATGATATGACAATTATTATTTTTGTATCTAAATTACAAGATAAGGATGTGAACGACATGTAGTTTCAACAAAATGTTGCCACATACAAAAAAGTCTGCAAAATAAACAATTCAAATCAAAATCAATATTTCATTTATTTTCCTCACAAAAGGTTAATTACACAGTAATTGTGTAATTAACACACCCCACTCCACCAACAGCGTTGAGAGATTTTAAACTCCGTTGACGCACTGAACGATTTTTCCCATACAGTGCGGTGCGTGGTCTAAAGACCTCATATATGTTTTTTTTTTCAAAACCGAGACACATTATAAGAGGCATACGCAAACCGCTATTTGTCTTTTTCGTAAAAAATATCCAACCAATAAATACCCAATTTATTTGCTTCGCACCAGAGAAAATCGGTTGGATTTGACCGCGCACTACGCGTAAGGACTTGCAGGTGGTCTTTAGGCCTTTTAACCCAGCAAACGTGTTAAAATTGATCTGTGTTATTCTAGAACCAAAGAACATTAGAAGTACAATATACTAGGTACATTTAATCAAAACTCGTTCAGCCTTCAAATATTTTATAACGATGGCTCGGCTTCTACCTAGTGGATTGAGATAAAAAAGTACACTAGGTTGTTAATTAATACCTAAGCTATCTAAAATTGAAAACCGCATTTTAATCTGTGCAGCCCTGCAAGCATGGATCTTATCGAACGATAAACTTACCGAATTTCAATGTCAAATTTGACGAATGTTACCGAATCGATAAAATTTTACTGAAACTAGAAGATCCATGCTACCGAATTTCGATAAAATCGATAAATTTATCGATCTTTACCGATCGATAAAATCCATGCTCGCAGGGCTGTAGTGTTTGCGCGTGTTTGCGTGATGCGCAAACATGTCAGACAGACACTATTAAAAAAAAGGCAATAAACGGGAGTTACTCACGTATATTAGTTTGTCTGTTTGTTTGTTTGTCGTATGAGTTAGTGCTGGCCTCTGATGTCAGAGTTTGTCAGGCCGCCCGAGGGCCTCTGACATGGTTTAACGACTGCTATTAATCAATAACAGCCGGGACCGACGGCTTTACGTGCCCTCCGAAGCACGGAGCGATGGCAATATACGTTTATTAGTTGAATTGTCCCAACTATAGAGTTTCGAGCAAATCAGGTGAATTTTTTCAAAGTGAAAAAAGCTGCGAGGTTGGACACGTTCACGAGCGTTCCGCACTCACCTTGAGAAAAAGCACCGCATGTGTTCGAAACTATAGTTGGGACAAATCAACGAATATACGTGAGAAACTCCTGTTTTTGCCTTTTAAAATGTATAAAAACCACGTTAGTTTTCATAATAATATATATTCTCGTTCAGTAGGTAGCTTATTTTAAGGAGACTTAAAATAAACTTGAAATGATTGAAATGCGGGTTTCAATGTTAGATAGCTTAGGTATTGACTAAAAACTTGGTGTACTTTTTATCGCAATTCAAAAGGTAGAAACCTTGCCATAGTTAATTTGATTTAAAAAAATGGTCTAGGGTTGAGACTTTTTTTTTAAGTATATTCGCTGTACAGATATTTTGTTACTTTCCTTACTTTTCGTTGACTTACTGTTTTATTATTTTAGAATAGATTAGATCGATAGGGTTCAAACGTGCATGCGAAAATTTGAACTTTTATTCCAATTCCAAACCTTAACATCCAGTATTACGACTCTAAAATATCAAGTAACGTCAAAAGCTCTCAATTGTGTACCTAACAATTGTGTTTATTCCCAGTTTACAGCTGGCTCGCAAGCTAAACGATAAATAACTGGTGTATCTAGAATCTAGATCATATTATCCCGAAGGCGATCCTATTTCATGTTGCATAGAAATTGTACTGTGAATAAATTGCCACGAGATATTTGCTTACAAAGGAAGGTGTCAGGAATTTTCTAATCGATCTGATCACTCCTAGGGTCATTTAAAGGTTGACAATTTTTAACGCAATTAATACAATTTGATTCCATGAATTTGTAGCATTTACTGTATTTTTGTTTTTCTAACCAGTATACGAAAATTGTTAATATCTACTAATCTACCTTGTCACTTTTTAAAACTTAAAACTTTTTCACTATCAGGATTATAGTGAAAACAATCTAACTAGACAATCTTTCTACAAATAAATATCTAATCTTACCAAGATTACTACTACAACTTAACTCTTTATTACACTTTATTATATTTACACACAAATAAAAATCTTACAACTAAAAAAACAAAATTAATAATAAAGTATCACAATGGTCGGTCTTATCGCTCAGAGCGATCTCTTCCAGACAACCGTGCATGGAAAGGAATAACGGAGATAATAGGGACGGTGGTTTCAACCAATAAATAAATACATAAACCATAAATAAGCACTTAAAAATTACAAAATAATAATGAAATATCTGGTATCTATCTGATCTATCTAGTTCTGTGTACGAAGTACAAAGTAAGAGGTAGAAACTAAGATTACTAGATTTAGCCGCTCATCGCTTGCTTCAAAACTATAGCATAAACAATACATAGTTATATAGCATAAACATCAGTTTATCAAATGTAACTATGTATTACAAAGCTATAATTACACCTGTCAGGATAACAATGTACGAGATCACCCTGAAATTAAAATTGTTGCGCTTGTCTTTACCTTTCTCAACACTAAACTTTTCCTCTGTTTCGTTCGATTTTAAGCTTTGTAACTAAGGGTTAAGAGATTTATTCATTTGAATTTTGGAAGGTTTACGTTTGTGCGTTTGGTGCATGCCAGGATGTCTGAAGGTGATGATTGAGTGACAGGTTGACAGCCGTTCGTTAACGTAATGGTGTTTTGGTCTTTAATTAAGACAGATATATCATTTGGGGTGAAAGGCGTTTGTTGGGCAAAATATATAGGTATGAACAGCAAAATATTTTGTGCGTATAGTATAGGCGTACCTTTTCATCCTTTCAGTCGCTAACAGATCTGTCACCATTAATGAAAATTTGACGTTATTTTGACCAGAATACAGCAAAGCAAAGAAAGGCTAATGAGTTTAACAGTGTATGTATGTATGTATGTATGTATGTATGTATGTATGTATGTATGTATGTATCAATGTATGAGTTTTTTTTTTTTTTTTTTTTATGTGTATGTTCCTCCATAGTCGTCCCGTCGCCCTTATTGGTTCAATTTTGACAAGCGAGGTGTCAATCGATTCGTCTTTAGGTATATAATGTCATATGCATTTTTTTTATCCGTTTACGGTAAGAAAAAGGAAGGGTTATGTGTTCAAACTAAAAACTTGCTCTGATTTTGACAAGCGAGGTATCAATCGATTTCGTTTTCATCGCAAGAGAGTCATAGCCAATTTATTACCCGACCATAGTAGGGTTTTAGTTTTAGAATTTATATTTTGCTTGCAGAATGTTACACAATTAATTAATAATTTAATTGTTCGGTTTCTAATGTAGCTTTTTCTAATTTTATCATTTATAGCATGCATACTTGTGCGATACCGCAAAATGATAAATAACTGTTATTTAATATGTATACTTATAAGCAAAAACCCATTAAATATTTATTTTTACCTTAAATTTAATTTACTGTCAGCAAACCAGCCTCCAACAACAGCAATATTTCACGCATGTACGAAATACTTCACGCAGTTACATTTAATCCGTACAAATAAACGCTCCCAAAAGCAAATAACGGAAATTAATGCTTCTGATGAGCAGGTATACATTCGAATATGTTTTTATTTGTCAAATAATATACAAAAGTGTAAATATGGATGCTCGCTGCCGGATGCAGGGCGGATGTCGGTCCCGGAGCCATGTCAGCGGATCTACCCACCGGATAATACAGGCAAATAAGGGAGTTATTTTTATATATAGAGATTTTAATTGCTATAGTACATACAGTAGATATATTTTACTACCTTTAACTACGTATTTCATTGCAATAATTAGTTTGTATATGTTTTTTTTCGACTTCGCAAAATAAGGTTTTTAAAGTGGTCTTTATTTTTAAGATAACCCAATATTGGTGTTCCTCCACTATTTGTTTATTTTTCCACTTTTAGATGCGTAGTTTCTCTTCCATAACTAGTTCTTCAAAAAGTTGACAGTCAGTTTTTTTATAAAAAAAAAAACGCCACCTCGAAACAAACGACAAACAACAGCTGATAAATCTCAAAGAACAAGCCAAAGCCGAAGCAGGGCTGACGGAGATAAATCGAGACTATCCTGGAATACTATCCAAGAATCCATGTTCAGGTGGCAGGAACACATAGCATGAATATTCACGGGATTGTGTCTGTAGGCACGAAGTAATCAATGTCAATTAACGCATACTTGCGTCTTGCGCTATTGTGGTTGCCGAGTTAATCGTGTTAGTCGCTTGGTCGGTTTTTGAAGCTGTGATTGAATTGTTAACTTCGGGAAATTAGATCTGAGTAAACATCGTTAGGAGTGTTTATCGTTACGTGATGGGAGAGGAACTTTTCTTGACTTCTGTTGGGGACTGGAGAGAATGTGTTTAAGGTAGCAAAATAAGACTGTATAGTTCACCAATGTTCAAATTCTAGAATGGTTAACCGAATATTTATTTATATATTATATCTATACTTAAGATAAAACAGTTAGTAACGAAAAGTCTGTACAATGAAGATGGTAAAAAAATGGCCTATGGTAGTTACAAAAGCTACTGAACAAGAATATTGCATATATATAAATGTAATTGTGTCTGTCTGTTTGTCTATTCGCAATTGCAATGCGGTTTTCACTTTTAGATAGCTTAGGGTTTGACTTAAAAATTGGTGTACTTGGTATTTCAATCCGATGAGTAGATGCCGAGCAATCGATAAAAACCTATTTGACGGCCAACAAATTTTGATGAAATGCGTTTTGGTGTATTGTACTACAGAGGTATGGAGGTATTTGTGGTCCTGGAATAACATATATGATACTTTTATCCCAGAAAAAAAAACCACGCGGGCAAAGCTGTGGGCACAGTTAGTACTTATTAAAATTTCCAGATACCATGAGACAAAAATTAACAAAATAAAAATATGTAGCTTACTTCCGCCAAAACTGTAAGTTGGACAAATGATAAATGGTAAAATTAACACAAGTAAAACCCCACGCTAAACAAAACCCTACCCAAAATTTAACTAATGAAAAATATAAATGAAATGAAAGCTAAGGCCTGGAAGCCAGAAAAAACACTTATATACAAATAATATATATAAATATATATACACAATAAAAAACCCCAAGCTAAACAAACCCTACCCAAATACAAGTATCGAAACACTTATATATTCATATACATATAATATAAAAACACAATAAAAAATATATACCTCGATCCAAATACCAAACGTCTGACATCAATACGACACGTGTTCGCCTCTGCACGAGGCATCTTCGGGTGATGTTGACTCGTCGAGTGCTGGACTGAGAGTGCCTAAGCAATGGTGACAAATTCCCTTATATAGGCTACGCGCCTGAGCTAGTGCGACTGCACTACTGCATCGCCGCGAACCAGTTTGAGCCAGAATGAATCACTATGATTCCGCAAGGTCATGCCACTATTGCACCATATTTACGATTACGTCATCGCCGCCATATTACTTGTGACGCATTTCCAGTGAATTCCATTCCATTTCCATTTTTAGTTTCATCACCTTTGTTGCATATTTTCACGTGTCGTATTGATGTCCGACGTTTGGTATTTGGATCGAGGTATATGTTTTTTATTTTATATGTAGATGAATATATAAGTGTTTCGATACTTGTATTTGGGTAGGGTTTATTTAGCTTGGGGTTTTTATATTGTGTATATATATTTATATATATTATTTGTATATAAGTGTTTTTTCTGGCCTTCAGGTCTTAGCTTTCATTTCATTTATATTTTTCATTAGTTCAATTTTGGGTAGGGTTTTGTTTAGCGTGGGGTTTTACTTGTGTTAATTTTACCATTTATCATTTGTCTGACTTACAGTTTTGGCGGAAGTAAGCTACATATTTTTATTTTGTTCATTTTAAATATGGATTTCCGCAAAGTAACGCCTGAATCTATCAATTATACCATGAGACAAGTTGATTATCAATGGATCTATAATTATTTATGGGTTATCTCCACATTATATTTAGAAAAGTGAGCTCTAGTGAATTCCTTAATAATTATTTAAACTAAACAAACCAAATAAAAAAAACGCACCCATTTTGATTATTTTTTTATGAGACTACACTGGAAGTCCGTATTTTTAAATACAAAAATAAGATCTTAATCAGATCAGAAATCCCTGAGATATGAGTGAACAGAACATTCAAAAGTACACCAATAAAAATAAGATCCTAATCAGATCAGAAATCCCTGAGATATGAGTGAACAGATCATTCAAAAGTACACAAATAAAAATAAGATCCTAATCAGATCAGAAATCCCTGAGATATGAGTGAACAGATCATTCAAAAGTACACCAATAAAAATATGTAACCAAACAAGACGAACTGAGAACCTCTTCATTTTACCCGACTAAGGCGAAGCAAGAGAAGGATGATGAGTTTAACAGTCTAGATATGTATGTATGTGGATGTTCCACTATAGCGTCGCCCCTATTGGTCCAATTTGTACAACGAAGGTATCAAGCGATTCGTCTTCAGGTAGGTACAGAGTGTCATAGGCTAATATATTTTTACCCTACTACGGCGAAGCAAAGGAAGAGTTATGTGTTCAAACTAAAAACTTGGTCCAATTATGAAAAGTGAGGTATCAATCTATTCGTCTTCATTTATAGAGTGCCATAGACAATTTTTTTTACCCGACTGGCAAAGCCAAGAAATGGTTATAAAATGTGTTCAAACTAAAAAATTGGTTCTATTTTGACACGCTAGGTATTAATCGATTCGTCTTCATCGCAAGAGTGTCATAGGCTAATTGTTACCAAACCGTAGTAGGGTTCTAGTTTTTACCCGACTACGTCGAAGTAAGGGAAGGGTAATGGAGTTAACAGTCTATGCATGTATGTATGTATCTATATGGGTATGTTGATGTTCCACCATAGCAAGCGTTCGTCCCTATTAGTCCGATTTTGACAAGCAAGGTATCAATCGATTCGTCTTCATGTATAGAGTGCATAGACAACTGCATATTACTCCGTACTCTAGACAGGCTCTTGACGAACGTAGCAATGAGAGCATTTGATTATCGCCATGTTGGCGCTGATAGCAGTAGTTTGGCAGTAGTGAGCGTCCACGGAACTAAGGTTTTTTAACTATTATTTATTCTAGACCGTAGTCTGGTTTTAGTTTTTGAACTTATGTCTAGTTGAACTTATGTCTAGTTGAACTTATGTCTAGTTGAACTTATGTCTAGTTGAACTTATGTCTAGTTGAACTTATGTCTAGTTGAACTTATGTCTAGTTGAACTTATGTCTAGTTGAAGTTATGTCTAGTTGAACTTATGTCAGTTGAACTTATGTCTAGTTGAACTTATGTCTAGTTGAACTTATGTCTAGTTGAACTTATGTCTAGTTGAACTTATGTCTAGTTGAACTTATGTCTAGTTGAACTTATGTCTAGTTGAACTTATGTCTAGTTGAACTTATGTCTTGTTAAAAACAAGTCATACCCAAATAAAAAAGTGAAACGTTGTCTGTATGTTTGTTTGTTTGTTTGGGAGCTTTCACGCGATAAAAACTGGACGGATTTTAATGAAATATGGAATGGAGATAGGTTATACCCTAGAATAAAACATAGGATACTTTTTATCCCGGAAAATTGAAAGTTTTTACGGGAAAACTGAAAAATGACAATTACTCACTGTAAGGTACGGTTGCCTTGAAAACGAAATAACAAGTCAAAAAACTTCAACAACTGTTAAAAAACTTCAAGAGCATTGGTTCTATACCTACTTTTGCGTTGGTTTTCAATATCCTAGAAGAACATAGGATGCTTTTTTTCGCTATAAATAGTAGTAAGCGCGGACGAAATCGTGGGGGGAAAGCTAGTTATTAAAAAGACGCCGACTAAAAAAATATTTATTATTTTGAAAGGTTTGGTGAAAAGACATAGAATTGTTTTCAAAATATACCGTAAATGAAAGGAAATATAACGGATTATGAAAATACTAGAGGATAAAAAAGATGACGATGGATGATGATTATGATGAAAAGCATCCCTTGTGTTATTCCAGGACTAAAAATATGTGCATACCTATTTTCATCAAAATCCGTTTAGCCATTTCAGCGTGAAGAAGTAACGAACTTACGCTCTCACTAACTCACAGACTATCGCATTTATAATTTTAGTGTGATATTGGAATGAGATTTCATAAGATAAACCGTTACTGTAATCAACGTGCTTTGGTTACCGAACTGAATAAACAAATCGACAAGATTTATTAATATTGGATCTCTGAACATAAAGATTTTATGTAACCCACTTGTTAAATGGTTAAAATGACATTTACAAGGCTTATATACGCGATAGTTAATTGCACAGTAATATAGAATCGATAATATGCTAATATATATTTTATAGTACCTAATGAAACTTCGAAAATTAAAGTGTCAGGTTACGAAATTATTCAAACAGAGATGGGTAATTTCTCGAATAATAATTCAGATCTCATATTGATCAAGGTTCTCGATCGTATATTCTCGGAGGGTATTTGTCGGAAATTACAACATATAAAACGTAAGGTGTTCCAAAAATATTCTCATAACAGTAGACTAATTATATTGCTAAACTGAACTTCATTTGTCGTGGTGCTATAATCGATACTTCGTTAGATCGCACGCTATATTACAGAACCAATTACTACGTTACTATATCAATCGGTATATTATCGCATGAGTAGTTATGTAAGAACTTGTAAGGTATACTATTAGTATTCTCCTAACCAAACCGAAATTGATTTCAGAGCGATTATCACACTATCACACGAATTTTGTATGTTGTTGTGTGTTTGTTTGTTACTCATTCACGCTTAAACGGATGAACGAATTTGAATGAAATTCGATACTTTATGTACTTGCATAACACATAGGGTACTTTTCATCATCAATCAACAATTTTGCAAATTCAATGTCAAAGTGACAAGTGTCAAAGTGACATGTGTCAAAGTTACATTCTAACTCAAGGGATGCAATAAGGAGGGGTTTTTGACATTTAATTCTTAGAAGTGTGACGGAGGAGGCAAAGTTTGCACGCGGCCGAAGCTCCGGGGCGCAGCCAGTTTCTTATATAAACAACTTCAAACTCAAACATATGCGTCAATGTAACATTTCTGCCAGCTTAAAAAAAGATATAGGATTTCAGAAAAGCTCGCGACTATACTTAAAGGTGGCTTAAATTGAGAAGGTAATCAATCCAAACTATGGATTATGGTTTTTATTCGAAACTGGAGTTGCAACACTCACATGTAGGTGAGATTTTGTTAGGAGTTAACTTACGTAACTTGAGATAAATCAAGTTTATGTGACGTATTCTGCCACTCTTGGATTTATGTGACTGGGAGAGCGTCTAACGTATTCCGTAGGTAAACTATTTGGGAATGATAAAAGTTTTATCGTAAAATGTATGTTCATTTCTCTTTGTGAATGGATTGCTTATCGATTTTGAAATTTAAGTGTTGTGATCTAATCGATGAAAATATTGATTTAATAGACTTTAGGGTTCCTTACGTCTAAATGAAAAAAGGAACCCTTATATGATCCAACTGTGTGTCTATCTGTCTGTTAGTCTGTCACATCCAATTTGCTCTACTATAGATTGAGTTGAAATTTGATATACATGAATTTCTGTGTCGTGTAACGTGTTAATTTTGAATACATTTAGGAGGCAACAAATTCAAAACATTTTAATTTGAACTTTAAATAGGTTCATGATAGAATTGTATTTTTATTCTACATAATATAATAAGATACGTTCTCAATATTGTATTCCAATAAAGTTATCACCGAAATGAATAACCATAATCAAACCTAAAACATCATTTAAGAGAGTAGGTTATTCGTCTCATTAGATCTTTGGCAAAATCCAATGCTCAATAATATCATATAAATAAAAAAGAAGGCGCGGCGTTTGTTGTGCCAACCCTGAGGCACAACAACCGCCGCGCCTCTACCCCAATTAACGACATATTCCCCAAACCGATTAGATCTCTTCCAAATCGTGTCGCTTCTTCGATAAATCACTCAAAATTGGACAGTAACCAATGTAAACAGCACTTTCACTGAAACCATGAACGATAATTTTTTGAGCTTTAATAACTCAATATTTCTGGATTATTTAGGGTCAGACCGCATTACGATGCATGATGGTCGATTGCTTTAGTGGCACGTTGTTGTACGGATACATGTTTCGTTTAATTTTGCTCAAACCACGCTAATTATAAAGCTCTCCTGTAAAAATGCACCGAAATAGTTTCGCTGCGTTGTGCAGCATGTTGAAATTTTGATAAATCTTGGTATCTAGCCAAAAATTTGCAACTATTTTTGTAGATTCTCAACTTTGTGGTCACTAAAACTTATGGAAAAAATGCTTGCTCTTGCAACGCTATAGTTTCATGGCTTTTAAGACGAAAAAACGCGATACCACATTCGAATGACAATGCGCAGCCGTAGTGCAACTTCACCTTAACACTGCGTGTACGTGACTCAATTTGAATATCAGAAAACCTCCCCGAATTTAAACACAAAGAACAATAATTAGAGCCGATATAAGAAGGCATTTATTCCACGTCGCCTGACTATGTAAATGATTATGATAATATAGAATCGGAGTTAAATGGAGCAGAGTTGTAGAGTCATGGCTTGAGTAAGCTTTCGAAGGTTTCCCGGCTACGGAACCGGTGTACTGACAGGCGTGATGCAGCAAATATAGATGTGTGGTGCAAGTGACGAGTAATAGAGTTGGCAATTTGCATTTTGAACACTTCTGCAGACTGAATAGCGATACTGCAGCCTTTATCTAGCTGTGTTCGTTCGTGCTTATTTTTTAAAAGCTTTTATTTAACTTCACTTGTATGTGTGTATCTATGTATGTATCTATGCATTTGGTCTGTCCTGAAATCTTGCAATTCAAATTCCGAGCACTTCCCGATTAGTTAACTGGCTGAAACATTCAGGGTAGCTCACAAACCAATAACAAAATAATAAAAAATAAGTTAAAAAAAAGTGTCAATGCAATAAAAAGGAAAAAAAACTAAAAAAGTGAAAATGCTCATAAACGCTTTTTTATACTTATTAAACTGACTTCTAAAGTTCAAAGTTTTAGTTCAAGTAAAGTTAGGTTCTAAACTAGACTATATTTGTTATATTTTTTACCCCATTTCTCCCGGATTTCGGGACCGAATTGTAATGATTATTTTTAATTTGAAATGTTAACCTTCAATATTCCTATATAAATTTCACTAAATTTGGTTCCGAATATTTATTATTACATGGATTTGTAGTCGGTTTTGGATTCAAATAATTATTTTAATTTAAGTCTAATGCAAATGGCAATGTTATTGACATGGCGATATTCTCTTCCACTGTAGACTGACATTGCTGCCTTTGCTATCATTATAATAATATGAAGACAAACACAAAGTGACAAGTAAATGTTTTTTTAGTCTTTGAGCTTGACAGTTATGATTGGCGCATATTCACGTGCTCATAATTTTTAATTTATTTTATATATATATATATATATATATATATATATATATATATATATATATACATTTTCAGCGTATGGCAAATTTTTATATATACTATATATATATATAAAGTTGCCATACGCTGCCTCTTTTAACTTAGCATGAAGCCAAGGTAGTGTCGTGATATTTTAACCAAACGTGGGCGTCAACGCTAAGTCATATTTCAGTCTTTTGTGTCGAATCTCTTTATAGCTTGAGCTATTCATTACCGACTTATTAAATAACAAGCTTTTGCACGTGGCTTTGCTTAAGTTTTTTTTATTGATAATGTTTAAAATACCGTTTTTAAAACGAACTGAAGTGCGTTATATAAGCATACAATTTGATAATAAATTCAGGCGTTATACTATGCCAAACTATATAATGCATGCTCTTTCTTATCCACCTGGACCATTATTCGCTATGACCATTCACAAACGTAACGCTTCACGTTATTATATCTTCGTGGAGTCGTATTGTCCTAATGACGTCACACGTTTTCTGCAAGGAACTTCGTATGGCGTAGCGAATAAGCACTCTATCTATACACTTGTGTCAGAATACGGTACGAAACGTATTTTACCTTATGCCTCGTGTCTTTTACAATCATTCTCAGAGCAGAAGTACTTGAATTACCGAACATAAATTAAATCTTGCAGAATCAATTAAGCTGATAGAAAGAAAAATCTCTTTCCAATAGAGATAAGTACCTAATTAAGTGCATGAGAAAATAGTAACATAACTCAGCGTAACCTAAAGGAATTTGTTCTCGATTCCATCACTCAAACTTTTCATAACTTTTTATGATAATCAGATGCATTAGGTTGTGAAACCACATCAATCATTTCTCAAACGGCGTCTGTTCTATACGACATACAATTAATATTTAATAAATTGACCATTCGAGCTGTTTATCTATCAAAATGCATAACAATTTTTGAGTTAATAAAATAACAATTACAAGGTTTTATGGTCATTAAATTGAAATCTCATCGGATATGTGACAGGTTGATGTTGAAAAAAATAAGCCGAAAAGACTTTTGAATTAATTAGACGGTGTTTAGATTGACCAATAGTCATAAAAGTGCCCTATGAGTTTTTTTGTATTTATGTGACCATTATTTGAGTCTTTTATGATCCAAATAAGTTATTTAAAAAAGGTTTAAATCTAAAGATTTTATGCAGTAAAAACAATCATGACACGGTTAAACTTAGAACGGGCTATCACAATAAATGCGTACTTAAACAATATTTTGTATCTGTTCTGCCTAACCTAACCATTGAAGAGTTCCCTAGTAAGGCCCCAACCCTGAGTGCAGCAACCATGTTATGATATAACTTAAAACCGACAATCATAGTTAAATGAGTACAATTAATTTCGTATTTGTGCTATTGAACGTTTAAGAGTTCCTTTACCTGGAGCTAATCCAGGATGAATCAGGTCATGCTTACCATAAAAATGCATTATCATCGGAACTGATGCAACATGTAAAAATTTAACTCTGTAAGATAATAGGAAGTGTTTCTAATTCAGCTTGCAAGATTTAACCTAAACAAACATACATACATTTCAAGTTAAAGAAAAGAAATGGGCCTTATTTTAACATATAATGACGACTATTATATAGCATGGCCCTGTGACCCAAAATGAGTTCTGGCCTCCGATAATATGATAGGCCACTTCGGTCTGCATTTTCAGTTTTTTTTTTCATTTTTTGCCAGTCTTCGACTTGGAGCTCGCGTTAGTGCTTCCCAAGTTCAATTTTCCAGCGAAACCTGGGATGGCCGACAGGACGTCAGCCATTTGGCTGTCCCAAGACGTCTCTCATTCTTACCAAATGGCTGCCAACACACTTATCCATACCTATAGAAGAAAAACTCCTAGTGAACGGAAAAAGATTTTGATAAATATTGGGCTTACCTAGTACAGACAGAAGATATGGCATGGAGAAGGAGAAAGTGACTTGCATGTGTAATTTTTCTTATTTGCCATGGCGTTTAAGTAAACCGAAAAAAAGCCGACGAAAATCAATATTTTTTCATTCATTACAGTGTTTATTTAATACAAACGGTAAATGTGTTACTGTTGCACTATACAAAAAATCTGTTATGTACGTGCGCTCGCTTTGAGCCAATAAATAACAAAATTTAATTAAAAAACCAATTCCGCCCTGCAACAGTATTCTTAACAATACAATCCTTATTGTTAAGGTAGATGAACAGAACAACATTGACGTCGTGTCAGATAGTAGGACAGTAATAGTGTAGTACAGTAAAAAAACTGAACTAGACTGTTTTTACAAATATTCCAAAACCGTGCGTTTCATATTTGCATGTTAGTTTAGAGCTGGGGGTATATCGGTTCAAATTACAGCGCAGCAGCGGGCGTAAAGAAAACCAATAGTCGGTTCATGCCAACGGTTTTATTGAAAAGCTTCGTACGCGTTATTTTTACAGCCTTTTTATTCCTCAATCACTACAGTTATTTCAGCTTTCCGTTTTCTGGTTCGTTTGTTCATATTGTGCGAAATAGTGGAAACACCTGGTGAATTTTCTTTTACAGTTATAAAGTTCTTACAATGTAAGTTCTACCAATTACAGATCCACAGTACGAGTAGTAAATCGTAATTGTGCAGAATTAGCAAATCGAAGTGGCAATGGCCTCATGACCGGTCCACAATGGACCGACGACCTGCACCCCAAGTCTGTAACAATTGAACCGCGATAACGCAAGACAATTGCGCATGAAAATCTCAGATTTTGTTAGTTTTATTTTAGTGCCAACACTCAAGGGACTTTCGGAAGCTGTATACTTTTGCTATAAATTTGCGATAGTGTACTTGATTTAGCAGACTACCGAATTTGACACTATATACAGTCCAATCGCAGGTGTATCACAGTGGCAATGCTTTTTGTCAATAGCTAATAGAATTGGGGCCCTGGTGAGTAGCGGGGAGCCGCTGGATGCAATCAGCGAGCCACTGCTCGTTGTGGCGTTCTAGTGGCGTGGCCTGTGTTCAACAGAGGACGTCTTCCGGCTACAGCAACTGTGGCTTGGCGTTTCTAGCAGCTACGAAGCCTCCGCTGCCCGTTGAAAAATGAAGGCTCGCACTACTAAGTACAATTAAATTATTGTGAGCAAGGAGTCCCTTTGAGCTGGTAGACACCCTCGGGGGGGGGGGGGGGGGGGGGGGGTTCCGGCCACACTACTATATAATATTATAGAGATTGTATAAGCAAACATTTTACCTACCTATTCAACTTCCCGGTAAATTACTAACCACGTTGAGAAATAGTCACTAGAGCTACGACGCACGAGAGTTTTTAGGGGCAGGCTTGACACTTACATCAGCCAAACGACCTGCTCCTCACTTCACATCATAAAATATCGAGTCTATAGATTGTGCCATTGATTTTAATAAATCATAAGATAAAAGTGCAATGTATGTACGTACAGTCTATGATAAAAATATATTCTACTCTAATATTTTTTACTTTAAAGTGTTTTATCATTTTATTGTCACTATTTTCTATCAGACAGATTTATTTTGTTTAATTTTGCAATTTTTTAGTGTTGTTTAACTTTCACCCATATTTCTCAATGTCAGTCCATAAAACAAAGCCACAAATATGCACAAACATATTGTTTCTTCCTATATTATACCGTTAACTGCGCATCAAGAATCCACACTCCCGCCCGCCCACATCTGCCCACCGCCCGTCACATAGATTCCGCTGCGTGGTCGCGCGACAACGCGGACATGCTTTATAACGCCTATAAAAATATAATGGCTTGGGACTGTTTTACCCCATAAGTGCTATCTGGCTGATAAACAAAGAGAAGATTCGAAAACATGGCAGACTTGTGTTTATCTAATGTTCATACTTTATGGGCTAAGATTTCTAGGCGGACCATGTGCACATCGAAAGGCATATAATACGCTTGTGACATGTATTTGACTGAAAGGATTATCAGTTGGTTGACAAGTGGCAAACTTTCGAAGCAATTCCATGTGTACAAATTTAATAAATTGGTAGCCAACAGAACTAGGCAAACGCACGATTAAAATCCGAATATTTTAAACAAACAAACATGAGTCTCTTTGTTACTGTGCTACACCTATTCAGTATTCTGTGGATCTGAACTTATAGTGTACTAATCATTCTGTGCTTATAGTTCAAGGACCATTTTAAATATCTATGATGATGCACTATAGAAATAAGAGTGATTACAAGAAAACAAGAACGGTGACCTCAGCAGGGTCAGAATGCGTAGAGAGTTGGGAAATTTAATAAATTCTCTAGGTGGTGGTCTCCAGAAATCACTACTAATTTGTAAAAAACTTCTTTGCTATGAGCATTACAAGGAGCCTACAACAGTTTTAACGCGTGTATAATCTCGAAAGCAAGAAATATTCAGAAACATCACAATACAACACACTTTTGTCAACAGCTGACAAAAAGTTATCATTTTGTTTCGTATTCTACAGGGTACTTGTAGCTAGCTTCCATTCAAACAAAATGCAAAGTTTGTATTATTGCTTGTCAAAACTGCCAGTTGTCTACGCATTGTATGAGCTTTATCGTTCGACTGGGATATTACGTCTAACAGAATCTTCAATTAGGAACCTTGTCTACCAACATATTTTTTCGTCACATGGCGTTTGGTTCGCTAATGTTAGTTCCATACATTTTTGTTTTATTATTTCGGCTTTTACGCAATAGAATGCCCACTTGTCTAGGCCCGCAAGAAATACAGGTAATTTATGAACACAGAGTTGATGGATATAGTTAAAATAGGATAATTTCCAGACGACGAAGGCAGAGCATTCGATGATTTCAAGAATGATATAGAAGACACGTTTAAAAAGGCTTTTACATATTATGCAACTTGGAACAAGACATAAGTTCAGAAAACAAAAACCCGAATAAAGTCAGATAAAAAATAGTCTTTGACACTCTTGCAATGAAGACGAATAGATTGATACCTCAAATGTATTGATCACATCACATGTCAAAATCTGACCAAGTTTTTAGTTTGAAACCTTTTCCTTCGATGTAATCGGGTAAAAAATAATAGTTTAAAAAAACTAAAAAAAACGCTTTATACAGAAAACCAAACTAAAAAATAGAAAATAAATTTTAATAGTGTAAATAAGAAAATAAAGTTTTATTTCAAAAAAATCGTGGGGTGCATGGGTCAATAGTTATAAATATTTCATTGACAGATATGAGAAGAAGGATTATCATTTCGATAATATCTTAAAAAGCACCCCACGCTTTTTTTTAATAAAACTTTTTTTTCTTATTTACACTATTAAAATTTATTTTCTAATTTTTATTTTGGTTTTCTATATAAAGCGTGTTTTTTTAGTTTTTTTAACTATTATTTATTTTCTACTTTTTTTTTTTTTTCGAATTATTGCATTGTCGTCGGTCTTTGACAGGTGTGCAAAATTTGAATGAAATCTGACCGTTTAAAGTAGGTCAAAATAGCGTCCAAAGGAGTCGGGTACAAACATACAAACAAACATACAAGTGAAGCTAATATAAAGCGTATAAAAATAGTCTATGTCACCTCTATACCCGAAGTCAAATCGATTGATACCTAGCTTATCAAAATCAGACCAATAGGGGCAACGCTATGTTGGAACATCCACATGTACACATATGTAGACTGCTAAGTTCATTACCCTTCCCTTGCTTCGCCGTACTCGGGTAAAAAGTATTGAAAACAAAACAAAAAACGTAATTTCCTTACAACACTGTTCTTCGTTTATCATGGAAATTGGCAACAGATGACTCCAACTTTCCGTTTCATTAATTACTTTACAATAATAGTCAATAACTAATAATGGTTTAATGGTTTTATCACGATCTTGTTCTAGGTAATGGTAGCATGTTGCGAGATGAATACATTCTTGGGTAAGAACAGCTTGGACACCCACATTACACCATGTGGTTACATTGTATGCCTGCAAAAGAGAGCGTGTGTCTGCCACACCCATGTATACAAGGTACAAAAGAAAAACGCACATAGATAAAACCCGACTGAGAATGGTTGCTAACCAACTTTAAATTATTATACTAAGATCCTAAATATTCATTCGAAATGAAAAATGATAACAGAAACCTAAAGATGATTTTATATATCTATTCTCAATGATACCTCACCGACTTTTTATTCTTTTTCATAATATGGCATCATATTGAATTTTTATAACTGTGACAAATTGATTGACGTAAGAATCATCAAAATCGGTCCTCGCGTTTGGTGGGTTTGGTTTGGGTAAAAAAGGCTTGATTTGGATTGTGAAACGTCAAATAAAACAACTAACTTTAAGTAGATTTAATAATTAAATACCCTGTCACATCCAGCTGGCCCGCAAGGTGCTACGGGGTAACATTTGTTACGCGCCTGCGAAGTTTCACCGCAGAATACTTAAAAAGCTTTCAGAGAAGTAAAGTGCGTCTAACTGCTATTACTCAACGCTAGTTCCACTAGACGCTCTGTTATTAGCCTATTAGACGACGAAGTACGAGCGTGTCATTAGAAGCGTCTTAGAAGAAAATTAAACGAGCTATGTTCTGCAGCTAAGTCGTCTGCTTTCTATTTAGTAAGGTAGCTTTATATACTTGCTCGTACGTGTGGATCGTTAAAGTTTATATATAATTTGTACTAGCATTTTAATTTGCTTTCCAGTTTAGATTTTATGACTAGAATTACGTTTTTACGTGTGTCTCTGTAATTAAAGTAAGTATTATGAATATTAAATGACTTTTTTACAACTATAAGTTGTCTTTGAAAGGCTTTGTTTTTTTTGTACTTTATAAATTACTGATATCAAATAAGGCACGACCTGATAGAAAATGTTCTATTATAGTTTTTGTCTAAGGGAAACAATAATTCCTAGTAATTAGCTACAAAAATTACCAAAAATTGACTGTAATGCCAAAAATACAAGGTACAGCTTCAATCAAAGTTTAAAAAAATCCTAAGGTTCCTGTAAGTTGATATCACAAACCACAAATACCAAAGAGTTGGTATTTATACCTACATCGACGCCAGGAAACAATGGTGACTAAACTAATCCATTAGACAATACGTCATTGATCTTTGTAGACAGCTGTTGGGAGCTGGAATTATTGTACTCCCTATAGGCTTACAAATAATAGGAGCGCTTCCATTTGTTCTTCTGATCCCTAAAAATATGTCTGTTTTAAAAAGAAAAAAATATCGAAAACATAAAAAATAAATATAAAAAATGTTATCAATTCCATTTGATTTACAAAAATATAAAATATATTTGATTTCTGAGTAGACGCGGGATCCACAGAGCATTAATTAGGTCACTTTTTAGCTCGTGAATTAGATAATTGTGATAATTTTCCTACCTAGTTTTTTTTTATTACGTGTGATAGACAAATCACATATTAACGAGAACAGCATTAGAGAGACATGCAAAGTATTCTAAAAAAACACTTTGTCGCCGAATTTATGAATATTATTTATGAATAACTAGCTTATAAGCTAAAAAACACGCCTGCCTTGCCAAAAAATAGCTTATGCCAATAAATTATATACTCTTGGAACGTGCTTATTCAATTTGATATCCATATTGTAAAATTCAAAGTTTTTTTTCGCATTTAATAATGGAGCCATAAGCCGCCATATAAAATTTATTTTAAAAATAAATTTTATAAGTCTATGTTACTCGGAGGGATGTAAGGATTCTAACGATATCCTATACGTCTGTTCAGGCATTTAAAAGTTATGGTGAAATAAAGAAACTTACATACATACATACAAACAAACATACTTGAATCCTAAAAAAACACTTCAACATTTAATCAAAATGTGTGAATTATTTTTGCGAGTGCCGCAACATAACTTACTTATTAGTTAAGCATTAGATTTCATCAAAAATATAATAATAATATTTACAAACCTTTTTTTTTCATGAAGAAAAAAATAAAAAAATTGTGATGAAACAGACAATAAACGAAAGCACTAATTTCACGTCTTACTTTTCAAAGAGATATTCTAAAGACAAACAAGAATGAAACAATACTATCTATATTATACTTATATAAGCAGTAGATAAGTAACAAAAAGTCTGTACAATGGTCCTAGACACAGGATACGGTTATTGCAGAAAAAACGTTGACGCAGAAAAATAAAGCACTAATTATGATGAAAACATAAGTCATGTCAAGTGTTAATTTTCAAATCAAATCCAATGACATAGTCTTTGAATCAAAACAGTGAATTGATTCGATGTAAGGATTGGATGTTCTTTGAAACTGTCAATCGAAGTATCTCACTATTAATCAGGGAGCTTTACAATGATATAATTAATGGTCTCAGGCTTAAAGTTCTGATTTCGATTTAATATTCATCACTCTAGGAGCAAGATTCCAGACTGAATTACAAACTAAGCCCAGTATACAAATTAAAGTGAATTAATTTTGTATATTGCCATTTCAATATAGCGAGCTTTGAAAGCTATTATGCCACAATTTGAGTCAGATAACTCGGCATTAAACATAAGCATAAGTTCAAAAACCAAAACCCGACTACGGTGGGGTAAAAAATAGCCTATGACACTTTTGCGATGAAAACGAATCGATTGTACCTTCTTGTCAAAATCAGACCAAGTTTTTAGTATGAACACATGACCATTCGTTTGCATCGCCGTAGTTAGATAAAAAAAAAGGCTTATTAACTCTATTCCTAAATGAAGACAAATCGATACCTCGCTTGTCAAAAGCGGACCAATAAGAGCGACCGCTATCTATGGTGGGACATCGACATATATACATACAAACATAGACTGTTACAGCCTTCCCTTGCTTCGCTGTGCACTGCTATTTTACAGTTTTGTAGTATAGTAGCCGTCTGAGCCCAGCTTAATAATAGGTCCAACCCTGCTCATCCCGCGGTTGTTGTGAGAGCCCGAGAGAATTCAGGAAATTAATAACGGCATTTTCCTGCATTCTACAGTACTGCGGTTACCAAAACGCTTGCAGAGCGACAGATTTTGGCAATACCCCTCTTTTATGGAGGAGGAAAATGTTCAGCAGTGGACGTTTTTCGGCTGATGATGTGTGTTATATTATGACTAGCTGTGCCCGCGGCTTTGCCCGCGTTGTTATTTCTCTGGGTTAAAAGTTACCTATGTGTACACTAAGACCTATAACATACAATAAGTTAATAAAACAATTAAAAAAATTTAGCTTTTATGAATTACAACTTGTGTTTATGCATTGTCATGCCATGAGCCATGTCATGGTGAAACTTAGAACGGGCTATCACAATTAATCGCGTGTACAACATTTCGTGTCTGTGCTGACCGTAACAGAGTTCCCTGGTCAGGGCCCAACCCCGGTGCACTTAATACAAGCTGTAATAATAAAATGCGTACACACAATTTCTTGTCTGTGCTGAAGAGTCCGTTGAAGAGTTCCTTTATCTGGAGCTTAAGCTAGATGTCAATAATAATTCAGGTCATGCTTACCATAAAAATGCATTGTTATCTGAACTGAACCAACATGTAAAAATTCTACTCCGTGGGATAAGAGATAAGAGGAACAAAATTAAAAACTTACATTAAAATCAGCCGTCAAATCGTTTTTATCGATTGCTCAGCTTCTTCCCATTGGATACCAATTACACCAGTTTTTATCCAACAAATGAAAACCGCATCGCAATCGGTTTCGTAGTTTATTCTCGTGATGCGCGAACAAGCATACACATAAGCAGACAGACACAATTATTAAAAATGATATATTCATGTTCAGTAGCTTATTTGAAGTACCCTGGACCATTTTTTTTATTATCTTCATTGTACAGACTTTATGTTACCTACTGTTTTATTATAAGTTTATAGAAGTCTTTTTGGTTGAAACATGTAAATTTAGTTCAATTTAACATACGAGTATCAGGGTACGTAAAATTTGCTTTATTTAGGTCCCTGATTTGTTTATAATTATATATGGGTAATATTTTACTCAGCGGAACAAGTTTTAATTTCTTAGTATGAGAAAGATGTTTAAAAACGATGTTCAAATAAGATGTTTAAAATATAATCTTTAACCATACATTAACTTCTGTTGCGTTATGATTCTATTTCATTTGTCAAGGATTATAATCCTCCCGCTCTTAACTTACTTCAGACACTAGAAGCTTATATACCATCTCTATTAAACGAGAACTGGAGAGATTCAATGGATGAATAGGTATTATATTAAGTTTCAATTATGTTAACTGGGATATACCCGACCTCAGTGAGCCACGGATCAACCTCTGAGAGTAGGTTTGCGAAATAGTAAGGTGATATTACTAAACTGTAATTCAGGACGAAGGGAGTATAACAAGATTACGCTTGGTGGATTAGGATCAATCCTATCTAAATCTATTCTATCTACGCACAACCCTTGTAATATATTCTAAGAATCTGTCTTATTTACAGAGAGAGAATAATAAATGCCTCACGTTTGAGAGTACTGGAACCAGTGACACAGAAGAGCAATAACTGTTCAGTTGTTTAAATAGAATTAGTCTGCGCCTGCTGCTTTGCCTGCAAGGTCATTTCTCTGGAATAACTGTAACATAATTATGTGTTATTCCAGGGCCAATACAACAGTAGCAGAATAAAACAAATTTCGTTCTAATCATCATTCTAATCATCGGATTAAGATACTCAGTACTACAGTTTTTAAGTGAAAACCTAAGGCATATTATTAATTCTGTGCCTAAGGTATTCAACAGTAAAATCGCATCGCAATCAGTCCAGTGGTTTTTACGTGATGCGTGAACAAACAAACAGACACAGGCAATATTAAAAAAAACTTCGGTGACTTCATTTTAATCACACTTATTCGAAAAACGTTGATTGGTTCCTCGAAAAGTGAGACCAAAGTAGGTGTTTTTATTCAAGACAGAGAGCAGTAATGAGTTTTGAATTTGGAACATGAATTTTGTTCATTGGGTCGAGTGGCGCGGTGTCTGTATTTAAGATAAGAATTATTTGAATGTACTGAGAGAAAGAAATAATTAAAAGAGCTCGAATTACGACATCATCGTCACGGATACAAGGAATATTTACAGTGTACGAACTAAATATTTTGTCAAAAATTAGTTCATCAATTTCAAGTAGCGAAAGTATTATACTACTTACACCTGAAAATATAAGAAACTACGCAATAACTGTGATACAGAATCTATTACCAACTATATCTCGGGAAAAATATTTGAAAGCTTATAAGAATTTTATCGAGTGGGAATATGCAAAAAGAGCGAGTCGAAAGCTGTACTTATTTTTAAGAATTATCCAAATGTCTTAATTATATTTATACCTTAATTTTTTTGGATGTCTGGTCCAATAATGACATTCAAATCGAGATCTATACAAAATTTAAACACAATATCTGAAGAGATTGTCTGAAGGACATAAATCAAAGAAGTCCAAAGTGAATTGTATACATTTTTAGTTAAGCATAAGTACCTAGTTTTTTTTAAGTTGTTTATTTTTAGTCTATTTAACACCAGTATCCAGTACCCAGTACCAGTATCTAAAAGCGCCTTTTATTTATTTTTCTCATAGAGGGGGATGAAAAGTAGAGTACTATAACTGGGGCGCAAAGTTATTTTTCCTCGGTTGACGTATATTGAATCCCTCGCTACGTTCAGGATTCTACTTAAGAACTTAGTATGAATCATTCATTCGGCTGTGGATTCAAAATAGCGCTCTCGCCGTAAAAATATTCTTTCGCTGCCTTGTCATACAATCTACTATTAAATACCTTAATCCATTTCATTTTTATTATATTCTTCGTAGACTGTACTGTTACTGACTACTAGACTACTGTTTTGTTTCTTACTCTTTATTATAAGTATATATAGATAGATACATCTAGATAATGCAATAAGTAACAAAAAGTCTGTACAATGAAGATAATAAAAAACAGGGTACCTAAAATATGAAGCTGAACTAGACTTTTTTTTAATAGTGTCTGTCTGTTTGTCTGATCACGCAACACGTAATAATTACTAGACTTATAATATTGAATAGTTTAGGTTTTGACTTAAAAACTGGTGTACATATGTACTTGGTATCTAAATCTAAAGAAGAGAAGCGGAGAAATCAATAAAAAACTATTTGTCGGCTGAAATAATTTGGATGAAATGTGTGTAGTATTAATGTACTTTATAGGAACTTTTGGTCCTGGAATAACACTTATATGATACTTTTAACCCAGATAAATGATCACGCGGTCTGTGCCGTGAAACCTTGTTTTTAACCACGTTTTTATGAAAGGCTCACTGGCTGCCGGGGCAGCCAAAACTCAGTACCAAAACCGGTTTGTGTGCACGAACATGCTCTAGGTAACTTTCTTGTTTGTCTGTCTGTAGTTCCGGGTGGAATCTTGCAAAGTTGCAACATTTTTCAGGTCCTTCCCGATTAGCTATCCGGCTGAAACTTTCTGGGTAGCTCACAACAAGAGGACAATGCAATCAAAAAATTAATTTCAGAAAAGTGGTTTTAGATTAGTTTTTTAATCTACATTTCCTACTTGTCTGCTTGTATACCTACAAGGATTTGTATTGTCCCTTTGTGGATATTGAAATAACTAAGCAAAAAGGAAAAACAGGCATATTTTGAAGTGAAAACGATGAGCTTGTTTTTGTTCACAGAGTAACTCAAATTATTTACCACTAGCTGTACCTACGGCTTCACACGCGTGGTCATTTATCTAAGTTAAAAGTACTCTATGTATTCCAAGACTTAAAATACCAATATAGCAATATTTGATCAAAATTCCTTTAGCCGTCAAACAGTTTTTTCGATTGCTCGGCTTCTACTGATCGGATTGAGATTTCTCAATCCCAATACCAAGATACCAAGTACACCAGTTTTTAAGTCAAACCCTAAGCTATCCAACAGACTATTTCGTTCCTATTGCTTTATTATAAGTGTACATAGATAGATAGATTATAATTTCAGATAGTGATCAAACAGGGGTCTTGACCCTTCTATAAATTATATAAAAGTCAACTTTTCCTAAAGTGTTATTTGAATCTAATGTATTACAATTGATTATTTTTGTGTAGTGATAGGTAGGTATTATTGAGACTACATTTGCGTAGGATCCTCAAAATCTTTTACTTGCAACTTGAGCAACGTTTAAGTCATCTGCCCATACCGAGAACAGCCCATGGATTTGCAAATACGTGTGAATTTGTTACGATTTCCAATATGTTTAATATTATTCATGATTTCACGGATTTCTTGGAAATTGTGGCAGTTTAAGGTCAAAACGTGATCATATTCATGGCGCTGCCTTCTCGATAGCTGAGTGACATCAGACTTTAATGGTTATCGTGAATATAATGAAATTTATACATTGTTTTCAACATTCCTGTATGAATGTACAGAATGTACCAAAGATTAATCTAATATTGAAATGATAATTGAACTAACATATTCTCTAAAAAATTGATTTCAATGGCGAAAATCAATAACGGCGAATTCGTGGCGAAGCCCGGATGGCGTTGCTAAAAATGAGATTGACTTTATCACGACGGACAAAAAGCATAATATTCAGAGATGTCTGTGTAATCAACAGAGTAGATTACTCCCCGTAGAGTTCAACACGATCAATATGATCACCAAATGGTCCGAGTCACTCTGAGTATCGACTTTAAGCTTGAGTAAATCCGTATGGTAAAGTCCACGCTCCGACCGCATCAGCAGCATACCATAGCAAACAAAAAAAGTCAAACAATTCCAAGGCATCTGGAAAAACGATTTGTTGCCGTGGAAACCACAAATGATATTAACGAGGGACTTAACACCGTGGTGAAGATTCTCACGGAAGAGGGCCGTAAATTCTGTAGTCTGCAGTGTAAGGGCCAGAAATCCAAGCTCTCACACGAGACTCTCTGGTTAGTGGCACAAAGACGGGAAAATGCTAAAGCTTCTTTGGCAGAGCAGATGACTCTTAACAAGAAAATCACGAAACTGACACGACGTGACCTTAAACAACCAATACACACACACACTCCAATACACGCTTTATAGAAAAGGCAATTGAGCAGAGCCATGGGTCCAATGTTTTCGTGAAGAAACTTGGGAGGAGTCATCTTACAAAGCTAAAATCAGCTGATGGCACTCTGACTGACTCTCGCTTAGGTCTAGGATTTCTATGGCCAATTATATGCTCCACATGCTTCTCGACCAGAAATCCCTAGTGAGGATTCAAGAACCACACTGACCCGCCACTACACCGATGAGCTGCCAGATGTCAGCATAGATGAGGTGCTGAAATATCAGAAAAACGGAACCATGTTTAGCATGGTATTAAAGGCAGGAGACAAGACAAGACAGGAGTGTGGTGGTACTAATCTTTCTTCAAGAAAGGGTATAAAACCTTGCTCAAGAATTAGAGGCCCAAATCACTCGCGAGTCACGTCAAAAAGTTGTTATCAAGAGTCACCAACGGTGGTTATCACCAACCGTCTCGCGCATAGATTTCATGAATTCCAGCCTCCCGAGCAGGCAGGGTTTTGCGGAGGATATTGCACCATATTCACACAGAGTACCAGATTTTGCAAAAGTCAGAAGAGTATAATCAGCTGATGTGTCTGGCTTTTGTGGACTACGAGAAGGCCTTTCACTCCATCGAAACCTGGTCTGTGCTGGACTCTTTGCAGCGATGCCAAAGACTGGCGATATTATCAAATGTTGAGGTGCCTGTTTGATGCTGCTACGATGTCCGTCCAAGTTCAGGACCGGCAAAGTAAACAAATCCAATTGCTCAGGGGAGTACGACAGGGGGATGTCATATCCCCTAAACTGTTTACCAACGCAATGGAGGATATGTTCAAGATATTGGAATGGAATGGAATGGGAATCAACATAAATGGCGAGTAAATCTCACACTTGAGTTTCGCAGACGATTTTGTCCTTATGGCGGAGTCACTACAAAAATTTCAACAAATGCTGACCAGCTTAGCAGATGCCTCCCGACGTATTGGCCACCATATGAACATCGATAAAACAAAATTGTTGATAAATCAACACATTACACCGGAACCAATAGTCGTTAGTGGCATGCCTGTCGAATTTGTGCAGGATTTGCTACCTAGGACAGACTGAGCCGAAACGTGGACACTGACTGTGAGACTGGTCACAAGTGATGAAGATATCCATTGGGACGAGGATAAACTACTCTTTAATTATTTGGAAGTACCATTTTTATCCAGAAAAGTAAATGATAGAAGTGATTTGTTGAACAACTTACGCGGCGACGAATTTATAAAGATATTTCGCTTAAGCAAACAAACTGCACTGTACCTTCTCAGCGAAATTTATAACAAGTTAGAAACCTCGAACAAGTTAAGAACTTACCTTCCTACTCCATGTACGAAATTATGAAAAAATGCTCTTGATCTTTTCATGGTCACAGGTACAAAATACTTACTCGTACTACGAATTATATAGCAAAATCAAAATAAACCACTGCTTATTTCGATGTCAGATAACCACAGAAAACAACGTCAAAATTTACACAAAGCGTTTCGTTACATAGTTTATTTATACAAACTTCGTTCACCGAATATATTTTACATGAATCGGGAGGTAGAGATACTTAAACTCCGATAATACACGTCACAAAGACATTAGTGCAAGAGAAAGCTAAGCACGTTTAAGCTAAGCTGAGTTTAGGACTAAATCTCGAATTAAATAAATTTATATATATTATTATTATTATATATTTATATATTATTTATATAATTTATAAAATGTAACTTTGACTTAACTTAGTGTATTTCTGTATTCAAATCAAATTTGTACTCTTTGACATAATAGATGTTCATACCTATTGTAATCAATTAATTAATTCAATGATTCTGAGCTTATATTGTGTACTTAGATTATAATATTGCATGCTGTAGAATATGTTGCACACCCCTGAATGGGGTAGATTGTATGGATCTTTAGCTTTACATTATTATCTTTACCAACTTTCTTCTACCTACATCTGTGACAATAATAAATTTCATTTCATTTCATTTCATTTCATATATTTAAGGAGTTTTGGTGCAAGGTATAAAATCGCTTCTATTTCTAGTCAAGACGTATTAGCTTTACTTTGAAAGTACGCTCGTAAAGAGTTAAAGCAAACAAACTTGGTGTGTCTTATTACTAGAGTTACTATAAAGACGGCTATAGAATCTTGATAAAGTTTATCTTGTTTCAAGCTATCGGAAATTTTCTCTTGACAAGTTTGAGTAACTTTGTCTAGAATGTTCTTTACGGTAGATATTAACATCTTAATAATCGTGATTATGGACTGATCATTAATCACAAACAACCCATCAAATACATATTAGTCGAGAAACTGATCAAAATAATTTGAAGACCAATACGCATCGATACACGAATAATAATAATATTAGATATCTCTTGTTACTCCTCGCAAATAAATACGAAGAAAAATACATAAATGTATCGAAAAATGTATATGACTGCTGGCAACCGCATGCAAACTATTGCAAAACCGTCCCGGTTCTATGAGCTGCTCGGAAACGTAACTGGTTATTAAAACATGCCCAAGTCAACATAATTACATCTCAACTCTTCATTTCTCCCTTCTACATATTTTTCTCAGCACTCGCAGCTCTTAGGGCTGGATCACACGACTGTGATGATGTAAGGTCGTAACACTAAAGTTGGACCCCGAACCACGATGTATCATACCTATACAACTGCGCTACACTTATTGTCTATGATGCAAGTACTAAGTATTAAAACGTTACACGTTTGATTTGACATAATTGTATTTATATTTGGTCATATCCCCGTTGTGGTTAATGGTATATTATGTGACGCGTTATTGCGAAATATATTGGGATGCGAAGCAGTGCGCGACGCCATTGCTGCTATAAGAGGTCGCTTTGCAATGATGTGGACCCTTAGTTCGATACTCCCCCTTAGTTCCATACTCCCCAAGTAATCAATGGCAACTGTCCAAGCCGAGGTTCGTACCCCCTGGGTGCCCTTGAGCAAGTGGCCAAAAACTTAACTTTGGCGTGCGCATTCTGCGTCACGCATTGCGGCGGAGCGCTTTTGCGCCCTCCCCACCGTCCGCTGACGCTGTAGAGGTCAGTTATAGACCAACAGCACATATCCTTAATAAAAAAAAAAAAAAAAAATGTGGACCAGTCCACAGTGGAAACAAGGTCGTCATAATAAGGAAGACTTTAAAACCCCTATCCATTTAATAAATTCTATACGTGTACAATTAAGGTTGTAAGTTGTATGTGGATTGCAAGTGACAGTTGCAAATGTAAGTTTGCAATTGGTGCTTGTACGCCGCAGGGCCCAGAATAACGAGCAATACCAAATGCGGCGAAGACGGGCGCCGCCGATTGGCGTCACTTTGGGGAACTATTTAAAGATTCTGGCGTTTATTTTTGAAAGAAAGTACAATTTAATCTTTTTTGTTTATTTATATATGTCATTGGTTTATGGTAAGAACCCATAGATTACAATGTGACGAATTCTAATTCTTAAAATTACAAACAGGTGAAAAATTGTGAATGAACAGGTACGATCGAATTGAACTGACCAATCAGTGCACAATTTTACAATTTATCCGATTTCTGCGATTCTATCGCCATCGTCAAATTGTGAACCTGCCCTTGATTGGTCAGACTCGTGTTTATCACCATAGAGATGCAAATGGAACAGTCAGTCAATTTCAAATGATCTAGAGATAATTCACACCCACATGACTTCAAGGACTAAAATTGATCGTGAGTTAGTAAAGTGGCTCTCGCCAGAACCCTGCGTTTTATAATTGCACCCGGGGGTAGGGCAAGGTCGCACCACGTAGGGGTTGGGGTGCTCTGATTCCTTTTCAAAAGCTTTTATATTATTTGTAGCTCTATGGTGACAAATTTACACGAACCAATCAGGAAAAGGTTTACAAATGAACAGGTGTATCTTTAAAATGTCGTAATATTGTAAAACTGTGCACTGATTGGCCCATAAGCTAGCGAAAAGCATGTCCGTTCACGATTTTTCGTTTGTTTATTATGTTACAAATAAGGATCCCCTAAATTGTACTCTATCGGTCTTCACAATATAACGGTGATATATACAAAATAACTGGAGAGAGTGACGCAAAATAACATATTGGAAAAAATGACGCACTTTTAAAGAAACATTTTGGCCATGCTAATCTTAGTCGCTAAGCAATAAAACCATTAGGACACTGGTTCGAATCCTGTTTCGTGAAATCAGAATCAAACTCTAATGAAACAAATGTAAACGATTCTGCATATTCGTGTTTGACCTTCCAAGTCAAACCTTGTAAATAATAATACACTGAGCAGTAGGCAGGTTAATTAATTGTTAAACTTGCTTCAATTAAGTTTATTGAACTAATTAATGTATAAGCTTCTTAGTATTGAAATAAGTAAGAACATAAAACGAGTAAAGTAATTAAGTACATACTATTTATGTAGGTATATATATATATAACGTTTCCAAATAAACATCAATATAAATTAATTACGCTAACGCTGCGCTTTATTTTATTTCTATTAAATAAGTTAAATTAATACTAAAAGCTACTCGTACTTATCTTATCTTGTCCATCTAAATATGTAGAAAAATCCAACTGAGTTTCATGAATTTAGTAAATATATATGACTGTACGTAAGTAGGTACTACTTACATGTATCTACTGCGACTGTTTTGTGAGTAACATTGTACGCCATAGAATGCTTTTGAATTTAAAAGCGTTCAGCTAAAAGGAATTCCCCGTACATTTTTTATTTGTATGCCGTAAACTTTACGTCGGGGATGTAAAACAAACATAATGATACTGCAAAAAGTAATGCGACGTTTATCCCCACCGCTCAAACAATTCATACCTCAAATGTCAGATTAATCTAAGGCCCGTGTACACCGTTGATTGTGCGAATAATAATCCGAGAGCTTCGTAGTCCAGGAGAGCGTCAAAGCTGAGCGCAAAGGAACAAAGCCTTCAATTACCCAAGCGAGCACGCCGTGGGCTTTTAGTGAATAATGAGGCCGCTTATCCCGGCGGATGACGGCTTCACTAGAATTGTTTTTGAGTGGGACTGCGGACCACCCGAACGCCACTCCTGGGCCAGGTTACACGTTCGTTTCGCCAACTCGTCACACTGGGTCAGGCGGCTCAGGCGGCCCGACATGGGCGTAATGTAGGCGCAGTGCAGTGCTTGAACTTAAAATAAGCGAACGTTTATTTTTAGTGTACATTTTTAGACTCATGCACGATTTTTAGTGCACGCCTTTATGTATATTTTAGCGCGAAAGTCGCGTAGTTCGCCCAGACAATGCTGTTCAAATTTTTTTTGCCACACTGTGGAGTGGTTATTTTGTAAGAGTTATTACGTTGCAATTTGTTTTAATACCTAATGTGACTGTGATACTTCAATGGACCATGGCATTTACATTTCAGGAATAGCACAACCTTAAATTCTGTTAGGATTAATGTACTGTGCTATAGCTCTGTTATAAGTCTCGCACGTTTGCCGCTGCGGTCACTGCGTCAACACAATTTACGCCCGCCCAGCGCTCTTTCCCTCACTTTGACATTTTACACAAAATGGACTCGACGCCGCATAAGCCCTTTCAATGCAGCGTTCATACCTTGATACAAACGCGTTTTTTTATTTATGATTATATATGGCTTATTAGTTCGTTAGAAAACTTTGTCGTGTGAAGTCTCGCATTTCAACATTATATTATTTTACAAACACACACGCTGCTACAGAAAAAAGAACGCCTCGTATAAGAGGCAAACATTTGTCGCACTTACACGGACATCCAATAAAATAAAACTAAAAAAGTAGAAAATAAATAATAGTTAAAAAAAACTAAAAAACACGCAATATTTTTTTTATATAGAAAACAAAACTAAAAAATAGAAAATAAATTTTAATAATGTAAATAAGAAAGAAATGATTTATTTCAAAAAAATCGTGGGGTGCATGGGTCAATAGTTATAAATATATCATTGACAGATATGAGAAGAAGGATTATCATTTCGATAATATCTTAAAAAGCACCCCACGCTTTTTTTTTAAATAAAACAATTTTTTCTTATTTACACTATTAAAATTTATTTTCTATTTTTTAGCTTGGTTTTCTATATAAAGCGTGTTTTTTTAGTTTTTTTAAACTATTATTTATTTTCTACTTTTTAGTTTGGTTTATTTACAAGAGAGTTTTTTTTTCCGAATTATTGCATTGTCATCGGTCTTTGATAGGTGTGCAAAATTTGAATGAAATCTGACCGTTTAAAGTGGGTCAAAATAGCGGTGAAAGGAGTCGGTTACAAACATACAAACATACAAGTGAAGCTAATATAAAGCGTATAAAAAGTATGGTCAAAATTTATTAACTTTTGTGTTCTAAAAAATAGGCAATGATTCGAAACTAAGTCAGAAGCCTTATCTTTTTGCTTAAGTAAGCTAACATTCGCCATCAGCAAGTGTCGTTTAAGTTTACCAGTTTATGACAATGGGGTAAGTTCACGAGATAATATTAAGGGTGGCAATATTGCAGTTTGTAAGGGAAGTTTCAGGTCCAGAGATAGACGGTCCTAAACCAACAAAATATGAAGCGAGGTTTTAACATGTTTACCGAGTGAGACAGACTTAATATTATTAGGGTCAGGTAGTAGGTATTTAAATCCATACCTAGCCGTCGGGTTCGCGAGAATCTGGGCAGAATCTAGCTAGTCTGCATTTTAATGTGAAAATCAGATAAATTTGTTGAACACAATTTCAGCTTGATCTTTATGTGATCATTTAAACAGGAGTTAACTGCAAAAATCGATAAAAAAACATGTTGTTTTATGGTGTACAGAAGATGTACAAAATGGTTATAAATGCTAACAATTTTTTTCGTTAGTAAACGGTGGTTATTTAATATTATTATGTTTATTTTATGCGATTATCTTAATCACACCCAGATGGAGAACCCTGAATGGGCCAGCATCTTACCATCGTTACAAGATACGAGTAATTATGTGCTAAAGATATGTCGTGTATAAATTACACGAAATTGTAATAACTAGCTCAAAAGCTAAAAAACACGCCTGCCCTGCCAAAAATAAATTTATGCCAATAAATTATATATTATTGGAACGTGCTTATCAAGGTATTCAATTTGATACCCATATTGTAAAATTAGAAGTTTTTTTTTTGCAATTCCATTTCCAATTGCAAAAAAAAAGCTTCGAATATTACAATACTGCATACTGCAGCCAAATAGAGTTTTTTTTTTAAATAAATTACCTATGTTACTCGGGGGGATGTTAGGATTCTAACGATACCCCATACGTCTAAATCTGTTCGGGCATTTCAAAGTAATGGTGGAATAAAGAAACTCACATACAAACATACATGAATGCTAAAAACATAACACTCCGTTTTTTTGGGCAGTCGTGTAAAAACAAGTGGAAATGGTGTACTACCACCACCACTTAAATTGGAACCGCTGTCACCAAACTCACACAAATAAAACTTTAGTCCTGTTCTGTACTACTAACAAATAGTTCTTGTAATTTGGTGTGTATATTTGAATCAAATTTGAATAAAGTGCGTTAAAGACTTCATCGCCGTTGAAGGATACGTCAAGGAGGACATCATCATTCTAGAGTTCATTTTATTTTTACCTACGAAATATTTGTACAAGTAATGATTTCCTGTGCATAACTGTGGCACAGGTCCCCCGCACACTTTACACTTCCATTTGTTTTTTTCTATTCAATGATAAATTACGTAAATAATTATTCAGATTGGAACAATTTTTTATTTGATACACACAGTCATGTTGAACAGTCCTTGATTTTAGTCCCTAAATCGAGAACAGCACCCGCCATCTCGCAAATAATGATGAGTTAGCAGTGTTTTATGAAGTATCCTTCTTTGCATTGTTTTTGACTTTAAAAATGTTTACGCAAAGTAATTGAAAGAAATCACGCAGTGAAAACAATGAAAAGGAATCAAGTGTATGTAGTTTTTTGATTCCGCACCTTTTTCCCTAATATTCTGTACCTACTAGGTATAGTAAATGAAGTGCATGGGTATATAGTCTTAGACGAATATCGTTAGACCGTAATCAGATTGCCTACCACTGATTTAAATATTATTCAAATTTTGGTTCCGATCTACCATCAACCTTATAAAAAAAACATGTCACACGTCGTCGTTGCTTGATATGCGAATGTTATTTTAATGTCACCGAGAGTTGAGCTTATAGTCAGAGTATATTCCAACCATCCAACTGCTCTTCCAACCTGCGATATGTGGAAGGGTGTTTCGTGCACGAGTCACCCGACCCCACCAGATTCCAGTAATATAAACATTTACACACCGTGGACATCGGCAAGTGAGGTTAAAGGGAGGGGAATGTTAGTATAAAAGTCCTGGCAACACCTGCGGAGGTTGTCATTCCACTACTCGCCTTGAAGAGGCAACACATATCTATAAAGTGCTAATAAATTAATAATTCAATAGTGAACTTTAATAATTTGTAAAAAGTGATATTAAAATAGTTTTTTTTTAAACTATACGTTTTGCGTTATTTTGACTGGCGCCCAACGTGGGGCCCAGCTAAGTAATTTTCAAGAAGTTCCAGAGTCTACGAGCTCACCTCCTGGCTCGCTTTAAAAATTACGTGACTGTTAAGTCTTTAAAACTGGGCAACTCCGCAAACAAATTCGTCGGAATAACTACACGGAAAAGGAATTAAAAAGGAAGGATATACTATGCTGCGACGTGTCTTCATCTGGAGCCAGCTGTAAGTACCCAGTAGCATTCATCCTGCCTCAAAATTCCTCTTCTACATTCACCTAAATTTGTGTATAACCTTAGATCTAGGCCTAAGAGTAGTAGTGGAATGAACGGCCCTCCTCCTGTGAACAATAGCGAGGGTTCACCAAGCTACGTGCCTACAGCACCTAGGTCCACAGGTCACACATAAAACGAGTATGGACCCGACTAAATTAATAGGATTCGTACCATCTTATAATGGTGATCCTTTTACTATTTACAATTATTTAAATAGTGCTAAGCAGTGGCTGCAAGTTGTAGGAGGTAGCACTCCTCAAAATGTAATGTTACTTCTAGGTAAGTTAGATGGTAAGGCCGCTTTAATAGTGTCTATGATAGACCACGGTTTCAACTGGGACATCATACAGAATTCTTTGAAAGTTGAGTGTGGGGATAACAGAGAGTTCAATACTCTATTAGTAGAGCTCTCCAATGTAAAGAAAAAAACAAATTACAAAGAATTAATTTTTGAATTAAAACATAAATTATTTTTTATAAAAAGCAAGCTAAACGACAAATATCAAAGTAATAAACAGTTAGTCGATGAGGTGATGGAACCGTACATTAATACGGCGCAAAACACTTTGAGAAATTCTTTGCCGTACCATGACCAAATTTACGTAAGCAACTGTAGTTTTAATGATTCTGTTCAGAGAATATTGCAATTGGAAGCAGAGGGAAGGTTCGATAATATCAGACAAAAATTCTCAAATATTTTGCCACCACCACGAGTTTTGAATCAAACATACCAACCACAAAATTCACGTCATATAACTCCTATACAAGGCCAGACACATTCGTATCCACCAACACAAAGGTCCATTATGCAGCGAATGAACAATACGCCACAATATGCTGTTAGACCGTCAAACAATGCAACGATTCCACAGTATCAAGTTCGAAGTCAGTGGGTAACTAACAATGCTAATGGTAATGGGTTCTCGCGTCCACAGTATAAGTTCTTTCAACAACCTCATTCATCGAATCAATCCAAACAAATTGCGGATGCTTCAATGAGGACGGCTACTCAATTACGACCAGGGCAAATTAATTTAGGGAAAGGTAAAGTTGCTGAGGAAATTTTCCATTATCCGGAAGACAACCAACAGGAGTCTGACGAAAACTTAGTTTCATTTTACGAAGAATATCAAGATTATGAGTATTATAATGACATTCCAGAATATAATGAATGCAATCAAAATTTTCAAGAAGACCAAAGTCACAAAGACGGATCATAGAATTTAATCATGTAAAATCCTATCTGCCTTACTTTGAAACTGAAGAACCAAAATTAAAAAATTTAATAGATACCGGTAGTCAACGATCTTTTATAACAAATTCTGTTCAAAAGAAATATTTCTCAGAATTCTGGCAACCCGAAAAGTTTGTCGTTAGAACATCACACGGCATTACGTCACATAATGGCATTATAGAAACCCCCTTTTGGTGCCGATATTTTGGTGCAGACAAAGGTCCGATGAAATTTTATGTATATAATTTCAGTGACAAGTATGACGTTTTACTAGGGACCGATATGATCGAACAAATAGGCGCGAAAATTGATTTGAAAGAAAGAAAGTTAACTATGCCAGATCATGAATTACTGATATTTCATATGACAGACGACGATAACCTAAATATTAAAGATTTGTGTAATACATACGACGATTTATTTACTGAAGACGTCACGAACAGTGCAACTACTAAAATAAAACATCATATTTGCACGATAAGTGAGGAACCTATTTATCAACGACCATTTCGACTGCCACAAACACAACAAGAAGAAATTCACAAACAAATCAGTAAATTATTGCAAGAAAAAATTATACAACCTTCAGAATCCCCTTGGGCCTCACCGGTTCACATAGTACCAAAAAAAATGGACCAATCCGGTGTACAAAAATGGCGTATGGGGATAGATTATAGAAAATTAAACGAAAAAACGAAGTCCGATAAATTTCCACTGCCTAATATAGAAGAATTATTTTCTAAGTTACAAGGAGACACTTACTTTACGACGTTAGACTTAACGTCAGGCTATCATTAGATTATGATGGATAATGACTCTATAGAAAAGACTGCATTCAGTACTTCTGACGGACATTATGAATTTCTCAGAATGCCGTTTGGATTGAAGAATGCCCCGGCAACATTCCAACGCATGATGAATAATGTGTTGAAACAAGAGATATCAGGAAACATTTGCCTCGTTTACCTTGATGATATCATTGTCTATTCAAAGACAAAGCAAGATCATATTAATCGATTACAACAGGTGTTTGAAGCGTTACGGCGAGCGAACCTGAAGCTCAATAAAAATAAGTGTGTATTCATGACAGAAGAGATTGAATTCTTAGGGCACGTGTTGAATAAAGATGGATTAAAACCAAATCAAAAAAAGATAGAAGCAATTCAAAAGTTTCCCATACCAAAAACTTTGAAGGAAATTAGAGCCTTTCTTGGTTTGATAGGATACTATCGGAAGTTTGTTCCTAGTTTGAGTAAAATTATTAAACCTTTAACTGAGGCTACAAAAAAGGATGCTACGATAAAAATACATAATAAAAAATATATCGAAGCGATTCAAACCTGTAAACACTTATTGACGAATGCGCCAATATTAGCGTTCCCTGACTTTGATAAAACTTTTGTGATTACAACAGATGCATCTGATATAGCTTTAGGAGCTGTCTTAAGTCAAGATAATCATCCGATAGCCTATGCATCCAGAACTTTAAGTAGTACTGAACAAAAGTATAATACGACTGAAAAATAATTATTAGGAATACTTTGGGCAGTTACTCAATTTAGACCTTATGTCTATGGAAGGAAGTTTACTTTGAGAACGGACCATAAGGCATTGATATGGTTAGCCAAGCTTAAGGAACCAAATCAAAGGTTAACTAGATGGAAATTAAAGTTACAAGACTATGATTATTCTATAGAACACGTTAGAGGTAAAGATAATTATGTAGCTGACGCCTTGAGTAGAATTGAAATTTACCACACGGATGGGGACTCAATGGAAGTCAACGCAACTCACTCCAACTCTACTGGTCGTACTCATCAGGTTGATTCTGACAAAAGTAGGACTTTATCCGTAAATTCGGAATCCCAAGAAACTATACACTCTAATCAGCAAAATAGTGACGAAGGTATACCAATAATGCATGCTTATCCACCAAAAAGGTTAAGGCGTGTTATTTTCGAGTTGGCATCTTTTGAAAGAGCAGTACAAGAAAATGGGATTTGGTATTTTTATATTCCACCTGGAAAAGAGGAAGAAATCATTAAACGATTTATGTTAGAGTATTTGCCTCATGAAAAATATGCTTTCATAATTCCAAATAATTACCTATATAACAAAGTGACAGAAACCTATAGAAAATATTTTGATCAAACTAAATTTAAACCAGTAAGGTATACTAAATCGCTTATTGAAATAAATAATAAAGAAGAACAATTACAATTAATAAAAGATTACCATTTACATGATAATAGACACGCTGGTGTAGAGAGTGTATATAAACAATTAAAAGAAAAATATTATTGGGAGAACATGAAGAAACAAATAAAAAAATACATCCTTTTATGCGAACCATGTAAGAAAGAAAAATATAATAGACATCCTCATGTTACTTTGTCTTCAGAAACAGAAACACCACATGAACCAATGGATATATGGCATATAGATTTTATGTCTTTAGAAAAGGAATGGTACTTAACTATTATTGATAAATTTTCTAAATACGCTATAATAAAACCTGCGGAGAAAAGTAAAGTTTATGATGTGTTAGGTGAAATATTTGCGATGATAGGATCACCTAATAAAATAATTCATGATGGAGAACAGTCGTTTTGTAGTGAAGTAATTAAAGAGTTGTTACAAACTTATAACGTCACTAATCATACTACCTCACCACAACATCATAAATCAAACTCCGATGTAGAAAGGTTACATAGCACAATTCAAGAATTATATAGATTACAAAGAGATTCAGAATTAAATAAAGATCAAAAGATTTATTTTATTACTCATTCCTATAACAACACTACTCACAGTGCAATAAATATGTCTCCCTTTGAAGTTCATTTTGGACGAAAACCCAAACTACGTAGTTTTGACAATTTGAGAGTAGCAATTCAACATTATACTTCTCAACAAAAAGAATTTGTTAGTCAGTTAAATCAGGACGTTCATAATTTATTAAAAGAAAATAAAAAGAAACGAAATGATAGGATTAATAAAAATATAAGACCACCAAAGTCGTTCAAAGTCGGAAGTGTAGTATATTTAAAGAATAGTAGAGCAGAAAGGCATAAAACTAATCCAAGGTTTTTAGGTCCTTATACAATTATTAGTTGTGAACCAAATAATACATACAAATTAAGCAATGGAAGAGTTTATCACATAGAAGAACTTTATGTTCCAGAATCATCATCATCCTCGGGTACAAACTCAGACCATTAGGGTCAGATGAGCACGTTATCTTGGTAGAAATGAAACCTACTCGTATTGTCACAGGAAGTTGGTCTATTATACATAAGTTAGACATTAAGCCTATATTAGATGGTAAAAAACATTTAATCGATATTATTAATAACAAAGTAATACCCCAACCTATAATCGATGATGTAAAATCTATTTATGACAGAGTCAATATAATATTGGATCATTTAACTGAAATATTTAATCATTTGAATGTAAAAAGTAGATTAAAAAGAGGTTTAATAAATGGATTAGGGTCTATTATAAAGTCTATTACAGGAAATCTAGATCAAGATGATTTGTCATGTATTCAAAAAGATTTAGAGACTGTAAGGGTAGCTTATAATAAACAAATATCTGTAACTGATGAGACATTAGAAGAATATAATAAACAAATTAAAAAGATTACAGAAATCCAGAAAATATTAGATAACCAATTTGTACAGACATATAACAGCGAGGCGCAACAAAAAATTGCCTTCAATATTTTATTACAAGCGCAAACTTTGCAAGATATAGCTGAAAGATTAGCAACAGCAATTACTTTTGCGGAACATCACATGTATCATTACAGTATAATTAAGTCTCATATTTTAGAGGATACGTTAAATAAAATATCAAAAAATGTAATCATATCAGATAATGTCCACAATATAGAGCCGTTTATTAACGTTAATAGTAAAATTATAGATAACATTGTATATTTTATAATAGAAATTCCTTTGGTTAAGCCCCAGGTTTATAATACTAAGAAAATTGTACCCATTGTCCAAAAATGCCTAACCTGTACCTATCCTGTAATGCGAAAGGTTACGTTGGCCTACACCGAACTTGAAATTTACGAAGTTGAAGATTGCACGGAACTACATGAACAATTTATATGCAAGGGAAGTATTCTACAAAGAGATATTTGGGAAACAGATTTTATTTTAAAGAAAGACTCTAACAGGTGCAATACGGTGCCAATAAAATGTCCAGAAGAAGAACTCCAAGAACTAACCTCAAATACAATCTACATATATTTTAATAAAACTACAGAAGTTAAAGTTCAATGCGAAAAGCTGGAAGATACAATGTGGATAAAAGGACCACACATACTTAACGGTGAAAATTGCGAAGTTAGCATAGCTGGTGTAAAAAGATTTCAGACTGAGGTATCTAACGATAAAGTGATAATTACCAAACTGGAATTAAACAAACAGGATGATCTACCAGAAATGGAATTAACATATGATACAAGTAAAATAACAGCGAAGTTAAAACAAATACAACAAATAGAAAAATTACAAATTCAAGGAACACATAATTTAATACAATATGGATGGATAACTTTAATAACTTTGCTAATAATGGGATACGTCCTTATCATATTTTGTAGATCCAAGGATCAACCTAGGACTTCAAAATTGGAAAGGGAGAGTCACCCGACCCCACCAGATTCCAGTAATATAAACATTTACACACCGTGGACATCGGCAAGTGAGGTTAAAGGGAGGGGAATGTTAGTACAAAAGTCCTGGCAACACCTGCGGAGGTTGTCATTCCACTACTCGCCTTGAAGAGGCAACACATATCTATAAAGTGCTAATAAATTAATAATTCAATAGTGAACTTTAATAATTTGTAAAAAGTGAAATTAAAATAGTTTTTTTTAAACTATACGTTTTGCGTTATTTTGACTCACGTTTGCCATAGTCGGTTGAGTTTGCCCGAGATCGAAGTGGCGGCGGTAAATCGACAAAAAAACAAAAGAGAAAGTTCTTGAACTCACTCTAACTGGCTTTCCACCTGTCGAAGATTGGACGATCAGTTGGACGCCAGAAATTTTTACGCGTCTTATTCAAAATGTATGCTACATTTACGATGTAAATCTTGTTGTTTCTTGTTGGCATTTACCATCTTCGTTAACGCATGTTTTTAATATTTATTCATCAATAGACTTGAATTTTCAGGCGCTCGATCTAATAAAGCGCGGCTGTACTGGTATTCGACGTTTGGCTGAACGTTTGAAGTTGGAGAGTTGGACGATAGCATAGTAGAAACAGAAAAGTATGTTATCTACGTAGAGCCGTCCCAAATGCGCCTTATGTGTGTGCGTATCAGTACGCACGCTCCACAGCACGCACACTATGACAAATGTCTGGGCCGATAAGTCCGACTTTACCGGACGAATCGTTTATTTATTTACTACTCTACATCTATACATTTGTAAATAACTAGCTTAAAAGCTAAAAAAACACGCCTGCAAAAATGTAACCCAAGATAAAAATGACGATTACTCGCAGTAAGGAACGGAATGACATGTTGCAGTGGAAATGAAATAATGAAAAGTCTCCCAAAAAGCAACACGAGCGTTGCTGCCAAAGGTTTTGAATTAAGCTTACTAGCGTATATTTTTTAGAAGTTACGACGGGTTAAAAATGCAAATTGAAAGAAAAATGCAGCATTGTCAGCGCTTTCCGTGTGGAACCAGGGCAAGTCACTAGTATTATATATAAACCCTATCCTTATCTTCATATTGGTTTTTATTATGATACTAACTTTTGCCAGAGACTTCGTCCGCACGGACTACAGTTTATCGCGAAAAAAGCATCCTATGTTCTTCTAGAATTTTAAAAACCAACGCAAAAGTATAGCACCAACGTATTGTATTCTCTTTGGCACCAAAGTTCTTGTTGTTTTTTACAGACTTGTTATTATTTCGTTTCCATTGCAAACGTTCCTTACAGCGAGTAATCAATTTTTTTCAGTTTTCTCTTAGAAACTTGCAATTTTCTGGAAGAAAAAGTATTCTATGTGTTATTCCAGAATATAAGCTATGTTCATTCCAAATGTCATAAAAATCCGATAAACTAGTATTCTATGCGTCATTCCAGAGTATAAGCTATGTCCATTCCAAATTTCATCAAAATCCGTCCTGCAGTAATTGCGTTAAAACTCCCCAAACAAACAAACAGACAATGTTTCACTTTTATTTATTGGATATCGGTGATACATACGTACGAGATAAAACTAAACTTAGAGATAAGTACGTAGAACCGTGCGTATCCGGGCTAGAGTAGGCATTTTAATCCCGCATGGGCCTCGAGTTGACATTTTTTTTATTTCTGCAGCCGCTATAAATTGATTCAGAATGTATTTTTTTTATAAAATTCACAATTTAATCTGGATTCGGTTAACTTTCATACAATAAATAATCAGAATGAGGAGGCAAGCCTTCTACACTGACGGCACCGACACGTCTAGGCTATTGTGGACACTTTTTTTGTGGCACATTCTAGAACATTGATGTCTAATATGACCAAGGGTCATCATACCTCATAGGATATCGTCAAAAATAGATAATTTAATTTTCAGAACGACCCTTCGGAAGTTTTACTAATAAATGGATGCTTATCTTGCAAGTTGAAATATTTAAGTTTACGTTTTAAACATGCTATAAAATTCTACATATTGGATTTCACGTAAGTTTCTGCGCTATTCCGAGAGAAAAATGATGCTATATATTTAAAAACATCTGATTCAAGAGCCATCTTATGTAAGAATCAGTTTTATCGGCCATGAATTATTTTTTTACACTCCGTTCTAGGTGTGACGTTAATTTTCTGCAAACACATTAAATGAAACTTTAATGCTCTCCTTAAACACGATACAAAAGACACAAACAGTACTTCAACTTACAAAAATGCTGAGACGCCAATCTTAACACGATTATACGCTAAAAACGCTCGATGCTACCCTTTAGAATACGTCCGTCTGACAATATAAGTGATTGTACGAAGTTTAGTTACTGTCTGTTTTTTATTGTACCCTGAACGATGGGACTGAACAGCTCACCATGTTTTATTGTGAGTAGCTATTCCTTGACACAAAATTGCGAATTAAAAGAAAATTCACGTTTTTATTGCGTCGTAATTTTGGTCCCTGGCAATTCCGCCGTTTAGTGCCCGTATTTAAATGTTCCGACTTTTGATATTTGGTAAGAGACTAAAGTAAATATGTTTGGACGTTTTATGGAATTCAGGATGGTGTAAGTTTTTATGATAAAAATGGAATATCAGTTTATTAAATTGCAAAACACTATCATAATGATATGCTGGAAAGGCTGGAGTTTACCTTAATTAGAAACTTGGTTAAACAAGAGATTACATGAAAATATCATACAGTTTTTGAGGTAACAGTGGTTTAACTGTTTCAAATTTTGCTGAAAGGCACTTTACACTCTAGTAATTCCTCTGAGATAAATAAAATAAAATTAAATAAGGTGAAAGTTTGTTTGTCTATGTGTGTGTGTTTGTTACTCCTTCACGCACAACCAACTGAACAGATTTTGATAAAAATTTGAAATGGAGATAGCGTACGCCCTGGAATGACAGGAGGGATGCTTTTCATTATCATCATCATCATCATCCTTCACGCCCAACCGTTGAACAGATTTTGATGAAACTTGGATTGGAGATAGCTTATACCCTGGAATAACACAAAGCACACTTATCATCATTATCATCATCACTATCGCGGGTGAAACTGCGGGGTGCAGCTAGTACGTATCTATCTACAGCAGAAGTTCTTATAAAAATTAAAATGTCAATAAAAATGTAATTTACTTCTATACCTAAATTTTTTTAGAACTATATACTTACAAAATCCTCGAAATTCAGATAAGATGTCAGTGATGTATATCACGCATCGATTTCCGAGATAGGTACTAATTTTTAATTATTATTGTTTACATATGCAAAATCAGAGATCCGCAATGTAATTTAACGAGAATTAGGGCCCAGTGGTCCTGCGGTCGAGTGGTCGGGTCACCGGTTGGGATCAGGCATGTGGGACGCGACGCATTCAGGCGGACGCAATTTGTAGTCCATTACTCTCGCATGCTTCGCGACAACCCTACAGATTTATGCGAAAGGACTTATAAGGACACTCTTTTTTTTTAATGGCCTTAGTGCGTATGGCACCAAGCAATGTATGCAGAGAAAGCTTTGTATTTTATGGTCAGATTTCTTGCTAGTCTTTATAAGGAATTAGTATTTTTAAAGGTAATTCTTCTTTTACATTTTTAATAAACATCCAAAGAATTAAAAAACAAGCACAAATAAAAAAATAAAAAATTAACCCCCGACACCCCACCATATTATAGCTAAGAACCATCTCGATCACATCAGTTTTCAAACATAAAAAACCGCATCAAAATCGGTCCATTCGTTTGGGAGCTACGATCCTCACCCCTCATCCGCCCCCTCCCCCCCATTATAGCTAAGAACAATCTTCTTCACCTCAGCATTGAAACATAAAAAACCGCAGCTAAATTGGTCTATTCAGCCCTATTTTCTCGACATCCCCCCCTTTCTCGACATTCCCCCCTTTCTAGACACCCCCCTCCCTTTTTCTCGACATCCCCCCTCCCCCTTTCACCATATAGCTAAGAACCATATCGATCACATCAGTTTTAAAAATAAAAAGTCCATTGGTTTGGAAGCTACGATCCTAACCCCCATCCCCTCCCCTCCTCCCTCCCATTATAGCTAAGAAGAATGTGTAAGAACCATCTCGATCACAAAACAAAAAAAAATGAATCAAAATCGGTCCATTCGTTTAGGAGCTACGATGCCCCAGACAGACACACACACAAACACACACCCAGTGATACACACCCTAAACTTATAACACTCGTCTCTTTGTTCGGGGGTTAAAAAACAGTTCTGTCGTGCTTGATTGATACCAAGCGTATAAAAAGGTGATCAGTAAACTGTTAACATTTACAAAGAGGGCTAAAGCGTTTAAAGAAAGTCGCACTCCTCCTTTCTCGTTTAGAAGCTTGAAAAATAGTTGAGCGCTGTTGAAATTTTTCCGCTAACTTCGACGGCCACTTTGTAAGTGCGTCCAGTTGTGCATAAAATAACTATCGATGCAACTGAACGTTGGCTTTGATTTCAAACTTCAAATAGTGAAGTTTGAACTCAAAGCGAGTTCTGGAAGAGTTAGCTATCTATAACGGTAAAACGGCCAATTGTACTCATTAATATATAATTTGTATCCATGACTGTTTATTTTTGGTGTGCAATAAAGTGTATTTGTATTGTATTGTAGTGAACATCGAACACAATACATTTTCCTGTACCTATGTATCGGGCTCTAAGAAATGGTATTTTTTACAAAGACGGTGTTGCAAGCAAAAATAAAAGGCGAGAAGTCAGTTAACTACAAGCTAGCAGAATATGGACCGTACCCGATTCTCTCGTCTCAATCGCGTAGTTGACTTAGTAAAGTAGTGCGCAAATACAAATGCTCGTGTGCATGAGGCAATCGGAGCACATGTATGTAGTTTATTTACTGTGTCCCACTGTAATTGTATTCAAGCCGTGCCGCTCTTGCACGACGCAATTTGTCGGACATTTCTCTTGTGTGTCGTCGTAACAAAGCTACGATTTGAGCTGACGTGAAACTATCGATAACTTCGAGCGGAATTAGTGCTTTTGTTCATATTGTCGATCTCGCTAGTCGCTTTTTCTAGTCTTTTTTACAAGAATAGCCATAACTAGCGCACTCGTTGAGGGTTGTCTCGTTAGTTTAACTCGATAAGCTCGGAATGGTTGAAATAATTTTCGGAATTGGACGGGAACAAAGGTGGCGTTTTTTCCAAGCGAATCTATAGAGGTGTCCGTTTTGAAAGGAAGGCTATATTTTATTTGAATGTCGTTCGAATGTAGAGCAATATTTTAGCGAATGGCAGTGGCAGCCGGCTCGTCCCGCCGTTTAATCTCGCGGTTGGGCGTGGGCATCTCATTTTTGTAGCAATATCAATGTGGTGCCAGGACTAACTGTGGCTTAGGTCTATGGATATAACTTTCACTTTATTGTGTCGTGCAATTTATTTATCGTCAAAACAATTTAGTAGAGTACAATGGTTTCATAAGTTGGTAAAACGGCATGAACATAACAATGATTAGGTACTAATTTATTCGTCGTTTAGTGTCATCACACCGAATTATGTATAAGATATCATAGCATTATTAGACTATGTTATACCCACGTGAAATTGATTAATATTCGATGTATAGTGAACGGAAATGTAAGCCGACTGAAAGTAAAAAGTTTAGATATTGTTATTTATGCTAACCTATTTGGATGATATAAACTATTAAACTTTGCATGTGTTGCGGTACGCAAACGAAGTTGACGGAGTGTTAAAATTTTCTAAAGTAAATCTACTGCACTTTACAAGCATCTTTGTATCTAAGGTATATTAAGAAAACTTGGTAACGAACATCTTGCCAAGCTGTCTCATCTTGCCATTTAATTAAGTTAAGTCAATCCGAAGATATTTGTACTATTCGAGTGGGTAAGGAAGCGTTTCGCAGCTCGAGTCAGATCGTGTTTATCCGATTGAGATTTTCTAGAAGAAAACTGAAGTTGTTTGCGTTCCGTTCAATCGGGCGTGTTAGCTCGAAGTGGAAGGCCGGCCACAAAGCAAGGACCGAGTAACGTGTAAATTACGGTATTTCTAGTTGTAATCGAGAGTTGGCGTTGTCAGTTGTCACATTTAGGTAGTAAGTGTTTGATATATGGACTCCTATTCACTCCTATTAGTCAAGTTATGACACTGTATTTTTATTTGTTATATAAATATTTATTTAGCAAAATAAAGTCTTTGTAAACATTTTATTATGTACTCTTTGCGTTTGAAAAAATATTGCGAGTGTACTACTTCGACCAGGTTTCGGAAATTTTTGAAAAGCTTTGTCTTAGAATTATGGCTGGCAAGCCGAGACGAGTTAATGACCATCAGTCAGCATGCCGGTTACCGGCTGTTTTTATTAATCCCTAGTAAATTGACGAAGCAGTGTACCGTAATTGCATACCGGTTAGGTGATTTTATTAATACCGTTTTCAACCCTTCAGAGGCAAACCACAAAATGCAATTATCGACCGATGTCCGCCGCAGCTATGCTCGAATTGCATTCCGATGCTGGGCCAACTATGAGGCTTAGACGAGACGGGCACTCAATGTATGAGTATGAGCGACAACGACAAGTCGATTTGACTTGTCGTCTCGAACGCTGTCGGATATTCGGCCGCTAGAAGCATGATCTCGGATATTGCCTGAACATACATTTTAGCTAGTTTCACGTGTTGAGATTTGTAACAACTGAAAGAATCAATATAAAAAAATGAGATAGAAGAGGCATAGCATAAGAAAGTAAACAACACGGAAGATAGCAAATTTTAGTTATTTGAACGGGTTGAAAATTTTCCACCAATTTCGAATTAAACAAATCGTTTATGAGATAATTTTCCTAACTAACCATATCAGTTAAATTCTAAGCGCCACATAATCTACGTTTATTATCATCTCCTGTCTTCAATATGGTAATATCTCCCGCCATTGGATTTCAATTCATTACTATTCACTTGCAATTTCGATATGTTGGCTAGGTACCGATTAAGTTTTACGAGGCCCGCCCGTAATGCTTATTGACGCAACTTACTACTTAGAAGTGGCTTAAAACTATTCCTGAATGCTGTGCTTAGACGAGCATGGTACTTAGAAATTTTGAGAACCACGACGCCGTGCAAAACAGTGAATTCTTTCTATGTAAAAGTTAACCATGTTTACTAACAGAGCAATATTAATTAGATTTAAGACATGATTGATGTTTATCATTCATTTCCAATTTGCTATTCAGTTTAATCATTTTCCACGGGTTTATTTATCATTTTATTCACACCCATGACAGTACAGACACACAATACTTATTTTTAACCGACTTAAAAAAAATGCTTCTCACGTTGATAGGTCTGAAGTGTCTAAGTATATGTACCAAATTTCGTGTATTTATGTTTATCACGTATTTCTCGGAAACAAGTCTGATAGCAATAATTATTTTGGTAATAGTTTAAGTATCTTTCAATTCAGGGAATAGTTTAAGTTTTATGAAAGTCGGTTCAGTAGTTTGAAATATGGATTCTTATCTTTTTCCAGTATGGCTTTTTTCTTACAGTAGTACTTCATTTTCTTAAGCCTACTTGATCGAAACTATAAAGAAAGAAAAGAAAAAAAAAGATTTAAATAGTATCAAACCTAAAAGAAAGAAAATTCAAATTTATTGATGTCTGTGCTACGCCCAAAGAAAGTAGGCATTAACCTGGCACAGACCTCATTTAAAAAAAAAACTTTCTTTTACGTTTTATACGATTTAAAGTCACATTTTTTTTTACTTCTATTTGTAGTCATTTAGGAACGAAATTTTATATTCGTACAATGCAATTTATTAGTTCATTTGTTTCCCACAAAAAAAAAAACAAAGTCGTGTATTCTGATACCACCGAAATTAAGCATGCTTATGTACTGTTATCACTACTGAACAAGCGTTCAGTTCAGGTCTTAATCTTGAGCTTATTGCATTCACGTCATCCTTTCCTTGCAACTTTAGTAATATAATCCGTCTAACGGATAGTTAAATTGATTAAACGCATATTTTCTTACGGATATTGGTTCTGAGCGAGCCAAGATTGAAGCATGGGGTCACTAATAGTATAAGTATTACTAACCCAAAGTCTGGCAGTGGCAGTGGGCTGAATATATTTCTCGAATAAGCAACAACCGCTGGAGTAGCCAAGTACTTGAGTGGAGACCACGCCTAAGCAAACGTAGTGTAGGGTGCCCTTTGGCCAGATGGAATAAAGACCTGCGAAAAGCGGCTGGCAAAAAACTGGACGCAGAGCGCTAAAGATCGAGCTCTATGGCGTGTATTAGGAGAGGACTATGTCCAGCAGTGGACAAGTATAGGCTGATGAAAATGACGATGACCCAAAGTCTTGTCCAAAGTATAGTACAGTTAAATCAACTCAGTTTCCAACTTGTTCTTCTTGAATAAAAACAATATTAAAATAATATAAAAATATGAATTTCGCAAGCTTACACAGCTCCCTAAAGGTACAGATAAGTATACAGAAGCTGTGTGGTAGCAATTCTTACGAATAACAAATAAATGAGTAGTTCAGCGTTCCGCCCACGACAATTTCGTCACGATATATGACGAAACACTGTATTTGAAAATATATAAATATTTCATTCATTCATTCGTCAAATTGCTTTTTTTCCTTCACTTTGCAAGTAAGTTACATATAAAACAAAATCCACATCATTCCTTGAATTCTCTGTATCACGAAACACGTCTCTTAAACTTCTGCACTTTGTTTCTGCATAAAGTCGCCAAGTTGTAGTAGCTGCTTTCTGTAAACTCCATGTTAATCAGACAACTTTGTGCAGCGACTTTACCTTAAATAAAGTTGTACTTAATGAGGAGGTACTTGTTAGTCTCAAATAAGTTAATATGCTTATGAGAGATAAAATGCACTCAATATCTTAAGTTCTGTCGAACAATCTCATGGTAATGTGAGTAGGTGAAACCCTATTTTTGAAAGGAAAATGAATGAATGTTAATGTTTTTCCAAAATGTATTATTACGCTGGCCAATTCTTAAAAATCAATAGGTACCTGCATGTTCGAGAAGCCGCAGCTGGATGACGCAATACGCGAGTGCCTACACTTACAAGGTACCTTGTAAGTTGCCACAACGCGGCAACCTTAGGTACCTACGGGCGCGGCGCGACGCGGCAATATCAACAGCGGCGTCGGCTTTGAAGGTTCACGCACCTACCGACTATTGCGAGTACATACCAGTACCTGCTAGAAACCTCCGTCGCGGTATAAATAGGGCGCGCATCGGCTGCTTAGAACAGTCTTGACTTGGCATTCGGAACGAAACGATCAATGTGATTTGAAGCGAATACTCAGTGATAATTAATTAGTGTGTACAGTCGAGTTAAAAGTTATTTGAGTGTTACTTGTCGGTTTAATTTCTTTTTGTGGTTTTGTTGAATAGAAATGTTAACTTTCGGTTTAATTGGCATAAATTAATTTTATCCGAACCTCAGCTCGGTACAATTTGGTGTCAGAAGTGAGGATAAAATTATGCCTATTATTCCAAGGGAGGACACAGAACGCATGAATTGAGAAGCCAACGTGGGAGGGAAATGGATGAAAAACCGTTCGATTCACCATTACGAGTGCCTGGTGGTGGTGACAATCAAGTATCCACTGAGTTGGACACCGCCGCGGCCACCAGTCCATTCACCGGTCCATCTACAGAATATCCGTCTTCTGTGGACCCACCCTCATTATTTAAAAAAAAAAAAACTATTAATACAAATTAACATGTTCATTATAAGCTACGGCGTGTACCAAAAGGGCCAGTGATCAGCAAAAATGTCCAGTGCTAGACACTGGTTTTCAGAAAGACCCCGCTCGGGTGATGTTAAAAAAGGTGTGAATTTATTTAAAATACATAAGGGGTTATATCATACATATATATACATATACATAATAATAATACAAATACATATAGATATAAAAATAATAAATACACGTAAGTAATTAAATAACATAAATAAAATACATAAATAAGCTATAAACTTACTTAGAAAACAAGAAACATAAATTAACTATACAGCATTATAATGATCTTTTTCAATGGCAATCGAAAGGCATGGCAAATAAAAGAAAAATCTGCCAGTAGGGAGCGAAATCATTTTGTGGTTAAATCACGTGACCTTGGCCTAGTCTACCTTTAAAATATTGTGAAAGTATCCAAGAACTTGGAAAATAAAATTAAAGTGAACTAAAGAAAGAAAAAATATTTAAGTGAACCAGGAAAGGAACAATAATAGGGTAAGCAACAAATTATGTACTAATTAAATTGAAAAATGATAGACCCCAATAACTAGGCAGATAAAATTAAAAATAAAATAAAACAATGATTGTCTCATATGACTGGTGAGATATTCTTTCGACAGTTTTGTCAATACAAAAATGCCCTAGGTCATCATGATTGCATTTAATAATTTGCCAAACGCATTTCTTTAGGACTACCCAACGCCTACCTTTAGGCGTACTTCGATAAACTTTTCCACATGGAAGCTGATTGTTGTTGAATACATCTTTATTACCATCGGCCTCACCTGACTCTAAAATCACTCTGTGTTTGCAACTAAGGGTCTTGTATTTGTACGGAAAGAAGCCAATCGGCTTCTGTTATGGACATTATTATTTCGAATTCTGATTTTTCACCGGAAGGCACAGGGTTTCGATTTAGAGCATCTACATTTTGCACGCAAGTCCTTCCTCTGTGTAAAAGTTTATATGAACACTCTTGAGATGATAGAACCCATCGAGTAATCCGGGGAATAATCTCTATCTTTGTCAAAGCATACCTGACCGCGTTACAATCCGTTACTATTTTAAAAGTGGATCCTAAAAAACCAAAACCGAAACCTAAAGTAAAGTCGAAACCGTTAAAAAGAACAAACAATTGCTAAAAGCTCTAACTCAAAAGAGGGTTTTTTTTGTCTTCCGTCGTTTGTCTACTGTAGTAGTGCACAGATTTCTTATCCTCATTGGTGGTTTGCATAAGAATGTCAGCAATACCGTCTCTACTTGCGTCTTTGTACAGTATACTTTCTTTATTATCGTCGAAAATTTACAAGACACTCTGAGGTAAGTTTGACTTTCAGAATTTGGAAAGTTTTATAATGGATTGCTTCCCATACTCACTCTGATATCATCGCACAGTTTTTAATGAATTTGAGGAAATAGCTAATGAGACCAAGAAACTGTCGAAGTTAGTGTATCGTTTGGGGTACCGGAAAACTTTTGACGGCCTCTAATTTGGATTGGTTTGGCGTTACATAATTAAGACATTTCATAATTATCCTGAACCCCAGAAACTCGATATTATCTTTAAAGAAGTGACACTTCTTTAAATTTAAGGTAGGCCCATTTTCGCGAAAAATCTGTTAAAACCTATCCAGTAATATTAAATTCTCTTCCACGGTCTCCGTAACTAAATAGACATCATCGAAATATAAAACCACATTGTCAAATCTCAAGATCCCGAGCACTTCATTCATTTGTTGAAAATAGGACGGGGCATTGCATATACCGAATGGTAATCGCAGAAATTCATAGTGGCCGTCTTCTGTTATAAACGCTGTTTTTCTATTGACTTGAGATGCATCATAGTTTGGTAGTACCCTATTTTTAATCTAAACTACTAAAGTACTTATGGCCTTGTAGCCTATCCACTAGGTCTTCGCGATACGTGGCATAGGGAATTTATCCTTTAACAGTAATTTTATTTAAAGCTCGATAATCTATGCAGAGACTCTTTTCTCAATATTTTTTATTTAAAAGTAACGCTGGGTTGTTTAAGGGGAGGTACTTTTGCATATTATGTCGTTCTTTAACAATTCACTGCCCATATCCCAAATAATTTTCCTATCCGCATGAGAAGATTTAAAAGGTCTGCATTAAATAGCTTGCGAGCTTGTCGGATTAATTACCTTCTCGTGATTTTTAATCTTACCTAACTCTTGGACACTCGAGGCAACACAATCACCATAATTTAGGGCTAAGGTTTTCAGTTCATTTTAATGTGTATCGGTATCTAACTCCAGTTCATTGACATTGTTGAAGAATTCACTGAATTTGTTCACGTTATCAAAGAACAAGGGCAAAATTTTATGTGATAAATCTTGCAGCGTCTTGTAATATCATTTCTACAGAAGTTAAGTAATTAATTTTCTACGTTTTTTCAACATAGCATGTAAGCTAGGAAAAGCCTAGTTAATAAATCAGTTTAAAAAATCATGAAACTGAAACTTAATTTCCTTCCTACAATGTTTTATTGGCCTTTTTGCCTGCCCAACGGGTGGAAAAAGATATAATTATAATACAATTATGTTTCCGATTCGGACGTCAAAATCGTCAACACAGAATAATTCCATCAAAGTTTTTTAAACTAAAGGAGGTTGAATTACGCTTAATGGCGTTAAGGTGCAACGTTTCACTCAGCGCGCCAAATACAAATTTTCACGCGTTTCAAACCAAAAAATCAAGGTGAAACCTAGTATAAGTACATTTGTCAATAAACCAAAAACCAAGATGCAAATCAGCTTATTGACATTTGTAGCTAAACCAATATTGTCTAGATGATCATTTTAACCGTATTTTCTCGATACAACCTATTTATTGGTGCAAAATAAGTTTTCAAGAACCCACGATGCGTAATAATACTGCTGTAATTAACGAAAAACGCAAGAAAATTTGAATTTGGTGCACTGTGTGAAACGTTGCACCTTGAACCTTTTAACAGTTAGCGTAATTCAACCTTCTTGCGATAAACAGAATAATACTATAGACTGTGCTAAAGACAAAATGGTACGTCAATATAAAACCTTTAGACTAGAATTGTTGTTAGGTTATGTTTATTTATTTAATTAATTATTTTTCACAAAAATAGTGTAGGAAGAAGAACTCAATGCTAAATAGCACTATCTACCAGTCCTCCAGGTCTTGAAAGAAATAATAGTACATAGGGCGTATTGAACGATACATACAAAAGAAACAAAGGTTTGTGTAAATAAAGTATTCAGTGTAAGAAATTGTTGCAAAATATTTGTGCTAATATTGGACAACTGTTTCCCTGCACAGTGAAACAGTAGCAACATATCTAAACATATTGTTTTGTTATATCGCTAGGCAGTAACAGATTGAAAATAATAATTATACAAAAGTCTAGTCTGTTAGGAATTAGGTACGTAATTGAATAGGTACAATATCTCTAAGCATTATATTTATCACGCATTAGTACTTAATTGCCTAACTAATTATGCAGATAATGAATTAAAATCTCTAAGACTTGTTTCAAAAGTCGTTAACAGTAACATAACCTACAAAAATTTGAAGCCTAATAAAAAATATTCCTGACCACTCCAATAAAAAAATATTATACAAACAATACTCAGGAAATGATGCTGAGTTACACGCCATATTTTTTGTCTAAGGACGCCGTGAATTTTACTGACATAAAAATATGTATAGAAGTTCGCCATTGTTCTTTAGGTCTTGCGCGCACTGCCTTGTGGTGGAACGCGGTGCGTTTATTCAACAGTTTATTTCATATTGTATTATATGCCTTTATTTTACCGCAATGCGCGTACTACTATGACACTGGGTACTTCACAGAATATGCGTTATAAAAACTCAAAGCAGTGCGAACTAGCCCTTAAGCGTATCTCCTAACCAAGAGTACATAACCACGTTCGGTTAGTTCCATTATGTTTCTTCCGATCAGAATTTCACAATCGGCTAAGACGTCAATCACGTAGAAAATTACTTCCAATAATAGCACAGAAATGATTTTTACATTAACTGTAATCTTTTCAGTCACCTGTTTTGAGTTTTGTTTGGAAAAACTTTGTAGCAAAACCGGTGTGGGCAAGAGGGTATTAGGAAAACAGTTCTTCTTTACTAATGACTTTGATATAAGTGAACAACTACTACCTGTATCAATAAATGCATCGTTCTCAAACTCATGTAGTAATATCCTTTTTTGAATTTGTTTCTCGGATTGGAGGTAGAAATAAATGATGTTTCAAGTTTTTAATTTAAAAAAAAAAGTATTGTATTTAGAGAAGCACACTGATTCCAAATGTCCCCTCTTACCGCAATACTCAGACTTGTTTGAATTGCATTGATGTTTCTTATGGTTACCACCACACAGATAACACCTATTATTTGCTCTTCGACTCTGTATTTGACGTACTAGTTGCGTTATGTTTGACGAACCCAGTGTACTCTGTATGTTAGCCGGCGTTGTCCCTGAAGTAGTCCATGAATTCGATTATGGGACCAATATCGGTTGACTATGATTCTCTTATTTAGGCATTTATCTATCATGAACATTTGAATTTGGGTTTTTCATGTTTTTCGGTTTGTAGGTACGGCCATGTAAAAAGCTGATAATTGCTTAGATTGAAGCTCCTGTGCTACTCTCACCTATATTTGCCACAATAATAGAAATGATGTCTTGTTCCGAGAAGTTCAATGACAGACGATAGATTTTGCACTTTTGCTCGAAATAAAACTCGTAAAGCGACTGGTTTTCGGTTGGCTTTCTATCGATTATGTCTTTTAAAAGATTGAAAATGTTCCGCCTTATTTGAAAACTGCTGATAACTTTTATTTCTATTCTATCCATTTCCACTGATGATCGGTTCGAAACAGTGAGTCATACAAGACTTTAGCGGACCCTCTTAATCTATTTAGAGCCAGATAGCGAGTCATTTCATAGGACCAAGCAAAAGTACATGAGTAAGATTGAATAATATATACCCAAGCAATTATTTCATCTTTTAGTGGGTCGAACTCAGGAATAAAGTTGCTAAATGTAAGTAGACTACTAGTAGATGTACTCACAGTTTCATTGCCATTTGCACGAGATATCTTTTTCGTCCTTTTCGGTGGAAGCGATGGAGTCCTAGCAATGGTGGAGCTACTTGAGGATGAGCTTGAGCGAGTTCGCCTTCTTTTTCTATGTTTGCTACGATTACCCATGGTAAGAAGGTTCTTGTCACTTCTGATATTAAAAATACAATATATAAGTAGCCCTTATAATCAAAATTTGACTACTAACGGTGAAGGAACCAAATCAAGAAGACATGATGCGAGCGCTGACGTCCACGTTCCAAGGCCCAGTTTAGTGTCGCTCTACCACCGCCACTAGCTTCCTTCCTTCTCCCGCTCCAAAACCACGTTGAGTTGTTTTTACCGGCCACTAGATCGCGCCAATCGTCGTCACAGCCCATGTTGCCAACACACGTTTGTCTGTCCGACCCACAGATTATTTAACCGTAGTTTTAAAAAAAAAACCGGTGAATGTGAGCCCAACGATTTTACTAGTAGCTGCATGATTCGTCGAAAACATCATTTTAGTTTAGCAGGAGCTTGTAAGAAAAACGCATTTATCATTACATAAAACTAATAGGTCCGTGAGACCGGTTACAGATTTGAACAAGTAATTTTCTTTGTATTTCTTAAAATATACCTTTATTTTTTATCAATTATTTTAGGCATACGATACCTTAAAATTCTATGAATAACGTATAAAATTGACATTGGAGGATGCCATTTGATTTCTTCGTTCCTACCTTGTTATAAATGTGAAAGTTTGAGTTTGGGTGATTGTTCTTCAATCACGCTATAACGGTTTGATGGATTTAAATGAAATTTGGTACATACTCGTAAATAGACAATATCATGTGTAACCACTTGAAATACTTTGATTCATAAAAATATACACTTTCTTCACAAAACGCAGTTCCAAGAGTACAGTTAGAAAGTTTTTTTTTTGTTTGGAACATGCACCTTTGGGATCCTCAAACTACTATATTTAGTTTTTTTTTAAATAATTTCACATATTACACAATTTTTTATGTTGTTATCTTTGAAATTTTAAATGTTGTTTGTTTTTATATAGGAAAATATACTTTAGTTCGTGTTTCCGTGGCGAGTACGATAAAGTAATATGTTTTCAGAGGCGGTCATAAAATATCATGTCACGAGTTGGTCCCAGGGTGTGGGTTTGTTCCACTAGCCCCGGGACTAAGCCTCAGTGGACAACATAAAAGGTCAGGAACTATTGGGGCATTTGGTGATTTCCATAAACAGTGGCTTCAAACAAAACGAACACTAACGACGGAATTATTATACATATTTACAAATCTCCAGTTGTAATTAACTTATTTATGTATTTTATAATATTCTTTCGAAAATTACGGTTTTGCTAATGCAATCAATGTCCGAATGACAGGATATTTTTATTTAGAATGAATAATGAACTATCAAAATGAAAAGAAATGGATTATGAAAGAAATAAGAGATCAAAAGAGTATTATTATTAAAGAGGTTTGGACCTCGTCACAATCATAAGTCACACTGTACACATTACTGGAGCAAATATGTCCTCAAACTTTATTTTATTTCATTAAACATAGCTTTTACTACAAATTAAAAAATACATAGAATTTAACAAAATAAAATTTGAAAAATAGGCTCTAGAATTTCAGTCCCAGAGACCGTAAACGGGTTATGTGTTGTTTCTTATGGCGCAGGTAAGGGAAGGGATGGCCCCAGGCGGCGCAGCAGTAGGAGCAGCGATAAAATGATTGTATTGTCATCGGGATTTTAAATACGTACTTATTTACGCAAAAATTGAAGCCAATGGGAAAAGTGGAAGTTTTTTCAAATATTTTTGACGTTTTGATTAGTTTTTAGCAAGATTTGACGTCAAAACTATAGATTAGTGTTCAATATACGAGTATACTTACCATGTATTCTTACCACTCTCGCGTGTCTACCCCTCCAAACGCCTATAAACGGGCCGCTGAATCCCCTTTGGCGCTGTAGCGACCAAGATCCAAAACCGCAAATCCCCCTTGGTCGCTAGAGCAACCAAAAAAATACACGTACCAAAAAATGCACCTGGAACAGCTGAACCGGTCCACCATATTTACGTGTCTAATTGCTGAATGCTTACGATTAGAATTTATTAGCTAAAGGTAAGTGAAATAATATCATTTATGTCATTATTTTACTAACTACAGCTCGAAGAAAAAAACTTAAGCGTCTTAGAGCCGTAGGTGCAAGGGGTGCGGGTCACCATGACGTCGTGATAACGCCTTACTCTGTAAGAAGCGAGTGCCACATTCTGTAGGGGCAACGGGCAGCACTGTTTCGTCTCCAAATTGAATATGTGATTTATGTAACATTGTGTTGATTTCTAATCAACACAATGTTTCGTATTATTGTAAGTTTAAACTTATCAATTAATCGCGGTATTGTTAGAAATACCTCAAAATTCGCGATCAATCGATGCGTATGTTTTTGTTTAATGATTTAATATTATGTTTCATTTTCCATATAAACAGAAATAGTTCAACATTTTTCTGATGCTGTTCTCGTCTTTTAATCATTTCGATGTCTAGATAGAATATTAAATCCAAGAAAATAGGGGCAGCAAATTTCGTCTCGGCCCCGGGCGTCAAAAACTCACGCTACGCCACTGGAGAGAACTATGCTTGGAGTTTCTCTGAAGGACAAGATTCGTAATGAAGATATCCGACGGAGAACCAAGGTAACCGACACAGCTCAAAGGATAAGCATGCTAAACTGGCAGTGGGCTGGTCACATTTCCCGAAGCACCGATAACCGTTGGGGTAGTTGAGTTCTCGAGTGGAGACCACGTTTAGTCAAACATAGTGTAGGACGTCCTGTGGCCAGGTGGAGTGATGACGTAAGTGGATTAGGAGAGCTGAAAACCCAGCTCAGTGGCGGTCAACGTCCAGCAGTGGACAGATATAGGCTGATGATGATGATCTATAATCTATTTAAATCTATTTTATTACACTTCTAATTAAGCAGTAAGTAACAAAAAGTCTGTACAAAAAAGATGATAAAAAAGTCTAGGATACTTAAAATTAGCTATTCAACAAAAAAATATAGATGTCTTTCTATTTGTTTTTCTGCTCGCGCATCAAGTAAGACCTACTGAACCGAATGCGATACGGTTTTCACTGTTGGATAGCAAACTTTTTAATTTGACTTAATTACTGGTGTACTTTGTATCTCAACTCAATCCGAGGAAAATAATATTTGACGGCTGAACAAATTTTGATGAAATGTGTTTAATTGTACCTTATAGTTAGTTTTGGTCCTGGAATAACACATAGGTTACTTTAACCGAGAGAAATGACCACGCGTGCAAAGCCGCGGGTACAGATAGACAAATATATGGAAGCATTTATATGGTGAAGTTAGAGGTCTACGAGCGTTTAATCCACTCGAATGCGTAATTCCATTCGCATAGATGTTACATTGAACAAATTAATGTTTATATTCCCAGGTATTGTTCGCATGAAAAATATTCGCATCTACATGAAACTTCTGCACAACTACAATTTACGATGGAGTTAACGATATTGTGTCAGATATTTGTAATAAATCAAGCTTGGTGCGTTTACGGCCCGGATTACAGAAATTTTGTATATTGGGTAGAAAGCGTATTTTCTGCAGGTGTGTATGATTATTGTATATGGTTCATTTTTCCTATCCAAATGTTACTACGATAAACACAAATCTTACATACATTAACCATAGAAATACTTAGATACACAATGAAAAATAATAATAGGTATATGGTTTTGCATTAGGTAGATGAAATTCAACACTTAGGTTTGTTACTGTTGGATACTTTGTTTTTTTTTCATGTAAGGGGGCTTACATGAAAAAAAAACAAAGTATCGAGTTAGTTAGTTCAAAAAATATTCTTATCTCTTTCGCGCTACTGTCTGCGTATGTCTCTCTATCCTACTTGTCTTACATTTTTAGCCCAGAATAGATACCAGCCCGGCGCTAAGACAGCTGGCAAGTGGGCCTTAAGCATTAGAGCCAACTATAGAAACGTGGTATTTACCATTTATTATCTCTTGTTTTGAGTTTCGTTATTTAAGCACTGTTGCAATCGCCACGATCACGGATCAACTGAAGTAAATGCGGGTGTGTGTTGTTTTCCTACGAGCAGATAAAAACGTCTACCCTCTTGCGTGCTCGATTTTTGTTAGTGACGTGAAGATCAGGTTTCCATTGTCACGGGCCTGGAATCCAGTGGTACAACTATGTAATAAGAACAGACGAAGAAAAACTACCAAAAACATTGTTTAAGCATATGTGTTTACCACAGTACCTATTTATACACAGCCAAGCTAAACGTTTCATTTCGCAATGATTGCCTGATCGTAAACAGTTAGTGTTTGTTATTTTATTGGTAACAAATAGCTTAAGATGGTGAAATTCCGCCGCGAACAAAATCAGGTTTCTATAACATCTATATAGCTTACTTAAACTTTCTATTCTTTACTTAGTCAAGCTTAGATACAACAATGTACGTATATCACGAGCAGAAAGGTGTAAAATAGGATAGAGAGTACGCAAATTGCAATATACCGATGTTAGTATCAGCATTCTGCTCTCCAGTTCTCGTACTTTATGTCCCTGGAGACTCAATGTGATGTTGAACCTTATAGCATTGTGTTAAGGGTGAGGTACGAAGTACTTGTATACTAGAGTTGATCGTACTACGGTTGTACACTACTAGTTCGCCCACGCGAACCACGTGCTAAGATGCACTGAACCTTGGTGTCTTCACGAACTTATTCAATAACGCATAATATTGCTTTGGATAGTATTGGTGAACTCGCTGTAGAAAATGATTGACTGAACAGAATGTATTAAATGCATTTTGTTTTTTATTTTTGTAGCAATTGAACAAGAAAATTATTGTCCCGAGCTCTGCAAACAATTAATGTATCTGCCATATAATTGAAAACAAATGTTTAAACAGGCTAGTGTCTTAAGACTAATTTAAATTTTATAATGTACTAGCTGCGCTCCGCAGCTTTGCTCTCGTATACAATTTTACGGAATAAAAAGTATTTTGCGTTGGTCTCTTTAGTATACATCATCTACATATAAAATTTCATTAAATTCAGTACAGCCGTTATCGCGTGAAAGCGCCCCAAGCAAAGAAACAAACTAAAACACAAACAGACAACGTTTCACTTTTATATATTAGTGGGGATGCGGATGAACACATGATGGGACCCTAATAATTTTGCTAATTCATGGTAATTTTCAATGTTTTTGTTGCTAACTCCTGGTGCATTTAATTAAAATTTAAAAACAAATGTTTTTTTGTGTTTTCCTTCCATATCCGTACATGACATCAACAAAAATAAAATTATTCAAATCGGTCGAATTATTTGCAAGTATTTGCAAATGCACTGCAATTGATATATATAAATATTATCATGGGATACTACAAAAATACGAACAACTTGGTACTAAATAAAAATATCCTGTCAACCTACAAGCCATTAATTTGCGATTGTTTTTTATTATTCCTCTACACGACGACGTTTTCTCGTCCCACATCAGACCGGTAAAATAATATGAAAACAATGAAATAAGTCAAACAAAAATAATAAGCTTTTACTGTTTTTTTTATGAAAGTCACTTTTTTTGTTCCATTGTTACATTTTAGGTTTTTATAATATTATTTTTATCATGTGAAAGGCACATTTTTTGTTGTTGCTTTGTAACGTTATTTTTTTTTGCTGTTTTTTAATTGACATTTCATTATTGGTTTGTAAGCTACCCTGAAAGATTCAGCCGTATAGCTAACAGGGAAGTGCTCGAAATTTGATTTGCAAGATTCCAGGACAGACAAAATACATACATACATACATACATACATAGAAGTATAAGAGAAGTTAAATAAAAGCTTTTAAAAAATAGTGATTGTATCATGTAATTTTTATAATATGAGTGGAGCAGCTGCATGAGAATACGAGCATCCTCTCACTGTAGTAGTACCTATTTTTTCAAGAACTGACGTCTTCTGATCAGAGTGATGATCACGAATTCAGTCATAGAAATTTGTGATTCTGACCTTTATTAGTCTAACTCCGACTTAATGAATTTAAATAGGTATCATCTGCAAAACTGCAGTTAATATTTTGGTAGTAAAACCTTGAATAGAAACATAATTATGGAAGATATAACTTTTAATGTCACCACACAATTTCCACCAAAGTCGTGATTTATTATATTCCAATATAGGCTGCATAAATGTGAATCGGAAGTATCGGAATTCCTCTGCGCTTAGGTCAAAAGTGTGGGCGTTGGGCGTTGAAACACCGAGCACAGGTAGAAGTTAATAAATATTGCAACCTTATGCTTTATATTTTAAAATAATTTCACAGTTGATTCCGCCTATACTTATGCCGATGTATATCCAATAAAAAATGGTATGCGTTGATATTGGCCGATTATATATGTCAGAACAGCTCGCCTTGTGTGGTGTTGAAGTTTTGTAGGACCGATGCACATAAAAATGGCAGCGTACAGATCGATTATTAAAAGCTCGCGCTTACAACTCATTTACACAATGAGCTTGTGAACCTTATGTAGTATATGTGATTCGGGCACAGCACTAATGGGCATGACTTCACTTACGCATTATGAAAATAACTTTATATCTCTCTCGTTTGTGGATACGCTTATATGATTGCGTGATGTAGATAAATATAGTGTTGGTAATTGCTATCGATACGAAATAGATCTTGCTTATTTATTTAAAGCTAGCTGCACCCCGCGGTTATGCCCGCGTTAAAATTTTACCACCCCTTTTCAGTCCTACAGGGAAATAATTTAAAAATAATAATTAAGTATTAGAATTATTAAGTATCTTTCGTTCAAATCGTGAAGGTCTTGAGTTCAAACAAAAATCAAATATAAAAAGAACTTCTTCTCTTCGGTCTTTTTTACCAACTTTTCTTTCCCTATAAACCTTATTCGGACTATTACGAGCATTCAAACATATATTTACCAAATCAGTCCAGGCGTTCTCAATTAATGCAATTACTAATGAACAACCTTTCATTTTTATTTATATAGATTTTATTTGCTGGAACCGGTTAGTCAACCATCTACCTATACGCAAACTGTTGTGTGTTTGTTGCGTTTTACAATGCTTCGTTTTTTAACATCCTTTATATTCAAAATGGATTTATTAGTGCTGTGAACACGCCAGCTTTTAATAACCGACCTCACTAAGACAAACATACTCCCTCACTAAGATTCCCTATATCGCATCCAAGACCCGAGAACAAACATTTATGCTCAATACACATTTTTTGCTTCGACCAGGATTCGAATCTGGGACACTTAGCTCATCAGACAGTTGATGAGTGCACTATCAACTGCGCCACAGTATCGTCCAAGTAATCATGGTACTCTTCAAGGTAGAATACTTTCACTCAGTTTAGAGACAGATTAACTGGCAATGTTTTGGAATCAACATGTACCGTTTGAGTCGAGCAGATGGCTCGCCTGATGGCAAGCGTCATGGCTGCCCAACACGGTTGCAGTGCCAACCAGATTTTTGGTTGCAAAATCTTGCGCGTTACTGCACTGCGCTCGTCCGCTTAGACATTGGTTTATAAGTCTCATAGCCAAGTAATTTCGCTGGAAACATTGCCCTTCCAACTAAAACACAGAAATGTTTACCCACTTGTGGTTGGCAGTTAAATATTTAACAAAGGTGTGGTACTTCTCCAGGCGGACTCTTGCCTAAGAGGCACTACAAACTTATGAGTACAAGCCCAAGCTTTTACATAAAAATTCTAATAAATTTTCTCAATGAGTTACTAATAGCAATCTAAGCTGAAGGAATGCTCAATATTAAGCAATAAAAATTGTGCATCAAAATTTATCTGTACCAGTTAAAGATATCTTGCTGTTGGCTTTCTGAAAGCGACTTTATTGCATAGTGGAGGGTTTATGCAATTTTTAATTTCAGGTCAAACCATAAAGATTTTTCACGTGTTCATTTAGGTAACAGTTCTCATAGGAATCTTTATGATTGTGTTAACATGTGACCACTTAGCGCCCCAGTGAAGGTTTTACTTGCACCAGTCATGCATATTTAAAATACTTGCTAAACCTGGGCTGCTGTCCCGATTATATGTATACTTAATTAGAATTCCTAAATGCGAAAGGTATATAAAGACAACTCTATTAGAATACGAGTTGGTATTCTCAGCAGCAATAAAATCTATCCACCTCGGAAGACATTAAAATGTGTCTGAATCTAATGCATTATAGGTCTAAAATGATAAATACGTATGATGTTGTCACATAAAAACAAATTGTCTGCGAAAAAGTGTTATGTGCCAAAATCTTGGAACGAACTTAAGATTCCCATTCCGTGGGTGCTGTGAGAACTAATATTTGTAAATGTTGATGCCTATTTCCTGAATTCCTTTATTCAGGAAATGGGCATCAACATTTTCCTGTGTATCAAGATCTACTGCGATCACTAAGACGCATGATCACCAAGACGCATGATAACCAAGACGCATTACCAAGCGTGGTGATTATTTAAAAGCTCCCCTATTATGAGAGAGGCCTACGTTCAGCAGTGGACGACTTCCGGCTGATGATAGAGCTTCACAATGTATCTGTCATGACGAAATCATAGAATTGATCAATTCATGATATGGATGGCCACAAGTTCTACTCCAAGAAATTACCATTGATGTCAAGAAAAGGTTTATCCAGACGAATGAATGATCAGCGGTTGACGATATGAACTGCTAAACGCACGGCTACTTCATGATATGGTTAAACATTAGTAATCATAGCGTAAAATAGAAGGCGAGGGTGTAAGCATGACTTGGCCGTGATAGTTTAGAAGGCGAAGGCGGGAGTGAAGCACAGCGAGCTCTCGCCTTTGTCTTCGTGTTTTTTTTTAGCCTTGCATAACCTATCTGTTTGAACGCCTTTGGTATCATGAAAACTCTACGTTAATGATATATAATGATATGGACAAAGGTGGATTGAAATATCATTTAACGTTGATGTTTGAACAATATGATCAGTTTTAGCTCGCTATTTCATGAAATTATCGACCGCATCATGAAGTTATCAATTCTGTGATATAGCTCCGACATTTCCATTCATAAATTTAGATATTTCGTTGGAGTACGAGTTTTTTTTTGGTGCTTTTTATTTATTGCGTCGTCGGTTAGTGTAACACAGAAAAACTCTATTATTTATTAATAGAATTTTTCTGTGTTACACTAACCGACGCACACTAAGATTTGGTTGCATGCAGCTGACTGTACATTCTTGTAGTAGCATACCAATCGTGTACTAAATGTCTTCGAACTTGTATCGTGTTTTCTACTTATTTGTATTGAAGTTCTCAGAATAAAGTTTGTAGAAAATGGTTTCAGTATACGCTAAGTTATTTAAACCAGCTTCGTTGCTATCCCTATAATGATATAGTGCAGAAAAATAAAAATATTGTGTATAGATGTGTATTGTTTTGGCTGATGTTTGCATTACTGTGTTTATTTGTAGATATTTTTAACCTCAAGAAGAATTAATTAAATGAAAACTTTGTTGCACAAAATAATGTTGTTCGCAATTAAAACACAGAATTTATTTCTTATTTGTTTTGCTTACATCGTTATATCCAGACATATGCTCATTAAGCTCTTAAAGTTTAAGACGTTTGTAAATATCGTAGACGTGTTTGTAGTGTGTTTACAAAAGTTGTAGCAGTGAGCTTAAGGATTAACATACAACAGGTTGCAAGTTGCAGTGGGTTCAGTGAAGCCTCCAGTCGAGGTTGGAACCGCGAGCGGCGCGCGCGCACCTACCACTTGCACTGAGTCAGTTATTACGATCACGGTGACATCTTGTTCATCGAAATCCCTAACAAAATCAAGAAAAATTGTTGAGCGTTAAAAAATGTGTAAACAAAAACGCGCGACAAATAAAAAGAGCAACTGTATTTCAAAATGATAAAACCAATTTGGATCGCACTACTCCTATTAATTTTCACAACGGACGCTGACTTTGTCATAAAGGGAAAAGTCAGAAAGCGGAACACAATAATAAAAATAAACGACATTTCGCCACCGAGATGTTACGGCAACAATTCCATATTTAGGAACAATGACACGCTGAAGCGGATTGTGTTCGCGTCAAAGTATATTTTTACGGGAAAAATTTCGAGTGAGTGGCGGAGGAAACGCGGGAAAGTGAAGAAGAAAATATTTAAAGTGTTTGTGAGGAGAGTGTTGAAGGGAGACGTTGGGGATTTGAGTGATGTGCTCAATTTTGAGACTAGGACATTTAATTCGTCGAACCGTGCTTATGTTTTCGTCGAGGGGAGGAGTGCGAAGAAAGACTGTGTGAGTTTGCCTCAAGGATGGGCTGCACTGCTCTTCAGTGGCGGAAAGTTTGATTCTCCTTTAAAGCTGTTGGTGGATCCAGTACCAACAAATCTAGATGCTGTACGCCGCGTGAAAGCTGCGATAAAAGGTGAATAAAATATAAATAGATGATTGCCTCTGAACTCAGAACTGAGGCCTCGCGACAAAAATGAAACACAAATAAAAAATCTTCATGGAAGAAAAGCAGAACTAAATTAAATATAAATTAATTAATTAATTAGAGCTGGTTCAATAGTGCAACTTAGAATACAACGATACTGGGTTCGGTCCTAGGCTCCACACCAAAGACTTTTCTAAGTTAATATGCGGTTTTCCATCGCCCCGTACTTCGGAGGGCACGTTAAACTGTCGGTCCCGACTTTTATTGATTAAAAGCAATCGTTAAGCCATGTCAAAGGCCCTCCGCGGCCTGACAAATTCTGACACCAGAGGCCAGCACTACCTTATACAAAAAAAAAACATAACTGAATTAAATTTTTAATAACTTTTTACTGTGAAAGTTAGTTACGTTACTGTGTAAGTACCTGAATAAAGTGTACACAGCGGCAAACTGATTCTCCATCAATTTCTAACCGAAAGTTAATATAAATAAAACAAGTCCAAAATTACAACTGATCTTTCCGCTCTCATTCAGTCGTCGAGGCTATAAAATCCTAAATCAAAGGATCTGTAAATACCAGATTCACCTACCGTCTCGGTGTTATCTCAAACAAAATTATCGAGTGTGAATTGCCGGCCCAAAGGTGGATGGTAGTTGTAAAAACTACGATGGCTTATGAAGTGAGCAAGTCGCAGCATTTTTTGTAGTTTTTCTGGGTTTTCTCACGTCAGGTGTTGGTGGTTTGTACTAGATTTTTATAGGTAAGTATATTAATGTATTAATGTATATTAAAGTCATAAATTCCAGAGACAAAAATAATATTTCAGAGACAATAGTAATATTTTAGGGTACAATTTTTTCGAAAATTTATGCGTTAAATGTTTTGAGCGCCGATGTTTTTCCCCAGGAGTTTACGCTCTTTATGAGATCGCAGGTACGTGTCGCGAATCTTGCTTCCCGAGAACAAGACAAGTTCAAAAACTAAAGCCTGGTCGGGTAAAAAATTGCCTATGAGATTCATGCGATGAATACGAATCGATTGATACCTCGCTTGTCAAAATCGGAGTCAGTTTTTAGTTTGAACACGTGACCCTTCCTTTGCTTCACCGTAGTTGGGTAAAAAATAGCATATGACACTCTAAATTAAAGACAAATCGATTGATATGTCGCTTGTCAAAATCAGAATAATAGGAGCGACTCTTTGGTGGAATATTCGCCGTACTTAGTCGAGTAAAAAGCGTTAATTACTTTCGAAACTAATCGACTATAGCGATATTAAAAAAGACAAATAATATTCAACCGCCAAGCAGTTTTGTGTAAACGTTTCTGAGATTTGGTTTGAAGGGCAATGATTCCAGTAAAATTACTGACAAATGAGACATAAACACCAATGTCTCAGAGTGACGAGCGCAGTGCAGTGCAGCGCAAGATTTTGCAAGCAAAGTTCTGCGTGGCACTGCAATTGCTATGGGCAGTCCGTAACGCTTACCATTAGGCGAGCATCCTGCTCATCTCGTTGCTCAAAGTAATAAAATTATATAAAAATTAGTGTTCTATTTTCATCGTACTACAATTAAAAATGCGAAAGTTTGTGTGTGTGTGTGTGTGTGTGTGTGTGTGTGTGTGTGTGTGTGTGTGTGTGTGTGTGTATATACATATGTCCGGACTTCATTTCGGATTTTGATAATATGTTTATGATTTAGGTCATGGGATCATCATAAATGCGGGTCAAACCACGGGGTGCAGCTAGTTTTCTATAAATATTGATGTGCGTAATGTATTCAAACTGGGTCATTATTCTCTATGAACAGTCACACGCGTAACGCGTCTCGCTGTGGAATCGTTCGGAAAAGTACGGTAATTCTCGAAGATGCACAAACAATTTCACGCAGATATCTTAACGCGGCGCGTTACGTGGCCGAGTGGCAATAGAGAATAATGGCCATGTCGACAATACGGCCTGTACAGATGAGTTTTATTAAATGAGAAAACGTAGAAGATATTTATTTTATTCTATTCAGCGCAAAGATTTTTTCCAACGAATAAAAATCACGGTAGTAATGTTCTGTTACTCTACCCACTATTGTAGAATTACATCGCGTAGGTATCCATAAAGCTATATTTCGTTGATAAATGACGACATATCAAAAAGCGTGCCCATTCGTTTATCCGCGTTATAGCTAAATTATGAACACAAAGTTCTACTCCTTGGTCTGAAATGTGTTCGTGGAAGCAGACGTGGGCGTACTCGCACCGTGAGAAACTCTATCCGAAAATTGTACCATTGTGCCTCCAGACATGGCAATATAACTCCATGTTATTCCATCAAATTAGACATATCCTTCGGTTGTTTTAAAAGGCTCGACGTGTTAAATTGTACGTAATTGGAGTCCTGTCGGCTTGTTCTCAATAAAACACGTACGTCTGTAATTGAGAAGTAGAGATTTTGGAGCGGACGCGTTAAATTGTCTTTCGGTGATTGTCTGATTGCAGCTAATTTATCAACAATAAAAAACTCGAAGATTTACAGCATCGCTTACTATTCATTGAACGGGTTCCGAGATCACCCATTCGATTGTATAGATAAAATCTTCGGAAGATATATTAAAATGAGGACAAGGTCGGTAGATAAAAACAAACATTCGTCCCGAAACGAGGCGATCCTCCAGAACGTGTCGCGGCGTCCTGGGACAGGCACGTTTATCGGGACCACCGGCGAAGACACGGGACCGCCGAACTATCCCGACAAATTTATTGACACTCTTTCAATTAAATCTATTGTTGCTGGGAAAAGAACAGTCATAACAGAATAAAACATGATAACACGCCGCGTGTTCCCGTAAATACGGTCCGTATCGGCCGCCGCCCGCTCCGGCCGCCGTAAAAGGAGATTTATTAAAACTATTTGGAAACTGATTCGATCGAAGCCGAACGATTTGACATTTAGATAAAGAGTAAAATTTATTTTTCCCTCGGATACGCTGCATCGTCCGAGTGACAATGGAATAAAAAGGTTATAAAATGCGGCAGTTGTTGCTCGCCCACGTCCCCCGGGTGTTGTCGGATGTTCAGACGCGCTGCGGTGCATATCTGGTGGAGCCGGGCCGCAGCTGCCACACTGGCAGATAAAATGCGGCGACTGCGTTATTACGGCCCGCTACTCGCAAGCACGTGTAAATTTCTATGTGAGAACAGGGCCGATAAGCTGGCGCGTGGGCGCAAAGAAAATTCACGGCGGCGATGGCGGCGCCGCAAACGGCCTCAGGCGCCATTTCACGACGGCTCTTCGGCAAACTTTACGCTTTTTTGTCTGTAAACGCAAGGTGTGTGCTAATGAGATTCGCAGATAAGTGGATAATCTATCCCATACATGACAGCTCGCAAAAAACTTTAAATCCTTTGATTTATTGCAACATTATTTTGTTTAATATGGAGACTTTTGTAAGAAGCAAGGCAAAAACGACATTATCTTGACCAGTTCTCGCATAATTAAAATTCTGCCCGCTTGATAACACTGGCTTGAAACGACTGCCTTCTTTACTCAAACATTTTTTTCTTCTCATATGTTTCATCTATTCTTGTGTTGCTTATTTAATTAAATTTTGAGCAGATAGCTTGGAGTACATCGTCATTTGAATGAGATTTTAATTTATGATGCCATAAAACTTTGCGATTATAGTTTTGACAGCTAACCACTATATCGTTCTCGTAACTATTAACATGATAGGAAATATACGTTGGCTCGCATTGGAGTCGTAAATATACGCCTACATACAATATATTAAAGGTTAGCTATTGCTTAGTCTATCTCTACTTGCTACTTATAATAAAGCAGTAGGTAACAAAACGTCTGTACAATGAAGATAATTTAAAAAAAAATGGTCCAGCGGACTTAAAATAAGCCATTGAACAATAATGTAACATTAAAAAAAATGGTGTCTGTCTGTTTGTATATTCATAGATCACGTAAAAAATACTGGACCAAATGCGATGTGGTTTAATCTGTTGGATAGCTTAGGTTTTGACTTAAAATCTGGTGTTCTTTGTATCTCAATTTGATGAGCCTAGCAATCGATAAAAAACTATTTGACAGCTAAATAAATTTTATTGGTATTTTGTACTTCATATGTACCTACTTTTGCCCTAGAAAAATGGGCACTCGGGCAAAGCCACGGGCACACCTAGTATTTGAATAAAATAACACTGATAAAATATTAAAATTCAAGACCATCAAAACAAAGTTTCTACTCTTATTGTTTTTGTAAACGTTGGGGTAGGTCAGTGTGACAAATATAATCTTCATAAAGGACGTGACTCAAGAATGAGTCCTTTTTGCTGACACATTGTTTTCGGTCGAAAGGGTCGTGTCATTCCGTTCGAAGTGTCTGACATACCAACGATATTATTTTTTGTAGCTACAATAGATTGCTTGCTTACTTACTGTGTACGTAACAAATAAAAAAGGATTTTATACCTCAGAGTTCCACGCTGTTGTAAAATTTACACTATATACTAAGAGTGCTCCTGAGAATGCTATTCGCTCGCTTTTAGCTGAATAGAATATGTTGAATGTTAACAACATGTCATGAATTTCAATTTAACGATGGACGACGTTCCTTCAGCACAAGTGCTACAATCTTACCAGAGAATAAAATCCTCGGTGGCTCTCTACTAGAAAGTCACGGCATTATTGATACGGCAAAATTCAAAAGCGATTTCTACATGTAATACGATACGTAATTTACATATTTTCCATTGTATCCGACAGTTTCCATAAAATTTAACAACATTCGAGTTCATGTGTCCTGCGAGCACCCAAGATGCTACTTTACGACGATCTTCAAGACCGAGTTAAGGTTATGGCTATAATTCAGTTTTATGAAACCCCTTTCAGGTAGCAAAGTGAGTATTTTGAAAGTTCACACATAAGTTACATTAGGTTTGAACGAGCGGCAGAGTAATAATACTTAAGAGAATCTATCTTTAGTTATTTGTGAAGATTATTTTCCTCTCTATCGTTTATATGTACTACTGCAATAATCAAGACCTCTGCCTAGCATGGTGATTATGGCAACATCTATGCTGCTTATTGTGGCGTTCTAAGGGGATGCTGATGTTCAACATATGATATTATGTGTTATGTTTGTATATCATGAAAATCCGCTGAAAATCTCCCGCAATCCCCTCTCATCTCCTAAACGTCCTTCTAACCAAACCGCGTGATGATGATGAAATGTTTAAATATTCATCGTTCAAAACTTTTTTTGTTTACCCTTGACGTGTCCTGAGGCCCGCTAAAGGAAAGAAAGACGGCCGTCAGGCGTCTTTTGTTTATTCTTTAATTTCGAACGAACTAACCTTGAGTTCATACAGAATCCCAAAGGAGTCATTTATTCCCGAGTTAGAAAAAAAGGTTTCTAATTTTTCTTTACATAAAAACGTAATTCGGACTATCATGAACATTTGAAAACAAAAAAGTAGCCAAATTGGTCTAACCGTTCTCAAGTGATTTGCTTACCAACGAAGCATTGCAGTTTTATTTATATAGATTGTCTATACGCCGATTGAGGTAGTGCCAACTTCTTGTGTCAGAATTTGTCAGGCCACCCAAGGCAAACCCTGTATCGTTAGATTACAGAGTAAACATATTACTGCTTGGTCGCCATCTCTCATTCGTCTAATCATTGAAATGTTAGCCTCTACCGTTAGTGGTAGGTATAAGATATTCTGTGCCTATATGCAGGAAACGTAATGTGGTAATGTAGTTTACTGTTTTGTTTTACTTGAGCGCCTATGATGAAAATATATTAGTAAAATAGCAAACTACCTAATATGATACCTACTGTTTGGCTGACACCTCAATAGCAGTACATCTTTACATCCTAAAATATGAATAATAAAATCCATAACACAAAACAGCGCGAGCGAAGTTCAAAAAATGTCAAATTCTGTTACAAAACTACATTAAAATTAATCAGATTTCATATTCAGAGGTGTATAAAATAGATTTGCTAAAACAATCTGAGAAGTCGGAGGTAGTATAATGTTCATTATCTTGTACTAATATTTCCCTTTTAGAGGATTTATCTGGCCCTGAAATTCGTTTTATTCTCCTTACAAGATATGGCAATGAGGAATTTCTTAACAAAGGTTTATGGCTTCAATAACGTGGTTTACGACGCATACTGCGGTGGAGCACGTGTCAAAAGTATAACACATAGCTCTTCACGCGGTATGCCTTATAATAAAATTGGTTTTTAGAGTTCCGTAGTTAAACGAGGATGATTAAAATGTATTGTTTAGGAATTTCCGTCCGTCAGTCTATCCGTTTGAATAATAGTTATTATTGAGGGGCCATTACTACGGGTCTGAAATTTATCAGAAATTTGAGGCTGTACGGACACCATATTTTATTCTTCTGGATTTTATCCAGAAGATTGGTATGTGTACTACAAGTGAAAAATAAAATTGTTTTGTTCTCCTTGGAAAGGGGACTATATTATTAATCATTGCTACGTTAATTTTCTAGGAGTACTATCACGTGAGATGCTATTATTTCCCTTTCATGCAAATCATTACCAATACGTGTCATGAGCAAGCAAAATTTCTATGACACTACTTCAGGTAATAAAAAAAACCGGCTCCGTACCTCACCATTTTCTTAAATTGCGTATCTCCTAACTCTGATTTTACCGTTTTGAACAAATTATATACTCAGCACATAGTATGAAATTACAATGAAAATTATCACAACTAATATCTAGGGTCAATTGGTTCAGAGTTCTGAACCAATTAGTATATCGTGAGACACAGAAATCAGCACAATTTTCCACACAATTTCCAACATTTTCACATTTTTGTCATATTTAATTTAAGATTTTGGTTAACATGGCTACGGAACCTGTTTTTCTACATTATATTATGATAGAATTCTGTGGTGGCAAAAAGAAGCTCACCAAGAGTCAGGATAAACAAAATTTCACACGCAAAATAGCTTTTGTTTCGTGTGATCTCTAAAGTAAAACAACAAAGTTACAATCTTTACTTATAATAAAGCAATATGAACGAAAAAAACCGTGCAAACAAGATAATTAAAAAAGAAATGGTCATAAAAAATTGTTGGAAAGGTACATAAAATCAGCTACTGAACACGAATATAACATTTTAAAAAATCGTGTCTGTTTGTTTGTATGTATGTTTGTTCGCGCATCACGTAAAAACTACTAAACCGATTGCAATGTTTGTTGTTGGATAGCTTATGTTTTGACTTAAAAACTGGGGTACTTTATATCTCAATCCGATGAATAGAAGCCGAGTAATCGATAAAAATATTTTTGACGGCTGAAGGAGTTTTGATCAAATCTTGGTATATTGGTATTTTAGGTCCTGGAATAGCACAAAAAGTACTTTTAACCTACAGAAATGACCCCCGCGTGCGAAGTCGCAGGCATTAGCTAGTGTACAATATTTTTTTAGTCTTACGTTAGGTAATTTGTAAATCGATCTGAAATCTTTTTTGATAGAATGCCTGTCCAACGCGCTTCAGTGGTACTCATAGTCGAGAGGTGAGCACATTATGCACAAATAAATTAGATCACCTATGAATTTGACTTTTCATGGTCCGAAAGATCTTATTGAAAGACAGCACTTGGGCAATTTACACCGGAGTCCGGGGTGAAACGCCTTAGTACCCTTAAAATCTGGGTATAACTTTTTAGGCTTTTTTTTTTTCATCAATCTTTGCAATGAAATGTAGTATATTTACTAGCTCTGATCTTTTATCAACAGAAAGCTTTTAATACAAAAATCCTATACTAAAATAAATCCTATTACGTCTCTACCCAAACATCTCCGAAACCAAAACTTATATCAGAATAAAACGTTGACTAGGTAAATAATAGTATAGGTAAGTATTATTTTAACCGTGTTACTTCCAAACAAGATGGCTGGAAGAGGATGCTGGGGTCGTAAACCCCGAGCAGGGTGTTTCTGTCATAAACCTAACCAAGGCGCCCGCTCGAGGTTTACTCGTATTATATTGAAACTCAGCAGCTTTAGTGGCTAAGTGAATCATATTCAAATGCATTGGCTTGTTTAAGGAGAGCTGTGTAGAGACGCCAAATCTTGCCATTTTCACACAACTACAAGCTAGATCAAAATCAACAGTTTTTTTATCAAATTTTTATTTCTCATTAGTTTCTTAGTTCACACGTGTATTGGATCACCGAAATTCATATGTGTGCCAAATTTCAGTCCAGTAGATTCGGAGTAAATTGTCTATGACTGATGGACAGACATACAGACACACGAGTGTTCCTATAAGGGAACTCTATCATTCGGACGTGCGGAACCTAAAAAGTGAAACATTTTCAGGAAAATAATAATCAGAGTTCCGGATTTCGGCAGTATGATAAGTAACCGTAAATATAGTAAGTACAGATATGTATACCCTATCTAAATAAGAAGAAATATATTTCTATAAAAAAAAACCCTACGTAGAAGAATACCTTTTTACAAAAACAAAAATGTAATACCAAATGACCAAAACCTATCGAGTGCGATAGGTTTTGGTCATTATTTGTTCCGTCGGAAATACAATATGGCAGCTGTAAGCCACCATATTAGTTTACTTGACACTTCATAAATATCCTATAGCACTTTCGTTATGAAGACAAATCCAATGATACCTCATTTATCAAAATCCATCTAGCCATCTAGGCTGTAGGATGCGCCTAAGAAACGTACAAACAATCAAACAAACATACATACAACCCAAACACATAACTCTCCGCAGTCGGGTGAAAATAAAAAAAATACAGACGTGAGAACCTCCTCCTTTGTGAAGTCGATTAAAAATAAAACGCTTCGTATGAATTAAAAGAAATCCATGAGAAAATTTCAAAAGGGTTACTTACTACAATTATGACACTTAACTAGACAAAGCGCGCGTTGATGTCGTTTATTTGTCGAACTGGGGAGTCATTTTTTTATACATCACGACATATATTTTGTATTCTATGTCCTTTTATCTCTTTGAATTAATAACCCTTCACCCAGAAAACACCAATATCAACAATTTTAAACTGTAAACAGTTAAAAATAAGGTCGGTTTTCGAGGGTTCTTTTATCAAAATTTTCGTGTCCACCGTGTGCAGGTAGGACTCGACTGACATTCCATCTTTTTGTTCAACAGAATCCTCCTCCCACGCACTTCCGGATGTCGCAACTGTGTATATAATTAAATTAGTCTTCCGTTACTAAACATTATAGTTATGTGACAAATGTCACTTTTAGAAGACAGAAAAAAGCTTTAAAAGCTTATTCAGCTTCTGTTGCCTACCGGCTTACATGTGGGCAGGAAGGATTTGAGGTTACTTTAGGGAGAGCAAGCTATAGCTAAGTGTGGGTGTAGTTACACATCCATGCAATCAAGTGCTTGATAATAAGATGAAGGTAATGTTTTACTGGAATTTATAGCTTTGTGCCTATTCGTCCTACGTGTTTTTATAATAAGGTTTATAACTCAATTATAAATGCTTGAAATTCATTCTATTGGAATCATGAAAACCTCTAACAGCAGTTAATTTAAACGGTATATTTGCAAGTGTTGCCTTAATGTTTTTAATTTGGGTTGTTTGATTTTTCTTTAACATTAGATAAAGATGCTGAAAAACTTAATCTCTTTCATAAATGAAAACCAGTTACATATTTTATACCAATGTTTTTCAGTTTTGAGTCATATAAAAAATGTAATGAACTCAATGTTTCAAATTTTCTAAAAGTATTTTAGAGCCATCGTATTAATAATGAAAACCTGTTAAATTAACGACACATGCCCGCTAATTCTCCCAAAATTTGACGCGTTAATATGTTAACAAGATTCGGCAAGATCATACCCGACGGCATTCTTAACCGGTACCGAATATCTGGACCGCTCACCGGGTTCCGTAGGAGGTAATTAATGTTTTTTAACTGTCAACACGACAAGCCCTAAGTAATGACGTGCGTCATTAATCAAGTTCGATGATTAATAGGATTGATTTTTCGTTTACTTACTTTTCTTTTTAATGGATTCGGCTGCGGTGTACCAAGTGAATCTACACTTTTTCATCTAAACACTTAAGCCCAGGTTCCAATATTTAAGGGTTTTTTCTATAAATATGCTGCTTCAACCACAAACCTGATAAATGTGAAACTTAACATATATGTTTTTGAGATCTTTATCTCTCCGTGAGTAGGACAAAAACGCAATTAACGTTTTTGAATTTCATTCGATACATTTTCTTATCAAAAATTACGTTATTTTCTGTAATGTTTTCATTTTTCTACTCAAGTTTTATCTCTATAATAAATCTCGCAGCAAGCAAGTATAGTTTACTTTTCACCGTCAAGACAAAATTTATCGAACTAAATTATTAGCCTGCCAATAAAAAAATAAAAAATTTGAGACTTACGTCATTTAGTTCCGAACTAAATTATGAGTTCAAACAGCGCTCGCGATATTCAACCTTGTTACGTAGGTACTTCAGTGCTTGTTGCGAGTAGCGGGTGGGAGAGTGTAGAGGGGAGGGGGAGCGGGAAAATGTATTATTGGAGCCTGGCCTTAAGAATTCGTAGTTAAGATATGGATTGTTCTGAAATTATTTACTTACAAACATAGAAAAGCTAAAAAGTACGGTGAAGAATAGCGTTAGTTGTGAAGAATTGCGATTACCATCGCATAGTCACGACACGCTCCTTACGATTTCCACGAATGAATTCTCGTTGCGCTCAATTCCAGCCTCGTCTCTTGTTACGGACAGACTCTAGTACTGCGCAATTAATCGCCATCATAAAATTAAATGATCATGTTTGCTCAGAGCGTGTCTTCGCCTAACTATACAACTAACACCCACCTTGGTTTTCTTGCAACAATGATGCGGGGGCCCCGATATATTGTTATAGACTCGTGAGGTAACTGATTTACTAATTGTTTTTATTCTTTTGTTACAGGTAAGGCGGTGTTGCTGTCAATCAAGGTCGAGATGGAGGCATATATAGATTATAGGTACACATAGACAATGATGGTTAGAACAAGATGAACTCAAACTATTAATAATTCTTGATCATAGTTCAATATTAATAAAAATTCATTAAAAAAAATTGGTAGAAACATGGTACAAATAGCTATGGTATAATAGTAAAATAGTCCAGCATGTCCCACCAAAACTTGGCGTATAAAAATTTAAAAGATATCACACATTTCTATTACATTCATCAATCAAATTATACAATTTGAAATTATACGATCGTTAAGATTAAAAGTAAATTAATCATGGGTACAAAAAAATAAAATAAAATAACATGTCACATATAAAATTATATAATAATTAGTTAATATTTGGCCATGTCAAAACTATGAAATAAAATTATTAATTAATTAAACTATTACAATAATTCAATACAAAGTCCAAAGAAAAAAACACTCTTAACTTACACATTTTAAAATAGAAAAAACCTAAATGTCATAAAAACAGGGTTCAGTTCGCCTCTTGTGTAGTTTAACTTTTAAATGTTTAATTGGTAGCTCCCTGATCGTTTTTGGAATTTTGTAAAAACTTTGATGGTTTTAACCTGACAGTTCCGATGAAATAAAGCGGTTCTGCAGTTGGCCATAATTAACCTGGTTGGATCACGACTAGCACATTGAAAAAGTTTGGATTCGTTCAATTTTTTTGAACGTTCGTTTCAGGGTTAGGTTTCGGATCATTAATTGGAAGGTTGTGTACGGTGTGTCCTTACCTTTTTGTGGCTCATTGGTAACCAGATACTGCAGCTTATTGTATACTTAATAAGGAGTTAACACAGTAAATTACTTAGTAAATGACAGTTGGCTAATTGCTTTTGAAGCTTTCAGTCGTTCCACAAAGTGATTTTTGTAACTTTTATTACTGAAGTTGTCAAGCCATACTGACAGTGTATATTACAATGGTGTAATATTTAACCAAATAGATTTGAAAAGTGAATGGTAACTCACTACTAAAATCAGAATTTTCTTTTTACCCGACTGAGGAGGGTTGTGTGTTTGGGTTGTATGTATGTTCGTTTGTTTGTTTTGTATGTTTGTACGTTTCTTAGGCGCATCCTACAGCTACGCTACAGCTGCGCGTCTTACGGCTTTATGGATTTTGATAAATGAGGTAGGTATCATTGGATTCGTCTTGATCACGAGAGAGCTATAGGATATATGGAGTGTCAAGAAAACCAATATGGTGGCTTACAGTTGCTATATTGTATTTTCGACGGAACCAAAAATTACCAAAACCTATCCAATGAGGTATCAAAATACGGGTCTTTAAAAGACCATTTCAAAAATATATAATTCTTATATATTTTTGATATTTTAAATATTTTATATGTAACTAAACTGTAGCAATTTTATTTAAAGCTTGTTACAACATTTTCAATTTTAGATTATTCTAGATTAATTATTTAGATAATTTTAGATTAAGTTAATTTAAATACTATAGTCTGATGTTACAATTACAACTATTAAAGTAAAGTAAAATATTTAAGTAAAAAAAAAAAGAAGTACTAGCTGCGCCCTGGGGTTTCACCCGCGTCCCTGAGGAATCATACATTTTTCCGGGATAAAAGGTATTAATCCAGGTAATCAAGTGACAAGCCTATGTGTTAATCAAGGTTATAACCTACCATACATATATACCTACCCCTAGTCCGTTCACCGTGGCGCTCTTTGGGGGAGGCCTATGTTCAGCAGTGGACTTCTAAAGGCTGAAATGATGATAATGATGAACGTAGTTATCGAACCCTCACTTTAGGCTACACCTCCATTGATTTATCGCCACTCAAGGAAATTCTACGTCGTCGTCGACGCAGATACTGATTAATATCTCACTATACTTTAAAATAAACACAATCAAAACGAGCAATGCGCAACTGCACGCAGCAAACTAAAAGGCGCAGTCCGTCGCGACCAGAAGTTAGCTTGTTTCGTCCAAAGTCAAGTCTCCAATTGGTAAATAATATAGTTAGAGGCGTGCCCAGGCCCCCGGGGCTGGCTTTCGCCAACTTCTGTTTACGTATGTCGGCACGATGTTGACAGTGGCACCACCATAGCTGCAAAGCTGGTATGGTACATCTAACGTAAACATAGCAGGTTTTAGTGAAATCAAAATTCAAGTGCTGTATAAGGCTCGCAGTTGTTTCGAAGTGGATGCGCGCGTCTGGAGTGGTTATGCATATTGTGCAGAATACAGTTGCAGTAAAACAACCCAATGACGTCATAACAGCATTTTCGTATTTTCTGTTCTGCAAAGCACTATTGAAGTATTAGCAAGTGTCTAAAAAGAAATCCATTACAAAATGGCGATAGTGGTTAAACAAGTGTTATGATACTTGTTAGTAGTTGTTAATGATATATATATATATATAGTGAGTAAAAATTTAAAACTCTTCCGTACGAAAATCCAATTTTACTGCTAATTTTATATACTTTTTGTTGAGAAAACATTGTAGTTTTTTTTTTAAACTGGACAATTCACACCAATTACCTAGCCCCAACCCAACTAGGATACCCTGTATCTATGGGCACTATATAACAGATAAACATACATAGATACGAATATAACATCCATGACTCGGAAACAATCATTACTGCTCATCACACAAATGATTGCACCTTGCGGGATTCGAACCCATGACCGTTTGATTTTGTAGTAGGGTCTCTAGCCACTAGACCAACCGATCGTCAAGTATTCATAGTAACATCTCTTTACTCATTAATAAAGCTACGTGTTTCCTCTTACTACTACGAGTAAGCACATTCGATTTTTCTACGTAATCAGTGTCGAATACGATCACAGATCATTTCACTGCACACACATTTGGCTTCCCGAGTTTCTAGCAAGGACTGAAGAACAGCAAACAATCGTCTTACAAGGCAATACCGTAATACTTTAAGTAATTAGTGGTTTAGAAATTACTAGCTGCGCCCCGCGGTTTCAATGACAATGATGATGATGATGGCAAAAAGTATCCTATGTGTTATTCCAAAGTATAAGCTATCCCCGTTCTAAATTTCATCAAAATCAGTCCAGCTGTTTGAGAGTTAAGTATGATGATAATGATGATGATAATGATGATGATGATAAAAAGTATCATATGTGTTATTCAAAGGTATAAGCTACCTCCATTCTAAATTTAATCGAAATCCGTCCAGCTGCTATCGCGTGAAAGCTCCCCAAACAAACAAACAACCAGACAACGTTCCACTTTTATATATTAGATGAACCGATTTTTAAAAGGAGGGGTTTTTCAAGTCGACTTAACCAAACCTTAAAACCGACTTATTTCTCAATATCAGTCCCTACTTAAGCATGGTACAGTTATGCAAATATGCGGTTGACAAATAGTTCAGTGAATGTAGGTGATCAGTAAACAGTAATCCGGGCGAAGATTTGAATTTGATCACTGTAATTTGCATGTTTAAGATGTTATTTGAAGAAAGTTTAAGAAAGGCTTACTAATTAACTAACTGTATATTTGTATTCAAATATTTTTTTATGTTGTGTATGTTATAGCAGAAGCTTCTGAGAGGTCATAGCCGAAGTTAGGATTGAGCCCTCCCTACATATTTCAGAATCTCAAATAAATTTTCAAACACTATACAAACCGCCTCAAAATCGGGTGACGTATGTCTGTTGCCATTTAACTCCTTGAAGCGTCATCGCCCAATTTTATGAGCACAAATTCTCAAAAAAAATACAAAAGCACAACAACCCTCGTTATAGAAGTCAGTGCTTAACAATATCAATAGGTATGTACAATGTAGGTGCGCATCGCGTGGGCTCACTACAGGGTAAACCAGAGTGCGAGTTTTATAGGCCTGCTGGAAGATTCTGTTAAAATTCCTATGTGAACCATTGATGCGCTTATGAATAGCGTGAATACAAATTTTATAGATTTTCAATGTTTCACACTACATTTGAATAGACATGTCGCATAATATCCTAACCTGTTATGGGAATTCTAGAACAAAATACATACCTAAAACGACAATGCTGCCAGCATATTGGAAATGTTACCTTGGAAATAAAAGAAGGATGAATAGGTGACATAGATTTTGAAACATATTATTACCTGTTTTAGTTGTTGAATGATAAACTAGGTATTAGTTCCTTACCAAGACAAAACAGTAAAATTTGGGATCTCATGCCTTGGTTGGGCTTTAAACTATATTTATTTATTAACTGGCTTTCACCCGCGACTTCGTCTAAGCGGACTACAGTTTATCGCAAAAAAAAGCATCCTATGTTATTCTAGGATATTAAAAACCAATGCAAAATTATAGAACCAACGTTCTTGATGCTTTTTAACAGACTTGTTATTATTTCGTTTCATAGGCAACCGTTCCTTACAGCGAGTAGGTAATCGTAATTATCCAGTTATCTCGTGAAAAAATACAATTTTTCATAATAAAAAGTATTCTATGTTGATCTCTATATTGTGTAGTAACTATGTACAAAGTTTCATCAAAATCTAACCAGCCTTTTTGGCGTTAAAACTCCTCAAACAAACAAACAAACAGACGACGTTTCACTTTTATATAGTTTTTTTTGGTGCCATGGTGTATAATATATTAAGCAACAATCATTCTCTGAATGATATATATAACTTCAAATGAAAAAGAGCTGATACAAAATGGAAATTTACTATAACAAATAAAAAAGGTACCTCAACAAAAAGAACTCCTCCTTGTGAAATTTGTTTAATAATTGATTGGTTAATATCATTAGTAGGTTAAATACTCATTGTATGACTGTTTGAAAGATATATCAATAATGAAGTACATAAACGAAATAAATAATAGTACTGTAACTACATTTAAAATAGAGTTGTAGGTTGTCCTAATATTCAATTCTGTGTAACTGTTTAACCGCTTATGGTCTTTCAAATTGCCAAAACAAAGGCATCGTTAACTATGAATACTAGTCACAATAGACCATAAACACATAGTAAAATATTCAAGTTAGCGAAAAACTAAACTCTGCCATTAATTTCTATCCGACATTCCAATCAATCAAAAAAGTGCTACAATGGCGACCAGACGAGTTGCCAATATTTCACGTCCACCTGAATTTTAAAGGCTTGCAGATATCGCCAATGATTACAACTGTCCAGTTTAGTTGTATGCTATGCACAGTTAATCACCACGAGTGTTAAGCCTAGAGTGAAGTAGCAATCAAAGAGAGAAGCGGGCAGAGCAGAGGCTAACAGCGTTGATAATATTTTGCTTCCATTTCGTTATTGCTATGTGCTGTCTAGTGGTAGATACTTGCACCAGTTGCACGCAATGCTTATAGTTAATCACCTCCGGTATAGTTCTTGTTCTTGTTAGTTATTGTTCTTAACTATTGCTAAGTGGTGCCAATCATTGGTTGTTTTCCTGCTAGTTATATCTGCAGGTAGCTGCGTGTCGTTGCGCTGTCAACACGTACTCCAACGTTTCTTAGATGAAAAAATGTTTAAACGTCATAAATTCTATCGTTTTTACGAAATACCCTCATTTTATTTTATTTGTAAATAATGGAAGAAATTACCAAAATGATTAAGAAGATTTCAGAAGATATATCTCAACAAGATATAAAAATGAAAGAAATGACAAAAAAAAAACAGGGAACAAATAAATAATAATATAAACGTAAAATTTGCTATCTTGGAAATAAAAAACACAGAATTTGAAGAAAAGTTGAATGAACAAGAAACGAGAATTGATATCCTTGAGAAAGAGTTAAGAAAGAAAAATTTTGTCGTATTCGGAGTTGAAGAAAGGGAAAAGAATTACAAAGAAAATACAATTATGAAAATTGTTACAGAAACCATGAAAATAGATTGTGGATCCCAAGAATTTAATTGTGTAAGAAGACTAGGAAGGATGAACGAGAAAATCAGACCTGTTATATTATCTTTACACTCAATGGGTTTGAAAATTGAAATGCTTAGTAGGAAAGAAACCTTAGAAAACACCAAGTATTATATAAAACAACATTATTCTCCGAAAACTTTAGCAAAGAGAAAGGAGCTGCGCGAAGAGATCAAAATACTAGCAGAACAAGGTAAAAGAGCAGTAATAAAATATGAAAAAATAATAATTCTAGAAGAAGAAACAGTAATAGCACCGAAGCAAAAGTAACTAATAAAAGAAAATTATCAGAGACTCCAGAAAATAAACAAAATAGACCAGTCAAAACAGTATCTGTAACAAACCTCTGAAGAAAAATAAACATAATAACATAACCTCTTTCGTGACGCGTCAGCACCGTTCAAGTAACTAGATGCGACCGGCAGCGGCGACCCCTGTTATTTTATATTATATTCAAAAATGAATAGAGAAGAAAAAAGAACCATAATCCAAGCCAGTTGGTCACCGTGGAGGATTAGACCAAAACCTCTCAGTGGAAAAAAATGAGTTAAATACCTACCACGAAAAAAAAAATATACATGAAAAAAGGAGATTAACTATGAAAGAAAGAAAAATAACACCTACTTATCCAGCTAAATTACCTACTACTTGGGGAGGCCTACGCTATTAGGCGACTATTACTCAAAATATTTAAATAAAATGAAATATAAACCTATGTTTAATGTATGTATTAATGGAATTAAATTTTACATAAATTAAATACTTAAGATATATTACTGTATTAAAAATACTTGCTATAAATACTGGAATGATAGTGAAGTATAAAAAATATACTAATACAGCAGTAGATAGATACTAACTAAGAATATAGATAAGTTAAGTCGTACCATATTAACAATAATAAGAACTCATTTTTCATTAAATTATCTAAATGTATAATAATTTCAAATTAATTAATAGGATTAAAAAAAAAAGAAGTTTTGCTGACCATGATTGTGAATTAAAATTTAATGTAGATATTTTAGATACTAACTATATTGTTAATAATATAGCATAAGTACTTATTATTTATTATCAAATTAACAATAATACCTAGTAACTAGTTTTTCATGCACTTATTTAAATGTGTATTATTTTCAATGTATCAATTTGTTTCTATGAGTAAAAGAATAAAGGCTTTATTATTATTATTATTATATCTGCACGACACCGACGGCGCGCGGCGCCCGCCCTGTCAATAATTTTTCATTTATATGAAGGAATATCTCATCACATTTTGTTAGCAGCTTCCCTACTTTGCAACACCCACTGAATGAAAAACACATTATAGTTTTCTAAATAAACGAGTTGCTAAAATTATGCAACACATATATTGGATTTGAGATGTTTTATAAACTTCCTAATTTTGTCAAATTTATAGGTTTTGAAAATCTAACAACCAAAACAAAAAAAGCAAAAAAAAAAACAAAAATAAGACAAAATATTGATTTGCCTGTGTATTGTTTATATGCTTCTACTTCTATTTGTGACATTATCTTCTCCATTAAAAATGCAACTAGACTTCAATACTTTATTGAGTTAAACATACAAAACCCCGCTCCCGCTGGCGTTCGTGCACTTTATTCGAAGCTTTATTTCGCTGCGGTGCATACTCGTCCGCCCACGCATCCAGTCCACTGGCGCCAATTGCTAGATACTGACCAGAGATATTCCGCTTTCGAACTTCTAACAATTTATATTCTCCTGGTAATTAGTTTTTCAAACGACACCTAACTGTTGTTTGCATGTTTGTTTGATTTGTTGGAGTAGTGGATTCGACGTGGCTTTGATAGTTTTGGTGATTAGATGTTGTAAATGATCGTATCGTGCTGTATACTAGTGGATTGATAAATATTTATCTGTTGTTGGCTGTAATGTTGTTAACAGAAATTAGTAATTTGATGTTAGACCTAGCGCCATCTAGGTATTGGTAGAGCTACTTTTGTTCATAGTTATTTTTGTTACTCCGTTGCTTTTTAGTACCTATTTCTAAATAATATAAGCTCGATAGTAAATTGAACTCTGCATTATTTATTGTGTGGTTCTGCGTTTGAAAAGCTATTAATTAACTGACCTGGAAAATAAGTAAATGATTTTCCAATTATTTCAATATACTCAAAAAAATTGTTAAGGGTTGTAATTGTTTTGAAATTTTTGTTTACTACTAAGTGACTGACGAGACGAGCAGATCGTTCATCTGATAATAAGCGCCACACATGCGGACAACCATATTATGTGCCACCCAATTTGGTTGCAAAATCTTGCACGGTACTAGTAGGGTTTATAGTTTCTCGGGGTTTTCCACTTCTCGGGTCTCGAGAATTCTCGAGATTTCCCCGGAAATAGAGAAATTTCTTTTTATTACTGTTTTTTGAAAATAAAGCCGAATTCTGACATCTATCTATCTATCTATACTGTAATAAAACTGTAACTGGGCCAAAACTGTACATCAAATATTTTTTGAAAATTATAATTGAGATTAAACAATTAAATTTCCCATAGTTTTCCTAATATAGTCAATAAGCTATGTTTTTCATTAGTTTATAATAAATAGGAGGATACATTTTTGAAATAAAGATTTATTTCTCAATGATTCTATTTTAATACGTTTGTATCTTTTTTGTTCATATTTCATTGCGTTACGTTATAGAAAATAATTACTTTTATATAAATAATTACCTAGCGCATTTTTTGTAAACTTTTCGTTAGTTAAGGATTAAATTACGAGACATGAAAATTTTTTGCTAAATTATGTGTCAGTAAGAACACAATCAGAATATCATTATAGTCTATTTTTGAGCAGTTTATAACGAAAGGTAACTAAGATCCAGGGATTTGAAATCACCCTTTTGAGCGACTCCATTAAAAATTCCCCTTAAGAATTCCCGGGAATAAACCCTATAGGTACTACATAGCACTCGTCACCTTGGTACAGGATTTGAAGTCTCATAAGCCCATCAATTTGCCTGGGAGCCTAATCAAGTAACCACCTCATAAGCCAATCACGCTCGGAAATGGAGTACTTCTAAAACATCTATTAAGACCTTCTACTTTCTAATTACTACCCCATTGAATTACGACGGCGTTCGATACAGTTCAGGTACTCACGTTCGATATAGGTACAAGGAAATTATTAATGATCCTGAGACATCCATCCGTGCCTTAATTGTTGTTCTGAGTTACGGTGACTTATCGATTACGGAATGGTAAATTATTAACCCACTTGTGTGAAGTTGCGAAACGGAAGATTTGTTGCTAGATGAGTGTTTTGGAATTTACTTCAAAATAAAATTGTAAGTATAGGAAAACCCTATACTTACAAGTTTACTTTGGTAAAATATATAGAAGTTATTTCTTTTAATAAAGTTATACTGTAATGTATTTTTAAGCGGTTTATTTAGCTTGCTTTGTTTTGAATGTAAATAATCTCGGCTAAACAATTTTTATTCAAAGCGATACTGCAAATTCTACAAAACAAAACATTCTTAGTATTACAACAAGGCGTTCTTAGTATTTTCAACAAGACATAAGTTCAAAAACTAAAACCTGACTACTGTCGGGAAAATTTTACCATTGACACTCTTGCGTTGAAGACAATTCGATTGATACCTCGCTTGTCAAAATTGGATCAAGTTTTCAGTTTAAACACATAACCCTTCCTTAGCTTCGTAGTAGTCGAGAAAAAAATAGCCTGTGGCACTCTATACCTGAAGACACATCGATTGACACCTCGCATGTCAAAGTCGAACCAATAGCAGCAACGCTATGGTGGAACATCCACATAACCACATACATGCATACGTAGACTGTTAAACTCATAACCAAAGTCGGGTAAAAAATATTTTTGTAGAAGTTCCAAAAACTTTATCTAAAAGCCCACAAACAAACGCCCCCATCTATGGTACCTACCCATAAAAAAGAATAACCTGGCAACACCATGACGATTTATCCATTAAAACTCTTCTGTACAGCTTTGAGAATTAATTAATCTTGGGTTCACAAAGTAGGTAGACTAGAATAGATAAGTTGGTGTAGGTGGTAGAATCATGTCGTTTACAGACCACCGGGGCAGATGGCTCATATTTGTTTAGTTGGCAGAGACTCGGTAACAATAGCAAGGCCTGTTTTTGGATGACTACAGCTTAAAACAGCTAAAATTGTTATACTTCAGACAATTGTTTTATTAAATCTTCTTCTTCGTCTGGCACTCTTGACAGAGTGGTCGTGGTTGTGCAGATGGATGGTGTACAATGTACATGGGATGTGTTATTCTTGGCGAGGGTTGCAGCTCTTGCGATCAACATCCACTTTTGTTGATTGGTAGCATTGCTAGCACGTAGGACCATTGTGGAATGCATTGCCGTCTTGATGAGTAGGTGATCTGCCGTACACGCTAGTGACCCATTTCATGATTACTTTAAACATGCTAAGAAAATCACGCCAAAAAGCTTCTTTAAATATTGACACCAATCCCTATTGAGCTTAAAATTTAATATGACACAAGTAGGCAAACCAACGTCTCAATCAGAAGCGAGGCCACACACACAAAGGCTACATTGTTTGTATTCATACAATCTGGATGAGAGCCGTTATAAATTGCAAAAAGGCGAAGCCCGCTTTTGAGGAAACGATTTCTCGAAATGCTTTACAATACAATACCCGCCCGCCTCGCATTGTGTCGAGATCTGGGCGTTACCCTGCAACCTTCACTGGATTTATACACTTTTGTATTTTACTTTGCTGTAGTACCGTTTATGGGATTGCACTTATTTGAATATATAGTTCCGCTGTAAGATGTTTGGATTATGCAGGAATTGCGATTTTACTTGTAACAAAGGTATAATTTTTAACGTTATGTGATCATAAAATCTGGCTATATAATACAATCAAAGGCTCTTTAACTTTCATATTAATTATTGGTGTTGTCAATCTAAAATCATTCATTTACTTGAAACATAGAAACCTGACGTCACATTTATCTATCACAATATCACGATGGTAGCGTTTTGTGACAGAATAAAAACAGTAGCTACCTAAACTAAATAAACTTACATCAGCTACTTTATGCCAGAAAAGAAAACTGAGCACTAGGGCAAAACGAGTCTAGAAATCAACATTGTCTTTCACTTAAAACAAAAAAAATTGAAACAGAGGAAATACGTATAAAAAAATTATATACTAGTGTATCAAAAATAGACTGTTAGTTTATTTTTGCTCAAAGTCCCAAAACGACCCACTTAACGACACTGTGTATAGCGCAAAACATTGAAAAAACGTGTTGCAATCTAAATAAAAATGCAATAAGGCTTTCGTTCTTTCAATAGACGCCCTTTTTTGGTCTCGCTTGATTGCTTCGTAGTAATGACTTAATACAAAGCTTTCAAGAAAATTGTACGCCATTACAGCACTCACGATGTCCAAACCGATTATTAGGTTATCATCAACCTAACATTAATCTACAGTTTGTATTTATGTACACTGTACCTTGTAATATATTTTACTTTCAATTTTAGTAAGGTTATAGTAAAAATAATATGAGATATGAATCGATCCTCAACTTTAATGGAAATTCACTATTTATGTCAAGATTAGTCATGAAACAGTTGGTATGTAATGGCGAAGTTATAATATAATATTAAAACTGATATTGTGTTATATTCGTGCTAGCTGTGCTCGCGGCGTTGCACGCGTGTTTTTTTCTGTGATATAAGGATCCATTACAGAACAATAACTACCTTAAAAGCTAAAAAAACGTGCCTGCCCTGCCAAAAAAGAACTTATGCCAATATAGTGTTGGAATGTGCTTATCAAGGCCTTCAATTTGATACACATATTGTAAAATGGGAAGTTTTTTTGCAACCAAATTGGAGTTTTTTTATAAAAGAATATAACCTATGTTACTCGGGGGGATGTAAGGATTCTAACGATACCCCATGCGTCTAAATCTGTTCAGTCATTTAAAAGTGATGGTGGAATAAAGAAACTCACATACATACATGCATACATACATACATACATACATACATACATACATACATACATACATACATACATACATACATACATACATACATACATACATACATACATACATACATACATACATACATACATACATACATACATACATACAAACATACACACACACATAAATACAAACATACATGAATGCTAAAAACAAAACACTCTTTTTTTTGGGCAGTCTTGTAAAAAGTACCAAATACGTAATTTCATTAAACTTCGTTCACACATAAAATCATTTTTTTATCGATTGCTCGGCTTCTAGTCATCGGATTGAGATGCTAAGTACCAGTTTTTAGTCAAACTCTAAGCTATCTAGCATTTGGTTCAGTAATTTTCACGTGATACGTGAACAGACAAATAGACAAACAAATAAAAAAAGACTTGGGTTTTTTTAAGTACCACAAACTTTTTTTTTAAATTATCTTAACTATTCATACTTTTTGATTAACACTGCTTATACTTAAATTGAAGCGAGTAACACTGAATGGAGTTGAACTTACCGATCGTGATGCAAAAATATACTACACAAATAATGCACAACACATAAAATCCCTTTTTTTCTTTAATTATAAGTTACTTGACTGGTAGTTGAAAGTCATGTTATCGCAGTTAATCTTCTAGTTCACATAATAAGGGTTAATCACCAAAGATAAAATAGGTATTCTCTTACTCTACCCAAACCACCGTGTTTTGTAAAACGTTTACGGAATAATTTCAGCCATTCTAAAGTCGGTCGTGTAGTTGAGCCCTTGACTCGTCCACCCGTGTAATTCACATCTGAATACCGGCATTAGCCAAGTGGAAGACAGAATCGGAGTAAATAACGCTGGCTTAATTATATTAAGGTTTTGTTTTGATTGTTACCTATTACAGGAGTATACAACATAACCTTAATTAATTTACTTAACTTTATTTAAAGTATGATATATTCCAACTAAGTTACACTAGTTTTTACACTATTTTGGAGTCCTTCATGTGGGAGTTATTATGCCTCCAAACCACAACGAGCACGCAACTGGCGTGATAGATTACTAAATAGAAAAAAAACAGAGGTAACTCTAATAATAGCTAAACAAAATACAATTAAAATTAAAACGATAGATAACAATGCAAATTGTAACGGATTCACTAACACGCAAATCAGAAAATCTCTAAAATAGAATACACAATTATTGCAGTGAATAGAACTAAAATGACCACCATTACAGCATAACTGTCGATGATTGAATAACTTGTGCAAAAGTTCCTTTAACAAGACATACCTAAGTTCAAAAACTAAAACTGGATTACGGTCGGGTAAAAGCGATTGAAATAAAGAAGGAAAGAAAGAAAATACATTTATTCAACACACACAACAATAAAAGATACAAATAATTACAATAATTAAGCAGGTACAATAGAAAAAGAAAACAAAGAAAAGGTAAAAGTAGATAGTTAAAATGGTGATGAATGGGCCTTATCTCAGCATTAGGCTGTTTGCCGAAGGCACGCAGCGCTGGTTTTCAGCTAAGCCCAGAGGGAGCGGAAAAAATAAACAAATAAGAATAATTATAAAAAATGAAACGATATATGAATACATTTACATATAAGTTATTTAAATAAACATAGATAAATAAATAAAAAAGTATATCTAAGATATAGCAGCGACAAAGGAATCGAATAATGTAGAGTCTCTGAATGGTGTCAAATAACTGACGAAGAAAGTGTCGACTAAATTGCGTAAGGGTAGCGCTGACTAATAAGAACAAGCTGCGCCCCGCAGCTTCGCCCGCGGTCAATCTTTGCCACTCTCACCACATTAAAAAATACATTTTAAAAATCCTTCTTTTTTACATACCTATGGTGTTACTTTGACACCTGCTACTTTGACACCTGTCACTTTGACACTTATCATTTTGAAAGCTCCTTCAAAACTTCAATTTTCTTTCTTATTTTGGTCCCATCCTACTCCCCCTGGCTCCGTACCCTTTAAAACCTCTACCAACAACCCTCAACTTCCACCCCCGCCATGTCACTTTACCAAAGAATTTGCAAAAATATATTAATGATGATAAAACTTCTTAAGTGTTTCTGCTCTCCTGGTACTTTGAAATACTTTTATTTAAGTAAAATCACACTGTTCAACGTCCATGGGGAGGTATCATCATCATCATCATCATCATCATCAGCCCGTGTCAGTCCACTGCTGGACATAGGTCTCTCTCAAAGCACGCCACTGAGCCCGATCTTCGGCTACTACACTCTCGAGGAGGTATACTCACTTTTAATAATTATATTATATTTAATATTTAAAAAAGTATTGCTAAGTACCAGGAGAACAGAATCTCTTAGGATGTTGGAGATGTAACAGTAAAAAATAAAGTTATTGAAAGTGAGTATACCTCCCCATGAACATTCAATGGTGTGATTATATTTAACTAAAGTATTTCTAAGTACCAGGACAGCAGAAACACTTAATAAGTTGGAGATACAAAAGAGTCAAATAGTGTGTTTTTAAAAGTGATTATACCTCCCCATGAACATTAAATGGTGTGATTATATTTAAAAAAAAGTATTTCTAAGTAGTACAAGGAAAGCAGAAACACTTAAGAAGTTGGAGATATGACATTGACAAATAAAGTTATTTTAAGTGAGTTTACCTCCCCATGAATATTAAATGGTGTAATTATTAAGTTAAAAAAAAAACATTTCTATGAACCAGGAGAGTAGAAACACCTGAAGTTGAAGATATGACATTGCCAAATAAAGTTATTAAAAGTGAGAATACCTCCCCATAAACATTAAATAAGTAGTGTGATTGTATTTAAAAATGTATTTCTAAGTACTAGAAGAGCAGAAAAACTTAAAAAATTGGAGATAAAAAATTTACAATTATAGTTATTAAAAGTGAGTATACTTATCTCCCCATGAACATGAAATGATGTGATTAAATTAAAAAAAAAACTAAGAACCAGGAGAGCAGAAACATTTAAGAGTTTGGATATATAACATCTATATATATAACAGAAAGTCAGAAATTCGTGTTACTTACACTATTTATAACTCAAGAACTGCTGGACAGATTTTTATTATCTTTCATTTTTGAATTTGTATCCGTCCCGAATAGATAATAAATATAGATGCAAAAAGGAGGGAATTTTTAAAATTAATTTTCTAAACTTGTGGAAGTTTGACCGCGGGCGAAGCTGCGGGGCGCAGCTAGTTTATAATATTAGTGTGATACCACGCATGTGGGTAGCGGCGAAATAACCTCTACTATTACGTGCAACTAATAAGTGAGAAGAAATGAATTTCAAGGAAAAATAATAATAATAAGTATAATATATATCACAAAAACGATATGTCTATATTAATATTGCCATGCTGCCTCTGCTCATCAATTAAATATTGCCAGAGTTGAGTTGAGTTGAGTTGATTGAAACCTCGCTTGTCAAATTTGGACTAAGTTTTTAGTTTGAACACATAAAATAGTCTTTGACCGTAGAAAATTAACTTTGCAATAGTGCACTATGTAATAGGTACAAGACATAAGTTCAGAAACTAATAAAGCCCGTCTACGGTCGGGTTAAAAATAGCCTATGACACTCTTGCGATGAAGACGAATCGATTGATACCTCATTTGTCGAAACTGTTCACTAACGCCCTGGAAGATATGTTTAAGACGCTGGACTGGAAAGGAACGGGTATAAACATAAATGGTGAATACATCTCACACCTACGATTTGCCTATGATATTGTCCTTATGGCGGAGTCGCTGCAGAATCTCGAACGAATGCTGACCGACCTAGCTGACGCCTCTAGACGTACCGATCTCTCGATGAACATGGACAAAACCAAGGTTATGTTTAGCGACATTATTACCCCGCTACCGATCGTTGTTGACGGGGTCCCCCTTGAAGTTGTTCAGAAATATGTATACTTCTGGCAGACTATGCAATTGGGTAGGAACAACTTCGAAAGGGAAGCTGATAGGAGGATTCAGTTGGGATGGGCAGCATTTGGTAAACTACGTCAGGTCTTCTCGTCGTACGTATCACAGTGCCTAAAGACGAAAGTCTTTAACGCATGCTTTCTACCAGTACGTAGCCGAAACGTGGACACTCACAGTGGGGCTGGTCCACAAATTTAAAGTCGCTCAGCGAGCTATGGATAGAGCTATGCTTGGAGTGTCTCTGAAGGACAGGATCCGGAATGAGGTGATCCGGAATGAGGTGATCCGACAGAGAACCAAGGTAACCGACATAGCCCAGAGAATAAGTAAGCTGAAGTGGCAATGGGCTGGTCACATTTCTCGCAGAACCGACAACCGTTGGGGATAACGAGTTTTAGAGTGGAGACCACGATTAGGCAAACGTAGTGTACGCCCGCCGGCTGGTGGGCCGACTTGCGAAAGACAGCTGGCAGCAACTGGATGATAAGAGCCGAAGATCGGGTTCAGTGGCGTTCATTGGGAGAGGCCTACGCAGTAGACTAATATAGGCTGTTGATGATGATGATGATGAGTGTCAAAATCAGACCAGTAGGGCCGACGCTATGGTGGAACACCCACATACATTTCGCATAGTTATCTATCCTTTTAATTTTGTTTGTATTTTGGTTACCTATTATTAGAGTTACTTACCTTTGTTTTATTTTTCAATATAGTAAAATATCGTATGTATATAAGTGTGTCGGTGTATTAGAGGGTGTGTGTGTGTGTGTGTGTGTGTGTGTGTGTGTGTGTGTGTGTGTGTGTGTGTGTGTGTGTGTGTGTGTGTGTGAACCCTTATACATACATAGACTGTTAAACTCATTACCCTTCCCTTGCTTCGCCGTACTCTGGTAAATTTTGTAGAGATGTTAGAATGGTCGGTATTACTATAAATACAAATAAAAATAACATTTTACATACATTTTGTGGATATTTCATTATTATTGGATCTACTGAAAACTCCAGCTATAAGAATAATTTTGTAATTCACACAGTTCATAACAGCAGTAACTGGCTTATTTTGCTGGCAAACTTTACTGACTCCACCATTAGTATGAGTCTGAGAGGTATTTGAAGATCTGTAAGTTAATTAAGGCAGTAGGTTTACCTTATCCAAGTATTGCTGCGTCAGAATGTTCCAAGTTTGCCGCAAGTTATCTATAAAGTTCGCCAATCTACCTCGTAGGTCGGGCCGATCTCTCTGTAAATGGGTCTCTAAGTAGCCTAAAGCAGTCTCGGTCCCGTTACAACTCTCGAACGTTGTTATGAAAATCCCTTCTGCATAATGAGAAGCGGACATTTCAGACTTGAGACGGGCCAAAATTGACCACCTCTAACAATACAGTGAACACACGTGATAGGAAAATAATTTTCTTTTTCCCGGATGCTCATTCCAATTCTACCCAGCCAGCGCCGACGTAACATTACAAGCAAATGCTACCCAAACAGAAACTTTAAAATGCAATCTTTGCGGAAGTGAAAGATTAATGGCGGAAACGTTTAAACGGTCTTCGGTGACGGTGCCAAAAATCCTCTTCGTATGTTCGCTAACAAAAACGTTCGTGCAGAGAATCCCCTTCATTAATGCTGTGAAATTAGTGCGCGTTAGTTTGAGGCACACTCGCGAGAGGGTGGCCGCATGCAAGTCATTATGCGGACGATCATTGAATTAATTACGCAAACGTAACGGGAGCGGAGTGTTGCAAAGCCGCGATGCACTTTACGTGCTGACAGTGGTCTAACTACAATCCGACTACTTTTTTGTTATTATGTTTGTGGTATCTGTATCCAGAAGTGGAGAGAAGCGGAGCCAGTACATCTCACAATCTCGCGTGCCATTCTCTTTTAACGTTTTCACTTTCATCCACTATACATATACTCATTCGTAAATCTTATTGCACTTGCTACGTTTTTGGTGTGTAAACACTTAATGGCGTGGTAAGGGGGTAACGCCGACTCTTGGCCTGGCGATCGAGCAGCCTGACGACGCTTCGCTCGTTGCTTAGCTGGGCAATTCTAGACATTATAACAAACCAAACATACTATGACAATTAGTATACCTCTAAACTCAGTCCGAATCGAGAAAATGTGTCACCTGTCCTTCAAATATGTAATTATCTCAGTTCGGACTGAGTTTAGAGGTATACTTATCGTAATATATTTTGTTTGTTATACTGTATAGAATTGATAATATCATGTTTTACTGAAGGCTGCGCAAAAAAGAAATGCGCCACCTGTCCTAGGAAAATTGGCATGTTCCTTTACACATAGTTTTTGTATCGATTGTTCAGCTTTATCTTCATTGGACAGAATTTTTTGGTACTTACTGCTGGTTATAAGATACATAGATACATTGATTTATTTGAATCCGTGACGTGAACATGCTATTATGTTTTATTTACGTAATATATTAACACTTACGGGCATTGGTCGTGGTCCACCTGCTCAGTTCACCTGGGTGGACCACGGGCACTTTTTCTTGTCCGTGGTTCACCTTTTACTATCATCATTGAATCTGTAACTAGAAACAAAATTATATTTTTCCTGACTTTACCTACCAGTGTTTGACCATAGGCGTGCAACCTTTTTTTACTTCTTAAAGTGTTTGTTACAGTACTAATGAACAGAGGCTGCAGGTAGGGACTGGTTCAGCTTATTCAATTATAATATTTTATAGGTATTGTAATGTTATTATTTTTTCCCAGTATTGATGATGGAGAGACATTTCATTGGCACCTAAAAATTTGGTAATGTATAAATGTGTGTTTATAATCATTTCAGTAATAACTGTATTTTATAATAAATGAGACAATTATTACAAAATACAAAAAACCCGACTGCAATCAAAATCTATACTTATAATAAAGCAATAAGAACGAAAAAGTCTGTACAATAAAGATAATTTTAAAAAAATGTTCTAGGGTACTTAAAATAAGCTACAGAACAAAAATATAACTTTTTTTTAAATCATGTCGCTCTGTTTGTTAGTATGTTAGTTTGACGCCTGAAGGAATTTTGATCCAATGTTGGTATATTGGTATTTCAGGTCCTGGAATAGAACATAGAGTACATTTAACCTAAAGAAATAACCACGCGTGTGAAGCCACGGGCATCAGCTAGTTATTAAATACGAGCTGACCGCCTCCAAAAATAATCACACTAATATGACAGAGGCGAAAGTTTGTATGTATGTAAGAATGTTTGTCTATTTGTGTTTGAAGGTGTGAGTTTGCGGATGTGTGTGTATATTAGTTACTTCTTCACGCTTAAACGGCTGAACGGATTTGGATAAAATTTGGTATGGAGATAGCTTATATCCTGGATTAACGCATAGGCTACTTATTTATCCCGTAAAAATGCACGGTTCCTGAGGGACGTGGGTAAAACAGCGGGGCACAGCTAGTATTGATATAAATTTAATGTTTCTTTTTTAATTACATGTTTTACTATACTTTAACTATACTATGTTTTACAATTGCAACATTAGACTATCCATACCAATATATAAAAGTGAAACGTTGTCTGTTTGTTTATTTGTTTGTTTGGGGAGCTTTCACGCGATAACGGCTGGACGGATTTTTATGAAATTTAGAATGGAGATAGCTTATACCCTGGAATAAAACATAGAATGCTTTTTATCCCGGAAAATTGTAAGTTTTCACGGGAAAACTGGAAAATGTTGATTACTCGCTGTAAGGAATGGTTTGCATCACAGACTGGTCTGTGGTTGCCATTGAAACGAAATAACAAGTTTGTCAAGAAATGTCAAGAGCTTTGGTCATAGACATAATATATTATTTAATTATATGGCATTGGTGCTATACCTACTTTTGCATTGGTTTTTAATATTCTAGATGAAAATAGGATGCTTTTTTTCGCGATAAACAGTAGTCTGCGCGTACGAAGTCGCGGGCGGGAATACTAGTAGTGTAATCTTAGATTGAACATTTTGTAAGAAGCTTAAAAGACAATAGCTACTGTTTAGTTATAAGAATTATATATTTTTGAAATGTTATTTTAAAGACCTTCATTTTTATACCCCACTCGATAGGTTTTGGTAATTTTTTGTCCCGTCGGAAATACATTATGGCAGCTGTAAGCCGCCATATTCGTTTTCTTGACACTTCATATATCTTATAGCACTCTTGTGATAAAGACGAATCCAATAATACCTCATTTATTTCAAATTCATCAAGCTAAGAAACGTAAAAACAAACAAACAAACATACATACAACCCAAAAATATAACCCGCCGTGCAGTCGGGTAAAAACACTACATTACAGACACACACCAACACATATATTTTTTATCATGTAATATAAAGTATACTGCTTCATTATAAAACATCGTAAGATATTATTCTTATTCATTCAATTTATTTATTTACATATTATTATCTTAAATACTTATACTTATTCTTACATACTCTGAAAAGTGTAAATGTAGGTCTATGTCGGCAAAAACCCTATGAACTAGAAAGTAGAGTTAAGAAAGACCGTCCAACTTTAGCTAGGTGTTCACAGTATATTATGGCCAACGTTAAGTGGAAAGGGTTTAAAATGTTTGTTTAAGGATTAACAACTGTTATTTCCTAAACTGTGATTGCACGAGCTCTCTCAGAATAAATTGTCTTATGCATACAATGAATGGGCTTTTTCATATCTGTTTTGTTTAAATGCGTTTATTTTATTCATACTTTTGTCTACTTAACTTATTCACGCAAAAATTATGCTAATGTTAAAATTGTTAGTTTCTGTTCAAGTTATAATTTTTATGATGCTCTACGATAAGTTTGTGTTACGAAGTCGTTGTTTTTAATATCCAAATTATCGTAAATACTAAGTGTACAAGACATAACGCGAACTTCGTAATGTCTTTTTAGTTTAAAGATGACTTTGGGCCCTAGTTTGGTAATATAAAACTTTTATAGTAAAAGTATCAGAATGTTTTAATGTAATATTGAACGTAGAAGAAAACCATTTTATGTAGCTTTTTCTAGTAGATGCCGAGAAAGTGTTGGAACCAAATTGCGAATTGATTGTCGTGATCCACAAGCGAGTTTGCATGTTACAAGTAGATAAGGGAGCTGTTACATTCCCTCGTTGAAACACGAGCACGAATATGCCAGGACGGTGTTATATGGGGTAACTTTGCAATTGGTTACATAAAGAACGTCACTGATGCATATAGGAACAAAACGCTAGGATAATGATTAAGCATTTTCTGTTTAAACCCAATCAATGAAGACTTATAATGAATAACGTGATCAATTTCCATAATCAAATAACCTTGAAACTTAAGGTATCAAATGATACCTTTGCTCATTGTAAACCAGTACGTGCTACGCTGATGGAAAATGTACGTTTACATTAGAAGCATGCCACGTTTGTGTCACAATGTCAACACTTCCATCTGACAGCCGTTCCTGATCGCAGATTTAGTTCGGATACATCATTCGCGGTTCGAGTTGACTAGCGAGGGGTGGACTAGGCAGGCAGGCTGGCAAACTGGCGGGCTGGCAGACTTTGCTGCCTCAACTAGCGAATCGAATTAGGTCGGGTCCGCGATCGTATCTAGCCGGCAACGCTCGCGTCGCTCGCCGTCCGCCCACCGATAACAGAACGTCTGAACACCAGATACCGGCGTTCATTTGCTTATTGCTCTCTGCCTGATGACGACTCCTTTAAAGCCCACGAAAAGGTTTTTCGTGTCCGTGCCTTATCTACGGGTTTCTCATTTAAATAAAATCGAGCCAGCCGACTCGATGACGTGTTTTTGCTCGCAACATTACCATATCGTTTGTGCAAGGATTTTGCGGTGGTTGCGGGATTTTCCGCCGAACTTTTCTAATTTGAAATGTTCGTTTTCCTTTCTATATTAACCACAAAACATCTACTCTTTCTAGACACAATTTGTAGAGTACAGACAGAAGCATGCACGGAAATGGTATACCCATCTATTCTCATTTACAACTCAATAAAACGTGGTGTTTATTTAAAACTGGTCCAATATAAATAAAAATGCATTGCTTATAACATGATTGCCCTTGCGATGATGTCATATTTTCTGCACAGCATGCGAAGAGACGGTATTTCATTTGAGTGTTTTGCGAACTCCGCTTTCATAAGACGTCTCATCTTTGCTGAAGTGGACAAGAGCTATATAAACATCTAAAGAGATTACTGGATTTAGAAAAGGAAATTGTCTTTATAATATCAAATGTAGTTTAACGTGCGACAGAATAAGCTGGATTTAGAAGACGATGTGGCAAAGGCTTGGCAGAGAAGTAAGTAACAATAAGCTACAATTTTAAACTTTGAAAATAATTCACATAAAATACAATAACTTTTAATGTATACCATTAACAAAATAATGTATCCATATTGATTTAGTTTCAAGAAAAACTTATGTTAAACCTGCATAAAAATCATGACTAGAATAATGGACAGGCCAACAAAAAATAAACCGTATGTTTCGTAAAAACTTATATTTTACTTAAACATAGCTCGTTTTTTCCAAGTAGTATCTAGCGAGACCAACTTTCTGTTAAGTACCTAATTAACTAAGCCGATGCACTTAAGACTGACTTCATTATTGGATCTGAAAGGCTAAAGCAAAATGTAGGTAAATGACACAGCGGCCATAAAACTTGCCTCATCGCGCCTGAGTCCGGGGGTTTCGTAAATATGGGTGGTTCTTCCGTGTCCCAATGAATTACCGGCGACCTCATTAGCCTATATGAGCTACTGGATCTACTCATAGTACGGCATTAACAATTAAATGAATCACCCTTGTAGCTCAGGGTGACCCGAAACGATCCAGCTGCGCCACTCTTGTGAGAAATAGGACGAAAGGCTTGGAAAATTGGGTTTCATGTATGTACTTATAAATAAAAACTATTTGATGTGCTGAATTTCGAGTTATAAGTGCTCTAATACAATCGATCCAATTAGTAACTACAAAATGTTCAATTGGCTTCATATCACTATAAGTATTTTTTGTAGAATAACTCTACAAATAATGTATTATGTATATATCAGCAAATCTAATTAGTTCTTAATGAAAAAAATAAAAAAATTGGTTACTAACTAATTGGATCATATCTACTCACTCCAAATTTACACTCTTCAGGAAATATAGTCAGGGCTATATTCTGCTAATAGAGCACACCCACATGGCCCAGTAATAAAAGTCCCACCGTCACGTGACAAAATGTCGAGTCGACAATAAGCTATACTAGGAGGCCGTAAGTACACCAATGAGGCAGTAAAATGTGGAACATTTTCTGCTTGGTTTTGGCAACGAATTGCGCTTGAAATTCAGAAGGTAAAAACAGAGTTCCACTTTTAGCTTGCAGATTGCAGATAATGTCTTTCTAGATTCAGTACCAGTTGGTCAGTTTTAAGTTGACTTTGGAAATGAGCTGACTTTACTGCGAGTTTATCTAAACCGTATATAGACTTCGTCAACTTTGCGTAGATCAAACTCAACTGAGGGTTTTGTCTTTCTGTCTGTCCTGTTTGTTTGTCGGTCTGGCCGTCCCTCAGTCTGTATTCACCGGCCTTCTCTGTAGAGCCAATTAACTAAATAAAATAGAGAATCGAAATGAAATATAATATCTAGTTGCGCGACTCACAATTGAAAATAGTATTTAAACTAATCTTTTATGGGATTCCAATTCATGGAAAGGGGGACAAATAGTTTTTTTTTTCAATTAAAAGAGCTTAGATAGTAAAGCATGTCCTCCATTTTTACCTACCACTAACAAAGCTTTAAAGTTGACGCCGCAGGATTATCTTTAACTACTATAGTTTACCTAGAGTTCGAGTATAGACTTAGTGTTAGGTAGTAAAGTAGAAAGTAATTCCTTGGTTTTGACGGCGAGTCGTAAGTAATTGTTGGTGAAAAGCCGGATCCGACAACGTTCTAGTTTCCAACTGAGGCAAAACTCTAAACGATGTTGAGCGCTGGGGTCGATGATACGGTTATCGAGCCGCTAATAAGCTATAGCCTAGCTCCAAGGTTGTAAATAGACCGGCGGCGGTAGTAGTAAACTGTAGAAATGTTCCATGAATTTGGAAGCGATAAATATTATAGGGGAAATTCTGCCGTAAACACTTTTGCTTTAAGATTGTACCACAGATTAACTTATAGGAAACCATGTGCAATGGTTTGTCTAAAGTTGGAAAAATTCAACTAATGTACGTGTTTAAGTCCTGTTTTTTCTTTAAAAAAAATCTAAAAACCACGTTTGTTTTCATAATATATGAGGTTACGTTATTTAATATGTATTAGATCATAATAAATACAATTTAAAACCATGTTAGTATTTCAACAACAACAAAACTGCATGATGATATCTATCTTCTATATCTATATCTATCTATCTATCTATCTATCTATACTTATTAAAAGCCTGTACAATGTAGATGTTTAAAAAAATAAAGTCTAGGATACTAAGCTACTGAACAAGAATCACACTAATATTATAAATGCGAAAGTTTGTGTGTGTGTGTGTGTGTGTGTGTGTGTGTGTGTGTGTGTGTGTGTGTTTGTTGCTCCTTCACGCTCGAATGGCTGGACGGATTTAGATAAAATTTGGTACCAGGATAGCTTATATCCTGGATTAACTAACACATAGGCTACTTTTTATCTCGTAATAGGAGAAAAATATATTATCGTTTACTATAAAACTTGAAAAAAAAAACGGAAAAAAAATGAAAAAATTTATTTCAAGTACCAGGAGAGCATAAGCACTTAAGAAGTTGGAGATATAAAATTGACAAATAATGTTAGAGTATACTTAGCTCCCAATGAACATTAAATGATGTGATTATATTAAAATAAGTATTTGTGAGTACCAGGACAACAGAAACACTTAAGATGTTGGAGACATAATATTGAAATTATTTAAAGTGAGTAGTATACCTCACCATGAACAATACAATTAAATGGTGTGATTATATTTAAAATTAAATGGTGTAATTATTATATTTAAAAAAAACATTTCTATGTACCAGGAGAGTAGAAACACCTGAAGTTGGAGATATGACATTGCCAAATAAAGTTATTAAAAGTGAGAATACCTCCCCATAAACATTAAATAAGTAGTGTGATTGTATTTTAAAAATGTATTTTCTAAGTACTAGGAGAACAGAAAAACTTAAAAAATTGGAGATACAAAATTGACAATTATAGTTATTAAAAGTGAGTATACTTATCTCCCCATGAAGATGAAATGGTGTGATTATATTTAAAAAAAAACTAAGAACCAGGAGAGCAGAAACATTTAAGAATCTGGATATATAACATCTATATATATAACAGAAAGTCAGAAATTCGTGTTACTTACACTATTTATAACTCAGGAACTGCTGGACAGATTTTTATTATCTTTGATTTTTTGAATTTGTATCCGTCCCGAATAGATAATAAATATAGATGCAAAAAGGAGGGAATTTTAAGATTAATTTTCTAAACTTGTGGGAGTGGCAAAGTTTGACCGCGGGCGAAGCTGCGGGGCGCAGCTAGTATACCATATTTTTAAATCGTGAGTGTCTGTTTGTATGTTTGTTTGCGCATCACGTAAAAACTACCGGACCGATTGCGATGCGGTTTTGACTGTTGGATAGCTTAGGCTTTGACTTATTTGGTATCTCAATCCGATGAGAAGAAGCCGAGCAATTGATCAAAAACTATTTGACGGCTGAACAAATTTAATAATACTTAGGTTTATTTTATCCACCAGTGAAATTACCACGCGGGCAAAGCCGCTGGCACAGATAATACTTATAATGAAGCAGTATGTAAAGTAAAGTCTGTAATTATATTTTGAAATGATATGTGTCGTCTGTCCATGAATCACGTTAAAACTACAAAACCGATTGCAATGTGGTTTTCATAGGTGGAAAACTTAGTTTTTGACTTAAAATCTAGTGTACTTTGTAATATAATCCGATAAGTAGAAGCGCAGCAATCGATAAAAAAACTATTTACAGCTGTTATCACATAGGATACATTTCCACAGAAAAAAAACCCTCGCAGGCAAAGCTGTGCATAGTTACATCTATTTATAAAAAAACATAACGAAAGGGAGTTATAACACCTAAAAATAATAACTTACTGTTACCGTTAGCTAATCGTTTTTTCTGAATTTCATGAATTCTTTCCCCCCTAAAAAGGCTCTAACGATTTTGATGAAATTCTAGCTATTACAATACAAATATTCGAAATTTTAATGTACGTTTGCATAGAATTATTAATACTTTTAGATTTTCCACAGTTCAGTATCGATGCTTCTATTTAGAAGAGAAATAGTGGCAACATGTCCAGAGGCCCGTGTCGAGGCTCCATAGAGGCTATAAGGCTGTAAAGTGCACATGTTACGGGCAGTTACGCCGGTCGGCACCGGACCGATCCCTCATGACTGTGGGATTCCGCAGTAAACATGCTGATAAATATACCGCAGGATCATTCGATTACCCTATACGAGGCTGCAGAAGGTTCTAAGATTACCCCAACAACAAGTTTTTGGTGAGCCTGGGTGTATAAGACATGCATGGAGAAGAAATGAATGGCTGGTATGATGCGTTTGCTTTGCAATAATAATTGTAGATTGAATTGGTATGATCCTGATCGTCAATTTTTTGGGCTCCGTACAGGATCCAAACGAAGCCCTGTTTCGAGCCTACGTCTGTCTGTCGGACTGTTTTTTGATGTCTTTTATCTTTTGATCGGTAATAAGCAGCTGGTTGAAATTTTCACATGGTATGTGTGTTATTATGGTGCACGTTCTAACAGATATAATAAGAAGGAAAAATTAATCATACAAGCAACGTGTATTTTATTTTGTTTTTGGTTTTGCGTTATCGTAAAAAACGCCAATACATACATCATTGGAAATAAGCGTTAACTCTGTTGTTCAAAAAGCAAGCTCTAAAGAAAAATAACATATAAAATTAACGAAGAAAAACTATGTAGCTTACTTCCGCCAAACTGAAAGTCAAACTAAATAAATGGAGAATTAAAAATAAATACATAAACAACCACCGAAAACCAACCCTTTATGAAAACTGAAAAAACGTAAACTAAAAAGATATGGCCAACAGGCCTTATCTACTTGCTAACCAATAAAATAAAATAAAAAAGGATAAGTTTTTTTTTAGGAAAACTCAATTCAAATTCCAATTAAATATAAAAGAGCGCATGGGCCGACCTTTTTGATTGAAATTGAATTAAATCTGCAGCATTATGTTTCAGTAGCTTTTAAGTTAGAAGAGTCACTTGTCGGGACGCAGCAATATTATTGATCAGAAGTTCTGCTCCAGTATCGAACTCAAGGTAATAAACTCGATGAGTACTCGTCAGATGCTCCTCGTAAATTGTATCCGATTTTGCATAAAACAGCCACTTAAATATCATCACACAGATACAGAGATACGACAACCGGTTGTTAATTGTGCTTTTATAAATATAGGACGACCTGATACTAGTTTACAAAATGTTAAGGGGATTTCATTACACAAACAACTTGTTTTACGACCTTTAGAAATGTTCATAAAAAGTAACATCCTACTTAGCGGTCAAGCTCATTATTCATTATTTCGAAAGCTAACGTTTTATGTGCCGATATTCAAAAGTTGTAGAACAAGATATGCTATCGATATTTTTAATACCCCTGTAAAATATTGTGCACTAATAACAGACCAGCCTATATACTGCTAAAGTTCTGCATCCATCAGCTGCTTTAATTATTGCTAGGTTTCGAGCCCACAAAAAGTCTGATGTAAATGCCTCAAAGGTGTAATTTAAAAGGTATTGAGTATGACAATTAAAATGAATAATGATGTTCGCGTAAATCATGCCCATAAAAGTAAGCGTGGGCCGCACTAATAGGTGCATCGTCATGTAGTATTGCGCAACTCTTTGTTAATATTATTTGTAATTGACTCTATTATTAATAGTAGTAATTCGTTAACAAAAGCTGTAATTGTTTTTAGATGGCGCTTAGTAAATATTGAATGTTTGGTCTACGAAAGATTACGAGAAATTCAAACCCACTCATTGTGTTCTGTTTATTTATGTTCGAAGACAAAATTGTTTTTTCTATTCAAGCGCCTGAGGCTAGTGGGAGGTTCGATGCGTGTCAGATTTCGAATAAACTTTATTAGGGAACTCGATATAACGCAATAATACTGAAAAGTAACATGGCTACCATAATCCGAAAATGCCTTGCACGTAGAGAGGTCAAACATTTGTGGTCACGGCACAGTTGTAAAATAGGTAGGTAGGTACGGTGCGTGCCGTTTACTTGCCTGGGGCCATGATATTATAGGCATGTAGGTAATTAGAGTGGGACTAAAGACGTGTGTGCGTGCCTTTAAATAGGCCTGTCGGATTTATTGTTTACGTCGGTGGAGCTATTTGCAAAAGTAATTTCGTGACGGGAAAAATGTTGTACAAGCCACTAGGTTAGTGTTTAACTTTATAATAACTAAATTACTGGGTTTTATTTAATAATACTTAATTTACTAGGTTACGATTATTTAAGGTTACCTAAATAAGTACTTAGCTAGTTAAATTTAATCTGTATTTTTTATTCTGGTTCTATTTAATTTGTTTTGATTTATTTGTGTTTAATATATTAGAAGTAAGTATAATAAGAACTTATTATTATTTCGTTTAATTAAAGTATAAGCTTTAACACTTCATAGCTTTGATTACAGGAATACCCCCATAAATAAAATCGCCTCTCAAGAATCGAGGAGTAGAGAAATCCACGCCTGGCCCGTCAATAAATAAAAACAGTTTTAATAAAAGTGTTGCTCCCAACGGGCAGGGCTGGCGTGGCCTGACCCAGCATATTGCATTCGTACAATATAAATTCCCTAATACGCCTGAACTCGCTCGATAAAGCCTAAAATCGTACAAGTTATTATACTGCAGGAATAATTCTTCGGATTTTTGACAGCGCAATCGAAGTTTCCCGCTAGGCCCTGCCGCCGGCTTTAATTAAGAGCTGCAATCTCCAATTGCTACGTATTCGAACTCTACTTTGCGAATAGTCGGCTATGCACGCGAACTTCACTCATAACTTAATATTTAAATCTTTATTTATTCGATTCCATAATTCAAATGTTAAAAGTTGACAAAACTCTTTTTACAAGAGAAGAATAACATATAAAGCAGCATTTTTTCTCATCGAATACCATGCGATGATTTTTAATTGCCGGATTGATTGCGCATTATGTAGGATGAAAAGATTGCTCATTAAGAAGCCGTTTACAAAGAGGAAGCGATTACGGTAATACCGCCAAATTTGCAACTGTGCAAAATCAGGCCAAAAAGGAACGAACTTTTTTATTGCTTGTCCGAGGCCCGTGCCGGACCAATTGTAACGAGCTCATTGGAAATTCAAATCGGACTGGACCGCCGCACCCTGTAATCAATAATATTACATGTACGTGCTTCCTGGACTCTGCTTCGGAACCGAAGATAGGACGTGGTATATATACTGCACTAGCCGCAGCTTAGTCAAAGATATTATATTATCTAAGAATTATTTCGTAGAAATGTCAATATGATATGTCAGCTTAGCAGTTTAAAGCTGCATAAAAATGTTATAGAGTAGACTGCTATGTCCAAAATAGGTTCAGAAGGTAAATTGAGAATCCGGGCTGGATAGACTGAAGTTATGAACCCTGACGGATTACATTATACATAGCTTTTCACCTTCACTGACTCTTTTTATTATCTTTGCTGCAACTTATTAATGTGTACGTAGGTAGCAAGCGATGGCAGTCATATTTAATATTATAATACACAACCCGTCGCATTACGCACAGCTATAAAAGTAAGCACCTTGTTTATACAACCAGAAAACAACTTTACTTGATGAGAAGCGGCGCCAATAGCTGACTTCGGTTATCTTAACTACGGGAAAGAGGTGACAATTCTTTAGCCTCAGCAGAAGAGGCACTTACTCAATCGCACTTAAATGAATAGCATTCGATATAGATACCGTGTCACTTATGCGAAAAGATATGCAAAAGCGTTTGTGATCGACTGCAAACATGCAAATTACTCCAGTTAAGGTTAATATTTAAGTTATACAGTTGAACTAACTCGAGACCACATCACGGGAACATCCTTACAAATTGACAAAGTCCAGTGCTAAACTCGTTTTACAAGTCAGATTCAGAAAGCAATTACAAAGTATTATTCATTCCGACCATAGCGTACCCGATATTCGTGTAGTGGATACGAAGAAAATTGCACTAACTAATGATCATATCGTTTCTTGAATACAAATTCAGGTCTTTCAGCGCACGCCGGGCAGCGGCTGGCCTATTACGGCCGTGTTACACTCGGTAAATTGAAACGGCACGGAACGGCGTTATGATTTATAGAGAGAGTTGAGGAACCCACATTACGGCAGCTCTACACGAACGTGACGGGAAGTCGGGCAAAAAATTAAAATCTGCGAAAACAGCAAATCACGTTCAACCCCTACCTAAAATTAACATTATAATAATGTGTCTAAAACATGGAAAATCCAATCAGCACTCCAATCAACCAATTAAAAAAAAGTACTTCGTGCTAGAAACGGAAGCGTGTTTTTTACTGGAAAGCGGCATCCGTTAAAATATTCACCGCGCGTTTTACCCGTTGCGTAACTCAAATTCAAATCGCATTAATCTCATATGATAACATTTTGACGAGTTGGTGTAAATTTCTTCAGTGTCAAATTAAATATCAGGGGTGGTATTGGGACGTAGGGAAATGTGCTCGTTTAGCAAAAAGGTTGGAATATGGAGAGGCTTCTGGCGCGAGCTCTTAGTTTAAAAGTCATATTTAGCTAATTACGCGGCGGTCGCCGGAATGGCGGTTTGGCGTTCTGTAGGCGGGAATTCCACTCGGGATAGGGTTGCCATCTTGCTTTCAAGCTTAAAAAAATAACAGCTTTTGTCCAAAAAATACAACGCTCTGATTGAAAGCCCAAACTTCTGAGACGGAGTTTTTTTTCCGTAAAAATAGAAGAAGTTTTAATATCGTTGATTAATTTTCTAAAATTTATGATTTATTTGAATTTCATAGTTTATTGCAAAAAGTATTGTGGGAAATAATATATTTTTATCATAGCGGGTTATTTTCGTTTGGGGGTGGGACAAAAAAGGATTTAAAAAAAATATATGCCTATTTCACTCGGGATGATGTAAGGATTCAATCGATACCCGCCCTATACATCCAAATCTGTTCAGGCATTCAAAAGTTACGGTGAAACAAAGAAACTCACATACACAGGTACATACATGAATCCTAAAAACATTACACTCCTTTTTTGTGCAGTAGTGTAATAACAACACTAAAAATAAAGTAGAAAAAAAGGTTTTTAATGTTTTTATACGGAATGAAACCTCCAATGTCAATCATTAAGGTGAATGACAACCCTGACTCTGAACAGTATCTAAATATATAATTCCCCCTATGTGGTACTAAGAAAAAATTTAAAACCTGTGTGAAGCATACCTTTTATTAAGTTTTGTAATCCGCTGCTCAGTTGGAATATAAACAGAGGAGACTGCAAATTGGCAATGTATTTTAACGCATTCTTGTGTAAGTGTATTTTTCTAATGAATAGTCATTATTAATTTCTTCATTTGAATGCAGAACAAGTTGTATAGCAATTTATAAAACTGCTCGATAACATTTGTCTTTAACGTGGTATTGATAGTCTTTGCCCAACCTTATCGAAGTACTGTATATTTTCTTGAAAAATCTTCTGTTCTTCGTTATGGAATTATAATACATATGGTGCAGTCAAGGTTAGCTGTCTATGGTAAAAGAAGGTCATGTAGTTTCTACAAACTACATGACCTTCTTGTAAAAAAATAAAACCGCTTCAACTTTGTTTGTAGAACCAATCTCAAACCTTCTTTTTATTGTAAATATGCAACATTACTATTTTTATAAGTCAGTATCTTAAATCTCTTTAATCAGTATCTTATTTCTCTCTCTCTCTCTAAGACTATAACCCTCCATCGTTACAAAAACTATTTATCTGCACATACAACATGCGGTTACTACTCTCACCGGAACAAATGCAGTTACTTAGAGACTCTATAGACCACATGAAGTATGATTTGATTGGATTATCAGAAGTACGTAGAGACGGAAATAATATAATAGAGGACGAGGGACACATTTTTTGTCATACAGGAACTAAAGGAAGCCATCATGGTGTGGGATTTCTGATTAAAAAGAAATATAAGAATAATATTCAAAGCTACACAGGACTTTCTGATAGAGTATGTGTACTTAACCTTTTATTTGAGAGAATGGAACTCTCCGTCATTCAAGTGTATGCACCTACTCTAGATGCCCCTGATCACGAGGTGAATTTGTTCTAAGACACAATTCGTAGAGCTCAAAGTATTGCTTCGAAGACTGTAATTCTAATGGCGGATTTCAACTCAAAAATTGGACAACAACAATGTGAAGAAGATGGGGCCGTTCTGCTATGGGAAAAAAATCATAGAGGTGAACAACTACTAGAATATGCACTAGAAAACAAATTTAAAGTAATTAATACATTATTAAAAAAAATGAGAAAAATCTTTGGACATGAATATCTCCCGACAAAAAGACTAAGAATCAAATCGATTTTATCTTAAGTAACAATCCAAAACAATTCATGAATATTGAAGTGTTAAATAACAATATTTTCCCATCAGACCTTAGATTGGTACGCGGCACATTCAACTTTGGGATAGAGAAAAAAAACAGAAGAAACTACAACATTCCATACTCAAATCTACAAGATCCAGTTGAACAGAATAGATATCTGAATATTCTAGAAAATAAATCAAAAGAACTCTAGTTCGACTTGGGTGACGATATAGAGTCATATTACCACGGTGTTGAAAATATTCTTACATATTCTCTGAGTACCGCCAAATCCCAAACATCAACTACAAAAAAAAGTTTCATGTCAAAAGAAACAAAGGCATTGATAATCAATCGTGCAAAACTACAGTATAAAAGCTCTCTGAACAGGGAAGAAAACATGAACTTTCACAACTTTATAAAGACACTTCTAAAAGTTTGAGAAGAGACTATGAAAACCACAGAATCAAACAGTAGAAAAACACACCAACAACACAGGAAGTCTTAAAAAAGCGTACAAACAAATTAATACTGAGAAAAAATTGATACCACGACTAAATGCAAATACGGATAAACCTCAAACGAGAACGAACATAGTAAATATTGCCACCGAATTTTATAAAAACCTGTATGAAGACGAGAATAATTACAACTTTGAATAACAAATTACAAATACACGACGAAGAAAATGAATTTATTGATTATTTTAAGGAAGTGGAAATATTACGGAACATAGAGAAACTAAAGAAACAAAAAAGCCCTGGCCCAGACAACATACCTAATGAGGCTCTAAAAGTTGGCAAACATTATTAGGTTACACCACTTACTACATTATTCAACAAAATTCTCGAACAACGTAAAGTTCCCAAAAAATGGACAGAATCAAGGATAATACTGTAATACAAAAAAAGAGGACCCCACAGATGTAGGGAACTATCGTTCCATTAGTCTGTTGTCTGTAATTTACAAGCTTCAAAGATCTAAACTGGAGTAAGAAAGGAATCAACATGAACAACCACTACTTGAGCAATCTCCGATTCGCGGATGATATAGTTATTTTTTCGGAATTACCTAAACATCTTGAAGAGATGATAAACGAGCTTAACAAGGTAAGCGTCAGCGTAGGTTTAAAATTAAACGCTTCAAAAACTAAGATAGTTACAAACAGCATACAGATTCCTATCAAGGTAGATAAAACCCTGCTTGAATATGTAGACAAATATATATATCTTGGAAAACAAACATCTTTTAGAAGTTTCAGAAACCAAGATGAAATAAAAAGAAGAATTGCTGTAACCTGGAATAAGTTCTGGAGCCACAAATAAGTACTAAAATCTAAATTACCACTACACCTTAAAAATAAAGTCATGAATTCTTGCATACTACCTTGTCTAACATACGCCTGCCAAACATGGATTTACAACAAAGACACGCAGACCAGAATACAGACTTTTCAACGAGCAATGGAGAGAATCCTATTAAGTATTAAACTAAAAGACAAACAAAGGAAAACTACTATACGTTACAAAACTAAACTAATAGATGCATTACAACACGCACAAAGGCTGAAATGGAAATGGGCGGGCCATACAGCAAGAACGGATGAAGCAAAGTGGAGTAAACGAGTAGCCATGTGGCCAGGCCCAGAAGGCAAGAGAAAACGAGGATGACCTAATGAAAGATGGGTAGACGAGATCGAGAAAACGGCGAACAAGAACTGGATCACGGTGGCTCAAACAAGGAAAATATGGATTAAGATGGAGGAGGCCTTTACCCAAAGAGTGGTCCCTAATTAAACTAAATTATTTAACTGTATTAATATACTTTGCTAAATGTTAAATTAAGGAATAAAGAGGCTTTATTATTATTATCTTAAATCTCACCTGGACATAAAAAGACCAAATAAATAAATTAGGTAAACTATGCTTTGAGTTTGAAAATAAAATTTCCCATTCTCCTGCAGACTCAGAATTGAATCACGGATAAAAGAAGGAAGTGCGCTTTAGACTCTACCGGGGTGCTTCGGAAATACGGCTACAACTAAAGTGTTATATGTCTCTTAAAATTGAGACACACAACACTACACTCTCAGAAGTCCTCATAGACGGTAACAGTTCATTTACCCTCCTGATGCAGTCCGGTTATTTATCAAACGTTTTGGTATATTCATACAAAATCCAACCATTTTTACAAACTTTTGAAAAAAGTGCCAGCCCTCGATAATGATTCTATATAAATCTCAACTGCATCATATATCTATCATTAATATAAAGGTTACCTATTACTAAAACCAACGTGTATGAAACCACTGCACCCTTAGACTGCCTTCCTACGAACAGATGTTGGGACATTAATACAACATGTGAAAATAACATATCGACAAAATGTAATTTGAGACAGTATCGTAGTCTGAGATTTGCACATGGCACACGCTTAATATGAAATTGTATAGTATGATAACCCGAGGTCAGAACATGTAATGATTTATGATAATATTGTACATAAACTTACTTTTGAAAATGTCTATCTAGCTTGGCTATAAATAATAGAGGAATCATGATAGAAAGTTGGATACAAATAAGTTTTTTTATTTCTTAGCTAGCGTGTGACCATGGCCAGTATAGAAACTGGTATATTAAAATACAATTTGTAAAACTGAAACTAATTCAAAGAGCTGATCCTAAAGAAAGCTGATTAGCTATTCAGCCGAGACTATTCAGCGTAGTAGCTGAATATTTTGACACTGTTAACCTTTTTATGTGCGCGTGACTTCACCTATCAGTTTGTAGGAAGTTCCGTCACTGTGCCATCTATGTACATACTATCGATGCGACACGGTACGTCGGTGACCCGGTTACTTAGAAGCCTTAGCTTATTGCGGTGCTCTTACAAGTGTCTAGGGAAACTGCTAGCTGTTATTACACCTAAATTTATGAGGTGAACTGCTCCAGCTAACTTCCAAGTTTGTCGTAAACAACAATTTATAGAACTTATCCAATGTTTGGGCGGCAAGTCTAATGTGACGGAGGAAAAGGCAAGAAAACCGCCCTGAAAAATTTGTGTTAAAGCCTTGTTATGAGAGTTTATTAGCATCTCGGGACAAGTTTTGTTGTTATCTTTTTAGAAGTTATTTAAAAATACGTTGTGAGGTGCCTCAAATTACTCATGTTAGGACAAATCTCAAGGTATCGTTGTAATTTTTTGTCATGGTAGGCTGGGGTTTGGACAAGTGAAATTATAGGAGGTGACAAAACAGGCTGTGATGCACCATGCTATTCGTGTATTTAGTCCATAAAATCTATGAATATTGTTTATGGATACCACTGAATATGTAAGTGCAATGCAAACTACGACGCCTATATTTTAATGATTTCATTAATGTAAACTTAAAGATCTTTTGACTCAACTCAATACAGAAATCATTTTAGATATGAGCATGCGCAAGTCATGCATATTAATGATACAATTATGCGAAAATATAAGGTCTGTCATTTAAAATTATCAAGATATTTCTCACCATATTTCTTATCAAAACCATCGGATTATGATATTAATCTGGGTTTGCACTTAAGCTGCAATAAAAATGATAATTTAAGCTACTATGAAACAGTCGGTGAATAATTTTGCGGCGCTACTGTTAAATGGTAAAACGTTTAAAGTAACAACAACGCTAGGACCTGCAAAGTAAATTGCATACCATTTAAGAACAGGATATCGCATTTTGAAACCAATTGCATCTTAGCAACTATTGCCGAAAAAACATGTTACAATTCGTTTATTTATTTTGTCCAAAATCAAAAAGACTACCGCAGTCATATTATATCGACTACCGCAGTTATTGGAAAATAAACCCTTACACTCGTTCGATCAGTATATGCCCTACACAGATGACACGCAAATGTAACGACCAAGAAATCGATTGCATCATCTGAGGCGTAGATGGTAACTTTAAATTGAACCTGTTTAAACTGTAATGCACCATAGGACGTCAACCTTCTAACGTCTGCAGACAAATATAAAATTGGTTAATTGCCATCAAACACGCTATCACTAAATTAGTCGTTTTGTACGAAGTATTATGACGTCCCAACTCCCAAGACAGTTTATGAATTCCCTTGTCGCTCGAAATATTAAATAGAGTTTTATAGCTTCGTGTGAATCATATTTATAGCCTGTGAAAAGATTGTGTGTAGTACATATCTACTTACTTTGTTTGCTTTGTGTATATTTTTATAACTGTAACTTTAAAATTATTTTCGTATTTAATATATTAACATGCTTGTTTTGCACGCGCAAATTCCTATGTTAAAATTATAAAAAGTTACTGAATTTAACTCTTCAAAACTTTCAGTCCATTTATAAGATAGTTTTGGGGAATAGTCTCTTTAAAACTAATACAAATATACCAAATTAAATCTATGTGAACAATATAACTTGAATTCTTATATTTCTTCCGAAGATATAGCACAAATCTAATTTTTGAATAACTCGCTCGCACTGTCAAATTCCCTCACCAATTGCGGAAAACAAGATCGTATCGTGCGAAACCTTCATTCCAGTAAATCGACGCTGCCAAATACAATCAGTTTGGGGCGTGTATTAAATCAAACGTCAAGAGCTTAGATTCGGGGCCTATATAGATCCGGGGCACGGAGCCTTCACATGTGCCGTTCATTAACTGAATATGATCGATAGCAGAGCAGAACCGAAGGTTGGCCGTAGCGGCGCTAGATCATTACTGATACGCGAATGGCGCCCAACTGCGGTTCGAAAACGCCCTTCTGCACGTTATTAATTGCCCCACGAACAAAAGCAAATGACTCGGTAGAGGTGATCCTGCGAGCGGGCCCGACGTTATCCATTCACCCGGTTTAGACGTCCGCGCTGAGAAATGTTCATTCACGATAGGAGAATTTATGACTTTGATTTACGCGAGACTTTTCACGTGGCGCCTTCCAAGTCGCCCCATAAATAGAGAAGGGTCGCCTGACGTTTGGGCGCTTCGTTATTATTGTATGGTTTCTCGCGCACCACTTGTCGCTATTCAGCCTCTATAGGCCTGGATGAATTGATACCGGAAGCGGAAACACTCACATTTGCATATTTACTTTTTTAAATCTATTTTCAGATTTCAGAGCGATATTCGTTGTTTGCACTAGCGTTTGATTGACGTTACAACATGGTGGTTAAATTGTAAAGGAATAGTCAATACTTCAAACATGTTTTAGTTGTTCTTTTTGGTTTCAGGATTGCAGATAACAAGGCAAGCGATGCTAACAACAATCCGAGGGCAACGTTAAAATATTTCAAGCCAAAAATAGAGTTGTAAAATATGGGGTAAAAGTCGTTGTTGTCGCCACATTGTTGGGTCGGCATTGCAACGGCAGTTAGGTAGTTTTATCTCTCACACAATTTCAATTTTTCATTTGCAGCTGTCAGCTCGGCAGCGGCAGATAAGTAACGTCCACGTTCGCGTCGCGTCCTGGCATAAAAGTTTGTTCCCAGCCAGTTTGTTCGCTCCACTTCCTTTTATAAACTTTTTGTATGAGCCACTGGCGCGATATCAACAATTCTTACAATTTGTACTCAGATTCAATCGATAGAAAACGGCTGAAAGCGTACCTGCATACCTTTAAGGAATATAAGATAACATATTAATGTATTTGGGTTGTATAACATTAAAATGAATGATAAAAGCTACTAAAATAATGCTATTTTTGAATACGTTTCATTATCTTGACGTTCGTATTTGTTAAAGTACCGTAGGCATCTCCTAATATAAGTTCATAATAATTTCAAATTATAAAGATATACGAAATAAGACATCGTGATTTGTGGCTAATTCATTTTACATTGACTTGTCATAAACTATTTTATTATTATAAATTATTTTCATAAATAGCAACAAAAAGCGGTATGCTTTCCTCAAATTATTTATTTTAGTTGAAACGGATCACATGAACCGATGGGAAAGCCGTTTGTGATCACTTATTGGGAAAATCTGATCATTTGATACGTTGGGAAATACACAAAATAATTGTACTCCAGTTATCGTCACTTTCAATCTGATTAAAATTCAGAGAAAAAACAACATTTTATATATAAGCGAATTACGTACACCCCAATGTTTATCAAAATAATACGGGCTTGTTTACCCATTATGTATTGGAAGTCAATCAACGTCCCGCCCGCCCTGTTCGCGAAGTTGCGCGCAACTGATAACTACTGAAAGCTGTCGTGTCAGATCCTTGCGTTTGTTTAGCGATTTTACGGACAGTTAATTAAAGCCCGCGTTCTTAGTTTGACTTGGTAGAACTTTTACACAGATAACAACATTAATGAAAACTCGTCTGGATTTGGGGGAAGAGTGCCGGTGACGGTGACAGAGCGGGCGAGGCGAGGGCGGGCGGGGTTCACTCTTCGGGCGGATGTCAGTCCGCGCTTTGCTCTAGCGAGGGAACGACGCCGCCCCTCGCCTGTTTTCCTTAGCTCGCGATCGTAACTGGTCAATTTCGGATTTTCAAACTATCCATGAACAATAATGGGAACATTTACAATTACAAGAACTGTTTTTTTTTTGTCTGTTTAATGTGTCGTGTGTCTGTGTTACGTGTTACGAGTGAGACGTCAGTTTGTATGGGTGCACTGGTTCGACGCCCGGCTCGGTTTGTCGCCCACTTTCGATGATTGGAGCGTACCAGCTCGTGTCACTTGGATAATTTGATGACGTTACTACGATGCTATTTTTGTATTCTCAATTAATCTAATTAATTGGTTTGTAATTAAGAGGTAGACGCTTCATGTTAATATAGACTCAAGCTACCAAATATGAGGACCAATTACGATGTGGGTTTAATCCCTCCTGTCCCGGTAAATTGAGCTTCCCCTAACAGAATTACCTATAGAAAGAAAAATTATGGATCAGTTTAATCATTTAAATTTGAGGTTACAAGTAGCTATATATTATTTATAGTATAAAATATATTATTAATATTATCTTGTCACAATATTAATCATAATAAATATTAAATAATTAGTTGTTAAATATTATATTTATTATAATTAGAAATATAGATATCATATTTAGGTAAGTATAAGAATTGTTTGCAGACCAATTATTATTTTCTACACTACGAGTACAAGTAATAATTAGGTGATATTTCAGGATACACTTAATAATATTATTATAATATATAATATGCACTGATTGTGCGATGACGCGTTAAACTACTTTAGAAAAAACATGGTTACAAGTTAGAAAATACGATATCTCCTAAGTTATTACAAACAAGAGTGGGCTTTGGGGTAATAATATTATTTAATATTAAATAACACACAAATGCAAAATGACATTTTTTTTTAAAACCAATCTATAATGCTTTAGCATTAAGTGCTCCTATTGTACTCTCCTAGTGCAATAAAGTATTAAATAAATAAATAAATGTCTATATATTCAAAAAATATGCACAATGATAATCTGTGAGCTTATTTTAGGGTAAAAACATAATAAGGAAGAAACGTAACCCTTATAAGATTGCTCACGTGTCCCTTCTCTAAGTCTGTCACAGCTGTTTTTTCAAGGTATAAATACCTTAATTAAGTAGTATAATCCTCATGTTATTCTACCTTTCGCAAGCATATAAGTAGCTAGAAGGATAATAATATACTGTAAGTCTACAAAATCACTATACAAGCCAGCATTATTCACAACAGACATAATATTGTATACAGCTACGTAGGTACTACGACGTAGACAAGGCACAAAAAGTAAAAGGGGCTACGAAGACAAAGTTCTATTTTGTCCTTACATAGCCCGCATCGTGTCCGGGCTCACGTTACTTTGCCAGAGTCCGCACTGATGCGTTAAATCACTTCAGAAAAAACAAGGTTCCAGGTTTCTAGAAAATACTATATAGCTAAGGTAAGAGTGACTTTGTGGGAAACTACGAAGAAGTGGGGACGGGGTGGATATACATGTACAAATTATATGATCTTATGAGGCAATATATACGACTATCTATATATCCACTCGCAAGGCTTACTTTACATGCCAAACTCGTTCCAAAGGCGATACGCTAAAGAACTTGACAAACTAATACCCACATTTTTCTTTTTTACTTCCCAAAGCTCTCTCCGGTTTGTCTATAAGTACTTGAATTAGACATGACTCATGAGATTCATGAATTAATAATATATGTTTCTGTTAGTGGTAGGCGTCTTACGCAATTCTGCCTGGGGAAGTACCACACCTTTGTAAGATATTCAACCATCAAGCACGGTGTGTTAACATTTCTGTGTTTTGATTTGAACTTTGAAACCAAAAAGTTCTCAGGGTGAACAGCGCAGTAACGAGCAAGATTTTGCAACCAAAATTCTGGGTAGCACTGAAATTGTTATGGGCAGGTGTGAAGCTTAATCATCAGGTGAACGACTTGCTCGTAACTCTAACTGAATAGAATAAAAAAAACTGGGGCTCTGTATAACAATAATCTTGCTTATTAAGAATAAGTCCGCCATGACTGTGTCTGGTCCGATTTTACTAGCCCACCCCCGCCTTACCCGGTCTGCACCGAAGCTTATACTTTCTACAAAATAAAAGTTTATCACTATTTGTGGAAATTAACACTTTTTTCTTTAAGAAAATCTATTCATCTAGCTCAGTTAGAGATAGGAAGGAGCTTAGTTATAAGTTATTGATGTAGAACTGAAGTGGGGTTCAAACTGTTTTTCGGATCGTGATGTAGATACAGCTAAGTACTTTTCTAAGCATACAAGTTACCACCGAGGTTGGTTTCATTTACAGATCACCATATTTTATAATACCTTCTAATATATTATTTGCCTATAACTTTTAGAACAAACACCGGTATCCAAAAAAAATTTGTTATTCATAACGTTTCACTTTGACATTTATTCTGATTCACACTTTTAACACCTACTGAATAATAATTAATAGCATTATTTATTCATTTGCTTTTCAGCGCTGAAACAATTGCAATGATAAAGTTAAAAAAGTTCCGTAACATTCAACGCGTGTATTGTTTCCTTTTTGTATGCTTTTTACCTACCTTTTCTATTACTGACGTTTCTATAGGGCACTGAAACGTTTTGCGTGAAAAAGAGCCGTAGAACTTAATAAAACGATTTGTGCTATTCTCTCGTTTAAAATAGAGTTTGAGACATTTTGTTCGTACAAACAAAACAAATACACTTAATTGCACACCAAAAAATAATACAAATCAGGATATAAATTATAAATTAAAGAGTACAATTGGCGGTCTTATCGCTAAAGAGCGATCTCTTCCAGACAACCTTAGTTTTCTTTTTCGTAGTCCTTTTTTTGAGCATTGATCTCATTGAGAAGTTTGGAACGAACACAATTTGTTTTTGAGTAAATTGTGTTGTGTTGTCTAAAACTTTTTTCAATAAATTGATTTATTGTTTTGAAAAGTTGGTCATTTTTTCGTTAAACTTTTGATGATTTTACTATAGATTATTGATAAGTTTTTTCAAATTTAAATCAATCTTGTTTTTTGTTGAAGCTATCTAGCTTCAACAAAAAACAAGATTGAATTTGATTTTACAGTTACAGGAGGCGTTTTAATTGGATATATTTAATTTAGTTTTATTAGTTTTTTCATACGTTATGCTGGATATTAAACCAATTCCTTGGAGGTTGTCAGAATGTAAAGTATAGTAAGTAGTTAAGTGTTTGTATTTTGTAGTATTTAGTAAATAGCTAGTATAAAAAAAACACAGTAAAGGGTGATGTTATTGATGAATTAAGATAATGAAATTGACTACAAAAGCGTTTCTTCCCCACAGTGTATAAAATATACCTTTATGAACAAATTGACAAATAGAAATAACACTTATTAGAAGGCTACATAAAAAGAAATAGTTGGTCTTAACAATTTGAAAAATAAGAATTTACCGTTTATAATAGTACTAGTGTTCCCGCCCGCGACTTCGTACGCGCGGACTACTGTTTATCGCAAAAAAAAGCATCCTATTTTCTTCTAGAATATTAAAAACCAATGCAAAAGTAGGTATAGCACCAATGCTCTTGATATTTTTGACAGACTTGTTATTTCGTTTCCATGGCAACCACAGACCATTCTGTGATGGCAACCGTGAATAAACCGTTCTTTACAGTGAGCGATCAACATTTTCTAGTTTTCCCGTGGAAACTTACAATTTTCCGGGATAAAAAATATTATATGTTTTATTCCAGGGTATAAGCTGTCTCCTTCTAAATTTCATCAAAATCCGTCCAGCCGTTATCACGTGAAAGCTCCCCAAACAAACAAACGAACAAACAAAGAAACAGATAACGTTTCTGTTTTATATATTGGTATGGATTAGTAGCAAGAATATATTTCAGCAGAATATAGAGCAAAATATCTAGTTCACGATAGCGTAACTAACTCATTATAAACTTAGACTGGACGCTTTTTAAATAACTACGGCCATGAGGTTTACAGAGGTGAAAAGTAATTATATTAAAACAAGTTTCATTTTATTGCAAGCCCTCAAGGGCTTGTCAAGTGATCACTTTATGAATAAAATACTATAATGTTGAAGATTGTTTATTTCTTTGTCGTATGAGGTACGAGTAGTGCTGGCCACTGGAGTCAGAGTTTGTCAGACGCCCGATGGCCTCTGAAATGGCTTAACGACTGCTACTAATCAATAACAACCGGGCCAGACAGCTTAACGTGCCCTCCAAAGCACTTTGAAATAAACAACAGACTCTATAATCATAACATTTATGTTTCCCCCTCTAATTAAGTTAATATTCTCTTATTAAAATTATAATACGAGCTATTTACGAAGGTTCGATTGTTGATTAAGAAGCAAAACAGCCCAAGTTGGTAACTGAGATACGCTTGGTGAGTATTCTGCCTCTGAAATCTAACTCTATTAACCTAACTAAACATTAACTATCCTGAAATACTACTGAAGTTATTCTTACTAAATGAATAGATGTTTCGGTCGCATTCTACTGGATAGGTACGAATTTGATATTCAGTTATAAAATCTAAAGTTACTATTTGGGATACATACCTACATGGAAGATATACAGAAATAGTTGTCTTTTAACGAATAATGTATTTTCTTCCAAACCTGTATACTGCTAGGCAAAGATATTCCCCATATACTTTCAAGAGTCTCTGTCCTACTGGCCTAGACAAGTAGGCTTTCTATTTCTTCAATGCAAGTGGAATAGAATGAAAATGTATTGAACTGACATTAGCGAACGAAAACTCTAATGTCAGTCCCGTACATTTTCGTTCTATTCCATTAAATTGAAAGAATAGAAAGCCTACTTGTCTAGGACCCCTGTGCCACCTCGTACCAGCCCTATTGGTTATTAGTTGTCTACATCGTAGAATCCCGTGATAAGCAAGTGTTTGCGTCGCGGTTTATGTCAGACTAGCTGTACCCGCAGCTTTTCCCGCATGGCCACATCATTTAAAAGTAGCCCTTACGTGTTATTACAGGACCAAAAGTACCTAAAAATTACAATATACTACATTTCTTCAAAATTTGTTCTGCCGTCAGAAAGCTTTTTATCGATTGCTCGGTCTCCACTGATCGGATTGAGATACTAAGTACCCCAATTTTTTAGTCCAAACCTAAGCTATCCAACTGTAAATTATATGTGCTATACCAGGACCTAAAACACCAATATACCAACATTTGATCAAAATTTCTTCAGCCATCAAAAATATTTTTATCGATTGCTTAGCTTCTACTCATCGGATTGAGATACCAAGTACCTACCCCAATTTTTAAACTAAACCCTAAGATATCGAACAGTGAAAACTGCATTGCAATCAGTACAGTAGTTATTACGTGATGCGCGAACAAACATACAGAAAAACAACCAGACAGACACGACTTTTTAAAAAAAAAAACTTCTTTGTGCAGACTATTTCGTTTCTGTTGCTTTATTATAAGTATAGATGAAATCTGTAGATGTCGATAGTGTTGTGTGTCACGAAAATTCAGAATTTTTACAAAACCAAATTCTGGTTAGTTGGAGACAACCATCTCGACGCCAACACCAGAGGTCAATGCAACTTGATTGGAACGTCGAGGTAAATAAAATAACGTTTTCAGCGCGATATAGACCCATTTAAATAATTCACTAACCTTAATTAAGATATGCAACAAGTTCTTAAATACTTGCCAACATTCATCATTGCGTGGTGAAACGGTAAGGTGATGGTAAGGCATTTTTTTAAAACCATCGGCATTCCGTTTCGAATTGATGAGTAAGATGCAAACGACTCCGTATACATTATAATTCTACACAACACCTACTCACAATTAAAAATGTCTCTATTTTGTTTGTAGAAATATTGACCACATAGCAGCACTGTAATTTGATGGGGCAATGCCGCTAGCGTACTGAAAAAATCTGATGAGACAGCAGCATTTTAATTCGTGGGGATAATGCCGCTGGTGAACTATATGTCACTTGGTTTAAAAAACGTGTCACTGAATAGCACAGGTTTGTTTCGATCAAGCATGTAAATGCGTTTACGTGTGCAATGGTTGAATACAATAGTATTTAATATTCCCATTCAAAAAAATATATTTGAAATTTGCGTCAACCATAAATGCATGTTTAAAACAAACATACAGACAAACTAACAAACAAACAAACAGACAGACATGATTTTTAAATATTTTATATTCTTGTTTAGGAGCTTATTTTAAATACCCTAAACTTTTTTTTAAAATTATCTTCTTTGTATAGACTTTTTCGTTCTTATTGCTATATTTTAAGTATAGATTTCGTGACCTGTGTATTTTAAACCTACCAGCTCCTCACAAAAGTATGGTTATTTTGTTATTCCTCGCATAAAAATGATGTACATACATCTGTGGGTGCAGGTTGCTAGGCCTCTCTTCGCTTGTAAAGACTTGGCGGAAAGACCCCGTTGAGTGGAGACCTTAAAACTAATCACATATATGTCAATGATATTACATTATGATCACTTTTTACAAAATATTAGTCGTAAATACTATTAGTAGTCTCTGACGTGCAAATTTTCACTTCTGTGCGAGGTTTGTCAATCAAACTTGCCGACATACAAATTTAAGGTCAAGGTTCAATGCCACTAACTTGCCACTATGTTCAGTTGAGAGAAAAATGAACTAATGAGGCTACACACTTTACTGGCAATATCTTGTCAATATCGTAAGGATAGTGGCGCTCCGGTCGACTGAGCAGATAAGTTGGTGGCTCTTTATTGATTTACCCAGCTGACCTACTATGTAGTACTATTATTTATTCGTTGCTACTAGGGTTGAAGAACACTGTATCTGCAATGATCTTTAAAAGTAAATTCATGAATAAAAAACTTCGAAATCTCAAAAGTCGTTGAACTAACGTTATTTAGAATAACGCGTGGAATACCCCACCCGGTACTTAATAGATTATTATGTTACAACCTGTATAAAGAGCTCTATCGGAAAATAGGTTTGCAATCGTTTGAGTAAGAGAATATGAGTACTTGTTTTATTTTCCTAATAGTTTGAGTTAGTTTAGGTAATAATAGGCAAGACTACCCAAACGCATAAATAAATATAATTATTATATCATGTTTCTGGGTGGTGCTTCCTTATTTCAAAACAAAAGGAAATAACATTCGTAAAAGGTTTTCTGTATTTTATATGGTTTCGTTCTGAAATGTAATCTAACACTTTAGGAATGCTTGTTTTTCCGTTTATAAATTACACACAAAATAAAATGAGTCAAGTTGTACGGTTTCTTCACAAAAGTTTGAAATTAAACATCTTTTATTCTCAACTTTTAAACAGGTAAACAAAATGTTGTTACGAAAGATATTTCTTATTTTTGTTATTGTTTACTGACTTGGTACATGCTTGTACTATGGTTACATTTTTTTTGCATTACATTTACGGTCCTATTATTTATAATTTTATTATGTATATATTATCCAAATAATCCTTGTTCGATTGACCTGCTAATTTCATTAAACTTACACTATACATTATTATTATTATGAATAGTAATTTAAGGCATATGATTTATATTTTTTTCATTCAACTTGATGATTCATAATAACGGTTGTGTACAATATGTATATTAAAAATCATTATGTATCAACTAGACTATTTGTTTTACACCTAATAGTTTTTTTCATGATATTTTCGAAACATACATTATGTCTAGCCAGTATGAAAAAGAGCCTTAACAATACACAAGGAAAAATGCTGAAAAGAAGCATAGGCTCCATTTTATAGAGAAAAATAAACACCTCTTTTTTAGAAAAAAAAAATAAAAAAAAAACCTTTCGTTTTTTTTTATAAAAAGCGCTTAGTTCGATTCTGCGTCTTATAGTGAATAAAAATTTATATGGGTTTTTTTCTGCTTTTTAGTTTCATACGTAGGAAAGAGAAAATCAAAATGTTGGTTTTCATGAAGTTGTAGTTGAAGGTGTAGTTTAGAAAAATGTTTCATATTTTTTTATGCGTTTTTATTAGCAGAAACACAATTTCTGTTGTTTTGATGTGTAAACATCTAATGGCACGGTATGGGGGTAACACCGACTCGTGGCGTGGTGACCGAGCGGCCTGACGACGAGTCACCGCGCCGCTCGTGGCTCGTCGGCTCTTTCCGCCTCAGCTTGACCATATGCAAGTTACAAGCCATCACACCAATTATTTAATTGCAAAATGTAAACACTCCAGTTGGGAATTGAACTCCGGTACTACAGACCGGCAGCCGAACGGTGCCCTATTGCGCTAATCAGACTTATGGAAATTAGGCCGAAAACTAAGTATGGATCAGATGAAGAGTAGCTGATTCACAGTTGACCAATGAGAGCGCGCGGTGCAAAACCCGACTGCTACGATCGAGTAAAATAATAGTCTGTGACACTCTTGCGATGAAGATGAATAGTTTGTTACCTCGCTTGTCAAAATCGGACCAAGTTTTTAGTTTGAATACATAAGCCTTCCTTTCTTCTTTTCTTTTCTTTCTTCCTTTGTTTCGCCGTAGTCGGGGTTGTTTTAGTTAATATCGGCTATAATACTCATTCTACGAAGAAAGTCAAAGCCGAGAATGTTGTAGAGCAATTTAAGCTCTGATTTAAGTACAAGCGGAAATTTGTAGGACCAATAATTCCACTGTTATCTGGACAATACGAAAAATTAAGGGAATCAGATTTTTCAAGAAACGTTAATTGTTATGAATATTGCACAGTTTTCTGGCAAAGGAAAACGAATATGTTGGGCCTCCTTTCAAAATAGCCAGACATTTTTGACATGGGTGCTACGTTTCTCAACCCTTACGCCACGAGGAGATAGCTTCTGCTGGCAACAATAAATGTCTCATGGCAGTGTCTGGGGAAGAAAACGACTCATTTGTCCGATCTGCTGCCAATACCAAAGTCCACCTCGCTCGTCTTCCCTAACCGAAGAGGTTGCTTGCACATTTTTTTATCTTAATCCGTTTTTTAGTTTAGCCCAGATTACAGGGGAACTGTTAGTCTATCAAAGTTCCGCTTGTGCTTAAATTAAAGTTAAATAACTGTTCTACAACTTTTTTTCTATAACTTTCCTCGTAGAAGGAGTACTATAGCCAATTTTCTAATCGGGAGGCGGCTAAAACTGTCATTTCGAACTTTTTGGGGAAAATTTCCAATGTTTAAAATACTGTATCTTAGGTTCTATTGGGTTTAAAGAATTGCAATCAAATTATACAAAATGTAGTCTTCTTTATAAGTGTAATAAGTATACAACTTTTCTTTGGGAAGCACTTTTTAGAAGTCATAAGCCAAAATCTGAAAATGACCCAAAATTTCAATGTTTTTCGAGCAGTTAGCATAGGTCTTTTGAAGCTGAAAATTTAGTTTTATACTATTAGTATCTATCCTAACAACATACCAAAAAAACAGGACTTTTCAGATTATTTTGACCTACGATGTTTTTTAAGCCAGGCCTAATAGTTGATAGTTATAATATAAGAAATTTAATTTGGAAAGTATTCTAAAATAAATAAGGTACTTCACCAAATTTGACTACAGAATAAATAACCTCTGATTCCGTTCCAAAGAGCAGTCGTGTGAAAATTGGAAATAGAAGTTTTGACTGATCACTCAACCATCGCAAAATACATTTCACTACCGACACATACAAGCACACAAGCAATTCAGCTGTTCACTGTTACCTGTTACATAACAGGGTCATTTAGGTAAAAGTCGTTACTTAGGTAAACGTTCCAGTTATTTGCATGCATCCACAAACAAATACTTGCCAGTGTCTGCAATGTCGGGCCACGTAATAGATTCGAACCCGTCCACTTGACTGTAGTGCTGTATCTGAAATGTCTGTCTTATCGCAATAGCGAGTAGAATTTTTGCTTTGGTTTATTTCTTTGCTGTAGCGTTGAAAGTAGTTAGTAGTAAATAATTTCAAGGTATAAATGTTAAGGTATTCGTACACAATAAAAGCGTGTGTCTATTTCAAAATGTTGGCGTTGCGCTACAGATTACTTGAAAATATTGAAAAGTCAAATACGGGCGATAGCTTCTTTTTTTTTATTACGGGCTAGGCAATCGTTTGACCACAATCTCACCTGATGGAAAGCGATGATGTGGTCGAAGGTGTAGCACGCTTGCCTAGTAGATACCTATTCACTCTTGACTTGAACACACCGGGGTTATAATTTACCGGAAACACTGACGAGGGCAGGGCATTCCACTCCTTTGCAATTCTTATATCTCTTCTCTTCATAATACATGAAGAAGCGTAACGCTTCGTTCTTGTGTGAGGTATTTCAACCATGAAAGGGTGGCGCTTTGCTGATCGTCTAGTCCTACGGTGATGGACAGGTGATGGGGGAATCAGGTTGTGCAGTTCTTGTGCACACTCTCCATAGTGCAATCTGTAGAATACCGCCAGGCTTGCTCACGTCGATGCGCCAGAATTTGAAGCTTACTATTTACCAGAGTGTCATCCCTAATGAGCCTGATAGCACGTCTCTCAATTGAATCCAAAGACTCGAGCTGATACTTGGCAGAACCGTCCCAGAGGTGGCAGCAGTACTCCATACAAGATCGGACCTGTGCTTGATAAAGATTCAAAAGCTGCCCCGGTGTGAAGTACCACCTAACCTTTGACAAAATACCAAGTTTTTTTGCAGCTACCTTGGCTTTGGATTCAATATAAGACCCAAAATTCAGGTTTGATGTGAGTTCGACACCCAAAAGCTCCAAATGGTCGCCTATTGGTATTGTTACACTTTGGAAAGACGGAGATCGGTTTAGAGGACTCTTTTTAGCAGAAAACAAATACGCCTGCGTTTTAGTAGCATTAAACTTAACCAGGTTAGCATCGCCCCAATCGGACACGACTTCTAAGGCTAAATTTAAACGGTCTACCATAGCCTCTCTCTGAAACTGGACAGCCAAACAGCTGGCTTGAGCATTGGAAGTGTATCTCTCAACTACAGTACTGTCATCAGCATACCCAAAGGTACTGGGCTTCAGAAGGTCATTAATGTACAGTAAAAATAGTGTAGCCGAGAGAACTGATCCCTGAGGTACACCGGCATTGATAGCCATTTGATCAGACGAGCAGCCCTCTAAGACCACTCGAATAGATCGTCCCCTCAAGAAATCAACTATCCAATTGCATAAGCCAACAGGTAAACCATATGTTTAAAAGGCCATCGTGCCAGACCCGATCAAATGCCTTCGATATGTCCGATATGTCAAGGGAGACGGCAAGCGCCTCGCATACGCGAGAAGATCCCCAGTAGACCGGTTTCGGCGAAATCCATATTGCCGGTCACTGAGAAGATCATTGTCTTCAAGGTATGCCAAGAGCCTAATGTTTATGACACGCTCCATACACTTACAGAGTAAGGAGGTTATCGAGATGGGACGATAATTGGCCAGATCAGCACGACTACCCTTTTTTGGTACTGGTTGTACATTGGCAAGCTTCCAGCTCTTCGGAACTTTACCTGAGTGAAGAGAGAGGCGGTTCAAACGCGTTAAGATGGGAGAAAATTCAGGCGCACAGTTTTTCAACACAATCGCTGGAATACCATCAGGACCACTGGCCTTGTTCACATCTAGAGCTCGAAGCGTTCTGAGAACCTCCTTCTGGCGAATGCGAATTTCGGGCATAAAAACCCCGCAATGAGGAAGGCAGGATGGTGTCTTGCCAGAAGCATCTAGATGCGAGGCTTCTGCAAAAAGAGAAGCAAATAAATTCGCCTTGTCTCCAGCAGTGTGAGCTAGTGATCCATCAGGTTTCAGCAATGGTGGCAGTGAGGGGCGGCAGAAGTTTTCTTCGACCGACTTGGGCAGGGACCAAAAAGCTTTGCTACCAGCGGGGTAGCTGTAGGCATTATAACTTTATTATGATTCGCCCTGGCTTCGCATGGGTAGCGCTCACACTGCGGCAATATTTTTACTTTTAGCTATTTTATACCTGTCGTAATATCAAAAAATAATAACTCCCAATCAAAATAAAGTAATTCAAAATCATTGGTAGCAGTGCTTTTTGACCACAGACAACTGCATTAATACTCACGTACCATCTTAACAGACTTGTTATTATTTCGTTTCTATGGCAACGTCATTCCGTTCTGTATTTTTGATACCTTGGGCACAGTAACTGTATAGTATGTACTGTGCTTTGGGTTACATTATTGCAATTTTCGAATAGATCTCAAATTTTTTGAAAAATAAAGTACCGCCCATGTTACTCGCTCATAATGTAGCTTTCTATAGAGGAAAACAATTTTTATATCGGTTTTTTTTTGAGTTTATCCATTACAAACAAACAAATAAACAATTAATCAAATATTTCCTCTTTATCATATTAGTCTAGATGTAGATTATAGTCGTTAGGCTTACGTATTACGATTATCGAACCTGATGTTAAGTGATTAGAAGTCACATATTCACTCGTAACTTGAAGACTCTCAGGTTATAAATTCCATTCTTAACAGTACGCATAGTACCAAAATGTAGAACCAAAATCCCTACAGCGGAGAAAAAAATATCCACCAATAATGGTTAATGAACAATGACAGAATGAATAGATTCTTTATTTTTTTTTTCAAAATCGCTACTAGCAAAGCATCAATTCACAAACCGTACCAATTACCATTGTGGTCATCAACGTCTGTTTTGTCTATCAGTAATAATAAAACTTTAGGGTCATTTATTTAACAATAGTTATTGCACTGTTTGTTTAAGTTCATTATGTTAGTACACCATTTACGCTGAAAACTGCAAAAAGGTTTTCCACAAAGTGGACCATCATCAACTTTGTGACTTTTTCTCTCATAAAAAAGCCTGACATAGATGAAACTACGTTTTACGTTGTACTACGTTTACGCCCACTAACGTCAACACGTTCGGCGAACTCGTGAATCAAAGATAAAGGCAAACGAGAGCATTTTTTGCGCTTACCTAGTTTATGTTCCTATTACACTTGGGCAATATTTTATGGTCTTTCCACGGATACCCTTCAATATTTTTATACGAGTAGGAAAAGGTTACAATTTTTACATTGCAATATCAGCGTATGTTTTATTAAATTGATTACTTATAAACATACATTCGGTGAAGGTTATATGGTTTGTTAAAATTTATGGACAAATTTATATATTTTTAAATGATGGTATCTTTATACTGGCTTTTGTAGGAAGTAGATTGAAATTATTTGTTTTCAATTCAGTATTATAGCTTTTTGAGATGCTACTTATATAAACAACTAAATAAATCATTTAAACTTCAAATATAGGAAGCAAATATAAAATTTTACAATATTTATCTGAGCTTAACTATAATGGCCGGAATAATTCCTACGTGTTCCAAGGTAAATTATTTAAGCATAAACCTCATCCTAACACTACAACCCTATTACCTGCGTATCAAATATAAACTCGTAAATGTCTAATTAGGAATATTGCTCTCACACATATCCACGATTAAAAATTCATAACTCCACAACACTACATGCTTTCATACGATAATACCAGAATTTACATTTTGAAGTTGCTTGAATCTTTATATCTACTTACACACGTTTATACTCTTCACCTTAATTTGTATTTAATAATCTTAATTCTCACGTTGGCTGGTCACATTTCTCGAAGAACCGATTACCGTTGGGTAGACGAGTTCTCGAGTGGAGACCACGTTTAGGCAAACGTTGAGTAGGACGGCATGTGGCCTGGTGGAGTGATGACCTCCGAAAGGCGGCAGGAAGAGAATGGATGAGGGGAGCCGAAGACTAAGCTCAGTGGAAAGCATTAAAAGAGGCCTACGTCCAGCAGTGTACATTATTTAGGCTGATAACGAATTTTATTCTATTTCGTCGAAAAGTACTAGTTACCGCAAATTCAGGGTAGGTATCCTACCGCGGTAGCTAGCGAATCAATTTAAGTGTGTAAGTGTAGGAAAAGTGGTTTGTTTAAGATTTCATTCATTCTGACGCGAGTTGATCAATTTGTAAACTGTTTATCCGCAGAATTTAACTTTATTTTTATATAATTGTTTCTCAAAATAAAGAGCTTTTAAATGCTGTTTCTTCTAACCACAAATATAAGTTAAAAAAATAGATTATCTTCTTTAAACTTTGCTGTTTTAATTGTATTCCGTAAAATTATATAAAACCCGTATTTTTATACTGTTAACCCTTTAATCAACTAGCGGCAGGTGGCAACCCTAAGCACAATAGAGTATCCTACTTCCTTAACATGGGCGTAAATCTTTTGATTGTAGGTCCTCTACACTAGAGAGCGTAGTATCTCTACTTATAATAAAGCAATAAAAACAAAAAAGACTGTACAAAGAAGATAATTAGGGTTGTAACACTACATAATTTACCAGCATCAACAACTCAAGCGCATAAAACGCGTCAACGTTCTCCCTCCGATTTAACTAGATGGCGCTGATTGACGTTAAAACACGCAAGCATTTCATTCACTGCAACCAAGGGTCCCGCTAAATTCAAAGCTGTAAAAAAATTCAAATTCGGCTCACACTAGCTTTAGCGCTTTGCCTTAGCACGACCTCCAGCTCTCAAGCCAAGCCCTTGCGACTGGAAATTGTCTGTTGAATTGCCTACTGTCCGGTTCATATCGAATAGAATTACTCTGCGCATATATATATATATATATTTAGATCAACCTATTCTGAATATACGTAACTTATATGAACTACGTATTTTTACCGCTTCATCTGCACGCTACAAGTCATTCGTTACCTTACCGCCCGTCGCACTACAACGCCTTACACGATTTGATTTAAAAACTGGGGTACTTGGCATCTTAGGTCTTGCACGCACTGCCTTGCGGTGGAACGCGGTGCGTTTATTCTAGCGTTTATTTCACATTGTATTATATGCGTTTATTTCATCGCAATACGTGCACTTCTATGACACTCCATACTTCACAGAATTTGCGTTATAAAAACGCAAGGCAGTGCGCGCTAGCTTTATTCCGATGGGTTTTTTTTTTTTAAATGACATCGTCCTAATGTAAACCATTGCGCTCACGGCATTCATTTAATCGAGCACTAAAATTGCCTATGACGGCTCGGCAGGTATTCTCCGTGATGGCTGCGATTTCGTGACGGATATTTTCTTTTAATTATGCCAGGGAAGTCGGTTTGTTGGCGTAAACTTTGGATTTGACATAATCCCACAGGAAAAAGTCCATAGGTGTCAAATCGGGACTGCGTGGAGGCCAACTTATGTCACCTCTCTTGGAGATCAATTTGCCAGGATTTTTTTACGAACTCTTGGCAGAGACCTGTTGGACGTGTGTGAAGTTGCTCCGTCCTGCTAGAACCATGTACTTTGGTTATAACCAGAAAATTTTTGCAGCTCAGGCACGAAAAAGTCGTCTAACATCTCCACATAACGCTCTGAATTCACTGTAACTGTGCGTCCCCTTCCATCTTCAAAAAAGTACGGGCCGATAATTCCTCGCGCCGACATGGCGGCCCACACGTCTGATGTTTTTGTTTTGGATTGGTTGCACTTCAGTAGCGGCAATTTTGCTTGTTAACATATCCAGTAAGATGAAAATGGGCCTCATCTGAAAACAAGATGTTGGTAAACGTTGGAAAGTGCTCAATCATCTGGTTTATGTAGTCAAGCCTCTGACCAGCATCCTGAGGCTTTAATTCTTGCACCAACTGAATTTTGTACGGGTACAGTTTTAAATTTTTATGCAAAATGCGGCATAATGACGATCTGTGCACGTTTAAGGCACGCTTCCGAATTGAAAGGTTCAGATCGTCCCGAATAGACTGGGCGACACTGTCTACGTTTTCGACCGTTCTCGAAGATCTTGGACGCCCGGATTTTGGTTTTTCCAGTGTTGAACTGGTCTCTTCAAACTTCTCGACCCATCTTGCAATGAGTGACCCCCCTCCCCGCCCCTCAAAACAGTTGCGTTCACGCAATAACCAAAAAAAATGTGAACTTTCTTTTGAGACACCTTGTATTTTATGAAATTAATTAAATTTGCAATACATAACTATGTATCTAGACATATTTTTTGTTGGAATTAAATAAATTTATTATTAAAAAAAAATAGCAGCTAAATTCAAGTGGTTAAATAGTCAACACATATTTTTAATCGTTTTGAGTGAACAATTAGCCAAATAGTAAGGGCATTTTTGACATAAAATAATAATTATAAAAGATGTTTCAAAAATCAATGTTCAAACATGAATGCTCAGGTCGTAACAATTGATTTAAAAAAAAAACGAAGACCGCAGTTATGGGTTAAAAAAGCTCTTAAGGTATATGTTACAAAAGTGAAGATGTACAAGTAACAATTGGTTTAAAAATAACGAAGACCTCAGTTATGGGTTAAAAAAAGCTTTAATGTTATAATGTTACAAAAGTGGGGATGTAACTTGAACAATGTCACTATGATTTGAATTTATTGCATAACCTATTTGTTAATCAGTAGAGAAGAATTCTGCATAATTAAATAATTAAATACAAGTATGTACGTTGTTGCGTTGGTATGCGCACCACGCCTGAAATATGCGTAACAAGTGGTAGAGTAATTAATGCCCAGATTGTGGACAGACCCTTAATTTACAACTGAGCCGGCCAGTGCGAGCCTAAACTTTCTGTCCCCAACTTTTATGTAATGACTTCTGTTTGTTTTTAATTTAATTAATTGAAACGGATTATCCTAGTTATCGCAGGGATTCACGCCGAAACTTTGTTATTCACTCGAACTGGTAAGGTCAATGATCTTTTGTTAATGATAGTAACTTTTGTTTCACCGACACAAAGACTAGACGTAATTAAATCAGAACTTTCGTAAGATACTTATCAGGTCCTACTTACCCTTGTTTCTTTCCTAATCTAGTTACATAACTCTCACGTGTCAAAATCAGGGAAATAAATATGGTTCATTTAGGGAGGCCTTATTTACTCACGTAGCTACTTCTTTGTCTACCTACGTGAGCGGCGCGCGCTTGTTGTTATACAAAAGATAAATACCACCATCCAACAAGAGGAAGTAATTGAGATAAACAGATGTGTATTCTGCTCTATAACTTTCCGCCTTCGGCTGTGATGCGTAACAAAATCAGCGATGTTTGCCTCTCAAATACTCCGACAGGGGAAGCTCGTTTAGCGTTGTACGTCGCTTATATTTTCTTATTACTACCTAATAGCATCGTAGTAAGGGTATTCAATATATAATGTAAATCATTTCCACAGCTGGGTTAACGATGTATTCCGTAGTGAAACATAAGCTCAAATGAGGCGATTGAACGTTGAAGATGAACAGGCCGGGCTACGATTATACCGTGCCTGTATCCACAACATACTACGCGAGCAATAACCGGCCACCACAGTACGAGCGCGGGTACGGCCAGCTCACTGCCGGCCCCATATATAGTCCATCCTCGCACCCCCTCTCCAATTACGCAGATGTTTATGAGGGAAACAACGATACCACTCTCCGAGCTGAAGAGAGACACTGGTATATAGAGAACCACAAAAATTTACAATCGAACTACGATGTCAGCCACGAGACTATACCTCAAGATGCCAAAGTTAAGAAGGAAGAGGAAAAGAAAAGCGAGGTACCTGTCAGACGGTCTGATGCAACGCAGCCGCGGCAGAGGAGGAAAGAGGACCGGTGCTCTTGTGAATGTTGGCCTACTACTGATAATAATGTTGTACAAGATAGTGCGGGGAACGAAGCTACGAGGTCACTGTCTGGGGTTGACATGGTAGCGTCTTATGGTGTGTACGGGAATCCTCACGAGGATGATAGTTCGGGATTCGCTCGGCTTTCGGAAAAGAGTGCGATATACGGACAAGGGAGTGATGCTCCGGTGCAAGGTGTTATAGTGAACCAGCAAGGAAACAGTGAAGTAGTGCGGGCTTCTTCTCCTACCCAGTCTTCCTGCAAGTGTTGCTGCTGGTCTTCAGATCCTCCAGCTGCAAACTCGGAAGACTATTGTTGGATACACTACTGTCGGCCAGCGCTGATAGTACTGCTTCTGCTGTTTTTTCTAGTCCTGCTTGGAGTTTCAACAGGGTTCTTATTGACAAATAATTGTAAGTACCTATAGATGTAGTACAGTACCTGTCGTAATAGCTTTTCGTTGTAAATTGTTTTTTTTATGTCTCTTGCAATGTGGTAATAGGTCAAACCCAAATTATACTGTGGCCCATTCCACTTCAAGGATCATATAAATATCACATGAAATGTATTGCTGTTAACTTAGTGGTCTTCTTTTATAAGTAAGCATTGAGTAAGTCTTCAAGACGAGCAGATACTAGCTTTAACAAGTGCATCCCCCTACCAATTTACCTGAAAATTAAACACGATGAGTTATTTAGCAGGAATCGCTATGGCAGCCACGATAACGATTAATGGGCACAGTATCTCAATTAAAATTTAAACACTTTAAAAAAAAAAAAAAAAAAAAAAAAAAAACATTTATTGATCAAAACGAGGAGAACATTTATACATATTAAGACTTAATAAAACATTTAAAAAATAATTTGTCTATTTCTAACTAATAGGTAACATGCAAATAATTTTTGGTAGGGTTGCTTTAACAATAAAGTCTAAAAAAGCTTTGACCTCCACACTAGGATACCCTGTGCCATGGAGATCAAATCTATTATAGTCACAACATAATGTTGCCGTGTTCATGTAAGTATTAATAACAATGTAGGTAAGGAAATAAGTGAATGTATTTTAATAGAAGTACATAATTAAAAAATAGGAAAATATATATATTAAAAACACATTTTGATTTTAAGATTCTAACTTTGTTTATTGTACCGGGAAGTACCGGGTAAACAAACCGGTTTCATAACAGTGGCGTGACTCAAACCTATCCTAGATCAATAATTATTGAGGAAAAAAAATATATAATTATAGCTATAGTTTCCAAAACAAAAAAAAAATTGCTACATATACATTAAAATCAACAGTTTGATTATTTCTTTACAATGGAATTAATCTATTTTCTTGTAACATTATGTATAATACTTCCTATTTTTTTACCATTTTCCAAATAAATATAATGATTGCGTGTAATTTCTAAGGATGTATCTTACAATCTTTAACGATTCCATGGCTAACATAGAGTTCCCTGTTAAAAAACTTGACTATTTAACAACCAAAGGCTAAGTTCGATGAAATAAAATCATCAACACTTATATCGGCTCTACATAAATTCGCGCTACACGCCGCATCGAGGCAGTGCCAATGGATTCAATGATCAAGTTGATCGAATTAATCGGTTTAGCGGGACATGTGACTGCAGTTGCCAATGCGTCAGTTCACTTTATAGGTATTACTAGCTGCGCCGCGCGCCTTTACCCGCGTGCAAACTTTGCCACCCCCATTCAGCCCTGGGCCTTTTTTAAGAGAAAGGAATTTCAAAAAATGCCTCCTTAGTGCTCCCCCAGGTTACTCCAGGAATAATTCCTCAAAATTTCAAATTTATAGGTCCACCTGTTTCAGTTGTGCGTTGTCTGTCAGTCAGTCAGTAGGTGTGTCACGGTACTGTTATAGAGGTATAATATATAGAAGAAGATATTAAAATATTATGTGCCAATCAATTTATTTACTTCTAAAACACATAGGAGAGGTCACATAGGTGGAGTAATGAGTGGGTACCTACTTACTTTATTACTATTGGTGGTACACAATATTCGTATGTTTTCTTAACCCGACTACAGCAAAGGAACGGAAGGGTAATGAGTTTAACAGTCTGTGTTTGCATGTATACTTTTGTATGTCATATAACACCATTAAATTCCAAAGGCTTTGTATTATGAAATAACACGAAAGTTTGAGTCACCGACACGGAAAATACTCGTAATTGTTGCGTAAACTTCGTTTCAAGAGGAATTTTAATCAAAAATTGTTATAGACGGTCATAAAATTACAGGTGGAGAGACAAGCTATCTGTTAGTATACAGTCAGCGAAATAATTTTTTACAGGCACCAAAATGTGTCCAAATAAAGGGAGAGCATAAAATATCGGTCGGTGATTGAATTAATGAATCAAGTTTTTATTCACTCAAAGAAACAAACCAAAACAAGACAATAGGTACATACTAAAAAATGTGGTGTAATTTTAACCCGACTACGGCAAAGCAGGGGAAGGGTAATGAGTTTAACAGTATATGTATGTATGTATATATAATGTATAAATAACAAAAAATTTTAACTACCTGTCTCCACTCAGTAGCAATAAGCACTGATCCTATAGATGAAACAAAATAAATAATTTAAAAGAGCCATGAGTATTCTAGAATGAATGACTAGCTCGAGCTAGTAAGGCAGGCATGTTTTTTTAGCTATTAAAAGCTAAAAAAAACACGCCTGCCTTGCCAAAAATGAACTTATGCCAATAAATTATTTACTATTGGAATTTGCTTATTAAGGCCTTAAATTTAATATCCATATTGTAATATACAAAGTTTTTTTTTGCCTTTGAAAATGGAGCCATACAGCCGCCAAATTTAATATTTTGAAGAAAAGAAATACATTTAGCATAGTACCATAGGCTATATACTAAATCTGTTCAGGCATTTAAAAGTTATGGTGGAATAAAGATACTCACATACATACAAACATACATGAATCCTGAAAACATGACACTCCTTTTTTTTGGGCAGTCGTGTAAAAAGTCAACTAAAAGGGACTCCTAAAACTTAAACTTGATTTTATCCCTGTAAATGGAGGTGTGTAGATGTGAATGTATGGATGGCGGGATCCGGTCGTTTTTCTCTCTGGCAGCACATTAATTTTAGTGGCACTCTGGGCGTCGCTACGACTCGAATTTTGAAATTGCGGTAAAGCCAGCGGAATTAAGGAAGTGCCTTAAGTATTCGGGATAGGTGACGATTAACACTTACGGGAGAATGATGACTGTGATGTTTGGATATGGTATGAGAATGGGAGCTAATTCTTAAATTATTATCTTATATAGATTCACATTATATTTCATAACTTTGTGAAACCCGGGTGAAAACATATTCTCGATTATTTTTATTCATTGCTTGTACACATTAAAGTGACTACTTACCTAAATAATAGAAGTGTAAATTATATACATTAAAAAAAACATATATGTGTATTATACTAACTACGCCCTGCGGTTTTACCCGCATGATGATGATGATGATAATTATGATGATTATGATGAAAAGTATCCTATGTGTTATACCAGGGTTTAAGCTATCTCCATTTCAAATTTCATCAAAACTTTTGCAGCCGTTTGAGCGTGAAGGATGATGATGATGATGATAATGATGAAAAGTATCCTAGTCCTAGTATCCTAGTATCCTAGTGTAAAACCAGGGAATAAGCTATCTCCATTCAAAATTTCATTAAAATCCGTTCAGCCGTTTGATTGTGATGGAGTAACAAACACACACACACAAATGCATACAAACTTTCGCCTTTATAATAATAGTGTGATACTCAGGTAGGTATATAAATTCAAATAAAGAAGGATTCCATCCACTTTCAGCTTTATCCTACGTTACCTATGCGAGGCTTAAATGTAGTCTTCGAAACTGCCAGTAAACCGCCGAACAGAATTGATTTCTTATATACGCGTAGTAGATGTAATAACTGGAGCAATATCAGAGTTGTATATTTAGGTTCACAATAGCCTACTGCAACCGAAGAGTTATTCGGAATCCCATGCAATAGATTGTCGAAAACTCTGAACGGAATGCTCGTTTTTTAACAGCAGAATTAATTTCCACTGGCGTCGGCGCGCCAGGGTACCGAGTCATGTTCTACACTATCTTTGAAGCCGAGCGAGAAAGGTTAATCGATCGAGTAGTTTTCACACTGTTTGACCACAAAATTCTTAAATGTATCCCAATCTGCAGCAGCCGATATCTGCGAAAGAGCACTGTATGAATAAACAATTGCACGCCACATTGCCCATTAAAAACTTTACCAGAACCATTGCTGTTAATGTTTATCGAATTTCGGAATTAAATTATTTCTACCCTACCATAAATCTCGGTTTTATTGAATTCCATCGAACGCGATATTAAATAGATATAAACAGCAATGATTTCGAGCGAGCATTTCAATCGACCGATCCGAGATTAAGTCCGATGCGGACGCAACAGGAAACTGGAGCGAAATCGATTCATACAACGAATCGAGTAGAGGCGGCTGTTATGGCGCCGCAACAAATTGAAATTGATACCATCGGTGGGCAGCAGCGAGCGGCCGGATATTACGGGTGTCAAGCGCAATCACGCACTACTGCTAAAGCCTTGGCTTGGTCGAGTCTTACACTTCATTAGATCTGGGTATTTTAAACAGGGTACCAACTTGAAAGTAAATAAAAAAAACGATGCTTAACTTAATTCATTAATGAATAAAAAACATGTAAAAAAATTAATAGAACATATATCTAGTTAAAGGGTGGCAGATAACCCAAAGAGCACAAATTAGTAGTATAAGAGCTCTGTAGCGTATATAATTTTAACTAAAGGTTGGCAGAGTAAGGTTGTAAGGTTGGTAGAGAGGTGGTCTATAGCGTGCTATGCAGACCTTTTGCATCTGCTAAAGCTCTAAAGGGGCGCCTTATAGCACCATTATAATAGATCCAATAGAGTTGCTAAATAGTGCTTGACAAGTGCTTATACGAGTACGGTAAAAATAGCAGTTAAAAGCTGATAATGGCGGTAACTGAATGAACAAACGTCACTCGAATCGTCTTATCATTCACTCGATTTGGTACACAATGCAGTGTGATTTCGGTGTTTTTATATGGTAAGTATAACCTTGCAGTTTTTAGTAAATGGCTGCAGTATCATGTATTAAAATAACAAAATGGTGGATTTATTGTGTAAATTTAAGATTTGATTTGCATGACTCTTTCAGGTTAAAAGTATCGGCAAATTTAATTTACTGTCATATATGTATGGTGTTTTTGGCATTAAATGAATGGGCCCTCAATTTATTGAAGATGTCATATTAAAACTAATATGAATATGAAGCGTGGTATAACATTTTGTCAAAATTTTGACAAGACTATCGCTGAAATAAGTTAATTTGTGGCTAACTACAAATTTTATCTCAGAAAATGGAGTTCCTACAATTGTAGCCTTGGATTCTAATTTTTCATTATAAAAGCCCTCTTTTGTAGAAATTGGTGCTAAAATTCAGTGCTAAGAAGCTTTTAGTTCTATGTTAGTTGCAAAATTATTAGCTCGAGAACCATCACCTCCACATAAGATCCAATAGAGTGAATATTATAACTTGGAGTGTGAATTTGATATCATATAAAGCTTACACCTGCATCGCAGCATACTTAAAACACATACAGTAAACATAATTTAGGGTTCAGCAAAACTAATACTAAATAACCCTTGCTTGTAAAACTGAAGTAGTATAGGTACTAATACATTCTTTAAACATTTGTTTATGGATTTATAAAGAGTGTGACTGTCCTTTCTTTACATATAAATGATTAATAATACTGTAAATGTGTGGCGAGTGTCCTTTACTACAATAAATATATATAATATAAAAAAAAAATATAAATAAAATAATATAAAATACATGTTTTATTTATTTAAGCCGTAGGTAAAACGGCGGCCATCACGGTTCTTCCAATTTATAAAAAGCTATTATTTCCTATCATGAAGCACTGCAAGCTCTGTAGTAGTTCTACAAAAAGGAATTTTACGAGCCGAAGTGCTAATTTTAACTAATATGCATAAGAAAATAATGTGCAGTCAATGGTGATATAAAATAATACGTGAAAGCATTATTCGGTTTAAAGGGGCAAACATTTCTAATTATTGAGCAGTTAATGTTGCCATAAGGTGACACAAAAATATCTTAGGTAAAAGCTGCAGTCGTAAGTTTTAATATTACCTGTTGTACCTGTTTTTTTTTGCCTAATTCTGATACCCTTATGCCATCCCTTTAGACCATAAGGCTATAAGAAGAGCTGTAATTTTCGCTAATTTGCTAGTTGGGAAGGCACGCTTTAATATCACGTAAACTAAAACTGGGCTAGATACAAGTCATGCAAATTCACCCACACAGCTATTTCCCACCAACGTGCTTCACGTGCATCACAACAAAGATAGACATATTTTCGCAGACTGTACCGCCAATGAGAGTCACTGGTGCTACACAAACAGCACTCCAATTCTGACTTAGGCCAAATAAGACCAATTGTGTGCGTTGCACCTAATTTATGCGGTCCACACCGACCGCATAAATTAGGAGCTGGTACCTACTTTTCCTACTTTTAATTAGATCTATGCATTAATAGAAGCTTTTTGTCATTTGTCTGAAACACTGCGCAGACCCGTGACGTCACTGCTTCCAATTTTGTTGTTGTTTCATCGGTTGTTTCATCAACAGCGTCTCCCAATGCGTGCCTCTGAGCCCTATCTTCAGCTTTTCTCATGTAATTGCTGTCAGCTAGTTTGTGTAAACCTCGCTCCATTTGGCTGGAGGGCGTCCTACACTACGTTTGCCTATACATGGTCTCCACTCAAGAACTCGTCTACCCCACTGGTTATCGGTTCTACGACTTATGTGACCGGCCCATTGCCACTTCAGTTTGCTAATTCTGTAAACTAGGGCGTTGTAGACTTTCGTTCTCTGCCGGATCACCTCGTTTCGGATGCGAACCCTTAGAGAAACCCCGAGCATAGCCAGTTTCCATAGCTCGCTGAGGGAGTTTAAAGAACAATGGCGAACTCCCATACATACGTTTATGTTAGTCAAATTCTCGGCTTCTTTAGATAAAAAATATCGCTAGTAATTCAGCATCATTTCCTGAGATTGTTAGTCTAAGATATATTTTTGGGGAGGCCAGGTATAATTGTTATTAGGTTAATTATTTTATCCGCTTAATTTGGTAGACAAGTAAGTACTTATGCGTGATAAATATAATGTTTCAAGATATTGTAGGTACCTACCTATTCAATTACCTATCTAGTGTAACAGACTAGGCTTTTGAATAAGAATTATTTTCAATCTGTTACTGCCTGCCGAGATAACAAAACAATATATTTAGATATGTTGCTGCTGTTTCACTGTGCAGGGAAACAGTTGTCCCATATTAGCACAAATATTATGCAACAATTCCTCACACTAAATATATTTATTTACACAAACCTTTGTTTCTTCCGTATTTATTGTTCAATACTTTTACTAACACGCCCTATATACTATTATTTCTTTCACGACGATGACTGGTAGATAAAGCTGTTTAGCAATAAGTCCTTCCTTGTACCTACACTATTTTTGTGCAAAGCAATTAAATAAATTAACATACCATATTATAACAACAATTCTTTACACTTCCTCCATAAACTATAATGTATTGTATTCCCTTTGCTACGAGTATAATGTTTTGTATAGAGGTTTTATATTGACGTACCATTTTTTGTCTATCGCACAGTCTATATTATTATTCTGTTTATCGTAAGGAGGAATTACGTGAATTACGCTTACTGTTAAAAGATTTAATGCCAGTAAGCTTAATTCAACCTCCTTTGGTTTAAAAAACCGGGTGGGAAGAAAGCGTATCTCAACCTCCTTTGGTTTAAAAAACTAAGTGGGAAGTATACTGTGTTGAAAATATTGACGTCCAAACCGGAAATGTCATTGTATTATATATATTTTTTCACCCGTTGGGCAGGCAACAAGTCCGGTTAAACATTGTAGGAAGGAAATGAAGTTACAATTTCATGATTTTTTTAATTGATTTGTTAACCTGTGTTTTTCTAGCTTACAGGCTATGTTGAAAAAACGTAACAAAATAATTACTTAAGTTCTGTAGAAATATGTCAAGACACTGCAAGATTTATCGCATAAAATTCCGCCTATGTTCTTTCTCAGTCAGTGTTCGCGTTCGGTTTCGCGGTTGTATGTTCGTCAAGTGACGTCATATAGTTGCATAACACCTATACGGTCGTTTTGGCGCTTTCAAATTTACTAACTCTCAAAATCAAAATTGCATCAATATAATGTTTTTTGTTTTATTTCTTCATAAATAATGTAGTTTTTTTTGGTAAAATAGAGGCTTCTGCTCCCTATCGATTAGTTTACCAAATTGATAAGAAACTTCACCTAAATTTTAGTTTCAAGTTTCATTTTTTTCCAGTAGTGTGATTTATATTTTAGTTTGTAATGTTTTGTAAAAGAGCTTATTAGAAGCAATTGAATCAGATATAAGAAAAACTTCTCAATATTATGTATTCGCTTAACATTATATGAGAATGCTACCGGTCAAACGTGAGGACATAAAAAAATGGCTTTTGAGTATGCAAGAATCCATACCTAAGAATATTATATAAGCGAAAGTAACTCTGCCTTCTTGTATTTTACTTTTTCACAACTAAACGGCTGGATGATGCTTTGTATGGGAAGTCTGGGAAAGGTATATAGGATATTTTTTATCGCGATAAACTGTATTCCACGTGCATGAAGTTGCGGGCAAATCTAGTAGTTATTATTTAGAAGTAGATTTTGGTCATTTTCTTCACGTGTACAAGTAATTATTATTTATTAAAGACGCAAGACATAAGTTCAAAAACTAAAAACTAATGACTACGGTCGGGTAAAAAATTGCCCATGACACACTTGCGATGAAAACGAATCGATTGATACCTCGCTGATCAAAATCGGACCAATAGGGACGACGCTATCAAAATCGGACCAATAGGGACGTTGAAACATCGACATACATAGACTGTTAAAACTAATTACCCTTCTATTGCTTCGCCGTAGTCGGGTAAAAAGGAGTTCTAAAAAGCCTTTCATGAGTCAAGTTCATTCAATACCTTTTGTGCACCCTTTTTGTGACTCGGTGCTACTTATTAGGGTAAAAACCTTCGTGATAGGGAGCCGTTAGTCATATTCATTATCGTTGTATAAATTATAGCTTCATATACAAATTATTGTATAGTACGCAACATAGGGGTGGTGCCTGATTCATAAAATTTAACATGAACCCTCGCGGATATCTGATAATCTGACAATGATATTGCATTGATCTTATCTACATAATTACAATTTTTTGATTAATATTGTTGTTGAATGGAACAATAATTGTTTATGTTGAATTCATTCAAGTTTGTGAAATTGTTATGGTTTTGCGCACGTTTTGATTCGTTGGATTGAACCGTTTTAGTATTTAAGGCAGACAGCATTATGTTACACCTACTGTTTTTAAGTAATAAAATCCGTCCTCCACAATAAAATTAATCATATATCAAGGTATCGTAATATCATATATCAAATCGACCGGTTGGCCGAATGGTTATTATGACCCTGACTGTGAGGGCCTGACTACGAAGTCAACCAACTATCGCGCGTTCGAAACCCGCTAGGTGTAATTATTATTTTGTGGGATGAGTAGAAAAGTTGTTTCCGAGTCATGGATGTAATATTGTATCTATGTATGTTTATCCGTTGTCTAGTACCCATAGTACAGGGTATCCTGTTTGGGGCTAGATAATTGGTGTGAATTTTATCCCGGATTTAGTTATCTATTTATTTATTTAAAAGTCTATGATTTATCATTATTTTATAATAATTAAGTATGAAGGTTTCACTTAGACGAACGCCACGCGACCAGTCCGTGACAATTGCCGTGCTAAATGAGTTAATACTAGCTTTTGGCCGCGACTTCGTCCGCCTATATTATATCGCGAAAAAAACATCCTATAGGCCAGTAAGTAGAGAAATTTGCCTTGCAAAAGGTGGTGTAGTAATGAATTTTCACGTTTAGGTCTAGACTCTGATGAAAAAGTCCAAGTTTTCGACCACGAAGACGGGGTGGGAGCGTTAGCCGCCATCTTGAATTGAAGGGGGTAAAATGTGTATACTTATTTCTAATTAGTTCTTTAACAGTTAGCTTTATGGCAAAATTGTCTATGAAAAAGATATAAAAGAAGACAATATTTGCAACATTTTTTGCATTCACAGTTGTTCCGTAAGTCTCATAGGTAAAAAGTTACAAAAAGCGAAAAACACAACTTTACTAAAAATGGTCAAATGCAGGAACAGCGTATCTATATTCTTAACCGCTGAATGTAGAGACTTGATATTTGGAGAGTGTGTTAATAAAAAAGTAGCAACGTACACCAAGAGAAGAATAATGTAAAAAAAAAAACATTTTGAGAGGTTTAAAAAAGGGGTCAAAGTTTAAACAAAATACCTCTGTTTTGAAGACACTGTTGATATTAGACAGATGAAATTTTATTAGAAGTCACAATTTTCCTATTTTTTATGAAAAACTGACCCTGACCTTTTATTTTCAAAAATTATGAAAATTCCCACACCACTAGGTCGAAAATTTTTATTTTTCGTAAAGACCTCATATTTAAGCAATACATCATCTACAACACCATTAAGAGGGCAAAGCTTCATATTTTCTCCCAAATGATTGGCCTACTATGTTCTTCTAGGATATTAAAAACCAATGCACAAGTAGGTATAGCACCAACGCCCTTGGTGTTTTTTGACAGACTTGTTATTATTTCGTTTCCATGGAAACCGTTCCTTACAGCGAGTAATCGAAATTTTCCAGTTTTTCCGTGGAAACTAACCATTTTTGGGGATTAAAAGTATTCCATGTTTTATTCCAGGGTAAATGCTATATCAATTCCAAATTTCATTAAAATCCCTCATCATCTCAAACCGTCATCTTGTTAAAACTCTCCAAACAAACAAACGTTTTCACTTGGTGTGGATTAAATTCATAGACAATTGTAGTATGAGGGAGCAGAGTGGTTTCACAATTGTAGTATGAGGGAGCAGAGTGGTTTCACAATTTTTAGGGCTTCCTTGGTAACACCTTCTTCACCAGGAGTTTTTCTGTACTTCATGCCGCAGTGCTCATTTTACATATATGTTGCTGTCATATCCAAGAATTGATAACTTTATGATGTGGTCGATCATTTCGTGAAATAGCTAGCTAAACTGACCATATTGTTGAAACACGTTTAATGATATATAAATTCACGTTTGGCCATATCATTAAAAAACATTAATGTAGAGTTTTCATGATATCAAAGGTGCTCAAACATATAAGTTTTCAAGGCTAAAAAAAACATGAAGACGAAGGCGGAAGCTTAGCATCGCTCCCGCTTTCGCCTTCTAACCTATAACGACCAAGTCGGGCTTCCGCCCTCTCCTTCTATTTTATGATAATTATGATCACTAATATTTGACCATATCATGAAGTAGCCGTGCATTTAGTGCGTTTATCTGTTCATATCGTCAAACGCTGATCACTTATTCATTTGGCTAAACCATATCATGATATCACCGATAACTTCATGAAATAGAACTTCTTCGTGATAAAGCCAATCATTTCATGAAATGATCAATTCTATGATACCGCCACGACATATATTATATGTATAGTTTTAACTAAAATGGAAAAAACAGTTAAATACGCCTTATGTAAATGATCATTGATCACCTCTGGTGGTCGATTTGGAAATTCGTAGCCGAAATTAGCGTCCTGAAATGTTTCCGATCCGCGTTCGTTTTGCATTTCAAAATGACATAACAGTTAAAAATTACATTGGAGAAATTCCACTTTAAGCCATAGGGATTAGGGTAATTTTTTTTCGGTTTGGAGAATAGTTGGTGGCAAATATGGAAATAGTTGCAAAAGTGTAGAAATTGGTCAAAGCAAACGGGCTCGTTAAAAATGTACATTACGAAACTGACCAAAACGCCAATCCAATCCGAACGTAGCCATTATCAATACAAAGTTCGAACAAAAGAAAATCAAATTTTACTACATAGTGGTGGTGGTTAGAAGAATAGCTGTTAAACTTAATTGAATATGTAGATACAACGAACTCTACATTCAACGGAAAAACAAAACAGCCCATACTTACAATTCTTAAACCCATAAAGGTAGGCAATACTGTTCTCGTAACCAAGTATTCAATCGTTAGCCATTTTAATGGCTCACAATAGAAGCGAAACTTTTACGTCGCTTAGAAAGCGGTAAAGGAATAAAAAACATAGACTGGAAATTTTATTCGGGATAAAGCAATACCAGCATATGAACAGCGCCGGTTTTCTAAAACCTGCAGTTACATGACATGAGCAGCCCTCCACCGTCTCACATTGTATGCAGCGATTGGATTCGTTTAACACGTGACTGGACACTACCCGTAGTTTAATAGCCTCGTATATGTAAAGGACAGGCGCGGTCTACGTCCAACCAATTTGCAATAAAACAATATGGCGCGCCACCCGACTCGACCCGGCTTGCGGCCGACCGAACAGCCTCTTGTATTTTATATTTATCCCAAATGCGACTGCGAACCCATTAGTCGCGACCTCTTTGTGTCACATTCCGAAACATATTCCTTACCCAGGGCCGAAATTAATCCGCGATCTCGTAATGCTCCTTTGAATCATTGTCTTTTATTTTTCCCTCTACAAGTCAAAGAGGAGGCTACGTAAACTAATTAAAATGCACGAGAAGGAAATCGGATTAAAAATCGGAAATAACTTTTAATGAACCTCATCCTTTAATGTTCATGGAAAAGTCAAGTGACCAATTGAAAATTATCTGCATGCTAGTTTAGTTTTTTTAAACTACTTTGTTATAGTTTTGCTATAAAGAATTCATTGATTATTTAGACAGACAAAATCTCAAGCATTTGACAAAATGACAACCAGCCAAATCGCGTATCAACCCAGGTATATGCCAATTAGTCCCATAAACTTTACATATTTTTAACTATTAAGTAGTTATGAAACAATAAAAAAGGTGAACATTCAAAATAAAGGAATAAATAAACTAGGCAAACTTTAAATTAAATTAGGTTAATGATTTAGATTAAGCACATTAGAACAGAAGAGTTCAACAAAAATGAAAAGTAAAACAAGACATCCCGACGAGCACAAAGTAGTAGTTTAAGAGCTATGTAGCGTAGTATTATAACTAAAGGTTGCCAGAGGTAGCTATATAGCGCGCTATGCAGATCTAAAGCGGTGCAGCATTATAGCACCATTATAACAGATCCAGTAGAGTTGTTAAATAGTGCTTGACAGGTGCTTATACGGTGAAAATAGCAGTTAAAAGATAATATTGGTGCCAACTGAATGACCGAACGTCACTCGAATGCGATGGTAACCTAACTGTTCTATAGAGCAACTTAGAATCCAACGATACTGGGTTCGATCCTAGGCTCCGCACCAATGACTTTTCTAAGTGCGGTTTTTCGTCGCTTCGTGCTTCGGAGCGCACGTTAAGCTGTTGGTCCCAGCTGTTATTGATTAAAAGCAGTCCTTAAGCCATGTCAATGGCCTTCGGGCGGCCTGACAACCTCTGACACCAGAGGCCAGCACTACCTCATACGACAAACAAACAACTCGAATCGGCTAATCATTCACTCGATTTGGTACACAACGCAGTGTGTTTTCGGTGATGTTAACTAGTGAGCATAACAATGCAGTTATTAGTTAATGGCTGCGGCATCGTGTAATAATGTAATAAAATGGTGGATTTATTGTGTAAATGTAAGATTTGGTTTACGTGACTCGTTCAGTTGAAAAACATCGGCAAATTTAATTTACTGTGATACATGTATGGTGTTTTTGGCATTACATTAATGGGCCCTAAATCTATTGAAGATATCTTATTAAAACTTATATGAATATTCATATAAGTTAACACATATAACAATTTTGTCTAAGTTTTGACAAGACAATCGCTGACATAAGTTAATTTGTGGCTAACTAACAAAAAATCGATGTTCAAGACCATATTTGAGTATGTTGTGTGTTTAAATAAACAAAAATATAAGAAAAAATACATAATTTAGCTCAGAAAATGGCGTTGCTGCTATTACAGCCTTAGATTCTTATTTTCACTACAAAAGCCCTCTTTTGTAGAAATGGGTGCTAAAATTAAGTTGCCAACAAGCTCCTAGTTCCACGTTAGTTGCTAAATTATTGCCTCAAGAACCATCACCTCCACATAAGGTCTAATAGAGTTAATATTATTAGTGGAGTGTGAATTTGATAGTATATTATAAAGCTTACACCTATATCGCAGCACACGCACAAACAGTAAACATAATTTAGGATTCAGCAAAACTAATACTAAAAACCCTTGCTCGTAAAGCTGAAGTAGTATATGTACTAATTTTTTTTCTATTGCATATATGTGGCAAGTGTCCTTTACTACAATAAATAAATATTAAATAAAATACATGTTTTATTTATTAAAACCGTAGGTAAAACGGCGGCCGTCACGGTTCTTCCAATTTATAAAAAGCTATTATTTCCTATCATGAAGCACTGCAAGCTCTGTAGTACGTAGTTCTACAAAAAGGAATTTTACGAGCCGAAGTGGTAATTCAGTGGTAATTCACTAATATGCATAAGAAAAGCTGTAAGAAGTAAATCAGTTGCATTTATATCCTATGCAGCACTACGTTGCATAGTATAGCACGCGGGACAGTAATGCAGCTAAAAGTACTAAAAGAGATACAATTCTAACTATTGTGCAGTCAATGGTGGTATAAAATACGTCAAACCATTATGCGGCTGAAAGGGGCGAACATTTCTAACTATTGAGCAGTTAATGTTGCCATAAGGTGCACAAAAATATCTGAGGTAAGAGCTGCAGTCGTAAGTTTTAATATTACCTGTTGTAGAACTTTTGCCTAATTCGCTAGTTGGGACAACTTCAAAAACTAAAACCTGACTACGGTCGAGTGAAAATTAATTCGGCCTATGACACTCTATACATAAAGACGAATCGATAGACTAGCTTTTCAAAATTGGACCTATTTTTTAGTTTGAACACATAACCCTTCCCTTGCTTCGCCGGAGTCGGGTCATACAAACTAACCTATGATAAAAATTACAATGTGTAGAAAATCGGTTTGTACGGAAGCGATGCATGGCGGAGGTGTGTCGAAGCATGGATAGGGAAGAAAAAAACTACTAACAAAAATGAACTTCAACACATATAATTCTAGTTAGTACACTCAGTCCATAAATAACAGAAAGCCGTTTCTTAGTATCATTATAGAAAGTTTCTTAGGTGGATGTTTCGCCAACAATAAGTCTCTCCATTTCTGTCTCGTATTTTCATAGGACAGACACATTTTCAAGAAATGGGATATGAACCCTTGCGACTAGGCTGAAGCGGCAAATTCTATTACATTGTACGTAATGTTTGTCCTTAATAAATTGCTTCTCACATGAATCTTTATACGCCTTTGATTAAAAGTCACTCATGAAACTATTCATTATTCAGTGTTTTTGGTTAAATTAGATAAATGAAGATCTTAAAATTAATAATTTAAGGTTTCGTATATATATTTAAAAAAAAACTAAAAGGCACACTGCACATTTTCTTAGCTTAAACGAATCAAAATATACAACAATGTCGGGTTAGTTACACCATTCTCACCATTCACCACACTCAAGAACATCTGAACCGAAGTTTATGATGTTTGTTTTTTTGGAATGTATTGACTGATTTCGATGAATTATTTTTTTCGTCTTGTACACAACGCCATATTGATACATGACAGAAACAAAACAAGGACAAAAATGAATATGGCGACAACGCCATATTATTTTTTCTTCTACTGGTATTACTGAATCCAGCAAACAAATGCTGGATCTGGTAATGCCAGAAGATAGCGTTGTGTGCATTGTCCATTGGCAGCTGATTTATTTGCGCGGTCCTTTATTGCAGTGGTGTGGCAAAATTAGTACGCGTGCAAAGACGCGGGGCGCAGCTAGTTTAAAATAAATTAAAAATACAAACAAAAAAACCCATAGTTATAGGTAGATATATGTCTATTCTGGGATGTCACCTACCTACACTACAAGTACACATATAATATGTAAATTAAAAGTTTGACTTGATGACTGTAACTAGAGAGTACAACCAACAATCTAAATTGAATTTAAATAAAGTTGCCGTTGCAATAAATTTTTACTGATGGAGAAACCCGGTAATTTGCAGATTTTAAGAAAAAAAATATTTGATAAGAATAATAAATTAAATTTGTGCAATTAATTATTAATTCGAATAATAATTTGACCTCATCTTAATACGAGTAGTATACACACCGAACTAACTAAATTTATTTTCCTACGTGCTAAAATATATTTTAAAAAAATATTCAAATGGCAACGTCAACAAACACATCGTCTACAGTCAATGTCTACAGTTCAAAACTATTTGGAGAGACCTCTTTCATAAAGACGCGCATTTGTATCGTTATGATAAAAACTCCTTGTCGCTGACTCTTCACCACCACAGTACCTACCAAATGGAAAGGATCTGCCGTAATTTATTTTTATCTAGATAATAAATGGCAAAATACTCGATGTACGGAGTCAAACCTGCGCTATTATGGGAAAAATAGTAGTTTATGAAATGGTTGAATAGTGATTGCTCGCTGCGACTCCCTACGAAGACGGGCCATGTTCAGTATTGTACGCAAATCTGAGTTTTATGAACAACATTGACTTTTATTTAGTTTAAACTATATGCCTGCCATGCGCATATTTTGAAGTTGAAGAGTTTTAACGTTGATCTTCAAAAGATAATAAGAAATCATATAAAAGATTAACCATAAGTAGCAGACTTTTGAACATAATTCGACGTGATTCCTCTACTTAAATTTTGCAAATGCTTTTTCTCTATGAACATCACAACAGAGTTACTTTATTTTTACTACCCACATTTAGTCTATAAGGAAATATCGCCTTTTTGATGTTGATTTTTCGAATAGAAAATAATCATATATTTTCAAAAAGTACAGAGTGTATTTTATTCTTAGAACAATAGTATACGAACAAAATGATATTTCCCAATGATAAAAAACCAAAAAATAATTAAAAACCCTCCGGGTATTGCATAGCTTTACCAAAAATCGACCCGTTTGGTGCAAACGCTTCCCGCGGGTAGGCAGAGTCAACCATTTGCTATGGTCTTCACCACTAAATAAGGCCTGACTAAAAAAAGTACCCAAGAGCTACTGCACAACGATACGGGCGTACATACTTCCAACTACTCCAAGACTTCAAACGGCATACGACTATTTTCTTCTTTGTAGTTTCCTCACTGATGTGGATCATGATCACTTCGACGTTGTCTCCACTTCTCTGGCTTGCACTAAAGCAGTAGTCTGCACTAGTTTCCCGTATACTGCGACAATATACTATAGACAACACACTACATAATACACTACTCGTAATCGTACTCGTTCTTTGGTTATAATCGATTAACCAAACTGAGACCCTGTTTACGCACATAAAATGAATTATATTTCATTCCTTAAAATTCACAACTATCTTAAGACTGATAATTAGTTTATATATTTTAGGCATTTTAATTTTAACTAATTGAATAATTCACTGACATAACATTTGTTTTTTGTAACGTTATATCTTTTATTATTAACATTGTGCGTGAGCCTTTAACCTTTTAGACGCTATATGCCTTACACTGGTTAGCCATAAAATCTAGGGAAAGTTTTTCTTTGTATAACTATGGGTATAGAGATGTTCAAAATCGGTAAGATCAGTTTAGTTTTCGATTGTTCAGTTTTATTTTGTTTTAACCTTTGAGTTGTACAACATGACACGCTATAGTTTTCAAACTCATTCGGCAGACGCTTACTTGTTTGATTCTTAATGTTTCTTTAGATATTGGTCGTATCTTTTAGAAAAACGCCAGTAAGCGTAATTCTTCTTCTAGTACTTTTGACCATAGGCAACTACATTATTACTCACGTACTTGACAGACTTGTTATTATTTCATGTATTAGTAGCATAGAGCATTTCTGGCACATCGACGTGAGGTAGCAAGCCTGGCGGTATTCTACAGATTGCACTATGGAGAGTGTAGCACAAGAACTGCACAACCTGATTCCCCCATCACCTTTCCATCACCGTACGACTAGACGATCAGCAAAGCGCCACCCTTTCATGGTTGAAATACCTCGCACAAGAATGAAGTGTGAATAGGTATCTACTAGGCAAGCGTGCTACACCTTCGGCCACATCATCCTTTTCCATCAGGTGAGATCGTGGTCAAACGATTGCCTAGTCCGTAATAAAAAATAATAATAAAAAAAAACAACGCCAATAAGCGTAATTCAACTGCCTTGGGTGTACCTTCAGAATAGGTTATCCAGTTTGACACGTAACTTGTTAGCTATTCTGTGGCGTAGCCTAATTTAAGAGAATTTCATTTTTAAGTGGTCACTTCTTAACTAACACCACTGGTTCAATAGCATTTTCCATTGCAAAAAATGGCATCACTGTTTCATTTAAAAGCCGGTTGTTTACTAAATAATACTTTTTGCGTATAAATAATGCAGAGAATTGAAATAAATCGTGAATTACTAATAAACCTTGCTGCGGTGGTGTGGAAATAAATTGCTAAAATTATTCACTTCATAAAGTAGAAAGGTAAATGTGGCGCTGGCATAATTTAGGTAAATTATTCATCTGGCGATCTAGATAGGACTTTTATTTATTCTTTGATAATAGTCAGTGGAGTATACAAATTATCTTGGTTAGATCTTTTGAGAGTTCATTAATTAATTATGGCTACGGGGTTTTGTCTCCCCTCATGACTTCCTTGAGGGAGACATGATTCTTGAGTGATTCAGGCTTCTAACACATCAGCGATGCAACCAGAACTTCTCTATGTAGATGTGTCATTTTTCTTAGCAGCTTAATATTATAAATTTATCATCATCATCAGCTGGTAATCGTCCACTGCTTAGGTTCCCAACTGTATTTTTTTTCAATACTTACCTACCTGAAACAAAGTGGAAGCGAATTGTATGATTGTCGTGAAAAAAATGCAGAATGCAATATTCGCTTACATTTAATTTTACATTCAAATATATATATATATATATATTTCATATTTATATATTTTTTATGTTCTGGTCATTTCACACCAATTACCTAGCCCCAATCTAGGATACCCTGTGCACTAGAATATAATGATAGCATTACTTTAATGTAATCATTAAACACTGAAAAATATATATCATTATAACCAAAATAAAATATTTTTCCTTAATTAGTCTAGACTCCAAAATGACTAAGAATTCTCTCTACCCTCAAAATAACCGCGGAATTTGTGTGCTGTTTCAAGCAATGTAACTAAGTACAAAAATAAAGAATAATGTATTTTTTGGGAGTGAGAAAACAGCCCCCTAGTGAGAAATATATCTAGGGGCGAGGTCAAGAGCGAACGCGAAAATATTGAATGAGACAACGAAGGTTTTTTTTTAAATTTTCTAGTGTACATCATAATGATTTTCCCTATTAATATTACTATCTAGCCTTGAATAAGGCCAATAAGCAGTTTTATTATAACCTAATCTTTTAAATTGTGTTAACTAAGAATGTGTCCAAAACCATTGTTCACACCATGTGTTCTTATTGTCTCTATTAAGATGACACTTTGTTCATACATACTTTATCAGTAGCACTTCCATTAGCACTACCTTATACACTAAAATCACTGAAACTAAAAACTATACTAACATGAACTGTTTTATTCATTTTAGTCTTCTCACTATGTCCGTGTGGTCGACGATGGATTGCCTCGACATTTACATGATGGCCAAGTCTATGTTCGTGAGCTTCTGCATATTTTTGAATGACTTTGTCGAGAAACTCTACATTGAGGTCCCGCTGGAGATCGTCGTTTTTTATGTACCAAGGAGCATTTACAATTTTCCGCAGTAGGTACCATATTCTGGAATCGTTGTATAGTAAATGTATTGCTCTGTTTGATGCAGCCCCATAGCTGTATACCTTAAGTGGCGTTAGTGTATAAGTTTTGTGCCATAAGTCCAAAGTGGAATTAGGACTTGCTTATATAACAACAGTTTATTGTGAATTGACAACTTAGAGCGTCTTCCAAGCAGGCAATACATTATTTTATATCCTATTTGTAGTTTTTTCTTGACTTGAGTTTTCCAGCGTAGCTTTGCATCAAGGATAATAATGGATGTCTTAATGTAATGCCAGGAAATTTTATCATAAAGGCGCAGCTCGAGCACTGTGAGTGCCTAAGTTTCAAACATCTTACAGTAATGTAAGGCATAGAACAGAAACATTGTAGTATTAATTTTTAAAAAGGAGATAAAGCACCCCTTAAAAACTGTAGACAATCTCGCTTCTCCGTCTTGCGAGAAGACTTAATGAGTTTCAGCCTCCAAAGTAGGCTGAGTTTCGGGGAGTTAATGGACCATAGATCCACATCCACAAAGTAGACCGAAGAGTATAACCAGCCCCTGTGTCTTGCTTTTGTGGAATATGAGAAAGCCTTTGAATCTGTCGAGACCTGATGTGTTCTCGAGTCCAGCGTGGTGAAGCGATACCAGGTAGAATAGCAAATAGGCAAATAGGGGGGAATACATCGAGGTGATGAGATGCTTGTATGACTCCGCTACTATGTCTATACCAGTACAAAACCAGCCGATTAAGCATATCCAGCTTCGCAGGAGATTGAGACAGGGGATGTTATGTCCCCGAAACTGTTAGCATGTATTTGATATGTATGGACCCACCCTGAAAGTTATGTGTAGACGCTGGACTGGAAAAGCACGGGCATAATCATAAATGCACTTTTTGTGCATTTCGCACCAACGATTTTCATATGATAATTATCGTTCTTGTGGTGAAGTCCCTGCAGTACCTTAAGCGAATGCTGACCGATCTAGCTAACACTTCTCGACAGTTCTTCTTCGATCAGTTTCGGCATTAATTTAGACAAACCCAAGGTAATGTTGAACGACCTCATTACTCCGAGACCTGTTAGCATTATAAGTGTACATCTTGATATTGTTCAGAAATATGTGGTTAGGTAGAAACAATTTCGAGAGGGAAGCCGATAGGAGAATTCAGCTTACTTCAGTAAACTTCGTCAAGTCTTCTAAACACTTCAAAACATGCGTCCTACCTGCATCGTCCTACCTAGCTAGTCATAACCTACGGGACCGAAACGTGGACACTCACTATGAGACTTGTCCATAAGTTTAAAATAGCTGAGCGAACTATGGAGAGAACGATGTTCAGTGTTTCTCTGAGGAACAGGATCCGCGATGAGGTTATCCGATAGAGAACCAAAGAAACCACACATAGCTCAAAAAATTAGCAAGCTGAAATGGCAATGGGCTAGTCAAATCTCTCGAAAAACCCACAGCCGTTGAGGTAGACGAGTTCTAGACCGCGTTTAGACAAACGTAGCGTAGGATGCCCGCCGGCCAGGTAGAGTGATGCTATGGGATAAACGGCTGGCAGGAACTGGATGAGGTGAGCCGAAGATCGAGACGTTCACTAAGAGCTACATCCAGCAGTAGACGAATATAAGCTGATGATGATCATAGCAATGTATATTCAAAAAGAAAAATAATAACCTGAGTAGAGTTCCTGATAATAAATTAAAAAAACTCTGTATTAATCAAGAGCTCAAGTAAGCATAGCGAGCGCAAAAGTTTCAAGGCTGTCTTGAAGTGTTTTTGAAAAATAATAAAGGACAACAATACTCGTAGTTCTCTTGCTAACGTAACATATTGACGCTGTTTACTGCATTCAGTATGTTATCCTTCAGGCAATAATACTACAAATCTTAAAATTCAAGAGCCCGCGACGATCAGACCTTCGTTATTTTATAAAACCTGAAAGTTTCTCTGTGTATGTCCCTAGTACAGGTAAAAACTTTCCCTCATAATGAAGTCTGGTTCAGTCAGGGTGGCTTTGAAAGATAACAGGTAGCAAAGGTGTATAATTTTTTTATCTCATTTTTTATATTATTTATTTAGAATAATATTAGAAATCGCGACGTCCATTGTCAAACACTTAGTATCAGTGGCAACCTCCTGAAAGACTCATAAATTACTCTCTAGGAGTATCTCTATATTATTTAGACAAACCTTTGTATAAAAAGAACAAAAAGCACTTACGAATCCTTGAACTATTTTTAAAAGATTAAAACGTTCATAGTTTTATATATCTTTCGGAAATTTCAATGTTTAAATAAGAATTTGTTGACATATACGAACATAAAAAGTACTTTTTGATGTTGTTTAGCGGTACAACTGGAGCCGAAGAGCAGGGTATATTCTTTGAGAGAACTGGTTCTGAGAACCGGCAGCAAATTGCTATCACTACATGGCAGGGATCTTATGGATCGCAGTACTTGGTGAAAAATACACAAGAAAATACTACCCGTTTCTAGACTTACCACAACTTGTACTCACAGCACCCGAGGGATGTGACGGGGCGGTCGTATAATTATGCTAGGCACCCCACGGCTGATATATCGATTAATGTGGTTATCAGAGCTTACCCTGATATCTAAAATAAAGTGACAGCTCAAAATAGCCAGCTTTGTTATATTTTCATGCATAATTTGACCGAACGAAACGGTCTACGAATCAATTTGGTAGAATCTGTGTTTGTGTGTTTATATGTGTAGCTGTAGATACGTATGTTTTTTCGATATGTTTCGAAGCGCGTTGTTCCAAACTTCATAAAAATATTGGATATATTAGGTACCTTCCTATTGCATCATCGGCTCGAGGACCACTGCTGAACATAGGGCTTCCCTCATAAATAGGTAGGGCTTACCCATAATCACCACGCTAAGAAGGCGGCTTGGTGATCGCAGTAGATTGATGCTTACTAGTAAGGCGGAAAAGGCTATTCGTTTTATAGTAGCAAATATCTATACTTATAATAAAAGTAAACAAAAAAAAACAAAATAAACAAAAATGGAGGCTGTTCTATATTCGATACTGAAGCAAAAAATTGAACTTTTTTATATTTTTTGTCTGTCTGTCTGTCCGTATCTTGCCCGCGCATCACGAACTACTAAATTAATTTAACTGAAACTTGGTATGATTTGAGTTCATATTACGAGGTAGGATGTTGAATACTTTTCATCCCGAAACATTAAAGGGTTTCCGTAGGATGTTGGTTGAAAGTTATTTAAAATAATATGTATCGTGCTGAAACTACTAGATGGATTTTAATCATAGTTTTTATGACGGGTTAAAATTAAGGATACTTTTTATCCCGAAAAAATAAGGGATTCTTGCGGGATAGGGTGTCCAAAGTTATGTTAATTTTGAAGTAATAAATAATATTTTTTTGGAGAGTACTCTAGTCTACTATTTGATATTTGAGTCTAGATATTTGATACTAAACCTAAAACTGTTTTTTTTTTTCGTTTTTGTCTGTCTGTCTGTATCATCACTGTCTGGCATCACGCCGAAACTACTGAATAAATTCAACTGATACACCTTGTGATTTGAGTTTATACTACGAGGTAAAAACTCGAATCCTACCAAGTCAACTCATATCATCATTATCTTCAGCCCGTGCTCGTCCACTGCTGGACATAGGCCTCTCCCAATGAACGCCACAGAGCCCGATCTTCGGCTCCTCTCATCCAGTTTCTGCCGGCCACCTTTCTCAGGTCGTCACTCCACCTGGCCGGTGGGCGTCCTACACTACGTTTGCTAAGACGTGGTTTAGGACCGGTCTTTCGAGAAATGTGACCAGCCTATTGCCACTTCAGCTTGCTAATCCTTTGAGCTATGTCGGTGAGTTTGGTTCTCAGGCGGATTACCTCATTTCTGATTTTATCCTTCAGAGAAACCCGAGCATAGCTCTCTCCATAGCTCGCTGAGCGACTTTAAATTTGTGGACAAGTCCCACTGTTAGTGTCCATGTCACGGCTCTATAAGTCATAACTGGTAGGACGCACGCATTAAAGACTTTCATCTTCAGGCACTGTGGAATGGACGACGAAAATACCTGACGAAGTTTTCCGAATGCCGCCCAGCCCAACTGAATTCTTCTGTTGGCTTCCCTATTGAAGTTGTGTCTCGGTAGACACAACTTCAATAGGGAACTGCAGAGTTTGCCCGAGATAGACTTATTCATTAACAACTTCGAGGGGTTCACCATTGATGACTACAGGTTTCGGGGTAATAACATCGTTAAACATTGTCTTGGTCTAAGTTCCTCCCGAGACCGATTTCTCGAGAAGCATGAGCCAGGCCGTTCAGCATTCGCAGAAGTTTCTCCAGCGATCCAGCTGATTATACTCTTCTGACTTCTGTATAATCTGCCTCACTCTGTGTATGTGGTCTGTGGTACCAAATCCTCTACCAAACCCGGCCTGCTCCGGAGGCTGAAACTCGTCAAGACTTCTTACGAGACGATTTGTGATGACCCTCGAAAACAGCTTATAGACGTGGCTCAGGAGTGAGATGGTGCTATAGTTTTTCAGGAGGGTTTTATCACCCTTTTTTTGAAATAAAACAACTATTCTCCTGTTCCACGCCTTTGTAGTTCTCCCAGTATTCAGAGCAGAGTTAAACAACTTCTGAACCTCCTGAAGTACAAGTTTACCTCCTGACTTCAAGAGCTCCGAAGTGACATCATCCTCACCCGGGGCTTTTCCATTTTTAAGCTGTTCGGGCGCCATCTCAATTTCATCTAGGCAGATTTCTGGCAGGTCTTCCGTGTAGTGGCAAGTAAGAGTGGCTCGGGTATTCTCTGCAATAGGGCCGGGTTGTGAATCATGCAACTCGTACAAACGGCCATAGAAGTTTTCTATCTCAGCTAAGATCTCCGGCTTTGAAGTTACGGTTTGGCCACTTGAACTCCTAAGCTTTGCCAGAGATGATGCTGATGCGAGCGCTTCAGCTGCTGGGCAAACACTTTTGACCCCCGATTTTGCTCAATCGCCTTTTCGATTTGGCGTGTGTTGGAGCATCTAAGGTCACATCGCACCAGTTTACTAATATTACAATTGAGCGCTCGCTTTGCTGACGGCGTCGCTTGCATAACGTTCCGTCTGTTCTCCATAAGCTGGAAAGTCTCAACCGAGAGCTTGGACTTCGGGCCCGTGCGTTGCAGCTGGCAAAACTTCACGCCCTCTTTCTTTAGGACTCCCACCACTTGTTGGAGACCTTCGTCTACGTCCTCTGTGGTTTCCAAAGCAGCGAATCGATTTTGTAGGTGGAGCTGAAACTGCTCTGATCCCACAACGGTTTGAAGCAGGTTAGGACTTAGCGTAGACTTCATCATTCGACATCTTTCCAGCTTGTAGTTGATATTGAGAGAGCCTCGGACAAGTTGGTGATCGCTACCTGCTAATCACTGAGACCTCTCTGAATATGTGATTCTTGTCCGTAATAATGAAATCGATCTCATTTTTTGTCTCGCCATCGGGACTTTGCCACGTTTTTTTTTCTTTGTGGCTGTTTCTCAAAGAAAAAGTTTAATATGTACACCAAGAAATTGACAAGCAAATTTTGAAATGTATTTTCAAATGTCGGTATATTGGTATTTTAGGTCTTGGGGAAATGACCACGCGTGCGAAGCTGCGGGAACAGCTAGTGTGGAACTATAATAACACATTACAAGCCCTTGGTGACACTACTACCACAGTACATATATTAGTCTTTCCAGAAGACTAATATATGTACTGTGCTACTACTACTACTACTACTAACCGTCTACTAACTAACGATATGATTGTCTTTTGTTTCAGATTTACATTATCAGCCAAGGCCACCCGCTCCGGAAGGTAAGAACATAATAAAATTCTATGGGTTTTTGTTTAAAATTAAGTATTTCAGTAAAAGCCCTGCCAAGATGAAAATGAAAAATTCTGCCTAATTTTTTACACACCCTAAACTTAGCATTAAAGTTTACTGTAATAATAACTATTGTATGTATAATAAATAATAGTGTGTGTGTGTGGTATAAATATGATCATTTCCAATCTGCAAATATTCAATCCAATGCTTTGACATTGAATCCGGTTGTAGCCAAACTTCACTAAGTTATAAGGCCTGCTTAATGATAATGATGATAATAATCTTGTGTTCTTGATATCTAAAAACATACATAACTACATACATTCACGAAATTTGGTACATTTGTTTAGATACCCATACACTCGTAAGCTCAAATAAATAAACATTAATTATTTAACACATACGCGTGAACTTGATCACCTCCATTTTTGAAGCTTTTATTCCCGTATGCCACCCAATTTGCCACCGGAGTAGCCAACGCCATTAAATCAGTTCACTTGCCACCGAGATGGCCAACGCTACTAATAAATACATCTGGCATTATTTGAAACTTTTTAATCAATGACAATTAACTTATAAAATAATCATTATATTGATGGCGTTGACCACTCTGGCGAAAAACATGGCGGGTGGCATATGAAACTAATGTCCAATGTAATGGAGGGGGGGGGGGGGGGAATGAAACTAATTTAGTGGCGTTGGTCACCCCGGTGTCAGTCAGTAGTACTGTAAGCATTGATGGTTTTCTGTAGTTTCTAAGTGGAAGCCACGTCATTTTTTCGCCTCTATTTTATAACTTTCATTACGGCACGTTTACAATCATTTAAAAAATCACACCCTCTTTCATAAATTATTTTTCTTAAGAACTTGAAGGTTTTGGCTTAGAACGGATCACTTATTTCGTCGTGCAATCTTCTCCCGCTCGGTTTACTCTGAATAACTTTACTCGTACCTAATTATATCCCATGCCGTAATTCAAGTAAAATAACTGGGGGTACATCTTCAAAGCTACAAAGAGCTTATCGTTGGTCCACAATCCACATATGTAGTGCGGGTGACATGCCAACTAAGTCGGGCGCACAGAATAATAAATGTAGACAGTACCAAAGCTACGCTGTTGTTGGAACAAAGTTCAGACACGGCTGACGTGAATTGCATAGCAAAATATACTGATAGCTGAAAGTTAGCTTAAACGGAACCATTGAACTCGTGCTCAGCTATTCTGATAAAAATAGACGGACGTTCTCATTCAGATAGGATACTGAATAGTTAAAAGACTTTCAATGTCACGCAAATCGATAGTATCATCGTATCCATAAAAAGATCGCTTGACAAGCGAGGATTTAATAACTACATTATGTTTAAATATCATATGGATGATCGTTTTCATTCAGATATAACCCTGAATCAATAAAAGGCTTTTAATTTAATAAGTCCATGTATATGACTTTCGGAAATTCAATGACTATGTGCTAGTCAACGTAAGTCAAAACTAAATAAATATAAATACATATATTCGGGACAATTCCACACCAATTAATTAGCCCCAAACTAGGATACCCTGTACTATGGACACTAGATAACGGATAAACATACATAGTTACAAATATTACATCCATGACTCAGAAACAAACAATTCTGCCCATCACACAAATGATTGCACCTTGCGGGATTAGAAACCGCGACCATTTAATTTAGTTGTTACGGTCACTAGTCACTGACCGGTTGGTCGTCCTATAAAGCAAACAACTGGATGCATATAGCAAACAAGGCAATACAAGTAAACGAGCGCGTTAGTGAAGGTGTCAAGTACAGTCATATGTATGGAGATTTTACACTGGCGCACACTGTGTCTGGTGTCTCGAGCCAACAAAATTGCTTTGTCTGTGAGACTTTGGAAGCATCCCGCATTATGTGGGTGCGAGTAACGCCGTATATTCCGTCGTGTTATTATTTTCGTCCCATTTCTTTGAAACGCTTTGTTTAAGCGGACCGCAGTGAATTGTGGTTAAATTATTTATGCTTGGGGCACCTGCTTGTTTTCTCTGACCTCTGGTTGTGGAAACATTGGTTTGTTAATATAGTTGCATTCAACATCATAATCATCATCATCATCAGCGCGTATTCGTCCACTGCTGGGCGTAGGCCTCTCATTTTGAACGCCAAAGAGCCCGAATTCTGGCTCCAAAAAAAATGCATTGATAATATGTTTCTCGCTGAAGTTTCCAGGTTACAAGCAAACACACAAAGTTTTACCTGACAGGTTCCCATAATATGACGTGCTTCGGAGGGCACGTTTAGCAGTCGGTCCCAGTTGTTATTGATTAATAGCAGTCGTTAAGCCAAGTCAGAGGCCCTCGGGCGGCTTGACAAACTCTGACACCATATATATATACACATATATATGCAGACAGACAAAAATACCTACCTATATAGGAATATCACACTGAAGTTATTGAGCACCCGTAATCCGTATAAAAGGTAAAATAGGTTCTCTCTTTAGTAGGACGGTAGTGATATTATACTGATCTAATCAAACAGAGATTTTACTCCGTTGGTAATGAAGCCAAAACCAGACTATGACCTTTTCATATGCATCGACAATAGACTTACAAATTTATACAAATTTAAGTCTAACTTTACACATATTTTTTTTACTGAATTACGTCCGCAGCTACAACCATTATAATTATTTTGTCATGTAGCTTTTTATGCAAAAACAGTAGCTATTGAAATATTTCTCATAATTATCTATATTAGGTATACTAACCTCAGTTTAATGGTTTAGCCCCACGCCCCGCTACAATAGTAGCACGCATGTGAGCGCTAAACTGGTTTTTACCTTTACCAAGCTAGTGCTTGCTGGGGGTTAAGCACACGAAGTCATGTTCATACATCTTATATCATTATTGTACCATCTCATATATCCATCGCAACGAATATACGTTCGGATAATGCGGATAATTTAAACAGCTTTCGGAACCAAAAAGGCGGCGCGGTGAATTTCCTAATTTTCTTCCATTCACAAGGCATCCGCCATCATTTTTATCTCCCTCCCCTGTCTCCATTTATCTCGGGCTTCTTCTACAGCTATTTCGCCTTCTTACATTTTGTTTGTTTCTTACAAAATTGTTATTTCCGAATGCTTCTTTTCTTTAAGCGGATTCGTTGACAGCTTTTATATGAAAGCCGAGGAAATGAAATCGCGGATGAATTCGGATACTTGACCTCTTTCGGGAGACAAATGCGATATTAAAAACGATTTTGTCACTGATTATGTAACTGTTGATGTCAAATAGATATGATTTTTTGCTATATGATTTATTTACCTTCCTCCAATCTATATTCATTTATACCTAGTACGTATTATTGATTTTGTTAATTTTATGCACAAACTGTCGTTTTAAGTTCAATGGATTTTGTTAAAGTTATAGTCTCGTCAATAATTATATTAGTTTATGAAACGGTTGCATAAGGGGGGCTGTAAAAATAGGAGTGTGAGTTTAAAAAATACCTAGTTATGTGCTGTTTCATACAGTACTTTATCTACACATATGCAATAGGAAGGTACCTTTCTATTTTTAATAAAAAACATTTGGCGTAATATTTTCTTGATTTTGCTGGTAAAATATTGTTCGTAATTTTCGTTCCTATTTTCATAATCTGAGGTGGAGTCAAATTCTCCTCAGTATTACTGCTGTCAGTCATTTTTTCTCAGAATAATACTTTTGACCAACAGTAAAATAAGTCTAATGCAAAGGCGCGCACATGCGCTCTAGTACTCGCCGCCATAGATAATAAACAGCTACACAATTAAAACCTCTTTTGTACGGTCAAACTGTACAATTATGTTTTTTTTTGCCAAATCCCCCATTTTTCGGGGCCATAACTGTGCTCTAATGAAAAATAATTAAATTATAGCATTGTTTAGTCCAAAAACAGTGTTATAATGTATGTTTTTCTTATTAGCTAAGTGCCGTGCGTAAAGTGTGTCATTATGCCACAATTTTTGAGTTCATAATCCGGATTTTACGATATGAGTGTAGACAAAATTCTTTACAATTTTCTTGTAATAAATAAATACAACACTGTTTCAGGACCAGCAATATATAATACTGTTATCTACAACCTGCAGACGCTTATAACTTTAAAAACGAGAAGAAAATTCTAAATTAACTTTTACTATGCCGCTGTGTGACTTCGCACCCGACAATCTGCTCAGAATATTAACTAGGCGATAGAAATCGCTGATCCCTGACGCCAGCTCCAACACAATGCTGTGGCAAAACGGAACTTCGCATCTTATTTGGTCTTCCTTAATAATTTAGTCACGCTTTCGACTCCCCAGGTAGAAAATTGGAAATTGTGTCATCCTTAGCGGAGTTCCGCGAAGAATTATGTCTTCTTTAAAAGAATTTGCTTTTCACTTGCGTCACAGGATATCAATTTCATTATTCTTACCTACGCATAGCAGGCGAAGCGTGAAAATCAGTATATTTTTCTTGAGCCAGTGAACATACTTCATTCGTTGTCACAAAATTAGATAGGTGATCCAATCCTAACATCCAAAATTGATCAAAATCAATTGAGTTATGAGGCGACCGGAGCCTATCAAGCCTTTTATCGTGGGCTGTGCAAAAATTGGTTGGTTTTTCGGTAAAGAATAATAGCTCAATCAACTTTACAGTGTAGTATCTGTGTCATGGGAGATAGAAACACAATTTGGAGGGTCCGTGTGATATGTGGGATGTTACAGTTCCATTAAAAATATTAGATAGAGATGTGAATTTTTCAGTTGTTTTTTTTTTACTTGCAGAGGCTTGTGAAAAGACTTTTTGCCGGTGGGGCGCGGAGTGTGTGTCCCTTGGGGATGGACGTGCGCACTGCGCGTGTCCTGCCAGTTGCCCAACGTCACCGGCACCAGTGTGCTCGACCGCGGGCCGTACTTACCGTAACCACTGCTACTTAAGAAAAGAAGCCTGCGAAAGGAGACTGAACTTACGCGTCAAACACGAGGGCGAATGTGGTAAGTATCGTTTAACGGTGATTAATGATTTCAGCGCTACAAACGATTTGTGACAACGAAATTCAAATCAATAATGACAACATTTATTAATGATCGTTTTCATGACACGCGTACTGGTGTGGCCGGGATTACAATTTTCATGTTAGTATTATCGATTGAATCAAGTTTTGTAAATAATTTGTATGGAACTTGTCTAAACCATTTCTTTTGTACAGAATCTGGAGATCCATGTTCTGGTGTGCCGTGTCCAGTAGGAGCTAGATGCGTTCCTACATCGAATAATGCGGAATGCCGTTGTCCAAGGAGTTGTCAAAAAAGGAAATCAGTGTGTGGCATAGACGGAAAAGAATACGCTTCGCCATGCCATTTAGACAAACATGCGTGTGACAATCAATTGAATATAACTATCAAATACCATGGGAAATGCGGTGAGTAAAGTATGAAACTATAATAATTTACGAAACATAACTAAAATTACACGAATGTGTTGTTAAATTGGATTGACAATTAAATAGTAGTTCGCAAGCATTCCCTGCAAGATTGTTTATGTTCTGCACTGCAGTTTGTGTATCAACTATGCATAATACTAGCACAGTAGGTACACATAATCCATAGGTATGCTAGATACTAGCTCCCTAAAAATCACAACTTCACAAGTAAACAGTTTTAATGAGAATCAAGTAATTGAAACAAATGAGCGAGCATTGTTGATCTCTTGAGAAATAAAAGGAACTCATTATGGAGGTTTCCTTTCTTAATTGCAGAAAAGTGGGTTAAGATACAAAGAGGGTTCTCTCAGCTCTAGAAATACGTGACTGTTTGTGCCTAAATAAAAACGGTTTTCGTAAACAAACGTGATTAAAATTTGATGCGGGACCATATTCCCTGAGTCCATCCATCATGCTACTTCCTCGCATTACCTGAGTTATCGTAAAAAAGTTATCAAGTAATATTTTCTAAGCACTGAAATATAATAATATTTTTTTCCCATAACTTCCCGAAATTATGTAGGCCCGGGCACGTAAGTAAATTACCCGAACTCCTGAAAGTTACACAAAATCTACGCGTTATATTTTCATACACAAATTCGGGAATTGGGTCGCCCGCTTTCTTTTTCATAAAAGTAATTTAATCTCGTTGCTCATGTGGGTACTTACGTTCGCTAACCCTTTTCAACTTGTCCCAGAACATTCGATCTGAACTAAATTTGAACAAGACCAAATGCCCGCACATTCCGACATCCTTTGTGAGATTCTCTATTTACATTACTAGCTTCGCTTTTGCGCTTTTATTGAATTGTTTCACATTTTATGTCGCTTGTTCTTAGTTTGTCGGCATTGTTCTTAGTTTGTCGGCATTGTTCTTAGTTTGTCGGCATTGGTCAGTTTCTAAGAATTCAGGAGCGTTTTCATGGTACTCAACGTTTCTATCAATCTACTAAGACATTTACAGTCATACGACACTGATGCTTAAATCTATTGGTTTGTATATTTATTTATTTTTAATCAAGTTAATTCAATCAATCAAGTTTATAAAATTAATTTAAGAAAATATGTGTTCAATTTTATTTATTGTTAAATTAGTATAATTTTTTCTTCTTTAGTGTTTGCGCGCAGCTAGCCACAACTGAAGCTAAACAGAAGTTTTTTAAGCCAATAAAATAATTACTCGTCCGTGCGGTTTTTTTTTTTTATATTAACTTTCCATCCTCATTGAATTTTTGAGATACAAGAAGCTCTGTAGTTGTTTATGTTGTGGGGTTGTGTATTATAAAAACTGGACCAGGATTAATGTCAAATTCCTAACAGTGTCAACTGTTTTTTATTGCGTCAAGATCCCACACAGTAAGAAAAGTTTGTAATTATTTTGTATTATGTTGCCGTAGATCCCTGCTCAGAACACGAATGCGTTGACGGGGGCGTGTGTCAGCTGAACGAAGTTCGGACTCCAGTGTGCAAGTGCGGGCCGCAGTGTGATTTGATTGTGCGGCCCGGGTCCGCTGTCTGCGGCTCCGACTACAAAGACTACCCCAGCGAATGCGCTCTGAGGAGAGAGTCGTGTCGGACGCGACAGCAGCTTACAATCGCTTACAGAGGAGAATGCGCTTCAGGTAATCATCAAATTTGGTAAGCATATTGGGATAATGTGAATCCACTATATAGATCCACTATATATATAAGCGAGGTGCAGGCAGTGTATTTTCCACGTCTGTACGAGGACTACGATAGAGGGAGCAAGAACACGTGGAAAAAGACAACCTTTCCAAGTTCACACTTACAGTAGGTACACATTTAAATCACGTCGACATATTTGCGAAGTGGAGGAGATCAATAAAATATGTTTACTTGATTCACAGAACATAACATTAAATTCGAGTACAATAATAAATATAATGTTACAATTTGTGCACCAATTTTTATTAAATGTAGGTACAACTACTCATTTTCCCAAATATTTTTTTGAGCTTATATTTATTTAAACTTTGACAAAGGCCATGCAGATACGCCAAAATAAAAGGTATTTTTTTAAAGAATATGTCTCGGTTACATTAGACAATTCAGCTTAGTAGGTTAAATCCTGGGGAATACTAAAATGTATGTTGCATATTGTCAAACTAGGTAACAAATAAAAAACATATCTATAGTTAGCGAGCTATTGATATCGAAACATCCACAATCGCTTATGCGAAGACATAACAACTCTTCTCGTAACCTTGAGCTTTTCGGATGCGGGAAGATCATAACCCGGGAAAGCTACTACAATTTTTTTTATGCGGTCCCGCGTTTGTTTTTATTGCGCGGATGTTGCCAGACCCAATTTATCGCATTATTGCCAGTTACAGAGAAATATTTGGGTAAATCGTAAAGCGAATATTCCAAGCATCTAATGTGAAAAAACATCTCGTAAACATGTTTCTTATAGGGGCTTATAAATATTTTCGATATAAAATATTTTCCATAATATCTTTGCGAGCTTTACTTGTATATAGGATTTCTATTCATACGTTGTTCCAGTTGTAGTGGAAAGTGATGTTATTAATCATGGTATAATTGTCTTAATTTTTTGTAAACTTTCCTAGTTATTAATAGTTTTTACAAGTCGAGATTATACGAACTGAATTCTGATAATGTTTTTTTTTATAATAAAGTTGTTATTCCACCCGAATTCCGACCGAGATCTCTGAACAAATACCTTTGCCGATGGGGCGTAACTGTGCACGACAATGCTTGGTTTAAAGTGCCAGCAAATAAACGCATGAAAAGAAGCGAACGCAATAACAATACCTTACCATGCAGGGGCACGGAGCTCTCAAACCTCTGCACACTGTGCAGCTGGTCCTGCCTTTATTTTTAGCCATCAGCGGAAGTGCAGTAAAAACCCCCGAAACAGTGATGCTGCTCAAATCATGGTCCATAGATGTGAAAGGCTAACGATAATAATTCCACCCATTGATGCTATTGGAATTTATATAGCTAGATTTTAATTTGCAAAACGATAAAACTTCATTTTGAATCTCAAAAACAATGTAGTTTCCAAGGGGTAGAAGGGAAATTGCAGAAGATATCTAAACCTTAATTAATGTATTTAAATAAAATGAGTGCTTCATAATTTTGAATCTTGATCTTCCACCAACTTCTATGCGTAGTAGGATTCAGCTTCGGGCCATTATTCCTTTCGCCGTATTCGCTTCATGACATCTACATATATATTTTATTTTTAAATGATGTAAGTGATCGCGCCAAAATTATGTTTAATAAATCTTCGATAAAAGTGGACGTATTTCTAATGTAACGGTACGCACAATCAAAGAGAAGAGAGGAAGGGAAAGACGGGACATGCAGCACATACCTCGAGCAGGGCGAAGCCCGGGCACAGTCAGGAGTCCAGACGAACAGCGGCGGCACCGCGCGGACGCACCACGTGCGAGACGCACAATCCCGGCTCTCCAGAGCAACGTCTCCAACTCTTCAACGCACTCGCGAATTGGGCGATCACAGAATATTTTTACAAAACCACAATGGCGTTAAATACAATCAGGAAATCAGTTTTCCGGCGGGATTCATATAGCGAAGAATCCAACGTCGTCTCAGAACTATGACACGACGCGAACTATCTTGACAGCTAACTGCTGCCATCCATTCTGCCGGTGGTGGCGCACCCGGCGGCATTCGGTAATGCTTGCATGTGTTTTGGGTAGATGGAAAAAGGTAATAAGGATCGTACCATTCAAAATATTAATAATTATTATATATTAAATACTTTGGCGTCACCAGTAAGAAAACCATGTTTTCTTCAAATATTGCCCTGCAATATTATTATTTATTCTACAACCTACTATTGTAATCTGAAATTAAATCTTTATTCGAAAATACGAGGAGCTAACGTTATTGGTCCAAGTTAAGAAGATATTTTGTTCTTATAGAAGTAATTGGATACAAGCATTAGACCCTGAAGATATTGATCATCATCAGCCTATATCCACTGCTGGACGTAGGCCTCTCTTAATGCACGACACTGAGCTCGGTCTTCGGCTCTTCTCATCAAAATATATTGAAGATATTGATATGGGAACGACATGATTGTATTATATGTACATACGGATAACTTCATAGTCTGAAACGTTTACCTATCTAGTTTAATTATAAAAGTTATTCAATTAACACATTAAATTATTGGTCAATTCAATAAGTTGCACCGTTCTAAGATTTTAAATTACAAACTGCATCATTTTCCTTTGTAAACTATCTATATATTTCCACTGTGGTTTTATTTTAACTTCCCATTTTATTAAATCTGATGTATCTACCTAAATAAGCTCCATAGCATAGAAAAAATATATATACTCCAATACCATAGTGAAAATTTGAAAGTATCAGCTTTTTTCATATTATCCAGATGGCATTACGTACTCAGGACATTTTCCAATATATCCTCTCAATTTTAGCTGCTACTTGCTTTCTATTGCAGTAAGTAGTTGTTTTTCCAACTCATCAGGATAATATAACCGTTGAAGAACATTCACGCTATCAAACTATATTGACCCTGAGTTTTAACGCTGCTTATATTTTTCTATTAGCTCAACATCCATGCGACTCAGTGAAATGTGGGGTCCGAGAACATTGCACACTCGACGCTCGCGGGGTCGCCGTTTGCGGCTGCGGTGCGGAATGCGAAGAGATCGTGCGGCCGGTGTGCGGGACAGATGGACTAACGTACGATGGTTCGTGCTTTTTGGAGCGAGCAGCGTGCCTTGAGAACAGAGATATCAGAGTGGCCTATATGGGGACTTGTGGTGAGTGTAATGATTAGATTATTGTTAAGTCGCCAAAGAATGACGTATACAAAAATTGCAATTTGTGTTGACGGACTTACATACATTATTTAATGTTGACTAATCATTTATTTTTTTACTAGCTGTGCTCCAGAAAAATGACCACGCGGGATTTTTTTCCTTGTATAAGGATCCTGTGGTATGCCAGAACCAAAAGTACCAAAATCATCAAACTTCGTTCAGATGTCAAATGTTTGTATAACGATTGCTCGAATTCTACTCATCAGATTGAGATACTAAGTACACCAATTTATAAGACAAACTTTAAGCTATCCCACAATGAAAACCGTATCGTAATCGGTCCAGTAGTGTTTACGTGATGCGCGAACAAATAGAAAGAAAAGAATAAAAAATAAACTTTTTCTGTAGTTTTTTTAGTACCTTATAGACCATTCTTTGAAATATCTTTTTAGTATATTTTTGAACTTACTGCTTTATTTTAGGTATACATATATAGATAAGTGGAAATAAAACCTTCAGGAAAATTTAACCACAATGAACATTTTTCTTAAGGTGTAGAAAATCCTTGCGCACGCGCTTCTTGCCCTTGGAGCGGGGCATGTATCGCACGAAACGGAGCCGCGCAGTGCGCTTGTCCCGTATGCGATGCCACATTAGCCCCAGTCTGCGCGTCTGATCACAACACATACGGCAGCGAGTGCAAAATGCGCATGCATGCATGCCAAGAGGGGTTAAAGGAGGGAGAGTTAAAAGTGCTGTATAATGGAACTTGTCGTGAGTATTTAATTCCTTCATATTTATTACATTCTTGATGCTTGTTATGTAATTTAGATTTGAAATCTGATGCACCAAAAAACATGTCAGGCTGAAACGAGAGCCACGTGTTTTGCACAATGAAACATTTTACGTGTATGTGACCGTTTCGCGAGTCTCTGTTGGACCTGTTAAGGCCATCCTCAGTGAACTATTTTGGTAGAATTGACCTCAAAATTTCTATTTCACTTCTTAATAAGTATGGTTTCTCACAAAGATCAGACAAAAAATGACCATTTGTTAAATAAAAACGTATAAGCCAGTAGTAGAGCAATTTTCCTTGCAAATGGGAGGCGTAGTAATGATTTTCACATATGTTGTTTAGGTCTAGACTCTGATGAAATATCCAAGTTTTCGACCTTTGGGGATTGGAGCGTTAGCCGCCATCTTGAATTGAAGGGGCCAAAATTAAATTTATTCTATATAGTTCTTTAACAGTTAGCTGTATGGCAAAAGTGTCTATAAAAAGTATAAAGAAGATAATATTTTCTAAAATAAAAGGTCAGGCACAGTTATGCATAAAAAAATAAGAAAATTGTGTTTTTTGATGAAAAACTGAGCCTGACCTTTTATTTTCGAATCAAAATAAAATTCCAGAAACACGTGTAAGTTTATTTTATTTCGGGAGCTTAAATTCAAAATTTCGACAATCTAAATTTCAATCGTGTCTTCAAAATAAAAGTATTTTGTTACAACTTTGACCCCCTTCTTAAACCCCTTGAAATGCGTTTTTTTTAATTCATATTTTTGTGTACGTTGTAATCTCTTTATAAACATACTCTCCAAATAGAAAGTCTCTACATTCAGCGGTTAAGATTAAACGTTGTTCCGGCATTGGAGCATTTTTAGTAAAGATGTGTTTCGCTTCTTGTAACTTTTTACCTATGAGACTTAGAGAACATCTGTGAATGCAAAAAATGTTGCAAATATTATCTTCTTTATACTTTTTTAGTTATTTTTGCCATAAAGCTAACTGTTAAAGAACTATTTAGAAAAAGTCAAATTTTGGCCCCTTCAATTCAAGATGGTGGCAAACGCTCCCACCCCTCAAGGTTGAAAATTTGTATTTTTCGTGAAGACTTCATAACTAAGCAATACTAATCAAAACATCTTCTAAACCACCATTTGTAGGGCAAAGCTTCATATTTTCCCCCAATGACTGGCCTAGTAATAACAGTATGAAATTGATTTAATGAAAATATCAAATTATCATTCATACTAAGAAATTATCCACATTGAAATATGTAATTTAAAGTATCTTACGCTGTGGATCTTAGGATGATATAAATTAAATAATTCCATCCGAGAAAAATTGCTATCAATTTCCAGCAATAAAAATATTACCTTCTTCTGATTTTGACAATAAATGGCAGACGGGATTCTGTTGAAATATAAATTATTTCGTGTTGTTTTAACAAGTGTGCTTCTTTGGAAATGAGATGCGATAAAATAAAATCTCGACGTCGACCATTGATGAGGAAAAGTAGGTTGCCTGCGTGTTGTTTCGCAATTTTTGGGAAATTTAGGTGCAAATAAAAACTGTGGGATGGTAAGATAAACATCGAGATCCTGGTTTGTTTGATTAGACAAACAGTGGGCCGTTCTGAAAAGTTACGCTATTTGATTGATTGGAAAAATGAGCCACGATCTTTTTTATACTTATTGCAGCCTCTATTTGTTTTAACTTGTTCATTCTCTAGTTTTGACTCAACTGACGTCTCTATGATTGCGCGCTGAAATGTAAGTGGCACAATGACATTGAAGCCGACGTGGATATATGAACCAGATTTTATTATTAAGAAGCCGGGCTCTTGATTATAAAAACCATATTTGATAGACACTCACCGAGTCTTAGGAGTTTAATGAAATTTCTAATGGCCTTTTAGTTTACGATTAATGTTATATATTTTAAAGGTGATATTTAATTTAATAAATTTATGAATATTTAATAAATTTATAAATATTTAATAAATGTATAAATCAATATCTTCTGTTCTAGTAAACTTTCTACCAAACATAAGGGTTATCCTTTTCAAAGTTGTTTTTTAGACTTCATTGATTTTATCTTGTGCCAAAGGAGATAATTTAGTTATTCTACCCTCGTGTTTGATAAAAATAGAACCATCTTGACGTTATAAAATCTTATGCAAATGCATGAAAGTTCTTCACTTAGCTTCATTTCGTAATACCGTTTGAGAATTTTATTATTTTTAGGTGGCAGCATTGATAATTCTGAATTTTAACAAACAGCAAAATTTTACATTACTATGATACCTTTAAAAAATTACTAAGATCACAAATTGTGACATGTTATCCTTGCATTGGTCCTTATACTATTTTTTTTTCTTTTTAAAATTATATATAGATGAATTATATAATTATATCTACTTACCGAATAATTTGATGGTTATTTCTTGTGCAGAATCTTGTGGCGATATCGTGTGCTTGGGAGGCGGTGACTGCGTCGTTTCGTCAGACTCAGGGAGACCAGCCTGTCAATGCAATCACAACTGCACAGAAGCTCAGGTAAGAAAGAAAAACAGAAAGAAAAAACATATATCTGACACAAGAACACAGAAAAAAACAAGCATAATAACAAAAAATAGTGACGGATACAAATTCAAAAAATCAAAGATAATAAAAATCTGTCCAGCAGTTCTTGAGTTATAAATAGTGTAAGTAACACGGATTTCTGACTTTCTGTTATATACATATATATATATGTGTATTTATATATATATATATATATATATATATAATATAGATGTTATATCTCCAACTTCTTAAATGTTTCTGCTCTCCTCGTTCAAGTTTATGAGGAGGAATACTCACTTTTATTTAATAACTTTACTTGTCAAAATTATATCTCCAACTTCTTAACTGTTTCTTTTCTCCTGGTACTTAGAAATACTTTTTTTTAATATAATCACACCATTTCATGTTCATGGGGAGATAAGTATACTCACTTTTAATAACTATAGTTGTCAATTTTGTATATCCAATTTTTTAAGTTTTTCTGCTCTCCTAATACTTAGAAATACATTTTTTAAATATAATCACAGTACTTATTTAATGTTCATGGGGAGGTATACTCACTTTTAATAACTTTATTTGTCAATGTCATATCTCCAACTTCTTAAGTTTTTCTGCTCTCCTTGAACTTAGAAATATATTTATTGAATATAATCACACCATTTAATGTTCATGGAGAGGTATAATCACTTTTAATAACACACTATTTGTCAATTTTGTATCTCCAACTTCTTAAGTGTTTCTGCTCTCCTGGTACTTAGAAATACATTTTTTGTTTTGTTTTTTTTTTTTTTTTTCAAACCTTAAAGAAAACGATACTACTTTTTTCCCCTATTTCGGAATCAAAAGTAGCCTTATGTGTTAATCCAGGATATAAGCTATCATGGTACAACACTTCATCCAAATACGTTCAGCTGTTCGAGCGTGAAGGAGCAACAGTGTGACTTAAGTTTTTCTGCTCTCCTGGTACTTAGAAATACATTTATAAAATATAATTACTACTAAAATATAATACTATTTAATGTTCATGGGGAGATAAACTCACTTTTAATAACCTAATTTGTCAATGTCATATCTCCAACTTCTTAGGCGTTTCTGCTCTCCTGGTACTTTGAAATACTTAAAAAAACACATGTTCATGGGGAGGTACACTCACTTTTAATAGCTTTATTTGTCAATGTCATATATCCAACTTTAGGTGTTTCTTTTCTCCTGGTACTTAGAAATACTTTTTTAAAAATAATCACACCATTTGATCTTCATGAGGAGGTAGGTATAATCACTTTAAATAACTTTATATTTCAATATTATGTCTCCAACATCTTAAGCGTTTCTGTTCTCCTGGTACTCAGAAATACTTATTTTAATATAATCACACCATTTAATGTTCACGAGTAGCTAAGTATACTCACTTTTAATAACTTTATTTGTCAATTTTATATCTCCAACTTCTTAAGTGCTTATGCTCTCCTGGTACTTAGAAATATGTTTTTTCATATTTTTTTTTAGTTTTTTTTTTCTAGTCTTATAGAAAACGATAATATTTTTTTCTCCTATTTCGGGATAAAAAGTAGCCTATGTGTTAATCCAGGATATAAGCTATCCTGGTACCAAATTTTATCCAAATCCGTCCAGCGGTTCGAGCGTGAAGGAGCAACAAACACACACACACACACACACACACAACAAACATACAAACTTTCGCATTTATAATATTAGTGTGATTAGTGTGATAATATGTAGGTAAGTACATAATATTATACAACAAGTATTTATTTCAGTAAAAATATTAAAATGAGTATAGAAATAAGCAATTAATGTTTATAAAGTCATTACTCTGTAGTTGCAACATATAAAACAAAGTTTTTAGGCATTCATATAAATAGATATGGAAGTTGTATGTCGTTTTTTACTCATACGTTTTGTATTAGTTTGTTTAGAATAACATTCTAATCTCGTACATTATTTAAAAGCGGCAACTTTTCAAAGTTATCTTGGTTAAATGTTGTTTTGCTAAGTGTGTTTACTAATGCTTTGACAGTTATTTTAATGTTTGAGTTTCAATAGTAATTTAGGGTTCTGTGGTCAAAAAATAATCCTCATAGTTTCGTTATGTCTGTCTATCACAACCAGTTTGTAAGCCACATTCTATCACTTTTTTACTTTTATATATATATATATTTTAATCATAAATAATGCCGGACTAAAATTGAAATGGGCAGAACATTTGGCAAGAAGGGATGAAAATAGGTGGACCAAGGCAGTTACCGAATGGTATCCAAGACAAGCGCTATGACCTCGAGGCAGACCACCCACCCGATGGTCAGATGATATTGTGCATTTACACATTTAGCATTTAGCTTTAGCACAGGACCGGAAAGACTGGCCCGAACGAAAAGTGGCCTGTACTCAGCAGTGGATGGATACGGGCTGATTAGATAGATAGAGAGATAGATAAATAATGTGCTCCAAGCCGAACAATTTTTTTTCTTTTTTTTTTGTCTCGGTCTAGGGAATCGTTTGACCACGATCTCACCTGATGGAAAGCGGTCAGCGGTGGTCGAAGGTGTAGCACGCTTGCCTAGTAGATACCTATTCACTCTTGATTTGAACACACCTGGGTTATATTTTACCGGAAACACTGACGAGGGAAGGGCGTTCCACTCCTTAGAAGTTCTTATAATAAATGAAGAAGCGAAACGCTTCGTTCTTGTGTGAGGTATTTCAACCACGAAAGGGTGGCGCTTTGCCGATCGTCTAGTCGTACGGTGATGGAAAGGTGATAGGGAATCAGATTGTGCAGTTCTTGTGCACACTCTCCATAGTGCAATCTGTAGAATACCGACAGGCTTGCGACCTCACGTCGATGCGCCAGACTTTGAAGCTTACTATTTACCAGAGTGTCATCTCCAATGAGGCTCATAGCACGTTAACTAAGTTTGTTTTTAAGTTTCTTATGTAAGAACCATTCTCACCTGTTGTTTCCATCAGGTGAGATCATGGTCAAACGATTGCCTAGTCCGTAATAAAAAAAAAAAGAAAAAAAAGTGAATTGATTCTTATCAGAAATAATTCATTTTCTTAAACCTCAAATTTGGCACATGCTGACCAATAAATGCGTAGTTCTTTCCGCGTCATCTATCAGCAAGTTTCATAATGATAGACTAGAATCCAACCGCAAAAACAACTTTGTTGTCGTATCACTCAAAAAAACTACTGGACTGATTGCAATGTGGTTTTCATAGCTTGGAATCCTGGCTTGGGAAACCTTAGTCCATGCGTGTTCGACAAACACTTTGCCGGTTTTTTGTGTTATCGTTATGACTCATACCAAGAAGAGTTTTATTAATTAAAAGTAGGTACTATGTTTTGAGATTTGGCTGGATCGGATTACATCATCCGTAACACCCGAACTTTGGGAGTATCTAAACTTTGGGAGTACTCGAAGTTATTTCAAAATTTTACTCTTATTTCGAGAAAAAAGCTAGATCATTCAATCGCAAGTATTTAATCCACCACTTGTGACATAAAATTTGACGTAAGTACATCTTTGGTGACGCTGGTCCTACGCACCGTGTTTTTTGACATAAGATTTTTCTAATAAGGAATACTCCATATTATTATACTTGGTAATTTTACTTGTATAAATGTAAATAAGTTACTTAAAAAACGTTATAAAACAAAGCTTTTATGCAGTAGCCAAGTCAAGGTGAAACTTAGAACGGGCTATCACAAATAAATTGGTATACAACATGTTCTGTCTGTACTGTTAACCGTTGAGGAGTTCCCTAGTCAGAACCCAACCCTGAGTGCAGCACACATGTCACATTAAAACTTAAAACCGGCTATTTTTACTCGTATTAAGACGCAAACACAAATTTTCGTGTCAGTGCTGTTGACCGTTGAAGAGTTCCTTTATCTGGAGCTAATCCTGGATGTCGATTCAAATCATACTTACTATAAAAATGCATTATCATCGGAACTGAACCAAGGTGTAAAAATTTAACTCTGTAGGATAAGGAGAAGTGTTTGTAATTCAGCTTGCAAGATCTGACCTTAACAAACATACACACATAAATACATGCAAATAAAATAAAATCTTAATAATAAAACAAAGATTTGTTATAAATCACATCTCGTTTAAATCTCTTTTTTTCATCTTTACATTTATGTATTTAGAACGCGTCGGTGTAGGTTGGTCTATCGGTAGGGGACGTGCAATGAGGAAAGTACACGAAATAACAATTGAATTCGATGGTGCATACAAAAGTAATTCGACTATTTCGAACCACCTGGTCTCATAGACATATACGTTACCAACGGCAGGTTAAAATCTGCAAAATCATTCAAGTTCCGACCGTTACCTAAACAGTTCCTGAAACCCTTCTCAACAATTCTTGAAAGAGAACCTCCCATTATAACCCGTTGGTTCCGGAAACCGGATAAACAGATTTGGAACAATACCGCTTTGAGTTATCTTCCGAGTGGCTAATTGAGATTTTCACCTTGTTTATTGTAAGGAGATTACGCCATTTGTAAGGTCTCGAAATTAATGGCATCCTAAAATTGATTAATGGAAATATAACTTTAGCAATATTGTTTTTGAGTTGCTCCATTGCATGCAACTTTATAGCAATATTTCAATCTAGTTGGCTAAATAAGTAGTCTTGTTGTATATTACCTTTCTTTTCATATCATTACTAGCTCAAGCGCCAACAGTGTATACAACTTTTTCAATGTCCAAGATAGTTAGATAGATACATAGATAGATAACTCTTTATTAAAACACACAAATAAAAATCTTACAACTAAAAAATAAAATTAATAATAAAGTGTCACAATGGGCGGTCTTATCGCTCAGAGCGATCTCTTCCAGACAACCGTGAATATAACTAGAATAAACATATATATGGACAGTAATATATATGTTTATATTGGATATGAGAACATAAAATCCTTTTTAGTTCATTATTATGATACTCGTAACTGAATTAACTGAAAATGATTAGTAAATATGAATAAGTTATGCCAATAAACATATATTTTTATCATAAACAGGCGTTATTTTCCAAAGTCTTTTATAACGAGATTTCATTGTTGCAGTTTTGAAAGATGTCTCTGAAAACTATTTATTTAACTTAGACAAATTTAGAATGCATCGTCAAAGGCATTCACAGTACTAACACTTTAAACCTTGTAACTTTTGATCTTTCTCCAAGAGCATAGTTGAGCGAAGTACTTACCTACTGTACTCGTAAATGAATACTAGCATTAATCGGGGGCTGTGCAAACGTTTTGTTTTGAACTAGCTGATGCCCGCGGCTTCTCACGCGTGTTTATTTCTCTAGGTTAAAAGTACTATTTTATGTGCTATTCCAGGACCTAACATACCAATATACCAACATTAGATCAAAATTCCTTCAGCCGTCAAACTTATTTTTATCGATTGCTCGGCTTCTAATCATCGGATTGAGATACCAAGTACCCCAGTATTAAAGTCAAACCCTAAGCTATCCAACAGTGAAAACTGCATCGCAATCTGACCAGTAGTTTTTACGTGATGCGCGAACAAACATACAGACAGACAAACAGACGGAAACGAATATCAAAAATGTTGTATTCTTGTTCAGTAGCTTATTTTAAGTACCCCAGACCTTTTTTTTTATTATCTTCTTTGTACAGAGTATTTCGTTCTTATTGCTTTATTATAGGTAAAGATTGTCTACTATATTTTATAGTAAGTAAGTTGCACAGCACAGAATCGAGATGGGTGGCGTACAAAGAGAAAGGCCTACGCTCAGCAGTGATGAAGTCCGTCGGATCACCTCTAAGGAACTGTTGTTGTTCTTGTTATTTCTATTTGTTTTTCCCACGCAGGAATCGGACGTAGTCTGCGGTACTGATGGCCAGACATATCCTTCACAGTGTGAGCTCGACTCGACAACATGTCGGGAACAGAGCGACTTGCGGCTCGCGTATAAAGGCGATTGCGGTAAGTTGCTGTTTTTTTCTCAGGCCCAAAATTTGCCCGTTTCGCGCGAACGTTATGAATTTTCTAGGAAAAAAGTACCTTCTGATAAATTATCACGTCTTCTTTTGTCCACTTATCAAAAAGTAAAAGAGCTCTGCGCTGGAGTCATTTTGAATCCAAGCTTTTTTGTACCTGCCACGGGAAAAAGAAATATTATTATATATTTTTCAAGGCCCCTTTTACAAAACCTGATGTTGATAACTGTGATTTGTCCCTAAGTCGCTGAATAAAGTAACTTAATTGTAATTTTTCTCAAGAATGTCTTTTACAATTTTGTTTAGTAAACATTATTTTCGAGAGGCAGCCTCCCCCTCGTAATCAAATCCTCCCTTTTCCTGTTCCTTCCCGTGGTTTATTTGCTTAATCTCTAATCTGCAGAATTTCAGTAATCGCACCGAGGTTGGTCTTTCCTTCCCGAATCCATTTAGGTATATCTCAAAAAACAAAATTCTCAGGTCGTCTGTTATGTTAACCTCAGTGATGAGCTGCGAAAATACCAGCCGGAATTTCCGCAATGCGTTATTGGAATATCATCTGTTATTAGTTCATTCAATAAGGGTACTTTATTGAATGAACTAATAACAGATGATATTGATTGATAAGCAACTGTAATAAAATGTAGCTTAAGTAAAAGTATTTGTGGGTCTGAAAAATACACAAAAATAGTTCGCATGACTATCACACGTCGCATTCCTATAATACCTTAATAAGGTCGTTATTATAGAAACGTGACAATAGAAAGCATTGCATCCTGGGGTAATGTGATGCTGAGATATCAAATTTTAGTATATTTTGTATGAAACCGCATGAGATCGCACAAACAGTTGCGAAATACTGGCCGTAAGTATGACGACTTCGTTGCACAAGTGGTTAGAGAGAGCCGTTGGAGGCGTAGTGCGGTGAGGGCGGAGTGTAGAGCAGTGTTGGCAACTGAAAAACCCACGCGTCGCTATAATACCTTAGTTCTGAAATCTAGCAGATGTCTGGGGAGCTGCAACATGAACTGCGGTCGGTATTATCGGTCGATATTCTGGCCGGTATTTTGCCCTTCTTGGAAGTCTTTAACCTTTTGGAAGTAGAAAATACCGTACAGTACTGTATTTATCAGATAGATGTCCAAAATGTTGATAATTATGTACCACATATTATTTATATTGTAATATCCAAACATTATTAACAGAATTATCCTCGTTATTTTAATTTTATCACTGAGACAGAAAAATAACAAAAATTCAATTATATGTTATTACACATTTCTCAGAAAAAACACATTGAATAAGAAACCAATGTGTTTTGAACCAATTGAATAAGAAACTTGAGTTTATTTCCCCTTAAATAACCGAAAAAAAACCTTGTTCTTCAATTGACAGAAATTAGTCACTTCCAAATGTTATAATGTAGCAAAAAATTAAAAGTACCTACTAAGACGAAACTTTTCCAACCTAAGCTTTCAATTCTGTAATTTCGATTGTTACATGGACGTATTCGATAACTTCATAATGAGACTGTCGGAGAACCAATTTCCACTATGTCTAATGCCAGACTGAAAAAATCTGATGGCCATTAGAAAATAAAATTAAAAATGCTACCATTGGTACGATAAGGTTATCCATCTTAATAAATTTGTATCGATTACATAATGGAAAAGGACTGTAATATTCAAAACCGAAGTTACGACCTCGACCTTGCTAAATAATGTATGCAAGTTATGAATAACACCCAAATACTTTCAAACAACTTGATCAATTTCATAAAACACCATTATATTTCAAAGGCTTTGTATTATGAAATAACACGAAAGTTTGAGTCACTGACACGGAAAATACTCGTAATTGTTGCGTAAACTTCGTTTCAAGAGGAATTTTAATCAAAAATTGTTATAGACGGTCATAAAATTACAGGTGGAGAGACAAGCTATCTGTTAGTATACAGTCAGCGAAGTAAATTCATACAGGCATCAAAATGTGTTCAAATAAAGTGACAGCATTGCTCGAAGAAACAAACCAAAACAGGACAATACATACTAAAAAAGTGGTGTATCTATTACCCGACTACGGCAAAGCAAGGGAAGGGTAATGAGTTTAACTGTGTATGTATGTATATAATATATGTGGGTTTCCATACCATACCACCACATACCCACAAACATTATATACATACATACATGTTCCACCATAGCCTTGCTCCCATTGGTCTGATTTTGAAAAGCGAGGTGACAATCGATTCGTCTTCAGGTATAGAGTGTCATAGGCTTCTTTTTTTTACCCGACTACGGTAAAGCAAAGTATGGGTTATGTATTATAACTAAAAACTTGATCCGATTTTGACAAGCGAGTTATCGATCGATTCGTTTTCATCGCAAAAGTGTCATAAGCAATTTTTTCCCGAACGTAGTCGGTTTTTTTTGAACTTATGTCTTATTAAACATTTTAGATGTCAAGCTAGTGTACCTAACTTTCTTTAGGAAACCTATAATATTGTACATTAATGTAAATTATTTTTATAGTATTGCTACAAGGTATCATAAAGTATTCGTTTTTTTTTGTTTTGGTTACGTCAGATTTGGATACAACTATACATTGATTTCTATAGATGTATACATTAAATTGCAGCTGACTGTACTTGTATCATATAGTTAGACAGATTATCATTCATCTAACTTAATGACGAGTTTGCCAAAATTTGATCTCTGATTAATACTGGTTAATTTAATTTGAAAATGGCAAACATTTTTTCTGGTTAATGTTGCTAAATTTACCTATATGAACTCTTGCTTTATTTATACTAATTCAAAATTCATTTTCCGATTTCCGCATCCAATTACAAAAAAAACATTTATTTTCACTTACATAGGTTACATGATAGCATATGTTGTTGTCACAGTAAACACGGGCACTGATTGATCAGTTGCTTGACCCCTGATATCTGAACTGTTCTCCAAGGATTAAAGCCCGATACCGGATTAAACCCTCCATAGCTGAACACCCGAAACCAAGTCCGATCAAGTAAATCGCCTTTGTCGTGCGCCATCGGGCTACTTTGTCTCTTGCGCTCTTAAGTTTCGTTCAATTATGGCTTATAGTAGCTTAGAGAGAGTTCAATCACTCCCGGAATTTATATTTGGAGTATTTGGTTTCGTTCGTAAGTCATTTAATTATTTCAGATGTTTTAGTTGACCCACATTTAAATTTTAGCATTATATTGAATTAACGGAGTATTACGCCGACTGAGGAGGGTTTTATATTGTATGTATATTTATTTGTACGTTTCTTTGGCGCGTCCTAAAGCCTAAACGGCTTGATGGATGTTGATAAATAAGCTATCCATTGAATTTGTCTTAATCACGACAGTGTTACAGAATATATGAAGTGTCAAAAAACTCAAAGGCGGCTTTCAGCTGCCTTATTGTATATCCGACGGAACAAAAAATAACCAAAACTTATCGTAGGTATCAAAATGTGGGACTTTATAAAACCATTCCAAAAATATATAATAATTTTACCTAAAGCAAATCTAACAGTTTGAATTCACACATCACTTTAATGCTTTTACCTAATTACCATCGGAACCTAAAGTTTATATCTAATATGTGCATGTGTTTTATGTAAGTCTTTACTTTAGGCGAAAAATTAAGTTCGTAAAAAATAACATTAACAATATATACAAAATATATTTGTTTTATATACTATCCTTAAATTAACTGAAAATATCAAACACATCAAAAAGTATAATGGCCATAACTGTTCCAGTTATTTTTCTATATCGTTTGAAATAATGGCCAAAATGGCCGCCGCGAAAAATATTTATATGAGCTTCATAATTATTTAGCCTATGGATTGTTTGTAATAAAAGTAACGTCTACGTTCAGTATGTATTAAACCCCTCATCAAAATATTTACCTACTTACAGGACCAACAATATTCTATAGGTACTTAATCTTAAAATCTTATTATGAAGCATTTTCCATTTTCCGTTCGGCATTAATCGACCGCTTTCACAAGACTTTCATTTTGCGGAGAAGTGGTAAACAATCGTTATTAAATTTGCACGGGTGTCTTCACTCGTTCTTCATTGCAGAAAAGAGAAAGCCGTTTTTTCTCAATGAACGAACGAGATAGAAAGATGAGAAGCTCGCAATTGTCCAACGTAATGACATTATCCTGTTCAGCCATTCGTTCCTTGGGAAACTTCTGGCGGCTGCTTACAAAGTCGTAACCTTGCTGGCTCACGAAATAAAACTCGAGTCTTTATTATTATTTACGGTTCACACCAATACTTACCAGCGCGGCTTTGTAAAGACTTTGAAAGTGTAATTTGGTTAGCAAAACTTCCCACGAAGATTGAAAATATAAACTTTGTCGACAGCTCTTTGCGATGGAGTGCAGTGTTCATTTGGAGCTCATTGCGCTGCTGGAGAATGTATATGTCCTACTGATTGTGCTGGAGCTGCGAGAGAGCCGGTTTGTGGCAGCACGATGCAGACTTACCCCAACGAATGTGAACTTCAAAAAGCCGCATGCCGTGTACCACCTCCAGCAACATTACACGTCATCTTTTACGGAGACTGCAAAGACAGACTAGCCGTAGTTCCACCAATTGCTATGAGTAAGTTCCCAAAGTTATACCTATAATAATAATAACTTCCACAAACTTTACTAACTTATGGGTTGCACTAACCGTAGAAACTTTATCTCCTCCACTAATGAAACTTACCCAATTTTAGGGGAAGTGATCAACACTTCCACTTAACGACATTCCCTTCCCAGATGTGATCGCTGACAAAATATTTACCATCAGACCGTCATCAAGCCAGTTGTTAGCAGTAATTCCAATAAAGCGACCCGTCCTCGATCAATTAACTAACTTTCCGCTTTATCGCTCGACTAACATGCAAATATTTGGGGATGGGTAGCTACAACCGCGATGACCACGACCGAGATGGAAGAAGGTTCGACGGATTCTTCGGCGCTCGACGAAACGGGAACCGTCAGCTCGTCGGCTTGTCGCGACATTCGATGCGACTTTGGTGCAAGTTGCGAGATTGGTGACGATGGATACCCCCGGTGTTCGTGTCTTTTTAAATGTCCACCTGACGATGAGTACTTCCCAGTCTGCGCTTCTGACTTCCGTCTGTATCCAAGTCTATGCGCTATGCGTAAAGAAGGCTGTCAGAAACAACTCGAGTTGAGACTTCGGCCTTTGGACCTTTGCAAAGGTTTGTTGCTTATTTACTAACATTAGCTAATTTTGGTTATGGTATTTTACATGTTTATTTACTGTAGAAATTTTAATCTTACCATATTAAATTATACCATACCATATTTATTACCATATTATATTATATGTTATATTCATATTTTATTATCTACAAGTCACTGATCACTTTGAAATTCGCAGTATACAAACTTCCCACACCTTATTACCGTAAAACTTTTTGTTTCTTTGCAATTCCGTTTAAAACAAAATTGTCTGCACCACAGGTATGGAAGTGAGACCTTGCGGTAGCAACAAAGCGATGGTGGATCCGACAACAGGTCTGGAAATTGACTGTGGCAACGGACCGCACCGGCAAGATTGCCCCGTCGGCAGCTATTGCCACATTACCTTAACTGCCGCAAGATGTTGCCCTAAGAGTGAGTATTACCTGCTCTCAATACTGAACGGTATTGTTTCAATTTGTACTGTTTAACATACAAACTGCCCTTACATAATAACGTGGTTGTTTATAGAAAATGTTTTTCCATCCCTTTTTTATTTAGATTGTTCATACCACATTTTCAATGTCTATGTTGTTTACGAAGTTATAGGCCACTTCACTCACATTTTGTCAACATGAAAAAAAAAACTATCTACTGTAATAGTCGTACTTTTAATACTATCTAATATATTGCACCCATTAATAGAAAGGCCGTAACTGCATTAAAGTTGATTATGAGATATTTTGAGTTTTGTCTAAAACTAATGCCGGTGATGCACTAGCTTTTGGATAAATAATCTTATTTTAACATACGTAAAAAAAACTTCAATGTATATTCTACTTTCTACGTTTTAATTACGAGTATTAGTTTTATTCCATTTTCATTTAACATGTTCCTTTATGTGTTAGCATAAACATCGTTATGATTTAGGTCATACTAAACTTAAAAGACATGGATAAGGGATTTTCATGGAAGGAAGTCGTTCTTTGTAACGACATATGTCATGAAAAGCCTTAACTGTGCAGTTAGGGCTTTTCTCGCTTAAAACTAGCTTAGGTAACGTTAGAGCTTATATTTTAAAACCACTAATCAAAGTAAATTGTATCAAAGCATATGTGCTCCTCACTCCAAGAATCGCTCTTGAGCATTGTTTTATGTACAAATGTAAGTTCATTAAGTAAAGTAAATTAAAACAAAATAAACTCATTAATTCATTATTATTTTGTAAAATTATTTTAGTATTTTAAGTTGGAATTTCAGTCAAACATAAAATTACACAAATTCCACCTAACATTATTAATGTTGTTAAACAAAATAACATTAACGTCGATCATTAAACAAATCATCTTCTAAAACCACATTTACTCATGACCCGTTCAAAATACTTTTTGAAACGACGGTTTTTCCCTTAAGCGAATCTAGATTTATCATTATGTTGTGCTAACCTAAAATACCTTAAATGAAGTAATTATGACCTTTCAGACTAACATAGTGTAAATACTAACATGAAAAGCCGTAATTTCGATATTCAGACTTAAAAAAACCTTTTTGATTCGTACGAGATACAGCTTTATGAGTGAAAATATAAGATACAATTTTCTTTGCTGATTCCAAATATTTATGTAAGTCATTTTGGATAAAATTGTTACTTACGGCCTTCCTTATTATGACGGCAGTATAGTAATCTAATCAAGACGATACGCTTTTCAATATCAACATACTTAAAAATAGTATCCACGAACACATACGTTGTTTGATACCGAGCTGTCTGCAAGTTTTAAGCTAGGATAGATACCTAACCATTCTATAACTTGAACAAAACCATTGTTGTTCCATAATATACCATTTCGTACATAATATAATTCTGGCAGCAACTGGTGATTTGTCAGGGTGAAGATACTAACGGTACGCGGCACCGTTGGTAAATTGGACACAATCACGCTACGTACTACTTTGTCAGTAGGTAACCGCCTGAAACCTTTGTCTCCCTATGTTTTGTTTTGTTTACAGTTTATAATGAACCTTTGATGTTTTGAAATTCGCGTTTAGTGTATTGGCATACCTTTACCTGTAGAACAATAGATATTTCTAGTTGTTGATTAGTCTGGATCGTTGAATATGTCTGAATTAAGATATTGGATAGCATTATAAATGTTTGCTTAACACGGGTAAATTGAGGTCTGCTAGCATTTGGTAACATCTATACGTGTAAACCTAAATGAAAATCTTTTAAATTTTCTAACAGACGACTCAAAGCTCGATGATAAAAAGTACCACCACTGTTCTGACACTATACACGGGTGTTGCTCCGACGGACTTACCGCCGCTACTGGACCCAACGAAGACGGATGCCTGACAACAAGCTCTACTTGCGGGTGCAACAGACTCGGCTCGGTGTCCGACCGATGCGACGATAGCGGCCAGTGTCAGTGCAGGCCAGGAGTGGGTGGCCTGAAGTGCGACAGATGTGAGCCTGGGTACTGGGGGCTGCCGAGGATCGGTACTGGACATACTGGATGCATACGTAAGTTTTGCCAAGTTCGGTCCAGTAGTATTTACGTGATGCGCGAACAAACAGACAGACACGATTAAAAAAAATTGTTGGTAAGAATTTACGTTCAGTGGCTTATTTTAAGTACCCTAGACCAATTGTTTTCAAATTAGCTTCATTGTAAAGACTTTTTGATACTAACTTCAGAATCAATCATCATCCATGTCGGATCCGAAATCCCATAATTATGATTATGATAATTATGATTGCAATTTAGACGCCGCGCTCATAATGGAATAATATTTTTTTGCTAGCTTGTGGATGCTCGGCATTCGGTTCCGTAAGAGAAGACTGCGAACAGATGACGGGGCGGTGCGTCTGCCGAACGGGAGTCCAAGGCCAGAAGTGCACCGTTTGTGCTGATCATAGAAGAAGATTAGGCCCCAACGGATGTTCCGATCGTAAGTACCTTTGCATACTATAGGCTGATTTCACTGTGTAATTAAACAATTAATTTATGCCGATAGATTTATTTTTTCAAAATGTTTGTATGACAAATTTTAAATGTCAGTCTCTTCTTATTATGTTAACATATATAGCACTTTTTACGAGAAGTTCAAGCATTACGTGGGTCGCTGATTCTTTTCCTTATAGTGTGTCAGTAGCGTGTATTGAGACAATCCGTTACAGTATTTCTATGAGCAATGTGTCAGTTCTAATGGAGGAGGCACTCATAGCGAAACCTTTCTAAACCGTATTCAAGGATCATATCACATGGAATGTTATATTATTAAGGTATCACATCCCTTGGTTTTATTAATAAATTCTTGCTTTATTAAAGTAAAATCTACATGCCTGGTTCTTTAAACCGATTTGAATACTCGTGTTATATTCACTGAAATTTTTCCTTTTGCTAAACTTTTATATTTTACTGCAAGTATTCTTAGGTAAACTTTTGCCTCATTCAGCATAAATCTTTTTTAACCGCTTCCTATTCCAAGATAGTATTTTAGGACGCGATCCTCATTACGTAACCGGCTGACCCGCCGGACCCGTGTCAAGTGAATTCTTTCTGTGGACACATTTTACGAATGGGGTTACCTGTTTGTCGTCAACTATTTTATCTATATATTTAATAATACAATTTTTGATATTTACCCTTGTATCCAACCTAGTAGGTATAACAATTCTAAAAAGGTTGACAGTTGATAAATAAGTAGGTAATATAATTATTCTGGATAGTGTCTGAATCTACATATTTTATTAGCTTGTGCTCAGGCAATACCATCTATTACCAGGATGATAGGTAAGTTCCGGTATATTGTCAGTTCTTAATTCGAAGTTATTACTAAATTAAACAATGCGTTGAAAAACATGGCTTGATTTAGGGAATAGCCGTCCAGTGGCCGGTGGCCAGTCAATCTATCAGTCTGTGCGGCACTTGAATCTTTGACCGATGCAATATATTTCGCTTATGCCTGAATGATGCGGCATTTGGTTTGAACGGTTACGCTTTACTAGTGGCTCTGTAAGCTGTACAAACTTTTTGCAAACAATCTAGCAGTGCACAGTAGTGACATCTAGTTAGAAACATAAAAGTGAGCAATTTATTGCATTTTGAGGAGCTATTCTGCTCATCAAGTCGAAGATCCTCATCAGGTCCTCACCAAATTGTTATGAGGTGAACTTAATGTATATTAAGGTTGTATATAAGGCGGAGATATTCAGTACCCCCCTTTGCCCTTTTTTGGGAGAAGTACCCCCCAGATCCGGACATACGAAAACATTTTTGTCCAAGCTGAAACGGAGTCGCTTCGCGGTCGCTCGGTCAATTAAAGGTGGTTGATATCAGTAATGTTTAAAATCAGCCGATACATTGAGTTCTATTTTCCGTGACAGCATACTACACGACATAATTAACCCTGAATTTAATACCCACTCCATACAAACTGTATAAGAAGTCCATAGGACTTCGATGCGCCAAATCTACAAATTTTTAATTCTATACTGCGGCAACGTCACGGTTGGTTCATAAAATTTGGTAGACCCGGCACTCTAGTAAGTGATAAATTTTCATGCATAAATCAACTGGATGTTAGGCTACTGCTGGTTCATTGGTTTTATCCTCGATACTGATGCAAACTTATTCCCACCAAATATTCCGCTGCTTTCTACTGACGACTTTTAAAATTTGTCTTTAGCCGAAATGGGAGGTGTGGTTGGTTCGTGCTCAGAACTGTCGTGCTACTTTGGTGCAGTTTGCACGGAACGCACTGGCGGTGCTCTGTGCGAATGCGCCGCTGCACCGTGCCCGGATACCGATACTAATATGCTGGTAAATGTATATAACGGCATCAGTTTATATTGAAAATTTCTATTGCTTTACTAATTAGGTTAAAAAATAATTAAAAAAACCTTTGGAGTCTTTTACAGAATTGATAAACAAAAAGAAATTAAATTCTCAGTTTTTTTTACAAAGTTTGGAAAGAAGATACTCTTCTTCTATATATTAAGCCAAGTATAAAATAATTTTATTGATAAAACTAATAGATATTCAATCCAAAAACAAAACACCATTTAGGTGAAATCAAAGCAGTAAATCTCTAGTCTCCACTGTAACTCGACTATGTACTTCTACTTCACAAATAACTCCAACAGGTATGCGGAAGCGACGGCAAGACTTACGAGTCGGAATGCCACCTCAAGCTCCAAGCATGTCGCACGCAGGAAGACATCGTCGTCCAAGCCTTCGGACCCTGTAAACTGGGAGAGATCGCTGGAACTGCTGGCCCTCCGAGACCGTCCTCACCAATACAGTTCACTCAGCAAGATGACGGTGCAGCTTCCAAGTCAACCAGGCATCTGCTGAACCCAGACAAATATTACAATAAATACGACTGGACGAGGAAAGAAACCCCGAGTGACTTTGATAATATCCTCTCAGGCCAGAAGTTTAAAGGTGAGTTTTGTTAGGTATTGTTTATACGAGTAAGTTCAACGTATAATTTTAAATGGACGAAGACGTCCGCCACTTGACTTTTAAGTACAATATTCGTTGCCATAACATCATGACATGTGTTTCACCCCTACAAAGTTCAAATTAAAACAAGCCATTAATTTCAAAAAATAAAATACGCTTTCCCTCCCAAAAATAACTGTTGGAATGTACCTATTTTTTTTTTTTTATTTTGACGACCGGTTGGTCTCGTGGCTAGAGATCCTAGGTACGAAATCGAACGGTCGCGGGTTCGAATCCTGCAAGGTGCAATCATTTGTGTGATGAGCAGAAATATTTGTTTCCGAGTCATGGATGTAATATTCTTATCTATGTATGTTTATCCGTTATCTAGTGCCCATAGCACAGGGTATCCTAGTTTGGGGCTAGATAATTGGTGTGGAAATGTCCTGAATATATTATATATTATATTATATATATTAAGGCCTTCAATTTGATACCCATATTGTAAAATACGAAGATATTTTTTTGACATATTTGAAAATGGAGCCAAACAGTAGACAAATTGATTTAAAAAAATAACACCAAGTAACTTTGTTACTCTGGATGATGTGAGAATTCTAACGATACTCCATATATCCAAATCTGTTCAGACACTTAAAAGTTATGGTAGAAAAAAAAACTCACATACTCACTATATTTCATTTCTCACTCCATTATTTCATTCCATTCAAAGGTTTACTGGAAAAGATCGCTTTTAGCGATAAGTCCATCTGCTGTACTTTAGTTATAAGATTGTTCCTATTTGTTGTAAATTTTTGGAAACTGGTATACAATAAAGTATGATCTATCTATCTATCTATACATGGACCCTGAAAACATTACTATCCATTTTTTGGCCAGTCGTGTAACAATAATTAACTGCTATTATACATTTGAGCAAGGTACCCGTGTCAGTCCGTAAACTGACACTAGTACATTGCTCACCACCTTGTCCATAGATAAACAGTGACCATAATATATAGATTTATAGTCTTGTTGTCTGCAGTCAGTCAGACAAAAAGGAACAACAACCGGCTGATTTTCAATCTCTTGGTACCCTCTCTTTTCGAATTTCACTTAACACTAACTGAAGTGGGCATGTTTTGATACGTGCTATGCCCGACATTCACATTTAACTACGTTGCAGCACGCACAGTGAACTTAGTCATTAACTGACCTAGAAATAAAGTAACAAAACTTAATCGCTTAACAACCAGCAATTACTTTTTCCGAAATAATATGGGTAGTATAATATCTTTAGTATTTTTCGCAAGAAAGACTTTTATACATTCTTGTTAAAATCAATTTTCCTCGTCTTATTATTATAATAATCTAAGGCAACCTCCCCAAGTGTCTTACAACTCATTTTTTTAAAGATTCTATCCTATTATAATTATCATAATATACAGATTAGACAGGAAATTATAACTTGTTTACGTAGATCAGAAAATAGGTTCATTAGTAGTACTTAATTAACTTTAATCTCAGATACACCATCAAACATCCTGTTGACTTCTAGCTTTTTCACTTTGCAGGAGGAAAAATATGTTTCTTTTCAGTTCGGAAAAATATTTCATTAAAACTGTTTGCTGACAAACAATTTCACTGCTGGCATCCGCTTTTTATCATCCAAAAGATTATTGCGTCAATATTGAACTTTAATATTAGTATTTACTTTTGTTTTATTATTTTTACTTAACCCCGAATCCTTTTGATCGGCCTATTTAAATAAGACTTCCATAAAATTCCAAGTATCATCTACAAAGTAATGTCTGGGTTTTATGCTGATCATGATGCCCGAAGATCGTGATAGATATTGGAAATCATATTTAGGGGTGTGATGGTAAGGCGTTATAATGAATGAATAATAGATATAACGCTATGAGGTTATAAACAATGGTTTTATATCTAAGAAAATAATGAGAACATTGAAATTATATTTTTTCTGCATATTTTTATTGTGTTTATACATCACCTTGGACTCCTTTGACTCAGAAGTGATAATCATGCTTAGATTAGTATGGGAACTGGCTATCAAGGTAACTGCACCCTGAATTGTTTTTGAAACAGAACTGTGTTAATAAATGTTTATAAACATCAACCATAAACCATTAACCATAACCATTATCTTCTTTTTTTTGTTTCTCCTGTCGTACTTAATGATGAATGATAATAATATTATTATATATTTTTTATATATTAGTGTATTACTTATAATATTCTTATGTATTCTTTTATTTATTCTTAAAATTTTAGTTTATAGCTAGGTACCTATTTCTATTCACTTTCGTTATTATTATTTTTTTACTGCACCGCTACCATTTTTCTTGCACTTCCAGGTTGACTGGTAGAAAATGCTACTTAGCATTAAGTCCTCCTTGAACATTGTATTTGTGTGCTAAAGAATAAAAAAATAAATAAATAAATAAAACATGGTTGAGAGCCTTCGGTAATGTATTATTAATGACGTTTACTTAAAAGGCGTCCAGACTTTACAGTTATGAAACTCTAGATAGAAATTTTCTTCTTATTTGTACCGTTCTCTACAATACTATACTTCCATCAAGAGAGCAACGCAGGTAACTGCGGAAGATCCATACAAAGGTATGGATCATAAATAAAAGTTATATTTAATATCCTTCGATTTAGAACGCACACAATATTGAAATAAAATCGGCAGTAATTGTTATGAAGTCTGCACCATAATAATACAGTAATATAATAAACGATAATATTCAAATTCTACGTATTAAAGTGAAAATTGTTTGCGTGTTCTTTTGCTACTTTCATTACAGTTTTCCGATGTAGATTTACACGATTCGTACCTAATTTAGAAACCGATCTTGATAATGATTCTAGATTTGGCTAAAAATTACTTTTCTATTTTCCACTTCCTACTGAGTTACAAACTTTTTCGATACGGCGACGTTTTCGTTTAGCATCTTCTACTTAAATATATTTTCTTTCTGTAATATTTAATTAAAGCTATTTGTGGTATTGTAAATCGTGAACCGTTAATTAAATTGTTGTGTACTAATTAATACCGTATTTTGTTTTTTTTTTGTATTAATTATGTAGCAACAGCGTAATACAGATAGACAGGAGACGGGTTGATATAATTTCGTTTTAACAGGCTATATTTAACTCCGTTTGGTTAACAATAGGTGTAAGGACGTCTCATTATAATACGCAGAGGGCCACTTCCCGGAATCGACCCTTCAGACGGTAACTAATTGGGGAAAAGCAACACAAAGAAGTATGACAATAGTAGACGGCGAGCTATGTTTAGTTGTGTACGAGTGCTAGGGACTTGTTGTGAGTGACACTCTGCATTGTATTTGATGCCACATTCACTTAGTTATTTATGGTTGATTTTTGAAATGCTTTACAAATCTGTATTCATATTATATGGGGTGTAGGTACAAATCAAGCGCGTATATAGAACCCAAGAAACGGCAGCATTAATAACTTAATTTACGGCAAACGGTATTGCAGTTTGTTGTAAGTAAATGTTTCTAACGTTACATATTTTTTATGATGTGAGCTTCTCGTATGGAATTTATTTAGCAAATATTTTTTCCTATCGATAGAGATGGATCTATCGCAAGCATAGTATATTAAGTAAGATCGATGATTGCGAGATATTCTATCGTAGATACTCTTAATCTTTAATATCTGTATTTTTGTTATGGGCTAGCTGTGTAACATTTCCTTCAGCCGTCAAAAATATTTTTAGCGATTATTCGGATTCTGCTTATTGAATTGAGATATGGAGTATACCAGATTTAAATAAAAAAACCTAATAATATAAGCTGTCCAACAAAGAAAACCGCATTTCAATTGGTATACCAGTTTTCACGAGATGCATGAACAATCATTCAGACAGAAAGACAGACAAGAATTTTAACAACGTGATATTAGTAGCGATTTGGACATACACTAAACTAAACTTAAATACTTCAAAAGTAATTTAAACCTTGTTGGCTTCGTAACAAGGTATTTTTGCCCCTGGCATCTAGTCTTCACTCACTAAACTATCACTAAAGCATGTCAGCGTAAAATCAATTTGGTTTCCACGTGACGAGAGTCCCGATTTGTCCAAACGCTATCTCTGAGCGTTTCCGAATTTATCCAAACTGCTGTTAGACAGCGCGTTAAAAACCTGTTTTAATTACGTTATTTTAAGCGCTGCAGCGGGCAAAAAGACCTTGTTATGAAGTCGACAAGATTTAAATTACATTTGTTGAAATTAAGTTTGCTCGTAGTTTAGTGGATGTCCAAATCGCTACCACTGTTTTTTATTTAATTAAGGTTCTCGAGATCAAATATTTTAATATATTTTTTATACAGATTTTTTGTTATCCACTGCTTGCTTGCTTTATTATAAGTATATATATAACTATATATATAAGTATAACTATGTATAACTTATAAGTATATATATAAAGCAAGCAAGCAGTGGGTAACAAAAAAATCTGTATAAAAAATATATTAATATTATTAATATATATATATATATATATATATATATATAATATAGAGATAGATTCCATAAAAAACATCTATAACATTTCTTAACAGCAACCACTGCAACAGTGGGAGCAGTCGGGGCTCTTCTAGGTGACCTATGCGCTGATGACTCGGACTGCGCCTTGCTGCCTGGAGCTCATTGCGCCCGAGGTGGCTGCGAATGCCGACCAGGATTCACACCAACCGTCCACAGGAAGGCATGTATTGGTGAGTATAGTTAACACATTAATATTTTCTATAGATACACATAAGTTTATAGTTATCTCCACACCAAGTATACCATACGAGTAAACTTATCCATGGTGTTACTGTATCAGCGCTGTCCGGCTTTACCGTATTTTTCCAAACCTGATCCTGGATACAACTCGCAAAATCAGCGACGATTGTAGTAGCACTCGCAGATCAATGGAATCATTCTGAAAATTATTGTGTTTATCCACACGCAGATGCTACTATTACGTGCTCTCTGTGCTACGAATTCAGGGGCCCGACCACAGAACTTCAATCAGATTGTCACTTTTTTCATAGCAAAATCGACTCTATTGCAAGGCACTAATGAATTTGACGGCTTGAAACCGATATGATCAACATAACGTAATCGCACTGCAGATGGTTGACTATAGATGACTACAGAACACAACACAGCGTGATTATTGCACTCAAGACACATACTTGCGGTTGCCTACCTGACGTCAACTGCGAGCCAATATTTGTACTAGATAGAGAGTTACGTTTGTTGACTACTGCACGTGCTACGAATGGCATATTAAATGTGCTACGATTGAAACAATATCATCTATGAAGTTAACGCAAGTTTGACAAGAGTAAATATCTATCGACCTTGTACTACTTTACAAACCAACATATTTAATATATTTTTTCGTAGTAAAGGCTCTATTTAACTTTTTTTATGATACATTTTTTATGAAGCTAATATATTAAATATGACGACATCAAAAAATGAAGATAATTTCTTATTAATTTCACATTCCAAGGTCTTTTATATCTTAATAAACATTTTTATAGGTAAAAAAATACGTTCCAATTCTAGTATTAATATAAGTATTTTCTACAGAAAACGTGCCTCAGGAGACTACCGAAGAATACAGCGCGTGCTTATCAGAGCCTTGTTATAATTTGGGCACGTGTATTGATTTGCCTGGGTCTACTTACACCTGCGTCTGTACTGCTCCTTTCACCGGCCTCAATTGCGAGTCACTAGCTAAAGAAGGACTGCTAGCTTCGTACATAGATACCCCTTCGTTTGCGGGTTCATCTTACATTAGATTGAAACCGTTAAAGGCATACCACAAACTAAACATTGACATAGAATTCAAAGCCTTTTCCGAGAATGGAATCATACTTTACAATCAGCAAAAGTCCGATGGCACCGGTGACTTTGTTTCTCTGGCTTTGGTCAACGGATACTTGGAATTCAGGTGAGTTTTAATTAAACTTATGTAACATTAAATAATATTCATCTAAAGCCACAAAATAGATGTTTTCTGGAAACTGAAAAAAAATAAGAAAAAGCTGAGAGCACATGATGCCAATGTGCTCTCAGCTTTTCCCTTTTAATTTGATTTCGTTTTCAATTTAGGTACAATCTCGGAAATGGAGTACTTATTCTGACCTCCCTAGAGAAAATTACGTTGAACGAATACCACAAGGTATCGGCGAAACGATATCATCGCGATGGGATATTATCGGTCGATGATATGGAGGACGTTGTAGGGCAATCATCCGGTCATTTGAAGGCATTAGACCTTGCAGAGGACGCTTACATCGGCAACGTGCCCACTAATCACTCCAGGTAAACCGCCCCACCATTTATAATTCAACACAGTTTCTATAATTACGTATAATTACATACCACGAGGGCAATTAATACCCTTTAATAAGCAATCAAATACATAAATAACACTTTTATACAGGGTCTTCGATAATATCGGCACTCACAGCGGTTTTATCGGTTGCGTGAAATACTTGAGGATAATACGCCATCAAGTGACAAAGAAATTCGGCCGTCCAGACTCATTAGTCGTCGCTATAGAAAACGTTCAAGAGTGCCAATCCAGTCCTTGTATGAGTATTCCGTGCAAAAATGGGGGCACGTGTACCTCTATCGATGGTTCGGCGACCGAATATACTTGTAGCTGCCCTATCGGATTCCAAGGAGCCAATTGTGACGAGAGATTAGATCCGTGCGAATCAAATCCCTGCGGATATGATGAGGGGCTATTGTGCGACGTCGGACCCGACGGTGGGCACGTCTGCCGCTGTTTGTTTGGAGGTGAAATTGGACCCAATGGAAATTCCTGCAATAATGGTAAGCTGTAAATAACTTCAGAATCACCTTCCTGTTCCTTCATGTTCCATTATTGACTAAATTATTTTTCTCAGACGTAACCGTTGTACAAGAGACGTGGTCTCCCCAGTTCAATGGGACGAGCTATATCGAATTACCGTCTCTCGAAGGGCTGGGTAAAGCGTTCCGCATTGAAATTTGGTTTTTAACGAACCGATTTTCCGGAATGCTCCTTTACACCGGCCAGTCTAATAAAGCCAAGGGGGATTTCGTTGCGATTAACTTGGTTAATGGTTATCTACAGTTTAGATACAATTTGGGGAGCGGGATCGCTAATATAACGTAAGTGGTACTTTCTATTTAGAAGTAATAGCGCTTTTTATTGCCCAAGGATTAACTTTTAAATAAATGTTGAGGAACATTTTATCACAAAGTTACTTTATGTTGAGGATAAAATCTTAAGGATAAAAATTGTTCTGATACTTTTTACAAATATTAAACATGTCCGTCGTTAATCTTTGCTTCCAGATGTTGCTAATTTGTTTCTGTAATTTCCTGTTGTAGCATTTAATTATAAGAATACAATTTATTTTGTTCTAGCATTCAGAATTTGTATATATCTTACAAATTATCCCAGTGATTAAGATCAACACACAAATTATTAGGTACAGTTGTTCTATATCACGAAGGCGGATTGGTCTTGATTGTGTTTATAGACACATTGTATCTGTGTGCATAAGCTCGGGAGCGGAAGCTCGAGTTATACGCTTACGCACACAGAAACAATGTGCACGTGCATCCACACACACAATCAAGACCAGCAGGTTGGTCTTGATTGTGTTTGAGCGGGTTGGTCTTCGTGAGATAGAACAACTGTACCTACCTACTTTTTAACCCACGAACCATAAAAGAGAGGAGTGTTATAAGTTTACGGTGTGTATGTGTGTTTATATTTGTCTGTGGCATCGTAGCTACCATACGGATGGACCGATTTTGATGCGTTTTTTCTGTTTATATGCTGATGTGCTCGAGATGGTTCTTAGCTATAAAGGGAAGGAGGGCTAGGGTTCGTAGCTCCCAAACAAATGGACTGATTTTGATGCTGTTTTTTCCTGTTTAAAAGCGGATGTGATCGAGACGGTTCTTAGCTATAAAGGGTCGGGCCTTAGTGATATACATTTCTAATTTGTGCTTGTTCTATGACAATGTTGGTCTACAATAATTGATCATATAAACTAGGAAGATTGTACGTTACTAGTGAAATTTAAACTACTATAATATACCTACTGATTGGATTTAGGGGAGGCCTACGCGACTGAGGCGACTACTGTAGAACAGATAGCGGATTAGGAAGAATAAAACAATAATTTATTTATAATAGAAATAAAGGCTATTTTACTCGTATTTTATTAATATACTTACCAATCTATAAATATTTTATGACTCAAGGTCTCCGGTTCCTATCACAAAAGGTCGATGGCACAGAGCAAGAGCGTCTCGTTCTGGACGTCATGGAAGTCTTCAACTTGATCATCATCCGACTCAGAAAGGACATTCTTCTCCACCACTGACACATTTAGAGTTGACACTACCTTTGTTCATTGGCTCTTTGCCGTAAGTATATTTTCATATTATTAAACACATAATTTATAACAAAATTTAGGTGGGGAACATACTCGTATAAGGTACAATATGCCAAATTTTGTGCAGCCGTCAAATAGATTTTTATCGATTGATCGGCTTCTACTCACCGGATAAGATACTTAAGTTCACCAGGTTTTAAGTCAAACCCTAAGATATCCAGCGATGAAACCCACTTTGTTATCGGTCCAGTAGTTTTTACGTGATGCGCAATCAAACAGAAACCATTTAAAAATTGTTATATTCTTGATCGCTTATTGATAGCTTATATATGATAGCTTATTTTACGTCCCATGGAACAATAATTCGTTTCAATTATCTTAATTGTACAGTTTTTTTTCATTTACTTGTTTATTATATGAATAGATTATATCGCCCATTTGTTATAATATGATTGTTACTTATTACGAGATTGAAAAATTTGATCTTTATAAGTTACTAGTTTTCCCGCCCGCGACATCGTACGCGAGGACTACTGTTTATTGCGAAAAAAAAAACATCCAATTTTCTTCTAAAATATTAAAAACCTATGCAAAAGTAGGTATAGCACCAATTCTCTTGATATACTTTGATAGACTTGTTATTTCGTTTCCATGGCTACCATAGACCATTCTGTGACAACCGTTCCTTACAGTGAGTAATCAACATTTTTCCAGTTTTCCCGTCGAATCTTACAATTTTCCGGGATAAAAAGTTATTATTATCATATGTTTTATTCTATGATTACTCTAGGGTATAAGCTATGTCCATTCCAAATTTCATCAAAATCCGTCCAGCCGTTATCGCGTGAAAGCTCCACAAACAAACAAACAGACTACGTTTCACTTTTATATATTGGTATGGATTTACAGCTCAAGTTGATGCAGTAAAGTTAGTTGATACTAAATCACAATTAATTACATTCAAGCACTATCAATGAGCAAAATAAACAAAATATTTTGAACAAACTTGTACGAAAGTTTTGTTAGATTTGTTTCGTAGCATAAAAAATCCCACAGTGTCTAAGCTACATAAGGCATTTCCTGTCAAGCGAATACAGTATCTTGATCGACCCTTGCCGCGTTTCAACGCAATTCACATGGAAACACAGCAGATGAAAATGTTCGGGTTGATTTAGAGGTTTGAACTTTGGATATCAACCGCGTCATTCAATTCTTGGTTGGGTATTTTCGTAACCCTTTGGCTTTTGTAGCTCAGTGTTCATGGTGCGTTGATTTAGTTTGATTCATGGTGAATTTAACGTTTAATCTGGAATTGCAAATGTTCAACGCAGTTTTTTTATACAATGGTATGGAGTTTCATATGAAATAAATTGATGCACGTTATGTATTTCAAAATATTTAAAACTAGCTGCGCCCCGTGGTTTCACCCGAGTGGAGTTTGATGATAGTTGATGATGATGATGATGATGATGATGATGAAAAGTTATGTAATCCATGATATAAGCTATCCTGGTACTAAGTTTCATTTAAATTCGTTCAGCCATTTGAGCGTGAAGGAATAACACACATACATGAGAGCTCAGCAAATGCACGTACTAAGTTGTACGTAGTAGGCACTTAAAACTTACTTGGAGACAAGTGACTGACTGAGCTTTTTTTTAATGAAGTCTCCGCGGCCTTTGTCTTATTCAATCAACCTGAAAGTAAATATGAATGTACTGGCATTCTGCGTCTTTCAAAATATATAAAATACTAGCTGCGCCCCACGGTTTCAGCCGCGCGAGTGATTATGATGATGATGATGATAATGAAAAGTGTCCTATGTATTATTCCAGGGTATAAGCTATCTCCATTCCAAATTTGATCGAAATCCGTTCAGCCGTTTGAGAATGAAGTATGATGATGATGAAAAATAGCCTATGTATAATTCCAGGATATAAGCTATCTCCAATCCAAATTTCATCAAAATCCGTTCAGCCATTTGAGCGTGAAGGATGATGATGATGATAAAAAGTATCCTATGTTTTCTTCTAGGGTATAAGCTATCTCTATTCTAAATTTAATCAAAATCCGTCTAGCCGTTATCGCGTGAAAGCTCCTCGAACAAACAGACAACGTTTCACTCTTATATATTGGTGTGGATTTATAAGCTGCATTACTGAAAATCAATCAAACCTTAGGTAATTTATGGCAACGACACTTTACGGACTTCACGGTCAGGTCACAGCTTGTACAAAACTTTATTATCAGTATATATATATATATATATATATATATATATATATATATATATATATACTGATAATAAAGCAATAAGAACGATAAGGCTGTACAAAGAAGATAATTTAAAAAAAATGCTGTGTAATAAGCTACTGAAAAAGAAAATATCATTTTTTTAAATCATGTCTGTCTTTTTGTTTGTCCGTTTGTACTGCACTGATTGCAATGCGGTTATCACTGTTGGATAACTTAGGGTTTGACTTAAAACTGGGGTACTTAGTATCTCAATGCGATGAATAGAAGCTGAGCAATCGATAAAAACCTTTTTGACGGCTGAAGGAATTTTGATCAAATGTTGGTATATATGTATCTTAGGTCTTAGAATAGCACATATATTACTTTTAATTTAGAGAAATAACCACACGTGCAAAGCCGCGGGCACAGCTAGTTCTTTGATAGTTTGATGTATGTATTCACAATACAATTTTGAATAATTAAGACGATTCAGTATTTTTACAAAACCAAATGCGGGTGGTTGGAGACACGCTCGCCCTTCTCGACGCTGACACCCGCTACTTCAGTCTTCTCGTGACCACGATCAATGCAACTTGATCGAAACGTCAAGGAAAATAAAAATTGAGTTTTCAGCTCGATTAAGTCCCGTTTAAATATTTAACTATGAGATCGAATCGCAAAAGTTTAAAAGTTACAACTATCTATTCACAGTTTACTTACGTAAAATTATTTTAGGTCGTACATCCGCCCTCACAAGATGTCAGGCGTGACGAGCAGTTTCATCGGGGCAGTTCAACAGGTCTTCGTTAATGGCGTCCCACTGTCACTATATGGTGCAGGTACGGCAAAATGTGCCATACTGCAGGATGAGGAAAGACTGCCTTGTTCCACTTCTGGCGTGACCAGATATACTGGACCACCTTGTGGAGAAGGTAAGTATCTTCCAATTAATCTCAAAATGGTAAAGCAACTATTCAGTTTTGGTAAAGATTAATAAACTGTACCATGTTTGATTGTCGAGAAAAAAAACTGTTCAGTTTTATAAAGGATACTTCTGTTTGTATATGTTAAGATGTTTGGTTCTGCTTTAAAAGGAATAACTTATTTTGTAAACTGAAATTATAAGACGAATATACTTAAATTATACTTAAACTTATTTATATCAGACGAACCTATACTTAAATTTATTTATATCAGACTTTTAAATAGGCACCACATTCGGTAAACATAATATCGGCCAAACATAATGTTTTTTTTTCTATATGAAATACTAGCTGCGCCCCGCGGTTTTTCCCGCCAGGATTATGATGATGGAAAGTAGCATTAGGTGTTAATCCAGGATATAAGCCATCCTGGTACCAAATTTTCTTCCTGGTACGAAATCCGTTCCGCTGTTTGAGCGTGAAAGTGTAACAAACATACACGCGCCAAAGATAGATGGCGCTAATCGGGTTTTATGCATTTTATAACGTTTGGTATGGACTGTCAGTTCTAATGTATGGAGTTCTGCATCGCACATGCGAAATTTTTTGCTCGTTATAAGAGTATTCATTTTCAAAACTCTAAGCTCCTAATGTACACTTCTCTGATTGTTAATATTAGTGTGATTTTATGGCTACTTTCTTTTATTCATATATTTCTATAAAATAATGTTGTTACAATTTTGCCGTAAAATATGTTGGCATCCTGTCTCAACGTTGCTTTCAGTAATTCCAAACGTTCGAACCTATTCAATTTTGTACCCCACATAAATTTCCCGACCATTCTTGTCTTGTCAAACTTAAATTACACATTGAAAATTTCGAATCCTTTTACAAGATACGACCGTCTAATAGTTACTACAGATATATCACGTCGTAAATACTAACTGTTACATAAATCTTTTGATATTGGACAGAAATCTCATCGCAAAGTGGTACTTGGAAAGCAGTAAGTAACCGCTAGACGATACTTAGGTGCGCTCGGGGAATAACTAGAAGACATGAAGTCTAATAGTTCTCTCTCCGGTTAGATTTATAAGAATGTAATTTTTATATCAAGGTAAGGCTGCCTTATAAAAAGTTATATCTTTACTAATAAGGCCACCGTCATCACTACATCGTTGGCATCTTCTCGCTAAGCAGGCGTTAATGATAAAATAATTAAAAAATAAATAAAAAAATCATACATCTTTCATAAAATGTCTTCAATAAAAAAAACTGTAGGTACCTTATTCTACTATGTGATGTCTAATTGGAAATATAAAAGAAGTATTATGTATTATTTTTTTAACTGTATACCATTGTACGGATAGTTTATTTGGTAAAACTATAGACAACTGGTACCGGCGTAGAGGGGAAGTCCCCCTTGACCACCCCCTGCCTAGGAATGAATGAAGTGAATGAGTTTTATTTTTTTGTAATAATAATAGTATAAAAAAATACTGTTTTTGGCGACCAAATAAGAAAAATCAGCTGTTTGGATTGAAGGCGTAAATTAACTAAGTCGTAACCAAGCCGTTTGTTAAATAAGTTATTTAATGTTGTAGGTCCAACGCCTTGCAAGAACAACGGCTCATGCATACCCTTGCTGAACGAGTACAAATGCGCTTGTCAGGACGGTTTCCAAGGGCGGAACTGCGAGATACAATTAAACGTAGAAATGTTGAACGACAGGAGTCCCGTGCACTTCGACGGAAACAATTATTTCTCTTACAGAAGCCGCGGAAGCCGCAGGTAATTGGTGGATTTTTGTGTACAGCATTTGTTGTTCTAATAGCTTGCGTATTTGTGAGACATTCAAGGCATTATTTCAAAAGGATTTATATAATGTAGTTGGATTTCCATATTCATAACAGTTAATAAAAACAAAAAAAAAATGATAAAAATCAACCTGTATAGTAAACAGTTTTTAAATATAACTTAGCAATTATAATAAAAAACATGAAATATACGCCTGAAACTCGTAAAAAGTATTCTAATTGCTGTCAAAATTGTATTATAATTGTTTTGCTTACTAATATTTTATACTAATTACACTTCTATTTTCTAGCTTACATACTAACACTGGCGGCGGTATGGGAAATTACAGTGTAAGATAACATTTGGACGACGTATCACACAAATATTTTATTTATTAACAGTAACACATCACTGCCGAGTTAGATTAGGTATGGTTTAAACATTTGGCTAAGTTAAAATTCAATAAATAACAAATTCATTATAAAGATACAGTTTGGATTATTGAATAATTTTATCAGAAAAAATAGTATTCATAGTACAAATATAGTAATACTTTCTAGTTTAAATTGGATTTGTTGTTGAATAATTCAGATATGATCTAAGCCATTGTAACTCTTCACTTTTGATGTTTATCTGATAAGTAACTAATATTACTGTTAAAATATTCTCATATCTGAAATATTTGATAAAAGTTTTTGATGAATAATGTCCTTAAGTCACCTTGTGTAATTATGTTCGAGAACATTTTTACAAATATCGTATAAGTATTTAGACTTACAAACTCCACTTGAGCTATAATAATTTAGGTAGTTGAAAGAATAATGGTCTGACATATTATTTTATTAGAAATTATTTAGATTGTTTTAATTTGGTATCATTATAGTAATTGTGCGTAGAAAAAAAGGTACATTCAATAATTTTACCATGTGAAATAGGTATTGTTTAGTTTACTCGTAGTTATTTAGCTTTAAGTTTTATTAATCTGCATTCGATCGTTATAAGTTCGTTACAAAACGTAGCAAAACAATCGACAATCTACGTTTAAATTTTCTTAGGTTATGCTCTATAGACATATCTCGTGGCAGGTGCTGTAAGAATGTTTGAGATATTTTTTGCTGACAATCACATAATCTAACAGATGACATTGCCATGATCTTGCGTGCATCCATGATTTCTTGTATATTTTTGGAAACGGAACCACGTAATTTTTTACCGTTGTAATGTAAAAAAATAGTAGCACATAATGTAACAAGATCCATTTTGTTGGCATTATATTTTACAATACTATGACGGCTCGAAACTCCGTTCCAGAAGTCGAACTGGACCCAACTATCCCCGACGCGTCTAGTTGCTAACCTAGTTTAATTCTACAGCTAACACAACGTACAACAAGAAACTGTGAAGTCATATTAAAGCACAAATACTTACCTTATAGCAAATTTCATTATTGTTATAATCCACATACATTTGGAATTCACATTTTGCTTCAGCTAATAGTAAACATTAAGTTGGTACTTAACGTTAGCAGCGCACAAATTCAGGTTGATTCGAATAAGTTACGTGAAACTTTACGGATTTACATAAACGCGTTAACGTAACTACGCGAATGGAAATACCTCGAGATATCCTCGTGTGCCTTGAGTTGGTGCTTTTATTTACGTATGTACAGTTCGCGCTGTGGGTGTTGAATACAAATTATTATATTTTCTATTTATGAGTTACTCATATAGGTAGCATTATTGGAAATTCATACCCTTTTAGGTTTTGTTCGGTTGAAGTTTTAATATGCGGTCGATAAGGTATAAAAAATCTTGAAACGATTTGAATAATTGATCACATTTCATAGTAGCCATAAATCTAGCCTAATTGCCTTACTATAGTTACCAAAATTTGTATTCAACCAGATAAATACTTTTTAGGAACAACAACAACGCTCGCGGCATTCGCTACGAAATAAAATTCCGAACTCACAACGACTCTGGCCTCCTCATGTGGCGACGAAAGATCGGGATCCGACCTCGTGACTTCATTGGGCTAGGTATTAGTGAGGGAAAATTGCAATTGATATACACTGATACGGACTCCCGAGAGAGTAACGCGATACATGAGGACTGGTTCCAAAGTATAGAGTCGAAGGAAAGAGTCGATGATGGGAGATGGCACACGGCGACCATGAGGAGGCGGAAGAGACTTGCAATGCTGCAGGTGGATGATACACAGCCAGTGAGAGGGTACTCGCAGTCACTGTTGGTACCTTCGAAAGCGAACCCCAAGCTCTGGATTGGTGAGTAATTCTGATTGTACTCGTAACATATATATTATAGTTAGATTATAAAATGAAATGAAATCTTTATTTGTAGGAATGTAGGTAAATTGGTATGGTATTACGGTTAAAAGATTCACAATATTCGACTTTTCAGTCGTGGAAATATTTTTATTAAATTGATAACATAATTAAATTATAAATAACATAATGTCAAAAACATATAAAATTAAATTAAAACTTAATGTAATAAAATTAATTTTCATTATGTACCTACATATTTTTTTATTATAATTATTCGTCAATAGAATATAAAAAATGTCTGATGTTATTTATTTACTTATATATTGTAGATAGTTATTTATTTTATTTGGTCCTAAATTTGGACCTACAGTTATTTTTGCTTGAGCACATTTCAATAAAAATGCAATTTTCCACTATATTTCTTTATTGTAGTTGTTTTATTCATAAACAATATATTTCAAATGCCATATCTAAAATGTCATATAAATTCAAAAACACTTAATTAATACATCATAATAGTAGACTTTTTCGTGATTTCCAAGTTCTCTAACAAAAACTGTTAGCCACCGCTTTAATAGCGTTCAGCGTTCCCAAACTTTTCTCATAATACGGGTAATTACGACTATGACAGACTTCTCAGAACGTTTTATTAATAAACATAAAAATTGATTGTAAGAGAATTGAGCAATATACGCGGGCACATCTTTCTAAAATTGGTTTATTAGAAACTTGAACGGTTTTTATATAAGTTTTTATTTGGTTTGTTTATAGGGGGATCACCAACTCTACCGTTGGGGCTGCCATCAGCTTTATACAACGGTTTGCGAGGATGTGTAGCAAGCGTGAAAGCCAATGGTCGGCACCTCGATCTGACATCGCCTATCCGACCATCGACAACGATACGACATTGTGACTAACCATGATACAAAAAAAGCATTTACTTATAGTGATTGCCACAAGGATTGTGAGACAAAAAGTATTATTTAGCTGTTTTAGTACCTGTAATGTACCTACCTAATACATATCTATCCCAATTATAACAATCCATATCGAATAGCATGTAAAAATTTACTTCAATAATGTTCGATAAATTTAGAACCAAAAGAATGTGTTGCCATAATAATGTAACGTTTATAGATCTAGGTTTATTATGCGAAAGAAATATATATTATTATATAATTTTGATATTGGTGCTCGAGACACAACAGTCGTTTAAATTCAATGGATAACGTACTGAAAATGAATAATTGAGGAGACTTTCATATTTTGTTATTTTCCTAGGCAGAAAGTAAATGTTATATCTACGTCTACCTTTATAGTCCTAAATATTTATTATATGGGTATAATAGTAAATGCTGAACGTATGTTAGGGAATAGTAATAAAAAAAAATTACGAGAGTTTGAGAAACTTTGTGTAGACATATTTCATGGGCTTTAATGTCAACATTCCAATTCTGTGAAAATCAATTTTAATGGTGAGTTTTCTTGATGTTCTTTGTATGTGTCATCATAATATAATTAATTAAACTGTCATGGTAACTAATATAAATATTATCATTGAAAACTGTATACTCTTATTTACTACGTATACTTATTATTTTACTTAAACAATCAAAACTATGAAAAAAAAACTATGACTGTTTAAGACTATGTTTATTATTTTTGTTAAAAAAACACTTGATTTACCCATAACGTGCGAAATGTAGCAAACTCTTTGATCATCTAAATCCAACCGACACCTTTGAAACAAGTTATCAAACATGCCTTGCTGAGGGTTTCGTACTTCAAAGTCTTTATTTTATAGCCGTAAGACTCATTAAATTGAACGCAAAATATAGAATTGTTTGGTAATTGTGAATTATGAACATCTCAAAAAAGAAAAGAAAAGTTTAGTATTTGTGAAAATTTAAGTTTCAAGTTTCAAGTCAAACCGTTTAAGATCTATAAACTGGAGACGGGTGTACGGACAGACAAACAGAAAGCGTTGCCACAAAAATAACCTATTATTAACTGTATACTTCAATCAAATAAACTATAGATTCAGTCTCTATGAAAATCAAACCTCAAAAGTGTCCCCGCGCCAATGCTTACTTGTACTTATTATATATATATATATATATATATATATATATATATACACGTCTCCAGCTAATATAAAAATAGTACACAAGCGGAGAGAGAGTTCTATTGCGAATGAGAGCGAAACAAGGCATAGGTGCCGTTTTTCGAGCGACGATCTGTGATCTACCCTATATTTCATCGCAGTGTATATTGGTAAATATCCAGATTATCCAGTTTCCAATGATATTACGAATGTTTATGTTACTGTTTATTAGCATTTTATTATTAGCCTTCATTCAGTATACCTATAATATTATATAATATTATTGGCCTGAGTTGCAGCCTCCAGCTGGAACTCACTTGCTGGGTGCGCGTGACGTGCGTGTGACGTGAGCATGCACGCAGCATTGTAATTCATAAATTCTAGGAAGACACCACGTAGGCTCAGTACAGTAGTCGCAGCGGATCTTTGTGGTTGTGAAGTAAGGCTCTGTGAACGATTGCGCAGGTACTGCTGTGAGGATTAAACAGCATAAAGTAAGAGAGAGATAGAATAAGCGTAAGCGAGTGAGCGAGGCAGTTATACAATGCTGTCTTCCCCTTAAATTGAGATCGTGCCTGAAAAATAGTAGTTTGCGCAGTGACATGCAGGCAACTTCCGAAACAACTTCTTAAAGATCCACTGCGACCTCTGTACGTAGGTGCCAGATTTGCACATCACTCGCACGCAACCAACTCCGGTCTTAAAAAGCCACTAAAATAGTTTAGTAAAGTAATTTGTAACATTGATCATGGAGAACGTCTCACATGATATATGTGTATTTAGTTTGGTGACATCAAATCTGTTTGCAGTGCCATAGAACTTGTACAGTAGATAATTTAATAGGTCTCTAGGTGTACCTCTTCATTGTAGACTCGCTAAAATAAGATAACATAATATTATTACATAGAAAACATTACTAACTGCGCCACGCGGCTTTGCACGCAAACATTTTTTTTCTTCCCCCCACCACTCCACTTCCACTTCCCCCACCCTTTAAAACCCGCTCACAAACTCATTATTTTTTTCGAGATATAATCAAAAAAGCCGTTCCATACAATAAAACTATTCATACAGTTTTTCGTGTTTTTTCCGTCTTTTTCTGCAATTCGGGGCAGAGACAAATAGAACAAATCAAAGATCATAAAAATCGGTCTAGCCGTTCTCGATTTATAAATGGTTTAACTAAACCGACATTGTTTTATATATTTAGATTTTATATGCATTTACGTTTTCAATTGTAATAACTGTTTTAAGATATAACCAAAATAATTCTTCGAACCAAAAACCAACTTCAAAAGGATTACTTAAAAACAATGTATAATTTAAATGGGCACACCCTGGAGATGACAAACACACAAATTAAAAAAAAAAAAAAAAAAAAAATAATACTAATAATAAACTCACAAACATCTGTCGAATTTAGAACCTCCTCTAAATGGATTAGAAGTCGGTTAATAAAATGAAATACGATTTTATAAATAATCCAACAGTTCACAAAACTATATATTTTAATCTCGAGTTTTTTCTCGTGACAAAACCACTTTAAATATGTATTAAAGGGTAGGATTTATCCTTCACTTGTTTTGTTTAGCTTTCCAGGATAATTTTTGTGATGCCATATTAATTTAAGTTCCCGCATAATTAAGTACGTAATTAAGTATTAAGTTATAACGTGTTTTAATAATGGATTTTGAGATTAATAATTTACAGTTTTAACACTTTCATTTTAAGCATTTAATACATTTTGTAATATATGTATATAATTGATTAGGAGTAGATATTTTACAAGCCGCTTTACTAATTTAAAAAATAATTATTGTCCATTTTGCGTTTCTAAGTACTATAAAAGTTAAAAAGATGTGTATAGTTTTTGTCAGTACCCAAGTACTTCGACAGTTTATTACCGCAGCGACGAGTCTCTTTGCGTCTAATTTATAATCTTCTGGAGAGATGTTTCAGTATGACAGAATAAAATAGGTACCTGCTTAAACTTTACAACTTAAACTCGTGAATGTCTTGTTTATTCGCAGTATTACCAAATTTTGTTCAAACAAAGAAAATTTGACAGTTATGGCAGCAATTCAGTCATTATACTCTTTAAACTAAACTAGACTAAATTTCTTCAAATGTAATTTAAACCTTGTCGACTTTGTAACAAGGTCTTTTTGCCCCTGGCATCTATTCTAAACTTACGTCAATATAAGCTGCACCGCTTAAAATAACGTAATTAAAACAGGTTTTTTAACACGCTGTCTAACGGCGTTTGGATAAATTACGTTCTGAGACAGCGTTTGGACAAATTGGGACTCTCGCCGCGTAGAAACAAAGTTGATTTTACGCTGACAGGCTTTAGTTATAGTTTAGTGAGAAATAGATGCCAGGGGGGAAAAGTACCTTTTTACGAAGCCAACAAGGTTTAAATTACATTTGAAGAATTTAAGTTTAGTTTAGGGGATGTCGGAATCACTACCAGACTAACTAAAATACGATTCAATAATAATTCAAATTTCAAACTACATGGCAACAACTTTGATGTAAAAAATATACTGTCGGCTGTAGCTAAGTAAAATACGTATTAAATTATAACGAATTTGAAGTTTATTTCTAAGTATGTAAATTTGTCGAAATAACTACGTAATGTTATAGTAAAGTTAATCAATACTAGCGTAGAACGAATTACCTAAGGTAAATAAAATTATAATTTGATTGAATTATTTTTTAATATTGCTAATGCGAAAATGTACGCTGAATTGTTTTTTCTATTTTCGTCTAGTGAAATTTGTAAAGAATATAACTAATTAAATAAAACAATGACAATATTAAAAATATATATCAAAATGGCGTTTAGAGTTATTTTTTATGTGTTAGACATGCTTCGTGAGTTACAATGCGAAACATATTCAGTACACTTTTTAGATAAATATATGTTAGGTGGATCTTTCCGCCGTTTATTCGGGAAATTATGTCGAGGGAGTACACAATTTCATTCCGGTAGATGTATTTATATTATGCTTATGATATACTGTGAGAATGCTAAGCATTTTGTATTAAGAGAGCTCTCTCGTTCTCCGATAAACGGCGTAAGGGTTAGAAGCAATAAACCTACCTTTAGGTACAGTATTGTATCACTGGTTCTTACATATCTTCCAGTCCAATTTGTTACGCAATGTGTGTTTAAATGTAACTATCTTAGTTAAATAAAAACTATTAAATAAAATGAGACTGCAATCGTAACGTGATTTTATTTTATTTTTTAATGTTTTGGTTTCCTTGTAATACAAATCTATATTTATAATAAAGCAATGATACGAAAAAGTCTGTACAAAGAAGATAATAAAAAAAAAGTCTAGGTTACTTAAAATAAGCTACTGAAAAGAGAATATCGCATTTTTTAAAATCGTGTATGGCTGTTTGTCTGTATGTTTGTTTTTTCGCACATAACGTAAAAACTACTGGACCGATTGCGATGCAGCTTTCACTTTTGAATAGTTTAGGGTTGCACTTAAAACTGAGGTACTTGATATCTTAATCCGATGATTAGATGCCAAGCAAATGATAAAAAACTATATGACAGCTGAACGAATTTTGAAGATATTATAGTATATTGTACTTTTGGTCCTGGAATATTACGTATGGGTTACTTTTACATGAAATGACCATGCGGGCAAAGCCACGGGTTCAGATAGTTATATATAATTATTGAAAATCATTTTTTCAATCTACGAAAATTCAAACCGTTGAGTACTATTTAAACTAACGTAAGCGTGATTCATTATTGACCAAGCGAGCTCGAAGCACGAGCGAAGAGTCTCTTTTTCAGCTTGGGCGAAAATGCTTTCGTTTGTCCTTCCGGATGTCAGTCTGGATCTCTGTTCTCCTCTACAGGTCGCATTTCTCAACCGATCTAGAAGAAACTTGGTATACAGGTTAAACGAATTTTGAGATTTATTTAATCTTCGGGGATTTTTGATTCGAGGGGTACTACTCCCAAACAGGGGCAGCCCCCATTTTGCCCCATTTTATAGATCTGATGAGGATTTTCGGCTTGATGAACAGAATTGCTCCTCAAAATGCAGTAAATTTCTCACTTTTAGGTTTCTACCAGTGGAATCAGCCCTTTGTGCGCGCGAGATCTACATACAGCTCACAGAGCCACTAGTTTAAAATTTATAACCGCTATCACTCATGGACTACTTTGTCAAAAAATCGACCGTAAGAAAAACAAAAAACGGTCATCTTCAAAGAATAAGTTTTAAATTTAAAGAACCGAACAGTTGTCTTATCGAATTAAATTGAAACAAGACTATTATTATCAAAATAGTAGGTATATCTATCCTACCAAATAAGTTCAAGACTCTTGCCAAACTAAACTCCAACAACAATTTACTCCAGCATTAAGTAAATGAACTCCGTTCGTGTTTTATCAACACCGACACTGAATTCAAAGGCTTTAAAGGCATAATAACCCCTATTTATAGACAACTTAGACACCTAAATCCAACATGCTTTCAATCTTAAGACCTGATTAAGCTGGGCTATACCTACTCGTAAAGCCTTCTGAGGACGTGTCTTATCAACTTCTTGATCAGAAATTTATGGATACTAAATTAACGAACTGTTTAGCGGACCGTGCCCTTGTACAGTCACCTAAATAATGTTCTCTTTAGTACTTTGTCAGCGTAAGTATTCCAACATTTACTTCCATGTTCGTCGAAAACACCCCAATTTTCTAATATTGAAAATGAACTAATTTGGTACCTGAATTAGTTTATTTGTACGAATGAGGCTTTAGGTGCCGCGAATATTACAAACGACCTTCCAACACGAAAGCTTTCAATTTAATGATGGTGTAAACAATTGTGAAACTTACCCCGCCTCTCAATATATCAATGTTTGATAGCCATTTCTTGATTAGTTTGGTCAATGTTTGTTCTAAACTGTTTAACATTAAAGGTATATAGGTATTATTTGGCTAGAAATAGAGGGCAAAAATGTAGTTGCTGCTAATAATAGTAGGTTAGGCTTAGTTATCTTCAGACAAACCGTAATATTAAGTTTATGTGTTTATTCATTCAATAACAACACTACCGTCATCCAATCCATACCTTTATCTTCCCACGCACAATAAAATCAACAAAAGAGACATCAAATGAAATAAGGCACGCACAGATTGATATATCATCCTCACAGACCCGCCTCTAATCTCAACTAGCTTGAATTATGGTGAAGAAAATATTCTCTCATTCTTTGCATAAGCTATAAATCACGCGAGCCACCGGATTCCCCAGAGGCATTATGAAGGGGGAAAATAAGCAATAGGTAAGGTAGATATTAACCAAAAAGTGAAATAGCGCTCGGGAATCTAAGGAAAACTGGTTCTGTAAAAACGGTTCAGCTCCTTTTTCAAACTCGTTATCTTATTTTGAAAAATGACTGTTTCGGGTTTTGCGAAACACCTCTAGCTTTACTCGAACTTGAAAGTCTTAAAATGTTATCTAAACAGTTCCCAAGAGAAAACGAATTTAGTTTTTAAAAACATACTAGCTAGTTCTCAAAGACTCTCGTCTAAATTCTAATTTGTCACATTTTATTTCAGGAGTACTTTTCGTCCCTTGACAGTTTCTTTCGAAGTCAACGTTACTATTCCCAGTTTCAAAGTTATTAAGGTTAAAAGTACGGCCATATAAAAAATATATGTAACGAAATGTGACCATAAAGCCTTCGCGTGTGGCGAAAGCGTTTTATCACTTTATTAAATGTTCGAGTTGTATTTGCAGCGGTTGTAGGTGTAAGGAGTTCATTCTTCGGTATACAATTGTGCCATTGCATGGCGAAGAGTAATAATCACACTTTCACACAAGTCGTAGTTCCGTTTCAACATCATCGCTGCGATAAATTAACTTTTTCAACGACTTCATTTTCATGCATTTTGTTGATGTTGAAAGGTTTACGAGGACGATGAACTTTTATATTCAAGTGTTTTAGAGTTGTAAATATAGCGCGCAGCTTTGACCGTATGGACATCATTTTGGGTTAAAATTATCCTGTGTCATTCAAAAGACTGACACAGCACCTTTACCTAGCACCTTTATTCCAAATTTCATCAAAATTCGATAGCCACCAAGTAGTGTTTTCTCGACTGCTCCGATTCCACATTAAGATGCAAAGTAACTCCTTCACATTTAAAGCTAAAAATTAATAGTGAAACTCGCATTTCAATCTGTCTAGTAGTTTTTACAGTTAGCGAAAACACACCGATCAATCACACCATTTAAAAAAACTCTTCATAGTTGTACAGACTTTTTATTTCTAGAAGGAAAACCTGAACTTTGTAGACCCCATATAATTGACCAAAGTTAAATTGGGTTGATGGCGTTGAGCATGACCTAAAGACTATCGATGTTAAAGGCTGGAAGCACCAAGCAAGAAACTTAAGTGTCTGGAGACAATCTGATCTGATGACTCCGCTATACAAATTGAATATTATACTCGTGTTGTTCCCAAGTGAGTGGAGTGACGACCTGCGAAAAGCGGCTGGAAGAAAATGTATGAGGAGAGCTGAAGACCGAGCTCAGTGGCGTGCATTAGGAGAGGCTTACGTCCAGCAGTGGACAGATATAGGCTGATGATGTTGTTCCCAAGTATCACACATCACTTATCAAATACTTAGGTATACATAAAACTACTTTGTTTTTCTGAAGGAAAATATCCGAAACGAGGTTATCCGACAGAGAACTAACTTCACCAACATAGCTCTAATGATTAGCAATCTGACGTGGCAATGGGCTGGTCATATTTGTCGAAGGGCGAACAACTACTGGGATAGACGTGTCCTTGAGTGGAGTCTGCGTCTTGGCAAACTAGTTGTAATTCGCCCACCGGCCGGAGCCAAACTTAACAAAAACTTTAATACCTTGCTCTCTCAATTTTGAGAGCAACGTCACGCCAGCGAGCAAACTTACGAAATTGTTCACAGCAAAAGCTACCTTAACGTTAATACCTTGCTCTCTCAATTTAGAAAGCAACGTCACGCCAGCGAGCAAACTTACGAAATTTATCAGCAAAACCTACCTTGTTCTCTCAATTTTGAGAGCAACGTCACGCCAGTGAGCAAACTTACGAAATTGTTCACAGCAAAACCTACGTTGTTCTCTCAATTTCGAGAGCAACGTCACGACAGTGAGCAAAGGTACGAAATTGTTTACAACAAAACCTACCTTTTATTTTTCTACCCGACCCGAGCTCAGAACAAAACGTAACCTTTGTATGGCACACGATCATGCACGTATTTTTGTTTCAATCGGATATAAATAAGGCTAAGGTGAACATGGTATACAGATTCGTGTCGTCTCCTGGGATTTGTATGTCGTCCCCCGCAACGTGGGACGTGTTTTGAATAAAGTCGTGATACGCGACAACTGGCAGCTGTGGATGTGCACTGAAAGAAATCGGATGGTTTAAACGAGGAGCTTGACAAGTGATGGTACAATTAGACTTTAATTTGTCGATGATTTAATCCTAGTGGCGCACACGGAACTAGCTTGATTAACGTTATGAATTACTATATTAGTTTAACTAAACAGACACACACTTAATAGTTGCAAACATGTGTAAAATTTCGAGTTCAACGATAATAATCAATAAATTGAGAACCACTCTTCTAGACACAGGAACTTGGCTTTGCTTTGTAAACTAGATATCAGGTTGTAGGTGTCAGTACTCATTCATGTATTAAGAATCTAGTGCCTTTCATAGCTTTACTTCCATTGTCCGACTATCTTGCCTTTTGTACTGGAACAAATTGTATTACAAAATTCTAAACATAAGTCCATTCTGTCGTTAACAATGTTGTCAAGTGTAACGTTGATATTATGTGAACTGGACATTTTTTAACGTGTTTTGAAATGTTGCTTATTTTTGCCATGGAAACGAAATAACAAATATGTCAAAAATCATCACTACTTTTGCATTAGTCTTTAATATATAAGTTTCGGGCGGTAAGGCTAGTACAAAATAAATAGTAAAAATAGTAAAAAAATTGAACAAGCCAAAATGAAACCAATCCTAAATTGTTATTTTTTTCAATATGACGGCACTGATTCAAGAAGCGTAGAGACGAAATAGCTACCACAGAAGGTTTCTACCGTCAGAATGTATAAGGCACAAGGTGTACTACGGTACTAGGGAACGAACTAGAACATATTAATCTTGATACTTTGGTACAGCGCTACTCAGACAAACTTTTACAGAACTACGGTTATAATCTTGTAACTCTTTACAAGAAAGGAGAATAAAAGAGGAAGGAGGAGAGGAGGAGGGAGGTAATAAAAGTAAAGGGTTAAGAAATGTTGGATATGGCAATAAATTTGGGTTGATATACAACGTCCCAGTGGAGTAGAAACCCATGTGATATGAGCCGAGCTATATCTGCAAGATAATAACGGATATGTAAATAATACCTATATTAAACGAAGTGGATTCGAGTGGAGGTTGTAGGGATTTGGTGATGACGAAGTAGCTTTGAACCCATTTTAATGATTCTCTTATTAATGTGGTCCCATAATAACTTTAATGTTAATTGTTAGTTGATGATTGTGATGAGGTGAAAACAGCACTCCTACTGAGATGTGTTGGGCGAAGATTGTCCTTTAGAACCAGCCAGTCCCCATTAGGCTTAGAGTGTACCTTCGATCACATCGTCATAATGCTCAAACGCTAGCTCATACGTTTAAATTCAATTAAAAAAGTGCATCAAATAGCTGTGGCAAGACATCAATTCAATTTGATGAAGTGCATGAGTGATTGAAAATAATTGCTTGACCAGCTGATAGTATAACAACGAATGACTACACTTTTGCAAAAATAATGTATCTACGAGTAAGCCCGTGGAAACCCACTCTATTTTCGAACACGAAATTAACCGCCCGTTAGGCACACGTTTAGAATGGTCCCATGAAACAACAATATTGCAAGCTGTCAGTAACTTAGAATTTAACAAATCAGTAGTAAAACATTCCACCTAAGAAACAGTTACTGTCATACCTATTGATACACACATTGAATGTATTTTGGACAATGAAGTCACTAGAGGAGTTAGTAGTTATGGATCGAGGTAAATATTTAATTTGTTAGAATTTGTTCATTCATTATTAATTCATTGCGTGGTAGCGATGGTAGCCTAACGATTCAAAAGTGCAACTGATAATTTAACGATACCGGGTTTGTTCCTGGGCTCCGCAACAATGACTTTTCTACGTTATGTGCGATTTTCCATCGCTCCGTGCTTCGGAGGGCACGTTTAGCTGTCGGTCCCGGCCGTTATTGATCAACAGCAGTCGTTAAGCCATGTCAGCGGCCCTCGAGTGGCCTGATAAATTCTGTCACCAGAGGCCAGCTACCAAACAATATTTATCATCACATCACATCATTTGTGTACTTTCAAATCACGCCTACAAATCGTTTTTCCTGACACGAATGAAGAAATTAGATGAGACTGTGGTGTTAGTCACGAGAAAGATGAGTGTAGACAACATTTGACAGTGTTTCGCGGCATTATTATTTTGAGAGGTTACCGCAAGGCACTACCACAACAAGTCAAGAGATACAATACTGTGTGCTGATTATATCGCGGCAGTGATCCGTACTCCGTGACTACGATAAATCGTTTAATTCCACCCCGGTGACTTCGCCGATTGCGAGAGGACAAACGCCATCGCAATTTAGTACGAGTCCCATCGTGCCGATACCTGTTCCAATTGTTGGACTATTTCAATGGACTTAATAGCTACCCTGTCTTCACTTAAATAAATTTCTGTACTAGGAGTTTCATGTTTAATCGGATACATATTGGACACGGTGGTTTGTGACTTTGAAGTTAAACCTTCTTTGGACAATATAATATGAGTACCATTCAAGATGGTGAAGTATCTATTTATTAATGAAATTATGACAGTGTACCTATGTTAGTGAAATATTTTATTTATTTAATGCTTCAGCATAAAAAATCTACATGGAGAACTTAATATTTGACAAAATCACCCAAATATCATGTCAGTAACAAACAGGGGAATGCCTATTGAAAGATTTTAATATATTTGAAAGATAAATTCCTTAATATGAATATATCCAGTGACTAATTATTTGCCAGAAAAGTTTAAATCACAAATTAAAAACTACTGTTTTTTTTAATGTTTATTACAATACACTACAAAGTCGTGTAGGCAATGACCATAGTCCCGGAAAGCGTAATTCTACCTCTCTGGCCGCGTTTATAGGTACGCTATTCCACCGTGTATCACAAAGCTCGCAGGAACTTAATGATGTAGTTTTCTGAAAAATGTTGTAACTTATGAAGAGCATATAATTGTTTATTGTAACTCAATTCTTTTGTCAGTTAATTTTTAATAATCTAAGCATATGAATCCATATATGTGTTTCTATTTAATTTGCTTGTTAAATCCTGATTAATAATTATTCAAACACCCAATAAAAGGTATGTATGAAATTTATAATAAATGGTGTCGATAACTCGTGAATGTAATATTAATGTGTGTGTTTTGCGTATTATCTGAAGTTTGATTTAATTTATCATGTTTCATTTATTCCAGTTAGACGCGACAAACTAACCAGGATTAAAATAAAAACAGTTATTCTTTTATCCAACGAAATAATACGGGAAGCGAACTGGGGCTAAAACAGGATACGCGTCCACCACATTACAGCAGACGGAATAATTTAGCGTGTGACTAACATCACCAGGTTTCGGGGTTGTTAAATCGGAACTTTCTTCAATTTCAGCTGCCTCCTATATTGTATGTATTTTCCCTTAAGCTTTTATATTTCTCACATGCAAATTATACCATTAATTTAATTCTAAATGGCCACACCATCCTTGTTTTTTTATATTTTTGTATATAATACAATTTTTATTGGTTCTAATTTATAACTTTAAGGTGCATTGTTCATTGTTTGTTATAAAGCATATCTTGAAAATAAACCCACTATCATAAATAAAAATATAATCTTGAACGAAAATGTTATTGAAAGATATTATTAGTCAGTTATGAATGGCTGAAAAAAAACGATATGAAATCTGTATAGGGAAAAACCTGAAATCGAAAGTTGGATGGCGAATCTATATTTTTAGCAAAGCAGTAAGTAACAAAAAGTCTGTACAACAAAGATAATGAAAATAATGGTCAGGGAACTTAAAAAGAATAAGCTACTGATTAAGAATTTAGTATTTTTTTTTAATGTTCAGTCCAGTAGGTTTTTACGTGATGCGCGAACAAACAAACATACAGAAAGACACGTTTTTTTTATTGTTATGTTATAGCACCACATAACAATAAAAAAAAACGTGTCTTTCAAAACGCAAAAGTAGGTATAGCACCACTACGTAGTATTATTAGGCACCACTCTTGTTGGTTTTTGCGTACTTGTTATTTCGTTTCCATGGCTACCGTTTCTTACAGCGAGTAATCAAAATTTGACCAGTTTTTCCAGTTTTCCCGTGGAAACTTACAATTTTCCGGGTAAAAAGTATCCCTTGTTTTATTCCAGGGTATAAGGTATCTCCATTCCAAGTTTCATCAAAATCCGTCTAGCCGTTATTGCGTGAAAGCTCCCCAAACAAACAAACAAACAAACAAACAGACAACGTTTCACATTTATATATATTAAAAATATATATTATAAACTTCATTTGTTTAACTTATATTTAACCTTATTTTTCACTTTTATCTCTATGCATACATTTCATTATATATTTCTGTCAGCGTAAAAGTAAAATATAGTTTTCCGATCACAATGAATATCTTAATTTATACAACTAAATATGTGCCATCGAAGCAGCGCAAATAGTTTTTTTTTAATCATTGTAAAAAATTAAATGGTATACGAGGCTGAACTATCTGTGCATGCTCAGTGTTCATAGGGAAAGAGACTGAAATAGTAAAGGAATATACTGATGTCAATCGACAATTAAGTCATCCATTTTGGACAACAACCCAGACCTCAATTTTTCCCACAACCTAATCATTTTTACATAAGTTAGGTATATACTGATCCTATGTGTAACAAAATAATAATTAAATTGTGTAAAACCAGGGGGCGCAACTGCATCCCCTTGCACCTTCCACTTGCCCATGATTATCACTAATAGTAATTGACAGCCTCGTTACTATGTCGAGACTGTAGGCCCTGAACACTACATTACAATGATTAAATATGTTCAATTACTACCCAAATCTTAGAACTAGCGTTTCCCGTTTCATTTTGTACTGAAGAAAAAATTAACGAAAGGTACATTGAAATACATCCATGTTGGATTTCTACTAGAACCGCGCAAATCCTCAGTTAACTAAAAGTGACTTTCTACATAACAAAATCTTACTTACCAGTTACTACCTAATACGTGATTCAACCTCTGCTCTGTAGTATGTAATATAAGGCAAGGTGCAGCTTTGCAGCCAAAACTGGCGTCTTAGTTCCGTGTGTCTCCGAACTTGGACTTAGTCGTATTTAACTTTGGCGAACACAGCTTGTATTGCAGCCGCATGCCAACAAATTTTGACACGGTATATATGTGCTTAACTAAGAATTTCTCAGCTCGTGTTTACTTAAGCAGGAAATGGTATACTTGTGAGATGAAAGGTGTATTGGGGAAATCGATACTGGCACAGCAGACTTTTCTATATGACTACAAGTTCCTCAGCGGAATGGAATTTGAGTATAATAATTGATCTATCTATACTTAAGATGCCGTGGCGGTCTCGGCTTTGAATAAGACCCCTCCCAATCCTCCCGAGGATGTCGTAAGAGGCGACTAAGGGATTACACACCGGAAGATGGGCAGCAGCGTCCTCCTAGCACATATTTGCTACACTGCGGTCACATATCCGCCTGCCAAGCGTGGTGACTATGGCAAAGCGTCTTCGACACTTGACGCTGATTTTCAGTCACGGCCCAGAGGGACCAATCACGAAAAATTTAGTAGTAGTTAATAAAATTAGTAATAATAAAAATACATAATAAATACACACATATATAATTTATATACAATAAATATTGAAATAAAACATACATATAAATATTGGAAGATACTTATGAAATAAATGTATATATATATATATATATATACACGCCCATACATAACTATATGCTACAATAATTATTTAATTAGTAGTAATAAAATATATAATAAAATAAACAAAATTAAGGAACAAAATAAAAGAAAAACAATAAAAAGGAGTTGAATCAAGAAAATTTTAACAAAGACGATTGAAAAACAAGTAAATGGCAAATTGAAACACTAGAAAACTCGTTGTATTAAACGCTTGGGTCGTGAGAGTAATCTAGGGCCGTAAACAACGTCCGCGTTATTTTAGTTTAGAGAGAACATGAGATTCGACAAGTTGTACACGGAGCTCTTCATAGAGATATGGTCTCAGTTTATAAATTGTTTTAACTCTGTAAAAACTGTTTTTTACTGAGTCCGCTATATGTTTTTCAAACCTTAGTTCAGCATCAACAAACAAACCAAGATTGCGCGCCTCGTAAACCCCTTTCAATTGATTCCCTCATTAGCGATATGTTAACGTTAGTAGATATCGAAGCCAACTGATGTTTGCTGCCCACGATCATAAACATCGTTTTATTCGAATTAAGCAAAAGACAGTTCTCCTGAGACCAAACCACTATTCGGTTTAAATCCTCGTTTAGATCTCTTATCGCACCGTCAAGGCCCCCAGGACTAAATGGTATATAAACCTGAATATCGTCTGCATATATATGGAATTTACATTTTTTCAAACAGTTAATAATATCAGCACTATACAAAATGAATAAAATTGGGCCAAGAATTGACCCCTGCGGTACGCCTCTATTCACTGCGGTAAGGGAAGAGGAAAGGAAAATACCAGAAGACTGACGTAATTCGACATATTGGTGGCGATTGCTAAGATAACTATTAAACCACATAAGCGCTGCAGAGCTGAACCCATAGAAACTTAGCTTGGAGTGTAGGAGCGCGGTGTTTATTGTATCAAAGGCACGGGGGAAGTCAAGCAACACCAACAAAGAGCATGTTCCTTCGTCCTGCGACGGCAAAATATTGTCTGTAACGTCCAGCAAAGCAGTGGCAGTACTTCGACACTTTCTAAAAGCTTTTATTATTTTCAATAAAATCTGTCAATTTCTGACATACTACATACTACATTCTCCAAAATTTTAGATACACAGGGCAAAATGCTTATGGGCCTAAGGTCTTTGACCAGAACTGGGTTGTTTTTTTGGCAATGGACGGACAATTGCTATTTTCCATAGGTCTGGAAAAGTTCAGGTGCTAATAAAAGTGTTAATCATTGCAGTCAGAGCATCTGAGGAATGAGGGGTCATTAATAGCATTTTAAGTGAAATTTGGTCAAACTCTTCTGCATTGGACTTTAGACCTTTGATGATAATGAAAATGGTGTTTGTATTAACGGTTTTCATCATAAAAATTACACTTCTATTCAATTGATTAAATTCATAAAAAGTGAGAAGAAATAATGATACTTCTTTACTGCCGGGGACATTCAAAAAATGATTATTAATTACGTCAGGGTCATTAAAATGCGAAGGAAGATCGACGTCTTTATTAGAAGGCAAAAGAGTTGACTTCAGATTCTTCCATAGTGTTTTACGTTCATCAATTTTATTGTTAATGTTGAATCTATGGTAAGCTACCTTTTCAAAGTATAAAAATTGATTTACTAACGATTTAAGGCTTCTATAATACAATTTTTCTCTTACAATTATAGTGTCTGTAATCCACGGATAGCTGCGGTATTTAATTAATAAAATAATAAATAAATAAATATATTCGGGACATTTCCACACCAATTATCTAGCCCCAAACTAGGATACCCTGTGCTATGGGCACTAGATAACGGATAAACATACATAGATAAGAATATTACATCCATGACTCGGAAACAAACATTTCTGCTCATCACACAAATGATTGCACCTTGCAGGATTCGAACCCGCGACCGTACGATTTCGTACCTAGGATCTCTAGCCACGAGACCAACCAGTCGTCTTAAAAATTATAGTTTTTTCGGTGCGTGTAAATCGAACAAAGTTAGTACAATGCAGTTAAATACTTCAACCATTTCATTAACGTCAAGAGAAGTAGAAATGTGATCCCAACGGACTGAGTCCAAGTCTTTATTAAATAAATTTATGCATATATATCTTATCGGTCTATATATTATAACTGTGTGGGGGGCACATTTGTGCCGTTTTATATTGAGCTCACAAATCACAAATGCATGTCCACACAACACCGATCCCACGGGCTCCACCACTACCCGCCTTGCTTGCAAATCTGTGCAAACTACGTCGATAAGTGTTTGACTAGTGTCTGTAAAATGCATTGGTGAAGTGACAATCTGATCAAATTCAAACATCGTAAGGCAGTAACGAGATGTTTAGTCTTGTTATCATTTTGATTTAGCATGTTAATGTTGAAGTCTCCTAATAGTATAATGCTATCGCAATTTGAAACTGCGTTAATGGAATCAGACAAGGCATCGAAAAAAAATCTCAACGTTTTGCCAAGGAGGCCGATAAGCAGTACCAATTCCTATCTTTACTCCGTTAGCAGAAAAGGTAAGCCACATCTGCTCAACTTTGATGTGGTGAGGGTCTACTGGGTGAGGGTGTGTACGAACATTTACTCCGCGCTTGATGAAAAAGCCAACGCTACCACCGTGGCCACCAAGACGCGGGTTATGTCGCAAACGATAGGAAGGTACGCAAGGCGCTCGGTTTTCCTCGCCAGCACGCAACCAGGTTTCGTTAATGGCCATGAGATCTACATCATGCCTATCCATACCTACAATGAAGTCGTCATAGTTAGTGATATATTTTATTACACTCATTTTTAATAGAAAGAGTTACAAATTGAAAGTTGAAGGGAATATAGAAATCTATTTTGTAATCAAACCAAAAGCTACTTGAATTTAACTTGCACGTCTTTAGCTTAATTCAAACCCTTTTTTTTCGTGATTATGCCGCCATGATTTGAATATTTATGAAATGCCCAATACCTAAGTCACATAGCATTACAAACTTTGTACATGATGATATCAATAAACTCCATAGTTGAACTTTAAACATCTTATGACCACCTGAACTTATTCCTCCCCAAACCATTATGGAGCCTCCGTTCAGTCGTGGTAATATCTAAAAATCTTTCTCCTCTCCTTCTACATACAAGTTCTCGGCCGTCCGGTGAACGCAACGCGATGATACACTTGTCAGTGAATAAAACTCTAGCACATTGCTCAGCAAACCAGTTTGCGTGTTCTCTTGTAAATTGAAGCCTCGCTACTCGGTGCTGTTGGAGAAGTTGTGGGCCACGTGCTGGTCTGCGAGCTTTTAAATTAACTTCCTCCACGCGCCTTCTCTCTCACCGTATGCTCGCTTACATTAACACCTCTCGTAATTTAGAGTCGCCGGCGGATCTCAAAGGTTTGAAAGTGCTAAGAAGTTCTACGACATGATTCATCATCATCATCACAGCCCGTATTCGTCCATTGCTGGACGTAGGCCTCTAATTGTGACCGCCACTGATCCGATCTTCAGCTCTCCTCATTTAGGCGCTTCCAGACACCTTTCGCAAGTCATCTCTCCACCTGGTCGGCGGGCGCCCTACATTACGTTTGCCTAAACGAAGGCTGCACTTTAGAACTCGTTAGCCTTAGCGGTTGTCGGTTATTCGAGTGAAGTGACCTGCCCATTGCCACAATTCTTTGCTATTCGGTTACCTTTTTTCTACGATTCTGTCCTTATAAAGAAATTCCAAACATAGCTCTCTCTCCATAGCTTGCTGGGTGACTTTAAATTTGTGGGCCCACTGTGAGACAAGATTAGTTTATCCAAATTAACAAAATTATTCTATATTTTTTATGAGTACAAGTAAACTCTGTGCATAATATTATCAATAAACTCATTGAACAATTTGAATAAGTCCTATGACTTCATTTATTTAAGTTAGCATAGACTTTTAAAATTGCTACGAAGTTCTACGCAGTTCTACGACAAGTTTATGATCAAAATTAACTAAAGGTACAGACATATATTTATACTAACTGTGCCCGCGGCTTTGCCCGCAAGGTCGTTTTTCTGGGTTAAAAATAACAAGCTGTGTGTTATTCCAGGACCAAATATACATCTAAAGTACAAAATATAATTTTATAAAAAACTTTCAGCCATTCAATAGTTTTTCGTTGATTGCTCGGTTTGTACTTATCGGATTTAGGTACAAGTACACCAGATTTCATGTCAAATCCTACAATGAAAACTGCATTTAAATCGGCCTAGTAGTTTTTAAGTGATGCGAGAGCAAACTGACGGACAGACATACAGACCGACAGACAGACACCATTTTATTGATTGTTATATTCTTGTTTAGTTAAATCACTAAACAAGAATATAACAATCAATAAAGTCCATATATTTTTTAAACTATCCTCGTTTTACAGATTTTTTGTTACCTTCTGTTTTATCATATAATGATGTATAGATATACTGAATGGATTGCAGCGGTACAGACATATCTTTATACTAATTTATATTAAATTAGTATGGATTACCATACTAATTTAAGATACAAATAAATTATTCTAAAAACAAAAAACAAACAGCGAACAAAAGCTTAACATTTATGATTTTGAAATATAAGATGCAGTCAGAGGCATCATGCATTTCATTTCTCCTTTGACGGCATCAGTTAGAACCTGGCGAGCTAACTCTTCATGTCTCCGACTGCATCTTATATTTCAAAATCAACAAGCAAAATTATTATAAAAATACAGAAGCCCGACTGTGAACTACATTATTGAATACGATCTGACCGCCCGAAATACAGAAACCCGACTGCGAACTACATTATTGAATACGATCTGACCGCCCGAAAAAATAATCACACTAATATTGTAATGGAAAGTTTGTATGTAAAGAGGGTATGTGTGCGTGTGTGTGTGTATGTTGGCTACTTCTTTACACTTAAACTGCTTAACGGATTTGGATAAAATTTTGTATGGCAGTTGCTAATACACTGGATTAACACATAGGCTATTTTTTGTCTCGTAAAAATTCACGGTTCCTGTGGAACGTGGGTGAAACCGAGGGGCGCAGCTAGGATTGATAGAAATTTAATGTTTCTTTGTTACATACATATTTACTTTAATAGTTGAAATTGCAATATTAGACTATCGTAGTATAATTGTAGTATAATACATTAACTTGAATAATCAAAAACTGTAAATTTTGTAAGAAGCTCAATAGACAACTGCTACTGTGTAGTTATAAGAATTATATATATTTTTGAAATGGGGTTTTACTGACCTTGATTTTCCAATTCAATAAGTTTTGGTAATTTTTTTGATCTGTCGGCAGCTGTAAGCCACCTTATTAGTTTTCTTGACACTTAATTTATCTCATAGCACTCTCGTGATCAAGACGAATCCAATGATATATCATATGTCAAAATCTATCAAGCTGTTTAGGCTGTAGGACGCGCCTAAGAAACGTACAAACAAATAACCAAACGAACATACATACAACCCAAACACATAACCCTCCGTGCAGTAGAGTAAAGCTTATTTGCCTTTTTTAGTTTTGCTTGCAGTCTGGTTTATTGTTTTTATATTATATTATTTTTCTTTTAAACTTTTTAGCATACGTTTATAAGAATTAGTGAGAATGGTTGCTAACCAACTTTAAATCGTTACAGATCCTACATGGTCATTCAAAATGAAAACTAATAAGAGTAACCTAAAAATGATTTTGAATAACCTATTCAATGATACCCCATTTGATATAGTTCATCGACTTATTTTTTTTATTTTTCACATTATAATAACGCGTTTGGTCTATATAGTGCCACAAAAGAACAGACATACATACTTAACTTTAAATCCGAAATGGTCATTCAAAATAAAAAATGATTAGACAAACCTAATAATTATTGTTGACGAGCGCAACAGTAACCTACAAATACATGTGAATAGGTATATTTATCATGCCATTCGGCATGTAGGTAAGTTAACGCATAAGCGAGATATTAATAGTATTGTATGGGCTTAGGAAGCAGGCAAACGTTGTGTAGAATCTACGTGCCATCACGTATGACGTCTATAAGATACGGGATGGCCGCGTGCCTCTTTAGGAAGTAGCTGGTAAAATGCAGCCACAGAGAGGCTGAAACTCTCTGTGGGTGCATGAGTAGTGGTAGTAGGTTGGCTCATGAAAACCGCGCTTTGTAAAAGATACAAGTTTGCAACGCGGGGCGATCCTGAGAGCGAGAAGAGGCGCAATGGGAGAAGCTTCTCTAAAATCGGTCAAGTGTGTGGACTTGCGATGAGTCATACACAGGAATGTCTTGAAATGGGGTTTGGGTACCGTCTCCGTACAGGATCGGAAGTTCTCCTCGCACCCTTAGCAAAGCCATAAAAATGGGCTTTCTTCGTGGTGCAGAATCTAAGTACGACCGTAGCAAACTTCTGGGTCGATTTTTTGTGCCTCTTTTCGAGCGTGGGAAAGTTACGGCAGGGAATAAAGGGGCGAAGGTATTTTATGAATAAAATATAATAAATCACCCAATAGGACCACTTCGCGTGTTTTGCGTTTAGTATTAATACGCATACTTCCAAAACTCTGGGTGCATTTCGTCAAAAGTTCCCGTTTGCTGTAGCCGTTGAAACAAGAAGCTCTCCTATAAAGTGTCCATAACGTAGGCATTTAGAACATAGCACCAAAGTATATCAGGGCTCCGATAGCCACTTTCTGTAACCGGGATAATAAAAGCTGAATTATATTTACTATCCTTGTTTACGAAATATGTGAAGAATAAAACAACTATAAAAGTGTAAACAAACTGCGTTTATCTTCAACTGACCCCTGAACGGACGTCTTGTGTTCGAAGAAGTCTCATTATCTCTCAACTGGTACCCAGCACCTACGTGAGAGTCTGCAACAGTGATTTTAAATACCTATTTAATGATACCCCACTTGTGTTGTTGTTGTGTTGTTGTTTCCTTGAATTCAAGTTTTTTCTTTTTCACATAGGCTGATAAACACATTACCAGGCCTTTGCGTTGCGCAGTCTGGTAATAAAAATAAACAGCTTTACAGGCATACATTCAACTTCAGCTGTCTTAAGTATTTACCTTGGACTTTTTCAAACGCTACTAAGCGCTACGTAGTTCTATGATATGCTTTTTAGGTAGCTTTCTCAAACATAGCTCTTGAATTTTGTGTAAATTCCAATTATTCAAAACTTTAATATTGTATAAAGTCCTCAAATAGTCCAATATATAGATAACAGCAACAATTAGCGCTATAAGGCTATAAAATGAAGATTTTTCAGTCATTAACTATCAAAAATTAGGTCATACTTATGACACTTACGCACGAGAACCAAGAACCTGCTACTTAATACCTTTAAACATGCAATTTTTCAATCATTACACAGTTTGTGTTATAAATAGCTCGCAACTTAGTCAATGTTTGTTTCGGTGTAACGTAATGTTTTAATAGTGTTTTTTGTAGTAAAATCTTCATTAGGAGTACCTACTTAGTTACTGTGTTGATTGAATTGCGTCTAGGGATTTCATAGTTAATTTAATAAATTATATTTGAATAAGTTTTAGGCGGCGTCTTATAAAAGCGTCACGCTTTTAGAAGACGTGCCTACGAGTGACTACTAGAAATATAATAAGGGCGGGTGACAAATTGAAAAACAGTGGGTTGTCCACTCCATAACCACACACCCAAATAGCACATAGTATCGCAAACAAAGACGAAATAATCTTATATTATCTACCAATACTTTAATATGACAGAAATAATTTGCTCGACAAAAATCTTTGTCCCAAAGCTTAGTAATATCAACCTAACTGTCAAATTTCTCAGACGACTCTTATTTTTGCTGTCACTAAACTAATGGATGGATAGAAATAATTTATTGTCCATAATTATGTACTACATTAAAATAATATACACTGGCCTCCAAAACTTAGTACCACAATTTAAAATTAATAGAGTTTATATTAATTTGCTTGGCTCCTAGTCATCGGATTCTGATACCAAGTAAAACCTAAGATATCCAACAATGAAAATGGCATCGCAATTGGTCCAGTAGTTTAAAAGTGATGCGAGAACAGACAGACATAAAATGTATGGTACTAAGTTTTGAAGGCCAGTTAATAATAGGGAAATGAGTTAAATTATGAACACTAAAAAGATCAAAATGATTGAAGAAATAGAACAGAACAACACTACAGTTTACTGGGTTTCTCTCTATCTTTACCCTTATGAAAGAAACGTGTTCGTACCATCATAATCAGGCGGAAAATGACCACTACTTAACATAGGCCTTCCCAAGAGATTCCCATAACAAGAAGTTCCTTGCTCTTTACATCCAGTGGCTCCCGCGTCATGTTGGTCTTTTTTTGATCTGTAACTATAAAACAGTACTGTGACAAACAGTACAGTGACAAACTGACTGGTAGACAACGCACAGCCAAACCGATTGCCCCTGAGATTTTAAATTTGGAGGAAATAAGAAAGTACTCCAAGGGTGCTTAATAAAGGATTTATTGAAATTCTATCCTTGGATTGAAATTCTATCCTTGGAATCACTGTCCTTGGTGAGCAAGGGTCACAAAGTTTGAACGCGGACAAAGCCACGGGGCGCAGCTAGTTTACCTACATGGAAGGCCATCCTACGTTCTAAGTTCTTACTCTGTAGGTCAAAAAAATAGAAGGGTTTCTTATATTCCTACATAACAAGTGGGACGAATTGACTACGCCATCGATTCAAGACAACTTCAACAGAAACAGTCATGTTTCTATAACTCCATCTTAACTAAGGATTAGAAAACGTATCTATCATGTATCTTTTCTCTTTCTCCGTAACAATGGCAAAAACATGCGACAAAACACTAATATAAGTAATTAGCCTTTGGTCTCTGGAGAACAAATGCTATTATAGCGGGAACAAATAGATTAGGGATAAAACGATCTGTTGTTATTTTAGATGTAACAAATAAATGTTTAACGGAAAATTGGATGAATAAATATCGATAAAATTAAGCATTGCACAACAAACACAAATTTATAATATACCAAGTAGACATCATATAATATGTTTTACAGTAATTGGGCAAAGCCTTGTACGTCTTTCCAAAATTGCTTGGTAATCTTACTGATCTAGTACATTGATATTTATATTATAATCAAATTATTATTATTTTACGATTCCCTTCTATTTAATTTTAAGTACCTCTAAGACATGTACTATTTGATGAAAGTGATATAATTAATATGATATTATTTATTAAAATACATAAGTTTAAGATTCTCACTTTTTTGATATAGTGATGGTAGCCGAGCTATATATTAGTGCGCGTTAGAATACAATGATACCGTGTTTGGTCCTTGGCTCCGCACTAATTATTTTTCGGTTATGTGTGGATTTCCATCGCTCCGTACTTTAGAAAACATGTAAAACTGGCAATCCCGGCTGTTATTTATGTATAACAGTCGTTAAGCTATGTCAGAGACCCCCAGGCTGCCTGACAAACTGTGACATCAGAGGCCAGCACAACTTACCTCATTCGACAAGCAAGCAAGATATAGTAATATATCAGATTATATTAACCGTCCTCCTATCGCATCATAATATTATTCCAAAGTGCTGAAATACCAAAAAATGCCTATGGGAGCCGCAATGGTCCTCTGGTACTGAATAAATTGATATCTAAATGCCCCAGGGAGGTATACAACCCGACCAATTGAAGCCGATGAAAAAATACGATGGGGTAATGGTATATTTTCCATATTATTACGGTTCAAAATTAGCGAGGGTTGTGAGAGAATCCTTCCTACTGTATGTACTGAAGTTGAATCTAAAGTGTGCTTGAGTGTGATTGAGTTGAAACTTTGTACTGTTACTATTGGTAATTGCGTGAATTAATGTAAGCAAATAAATAATTCTGAATCGTAATCTGTATATTTCTGAATTAGAACAAAATTAAAAAACTAATATAAAAAACCGACTTCAAATCATATAAAACTCAAATGATAGATTTATTCAAATATTTTGAGGGTCTGTGCTACCCCCAAACTGACTAAAGTAAGTAAATAAGTACCTACTACACAGACATCAACAAATTTGAAAAATGTATTTCTTTTAAGTTTTATATGATTTGAAGTAGGTTTATTTTATATATATATATATATATATATTTTAACTATTTAGTTAGTTAAAGTCGGCCTAAGAAAATGAAATAGGTATTCCGTTTGTTAAGAAAAAAACATACTGGAAACCGTTAACAGTTCATATATTTTAAACTACTAGATGGATTTTGATGAATTTTAAATTATTCCCTAGATACTGTAACTATTACAAAAATAATTACTGCAATCGGACTTAAAGTTTCCGAGAAAGACGTGGACAAAATTTTGCGAAATTAGTATATTTGTTCAGATACTCGTATAGACTAACATAAATGAATAATACACATTTTTGACAATATAACATACATACACATCAACTTGAGAACCTACTTTTTTTGAAGTCGGTTAAAAATAAATATAATCGTTGCGGGCATTAGCTAGTTGTTAACAATATTTGGTTAAGGTAAGTTCGAGAACATTATTTAAACACTAGAAGTGCCCGCGGCGTTGCTCACGTGGTCAATTTTCTGCGACAATATAACGATCCTATGAGATATTCCAAAACCAAAAATATAATATACTAAGTTTAATTAAACTTCCATCGACGTCAAATCGTTTTTTATCGATTGCTCGGCTTATACTCGTCAGTTGAGATACCAAGTAAACCAGTTTTTAAGTCAAACCCTAAGCTATCCAACTGTGAAAACTGCATCACAATCGGTCTGCTATTTTTTACGTGATGCGCGAAAGTGTGCGAAGATGTGACAAAGAAACAGATAGAAATAAACAATAAAAAAAATGTTATATTCTTGTTCAGTAGCTTATTTTAAGTACCGACGGTGGCCTAATGGTTCTATAGTGCAATTTAGAATCCAACGATACGGGGTCCAAAACCGAGGCTCCGCACCAATGACTTTCAAAGTTATGTGCGGTTTTCCATCGCTCCGTGCTTCGGATGGCACGTTAAAATGTCGGTCCCGGATGTTATTGATTTATAGCAGTCGTTAAGCCATGTCAGAGGCCCTCGGGCGGCCTAACAAACTCTGACATCAGAGGCCAGCACTACCTCATACGACAAACAAACAAGTACCGAAGACAATTTTTTTTAATTATCTTTATTATACTAAGATTTTGGTACTGACTGCTTTAAGTATAGATTTCCAAATATTCAGTAAACATTTTTAAAACTGCGAAGAGAACATCGCAGCTGTTTCTGGCATTCCCGAAAAAAGTTTTTTTACAATAATATTTTGCTTACTCACTAGTAAAATTACTTTACGTCTATACAATATTTACGTTTATAATGGAAGTTAATTTTGGGAAGAGGGAATTCATCTTATTTCTAAAAGTATGAACATAACGGTACAAATATATCCTAAGAAAAATAAAATAAAAACAAAACCGCACAAAATCGGTCCATTCGTTTGGGAGCTACGATCCTTACCCCAATCCCTCTCCACTCCTCCCATTATAGCTAAGAACCATCTCGTTAACCTAAGCTTTAAATATAAAAAACGCAGCTAAATCAGTCCATTGGTCTGGAAGCTACGAATCTCACCTCCCCCTTTTCTCACCTTCCCCATCTCCCCTCTCCCATATAGCTAAGAACCATTTCGATCATATTAGCTTTCAAACAAAAAACCGCATCAAAATCGGTTTATTCGTTTGGGAGCTACGATGCCACAGAGACACATACACACACCCTCACACACAAACACACACACAGTGATACACACCCTAAACTTATAACACGCGTATCTTTGTTCGAGGGTTAAAAATATGGTAAATATGAGCAATCTCACCTCGTAGAAATCAACAACAGAGCATGCTTGCTCTTAAAGTACCTAAATGTAAATTTAATGAAAACTAAGCACAACTTTCCTATTGGTAATGAATCGATTTTAAATCTACTTCGAGGAGATGGCCCAGCGTTTGATATGAAATGGAAATAATTAGAGCATTGGCAATAATAGTAAAAAATGAGTTTTTGATTGGAAATTATAAACAACGATATAATAGAAAAACGTTTTAGGAAACGAAAGCTCAAACCATTATTCAAAACCTAAAAGCTATTTAATCCCCAACTCATATCTCAAACTCTTTTAAGACTCCAAAGTTTCACGTAGTTTTTACAGGAGAAGTGGATTAAGATTTCCTATATCTACGTAATATTTCACCATTACGGTAAGTTCTTATGATTTATAGGCTAAGTTCCGAAAGTTTTGCATGTCATCCACTGGGCTCTTTGCGAAATTTTGTATAGAAACTTTAAACTTTTTACATTAGCCGGATGGTGAGTGACCCGGATACGAGTACATGGTCGTGTGTATTTTATTTAAAACAACTGAAGTGAAAGCTGAGAGTACCTAGGAAAATATTTGAGTTTCATGCTCTTACTATTTTGCATGCAGTAAAAATTCAAGAGCTTATCTTTGTGTAAACTATTTACATACTACATTGATAATTGCACCAATAATTGACATTATATTAATGTAGTATTATTTACGTTTTTTTTGTGTACAAATGTTCTGTGTCGCAACTTACACCGTAGCACTGTGCACCGTAGATGCAAAAATCCACTACAAAATTTGTAAGATTGTACCTACAAATGTAATGCATCTAACAGAGAGGTTATAATTCCCAAGGAAGCATTCAGATCATCCCTAACACAAGCGCGTCAACGAAGCACGCTACTATATGAATAGTATATATGTAGTGTATGTGTAGTATGTATGTAGTATATATGTGTGTAAATTTTCGAATATTCATTCTTTCAAACAAAACGCAGATTAATCACTGAAAAGCTTGCACCTATAAAACTAGAGTCAGACAAGATCCAAACTGAAGTTCATCTTGTTTATCGTAATTAATAAACATTATTACGAGTTTAAAGTGGCACTAAGCGACTCCCACGCGGACTGAACTAGCTATATTCCTGTCAGTGATTAATGGTGAGCGACTACAGGATTGTTCGAGCGAGATGAGTTCTGAAGAAGCATTCACAACCCGTGAAATTAACTTTCGTCGCCTTTCGAAGGCCCGTCAGTTTGTTTTCAGAAACGTTTCGCTTTTTTGCAATACAGACGCTTGGAATTGTATTGGGAACGTTTGATTATTGTTGACTATTACGTTGGGATGGAATCCGGGTGATTCGCTCGTAGTTTTGATTTACAAGGGTTTTATTTAAGAGGATGGAGATGTTGTGAACAAAAATGATCCTGAATATCATAGTTTGTCCAAGTGCAGCACAGTTTAGGTTTTTAGCAATATGAACGAAAATGTCTGTTCAAAGAAGATAATAAAAAAAATGTCTAGGCGACTTAAAATAGACTTTTTACAATTTAGTTCTCTCTATCTGTTTGTCTGTATGTTTGTTCGCGCATGAAGTAAAAACGACTGGACCGATTGAAATGCGGTTTTCACTGTTGGATATCTTAGGGTTTGACTTATAAACTGGGTTATGGTATGTAAATCCGATGATTAGTTGCCGAGCAATAGATAAAAAACTATTTAAAGCTGAACGAACATTGAAGAAATGTAGTTATATTGTACTTTATAGGTACTTTTGGAATAACACTTATATGCTACTTTTAAATGAAGTGACTACGCGGGCAAAGCCAAGAATACAGCTATTCATCAATACTAAGATAGTCAGAACATGTTTTAGAGAGAGGTTTGCAAGCCCCAAATATACCAATTTACCATGTTAGATTTTTTACTGGGCAATTTATGGGAAATCCGTGCCCAAACTTTCAAATTATAATAGGTAAAGATAATTGTTTTTTTTTGGAGTTAATTCTTAGTAAAGTCTCGCACTTATGTTTTAGAGTTTTGATAGGATTGGTTTCATTTATTGCAGAATCGATAACCACTGGGGTAGTTGAGGTAGGACGCTCTGCAGCTAGGTGTGTCAATCTGTGGGACTGTCTGGCAACAACTGTATACAGATATTTGAAGAGCAATCTTAGTGGCGTGCATTAGTACCTACTAGGAATACGCTGATGATTATCATGAACAAAAAGCTTTTAAGTGTGTCACGTGTATTACATTTACATTCCATTTCAGCTGCAGCCATAACAGAATTAGGTTAATTCCAGTACACGCACCAATAAAAGTAATAACTCACGCGTTACAATCACCGTGGGTTGCGCAAATGGTGGCTGTGTTATGTAATTTAACCAAACACACCGAACACGGAGTTTTGTGGCCGCTATAGTTATGTTATACACAAACACGGCACGTAACGGGTCTTTCGAGTGGAAGGACGCTTAGAATTAGTATCTTAAACGCTAGGCAGGTACACGGTAATGGTTAGAAATGGGCAAGTTTGGAAACTTATGTAGGAATAAATAGGGGCTCTTTTGGGTATAGTATTATTATTTGCGCAATCATTTTGCAAAAATACCCGGTTCTATTGTTAATTCGCAATTACATTGCCTAGTTTCATGATGGAACTATATCAAAGTGTGAGAGTTTTGCGACAATTTTATATAAATTCTGTATGAAAAATAACGCCATATAAACATAGCGCCTTGACCTTGAGCGTGGTCATTTTTAATTATTGTAAGATGCTCGCTAGGTTTTGATAGCAATTACTCTGCAAACAGACTGAGGTGTACCTCCTGCAGAAGTTTAAATTAAATGTTCTCCCAAAATAATCTAAACGGTACTTTAACAGTCCCCAAAGCCCAAACTATTGACAATTCCCATTGAAGTCCATTCGGCGATCGCTTAATAATTGGAACCAGAGAAGGTATTCATAGCTTACAGTGGATAGAGACGGTAAATTGATCAAGTTTCGACAACTGATTCGCTGGAGCTTACTAAGGCCCACACAATCGGACTTGGTGCAAGTTAGCAAGAAAGTGCAAGACGTGGATTTATGGATATCCACGTGCACATGTCGTGGCGATATTTTTCGACAGAAGAGTATTTTGGTTATAAAAAGTATTCAGAAGTAGACAAATAATGTAATGAAATGAAAAGAATTGGCTGCATAGTCTCTTATAACATCAATCTCTTAACATACAGGCGAACATAGATTCTCCTCCATTAGTGAAGTCGATTAAAAACTACTGTCTTGATAATATCTTGCATCATTACGAAAATAATTCCTTTTAGATCTCTGTAGTACGTTTACGTTAACTGACTCACTTAGTACAGGCATGCAAACTGCCCACCACTGCATTGTGACAAACGGTCCTTCTGCGTCTGTCACAGCAGTAGTTACCCAGAACACACACGGGGATAGGAAATATCACCCCTAATGGATCAGTACGTGCGTCGTGCTTTATGTCAATACTGCCTGGCTTTTAATGCTGCCTTTGTTGAAGTAGGACAATTACTATCAGTGATGGCAATTACGATCGTATTTGTGCAAAGGCTTTCGTTCGTAAATATAGTTCGTTTCGTGGTTGTTAACAAAAGGACGTAAATGATTTATAACCGTCTGTTTGATGTATGGACGCATGATTGGTTTAAATGGATTTGAGTGACATATTGCAGGTAAGTAGTTAAACATTATTAAATAACCAGTTGTGCCTGCAGCTTTGCCTGCATTGAAATTTTTCTGGAGGAAAAGTATCCTAAGTACCAAAAGTACCAGGACCAAAAGTACCTATGAGGTTCCATATAAGTACCAAACTACGTTCAGCCGTAAAGTGTTTTTTTTAATTTACTCGGCTTCTACTTATCGGATTGAGATATTACGTACTACAGTTTTTAAGTGAAACCCTAGGCTATCCAACAGTGAAAACTGTATTGTAATCGTTCGTGTAGTATTTACGTGAGCGCGAACAGACAAACAGACCAGCCCTTTGATCTGAAATTTGGTACACACATTTATTTTTGATGACAATAAAATTATGTGTATTCAGAATCATTCTAAATTTACGATGGCCGCTCTGCCACAAAATGGCGGGTTAAATATATTTTTCAACCTCTCCAGTATGGGTATTAAATGGTACGGCTTGACAAGTAGAATACAGTACACTATGAAAAAAAAAACAAGATGACCGCCACCACAAAAAGACGGAGTACTTTATTTTTATTTCAATCCAATTCAATCCAATTTCAATCAAAGAAAAAATTCAATGGGTATGAAATAAAAGGGCTTGACAAGTAGAATACAGTACACTTTATAAATAACTAAATAAAAACTTTTTTTTTTACTATTTATTTACTTTTTCAATTGGGCGGTTTTGTTGTATAAACTTAAGAATGGTGCAGATAATACACTAAAAGCTAAAAAATAACACATAATTTCAAAAACTAAAATCTAACTACGGTCAGGTAAAAAAAAGTCTATGATACTCTTGCGATGAAGACAAATCGATTGATACCTCGCTTGTTAAAATTGGACCAAGTTTTTAGTTTGAGCACATAACCCTTACTTTTTTTTTGCAGGAGTCAGGTAAAAATAAAGCCTATGACACTCAATACGAATCGCTAGTCGAAATCGAACCAATAGGGGCAATGCTATGGTGGAACATCCACATACCCACATACATAGATACATACAAACATACACTGTTAAACTCATTACTATTCCCTTGCTTTGCTGTAGACGGGTAATAAAATAAAACGTGGGTCATAACGTAAAACATGAGGAATAGAAATTCGACTCGCCACAATTTTATTTTATTATTCACGTTTTAGTCCATTATCTGCTTTCTTTACAATGTAAACCGTTTAACTTAAATTATTTTTGTACTTATTTTATTTAAATGATCTTTTTTGTACAGAGTTGCCTTTGTTATTAACTTACTAAATAAGTACATATATTTAACTATCTAGGTAACCCAAAATGAAATTTTCATGTACAGAATCGTCAGGTTATCTTGATTTGAATTGAATTGAATGTCGTCGGTCCATCGTGTGGGTGGTCTCCCCACACTTCGCTTGCTTGTTCGTGGTCGCCATTCGAGAACCTTTATTCCCCAGTGGTTGTCGGTTCTGCGAACTATATGGCCTGCCCATTGCCACTTCAACTTGCAAACTCTAAGAGCTATGTCGGTAACCTTCGTTCTTCTACGGATTTCCTCATTTCGGATTCTATCACGTAGTGAAACACCGAGCATAGCTCTCTCCATTGCACGCTGCGCAACTCTGAGTTTGTGTATAAGACCAATAGTTAGCAACCACGTCACAGTGCCGTATGTCATCACTGGCAACACGCACTAATTATAAACTTTCGTCATGAGGCTCTGCGGTATCTGCGACGAGAAGATATGGCGTAATTTCCCGAACGCTGCCTATCCGAGGTGGATTCGTCGGTTGACCTCTTTGTCGAAGTTGGATCTACCCAATTGGATCGTTTGACCTAAGTAGACATAGTGATCAACAGCTTCGATAATATCGTTCCCAACATAAACCGGTATGGGTACGACATTGGCATTTGACGTGCTGTTCGTCTTGCCCATGTTCATTTTAAGACCCACCTGTTGGGAAACAATATTGAGGTCACTGAGCATTGTGCATTTGTGCATTGTTACTTAGGTCTTCCAGGGTTTCTGCCATGATGACTATATCATCAGCAAGTCGAAGGTGAGTGATGTATTCGCCATTGATGTTAACACCATATCCATTCCAGTTCAGAAGCTTGAATATATCTTCCAGTGCAGAGGTGAACAGTTTCGGAGAAACAACGTCTCCCTGTCTCACCCCTTTTTGCAACTGGATAGAATTTGTGCTCTGATCCTGAAGACGGACTGTCATGGTGGCCTTGTTGTACAAACACTTCAACACATCGACGTACTGGTAATCAATCTGGCACCGCTGTAATGACTGTAGCACTTCCCAGGTCTCGACTGAATCAAAGGCTTTCTCGAAATCCACAAACGCTAGACATAGTGCCTGATTATACTCTTCGGTCTTCTGTATAATCTGCCGGAGCGTATGGATGTGGTCTACAGTGCTAAAGCCTTTCCGGAATTCAGCTTGGGCCGTGGCGGTCTCGGCTTAGCCGTGGCGGTCTCGGCTTAGAATAAGATCCGTCCCAATCCTCCCGTGGATGTCGTGAGAGGCGACTAAGGGATAACACACCGGAATATGGGCAGCAGCATCCTCCGAGCATATATTGGTTACACTGCGTTCACCAATCCGCCTGCCAAGCGTGGTAACAATTTCATTTTGACGACCAATCGGCATACATTTAATGATGTCTCTGATCAACAGGGCTAAGACCCGCAGTGATCACCGCATGGTAAGAGGCTCATTGAATATTAACGTAAAGCTGGAGAGGTCTAGTTTGATGAGTAATACCTAAGCCAACGAATATCTGAGCAGATCGATATGTCACTGAGATAAATGAAAGTATAAAATCGCTGTAAAGTACAGAATGTCATTAATACTGAGATAACCATGTCTGTGTGTCTGAGCTGAATACTGAGCAGAAAGGTTTTGGGGTTTCCCCCAAGTGCCCCCCCCCCCCCCCCCCCTAAAGCCACCCTGAGCCTCGCTTTGCTGGTCTGAGTCTGGTTCTGGTAAATCTGAGTCTGAGCTGAGCTGAGTCTGATCACTGTCCGCAAACAGTCCGAACGCATCGGTTTCTGCTACACAACACAAGACACATGGTTATATCTGAGAATGCATGCACTGAGAAATGACAAGCTCACTTACTGAGAGAAGCTGGTGTTGCGCCTGCGCTGTCCAGTCCGGGAATGCCGAAGCGGCCGCGCGCGCCCGCTCGCCACTTCAGTCGTCCCACCACGTAACGTCAGCTATCAAGTGACATAGGCTACGTAACTACCTACGTATACCTACATATCTATAGCTTCGCATTCGCGACAATGAGATCTACCCTTCGCCCAAGTCCTGTCCAAATCCAAAACTCGGAGAGCTTTCAGTTGGAGCTCCAAAATCGCTTCCAAATCCTTACCGAATGCGATACAGTGGACGAAAAATAGAACACAGAAAGTCTCTGAGCATACACTCAAACTTATGGCAGAAAAAGGCGAGATGAGGCTGCAGTCTTAAGTGGATATGTCGAGTTACAGCTTGCTTAATAAATAGATCTCCAAGTCAATGTGACACGATTTGCGTTCCTATAATACTACTTGTATTAAGGACGCAATAGAGCTGGGGCTCCAAAGTGTTCGCAAGAGATCTGTCAATTGGGCAAAGCCTGTTGACGAAGCTGAAAACCGACAGTGGCAGCATTGTTTCGTCGAAGCCTGAGATTTTGAGTGAGCTCAAGAAGTTCTATGAACAATTATACACCTCATTGCGTAGTCCTCCTAGCACGACTAGTGATGCAAGAGCCCGTTTGACCCGACATTATACCGAAGATATCCCTGACGTCAGCCTATATGAGATCAGAATGGCTCTCAAACAGCTTAAGAGCAACAAGGCACCAGGGAAGGACCTAATAATGACAGAGCTACTGAAAGCGGGTCGAACACCGGTACTTAAAGTCCTTTAGAAGATTTTAACTCCGTCAACCTCGAAGGTACTACGCCAGAGGCGTGGCACAGGAGCGTAGTGGTTTTGTTCTTTAAGAGAGATGATAAAACCCTCTTGAAGAATTATAGGCCCATTTTGCTGCTGATATACGTGGAATATAAGCTGTTTTCGAGAGTAGTTACAAACCGTTTCGCTCGTAGGTTTGACGACTTTCAGACTTTTGTTCGGGAGAACAAGCTGGATTCCGGAAAGGCGTTTTTTTTACTAAATAAATCTTTCAGACATTGACAGAAAATGTTTTAGATCAATTTTCTTTTTCACAGTGGAATATTTGTTTAAAAAAAAATACCTTGACTAATCTATGGGATGATCCCACCAAATACCCAGACATTATAATCTTATTTTAATTGTGACCTAGTTAACATATTCTTAACTCCATAAAATGTTATACGATGACAAAACAATGTTTCCTTGCAATCGAGAACCGAGAACACAGTTCCAAATAATGTCCCAGACTTTTTCAGAACAAAATACCCTTTTTACCCATCGAGATAGCGAGATTTGGAGATCAATATGTAAATGCATTCGTGAGTGCGCCTGAAGCGTGAGTGCATTTTGTCGTAGACAGCGCAGCGAGCCGTGACGCTCCGCAATGCACTGACTATGAGAGCTAGTGCTTTATATTCAAAAGTTGAAAATATTGTGTTACTTGACCCTTGCGGCAGAGCTCTTTTGCGTCAGATGGTGACGCTATAGAGGTCAGTTATAGACCAGCAGTACATAACCTTTCTAAAAAAAAGAAAAAATAAGTTAATTGACCGAGCGAGCACGAAGCGCGAGCGAAGCGTCTCCGTTTCAGCTTGGGCAAAAATGCTTTCGTATGTCCGGCGGATGTTCGGCTGTTCTGCCTGCGAACAGGAAATGCGACCTTTAGAGGACTACAGGTCGCAATTCTCAACCGATTCTCGTGAAAATTTTTGATTAGGTTTTTATAATTATATGTTTTTTTTGTCGATTCAGTATTTTTTAATTGCGGAGTTATGGGGCCGATATGAACAAATGTCTCATATCTTTTTGTTTTATGGTGCGTCGTGAACATTTATTCAGTTTTATGCTATGCAAAGACAGACTGGCGAGGTCTACAGCTCACAGACCCTAGTTTAAATTTTAGGTATGAGGATATAATGAGAAGTTTATCAATACATTTAATCAAACAATATTTTTGAGTCGCTTTGATGACAAGATATAACAACTGAGTGAAAATGGAAGAATATAAAAAAATATAGTCTATTTCGTGTATTTTTATTTTTCGTTATCGACCCACTGCAAAGGAAACGCTTCCTTCCTCACGGTTGAAAGGTTAGTCATGTCTGAAGGAGTCAAGCTCTTCCCGCAATCTCTTTCTGGACCTGCGGCTACACGTCTTTTAACCCGGTCTTGTGTTTGGGTTGTATGTTTGTTTGTTTGTTTGTACGTTTCTTTGGCGCGTCCTACAGTCTAATGGCTTGATGGATTTTGCCAAATGAGGCATTGGACTCGTCTAACTCATGAGAGTGTTATAAGATATTATGCAGTGTCAAAAAAACTAATATGGCTGCTTACAGCTGCCATATTGGATTTCCGATGGAAAAAAAGTAACCAAAACCTATCGAGTATCAAAATGAAAGTCTTTAAAAGACCATTTCAAAAATATATAAGGGAGTCTAAAAAGTTTTTTTTAATGGCTACTTTTTATAGGTACCTACTGAATATTGCAATTTTTGTTAGAAAATGAGTAATGTGCGAATCTGCACGTGTAGTTATTTACAACTAGCTGTGCCCGCAGCTTAGCCCGCTTGGTTATTTCATTTAAAAGTAGCGTGTTATTCCAGGACCAAAAACTACAATTCTTTAAAATTCGTTCAGCCATTATATAGTTTTTTATCGATTACTTGGCATCTACTCATCGGATTAAGATATCAAGTACCCCAGCTTTAAGTCAAACCCTAAAATATACAACAGTGAAAACCGTATCGCAATTGGTCCAATAGTTTTTACGTGATGCGCGAACAAACATACAGATAAACCAAAAGACAAAGAGACAGACATGATTTAAAAAATGTTCTATTCTTGTTCAGTAGCTTATTTTAAGTACCTTAAATATATATTTTTATTGTCTTCTTTGTACCGACTTTTTCGTTCTTATTGCTTTTTTATAAATATAGATAACTATGAATAGGTAGGTAGTACTAAAAAGTAGGTAAGATAACAACTTGATAAGATGATAAGTCAATATTTTTAACACAACCAATTATTGTTTCTTAGAAACTTTAATATTGCAGGTCGATGCAATACAACGGGCACATTGTTAAAAATGCCACAATACTCCACGGAATAGAGAGCTTCATAAAACGATACGTCCAAGAATAAATGAAACATGGCAAGTCGTTCCAAGCTCGATGGGATGTAACCCGTTAACCGTTCCTGGTGGAATCCCGAGGGATCGTAGACACGTTCCGTTCGCTCAGCGCTACAGTTTCAACTATTCTCAAAGACAATTCCACTGTTCTTTTCCCGGCTCAAAAGCTTGCGATATAGCCGCCATAACACTTAATTTTGATGCGCTGTTGGCAGGGATGACGCTGTGTGTTTGGCAAAACGTCAACACTTATATGCAGGTTTCGCTCATATTATGTTAAAATTTAAATGTTTGCGTTAATTATACGACCTCGTTAGTTTATCTACTCGTATCTATACTTATAAAGCAATAGGAACAAAAACTCTGTACTAAGAGGATAATTAAAAAAGAAATGGTCTAGGGTACTGAAAATAAGCTACTGAACAAGGATATAACATTTTTTTAATTAGTGTCTGTCTGTTTGTCTGTATGTTTGTTCGCGCATCTCGTAAAAACTACTGGAATGATTGCGATGCGGTTTTCTCTGTTGTTTTGATTTACAAACTGGTGTACTTGGTATCTCAATCTGATGAGTAGAAGCCGAGCAATCAATAAAAACTTTTTGACGGCTGAAAGAATTTTGGTCGAATGTTGGTATGTTGGTATGGTCTTGGAATAGTACATACAGTAGTTTTAACCTAGAGAAATGACCACTCGTGCGAAATCGCGGGTACACTTGTAATTCATATTTGCGTTGGTGCTTGTCAAAAGGTTCTGTTAGACGAATTAAGTTTCGTGCAAGTCTTGCACAACGGAGAGATCGTTAATAACTATGATGAGTCCATTTAAATTCATACGAATATATAAAAGTGTTGTCTGTTTGTTTGTTTGTTTGTTTGGGGAGTTTAACTCGATAACGGCTAGACTGATTTTGATGAAATTTGTAATGAAGATAGCTTATACCCTGGAATAACACATTTAATACTTTTCATCATTATCATCATTGTCATCATCAACATCATACTACACTCTCAAACGGCGGAATGGATTTTGATCAAATTTGGAATGGATATAGCTTAAATCTGGAATGATACTTTTTATCATCATCATCATCATTATCATCATAATCATCATAATTCACTCTCAAATGGCTCAACGGATTTTGATGAAATTTGGAATGAAGATAGCTTATACCCTGTTATAATATATTAGATATTTTGCATCATCACCATCATCGTCATCATCCTTCACGCTCAAACTTCTGCATGTATTTTGATGAAATTTGGATTGGAGATAGCTTATGCCCTGTAATAATACATAAGATACCTTGCATCATCATCATCCTTCACGCTCAAACGTCTGCACGGATTTTGGTGAAATTTGGATTGGAGATAGCTTATACCCTGTAATAATACTTACGATACTTTACATCATCATCATCATCATCATCATCATCATCATCATCCTTCACGCTCAAACATTTGCACGGATTTTGATGAAATTTGGATTGGAGATAGCTTATACCCTGTATTAATACATAAGATACTTTGCATCATCATCATCTTCCTTCATCATAATTCAGTTTCATATTCTGATTCGTTCACTGTCACTGCAACCCGTCTCTGGAACGGTCTACCATCCCACATTCATCAGTCATCATCGATTGGCGTTCTCAAATCCAAAGTCTACAACCTCTATCTCGCACTACAAAATAAAACAATGAACTGAGCAAATTATTGAATATCTTATTTATTACCTGTTTTATTACTGTATCTAGTTATATATTTAAAATATGTACCCTAATTAGGTATACTATGTATAAATGAAATTATATTATTATGTAGTATTATATTATACACGTAGGTATATTATGTAAGTATAGAAATAGTATTGATAATATTATTAGGAATCTATTAGTTTTCCAATTTAAAATAGGCACTATTCCGCATTAAAAACATCACAATACACCGAGGTTAACTAGAAGATAATGCTTGCTAGCATTAAGTTCGCCTATGTATCTTATGTGTGCAATAAAGAATTTTCTATCAATCTATTTATCTATCCTTCACGCTCAAATGTCTGCACGGATTTTGATTAAATTTGAATTGGAGATAGCTTATACCCTGTAATAATACATAAGATACTTTGCATCATCATCATCATCATCATCCTTCACGCTCAAACTTATGCATGGATTTTGATGAAATTTGGATTGGAGATAGCTTATACCTTGTAATAATACAAAAGATACTTTGCATCATCATCACCATCATCATCCTTCACGCTCAAACGTCTGCACGGATTTTGATGAAATTTGGAATGGGGATAGCTTTATACCCTGGAATAACACAAAGGATACTTTTCATCATCATCATACTTCAGTCTCAAACGGCTTTACGAATTTTGATGAAATTTGGAATAGAGATAGCTGAATTAACACAAAGGATGAAATCGCGGGGCGCAAATAGTAGTACTACATTTCGCAAAAATAATCCAATCAGCTATTAGGTCTCACAGATGTGCTAACCTCTGGTGTTTGAGTGTGTCAGGCCGCCCAAGCCCAAATGTTTGACGAGTTTCTATCTATTAATAACCAAACTTTTTAAGATGTGGGGTTGATGATCGAATGCGATTTTATTGGATTGCAAAGATATTACTTGTTAACTGTGCTAGTATCTTAGGTATCACTTTCCTTTGGACTTGCGCTATTGATAATCTACACGTAGTTTATTTTCTTGAACAAGCTTCGCTTTGAAAAGTTCTACTAGTACTAAAGCTTCCTGATAAGGTAGTTTAGCTACATCCTTACACCTCAATTTCTTCGATAAAATGGTGTCTTGGCAAACTTCTTCATTGGAAAACTTGACGGAATCACTTAGGGCTTCTAATTAGTTTTCGAAATTTAGTTAGAAGTTGAAACTTCTTTTTGTTGGTTAGGCAAGTATAGCTGGTACCCGAGGGTTGTACTTTTTCGATTCCCGAAACCATAACTGTAGATCTTTTCCAATATTATCATATAAATATAGAAATGCATGAATAATAAGTGTTATTTAAAAATAAGTATATTTCAAAAATTATATAATAAAACTTTTATGATTTTTTTGATGCTTTGTTAATGTTACGTTTTTTTATTTTTTTTCTTTTTCTCCTTTTTTCTGTTTTTTTATTGCATTGTTTTCGGTATGTGAGCTACCCTGAAAGTTTCAGCCAGATAGCTAATCGGGAAGTTCTCGAAATTTGAATTACAAGATTCCAGGACAGACAAAATACATACATAGAGTAGTCGGTTAGATTTTCGTCTTGGGTTATTTATGATATTCTACGAGAATATATAAATGAATTAGATAATACCATTCTAGTTGGGAAGGACAGTTATGTACTCAAAGAGTTAAAGATATCTATTTAATGTTATGAAAGAACATAGGTGAAATTTTATGTGATAAATCTTGCAGCGTCTTGAAATATAATTTCTACAGAACTTAAGTAATTATTTTTCTAAGTTTTGTCAACATAGCGTGGAAGCTAGTAAAAGCCAGGTTAACAAATCAATTAAAAGAAACATTAAATTGCAACTTCATTTCCTTCCTACACTGTTTTACCGGCCTTGTTGTCTGCCCAACGGGTGAAAAAATAGATAATAGAAAGACGTTTCCGGTTCGGACGTCAAAATCGTCAAAACAGTTTACTTCACACCCGGTTTTTTAAACCAAAGGAGATTGAATTACGCTTACTTCCCACCCGGGTTTTTAAGGCTAAGGAGGTTGAATTACGATTGCTGGAGTTAAACCTTTTATCAGTAAGTGTAATTCAGCCTCCTTGCGTTAAACATAATAATACTATAGACAAAACGGTACGTCAATATAAAACCTATAAACGAAACATTATAGCAAAGAGAATACAATGCATTATAGTTTATGGAGGTTTATGGAGGAATTGTAGTTAGGTTAAGTTGTTATTATTTAGTGTAAGGAATTGTAGCCAAATATTTTTGCTAAAATTGGATGACTTTTTCCCTGCACAGTGAAACTAAAGCAACATATATAAACATATTGTTTTGTACTTTTGCTAGACAGTAACAGATTGAAAATAATCATTATTCAAAAGCCTAGTCTGTTGAACTAGGTAGGTAAATGAATAGCTACAATATCTTTAAACATTATATTTATCAAGCATAGGTAAAGTACTAATTAAAATATCTAAGACTTGTTTCAAAAGTCGTAAAGAGTAACATTACCTTTAAAAATTTGAAGCCTAATAGTAATTATTCCTGGCCTCCCCAATAAAAAATTCTTAGACTAATAATCTCAGGAAATAATAATAATATATTCGGGACAATTCCACACCAATTACCTAGCCCCAAACTAGGATACCCTGTAATATGGGCACTAGATAACCAGGAAGAGAAAAAATATTCCAGGACAGACAGAAATACATACATGCATAGATAGACATACATACAAGTGAAGTTAACGCTGAATTACAAGCGATATTTTTGGTATAAAGACGACGTGAATTTTACTGACATAAAAATATGTATGGGTTCGCCATTGTTCTTTATGATTATAGATTGAAACAAGACAAATAGTTTCCTTTAAAGATGACTCTCTTTCAACTTAGATACATACATAGATAGATACAAGTGAAGTTAAATAAAAGCTTTTAAAAAGCTTTTACGAGTTTTTTTTAGTTTGTTTATTGCATTGTCACATTTTACGTTGCTATGTTTTTGTTTCTTTTTTTTTTTATTGTCATCGATTTGAGTGCTACCGTGAAAGTTTCAGCGGGATAGCTAATTGGGAAGTGCTCAAAATTTGAGTCAGAATATTCCAGAACAGACAGAAATACATACATACATAGATAGACATACATACAAGTGAAGTTAAACAAAATCTTTTAAAAGGGATGGTTAATAGTTCAATTACACGACACTGTCGTCTTAGTGTCAATTTTAATGTTATCTCATATACCTATCATGAATTAACTAGGTACCTTGATTCATGATACAATGTACCTACATTATCTTTACACGAAGCTTGACCGCAAAATAAATATAAACGAAGCTCTACCAAAATACTTAAAACACCTCTCTTAATTTCCCTTTTATGAATAACCCAAAAAGTTTCAATAAAGTGCTGTTTAATAAATGGACAGAAAGCACTCAGGCCCGTTGTTTCATTGTCGGGTTATTAAAGAATTTACAACATTATTTCAAACGATTTAAACTTAGTTTATTAGACGGGATTAAAGCGGTGTCTGAGGATTTTGGACTTCGACCTTGATACTTAGGACTTAGTGGATGAATAAAGTTGCTTGTGACGAGACAACTTGACATTTCTTACTCTGTTAGAGAATAACGTATTCATCCTTGAAATTTGAAATAAGTTTTCGAGACTCTTAATTAAAACTAAACTAGTGGCTCTGTGAGTGAGCTGTAGACCTCGCGCGTACAAACTTTTTTGCACACTATCTTGCGGTGCACAGTAACGCCATCTAGTTACCTTAGTGTAACACTAACATTAATAACCAAGGTGCTCCATCAATCCCTACCTAGTAGGTAAAGGGCTGATTCCACTGGTAAAAACTTAAAAATGAGAAATTTACTGCATTTTGAGGAGCTATTCTGCTCATCACGCCGACGATCCTCATCAAATCTTCACCAATTTTTTATGAGACTTATTTAAAGTTACTACCTTTCAAATAAAAAAAAACTATCGTAATCGGATATAATATGGCGGAGATATTCAGTAGCCCCCTTTTTATCCTTTTTTTGGAGGAAGTACCAATCCCCGACGACTAAAAAATTCTAAAAAATAGCTTAACCTGTATACCAAGTTTTGTCTAGATCAGTTGAGAAATGCGACTTGTAGAGGAGAACAGCCGGAAATCCAGACAGACATCCGGACAGACATCATATATACGAAATATTTTTTACCGAAGCTGAAACAGAGACGCTTCGCTCGCGCTTCACGCTCGGTCGATCAATAACAAAACTAAATCCTTCTACGCAGTATTATAGCAGTACAAGTCAAACATACTTAAATAATTTCAATGCTTTGAACAGAATTTTGAAAATAAAAATGTCATTATAGTTCAGCCGGTAAAAGTAATTGGCTAGTAAATTATCCGCAACAACAATAAACTGAACAAGTTTATGAAAGCTGTAATGAGAGGGATTAAAAAATAAACTTTTATTATCTCGACTGCAAAAGGTTCGACAAGTTGGCTTGCTAAAATAATGATCTTTTTGCTACAGTTAAGTGATGGTAGCCTAGTGGTATACTAATGCGAGTTAGAATCCAACGATACCGGGTTCAGTCCTCAGCTCCGCACGAATTACTTTTCTAAGTTATATGAGGTATTCCTTCGCTGCGTGGTTCGGAGGGTAAATGAAGTTGTCGGTCCCGGCTGTTATTTATTATCAGCAGTCGTTTATGTAAGAGGCCCTCAGACGGCCTGATAAACTGTGAGGCCAAATCTACCTCTTACGACAAACCAGCAAGCAACTAGTTTCGGTTTCTTTTAATTATTAGCTACGCGTATTATTTTCAGTGTTTTACCAATTTCTAAATGAGAAAGGAGGTTATCCATACAACTGATTTTTGTTCGAGTTTGTCTTCACTCATAAAATACTTCTCCAACTTCTGAACCGATTTGATCCTGTTTACATTTCTTTCAAAAACGTTTCAGTAGGTTTTTTAGTCCATCTATATGGAGGTTAAGACAGTATTATTTTTAATTTTCGTCTGTCTGTCTGCCTGTCTCTTTGAACAAGCATCATGATGAAACTATCCGACGGATTTTGATGAAACTAGGCACAATGACAGTTTATATTATGGGTTAGCTTTTGGGATTTAATTTTTATCTCGAGAACCTAAAGGATTACTGCGGGATAGGGGTAAATTGTTATGTTCAAATATAAATATGAAATCTTGAAAAGATATGTCTTATGGCAAAACAAAGTTAATTTATAATGAAGATACTTTCCATCCCAAAAAAAAAAAAGGTTCCTGCGAGAGTTGAAAGTGATACGGTAAAGCGTTACACAGTATTACTGCACAATTAGATTGTGTTAGCGACACGAATCAAATCTTAAAAGTAAATCCACACCAATACATAAAAGTGAAACGTCTGGTTGTTTGCTTGTGGGGAGCTTTCACGCGATGACGGCTAGACGGATTAAGATGAAAGGACATGGCCAGTTTTTGCCTAGAACGTACTTTGACTGCAGGTAATTATTAATATTCACAAAAAATATATAGAAATTACGGCATGTGTATGGCATATGGCATATGTATGGCATGTATACGGCATATGTCTAAAACTCCAGGCTTTAAAGGGCTGCTATTAAAAGTAATTAAATTGTTATATTTGAAAATCAACGACATTTTGAATGTCTTACTTTCCGTTCAACGAAATGTATGTAAAAAAAACTTGTAAATGAAAAATGAATCAATAATTAAAGTGAATGCACATAATGTTTATTAAAAATAATATTGTAAATTGTATCATTTTATGACTTGATTATTTGTTTGTTATTTCATTCTTACAAATAATTCAATACGATTTTGCTTTTCACTTAGCAAAATCGGACTACGAGAAATATCAGACATATGTCACATCACACTATGTCATGTAACTTGTGAATACTTTTTTGCATTTTGTAGTTATCAAAGAGAATATAATCACTACGTTTTAGTAGTTATCACAAGTAGTTATTCATTGACTCCATTGCGCTTGCACTCTTGTGTATGGTACACCATATAATTCTGATCTTGTTATTGCATTATAAAACCGACAACCTTCGCTTTTCTCCCGGACTGATTTCTTCTACAAATATATCTTTACCATCGTTCGTTACTACGGACTCATTTTTGCTCACGTTTTGGATAAATATTTTGCGACTGATTTGATTGAGGTGTATCTACTGCAGCATAGCCACATGATAGCCACGCAACGTTTGCGAAGGTATAATGTATCCTCACTATCAACGCATTTACTTACGAAGCTCACACGATGGCTATTAATTGAGGTAAGTATGTAAAAATGAATTTTGAGTGGGTTATGTAAAGATTATATCTAAAAATAGTAATTATTCAATGAAACAATCTATAATTCAAAAGATTTTCTTAAAACAAATTCAAATGGAGTGCCTGAGAGCCTCTATAGCTATTTCTAAGTGTTTCAACTTGTAAAAAAGTATCTTGTCATTATCTTTAAAACTAGAAGTTCTTGAGAGATGTTGCTTATTTGCAATTAGTAATAGGGTAATCTTCAAAACAAATAACATTAAATTATTGATGAAAATGAACTTTTAATAAGTAGGCAGAAAGCGCTACCAAAACGGGCCGTGTCCTTTAGAATGGAGATAGGTTATACCCTGAAATAAAACAAAGGATACTTTTATCCCGAAAATTGAAAGTTTCCACGGGAAAACTGGACAATGTTGATTACTCGCTGTAAGGAACGGTTGCCATGGAAACGAAATAATAAGAACTCGGTCATAAAGTATCAAGAGCGTTGGTGCTATACTTTTGCATTGGTTTTTAATATCTTAGAAGAACATATGATTCTTTCTACCTGACTACAGCGAAGCAAAGGAAATTAATGTATGTATCTGTGCATGTGGATTGTGGATGTTCCACCATAGGGTCGCCCCTATTAGTCTGATTTTGACAAGCGAGGTATCAATCGATTCGTCTTCATTGCAAGAGTGTCATAGGCTATTTTTTACTGGACCGTAGTCTGGCTTTAATTTTTGAACTTATGTCTTTTTTCGCGATAAACTGTAGACCGCGCGGACTAAGTTGGGAGCTAAAGAGTCCAAACAGAGCCCTATTATCAAGCCTACAATGGGCTAAATCATTTGATTCATTAGAAGCGCGAAAAGAAAACGCGACTGTGAGTTACGCCAGAAGGTTAATCAATACACAGTACTTATTTATATTTAAGTGAACCACAAGAAAAAATATTATAAGAATACAAAAACCCGACTGCGAACAAAATTATTGAGTAAGAGCTGACCGCCCGCAAATAATCACACGGTTAATATTATAAAGGCGAAAGTTTGTATGTTTTTAAGGGTGTGTATGTTTGTGTGTGCGTGTGTGCGTGTGCGTGTGTGTGTGTGTGTGTGTGTGTGTGTGTGTGTGTGTGTGTGTGTGTGTGTGTGTGTGTGTGTGTGTGTGTGTGTTACTTCTTCACGCTTAAATGGCTGAACGGATTTTGATGAAATTTGGTATGGAGGTAGCTTAAACCCTGGATAAACACAAAGGTTACTTTTTATCCCAGAAACGTGCACAATTCATGAGGAACGCGGGTGAAACCATGGGGCGCAGCTGGTATATATAAATTTTAATGTTTTTTATTTACTTACATATTTAACGTTGCTTTCACGTTGTTTTTATTCGAGTTAATGTAAATAATGTTCAATTGCAACATTATTTACATTAACTTGAATAATCGAAAATTGAAAATTTTGTAAGTAGTTTATAAGACAATTGCTACGGTTCAGGTATACACAATCGTACAAATAAACAAACATACAACCCAAACACAAAACCCTCCTCAATCGGGCCCCACACGAGCGAAGCCGGGGCAAAAGCTAGTTTTTTAATAAAGTAAAAAATATTCTAAAATAGGAATTTAAAATAATATATTAAGTAATATAATAATATTTTTTTATTACATTACTTATTTTTTTATTATCGAGAAACAATACGCAGAGACGCCATTAAATATATACAAATTAAATAGCACAATACACGTACGTCGTTTAGGTGTACTACAAGGTAAGTTTTTTAATTTTCTTGCCATGGTAGATCAATTACAATCTATCCAAGCACGGGGAATGCGCTTCTGTCATACACCCGAGACTGTCCCCACGTATATAGACGACATGCCATTGCATGAATTATTCAGCTTTATGATTCTGTCGAGAAAAGTAATTAAGTTTTCCTTGGAGGGAGCTTCACTTGTGGCCGTTAATAAATTATTCCAGCTGTCTCTTTCTCCATTCTCAGAAATAGGTTAATAAACGATTGTCTTTTTCGCATCCTTTATGCATATTCCATTAATTAATAAGCAAATGAATTCGTGCGAGTTTTAATTAAATGCAAACTTGTTTTTTGCTGTTGGTTGAGGAACGCAGATAGTTCGTAATGTTGAATTTATTCCGGATGAAGCTTAAGATTTGATCTAAATAAATGCTTTACGTATAGTTTGGAAACAGTACGTACGTAGTAACGTACGTAGTAACGTACGTTTGGTTTGGTTTATAAACAGATTCGTCACCGCAAAATCAAGAGTAAAGCATCCAAGATATGCCGATTTGCTCCTTCGAATGCAGTATTTTGTGATGAAATTGTGTATCAACCACAAAAGACCACAAATTATCCACTTACACACATAAATGCAGCGGCCATTTGCTATACTTTGTTTGGGTTATCGCTCTATCGTAACAATGCTCTTTAAACATTCCTGGTTAGGATGACCAAAAAATATGTTACATAAAATTTACAGAGTTATAAAAATAGTTATTGCGACATTGTTAAAAGCCAAAAACTATTTGCTCATTTGGAATTATAAATTGTGTAACCATGTTCAACCAAATGATCTTGATAATTTTATTGTACATATAATAATAAATTTAGGTGTAGTTGAAGTTAGTAACTTTCTGTCGATTGGTTGTCAACGTTTATCTGTGAGCAAATTATTTTATTTGTTTGTGGGCGGCGCCCTCCTTCATTATTATGCAGAAGGTTTACGTTACAATATGCCGAGTTCGCTTGCGATTCAGTTGCATCGTAATGAGTTTTCTGAGATAACAAGAAAACACAACTTGCTTTAGCAATGTTCCGCTGCAATCAAACGGGTAGGAACTATGTCAGAGGCAACTGTAGAATAAATAATTCTAAACAATCGTAGGAAGTCAAAAACATATTAAATATTTGTTTTAATTTCGCAAAAAGGTTTTTCGGGGCGACAGTAAATATCAATTAGAGACCGACCGTCCGTTTCCCGGGTGAAAAAAATAAATTGTTGAGCACAATTAGTAATTGTCGTTTCTTAGCGTGAGACAAATCCTTTCAAAAGTATTCCTCGTTCTAATTGTAGCATTAGGGGAGCCGAATGAGCTATTGTAGAGCGGATTCTATCTCTCGTGTTTTATTTTGAACGGTTCTAAAGCTCACAACAAGGCTGGACTCCGTTACAATAAAGACTTTGGTTCGTACAGATACGGGGCATTGATGAAAATGTACTTCGATTTCTTCCCATTTTATCTGTCGTATTTCTTAAAGGTTGCGCATTGGAATTCACAAACAAAACTGTATTGTCTGTTTTAAAATAGCAAATGCTATGTTGTAAGAAATCGCTTTGGGTGTCTCTGAACGGAATGGTAATACGTTCCATTGATATTACGGAATGGGGTTCATTCTCCTATTTTTACACGACTGCCCAAAAAAAGGAGTGTAATATTTTTAGATTCATGTATGTTTGTATGTATGTCTGTATGAATGTTTGTATGTATGTGAGTTTATTTATTCCAGCATAACTCATATATGCCTGAATATATATCGTTAGAATTCGTACATTCCCTCGAGTAACATAGGTAATATTTAAAAAAAAAAAACAATATGGCGGCTGAATGGCTCCAATTTAGAAAGCGAAAATAATATTATTTCAATATGGGTTCAAATTAAAGACCATTCCAACAATGTATAATTTATTGGCATTAGTTATTTTTTGGCAGGGCAGGCGTTTTTTTAATAGCTTTTAAGATTGTTATTACTTATAAGTCGTAAACTTATTCGTTTTTATGATAGGTAGCGTTGGAATATTATATCCCCGAAAACCACACAAAATATGTATTTAGTACTATAACTCGTATGTTGCTGACAATAAAAATAGCAGTAATGTTCGTTATCATCTACCTTATTTAATTTTACTTCGATCAATATCAATGATAAAGATAACAATCATTTTGTTTACAATTCGACAAATTGCAACTATTTCTATTATGTTACTTGTAAGTGGAAAAAAAAACTACACCTGTAATTAAGAATAATTAGGTACTAAAATGTTGCCTTTAACTTTAGTAGAACATTTGAATATTTATCAAACTGCTACACTGAATGAAAGCCTATTTACAACTGAAAATGCCAACTATCACACGATGGAGTTGTGGCAGTTTAGCGATAAGCGTGGGTCAAACCGCATGCAGAGCAGCACAGCGCAGCGCAGCTTATGACGTTGTAATGTACGCAATATTATGAGAAATGACACACCAAATTCACGATACTGTATAGCGCTGCGCAATTACGCGCGTCACCGCATATCAAGCTACGCAGAGACAAACTGAAGGTGTGAATGCAGCAGGTGGTCTGGCAACGTCGCGCGCGCTTCGTGCCGTGATGACGTTGTATTATATGACTTTCTATAATTAATGTCACACCGCGGACGATTACGCGTGTAGACGTGCAGCACTGTGCAACACGTTGCTGCACGAAAACGGTGAAGTGTATTCAAATACAAAAATGAATGCGGAATTTAAAGCAAAATTAACAATTATTAATTTCTTCGTCAGATGATATACTGCCCAACCAGGGCAGTATTTCATCTGACGAAGAAATTAATAATTGTTGGCTGGTGTGACAATAAACTGGCTGGTGTGACATTCTACGCAACGCGCTGCGCTGCAACACACACGCATCCGGTTTGACCCACGCTTTATGGCATCACTCGTAGACCGGATGAAGGGAATATTGCCTCCAGGAAAACTCCTTCAGTGTGGCTACGAGTTTTTAGCTATGTGCTTTGGTGCGGAGAGACTGCGATAAAATACTCGACCAGGCGGAGATCAACGAAGATGAAGGATCATAATAAGGAATCAGATGAGACCTATCTATTACTACTGAGTAATATACTATTAGGTAGGTATATTAGGTGTAGACCAGGTCTTGCGAGGCTTGGGATGGCTATAAGAGGAGGTTGGAGGCCATTTGGGGTTAACCCCCAAACTATATACTATTATTTATCCTGCGACAGTCAGTGTTTTTACATGTATTAGATACCTTAACATGAAAACATTGTAAATCTTTCTGTGGAAGCATCGTTTAGTCAGTGCCAGTGCCTAGTTTACTTGCACGAGTACCTAAATCCGCAAAATTTGCCTGAGTAGATAGATCTCACGCACCATAGCATGCGATGGATCCAGAGCCTCACTAATTTAGGATAAGTGCTCACGTAGCGCTCAACGATCCAAATGTACCTCCTTCGACGCCCCACGACAAATAATGATCCTTAAAATACGACAAGTAATGATCCTCGTGAAATACGCTCGATGTGTTTCTTACTGAGAAAGGGGCACTTACTTGGAAATTATTTTGAGGCTGCGTCTGCTATTTTACGTTAGAACTTGCTTCGTGTCTTCAATTAAAACAACTTTAAGTAGATAGGTCAATGTTATTTTTTAAAAACTTATGCTTCAAAGAACGTAGATAAGTATTTGTTTCTGTCTACACTAGATTAGACGCCAATACACCGAGTAGATAGGTTATCTTCTCGATGCCAAAACTGCAGTATCACTCGATGAAAACTGATTGTGTATAAGAAATTAATAAAAATGTAAAAAACTGTTTTAGTGCTGGATAGGCAAATTGCATGTATGGATTGGATCTTCTTACTAAAATGTTACTAATACAATTATGTAGGTTCATAAAATTATTTACTAAACTCATCATAGCACCATGCATTTGCTTACCTAAGCGCGACCTGGTTCTAAATAATTCGCCAAGACAAGACTCACTGAACCGTGCACTTATTATAACATACAAAATACAGTCGCCATCTTAGACGCGACCTCGTTTTAAGATGCAGCTTTAAAATATAAAGCAGCGAACAGATTTATCCTGTGATCAATATTAGTGCATATCGTAGCTGAGTGCACGCGGGCCGGGCGCAGGCTGCAACGTGAGTGCATTTTGTCGTCGTGGAAACCAGTGGAGCGTGCCCCTTGCTGCATAAACACACGCCAGGAACTGAACAGCTAAGCTCCTTGCCATACGCGACGGCGGCAGATTTTTCTACTGGCTCTGAATATTGATGTTGCATAAACACTTCGCGGGACGCGCGCTCTTGCTTGTTTTTGTGACATGAAGAGCGCGGTGTGGAAAATCGCGTATCTCGTGTCTCTTTATTTGAACGACATGAAATATGAAATGGTGAACTATGAAATACGGAATTATGTTCAGTGTGTGTTTGGCTTGCGGTTATGAAAACGCGGTTTGTTTGTGTTGTGACTTTTTAAACTTTTATGTCGTGTTCATAATATGAATGTCCTAATGCTGCAGGGGACAATACTCGTACCTATATCTAAAAAGTAAAATTAAACCGATTATGTTAGTTCTTTAAGTTACTTTTATGTTGTTTATCGGCCTAATAGCAGGCAAAGTTTTGTTTCCCCCATCGGTCGTAATAATGCTATTATTATTATTATTCAATTTTATTATTATTCTTTTATTACTATTCTCCATTGCCTATCTTTTGAATATCAAATACTTATACAAAGTTGAGGCACCGACCTTACCACTACGCTCTGCGAGAAACGGCGCAACCGCGACCTAAATTAAATTTCTCGTGGTTTCTCTCACTTAATAGACAAAACAGATGTTGCGATAATAAACACTTTATCGGCCAAACGTCTACGTCCGTGCCACAGTAAATTGACAGTATGGAGACCAGGTATTAGCGTGTTAGTTTAGGACGAATATCATATCGCTCATCGCTAGAAAATGACGTGGCAGCAGTCATAGATTATAACTTAATATTTAAACCCTCAGATTATTCTCTACTTGATGTTTGTTGGGTCTCCATTTGGTCTATAGTTAATCATCATAATATATTTGTTACGACAGAAAAGTAGCAGTTAATTACCAAAGATTTAATATTTACTGATCAAAAATCGTCTGAAACCAAGTGATAAGTTAAACGTATCAGTCTCCATACTGTTTTATTGAATTTATCCACGTCGCCTTCGGAGCGGGCGACAGAATAAATAGCCTTTAATTTAGACGTAGCCGGGAAAGAATCGCCCATTTCGTTGAACAGATTATTTCTCAGGCCGTCCCAGAGGCTTACGTCACAACACGGCAGGAATACGGCTATGTCTTCGGCTCTTTTTAGAATGAGATATTGTCAATTTTATTATAATAGAAAATTAAAAATAATTGTAAGATGATTGTGTTATATTATTAGCCAGTGTTAGTACAGAGAAAGAAAAGCAGGAAAGTAGGCAAATCGCATGTGGCCAGCGCTGGCGCTTTTCAAACACGCACAGCAGCTGCCCCAGATATATTTAAATAAAATTAATTATTATAAGTCATATGTATGCCAAATTTAAGAAGGCAAATAAATACATTTATATATTCTATTTATATATTGGGTAGTAATTAAGATAGTTTGCTAAAAATGTTTAAAGTTGGGCTCGAGAACAAAGAATTCTGAACATAGTATTGTTCAAAAAGTAAGGTAGGAGTTATTTCAACCAAATACTATTGGTACGATCTTTTTCCTTTTTTTTTAGATCTTTTCTTTTTTTACATTTCAGCTAAGAGGCTCACGAACGAAACGGTTAGTTCAAGCGGCCCATTAGTACCTACTCATCGACCTGGCACGTGTCAGGAGATACTTCACTACCACAAGCCCGACCGCAGGTCTTTTCCTGTAAGGATCTCAGGGAATCTTGAATCATTACGTTTGTTCGCAGAATGGCAAATTCTTAGAAAGGTAATTTTCATGTCGGTAAAATTAAAATTATTTAGGCTAATTCGGTAAACTTTATCGTCATATAAGATTTTCTTTTAAACATTGACGCGTATAAACCACCACCACTGAGAGCTTCGTTGCCTAGTTTCTGATGGCTTTGTGCAATGATGTGACAAGCCTTGCTGCATTACGCTCCAATAGCTTAGATTTATAAACTTTCCTATTTCTGTGAAGTTTTCAAAACCGCATACAATATCGCATGCAGAGATAGACATCGTATTATTATTATTATTATAACATTAGTAAGGCCATATTCCAATTGTTTGGTCTCGAGATTTCCCAAATACAAGTCAGTGATAATGAAACAGTTACCTAACGCCTACACTGAATACAAGATGACAGTAATTTTGAAAGTGCAATTTGATATATCTAGATCCTGTTGGTATATGGACCAACGATAATTGTATCTGTATTTAAACTTATTGACGTAACACATCAACTTTTTGGCGCAACGCGCATCATGAACATTGCTATGTCGTGGAATAGCAATGTTCATGATGCGCGTTGTAAAGGTACCTCTTCAGTTTTAGTAACATTCTTGTAAAGACGCGACAGCATTGCCGGGATCTACAGATCCCTATGTACTATATAGTACAATATGAAGTCTGCGGCCTCAATCTCCTATATTAAAATGACAAACAAATTTAACGAAAACGAAACGTTTTTTTTGTTTTTTGTACGATCATCCTCGTGCGAGATTGAGCACTGGCATAATGACAAGTCTTTACAAATTTGTATTATTCACAAGTAAAACACAAATTTGTGTTATCTAATGGTCATTTGAACTTTAAAAGCTACATACATAACATGAAACGTATCCGTCAAAGAATACTGACATCACACCGGAATAGAGCCGTTCCCTTTCTGAATGGAACTTACTCATGCGGTTCACTCATAAAAAAGGTTTCTAGCCGTGAGCGTTTTCAGAACAACAGGCCGCTTTCAAAGCGTTTTACCTCTCTTCAATACGATAGCCAAAAATCCAAGATAAGAACCCGTTTTATTTTGAAGTGATCTCGAAAGTTTAACCTTTTAGTTTATCTACGGTTTGCCCGCTGTCCGTATTGCGAATTCTTTGCAAGAAAAAATAATTTTGAAACATGTGGTGCATATATTGCTTGCAGCTTAAAGTTAAGTTTTATTTTAATATAGCCAGTGTTTGATAACCACAATTTTTAATACTTCACTTTGAATTTTTGTACCAGCGGTAGAGTTTGGAAAATTCAGAGGATTTATGCTGTTGAGGGAAAATGCGTCTCGTAGTAAACATTTCGTAAATATCTATTCCAGCGAAAGCTACATCGAAATATGTTGGGTTTATTCGAATAGGTATTATGTTGTGGCGATATCGTAAAATTGATCATTTCATCAAATGGTTGGCCACATCATCATAAATTTTCATTTCATGATATTATCGTTGACATCATGAAATGGTTTGGCCAGATCAAAATAGCGTTTTGATAATATGAACAGCTAAAATTCATGATATGGTCAAATATTAGTGATCATATAGTAAAATAGTTACATTATCCAAAGCTCGAGGCGCTAGGCGATTTTTTGGAGATACCTGTGTAATTACGGTGACCTTAAATCGCTCAAGGCGAACTAACTTTTTCAAACTGAAATTGAGCTTTAATCATTTTCTTTAAAAACAAAAGACGAATCTCCATAAGCAAAGCTTAGAAAAAACTTAGAAATTGTTTTTTGAGCACCTAAAAAAAAACAAATTATTATAAATTTTGCAACTTTGCATAAACTAGCAGATAGATAATAATTATTAGTATTAGATTATATTGTATAATAGTATACAGTATAAACGTTACATCAATAACAGCGCCACCTTAAAACTGTGACGGTGTTTTTTAAATCTCCTATTTCTCAGTTATCCAGTACATTCGCTAGCTTTTATGTATTAAACATATTCCAATGAATAGTCTGGATTTTTTCCATAAAACAATTTAGCGCTATATATCTACCGAGTATACCAGCTGTATGCACCTACTCAAATGAATATTTCTGCAAACTACGCTTATAAGCATTTGTTCAAATCCTATCTGACGTCCAAATTAAACGTATACTCATGTATCCAGCCCATCCAGCACATACGAAAACATGTGCTATAAATTGCGTGCGAGGTGCCGAGGCCAGCGCGGGCCATAAACCCGTGTATTACTCTTCGCCATGCTATAATGGCTGAAGGTTGTATGAATTGAAATTGCTTTATTAATACCAACACCCAAATCCGCAGAGCCGCAACGTTGGCTGAATTACTCGGACAGTCGCTTGTTATACGACGTTTGCTAGAACGATTTAACCACGACGTTTGGTTTGATTAGCGATTATTTTGATGATAGTGATTTTTGGAAATGTTTTCTAGTTCAGTGTTCTTTGCATACAGTAAGATAATAATGGGAATTAGGTTGAGTTTATAATGTGTAGTGCACTTCTATCAGCTGTTATGAGTGATATATATATGGAATCAGGTGATCTATTGCGATGTCCATTGCGTTTATTACTGACTAGATTTCCCGCTCGTGACTTCGTCCGCGCTACTACTATTTATCGGAAAAAAAGCATCCTATGTTATTTTAGGATATTAAAAGCCAATGAAAAAGTAGGTATAGCACTAATGCTCTTGATGTTTTTTGACATACTTGTTATTTCGTTTCCATGGCAACCGTTTGTTACAGCGAGTAATCTATTTTTTTCCAGTTTATCCAGTTTTCCCGGAGAAAATTCAAATTTCCCGGGTATAAGCTATCTCAATTCCAAATTTCATCAAAATCCGTCCATCCGTTATCGCGTGAAAGCTCGCCAAACAAACAAACAAACAGACAACGTTTCACTTTTATATATTGGTATGGATTAGTTCTCTGGTGTACCGTATATGCTTCTAAAGTGTTATTTTGAAGCACCCCTCTTCATTCCACATCAATGTAGGGCACCACATTTATATCCGTGAGCAGATTCGCAAAATACCAGACTAGCAGGCTATCAAAGTCAGCGTTGGTGAGTTGTTGAGTTGGTCAGGCGAAGTGACATGTGCCAAAGTGACAGCTGTTGAGTTGGTGAGTGTCTGGGTTGTCCGGGATAAGTGACAGGTGACAAGATTAAACTTGCTGGGTTGGTGGAGTGAAATGACAGATTTCCAGGTGTTACTTTGACACCTGTCACTTCTGCTGACCAACCCAACAACTCACCAACATATCGGCATCTGTTACTTTGGCACTTGTTAGCCTTTGCTACGAGTACTCTGGTGTTCTGCACTGGAAGGGACCGCTTGTTGCCATCACCAGCACAGCATATACATTCATTAAAATATCTATTGTGTTAAAAAGTATATAATGTGTTATTCCAGGATATAAATAATATTTCTAGTAAGTTCCATCAAAATCCATTCATCCGTTCGAAGCCGAGCGAAAACAAGCAAACTTAAACACAGACATTTGCATTTATAATATTAGTAGGATATATATAAGCGTAAAAAAATATAGGTACTCCAACGCATGTTGATTCATAACAAGAGCCTTAACTTGGATTATGACTTTTCATTAAATGTCTCAAGAAATGTATAAACAAGCCGTATTACTCTAAAAAGTATTCTCAAGAATTGAACAAGTCATAAAAAATGCTATAATACGCGCCGAGAACCTTTTATTTGTATTACTGTTGCTTAATTTAATATTTGGTCGAGCAACATTATATTTTGACTGAATTGTACACCCACTTTTGCCTTCTACTGGAACTTCGTTAATTTTGGCACATTTATAACTAGCCACGGTCACAGAATAAATAATAGTCTATCGAAGCTTGAAGAGTTCAGCTATCCTTTTTAGAAATATTATCATGTTCATTTTTGTAAGCCAGCACTGAAAATAACACTTTTGTAGATCGTCCGAATCAAAAAGATAATCAAGCAGCAATTGTAGATTAAAAAAGTAACCAAACATCTTTCTTTATCTTTTTTGACAATAAGTTGGTTACCTTTAAAATTTCAGCCGGATAGCTCATCGGGAATTGTACGAAATTTGAGGTGCAAGATTCCACAAGGAACGACAAACAAACAAGAAAGTGACTTCATAAAAACGTGTTAAAATACCAATCTTTACTTATCATAAAACTGTAACAGGCCCAATTCTGTATATTGAAGATATTTAGTTTTTTTTTTTGAGGCTGTTCTATATCGATACCTTCAGGCTCAAAGAACGTAACCACTATTATGGCAAAAATGAGATTTTAATGCAGTTATATTCAGTTTTTCGTCCACTTTCGAACTGTATATTTAAAATATCTAAACTCGCAAAAAAATGGTGTATACAGCCCACAAGTTTTGGTTCGCTAAACACGAAATTATGAAAATTTGGGCCGTATATGAGTGATATTTAATTTATCATTACAGCCAAGGTCGTCAGAGGTAAATAAGATTAAAAAATTAGTAGTATATCCCGTTATCTATCAAATTTGATGATTACGCCTCTGCTATTCTTGAATTTCGTTCATACTTGACTTATAAAACCCGAAATTTCATCAAGTTTGGTGGTTACATCTCAATTTATATCAATATATTATATTGTATATTATATAAATCTATTACTACAACTTTTGACTTACAAAAAGTACTGAAGACTACATGGGGAGTGCTCATGGAGAAAGCATGTTGCTATTATTCACGAAAATATTCCATTTACAATTTTACTCTTTACCAGAATAACACGCAAGATCCTTTTTGCTTCACCTGGGGCGAGCGTAATGGCAAACGTGGTAGCAATGAAACTGTTAGTTGCTTATTAAAATATCTAGATAAATTAGATAAGAGAGGTTTGTTTGTTTGTCGTATAAGGTAGTGCTGGCCTCTGATGTTAGAGTTTGTCAAGCCGCCTGAAGCCCTCTGAGATGGCTCACTGCTATTAATCATAAATAGCCGGAATGGACAGTTTAACGTGCCCTTCAAAGCACGGAGAGATGGAAAACCACACATTACTTAGAAAAGTCATTGATGCGGGCCTGAGATATAACCTGGTATCGTTGGATTCTAAGTTGTACTATAGAACCACTAGCCTATCATCCCTGCATCGATAAAAGGTGTAAAGAACCTTTTACTGTGCTGCGATACATGCAGCAGCCAAAATAAAATTAAAACAGTGTTAGCTACCTTCAATCACTTTTTAAAGACTTCTGTAAATTTGGAAGTCATACAGATAAACAGTTTACCCTTGGGTCATACCTAAATGCCCGTGGACTCGGAAAGAGAAGTAAAAAGAATAATCGCTTAGAGAGCCCATCACAATGGGTGACCTTTTTTGTACCAGCCCAGAAAAAGCCGAGACCCTACTATGTCAATGAAATGGATCATTCAGATTTCCTAAATTTAGGAGATTTGGCGAACCAAACTTTCACTAATTAAAAAAAATAATTAATAATTTAATAAATTAAAAAAAAACACTTCAAAGCAATAAGAACCGCAACTTTCATGAAAAAATAATCCAAATGAAATTCAACTAAAATATTATTTGAAAGTGAGTGCGGAAGAGGAACAAATAAAAGTATTTGAAAAGGCACAACATGAAAGGAAGTAGCAAAGGTAATGCAAAAGGAAACGGCAAAGGACACAGACAGAACACGAAAACAAGAAAGAAAAAATGTAAAACTAGCGAGAATAGTACAGATGAAAATGATGCAAGCGATATTTCCGGACACAAAAACTACAACATAAATCCTTTGTATGACGCTAAAATACCGATAGCAGTAACGAAATACTAAGAAGTTATGAGGCTTTTGAGGAGTAATCCCAAAGACGTTTCTTGAAGAGTATTGTCAGCTCCTTTTCACTGATGGTGTACCTGATACATTACCAGAAACAGATGAAGAAGGCACAATATACAGAGGAAGAATAAGACTTGTGTTTATATTCTTGTCATTTGGAATGCTTACACGTAAATTTGTTTCTCAAATGTCATCGTTAATTTGACATATTACTCGTTTATGTGAGTTTGAAGACTAATTATCATCTACTTATTTCCACATTAGAGTTTCTTAGTAATTTAAATAAAAATATTTAATAATAATACTCAAATATAAATATAAATAATTGTGTTGATGTACCTACACAAAATATTTGGGTAGTTAAGATTTATAATGTCAGCAATATGCCGCCAAACTAGGATTTAATAAAGGCAGAAAATGTTTTTACAGGTATTTCACATTTCTTGGTGTAATTTGGCTTTTTGGTTATAATTGTTATAGTAGCTTCAAAGTGTTTATTAAAGTTAACGATACGTCATAATTTTTGCGTAACATAATAGTATTTTTAATGGATTTTATTAGAAGCTTTGTTTTGTATTTGATCTGATAGAAGATAATTGTTTCATTATATTAAAAATATGTCAAACGGATTTGAGATTCCTACATACATAAGTAATTATAAATTTTACATATTTTTTAACTTTAATAGAAGCAAGGACAACTATTATTATTAAACAATAATTGTTTTTACGAAGAAAAGAGTTCCTATTGCTGTGATTAAACATTTTTGGTTACAATATTTTTATTACTTTTATTTTAATGACTCAATAATGTAAATAACTTAAAAGTTGATTCTAATAATTATTTACTTGTATTACTTAGAACTAATTATGTATAGCAAGATTTACAAATCGAGTTACCTAAATATTTTCTCTTATTCGATACAGATTTTGCTGTGGCGTAAGACTAGATTAACATAGAACTAAATTTTAGGTTATTTAGTAACCTTAATTTCTACTTTTAGTGTTTTTTACTGTCACAGTATGTAAACACACCAAAATATCGGAGCAAAACTTATCGATTAATTAACAAAATAAAAGCCTATGTTCAGCAGTGGAATCCTTGAATGATGATGATGCAATAATGGAAAATACAAAGTTTATAATTTTTTACAGTACTTCTTCGATATAAAAAGCATGGAAATCATTGGTCTGGATATTTAAATTACTTTTGGAGAAAATAAGCAATGGAACTGTAGTAACAAATATTATTTTAGTATAATATTAAACACTAATCTTGGTGTAAAGTTACTATAGATACTTGAGGACATTTTAAATAACTGCACTACACTTGTTATCAGTAGGCGTAGAACTTACTAACAAGCAAATGAGCTGCTCGTCAAAATTCAAAGCATCTGCCTTAGTAAATAATAAGAAACCATTGTTATTGAATATGACAAACGTCGTTTACACCGCATATTCCACAGAATACTTCTAATCAATTTGTCGTTTACTTCAAATAATAGATAGTAATATACAAAGGCGATTGTCACTTACATTATAAATCATTAGTTTATATCGTACAAAATGGCCATAACACCCTTAGCAGCAGTTAGTACAGGAGCTTTTTATTGGGGTGTAACCGACATACTTCATTTATTTTTTAGGACGTATACGAACCCTATTTCTTTGTTTAGTAGATCTACTTGAAATATTATTTTACGATACTCTTTATCTCGAAATTTAAACATCTTTTGTTATTTATTTTTATAGGTCTTTTTCGTTTTATTGCTCTACTGAAAAGCCGTGTTTTGATGAATACGCCCTTTGAGCCTAAAGTATCGATATTTGAAACTAAAGTCAAAACTGTTTTTTTTTTAATTTTTGTCTGTCTGTCAGTCTGTCTGTCTGTATCTTGGCTAGGCATCTCGCCGAAACTACTGAATGAATTCAAATGAAACTTGGCATGATTTGAGTTCATACTACGAGGTAGAACATTGTATACTTTCCATACCGGTAAATTAAAGGGTCCCCGCAGGATAGGGGTATTTTAATTGGAGTTGTTATTCATTTTTTACGGTTTATAGTTACTTCCGTAGTTCCCTCTAGGATACTCAAGGAATGTTCCTCCAAATTTCAAATACCTAGGTCCACCGGTTTAGGCTGGGCGTTGTCTGTCAGTCAGTCAGTCAGTCAGTCAGTAGGAATGTCACGGTACTGTTTTATAGGCATGATTAAAATAATGTAATATAACACATATTTTTATTATTCTGACCAAAAGTGAAGGGCAATCTATACTTATAAAAAAGCAGTAAGTACGAAAAAAAACTGTAAAAGGAATATATTTAAAAAAAAAACAAAACTAGGGTACTAAAAATAAGCTACTGAAAAAGAATAAAACATTTTTAAAATTCGTGTCGGTGTGTTTGTCTTGTAGTCTGTTCACGCATCACGTAAAAAATACTAGACCTATTGCGATGCGGTTTTCATTGTTAGATAGCTTAGGGTTTGACTTAAAAACTGGTGTACTTATTATCTCAATCCGATTAGTAGAAGCCGAGCAATTGATAAAAACTTTTTGACGGTTGAAGGAATTTTGTTTAAATGTTGGTATATTGGTATTTTAGGTCTTGGAATAGTAATAGAGTTATTTTAAACCTATAGAAATTGCCACGCGTACGAAGCCTGTACAGCTAGTTCATAATAAAATTAGTCTTCTTCTGTCAAAAACTTCCATTACTTACATCCTATAAGCAAATATCAAATTGAAAGGGCAGACAGTTACCTAAAAGAATAAAAGAGAAGGAAAAGTGTAGTGTTGCGTTGATATACAAGGATCTATGGAGTCCATCATAGGACAGTATTTTAATAATAGTCGTATATCGTTTGAAATCCGGCTTTGTGGTTGTCTTTTCCCTTTCTCGGCTTTAACTGTATAATGTATTTAAATGTTAACTTCCAAATGTACATTAACTGTAAATAAGATATATTAATCATCGTATTTTACATCTAACCGATTTCAGCAGCGAATTGTCAATAAACCAATATTTAAGTAGTAAATATTTGCAATCCAAGTTAAACAATCTCGGGCTTGAATTCAATTTGCTCCACAAATATCCTACAACGACGCAATCTCGCAACCAATAATTTTGTTGATTTAAACGTTTATAGGAAAGAAACAATGAATGCCTTCGGCTTAATCATTATTTAAGTACTGCTAAGTACAGCATTTTATTGCTGGCACAAATATTTAATAGAGAACGACTAAAGTACATCCAAAGCACCACTCATGCCAAAGTCATGAAAATTGGCTCGAGTTTGGTTTGAGTGCTACTTGAGTGATACTTTGATGTGTCAAGTGCAAGAAGCTTCTATCCAAACTGGAGCATATCGGTACATACAAGAGTTTAGGTTATAGAATAAAAAAGTGCAAAATTATTACGGAAGAGATTTTATAAATAGACTGTTTCACCCGAAGTACAACTTCAGTCTGAGAAGACATTCCGTTATCGTTTTCTGACAGCTAAATACCACAGGTGCGGACATACCGTTGCATTGCTGAAGTATCTGTAATTAGGGAAGTATTAAACTCCCGGGAAAATTAAAATTATGTTGATTAATATTTTGATCAGAAGCTGCAAAAATTGTTTCAAAGACACGCGTTTAGATGTACGACAAACAGTTCCATTCGTTCTAAACAGCACAGCATTCGTGCCCGAGTATGGCAGAAAATTACGCTACGTTCTAGCGTTTTGGTTCAGGATGTTTTACTTGTGCGGCAGTAAGATGTTACAAACTCTTCTATGCGAATCTACTCGCTGTCGAAGTGAACTTTGTTCCAGCACATTTTTACCTATTGGAACTTTTTATTAATGAGAACAGTTTACAAAGATTTTAATAAGAGTTAAGCTTGACAACTTCTTGCGGGCTGCCAATAAGTGATGTTGAAATTGAGCAATTGTTTGTTTATGAGTTGGCATTTCCTTTTACTCGTACAATTAAAAAGATAATATATAATCATGAACATGATGGCTCCCTGATGTATTGAAAGCAAGAAGCTTATAATTATATACTATATTGAAAGTAACATATAGATAAAAGATGATGAATACCCAACTTGGTAAAACAATCTACAAATATCCACACCAATTTGTATTATATCATTTTCTATCTAATCTAACTTACAAACTCTCAGACTAAATATTACAAAAATACATAAAGTCTTGGTACAAACCCAAGCCGCGTTGTTTTATTTGCAAAAACAAACAGATTACACGCGTGATAAATCTGTGTTTTTCAAAAACGGTATTTTATGTAGCCAATATTGCTACTACAACTAACCTAGGTTGCTTGGTATCTAGGGCAGTGGTATTTGTGCGGTTCGAACATTTAGCTGGCTCTCATTACGCATGGAGCAATCAGACCCAATCCGCTTTAGTTGTCGCGTGATTACGCTGTGGTTTTCACTTCGCAAATACACAGTGAAAAATTCTGTTGATGAGTTGAAATCATGGGTTCGGTTTAGAACAGAGGTTGTGTGCAAAAAACAAATTAGGCTGCTGATAATGATGCCAACATGGTATTATGGTTAGTTAGGAGAAATTTAGTATTTATGGCACATGCATGCCCCTGTGATTTATATTAATTCAATGAAGCTGTAAATTTTTGGATTACAACAATCAACAATCAATAACTGCTTCTTGGAAGCAGTTACCTAGTTTTAGTAGTTAGTTTTAGTTATTTTATGTGTACAATAACTGCAAGAATAACCCAGTTAACCTTCTGCTACACGAGGTCATAATCTTGACAAGAAAGAATAACTAGATCGAGATCTTGTCAGTTGCTTCTTATAGGAACAATATTTGGGAACATTACAGCTTGTTGATATACATATGCTTAAGTAAGCATATAATCATGACAGAGAGACCGCATGTCTCCTAAACGCCTCGACAAGCAGATATTATTTTGGTAATTTGGTCCCTTGATAGGGGTCCGTACCCCATGAAATTATTTTACGTTCAGCATTAAACCGTTATAATGTTAAGCACTGCGGTACTGAATTAAATGGTAATAATGGAAGGCCTGACTTATATTTGATAAAAACATCAAATAATAATAACCATAAGGATCGTTATGCCGAGCCCTCGATTAATTTTAAAATTATATTTTTTGAGCTTATAAAACACAAACTGATAATTGTTTTCAAGCTGAAAGTTAAATCTGTTTACCAAGGTGGGATTGTTTTAAATTTCCATTTGCGGTGATACCGAGTAGAGGGCTGTGGAGTGAGCTTTGTGTGGCTTTCGGTAGAAAGTGTGAAGGGGTTGGAACCAACTCGCGATTTCGATATTTTGTACCTAATAATATATACCCCACTTTTCCACTGTTGCAGCATGCGTGCCAGTATGCAGCAGTCTTCGCGTTTATCAAGAACAAAGTTCAATAATAAGTTCAATCATTGTCAACGGGATACAACTTTTGTGTGAATACGAGTACATAATTATATTACGAAAGCGATGCTTGTTGCACTCAAACAGGAGCTGGACAATCTACCAGCTTATTAGGATTTCTGAAATACCTAAATGGGTTTGCTAATAACCTAAATTTGTGGTTGGTATCACAGAAAATAAATTTGGTACACGTACTTTGTTCACAATTTAGGTCCTACGGCGGTAGCAAATCACGACGCAACGCCCTCAGACAACAAAAGCCCTAAAATAAATCACGGCAAAAAAGCGAGAATTCCCTTTAGATAATACGCGGGCTTACAAGGGGAAATTAATTAGGTTTACTGATAATAATTATTTTGCAGAAGGGTAAGAGGTAGAGATGTAGCGTTCCGGTCACTATCCTGTCTAGGATAAACTTAAACATAATGAGACAAAGATTACCTACATAAGAAATCGATGATACATGATATTGTTAGATATCGGATATTGGTAATTTGTAGAAAAAAAATAAAGGTTTAAGCTTTTTACGATAACTTATTCATTTGTCAACTAATAAAGAATCACAATAAATAAATAATATTAGAATATAACCACATATCTTTCCCCACTTTTTGCCTGTGCGCTTTAAATTTTTGTGTTGTATTGATGGATGATATTAAATATTATTATTATTTTAACATCTGTATCAGAACTGATATTTTACTTTGATTTTTATGGCCTGATCCGCAGGACTGCTGTCATCGAGATCACGTGCATGAAGTTTCGTATTTTTTACAGTCAAAATGTACCCAAAACATGGTCGTACTTTATTGGTGTGACGGAAACAAACAAACATTCAACGTTTCACTTATATATACTTGTATTGGTGTGGATAATGTATGTACTAGAAAAGGCACAATTAGAATATAGAACACTTGCTTTCGCCCGTTCTTAGTCCGCGCGGACTAAAGTTCATCGTGAAAAAATGCATACTTTGTTCTTCTAATTACGGAGGCCGCAGCCGGAGGATGCAAAGAAACCCAAATGTGCTATAACTAAGTTTATTAATATATTTAAACTACATTTTACATTCTAACCTAAAGTACTGTGTACTACCGGCCCAATGCTAGGTACCGAAGTGGCAGAATTGGGAGATGCGCCGCCGAGCAGCGCGTGTTGCATCAGCGCCTCGTGGTCTGCATTGAGGTCACTGGTTCAGCGGAAGTATAATGCAGGGTAGCACTTTACGTGGAGCTGCCGTACATAACACCTCCCCCCGTAGAACAGCGAGTGAAGGAGTTCTTCGTGAACGAAGCTGGTGGTTGACTCCTTCTTGCAGGAGGATCGGGAACAGCATACATCTGCAGCAAGTGTTCTCTGGAGATCAGGTTTTTCAAAGGCAGTGGACAGTGCTGTAATCCGATAGCTCTTATGCTCATTTACGCATCTGCTGAATATAATGTTGAAGGGTTTCTTTAATTGTATTGTAACTTTAATGGCGAGCTTGATGAAGTTTCATAGCGTTTTTGATCAAGTTTGACTGCGGGCTTGATAAAGGTTGACGGGCTTCATAAGGTTTGAACGCTGGCTTGATGAAGTTTGAGTGTAGACTCAGTGGCGATTTTTAGTAGGCTTGATGCAGTTTTATAAGTTGACCAAAAGTGTGACGAGATTGATAACCGGTGCGACTTGATGGTTTGTTCAGCGAGGCGATCTTGAACTCGATATTCCTGGACAGTTTACTTTTAGGTATGGTCTTCCTTGTTCCTTTGGCTTTGGTGGCAGGATCGCTGGGCAGGACGAATCAAATTTTCGCTTTGTGATCAGCTGGTTCATACTTCACACGTCCTTAATGGTAATGAATCTCGAACTTAATTTCTTCTCTTAGAGATACCAGGTGGATTGAACTTCGGACATTCTCTCTCTATATAGTGAACGAAGAATCAGTACTATAGGTTGCTCATGCTACAAAGGGTGGGATATGTAGGTAAAGGCTTAAAGATTGTTTCTTACTCGTATTATAGAATACTGTCAATTTGTATAAATTTTATATTAAGGACAAGAAGGAAATCGGCAATTTGTTGACTATCTATACTCACAGAATAAATTACAAGTACTATAATGGTAGCTACTGACTAAACTATCTCTATAAATATGTGAATGAATCACTGATTAGTAAAACTATTGAAACAATGTAATTTGAGGTCTTGGGTTAAGTGGCATTATAACATTTTAGCAAAATCTAATTTGAATTTAAAAAGTCTGGTTTAAAATGTTTCCTATGAGATAGTGTAATGCAATGAGATATGAAAACTAGTAATAACTATTTTATGAACTGTACCTATTCAAGGTCAAAACTGTGCCATTCAGAGTGAAAATCTTAAGTAGAGCCTGAACTAAACTTATTGCAAAACTCAATAAATGAATATGTGTTAACATATTAAAAGAGAGCATAAGAAACGTCGATGTTTTTTTTTTGGCAAAATTATCTTGTATGGACATATTATAATCTATGAAGATATATCGGTAAAAAACTTAAATTGAATCAAGAATAACATTTTTGAAATCTACTTTTATACCTACAATTTTTTTATTTGTAAAAAGTTTCATTCTCTACTGTAGTTTAAACACAAAAAACATGACGGAAATCTCGAATAACTTGTGATGGTATATTATGATTATGTAGCAAGCGTTAACTGGATGAATAACTTTAATTTATGTTTTTAGATTGACCTATTTAGTAACGGTTATTAAAAATGCTTTCAATACCACAGTCACTCATAAAACGATGACTTTGCTACTAGACTTAGTAACAGAATAATTAATAGTTACAGAAAGAGCATCGTCAGTGGCGTCGTGTTACTAAGTTTACCTACGACAGTCTAGGAAACATGACACAGATATGAAATTTAAAAATTAGTACAATATTATATTGGATTGATAATTAGATGCTGGTATTAAAATACTTTGGAATAGTTGGAACTACTGATATTCTTTTGTGTAACTGGTCTGATAATCTATTAAAAATACTAATTTATTTGTAGAAAATATGAAAATATGAATACGTTTTAAATATAACATTTTACAGTCATAACTATATCTATCTAATCTAGGTGTCCACGATTGCCTTGATTGGAAAATCTTGGATTCTTACATATTAACACAGAAGGTTAAATGTAAGAAGGGGAGAACTATATCTATTCGTGTCTAATCTATACCTAACATTGCACTATGGAGAGTGTGCACAAGAACTGCAGAACCTGATTCCCCCATCGCCTTTCCATCACCGTACGACTAGACGATCAGCAAAGCACCACCCTTTCATGGTTGAAATACCTCGCACAAGAACGAAGCGTTACGCTTCTTCATTTATTATAAGAACTGCAAAGGAGTGGTATGCCCTGCCCTTGTCAGTGTTTCCGGTAAATTATAACCCCGGTGTGTTCAAGTCAAGAGTGAATAAAGTGAAGAGGCAAGCGTGCTACACCTTCGACCATATCATCGCTTTCTATCAGGTGAGATCGTGGTCAAACGATTGCCTAGTCGGTAATAAAAAAAATATTAAAAAAAACCCGCGATTGCCTCGATTGGTAAATCTTGGAGTTTTACATATTAACATAGAATGTTAAATGTAAGAAGACTTATACTCGTATAGTAGGGGAGAAATATAGAAATATATCTATCTAATCTATATCTAAGAATCCGCGATTGCCTCGATTGGTAAAGCTTGGAATTAAATTAGGAATTATATTTTAACACTGAAGGTTAAAATGTAATGGACTTAAAATAGAGGAGAACAACCATAGTATTCATCTATAGTACTCACATTTACAATTTTGGTATCTTTGCTGCGTCGATTTTTGGATGGTCCTCCGGTGGGCGTCTCCCGTAGGTTCTGGATGCTCGAAGAGGCCCTGTTTAGCTGTTTTCTGTCTTTGAACATCTTACCGACTGCGCCAATTACGGAGGCCGCAGCCGGAGGATGCAAAGAAACCCAAATGTGCTATAACTAGGTTTATTAATATATTTAAACTACATTTTACATTCTAACCTAAAGTACTGTGTACTACCGGCCCAATGCTAGGTACCGAAGTGGCAGAATTGGGAGATGCGCCGCCGAGCAGCGCGTGTTGCATCAGCGCCTCGTGGTCTGCATTGAGGTCACTGGTTCAGCGGAAGTATAATGCAGGGTAGCACTTTACGTGGAGCTGCCATACATAACATTCTAGGATTTTAAAAACCAATGCAAAAGTATAGCACTCTTGATGCTTTTTGACAGACTTGTTATTTATTATATCATTTCTATGGCAACCATTCCTTACAGCGAGTAATCGTCATTTTCCAGTTTTCCCGTGGAAACTTACCATTTTCCGGGGTAAAAAGTATCCTATGTTGGTCTCTATATTGTACAATATCTATATACAAAGTTTCATCAAAATTAGATCAGCTTTTTTGGCGTAAAACTCCCCAAACAAACAAACACACAGACAACGTTTCACTTTTATTTGTTGGTGTTTATTTCTCGTCGTAACTTCTAAAAAAATACGGCAGTAAGCGTAATTCAAAATCATTGGCAGCAATGCTTTTTGACCATAGACAATTGCAATATTATGCACGTACTTGACAGATTTGTTATTATTTCGTTTCCATGACAACGTCATTCCATTCTGTATTTTTAATAACTTGGGTATAAAAAAATATTATTATATTATTGCAATTTTAGTACGGACATTGAAAAATAAAATACTACCTATGTTACTTGATATGGCTTGATTGTTGTTATAGCTTTCTACAGGTGAAGGAATTTTAAAAATCGGTATAGTATTTTTGAGTTTATCCATTACTAACAAACAAACATACAAACAAACAAATCGTTCTTCTTTATAATATTAGTGTAGATAAGTGAGCAACATGATTATATAATCGTTTATTTTAACATCGTTCGATAATCGGTATTTTCCCTACACTCCAACCCTAGAAATATCAGTATATGCAGCTGTCTTGCGGATTAAGCTATGTTCTATAAACTATACAGTCATAAGCAAAAAAATGCAAAGAAACTCGTCGGTAAACTAATACCTACGATGATTGAGGTATTTTTTTTTAACTTAGCTAATATTTAGGTAACTAAAAGTGGAATAATAAAAATAATAAAATTAAAATTCATGATTTCATCTTCGTAAATATACCAGTACAAACGTCAGTTTTTGTCCAGTTGGCATTGTCGGCCAAACTATACTCTGCATCTCTACCAAGAGGTACTAGCACAGTGAATAATTCCGAGAGCTACCCCCAGAGGGGTAGTCCTTGTTAATTAATCGTGCCACTAGCCGAGGTCCCCGTCTACTTTAGTTACAGAAAGGCATCGCTTGTTATGAAAAACTTAGTATGAAACATGAAACTATGATAGTTGGAAAATTGTTTTCTATTATATCTGTCTATTCACTTTAGCGGAATGTTGGTGGCTACCTATGCAGGAACATGGAATAGTGGCTTTTAGCAAAATAACTGTATAAAAAAATAGGCCCTCATAAAGAAATATATTTAAATTTTCATATGGGCTTGGTGTTGTTGGATTGGTTTATTACCGCAGCGTGGAGTCCCTCTGTGTCGAATTTATGAGGCCTACTTGGTACTTGGTGTGCGGCTAATACTACTACTGCTGCTGCTGCTGCTGCTGCTGCTGCTGCTGCTGCTGCTGCTGCTGCTGCTACTACTACTACTACCCATTTTGCGTGATTCTAGCAGCTACCATTAATTTCGCCACCCGATGTCCCTCAGGAAGGCCAGCAGCTCACGTATTCTGGCGCAGACTTCCCTCAGGTTTGGAGTTGTTCCCTTTATAGCGCAACGCTTTTGCACTCCAAGAGTGCGTGGCCGTTTCTTCTGCCCCATGCATCCTCTGCACAGGCTGTCTGCTGCACCTATTCTATGTATGTGTTTGTTAAAATGGCAATCACCACTGACAATATATACCCCTGTCGGAGCAGTCTCAGTCCCGTTAAAGGTTCAGATGTTTTTGGGAATGCCACAGTACACATATTGTAGGTGTACTGTGGCACAACCCTCAGACACAGAATAAATAATAGAAAATACAGAAAAATATCTGAGTGAAGTCATATAAATACATAGCCACTCTCGCTACAACGCAATAAAATGCAATTTAACTCGCACAGCGCTGCGAGCTTTCAATTATATATACCTAGAAGAAGGCGCTCGCCCATCGTTTGCAGGCTAGAATGTATCTATCACTACGCGCGAGAGCTTCCATTGCTCTAACCGTTTCAGAAATCGCGGTGTCACTTTTTTCGCTCGGTAGGGTTGTATTAAGATATGACTAAAGAACTACTTATACTATTAATTATTTTGTGATTATTCTGACTGAGACATTGTAACAGAATAAACAAGTATGTAATCATGTATTATTTTATAACTTATTATTATAAACTTTGATAGTTCTACTACCTACATACAATGACATTCCTATCAGAATAGACCTAGTACCTCATTATTTGAATGCATCATAATAGGTATTGCACTTTGATGAATAAAGGTGCCTGTCAGAATTCCATGCTTAATGCTTGCTTGCTTGTCGTATGAGGTAGTGCTGGCCTCTGATGTCAGAGTTTGTCACGCCGCCCGAGGGCCTCTGACATGGCTTAACGACTGCTATTAATCAATAACAGCCGGGACCGACAGCTTAATGTGCCCTCCGAAGCACGGAGCGATGGAAAACCGCACATAACTTTGAAAAGACATTGGTGCGGAGCGTAGGTTTTGAACACGGTATCGTTGGATTTTAAATTGCACTCTAGAACCGTTAGGCCACCATCGCTACATGAGTATGATTAATGAGTGAAAAAGAAATGGCTACCTACGTAATCAAATGTTGGTATGTAAGTATTGAAATTAGGTATTTTACAAGACCTGTGAGACTGAATGCTATGCAGTACTAAAACTTTATGTAAGTAGGTACTTTATTGCGGAGCACACGGTGCGCATCTCATCTAGTGCACGCTTGACAGCCTACTGAATTATCCCCAATATTGCAGCGTCGAAGTGTAGGCATAATATTTATACTTGTTATGGAGTGCGACAGGGCTGCCTCCGAGAAACAAAAGAAATAAGCGTAAAATTCAACCCTTTCACAAACATTACAAATAACTAAACAATATTTTTTCTAAACCCTGCGCTAAAAGCTACGTTTCATCTACAACTATATGTTCATTTCAATCTTACCAGTTAGTAATCAGTGAGAAACCAGTATTTTGTGGCATAGTTTGTAGCCCATCAATCGGAAAACACCAGTAAAAACTTATAGAAGGTCTTGTTTGCGTAGGACCGAATCATAAGGGATGTAAACTCAAACAAATTTATAATGTAAAACGATTGGACGCTTGTTTTATTTCTGGTTTGTAGAATTTGAATGAGTTCGCAGTTTTAGGTGTTGAAATGATTCTAAAGGCCTCCTCACACCTAAGAAAAATCAGCTCGCTTACTCCTTGACATTCGCTAGTGATGTGGTACAGCTGAACTTAATTAATAGGTGAAAAGCAGATGCATGAATACGTTTTTAATTTAAAAAACTCATGTAAATACCTCTTAGCAATCGCGAGGTATGCGGATTGAAAATAAATTTTAATACGTTGCAATATGGTATAATATTCCATCTGACTTATTTGGCTTGTTTTGCACTAAGTTTCTACATATTTTTGATCCATAGAAAAATAAATTTTATCTCGTGGTAATACAGTTCATTGTCAATTATTTGATAACTCATTTAGTGAAATAAAATCAGAGAAAATTTGAAAAATTTTAGATCGATTTTCTAAGCCGCACTTACTGATATTTCCCATTAGAAAATTGATCTTATTAGTATATTAGCATAGCATATTTAAAAAATAGCACAAAAGCAGTAATTTTTAGGTCGAATTTAGCAATTTCTTCGGCATGCATTGTTCTTTTTGTTTAATCCGTTCATAAAATTATCAGGCGCGCAATGTTTACGTTAGTTTATTGAAAATAGCGTAAGTTAAAACAACATGTATCATATACATCACGCGATATCTAGACCTATTTTATGTGAGCCATTATAAAAAGAAAGCCTTGAAACTGCACGTATTTGCTAAGTTCCTTCCTAGGTTTGACGTTTAAAAATCAGAAAGAAAAATAAATCCTATACTATGGTAATACAGTTTATTCTCAATTGTTTAACACCACAAAAAGTAAAATACGAATTGTGAAATTTTAGATCGATTTTCTTAGCCGCACTTACTTGTATTTCTCATTAGAAAATAGATCTTATCAGCATATTATCAAAGCATATCTTTTAATAGCACAAAATTGCCAAAAGCTAGGTTGCAGTTAGCCGATTGTCAGATGTACATCGACTCTTTTCTTAAATCCGCTCAAGAAATTATTAGCACGAGGGGAGTAATGTTTAGGTTACATAATTCAAATTGACACCGATATTTTATAATCTACTGTTCCATTGCGCTATTAATACAAGTAGCTTGTGAAAGACATTTAATAAATCGAGCAATGGAAAATGTGGAAAACTTACCTACGTCAATACTTTGACATAAGTAAGTAAACGCCCATTTTATGTCATCAAGCTCCGCCTTCAAATATTTTGAATTACGCTTACTGGCCGTGACGCTCCGCCTTTCTTATAGTTTTGAGCCAATCATACCAATTGAAACCTTATGGGCGGTCTTATTTGGTATAATTGGCTCAACGTCATCGACACATAAAAAGAACACATGGAAAAATAAATCATATACTATGGTTATACAGTTTATTATCGATCATTTCATACCAAATTAGGTGAAATCAAATTTTCGAAAATATTTGCATCCACTTTCTCAAATAAAAGACCGTCATTTGTCAATCAAAAAAATAACTTATCACATTACATTAAATCACAATTTTCAAATAGCAAAAATAAATGGTTATTTTTAAATATTTTGCAAATAAAACCTACAAAAACTTGCAGACGAACGGCATTTATTGATGTCAATTGCAACCAGCATCAGTTGGGGTGACGGCAATAGAATGTTAACTTATGTAAAGATAAACAATAATAAGCTACATATTCTTCTACACTAATCAACTTCAACACATATATTTTAAAGAGGAAAAATTTGATTGCTTGTATGTTTGTTTGTTGGTTTTAATGTATAAACTCTAAATATCCTAAACTGAATTTAAAAATTCTTGCATTTATAAAATGCTTCATTACCAGCGAGTAACATGGGCAATATTTCATCATTTAAAAAATTAGAGATCCCTACGAAAATTGCAATAATGTAACTCAAGGTATCAAAACTATGCAAATATGATGTTTACTTGCTGTATAAGGAACGTGATGACATGTTGCCGTGGAAAATAAATAATAACAAGTCTGTCAAGTACGTGAGTAGGCAATAGTCTTTCGTTCAAACTCACTACTGCAAATGATTTTGAATTACACTCGTTGCTGGGTTTTTTTAGAAATTACGACATATAAATGCTAAAAGTGAGAAAATTCCGCGGTGTGAGCGCTTACCGTGTAAAGCCGGGGCGAGTCATTAGTAAACCTATAAAACAGAACCGTGATGTGCCTGATGACTGACCTACTAACTGACAGACAACGCAGTGGATCTAGAGATTTGAAATTTGGAGGATATATTCTCTGAGTATCCAAGAGGTATATTCAGCTCAGCTCTATGATGTACCGAATATATATTGTTTGTCAAAAGACGGAGTTTAACGTTGCAGGACGCACAGAGGATAATCAGAAAAACATATGTTTTTGTGATCTTTAATTCTGTATAACTCACGATTTGTACGTGGCGTATACGTTTCACGACAAACAAATGGCCATGCACCTAGACAAAGCACTAACCGCTTTTATATTATTAAATTATGATGATGACACTTTGTAAATATAGTCTTAAACAATAATATATAATTTTGATAAAATTTATATGAAATCACTTGGAGAGTATAAAAACAAAGGTTTCAAACAATGGGTTTTTTTTTTGGTATGCAAATAAATCGGTGTACATACATAAAAAAAACATATACGGTCTCTTTTTGTGAAGTCGATTATTAAAACACTTGTTTAATAATATTTGAAAATTCATCTTTAAAGCGGTGAACGGGGATGGCAAAGTTTATATGAAGAAGCATTAGGTATTTGTTGAAAGTAGAGTACGGATTTAAATGAAATTTGATATAATATATTGCAAGGAATATCACGCTAAGAGGCGGAACCTAGCAGCTGGTGGTGAGATGGCATAAAAAGATGACGGGAGTGAAACGCCACTATTCCGTCGGCAGTCAAAGGTGTTCAATTAATTCTCTCAATTGCGTTCCTTAAATTCCCCTTATTTAATTTCTAAAAGTATTTCATGTGTAATAAATTTGTTTTGTGAAGTATAATTGACTGAGCGAGCGCAAAGTGCGAGCGAAACATCGTTTCAGCTTGGTTATAAATGCCTTCGTATGTCTGTCCGGATCTCTGTTCTCCTCAACAGGTCGCATTTCTCAATCGATCTAGATGAAACTTAGAATACAGGTTTGATGAGATTTTAGAATTATTTAAAATATTTAGCATTTTTGATTTACTTCCCCCAAAAAAGAGCAAAAAAGGAGCTAATGAATATCTTCTTCTTATATGATCCGATTTCGATGGTTCTTTTTTATTTGAAAGATAGAACTTTAATGTTAGTCTCATAAAAAATTGGTGAAGATTTGATAAGGATCCTCGGCGTGAGTAGCAGAAGAGCTCCTCAAAATGAAGTAAATTACTCACTTTTAGGTTTCTAACAGTAGAATCAGCCCTTTATCTACTAGGTAGGGATATTAAGGAGCACATAGTATTTTGACTGCTTTATATTAGGACTGATTAACTGATTGGAGTACCTACTTGGCGGACTCGCACTCGAAGTACTTACTGGGTTAACACACCGCTGCATTTGGACAGTTTACGCTCATATTTTGTACCTATTTTCAAGTTTTATCTACATTATCCATAATGAATAGTCAAGCTACTGTTAAAGAATTAGAGCTGAAGTTTTGGGAGTCACTTCTCAAAATAGATAGTTTCGAAAAATTCAATCTTTAACTACTACATGAGCGAGAAGAAGGTGATAGAAATTAAGAATGTATATGATAGGAATACATAACTTAAACATCAGTTTGTTACCTTGGGCACACAGATACAAGATGCACGCAAAGAAAACAAAAGGTTACAAGTTATCGCAGGAAATCACGACCAATGTTATATAACCTTAGACAGGGCACACGAACAAAACAAATACCTTCAAGATCAGCTATACAAGGCAGACAAAATTAAGTTTACTACAGGCTGATGTGGGTGATAGCCCATAGAGACCAAATAGAAACTGATCTTTTATACAGGAATCTAGTTCAGGCAAATATAAAAATGGAACAACTTGAAACTATAGACCAGAAGTCATGTATTTGCAATGATACCCAAATAAACAACGAGGAGCCCATAGTTATAAATGGTCACAATAAATTGAAGATATATACGAAATAACAATATAAAAAAATACATTAAAGTAAATAAACTGAATAAACATTTTTTCCATGAGATAAGAAAGAATAAAATTAAAGAAGAATTAATTATAAAGAGTTTGACAATAGAGAGTTATGAGCAGAAATATGTGCGAAATATGGAAAAATCTAAAAAATCTACATACTAGTAGGAGACTTAAAAAGTATGAAACAAAAGATTTCATTAGCACAAACCGAAATAATAGATCACATTTCTGCTATCAACACATCATCATCATCATCATCATCATCAGACCATGCTCGTCCACTGCTGGACATAGGCCTCTCCCAATAAACGCCAAAGAGCCCGATCTTCCGCTCCTCTCATCCAGTTTCTGCCGGCCGCCTTTCGCAGGTCGTCACTCCACCTGGCCGGTGGGCGTCCTACACTACGTTTGCCAAGGCACGGTCTCCACTCGAGGACACGTCTACTCTAGTGGTTGACCGTACTTCTAGAAATGTGACCAGTCCATTGCCACTTCAGCTTGCTAATCCTTTGAGCTATGTCGATGACTTTGGTTCTCTGGCGGATTACCTCTTTCCTGTTTTTATCCTTCAGAGAAACCCCGAGCATAGTTCTCTCAGTATTTAGAGCAGAGTTAAACAACTTCTGAAGCTCCTGAAGTACAGGTATACCTCCTTCCTTCAAGAGCTTTGAAGTAACTCCATCCTCACTTGGGGCTTTTCCATTTTTAAGCTGTCCGAGCGCCATCCCAATTTCATCTAGGCAGATTTCTGACAGGTCTTCCATATAGTGGCGAGTAAGAGTGGCTCGGGTATCCTCTGCAATAGGGCCGGGTTGTGAAAAATGCGACTCGTACAATCGGCCATAGAAGTTTTTTATCTCAGCTAAGATCTCCGGCTTTGAAGTTACGGTTTGGCCACTTGAACTCCTAAACTTTGCCAGATGCGAGCGCTCCAACTGCGGCAAACACTTTCAACACGATACTTGGATTAAAATGTAATAATTCAGGGCCGGTTCGGTTAATCATTCCCACACACTGAACGATACCTTGAAGAGTACAAAAATATTTTGTGATTCGATTGGAATAGGTCTAGGCTGTATTATTAGTAAATATTTCGACGAATCAGTAATAAAAACATGCATACCTAACATTTCATACTGTGAATTGATTAATAAAATTGTGAGCGAGGAACATGAAAAACAAACAAACATTGTAATATTGATGGGTTCTTAACATTTAAATTGTAATGCTGCTAAATAATTAAACAAGATTGTACTTTGTACTTTTCTATATTCTCGCTCACTAAGTATGAAGGATAATGAGAAAATTCATGCACTTAATGACGTTTTATATAATATCGCTACACTTTATGTAAATGATTTTATTTCATTTGACACAAACAATTATATAAATGACTTTATTTTGACGAGATTGTAAAACTGTCCTATAAACAGAAGATAAATATTGCTAAAATTATTTCACATGTTCTAAACCATTATAATAGTATCAGTTTGGTCAATAGCCTTATAGTCATAAAGACTTTAAACCTGCAATATTTACAATGGGGTTTCACCCAGCAAAGCATACCATGTACTCAATATAATAATTGCTCTGAAGGAAACAACGTTTCACCAAATCAACCAGGACAGATTATATATTTACTACATCAGAATATAAATAGAATTGAGAGGAAATTAGTAGAAATAGAGTTGCTTTTATCCAGTCATCCTTTTAACATTTTATGTTTCACCGAAATATGGTAAAAATCTGATGCAGTGTTGTTTTCGTTGGATAATTTTAATCTTATCATCATCATCATCATGTCAGCCTTTAGAAGTCCACTGGTGAACATAGGCCTCCACCAAAGAGCGCCATGACGAGCGATCTTGTGCCACCTCCATCCACCGACTTCTTGCGATAGCTACAATGTCGTCGGTCCATCGTGTAGGGGGTCTCCCCACACTTCGCTTGCTTGTTCGTGGTCTTCATTCGAGAACCTTTATTCCCCAGCGGTTGTCGGTTCTGCAAACTATATGGCCTGCCCATTGCCACTTCAACTTGCAAACTCTGAGAACTATGTCGGTAACCTTCGTTCTTCTACGGATTTCCTCATTTCCGATTCTATCACGTAGTGAAACACCAACACGTAGTTTAATCTTATAAGCACGTTTAATAGAAAATCAGCGGAGGGCGGCGGTTCTTTGATTTTGGTGAGAAATACCATCAAAACCAAAGAACGCAAAGATATTGTAGGCCTGACTGTTGAACGTACTTGTGAAATTTCGTGTGCAGATTTGGACAATCACATAATACTGTGCATATATAGGGCCCCATCATCACGTCTTGATATATTCTTGGATTCTCTTGAAGAAGCTTTAAGGCGAGTATCTAATAAAAATAAATACCTAGTGATGTGTGGTGCTTTTAATATAGACCTGCTATTAGATTCTAATCAAAAGCAACAATTTCTGCTTTTATGTAAATCTTACAACCTACACAATTAGTTCAATGAACCCACTAGAATCACTCGTACTTTGGCTACATATTTGGACAATATTTTCCTCAATTTCGAGCATAATTACAAAACCCTCATAGATAATCTTCGATCAGATCACAGGTGCCAATCTGTTAACTTCATTGGTAACACTAAGGAAGTTGAACATAAAATTACTCATAGACCAATAACTCAAAAACGCACTGAGAGTTTTCACTGTGCAGTCGAGGATAACATAGATAATCTGGTTAAAGGCATTAGATAAAGCATTTGGTGATTTATTTAGGTTAATTCATTCGGATTTTTTTTAAAATAAGCCTAGAGAAATTAAAACTACTCGTAATTTGCAGAATGGGCAACTCGTGGAATTCTTATAAGAAAAGATAAACTGAACCAACAAAAAAATAATTTTCCTGATAGTGCAATTTTACAATATGCTAAACAATACTCCAAAATATTGAAAAAAATATACAGGACGGCAAAGTCTCTTTTTATTAAGGATACAATTTTGAAATCTGACAATATAGTTAAAACTACCTGGAATATAATTTAAAAAGAGACAAGCAAGGGTAAAGTAATTGAGAATCCCTGCACCTTGAATATTGACAATTAGGTAGTTAGCAACAAAGTAGAAGTTGCTAACATATTATAGTAATATTCCAATAAAGTTGACGAGTAATTTAAATGCTTCGTTCATAACCGCAGAATCAATTTTAAAAAACTACGTTAAGCAACCATCTACTTCTTTTGCATTCCACTCAGTAACATCAACAACTATTATTAAAACATTCAGGTCACTTATAATTAAAAAATCTAAAGATTTATGGGGCCTTTCAGTTAAAGTATTGGAGAGTATTATTGTGACAATTGCTCCTTACTTAGCAGAACTTTTTAATGCATGTATAGTTAAAGGTCTGTTTCCTAGTATGATAAAGCACAGTAAAATAATTCCTATTTTTAAGTCCGGATGTAAGGAATATCCGTGTAACTATCGACCTATTTCTGTTTTGCCATCGATCAGTAAAGTATTTGAAAGGTTAATTTTGAACCAATCACTGGCATTCTATAACACTAGTAATATTTTAAACGAACAGCAGTTCGGGTTCACAAAAGGACGCTCTACTATCGATGCTGGTGCAAAACTATTTAGTTACATTCTGGATACATGGGAAGAGTCATGTGACGCAATCGGAGTCTTCTGTGATCTCAGCAAGGCCTTTGACTGTGTCGACCACAGAACCCTGATTTCCAAACTTCAGTACTATGGTCTTAGTGGAAAAGCGATAAATATTCTAAAGTCATACCTATCAAACAGGGAACAGCGTGTCAATATTGCCAATGTCAGTTCATCTGGATGTACTGTCACATCCCCATTGTGTACCTCAGGGTTCTATTTTGGGACAATTCCTACTTTAAGTCTATGTGAACGACTGGCCGTTTTTATTGCACTCACAAACAAATACAGAAATTGTGCTATTTGCAGATAACACCTCACTCTTATTTAAAGTAAAAAGATGCAATAGCGATTGGAGTCCAGTAAACGAGTTATTGTTAAAAGTCAGTGACTGGTTCTCCGCTAATAACATGGTACTAAATCCTACCAAGTCAAAATGTGTCAAATTTACGATGCCCAATGTAGCTCTAGTAGATAGTGATCTTAGACTTATGGACAAGAAGCTTGAATTAGTGGATTCAATTTTGTTTCTGGGATTAACTTTGGATGGTATACTGCAATGGGGACCTCATATAAAAAGACTAGGTGTCAAACTTAGTTCTGCAGTTCACGCGATTCATGAGGTAAGAAGACTTACAGACGTTAGCACTGCAAGGCTGGTCTACTATGCCTACTTTCACAGTATAATGTCTTATGTTGTCCTACTGTGGGGGGCAGCGGCAGATATAAACGTGGATTTTGTATTGCAAAAATTTGCAGTTCGAGCAATTTATAATCTGAGTCCGCGAACTTCACTTGGTTGTTGAGAAATGTTTCAGAAAATAAATGTAACAATTGTCCATTTCTTATATATTTACGAGAATATAATGTACACCCGTAAAAACATAAATATGTTTACTAAAAGAAGCAAGATTCATAACTTTAATACCCGCAACAAAAACAAGTTATTGTTCCCATCTATTAGACTTAAGAAGAGTAGCAAATCTTTCTTAGGTAATTCAATTCGATTCTATAATAAAATACCGAAAGAGATATTAGACTTAAATGAGACTCAGTTTAAAAAACATGTTAAGGACAGTTTAATGGAAAAGGCATATTATAATTATAAAAATTACATTGATGACAAAGATGCTTGGTGTTCGTCTAGCTCTGTGCAAACTTAGGTAGGTATTTGACAAAGCCCTGTACAGCTGCTAACACTATTTGTGAAACATGACAAGGCCCTTTTACAGCTGCTTTTTTTTAGTTTGTAATTTCTGACAAAGCCCCTTTACATCTGATACTCAATAATTTGTATGCATATTGTCATTTATTATCATTTTTATTATTGTTTGACAACGCTTGTATACAGCCGCACATTTTTTTGTTACTATACTATATAGGTACTCTGAAATTATTTAAATTGAAATGTTTGAAATTACCAAGTGTTCCAAGTGTATCTACTACGGTACGAATAAATGCTTATGACTTATGACTTATTATTGACTGTGTTATTGTTATGAATGAATTTTAAAATCATAATCTGTCTAGAATGTAGTAGTATTTCAGTTCGGTAGTGCAGTAGTGTTGCAGTAGTTTGCAGTAGTAGTTGTGTAGTAGTAGTAATTTTCCATTTGATGACAAATTAGTGCGCACCAATGAAAAACTTTGCACTTAGTGTTTGTAGGTTATGCTTCTGAGATGATGGTAGTCCATTATAGTCCAGAAGGTTTGTTATTACCTACAATTTATTTATTATTACCCTATTATTATTATTTATTACCCTAGATTTAGAACTCTAGAGCTTACGTCGAATCAACGTACCCGTATCGCTAGATAACTGCAATACTTTCGACAATATTTAGTGTCAGTTTTCAACTTTACTGAAAATGCATTTTTCTGAAAATAAATGCACATATTAGTAACTAGCGACCCGCCCTGGCTTCGCATGGGTAGATATATAGAAAGATAAAATTAGTAGGCACTTTATTTGGACAAACAGAAACTATCAACAATTCCTAATACAAAAAAAAATTTGCTGAATTATAACATGAGAACGATTCCTTACACTAAATACTTTATTTACACAAACATAACCTAATAACAATTCCTTACACTTACTTCCTCCCTAAACTATTGTATTATCTTTGCTATAATGTTTTGTTTATAGGTTTTATATTGTCGTACTATTTTGTCTTTTGTATTATTCTGTTTAACGCAAGGAGGTTGAAGTACCTACGCTTACTGTTATTTATGGTTTAACGCCAGCCGGGTAGGAAGTAAGTGTAATTTCACCTCCTTTTGTTTAAAAACCCGGATGGGGCTCTGTCCGAGCCTATAATAGCCTTAATAGCCCTTTGAGGGCTCCAGCCATTTCTCAGGGCCCCCTCGATCACTACCAAAAGTAGCAATCCAGGGGTGTTAAGTCAGACCCCCGTAATCACTGGCAACTGTCCAAGCCAAGGTTCGTACCCCCTGGGTTCCTTTGAGCATGTTGCCAAAACTTAACTTTGGCGTGCGCCTTCTTCTTCACGCATTGCGGCAGAGCGCATTCGCGCCCGCCCCACCGCCCGGTGACGCTGTAGAGGTCAGTTATAGACCAACAGCATACATACATCATAAAAATATAAAAAATGCGGCAATAATCAAGAGCACTTGTGAGGTGCCACAGCGAGGAGTAGACGTGCCGCTTGGGGTACCGGGCAGCATTCTATTCTACCACATCGCTCTGACTCTTGACTAGTCGGCTCCACTCTGAAGGAATCGCCTCAGTGCGGCTTGGGGTTCCGGGCAGCACAGGCGAAGACTTCAGAGCTGATAGGGAAAACCCAAGAGGTTCAAGGGGAGACCCTTCCAGTGCGGCTTGGGGTACCGGGCAGCACAGAAGCTCTCCTCCACGACTCAAAGCAGGAAACTCTCGGAGATTTGTAGGTTCCAGGCGGAACACTTTGTGTAGCTTGGGGATATCGGGCAGCGCATCGTGAACCTCCCCCCCGATCAGGGCTTTGGCCACAACCTCTCGTAGGAAAAACCCTGGACGAGTTTGAGGGAAATAAGAAGGAACACTTTTGTGCGGCTTGGGGTACCGGGCAGCACATAGGTGAACCTGGTAAAAATATCCGTAGCTCGATAGCGATTCCTCCCCAAACCGTAAACTCACAGACTTAGCTAGGCGATAGGCCCATCCCTAGCTCTCCGACGTTTAGATCATACAAGTAAATTGTGTACATTAGATTGTAAGCTTTGCATAAATAAATGATCGTTCTGAAAAATAAAATACTTTATTATCTCATTCAAAACCCAATAGTCCTTAGCTACTGATCTCTGACGACAGATAGACGAGATTCTTATCCCCATAGGCGTACTCAGGACGCAGGGGGTGTAGATTAATGTACAGTGAGCACTCGAGGTTCGAACCCTCCAGAATCGCCCATTACATTTGACGCACCACGTAGGGCTTGGCAGGGTCGCCAAACAAGCACTCGAGGTTCATTTCCTCCAGAGTCGCCCATTACATTTGGCACCCATTACGTTTCACGCCCAACGCAGGATATCATTTCAAAAATAATGTACACTGAACATTCGAGGTTCGAACCCTCCAGAGTCGCCCATTGCAAAGTAGGTAAACGTAATTTTCGCAAATTTTTGTTACCTTGGGTTACATTATTGTAGGGACATCTATGTTTTTGAAAAATAAAATATTGCCCATGTTACTCGCTGATAAATTACGTTTTTGAATTTTAATTACGCACGTATTTTAATTCGTTTTTTTTATTTGTTACGGGCTACGATTAAACAATATAATAACGTCACAAATTCGTGAAAACGATTCAGAAATCAGTCAATTATTGCTTGAAACGAGCATTGAAGAGATTCAGGGGTTGGATAGTGAAATTGAAGACAATTTATGAAGGAGAGAGCTGCCGAAGGCTATGTAGCGAGTACCACACCAGTGGAAAACTCATTGGTACTGAAAAATTGACTGAGATTTTTCCAGAAACCCTTGAAATCACCCTTTGTAGAGAACACAAGTCCAGCACCTGTTCTAAGTGCAGTGAAGCCATATATATAAAAAGTGATATTTACTAAGGTTGTTCATATTATAGTGATAACAAAAAGTTCATTTTAAAAAGTTTATACAGTTAATAAACCCAACGGAGATATTTAGAAATGTTTAAGTTTTGCTGAGTGAAAAGTATCTTGTTTTGTTCTTTTAATATATTTTTCTAATAAAATATAAATGTAACGTAATGTTTTCATTAAATCACAACACAATTATATATATTAAGACATACTACAACATTTATAAACCTAGTTTAAACATAATCCAAGATAAGCCTACTCATACGGTAGTGATGCGCACGTCGAATCGACTTACCTTTAGTGTACAATAAAATATGGTTATCTATTTAGGGTTAACGGAGCTCAGATAACTAAAACTGGTAAGATTAAGGTTGTCAACCGTGGCCATTTTCTAAAGGAACACGTAAATGCCTGATCAAAATAAGGCATAAAACTGCTGGTTTAGAACGGTATTTTTTTCATAACAGCCGTTTCTTATCCGACGCATCGCGCGTAGCATTAATAAAAAGAGAAAACAGAGGTAAACCTCAAGCATAGGCACAGGTACCAGTAAGGACATAATGGATACCTTGGCATACGAAGGTATCTGTGCGCCGAACGCACACTCATGTATATGTTTGTATCATAATGACTGTATTTGCTGTTTTGCAGCCTACGTCTGTGACCTGACTGTGAAACGTGGGTTTTTTTTAATCACTGTTCATGCAATTGTTTGACCACGAGCTCACCTGATGGTGAGCTCAGGAAAGCGATGATGTGGTTGAAGGTGTAGCACGCTTGCCTAGTAGATACCTATTCACTCTTGACTTGAACACACTAGGGATATATTTTACCGGAAACACTGACGAGGGCAGGGCATTCCACCCATTAGAAGTTCTTGTAATAAATGAAGAAGCATAACGCTTCGTTATTGTGCGAGGTATTTCAACCATAAAAGTATAGCGCTTTGCCGATCGTCTAGTCGTACGGTAATTGATGAGGGAATCAGATTGTGCAGTTCTTGTGCAACTGAAGAACTGAACTCGGTGAAGCTGTAGAGGTCAGTTATAAACCAACAGTATTACATATAATACAAAAAATGCCACCATACAAAATTAATCACCATCTACTGTAAACTCTTTACCAGAGTGTCATCTCCAATGAGCCTCATAGCACGTCTCTCAATTGATCCCAAAGCCTCGAGCTGATACTTGGCAGAACCGTCCCAGAGGTGGCAGCAGTACTCCATACAAGATCGGACCTGTGCTTGGTAAAGATTCAAAAGCTGTCCCGGCGTGAAGTACCGCCTAACCTTAGACAAAATACCAAGTTTCTTTGCAGCTACTTTGGCTTTGGATTCAATGTGAGACCCAAAATTCAAGTTCGATGTGAGTTCAACACCCAAAAGCTCCAGATGGTCGCCTAATGGTATTGTTACACTACGGAAAGACGGAGATCGGTTAAGAGGAGCAGTTCGGTTAAGTTTTCTTTTTAGCAGAGAACAAACACGCCTGCTTTTTAGTAGCATTAAACTTAACCAGGTTAGCATATCCCCAATCGGACATGGCTTTTAAGGCTAAATTCAAACGGTCCACCATTGCCTCTCTCTGAAGCTGGACAGCGATGTGGGCTCGATTACGGCACAGAAAATAAAGTTGCGATACCTACTCAAAAAAAAATATATTTGCTCTGAGTCAGGGTTTTTATTGGACCATGGTTCCTGTTCGTTATTTCCTTTCCATTCCTGTTCGATACAGGAAAAGTCCTATAGTTAGGAGTCCTGACCTGTTTGCTTTGAAAATGTATGTGATGTACGTGCTACACCTTCGACCACATCATCGCTTTCCATCAGGTGAGATCGTGTTCAAACGATTGCCTAGACAGAGATAAAAAAAAAATGTGATCGTGAAGTGTAATTACTTGACTTGTAGTCTTTTGGCGCAAATTTTAATTGACTTCCGATATAGTACATGTTATATCTTCCTATATCATCAAAGTAAATTCAAATTAATCTTTTCACATTATCACGTAATCGAGTTATATTCATTAGAACGTGTAACTACCCACACTGTTTATACAGTCTCTTGCGGCCATCCGAGTAAACTGAGCACTTTTTCACCTTTACAGAATTTGCAGCGTCTTTGGGTAAATGCGGATTACTCAGTAATAATGTTCGGCCCTACCTCGTTTGTTTTCTAGCGGGCTGGTGATGAAGGTTTGTTGCTCAATAGAAATGGTATGCTTGACTAATTTCGTTATGAAATGGTAGATCTCAAATTACCTACTTATTTAATTTTATGCTAGTTTTTATTTAATTCAATAACTTACTTTATTTGCATGAAAATGGATACGTTCTTAATTATTTACTAGCTGTGCCCGCGGTTTTTTCATTTGTCTGCATTAAATGTACCCTTTGATGTATATATTATTCTAAAACCTAAAATACCAATATACCAAATTGGATCAATAATCTATCAGCTGTTAAAAATATTTTTAATGTTTGCTCGGCTCCTACTCATTGGATTAACCCACAGATAACAACAGATTTTAAGTCAAAATCTAAGCTATCCAACAGTGAAACCTGCATTTTAACCGCCTATTAGTGTTAACGTGATGCGCGAACCAACATTCAGAAAGACAGACATGCAGACAGACAGACAGACATAATTTTAACAAATGTTATATTCTTGTTCAGTAAGTAGCTCATTTTTAATCCTCGACTCCTTTTTTTATCTTTTTTGTACACACTTTTTTTACTTACTGCTTTATTATAAATACCTACTTATAGATTGATATTAATTTGATATGCTATATCCACCGATATTTAACTTTTAAGTTAGTCCAACTATTTCAATTAGTAGAGTATTTATGGAATGGTAATCCCCTAATAGCGGATTCAAGTTCTGCTTCGTGGTTGTGTTTTTCCTTGCAACAATTTACCACTAGAACATTTACACTAAAATTGGTAGGGTATTGGTTAGGTATTTATATACAGTCATAGATAATGATAACTTGCCTGAAACATTTCTTCGTACGTCGAAACAAGCCGACGTTTCACAGATAATTGTAAAACGAGTCACGCGCCTCGGCGATCTAATTTACCGTCCCCAAAAAGTGCTGGTAGCATCAGTGGCCCAAATTAGTTAGTACATTTGGTGACTTTTCTTGTAGTATTTTCTTGAGGATTCGACTCGCTTGAATATGAACCTTGTTGAACTTGTATGAACTTCTATCAATTTTTTTACTGTAGATATTTGGAAAATATCTAGCTTAAAAACTAAAATAAAAAATACACCCTGCCAAAAATAGTTTAAGCTAATAAATTACATATTGTTGGAATGTGCTCATCAATGCCTTCAATTTGATACCCATATTGTAAACATCGTGTCTTTTTAACCCCCGAACAAAGAGTCGGGTGGTGGTGGGAGAGGGGTGGAGGGAGGGGGGGAGGTGAGAAAAGGGGGGTGAAAATCGTAGCTTCCAAACGAATGGACCGGTTTAGCTGTTTTTTTTATGTTTGAAAGCTGGGGTAAACGAGATTGTTCATAATTTAAAATATCACTACCGGCTATGACTCACGTGTATATCTCACTCGTAGTGTGTGCGCGTCGGGATCTCGCTGCGTGAACTCCTGAAGAAGAGCGTCGGATACGCTCGAAACCTAGGTCGATGTTTTCGACTATATACACGTGAGTCATAGCCGGTAGTGATATTTTAAATTATGTATCAGCTTCACGAAAACTTTAACACTGAGATTGTTCATAGCTATAATGGGGTGATTGCTTGAGAGGGGGGGGGGGGGGGGGGGGGTGCGAATTGTAGCTTTCGAACTTTTTTTTTTTTCGCTTTTTATGTTTGAAAGCTGAGGTAAACTAGATTATTCTTATCTATAAGGGGGTGAGGACCGTAGCTCTCAAAAGGATGGAACGATTTTTATGTTTGAAAACTAATGTGATCCAGATGCTTCTTAGCTATAATGAGGAATGGGGGGTAGCTACATTTCACAGTATTGCTACATTTCACTTTGTAGCCACACCCCAAACTGATTTTTATTCAAAAGTAATATAGCCTGTGTTACTTGGGGGGATTTAAGGATTGTCATTCTAAATATACCCCATACGTCTTAAGTCTGTTCCGGCATTCAAAAGTTATGGTGGACTAAAGAAACTCACATACAGATATACATACATACATACATACATACATACATACATACATACATACATACATACATACATACATACATACATACATCCAAACAAACTATATAGGATTTGTATAAACACATACAAATACTAAAAACATTACACTCTTTTTTTTGGGTAGTCGTGCATATTTTTTATTCTTTTATTACGGACTAGGCAATCGTTTGACCACGATCTCACCTGATGGAAAGCGATGATGTGGTCGAAGGTGTAGCACGCTTACCTAGTAGAAACCTATTCACTCTAGACTTGAACACACCTGGGTTGTAATTTAACGGAAACACTAACGAGGGCAGGGCATTCCACTCCTTTGCAGTTCTTATAATAAATGAAGAAGCGTAACGCTTCGTTCTTGTGCGAGGTATTTCAACCATAAAAGGGTGGCGCTTTGCTGATCGTCTAGTCGTACGGTGATGGAAAGGTGATGGGGGAATCAGGTTGTGCAGTTCTTGTGCACACTCTCCATAGTGCAATCTGTAGAATACCGACCGGCTTGCTACCTCACGTCGATGCGCCAGACTTTGAAGCTTACTCTTTACCAGAGTGTCATCCCCAATGAGCCTAATAGCACGTCTCTCAATTGAATCCAAAGACTCGAGCTGATACTTGGCAGAACCGTCCCAGAGGTGGCAGCATACTCCATACAAGATGATACCAACGTTGTCGGATTTAATTATACCAGGTATTCGAGATGCCCTTTCTGATGCTGCGTTCTGAGCGCTACTGTAGTGGTGTGAGATAAGCGGCCTGTGATTGTTTTAGTTGATCGTGTGCAATAAATAAAATAGTGATATTAAAACGCGGAGCCCAAGACTAAGAAAAACTATAAAAGTTGGTCAAATAAGACAAATTTATTTTCGCAATATATATAAGAAAGGAAACACCTGCAAAACTTATCGGTTAACTTAACCGTGGTGAGGGAAAAGAAGCAAGTAGGTACCTACAACAGTAACCGATGATCCTTGATGCCGTTTCTTGCCCACTTCTCAAAGCTCAGCATGATTTGAGAAAGTTCTTAGTTGGATCGCTTTCAAAAAACAAATGTTTTCGTTGAACTTTTCTGCAATTTTACAGAAATATTGACGCTATAAAGCTTGCAATTTTAAAAGAGTAATAGCGGAATCCAGGTGCTCGCAATCACTATTGGAAAATATAAATAAAGCAAGATAAGCAAATAGGCGTTCACTGATCCGAATGTTGTTTTTTTTTTTTCCTTTCTCTTCTGTTTTCCTGTGAACGCTGCTCTTTTTGTATGGTAAAATGGTTTGTTCTGTAATTATACAAACTGGACGGCATTTAAAAGTGCATTTTTTGTCGAAGTCTGTAAACTATTAGAATATCAGTTTATTAAAAATATAATACAAAATGTTTATACCAAAGTTCAGATTTTTTACAACTAAGATTTTTCCACTTACACACTATTGATCAACCTATTGAAAAACACCACGAACACAATATCCCTCTATATCTCGCCTTCGTTGATTATTCAAAAGCATTCGACAGTAATCTGCTTTATTTAACGCTCTGGAAAACCAAAATATCGAGCCAACCTACATTAACCTCATCCGAAAAAATTACTATAACAGCATTGCCTCCATGAAGCTCCAAACCTGAGATCCATCATTTCCAATAGAAAAAAGCATCAAGCAAAGAGACCCGCTAACTCCCAATTTTTTTACCAGTGCCCTGGATAAGATATAAGATATCTTCAGAAAGCTAGTGGCCGGCTGGAAAAGGAAGGGAATTGACGTCGGCAAATCAAGGCTAACCATTTTTCGTTTCGCCAACGACATAGTTTTATTTTCCTTGAAAGAGATGTCGTCAATTTCCTCAACAGCCCAAGAGTTATATAGTCAATGCTGGAAGATCTCAGCACCGCCTTGAGATTGGACTAAGGATAATTATGTCAAAGAACAAAGTCCAATACCACTGAACACCGAATCACTATAGATGGGGAGGTAATACATTATGTCCATGAGTACATCTACTTGGGCCAAATATTCTTCATCCAGGCAAGACAAGATAAAGAAGTTACTCGACCCACCGATAATGCATGAAGGAGTTGATGAAGGGAAACCTTCCAATGTTACTGAAGCGAAAACTCATGGACATGTGTATCCTTCCCATCCTAACGTATGGCTCCCAGACATGGTATTTGACGAACATCCAAAAGTCCAAGCTCAAGGTTTGCCAGAGAGCAATGGAGCGTAGCATATTAGGTGTGAAGTTAACTGATCGAGTTCGAAACACAGCGTTTCGCTCCAAAACTCAAATTGTTGATGTAGCTATAAAAGCCGCTAAACTGAAGTGGTACTAGGCAGGGCACGTCTGCCGCATGCCGGATGAGCTGTGGGCCAAAATTGCCACAAAGTGGAGCTCTGATATAGCGAGGCAAAACTTCGCGGCAGACCTCGGAAGAGATGGCGGGACGAGTTCCAAAATATTTCAAAAGATCGCAATGTCTAGTTTGGTGTCCAACAGAAATTTGAAAAATCTAATTGTAGAGACTTTACTCCTTCAAAATACTGAAGTAGTAAAACTGTCATACAACTATGATACTTCTGTAACATAAATATGGCACCTACAACTGTGATAATTATGGTCAGGTGTGACATAGGAGTCATAGACAACTGCACATTATAGAGATCAGTGATAAGAGTGTACATATGGCACTACATAAACTACATGCTGGTCGTTTGCAATTTATTAATAAAGTTACCTAAATAAAACTGCATACAATACTATTAAAGTTTCCATTGCAAATTTTGCCACGTCCGCTTAACTGAACCATAAAAGCCAGATTCCACTTAAACATTTTTAATATCATTGTTCTGTTATTCAAAACAGTAAACACGGTCGCTTGCGGGTACTCCGCATACAATATGCAGATACTAATCTCTGAAACTAAACTATCACGCTGCGGAACCCTAACTCATAGACCTATATACATTGTCTTTGCAAACTCATTTAAAGTAACCTGTGTATTCTCATCCCGTAGCGAGTATTAAGTTTATGTTGCCGTTTATCAACTTGTACTGTTAGTTTGTGCGATATATAGTTTATGAGGTTATACAAAACCTCTCAATTTTAGTAGGGTATGAGATACATGATACAATGTCCCTTTAGAATATTTTATCACCCTTGCTCATAGGCGATCGTATTTCAATTTTCATATATTCATCACTTACCATCAGACAAGATACTAAGCAAATGAGCTCATTGGATGTGATGATATGTTTGTATTTTAATAATAACATTTTAAAATATGTTTTAAAAAGTTTAGTTCCTACGTTGGAATACGTAATCAGCTATTCATACTCACAAACAAACTCAGTCACAGACACTCAGAAAAAATATTGTTTCTTTTAATTTAGTTTGTTAATCGTATAAGGTATAGTGCTGGCCTGGTATCAGAGTTTGTCAGGGCGTCAGAGGCCTGACATGGCCTAACGACTGCTATTAATCAATAACAGCCGTGACCGATAGCTTAACGTGCCCTCCGAAGCATGGAGCGATGGAATACCGCACATAACATAGAAAAGTCATTAGTGCGGAGCCTAGGACCGAACCCTGGATTCTAAGTTGCACTATTGAACCGTTAGGCTACCATCGTAATATCGCTGTCCACTGATGGTATAATTACCACTCTAATCTAAGGACACGGTAGGGTGGCAGATGGAGTTTGTTTAACTTAGGCGGGCACATGAACGTTTAAGTCTAAAGTGCTCCAGATTCTTGTTCATACATACAGGCTATAGTAACATTAACAAAATCTCAAACTTATTATAAAAACGACGTGTACGGTGCCAGCACAGAAGAAACACGTCTGACTAAGATGTCAGAAGACACACGTCTTCTGACATCTAAGTCTACTCGATCGTACGACGTGAAATATTTTTTTCCTGCTGGTCCGATTTATCGGACCACGAGGAATATCGAATTCTCATGGTCCGACTCAGGTCCAAGACTAGGCCTTGCGTAATAAAAAGGTCGATTTGGTTAAAACTAAAAGTAATTGCCAAAAAAAATAGAGAAAAGTGAATATTACGCGTGCGTGGTCGCTGATCAGCTGTATGTTAAATACAACACGTTATATGTTATTAAATATTTGTGTAATGTGTATCATTCATTATATATTTATGGTTTTATAATTCTGCACACTACCATCCTATGTGTCTCTATTCAGCATACAGTTGCCTGGAAGAGATCGCTGCTTAGTGTTAATGCCGCCGATTGTTCTATGTTAAGACTTGTTTAATGTTAATTCAGTTAATTTCTTGTGCAATAAAGAGTTATGTGTCTATCTATCTAAAGTTACTAAGTTACTTTGAACTTGCATGTTATGCAATTGCTAACAGTTGCTAGTTGCTGCCTCAGACTGCAAAGAACTAGGAAATAAGTTACATGTGACTTCACATTTGTTACAAAGTGAGTTAGCAAACATACTTTATACTTGCACCCTTGACTTCTTAAAATTCAATAAGCCTTGCCTTACGCGCCCGGTCCCGAGGGCTTCCAAGGACATTTGTATTCCATCAATTCGGCCCATCTTGTATGCACCGGGACGAGGCCGATCGTTTGCGCTCTGTGTGTTTTGCATAACTCATCGGTCCTAAAGCCTTGACTCATTCCTGAAATATTGACACATTAAACTAATTCAGACGTGAAATTAGAGGCCTCCTCTTAATAGCCATATTGTGTCCCCAACTTGGAAGGAACAAACATATTCTAATTTATTTTATTTTGTGTTATTTTATGATAAGCGGGTCATGATATGGATCCTGAGGTGCTCATAAAACAATGTTTAGATTCTAATGATAGATATAAGATATAAATATAGATATCCCTAAATTTTCCTCTGTTGATTAGCAAGAAACAGAGGAAAATTTAGGGGTAACAAAACCTAACATAAGCTACGATAGGACTGGAAGTATGAAACTACTAGTATATACAGAACTTAACATAGTGAAGTTAGTATCTTTTATGGTTTCAAAATTATTCAAATGCATAGCTTCTGTATAAGTACATATAAACAAAATCTTAAGCACTTTCAGTAATCCTAGGAAGCTATTAATGTTGATTATTTATTGAAGGAAAAGTTGAAAAATTTCTGTAAGCCCAAGCAAAGCTTACCTTGATTTTTTGTGTAGATAAAACTACTCAACAGATTCTTAAATGTGTCTACATAAGCACTTATTTTATGCATTCGTTAAAAACATATTAGGGTTCCATAATTATAACGATTTACGAGATCATGTGAACGCTTACCAGAAGTTTGGTGCCATCGGGGGCTTACACAAAAACATAAAAACAATCCAAAGCTCTCAGCGGTGTTCCTGGAACGGCCTTTGCTTTACACAAGACTCCCAGTTCTGCTAGATTCAATGTGATTGGATTCAGTGGAAAAAGCGCGAGCTAAGCTCTGAGCGTAATAAGCAATCGTGCAGCACTACTTAACCGTGTGGATACCACGAATTTTGTTATAGTATGTGCTACGCACGCCTCGTACTGCTACGAATCCAAACACTTTAGTTAGCGCAGTATTTTAAAAGCTTTTGTTTAACTTCACTTGTATGTATGTCCTGGAAAATCAGTATTTCAACCACTTCCACAGAAGCTATCGGGCTGAAATTTGATACACCCGTTTGGTTCTCATGACATGACACAGCTACTGCATTTAATTTAAATATTTTCATATTAACTTATTTAGTGTTATTCTTTCTTACAACACCAAACCCTCACTTTCTAACCCCAAACACAAATCATAAAATACTTCCAGGTTATCACCAAAATTTTAATTAACACCATAAATTCAGACCCGCTACAAAACAGATCACAATAACAAAGCTAATTCGGTCCGTTCCGTGCGTTTATAAGAGACTTTTGTGATTTATACCCTTTAATACAGATACCTAGAATTCACAGTACCGTCCCGATCAGGTATTCGTGAGGCATGTAGTCCGTACGTCGACTACGGATACCTTTAATTTTTCCGGATGCTGAATTATTGATATCGACTGTCAATTCCTGACCTCGATTCGTGACATGGTAGGATGTGAGCTATTTTATTTAGACGTCCCTACATATAACTCTTTGATATGTCAACTGAGCAACTTCTTCGGAATATGATATTTGAACGGCTGACTGAATACTGGTTTACTTCTGCTGAACATAATATTTTATGCACACACAAAGTGTAACAGGAAGACTACTATAACAGTATTTTCTGGCAGTCATCCTGTGTTCGTACTATAAAGATGTGATTAATAGGCGTGCACTATAGACAATGAGGTGGGTTTCCATACCAATATATAAAAGTGAAACGTTGTCTGTTTGTTTGTTTGGGGAGCTTTCACGTGATAACAGCTGGACAGATTTTGATGAAATTTGAATGAAGATAGCTTATACCCTAGAATAAAACACAGGATACTTTTTATCCCGGAAAATTATAAGTTTTCACGGGAAAACTATTGAATACTCGCTCTAAGAAACGGTTGCTATGGAAACGAAATAACAAGTCCGTCACAAATCATCAAGAGCGTTGGTGCCACAGATTAAGTCAATAAGCCACGGAGGCCATAACCAAGAAGTCTATGTCTACTTTTGCATTGGTTTTTAATATCCTAGAAGAACGTAAGTAGAATGCTTTTTTCTCGATAAACTGTAGTCCGTGTGGACGAAGTCGCGGGCGGGTAAGCTAGTACTTAATAAAGTTAGCTAGTGAGTGAGAAAAACACCAAAATAATAAAAACTAACCATATACAATTCTGGAATTTTTTCTGTCAAATATCATTGTTTATGAAACTTAGGGCCTTTGAAGAAATGCCGAGAGTGATACCATTGTCATCATAATCATCATCATCATCGGCTTATTGCAGTTCCACTGCTGGGACTCAGCCTTTTCAGAGAGACAAAGAAAGTCTCGGCCATACAGAATATAGGCTAGTATCAAATATTATAATACCATTAAATTCTTTAGATCTTTATCAAGTAGGTAGTTATCACTAAAATATTGCCTCCTCAATATCAGTTAAACCTAACACATCACCAGTCCATACATAGTCAAGGGGAATATTGGCACGTCGAGCGTAAAATAATACTCAGGTGTACTTGATAGCTTTTATCCGCCAAAACTGATAAAATATGCCTTCGGCTCAAACCCGGTCGTTACCGTTAGTTTCTGTTATGAAATTAGAAATCCGCTATGGGCCCTTTTGGAAGTGCCTGCTGATTATTTTTAATGAATATCTTAAATTGTTGACAAGTACACTAATGTTAATTTTTTATTTAATTAAAAGCTTACACATTCTCAAATGCTTTCTGTAAACAAAAAGTAACATAATGTTCAGAGCTGTTGTTCGTAGGCAGCTATCATAAGAAAATAATATATTACGAGTATTTTTATGCCTGCAATTCTATGCTTAAACCGTATTTCATAGCAATATATCAACCAGTTTTACCAAGTAACATTTTAATGAAATGTATGAGTTTGATTTTCGATTACATTGCACGGTTGAATTGACTGGTATTCAATTGATAAATATATCGATTGAGATATTTATATTTCCAATCCAAAATTAATTTCTAATGCAAAACGGTACAGGTATTTTTTTCTAGAGACTAGTATAATTATTGGAATTCAAACTTTTCTCATGAATTGTATTTCATAATACAGTTACGTAATATTTTTATGAAATTAAATGAGTAAATCTCATGTTAGCCAAGTACTTAAGTAAATTATTATTAATCTAACATTATATATACTTCCTACAATATAAGATGTTCAAGAGTTTTTATAACCACTCTTGTTACATATTTTTATACAATAAAGAGTTAGTGGCACTTAAATATAAGTGGCAATAACTGTAACGGAAGGAGGGTAGCTTATGCCTGGAGGCAAGAATGATAAGGCACTCGTCACATGATTCCTCCCCCCTCCCGAAACGCGGTGTCCCCAAACCACGATGTTGGCCTGTGTGGCGAAAGGCTATTTATTGCATTTATCCTTACTTCTGCAACTTATGTCGTAACTAAGAAATTCGGAAAAGAAAAATACGACCGCACAAAGCAGGCTTCGAACCCTTCCACTGGAACATGATTACACCTCATAAAATAACACAATAATGAAAGGAAAAGACAAGTTATGTAATTGATAGACTGATCTTAATACACAAAATGTTTGTGTTATTCAATATTATTTGTGGTAGTTTGGTGGCTACGTATAAACAAAAGTTTACGTACTATTTATTTTCCCATAATTTATATTCACCTCTTCGTTTAAGCTCCAACCCATCCATATTCAATCAAGTTTTATATCCAACCCGATCGGATTATTATGAATACGTTATTAGGTAATCTTCAATTTCATCAAGCGGAAAACATTTTGGGGAGCCTACGCGATCGAAACTCTGACCATAATATACATGGATACACTCATCTGAATTCAGTTTGTTCGTGACTAGAAATCCAATTGGCGGACTTCGCTCCTAGTTAATTTGTACTGAAACTGCCACTTCAAGACGATCACGAGTTGCCTTAATTGGTTAAAAGTTACAACAAACAATATTGTCGCTGGCGATAAATATGGGAGAGTGCTAGGAGAGCGCAATGGTTGGAATAGTTCTTGGAGCTGTGTTGCCTGGCTGGCGGTTTCCCATTCAAATTAGGCAATTTAAAATACAGAAAATAATAAGGCTTTTTCCATATCCCTTTATTTTATTGGTTGGTTCAACTTAGTCGACACCTAATGTGAGTTAGTTGGCTTCTTGAAGGTAATTTTTAAGATACTTAATTAATTTGGTCACGATTTCTTATCTTTGATTTATTAAAATATTTTTTTTATTTTCCTTTATTCGTAAATAGAGTACTTATTCATTTATTAGTTACCAGCTTTCCCACCCGCGACTTCGTCCGCGCGTACTACTGTTTATCGCGAAAAAGCATCCCTTGTTATTCGAGGATAGTATTAGTACTTCAGTTTAATATTATTAGCTACTTTGCTAACTACGTGACCAAAAACACGCGACAATTTCGTTCGCTTTTACAAGTCAGAAGTTAGGTTAATAGACTAGGATTTCAATATAACATTTTGAAAACAGTCGACAACAGAGATTCTGGGAAAATTTGAACAGGATCCAACAAAATATTACTATGGAGGTTGCCTGGCAGGTACCTGGTAACATTTGTTTTAGTTCGCAGATGCTGCTTACACACTCTGCTTGTACACTCTTGTTTCAGAAACTAAAACTGCACTTTATTTCTAGTTATTTTAACGTTGAATTGTAGCGTATTAGGACTCGCTGTTGGAGAAATCCGTTTTAATGCTGCGCTGGGTTTCCAGTGATCCGCATTAAGCGTAGGATTCGCTGGAGACGTAATAAGACTAGACAACACGGCGTGGGGGAGTCAACTACGATATTTTATAAGAAGCTTGGTACTTTGTCGTGGTAAGCTTACATTTGACTACTTTTTTATTTGAATTTGACTTAGGTACTGTATTTTTTCCATCAGTATTTCCCACTTTTAATTGTTTTATAATACTATGGCAGCAGAGTACAGTCATCAATTTTAATAAAAATAAGGCAGACATTAAAATGTTTTACATTACGATTTTCGATTTTGATACCCAATTGACACAAATAATTTTATCCAAACTACAAACCAGGTAAGAATTTTGAGTCTTATATTGAATCCAAAGCCAAGGTAGCTGCAAAAAAACTTGGTATTTTGTCTAAGGTTAGGCGGTACTTCACACCGGGACAGCTTTTGAATCTTTATCAAGCACAGGTCCGATCTTGTATGGAGTACTGCTGCCACGTCTGGGACTGTTCTGCCAAGTATCAGCTCGAGTCTTTGGATTCAATTGAGAGACGTGCTATCAGGCTCATTGGGGATGACACTCTGGTAAAGAGTAAGCTTCAAAGTCTGGCGCATCGACGTGAGGTAGCAAGCCTGGCGGTATTCTACAGATTGCACTATGGAGAGTGTGCACAAGAACTGCACAACCTGATTCCCCCATTACCTTTCCATCACCGTACGACTAGACGATCAGCAAAGCGCCACCCTTTCATGGTTGAAATACCTTGCACAAGAACGTTACGCTTCTTCATTTATTATAAGAACTGCAAAGGAGTGGAATGCCCTGCCCTCGTCAGTGTTTCCGGTAAATTATAACCCCGGTGTGTTCAAGTCAAGAGTGAATAAGTATCTAGTAGGCAAGCGACACCTTCGACCACATCATCGCTTTCCATCAGGTGAGATCGTGGTCAAACGATTGCCTAGTCAGTAATAAAAATAAAATAAAATAAAAGTACTAATTTCAGCTACGGGATCTTGTCTCCACTCCTGTCTCCCTTGAGGGAGACTTCTTATTGGTCTTGTCTATGCTATTGATTTTCTGTTGTGATGCACAAAAAACCAACTCATAATAATTCTACCGACCGACTCAACTTTAATGTACTAAACACCACATATCGTCGTCCAATCTACATATTTGCGTCCGTAACTTGCGACCCTTTCGATAGTTCTGACGACGACGGCAGATTGCGCGACGTCCCGCACTCATAGAAACTACGGGGACGCGTGATCAGCATGCCGATGCGGGGATTACGTCCCGATGCGGCCGACTTGCCTTTAGATATCTCCACTGATGGCCCGTAATTAGGACTGAGCTAATGGAGAGACATGCTGCGGTATCTTGGTGGTTAGAAATTATATTACGGTATAATTTGAGAGACGGTTGCTGTGGTTCAGGATTAAAGTTTCGCTTGCATAGATTATACCCTCGCCTGTCGCGCGAACACTTAAACAATTTGAAGACAAAATGTTTGCATAAACAAGTTATCCGATGGATTTAGCAAATTTTCCTACGCTACTGAACGTATAGATACATATAAACTGTAAAAACAAGTCTTTCAAAACAGTGCGGCCGCAGCAGGGTTAAACAGACTCTGTACCCATGTTGTACGCTGCAGGAGCAACCTAAGCAGGTGGGGCATGATTGACCAGTCAAGAATGCAGTGTGACTGCGGCGCACCTTCGCAAACCATGTCATACTTGCTGGAGTTTCCTTCATGTCCTTGCCGCTGCACACTGAAAGAACTGTGTCAGTGCACTGGTAATGCAATCACCACTTACTGGTCCAAGTGGATATAAAATACTGTATTATTAAAATGTACTATCGACACGAAGAAGATCAGGATTAAATTACGGACCCATAGTATTAGAAGAGGCAGGGAACAGTACTCAAAATTGATTGAAATAATAAATGTGTGCGTTCGCTCGCATAGGCGAGATGCGATCACGACAGTTGCGCTCGCGCACTCACCTTGAAATTGCCTAGCGCTTGTGGTACAAACTTTGAGCAACTTCCCAGGGTTGGAAAAGTCATAATTCTATAAGTGAGTATTTCCCATTTATGATTCACAAAAGCACAAATATAAATTGTTCATCACCATTTCAATAATATTAACTTCGATTCGATCACATTACCACTGACTGGTGCGATGTTGGATATACTTCCGGATTCGATCAACAACTTTTAGATATTATATTATATATACTTCAAGATATCTTCACTAATGACTCATAATAAGGACTATGTCTAAGCTGAGCTAATGGAGATAATTAATATTACGATGCCTTAAAGACAGATAATTAGTTTAGCGAAACTGTAAGTATTTAATTTTTAGATCGAATATTAAGTGTAAGAGAAGGTCATCGAGCTTAATATAGTCAGCTATTTTGCTGTTCGTGGATAAAATCTAAGTAAAATTATAATGAGGAGGAGTTATAGTTAAGATCTGAGAAATACTGGTGTCGACTCTCTTGTTATCAATTAAACTGGGAGGGAGGGGGAGAAGGTGAAATTATTTTTTACCTTCCCCTGCAACCCAGATTGCGGCAAGGGGGACTATTACTACATTTCTCCTCGCCCCCTCTTCCCCGCCCCCGGCCGTGCACATCACAATACCGCATTGATGATTACATTTAGTTGTTAATTATCTAATAGCTTTAATGCATGTCTAAGTTAAATTAAAACGATTTTAGTATAGTTTAATGTAGTGAGTTGAACAAGAGAATTGACACAACTATCAATAAATTAAAATAATAATGCTTCAGTATAAACAAAAATATAACTCAGAACCACTTAATAACCTGTAAAACGTTAGTGCCCATTATTAAAAAGAAAACTTGCACATATAAGCCCCAATACACCTATTTTCCAATAGAAATGCAGCGTATTTTCTCTTGTATCCATGTATTTAAACAAGACCAAAAGGAGCTCATGTTTCCCCCCTTTAATTAGAGCTAAGGTTTAGAGCGCCCTCGAGCGTCGAGCTACGAACTACCTAAGTCAATTCGACTTCATTAACTTTTATTATTTTTTAATCAAGAACATGGTACACTTAATTGAATTGAGACAAGAGCTAAGTAACTCCATTTGCTTTTATGGTGAAGCCATGTCTATTTTGCTATTTCGTCTTATGCGAATTAATATTTGGACGTAGTTATGCGCAAACGTTCCAATCCACACATCGCTCTTAATTGAGTTTTTTTTTTATTACGGACTAGGCAATCGTTTGACCACGATCTCACCTGATGGAAAGCGATGATGTGGTCGAAGGTGTAGCACGCTTGCCTAGTAGATACCTATTCACTCTTGACTTAAACACACCGGGGTTATAATTTACCGGAAACACTGACGAGGGCAGGGCATTCCACTCCTTTGCAGTTCTTATAATAAATGAAGAAGCGTGAGTTAATATAATCAGCGTAGATTTTTGGTATCATGCATCATATTAAAACATTACATTATTTTGATATAGCGATATGCTAACACACATTTCCAATAAAAATACATTGAAAGAAGAAAAAAACTTGTGAGACGTATTGTTTTAGTTCAATAAATAAAAAATAAAAAAAACGCAGTAATGACACAAATAACCTCCAAATATAACTATTTTAATGCTCGCTTATTTTTCAAAACTGTTCCATGTAATTGAAATGTTTAGCAAACTGAGGTACCTAAGTAAATTGTAAATGACTTTTATAAGAACTTTTGATGGATTAGGTTATATTTTGAAATTGACGGTGATGAAAACGAGCAAAAATTCTTTATTTTTAATGATACTTTTTCCATTTTCTATTCATTTATTAGTATTATTTTTAATTATCTTCTTCGCGACGCGTCCAACGTTTCAAATTGTTTACTCGTGTTCATTAGTAGACTTAAGAGAATATAATAAGCGCTCAGGTGGACATAGATAGATAGATTAGATAAATAGATAGATAGATAGATAGATAGATAGATAGATAGATACACGTAACCATGAAATTATAAAAATAGTCATTAGGTTTACTATTTTTATGTTTGTTTGTTAATTACGTTTTAATATGATGACCATTTGACATTACGGATATTTTTACTAGTAGGTAGTTTTGTATTAATGGGTTGGCTGTTAAGTAATCTACCTACATTGTTAAAATAAATAATTGAAAATTGTACTGGCCACACTTGTTCTTAATTTATAATTTTTTCAAAAATTTGAATTGTTGGATTACTGCATTGTTGATATACTGTATTCGAAGTATGTTCCATTCACCGCCCGTACCGACGATCAAAACGAGGAGCGTCACAGCGAGGGAGAATAAACGTGCAACTAATCACGAGGTACAGTCAGAGAAATTAATCAATGACCAAGCTACAGAGAAATTTGAGAACTCCAGCTGTGGGCAATCAAGGCAATCGTCATCGATATCCATTCGTAAGAAGCGATTAGAACTAGAAGCAGCTCAAGCTAAGGCCAGGATAGAGATAGTAGCTGCTCAAACAAAAGCAAGAGCTGCAGCAGTAGCTGCGGAAACAACGGCCAAGCTAGAAGCAAACGTGATTGACTTGGAGCTTGCTACTAAAGTCGCGGAACTTGATGGAGAATCGCACAGAAGTCGTTCAGTGTCTAATGCAGACTCTAAAAGTAAAGTACATGAGTGGTTTGAGCGCAGCATACGGGATGACCCTGATCACCCACGCTTCGATGGTGGTGGGCAGCAAGCGGTGGACAGGACCTTTGTGAACAATGGACTTTCCGACATCCAACAACTGGCTTCAGCACTGAAGGACACTTTTACCTCGGCAGCTACTGATGTAAAAAATGATGCACTAATGTCAAGAATTGGCACATCTAAAGATTTACCATTGTTTTTCGGTGACCCCATCGAGTGGCATCAATTTAAACAAACCTATTTAGAGTCAACCCATCAATGTAAGTTCTCTGATACTGAAAATTTGTGGCGACTTCGCAGAAGTCTTCGTGGTGAAGCTAAAGAAACTGTGTCTTCTTTGCTGATGGGACACACTCCGGCTGCCACAGTTATAGAAGCGTTAGATCTACGCTATGGTCGACCATAAGTTATCATTGCTAAACTTGTCACCCAACTGAAAAAGACAACACCTTTACCCTGGGCCTACCATAATGATATCGTGAGTTTTGCCATCAAAATAAAGAACTATGTTGCTGCCGTACAGGCGCTTAAGCAAGACGATTATCTACGAATTCCAGAGTTGATGGCTGCTGTGATCACCAAATGCCCCAGTATTCTAATAAGCAAATGGGCCGACTATTATGCATCCATTAAACTTGGCACAAACAGACCAAAGATAGAGTTGTTTTCTGACTTTTTGCATAGTGAAGCTTCAAAGACTGCAGCTGCTGGGATAACGTTTGTCTACAGTCAAACAAAAAAATTGGAAGAGCACACACATTTTTCACACTACAGCAGAATATTCAACATCTGATGCCATCATAGAGCCTTCATAATGCAAATTTTGCCATAAGGAAAAGCACGCACTTACTTCGTGTGGACGTTTTAAGAAAGCTATGCGCAGAGACCGCTGGCGTTTTGTTTGAAGCAATAGACTCTGCTTTAAATGCCTAGCAGAGAGCCACAGACAAGAGACATGCCCAGCGAACAATTGTGATTTTGAAGAATGTAACCAGCCACATCATCGGCTGCTACACTGGCCTGCAGTGAAAAATGAGAAAAAGTAAAATAAATCAGAGAATGAAGAAGCTAATACTGACATTGTCGCTCACGCAGTAGCTGAGAAAAGCTCAAGACTATTATTGAAGGTAGTTCCGCTAATGATTCATGGATCCAAAGACAACGTCAGGACATATGCATTGCTAGATGATGGGGCTGCTTTCAGTATTGTGTCCGCTGATATCGCTGAACAAGCTGGACTAAAAGGTAAACAGTTTACAATTAACGCAAAGAGTGCATGGACTTCGAGTAAAATCACATGTGATGTGGATAATATTAACTGTGTCATATCCAACACTGAAGGAGAACGCTTCAATCTACGAGCTCGAGTAATGAAGGAGCTTGATTTATCTGCGCAGAGTCTTTCAAATGCAGATATTGAGCGATATCTACACTTACGTAATCACAACTTCGTTTTATCCTACTGTGGTAACGTTAAGCCAAAGATTTTAATAGAACATGACCATTACCATATGATGGTTCCCCTCCAGCTTCACAGTGGTCGAAAGAATGAGCCATACGCTACGAAGACATCATTGGGTTGGTGCGTGCATGGAATGATTGGTGCGTCAAATTCAAGAGGGCCGACTACCAACGATAACGCCTTATATTCGTATCACTCATCGTTACCTGCTGCTGTGCTCCACATATGCACCATGGCCGACGACGATGCTTTATTGCACGAGGAGGTTAAGCGATCGTTTGCTCTTGATGCTATTGGAATCACTACTAAGCCACGACAGAATTCTGAACACCTTCAAGCTGTATCAATTCTAGATGCTACTTTAAATCTCGTCAAAAGTCGTTGGGAAGTTGGACTACCATGGAGATCAGATGTAAGACTGCCCGATTCTTATCCCAACTCCCTCAAGAGATTGCATACTGTTGAGAAGAAAATGCAATTTAATATAAACTACGCCTTTCGATACAAAGAACGCGTTGATCATTTATTTGTTTAAAGACTTCGCTCGAGAGCTTCAAGATATTAACTCCAGCGACAATGACATACCACGCGTTTGGTACTTAGCTCACTTTGGCGTGGATAATCCCAATAAAAAGAAGCTCAGGCTAGTTTTTGACGCAGCAGCTTTGTCGGAAGGTTTAAACGACTATTTACTACAAGGTCCTGATCTTCTCCAGTCTCTGTTGAGTATCATGATGCGATTTCGAGAGTCCGTTGGAGTAATAGGGGGCATAAAGGACATGTTTCTACGTGTGAAAATCATAGAGAGATCAACATGCATTGAGAATTTTATGGCGTGATCATCCATCCGATCCAGTCAAAAAATATGTCGTGACTTCACTAATTTTTGGTGCAAATTGCTCGCCGTTTGTTGCTCAGTACATAAAGAATAAGAACGCGATGAGATTTCAAAATAACATGCCAGAAGCAGTTGAAGCGATTTTAAAGAGCCATTACATGGATGACTACGTTGACAGCCAGCGCGAAGACAATGCCAAGAAGTTGGTCAAAGAAATTATTGATATTCATGCTCAAGGTGCAATAGCAATAACAAGAATCTGCTTCGAAGCATATCTAGACCGGTGATAAACGACAAAGCAGTTGAGTTGAACTTAGAAAATCAGTTTGAGCGCACTTTATCCTGCCACTGACACATTTGGATTTGATTTGTCTATGAAATGCATTCCTGACGAATTAATAACTTTAAAGCGCAAACCGACTACACGAGAGTTACTTCGAATTGTGATGTAAATTTTCGATGTATATGGATTTCTAGCTCCATTCACAGTTAAAGCAAAAATCATTCTTCAGTCAACTTGGAAACATAACATTAAGTGGGATGATGTAATACCAGATAACCTATTCAAGCCACTGAGTGATTGGTTATCAGAATTAATAAAACTCAGAGATCTGCGTATACCGAGATGGTACTTTGGCTCGTCATCAGAGAACTCAAATGACGTTAACAAAGAATACGAGCTCCACACTGTGTGCGATGCATCTCCTTTTGCTTATGCCGCAGTTGCTTATTGGCGCATATTAACTTCGCAGCTTCAAGAAGATACCCCCTCGCCTGTTCGTATAGCATTCATTGCTAGTAAATCCAGAGTTGCGCCTGTCAAGTTAGTTTCTGTGCCACGCTTAGAATTACAGGCTGCTCTGCTTGGTAGCCGACTTGCTGACACTATTCAGCGAGAACACAGACTAAACAGAACAAAGAGATTTTTCTGGACGGATTCAACAGTTGTCTTGTATTGGATTAGAAATGAGAGTAAAAATTACAAAGCTTTCGTTGCAAATCGATTGGGAGAAATTGACAGTTTGACGGAATTGAGCGAGTGGCGTTACATACCAACATCTGTAAACACAGCAGATAAAGCTACTAAGATTAGCAATTACGAACTGAACATCGACTGCGACTGGTTTCGTGGACCTAATTTTCTACTAGAGAGCTATGATTGCTGGCCGTCATTTCCTGTAACAGAACGACGAGTAATGAAATTTTGGAGATACATATTGTTTACAATATTGATAAAAAAATATATACCTGTTCCTGATCCAAAACGTTTTTCGTCATGGCTGCGATCGTTACGAAGTACTGTTGCCATATTCTTATTCATTAATAAGTGCAAGAGGAATCTGAAACATACCTCAATCGATTGTGAACACTAATGAAAGCAGCTGAGTTGTTACAAATAAAGTATTCACAGAATGAATCTTTCAGTAGCGAGATTGTCAGTCTAAAGCATGGAAAGCCTATTGAACGGAACAGTCGGCTTCGAACGCTGACAACTTATTTAGATGAATGTGGATTGCTGCGAGTAGATGGGCAAATTGGAGCTGTCAAAAATGTTGAAATGGAGGTAAAGAATCCGATCATTTTGGATGGTCGTAACTGCATCACTCGACTGATTGTCCAGTACTAACTCAAACAGGCCGCACACGCTTGCAATGAAATGGTGATAAATGAATTAAGGCAAAAATACTGGGTGCTGAATTTGAGACCTACCGTTCGGACAGTTGCATCTCAGTGTCTTGTGTGTCGCATAAGGAAAGCTGCTCCAGCACCAGTGCGAATGGGTGATTTGCCAGAAGCCAGATTGGCCCACCATCAGAGAGCTTTTAGTCACTGTGGGATAGATTTATTTGGGCCCATGGAAGTTACCGTTGGAAGACAGAAAGTTAACCGATATGGAGTAATATTTATGATGGCCCCTTAGGTTTTTTCTGACAATGGAACCAACCTAAGAGGTGCTGAGACCAAATTAAAAAAGGCATATCAAGAACTTCTGCAGACAGGAGAGATTCAGACAGATCTTGTAAGCAGGGGAGTAGATTGGTATTTTATACTCCCAGCGAGCCCGCATATAGGTGGAGCATGGGAAAGGCTTATAAGAAGTATTAAGACGGCATTACGAGTGATTCTAAAAGAGAGATCACCACGAGATGAGACTCTATTGACACTGCTGGCAGAAGTAGAAAACATGGTCAACGGTAGACCACTCACCCAAGTTTCAGTGGACCCAGTAAGCCAGGCAGCCTTGACTCCGAATCATTTTCTTTTGGGGTCGTCGTCTAATTTACCTGTGCCTGGAACCTTTAATGATTCTGATTTGTTTTTGTGAAAACAGTGGAGAGTAGCTCAAAGGCTAAGTGACATGTTCTGGAGACGCTGGATGAGAGAGGTTTTGCCCACTATGTTGCCTCGACAAAAGTGGTACCGTGACGAGAGACCCCTTCGAGAAAAAGACGTCGTCATCTTAATTGATCCAAATCTACCCCGAAACACTTGGCTTTTAGGAGTTATTGAAAAGGTTCATCCAGGGTCTGACAACAGAGTAAGGGTCGTAGATGTGAAACACTAGGGGGGAAGATGTAGACGACGCGCCACCTCCTTGAAGCACAGTTGTCATTTTTAAAAAGAGAGTGCTAATCAGTTTGATAATAGCGAGTTGTCAAAATAGAAAAATATTAAAATAGTCCACTTTAGTTTTCTTTTCATTGATTTAATTTGCAAAATATATCGTTTGTCCTTCCTTCGCTAACACGTTTCTTTATTGTGACTCTTCTAATTTTCAAAATTAAGCATCGTGACGTTATTAAGTTTCATATTAAAGTAAGAAATACGCGGACACAGATCAGATAGCGCATGTTAAAGATGTTCGATAATTAATGTTCTTCTGATTTCATTGTAAAGTTTTGGTCGAAGTAGTTCAAATTTGGCCGTGAAACTTAGAATATGATAATCGTAGTGGAAGATGTGTTTCCGCGGTAAGTGTTGTTGTAAAATGTGTTAAAACATGTTTTTTAGGTATATATATAGTACTAGATACTATAGGCCCTGGAATAGCACAAATAATACATTTTAGCATCATCATCATCATACATCATCATTGTCCACGCGGGTAAAACCGCGGGCTGTAGCTAGTTTTTTTTATATATTAGTAGAATAGTGAGCAGCTATATAAATTGAACATACTAAATGCAAATTATTGCAATAAGCCGTGAATCGTACTTAGCATGTGTGTATATTGAACATGTGTGTTTGTGTGTGTGTTAGAAGTAAGTGAAGCTCCAGCATCACGCTTTTTATTGGACACATAGGGGTGCATACTCGTTGAGGGACTATTAATGGGAGAAGGGTGATGTTAAAAGCGATATTTTTCCTAGGTGATGTATGGGGACCTTGCTTGGAGCTTTAATGAGAAATTCCGATGTCACAGCATTCTGTATGATGTCTCCAAAGGGGAATATTCGAGAGGAGCAGTTTGAAGTACAAGTAATGAGGCAGAGTTTTAACTTAAGTCCTAAGTTTAAGTCCTGTGAATGATAATGAGAAGAATCATAGAATAACAAAATAAATTTATTACTACTTAATACTTAATAATATTCGTAATAAATCTTGATCTTGTCTTAGTTAAGCATCATCTTAACAAAAAAAAATGCTCCAATTATTTTAAGATATGGTTCCGCAAAAATAACTAAGCATACTGCTTAATTCATAATAGTAAACTTCAATGTGATTAAATTAACTTGCATAAAATAATGTACGAAATTTTGATCCGTAGTCTAATACAATATTTTAAACCCATTAAGCTTTATAATGCTTAAATAATTACAGCAATATTATCTTAGAACTTGTATTTTCTACTCGAATTTTCATAGAAATTGACAATTTTATTTCCCAGAGGAGAAGTCGATCGCATCTCGATCCCATTGTAGTGCCCAAGTGATATCCGCAGAAGGGCTCAATTTTGCGCCAAGCGATAACATTTTCATGATTATGCGAAGAGGATACCATCTTTTGTATTATGGTAAAATTTTCTATCTACATAAAAGCTCTACAATTTGGTTATATTCAAAATGTTGTTGTTAGGGAAAATTTCGCATCTTTCTATTTGTTAACAGTAGTCTAATTTTATTATTTGGCTATTGTTAGATGGTTTTGGTTGGCCCTATTTATTTTTACAGGGTTACCGTTGCAGTAAGACGTTTAATTTATAGTTAGTATAAAGTTGCAACCCGTTCACGAAATACTATAAAGAGATTATTAAGGTTTTTTTAAGAGTTGTTGAAGTCACCGAATAGAAAATTAATCATAAAAATAACATCTTAAACAAGAAAGTTTATAAGGATTCCTCATGAATAAGGATTCGTCCAACATAGCTCTAAGGATAAGTAAGCTAAAGTGGCAGTGGGCTGGCCACATTTCACGAAGAACCGGTAACCGTTGGGGTAGACGAGTTCTCGAGTGAAGACCACGTTTAGGCAAACGTAAGTAAGGGGAATTTGGGGGAAGTTGGTAAAAAATGTGGGGAAGGTAAGATAAGTTTGGAAAAAGTGAGGGGAGGGTGAGGGAAGTTGGGGAGAGCGTGGGGTAGGTTGGGAAAATATGAGGGGAGGATGGGGTAAGTCGGGGATGGCAAATACAATTAACCGGCTTTTAAAATTTGTACAAATTTGTTTAATACTATTAAAATACATGTATATAAGTAGTAACCTTCTTTTTCTCTACACCGGTACCGCAGTTTCAGCTCATGGTAAGCAATGATGCTGACGATGGTTGAGCATTATTGCCTAGAATATACCTGTTCACTCTCGACAAGTGCATGAAAGAAATAGGATAGCAAACATTTTTATCCATAAACATACGTTCATAGCTCCGTTTTGGAAGCTACAATGCTACAAACAAACAAACTTAAAAGTACTCAAATATTGTGTAGAGCTTTGAAAATAAAGTTTAGTCATATAGAACAATCGATTATTAATATTAAAGCGTAAGGACATACCCAACAACTAATTAAAAAGGCACCGTCTCAGTAGCATAAAAACGTGATATTAGGGACACAGGGACGGCAATCATACGCGAATCCTTTCGCTAGCTGACCGCACGCTATATGAAAGGTTATGTCACTTGTACCTAAATGACGATGAAACCACGATGTTTGACGCTTCTTGCTTGTATCTAACAGCGTATCCGCACCGTTCAGTACAGCAGTAAACGACTTTTGAATAACATTTTATAAATACCACTACTTTTTTGTAAGTACCTACATACCTAGGTGCGATTAAAATAACAGATTTACAGACCAGTCAACTAATTACCCAACTTTTCGGGGGAAAACATTTTAACTGGCCACATTATGGTTGCGTCTGTGTGCGTAAACACTGCACACGTAGCGAATTTGTAGCTTGCGTTGTGAGAAGGCGTTGTTTGGAAACCTACCTTCTATAGGTAGTTCTTGTAAGAATAATACTTTAAAAAAATACCTATATAGTCGGATCTATAAGACAGTAAACGGATTTCAGAAATGCAAAAGTTATGTTTCCATCCCTTAACAGGAAAATCACCAACAATCCGCTAAGGTTGACCTTCGTCTCATGGTAGGTCTTATCACGGGTCATTGCAACCTAAAGTACCACCTGCATTAAACTGGAGCCACAGACGTCCTCTGTGCCATAGATGTATGCAGGAGGAGGAGACTGTGGAGCATGTGCTTTTGCTTTGTGAAGCCACGGAAGAGATAAGACTAAAAACTGGGCTTTTACAACAGGGAAAAGTGGATTCAAAGACTCAACGAAATTCTAACTCCAATATTAGTAATTTAACACCATCTACAGCGACATCACTGGAACAGCTGTGCCAGCGACCTAAAGCCGAGCTCCGGTACATAAAGGAGCTTGGGTGGCTTGGGTAGAGGCTGACAGGGGGATATGCACAATATACCCCAAGCGGGACGTCAGTGCAGGCCTTACCGCCCCCATCACACAGACAGACTCACACACACGCGCATATTACATTACACTTCATATTACACAAACATACACCTAAACATCATCATCATCATCATCATCAGCCTATATCTGTCCACTGCTGGACCTAGGCCTCTCCTAATGCACGCCACTGAGCTCAGTCTTCAGCTCTCCTCATCCTCATTTTCTTACGGCCGCTTTTCGCAGGTCGTCACTCCACTTGGCCACAGAGCATCCTACACTAAGTTTACCTAAACGTGGTCTCCACTCGAGAACTCGTCTACCTCAACGGTTATCGGTTTTCGGGAAATGTGACCAGCCCACTTCCACTTTAGCTTGCTTATCCTTTGAGATATGTCGGTTACCTTGTTTCTCCGTCGGATATCTTCATAACAAATCTTGTCCTTCAGGGAAACTCCAAGCATACTCGTAGCTCTCTCCATTACTCACTGAGCGACCTTAAATTTGTGGACTAGTTTGACCAGGACGTTTCAGCTCCGTAAGTCATTACTGGTATGACGCATACATTGAAGACTTTTGTCTTCAGGCACTGTGGCCGACGAGAAGACTTGACAAGTTTTAAGCTTCGGCAAGATTCCTAGACACAAATTATATTTTACTACTGCTACGCGTACTTCGCACTTATTAGTATATTTAACACTGTGTAATGTTTTATTGACAAACTGAAGTGGCAATGGGCCGGTCACATTAGTTAAAGAACCGATAATCGGTGGGGTAAACGAGTTCTTGAGTGGAGACCACGTATAGGTAAACGTAGTGTAGGACGCCTTCCGGCCAGATGGAGTGACGATTTACGCAAAGTAGCTGGCAGAAATTACATGAGAAGAGCCGAAGATCGAGCTCAGTGGCGCGCATTAGGAGAGGCCTATGTCCAGCAGTCGACTAATGCAGGCCGTTGATGATGATGATGATGAATATTATATTATTATAGGTACATATCTAGCTACTACTTGGGTACTATATCAATATGTCAAGGGCGAGACTAGGGCCCCGACAACAGAACTTGGCTTCAATCGGATTGTCAATATCGCTATCACTGATGCCTTGCGATAGAGTTGATATTGCTATGAAGAAAGTGATAATCCGATTGAAACCAAGTTTTGTAATACGGCCACAGGTATTCATTTTCAGGATTGTTAGGATCATCGCCCGCCATGATAATCAGAAGTTTAGGAAGAATTCCAATAACATTTGGTTTATGTTCAGTACACTGATGACTAATTTGTCACAAACTATGATGCGAAAATAATAAAAGATGCTTCAGATATTTTAGGATTAAAAGGGAATGCAGTGCAGTGAGGTTAGTTGCAATTCCGAAATCTTCGCAGCCGTTCTCCTCTTTCAAATTATAAACACAGACTCTTCTAACCACAGACTTCCTTTTTAATCCAGCGGCCGGACCACGTACTATGTCCGGATTCTGTCGGTTGCAATGAGATTTTCATTAGATATTTTCTTAATGGGTAAGTGACAACTTTAAATTGTTAACTATCGATTGAAAAGGTATGAAAGTGTGTTGTAATGCATTATATCCCACTTTATATCCCTCTTTATATTATGAGACCCCTCCCCCATGAATGCACCTTCCTTATCTATTGTATAGAGTAGAGATAATATTTGTTTATCTGTGGTGCAATCAATGCGTCGTCCCTTTAGCTTCCGGCTAGCCTCCGCTATAGACCATGTTGAATGTTAAATGTGTTGTGTGAAACAAATGTGTGAACTCAATAAAATTGAATATCCAATCGCATCTCGTTATTATTAGATCAAACCTGCGCCAAAACCCAACAAGGTGGGGCAAGACAAGTTGCGTAATTCCAATTTTAGGTTAAATGTTACTTAATACGGGCACAGGAGAGGACGAATCGATTCGTTCGATTACCGGCCCACTATCCTATAATCGCAACTAAACAAACCGAAGCAACGGTAATCATTTTAAGCAAGAATTAATGAAAAAATACAATGCGTGCCATTTAGTTATCTGTCACTGTCAGATATCATGATCTGTGACATATAAATTCAAATAAACGCAACATTTCCTAGAAAATCACACTCAGTCGCGATCGCGACAATACGAACAAGAAAATGGGGTCCGATGTGGTAGCAATAACGCAAAAATTATACCATCATAACGTTCCGCGGCACGCTACTGGGCGTAAACAGTAACAATCGCGTGACTATAATCAAAAGCGAACGTAATTTTTAATTTAACTAATACAATTTTAAATCTTTGACTTTTTTTAGTACCTATATGATGTAATTTGGCTAGTTTAGATAATAGCGTTAGTAATTGTTATATTCTTTTAAGATTATGTTTTAAGTTTATGGCACAGGATAATAACTCTACAAGTATAACATAAGATTTATGGTTTCACACAATTTGTACATACGCAGTTGTAGGTGTCGAAGTAATTTACCGAGCATAGCGAGGTACCATAATCAATTTGGACAAATCAGCGTCAGTATGTATCTTTGTTTGACTAAAACTTTTGAACTTGGTTGGTCAGATGCCCATGAAATGTATAGGGTTAAATAATATATATACCGTGTAAGTATTTTTAATTATAGGGGTTTTCATTATATTTATAAGCTTAATGAGTTTTAGACATGGGTTTCAGATGAAGGGGCTTTGTTTGTACGTTTCAAAACAATTTTCTCTTTAATTTTACAGCTAGTAATCTCGTAAATGTATAACAGAGTGTAAAAAATAACAAGGTTTCAGTTCGGGGTAAACTAATAGTTTGACTACTTTTTGGGCCACCATACAGGATCACCTCATAGAAAATGGTTACCCATACCTCTATCGTGCCTAAAGTAGCTCATACCGAGGACTATAAGAAGGACCAACAGCTTGCCAGGCTGAATGCCGGGACCTAATGAGCAATGTTTTAAAAACATATAACACGACGACATACATAATAATCCATTAATATATGTTATTTTATTGACCCGAATGCATCTGCGAAAACAGTATTGAATCTGAATTATCCGTATTAAAGTTTAAAACACCATTGCTTTTTCTCAAAATGAAATTTCACGATATCTGGGCAAATCCGACACGTTCCATTTACTGAAATCAATCACTGGCCCGGATTAACTCATACGTAACTTGTGTGTTAAATATACCGTAACGTTTCTCTACATTGTTTTTGTAGCGCGCCCGTTTGTTAAAATATTACCGTATCGAGGCCTAAGATAATGAAACCTAGCCGTATAATTGAATGTATAATGAGAAATTTCATTAAGTAACAAAACAATGAGGCCTTTGTTCTAATTAGACTTATTTAGAATGAGGTTAAACTCGTTCCGTGGAAACAAATAGAATTTGTAGAAAAATACCATAGAATAAGCAAAGCTCTCTTACAACTTTGAAATCTAAAATGCTAGTAAAAAGTAAATTTATGCTTTAGATTTTCTTAATATTTTTTGTAGGTATTTAGTACGTTACAAAATCTTTTTAAAATGATTGCCAGGTGCATTTTGGGAACATTGCGTGCTGGTAGCGGATTGGTTAGGTTTAGTTATAATTTTGGCTGTAATAGTGTATAGTTTTATCTGTAATTATTTACAAAATTAGGACTATGTTAAAGGTACCAAATTATTTGCAAGCTTAACTACAAAGAGTGCCAACAAGTGCAATGTAAAGCCATAATATAAGTATATTATGCTATGCCAAATTTGTCCGACATTGGTACCCTAAATACTTATGCCCGTCTGCACTAAATTTTGACACCTCCTACTTAACTCTCTAGGACTTACTTACATGAAAAATGCATTGCAAACTTAGGACAATACTTACTTGCGTTAGACAGTCCTAACTTTACGACATCGATTTTGCATGTCATAACGCTAAGCAAGTGCTTAGGTCAGTGAAACATCTGTCATGTCCATTTAAATATAACCGCTCTAAGCTCGCCTCGCTAGAAAAAGCCTTGAATAAACAAAGCGATCCTAAAGTGACTGTGAACAATGATTTCAACGATATTATCGATTTTGTGGGGTTTCTTGAATTCCTGGAAGACCTCAATAATCCCCAAAAACAGGCCACGAATTGTAAGGCCATGACAAAACCCGCTTCAAACTATGGATGACTTTGATTTTTTAAACGATAGCGTTTAAAAAATCAAAGTCATCCATACTAAGGTATCTAAGGAAGTATTCCTCTTTATACTTCACAAAATTGATCAAAGTCTGGAGTGATCAGTAAGTTATTTTTACCATCGATAGGTTGTTACTTATTACTATGTGGCAAAATTAAACTATATAGATTAAAATCAGACACAAAATACACAACTATAAATTATCAAAGAAATGTATCACTCTTCCGTTCATTTCACTCACTTACGAAACGTCAATTGTAGGAGTCTCTTTACGTAAACTGGTTGGTGCAGAGCAGTGCATCGCAAGTTGATGCTTAGGTCAGATATATTTTAGGCGTTGCTTAGCTAAGTTTATGCTTTGTGAACTTTAGAGCAGACGGGCATTAGTGTACAAAACAACGCGCGAAGGCTAGGAATATGGCCCGGCGCTGTATTCATTTTTATTTTATTTTAAACCACTTTATTTGTTTTGCATAGATTGTCTAAGATCAAGTAAGTACCCTAAAATGCACTGAAGCAATACAAATAAAAATGAAAGACGAGAAATACTTAAAATGGACGAAGCTTCTTCTATCTATACTTATAATGGAACAATATGTACGAAAAAGTCTGTACAAAGAACATCATTTTAAAAAATGGTCTAAAGTTCTTAACTATTATAAAACTATTATAAAAAACAAAAAACCCGACTTCGAACAAAAATTATTAATAAAATTTTAAACAATTGACGTGCTATGTATATTCGCAGAGTAGTGCAGGTGTGGGGCGCGGGAGGCACGAAGTAAGCGTACGCACGGGCTATTATTTATTCTGTGGCACGGGGTTTTGCTTTTCAGCCACGATAGTGGATGGACGCGCCATGCGAGCTGACAGCACTCAATACTATTTTTATCCATCGAAAGGCACGTTAAACTTTTGTTCCCTGCGCTTATTGATTCCCTAAGCCATTTCAGAGGCCCTCGGGTGGCATGACAAACTCTGATATCAGAGGTCAGCACTACCTCATACGACAAAATAACGTCTAGATTCGCAGGGAAGTGCAGCTGTGGGGCGCGGACTCACTACGCAAACATATGCCTGGGTTTTTTCTTTTCAGCCGCGATAGAGGACGGACGCAATGCAAGCTGACCGTCTGCGTCTGTATGTTTGTTTGTTCGCGCATCACGTAAAAACTACTAAACCGATTGCGATGAAATTTTCACTGTTGGATAGTTTAGGGTTCGACTTAAAACTGGGGTGCTTGGTATGTCAATCCGATGAGTAGAAGCCGAGCAAATCGATAAAAATCTTTTGGACGGCTGAAGGAATTTTGATTAAATGTTGGTATATTTGTATTTTAAGGTCTTGGAATATCATATAGAGTAGGTACTTTTAACCTAGAGAAATTACCATGCGTGCGAAGCCGCAGGTGTACCTGATTGGTGTGCTTGATTGTAGCTTTATACTAATGACTAGCTGTAGCTAGTCATTAGTATAAAGCTACAATCAAGGAAAAAAATAAAGGCGAAAATTTGTATGGTATGTTTGGTTACTCCTTCACGCTCAAATGGTTAAATTGATATAGATGAAATTTGGTACCAGGATAGCTTATATCCTGGATTAGCACATACAGACCTTATTGCAATCATCATCATCATCATCATCATCGTCATCAATTTACTCCTTCACGCTCAGACGGCTGATCCTGTTTGAATGAAATTTCGTACCGAGATAGCTTATATCCTGGATTAACACATAGAGTACTTTTTATAAATCATCATCATTGTCATAATTTACTCCTTCACGCTCAAAAGCTGAACCAGTTTGGATGAAATTTGGTACCAACATAGCTTATATCCTGGCACATTATTGACACCATTTCATCATCATCATTATCAACATCATCATCCAGGTAAAACCACGGAGCGCAGCTAGTAGTAATATAAATGTAACGTTGTTACTAACTTACATAGTTGCAATGGCAACAACGGATTGTAGTTCTTACATTAGGTACTTAAAAAGTCTAAAATTGTAATTTTTGAAATAAGCTTAAATTATAGATGCTACTGTTTAGGTAACAGAATTATATATTTTTGGAATGTTATTTTAAATACCTTCATTTTGATACCCCACTCGATAGGTTATGGTCATTTTTTGTTCCGTCGGAAATATAATATGGCAGCTGTAAACAGCCATATATTATTTTTTTGACACTTCATTATATCCTTTAGCACTTCCTTGATTGTAGCTTTATACTAATGACTAGCTGTAGCTAGTCATTAGTATAAAGCTACAATCAAGGAAAAAAATAAAGGCGAAAATTTGTATGGTATGTTTGGTTACTCCTTCACGCTCAAATGGTTAAATTGATATAGATGAAATTTGGTACCAGGATAGCTTATATCCTGGATTAGCACATACAGACCTTATTGCAATCATCATCATCATCATCATCATCGTCATCAATTTACTCCTTCACGCTCAGACGGCTGATCCTGTTTGAATGAAATTTCGTACCGAGATAGCTTATATCCTGGATTAACACATAGAGTACTTTTTATAAATCATCATCATTGTCATAATTTACTCCTTCACGCTCAAAAGCTGAACCAGTTTGGATGAAATTTGGTACCAACATAGCTTATATCCTGGCACATTATTGACACCATTTCATCATCATCATTATCAACATCATCATCCAGGTAAAACCACGGAGCGCAGCTAGTAGTAATATAAATGTAACGTTGTTACTAACTTACATAGTTGCAATGGCAACAACGGATTGTAGTTCTTACATTAGGTACTTAAAAAGTCTAAAATTGTAATTTTTGAAATAAGCTTAAATTATAGATGCTACTGTTTAGGTAACAGAATTATATATTTTTGGAATGTTATTTTAAATACCTTCATTTTGATACCCCACTCGATAGGTTATGGTCATTTTTTGTTCCGTCGGAAATATAATATGGCAGCTGTAAACAGCCATATATTATTTTTTGACACTTCATTATATCCTTTAGCACTCTCGTGATTGAGACAGATCCAATGATACCTCAATTATCAAAATCCATCAAGCCTTTTAGCCATCAAGCATACAAACCAACAAACAAACACACATACAACCCAAACACATAACCCTCCGCAGTCAGGTAAAAACATTAGTCAAAAAGCTTAACCATTCTAGATGGTGACGAAAAATACTATTAGGTGAAAAATATATTGTACAACGATGGTAAACATTCACGGAAACATTATGTGAAGGAAAAGAGCTTAACGAAGATGGCCTATAAGATAATAGTTGAATAGGTAATGATAATCTGGGCCCACCTTTAATAAAAGAAGAATTTGATAAAACTCTACAAAAACAAAACAAAATAGAAAAATAGTCGGACAAGACGATGACAACTTTGAACTTATTAAATACGCAGTGTGCGAACTTGATAAGATATTCAAATTAATCCAACATATGTATAGGTACTACTGGAAATATCCCTAGTGACTTTCAAACAGTTATGCTACCTAAAAAGCTAAACACACATAAATGTCACCAACACAGAACACTTAGTCATAACACTAATTCAACAAAAAAACATTCATAACAGAATAAGATCAACAGAGCCGAACGCAGTATTAGAAATTATTATTATCAATACGGATGTAGAAGAAAAAAATACACGCATGAGGCTAATCTGGCTTTAAAGCCCATTACGAGTAGAATAACAGATTTAGGTCTGGAAGGTCAAAAAATCATTTGAAATACTGTAAGCCTTATCAGACCCCGGATCAGATATTAAAACTCGAATATCGATGGCCAAATAAGCATTAAACAACAAAAAACATGTCTTTAAATCCAAAATTTCAAAACGTCTATGAAAAAGGTAAATAAATATATCTTACATCTGGAGCATTGCTCTGTGCTTTAGCGAGACGTGGACAACGACACAAAAATACCGGGAAAGGCTGGAAGCATTTGAAACGTGATATTGGAGGCACATGGAGAAAATAAGTTGTGTGATGCTTCGCAGCAGCGCCAGCATAATCGATAGGGATCAGTCATAGCGGAAAGTAATGTACGTTGAACGTATATCATGTACGTAAACCAATAATTGCCGTACGTATAACAGAAAACGAAATAATTAACATTTTATTGTGGCGCTGCTGGGGAGTATACTTCCCAGCAGCGCCCTTAGAATTCATACTTATTCGTAGCAATATTATTAAAAACTATTTAATAATGAAAACTAATGCACGAACGCTCCTAATAGTGTACGTGCTGAAAATATTATGATTTAGTCGTGTTTAATGCAGTTATTTACATTGGTTTTTTTTTGGTAATTACAATATTTTCTGACAGAATTTGTGTAGCCTATATATAGATCAAAGAAGATACTTTATTTGTATAACGTGAATTGCTTCCAAATTGTTATCGACTTCGTCCAATCATCTCGCCACACGCGAATAACATTTGCAGCGATTTTATCAGGAATTAAATTTAAAAACAAAAAACATTTCATCATAAGGATTATTCCCGAAATACCCACCAGACCGTCGCGCCACCAGTGGGGATTTCGAGAGAAAGCTAAAAAATATGTTTACCATTTTCCTACCATGGCTACTATAGAACGATTTGAGAATAAATATTAGGCTTTTTTTTCTGACGAAAACGGAATTCCTTCAACGTCAGATTCTTTTTTATCTCCCATTAGTTTAGTTTAAAGTCGGATGGCAGCTTTTAAAGTAAAACGGCTTTTATTCAGAAAGACTAGTAGTTTTTTTACAGAAGTGATAGATCTCATCGATATCTTTGTTTTGGATGACAGGTGTCAAAATTAAAAGGGCTATAATTCTAAAACTAACAATCCTAGACTAGTAGTTTCTTTACAGAAGTGATAGACCTTATTGATATTTTTGTTTTACATGACAGCTGTCAAACTTAAAAGGGCTATAACTTTGAAACTAACAATCCTAGACTAGTAGTTTTTGTACAGTTGTGATAGATCTCATCTATATATTCATTTTGTATGACATGTTGTCCAACCTAAAGGGGATATAACTCTGAAACTAACGATCCTAGACTAGTAGTTTCTTTACATAAGTGATAGATCTCATCAATATCTTCATTTTGAATGACAGCTGTCAAACTTAAAAGGGCTATAACTCTGAAACTTACAATCCTAGACTAGTAGTTTCTTTACAGAAGTGATAGACCTCATCAATATCTTTGTTTTGGAAGACAGGTGTCAAAATTGAAAGGGCTATAACTCTAAAACTAACAATCCTAGACTAGTAGTTTAGTTACAGAAGTGATAGATGTCATCGATATCTTTGTTTTGGAAGACAGGTGTCAAAATTGAAAGGGCTATAACTCTGAAACTAACGATCCTAGACCAGTAGTTTTGTTACAGAAGTGATAGATTTCATCGATATCTTTGTTTGGATGACAGCTGTCAAATTTAAAAGGGCTATAACTCTAAAACTGAAGATCCTTGTCATGTAGTTTTTTTCAGAACTGATAGATCTCATCGATATCGTTTTTTTTAGATGACAGCTGTCAAACTTAAAAGGCCTATAACTCAGAAACTATTGATCTTAGACTAGTAGTTACTTTACAAAAGTGATAGATCTCATCGATGTCTTCGTTTTCGATGACAGTTGTCAAACTATTGAAGATATTGACGAAATCTATCACTTCTGTAAAGAGACTACTACTCTAGAATCGTTAGTTTCAGAGTTATAGCTCTTTTAGGTTTGATATATGTCATCTATAACAAAGATATCAATGAGGTTCTATCACTTCAGTAAGGAAACTACTAGTCTAGGATCTTTAGTTTCAGATTTATAGCCGTTTTAAGTTTGACAGCTGTCATCTTAAACAAAGTTATCGATGAGGTCTATCACTTCTGTAAAGAAAATACAAGTCTTTCTGAGTAATAGCCGTTTTAACTTTAAAAGCTGTCATCCGACTTTACACTATACTAAAGGAATCTGACGTAGAAAGAATTCCATTTTCGTCAGAAAAATACAAGCCTAAAATGTATGCTGACGAAAGCGGAATCTGACTTAAGTGAATCGTTCTATAGTAGCCGTGGTGGGAAAATGGTTATCATATTTATTAGCTTTCTCCTCAAATACCCACCAGACCATCACCACCGGTGCTGATAGGACTAGGTACATATATTTTTTAAAACCTAATTCCTGATAAAATCACTGCAAACATTATTAGCGTGTGGTCGGAGGATTGAACGAAGTCAATAATAATTTGGAAGCAATTCACGGTGTACCAGTAAGGTATCTAGTTTGATTTATATATATGGCTACACAAATTCTGTCAGAAAATATTTTGCGTAACAAAAAATTTTGGATTAATTTATAAAATGATATAAAATTAAATAATGTTAATAAAACTACAAACACATTTTTTTTAACCCCCGTAGATGCTGGCGAAGTGTACAATCTAATCATGAGTCTTAATAACAGTAAAACAAGTGGTTACGACGATATAATCACTAAAGCACATAAATCTTGTGCCTCTTGGATATGTAACACGTTTATTATATGTGCAAGTGGGTGCCTTGCACATATAATAAATTTGTCATAACATTTAGATGGAGTATTACCAGAACAGTTAAAGATGGCAATTGTTAAACCTTTGTTTAAGAAGGGTGATAAATCCGATCCCAATAATTATCGTCCTATAACTATGGTCCCAACCCTATACAAAATCCTAGAAAAGGCAATGCTTGTAAGATTAAATTGTTTTCTAACGAAATTTATGATTTTACAGGAACAACAGTTTGGTTTCCGTAAAGGAAAATCAACTAAACTTGCATGTTTTAACTTAGTAAGATTTATTACAGAAAATGTATACTCCGACACTCCGATAATATCAAAATTTTTAGATATGGCTAAAGCTTTTGGAAAATAAAAAACAGTGTACAGAAATATCAAAAACTGTCACCAATTCTCATAATAGACTTACAAAAGAGAAGTTCAGATTAGAGTAATTAATTAACAATACTGGAGTATACTGGGATCATTGCTTTTTTTAGTCTACATAAATGGTGGGGGGGGGGGGGAGTGGATGGTTGGGGGTTTTATAAAATTTTAATCATCATAGTTCATTCTCAAACAGCTGAACGGATTTTTTTTAATATTTGGGATTGAGATAGCTTATACCCTGGAATAACACATACGATACTTATCATCATCATTATCATCATCATCATCATCATACTTATCTCTCAAACGGCTGAACGGATTTTGATGAATTTTTCAATGGAGATAGCTTATACCCTGGAATAACATAGAAGATACTTTTCATCATCATCATCATCATCATCATCATCATCATCATCATATTTTACTCTCAAACAGCTGGACAGATTTTGATAAAATTTGGAATGGAGCATTGATTTATACTATGGAATAACACATAGGATACTTTCATCATCATCATCATCATCATCATCATCGTCATCATCCCTCATGCGGGTGAAGCAGTGGGGCGCAGCTAGTGGTAAATAATGCTCTATGAGACGTGATCCATTAGATGGAAACTAATAATTTGAATATTAATATTAGTAAAATCAAATTGATTAAATTTTATTCATATAATTCTAATCCTTTGCCGCTTGACATTACTTAGAACAATGAAGTAGTTAATAACGTTCACAATTCTATTTTTTTAGGTCTGAATCTTGACAAACATCTTAACTGGAAAATACATATTAATTTATTGTGTAAAAAGCTAGAACGCTTTGTATTTTACCTAAAAAAAATAGGCATACCGTTTCTATGGAGGCTGCATTGGTGGCATACCATGGTCATGTCATGTGTTGTCTCTGCTTAGCTATGGCCTGTTAATGTGGGAAAACTCAGTTGACTTATACAGAGTATTTAAAATACAAAAGCGATGTGTGAGGGTTATGAATAAGGCTTGGTTTTTGGATAGCTGTAGACCTTTTTTTAAAGCATGCAATATACTTTCTTTGCCGTGCATGTACATTAAGGACATTTGTGTTTTTACTAAACAAAGCCCAGTTTTTTTAAAGAAACGTAGTCAAGTAATTACCCTCCAAAAAAGACCCAAGTTCACTAACTTATTATGTCAACCTCCTGCCCATAAGGACTTGTACAAGAGAAATGTTTATAATATGTGCATATTGATTAGATAAGACCGCCCATTGTACCTATTATCTAAGTATTTTCTTATGTCTGTATCCTTTTATTTTCTTGGTGTCAATAAAGTTTTAATCTATCTATACCTAGTGTATTATATGAGGAAAACCGAGGGTCCGGGACCCTATACTAAACGCAGTTCTACCTCTATTCGTTCCGTCGATGATCACACCGACCGTTTCTGAAGAATTTAGTGTCTATAATAAATAGCGGGAGTTGTTCGGTTGTGCGGGGGATGTTGTGTATTGTATGTCGGTTCCTACAGGTACCTAGCCGGTCAACTAGACAATATATAGAAACTCAAACCCTCTCGAAGGAGCCCCACTTCTTGCACAAGCTCAAAAATGTTCCCCGATAGGCACTCAATAGTCAGTTATCACCGAATAGAAGTCGCGGGGCACCGCACTGCCTTCTGGTCCGCGCACAATTGTATATAAAGTCATCATCATCATCATCATCATGACAGCCTTTAGAAGTTCACTGCTGAACATAGGCCTCCCCCAAAGAGCGCCATGACGAGCGATCTTGTGCCACCTCCATCCACCGACTTCCTGCGATGGCTACAATGTCGTCGGTCTATCGTGTGGAGGGTCTCCCCACACTTCGCTTGCTTGTTCGTGGTCGCCATTCGAGAACCTTTATTCCCCAGCGGTTGTCGGTTCTGCGAACTATATGGCCTGCCCATTGCCACTTCAACTTACAAACTCTGAGAACTATGTCGGTAACCTTCGTTCTTCTACGGATTTCCTCATTTCTGATTCTATCACGTAGTGAAACACCGAGCATAGCTCTCTCCATTGCACGCTGCGCAACTCTGAGCTTTTGTATGAGACCAATAGTTTGCGATCACGTCTCAGTGCCGTATGTCATCACTGGCAACACGCACTGATTATAGACTTTCGTCTTGACGCTCTGCGGTATCTTCGACGAGAAGAAGTTGCCGGAATTGAGGGTCATCGTATCCTCTTCGGACTTCTGATAACCCTATAATACCCCAGCGCAACTTATTTACTACTTCTTCCAGCTCTATCAACTTCTCATCGGTCCTCAAGGTGCGTGCGTTATATGTTGCCAGGTCCAGAGATCGTGGGGCTTGGTAGCTGGGTCTCTGCCAGGGATTCTTAGCACCCCCTGCTCCGCCGTTACCATGGCTGCTACCGGTGCCAGGCATAACGGAGCCGCCGGGGACTGGGGGCCGTCTTTTTGGTGTGTCTATCATATTGGGGGGGTTTGCCATAGTCACTACGCTTGGCAGGCGGATTGGTGACCGCAGTGTAGCAAATGTGCTCGGAGGACGCTGCTGCCCATCTTCCGGTGTGTAATCCCTTAGTCGCCTCTTACGACATCCACGGGAGGATTGGGAGGGGTCTTATTCTAAGCCGAGACCGCCACGGCTACGACATCCACGGGAGGATTGGGAGGGGGCAATTAAAGTATATGTGATTAATTTTCAATTACCGGATATTTTACCGGATTTTCACGGATATTATCGTATTTTCAATACAAACAATTCACCGGCCCGAGCGGTAAAGTGAGGTTATCTTGACAAACGTGGTCAGTGAACTAGTGACATACACTTCACGTGACATCTACCTTTTTATACTTTTAATGGCCCGCACTATTGGCGTTTTTAGCCAGTTCCGATTGAAAATTAACACCTAGTGACATTAAATTATTAGACGACAACAAATTTAAAATATCTTTGACTGAATGGCTTCTCAGCAATTGTTTTTATAGTGTTAAGGAATTTAAGGAATTTCATAAATAATAATATTTTTAATTAAACTACAAATTATTAAGTATATAATTAGGTAGGTATTGTAAACATTTGCACGTCTGCTTGCAGATTGAATACATTGTCTCAACAATTTTATTACTTACTGCTTTAGTATAAACATAGATATCATTGTTTTCATAATATGTACCTACTTACATAATATATAAAAAATGCTGCCATAAAATATTGCGTCATCATTACCGGCTTATGGCCGGATCCTATATCTTAAAACGAACTTTCGCTTACTGTCCATAAGCTTTTGATATAAACGCCATACAAAAAACGTCAAAAAGTAATAACGAGACGTTCGAAAAAAGACTCGTTTCATTTTTAAGGGAATTAGGTTAGACAAACAATATTGCAGAGACGCCTCGTTTCATAGTTGAAAAAAATAATACAATTTGATACTTTAACTCCATGTGCCTGCACTGTAATTGCCCTGTGTCATAAAACTAAGTCCAATTTGCATAAATCGCTGATTTTTCCACTTTAAATAAAACGACAAGAGCCACGTTTATACGTTTCTTTTTAAGGCGCAAAGGTACGAGAATTACCCTCTCTTTGTAATGCTAATTTAAAAACCAAGGAATTCATTTTTTATTCATAAGTTTTTCTGCTCTAAAGCCAGCAGTCAGAGCATCCGACTCGTTTGTGATGAGTTTGAAGTTTAAAATATCAAATTCTCATGTTATTTTTTGTGTAAATGTGCTTTTAATAAACGCGGGGTGGTATGACGACCTCTCATGTGATATTTACCAACAAACGTAAACTCAAACAGTATATATGAGGTGGAGCCAGATGGTGTATTTTGCATATAAAATTCAATATTAATATGTATTTTGAGTTAGGAGGCATGTTTTGTTAATAATTTATAAAAACTGAGCAATGTGTTTATTGAATACTAATTGCTCTGCCCTGCGGCTTTGTCCGTAGATTACCCAAAAAAGTTAAAAAAAAGTGAAAAAGTAGCCTACGTCCATCTGGAATAGTATAGCGTTCTATCAGTGACATAATTTTTAAAATCGGATAATTATGTACTTTTTGAGTTCATCCATTACAAACATACAATAAATCAAATCTGTTCTCAATATTAATTTATTTATTTACAATCGCTAAATATCTATTATACCTAAAACATCGTTGATGTTTAAAGATATCTAAGAAAATTGATATAACTTGACCGTTCCACCGTTTCTCTCTGAAATTAACGAGAAATAAATTTAAAAAAAAAAACTTGTGATTATTATTTATTTATAGATTACAGAAAAACTGATAAGAAGTCTTAAACAAACATGGTAACCTTTCCACGTAAGTTCAACTCGCACTTGTCCGGGTTTCTTTAGGGCAGTATGGTGACAATCATGTTGTCCGTTACTTTTCAATACAATTTTGTCAACCGCTTGAAACGCAACCTTTGCGATACGGGTTTCGGCTGGATGTTGCAACACTTCGATGGTGGTTATACCAATAATTCGCTAAATAAGTTTTTATCTAATCAAATATTCACACGAAACCATAAAATAAATCACTGTATGTTAAAAAAGCATAAGTATAAAATTAGGGGAACCTGTTTCAACTATAATTTTCTTTTGAAAATTGCTTTAAGCTCACAAAGCCATATAAAAGAACAGAGAAAAGTGCTTGCAAAACAAATTAATGTAAGTTACGTTGAATGTGAAGAGGTATGCTTTTCCAAGCGCTTGGAATTTTATACGAAAATTCAAGTATTTTTTTACTAAAAGAGCGCAAGAATTCTCTATTAAAATAAATTTGAAATTCTATATTTTAAAGTATTATAACGTAGCAAACCTATAACACGCTTGAACTGTTAATGCAGACAATAGTAAATTAGAAAAAAAACTGTTTCGTATAGCGTACTAGATTTTATTTTAATTAAAATCTAGGTCTAATAAAGACCTAGTAGGTAATTACGAAATCTTCAAACTTTTTGGCTTAAGCTATTTTATGATCACTCTCTCTTTCTCTCTATCTATCGTGCTCTCTCTTTAAATGTTCTCATCTATACATATAATAAAACTATAACCAAGCTGAAATCTATACATGGAAGAGAATTTAGAAAAATCATTTTTATATGAGTATATTAAAGTTGTAGAATCCAAAAATATAACTTTTAGAAGTTTTGTCTGTCTGTCTGTGTGTAACTTCATCACGCAAAAACCACGGGATGTATTTATAGGCCGTTTGCTGAAATATAATACTTGGAGTCCTGTAGAGGTTCTTATTTTTTGTTTATCAAAATCAGTTTATCCAAAAAGTAGTTACAGACATTTTTATATTTAGTGGCGCCACATAATAAAGAATATGTATGTAGGTAACGCAGTAGCTAATTAAATAATTAGGTTTTGAGTATCCCATAATGAAAATAGATGGCGTTGAACACGCATCCTTAAAACACGCGTTTTTCGCACGATTTATGTCCACTTGGCTTACTCTCGAACACCATTCCGATTCGGTCACGTTCACATCAGTGCGTGTCAGCTAGAAAACTTAACTGTATCTAACTGCACTGTTGCTGCACTGCAACGTGGGGGTATGTGGGGGAAGGTTTGGGGAAGTGAGGGGAGGGTAGGGGGAAGTGTACGAATGGTGAAAGGGTGCGGGAAGTGGAGCAAGTGCTGCGAACTGGGGGAATACTGAAGGGAAGGGTGGGGCACAGTGGGAGAAAGGGAGAAAAGTGAAAAATAGTGGGGTAAGAGTGAAGGGAAATGGAGGAAGGAAAGGGGGAAATAAGGGAAGGGTAGGAAGAAAGGGGAAAGGGTGGGGGAAGGACATAATTTTTTTAAACCAAGATGTTGGACATGTTGCCACACCGACAGATAACGATCACGTTGCAGTTCAGGTTAGGTTTTCTAGCTGAATCACACTGTTGGGATCGTGATTGGATCGGAATGGTGTTCGAGGTAAGGGGCCAGGTTTTGTTAGACCTCGCAGTTCGCTTTCGTTCGTGGTTGGTCGGGTCAATTCGTCGTATTCTTTCGTTCGTTTCGTTTATTTTTAATTATGATACTATCTCATATTATCGTGTTGGTCTTGCAGAGTTTTGCATGAAATTATTAGTGATCTTATTCGTTTGGTATGGACTTTCAGATAGCTTTCAGTAGGTAATTGAATTGCGGATGCAGATGGTTGGATATGGTTGGGTCAGCTAAAGGCAGACGTAGCGTGGTGTATCCTATTTCATTCGCTTCACGTAGAGATGGGTTGTATTAGGTATATTTGAGATTCGTTCCAACTAATTCTAATCCTTACTAATACCTAATCTATTGAATCCACCTAATCCACATAGTTGGCATGAAATCTACAAAGACGGAGCGGACGGAACCTAACAACTGTGCGTTTCTTCAACTTTACCTATATGTATCACGAAATCTTTTCTGCCAGCCAGCCGGCCCACACACAGTGGCCCACAAATTTCAAAATACTAATAGTACGTATAAATTGGATCTTTCTTTGGTTGGTTATTTATTACAGGATTAGGACTGCTAATAAAAAAATATAGGTAGGCATATTAAAATCAATTCATTGCGTATAACATAAAACAGTTATTTTTATTATTTTAGACTCAATACGTTAGTATTTACAATATTTATTTTTGTTTTAATTATGTTACCTATTTCATAATGTATCCGTCCTTAACATGTTAATGTTTTTTAAAACTCTCTGTGCATTTTTGAAAACCGATTGAAGCACGCGTTCACGTTCCGGTACCTATTACGTTTCGGTGTGGATTCCGATCGTATTGTAGTCTGTGGAATTGGGATTAGGTTGAACTTGAGGGATAAAAATCTGATATTTTTGGATTAGGTGCGGACTAATCTCGCGAAATATCCCTGGACCTAATCCAATATAAATGCTTCACCTCTAGCTTCACGAAAGATACCGTAACCAAATTGTAATAACTGGCCAAGTGCGTGTCGGACGCATAGTGTTAGAGTTCCTCAGTTACCGTTTTTCCATATCATTACAGTAATTTCCAATAAAATGTGTAAATCAGTATGTCTTATAATATAAGTAATATTATAAAGAGGTAAAAAAAATGTAAGTTTGTTTGTTTTCCGCTGATCTCTGAAACTACTGTTCTGATTTTGAAAATTATTTTACTGATAGGAAGCTGCATTTACCCCAATTGCCATAAGCTGCGTTAAATATTAATAAAAAATATTTACAATAAGAAATCACAATATTTCTAATCCAAGTCAGAAAAGAACAAGCTGCTTTTGATTTTGATTTAGACTTGGCTGCTTGGCGTGCGCTGACTAACGACTTGATGTCTTCGTTATGTAATGACGTTTTTTTTTGCTGAGCGGATTTCCATAAATCTTGCCTTACCCGTTCAACGCATCTACTTTTACTGTATTATGTACTGTAAAAGTGCAAAGACGCAGGTGCGGGATGGGCGGACGGGCTGCGGGCGGGTGGCTAATACACCTAATATTTTGTACAAAGAAATATTTAGATTAACACTTAGCAACCCAAGCGAAGCTGAGGCAAGCAGCTAGTAACAAATAATCATTGTCATTTAAAAATACGCTAGTCATACGCTTTTTGATTTATTCTTTTGTAAATCTAATCAAACCAAATAAAACACATCCAAAGAATAAACAAAGAGAATCCGCAAAACTATTCTATTTGTCTTGTTACAAAATTGTCGTCGTAATTCATATTCTAACTTCAGTAAGTTCCTGCTTAGTCAACTAACAGCAACTCTAAGTGGGTACGGGCGACCCTCGAACAAATAGGAGAATTACAAATAGATACTGATCTCATTCGGGAGCCTGTTCTCATTGCGAAGAGCCAATATTCGATACTTTGTCCCGAGTGGCACACTTTTACATTTGGACTGGTGCTCATTGACGATTCAACCCTTGCGCGGTCGAACAAACTGGATTAGCTCGGGACATGTTCGCTCGCAAGGGAAATAAATTGATTTTTTTATTTTGTTGTGTTTCCAACTCGCGTCCGCAATAACAGGCCACAATGAAAAATAATAATGCACGGAAGATTGGACCGCAGTAAATGTTTTACTGTGTGTTAATTTCTACGAAAATAGGTCACGTTTGTAACATGGCTCTCTCACAGTGATGCTATGCAAAACAAGTCTGGAAAAGGATCGTTTTGTGACATTTCGGTGAAACAATGTCATTTTTCGCAAGGTATTTTTTTATGAACGAGCATGGTTGGAGCGATTTAGATAAATGAGGAAAAATAACTTGAATTAATACTTTTTTCTATTTAGAAAAATATGTGTATTTGTTTCTCTCTATTTGAGTAAGTATAGCTTTTTTATTGTAGCAGTATGCCTACGGTTCATGGGTGGTAATGTGTGTTGGAGCGGGTAACCTAACTGGGAAAGCCGATACATACTCGTATGAATCTTGCGGACTGTTCCCTGCCTTCTTCTTTATTCCGCAGCCGTCGCGAACGAAGTCGGCAGATCATGTGAATATTTAAAGTAGTAGGTAAGTATTGTGCATAATGTAATTGATGTTACACAATTGAAACTATTAAGGCATTCAACCTTGGTATACAGGCCTACAGTAGAGTCCTTATGCTTCAAAAGATTTAGTGCGTGCAAGTACGCACTAGATTAAGTTTTGTAGAATATTCCTATGAAGATGATACTTATAACCAAATGCTTTGTACAAAAATAAAGTATTTTTTCCTATACGCTAAGTGTCTATTGCCTAGGTTCAATATCCACTCAACCATAGCGTTTCAGCATTCTTTTCAGAAGCGGCGTCAAAAAAATCTTTATTTCGCGCGTTGGGTTGTATTTTTTACCCCTATAAAATGTCCATCGGGCATTTTTTCGGGTCGTTAGTGAATCTACACCTAACAGGAAATGTTTTATCCCCTTCAGAACTAATATCATTTACTTTTCCTTTTCTTTGAAGAACTAGTAGGTATGTTGGGTAGGAGTCAGTTCTTTATAATGGAAATGTTATATAGTGGTCCTAAAACCTAAATTAATAAATAAGTTTCAGCGCTGTCACAAAATATGTATAGTACTAATGGCGGTGTATAGCTTGCTTGTATCCGACAACTGTACAAAATTTAGAAGACTAGATGCGCTTTACTGAAAGTATATGTATGTAAATATAAATAGGTACTAAAAACGAATAAAATTTACAGAATAATATTCTTATTGATAAAATAGTTGGATAACCTCGAACTAGCTCAGATGTAAGCAAATTCTTTATTAATATAAATTTCTGTATTGAAAAATATGTTACATTTCCATGATTCTGACAAAAAACACCCCCCTATCTCTCAGTTGTTCTCAGTACAAGGCTGCTTTATGTTGCGGGTGGTTGCAGTGCAATTCAATTTTCTGAACGAGTTCCAACGTTCTTGGACACATGAGTGTATTTGTTCTAGGGATGGAGAATCCAAGGAGATGGGAATTGCCTTAGAAAGATTGGATGACAGTGGTCTTGGTCGTAGCTAATACATTTAGACATTTGTTTAAAAAAGTAATTTAAGTATCTTGCTTTGGACTGAAATAAAACTGTAACGTATATTGCTGTTGTTTAATGTTAGCGTTTGTGCTATACCTACATTTTCATTGGTTTTTAATATCCTAGAAGAACATAGGAAGTTTTTTTTCGCGATAAACTGTAGTTTGCGTGGACGTAGTCACGGGCGGGAAAGCTTGTAGTATTATATTTCCGTTTCTAATCTTGTCGGTCGGTAGGGAAAGTACAGCCGAAAGCTTGTATTTGATTCCTGCTTCTACTTAACTATGATGTAAAAATTTAAATAGTATAGTTATGATGTAGGTTATGCACGTAAGCTTAACACTTTGGTCTGTAGTAATACAGAAAGATATGGCCAACCAGCGCTCGCTAGCTCTTTAAAACATTTCATACATTTGGATCCCGGAATCTCTTGTGAGTGAAGTTTGCGTACCTATTAGACTGCCTAGCAGTTATGTAGGCAGCCTTTGTTTTTTATAGTTGCTTTTAAGCAATGATCTGCATCCTTGGAAGAAAACTCGTCAAAATTAACAAGCACGGTCAAACAACTTGACCTTTGAAACTACCCGACTGCGAACAAAACCAAAAAGAGGCAATAATTTAAGTGAGCTAACAAACTTTAAATCGTTATAGATCCTAAATGGTCATACTAAATGAAAAATGATAAGAGAAAGTTAAAAAATATTTTCAAATATCTATTCAATGATACCCTTTTTTTTTCTTATTCTCAATATGGCGTCTGGTTGTCGCCATATTGATTTTTGATTACTGCCATGTATTTAATGGTACTCGCGAGGTTAAGATAAATCGATTGACGTATGTAATCAAAATCGGTCTATGTGTTTGGTCTTTAATGTGCCACAAAGGTACAGACATATATACGTACAGGGTAGAATTTAAGTCGTTCCCAGAAACTGTTCCTTTTGTGATGCCACGGTAACGCATTCCAGGTGTACATTTGTGGCCGTTTCTTCTGCCCCCATATATCCTCTGCACAAGGAGTTGTCTGTGACATCTAGTCTGTAAAGGTGCTTGTTAAGCACACTTCTGGTTGAGGATGAGGATCCATGTTCCTGATCGGTTCCTCATCCAGATTAGGTGGTGCCTCCATCAGCGTTCCGTACCTCTCAAAGAAGCGCACATAGAAATTACCCAAATTTGTCTACAATAAGTCTACAATCACTTTTTTTTAATCAAAATAGTTGGGACGACATGTTCTGGGATACCTAGGCACAGGAACAGTGTACGCCGAACATCTTTGGAAGCCGCTTCCTGCCAAGAGTGCTAGTACACCGTCCAGATATTAATGAGTGCCCACTTATTTTGTCTACCCAGAGCCATGTTTGTGTCCTCTAGGAAGTTATCACAGGCCGGGATGAGAAGGCCTGCTCGTACCTTTCTGGCGATCTCGCTTTGTTTTTTAACTATCTGCTCGGAGCAAGTTGCTGATGGTAAGCTGTCAATGGCTTCGTTAAGCCACCTCAGGGAGGCCTCATCTCACACCACAGCTTCAGAAATCCATCAGAAATGATAGGCCATTCTCTGAAGGTCCCCACCAGAAGTCATTGGCTGGGTCTTTGAAATCCTCCAGGATCCTATGCTGCAGAAACTTCTACACCAAAGTAGTCTGTTCTTCCGTGAATTGGATACCATGAGCCCTAGACACTGCTACACAAAGAGTATCCAACTTTGCTTTTTAGGTCTAACGACCGTCCAGACTGCAGTTCGATCCATGACTGCAGCATAAGTTGCCTCCAGGGTACTCACCTCATCCCTAAGGGGTTTTTTTGTGGATTCTTAGGTTTTTTTTGAATGAGTATCCTTAATCCATTTGTTATTAAAATACACCATTCTAGCTCCTCAACCTCCAAGGATCCCGCACCGGGTATAACGGGTTACAATACCAGGGTTACTAGAAAATATATAGAACAGTTGTCCCAATTGCCCACGAGCCCAACGCTGCTACGTCCGACACTACGCCCAATCCAAAAGCGCAGTCCAACGAACACCGCTAGCTGCGGACACTATCGTCCTCCCATCCTTGCCAGGCAGAGTAGATGGCGGCCCCCCGTGCTGGATAGGTATAGTCCATACACACCCGTTTTGGTTGAAATCCACACCAAAGAGAAGTGTTGCGGAAGAGAGGCACTATACCCTGACCAACTCCCCACTCAGCCACCAGGTTTGTTTCATCCTAACATACGGGCCCCTCAACCACAGCACCAAGTTACCTGGATGATCATCCACCACCACCACCACCACCACCACCAACTACCTACCTACCACTAAGCCCACCACTACCCACTACCACTCATTAGTGGATAGTAAGTCCACAGTGACCTGACCACCTCGTCACTGCAGCGGATTGGTTAGGAGATAAGAAGGAGCCTGCTGTGGTCAGATTAGGGTTGACACGGTTTATTAAACCTTTCTTTTAGAATACTGTTTTTTTTAACATTTTAACTGTCGCGGGTTTGAATCCCGGTAGGTGCAATCAATTGTGTGATGAGCAGAAATGTTTGTGTCCATGGATGTATATATATGTATGTTTATCCGTTGTCTAGTTCCCATAGTATAGTGTAACCTAGTTTGGGGCTAGGTAATTGGTGTGAATTGTCCCGAATATAAGGCCAGTTATGAAGGGGACTGCATCAGAGCGGAAATATTATGTTACTGAGTTGGCTTTTGTGTTGTCGGAATAGAGGTTTTTGTAGAAGTGTGTGCTTATTTCTACTAATTTTTCGCGACTGTTATGTTTACCAACAAGAGAATTCCAGCCCCGCAAGCAGCACCCGTTCACGAGTTGACGCTTGTACCAAGCATCGCTCTCCTCAACAATTTAGAGAAGAGGATGACCCACAACATGTCGCCGCTCCAGGAAAAGGCTTTTTAGTTTAGCATCAGGCTCACTAGAAAGCCTTTAGGCTCCTCTTGAGCTAGTGGTTTTTTTATTGCCATCTTAAGCAGTCACCAAAGCCCTACCAAACCCTACATTTTTCAATCCGTTCGAAAATTATTAAAATCCCCGCAGTGTGCTGTCGCAACTCCAGCAAACGGTAACCGTTTGCTATAAACTTTTTTGATATTACTCAGCAGCCGGCGCACGTAAATCTGCCCTTACAGTGGTCCCGGTAACTTTTTCAATTTAACAGGTAAGGATAAATCGTTGATTCTTTTTATTTCAACATTGAACCGATGTAAACTCCCAAAAAAGTTTACAGCCTGCAGCCGTCCAATACTCTTTGTTTCCCGTTAACTCGGTAAATCTTTTTTTGCTGGCAAACTTGGGTGCTTTTGTTTTTTTGTTCTTATGCGTTGTATCTCCATTTTTCAATGGAATTTAGTTTGTTGCTATTTAGAGCTTGATTTGCATCTACCAGCCCGTAGCGTGTCAGACGCAAGTTTTGACTTTGAGTGGGGCTGCGAGGCACAAACTGAAAGAGTGGTTTGCTAATTAAGAAGTAACCTTATTAACACCGATCGCTTGTAATTAAGATGTGACGAAAGAAGTCGTCCACAACATGCTTTGCAGTTTTCAAAACTGCAATTAATATGAGTAGGTATGCGTGAAGCTAAATACTAGGCAAATGTCTTGTTAATCTTTTCCGTCACAAATATTCACAAAAAACTGGAGGTGCACTGTCGGGGATAGCGCCAGTGTTTTGCGTGAAAACTGTAAACTGTAAAGAAACACTCCACGCCACACTATTACGACAATACGGTGTGACAGTTATTTTGCACCATGTTTTCAAATCGTGCGTAGAAGAATTTTCCGAATCCGTGACATTTATGTCCGTCACAGGCACAATGATTCGTTTAAACTCTTGTACTCTAGAGATGTTTTTTTGGGAATGGTGGGTTAGTCTTGATCCTTTCTTCACCGTGACCAATCTTCTAGTATAGTTTTTTTTCTGTTTTGCAAAACATTTTCTCTTCATGTACGATGGAACTATGAGGGCTATACTTTATTTACTAGCTTTCCCGCCCGTGATTTGGTCCGCGCGGACTACTATTTATCGGAAAAAATAAAGCTTCTATGTTCTTCTAGGATATTAAAAACCAATGCAAAAGTAGGTAACGCACAAACACTCTTGATATTTATTGACAGACTTGTTATTTTGTTTCCATGGAAACCGTTCCTTACAGCGAGTAATCAACATTTCCCAGTTTTCCCGTGGAAACTTTCAGTTTTCCGGGATAATAAGTATCCTATGTTTGATTCCAGGGTATAAGCTATCTCTATTCCAAATTTCATGTTGGTATGGATTCCATTCTTATCTCACTTCCAACGAATTATTAGAATTTCGAATGAGCACGTTGAAAACTTTTCAATGATCACTCGATCTTAATGTAGAATGAATAGTTTGTTTATCGTATGAGGTAGTGCTGACCTTTGGTACCAGTTTGTCAGACCACCCAAAGGCCTCTGACATGGCTTAACGACTGCTATTAATCAATAGTAGCCGGGACCGACAGCTTAACGTGCCCTCCGAAGCACGGAGCGACGCAAAACCACACATAACCTAGAAAAGTCATTGGTGCGGAGCCAAAGAACAACCAAACCCAGTATCGTTTGATTCTAAGTTGCACTATTGAACCGTTAGGCTACCATCGCTACCATACGAAAATTTTAAAATTATCATTTGTAAATGTTGGAAAACACCCGAATCAAGCAGTGATTTCATGCCCTCCCACTCCGCTTACGTAAAACATTCTAGTCTGCCTCACGGCAAAGTAAAATTTCTTCTGAACTAAATCCATTGGTTTTTTATTTTATTGGTATAAAAGATCTTGGTTCTTGGTTCTTGGTGGTCGGGCTTCTTTTCCGCAACTAGGCCGATCATCGGCCCCTTTTGCGTGAAACGGGCGGCGACAGCTAGTTCAGCCACCCGATATCCCTCAGGAAGGCCAGCAGCTTGCGAATTCCGGCGCAGGCTTCCCTCAGGGTGGAAATTGTTCCCAGGAACTGTTCCCTTTGTATCGCTACGCTTTCGCACTCAAGAAGTACATGCGTGGCCGTTTCTTCTGCCCCCATGCATCCTCTGCACCAGGGGCTGTCTGTAACACCTAATCTGTGAAGGTGTTTGTTAAGATGGCAATGACCAGTTACAATTCCCACCACTTGTCGGAGACTGTCCCGTTTAAGGTTCATAAGTTTTCGGGAGTAGCTCGGATTTAACTCCGGGAATGCCTCCCTTGACTGTCTACAATCCTTTATACTTGCCCATAGTTCTTGATGTAGTTTATGTGTCCTTTGACGGATCCAAGCTTGAATTTGACTGAAAGGCAAAGGGATCATTGGCTCTGGCCCTACAGGGCGCATGCCTGAGCCTCTCCTTGCCAGTTCATCAGCTGCATCGTTCCCTCTGGATCCGCTGTGTCCCTTTATCCATTGGAGAGTAAGGTAATTATGTCTACTGACCTCCTCCAAAAGATGGTGACACTGGATAGTTAGCCCCGAGGAATTTTCATACTTTTGAAGTTCATTAAGTTTTTAAGTTGCTATAAGGACTGCGGCGCTGTCGGAGAGTATTCTGATTTTAGAGTCAGTTACCATCCTGCGCAGTATCGCTGTTGCTGCCTGGATTACCCACACATTCCGCTTGGAAAATAGAGTTGTGAGTACCCAGTGCTGCTACTATATGCATGTTCAAATAGTCCGAGAACGTACCCGCTCCCGTCCCAGCTTCCATTTTGGAACCATCTGTGTAGATTCTAATTTCGTGAGTATTTGACCTATCACTTGGTTCCTCATGTAGTTGTATATTGTAGTGTTTATTGAAAAGATGTTGTTTTGGCACCCTATCATAAATAGAGAGTATGTCCGGGTTACCCTCCGCATAATCCCGTATGATGTTAGTGTGGAATGTTTGACTATTTTGATACCAGAGATTGAGTGCTTTGAGTCTGTAAACAGGCGCAGCAGCCTCCTGCTGGATGTGCAACAGCAATGGTGGCATACCCAGCAGTGCCTCTAGTGCAGCAGTGGGTGCTGTTCTCATGCAACCAGTCACTGCTACACAAGCCAACCTCTGGAAGGACTGCAGTTTATTTATGGTAGATACCTGTTTAGTCCTTGGCCACCAAACAAGTGAACCATAAGTTAAAGAAGGCCTAATCACAATATTGTATAACCATAGTGTTATTTTTGGACTCAAGCCCCATGTTTTACCTATCATTTTCCGACATTGCCAGGAAGATATGGTTCCTTTCTTAATTTTCTTTTCTAGGTGTCTAGCCCAGTTCAATTTGCTATCTAAGAAGATACCCAGGTACTTTACCTCATCAGTTAAGGTTAACTGTGTGTTGAAAAGGTAGGGTAGTGTGTATCGTCCTAAGTTTCTTTTGTTAGTAAACATAACCAGTTGTGTTTTTGTTGGATTCACAGTTAATCCATAGTCTAAGTACCAGGTTTCTACGATTTTTAAGGCGTTGTTCATGATGTCACATGATACGCTAGCAAAGTGTCCTGATACAAGGATAGTCAGATCGTCCGCATAGCCAACTGTGAAGAAGCGTCTGTTGTTAAGCTTTGTAATTAGGTCATTTACCACCATGTTCCATAGTAGGGGTGACAGTACTCCCCCTTGAGGGCATCTTCTTGCCACCACCCCTCTAATGGTTCCACCTAGGTCGACTCTAACCACCCTTAACTTTAAAATGTTTATGACCCAATCAACCAATGTCGACTCAACACCATGCTTCCTTAGCGCTGCGTTTATGCTTCTAAAGTTAATTCTGTCAAAAGCACCTTCAATATTGATGAAAGCGCCCAGGCACAACGTTTTGTTTTTTAAAACTTGTTCTATTGTGCTTATCACTTTATGTAAGGCTGATTCTGTTGATTTACCCGAACTATATGCGTGTTGTTGTGGGTGTAATGGTGATATAGTTAGAATGCTATCTCTAAAGTACCGATTACAAAGTCTTTCCAAGGGTTTAAGGAGGAAGGATGTAAGACTTATCAGTCTATAAGATTTAGGGTCTGTGTAGTCACTCTTTCCTGGTTTGGGAATAAATAATACTCTGACCTCTCTCCAGCCTAAAGGTATGTACCGATAGGATAAACACGCCCTGAAGATTATATCCAGTGTACCGTTTATATGTCCCTCTCCCCATTGGAGGAGTCCCGGAAAGATACCGTTCAGCCCAGCTATTTTGTAAGGTAAGAATGTACTTATAGCCCAACTAATTCTTTCCTGACTTACTACTGACTTCGCAACATCCCAATCCGCGTCAGCAGGTATAGCCTCTTTAATGTCAAACTATATAATGGTATCAGTGATTTGGCATCCTGGGAAATGTGTCTGTAAAAGTAGGCTATTTGCTTCTATTTCTGTTTTAGTATAAGTGTTGTCTAATTTTTTTAAAGAACCGATATCGCTTAGGGTCAGCTGCTAGAATTTTCCTGACCCTATTTGCCTGCGTATTCCTTTCTATGTTTGTACTATATTTTTTCCATGACTTACGACATTTGGAACGAAGTAGTTTCTTTGTACGTCACCCGCGCCTTTCTATATTGCTCCCAGTCCTGATCATGGCATGTATTCATGGCTCTATTAAATAATTTACGAACCTTCGCTTTCAGTTTTTTCAAATCTTTACCCCAACCATGACTACCAGCTTTACTTACGTATGGTGGGGAGAGGGGGCAGGCTTCCTCATAGCTTTTGGTGAGACTGTCTGTTAATTATACTACCGCCTGCTCAATATCAGTAGTACTTGTTAGGCATGATCCCGTAGACATGGGAGTGTGGAACTGTTTTAACAAATTACAAAAGATCACCTTGTTCGTTCTACGGGGATTACGAGTTGGTGCGGGAAGTACCCTGCTAAGTTCCATTTCAAACCGGATCCACCTATGGTCTGAGCACGAAGTCTTTTCCGAAACTCTCCAATTCATAATGGTGTTAATTTCTTTGTTATTGTCTGAGAATAAAGTTACCGTCCAGGTATTAATGAGCGCCCATTTATTTTGTCCATCCAGAACCATTTTGGTGTCCTCTAGGGAGTTATCACAGTCCGGGAGAAGAAGAGCGTCTCGTACCTTTCTGGCGATCTCGCTTTGTTTTTTTACTATTAGCTTGGGGCAAGTTATTGATGGCAAGCTGTCAATGGCTTCGCTAAGCCACCTCAATGAAGCCTCATCCTCACACCACAGCTTCAGGACTCCATCAGAAATGATGGGCCGTCCTCTGAAGGTGGGGGAGAAGCCATTGGCAGGGTCTTTAACACCCTCAAGAATCCTGCGCTGCAGGAACTTCTTCACCAAGGTGGTCTGTTTTTCTGTGAGTTGGATACCATCAGCCCTAGACACTGCTACACAGAGCTTTTTCTGGACAATATCAGCATAGCTAACCTGGGCACGATTAGAAGTATCCAACTTCGCTTTTTTATAGTTTCCTCTTGGTGAAACCGTGTCATCCAACCTTGAACGTTTGCTAGTCTCAGTGTGAACTGGGGCTTGCGCCGACTTCGAGATCGCAATGGTAGCTCGTTTCTGCCAGTTGAACCGCTTACCATGTTTGGTCCTGTACTTGGAACTCGAGTCTTTACCTCTATAACCGGAGGGCCCAGCAGTCACCATGGACAAGTCCACGGTCGATGCCGGCCGGCCATGCGATTTAGATACGAGATCCTTGTTCTTAAGCCGGGTTTCCATCTCCTCTATATCCTTTAGGTCCAGCAGACTCCTTGGACGAATCCTTGGTGAAGGCTGACCCAGCAGACTCCTTGGACGAATCTTTAGTGAAAGCTGACCCAGCAGACTCCTTGGACGAATCCTTGGTGAAGGCTGGCCCACCAGACTCCTTGGACGAATCCTTGGTGAAAGCTAGAAGGGCTTGTGGCTTGGTTTCTGGTTCCCTACCATCCCTTGTTTTTAGACGCTGCTTAAAGTAAGCTCTTGGTCCCGGTTTGTTCTGTCTGGTGTCTTCAGCCACTGGCTTCACATCTCCAGAACCCGATTTTAAGAGCTCCCTTTTCAATTTTCGTTTTTGTTTATAATTTTGTTTCTTTGTTAGTTTTACCTCTGGGACATGTGCCACTTCGAGGTTCAGAGCACTGGCTCTTGAGGTTCCGGCCAAAGGCTGTCTCCCCATATTCCCTGCTCCTTGTTTTTTACCTTTAGGTCTAACGACCGTCCAGGCTGCAGTTCGATCCGTGTCAGCAATAAAAGTTGCCTCCAGGGTACTCACCGCCTCCCCACTGAAGGGGGTTTTAGGTGGATTGTTTTTGTTTTTTTTTAGTATCCATATTCCATTAAGTTTAAAATTCACCTTTCTAGCTCTCTACCCTCCACGGAGCCCGCACCGGGGATATTGGGTTACAATACCAGGGCTACTAGAATAGGTATAGAACGGATGTCCCAGATGGCCACGAGCCTAACGCCTCTACGTCCGACACTACGCCCAATCCAAAAAGCGCAGCCCAACGAACACCGCCGGCTGCAGATACCATCGTCCTCCCGTTCTTGCCAGGCAGAGCAGAAGGCTGCCACCCGTGCTGGATAGGTATGGATGGCTAGTCCATACCCTCCCGTTTTGGTTGAAATCCACACCAAGGAGGAATGTTGCGGAAGAGAGGCGCTATACCCTGACCAACTCCCCACTCAGCCACCAGGTTTGTTTCATCCTACCACCTGACCACCTCGCCAAACCAAAAACAGGGCGGCACCACGTGAAGGTAGCAATCAGACTAGCTGCGGATGTCTACACGACCTGCGCTCCTTTCCGTAGCCATTGCCGAACCTTTCAACCCCCCCCCCCTCCCCCCCATTGGTATAAAAGATATATAATATTCTTTATATATGGATTTAAAATTACCTCCATTAGCGTTATATTCGGATCCCAAATCTTGCATTCATTGTGAGTTAGGACGTTCACGTCAAAAAGTATTAGGTATTGTAATAGTTTGTAACAAACAACTAATTATAAGCGCTCTTTCCACTTAAACACCCTAATAGACCAGTCCCCCAGGGGACAATACAATAATCACTATGCTACTACGATCCCCAATGCTGATAATCAATGGCATTACGTGATATCGCAACGTACGTATTATGTTATATTAAATAGGTACCTATTCTTCTAATTGTTGACATTTAAAAAAATCTGTAGTCTAAAGTAAAACTATTTTCTAACATCACCGAAATAATATCACAAGAAACAATGGGACGACCTTTCGGCGTCCTACATTCACCCTTCAAGCGTGAGAAGCAACCGAAACCCGCGGCAAAGTTCAGGCACGAATATAGGTGACACTTGCGGTTCAAAGTCATCACAAGCCCAAATTGTTTAAGCTATATCTAGTAGTTATATACATATGTGAACGATAGCACTATAAGGCACGTCTGGTACCTATGATGTGTAACCATGGTTTAAAGTGCCCTCCGAAAAACGGAGCGCTGGCAAATTCGCACATGATTTATTAAAACTCATGTTGCTGCCGAGGATCAAATCAGGTGTCGGGGTATTAAACACTAAGCTAAACGTTAGAACAATAATTTAATAGTTACAATTAAATTATTGGATTTAAATATCTTAACTTTCCAATAGTACTAAACATAATTAGACATCAAACTTCACTTGGTATGTTCGTTTGATTCATAATTATACTTCGTATCTCTCCCGAAGAAGATACCAACACATGCAGGATGTTTCAAGCTTCGAAAAATTTCTAACTGTAGACAATGTGTATTGAATACTTATATTGTGTTGTCATTTTATTTCATAAGGACTACATAATGAAAATATTACTAGGTTGGTCAGATTTCTAGGTCTGAAGGTTTTATCTTATTTAAATACTACCTGTTCCCGCGGCTTCGTACGCGTGGTCATTTCTTTAGGTTAAAAGTACTCTATGTGCTATACCAAGACTAAAAATTTGTTTATCAGTATTTGATCAAAATTCCTTCAGCCGCCATAAAATTGTTTATCGATTGCTCGGCTTTTGCTCATTATATTGACATAGCAAGTACTCCAGTTTTACCCCTAAGCTATCTAACAGTGAAACCCGCATCACAAAGGGTCCAGTAGTTTTCACGTGATGCGCAAACAAACATACAGACAAACATACAAACAGACAGACGAGTTTTAAAATAATATTTATTATTTATTTATTTACCATTACAGCATACGCACCAATGCGATGTTATAACTAAAAATCAAAACTTTACATACATTCTAAATGATTCTGTGAAATTTCCGTGAATTTCATCAGGCTGCAGTGAAAGATATCAATATCCTGCGAAATTATATTAATCAGACGTATAGCGCGTTACATACGGGAAAACTTCAACAGATTAGTCCGCGATGAAGGTACGCTGAGCATAGCAGGGCGGCGGCGTGCGCCCACGCACCCGTCCGGCGCGCGCAGCCGCAGCTCTGCCAGCATCTCCGGATGGTGCACTTCCCCACGAAGTACCCTAAACGCGTACTTGACGAGCGCGAGGTCCCTCCTCATCTCCAGCCTGTTGTACCCGACCATGCTAATAACGAACAGACTCGGGTACATCAGGGGATAGTAAGGATAGACGCCGAACTCCTTCAAATATAAAAAGCGTGTAAACTTATTTTGTTTTTTTTTTCCACCATGAGACTATATTTAGCCTCATGGGGATTCCAAATAATAGCGCTTGTTTCCAAACGACTCCCGACAAGTGCATTATATAGTATTTTGATGACATCTGTACTGTGAAAATCCTTAGACTGTCTCGTAATAAAACCTAAATTCCTGAAGGATTTACCACATATGTCAATAATATGCCTACGAAGCGTAAGCTCCGGTACCATCTCGACGCTAAGATCCCGCACGTGCGACACATATACTCGATATATTATTTATATTGATATATATTTTTATATTGGCGATATATTCTTGTTCAGTAGCTTATTATAAGTGGGTACCTATAATGAGCTACTGAACAAGAATATACATTTTAGACTTTTTTATTTATCTTTCTTGTACATACTTTTTCGTACTCATTGTTTTATTATAAGTATAGATAGATGTTTCTTATGCAAGAGCTGGACAAATGTTTCGGTCCTCTCATAAGCAAGGTTAACTCCTTGGCCTATACGACTTAATCAACTTGTCGATTTTAATTATGATAGCATCAGTGTTAATCACAATATTTCTAATTTTAATCACACTTATTGTTTGCATCCGTTAAGCTGATGCGAACAATAAGTAATAAGATGCTGATGTGTAGGGTAATTTTTTTTTGTGAACCTACACATGTGTGCTTGCGAAGAAATCAAACTCTGGAGTTCTACATATATTTTTTCTGAAGGCCTAATCTGCCCGCCCCCATTCTGTTTCTATTATAGTTAGTCTACTTTCAAAATCTACGATTTTATTATCGCACGATCTGTTTAATATTATTAAGTTGTTTTATATTTAAGATGAAACAGTTGTGGCTATTGGGCTTAGGACAGTAGTTAGGGGCAGTGAATGTTAGAAAAATAAGTTGTTCTTCACAGGGATCACACTGAGAAATGAATGGTGACTCTTAAAGTTTAGCAATAAACTGGTGTAATACTCTGATTTCTTTTTGTGATCGACATATAGTTTTGGGATATCTATCTAACTCAACACAATTTACGTGGAGTAAGATGCAGTTCGTATAGAACGTATTGGTTGCTCAACACGTTATACGTTGAAATATATAGAAAGGCCATATAGGTCGTCATAAAACTCAACACAATTTACGTGCAGTATGGTGCAGTTCGTATAGAAAGCTTTAGTCGCTCAACACGATATACGTGGAACTAGATAGACAGGGCTTGTATTGGTCATCATAAAACTCAACACAATTTAAGTGCAGTAAGATGCAGTTCGCATAAAACGCATTGGTCGCTCAACACAATTTACGTGGAACTATATAAACAGGCCATATACGTCGTCATCTACTCAAAACGATCATTTATGTGGAGTAAGATGCAGTTCGTATAGAACGCATATTCTCTCAACACGATATACGTGGAACTATGTGTAGACAGGCCATATACCTACTCGTAGGTCGTCATCAACTCAACACGACCATTTACGTGGAGTAAAGTACAGCTCGTATGGAACGCATTTATCGCTTAGCACCACATGTTGTACGTAGAACTAAATAATATGTATAGATAAACCATGTGACTTAAATGATCATGATCAGATCAGTTTAACATGATTTACGTGGAGTAAAATTGACATCAGCAAAATTATACTCGACACAGTACATCTACGTGGAATTTCCTTTAGTAATTTATCAAAAGCTAGCTTTCCCTCCCGCGACTTCGTCCGCGCTTACTAATGTTTATCGCGAAAAAAGCATCCTATGTTCTTCTAGGATATTAAAAACCAATGCAAAAGTAGGTATAGCATCAATGCTCTTGATGTTTTTTGACATACTTGTTATTTCGTTTCTATGGCAACCGTTTCTTACAACGAGTAATCAACATTTTCCATTTTTTCCAGTTTTAACGTGGAATCTTACAATTTTCCGGGATAAAAAGTATTCTTTGTTTTGTTCTAGGGTATAAGCTGTCTCCGTTCTAAATTTCATCAAAATCCGTCTAGCCGTTATCGCGTGAATGCTCCCCAAACAAACAAAAAAATAAACAAACAAACAAACAGACAACGTTTCACTTTTATATATTGGTATGGATAGTTAGTGGGTAAGTAGACATAAAGCGTGCGATGTGGTGGACGAGCCTGGCGCTTCGCCCCGCATCGCTTACGCAACTTTATCGGCTTTGCATTCATTTCCCGACCTTGATATTATGTGCGAGATTGCTTACCTGTTATTTCTAAACCACTTTCATTGAAAGACTGATTCGATAAATCACTTATTTTTGCAATATTACTGTAATCGTCGTTATCACAACATTTCGTATTTTCCATTTTATACTAGTCTGTTCCTAAAATTAAAATTATCTGAAGTTGTGACTCGGACAACATTAAAACGCGTAATTGGCGCTGGGAATCACAAATAGAAAATACACTTATATACAAATCACAGGTAAAGATGTTTTAAAGTGTGACAAAGGCACCATACGCTGTACTGCTGCATGTGTTGTTATCATATTCGGGAGACGAAGTATGATTAAAAGTTTCACCACCGACTAAAATATGCGGGAGAGGGTGTGTGTGAAAAGAGGGTGGGGGTGGTGTGTTTGTGGGTGAGAGGGTGTGTGCGTGTGTGTTTTATCTTCGGCCACCACTGTCTTACCTGCCCTTCTGTTCAGAATCTCGGTAGCTGCCCCGGTAACTAGTCAAACTCAATATTAACTATACGCTATCATAGATGGCAGAACCAGCCGACTAAGCATATCCAGCTTCGCAGGGGAGTGAGACAGGGGGATGTTATGTCTCCGAAACTGTTCACTCGAACACTGAAAAGTACGGGCATAAACATAAATGGCGAGTACATCTCACATCTACGATTCGCCGATGATATAGTCCATATGGCTGAATCGCTGCCGGAACTTGAGCGAATGCTGACCGATCTAGCTGACGCCTCTCAACGTGTCGGTCTCGGCATGGATATAAACAAAACTAAGGTAATTTTTAACGACCTCATTACCCCGGAACCAGCTGTCATTAACGGTGTACCTGTTGATGTTGTGCAGGAATATGTCTACCTCGGTAGACTGTGCAATAAGATAGGAACAATTTCGAGAGGGAAGCCGATAAGAGAATTCAGCTGGGATGGGCAGCATTTGGTAAACTTCTCTTTGTCCATACCACAGTGCCTAAAGATGAAAGTCTTCAATGCGTGCATCCTACCAGTCATGACCTACGGAGTCGAAACGTGGACACTCACGGTGAGATTGGTTCATAAGTTTAAGGTCGCTATGTATGGAAAGAGCTATGCACGGTGTTTCTCTTATGGACAAGATTCGTAACGAAGTAATCCGACAGAGAACCACAATTACCGACATAGCTCAAAGAATTAGCAAGCTGAAGTGGCAATGGGCTGGTCATATCTCTCGAAGAACCGACAACCGTTGGGGTAAACGAGTTCTAGAGTGGAGACCGTGCTTAGGCAAACGTAGCGTAGGGCACCGTCCGGCCAGGTGGAGTGACAACTTACCCAAAGATTATGGAATACGCTGAATGTTTTTAAAAAAAACATTAAGATAAATCAGGTGTGACAGTGCCAGACTGCCAGTACCATAGACAACTGCATTATACTCAGAGCCAATAAGCGTAATTCAATCTCCTTGGCCAATACAGATCAGAGGCCAGCACATATTCAAATAAACAGATAACATGTAATACTATTATCTAAACGTGACATTGACGAAATTGTGGCAAACCCGCACAAGCCATTTTAAAAAAGAAGTTGAAGTTAACATATCTAAGGGGAAAAATGTCCTTACTCTGTGAACAATACATACAAAATGCAGTAATAAGCTAAATGCAGCTATAGGTATAATCAAAGCACACAAGTTTATTAGGTACAGCGCAGCCATACCGCTAATTGCAACTATTAGAACTAATCAAAATTCGAACAAAAGGCATTAAGCCTATTAAAAGTAATCATCAAGCAAATTTCAAATTTTAACGAATCGAATTTGAATGGTACCTCAATTAAAAGGTGAGTAAAGTTTTTCAATCGAGAAGTTTTCTTATCTATTAGCTTCCACTGGCTGTCGTTCAGATGAAGAAACGCCACGATCGCATCCTTTATGCTCCAGTGCTCTTGGTCATTAAAAGTTTTATCTGGCACAAATGCACTGCCACCGTCTCTCACCGTCTCACCGTCTCAGTATGGACGGCATGTAGGCTCGGTTTACTAATGTATACTTCTATTTGAATCGGTCAAAAGTGGTTATTCATTTATTTCTTTACTAGCTTTCCCGCCCACGACTTCGTCCGCGCGGACTACTGATTATCGCGAAAAAAAGCACCCCATGTTCTTCCAAGATATTAAAAACCAAGGCAAAATTATGTATAGCACTAATGCTCTTCAAGTTTTTTTGACAGATTTGTTATTTCGTTTCCATAGCAACCGTTCCTTACAGCAAGTAATCAACATTTTTCCAGTTTTCCCGTGGAAACTTACATTTTCCAGGATAAAATGTATCCTTTGTTTTATTCTAGGGTATATGCTATCTCCATTCCAAATTTCATCAATCCGTACAACCATTATCTCGTGAAAGCTCCCCAAACAAACAAACAAACAGATAACGTTTCACTTTTATATATTGGTATGGATAGACAAGCAGCATGTATGCTGATGTGTCTACAGTGTTGAAAGTCACTTCACATCGATGTTCACTTTTGCAAAAATGATTTAGTTATTTTTAAAACTGTTCACAGCAACATCTTCTGGCAGTATGTTCTAATTATGGACTACTCTATTAGTGAGGAAGTGATGTTGTAGTTGTGGTGCTCAGAGTTCGAGTTATCTTAAATTGATGACTTATTGAAGGTCTTGAGTCATCTTTTTGCAAATTATACCTTGGAACCTGGAAGATTGTATTAGTGGGTAAATAATCTTGAAGGTTTCAAAGAGGTCACCGAGAGGAGTCTTTCTTCGTGAGGCGCAATTAATGGAGTCTTTTTTTCATAGGACTTACGATTCAGAGCCTGTAGTATCTGAGTTGCTTATTTGAATTTTGTTTGTATATCTTTATCGTTCCTATCATACGTACGTCATAACAAATCTTGCTATCATGGTTGATCTAAGAGTTTTAGTGATACCCTTAAAGTAAGTTTTGCGCTTGGGTAACGCTAATTATAATAGAATTCAATGGTATGCAGAAGAGTAAATACTAAACACTAATCATTAACTAAACCTTAAGTTGTATTTTAAATATGCCAGCATTTACCGGCTTAGAGCAATTGCTTCAGCAAGCGCCCTGCCAGCGCGCAGCAACCGAGTTGAAAGACACATTCATTCACAAGCACATCAGCTTTCAAACAGAAAAACCGTATCAAAATTGGTCCATTCGTTTGGGAGCTATGATACCATAGACAGACACACACATAAAGACACCCTAAGCTTTCGCACAGCCCTCTCATTTCGCGTTGGGGGTTAAAAATTACAGCAAAAACATGTGCTAGCTAGAAGTAGGCAGTCGCGCGTCAACAATAATTTTTTGAATGAAAAAAAATATATTCGTCGTGGCATGTCTTAGAATTGATCATTTCATGAAATGGTTTTATTTCATGACATGACCATATTGTTGAAACATCATAGTTTAATGACATTTAAATCCACGTATGGCCATAGATACCATAGGTGTTCAAACAGATAGATTTTCAAGGTTAAAGAAAAAAAAACACGAAGATAAAGGCGGGAGATTGCTACAATTCTATGATATCGCCACAACATATCGATGAAAACAAGAAGCGCGAAGGGAAAGCTGCAAAATATACTACAAGCAGGGTAAAACGTTAACGTTTCTTACTGTTTATATTACTAGGTCTTGCTGGAGTTTGTTGTACACGGAGTGCTTTCAAAGCGCAAAACCATTTTGAGATAACGCTCGAGAGTGTAGATGCAAAACCTATGCTGGTACATCTCTATCTAACTGTTTTTTCTGCGTTTAGTTTTCATATTTATCTGATTTAATGGGTTTTTAGCGTTGTTGTATTTGGAGTTACATGGTCGATTGAGGTGGAAGAAAAACAATATGTTATGAATTAGTATTATCATTAGAAACTGGATAGGTATACCATGTATTTTAAAGTTAGTGACAATGACAGTTTGAAATATTATAATTTGTGTTCAATTCATGTTGGTTATAATTGACCGAGCGAGCGAAGCGTCTCTACTTCGAGTTTAATCAATTTGCTTCCATGTATCAGTTTTTTGGTACTCCTCCACAGGTCGTATTTTACAACCGACCTGGATGAAACTTGGAACACAGGTTTTACGTCTTTATAGTTTTTTTTCGTCAGAGATTAGGGATATTTCGTCCAAAAAGTGGAAAAAGGGGCATTTTAGGGGCTATTAAATTTCTCCATCTCATGAGATCCAATTTCGATGGTTCTTTTTTTATTTGAAAGGTAGTAGCTTTATGTTAGTCTCACAAAAAAAATATGAAGATCTGATGAGGATCTTCGGCGTGATGAGCAGAATAGGTTCTCAAAGTGCAGTAAATTGCTAATTTTTCAATATCTAGCAGTGGAATCGGCCCTTTAACTGCTAGGTAGGGATTGATGGAGCTCCTGGGTTATTAATGTTAGTTTTATAACAAGGTCACTTAATGGCTCTACTGTCCACTGCTAGGTTGTTGGTAAAATGTTTGTGCTTGCAAGGTCTACTGTTCGCAGACTACTAGTTTTAAATATTATACTAATTCATCTAGCGCCTGTTTGACTTCAAGGAACTTAAGTCAGAAACTGAATTAACTAAAATTTTATATGAGCTTGACGAAAAAAAAACATCTAAAAGTTCACAGAGTGGATTTCAATTTAATACTCTGTGTATTCAAAAGGAGACTTGTCGAGTGACAAGTCTCCTTTTGAATACATTGACTGTATAAAAGCAAATGATTCGACGAGCCATTTTCCACTGGCAAGGCACCTATTGAGCTCTCACAATACTGCCTGTCGTTGGACGGAACTCCATTGTAATATTCGGAAGCCATTATTGACATTTCAAAGGGCTATTAAAATATTTTTTATTGAAAATCGTTTACGAACATTTTTCGGGCGCAAAGCTATAATTCATCGGTGTACCACACGAAAATGTTGTTAAAAGAATTATGACAAAAGATGATAGAATGTATTCAAAAGAAAATTATTAGAGGTTTTGGTGTGATAATATTGATTTATTTTTTCTTAATAGATTTTTAATGGATAACTGATTATCAAACTGAGGTATTAGGCAGATATCTAAACGGAACCTCAAAGGGAAAGATATGGGAGCTTTTCAAACGATGAAAATAATTACATGATCTTTGTTTTGAGACCTATTTTGTAGATCTATATCTCAGTATCCTTCAAATTGTGGACTTATTTATTACCATTTAGGTATTAAACAAAATATACCATAATTAATTATCATAATTTTCTCCTGGGACCTCAAAATAATATCTCACCTCAGCGTATCTAAAGCCAAGAACCAAAACCATAAAGCAAAGCCTCAAATCCGGTAAGGTATTTCCCGGCGTTCCTTAACCTCGTCAATTTATTCGTAAAATCTGAAATACGGCGTTTCATGTATGAAATTGCGAAGAAATTGCACTATAATTTCCACTTAAGCCTCTTACACTGTGCCCTACGTAGATGGCATGCCTACGTGAGCACTTAAGTAAAATTAGTCACACTGGTCCACACCTCACGGACGGGAAACGCTTATAAAATAACCTTTAGTAGCCATTTTGGGGGTTTTGGTGAGGATCAGAACATAATTCAGTAAGATTGATTTATTAATGCTCTATAGCAGCACTGGTACCTTCAGTTTTCACTTGCTTGGAGCCTAAAAAAATGTATAATCATATCCCTAAGCCTAAGCCTTATATTCTATCCTTGTCGTAACCTAAAGGATTAGTCTGATATAACTACAAGCGATTTATAGTTATGATTTAAAATTATAAACTGTTTTAGTTGGATTATATAATGAGCAGAGTTCAAACAATCAAATACCCTAAATGTGAATTAAATTATGTTTAAGTAATCACACTAATATTATAAATGCAAAAGTTTGCATGTTTGTGTGTGTGTGTTTGTGTGTGGTGTGTGTGTGTGTGTGTGTGTGTGTGTGTGTGTGTGTGTGTGTGTGTGTGTTTGTTGCTCCTTCACGCTCGAATGGCTGGACGGATTTAGTTAAAATTGGGTACCAGGATAGCTTATATCCTGGATTAACACATAGGCTACTTTTTATCTCGAAATAGGAGAAAAATATATTATCGTTTTCTATAAAACTTGAAAAAAAAAACGAAAAAAAAATGAAAAATAATATTTCAAGTACCAGGAGAGCATAAGCACTTAAGAAGATGGAGATATAAAATTGACAAATAATGTTATTAAAAGTGAGTATACTTAGCTCCCAATGAACATTAAATGGTGTGGTTATATTAAAATAAGTATTTCTGAGTACCAGGAGAACAGAAACACTTAAGATGTTGGAGACATAATGTTGAAATATAAAGTTATTTAAAGTGAGTATTCCTCCCCATGAAGATTAAATGGTGTGATTAAATTAAAAAAGTTTTTCTAAGTACCAGGAGAAAAGAAACACCTGAAGTTGAATATATGACATTGACAAATAAAGCTATTAAAAGAGAGTATACCTCCCCATGAACATTAAATAGTGTTATTATATTTTAAAGTACCAGGAGAGCAGAAACCCTAAGAAGTTGGAGATATGACATTGACAAATAAGGTTAATTAATAAAAGTGAGTTTACGTCCCCATGAACATTAAATAGTATAATTATATTTTATAAATGTATTTCTAAGTACCAGGAGAGCATAACACTTAAGAAGTTGGATATACACAATTGACAAATAAAGTTATTAAAAGTGAGTATACCTCCCCATGAACATTAAATGGTGGATTATACTTAGAAAAGTATTGCTAAGTACCAGGAGAACAGAATCACTTAGGATGTTGGAGATGTAACAGTAAAAAATAAAGTTATTAAAAGTGAGTATACCTCCCCATGAACATTAAATGATGTGATTATATTTAACTAAAGTATTTCTAAGTACCAGGAGAGCAGAAACACTTAATAAGTTGGAGATACAAAAGAGTCAAATAGTGTGTTATTAAAAGTGGTTATACCTCCCCATGAACATTAAATGGTGTGATCATATTTAAAAAAAGTATTTCTAAGTAGTACAAAGATAGTAGAAACACATAAGAAGTTGAAGATATGACATTGACAAATAAAGTTATTTAAAGTGAGTTTACCTCCCCATGAATATTAAATGGTGTAATTATTATATTAAAAAAAGCATTTCTATGTACAAGGAGGGTAGAAACACCTGAAGTTGGAGATATGACATTGCCAAATAAAGTTATTAAAATTGAGAATACCTCCCCATGAACATTAAATAAGTAGTGTGATTGTATTTAAAAAATGTATTTTTAGAAATACATTTTTTAAATACAATAATACTTACTTTTTTTAATACTTAGGTACTAGGAGAGCAGAAAAACTTAAAAAATTGGAGATACAAAATTGACAATTATAGTTATTAAAAGTGAGTATACTTATCTCCCCATGAACATGAAATGGTGTGATTATATTTAAAAAAAAAAACTAATAACCAGGCGAGCAGAAACATTTAAGAATTTGGATATATAACATCTATATATATATATATAACAGAAATTAGTTACTTACACTATTTATAACTCAAGAACTGCTGGGCAGAATTTTATTATCTTTGATTTTTTGAATTTGCATCCGTCCCGAATAGATAATAAATATAGATGAAAAAAGGAGGGAATTTTTAAGATTAATTTTCTAAACTTGTGGGAGTGGCAAAGTTTGACCGCAGGCGAAGCTGCGGGGCGCAGCTAGTGTTGATATATTTTAAGGATATGTTATAATTTTCTAAAGGAAAAGGTTGGATCCCGTATGGGACTCGAACTTACATCATCCGTGGCTCTGCACGGCACTTGAATTTACCAATTCGGCCACCATAACTAATATCCACCGCTATCAAATTTTTTTTCCAGTTTCTGTTACGGGGTCGGTAATGTGACCCAAACGTGACATGTCACTTGATCCAAATTATTCCTTTATAAAATTATTATATAGATAAATGTTCTCGCAAAGCAGCCGTTATGCTAAAGAAATACACAACAAAAATGCAGGGTAGATGTTTTCGCATTATAGGCACTATTTGGATATTTGACATACATAGAAAATTTAAAAAAATATATGTATCAACAGTAAAAAACACGTACGAAATTTTAAAGATTTGGCACATATAACTGAAATTGTAAAATATCCTTTCATTCTTGAAAATCATTAATCCCAGATACGAAATTAGTGTCGCAGGTCACAGTATTATAAATATTGTTGAGTACTTTCAACTGACGCAAAGACTAGACCGTACAATGATTGGACGCCTGTCCTATTGTCACTGATGACACGTCCAGGCTGCAACAACTAAGCTACGAGCAAACTATTGTTTACCTTGACGGCTCTTTGATCCGAGTCTATCGCTTTAAGTCTCTAATGAACGAGTTTACTGAACACACAGAATGGATGACAAGGTCCAGGCTGCAAGTTATAGGTTGTTCGTTCGGAAGTGGTCTAGCACGCTAGAGAGCCCCAATGAATTGCTTTTTTTTTTCGAAATACTCTCTACGTTTATTACCTTTTAATGTAATCAAATTTATTTATTTGACTCAGACCACGCAACATATTCACTTAACAAAATGACTCATACTTTTAATCAGAAAAAGTTACCTTTGTTGCAAAGTTACAAAAGAAGGGCAGCCTTTGTTGAAACAATTTAATCTTTAAACGAATTTATCGAAAAATTGCGCAGAATTTTTGTCATACGCTACGGTGTATGCGGGTTTGTCAACTTGCTAGTAAAATTATTTTGTGGCTATTCAGTACAAGTTATGAAGCGTTCGAACGAAAAAAATATTTTGAGACAAATTTATAGGGTTCAATATTCAGTAGAGCGTATAAAGTTACTGTTGCTTCAGCTTTTTTGGAATCGGTATAGTAAGTGGATATTTACAATGTACCACTGCGATAAATTTTCCAGTTGGGCTTAATAAGTTCTTCAAAACTTCTAAAATTATAAGTTTTGGAAACAGATAGTTCTCAGATCGAGAGTCAAGTGATTAGTAATTTAGCAAAGAATGGTGCCCTTTAAATTGAGAGAACTGTTTGCACAAAGGCAGTTATATATCTATAGTAATGATGTCCTATTTGCCCAAACAGACTTTTGCAGACGAAGCTTATCACTACAATTAATCATTTGCGATCAATAAATATTGGACATAATATTTGCAAAAAAAACAAACAAATAATTAATTGTAATTATTTGTATCTTATTATTTTTTTGTGATTGTTGAATAAATGAATTTTCTTTCTTTCTTTCTTCCAACAAAGGAACATAAAAAAAGATTATTATTATTTAGACCCAGTTTAGTTGTTTCTCTCAACTGTTCTAGTTTTTCCTGTGGCAAATCGCAAAAAAATAATGGAACTGGAAAGACTAGCAACAAGATATTATAAGTTCAAAAACTAAAACCCAACTACTGTTGGGTAAGATATAGCCTAGATGACACTCTTGCAATGAAGACGAATCGATTGATACCTCGCTTGTCGAAATCGGAAAAAGTTTTTTAGTTAGAACACTTATGTGTGAATGACTACGATGAAGCAAAAGAAAGGTAATCCCTTCATTTGCTTTGCCGTAGTCGTGTAGAAGAAATAGCTTATGTCACTCTACACCTGAAGACCTTAGTATAAATTTAAATATTTTAACAATTTTTAACTATTTTTTCTAATTTTGTCAAGCGAGTTAGTCTTCAGCAAATATTTTGAATTACGTATACGTAAGACCATAGGGTCGACGCTAAGTTAGAACATTCAAATATATGCATACATAGATTATTAAACTCATTACTCTTCCTTTGCTTTGCCGCAGTCGGGTAAAAAGGGTTTCACAAAAGATGTGAACTGAACTAAATCTAATGCACTTTTTTACTATTAAAAATCGGATCCATGTTTACTAAAATGTTTACTTAGTTAATTTTATCTACCTGTTAACTGCTAATGCAATTTCGTACTTACGTCTGTCTTAATACTATCTAAGCCTATACTTACCCTGACCCAAAAACTCGACGCACTACTTAAGGCGATAAACAACAGAAAAAGAGATTTCTTTCTCCCGTTGCAACTCGCTCCGCAGTTCAAATGGCAAAGTTTTGGTTTGAGACAAGCCGACCTAAGTGCACTTTGTCACTTAAATTGGAAAATATTGTTCCGAGGGAAATACTCGAGTAACGGTTTCAGACTTGATGTCGTTACGGTTTAAGAGACCATACGTTTTGTAGTTTGTATAATCTGTAAAATTAGAGGTATGGTAAATCAAAGTTGTGTATTGTAAATACAAATACAAAAGACCACTTGATATTATATTATGAAACTAGTTCTGCCCGGAGTGGTTATTTCTCTGGGTTAAATAAAAGAACCCTATGTGTTATTCCAGGACCTAATAAACAAATATATTTGTACCAAATTAGATAAAATTCCTTCAATCCTAGCCGTCAAAACGTTTTTCAACAGTTGCTCGGCTTCTACTCATTGGATTGAGATGATATGATTTACATCAAATTTTAAGTCAAAACCTAAGATATCCAACAGTGAAAACCACATTTCATTTCAGCAAGAGAGAAACAAAACAATAATTAAAATGTAAGACATTGAGGCCATTTTTTAAACTATCTTTTTTTGAAGACTTTTGTACTTATTGCTTTATTATAAGTATTAATAGATGGTTAATATGTACACATTTCTAAAAACTATTAGGATGATGGAAAACGATAGCGATGAAAATTATCCTATATGTTATTCCAAGACATAAAGTATCTAAATAATATCAAATTCATCAAATTCCGTTCAGTCGCTTCAGCGCTCGTGGTAATAAACATAAATAATAATAAACTTTCTCATTTATAATAAAACGTATGAATTTATTTCAAAAACAACACATTATCAGGCATTGTACTACAGCGAAATGCCATACGAGCAATGAATTCTGCCGAAATGTCACGGAGCAGACAGACGGCTCTTAAAAAATGACCTTTTATCCTTTATGGAATTACTCTCACGTTACGAGCTTTTACAGATTACTGAACTTATAAACTCACATTACTTAATATAACGCTGATATTAAATTTCAATTGGATTTCACCGTAGAATTGTCATATGCCTAAATGCACTACCATATTATGAACATGTAGGTACAAAATTAAGTTTTAACCTTATAAAGGATTAGGGCATAAAATATGTGTGTGTGTGTGTGGGTAGGTATTATAAAAGCAAATAAAATTAAAATATTATTGAAAAAATAGTGATACAAATTAAGTTGGACTTAATTTGACGACCGGTTCGCCGAATGGCTAGTGACCCTGACCAGTCAACCAACGGTCGCTGGTTCGAATCCCGCTAAGTGCAATCATTTGTGTGATGAGCAGAAATGTTTGTTTCCGAGTCAAGGATGTAATATTCGTATCTATTATATTTATCCGTTATCTAGTGCCCATAGTACATGGTATCCTAGTTTAGGGCTAGGTAATTGGTGTGATTTGTTCCGAACATATTTAATTCTTATATATTTAATTTTTTGTCATAACATCAGTGCCTACTTGTGCTGTCCATTTTAATTTTGTGAAACGTTATTCCACTCGTATTTATGTACGACAGGAATCGAGATATATATATAGGAATTAGTATAACAATATTATCATTGTCATTATCAGCCTGTATCAGTCCTTGTCCCTACATGGTCTTCTCACAGAGCACGCCTGATCTTCGGCTATTTCTTTCCAACAGCTGCCAAAAGTGTCAGCCCCCTTATTTATATCGTCACTTCACTTCCAGCCTCTTCGCAGGTCGTCACTACACTACGTTTGCTAAGACGCGGTCTTCACTCAAGAACACGTCTACGCCAACACGGATCTAGTATACATACATACGAGCAATACGTAAATATATATATATATATATATATATATATATAAATATAAAAAAAAGGAACAAAATAGAAAATATGTAGCTTACTTCCGCCAAAATTGTTAGTCAGACAAAGTCAAAACAAAGCAAAGTAACGCCTGATTCTATCAACTATATATATATATATATTATATATATATATACACGCACAACTAAATTAATAAAGAAGATATTACAACTGTGTCTCTATTTACCGCACCGTGGTAAGCAGAAACAAAACCAATCTCGCAGCATATATTGTTTGTTTGCAATTTGTAAAACTAACACAGAAACAGCTTAATTGGGAAGTAAGGAGCGGATTCTGATATTGGAATTAGTTTGATAATGAAAGGAACTCTGCGCTCGTAAGGACTACATAGACATTTGGATAGAAAATTATCGCATATACGACATGATTTCTATGATACTCCGTAACAAATGTTTGGCATAGAGATTATGTCGTAAACGCAAAAATTACCTCCCTAAAGTGCCATATATATTGTACGTAGACCAATTCCATAACAAATAGACATAATCTGTGTTTTTATTATTTTTAAAGTCATTTACTATATGAAATTCTCTCGGCACAGAAAAGTGCTTTCTAATGTTGGCATTCAATCGTTGTGACAGGGTAACTTGTGATTTTTATGTAACAAAAATATGGCGTACTGTGGCTGCAATCATTATTTTTACAAAATTGGTATACTTGTGATAATATATCGATAGTTTCTAGAAGATGCCACAAGCAAATTATATTCTTTTACAAAATACGTAACATGTCTTTTGAAGTTGAAATATATACATAAAATATAAATAACATCTAGTGCAAGAACAAAGGGAACAGGGAACATAAAGTTTTACCCTCTACAACGTTCTTACACTGTAACTTTGTACACTTTGTAATGTATTTAGCACGACGGCATCAGTAATTTGGTCTATGCATAGTTAATGTACCCCACTTTCGTTCGGTCGTGTAATACGTATGAGTAATTTTCTGAAAAGGCAAACTGATCCCCTGGGTTTCCGCTTTTTAGAACATTGTTTTCAATTTTTGTGGTTTTTAAGGAATATTTTTGTGTGTATTGCTTATACCGTACCGTACCGTAAGTAGTACAAAGATAGTAGAAACACATAAGAAGTTGAAGATATGACATTGACAAATAAAGTTATTTAAAGTGAGTTTACCTCCCCATGAATATTAAATGGTGTAATTATTATATTAAAAAAAGCATTTCTATGTACAAGGAGGGTAGAAACACCTGAAGTTGGAGATATGACATTGCCAAATAAAGTTATTAAAATTGAGAATACCTCCCCATGAACATTAAATAAGTAGTGTGATTGTATTTAAAAAATGTATTTTTAGAAATACATTTTTTAAATACAATAATACTTACTTTTTTTAATACTTAGGTACTAGGAGAGCAGAAAAACTTAAAAAATTGGAGATACAAAATTGACAATTATAGTTATTAAAAGTGAGTATACTTATCTCCCCATGAACATGAAATGGTGTGATTATATTTAAAAAAAAAAACTAATAACCAGGCGAGCAGAAACATTTAAGAATTTGGATATATAACATCTATATATATATATATAACAGAAATTAGTTACTTACACTATTTATAACTCAAGAACTGCTGGGCAGAATTTTATTATCTTTGATTTTTTGAATTTGCATCCGTCCCGAATAGATAATAAATATAGATGAAAAAAGGAGGGAATTTTTAAGATTAATTTTCTAAACTTGTGGGAGTGGCAAAGTTTGACCGCAGGCGAAGCTGCGGGGCGCAGCTAGTGTTGATATATTTTAAGGATATGTTATAATTTTCTAAAGGAAAAGGTTGGATCCCGTATGGGACTCGAACTTACATCATCCGTGGCTCTGCACGGCACTTGAATTTACCAATTCGGCCACCATAACTAATATCCACCGCTATCAAATTTTTTTTCCAGTTTCTGTTACGGGGTCGGTAATGTGACCCAAACGTGACATGTCACTTGATCCAAATTATTCCTTTATAAAATTATTATATAGATAAATGTTCTCGCAAAGCAGCCGTTATGCTAAAGAAATACACAACAAAAATGCAGGGTAGATGTTTTCGCATTATAGGCACTATTTGGATATTTGACATACATAGAAAATTTAAAAAAATATATGTATCAACAGTAAAAAACACGTACGAAATTTTAAAGATTTGGCACATATAACTGAAATTGTAAAATATCCTTTCATTCTTGAAAATCATTAATCCCAGATACGAAATTAGTGTCGCAGGTCACAGTATTATAAATATTGTTGAGTACTTTCAACTGACGCAAAGACTAGACCGTACAATGATTGGACGCCTGTCCTATTGTCACTGATGACACGTCCAGGCTGCAACAACTAAGCTACGAGCAAACTATTGTTTACCTTGACGGCTCTTTGATCCGAGTCTATCGCTTTAAGTCTCTAATGAACGAGTTTACTGAACACACAGAATGGATGACAAGGTCCAGGCTGCAAGTTATAGGTTGTTCGTTCGGAAGTGGTCTAGCACGCTAGAGAGCCCCAATGAATTGCTTTTTTTTTTCGAAATACTCTCTACGTTTATTACCTTTTAATGTAATCAAATTTATTTATTTGACTCAGACCACGCAACATATTCACTTAACAAAATGACTCATAATTTTAATCAGAAAAAGTTACCTTTGTTGCAAAGTTACAAAAGAAGGGCAGCCTTTGTTGAAACAATTTAATCTTTAAACGAATTTATCGAAAAATTGCGCAGAATTTTTGTCATACGCTACGGTGTATGCGGGTTTGTCAACTTGCTAGTAAAATTATTTTGTGGCTATTCAGTACAAGTTATGAAGCGTTCGAACGAAAAAAATATTTTGAGACAAATTTATAGGGTTCAATATTCAGTAGAGCGTATAAAGTTACTGTTGCTTCAGCTTTTTTGGAATCGGTATAGTAAGTGGATATTTACAATGTACCACTGCGATAAATTTTCCAGTTGGGCTTAATAAGTTCTTCAAAACTTCTAAAATTATAAGTTTTGGAAACAGATAGTTCTCAGATCGAGAGTCAAGTGATTAGTAATTTAGCAAAGAATGGTGCCCTTTAAATTGAGAGAACTGTTTGCACAAAGGCAGTTATATATCTATAGTAATGATGTCCTATTTGCCCAAACAGACTTTTGCAGACGAAGCTTATCACTACAATTAATCATTTGCGATCAATAAATATTGGACATAATATTTGCAAAAAAAACAAACAAATAATTAATTGTAATTATTTGTATCTTATTATTTTTTTGTGATTGTTGAATAAATGAATTTTCTTTCTTTCTTTCTTCCAACAAAGGAACATAAAAAAAGATTATAATTATTTAGACCCAGTTTAGTTGTTTCTCTCAACTGTTCTAGTTTTTCCTGTGGCAAATCGCAAAAAAATAATGGAACTGGAAAGACTAGCAACAAGATATTATAAGTTCAAAAACTAAAACCCAACTACTGTTGGGTAAGATATAGCCTAGATGACACTCTTGCAATGAAGACGAATCGATTGATACCTCGCTTGTCGAAATCGGAAAAAGTTTTTTAGTTAGAACACTTATGTGTGAATGACTACGATGAAGCAAAAGAAAGGTAATCCCTTCATTTGCTTTGCCGTAGTCGTGTAGAAGAAATAGCTTATGTCACTCTACACCTGAAGACCTTAGTATAAATTTAAATATTTTAACAATTTTTAACTATTTTTTCTAATTTTGTCAAGCGAGTTAGTCTTCAGCAAATATTTTGAATTACGTATACGTAAGACCATAGGGTCGACGCTAAGTTAGAACATTCAAATATATGCATACATAGATTATTAAACTCATTACTCTTCCTTTGCTTTGCCGCAGTCGGGTAAAAAGGGTTTCACAAAAGATGTGAACTGAACTAAATCTAATGCACTTTTTTACTATTAAAAATCGGATCCATGTTTACTAAAATGTTTACTTAGTTAATTTTATCTACCTGTTAACTGCTAATGCAATTTCGTACTTACGTCTGTCTTAATACTATCTAAGCCTATACTTACCCTGACCCAAAAACTCGACGCACTACTTAAGGCGATAAACAACAGAAAAAGAGATTTCTTTCTCCCGTTGCAACTCGCTCCGCAGTTCAAATGGCAAAGTTTTGGTTTGAGACAAGCCGACCTAAGTGCACTTTGTCACTTAAATTGGAAAATATTGTTCCGAGGGAAATACTCGAGTAACGGTTTCAGACTTGATGTCGTTACGGTTTAAGAGACCATACGTTTTGTAGTTTGTATAATCTGTAAAATTAGAGGTATGGTAAATCAAAGTTGTGTATTGTAAATACAAATACAAAAGACCACTTGATATTATATTATGAAACTAGTTCTGCCCGGAGTGGTTATTTCTCTGGGTTAAATAAAAGAACCCTATGTGTTATTCCAGGACCTAATAAACAAATATATTTGTACCAAATTAGATAAAATTCCTTCAATCCTAGCCGTCAAAACGTTTTTCAACAGTTGCTCGGCTTCTACTCATTGGATTGAGATGATATGATTTACATCAAATTTTAAGTCAAAACCTAAGATATCCAACAGTGAAAACCACATTTCATTTCAGCAAGAGAGAAACAAAACAATAATTAAAATGTAAGACATTGAGGCCATTTTTTAAACTATCTTTTTTTGAAGACTTTTGTACTTATTGCTTTATTATAAGTATTAATAGATGGTTAATATGTACACATTTCTAAAAACTATTAGGATGATGGAAAACGATAGCGATGAAAATTATCCTATATGTTATTCCAAGACATAAAGTATCTAAATAATATCAAATTCATCAAATTCCGTTCAGTCGCTTCAGCGCTCGTGGTAATAAACATAAATAATAATAAACTTTCTCATTTATAATAAAACGTATGAATTTATTTCAAAAACAACACATTATCAGGCATTGTACTACAGCGAAATGCCATACGAGCAATGAATTCTGCCGAAATGTCACGGAGCAGACAGACGGCTCTTAAAAAATGACCTTTTATCCTTTATGGAATTACTCTCACGTTACGAGCTTTTACAGATTACTGAACTTATAAACTCACATTACTTAATATAACGCTGATATTAAATTTCAATTGGATTTCACCGTAGAATTGTCATATGCCTAAATGCACTACCATATTATGAACATGTAGGTACAAAATTAAGTTTTAACCTTATAAAGGATTAGGGCATAAAATATGTGTGTGTGTGTGTGGGTAGGTATTATAAAAGCAAATAAAATTAAAATATTATTGAAAAAATAGTGATACAAATTAAGTTGGACTTAATTTGACGACCGGTTCGCCGAATGGCTAGTGACCCTGACCAGTCAACCAACGGTCGCTGGTTCGAATCCCGCTAAGTGCAATCATTTGTGTGATGAGCAGAAATGTTTGTTTCCGAGTCAAGGATGTAATATTCGTATCTATTATATTTATCCGTTATCTAGTGCCCATAGTACATGGTATCCTAGTTTAGGGCTAGGTAATTGGTGTGATTTGTTCCGAACATATTTAATTCTTATATATTTAATTTTTTGTCATAACATCAGTGCCTACTTGTGCTGTCCATTTTAATTTTGTGAAACGTTATTCCACTCGTATTTATGTACGACAGGAATCGAGATATATATATAGGAATTAGTATAACAATATTATCATTGTCATTATCAGCCTGTATCAGTCCTTGTCCCTACATGGTCTTCTCACAGAGCACGCCTGATCTTCGGCTATTTCTTTCCAACAGCTGCCAAAAGTGTCAGCCCCCTTATTTATATCGTCACTTCACTTCCAGCCTCTTCGCAGGTCGTCACTACACTACGTTTGCTAAGACGCGGTCTTCACTCAAGAACACGTCTACGCCAACACGGATCTAGTATACATACATACGAGCAATACGTAAATATATATATATATATATATATATATATATATATATATATATATATATAAATATAAAAAAAAGGAACAAAATAGAAAATATGTAGCTTACTTCCGCCAAAATTGTTAGTCAGACAAAGTCAAAACAAAGCAAAGTAACGCCTGATTCTATCAACTATATATATATATATATTATATATATATATACACGCACAACTAAATTAATAAAGAAGATATTACAACTGTGTCTCTATTTACCGCACCGTGGTAAGCAGAAACAAAACCAATCTCGCAGCATATATTGTTTGTTTGCAATTTGTAAAACTAACACAGAAACAGCTTAATTGGGAAGTAAGGAGCGGATTCTGATATTGGAATTAGTTTGATAATGAAAGGAACTCTGCGCTCGTAAGGACTACATAGACATTTGGATAGAAAATTATCGCATATACGACATGATTTCTATGATACTCCGTAACAAATGTTTGGCATAGAGATTATGTCGTAAACGCAAAAATTACCTCCCTAAAGTGCCATATATATTGTACGTAGACCAATTCCATAACAAATAGACATAATCTGTGTTTTTATTATTTTTAAAGTCATTTACTATATGAAATTCTCTCGGCACAGAAAAGTGCTTTCTAATGTTGGCATTCAATCGTTGTGACAGGGTAACTTGTGATTTTTATGTAACAAAAATATGGCGTACTGTGGCTGCAATCATTATTTTTACAAAATTGGTATACTTGTGATAATATATCGATAGTTTCTAGAAGATGCCACAAGCAAATTATATTCTTTTACAAAATACGTAACATGTCTTTTGAAGTTGAAATATATACATAAAATATAAATAACATCTAGTGCAAGAACAAAGGGAACAGGGAACATAAAGTTTTACCCTCTACAACGTTCTTACACTGTAACTTTGTACACTTTGTAATGTATTTAGCACGACGGCATCAGTAATTTGGTCTATGCATAGTTAATGTACCCCACTTTCGTTCGGTCGTGTAATACGTATGAGTAATTTTCTGAAAAGGCAAACTGATCCCCTGGGTTTCCGCTTTTTAGAACATTGTTTTCAATTTTTGTGGTTTTTAAGGAATATTTTTGTGTGTATTGCTTATACCGTACCGTACGCTTAATCCAATATAGAGAAAGATGATAAAAAAAAAACTTTTGAATGATGCAGGGTTTCCATAAAAACATGTTGCATTAATTTTGATAGGGTTTGCAAAATTAACAATTTCATAGTCTGCAAAATATAGAAAATGCCTGCTAACATCATCATCTTCCTACCCTTACCTACCTTAAGTTACTACCTTACCCTTATCCCACTATAATGTGGGGTTTGTACAACATGTACTTTTCTTCTATTTAGAGAAAAAGAAATACATAAAAAATAATGTGGATGGATTGTGATTGTGTTCTCTTACACAATCCATTCACACTATTTTGGGTCTTCCTTTACTAGAAAACACCTGCTAACATGATATTCATAAACTTCACCAAACAGACACACACTCAGACTCAGTTTCAGACAAAAAAAACAACGTTCCTATAAAAATTCAATAAATAGTAATGTAGAATAAATTTCTACATAATACAGTGCTTTATATAACAAAAAAAAACAATAACCCTTCCCGTAAAAAACTTCAATCTCATTGAGACAGTTTTCGGCAAAACAGATTCCGTTTACTTCTTCACCTAAAGTGCTCCCTAAACTGCAGAACCAATTTGATCAAGTTGAAACCGTTTCGGGCAAAGCAAGAAATGAGAGAGGCATTTAAAAAAAGGTCCTGGGCATTGTCCCCGATGCGAGGCGACGGTTAACCCGACGGCCCGCGAACACAAAGCCACTACAAAAGGTAAAATGGTCTTTCTCCTCCTAAACTATGCTGGTATTATGCTTTACTGCAGACGATACTCTACCTACGAGCATTGTTACTGCGTCTTATTACAGTATGCATAATAACATAACATTCATATCTGACACCGCGAGCGGTTCTGTTTATTAAAACCGAGTCGGAGTTTATGCCAACCTCTTTTGAATGTGTAATCGAGGTGCTTATTTGCTTTGCGTACGAGTACCTACGGAACGAACTCGTTTTGTGAAATAAATTCGTGTGGACAAATATTGATGTTGTGTTTTTAACTTTTAACAAGCTTTTAACATGTGGATGGAAGGTTAACCTTTTTACGAGTTTTTACGTTTGGGATGTATTTTTTCTATAGAAGAATTTAAGTAAGGTATGAGTACGTACTAGTCTATTTTTTATCTAGACTGAGTAAAATTATTGATCGTGATTGTGTTTGGTTCAGTTTTACCGTTTAAAAGATCGGAACATAAATATATCAATCTCAGTTTTATTTAAGGAATACATTAAATAAATTACTTACTATGGTATGTGGGCCATTCCAGCTGAATCCTGTTATCGGTTTCTCGAAATTGTTCCTACCCAACTGAATAATCTATCCGAGGTAAACATATTGCTGAACAGTTTCAAGGGGGACACATTTTATAACAATTGGTCCTGGGGCAATAAGGCTGTTAAACATTACTTTGGTTTTGTTGATGTTCATTTCGAAACCGATACGTCGAGAGGCGTCAGCAAGGTCAGTCAGCATTCGTTTGAGACCTTGCAGCGACTCAGCCATAAGGACAATATCATCGGTGAATCGTAAGTATCTGCCATTTCTCTTTACAACCGTTTCTTTCCAGTCCAGCGTCTTAAACATATCTTCCAGGGCGTTAGTGAACAGTGTCGGGGATATAAATTCCCCCTGTCTCACTCCCCCGGATATGTTTAGTCTGCTGGTAATGTGCTTCAACAAAATATTTGCGGCTTCATACAAGCGTCACATCACCTCGATGTATCGCCAGTCCACTTGGTATCGCTACAGGGACTCGAGCATAGCCCAGGTTTCGATAGAATTAAAGGCTTTCTCATAGTTTAAAAAAGCAGTACACGGGCTGGTTATAATTAGGGGTGGATGGTCTTATAACTACTAAAAACGAAACGTGGACACGCCGGTCAAACTAGTCCACAAATTTAAAGTCGCTCAGTGAGCTGTGGAGATAGCTATGCTTGGAGTTTCTCTCAAGGTCAAGATTCGTGATGAAGATAATATATTCGTGATTTGTGATGGAGAACCAAGGTATGACTGACATAGCTCTAAGGATAAGCAAGCTAAAGTGGAGTGGGCTGATCACATTTACAAAAGAACCGATAACCGTTGGGGTAGACGAGTTCTCGAGTGGAGACCACGTTTACGCAAACGTAGTGTAGGACGCCCTGTGGCCAGGTGGAGTGATGACCTGCGAAAAGCGGCTGCTAGAAAATGGATGAGGAGAGTTGAATAACGAGCTCAGTGGCGTGCATTAGGAGAGGCCTAGGTCCAACAGTGGATAATTATAGGCAAATAATGATGATGATGATACCTACTGAAATCTATTTATATGTAGCTCTCACCCAATCGCTATGATGGCCTATACTGTAGACCGATAGTGCACGGCTTAAAACAGTTCACTAAACTGAACTGAGTGAATGTAATTTCAGTTTACTCCGTTTCGTTTAAAATTATACTGTTGACCCGTGAGGCGATGTCGTACAAGAATGATGTCTTGATCACAATCGCCATTGGCTTTGTGGCGGTTACCACCATTTTCAAAAGCTTTCATTTTCGCAAAAACTCATGAATTGACATTATAAATAATACAGATGTAAATACTGAAATTGTGTTTTTTGTTTCTAATCATTCAAGACAAAATTTTTGCTAAGTTGGAAAAAAAATGTAGTAAATCGAATTATATTAAATTTTATCGAATTTTCGACCTCATTAAAGGCAGTCTAAGGAAAATAGTTAAACTGAAGATTAAGTATATCTATTACAGGTTTATATTGCAAAAAAAAAGTACTTATACTTTTAGTGTAGTTATAATCTGATTTCTTGTACTTCATTTATGGTTCTTGGAAAATATTTTGGTGTGATTTTTTTCTGTCCACTTTGTGGAGCCTTGCCTTATATCAGAATTAAAAAACAGACCCGATTTTCCCGGAGTTCTTTCTGGTTTCGCCTACGCTCTGAAATCTAAAAATAACTGTCACTTTTCATCTCTTTGCCATTTTCATTGTACACCTCCGCTTTTGTGGGAATCATAAGCGTTTTAATATATTCACCTTATTTATTTATACCTTAAAATTCGTTATACCTTCCACGTTACTTCACTTAATGTTTTCAACAAGGCAAAACCAAAAATGGATTGTGAAAAAATTATGTTTCATTTATGTTTCAAATTATTATTTATGTTTATATTGATAAACACTGTAAACATACAAAATATGGAATCTGCCTGAAATAAACATTTATAATTTTAATTTAACTACCTATTTACAGACTAATTGTTCAGAAACATATGCCCAAGATTAAAAATACTATAGGAAATAAACATAATGTAGCAAATATAACCGTTTTCAGTTATGAAAATTGTTCATGTCTGGCATATGAAATGGAAAACTCAAACTTATGATTTCGTAACGTAAACCACTCCGTCCGTCTGTCAGTGCAGAATATCGAATGCTGTCAGTCTATCTTTTTAAAGCCTTTTCACGAGTATACAAATAAAATTTTTGAAATATTTTTTACTTGTTTTAGATTTTTAATTATTATTATCTGTTTCTGCAGCTAAGCAGTTTGATTTGGAGAAGTTTTTTAACGAAATCAGTAAGTTAGAGTACGGCATTGTATATCGTATGAGAAACGTAACTTCTCACGTAAGTTACATAGTTAACATTATATTTTCAACAAAATAGAGCATTTTATTGCTCAAAAGTAACACAACACACACGTTAGTTTTCTAACTGGAACACGTGAAAATAAGAAGCTATACATCTTCGTGCCGCGTGCTCGTGATTTTGACGGATTGCTTTCAAGGAATGAATTCATCAAATCAAACTGGCGGTTCATAGTAACTGTTCATTTTCACTCTTGAAATATTTAACAAGCATGAAATACTTTCAACTGCATATTACATGTAACTGACAGGATAGTTTAACTGATAGTCTTAGTCAAGGTTTTCATGCAACTGCAATGGTGAATGTTTACCAATTTGTTACATAGATTGTTCTGCAGTCAAGTTTTATGGCTTTCACCCGCACTCTGTGGGTCGTAGCATTTGCCAACTTTTACTGTTTACTGTCTTACTACACATTTTATAGTTAAAATGAAATCATCCATGTAATTTTACAGTTAGTTTACCAACTGATCAAACTGAACTTGAAAATAGCAAACAGTTTCTTGAGTTTGCAATCACTATTGTTAATGTTCCTGATGCTGGTAATGTATATAGTATATTTTTCATTCAGTATAGGGTATATTACCACTATATCTATATCTATCTATCTATACTTATAATAAAGCAATAGGAACGAAATAGTCTGTACAAATAAGATAATTTAAAAAAAATGTCTAGAGTAATTAAAAAAGCTACAGAAGAAGTTTTTTTAAATCCTGTCTGTCTGTTTGTCTGGTTGTTTGTATTTTTTGTCTGTATGTTTGTTCGCGCATTACGTAAAAACTATTGGACCGATTACGAGCAGTTTTTACAGTTGGAATAGGTTTTGACTTAAAAACTAGGGTACTTGGTATGTCAATACAATGAATAGAAGCCGAGCAATCGATAAAAACTTTTACCAGCTTATCGAATTTTGAAGAAATGTAGTATTATAGTACTTTCGAAGTACTTTTGGTCCTGGAATTACAGGTATGGGCTACTTTTTAATGAAATGACCACGCGGGCAAAGCCGCGAATATAGCTAGTCAATAATATATTCGAAATGTGATAGTAATATATTCTGCATTTTGAACACGTCCATTTATGTAGAGTTCAATGTACATATCGTAATATACATTCGCGTGGATTTTAATAAAACCGATATGTACATACAAGCAGAATCCCAGCTTTTAGTTTGGCAAACAATTTGAAGTTTGTCTTGGAGCTTCAGCCCTCAATAGACGCCAGTGTATTGGAAACTATGGGTATTCTAGGCAAAATGGAATGATAATGTAGGTTGCAATCTAAGCACTGATGCAAAATTGTTTGCATAAAAGATTATAAATCCTATGTGATCAAATTTTGTATAGCAAAATATAAACTATTAAGAATTTGGTGCTTTTCAAAGATCATGTTAAAAGTCATGTATATTTTCCTGTTCGATGAAACTTAAACCATATAAACACAATAATAATTAACATAATCTAAATTTAATATTATCTATCAACTAAATATATTAGAATCTATATGATAACATGTTTCTAGCCAAAGAGAAATAGACAATAGTATATTATGCAATTATTGAATAAAAGACTGATGTAAGGCGAGGGCCATGATTCAAGTGTTAGAATCCTGAAATCCGTTTTATTCAAGAGTTGCATACCATGATTACGAGAAAAAGAAAGATTTAAGTGAAATAACTAGCTTAAAAGCTAAAATAATACACCTGCCCTGCCAAAAAAGAGCTTTTGCCAATAATTTGTATACTGTTGGAATGTGCTTATCAAGGCCTTCAATTTGATATCCATATTGTAAAACTCGAAGTATTTTTTTTTAATTTGAAAATTTATCCATACTGCCGCCATATTGAATGTTTTCAAAAAAACGTATTATTATTACCTATGTTACTTGGGGGGATTCTAACGATATTCCATACGATTAAATTTGTTCAGGCATTTAAAAGTTATGGTGGATTATAGAAACTCACATACATACTCGTACCTACTTACATGAATGCTAAAAACAATAGACTCAGTTGGGCAGTTGTGTAAACAGATATTTAATGAAGAAAAAAGGAAGATTAAATTAAATAAAATCTACATTTAAATTTAAACAATTAGTAAAATTAGGAGTAATTTTCTTATTATTATTATTATTTTGTGAAGTGATATTTATTTCCTGTCGATGGTCAGAACTTTCTGCTGGTGGAAACTCTAGGGCGTCTTTGAACGTTGAAGGGCGTGGAGTCCATGGGTCTTCAGGTTTCTTTAGGTTAATGCTGCTTGCTATCTTGAATGCATTATCAATGATTTATTATTAAGTAACACTAAACTTCGTGTTTGTACAACTTACAGTATTCAAAATAGCGCCAATTTACTAATGACAGCAAAAACACAAAACTGTTTTTATTCTCATGATAAAATCCTTGTCGGAAATGACGACCAATCAAATCTCGAGGAGTTATTTGCACAAGGAGTTTGTATCGAGTATTTTTTGCACAAGGAGATTATATAGCATTTAGATGGAGGTCGAATATATTGGTGTGTTCTAAATTCAAACACCAAAATAGTGATTAAAAGTGCTTTTTATTCACTGTTTTCAGTGAATAAAATAAGCTTTTTAGAGGGGGAATGGTTTAAAATAAGCTTTTTAGAGGGGGAATGGATTAAAATATTTTTTTAAAATACTTATGTTAAATAACTACGCTATAATGAGATATAGTGGAACACAAAAAACTGACACGATTCATATTACCACCCTCATAAATTTTCGATAATTTCCTTAAAAACTCAAATAATGTCATGGACCACACGACTAACCTACCGAGCTATCAGCCAGTCCAAAATGACGTGCGCGCTCTAACTTGTTATAAATAGGTCAGCCATTAAATCGTTTATTAACTGTAATAATGCTCAGTGGCACAGAGTTAATTTGTTTTGAACGCGGAAAATTGGAACTTACCTGCCGTGCGGTACAATGTCATTTTGACCCATTGAAAACACAGTCTGATGTTGTTGTTTTTGATTGAGTTGTGGAACAAACATGTGGGTTGGCTTATTTTTAAAATAAGTACGCTTTGAATGTGAATCGATATCAGAACCTATTTATTTTCTGTGTTGCGGGACCGTCGTATAATGATTTCCTAAAATTTGAGAATTATTTATTCTGAAAATTCTGTTTCCTGATCACATACACACGTACTAGCTCGCCAAGTCAGTGGTATTCCCGGCAAGATGTGGTAGGGGTGCTGATATGCAACTAATTTAAGCCCCCAAATGTATGGCCGAAAGGTAATAGTTTAATGGAATTTAAAGTTTTCCTATTTTTGGGAAAACACCCAATTTTGAGCATATGTAACTAAATAAAAAAAAAAGTGAAATTGAATGTCATAGAAGTTTTTTTTTGTTGGTGACTTTATATGTAAGCTTAAAGAGCAATAAAATATCCAAAAACATTTACACTATTAACTTTTTTTTGTGATATATATTAAATTACTTGTAAAAAACATCACTTAGTTTCAAAAATAACAACAAGCAGCAAATGTAGATTAAAAAACATATCTAAAAACACGTATTTTTTTACTTTCATAACTGGGTGTCAGGGTTCACAATCAACATCCTACGTGGCCCAAGCCAACCTCACCTGCCCGTGGTGCACCCTGCTGACAAACCAACGAGGCTCTGGCGACCTTCACATACGCACTTTACCAGCGTGGCGGGTTACGGTCCAAACCTCCGTATTAAATGATGGACGATAATTTACCAAGGCCCCAAGTGCCCGGCGACTCCATTGGCTGTGCTGGCGATGACGGAAGCCAGCCCAGTACTGGGCTTGTCGTGGTGAGGGGGTTCTAGTAACCGTGGCATCGGCCTCCACGGTGAAGCTAAGTGGAACGGCCCCGGGGCCCTTCTGAATGGGTGTCGCCAGCCGGCCCAAGGAGAGGCCACTTCACTGGGCTTTGCTCCTTAAGCCGACGCTGAAGCGGCCACAGTAGGTTGCGGTGCTGTATGGGCAGCATTGCAACTGCGGCGGACCGCGGTATTGTGTGGGTAGCACTACGGCTGAGGGTAGAGAAGTGGCGGTGGGAGAAAATTGTCAGTATGGCGCTGCGCCGCTCTTCCTACCTTCCGCAGCCTGGGACCGCCACTTTTTGATGGCGGACGCGGTGGGGTCGCAATGAAAGAGGAGTACCGGTATTACGGTGCGCCGCTCGCCCTATTCTCTGCAGCCGAAGTGGTTGGCGGTGGGGCCACTGATCAGACCAATCGCAGGGCGTCCAGACACGGGAATTTTGTTTGGCGCCCATTTGCTGGTTGGTCTCCGGTTGTTACGTTACGCCATGTGTACTCGCGCGTTGTCAGGGGGTTTTCCCAAGAGGTGGATCCAGCAATGGATAGCCGCGGCGGGTTCGCGGTCGTATGCGTAAGCGTTCCCGTGTTCCCACCGTGAGCGGCTGAGGAGGTACACCATGGGATTTTAGTGGGTAGGATGGGCAGTCACCTAGCGAGGTCCACATAGCCGCTGGGCCTTCCCCGGCTAAAAATAAATATGGGTGCTAAGAATCTATCTCAGCGGTGGTCTCCGGGTGGGACTGTCACACCCGGAGACCACCGCTGTGGTGTTGTCTGACCACAGCTAAAACTATTAAAGATTCCAATTCGCTGAACCTATATACTTTCAATGACCGTACTTTGATGAGCAACAACGCCTCATTGAACTCGGAAACGCTCTTCAAGATATCAAATGGGATATTTTAGAACTTTCAGAGGTGAGAAGAGATGGAGATCAAACAGAAAAAAGAGACAAAGTATTTTATAAATGGAAAAATAATATTATACAATTTAAATGATATTCAGAAAGAATTTCTGATTTGTAATTCCAGGTGACACCCAATAAGACGCTCACCGCTATTCAAGTTTATGCACCAACATCATCGCGTTCAAACAATGAAGAAGAAGACTTTTACGACCTTCTCAACAAAGCTTTTACGGAAAACATTTGGAACATTATCTTCGGCGATTTCAATGCGAAAGTCAGAGCAAGGCATGATTCCGATTGCGATGAAATCCTTGGCCAAAACGGTTTGGGAATCCGCAACGAGCGAGGTGCTCGATTAATCTAGTTTGCATTTGGACAGATAATGATAATTGCAAATAGCTCCTTTGTCAAAAAACAACAAAGACGTTGGGACCTGGGTGTTGCCTGATGGCGTAACAAAAAATGAAATAGATTTCATACTGACCTCAAACAAACAAATTATTAAAGATCCTCCCCTCAAATCAGCATCGGAGCCACGGGACCACGCAATAAAAGCCTTCATCGAGTTCCAAGCGATGACAAATGTGACCATGGTAATTGATACGAAAATCTGCAAAAACATCCTGCTGTGTTATGATGACCTGGGAAGTGAAAATCATTTGAAGGAGAATCTCAAGATAGAGGAAGCTGCCATCTACAATAAAAACGACGCCCTTGACCTAAAGGGAGAGATGGTAAGCGGGTAAGTGGGTCGTTACATGGCAGCTGTGTGGTTTTGTGGCTCTGGACAAGGGGGAGACGGAGCGATAAGGACTGACAATTTTTATCCCCATACGACAATTCAATTGTGGTCGTTGCTCGGCGTACTCGGATGCTAGACGACAGAATACTTGGTATGGCGAAATTCATAACGGGAACTAATGAAGTCGAGACATCGTGGGAAGGCTGGGTGATGCTCAAGATCAACTGGGTAAATGGGGTTCCAGGATGCGGCAAGACAACATGGGTGGTTATATACTTTGACGGAGAGAAACACTTTATTATTACCACAACAACAGCAGCAACGAAAGAGTTGCTGGAGAAACTAGCGCATCGAATAGGAGACCTGGTCAAAACAATGGCTTCTGTCCTAGTGGGTGGTTTTAAAGCATCAATCAGGTGCAACCGTCTTTTGGTGGACGAAGCGCTCTTGAACCATTTTGGGGCCACATGCACGTATCGGAACCCCATGGATATAGAGTATGCCCTTAGGGAAGTGTACTCTGGCATCTACTCTTTGGCACGTAAGGTTCCCTCAAGCTCAAATAGCTCACAGATTTGTAAAATCCATCACCAATGGGGAGGAGTAACACTCTCTTCCTAGTAAAAACACAGGAAGAGAAGAAATCCCCGATCTCCAAGGGATATGGGGGAGGCACAGGATCACGCGTCTTGACCATTCATGAAGCCCAAGGATTGTCCTACGAGTCGATGATTATCATGCAGACCAGGAGCAAGAAGTTGAAGCTGCATGAGAGTGTTCCACACGCTGTAGGTGCATGTCGCTTCATCGGGGTATTTTTATCTACTATACTAATGATAGCGACAATACGATGGGTTGCTCCGTGAGAAGGGCGATGGCAGCGTCAACCAAATCCATCGACTACAACTTAAGAACCGAATCAGTTTTTTTCAAGATTAAACTGTGGTTTCGATTTCAGAGATGAGACGACTTGACTGAGCTCAGAAAATGTTTGGATATTTCTTAATCTATACTGAAAATAAAGCAATATGAATGAAAAAGTCTGTATAAAGAAGATAATTTAAAAATGGTCTATGGTTCTTTACTGAACAAGAAAAAAACATTTTTTTAAATCGTGTTTGTCTGTTTGTTTGTCTGTATGTTTGTTCACGCATCACGTAAAAACTACTAAACCGATTGCGATGCGGTTTTCATTATTGGATAGCTTAAGGTTTGAGTTATAAACTGGTATGCTTGGTATCTCAATCCGATCAGTAGAAGCCGAGCAATCGATAAAAACTTTTTGATGGCTGAAAGAATTTTGATTTAAAGTTGGTATATTGGTATTCTATTTTAGATCTTGGAATACTTTTAACCTAGAGAAATGACCACGCGTGCGAAGCCGCGGGCATCAGCTGGTTTAAAGATAAGTGAGTAATCGTATTTTATGGACCTTAATAGTGAAGTTGCATTCCGTATTGCTTAGTAAGTGTTTTGAGGGATTTTGTAAGTTGCTATTATGTTTTTTATGCATGATACGCAAAGCATATGATTGAGAGTTGAGACAGAAAGAAGACGCAAACTTCTAGACGCAGATGCCTAGAAGATACTTTTTCACTCTAGACTTTCAGACACCCAATTGTTATGTCTGGAGTAGAGATTATGGTTATGTCGATATAGGTTATATCGGAAATAAATAATCTTCTAAAACATATTTTAAAACATAAATATATAAATTTTAATTTTAATCCAGTAATATGGGGCACAATAATACTCGACCATGTTGTCAACTGCCACGCATTGGTTTGTAAATCCGAATTTATGGCAATACAAATCCCATTTCCGATAATTTACATATGGTAACCTTAATCACCTAAAGGCGACATTAATTTTGGCTTTGTTTGCCACGCCATTGGCATGGACTCATTAAAACCTAAATGCGATTCCTTATCTGACATTACCGTGCACATTTAACAACATATTAAGCTACGATTACTATTCGTATTCAGCTTATACATTAAATTAAATTAAATTGCATATAATATAATTAAATTGCATTATAATATAATTAAAATATCCCAGAAAACCATTTTCTGTTACCATCAAACGTAACTGGATTGCTGCACAAATGTTTGTTCAAGACTGAACGTAGCGCTACTACGTCTACGCTGCTACGAGACGCTTCGAGGGAGGCTCGTAGCCGCTCTACGCGACGTGTCCGAGCCATTGGGCTGGAAAGATTTACTCGATTAGACGGAAGGCACACGCTTTAGCGGTGACGGAATTCTCATGCTCGACCAACGGTTGTCTGATTTGTGCACCTCGCGCTCCAACTTCTCACTGAACGATATAACAATGTCATTGTTAACGTTTGAGAAAGCATCACATGTCGCGTCCATCAAGTCACATCCGGTCGATCGACAATCGCGTCATTTTGACACCTAAATCAACTGTGTATTATCGAAGCTAGTTCCGATTTCCGTGAGTTATTTCAGCTGTTATCTCGTATTCGGGGAATAGAGACGTGTCGCATTGAACACTTATCAATGTCGGTTTACGGTCGTTCGGGTTAAAACGAAATGTAGCAGCGGGGGCCCCCCCTCGCATTAGTCACGGGACCAACCTAAGTGGAAGAATTTTCGGTAACGCTTGAACAATGGACACGTTTAGAGATCTAACTTTTGTTCAGCCAGATTTCTTTGGCGCAATTTTGTGGGTGTTTTAATATTGCCATTCCTTGACCGCAGGCGAACCTTGAGTTTTTTGATGTGTAAACATCTAATGGCGCGGTACGGGGGTAACGTCGAAAGTTGGCGTGGCGATCGAGCGGCGTGGTGATCGGGTGGTTTGGCGACGCGAGCGGTCGTTCGAGCTCGTCGGCTCTTTTCGCCTCAGCTCAGCCATATTCAAGTTATAAGCCATTAAATGAAGAATCTTCATTCTTCATAAGAAGAAGAGTTGCTGATTCACAGTTGACCAGTGAGAGCACGCGGTGCAAAACGTTGCTCGTTGTTTAAGTTATTTGCTTTTTTATGTTCACACATCTGCCAGGCTCACATCACGACGGCTCTTATTTTTTCTAATTTAATATGTGACTTTCTTGCAATATATTTATTAGTAACGCTAATGTTTTACGCCAGAAAGCGTAATTCAACCTCTTTGCGCTAATGAAACAGTACATAATATATCCGTTAGGACATAACATGTTCACTGAGCTAATGTGGTGAGCTCGGCGAGTGTTTTTTTTTTTAATTAAATCTTACACTTCTATTTTCATGTTTACATTCTAACGAAACTGACTGATGGAATGCAGGAATATTCAATGTTTAATTGCGAGAATAATTACATAATATATTATTATAGTTATGTACATTTACAAATACTAACAAAACTAATTCATGATGATGTATTGACACGCCAATATTACTTTATTTATTATAATGTTATCATATATCAAATAAATTTCAATGGTTAGAAATTTGAAATTATATTTTGTGCCCAAAAATATATCTAAATAAAACAAATCTCAAGCTAAATAACAATTCCTTTCTACAGCCATTTTTTCTACCCAAAAAATACTTAAGGTGCTTACCCACTTTCAGTAAAATAAAAACGCGACGTCGAACTATGTAAGTCCCTAGTCTCGCAAAATGCTCGCGCATCATTCACTTCTGCTTCATTGGACTTTGTGTTTTAGGCGTGTCATTTACGTTCAAGAGGTTTCGTGTACCTTTCTGGCGAAGAGGTATTGGAATTTATGAAGGAAAACGCAGCGCTTTTTGAAAAGCCGAAAACTAAATCTCAACTAAGAAAATCCTTTTGGAAAAGTGCCTGTGAGATATATACAGTCAATTAATTAGTTTTCTTGATATCTATGATGTAGATTTTACGATACACGATAGTGCAAAGTATAAACAGAGTAACTATTAAAGACGGTATCAATTGTTTTAAATTAAATTATGAATAATTTAAACATTAGCATAAGGATGTTTTTAAGAAAAGTTAAATAGGCTAAACAAGTGCAAGTTGAACTCGCGTGGAGGGGGTTCCGTATGATTATTATCTCACAATATTAAGAGTTACCAAGTTATTTTAAGGTTTTCCTGTAAGCACTAGAACTACCTATTTTATATTTTTTGTTTAATATTTTAGGCTCAGTATTTTCGAAGATAAAGGGAGGGAATGATCAACTTTCCTCTCTTTTCTTCATCATCATCATCATCATCATCATCATCATCAGACCGTGCTTGTCCACTGCTGGACATAGGCCTCTCCCAATGAACGCCACAGAGCCCGATCTTCAGCTCCTCTCATACAATTTCTGCCGGCCGTCTTTCGCAGGTCGTCACTTCACCTGTCCGGTGGGCGTCCTACACTACGTTTGCCAAGACGCGGTCTCACTCGAGGACACGTCTACCCCAGCGGTTGCCCGTCCTTCAAGAAATGTGACCAGCCCATCGCCAGCTTGCTAATCCTTTGAACTATGTCGGTGACTTTGGTTCTCTGGCGGATTACCTCGTTTCTGATTTTATCCTTCAGAGAAACCCCGAGCACAGCTAAAGTCGAATTCGATACAAATTTAAATTCGCTCAGCGGGCAATGGAGACCCTTAGCGATTAATGGGTGACGAGAAGACCTGACGAAGTTTTCCGAATGCCACCCAGCCCAACTGAATTCTTCTGTTGGCTTCCCTATCGAAGTTGTGTCTACCCAACTGCAAAGTTTGCCCGAGATAGGCGTATTCATTAACAACTTCGAGGGGTTCACCATTGATGACTACAGGTTTCGGGGTAATAAGATCGATAAACATGATCTTGGTCTTGTCTAAGTTCATCCTGAGACGGATTTGTCAATAAGCATGAGCCAGGCCATTCAGCATTGGCTCAAGTTCCTCCAGTAATGTCGCCATAAGGACCATATTATCGGCAAATCTTAAGTGTGAAATGTACTCGCCGTTTATATTTATGCCCTCCCCTTTCCAGTCCAGTGTCTTAAACATGTCTTCCAAGGCGTTCGTAAACAGTTTCGGGGATATGACATCCCCCTGTCTCACTCCCCTGCGCACCTGGATATGTTTAGACTGCTGGTTCTGTATTTGAACACTCATAGTCGCGATGTCATACAGACATCTCAGCACTTCGATATACAGCCATTCCACTTGGCATCACTGCAGTGACTCCAAAACAGCCCAGGTCTCTACGAAATCAAAGGCCTTTTCATAGTCCACAAAAACAAGACACAGGGGCTAATTAAACTCTTCGGACTTCTGTATAATCTGCCACACTCTGTGTATGTGGTCTACGGTAACAATCCTCTACAAAACCCGGCCTGCTCCGGAGGGTGAAACTCGTCAAGTCTTCTTGCGATTCGATTTGTGATGACCCTCTAAAACAGCTTATAGACGTAACTCAAGAGTGAGATGGGGCGGTAGTTTTTCAGGAGGGTTTTATCACCCTTTTTGTGAAATAAAACTACTATACCCATGTTCCACGCCTTTGGAGTTCTCCCAGTATTCAGAGCAGAGTTAAACAACTTCTGAAGCTCCTGAAGCACAGGTTTACCTCCTGCCTTCAAGAGCTCCGAAATGACTCCATCCTCACCCGCGCCTTTTCCATTTTTAAGCTGTCTGAGCGCCATCCCAATTTCATCTAGGCAACTTACTGGCAGGTCTTCCGTGGAGTGGCGAGTAATAGGGCCGGGTTGTGAAACATGCGGCTCGTACAATCTGCCATAGAAGTTTTCTATCTCGGCTAAGATCTCCGGTTTTGAAGTTACGGTTTAGCCACTTGAACTTCGTGCATGTACTTCCACTTTGGCGTTAAAGTCCCCCATGACAATGTTGTAGTGCGCTTTAGTGGTATTATGTTGTGCTGAAGATATGTCTTGATACATATCTTCCACTTCATCGTCCGAGTGTTTCGAGGTCGGTGCGTAAACCTGTACAACCTTGAGACTGTATCTCTCGGTAAGTTTAAGTACTAGGTACGCTACCCTGATCGAAATACTGGAGATTTCTACACCATTGTTAGCGAGGGCCTTATTGACGAGGAATCCAACGTTATCCTGGGATTGTTGATCTCCATGTCGGAAATACATAATGTGGCCTGATTCCAGGGTTAAGGTATCCTCTCCCTCTCTACAGACTTCACTCAACCCCAAAATATGCCACTGTATCCTATCTAGTTCCGATTCTAACTGTGTCAAGTGATCCTCTAGCCTAAGCGTTCGTCCATTATACGTAGCCAAGTCGATTTGTTTTTGTTTTTGGTGGCCTACCGTCACCCGGAGATTCTTCGCACTCCCTCCCCTGCCATTTTCGAGACCGCCACCTTAGTACGGACTAGTAAGGCGACCGGGAACTAGGGTCCATTTTCTTTTTGTGCTGTTAATTTTGAGATTTTGCCCATAATCGCCACGCTGGGCATGCGGGTTGGCGATCGCAGGGTGTAGCTTCTTGTACTGGTGACGCTGCTGCCCATCACCGGCCTGCGCCATTTTCCTACACTCGTATTTGGATAGTTATACCGCCATCTGTCAGTCGCCAGAGCCTCGTTAGTAAACCAGCAGGATGCACCACGTGCAGGTGAGGTTGGCTTGAAGCGATGAGTTGGTGTTTGGCTTCTTTACATATTTTTTCTTAAATAACTATAAATATAAATTAAAATAAATTAATATTTATTTTAAAATTATGAAATAAAATTGAGACCCTCACAACATTTGATATGATGGTAATGGTACAGTATGCAAATCTTCTTTTCTTTTTTTTATTTCTGTTTTGCCTCCCAAAAGTGACCGCCATGTAAAAACATTTATTTACGTTACACGTCCGTGTTAGGGTCACAGATATTCATATGTTTACCAAACATGTTAATCGGTCAAGTAGATTCGGAGCAAGTTCGCAGACGGATAGACAGACAAACACACGAGTGATCCTACAAGGGTTACGATTTTTCAGATTTACGGAATCCTAAAAAAACAACTTCTTAGTCACAATAGTTGTAAATTAATTAACCTCCATTATTCCTGACCTCAAATGCCCCAGCTGAGATACCTACAGCAAAAAACCCAAAATGAAACAACCTCCTGTACCAATACAGTAAATTCCAGTTACGGGTCTAAACAAACTTAACCAGGCTTACTCGACCGGAAAAATACGGACTCATTTGTACGTCTCATTACCCGCGGCCAGCCATCGGGAAACTACCACCACTTATTTCTTTACATCGGAAGTTTAAATAACAAGAAGATTCTCGCGTAAACATCAAGCGGGAATAAAAACCTGTTACCGCAATTGAAGCCAGATGCCGGAGCATTTAATAAAAAATAAACGGGAGCGGCGGGCGGTAATCTATCACGCTCAGTCATAAGCTGACTTTAATGCTGGGTCACTTCAGACCTTTTTGTTGACGTTAATATTACTTAACGTTTTCCAAAATAATAAAAAATACGGAGTCATCGGCCACCCTCTAAATGAAACGTCAACGTCGGGATAAACGTCTGAATATTCATGGGATGCCATGACGTAACGTCACTCGCTTTTTAATAACGTTGAAAAATGCGAAACTTGAAATAAATTTTGTATCGTGATGGGACAAATTTGATAGCAATGTCGTTAGGGGCAGACGTGGGTCAAATGTTTAAGAGTAGAATAAATACTCGTTTCGAGTAACTCGTAGATATATAGAGTATTGTGGCACAAACATCGTTCTTTCCAAATGTGCGGTGAAAGAACTCGTTAGTGTGTAAAAAGGTGCTTCTACAGATGTAGAGTGGCCACAGTGCCCTCGACTGCGGTCAACGTACAAGGGAGAGCGGTAGAGAACCGTAGAATGCATGCTGCCTCGGGCAATTTCACCCTTTGTTTTAAATGATGACAAGCCGTCTTCGCAAGGACGCTAAGTGGGAAGATGTCACTGTTCCGTTGCTTCCTGCACACTCGAAAAGTCGAGCATTCTTTTTAAGCGTGATGTGAGACGAGTGCAGATTGTCAACAGCCTTTTGTTGTTCCGCGGTAAGTTGGAAAGTTTGTTGGAGTTTGTGAGAAAAGTTTTCTAAGAAAAGTTTGACGTGTTTTAAAAATATAATTGTACATAAAATATTTCAATACTTAATAGTAATTTATGCACATATTTAATATAGTGCGCAGAGTAAGACTTAATACTATGACACCATTTTCTGCCTGTAATCCTGGTTGTGTAAGAAATATTTATATCCATTTCTTGGCTCTCAAAGCCAAATTGGATATCGAGGAAGTGACGCTTTTATTTTAAGTAGCTTGCCTTCAATATAGAAATAAAGGTTAGTCAATGTTATACCTATTGTATTTTCCTAACGAGCAACTGATTCCTACGCGTAGATTACCTAGGTACCTACCTGAAATACTTACTTACCTACTATTTTACTAGATTAAGTGGTATCAGTAGGTAGGTACCCATAATACAGGGGTAGCCTGTATTTTGGTAACCCTATTTTATCTGTCTAGCGCTCAGATTAGACTAATCTGAGTTTCTAGTGCATGTGCCTGCTAATTTAACTACCAATTCATAAATTATTTTTTCAGATGACGGTTGATAATTATATATAAAGCCTGTGTAACAAGTGGAAATTCCTGTGCCATAAAGTCATTACGAAGAAAGGTATAATGATGTCTTCAAAAGCGCCCATTCAATATAATACTGTCATAAAAAGGTGGTTCTGGAGTGCTCTAATAGAAGAGAAGACTTCAAAAACAAAGTTGTTGTGCTGTATAACATTAAAAAGAATGTATACTACATCCAGTGCTGGTTGTTTTAGTGGAGGTCGTTGGGAATAATCTGAAGTCTGATGTCCTACACAAGTTGATTTTAGCGTCTATGATGTATCCTTGGAAGACCAGAGACATTAACTTACCTATCTGCAAGCTCTTTGAGCATTGATTGTTTGAAATTACATTAAAGAAATAAACGTCATTTGATTTTTAATTTTAATGATACTTTGTAGAAACAATTTTTATGCAGCATCATAAATCATGTCACAATATACAAAATAATTGCCAAGTGGACACGGCTTAAAAATAGGTACACACCTTCTCACCCCTCGGGTGCTGTGAGAACCAACAAAAGGAATTCAGGAAATGGGCAGCCGCATGCACCTGAAGCCAGTGGGTGGACGAGTCTGCCCACCTGTGTAGATAGGTATCAACATCTATCACCGCACTGCCTGCCAAGTGTGGTGATTATGGTAAATCCACCCTATTATGGGGGCGGGCCATGTTCAACAGTGGACTTCTTCGGGCTGATGAACTAATGATTCCATCATAGAATACAATAATTCTTTATTAAGTACATGGAAAACATATAATTAATTTTATTATACATATACACTTATAACAGAATCCAACGATACTGGGTTCGCTCCTAGGCTCCGCACAAATTATTTTAATAAGTTATGTGCAGTATTGCATCACTTTGGGGTTCGGAGTGCACGTTAAGCTGTCGTTTCCTGTAGCATTAATTAAGCTATGTCTCTCGGGAGGCCTGACAAACTCTGACACCAGAGGCCAACACCTCATACGACAATGAAACAAAGTTTGTTAATCTCTAATTTAAATCTAATCACAGGACATCAACTTTTCTTTTCTGCTGGTTGGTTTACTGGATTGCAGTCAGGTGTTTTATTCCTGTTTGTTTGGTTTGGTCATCTTCAACTGAAACAAGTTTTAAATGTTACAATGGTAGATTTAAATCTGCAGAAGAGTAGTGGTGGTGAAGTTACAACTTCATCTTTACCTTGGGCCTGCATCAATGACTTTTAATATGTTAAGTGTGCATTTGCCATCGCTACATGCTTCAGAGGAAATGTTAAGCCTTTGATGGTCCCGGTAAGCCACATAAGAGGCCAAAGTACCATGCAACAATGATTGGATATAGCCATAGCATGTTTTGGAATATATACATGTATAAATGTGCTTGGTAGCAACGTTAGCTAAGTCAAAGGACTATCTGAACAGATGAACATTACGAGTATAATGGTAAAACAATTGATACAATTTTACATATTATTGGTAGTAAAAATGTATTTACTTTCTCTCCATATAATCTTTTCTTGCAGTCACTGATCATAATAGTAGGTAATGTCTATTAAGACCCAACTTTCTTTATGGTATTGTAGCCATCAAATAGCGTTTTATTTTCTTTGTTATACTAATTATTCACTTCTATCACGTCCGTCGTAATAAAAGTAAAACTAACATATTTTTTCGAAGAAACGACAACTCGAGTAACTTGACGTCAAACAGCTGATTTAGACCACAGATTAGACCTTATTACCTATTTATTTAGTAGCTTTAGGATTTGGCAGATACGTTCCGTCTTACGTCTTCGGTGATCTTTTTCTTTTTATAAAAAGATCACCGGTGACACTCAAAAATCGCACCCCAGGATGAAACGATAGTGAGATCAAAGTTTGAAAAATTCTACTTACTTCCGTGAGTTTGTCAAGCGACCAATGAAAAATAAGTTTCATGGATTCGATGATCAGTTGCCCGAGCGTCCCGACAAAATGGCCGCGCACCTAGATAATACTACGAAGCGCCGTAAGTAATTTTAATTTTATGGATTATTTTCAATGATTTAGTTAATGTTTTTGTTTTGTTTTTTTCTCAATTGATCAATGTCAAAAACGAATGTCAAACTACCCAATCACAGTAATTGCTTATTTATGTTAATGTAAAATAGGGAACTCACACACGTGAGCTTCAGGGCTTCATTCTATCTACTCACACGCATGTGTTTGCTAATTTATTCATGTTTTCTTAACGATTATTTGGTGCCTTTCTGTTTTCAGGGCACCAGTTAAGCGATAAGACCGATGATTGCTCAGGTAATTGCTCAGATCTTGATATAAATGAGGCCAAGGATGAATTTGTTCACCCGCTACCTACTATCTAAGATGAAGCACTGGATGATGGGGAGCTTGGTCCATAAACTGCTGATGTTCTTCCTAAAACCAAAGAAGGTACTAAAAGAAAGTCTACCAATAACATACCACACAAAATACAAAAGCGCAAGGCAAAAAGTCAGCCACTAAAATTCAAGTTATCCAGACACGACTTTGAAAGACAACTTATTACATAGACAAGCTACATAATTACTCTGTTCATCCTCAGCCAGCTGTCTCAAATTGCACTGGTGACTCGGCAATTGAAATAACTAAACGATATAATAACAAACAGACACTTTACATAGATGTTACGCTTCAAAGCTCAGAACATCCTACAACTCGTTAATGGGCGGAGTGGACGTATTAGACCAGTCCATGGAATACTATCGTGCTTTTATGAAGACCCGTAAGTGGACCCTGAAAGTAATACTCCATTTCATGGACCTAGCGATTGTGAATTCATGCCAAAGAGAAAAATCAGAGACATGCTTTCATTTGGATTCGAAGTCGCTGAAACTATTTAACATACCCCTGACTGAGAGAGGCGCGATTCATCTCCAACAGGTTTTCCTCGAGCACCCTGTCTAGGCAGGTACAGACCAGCAAAGGTAAGGCAAGAGGTATGACGGCATTTCCTACCTTTTGATGATTTGAAGGCTCCACAAGCTTGTCTTCGACCTCGTTTGAGCTGTTCCTCACGGTCCAAGGTAAGATGTAGAAAATGTGACGTTTGCCTGTGCATAAATCGAGAAAATTACTGTTTCTACCTTTACGACAATAAATAAGAAGTTCCTGGAATAATGAGGCTTACTATTTATAAATAAGTTATTCATTTTGATAGACGTTTATAATTATTACTGTTTTGTTAAGGGCATTTTTAGTTTGTTTTATGTTATTTTATGTTGATTACAATATTTATAACAATCATTATCCATACCAATATATTAAAGAAACGTAGTTAGTTTGTATGTTTGATTGTTTGTTTGTTTGAGGAGCTTTCACGCGATAACGGATGGATAGATTGATACTTTTATTCCGGAAAATTCTAAGATTTTATGGGAAAACTGGAAAATGTTATTTACTCGCTGTAAGGAAAGGTTGCCATGGCAACGGAATAACAAGTCTGTCAAATAACTTTAAAAGCATTGGTGCTATACATACTTTTGCATTGGTTTTTAATATCTTAGAAGAAAATAATATGCTTTTTTTCGCGATAAACAGTAGTCCGCGCGGACGAAGTTGCGGGCGGGAAAGTTAGCTATAATTTATAAGTATTGATACTTGTACAATATTATTGCAAAACTACTTAGTTTAATAAAAAGCAATGTTAATCTGATCAAACTATGATTTTAGGAAATAAAAAGCTGATTTATGAACATTTAAATGTCTTTTGACTTGATAATAATTTATATTTCCAGTATTTACAAGAAAAGATCACTGAAGAGATCATATATCTCATAAAATCATGTATTAAACTTCAAACTCACGAGCATGAGAACGGGCAAGTAAGCCCTTGACCTCACGAAAGCGCGCTGTGCTTTCCAAAAGTTGGGCAACGGGTGGATTTCTTTCACTATTTTTCCAATGATGAGCTTAATGTAACAATATGTAGTAAAAATTTAATATTTTCTTTATTAAAATAAACTCGGGTGCAAAAGTGATATGGGCGTGCATGCGAGATATTCCTAGGCAATAAAAATGATATTAATCATCATCATTAGCCTGTATTTGTCCACTGTTGGACACTAAATGCCCGAAGAAAAATAATAAAGTATGTAAAAATAATAAATGTGTTTTATTATAATAAGACACACAACTGCAACTTAATTTTAATAATGGTTCGATCGCTCTCAATTGCCACCCACATATCGTAATAAAAAAACAATGGAAATCGGAAATAAAAATTTAACAAACTAGGTACTCACTGATGTAAGTGACGAGACATGCCTAAAGTGAAATAAAATAAAATTCCATAACCATTTTTAGCGTTCCATTACATATTACCTTGAGTGTATAGTCAGGTACGTGTATAATTAAAATAATTCCAAATCGCTCATAAGTGTAAGCCAAGAAAGCGCGATAAATCATTAGGCAGCAATTAGCAAGAATAGCTTGCGCCTTTAACGATCCACATGTTGTAAGTAACCGCTCCAGATCCACTACAAACGCAAATGAGGATCGTTCCCAGAGGCTCCGTGCAAATGAGTTTCTCAAATGAATCGTTACGGAGTGAACGAGAAATCATTCTGCGGGTACTCGTTCGAGCGCTTTCCAATTCAGCTCGCTCGCTTTTTCAACGTGTCAAATGATTGACCCAAATGTTACACGGTGATTGTCTATTACTAGATTGCTTCTGGCTTCGTTGATGAATGTTTGGAGATGAAAGTTCTACTTTGTGCAGCGCTTTTGATTACGCAACGCAACGAAATATTTACTACCTAAGTTTACTTACTCTACTGCAAGTGCTATAGAAGTAATGCAGTACGGCGTATTGTTTTAATCTACGAGTATATTTCAATTGTTCCTGTATGACGACTGAATTTTTAAGATGGGGCAGTAAGTATATTGTCCAGGTCATATGTGTAACATGGTAAAGGTGCCCTTACTGCTCCACCTCAAAAATCCACCCTGTATAGCTTAGTCCACAAGTGAGCTTTAAGATCAAATTTAATTTATTTTTAATACATTTTTGCTTTCCTTGAGTAAGGCATAAGTTTTTTGATTTCATGGTACTACTTTTAAGTCACAATAGCATATATATGCACGGTATCATAAAGAGTTTGACAATGTTTATACTCTCCATCATGTTAATAACCTTATGGTATTCAATAAGAAGGAATACCAAGTTAAACTCGATAGGGCTTAATTTTACGAGTCACGTAATAAATAATAATATAGGTCACAGAATAAATAATATAACAATCAGTAGAGATTGCATACTGGTTGAATTTTCCCTATTTTGACTTGAAAAAACACTAATTGGAGAGATTTTAGGGATCTAGAAACCGGTCTATCAGCTTCGATTCTGTCAGAGTTTTGTTCGGAAAAATTTCGAGGCATCAAGCAAACAAGTGAAGCTCCGTGGGCCAAGTACTTTATAAATATAAGCATATACATTAGGTACCAAATTTAATTTACCAATGAAATCAATTCTCAACATAGAAGAAACAACAAAAATACACTAGAAAATCTCTAAAGATAGTGAAAAATATATTTTCTTTCACAAAGCGCATAACGTGTGGAACATGAAATATGGTCCGGATTTAGTTCGGCTCAGAGCATTGCGTTCGGAGTCTACCTATCGGTTTTCGCGTCTCGAAAAGCATCGAGCTTATTTTGTTCATTTGTTTTCCATTTGTAGACCGTCGATATTTCTCTTGGATCTCGGTGGTGTTATTTAAAATACTGTTGGTAAATAATTATATTTTAAGTTGTATTCGATACTTAAAGCCACTTTTTTATGGCGAGCGGAACCGGAAAATAATGGTTTACGTTAATCCTTCGGGCAAAGCAATTGTCCACATATTACGCAGCACCACACATTACGTTATGTGATATCAAGTGAGCTATGCTCGATGGGTCAATAAGTAGAGCCAAAACAAACAATTTAACAAACAAAATTGATAAAAAACATGTTAATCATCTTTTTTTAATAAAATTGTTAAAGAATTGACAAAAATCTCGTAAATACTCAACAAACGCCAATAAGGGTAATTCCATCTCTTTGGGTAAATACTAAAGTAATATATGTGGTATATAAAATAAGCTACAACACTAATGATATGATACAAACAGATGATTAAATTTTTAAATATGTATAATTTTATATTTACCAATTAATGTTTCAAAACACAGGCTTGTAAATTGCCCAAATATTAACTACCAGTTGGAAAAGCACCCAACACCCTGGTGGTAGTCATTACGCACTTATTTCTTTTAAGACATATCTTAAAGAGCTCATAATCTTCATTCAGTTGACTGGAAAACCAAGCAAGATCTAATAAACGTCGCACATATCAACATCTTATTAAAACGTAGGAACGTTTCCGTACACGTATCATCAAAATGAGCGTAGACGATACAGTAACGACATACACGACTGAGACAGCCCGACGCATATTACATCAACCGTTGACAAGCCTCGAATTAATTAAAGTTAAACATCGCCTGCGTGAGCGTAGCCAGGGTTTAGTTTTGGGGGGCTAACGAAATAATAATAAAAACGGCCAAGTGCGAGTCGGACTTGCGCACCGAGGGTTCTGTACAAACTCGTAAGTATGTAAATAGTTCACCCATCTCGGGAATCGAGTCTCTTTTTTTTCTTTTACTATAAATATACGGTGTTTGAATTTTTCCTTTACTTGTGCTATATGTCATTGCTTCTTGCTAAATTTCATAATTCTAGGTCAACGGGAAGTACCTTATTTCTTTTGATTCCCTTGCGAGTGTCATAATATACGGCATAAACGGCCGTATCTTTTGATTGCGTTGACTTAGAAGTTTGTTTTTTTCACAGCTCTAAGGAATTGCAGATTTGAGTATTTGACATTAATTTCAACTTGATACCTGCATGCGTTCCTGAGAAAAAGGGTATTGACATACAGACGGACGGACAACTAAGTTATTCTACGTGGGTCACACTTTAAGTTTCTGGAACTGGCCACTTGCATAATGAATATTCAAAACTAATGAAAATATTTGAAAATGGAACACTTTGGCTGTAGTTTGCAGTTTATTTCATCTGACTGTCAAAACAATAAAAATATTGAGAAACAATACCTTCATGTATGTCTTCTTTTTATTTATTTTTATTTATTCCGGATATTTTTAGTATTACCTTATGAGGGTCCTTTTTTCCTTTTGAGGTAAGGAACCCTAATAAAACACCTAAAAGTTTTTTACTAGTATCATTTGGATTGACAGCAGAAGATGTTTTTCTCTGCAAAACTAAATGCACGGACAGTCAGACATTGGAGAGTATACTAAAAATGTATGTTAAAATCATGTTGTTCTGTCATACTGTAGCCACAGGTATGTACCTACCTACGTTTATACAGTTATAGTGGTTTTATACAGTTAAGTTGCTATGCTATGAAGTGGAGGCTAATCGGCCAGTACCAATAGTTTATCATATAAATACTTTTTCTAATAAATATTAAAGTGAATATGTCAAATAAATAACCTGTTCAAGTTTAAATAATTTTATACAATGTCTATTTTAAGGACGGGGGACTATCCAGTGGACTATCCAGCCCACTTAAGCGCTCCTTGATGCGCTCGAAAACACAAGCATTCTGCAAAGTTATCTGAGTACTTCGCAAACGGTATTAATGATTTCATTAGCGTGTGTGTGTAAGCGATTGTTATTTAGTATTTGATATTTGGATCATATATACTGATTTTAGTATGGGATCGGCGTAGCTTTCCGTGGACCCAATGGTCAAATTTTAATTAAATTTTGTTAGGGCAGGCATGGTGTATCTGTGAATCTTCTCGTCTCATCACACGTGGTACAAAAATGATTATTTTAGCTTACTACGAAACTGACGTCTGGGGCTGTAATCCGGTTGATTTGAAGCTCTGATGTTATATTGATACCATTTCGTTTATGTAGTTCACTATGAGCCACTGAACAAGTTTGCACATTTTATGGAAAAGGTACGTCTCCAAACTGCGAAATATGTAATCTGAATGAGCTTAATATATTAAGCTCATTCAGATTAGATTAGATTAGAATCTTCTGTCTGTTCAGAATTTATGTGATGTATGTGCGTTTCACACTTTATACTGTAAGAACATAATTTCGATGGCGCTAGAATGGTGTACAAGTTGATGTAACACTAATTGACCTGTGTACCATTCTGCCTGTAGACTCCAGACAGTTTTTATTTACCTACTTAATAGTTTATTTGTTTAGCATGTAGAGTAATTATACCTTGATTAAGTTACAAAAGGCTGGCGTGAATTTTTGTACAACAGCCCATAAAAAAAGAGAAAGCACCACGATACGATATAGCACGCAAAGGCACAATGCAATTCCATTTGACATGTCGTGCTACACTTCTCTAGTTCGATCAAGATTTGATTGGTTTCGACGTTACTCTCCCGAAAACATTGTTTGTAGCTCATACGAGTGTATAGCTTCAGAAAAATAACTGACGGAGAATGAAAGGATTTGTTCGAGCGTTAGATAAGTCTAAGCTTCTGGGAATAACTTGTTGAGTTGAAACGAATACAATGACTTCATATCAAGCGCAAAATATAACTATAGTTAAATCGCTCTTTAATATTTCAATAGCGAGGATAACAATACTAATCCAAACAGCATGAAGTAGGTACGTTCTCATACTGATTGATTCATTGGCCGCGTTACTAAGTAACTAATACATAATCTACATCCACGGCTCCATTGTCGTGATCTAAAGCCTCTCGGATCGAGACTAGTTTGACTGCGGGTTATAAATTGACTTCGACTTTGCATCCGATCCAATGCTGGAAAGTGCCTACAAGTTCTTACTCGCAGAACTGCAGTGTTTGGGACCCGATGACAAAGAGGTCTTTTGTTAAAAAAGTTTAACGTCCAGTAATATAAGATTCTGATGATTTAATCAAGATTTGATTGTCTTCAACTGTAGTCAGTTGCAACAGTGAATATAGATTAGGTATACGATTATAAGACATTTTTATTATTACTTTAGCTGTGCCCCGTGGCTTTACATCACAGGTTTTTTCCATTCCTTCCCCATGGCACCGCCAGTTGTGTCATGGGGAAACACTATTCCCCATGACCCTACCCTAGTGAGGATCTATTTAATTTTTATTGAGTATTCTGTGATTCATGATCTTTTGTTGATACAAAACGCTTAATAATAAATAATCAAATTTATTATAACTACTAGCATTCCCGCCCGCGACTTTGTCCGCGCGGTCTACTGTTTATCGCAAAAAAGGCATAGGCTACATTATAAAGCAAAAAACCTATCTATTACATCATTAATAGTCGGGTGTGCCACTGGGGATAGTGATTCCCCATGATACACCTGGCAGTCTTAATAGTCGGGTGTGCCACTGGGGATAGTGATTCCCCATGATACACCTGGCAGTCTTAATAGTCGGGTGTGCCACTGGGGATAGTGATTCCCCATGATACACCTGGCAGTCTTAATAGTCGGGTGTGCCACTGGGGATAGTGATTCCCCATGATACACCTGGCAGTCTTAATAGTCGGGTGTGCCACTGGGGATAGTGATTCCCCATGATACACCTGGCAGTCTTAATAGTCGGGTGTGCCACTGGGGATAGTGATTCCCCATGATACACCTGGCAGTCTTAATAGTCGGGTGTGCCACTGGGGATAGTGATTCCCCATGATACACCTGGCAGTCTTTTTGGCGGTGCCATGGAGAAGGAATGGTTTTTTCTAGCATAAAAGCGTCATAATGTGTGTTCTAAAGTATCTATTGAATTCATTGAGACGTTATAATTTTTGTTAATCAAAATATGATCGGCTTCTATTCGTTCAACTGAAATGCAAAGAACATCAGATTTAAAGTCTAATCCTAAGTTATCAGCTTTTATTTAACTTCACATGTATGTCGGGACGATGTGGTCGCTCAGCGACAAAGTCCTTTAAATTAAATTCAAAATTCAAAAAACTTCACATGTATTTTGCCGGTCCTGGAATCTTGCAATTCAAATTTCGAGCACTTCCCGATTACCTATTTATCTATGGATTTTGTCTGTCCTGGAATCTTGCAATTCAAATTTCGAGCACTTCCCGATTAGCTATCTGGTTGGAACTTTCAGGATAGATCACAAACCGATGACAAAGTAAAAAATAAACGAAAACCTAAAGAAGTAAAAAATTAAAACCTAACATAATAGAGTGACGTTCATTAAAAAAACCTTTTACGGGTTATATTTTTTAATGAGTGTCTCTTTTTTTATACTTATTTAAATTATCTTCATCAATAGACTTTTTGTTATTTACTGCCATATTATAAGTATAGATTTTGTTACAAGACTTTTTAATTCGACCCGCTGGTTTCCACAAATGTCCCAAACCTTTCAGCTGCACCCTTTTTACATTTACGGAATCGCTATAAAATCTATTATTAGATAAGACCACATTTCGGTAAATATCAATTTAGATTGCCCAGAAAACAGTCCGAAACACCCTCACAATGGTCAAAGTAAGTATTAGAAAGAATTATGTTCTACGTGACTCTGTGTGGTGAAATCCAAACTTAAGTGAAAGTAAGTAACGCACACATTTACTGTTATTTACTAAAACAATACTTAAATGTTCTTTGTTCTGAAAGTTCGTTACGTGCTCTTAGCTATTCTATATTATGATTTATTATCTAATAACTTGTGCAGAGAGTAATAAATGGGATGTTTTCTGAAACTTGGATGGTTATTGTTATGGATGTCGTATCACTTTTGATCTTATGACACTTAAGTTTCGGCAATATATACTTATATATAATTATGTATACTTACGTCGGTATATACTTATGTATTGAGATCTCTGTGAAGCTTAATGATTCTGGAAAAATAATGAGTGAAGTGAGAAAAAAGACAGTGCAATATCTTGATTTTCATACGAGATAACACGTAGAAACCAACACCACCGAATCAACATAATTATAATTTAAAACTATCCATATATAAATGATTTGATATTACCAACTTTTTGTTTCAAGTAATTCAAATGATTAAAATTAAGTACCATTATGTATTATTTACACACGAATGCTCTCAAAGAATTCTAAAAGAAAGAGACATTCAGCATTCGTGCATCGAGCTGAAAAATGCAAGGGTGAACCATTTTTCCGTGTCACTGTACAAATAGCTGTGGGGAATGACTTGAATCTTAGAGAGTCACTGGATGTTCTTTCTATTTGCACGCCGCAAACTCTAGCCAAGAAAATATATTCCAATTTAACATAGATAGTGCTGCGAGATGGGCTTGTAGTGCCAAAACTTTCCATTAAAAGCGTATTGTTACACTAAGCATGCAAGTTTTATTTCCAATGATAGATATGAAAACCTGCATAGAGTATGTATGATACGAGTACATTCGCTCATCTTCTTCTGTTGATGCCTCTCGACTACTGAAAGTTGTCCGTTAAATAAACGAATTTTACTAGGTCTTTTGCCCAGAAAAATTTATCAAAGCATTGATCTAACCAACGTGTTGTTGATTTCCAACGCAATTTTTTTTGCTTGCTTGTTATAATTATCTTATAATGATGTCTCAATACATGTTTTGAGCGTGCCCAAGATATCCAACTTTCCTTTTCTTTTATATTTCAGCATGCCGATGCCAATTTCTAAAAATAGAGTGTGACAATTTTTAAAAATAGCGTGTGTCTCTTTCAAGAGAGAGAAAAAGAGAGACAGAGAAAGAAATCTATTCCGGGAATTTTTAGATCAACTGTCTTTATCTTTTCTTTTTACTCCGTCCGTGTAATATTGTCAAGAAAAGATTCTTGACAATATTTGGCGTTGTGTGTCGTGAGTTTGACTACTGCTAGCTTAAATTTATTTGATTCTCCACTGTTGTGGAAGGTCCGCGTAAAAAGCGTTATGTCTGAAGATACAACCGCCTTAAACAGCGAGAGTACCAACACGAGTATTACATAATCTTTATACAGTATTCATAATGTTTTTGTTGTTTGTTAGTCTTAGTTTGTATTCTCTTTACGAATTGTGGCATAAACAAAAGAAATAGGATTAGGATCAATGTATTAGGCTTTCTTCTTCCTCTTATGTACAGAAGGCAGTTTTTTGTCTCGATATTTGTAAACCATACGCGTATTACACTAAAGTTCTATAAATGCATTTTTGATTGATTATTTTCTTAGAACTGTCATGATTATCCTAATCATGCCATAAGCTCCATAACTGGCTCTCCCAAAAAATATCAATAACCTAGGGAGGTAAATTAGCCAAACGCGATATTTGCTCAAATAAACAAGCCTACTCCACGCAAAAAACCAAATAGACATAATTGCCTGACACCTTTTGGGTGCAGAACCCAAGAAATAAAGTAGCATTTAATTTAATTTAAAGGTGATTCTACATAATACTGGGATATGGTAGGATATGATGAATTAATTTTATTTAAAAAGTTGTGGAGGAGCTTTTCTCTGTGTAGAACTTATTTTCTGTTGAGTCTGATGTTATTGATTTTGTTCGAAGACAGTCTATTAAAAATATAAATTGCTCAATTTCCCACCTCACTCTTGATTGATGCTCACCGACGTTGAATGAAAAGCTGAATTATTCCGAATTCACACAAAACGGCCATCTCTCCCACAATTTAAAACACCCAGTAAAGTGGTACTTACCTCGATTTAGCATTTCTCTGTATCATCAATCATACTTTCAAATCATTCTCCCTCGGAGAGATATGAAACGTTTTTTGAATAAGAAATGTTTTGAATAGCAAAGATATGGCGTAACTGAGGAGCGTCATTCGCACCAAATTAAGATAATAACTGTAATAAAACGGTTTTATTATGTTTTAAAACAAAAAGATTACTGAGACCCTAGCTCAAGAGAAGTGGAGGGTGTTAAATAAAGTGTATCTATCATAAAAATTAGAAGCGCTTGCGATCGCACTCTTGCGTCATTTGTCTTTTATATGGCCGTTAGTGTAATGGTACCCAAGAGGGACATATTTCTCAGAGATATTAATAACGACGGAAATGAAGTTCGATGCCCCTTAAGTATTCTTCACTTAGTTTTTGTGTGATCACGACCGTCTTTAGATATAAATAAGTAAATGAGAGTTTTACTTTGCTACTGCAAAAAACTTGAACTGACTTGAATTATGACACTCTGGGGCCCTATGCCTTTGTGAATTTGGATTTGGAAAATATCTCTATACAAAATATTATAGCGCCATATACCACGATGTCGTAATATAAAAGTTTAATGCGTGAAAAAAAGTAAAAATAGTATCCCTAAATATTATTATGTGATAAGAAATATTATTTTAAACATCTCAGTATCATGTTGTACCTATTGTAAATTCTCGTTCGTTCAATCATTTATGAAAAATTGGTACAATTACAAATGTTATTCCGATTTAAAATTAATTCACGTCACGTAAAATCAGCAAGTACATATTAACCGGAAATAAATACCATTTCCGTACCAATGCGTAAATATAAAAATGATAATACTTAAAATTTAAAGCTGTCAGTGAACAGACTTGACAAAGCTCTATTGTCGTCACGGGCGGTACTAATATAGGAATTAATGGAGCCAGTTATACGAATGTAACTTAATTTTATGTAACTTTGGTTGAAAGTTCGACCGAACTTTTTATAGGTACAACTAGTCATTTGAGATAGTGCTGGCTTCTGAAGGTGTCAGAGTCTGTCAAGCCACCCAAGAGCCTCTGAAATAGCTTAACGACTGATATCAATCAATAACAGACGGGACCGACAGCTTAACGTGCCTTTCAAGGCACGGAGCGATGTTAATCCGCACATGACTTAGAAAAGTTTTTGACGGAACGAGGACTGAACACAGTATCATTGGATTCTAAGAGTATACCACTCGACTACCATCATTCTAATCAATCCATCGCTACAACTGAGTCCCACACACTTTGATTTCAAATCTTGCGTAGCAGTGCACTGCGCTCTTCACCCTGAGACCATTATGAGTTTATGGATCTGTGAAGAGCTATGCTTGAGGTTTCTGTACAAGATAGGACTCGACACCGACATAACTCACAAAATTACAAAGTTGTAGTGGCTATGGTCAGGTCACATAGCCTAGTAGAATCGATAATCGTTGGGGAACTGAGTCTCGAGTGGCGACCGCGGACCGTAAGACGAAGCGTATAAAGCCTCCCATGTAGGGTTTCCAATCCCGCAACACCAAGATCCCGGTATTTCGGGATTCCGCCTCATTTTCCAGTCCCACGTGATGTGGGATTACAAGTACTGACTGTCTGCAGGGATGCTGGGAGTGGTGTGCGAAGTGAACAAATATGTCATTTGTCAATAAATTTTAGAGTAAACATACCTAGTTCTTATGGGTTTCTTAAATACTTTTCGTATTTACGTTAATTTACTGCTGTACTGATGTTATAATTAACAAAAGCCATGTCATGGTGAAAGGGCTATCACAATTAAATTTGTAAACAACATTTCATGTCTGTGCTGTTGACCGATAAAGAGTTAGAACGATGGTGGCCTTACGGTTCTATAATGCAATTTAGAATCCAATGATACAAAACCTAGGCTCCGCACCAATGACGTTTCTGAGTTATGTGTGGTTTTCAATCGCTCCGTGCTTCGGGGGCACGTTAAACTGTCGGTCCGGGCTGTTATTGATTAATAGCAGTCGTTAAGTCGTGTCAGAGGCCTTCGGACGGCCCGATAAACTCTGACACCAGAGGCCAGCACTACCTCATACGACAAGCAAGAAAGCATTTGGAGCTAGTCCTGGCTGTCGATTCAGGTCATACTTACCATAAAAATGTATTGTCATTGGAACTGAACCAATATGTAAAAATTCAACTCCATAGGATAAGAGGAAGTGGTTCTAATTCAGCTCGCAAGATTCCATCTAAACAAACTAACATACATTGCAAGTTAAATAAAAGTTTTAAAAAATTACAAGTTCAGTGCAATATAAAGTAGTTGCTTTTCAAGGCATTATTTTGTTTGGGAGTATTTTCCCAAATCTAATGATGGATTAATTGCAAAATGTAAACTGCACTATCAAAAACATTAATATGTCGACGAAAATATACACAAAAATTTGATAACTAAGCATCTAAAGAGTATGCGTATGTATGTATGTATGCGGTATCCCGCAAATACCGGGATTGAAGATAGGCTGCGGGATTGGAAGCCCTACTCCCAAGAGGTGTACTGACGGTGAGAATCGCGGGGAGCCAGGAGCTTCCGAGACTGGTAGCGTTCTATGGAGATAAATAAAACATTTCTTGCATAGTTGTTGTACGAATCACCTCCAATGCGGTTGGTCCTATAAACAGTTTCCACTAGAAGTTCGATTTTTGTTGGCAGAAATATTAACATTTACTCCATTTTCGATATCATATCGACCTAAATCATGCCATAGGACTTCCACGGCTGCGTTTGAAAAATAAAATAATTTACCATGCTTTATTTTCCGTCAAAAAATAAAACAAAATCAAAGTTTTTACGACCCTATAATATGAAATGTTGGCTATCAGAAAAAAAATAATGTCGCGATGCTTGTAAATTATAACCAGAACAGATGTTGCAGGCAAGTGGTGTTCGTTACGAAGATTAACGACAGGCAAGTGTGCAAAAAGTGAAATAATGAACGTGTTGGCTCACTAAATGCCTTGGATAACTATGTATAATAGTAAAATCATTCTTCATCGTGTTAGGCTTTCCTTACCTATAAATTATAGGAGTAATATCCCTCTTTTACCGCCTGTGTAATTGTTATTTTACAACTAAGATTTATAAAATACTGCTCCATTTTAGCTGTTTGGTAGGTATTTTTTACCCTATTGCGGAGGGTTATGTGTTTGGGTTCTATGTTTGTTTGTTTGTATATACTTTTCTTAGGCGCGTCTTTGTAGCCTAGTATGACGATCGGCAAAGCGCCATTCTTTTATGGTTGAAATACCTCGCACAAGAACGAAGCGTTACTGTGCGAGGTATTTCAATAAATGAAGCTTCTTCATTTATTATAAGAACTTCTAAGGAGTGGAATGCCCTGCCTTCGTCAGTGTTTCCGGTAAAATATAATCCTGGTGTGTTCAAGTCAAGAGTTCCTTACTTTCGGCCACATCATCGCTTTCCACCTGGTGAGATCGTGGTCAAACGATTGCCTAGACAGTGAATAAAAAAAAACACGAAGAGTACTATAGGATATATGAAGTTTCAAGAAAACTAATATGGCAGCTTGCAGTAGCCATATTTCATTTACAACGAAACAAAAGATGGATTGAGCCTGTATCGAATGAGGTATCAAAATTAAGGTCTATAAAAGAACATTGCAAAAATATATAATTATTTTGGCTAATTAGTAGCGGTCCATTCGTTTGGGAGCTTTTATCCTCACTTCAATCACATCAGCATTCAATCCGAAAACAAAGCATCAAAATCGGTCCATTCGTTTGGTAGCTACGATGCCACAGTAAGACACACGGATACAGTGATACATTGAGTGATACAGTGAGTGATACAGTGAAACATACACACCCTAAACTTATAACACTAAATAAATGAGTTTTTAGTTCTTAATCATTATAATTAATTTTCACATCAGGTAATGCCCATCATGCTGAATAACTTTTATTTTCTCTTTTCCAAAGCGTGTAGCTCAAAAACGGTTAGAATGCGAGAAAAGTTTATTACATAAAAATTGTAAAATAAATTATGAGCTTTTAATTATTCATAGAAACCATTTCCGTACAACGTTTTTGAGATTTAAGTGAAAAATCTAAAAGTAGGAAGTTTGTGCCCCCCTCCCCACTTCGACTCACCTCCTAGACGTCAAGACTTAGCATGTTGTAAGGGATCTAATACGAGCCTCTAGGAAACGAAAGCTATTTTTTTTTGTTCAACAAAACATTGCAATCTAATCTTAAAAACGATAAATACGAAAATAATGTGACGTGCTAAAATATTTACACAAACGCAAAATAGAGGTTAAAAATGACAAAAACTAATGGGAACCTATAAATATTCAAATTGATTACCTGTCAAAGGAACATGTAACGTAGACCATAATTTAAAATAATATCAAACAGGACAAAGAAACACAAACACTCAAACGATAATAAATAAATAATTTAATGGCAAAACTTCAAATGATATCTGATTTAGTATAGATTTAAAAACACTTGAAACCATTCGAAAAGTTAAGTAAGTTTTTGCGTATCTTTCAAAGCCGTGGGAAAGGAACAACAAATTTAAGACAGGAACGCATTAAGGAGAACAAAGTAAATAGCGAATAAATGTTATTTGTAAAAAAACATAAAACCAATAATACATTAGATATTTTAAAACATAATTAATAATTACTGATTAGAAAATAGTCCTTAATAGTTACTTTTAAATGAATGATTATATTGTTCAGAATATTAACTTATATATGTATTATGTATATTCTAAAATAATATAATCAAAAGTACCATCATCGGACTTATCGCCAACGATAGAATTACTACCAGAAAACCTTGGAGTGAAGACGATAATAGACTAATTATCTTTTGTATAGTATTATAATAAACTATCATACTAACTCACTACCAAAATACTTATAAAATCAAATTAAAATAACAATACATGATATAGTAAACTCTATTTAAAATATATCTATTATTCATTAAAAATGATGACTTAATTAACGCTACCCTGTATGCCCAACACAAGTCAATATAAAAGGGCAAACCTGGATGACAGAGACCATAATAGGTTAGAACGCGACGCGGTCTCCATATTAAAAAGAGACAAGTAGGAGTGATTTAAATAATTAATAATTCGCGTTTATTTACTATTAAAATAAAGTTTTAAAGTATAGTTTTTTTCAACATACGTGTCCAATATGTAAAGCGAATTTAGATGCAGTGGTTCACAGTGCAGTGAGTGGAGCCGTGCCTACATGCAGAAATTACAAGCTAAGTAGAAAACTTGGTGTTGGTCGTTTTCTGGATAAACTCTTATATTCTAGAATACATAACTAAGTAGAAAACTTGGTGTTGGTTGTTTTCTGGATAAACTCTTATATTCTAGAATACATAACTAAGTAGAAAACTTGGTGTTGATCGATTTTTTGGATAAACTCTTATATTCTAGAATACATAACTAACTTATATACTTGGTGCTGTCGTGATTCTGAATAAAACTATCATGTTTTAAATTACAATAACTAAGTATTAAGCTGATACTTATTTACTTATTGCAAAGGTTTTAGATGATTTACCCTTTAAATTCAACATATAATTATAACTAGAAGAAAGATTCAGAGTTGCGATTCCTAAACAGTTTACCTTATTTAAATTATAAATAACAACTGAGTCGATGACCTTTTATATACTCAGCATATTCAGTTCTAAACTTAACTGATTTAACCTAAGTATCTAAGCTAAAGGATATGTTACTTTGTGTATGATGATTTTAAATGAATCGCTAATTAAAATTCAATAACAACTAAGTCTATGAGTGACTGTTTTATACTCAGGATATACAATTTTCAACTGAACTAATTTAAATCTTACTGTTGATGGATCTGGACATTGTACTATATTTTAAACTTCAATCGCTATTAAGTATATAAGCCATAACATTGCTTATATACTAATAGAACTAAAAACTTATGAACTGATTTTATGTAACTATAACTAAGTAAATAATTTTCAAGTTGATTATTTATAAGATGAACAGATCTAAGAAGAGTTGATTATTTATTGAACGAGTGGATTCCATATGTTTTATAGAGTACGGATAACCTGAACAGATTTCGTATATATTATTGAAATATAACTATTGTGAATACTGGGAGGGGAAGTCTAATGGAAATGGTTGATGATGTTTATATCTATTTATTGATGTGGATCTTATTATAATGTAAATGACGAGTTATTTATATACAGTGAAACTCTTATGTATTATAAATTGACAAAACCTTATATACTACAAGTTTTGACGAAGTGATTATTTGCGAATTTACGGACGATGACACATATTATATTATATTATATTATACAAAAGTATACAGAGAAATTGTTATGTATTATAAATTGACAAAACCCTATGACATTACATGATTTGATAAAGTGGTTATTGCTGATGACTGACAATGACATATATATTATATTATGTTAAAGTATTACTTAGTAGTAGTAGGTTATACACCTACCTTTAATGATAAATAAATTGATTGAAATACTATGTTCATATGAGAGACATTTCGAATGCATAACCCCTTTTGTTTTGGTACAAAGATGTATAAATACACATATTTTATAATCAATTACAATTGAAGGTAATTATTATTATTTCACAATTTAATGAAATAGCTGAGAGAAGGGAGATTGTTTCATCCTGACACACACTAAATAGCCCATGCAAGCATTACATCATATACATATTATCGTGGAAAACACGCAACGTGGGATTTACATTAAAGCAACATTTAAAATGCTTGAGAATTCTGAAAGATTTGGTTCTTATTTATGTTAGGAAGAAATTATCTTCCTTATGGACTCTTGGCAGCCTTGTAAATATAAATAATGATTTAACTAGTAAGAAATTATCTTCCTTTGTTACTCTTGGCATCCCGGTAAATATAAATAATGATTTAACTTCACTCTGGGGAATTACATAAAAGTATGTCCAGCCGGCAGGCTTTGGGCTAGACAGTGATACCGAATATTCAGTTTACTGGATATTAAAGTAGCCTAGTATAGCTGTGAAATGGCTGCACCGTTGGACTCAAGTCTAGTTCTTACTTGTTGGGTTAAGAATGGTTCATGAATCTAACCGGAACTGGACATACAGTTCCAAGACAGACATTACCGACAAAATCTTGTGAATTTCCCGAAACAGACAAAAGATGTCATTACACCAAAACAAATCATAAATAACGCTTTATTTAACCTTCAAGTTTCTCTTTCATATGAATGTTAAATACATAAAATAAAGTTACTCATTTACAAAAGATTAACATTAACCAAGGAAGTGAATTATAAACACTAATAAATATTATGACAACATGTTTTATACTCAAATACTACAAACCATATATTCATATTTCTTAAACCATCTGAAGAAGCTAAATACAAAACTATTACCTTTTATATAAACAACAATCTATTTTATTAGGATAGGGAGTTTATTTAGAAACCACTCAGCAATTCATATTCCAACAGAAGTCGGAGGTCTAATCCTTCACCCTGCAAGAGAGAGAGTTATAACGCGTCTTCAAACATCGTGTGAAGACAACACCCAAGTTAGTCGCTTTTCACATTTTCTTACACAATTTCTATATTTTCCTAAATGTTTATTTTACATGTTTTCTCCTTTAAAACAGCTCAACCAAAAATATAACAGAACTACCTTTAACCAAATAAGTTAATTTTCAGCAAACTGTTCATTTAACTTAGACGATCACATAAGCCATTTAAATATTAAACTTCTGTAAGCAATTATGATTAGAACATTTCAATAAACTTCAATTTTATGAGTAATCTAGACGATCACATAAAAACTTTACATTTATTATTTAAATCAGCAATTTTAATAGGGGCGTTTCACGGAACTTTACTTCTGTAGTAAAATAGGAATTATTCAATAGCATTTTTACTTAGGCTAGGCGATTAGAACCTTACAATGTTCACTCTCTACGCACCCTGAATAAGTTTCTGAAGGAATCGCTTAGGTACCTGCTCACGCACTCTACAACTCCTTTATTTACTGGACTAATAATACACTGGCCTCCAAAACTGTAACGACAGGCCACCATCTCTTTCAACTACAAGACATCAAGTCTTCCACATTATGAACACTAATATATTTTAACATTTTTTTTTAGAAAGTTTTGGTTTGTTTGTCTATAACTGACCTCTACAGCGTCACCTCTACAGGATTGTGGGGCGGGCGCAAATGCGCACCGCCGCAATGTTTTTTTTTTTTTTTACAGTGTAGCAATAAAGTGCGAGTAACATATTTATGGCTCCGTAGCGAAAATAATAGCAACCTCAACCTACATTCTACGAGAGGATGCGCCTGCCAGCTTCAAAATGTTGAACAAAAGATTCAGGTATTGAAACTGAACATAAGAGTATCTGATACATAGCTTTTAATATCTAACCACAGGTGTCAGTCATATTAAAAATACAAGAGCCCACTCGAGGGAATAGAAAAAAAACTCTTGTCATGTATCGGAGCTACCGTAAAAGTTGTTTTAATGGTTTTTGAAACATCTATGTAGCGGTTATAAAAACAATACATGTTTTATGAATTTTAGCAGTAACGCGTGCTTAGCGAGACTATATCAAATAATTGTCTAAAGGAAATATTATACTTATGCGGTTTCGAATCCAGTCAGTGACACAAATTTTTCCTTCAGAAAATTATTAAAGACTAGCTGCATCCGCGGCTTCACACGCGTGGTCATTTCTCTAGGTTAAAAGTACTATTCCAAGCCCTAAAACACTAATAAACAACAACATAACAATAGGGGGTTTTAACATTTGATAAAATTCCATCAGCTGTTAACAATATTTTTATCGATTGCTCGGCTTGTACTCATCGGAGATACCAAGTACGCCAGTTTTTAAGTCAAACCCTAAGCTATCCAACAGTGAAGACCGCGTCGCAATCGGTCCAGTAGATTTTACGTGATGCGCGAACAGACACACGAATTTCCAAAATGTTATATTCTTGTTCAGTAGCTTATTTTAAGTACCCTAGACCTTTTTTTTTTAATTATCTTCTTTGTACAGACTTTTTTGTTCTTATTTCTTTACTAGCTGTACCCGCGGCTTCGCACGCGTGTTAAGTTCTTTAGGTAAAAAGTACGCTTAGTGCTATTCCATGACTTAAAAAACCAATATACCAACATTTAATCAATTTCAAAGGATACGAACACATATATAAACAATTATACATACATGCAAAAACAGATTCATCCAATTCGCTTGGAAACCTCACTTCACTTGTCCAATTAATTCAATCAATAATCATGAGGCTTTTTGGGGGTCCTTATATTTTATGTCAGATTGAATCCCGGACAAACAGCGGGTTTTCAGCGACGCAGCTGCAGGGTTGAACTAATTTCATCTCGACATGACAAGGGTATTAGTTGGGTTGAGTTTGTGCCCTTTTTATAAGTCAGGTTACAGCGGCTTGCAAAAGCTGCGGTTTTGTATGGCATATTTGTCACTGAAAACGTCATGTAAACATGTAAATGTAAAATACTATGAAACCTTCACTGGTATCTATCCTCGCTCCAAAGCAAAGGCTTACTTACCTATTTGTTATAAGTTCTTGTTAAGAAGTTTAAAGCAGCATACTACGATTCACCGGTGTGAACTTGGCAGCCAAAATGTAGCAGCCTAAAATCCGACTAAATTAAGAACGTTTTTTTTTATAATAGTGGTTAACTCTTATTTGTTAATTAATGATTATTGTTTAATAATAATAATAATATAAAAAACTTTTGATTAATAAGTTAACGCAAATTTTTATAAAAATATATCCCGAAGAACATGAACAAAATATATTCTTGAGATTTTTAAGGGAACACGCACCTAGTTAGAGCTCTTATCCCCTGAAAAATGAAAGTTTGAATTACGAATTTTATTCTCTCATAATGTAGCTTGAAAACGAGTATACCGACAATGTGGCTAAATGACAGCTTAACCCTAAATTCTTTACTTGAATTATGGATGAACACTGAACCGTGTCTGAAATTTTTAGGCTGCTGATATATTTCGACTTGAAATACGCTAATATTGTTTAAAATCTGCACAATTGTATCATAAACGATATACAGGCTACCTTCTAATCACTATTGCAAAGTGTTTTTTTGACTATTTAACCCTGGAATAGTCAATCAAAATTGATACTGAGTTTTGATTTCACTACTCATGTTCCACGGTGTGTTTCGACCTTTGAGACCCTGAAATCAACTATTAATCTCATTCAAATATAACAAATGGTGCACAAGCTACTATAAAAATGCTAACAGATGGTGGCTAAATGCCAACCTGACCATAAAACATCCCAAAGTACATGAACCAAAAAAAACCTAGACATTTTTCAGGAAACAAACCTCTAGTAAGACCTCTCATCCCCTGAAATCTGTAAGTTTTGATATATCACACTATTGTCTATTAAGTAGCTTCAAAACGTGTATAAAGAGAATGTGGCTAAATGACAGCTTAACCCTAAATTCTTTACTTGAATTATGGATGAACACAACCGTGTCTGAAATTTTTAGGCTGCTGATATATTTCGACTTCAAATACGCTAATATTGTTTAAAATCTGCGAAATTGTATCATAAACGATATACAGGCTACCTTTGAATCACTATTGCAAAGTGATTTTTTGACTATTTAACCCTGGAATAGTCAATCAAAATTGATACTGAGTTTTGATTTCACTACTCATGTTCCACGGTGTGTTTCGACCTTTGAGACCCTGAAATCAACTATTAATCTCATTCAAATATAACAAATGGTGCACAAGCTACTAAAAAAATGCTAACAGATGGTGGCTAAATGCCAACCTGACCATAAAACATCCCAAAGTACATGAACCAAAAAAAACCTAGACATTTTTCAGGAAACAAACCTCTAGTAAGACCTCTCATCCCCTGAAATCTGTAAGTTTTAATATATCACACTATTGTTTAATAAAGTAACTTCAAAACGTGCATATAGAAAATGTGGCTAAATGACAGCTTAACCCTAAATTCTTTACTTGAATTATGGATGAACACTGAACCGTGTCTGAAATTTTTAGGCTGCTGATATATTTCGACTTGAAATACGCTAATATTGTTTAAAATCTGCACAATTGTATCATAAACGATATACAGGCTACCTTCTAATCACCATTGCAAAGTGATTTTTTGACTATTTAACCCTGGAATAGTCAATCAAAATTGATACTGAGTTTTGATTTCACTACTCATGTTCCACGGTGTGTTTCGACCTTTGAGACCCTGAAATCAACTATTAATCTCATTCAAATATAACAAATGGTGCACAAGCTACTATAAAAATGCTAACAGATGGTGGCTTAATGCCAACCTGCCCATAAAACATTCCAAAGTACATGAACCAAAAAAAACCTAGACATTTTTCAGGAAACAAACCTCTAGTAAGACCTCTCATCCCCTGAAATCTGTAAGTTTTAATATATCACACTATTGTTTAATAAAGTAGCTTCAAAACTTGCATAAAAAAAATGTGGCTAAATGACAGCTTAACCCTAAATTCTTTACTTGAATTATAGATGAACACTGAACCGTGTCTGAAATTTTTAGGCTGCTGATATATTTCGACTTCAAATACGCTAACATTGTTTAAAATCTGCACAATTGTATCATAAACGATATACAGGCTACCTTTTTATCACTATTGCAAAGTGATTTTTTGACTATTTAACCCTGGAATAGTCAATCAAAATTGATACTGAGTTTTGATTTCACTACTCATGTTCCACGGTGTGTTTCGACCTTTGAGACCCTGAAATCAACTATTAATCTCATTCAAATATAACAAATGGTGCAAAAACTTCTATAAAAATGCTAACAGAGTCTTGAGTAATGAGAGGTCTTACTAGAGGTTTGTTTCCTGAAAAATATCTAGGTTTTTTTTGGTTCATGTACTTTGGGATGTTTTATGGTCAGGTTGGCATTTAGCCACCATCTGTTATTTTATAGAAGTTTGTGCACCATTTGTTATATTTGAATGAGATTAATAGTTGATTTCAGGATCTCAAAGGTCGAAACACACCGTGGAACATAAGTAGTGAAATAAAAACTCAACATCAATTTTGATTGACTATTCCAGGGTTAAATAGTCAAAAAACCACTTTGTAATAGTGATTAAAGGTAGCCTGTATATCGTTTATGATAAAATTGTGCAGATTTTAAACAATATTAGCGTATTTCAAGTCGAAATATATCAGCAGCCTAAAAATTTCAGACACGGTTCAGTGTTCATCCATAATTCAAGTAAAGAATTTAGGGTTAAGCTGTCATTTAGCCACATTTTCTTTATACATGTTTTGAAGCTACTTTATTAGACAATAATTTGATATATCAAAACTTACAGATTTCAGGGGATGAGAGGTCTTACTAGAGGTTTGTTTCCTGAAAAATGTCTAGGTTTTTTTTGGTTCATGTACTTTGGGATGTTTTATGGTCAGGTTGGCATTTAGCCACGGTCTGTTAGCATTTTTGTAGTATCTTGTGCACCATTTGTTATATTTGAATGAGATTAATAGTTGATTTCAGGGTCTCAAAGGTCGAAACACACCGTGGAACATGAGTAGTGAAATCAAAACTCAGTATCAATTTTGATTGACTATTCCAGGGTTAAATAGTCAAAAAAACACTTTGCAATAGTGATAAGAAGGTAGTCTGTATATCGTTTATGATACAATAGTGCAGATTTTAAACAATATTAGCGTATTTCATGTCGAAATATATCAGCAGCCTAAAAATTTCAGACACGGTTCAGTGTTCATCCATAATTCAAGTAAAGAATTTAGGGTTAAGCTGTCATTTAGCCACATTCTCTTTATACACGTTTTGAAGCTACTTTATTAGACAATAGTGTGATATATCAAAACTTACAGATTTCAGGGGATGAGAGGTCTTACTAGAGGTTTGTTTCCTGAAAAATGTCTAGGTTTTTTTTGGTTCATGTACTTTGGGATGTTTTATAGTCAGGTTGGCATTTAGCCACCATCTGTTAGCATTTTTATAGAAGCTTGTGCACCATTTGTTATATTTGAATAAGATTCATAGTTGATTTCAGGGTCTCAAAGGTCAAAACACACCGTGGAACATGAGTAGTGAAATCAAAACTCAGTATCAATTTTGATTGACTATTCCAGGGTTAAATAGTCAAAAAAACACTTTGCAATAGTGATTAGAAGGTAGTCGGTATATCGTTTATGATACAATTGTGCAGATTTTAAACAATATTAGCGTATTTCAAGTCGAAATATATCAGCAGCCTAAAAATTTCAGACACGGTTCAGTGTTCATCCATAATTCAAGTAAAGAATTTAGGGTTAAGCTGTCATTTAGCCACATTCTCTTTATACACGTTTTGAAGTTACTTTATTAGACAATAGTGTGATATATTAAAACTTACAGATTTCAGGGGATAAGAGGTCTTACTAGAGGTTTGTTTCCTGAAAAATGTCTAGGTTTTTTTTGGTTCATGTACTTTGGGATGTTTTATGGTCAGGTTGGCATTTAGCCACCATCTGTTAGCATTTTTTTAGTAGCTTGTGCACCATTTGTTATATTTGAATGAGATTAATAGTTGATTTCAGGGTCTCAAAGGTCGAAACACACCGTGGAACATGAGTAGTGAAATCAAAACTCAGTATCAATTTTGATTGACTATTCCAGGGTTAAATAGTCAAAAAACACTTTGCAATAGTGATTTAAATGTAGCCTGTATATCGTTTATGATACAATTGTGCAGATTTTAAACAATATTAGCGTATTTCAAGTCGAAATATATCAGCAGCCTAAAAATTTCAGACACGGTTCAGTGTTCATCCATAATTCAAGTAAAGAATTTAGGGTTAAGCTGTAATTTAGCCACATTTTCTTTATGCACGTTTTAAAGCTACTTTATAAGACAATAGTGTGATATATTAAAACTTACAGATTTCAGGGGATAAGAGGTCTTACTAGAGGTTTGTTTCCTGAAAAATGTCTAGGTTTTTTTTGGTTCATGTACTTTGGGATGTTTTATGGTCAGGTTGGCATTTAGCCACCATCTGTTAGCATTTTTTTAGTAGCTTGTGCACCATTTGTTATATTTGAATGAGATTAATAGTTGATTTCAGGGTCTCAAAGGTCGAAACACACCGTGGAACATGAGTAGTGAAATCAAAACTCAGTATCAATTTTGATTGACTATTCCAGGGTTAAATAGTCAAAAAACACTTTGCAATAGTGATTAAAAGGTAGCCTGTATATCGTTTATGATACAATTGTGCAGATTTTAAACAATATTAGCGTATTTCAAGTCGAAATATATCAGCAGCCTAAAAATTTCAGACACGGTTCAGTGTTCATCCATAATTCAAGTAAAGAATTTAGGGTTAAGCTGTAATTTAGCCACATTTTCTTTATGCACGTTTTAAAGCTACTTTTTTATACAATAGTGTGATATATTAAAACTTACAGATTTCAGGGGATGAGAGGTCTTACTAGAGGTTTGATTCCTGAAAAATGTCTAGGTTTTTTTTGGTTCATGTACTTTGGGATGTTTTATGGTCAGGTTGGCATGTAGCCACCATCTGTTAGCATTTTTATAGTAGCTTGTGCACCAGTTGTTATATTTGAACGAGATTAATAGTTGATTTCAGGGTCTCAAAGGTCGAAACACACCGTGGAACATGAGTAGTGAAATCAAAACTCAGTATCAATTTTGATTGACTATTCCAGGGTTAAATAGTCAAAAAATCACTTTGCAATAGTGATTCAAAGGTAGCCTGTATATCGTTTATGATACAATAGTGCAGATTTTAAACAATATTAGCGTATTTCATGTCGAAATATATCAGCAGCCTAAAAATTTCAGACAGGGTTCAGTGTTCATCCATAATTCAAGTAAAGAATTTAGGGTTAAGCTGTCATTTAGCCACATTCTCTTTATACACGTTTTGAAGCTATTTTATTAGACAATAGTGTGATATATCAAAACTTACAGATTTCAGGGGATGAGAGGTCTTACTAGAGGTTTGTTTCCTGAAAAATGTCTAGGTTTTTTTTGGTTCATGTACTTTGGGATGTTTTATAGTCAGGTTGGCATTTAGCCACCATCTGTTAGCATTTTTATAGAAGCTTGTGCACCATTTGTTATATTTGAATAAGATTAATAGTTGATTTCAGGGTCTCAAAGGTCGAAACACACCGTGGAACATGAGTAGTGAAATCAAAACTCAGTATCAATTTTGATTGACTATTCCAGGGTTAAATAGTCAAAAAAACACTTTGCAATAGTGATTAAAAGGTAGCCTGTATATCGTTTATGATTTAATTGTGCAGATTTTAAACAATATTAGCGTATTTCAAGTCGAAATATATCAGCAGCCTAAAAATTTCAGACACGGTTCAGTGTTCATCCATAATTCAAGTAAAGAATTTAGGGTTAAGCTGTCATTTAGCCACATTCTCTTTATACACGTTTTGAAGCTACTTTATTAGACAATAGTGTGATATATCAAAACTTACAGATTTCAGGGGATGAGAGGTCTTACTAGAGGTTTGTTTCCTGAAAAATGTCTAGGTTTTTTTTGGTTCATGTACTTTGGGATGTTTTATGGTCAGGTTGGCATTTAGCCACCATCTGTTAGCATTTTTTTAGTAGCTTGTGCACCATTTGTTATATTTGAATGAGATTAATAGTTGATTTCAGGGTCTCAAAGGTCGAAACACACCGTGGAACATGAGTAGTGAAATCAAAACTCAGTATCAATTTTGATTGACTATTCCAGGGTTAAATAGTCAAAAAATCACTTTGCAATAGTGATTCAAAGGTAGCCTGTATATCGTTTATGATACAATTTCGCAGATTTTAAACAATATTAGCGTATTTGAAGTCGAAATATATCAGCAGCCTAAAAATTTCAGACACGGTTGTGTTCATCCATAATTCAAGTAAAGAATTTAGGGTTAAGCTGTCATTTAGCCACATTCTCTTTATACACGTTTTGAAGCTACTTAATAGACAATAGTGCGATATATCAAAACTTACAGATTTCAGGGGATGAGAGGTCTTACTAGAGGTTTGTTTCCTGAAAAATGTCTAGGTTTTTTTTGGTTCATGTACTTTGGGATGTTTTATGGTCAGGTTGGCATTTAGCCACCATCTGTTAGCATTTTTATAGTAGCTTGTGCACCATTTGTTATATTTGAATGAGATTAATAGTTGATTTCAGGGTCTCAAAGGTCGAAACACACCGTGGAACATGAGTAGTGAAATCAAAACTCAGTATCAATTTTGATTGACTATTCCAGGGTTAAATAGTCAAAAAAACACTTTGCAATAGTGATTAGAAGGTAGCCTGTATATCGTTTATGATACAATTGTGCAGATTTTAAACAATATTAGCGTATTTCAAGTCGAAATATATCAGCAGCCTAAAAATTTCAGACACGGTTCAGTGTTCATCCATAATTCAAGTAAAGAATTTAGGGTTAAGCTGTCATTTAGCCACATTGTCGGTATACTCGTTTTCAAGCTACATTATGAGAGAATAAAATTCGTAATTCAAACTTTCATTTTTCAGGGGATAAGAGCTCTAACTAGGTGCGTGTTCCCTTAAAAATCTCAAGAATATATTTTGTTCATGTTCTTCGGGATATATTTTTATAAAAATTTGCGTTAACTTATTAATCAAAAGTTTTTTATATTATTATTATTATTAAACAATAATCATTAATTAACAAATAAGAGTTAACCACTATTATAAAAAAAAACCTTCTTAATTTAGTCGGATTTTAGGCTGCTACATTTTGGCTGCCAAGTTCACACCGGTCTACGATTCAGCAAAAGTTTAATCCTGAACGGAGCTAAATAATGCAATAATTTGTGCCGAATTAAAGGCTTGTAAGTATTCTTGAGTGAGCACCTACAATTCGAGCTCCCGTAAGATTTAAGAGCGTCGCCGCCGTTCACAGAAACTGAACGAGATAAGAGTGGATCGCACTAAGCTGGTGAATTACCGACGTTTCTTTGTACGACATAGCACCATTTTCTGTGCGAGCGAGCCGTAACTCAGTCAGTGTGTGCTCGAATTTATTCAAATTCTCGACATACCTCGCCTCGAGTCGACTCAGTAAAGTTAGTAAGACATCATTAACTCGGCAATAATCGTAATGAAATGTTCTCTCTCCGTGACCCAGCTGCGCCCGCATGGAAGACAATATTATTGCAAAGTTTATCGCGTTACAGCCGCGCTAAGCACTCCCGAATTACTTCATATTCGCAACGAGTGTACGTTAAAAGAAATATAAACGTCGTTGGACCATAAGCAATAAAGGAGGCCGTCAGTTTCGTCTTATCAGAGAAGGATCGCGAAGCACGTAGCGCGCCTAATATACATATAGATTTTTGTGACAAATACACGTCTTCCTCATAAGAAATTCACCCTTGTCGCTGGCGTCAGGCGGGCCCTCGTGAATTATAACGTCAGAGCCAAGTTTTTTGCTGAGATTAACTGCGTATTACAAGCCTAAAGTATGCCAATGAGCGAGTGTTGCCGAACTTCTTAATTACTTACGAAGGGTTTTTTGCTGCGACTGCCGTTTCAAGGAGCGACACGAATTGTTTTCACGTTAAAAAGAAGAAGAAAGACAAGAGAAGCTTGCATAGTTAGCGTCCGCCGCAAAAACTTTGAAAGTTTCGGGTGTTTTCGTTGGAATAAAATGTTGTAAGTAGGGCTTTATGAAAAATTAGGGATTACATAGTATTTTGATACGATTACCATTATAAGCCTCTAGCTAGAGTCTAGAGCTCTCATTAGTTAAAAGGTTAAACCGATTAAATACTTACATACGCAGATAATGCATTAAGGTTTAAAATAATATATTAGTGTAATAATAGACATAGTACAGCATTAGAAAAGGTAATTATGTTGTGTATAGTACTTACAGTCTCCAGATATTGTCTTTGGTACATTGAAAATTAACTGTACGTTATGAATATCTATTCTATCTATACTCATAATAAAGCAATATGTACGAAAAAGTCTGTAAAAAGAAAATAATAAAGAAAAAGGTGTAGAACACTAAAAGAAGCTACTGAACAAGAATATAACTTTATTTTAAATTCGTGTCTGTCTGTTTGTATGTTTCTTTGTCCTTATATTTATTCGCGAATCACGTAAATACTACGGAACCGATTGCGATGCGGTTTTCACTGTTGGGTAGCTTAGGGTTTGAATTAAAAACTGGGGTACTTGGCATCTCAAACCAATGAGCAGAAGCGAGCAATAGATAATAATTTTTTTGACGGCTGCAATAGTTTTAATCAAATGCTAGTATATTGTATTTTAAGTCCTGGAATAGCACATAGAGTACTTTTTTAGAGAAATTACGACGTGTGCGAAGCCGCGGGCACAGCTAGTATAACAAATATTTTGATGAAAAAAATATATTTCATTCAAATTTTGCAGTAGCTTATTTATAACATTTATATAATTATGTGTTATCATCATTATATATGAGGAAATAATTGTCTCGCGTAGAGGACGGTAGAGCAAATTCACATTCTTATATATGTACTAGCTGTGAGGCTGTGTGATTTTGATGTCAAAAGTACTCTATGTGCTATTTCAGGAGCTAAAATACCAATATACTAACATTTGATCTAAACTCCTGCAGCCGTCAAACATGTAGTATGGAGGCTTCTGCTCATCGAGTTGAGATACCAAGTACCCCACTTTTTAAGTCAAACTCTAAGCTATCAAACAGTGAAAACCGCATCGCAATCGGTCCAGTAGTTTTTACGTGATGCCTGAACAAACATACAGACGATCAAACAGACAGACACGAACATTAAAAATGTTATATTCTTGTTCAGTAGCTTATTCTCGGTACCCTAAACCAAATGTTTTTATTATCCTCTTTTTACAGACTTTTCTATACATATTGCTTTATTGTATGATATTTTACTATACTGAAATAAATTGGTAGCTCGCCAATTGTATATAACCACCGTTTTTTGGGATTTCCCAACATTTGTAAAAGTTCCATTTGATTAATTTTTGGTCTAAGTACCTAATGAATTATACTCTCTAAAACTTTAGAATTTTCTATATAGGTACTTACCCACTCATAATATAGCGAGTGTATTTTTACATGGATCTATATGGCAGGGAAGGTTTATGTAGACAGATAACACTTTATTGCACCAAAAGAAAAATAAAGAAAAAAATATGACTGAGAAATCCATCTAGAGCTAGCTTTTATACGAACGTATTAAAAATGCTCTTAAGGATTTTTTGAATTGTTTTTTTCTTATCGCTCCTACCTTTTTTTTTAATTTGTACAGCTATTTTCTGCAAGCAATTACTATCATGTAAAACCACGCTCTGGCTCCACTTACAAACCCCATCGTTTATGCCAACCGGCCTCCTTAAACACTGCAACTGCGATAATGCCTTTAACCGAAACGGTTCATCAGTATTCAGCGGCACAGCAATTGAAACTGCGGCGGTGCTCGGTCCTCCCACTCAATTTTCCTTGTTCCGACGGCTCGAGTTATTTGCATCACAAAAACACAATGTCGAGGGAACGCGGGACCATTAATCACGCGTAGCGGAACTCGAACATAGCGGTGAATGGCTTCAGCCACACGCGAATGATTCAGACATTTGCCGTGACGATCGAAGGGTGAACTGTCGCCAAGGCATCGTGAGCTAAGGCGTCGCTGCTTCTTATGAACAATGTCTACGGTTTATTGTAATAGGGGTCATCTCCAACAAAGTGAACTATATTTATTACTTGGATTAGCTGTGCCCGCGGCTTTGCACGCGTGGTAATTTCTCTAGATTAAAAGTCTCATAAGCTATTCAAGGACAAACTACTAATATACCAATATTTGATGGAAATTCCTTCTGCCGTCAAATTTTTTGTATCGATTGCTCGGCATCTAATCATCGGAAAGAGATACCAAACACCCCAGTTTTTAAAATCGAACCCTAAGCTATCCAACAGTGAAACCGCATCGCAATCGGTCCAGTAGTTTTTACGTAATGCGTGAACAAACATACAGACAAACAAACAAACAAATAAAGGAACAAACAGACGGACATACACGATTCAAAAAAAAAACTTGTACGTCAGTAACTTATTTTAAATACCCTAGACCTTTTTTTTAATTATCTTCTTTGTACAGGCTATTTCGTTCCTCTTGCTTTATTATAAGTACACGTTGGCAAAAAAATTGTGTTTCTATTCCATTTTACTTACTGAGAGGCATAATCGGTAGCGTTATGCTCTTTAAAAATAAATAAAAAATATCTGTCATTATCATTATAAGCACATTGCACATCTCATGATATTAATTTTATAATTTACTAACTGTACTAACTGACTTTGACCGCTTGGTCATTTGATCATGTCTCTGGATTAAAAGTTTGTGTAGGGCCAGGTGGGGTAGAAATAAATGTGACGAAATATACAACTTATAAGTTTTGAAGTTGTTAAATACACTCAAAAAGATACTAGAACCTACAATAATGTGCACTACCAAACTATGCATCTTGCATTACTATCAATGTGCTCGTAAATATCAAAAATTGTTTTTTAATTTAATTATTTTTAACATAAAATATGTGTCTCATTATTTTCCGCCATATGGGGTAAAATATGGAACATCTTAGGTTAAATATGAGACGGCTACTAACTTCTTTAGGAAAAACTGATACGCAAGTGTTTTGAAAAATATTACTTTATTTTATTCCTATTATTTAATTTTTGAAAACTTAAAACTCTTAGGCCCACACGCAAGAAAACAAACAAAGTATCTAGCTAGTGCAAAAAATATTGTTATCTCTTTCGCGCTACTGTCTGTGTATGTCTCTCTATCCTACTTGTCTTACATTTTTAGCCCAGACTAGACTCTAAGCCGGGGCTATGACAGCTGTGCAAGTGGGGCTTAGGTAGTATCTAGTTAGTTAGACCAAAAAATATTGTTATTTCTTTCGCACTACTATCTGCGTATGTCTCTCTATCCTAGTTGTCTTAAATATTTAACCCAGACTAGACACTAGCCCTAGGTTAAGACACCTGTGCAAGTTGGGCCTTACAATTCTTTGCTTAACATTAGATAATTCTTTGGAATATAATTATTGTGTAATCTAAAATAAGTAAAAAACACAGTCACAATAATATAACATAAGCATAGAAATCATAATTATCTATATTTATATTAAAGCAATAGGACTGAACAAATCTGTACAAAAAGATAATTGAAAAAAAAATTAAGTCTAGGGTACTTAAAATAAGCTAATGAACAATAATAAAACATTTTTAAAATTCGTGTCTGTCTATTTGTTTGTCTGTATGTTTGTTCGTGCATCACGTAAAAACTACTGGACCATTTGCGATGCGGTTTTCACTGTTGGATAGCTTGCGGTTTGTGAAAACCGCATTTCATTCATTCCAGTAGTTTAACATGATGCGCGTACATACAGACAGATAGGTTTATAGACACCATTTTTTTTCAATGTTATGTACTTTTTCAGTAACTTATTAGTCCCGCCCGGCAGACCAATATTGTAATAATTTTCTTCGTTGTACTTTTTATTACTTACTGCATTATTATAAGTATAGTCTTTTTTTAAATTATTTTTGTAGTATTTTACCAAGTTTTTATTAAGTTACTTTTTTGTTCGTCTGTCGATCCGGGTGGAATCTTGCAACTTAATTTTCGAGCACATCCCGATTAGCTATCCGGCTGAAACTTTCAGAGTAGCTCACAACTAGATGAAAAAGCATTCAGCTACACCAAATATTTTTTTAAATTCAAATAAAATTATACCAACCTTGATTCCGAAAATTAATGTAGTGGATATTATCATTCCATTTCTTCCTGTTTGACTTAATTCGACGTAAACATCGCTTAACCCATAAAAGTGCTAAAAACAATGTAAGACTTCGCCGAAACAATTTACGGTTTCAAATTCAGCACGCAAATTACTTTGCCATAAAGGTTCTTCCCGTAATTTGCAACAATACGCCCGTATACGTAGACACGGCTCAAATTGTCTGTGCCTATACTTTAAAAGTTTTTTAAGTGCCGGAACAAGCCGCCGTTTTAATTGCGCCAACCGGAAAGGGGAGAGATGAATGGAAGGAAACGGCAGAAGCCTTGCCAACCGCCCTACATTATTAAAACTTGCCTCTTACTCTACCGCGCTCCACTCTTGCAACTACGAGCATAATGAATTGCGCATCTCGAATAGACTTCAAATAATTTTCGCTTATAAAAAACATTGCAAACTCAAGAGGTGTTGAGGTTTTCACCAAACTTTATCCTACTCCAGCTCTATTTCACTTCACTATTTTGGCGTTTTGAGGGCACTACTATTATGTTTCGAGTGCAGACCCCGACTCGTTAGTGCACATTTTTTCTACTGTGTTGTTACTGTTTACGCATGAGCTTTCTTACGTACAAAATAAGACAAGAATAGGTTCCCATTTCTGATGTTGTAGATGGATAAAGCTTGCTTATAAACAACTTCATACATAAATTCGCTGCAGACCCTAAAAAATGGGAAATACTTTCACAACATTTTTATTATTATTACATAGACGTGCAGAATAAAGAGCGTATTTTTTTATAACATTTGAATGTCATTGTTCTTTGCGTGAAATGATGAATGTGTTATTATATGTCTGTTGGAATCATAGGAAAAATTGAAAAAAAAAACAACAATGAATCTGGTACTAATTGCGTCCTTGATACAACGAGCTCGTGCCCCGCTGGCATCGCGTAAACATGGTTCAAAAAGGTGCAAATAGAAATGCTCCGTATAACCAAAATCTAACAGTAAAGAGACTCCTTAGTTTTACCCACACACGGTAACACTCAGTTAAATTCATTAGTTTAATTTGTATGTGCATTCAATCAAGCGCAGCAAGCAGTTCATTCGCTTGATTCGCTATTGTTTCTTTACATTACATATTGCTTTAGCTTGGCCCCGTGGTTTTACAAACGTGGACGATGATGATGATGTGCCTATGTCACTGTTTGGTTCTTGAAGTATGTATACTTATGCTAAAAATCACGTCTATCCATCGCTTAGTTGCTGCGTGAAAGAACAACCAACAACCAAAACACAAATACACTTTCTCATGTATCTATCTGTCTATATAATAAAGCAATAAGTATTAAACAGTCTATACAAAGAAGATAATTAAAAAAATATGTTACTTAAAATAAGCCACTGAACAAGAATATAACATTTTTTAATTCGTGTCTGTAAGTTTGTTCGCGCATCACGTTAAAATTACTGGACCGATTGCGATGTCACTGTTGGATAGCTTAGGGTTTGACTTAAACACTGAGGTACTTGGTATCTTAATTTGATGAATATATGCCGAGCAATCGATAAAAACTGCATGACGGCTCAACGAATTTTGAAGAAATGCAGTATATCGTACTATATAGGTACTTTTGGTCCTGGATAAACACGTATGGACTACTTTTAAATGAAATGTCCACGCGGACAAAGCTGCGGGCACAGCTAGTTTATAACATTAGTGATAAAATCTTGCGCGGCACTGCAGTGCGCTCATCACTCTGTGATATTTGTTATCCTCATTCTCAGTAATTTCGCTGGAAACATTGCCCTTTAAACCAAAACATAAACTCGCCCTGAACTCGTTTCAAAACTAGCTATAAATGTTCCTGCAAGGGCTTCACGGCACCGTTACCGTTTATCGTAAAAAATACCTTTATTATACGCTCTTCTATGGCCTTTAATGATCTGTTGAATTCCAAGCATTCCGACGTTGACTTATTTGCGAGTACATAGGTATCTGTAAGCAAGTCTATTTCCAATTTCTTAGGTACGCAAGTGTGTTAGGTTAATTAGTAAGATATATTTAATTCGATGTTGTCGTACTTCATTTGTTTAGGCATGTGTGTGTATATGTGTGTATATTTAACCAGCTGGTAACCAACGGCTGTTTCCGATCAGATAGGTATTACTTGTGGTAACCGTTGCTTTATTCAGCCCTTGACTAAATGTTGGTGCACTCGGCCATTCGGTCTATTTGTGGAGGCTGTTTTTGGCTTTTTAGTTTAATTTTTGTGTTTACATAACTATGGTAGCTGTAAGCCACCCGAACATAAAAACATATATACATATACATAAAAAAACACATTACTGCTTGGCGGTTGAATATCTGCCAAAAGTGTGGTACTTCCCCAGACAGACTCTTGCAAAAGAGGCCTACCATTACCAACTGCTAAACTCCTAGCTGCTGTATCTAACCCCTATTTTCCCTATTTCTGTTGGAACCTGTTCGTAAGCATTTCACTACTTTCACACCAAGATCGAAAGCCCCTACTGTTACACAGTAACATTACCCTGGCCGCCTTATTACATTACACAAGTACCTCCACAAAGCCTCCGGCGTGCCTTATCTGTGATACCGCAAGAGCCTCATAAGCCCAGGTTGTTACCTCGGAACACATTGTAACACATTATGCCCCGACGTCGACCTAGCGCTCTCCGCACATAATAAGAACATGTAGCCTTATGAATATTTTTGCACTTACTTGTCAATGATTAGATATTACCTGCTCTGTGGCTTCTTCCTGGTTCATAAGCAGATATTAAGTTTAGCGGTGGAGCTTGGAACGGCTTTGTTGTGGTTTCTTGATGATGCTTGGAATAGGCATGTGTGTGTGTGTGTGTGTGTGTGTGTGTGTGTGTGCTGTGTAGTTGCTGTAGCTGTACCACATATTTTGTGTCTGATGTTGCTATCTTATATACATAATATATAGCAACAAGTACACACAAGCATATATAGCAACAAGTACAAGTTTATTTTTCCCATTTTGATTGTTTTATGATTGTGGGACATCTCATTGACACTTTTATCTGTTATCTTTTATATTTGTACTTGACATATGTTTTTTTTATAAATAATGACATCTGAAAAAAATACAAAACATTAACAAATATGGAAAAAATGAAATCTTTTCTTGGTACTCCCTTCCCTAACGGGCGTATTTCCGTATTTCCGAAGCACCGGTATAGTCAGAAGGGTATTTCCTTTTCCTGTGAGAGATTTACCTCTGCTGGCACATGAAAAGGAAATTTCCTTTTCAAACTCAAAGCATACTTAGTTTACCTAAATTTTATTCATTTAATCTTATTAAAATATTTTACGTATTTCTCCTTGTTCATGAGATATTAATTTTGACTTGTAAAAGTGCTATTATTTTGCCTATTTACAATAAAATCTTAGACTTTGACTTTGAGTTTGAGTACTTTGTATCTCAATCCGATAAATACAAGCCAAGCAACCGATAACAATCTATTTGATGGCTGAAGGAATTTAGATCTAATTTTGGATTGTTTTAAGTCCTGGAATATCACATAACTTTTAACCCAGATAAGTGACCACGCGGGCAAAGCCACGGGCACAGCTAGTATAAAATAATCTTCCTACAGTGATGCTGTACTTTTAAGTAATCTCATCCAAAAAGTGCGTCTAAAATTTATTATAATTTTTAAGCGATTACCATTGTCCATTAATCAACCTTAGTAATTCCATACAATACATATATTTTATATGGTACTAGCTTTTGTCCGCAATTTCGTCCACCCGGACTAAAATTTATTAATTTATTTATTACGCTTTCACACTCCAACAAATAGAAACCAATCATTATGAAATATTGCAGACATGTTGTCAGGAGCACAGAAACGCAAATAAGGGACCTATCAATTCGAATAAGGTTTTTTTGTTTTGGAATTGCCACATCAATAGCAAAGTGACAGGTGTCAAAGTGACACATTTCAAAGTGACAGGTTTCAAAGTGACAGGTGTCAAAGTAACAGGTGTCAATGCGATAAACTATAATCCGCGTAGAGGAAGACGCGGACAAAAGCTAGTTAACGTATATTTTTTCTAAATATAGTATTTTATTACGTTTTGCTTAGTAGACGTCACTACTGAAAATCAAATAGTAGAATAATTACTAACAATTAGGTGCTAAAGATTCAAGAAGCAATATTCAAACATCAAAAATATGTAATGGCACGTAAATATACTACATCACTTGCAGAAATTAATTTAAGTTTACCCTTTCACAGTCCACATTTTTCACAATACACAAACGTACCACATGTGGTACTTACCCTGGACTGTGAAATGTTTAAAACTAGAAATGCTATTCTACGTCGATGAACCATAATTAACTTCGTAATAATACCGTCCGAATCCATGGATATGTTCCGTGCAATATTCGCCGGAACCTATTGTTTAACGGTTGAACGGATAATACCGCTTATCTGCATAATACCGGGAATGAATGCGTGTAAGCATTACCACTAATTACGACTAATTGACGTATCTGCAGAGGTGTTTCAAAAGCTGCTTCTAGTATTACTGCATTATAACAGTGTGCATATGGCGAGGAGGCATCTAAGCTTGAACATCAATCGGTAAGCTTACATTTTACACCACTATCATCGCACTCAATAATATGTAATCGTATGCAGTAAACCGATTGGTATACTGATTTGTATTAAGATTTCACAAGTCTGTGCGTCACGCGAGCGGGTGCGAAGCATTTTATATCTTTGGGTTTCCAGCACGTCAGCACACAACCTCTTATTGTATTCGTGTTTTTTCCACCGTATACAGATATTAAAAACACTTATGTTATTTTAAAACTCACGGAGTGTGGACATTAATAAATTCTCAACGCCGCATTTAGACTAATGTCGAGTTTCTCACAATATTTGGCATAACCGTGTTCCTATCCCAGAAGGAATTGAACTTCACGTAATTTCTAACCATGATTTCTTAGCGACATCATCTGCTTGTGCAGACTGATAGTGTATTATTTCAGAGTTGAAATAATAATTTCCACTGTTGGTTTGTAAACTATTAGTAAATGAGCGGATTCTCAAGTCGTCACCATTTTATTTCAATTTATAAATTGAACGAAATATCTGTAGGTATCAGATCTAATAACTTTTGCTTAGGAGTTGTTTAGGAAAACCTATTTTTACGATGATCATAATATCTCACATACTTATTCAGGGCCCTTATTCGCTATGACTACTACAAAACGTAACGCGTCGCGTTACGATATGTTCGTGGAATCGTTCGGCAATTGTCGTAATGACGTCACACGTTTTCTGCTAGGAATTTTGTTGGCATAGCGTATAAGCGCCCAGAACTTTTCGTTAGTTAATGAGTTTTTCATGACTTCCTTTTAAATGAAGGTACTAGCTGTTGCTCCCGTTAAGTGAATTTTAAAGTATTTGCACATGTTCAGGAGTTTTACCGCAATCGTAAATAATTTACATCATCACCATAACGGCAATAAAACGCCACTATGATTTTGCGATATCGAGTCCTTTAGTTTCGAAATAGACGAGACAGTCAAACGCAAACGCTGAAAAAGTCGTTCACAAGAGCACTTCCCTTTGATTCCGAATGTGTATGTAAGAGCCATCGAATTTACGATGCCTACTTACTTTCGGTTCATTGCTCCGGACTCAGAGCATTCGCGAATCGGGGGAAATCGCTGAATAGTCCGAAATTGTCATCATAATATGGTTGAAATAATCAAGTGCTTACCACGTCTGTGGGTTCAGTAGCACCACATGCAATACAAAGGGCTTAAATGATATTGACAGAAAATTTAATGGACACGGTGCTGTATATAATAGCACGGTGTCCTTTATATATTTTTTATTTTTTAAATCTGTGGTAGCCATTATATTTTTAGAGCGATGGTAGTCTAAGGGTTCAATAGTGCAACTTAGAATCCAAAGATACCGGGTTAGGATCCTAGGCTCCACATCAAGACTTTTCTAAGTTATGTGCGGTTCTTCATTGCTCCATGCTGAGGACGGCACGTTAAACTGTCGGTCCCGGCTACTATTGATAATAGCAGTCGCAGAGGCCCTCGGTCGTCCTGAAAAACTTTTACACCAGAGGCCAGCACTACCTCATACGAAAAACAAGAACATTATTTTCTACTTAATCAGATAAATTGCTGAAATAATAATTGTAGAACCTCATAAAATCTCATAGTACGTACGGAAAAAACTTACAACACAAAAAAAAAAGAATTTAGCTGAAATTACGAGGGGTCCATGTATTTGTGATATTGGTATTGAAACCCTAAAACGTGTGCGGCCTTAATCTGGGTCCCATGAAGGGCTTCCAAGAGTCCAACAATAATCACCGCCGAAACGTCAATCACACAGAGGTTGAGCCAAGTACGAAACTGTAGGGTTGGATTATAAGGGTCCAACTCTCTGCGGCAACAGGATTATTAATATTCAGGGCCACGGATGATGGCTCTAATACTTTTATTTAATATTCAATTACAGTTTGGTTTTTGTAAGCACATCAAGGTTCGAATTATAAGGGATTATGCGGCGGCGTCCTCGTTTTGTTCCCAGTATGTTTATGAAAGAGGCTTAGGGAGTTAATAAGCGGGATTTGTCGCGATTACGTAAAAAATTACGGCTCCTTTTGGCCCAAAATTCGAATGACGCTTTTGTGGATTTTTAGTTGGTTTCGTTTAATCACAAAAATATGCCTTGAACACAAACTAAAACCATTTTATCCATATACATTATTTGGCGTTTTAGCGCCAAATGCGATCAAATAAGTACTTAGGAAAGAGGTTAAGTGTAATGCGAAGAGAAAGTTTTAAAACATATTCATAATGGACTAATAATTTTTGATTATAAACTGTAACAAAAAAACAAGTAATTAGGAAGTAATTAAATTATTTATTGTCAACTTATGATATCTGTCTATTTATTTTACACCTATAATAGAGCATTACCTAAGTAACAAAAAGTCTGAACAAGGAAGATAATTAAAATAAATATTGGTCTAGGGAACTTCAAATAAAATAGAGAAAAAGTACAAAAAATACTTGTCTTTTTAAAATGACACCATTTTTAAAAGGTCTATCTGTATGTTCGCGCATAACTAAAAACTTCTGGACCGATAAAATGGAGTTTTTACTATCAGCTTATATTTTAACTTAAACTCCGGTGTACTTTATATCTCAATCATAGGACTGAGATATGTTGATTTAGTTCGATACTCCCCGTAATTTAGTTCGATACACCCCGTAATCAATGACAAATGTCCAAGCCGAGGTTCGTACTACCTGGGTGCCCTTGAGCAAGTGGCCAAAACTTAATTTTGGCGTGCGCCTTCTGCGTCACGCATTGCGGCGGAGCGCTTTTGCGCCCGCCCTACCGTCCGGTGACGCTGTAGAGGTTAAGACTAACAGCACATATCCTTTCTAAAATTATAATAAAATATTGGATTCTACATAAAGCCAAATAGGTTACTTTAATCAAAATCCGCGGGCACAGCTAGTACTTATAATAAAGAAGGAAGAAAAAAAAGATAGGAAAATGTTTTAAAAAAAAATGGTTTAACTAAGCCACTAAACAATAATATAACATATTGTTACGCCGGTCGATTCTTAGAAAAACAAAACTGTCGAAACTTAGAAAGCTTGAAAAATGTTTAAAAAAAATGGTTTAACTAAGCCACTAAACAAGAATATAACATATTGTTACGCCGGTCGATTCTTAGAAAAACAAAACTGTCGAAACTTAGAAAGTTTGGAAAATGTTTAAAAAAAATATGGTTTAACTAAGCCACTAAACAAGAATATAACATATTGTTACGCCGGTCGATTCTTAGAAAAACAGTAGGTACTAAAATGTTCCAGGAGACGCGGTCGGATGACGCAATACCTACATCTACAGGAACCTTCTGGAACACACCAGTGGAGCGTAGGTACTTACAGAAGTTTCCAGAGCGCGCGGTAGGTATATATATATATATACGGTACGGTACGGTACGGTATACGGTACGGTATATATATATATATATATATATATATATATATATACCTACGGGCGCAGCAACATCATAGGCGCCACCGGCCTTAGGTACCTACGGGTGCGGTGCGGCGCGGCAACTTCAAAGGCGCCACCGACCTTGATAGTTCAAATAACTACCGATTACTGCTAGTACATACGAGTACGTACGAGTACCTTCTGGATACTTCCGTTGCGGTATAAATAGGGCGCGCATCGGCTGCCTGGGACAGTATTGACTTGGCTTTCGGAACGAAACGATCAAAGTGATTTGAAGCAAGTATTCAGTGATAATTGATAAGAGTGTACAGTCGAGTTAAAGAGTGTTTGAGCGTTATTTGTTGGATTAATTTCTTTTTGTGGTTTTTCGAATAAAGTTGTTAATTTTTGGTGTAATTGGCGTACATTAATTTTAAAAATATTAATCAATAAATAATTATTCAATATTATTTAAAAATGGTTTCTGTCTGTTTATCTTTCTGTTTGCTCATCACGTAAAAACAACTGCAGCGATTGTTTGTTGGATAACGGTGACCTAAAATCTGGTGAATTTGGTATCTCAATTCGACGAGTAGAAGTCGAGTAATAGATACATTCTATTTGACCGCCGAACTAAATTTGGTATATCGGCTCAGGAAAAGTAATAGTATAATATGGTTTTGGTTTTAGGTACTTTTGGTCACATATACTTCTTTCTATGAAAAAACACGCGGAAAAGGCACGGGCGCGCTAGCACTTACATAAACCCATATAAGAAATTATATTTCCATCGATCAATAAGTTTTTATTCGGACCCAATACAAAATGTATATACACGTACGTAAGAACTAAATACTAATTATAAAGGACTGAAAAAGTTGTTCAAACTTATGGCGCATGTATAGTAATCAAATTGTATTACAGACGCCACAGCTCTCCGTAAAATTTGTATTAGAGGCTCACTGCATCTGGCTGCCGTGGCAGCAAAAACTCAGTACCAAAACCGGTTTATATACCATACTGCTTAGGTACATTATTGATATATTTTTAGCCTGATTTAGTAAATAGAAAGGAAGGTAGGTAAGTACATGTTATGTATGGCAGCTCCACGTAAAGTGCTACCCTGCATTATACTTCCTCTGAACCAGTGACCTCAATGCAGGCCACGAGGCGCTGATGCAGCACGCGCTGCTCCGGGGCGCATCTCCCAATTCTGCCACTTCGGTACCTAGCATTGGGCTGGTAGTACACATTACTTTAGGTTAGAATGTAAAATGTAGTTTAAATATATTAATAAACCTAGTTATAGCACATTTGGATTTCTTTGCATCCTCCGGCTGCGACCTCCGTAATTTACATAGTAATATTATCAAACATTTAGGTAGAATTGGATGTACTCGTATTTACATTGGAAACGAAAAATCGACCACAAAACTGAGCTTGAACCAACAACTTCCAGAAAGGCGTTCCATCATCTCCCATTTTTTATATTTTTATTGAAATTAGTCCGAAAATAAATTATTACCATAATATTGCAACATAGTCATTAGAGAACCGAGGCCAAAAATAATCCTATTGATAGCAAAAATAGTAAGATAGCTAGATTATTTTTTTGTTTGCTTATGATGTCCTACTGCTATTTCCGCCAAGTCCTTCCAAGTATATCTTACCTATGCCACCTCAAGCCAGCCCTCTTGGTACGTAACGAGATGACTCACCACCTCTTTCTGGCCAAGATTCAGCGGTCACATTATTATAACAAAATCCAGATGCAAAAGCTTCAAACCAAAAAAAAAATTTTTCAAACCTTTCAGAATTATCCCCGTAGAGCTCTTTAACCTAACAGACCTCTCTGATAAATAATTCCACATTGATATGTGCAAATGCAGGAGTCACGTATGTGCATTATGCAAGACACACTTCTATCGGCTATGCATGACGCGCGGCGAATGGCAAATCCACTGCAATCTACGCAGTGGATGACAGAGATGGAACCTTACACATGTATTAATAATAATTAATCATAGTAAGTTCAAAAACTAAAACACGACTATGGTCAGGTAAAAATAGTGTAGGACATTCTGGCGATGAAGACGAATCGATTGATACCTCGCTTCTCAAATCAGACTAAGTTTTTATTTTGAACACATAACCCTTCCTTTGCTTCGCCGTAGTTGGGTAAAATAATTGCCTATGACACTCTATACCTGAAAACGAATCGACTGACACCAGCTTGCCAAAATCGGACCAATAGGGGCGACGCTAAGGAAAGGTGGAACATCCACATACGCATTTGCATACGAGTATATACATACATACATGCATACATATACTGTTTAAGTCTTACCTTGCTTCGCTGTAGTCGGGTAAAAATGTACTGATACACAGAATAAATCATATGAACCTCATGATAACAGTTTGTCGTTATAAATTCTATGGCATCGATGTGAATTTTCTCACGCTTGTTTTCCTATTTGGAGGGCATCGTACAATTTTTAATCTTTAAGTAGATTTTAGCTCATATTTATATTTTATAGATATAAAAAAATACTTATTGTTGGGCAGGTAGCCAAAAAATGTACATGCATATTTGATACATTAAATTACAATATAACCAGTAAAAGACAAGCATTGTGGCATAATTATCATAAGCGTCGTTACACTTGCAGTGCGCATTAAGCAGTATGAATAAATGCACAACTTCAGATACTGTTCAAGTAAACATACAGTGCCAACTCAGTTTACTCAGTAATGGAATAAGGGATGTAAACATTTTCATTTCACACTGATGAGTTTTACAGGAATCGATAAAGTCAATTAACAAAACTCTATCATGCAAAGACTACCGTCGCTGTGCCACGCTAATGAAGATATTATGTACGCGTTTCACTGAAAATTGAAATTCGATCGTGAAAATGTGATAATTGCTCTTTCATGGCTGTGGCAGTCTGATTCAAAATGCTTGATACTTTGCTCTGTGAGCATAACTTTTTTTTAAAATTAAACGTTATTTTTTTACAAGTAATACTTTACAACATATGCCTTTGATTTATTAATATGATTAGCTATATCTGCGGTTTTGCCCGCGTGTCATTTCATTTAAAAGTAGCCTATACGTGTTATGCCAGGACCAAAAGTACCTATAATGTACAATTACTGTTGACGAGCGCAACAATTATGTTAAAAGAGCGCACTGACACCTACAAATTCATGTGATTAGGTAGGTGGAAAGTAGCAACGCAGAATAATGGGCTTAGGTGTTACGAACACTGCGCCATTCGGCGTATGGGTAGGTTAACGCATAAGCGAGATATTAATTGTTTTGTATGGGCTTAGGAAACAAGAAAACGTAGTGTAGAATCTACGTGCCATCTCTTATGACGACTATAGGATACGGGATGGCCGCGTACCTCTTTAGGTAAATAAATGGGAACATGCAGCCACAGAGAGACTGAAGCTCTCTATGGTTACATGGATATTGGTGCAGGTTGGCTCAGGAAAAGCCCCGCTTTGTATAGGTACTAGTTTACAGCGCGGGCGAACCTAAACCGATCTAAAGGTAACTTTAAAAAGGTATTTTTAAAGGTAATTTTTAATGGTAATTTTTAAAGGTAATGAACAATACAGATAGTAAGAGCGAGAGGAGGCTCAATGGGAGAAGCTTTTCTAAAACAGTCAAGTGTATTGACTTGCAATGAGTCACACAGGAATGTTGTGTCGAGCGTGGGAAAGTTAGGGCAGAGAACAATAAGGCTAACGTATGGCATGAATAAAATATAACAAATCACCCAATAGGAGAGCTTCGAGTGTTTTGAGTTTACTATAAATACGCATACTTCGAAAAATCTGGGTGCGGATTGCGGCGGAGCGCTTTTGCGCCCGCCCCACCGTCCGGTGACGCTGTAGAGGTCAGTTATAGACCAACAGCACATATCCTAAATAAAAAAAAAAAAAGTCAAAAGTTCCCGTTCGCTGTAGCCGTCGAAACAAAAAACTCTCCTTTATGTGACCAACAATAACTAGTAGCACCAAAGTATATCACGGCTCCGACAGCCACACTCTGTAACCGGGATAAAAAAAACTATTTACTAACCTTGTTTACGAAATAACTATGTGAAGAATAAATCAACTATAAGGTGTAAACAAACTGCGATTATCTAAAGCTCAAAGAAGTCTCATTATCTCTCAACTGGTACCCTGCACCTAAATGAGAGTCTGCAACAATTACTGTCTTAAAAAATCGTTCATGCGTCAACTAGTTTTTTATCGATTGCTCGGCATCTTATGATCAGATTAAGATACCAAGTACCCTAGATTTTAATTCATACCCTAACTGTTAATGAAAACTGCATCACAATCGGTCAAATAGTTTTTACGTGATGCGTGAATAAACTACTACTTTATTTAGTACTAGCTTTCGCCCGCGGCTTCGTCCGCGCGGACGACAGTTTATCTCGAATATAGGATCCTATGTACTTCTAGGATATTAAAAACTGATGCAAAAGTATAGCACCAATGCTCTTGACGTTTTTGTGACAGACTTTGTTCATATTTCGATTCCTTGGCAACTATTTCTTCCAGCGAGTTATCAACATTTTCCAGATTTCCCGTGGAAACTTACCATTTTCCGGGATATAAAGTATCGTATATATTTTTTTCCATATTGGATATAGCTTATACCCATAAGCTATATTCACTCCAAATTTCATCTAAATCCGTCCAGCCTTTAAAGCGTGAAAGCTCCCTAAACAAACAAACAAACAGACAACGTCTCATTTTTATATATTAGTGTGGATACTAGCTGTGCCAACGGCATACAAATTCTGGCGCCATCCAATTTTCTATCAAGCCATACAACAAACACAGCGGTCTTTATCTATCCTCTAAAGTACTTACGAAATCTCATTATAGCGATAACAGTATAGTGATGAGATCATACAAATTTGGCAAAGCCTCTGTAAATCATTTTGTGGAACTAATTTTCATTTGTGAACTCTGGTGTACTCGTATTACAAACCTAACAAAATATTTGAATACAGAGTATAATATTATGTAGATCTACTCTTTGTGTTAATTGGTAATGGTCTTACAGGGACGATTAATTATTGAAAGGGTTTCTTAATTACCTACCCTAATTTGTTTAAACCTAGACCACATACCTGCGATTCTAGAGTTTAGGAAAAATAAGACATAGTTATAATTAGCTGTGCCCGCGGCTTTGCCCGCGTGTCATTTCATTTAAAAGTTGCCAACACGTGTTATTCCAGGACCAAAAGTACCTATAAAGTACAATATACTACTAATATTCATTATTCGTTCAGCCGTCAAATACTTTTTTATCGACTGCTCGGTATCTAATCATCGGATTAAGATACTAAGTACCCCAGTTCTTATGTCAAACCTTAAACTATTAAACAGTGAAAACCGTAAGCAAGTGGTCTAGTAGTTCTTACGCGATGCGAGAACAAACATACAGATAAACAGACAGACATGAATTAAAAAAAAAAAAAAAAAAAAACAGTAGCCTATTTTAAGTACCCTAAACCATTTTTTTATATATTTTTTGTTCTTGTTGTGTGATACGTACTGCTTTATTTTAAGTATAGATAGATAACATGTCCTTTAATTATAATTGCAAAGTCAATACCAAAATTTGCGTGTTCAAATCCTAAGCTGTTATAAATAAATACTCATAAAACAAATTAAAATAAGAAGCAGTAGCAAAACATATATATTTTGGTTTCTTACTTTAACTTAAAATTACCAAATAGATTTACCTCGACACATGACAGCGTACAAATTCCGAATTATTTGAAAAGGTTAAACACGGGAATTCACTTTCACCTTCGAGCATCTAGTAATATTATTACGGATTTGGTTGTTTTTTCATACGAATAAACCTTATAATAAATATTCTTAACGTCCGTCATTCATTAAAATGTAATTAATGCATAAAAACGGCCAGGTGCGAGTCGGATTCCGTGCAATCGTAGTTTTTTTTTAAATTTTGCTAGTAATTTACGGGTTTTTTTCCTTTACTTGTACTTTAAGACATTGCTTCTTGCCAAATTTAATTATTCTATATCATTAGAAAGTACCCTATAGGTTTTGATTCTCTTGCAAGTATCAAAATATGCGGCATGAACGGCCGTATCTTTTGATTGCGTTCACTTAGAAGTTTTTTTTTCACAATTCCAAGGGATTGCAGACCTGAGTATTTGATATTAATATCAACTTGATACATCCACGCGTTCCTGAGAAAAAGGGTCTTGACAGACAGATGGACAACGGAGTGATCCTATGAGGGTTCCTATTTTTCCTTTTGAGGTACGGAACCCTAGAAACATGAGGGTGCCATAATATTCATCTTTTGAGCACATAATTAATTACAGACAAAACATTATTGCGCATTATCACATGTCCCGAATATATTTATATACTAGCTTTCGCCCGACTTCGTCCGCGCAGACTATAGTTTATCGCGCAAAAAAACTATTTTCTTCTAGGATATTAAAAACCAATATAAAAGTATAGCACCAACGCTTCTGATGCTTTTTGACAGTCTTGTTATTATTTCGTTTCCATGGAACCGTTCCTTACAGCGAGTAAACGACATTTTACAGTTTACCCGTGGAAACTTACCATTTTCCGGGATAAACAGTATATTGTACAGTACCTATTTACAAAGTTTTATCAATATCGTATTAGCCGTTTTGGCGTTAAAACTCCCCAAACAAAAAACAAACAACGTTTCACTTTTATATGTTGGTGTGGATTTATTGACCGAGCGTGCGAGCGTTAACTTTAAATTGGTGCCAATAAAAAATTGTGAAGATCTAATGAGGATCTTCAGCATGATGAGCAGAATAGCTTCTCAAAATGCAGTAAATTTCTCTTATTTAGATAAGGTAATACAATAAAAAAACGGTACAATAAGGTTACTAGATGGCGCCACAATACACCGCTATTCGCTGTTCGCAGAACTTTTAGTTTATTACTGTTTACGAAACATTATTTAAATTGGAGTTAACACCAGACGTGGTTTTAAAACCGACAATTGGAGTATGTATAAATATGTAAAAGTATTGTAAAGAGTTCACTGTTATATAGCTACATAGCGCAAAGTAAAGCTATTGAACATAGCCACAATGCGAAAGAGACAAAAATATTTATATTCAAATACTAGCATACAGCAAAGATCTAATTAATCTTTAACTAGATCTATGCTATAACAGTTATACTATCGTGCAGATCAGAAAATATTAGTTTATTGCCATATATATGTACATACTATAGGTTCATAATAGCTACAGCCATGAAATGCAAAAATAAAATGAATAATTTAAATCGAAATCCCGTTATGTGAATTGCAAATCGAGCGAGAGATTGTATTTACCTAGGCGGAATTATTCCAAAGAATTTCCTAACGAATTGTTTGTTTCTTTCAAAGTTTAGCAATTCCAAAATATTATTTACTTTTCAGAGGAAGTCATCACGTAAATCTGCATATTATATTTTCGCGCCTCGTCGCCTGCGTATTACCATGATCAAATTGGAAAATTGTTAAACGAGAACCGAGAGTGGGTTTTAACGTGTGTGAATAAATTGGAAACGGTATACATTACTATCTTTTGGCCTTTAGCTTGTGGATTTAGCAAATATTTAATAGAAGTAAAGAAGGGATAAGTTACGCTTCACCATCGTGCTGGGCTATGGCTTGGGCAAAGATAGCAGTATCACAAGCATCGAACGGTAGGAAATGGCAAAGTTACTTATTTTTTCTGGTCACACATCAGTAGATACAGTTGCGACATGACTCTGGCACAGATAAAATACTATTTCCAACGTACCTACATATATCAGTCCAGAAAGTGGTCCAGTTTAGACCCGCTCTGTCTAGCGAGGAGCATTTAGCCATATTAACCGCAAACAAACCACTTCTTCAACAGAATGTATACCTAGTAGTATGAACTCCTTTAATAATACTTTAGAGCAATTATTCACATTTATTCAACCATAAAAATGATGGAAAATGCTTTGTCATCGTTGACTGTTGTCAAAAACCATCCGCCCTGTCCGATACCATCTACACTAATATTATAAAGAGAAAAGATTTGATTGTTTGTTTGTTTGTTTGTAATAGATAAACCCAAAAAATACAGACCTGATTTTAAAAATTCTGTCATATAAAGAAAGCTACATTATCAGCGAGTAAAACTCTAGCAGGATTTTATTATTCAAAAAATTAGAGTTCCCTTCGAAAATTGCAATAATGAAACCCGACGTATTAAATTTTGCAAAATAACTCGATCACTTTGTATCACAAACCAAAGAGTATATAAATACTACGTAAGATCATTATGAAGGAGATACGGGTCTTTTTATATGGAACGATGCCATGGAAACGAAATCACAGAACATCTAATAATCATTGACGTAGGTCTATACAAATAATACACGAAATAGTACCCGTAATGCAACCTCCTTGCGTTAAATAGAATAATACTATAGACGAAATGGTACGTGAGTATAAAACCTGTAAACATAAACATTTTGTGTAAGAAATTGTTGTTGTTCTATTTGTCCAAATAAAGTACCTAGTAATTTTATCTTTCTATATATCTACCCAAGCGAAGCCGGGGCGGGTCGCTAGTGTTTAATAAACATTTCGTTTGTAAGAACAATTTGATTTGTATTGTCTTGTTGATTCTAGGTCCAGTGCTCACAATTTTAGCTTCGATCACCTAAGTAAGCATTAAATATTAGCCAGGTTTCCCTGCTAAAAGAATACGAGTCACAAAGCTCTGACACAGTGGTTCAACTCTCAGAGGAGCAGGTATACCTACGTATGCAAACCCATTAGTAGCTACATTATTAATCAGGTTATGTGAGAGTACATTATATTAACTCATAGCTATTTTTAACTATGTAAATGTTAAATAACGGTGATTAACGTCATTCATTTTTACCCCTGCCGGGAGAGCCGCTGGGGCTTATAAGTTTCGAGTCTGTCTGTCTGTCTATTTGTCTGTGGCATTGTAGCTACCAATCAAATGCACTAACTTTTCATTGTAATTTTCCGAAGTAGGAATAAAAATAAATAATATAAAACACACCTGCCCTGCCAAAACGAAATAAAAAGTCAAAAAATTGAGATAAATAAAATTGTCATTACTGTCAGGGGAACGTTCTGTGGAACACTTTTAAACTATTTTTTTTTTAATTCATTGAATTATACCATCAATGGTACAAATGGTACTAAGTTGTCCCATTTATACCTGTAATGGTGCAAGTGGTACTAGTTAAACCATTATACAATTATTTATGTATCTCTTGTTTTTGACTTATTAGTTCGTTTTAGGGAGGGCAGGCGAGTGAAAAAAACGTACCTTTTAGTTACAAGTTTTGAGTTATGCCAATAAATTATATATTGTTGTGTTGTCAAGGCCTTCAATTTGATACCCATATTGTACACAAAGTTTTTTTTTCTTTTTCAAAATGGTATATTGCCGCAATATTGATTTTTTAAATATTATTATAGTCTATGTTACCCGGGATGATGTAAGGATTCTAACGATACCAACCATCCAAAACTATTCATGCATTTCAATATTATGGTGGAATAAAGAAACTCATATACATACATACATACATACATGAATCCTAAAAACATTACTCTTTTTTTTGGACAGGCGTGTCGTTTAATTACAACCAGGCCAGTGGAAAATCAATTCGCTAGTTTTCATACAATTAAGCCCACGATTGCCTGACAACGGACAATAATGGTAAAAACGTCCATTTATGAACAAGTAGGTACACATAAATATGAACACTCGACTTTACGTAGTATTTATATACCTACGTACTCTTTAACTCGACCTGATAAATCCTAACGGCCTCATATTTTGTTTAAATGTTCAGTAAAAATGCTGACCATTATAAATTCTTTAGTCTCAGTTCTACCGTAAACCGTAAAAAAGGCCTAACATTTTTATTATAAACTTTTTTAGAATGTGGAGTTTTTTTGCATACTTATCTTACCTCTGTTTCGGTTCGTAATCATGAATTCATAAAAAAATACTTTTTATTTCACATTTTTGAGTAAATTAGGGTATTGATCTACCTATTTTATTTGTTGTGATATCTTGTTTGTTGTTGTGATATCTTGTATTTTAATGGATAATAAATGGATAAGTAATATAAGGTGAATATATAATACCTATACCTTACTTAAAAATGCTATATGATAATAAAGAGTGTTATATGGTGAAGTGCGCTGTTAGCGCGGCATCGCGCATCCCCTCACCCCTCCAACGCCCGCGCATACCTAATATTTGCTATTGCGCAGCGATCCGCGCCAACTTCACAGCCATTAAGTTTGGTTCGTACTATACCAGTGTTTTTACCTTTGGTACTACTACGCCAACATTTTTCACAGATTATCAGATAATCTAATAGATAAGAGTACTAGAATCAAAAACCACAATGTCAATAAAAAAGTGTTATCTATGGCGTATGAATCTCCAGATTAAAATAAATAATTTTGTGCATTCAAAATGCAGGTAAAACCGCAATGTCCGATAAAAATTATTGTATAAAAAAACAAAAAACAATGTATGCCTCAAATACAGAATTATCCGCTTCTGCTTGTGTCGAAACAAGCATTGTCCTTCACAACCAATCATGATCGCGTAAACAGTATGGCGGATTATGGTGTTTATTGTTAGGAGTGTGCTCGTTTGTTTTCAGTGTTGAGGTGATAAAACAGATTTCTAATTATAGTTATAAATGAACTATGGAATGTTTTTCCCAAGTGGGGAATAATAAAGATGCACGAAAACGCCGAGTTGATAGTGGAAACTGAAAAAAACAAGGCCCCAGCCTAATGCATCACGCAGAAAGCTTAAAAAAAGCAAAGAAATTTGAACAATGGCGAACTCCCATACATACGTTTATGTCAGTCAAATTCACGGCGTCTTTAGACAAAAAATATCGCTAGTAATTCAGCATCATTTCCTGAAATTGTTAGTCTAAGATATTTTTTTGGGGAGGCCAAGTATAATTGTTATTAGGCTTCAAAGTTTTGTAGGTTATGTTACTGTTAATGTCCTTTGAAACAAGTCTTAGAGATTTTAATTATTTTATCCGCTTAGTTAGGTAGGCAAGTAAGTACTTATGCGTGATAAATATAATGTTTCAAGATGAAATTGTAGGTACCTAGACCTATTCAATTACCTATCCTAGTGTAACAGACTAGGCTTTTGAATAAGAATTATTTTTAATCTGTTACTGCCTGCCGAGATTACAAAACAATATATTTAGATATGTTGCTGCTGTTTCACTGTGCAGGGAAACAGTTGTCCCATATTAGCACAAATGTTTTGAAACTTTTATTTACACAAACCTTTGTTTCTTTCGTATTTATTGTTCAATACTTTAACTAACACGCCCTATGTACTATTATTTCTTTCACGACCTGTATGACTGGTAGATAAAGCTGTTTAGCATTAAGTCCTTCCTTGTACCTACACTATTTTTGTGCAAAACAATTAAATAAATTAACATACCCTATTATAACAACAATTCTTTACACTTTCTCCTTATACTATAATGCATTGTATTCCCTTTGCTACGAGTATAATTTTTTGTATAGAGGTTTTATATTGACGTACCATTTTGTCTATAGCACAGTCTATATTATCATTCTGTTTATCGTAAGGAGGTCGAATTACGCTTACTGTTAAAAGATTTAAGGCCAGTAAGCTTAATTCAACCTCCTTTGGTTTAAAAAACCGGGTGGGAAGAAAGCGTAATTCAACCTCCTTTGGTTTAAAAAACTGGGTGGGAAGTATACTGTGTTGACAATTTTGACGTCCAAACCGAAAATGTCATTGTATTATATATTTTTTTTTTCACCCGTTGGACAGGAAACAAGGCCGGTTAAACATTGTAGGAAGGAAATGAAGTTAAAATTTCAGGTTTTTTTAAATTGAATTGTTAACTTGTTATGCTATGTTCTTTCAAAATGGCTTCTTTTAAGCACTTGTTGCACAATCTAATTTGTTTTATACTCTTACTAGCTGTACCTGCGCCTGCGCACGCGTGGCCATTTCTCTAGGTTAAAAGTACTCTTTGTACTATTCCAAGACCTAAAATACCAGTATACCAACATTTGATCGAAATTCCCCTTCAGCCGTCAAAAAATGTTATCGATTGTTCGGCTTCTACTGATCGGATTGAGATACCAAGTACACCAGTTTTTAAGTCAAACCCTAAGCTGCCCAACAGTGATCTAACAGTCCAAACTGCATCATAATCAGTTCAGTAGCTTTTACGACAAACAGAAAAAAAGATCCTAAAATATGTTTTATTCTTGTTCAGTAGCATATTTTATAACTATATAACTGGTAACTACCCTAGACCATTTTTTTCTTAGTTATCTTCATTGTACAGACTTTTTCATTATTATTGCTTTATTATAGTAGAGATAGATATATTATGTATCCATTCAAAACGAATTTAATCTAGATCGTATACTTCGAAGTAACGGCACATCTTTTGTTTATTTTTCATTGATTTTAAAGGATAATAATTTCATTTTTCGTGTATCGATACTTTTATTCAAATATGTTTGCATTATATTTATCTTCGTTCAAATATCGATATAACTAAACAATGGTGTAGTCATAAGCGCCAACAAATTTTGATAAAGTTATATTTTTGTCTGTCCCTTTACACATTGTTTCGCGAAAATCTAATCAAGCAGTCCGAAAAACACAATGGCACGATTCAATATCTCTTAATTAAAATCAATCGTTGCTTATACAGCGCTATTGTTTGAAATTAATTGGGAAAAATTTAATCGTATTTCAATCTGGTATTTTTACGGGAATGTTATTTATGTACGATACTTTGCATTTCAATGTGAAACTGAAAAAATAATCTCTCTATCGATACGTTATGTCAATACATAGTTTAAATAAATATTAGCCGATCCCAGTATTACCAAATAGTTTACTAGTAGGACAATTGGGAATGTCTTTCTCATTAGCGTTACCGGAAACAAAAAATACAAAAGCACTTTTTATATTTATAGTTGATTATTATTGAAACTTTTAAATTAATTGTTGACTCTTGCCACGACCACAAATTCATACTCTCATAATCATCTGAAAGTATTTCAGCCAAGTTTTTATTGTAAAATGACAGTTAAATATCCGAGTACGAAATTAAATAGGAATCAGAACAAACACCATTACACTCATCCATCACAAAACTTTAGTCGGCTTGGAAACACAATAGACTTCTGACAAGACTCATGAACAAGGAAATTGAATGTACTTATTGGCTTTGTTTTGCTTCGAAATGTATGTTAGTGTGTATTAGCAATAAACCCAAGAATCTCTTTACAGGTTTAAAATGAAAAAACATTTGTATGAACTCATTTTCATAAAGTTGCTACAACTTCATCAAAATCAACATCTCTAATTTCTCTTTCCTAACATAATGTTATAATGAAAATAAAAAAGTTTTAAAGTTTCATTAAGTGGTAGCAAACTTATAAAAAAAATATGTTTTTGTTCGTTAAACTGAAGAGTTCCATTTGAATATTTTTACCCATTTAATATTTGTTCGATTTTAAGTAAAAAAATAACATTTTGTCGAAAATCCGTGAATGCAGTTTTATACTTTTGTAATCTTTAGATGGAATTCTACGAACACATCCTATATAGCACGGTTATTATAGCTGCCATATAATTTTCTGTTATAAACCTGAAACCTGAAAGGCTGAAGTTGTATGTAGGGCTGTCTATTTGTGTGCGAGACGTCTCCATCGGTTCCTGTTTGTGGCCATTCGTGCACTATTGTTTTGAACTTGGACGTGTGCACTTATTCACAAACTAGACTGACCATCGCATCGGGGATCTACCACACCATCGCTTTTCCACAATGTTCGAGCTTTTACAAATTTGACCCCGAAATGTATACAAATATAATTTACAATCACACAACCCCCAGTCGATGTGACTATCCGTTCACATCAAAATAATAAATCGTTACACATATATCAACAAAGCAAACAGTAAATAAGTATTATAAGTAAACTTACTTGCGTGACAAAAAACAATTTAATTTGTTTTTAAACCTTCAAACTCCGTGTATTAAATGGGTTGGCATAATTTAACTCCTATACCTGTGATTAGAAGCATTAATTATATAAGCTTAGGAGTATGTAAGTCGAATGAGGTAGTATTGACCTCTGGAGTTAGAGTTTGTAAGGCTGCTCCAGGGCTTCTGACATGGCTTAACGAATGATATCAAACCGGGGCCGATGGCATAAAGAGCCCTCTGAAGCACATCATCATCAGCCTATATTTGTCCACTGCTGGACATAGGCCTCTCCTAATGCACACTACTTAGCTCGGTCTTCATCTCTCCTCATCCATTTTCTTCCAGCCGCTTTTTAGCAGGGCGTCACTCCACATAGCCACAGGGCGTCCTATGCTATGTTTGCCTAAACGTGGTCTCCACTCGAGAACTCTTCTACCCCAACGGTAATCGGTTCTTTGGGAAATTTGACCAGCCCACTGCCACTTTAGCTTGCATATCCATAGAGCTATGTCAGTTACCTTGGTTATCTGTCGGATATCTTCATTACGAATCTTGTCTTTCAGAGAAACTCCAAGCATAGCTGAAACACAAATAGCGATGTCAAATTAATAAAAGTCATTGCTGGGGGAACGAAGATTGAACTCAATGTCGTTTGGTTGCAAACCGCACATACTACATGCGGTTTGCAACACACAGCTCGATACACAAATAGAGATTTAGATACTACAGCTCGGCCAACCAATATCTCTTAACAATTTTTAATTACAAAAGCTATTATAACAAATACAATGTTTCCTTTCTCTATTTTCCACATTCAGATTTTTTACTTGTTTCGTAAAAAAATAACTAAACGAAACACGAACCTTTTTACGGTTACCGCTTGAAGCCGAGATTCCTGGATTCAAGAGACCTCGAATACCCGTTTTGTTTGGTTTATGTAACAATTAGAAAGGGAGATGGCAGAAAGGGGTACTCCCTGGACCGTAATGTCGGTAATTTGGGAACCAAAATTAAGCTTTACTCCGTTAGTCTAACATTTTTATTTAATTTTCCTTGTGTGAACTGTGCTCTTTAAATAAGAAGAAAGAGAGTTTTATAACCCCATTGAATCATAGACAATGTTTGATGAATAGAAAATGTTGTTCATATTATCTATACTTATGATAAAGCAAATAGCAATAAAAAAACTGTATAGAGATAATATTTAAAATAAGTTACTGAACAAGAATATATCATTTTTTTAAATTGTGTCTGTTTTTCTGTTCGCGCATCGCATAAATACTACTGGACCGATTGCAATGCGGTTTTCACAGTTGGGTAGCTTAAGGCCTTTATATACTGTAATTGGTGGCCCAGCGGCATTCAAAGTATTAGTCCGCGAAGTCGCGGGTGCCACCCGCCGGCTGCCTCCGGCTTCAGTGGTGCATAGTATAAAGCCTTTAGGGTCCTGGCCACGGAACCCTAAGTCTATGCGTTTCCGACACGCACTTGACCGGTTTTTTTATAGGCTCTTTCCCTCTAGATTTAAATACTCGTGCATTGAAGACAGAGAAAGAAACACACAGTCACACACGCACGTTACATGTTTAACTCAATACACACATAATACCAACCCCTCTTTAGAAAGCGTTTAACCCGTTTTTTACGCAATTCACCTCATGGCGATCCCTTAAGTGTAATTGCGTTCCGTTATATTTAATTTGGTGAATTCTCTTCTCCAAGCCTAGGAGATGGTATAATTAGATATGTCGTTAATTTGACGCCACTGGAGCACTTAGGCTTTCGTGTTTTGTTCTGAAGGTTCTAAACTAAGTAACTAAGTATAAGTTCTAGTTCTAAGATTCACTTTGAAATGGCTTCAAGAGTGCTGTGCAAAAGCCATATTATGTGATCAAAGGCTATGTGTGTGACGCCGAGTTATCGAATGGTCATTTTGTGCGATGGTTCATGTGTGCAAAAGCATATCTGTTAGAAACACCGCAAGTGTGCAATATAGGTAAAGGGTCCGTCTGGGTTGTTACCTACCAACTACAAAATGCTTAAACTATTAAAGATAGTGCGTCAAAATTTGAACGAATATAAGACAGGTTTCTTATTTGCAACCTGACAAAAAAAAACATAAATTTAAAATTACCGATGTTAAAAGTTGATTAAACGCAATAGTGTGATTGCCTTGCGTTTGGCTGGAAAATCAAAAACAACCATAGGTTGAGAGCTTCAGCGCTTGCAAGTGAACAATATGAAAGTGTAGATACGCTGATGGCAGCGCTTCGTCCAGAATGGGACCGAATCCCACAATACCTACCTTGGTGCAGGGTGCCTGTATCCGAAGACTCGATGCCTTTATCGATGTAAAAGGAAGTCTTATTTGAGAATAACTTTGGTTTTCCCTGAAATGTATTTTATTTCTAGCATTGGCTTCTGATAAATTGTATGCCAATTAACCAAATAACAACATTTTTAAGTAGTAATATTTCTAGTGACTTTTCCTGGGACCTTATTCTCTATTGCCACTCGGCCACGTAACGCGCCGCGTTAAGATATCTGCGTGGAATTGTTTGTGCATGTTCGAGAATTGCCGTACTTTTCCAAACGATTCCACAGCGAGACGCGTTCCGCGTGTGACTGTTCATAGAGAATAATGGCCCTGTACAGGCAGGCCACCTGTGCGAAAGCTCTTGGTTTGGTTGCAACATGACCGAAGATGTTAAAGGTTTTCGGTCTTAATCTCGTGATCAAGCGATTATACAACTACAAAGCAATAAAAAATATCATTATTCGATTATACTGCGAAAAGTTTAAATTTATGTCATGGTTTGGAGAAAATTTGCGGGGGGAAGTTTATCTCGGTGTAGGTCTTTTAATGATTAATTTTAAGGCCAAAAAATTGTACCACGAACGTTCCACTTGTCTTTGTTGATAAAGCTTAACGAATACTAACCTAATTAAAAAATAAAGAGCCAAAAATGCTTATTTGTGTCAAAATAACAATTTCAAACTTTCTTCGTCGACACAATGGTAATTAATGTAGGTACATAATTAGATATTTTGGATATAATTGGCTTTCTAACAACTAGTATGAAATATGAAACTTTCTGTAAAATGTGTACTAATTGGTCGTTTATAAGTTAAATGGTAGATGGCACGCGAGGATTCATTAATGCCCAGCTCATGAGGTACTTTTATCGATGGTTTATTTATTCAATAGACGATGTTGTCCCATATTAGAATTAAACAGATTTGGTCAGATTCAGCTATTGAATAGATAAAACATCGATAAAAGTATCTCAGAAACCGGGCATAAGCCATTTTTAGATCCTTTTAAAAGCTATATCAGTCTTTAAAACTCTGTCCGTGAATTTAAAAGAAAATAATAATGTTACAACGTATTAAAATAAGTTGATACGTGCAATGCACACTATGTTCTTAGAGCAAAAAATAAACTGTAAGATATATTCTGCTAAAGACATAAAAAATATAGGCCCGTGCACAGCAGTGCTTATTCACTATGCATTCAGTACAAAACATATACTAACCACAACATCAAATAAAAACCAAAACTCCGTAATCCAATGCAACATCACCGCGTCAAAAGAAAAATGGCTGATATAATTTTCCGCGAACACATGGCGTCCCCCGACGGCCGTAAGGGGAGGTCATTCTGTTAATGGAAGCACAATGGAAAAGAAAACTTAATCAAGCGCACGAGTCGCTGTGATTTCTGCGCCTAACTACGAGAGATATATTGTAGCCCGGGTCCCGTCATTAGCTGAAAGCCGCATTGGCCAAAGGGAAATTCTTCTAAATAACCGCCGCGTAACTTTTCATATGTGAGCCTGATTTAGCGGATGGCATAACTTTTCCGCAATTTTTTCTGCTCGTTTTATTAAACTCTGGTGGCTTTTTGCTGTTGTAGTTTAAGTTGAAACAGGGTTTGAATGCTCTTAATTCAGAAGTTTGGCATGAACTGTTTTTAACCCCTGAACTCGAAATTAGAGGCTGTAATAAGTTTAGGGTGTGTATATATGTATGTATCCGTGTGTGTCTGTGGCATCGTAGCTCCCAAATGAATAGACCTATTTTGATGCGTTTTTTTCTGTTTGAAAGCTGATGTGATCGAACTGATCGAAGATGGTTCTTAGATATAATGGGGGGTGGCGGGAGGGGTTATAGGACCGAGACAAATGGTACGATTTTGATCCGTTTTTTTATGTTTTTAATTTGATGTGATCGAGATGCTTCTTAGCTGTAGTGGGGGGTGAGTTGGTGGGAAGGGGTGGTGGTTAGTTTTTTTTTATTTGCTTGTTAGGATAAAGAAAATGTAAATTATATTGTTGTATAATTTATATGTTAAAAACTAAATAAATAACTATATGAAGTATATGGGCCCGGCTAATAATACGTTCACACTTCAACCCTCGGAGCTCAAACCATCAGGGAATTCAGGAAATGGGCAACAGCATTTCGTGTGTGAGTAGGGCTATGTTCAACAGTGGACTTCTTCGGGATAATGGTATAACCATGCGAATATTACATAGTAATACGCGTGTGATGTGAGTAGAGCTGCAATGGCTCGGACGGAGCTGGAGTGAACTATTATTTATTCTGTGGCTGTAGGCTGGAGCGATCTGTATTATTAAGAACTTTGTAAATTTCGCCAGTAAATTTCTTACTGAAACCTTTGATGGCAAGACCTGAATTTATAAACCCAATTTTTCTTGAAGGTATAGTGATGGAATTTTCTATAGGTGTTGCTAAATTTTAATATTCCATAATCGAACACCCATAACCTAACGTCGGTTACGAGCCTTCGCTTTCGTCCATATTATAATGTCGCCATTCCGCAGACGTGAGGCGTACATACATATTTTGTATGGCGGTAATGTGTATCTAGTGTTGCCAGATGGATATTTAGAATTCCTCCAATGTGGTATTTTTTTCTCTGTTCAATTAGTTTTCTCTGTTGTTTTAACCGTGTTTACCTATACATAATATTATATTTATAACTAAAATTAAATGATTTTCATATTTGAAATAGACGTAATATCCGAATAGTACATAAAGGTGTTGCAACCTATTATCAAAGGTTATGATAACGTGAAGAGTGTATCCGAACACTTTCTCAGAAATTACAAAAAAAGTTACAATAATGAAGTGATAAAAAGCGAGTAGTCAACTACCATCAAGTCAAGTCAGTCACTGTCACCATCCTCTTTGGCTGTCACAGAGTACTATCGGTACGAATGCGCATATAGTTATCACAGATCGAAGTGCAGCCATCTCCAAACATTTTATTTACATATTTTATTTACTATTAAGAGGGGCATTAAACTAATCGGAAAATGATAACGAATGACATTTGACTACTTTTTTTAGTTTGTATCTTTATTTTGACTGTGACATTAGATCGTGATGTCTAATGTAGCAAAAAGTTATTGTAAGCGTCACGTCAAACACTTAGGTACCGAATAGGTTAAATGAAATGCTCGAAGAGTCATTAGTTGCTAACACCATGTATTATAATAGTTTAGTAATGTTTTTTAACACGTTGAGTGCGAAACCAGATCTGAAACACCTTGTCTATGCCTCGCTTACAGAGCGACTAAGAAAAGTATAGAACTCTTTGTCGTGCGAAAGGCATAAATTCAATTTGGTTCGGTGTACGAAAGAGATGAATATATATCTAAGATGTGTTATTAAAATAGAGTCCATTGGTGTGGCTACCTTCATACCAGATTTCTTCGGCCAGGTACCGCACAGAAGAGATAAAATTTCATCACAGTGCGAAAACAGGTTGAATGGTATCCCGCGCACCTTGTACCGCACCCCACGCTAGCTTCGCGCGGCTAGTGTTGGATCGCATACGAGTGAAACGCACGCGTCGACATGGCGTCATGACCGACGAAAAGGTGCCGTAAAAAAATAAACTACGACGTTCGTGAAGACAGTGGGGACAACATATTTTTATTTTTATCCCTAAAATATGCAGAAAACTTCCCTTATTCAGTGTGGAACAGGGTGCGTAAGACCCTGTATTTTATTACAGCTACAACTTTTAAACAAAACAAGCTGTTGACGTACGCCTTCAGGTTCATGTCAATTAATTCATTACTGTTAATATTCAAAGCAAAAAATCATATATATATTTACATGAAGCCAAAAAAAGGGTTTTAGTTTCTTAAACGTTACAAGGTTTAATAAGCCCTGTACCGCCACAATGATAGTTTTATGACCAGGTGTACAACACCTTGTACAGCAGGAATGGAAGGAATAGAAAAATCACTGCCACTTTGAACGTGTTAAGCTGTCATAAAATCCCCCAATTCAAACTGTGGTCTAACCTCTATAACCACTTGTGAACAGACTAGGCGGAATAAAAAATAAAATTTTATTTGAAACACATTATAACTGAAAAAAAATACTGACTTCTAATATAAAACAGATAAATGTAATGTTTAAGAGCTAAAAAACTTATTTCTTAGTATTCAAAATTCTTAAGCCCGGAGAATAAAATATTAGAGTATTTTACGGGTTTTTTTTAATATTTGCTTATATTAAGAACTGTTTTATTTCATTTCATATTTCAAGCCTAATATTGTCATCATTGTTAATCCGTGCATTTTTTAACCAACTAACTTTTTAGGTCTACAGTATAAATCAAAGAAAAAAAGTTTGAAACAACTAATAAAGATATAACAAAATAACCAACCCTGTATCACATAATAACTCAAGTATCACTGCTGTGTCTATATAAATGAATTTTGTATGGTCAGTTGCAATATTTTTAGATATTCACAATTGTAGGAAATGTAAAAGACTCTTACGTAGTACGTTTGCAAAATTATCTGTTTGAGAAATAAAATTATGTGAACAAATAATCAAACTATCACCGATTAGCCATGTTTTCCCTTTGTAAAACATTCTGATAACCTAGCTAAGAGGTAGCCCAAATATTCTAGCTCTCTACCAGATGGCAGCGTACCCAAAATGCTGGCGGCTTTGCCCCTCTGAATTGCCGATCGGTTGGCCAGTTGGTTAGTGCCTGCGAAGTCAACTATGGTGGTATGGTCGTGGGTTCGAATCCTGCAAGGTGCAATCATTGGTGTGATGAGCAGCAACCTAGAAAACCTTTGTTTCCTAGTCATTGATCTAATATTCGTATCTACGAGTATGTATGTAGGATACCCATAGACAGGGTATCCTAGTTTGGGGCTAGGTAATTGGTGTGAATTGGCCTGAATCTATTTATTTTTTATTTATTTATTTAATTGCAATGCAAATTTGATGAGCCAAATAGGTAGGTAACTCAGAACCCTCAGAACCCAAATTCAGGAAATTGAAAAAAGTCATTAATTAAAATTAGCAATGACGTTACTTCTGGTAAAAGTAGCATTTTGCATTTTTTTGTAGCATTTGACTAAAGCGTAACGGACTAAAGTCATCATCTGATTCGGGATATTTACTATGTTATTATTTTAAGTTTTTTTTATATATGTCAGCCCTGTTACAAAAGTTATGACCAAGATGATAATGATGAGGTGAGGTATGTATGAAAGGAGTTTTTATTAAATTAGTTTGACATAAAGTGAATTGTGCTAAAATCCTATGTGAGAAATAGAACACTAGGGACATATACGATCGCGCAAAGGTCAATATAAGAAATAGACCAATAACGAAATAGTCGTATCGCGAAATGGACAATGTAAGAAAAAGACTAATAACGAAATAGTCGTATCGCGAAATGGACAATGTAAGAAAAAGACTAATAACGAAATAGTTGTATCACGAAATAGATAATGTAAGAAATAGACCAATAACGAAATAGTCGTATCGAGAAAAGGACAATGTAAGAAATAGATTAATAGCGACAAAGTCGTGTTGAAAAAATGGGCAATGTGAAAAATAGATTAATGGAAACATAGACGAATAGCTACTTAGTCCAAACGTTTATTTGAAATAACATTTAGGCACAACGCGATTGAGGCACACTGCGTTTTAGGTACTTAGCGAGCAAACGTTTTAAATCAACCATCCGTTTTAAAGTCAGTTTATCCATGATCATGCTTCTGGCAACAGTGCTGAAATGCCGAAACTCACAATAATTGTATATTATAGTAAATACGCCGTTATCAAATGACTATAGTTATAGTAGTTTTTTTTTTTTATATTTAGTTATCCCCCACCACCTCACTGGTTTAAAAGACAACTCCACCGATTTTCGGAACTTAGGGATAAGCTATCCTGAATATGGCAGCACTGCATGTATCAAGTTGCCACGCTCAGCACGTATGGTGCGCGTGCTCGGATGAATTGAAAGGGATGCCTACGCTTTTCGGCTCATGAGATCAGCGAGCGGGCTGGCGGAATTTCGAGTAATTTGGAAAATAATGGATTTAACTCTTTTAGTGTTAAAAAATATAATAAGGTATCAAGCAATTTTATGATTAACAGAGTTCACGAAATGAATAAGTTAAAGTAAAAACTATTGAAACTATAACTAAACTACTGAAACATTTATGATGAAAATTAGATGTGTATACATTAGAATTCTTTCAAATAAAAAGTTATTATTCGCTTAGATACAAGAGACAATAAACACAAAAACAAATGGATTTTCTAAAATATAAGTTTTAAATAAAAAATGCTTGGAAAAACAAAAAAAAAACAAAAAACCACAGCACTAATCGATACCAATCAAATAAGCCTAAACTCGAAGGGGTCACATCACTTGATTGTTGAGTTCCTGTGACTACCTTCTGATTCCATCATCAGTCCTTGGATACCACATTGTACTAGATAACTCATCAAGATAAACCAAATGAGCCCAAACTCAAAGGGGTATGACTATTTCATTGTTGAATTCATTTGACTATCTTCCGGCTCCATCATTAGACCCTGGATACCACATAAAACTAGAGAACTCATCAAGATAAACCAAATAATCCCAAAATTGTTTTTTTTTTGATAATTTTATTTTTGAGTACCTTTGAACACTTTCCGGCTCCTTCATCAGACCCTGGACCATATAAAACCAAGAAACTTATCAAACAAACTTAATGAGCAAAAGCTCAAAGGGGTTCCATTATTTGTTTGTTGAGTTGCTGTGACTACCTTCTGGATCCATCATCAGACCAGCTCAATAGTACCATCATATTGTATTGTCATTAGAACTACACCCGTTTGCAAAACTTCAGCTTGATTGGACGTCGTAATGTAGTTAAAAATTCAATTGCAAGATGGTTCCAAACATGAGATTATCATAATTTTTTAATGTTTTTTTTTTAATAGTTAACATATTTAGTTAAATAAAAGCTTGTGATTAACTTCTAATCCATTTTAATGAAATTTGTACAGTACGATTTATTTTTTCGACTAAAAATAAGCATCTAATTTGGTTCAGAAAGCCTGAAAATATGAGAGAATATAAATACCTATACAAATCGTTTCACTAACAAAAACACTAAATCATTTTTGATCAAACTGATATGCGACAAAACTGATAAACGTCCCCCTCTCCCTTTCCCCATTTGAATTGACCCTTTTAAATCAAACAAGAATCATTCAAATCGGTTCAGAAATCCTGCATTATTATCCTCCTACTTAAAAATTGATGATCCAATTTTTGATAAAAAATAGGACTTAATCCTAGTCCTACCCTTTCATACAAAAAATAATTATCCAAATGAGTTCAGAAGTTTTAGAGATATGAGGTAACACACATACAAAAAAGGTATGAGTGACCTGTGAAACATTATAAAAATATAGATGACTTGAGAACACATTATAAAAATATAGATGATAGATTCCTCCTTATAACAATAAAAAAAATGAAGCCTCATTTGCTAGTTTTCAACATATTTACCTAATAGTAATAATTATTAATTTATTCAGAAATCTACTTCACAAATGAAATTTTGCGATCTTTGTTGCACTTAGAAGTAAAACACTTGGGTAAATTATTCTGGAAGAAGTTCATGTTTAACGAAAATAGCAGGTTACAGTACCAAACTTTGATATTAGGTACCTATTAAGTACAGATATAAAATATTTAGTAATTATTCAACTCATCGTTATAACAGAACGACATTTCTACATCAACAAATTTTTAGCTGTTCATTGCGGTCTAGTTTCAGTTAACTTTAGTTAACTACTAGCATTATAAGGGTAATAAGAAAAACTTTTTTGTTACAAAACTTGTAATCTCAAAAACGTCTGTTCCTAATTTCTTTTCCGTTTTTAAAAGAATTTACGACGAAATTTAGAACAAGTAAATTTCAGGCTTCGACAAGAAGTTTTGGCAATTTCCGCACTTGGCGAAGCTTTTTTGTGGCCCCATACTTTGTCGTTAATCTTTCTAACAAAAAGTCACCAAAGCTCGGCGACTCGTTACTGTAACTGTGTGAGCCGACAGATTTAAATTACCGAATTAAATTGACCAGAGACGATTTATTTTCAGCCGTAAAAGCTTGCACTTAATGGCGCTAATTAAATAACTTCATGTCTTAATATTAATTTTATGTACATTCGTAATCATAAACATTCATGATTAACATTATTAACTTTTATTACAAAAGCTCGTGGTTTATAAAGTCAGAGGAAAAAGCTTAAAACTGATAAACTCCTTCCTTAATTAATAGAGAGCAGAGTAGAAATTAAAATAAACAGTATTCCCCTTACTTATAAAAAGTTATGCAATGGTTATGCAATGATTAGTAATTCTGCGTAGAACAATATTGTGCTGCGCAGATTTACTAATCATTGCATAACCGTTGCATAACTTTTTATAAGTAAGGGGGTAAAGCTCTGAGATCCGCGACGAGTAAGAGAACTACTAGAAATAAAATATTATTAGGACCACAGGCTGAATATGTCAAACAGATTACCTATTGTAATGGGTCAGAAACTATACAATAACCCCCTTACTTATAAAAAGTTATGCAATGATTAAGTAATGATTAGTAATTCTGCGTAGTACAATATTGTTCTACGCAGAATTACTAATCATTGCATAACCATTGCATAACCATTGCATAACTTTTTATAAGTAAGGGGGTAAGCTTCCAGAGCATATTAAGTGTTCCATTAATGAAGCCTAATTTTATAACCATGTGAAGACCCTTTTATTAGACAAAACACTGTACAGCATAAAATAATACCTAGTAAACGACTATAGTAATTTAACGCCAATAATTCAATATTATACATTTATCTATACATTTTCCCTCGCCCCTATATAACAAAATTTATTGTTTATTCGTCCATAGACAGAGAATAATGATATTTACTTAATTAAATATAATGAATTTTATTATTGTCTGTATTTTTAGCATGAACATTTTTAATGGATGAATTTAAAAATCTTTTTGTCACTCTTTTTGTCAATACATTAAAGTCTACTTATTAAATGATGGTTTGTACAATATTATAACTGATGTAATAGACTTAATGACGAGATGGAATGTTTTCGGTTAGCATTTAATTGTATTTCATGTCTTATCAATAAAAATATCTTATCTTATCATAAATAAATAATAAAGGTATTATTTGCTTTTCCAATGCCCGCGCCTTTGCGCGCGTGGACATTCTTTTGATAAAAAAATATCCTATTATATGTTATTCCAGAGCAAAAAGTACTTAAAGATTACAAATATAGGTACCAAATTGTGTTCAGCCGTCAAATAGTTGTTTAAAGATTCGCTCGGCGTATATTAATCGGATTGATGAATATACAAAGTAAAACAGGTTTTATTTTATGTTTTTTTATAGCAGTTAACGCCTGCTTAGCGTAAATATATACAATAATTTTATAATGGAAAAATTTGGGTCACGGACGAGATTTGAACTCGCATATTGTGCCTCAGCGCGGCACATGCCTTTACCAATTCGGCCACCGAGACCTATGCGTCGTCATCCAAATCTTTCCACTAACTTCTTTGAACCCGTCTTATGGGGACGGTAACGCTATCTTTTGGTCGTATTACGAACTACCAACCAAACACGGCTAATATTGATTACACTAGAACTCTCGATATTCATATCAATACTAGATATTCAATACCAGGATTGCTTACCAATATTTTCTATATTACTGTGATTGGATGAGGTTGACTTTATACATCATTTAAAACAATGAGAGTGGCTTCCATGTTGCTCTTTGACGTAACAAACACTTATCTTCCCAAATATATCTGCTAAAATCAAACGTGTCCACTTATTTTCGGTCCGTTTCAATATTGCAAAAGGAGCGTCCTCTCGATCTTATATTGCCGTTGTAAGAACCGTTCAGTCTCTCTCTATTTGAGGTTATGTTCGACCTAAATTCGTCCAATGCGGACACATTTTCTTCGTCTTCGAACACTTTCATTTTTATTGGTATGTATATTTCAGGAAATTCATCGGTACTCAAGACTACGCCCGGGGGTTCTTCAATTTTATTGCAAATGAAAGTATGGCAAATGGATACATCTCGTAAAACTACTGCGCGTGATGATGGCATCTGAATACATTCATCATTTTTACGACTGAAGCTGTTCTTTTTGTGCTCTGTTTGTACCTACTCACAATTTGAGTACGCACGGTAAAAATAATAGGTAAGTAAGTATAGGTACCTACAGCCTTGGGTACAGTAGTTGAGCACAGTAAAAATTTAGCTGAATTTATATGTATATGGATACATATATAGATATATAAATACATCTATCTGAATATATGTTCACTCTGAGCAATATGAAAGCAGATACATTTTGACTGTGCCCAACTGCTGTACCCAAGGCTGTAGGTACCTATATTATATATATGTACGAGTAAAACAAAACCAACAATTGCGTGGGCTTATATTGCCCTATCCGTGGCAAAGGGCCACAGTAGCCGTTAGGTCCTTATGTTTTTATTGCATTTTTGGGATTTTAAAATGCATATGCATCTATTCACATTGGCAAAAAAATAATTGACCTTATTTTGATATAAAAAATATATATTTTTGTTTTACGCAAACAGCCACGTACCAATATACCTACTCCGACGAATACCGCCACTAAAGCCAGTGCATCCGATTTTTCCGTTGAAAACGGCCACTGTCGCCTCAGCGACTATGTTCCACGCAAATATTTGTGCGGGGAGTCGGGGGAAAAGGTCATAAGCGCATCGCTGCCTTTACTCGGCGGAATTGCTAGGCGTCGGGAATTGGTCGTGGTCCACCTGCTTAGTTCACCTGGGTGGACCACGGGCACTATTTAAGGCGAAATAATTAAACCAACGAAGAGATTTCGTGAAGGTGAGTAAACAGATCATTTTTGAACCACACTAGTTAAGTAGTACTTATTTTAATAGAAATTCAGGTCTGACGTCAGCATTAGGTACCTGATTAGGTAGGAATCTTTTCAGACCTACCTATAGGCACACACTGAATAACATCAGATTTCATAAAGTACAATTAAATAAAACTTCTAGGTACCAACATAATACAGGTACTTCAATCTACGTAGGTATCTAACCTGCTTGATAATAAAACACCTAGATACCAACCTAATTTAGGGACTTTATAGACCTTTTAAGCAAGGTTTTATCACTATTTTTGAAAAATAGTACCACCGTATACTCTTGTGCCATACCTCGAGTGTGCTGCATAGTTAACAACGGAGCCCCCCGTGAGCAGTCCACCATTGAGGCTGGGCAAGATGGGGTCGCGTTAGCATTTTACAATCTTGCCCCAGTGGCAGGCTCAATCAGGCCTCTCCGCCTGTGGAGAGGTGACCTTGCTCACCAAAGTCACCCCTCAGACATGTGCCCTCGACTCTCCACCACTGATCCCACCACGGAGGAGATAGACGCCTCCTTCTTCCACCTCCTTGAGCCAGCGCTGAGCGCCCGGGCCCCACTTCTATGTCAAAGTCCCAGCACCGAATCCATCAAGCTGAAGTATGGTAGGTCTGGGAGTGGAACACCTCCAGCCAGTGCCAAGCACCCGGGCCCCTCTTTGAGCCAGCGCGGAGCGCCAAGGCCCCACCTCCACGTCACACACCCAGCACCGAATCCATCAAGTCAAAGTATAGTCCTGTAGGTTCACGTGACACTCCCATCACCGAATCTATCAAGCCGAAGTATTATAGGTCTAGAAGCGGACCACCTCCTCGAGCTGGCGCCAAGCACCCGGGCCCACCTCCTCGAGCCAGTGCCAAGCACCCGGGCCCCACGTCCTCGAGCCTACGCCAAAGCGCCCGGGGTCCACGTCACTAGGAGGCCTTCCCTCCGCTTGGCATCTCCATTAAGCCCGGTTCGGGTCAACCAAGCACTAACGGAAAGGCTGCTGCCGTCAACATTTTGCATATAATTCAGAAAATAAAAGAAAAATGCTGCCGTAAAACAAAATAATTTTATTTTTGTACTATTATTGTGTTTGTAATATAAAAATACAGCATTTTATTCGATCGTTCAATTATAAAATATAATTCATGAATAGTGTTAGTACTGCCTGATGTCCACGTTTGGGGAGAAAACTAAATAACAAGAAATATCGTAAAAAAATACCACAGGAAACTATAAAAAATATGTTACAAATCATCTCATTTCTACAATTAATCTTTATATATTTATTTCAGTACGTATCTATCGCTAAAATCTAGGATATAGAAATAAAATAAACAACTTACCTGTACACTTTCAAACTTTGCCGACTATTGTTCGAAACATGATGAAAAAGTACTCAAAAATGCTAAGTGATAGCGTTTCTAGTACCAATTTAGTTTTTAAAGAATGTGCATAAACGATCGCTTGGATAGATTGAAAATCAGCGCTGCGAACACATGAAAATGTGATCGCAGCACGAGCTGAATCTACCCCTTTTGCCGTATATTTAGTTAATTTATATTGTTAGGTATTAAGTTAGTTTGTTTTATTATGTGTTAAGTATATCGGCAATAAATATTCATCATTTCATATATTTTTTCATTTATCGCAACCGTTCTCAAATACAAACGTGACATATTTCCTAGTTTTATTTTAAATATTCCTTAATGTCCTCAATTGTGGTCGTGGGGTCTCAAAGGGTTAAAAACACATCAAAATCGGTTCTTTCATTGATACATACACACCCTAAACTTATAATACCCCTCTCTTTGGAGTTCGTGGGTTAAAAATACCTGCTAATTTAATTTTTATTGCGGTTAAGTCGCTCTAGTTTATCGAAAATTGCTGATACATTACTAAGAGTTTTATGTTTCTCCCCTTTTAATAGACTCATATATTGCGCTTATTCTATACTGAAGCCATTTTTACGGCTCATAACGATCATAAGTACGTGTTTTACGTTGTTTATGTTAAAGTAAGTGTCAATTTTTCCTGTCTATAATATAGTTAGGTTGTCAATAATTGATAAAAGTGATCTATGTATGTTTAATGTTGTATTATAGTCCTATAATTTTACGTTGCCTGTTTTTTATCAGTGTATACCTGATAAAAATATATAGATAGTATAATGTGGTCTTATTCTTGAGTAATTAAAAAAAATGTTTTTGCTAATCGTGCCTTACCAGTACAGCATAATATCCAAATTAAATGTTAAATTAAAAAAAAACTTACTTGCGCATCGGCTCAGTGGTCTTGGCCTCTACACAAGAGAGTGCCACTCTGGTCTGGATCCTTGATCGCAGTTGTCTGGAAGAGATCACTCTGAGCCATAAGTCCGCCCATTTTGGCACTTATTGTTAAAATGTATTTTTACTTATAAAACTACTTAGAATTCTCTCTTGTCGAATGCCTATAACTTACACAAAATTACCGGCGTAATTTATATAGAAAATAAATATCATTGTATACATATAGAAATCGGTAAAGATAGTTATAGCTCATCAACAGCGTAACTTAAGGCTGATCAGCAAATTTCAAACTCAAAGCGTGAGTGCCACACAGACACAATTTCAAAAATCTTTCGTCCCTGTCAATTTCAAAGGCCAAGTCGGCCGACTAATCCTGTTATTTCCGCGTCCACCAACAAAGCCCCAAAAATCAGTGTTCAGCAAAAATTTCAGTCGATCCCGTAAAGTGATATAGGCGCAGACACCGTCCGCTGCGTGATGGATCGCGGTAAATGGCTCGTGGCCCCTACCGTGCCGTGAAACTTTACGAGGTCGAACATCTTTAAGATGATTCGAAATATTATAATCTGGACTCTCTTAAGTTTTTTATACGGGAGCCTAGTTGTGAAATATCTAGAGTCGTATTTTTGGTCGTGAAAATCTTGATTAATGAATATTGTTATAAAGAAAACTTATAATGCCTTTACGTATTTTTATCAGTAATATCTGTTGAGAATAGAGTAGATACTGTGTTTAGCTCTAGCAGGAGTGTTCACGTGTGGGAGTGCTCAACCCAATTCATTGATATATTTTATTGAATATCAATTCAGTACATTAGTTATAGTAATTATTGTAAATTACTTATTTGACCGAGCGAGCGCAAAGTGCGAGCGAAGCGTCTCCGTTAAAGTGTGGGCAAAAATGCTTTCGTATGTCCAGATGTCCGGATCTCTGTTCTAGTCTACAGGTCACATTTCTCAACCGATCTAGACGAAACTTGGTATACAGGTTAAACAAATTTATAGAAATTTTTAGGCTTTGGGGATATTTGATTGAGGGGGGGTACTTTCCCTAAAAAAGGACAAAAAGGGGGCTACTGAATATCTCCGCCTTTTTAGATCAAATTTCGATGGTTCGTTTTTTATTCGAAAGGTATCAACTTTGAATTGGTCTCATAAAAGTTTGGTGAAGATCTAATGAGGATGTTCGGCGTGATGAGCAGAATTGCTTCTCAAAATGCAGTTAATTTCTCACTTTTAGTTTTCTACCATTCGAATCAACCCTTTACCCTGTAGGTAGGGATAAATGGAGCACCTTGCTTGTAAATGTTAGTTTTACAATAAAACTAGATGGCGCTACTGTGCTAGATTGTTTGCATAAAAGTTTTTACGCGAGAGGTCTACAGCTCACAGAGCCACTAGTATTTTTTCGTAAATCAACATATATATATTACAATGCCATACATGGCAATAAAATTGGTAAACGACTGTTGGGGCAAGGGGCGGCGCGGCGCCGCACGCAAAAGTTGCTTATCTAGCATAACTGCATCCCCAAAATATCCTAATAGCAATATAATATAATTTTAGAATAGAATTACGCTCAGAGTGTATACTTATTATTTTTTCAAGCATACTATCAATATATTTATCACGCATTGGGAACAAAAACTGCAACCCTCATTCCTTCAACGACCCAACCACTACACAACAACAACTACACCATGGAAGCTGTCTATTCACGAGGACAGGTTCGGCTCATTAATGTTTCCTACATTACAACTGAAATTGCTTTATTCGCATGCACATAACCACCTTTCATATTCATTACGGCACCGGTCATCAATTCTGTTTATGTTCTCATTTGTCAGTGGCAGCAAACTCTCAATAACGGATGTTTTTATTCAATTTACTCGGCTTACTCAAGTTTAAAGGGAGTGTGTTGCAAATCTTGATTGATAGCTTATGCGAGAGCCCATCAATTTTCAGCCGAAACCCGCATTTGCACTTTAATGGATACGTACAAGTAGGGACACGGCTGAATATTAAAAATCGATAGCTGTAATGTAATGACTTGTTTAAGTGTAGTCAACACACTTAAACAAGTCATTACATTACAGCTATCGATTTACACCACTTTCTGATGGAATAGATCCGCAAAAATCAATGAGATCAGTTAATGCCTAATCTAAATCATGAATCAATTTGGTATGGAAGTCTTTGGTACACATTTTAGCAGAACCTACATTTGAAGCTGCTTTGACGCTGCTTTGACGCTACTTGAGATGTTTATGGATCAATGAATCTCCAACTTATTTTCTGGCTCGCCGTACGGTGTTTAAAAGTCCCCAAATTAAATTCAGAATATAAAAGAATTAGTGTACGTTCACGCCGCAAATGTTTGGCGATTAGATTAGTGATTATATAGGCCTTACTACCGAGCAAACATCACAATAATCACAGTGAGTGCTCGCTCGTTGGCCACGGATTGGAAATAAACTAAACTCAATTGCTACAGATAAACAAAACGCGGAATTCAACAAAACTGTTCCATTACCAATCAACACTATTTAACTACACGTCCATCAGTCTGATAGCACGGCAACAAAATGCTCTTTTCAGGAACATTTTTTTGTTTATTTAGCGTTGACATAATCACTGAAATAGCTCAGGAGGTTAAAACGTTTGGTGAATGTGAAATGAGCTTTCATCAGCAGTTTTCTGTACGAGACAGATACTTCTGCAAATGTCTTCAGTGCAAGACAGAAGCCTGCCCGAGTGGCATTATAATTAATCGTTTCCTGTGATTCTGAAAAAGTCCGGAACTTATATATATATATATATATATATATATTTAATATATAAATTTATATATTAGATGTTTATATATATATTATATATATTAGATGTTTATATATATTAGTATATAAATTTACTCTAAAGCCTGAGCTAGCAACGAGTAAAATTGTGTACTGAGAACAGCTCATTGTAGTCTAGACGGTTAATCTTGTCAAGTCACCACGACCGCAATGTTGCAATGAAAACAACCCATCCAAGAGCACAATACTTAAAACATCAACAAGAAATAAGAAGCTGTTTTCTGCGAAGAAAAGGTCCTAAAGGCCTCCTCACACCTAAGAAAAATCAGCTCGCTTACTCCTTGACATTCGCTAGTGATGTGGTAACAAAAACACGTTTTTAATTTAAAAACTCATGTATATACCTCTTGGCAATCGCTAGCTACGCGGATTGAAAATAAATTTTAATACTTTGCATTATGGTATAATATTCCATCTGACTTATTTGGCTTGTTTTGCACTAAGTTTCTACATATTTTTGATAAATAGAAAAATAAATTTTATCTCGTGGTAATACAGTTCACTGTCAATTACTTGATACCCCATTTAGTGAAATAAAATCTGAGAATATTTTCGAAGACACTTCTCTTTGCTGGCTTATGAGATTTTCCATTAAAAAAAAGATCTTATAACAATACTTCAAATCATATTTTTTAATTGCACAAAAACATTATTATTCAGGACAGTAGTTAGCAATTTATTTGATATACATTGATTTTATTGTGTTATCCGTTTAATAAATTAATACCACGGGTCCTGAAATGTTTACGTTAGTTAATTGAAAATAGCGTCAGTTTAAACAAAATGTATCATAATATACATCACGCGACATCTAGAACTATTTTATGAAATTTTATTGATTTTATGAGATTCATTATAGAAATGAAGCAATAATAAATAATAGTTTAAAAAAAACAAAAAAACACGCTTTATATAGAAAACCAAACTTTTAGTTTGGTTTTCTATATAAAGCGTGTTTTTTTTTTTTAAACTATTATATATTTTCTACCTTTTTTTTTTTTTTTTTTTCGAATTATTGCATTGTCATCGGTCTTTGACAGGTGTGCAAAATTTGAATGAAATCTGACTGTTTAAAGTGGGTCAAAATAGCGTCCAAAGGAGTCGATTACAAACATACAAGTGCTAGCTAGTATAAAGCGTATAAAAAGGGAAATATTTGCTAAATACTGACCTTAGTTTGTTAAGAAAAATCACAAAGATAAATAAATCCTATACTATGGTAATACAGTATATTATCAATTGTTTAATACCATAAAAGTAAAATCCAAATTGCAAAATTTTAGATCGATTTTCTAAGCCGCACTTACTGATATTTCTCAATAGAAAATAGATCTTATTAGTATATTATCAAAGCATAATTTTTAATAGCACCATATATCCAAAAACTAGGTTGCAGTTAGCAAAATTTGAAAGAAACCTCGATTCTTTTCTTAAATCCGCTCAAGAAATTATTAGCACGAGGGGAGTAATGTTTAGGTTACATAATTCAAATTGACACCGATATTTTATAATCTACTGTTTCATTGCGCTATTAATATAAGTAGCTTGTGAAAGACATTTAATAAATCGAGCAATGGAAAATGTGGAAAAATTACCTACGTCAATACATTGACATAAGTAAATAAACACCCATATTATGTCATCAAGCTCCGCCTTCAAATATTTTGAATTACGCTTACTGGCCGTGACGCTCCGCCTTTCTTATAGTTTTGAGCCAATCATATCAAATGAAACCTTATGGGCAGTTTTATTTAGTATAATTGGCTCAACGTCATCGACACATAAAAAGAACACATGGAAAAATAAATCTTATACTATGGTTATACAGTTTATTATCGATCATTTCATACCAAATTAGGTGAAATCAAATTTTCGAAAATATTCGCATCCACTTTCTCAAATAAAATACCGTAATTAGTCATTCAAAAAATAAATTTATTACAGTATATTACATCACAATTTTCAAAAAGCACAAATAAATGGTTAGTTTTAAATATTTTGCTAAGAAACCCTACAAAACCTTGCAGACGAACAGCACTTATTGATGTCAACTGCAACCAGCATCAGTTGGGGTGACGGCAATAGGATGTTAACTTATTTAAAGATAAACAATAATTAGCTACATATTCTTCTACACTAATCAACTTCTACACATATATTTTAAAGAGGAAAAATTTGATTGCTTGTATGTTTGTTTCTTGGTTTTAATGGATAAACTCTAAATATCCTAAACTGATTTTAAAAATTCTTGCATATATAAAAAGCTTCATTACAGCTTAGCAACATGGGCAATATTTCATTATTCAAAAAATTAGAAATCTCTACGAAAATTGCAATAATGTAACTCAAGGTATCAAAACTATGCAAAAATGATGATCACTTGCAGTTGGAACGTAATGACATGTTGCCGTGGAAAATAAATAATAACAAGTCTGTCAAGTACGTGAGTAGGCAATAGTCTTTCGTTCAAAATCACTACTGCAAATGATTTTGAATTACACTCATTGCTGTTTTTTTTAGAAATTACGACATATAAATGCTAAAAGTGAGAAAATGCCGCGGTGTGAGTGCTTACCGTGTAAAACCGGGGAGAGTCACTAGTAAACCTATGAGTTTTTAGAATTATTTAAAATATTTTGCATTTTTGATTTACTTCCCCCAAAAAAGAGCAAAAAAGGAGCTAATGAATATCTTCTTCTTATATGAGCAGATTTCAATGGTTCTTTTTTATTTGAAAGATAGAACTTTAATGTTGGTCTCATAAAAAATTGGTGAAGATCTGATAAGGATCTTCGGCGTGAGTAGCAGAAGAGCTTCTCAAAATGAAGTAAATTGCTCACTTTTAGGTTTCTACCAGTGGAATCAGCCCTTTACCTACTAGTTAAGTTTTACAATAAGGTAACTAGATGATGCTACTATGCACCCTTAGATTGATTGAAAAAAGTTTGTGCACGAGAGGTCTACAGCTCACACAGCCACTAGTATAAAATTGTGTGTGATCGTGTATACTTTTTAATAAACTGGTCGGTAATAATCAGCATCTGGCATCAAATGGCTAATAATATAATGTACTAGCTTTTGCCCGTGACTTCGTCAACGTGGACTACAGTTTATCGTGAAAAAAGCATCCTATGTTCATCTAGGATATGAAATATGTTCATCTAGGATATTAAAAACCAATGCAAAATTGTAGCACCAACGAACGCTCTTGTTTTTTTTTGACAGACTTGTTATTTTTGCGTTTCCATGGCAATCGTTCTTTACAGCGAGTAATCTACATTTTCCAGTTGCCCCTGGAAACTTATCATTTTCTGGGATAAAAAGTATTCTATGTTGGTCTCTATATTGTACAGAATCTATTTACAAAGTTTCATCAAAATCGGATCCCCTGCTTTGGCATTAAAAATCCCCAAACAAAAAACCAAACAAACAAAGAGACAACGTTTCACATTTATATATTCATGTGGATATTTCACCCATTTTTTTAGTTCCAGTATTGATTCTGATGGAGAGGTCGTCGCAGGAATCACAGGGGGCAAATGATAGTTCACTTTTTGGAAAAAGAGGGGTTATTTTTGATGAACTATTTCTTCAAAAAGCAAACCCAGAGGACTTGGCAAAGTCCCGATGGCGTGACTAAAATTGAAATTGACTTCATCACGACGGACAATAAGCCCATATTCAGGCTTCTTGAATATCAACCAGAAGCTTGAAAGATGCCGTCTGGTGAAGTTTACGCTCCAACCCAACCTGTTTCAGGCCGCTGTTGCATCAGAACAGATTCAGTTCAAGTTGGAAAATCGAATCGCTGCCTTGGAAACCACCAATGACGTGAATGAGGAACTCCAAAAAGTTGTGGAAATCCTTAGGGAGGAAGGCACTAGATTTTGTCAGCTGCAACGTACGGTCAATCTCGGATGCGGCTCCTCGACTTATGGACGAGCGACGGGAGCAACATCAAGCCACGCCATTAGAAAAAAGGGGACTCAATCAAAAAATCAGTAAGCTGGAGCGATGTGACCTCAAATGCTCAAATACACGCCAAATAGAAAAGGCGATTGAGCAAAATCGGGGGGTCAAAAGTCTTCGCCCAGCAATTGAGTAAATCCCATCTGACGAAGCTCAAGACCAACAACAGTCGTCTCTAAGCCAGTGATCTTTTCTGAGATTGAAGACCAATATGACCGAATTCCCGCGCAATATTGACTCGCCATTAAACTGACGAACTGCCCGACGTCAGCCTAGACGCGATTTAGATGGCGCTCAAACAACTTAAGAATAGAAAGGCCCCCGCGACGATGGTATAATTTCGGAGCTCCTGAAAGCAGAGGGAAACCCGTACTTCAGGAGCTTCAAGGGTTATTTAGCACCGTCCTTAACAGTGGGAGAACTCCAGAGGCATGGAGCAGGAGTTTGGTAGCACTCTTCTTTAAAAAAGAGGATAAACCCCTTTTAAAGAACTACCGACCTATTTCACTCTTGAACCACGTCTATAAATTGTTTTCGAGGGTCATCTAAAATCGTTTCGCAAGAAGACTTGATGAATTCCAGCCTCTTGAACAGGCTGAGTTTCGTGGAGGATTAAGCACCATAGACAACATATACACAGTGAGGCAGGTTAAACAGATATCTGAAGAGTATAACCAGCCCCTGTGTCTTGCTTTTGTGGACTATGAGAAGGCCTTTGACTCCGTTGAAACCTGGGCGGTTCTGGAGTCTTTGCAGTGTTGTCAAGTAGACGGGCGATACATCGAAGTGCTTAGGTTTCTGTATGACGCCGCGACTATTAGTGTCCAAGTACAAAACCAGCAGTCTAAACATATCCAACTGCGCAGGGGAGTGAGACAGGGGGATTTTTTATCCCCGAAACTGTTAATTAATGCCCTGGAAGATATGTTTAACACGCTGAATTGGAAAGGAATGGGCATTAATATCGATGGCGAGATCATCTCACACTTACGATTTACCGATGATATCGTCCTAATAGCGTAGTCGCTGCAAGACTTTAAAAGTATGCTGACCAACCTAGATGATGCTTCTCGACGGAAGGTGGTCTCGGAATGAACATAAATAAGATCAAGATCATGTTCAACGATCTTATTGACCCGGAACCGATTGCAGTTAATGGTGTGCCTCTTGAAGTTGTCCAACAATATGTTTACTTTGGGCAAATATTGCAATTGGGTAAGAACAACTTTGAGAAAGAAGCCAACAGAAGAATCCAGCTGGGTTGGGCAGCATTCGGCAAGATTCGTAAAGTCTTCTCGTCTTCCATACCAAAGTGCCTGAAGGCAAAAGTTTTCAATCAGTCATGACCTACGGTGCCAGAAGAACTTAAGCGACCAACAGCTTATCCAGTGAACGTTTGCCGCCCATCGAACATGGTGGTCACGAGGAGCCAAAGCGACCTGGCAGAGCTGGAAGAGCGGAAGCGGTTGAACGAAGAGCGCCTTCGAAGGCTCTCCCTAGAGCCGCCGGCATCACTATCTGTGCCGGCCGCTGGCACGGCTGCTGGCACGACCGCCGGCCCGTCCGGCAACATCGAACGAAGCAAGTCACCGCAACGAACTGCGAACTCCACCCTAAGACTGCGGCTGGTGGAGTTAGAGGCGGCCGAGAAACTTGCTGAATTGAAGAGAAAGGAGTTGGAAACGGAAGCGGACCTAGTGAAGAAGCGATTGGCGGCTCAGATCGCGAATATTGAAGAAGACCAGAGCCTTCACGACGAGCCAACCGTGCGGAACAACGACAACCACCAGAAGGTGGACGATTGGTTGCAACGCACAAACCCCTCCACCCTACGGGGGGAGAGCGGGGATGTGCCGCGCCTAAACACCGAGAGGCCACGAGAAGAACCACGACGAGCCACGATTCTACAAGATCTCCCACCCCGGGTCGATCTGACCGCAGATCCGGGATCGAACAACTCGCCGAGGCCATTGAACGAATGGCCAGACCTCGGGCCTGCTTCAACTCCGACCTGCCCGTCTTTACTGGGGCACCGAACTGTTATCCGGGATCATGGATTTAATGTTTTAAAAAAGAAAAGTTTGAATCACTAAAAAGAAATTGTATTATTTCAAATAAAATATAAATTAAATTGGGTTTAGAAAAGGACGAGTACTTCGTGAAAAGGTTTTAGATCGACTAACTGTGATGAATAATGAACTGATGACCTACTATTGCAAATATGCTACTGAAGCACCTTTCATCTGTTATTGCATACAAAAGTAAGGGTATAACAACCCCCACGTTAAAAGGAAACTTACGGAAAAGTAAGTTTTCGTTAAATTTATTTTCGAATGGGTATACGTGATTGAGCCTGGACTGGTTCCATTTCTATTTCATGATCAGGATTTTCACTGTCGTTAATTATTACTTTGTTAGATTTCTTGAATAATTTTCTGAAATACTGGTCCTTTTTACAAACATATATTAATACTAAACTAAGACATAAGATACAGGATGATACACTTAAAATAGGAAAACTGATATGGTTATTCCAGTTATTTGGAGGTTCTACTGAATCTAAATCCTTAAGAATCTGGTCTGAAGTTGACTTTAATGTTTTCAAATTATCTAAGTTAATATTTTGTATTTTGGAAATTGGCAAACTTAGTTTTCTAATATGACTTAAGCTACAGCAGCTATCATTAAGAATATTAAAATTAGAAGATATGGTAGGTACACTTACACTAGTAGAAATCTTCCTTACAAATCTAGAGTTCTTATGGTAAGCTATACATTCTAATGGAATGTTAAGTACACCTGTACCGGATATAACAAGTTCGGTAATATAATTATTTTTACATTCAATAGAGAGTTTAGCTGGTTTTGATTGTACAAATATCCACTTCTCATTATATAATTTATGCCAAATATCCACGTCACCGTGAATGATTTTGTATTGACAACTTTCAGGTAGTGTTGTTACAGCTTTGGTAATAATTTCTATTTCACAAGATGGATTTCCAGTAACGGTATAAACATTAGTCATCTCACAAAGGTAAGTTTTTGTAGTAATAATATACTTGCAAGAATTTAGATTTTGAAGAAAGGTAAATGTCGATTTATCTTTGCTTAGGGCTACATATTCCTCAGAGGGTAGAATCATCACAAATGAATTAGCAGTATCAGAAATGTGTGGAGTTGGCAACGGTATGTTTTTATATAAGTTATATTCTAGAGCACTTACTAAAGGTATCTTAATTACAAAAACTAACTTATTATCAAGATAGTAGCATATCAAGTCAGCAACGTTTAGTAACATATGAATATTATTTAATTCTAGGTTCACAGGGAAATCTTTATACTTAGGGACTATTTTAAGATTACTTAGAATATCTTTATACAATTGATTTGGTGTCAAAACAGACGGATGTAGTATATTGGCTTTAACAAACAGAATGGAATTTAGGATATCTTCGATTTTAAATGAAAGTGTCAATAAATTTGATTGTAAAATGTTTAGAATAGAATTTAAATGTATTTGGAAATCATCAGTTTGCACTACTTTAGATATGTTACTTACAATTGTGGATATTCTGTCAATAGCATAGTTCAATTTAGCTTGGTTAGTGTTGATTTCGTGTAAAGTCTGATTTATATTTGATATAGCCATTTGGGACACAACAATACTTTTCTTTATTGCATTTGTTATGATTTTGTCGTTGTTGTACAGAGTTTGGATTGCCTCTTATAATATTTAGCATCGTCTTCATCCATTGTGCGAATATGTGTTTAAATACAACTCCTACGCCAGCAAACCATGCTGCTCGTTTGGATATTCTATCAGATGTTATGTGTGATATGGAATCAAAGTTGCGTAAAATGTCTTTGTATAATGAATCTAACGGTTCTAGCATATTTTGACATTTAGTGTAATCTACTTCTCTATTTTCTCGACATTGAAACCGAATAGCGTTAAATACGTCATGAATGTTTTCAATATAGTTTTTGTATGGGGAGACATCCATGGGAATAACGATATGAAATTGGTCATTAATTGTTTTTAAAGTGCCAACGGGGTCGAAGAGTATACCAGGACTCTTAGTGATTGGTTCCACAAACTTGTTGTCATCAGTTGCCAGGGCGGTGCTACAATGAGTGGCGATGATTCTGTAAATTGTAATAACCACGCTAGTTTGACTTGTATAATTATTTTTATAGGAATTAGTAACTAAGTTTTAATTAATAAAATTAGATTGTAAAAAATTATAATAATGATGTATATACTTATTTCTAATTATATCTATTTTAATCATTTTGACTTGCAGGTTTTACCTCATCAAAATGATGGGTGACATGACGTCGATTAATAAGAAGAGTCAAGGTATTGTTACTGTTTACTTTTACAATTTTAAAGGGGCCTTTCCACAGAGGGGAAAGAGCCTTTCGAAGTCTAAGATGTTGTTTTAAGTATGCATAGTCACCAACTTTATATTGTACTGGGCGGCTATGTTTATCATAGTAGGTTTTTGATTTTTCTTTCGAAGCTTGAATATTTTGTAATGCTTTATCCCTAGATATTTTGAGACGGTGGTGAAGCATTTTGATATAATCAGGGTACGTGATATCAGCGCGCAGCTCGAAAACTGAGTCAGGAATTAAAGGTTTGTGTCCGAAAACAAGTTCATATGGGGTAAAACGCGTTGTAGTGTGGACGGTACTGTTATAAGTTAAAATAGCGGTATACACGAACTTATGCCAGTTGGATTGGTTCTCATCTACGTAGGATTTCAAATATTCCTTTAAAGTGGAGTGGCTTCTCTCAAGTGCTCCTTGTGTTTGGGGGTGGTATGGCGAGGACCAGATCTGCTTTATTTTTAAAAAGTCACAAGTTTTTTTAAATAGGTCAGCGGTAAAATTGGTACCTTGATCTGTAAGTATTGATTTTGGTATGCCAAAAAGTGTTACAAAATGGACTAGACATTCACAAGATTCTTCCGCTGTAGCATTTGAGATAGGATAGGCGAGAGAAAATTTTGTGAGGTCGTCTTGAAGGGTGAGTATGTATTTTAAGTTATGAAGTCCTGCTTCAGGTAAGGGGCCAACGATATCGAGACTGATTCTTTCAAATGGACGAGTGGATGTGGTCGTGATCTGCATAGGAGCTTTGTTGATTTTACGGAGAGCTTTATTAGATTGGCATAGTTTACAATTCTTGATGTAGTCTTCTATTTCAGAACGCATATTTTTCCAGTAATAGCGCTCTTTGATTCTGTCGTACATTCTATTAGAGCCTAGGTGTCCGGCAATAGGGATGTCGTGATTCTCCTTCAGGATTTTTGCTATTTCGGATGGAGTAGGATATATAATTGTATTGTGGTGAATGTTAACGGTTATGTTAGTGTTATTGAACAGATACATGAGCATGCCATAGATTTTCACAAACGAATTTTGTTCAAATGGTTTTTTGAAATCAGATATTGCTATTTCATTTATGTTACCATTGAGTAAGATATCATCTCTAACTGATTTTAGCGTTTTAAAAATATCAGGATAAGAACAAGTATCAAAATAGTAAAGTTTCGTAAATAGGAAATAGTAAGTTTTACCCTTTATAAGGTGTTTCTTAAAAGAGTGAAGTTCGCGTTCACCATCGTGGATTGAGTCATCGGATGCGGAAATAATGTCTTGAAGGTAAGGGTTTGATTCGTCGTAGTCAATAGATATAGGGGCAAGTATAGTATTAGTTTTACTCTTCAGAAGGCTTTCGTTATGCTCTTTTATGTATGTGTTATAGGTTTCATTTTTATTGGCAAAAGATTTTAGGAATTCGGAGTATTCTTTATTGGAATTAGAAGGTGTTTCATCAATTTGTCTATTTGTTTCCGTTGGGAGATCCAGCGGAGAAAGGGGGTTAAGAGGAGGAATAGGATCTGGTGGAGGGAGAGAATCTGGAGGTGACGGAGGATTCAGTGGAGTAAAATCTATGTTTGGTTCACCAAGTGGGCTAATACCCAAGTCACCTAGCTCGATCAAATCGTCAAGAATGTCTGTAGGAACTTCTGTCTCTTGAGTGGGACGGTTATCTGATAACCCTGATGTAGAAGGCTGTGGATCTATCTCGTTTGGAAGGATTGGGTTAACTGGGTAACGTGACAACGTGTCGGCGTTGCTGTTGATTTTACCTTTTTTATACATCACTTCATAATCGAATTCTTCTAATTTGAGTCTCCATCTGACAAGTTTGGATCCTGGTTCTTTGCAATTAAATAACCACTTTAGAGGCCTGTGGTCAGTGACGATGGTAAATTTGTGCCCATATAGGTATGGTCTAAAGGTTTTTGTGCCGAAAATGATGGCCAAACATTCCTTTTCTGTTACGCTGTAATTGCATTCAGCTTTGTTCAAGGTACGGGAAGCATATGCTATAGGTCGGTCTTTGCCAATAGGGCCTTGCGAGAGAATGGCTGAAAAGGCGTAATTAGATGCGTCGCAGGTAAGAATAAAAGGCTGTGAAAAGTCTGGATATATCAGAAGAGGTGCTGTTATTAATTTTTCTTTTAAAGTGTCAAAGGCTAGTTGCTGTTCATTATTCCATTCAAAAAGTATTTCTTTCTTTAGTAGGTGTGTCAAGGGCTTAGCTATTTTTGAGATATCAGGAATAAATCGCCTGTAATAGGATACAAGCCCTAAAAAGGATTTAATGTCCTTAGGACATTTTGGAATTGGGAAGTCTTTGACAGCTCTGACTTTGTCCGGGTTAGGCTTCACGCCCTCGTCTGTAATCAAATGTCCGAGATAGGATAGTTCTCGTCTTAAGAATTCGCATTTATTAGGTTGTAGTTTTAGGTTAAATTCGCGGAGTCTTCGGAAGATTTCTTCGAGGTTAGAGATATGGGAGGGAAGATCATAAGAATGAATTATGACGTCATCAAGGTAAACGAAACATTTGATACCATTGAGGCCTGATAGAGCAGAATTCATGAGTCGTTGAAAGGTAGAAGGTGCATTTTTTAAGCCAAATGGCATTCGAGAAAACTCAAAGTGTCCTTGTGGGACAGAAAAGGCAGTTTTAGGAGCATCTAGAGGGGATGTTTTAATCTGATGAAAGCCAGACGCAAGATCTAGCGTGCTGAAATATTTGCTTGCTCCAAGCTGATCAAGAATCTCCGCAATGTTGGGAATGGGGTAGGAGTCACCTATTGTGATGTCATTAAGTTTGCGGTAGTCTATTACAATGCGCCATTTCCGTTCCCCAGAAGCATCGATCTTTTTTGGGACAATCCATATAGGTGAAGACCAAGGTGAAGAAGATGGTCTGATTATGTCATCTTCAAGCATTTTATTGATTTGCGTTTCGACTTCTGTTTTATGACATTCGGGGAATCGGTATGATTTAGTGTTAATAGGCACTGCAGAAGTGGTCTTGATATCATGTGAAATGGCGTTGGTGAAGGACAATTTGTCTCCGGGCAAATAGAATATATCTGAGAATTTCGCACATACTTCGTGTAAGGTTTGTGTTTCTTCTTGATTCAAATAAGACACGCGGAGTTGGTCAAGTACTTGATTTGTTCGTGAATGTGCATTAGGGGTAGTATTTTCATTACAGTAGGATACTGTTTCAACTTCGCAGGGTGTTAAGTCATTTGTCATAAGGGGGACGAGGTTGAGTTTAAATGTGGCATCAATTGTAATGGGGTGTTCAGCGGCATTGACTACTGAGATGTTAACACGTAAATTGGATTTTACTTTGACTATACAATTGGCTACTAACAAAGATTCAATAGGTTTCTGGTCGACAATGAGACCTTCCTTAAGCTCGGGATTGGAAACACAACATTCAATTACTGTTTCAGTTCTTGGAGGAATAGTGTATACGGGCTCGTTACATAGGATGTGAAATTTAGTATCATTAATTTTCAGGATACTTTTGACGTAGTCTATGTTACTTTGTTGGTTAGATAGCAGGTCGTTTCCTATTATTCCATCGTAAGGTAGTTCAAGGTCGGGGATGACATGAAAGAGATGATTAGTTGTAACATCATTGGATAAAAATGTGATAGGAATGTGTCCTAGTGTCATAATACAATTATCATTTGTTGAGTCTATACCTTTTATTTGAATTTTATGTTCAATGATTTTAGGCATTTTATTCATTGCAGATTTTTTTACTAGGCTTATACTAGCACCAGTGTCGACTAAGAAAGTCATAGGTTTTGAAGAAACTGAAGTTGGGACCTTGATATAAGGTAAGTATGTTTATTTTTTGTTTCAGGAGCATTAGAATCATCGCTGTGGGTGAGATCTTCAACTTTCGCGTCGCATTCGCAGGATTCAGAGGGTTTATTAATTGGGAAACTGTCGGTTTGGGGCTGGTTACCCTGTCGGTTAGTTTCTTGAACTGGGATATCAGTATCGCGTTTACAGGATTTAGTGTGTTTAATTGGGAAACTGTCGGTTTGGGGCTGGTTACCCTGTCGGTTAGTTTCTGGAACTGGGATGTCTGAGTCGCGTTTACAGGATTTAGTATATTTAATTGGGAAACTGTCAGTTTGGGGCTGGTTACCCTGTCGGTTAGTTTCTAGAACTGGTACATTAGTATCGCGATCACAGGATTTAGTATTTTTGTTTGAGAAACTGTCGGTTTGGGGCTGGTTACCCTGTTGGTTAGTTTCTGGAAATGGAACATTAGTAACGCGTTTACAAGATCTGAACACGGTGAGATTCAATGAATTCGTAGGAATCAGCGTTTTTGATTGGGTCGTATCGATTTTCCTTTCTAATTTTCCCGCACGATACCGGTCGGGAAAGCCTGTTCGTTTAAATTATCATCATGGTTGAACTCGAAACGTTCTGTGTCCGGTGAGTTGAAAGAGTTTATGGGTTGGATTCGCCTCTGGAAATTATTTGGAGGTTGGCGACTTATGTTTTGTTGGTTATGGGTATAGTTAGGTCTTCTGTTGTTGTTGTATTCCCGTTTTCTGCAGTTTTCAATCGTGTGACCTATGTTTTTGCAATACCTGCAGACGGGAGCATTGAAATTCGGTCTGGGTTGGACTTGGCCTTGATACGGCGGCCTTGAGTATGACATGGTATTATTATACTGCCTGTGTTGTTCAGGACGATTGGTGTTAAAGGTACTTGTTGATTGTCCTACATTTTTTCTGTTTATTATGCCTACAATTTTTTCTTCGGCTGTGGCGAGGTTTATGGCCTCGTTCAAAGTGTAAGGGTCCCTGCATCTGACAACTGTTGACAACTGCGGTTGGAGACCAATCGTGAATACGTTGAGAGCTAAGTCCTGCATAGCGGCTACACGGCCAATTAGTTCGTCCTTCTTTGTAGTGGGAATTGAAATATTTATTTCAGTTAGAAGTTTAGCCAGACAAGACTCTACTCTAAGAGAATATTGGCTAACAGACTCGTTGCGACCCTGTTTGCATTCCTGAAGGTCTGACAGTAATTATGCGTAATGTTTTGCGTCACCAAATTGAATTTTCAGGAACTCCTCGAGCTGGGACCATTCGGTGAAATCCTTAACGGCGCATGCCGTCTCGGCTTTACCTTCTAGACGGCTCAAAATGAACTTAAAAAGAATATCTGTTTGGGAGTCTGATGCAAGGTTAATTGCATTGCGGCAATTATTCAGAAATGGAGTTAATTTTTCCCGGGAACCGTCAAAAACTCCAACAAATTTAATTAAAACGTTTAGGTCAAGGTCTGTCATTTTGTATTGAGGAGTTTCGTCTTTTACGCCGTCAGTGTCGGACATGGATAAACAATCTTGGAAGCAAAAGTCCGTGGCTTAAATATAAATCACACAATACAAGGTTATAACTCTATAAAATAAAGAAGCTTAAAAACGGTACAGAGGCAGTGCGAGCCAGTCGCTTATCAGTTCTGAGAAATTTACCTCGAATATAAGGCACTCTCCACACTATAGATATTTGTTCACCAAGTTACTTAGACGCTAAATGAAGATATGGGTTATGATTTTCAAAGCACAATATAGGGAGAATATGTAAGTTTGTAGATATCACTTTCTTCCAGAATAACAGTCAAAAGTCATAGAAATTAAAATAACTCACAGGATTAGCAGGAACATAGCGTATTTTGACCTTGTAGGATGCAGCGAGCTGGAAGTAAGTGTGGACTTCTGTCTTGAGATTTAGCAGCTGAGTCATACCAGGCGCTCCAGGACGTTGGGATGCAGATGATGGGAGTTGACGACGGAGTCAGGATTTCCAGGACTTCCAGAATTTCCAGGACACAGCGAAAGAAGTAAGTTGACGAAGTAGTTTTCTTCTTTTCCAGATTTAAGGGATGGAGCGGGAACTTCAGTGGAAGAGAATTTCTGTTCTTCAGGATTCGGTGATAGTAAGTGTGCGGCGACACTTATTTCCTCAGGATACAGTCCAGTTTTTTTTTATTTTTTGATCTAGAAGTTTGCACAGATTTAGTACTTTTTGCACTGGTTTTTTGTAGTCCGGGGATTTTTATATCCCACCGCTGCCACCATTTGTTATCCGGGATCATGGATTTAATGTTTTAAAAAAGAAAAGTTTGAATCACTAAAAATAAATTGTATTATTTCAAATAAAATATAAATTAAATTGGGTTTAGAAAAGGACGAGTACTTCGTGAAAAGGTTTTAGATCGACTAACTGTGATGAATAATGAACTGATGACCTACTATTGCAAATATGCTACTGAAGCACCTTTCATCTGTTATTGCATACAAAAGTAAGGGTATAACAGAACGAATGGTTGCCCTTCAAGACTGCAATGCGGGAATCCACCGCCCTGTACCACATCTCAGCAGCCGAGAACCTACAGCGGCTAAGAAGTTGCCTGAAGGGTGATGCACGTGACGCCGTGGCTGCATTATTGCACACAGCCACCGATCCTGACGTCATCATCAAGACATTAGAGCAGAGCTTCGGGAGACCAGAGCTCATCATTGACCGAGCTCTGGAGGAGCTTAGAAGATTTCCGAAGCCAGGAACGACATCGACTGATCTCAATAGCTTCGCTGTCAAGATTCAGAACGTTGTCTGCGTGCTTCAGAGCATTGACCGGCGTGGGTACCTTTATAACCCAATGTTGGCACGAGAGGTGCTGGAAAAGCTGAGCCCGCACATCAAGACCCAATGGTGTTACTACACCGACGAACACCAGTCATCAGTGGAACCCGAGATCGTCTTGCTATCTCGCTTCCTCATGCGAGAGGCGGATATGGCACTGCGCTACACTTGTACGCCCGCAGTGACCTCCGCCGCCCGTGAAACGAGACCGGCAGCGACAACTAAGAAGAGAAATGCCGTGTACACTACCGACGAGGGCGCGGAACAAGAAACAAAGACTGACCGATGCCAGAGCTGCAACCAAGCCCATGCGCTACATCAGTGCCCAACCTACCGGGCACTGACCGTTCATAAGCGCTGGGAGCTGGTCAAAGAGAAAGGCGTTTGCTTCCGATGCGCCGACAAGAAACATCGCCGGTACCAATGCAAGGCGAAGCTGTGTGGCATTAACCAATGCCACCGCCCGCACCACTCAACACTGCACGAAGAAGCGCGACCTAACGCACGATCAGCTGCGCAACCCAAACATTCGTCGAGCCACAATGCAGCGCTCTTGTCGGTAGCACCCACCAATGCTGCCGGCCTGAAGACCGTGATGTTGAAGATCTGCCATGAGTTGGCGAAACGGATCGGCGCAGAAGGCCCTACGCAGCCCCTACATCTGAATGGCGTTAACATGTCGCAGCGAGAGGAAGATAGCCAAACCGTCTTACTCTCACTGAGGGGAGCAAAGGAAACAGCGCTATACAAAGTCAAAGCGCGCACGGTACGCGACCTAAAGCTACATCGGCAGACCGTCCCGAGCTCGCTTCTACAACACCGACACCTACGGGACTTGATGGAGGCAGAGGTGTGCTACTACCTGGCAAACCCTCTCGTCCTGGTGGGAGCAGACCACTGGGAACTCATCGTATCCCGTGAACTTCGCCTCGGTGGGCCAAATGAACCGACTTGGCTGGCTGGTGCACGGAACCGCACCTCGCAGCCTGATATACGACCATGAGAGTGTGCTACACGTGTACGCGCCCGATCCACGTACACATGAGCACGACCATTGCCTGCACGAACTGGTGAAGACGCACTTCCGCATCGATGCGCTTGGCGTCACTCTCCGACCAAGGGTGAGTGACGCGGACCTACGAGCGACAGAGATCTTTGAAAAAACGATCAAGAAAACGAACAGCAACAAAGGCTATACGGTGCCATGCGACGGCACTGAACGACAAAGTGCCGTTTGCTGGTACCTCCCGCACTTCACTGTGCATAACCCAAACAAGCCCGGAAAACAACGGCTTGTTTTCGACGCGGCTCACCAATACCGAGGCGTGAGCCTGAACGACTAGCTGCTAGAGGGACCGGACCTGCTGCTCTCTCTTCCGGGAATCGTCTTCCGATTTAGGGAACGGCAGATCGCCGTCACCGCTGACATACAGGAGATGTTTTTGCAAGTTAAGATCCGACCAGAGGACCAACCTGCACAGCAGTTCCTATGGCGAGGCCGGGACCGAACTAATCCACCCCGCCACTTCAAGATGACGAGCATGATCTTCGGTGCAGCCAGCTCACCGTTTATGGCGCACAGCGTGCGCAATCACAATGCGCGCGCACATGCACAGACTCACCCACGCGCTCTAGTGGCCATCACGAACAGCCACTATATGGATGATCTCGTAGACAGCTACGCCAATGAAGAGGAGGCCCGTAGCTCCATCCAAGAACTACGCGAGATGCACGCGGCCGCCGGCTTCATGCTGCGCAGTTGGAGTGCTAGCAACACGAACGTGCTACGAGACGTACCGCCAGTGCTACGAGCGACTACGCCCACTCAGTTGGGAGCAGGGAGCCCTGAGAGCAAGATACTCGGGCTCTGCTGGGACTCCAACAGAGACGAGCTGGGGTTCAACACCGCAATGCACCGCGCACCCACGAAGAGAGAGGCCCTCAGCGCGGTCATGTCCTTTTATGACCCGCTTGGTCTCCTCAGTCAGTACACCATTCGAGCGAAGATCATCCTGCAGAGCCTGTGGCGTCTTCACATGCTATGGGACGAGCCGATACCTGCAGAAGAAGCCGAACATTTCGCGAAATGGCTACACCAGCTGAGCGAGATAACTCGCTTGCGCCTACGCCGTAGCTACGCGCTAGAGGGCAGTAGAGCAAGCGCGTAGACCTGCACATACTATGCGATGCGAGCGAGCAGGCATTTTCTACGGTGGCCTTTTGGAGGGCCATCCACTACGCCGGCAGCGTGACCATCGCCTTGGTGGCTGCCAAAGCCAAGGTAGCGCCGCGACGCGCGCAAAGCATACCGCGCCTAGAACTTCAGGCAGCGGTCATCGGCGCGAGGCTCGCGGACGTTATAAAAAAGGAGCATCGCGTTGAAGTAACGAAAACCACCTACTGGACCGACTCTGCGACCGTAGTCCATTGGGTGCACAACGACGCGAAGCGCTACACGCCCTTTGTAGAGCACCGGCTGGGCAAGATAGCGGAGTTAACTCACCGACGTGAGTGGAGATGGCTGCCTACCGAACATTACGTAGCCGACGACGCGACGAGACTGAGCCGCACGCCCATAGCCGCTAGCGATCGCTGGTTCCAGGAGCCCAGCTTCTTTCGCGAACCCGAAGAAGAATGGCCCACACACCAAGCGTTCGCTGACCAACAAGAGGTCCTGCACACGAGCGAGCAGGACGAACATTTAGAGATCCCGCACACGAACGAGCGGGATAAATATAGTGACCGATGGCTGCCTGAACCCACCCGCTTCTCGAAACACGAGACGTTGATACGGGTGTCCGCACGTGTGCTGGCATTGAACGACATATGCCAGCATCGAACAACGCACATGGAAACAGAGCAAAGCGAAAGTTGGCCACCTGACCCGGGCGGAGCGAGGGAGCAGCAAGTACGCTCCGTGAAGACCGCTCTGCACACAACGCTACGTGAAAAGGCACCTTCCGAGGAGGTTCTGCAGACCCTCCTGATCGAGGCCGAGCACTCTATCAATGCTCGCCCCCTCACCTACGTCAGCGTGAGTGCACTCGAGCCAGAAGCGCTCACACTGAACCATTTCCTGCTGGGGTCATCGATCGGCCTACCTACCACAGGCCCCTGCGATGAATCTGACCGACGAACTTGGCGAGCAAGCCAAGCGCTCGCTGACCATTTCTGGAAGCGCTGGCTGCGGGAATACCTCCCCACGCTTGTACCATGGGGGGAGCCAGCTAACTGCCGACGATAATTGCAAGCCGGCGACATCGTGGTTGTGGTCGACCACACGCTGCCCCGGAACGTCTGGCCAATCGGGATTGTTGAGCGCACCTATCCCGGTCCAGATGGCGGCGTTCGTTTCGCCGACGTGAAAACTAAGAGCGGTACCTTCCGACGCCCTACCAGCAAACTCGCCGTCCTGCTAAGGGAAGAAGTGGCTGCGCGAGCTGCGCCGGGGGGAGAGATGTTGTGGACGCCGAGCCTGCCCGCGACAACATGAACACAGACAACATGTAAAATAGGCCACGCCCCTTTTAACTGCGGCGTGTATACCGCATTAGTTTTAAGACCGTATAACCGTATATACAGCGATAAGTTTCTGAAATAAACATTGGATCTGACCATTCAGTCAACGGAACTTGAACAAGCAACAGTGTTTAATTGAACTACAGTCCACATCGAACCAGGAACCTGAACTACTAGGAGCTAGGAACCGAAGTCTCCAGTACATCGTGTAGACCTTGCGAACCATCGCCTACAGCACAATCACTTTATTATCGAATCGGACTGCGGCTCCCTGGTCCTATGCCGTCTATTTTCCAGCAACTATAAATTCTCAAGGTTTTCTCAACGTTGTTCCTTGCAATAGTCCGAAATACTCGAGTAGTGATTTGAAGCAGATGGTTGAGAGCCTTATTAAAATGTTGTAATGTTTGAATATTTATGCGTTGGTCCGATGTGCTCTCCGAGGAAATTGCAACATCTTCGTACCTACTTTTAGTTATTCTATGGTATCATAGTGCAACGACGCCGGAGTGTTGGTGAGATACGGGCGGTGCACATACTTTTTATTCATATAAATATTTAGAAAAATTCTAGACTTACATGAGCTAAGTAGCGGGTCGCGAGTCACTACGGTGTCGTTCGAAATCCACACATATCTATCTATGGCAAAGAGAATACAATACGTAGGTGGTTTACTTATCCATTGTTTTTCAATAACCTAGATGAACACAAGATGCTTTTTTCGCGATAAACTGTAGCCCACGCAGACGACGTCGCGGACGGGTCGGTAGTTTTAAAATATTTCCAGACACGCGAAGAGTCCACTGTTTGCCTACCAACTTGCAGCTAAACTGTCGTCGGCATTGTGCCGTTCGTCTGAAAGAGCCCTGTGGCATCATCAAGGTCAAATCAAGTCGGACCATGTTTTCTTCACATTGCCACTGCCACTTACTTGGTGCTAAAGATACTTGTACACTATCTTATTATTGTGTAATATTAGTTATTTTATCTAACAACATGTTATCATGGACTTTGTGTCGGACAAGATAGATAGATAGATAGATAATACTTTAATGTACACCAGTTTCCGAAAAAATACTACAAATAGGAATAATCTTATAACTAAAGTAAAACGAGCGGACTTATCGCTAAAAGCGATCTCTTCCAGTCAACCTTGAAAGAAATAATTGAGTGAGTGAGACAAGCAACAGCCTCATAGGTGAACAGATGGTGAGCATGCCCCAGGATGATTATGACAATGATGAAATGAAACTGAATATGTTGTAGTTATATTATTTAGATGATGTTGCTATGATAATTACTATCATCATCATAATCATCAATGTCAGCTTCAAATGGAGGGCATAAACCTTCTCCCTCTGACACTCTCTCTGCCTTCAGCCAATCTTTGCCAAGGTCATATCAATTTAGCTCGACCCGTCGTTGTTGCACTGGTCTTCTACGGCTGCGATTTACCACGCGGGGCCACCAATCTATCAGTGACATACTTCACCTGCCATCAATGCATCTTGCCAAGAGTCCTTCTCATCGCTACTTGAGGTTTATGTACTGATGCCTTCCACCTTGGTTTTTCTTTGGATCACCGTCTTTCTCACTCAGTCGCTCAATATGAGCTTACAAACATATCTACTTAAATAAAATAAGAAATCACATGGTGCAGTATTGGACCTACTTACCTAGAGCAAATAAAATTCTGTTCAAAATTGAAACAGTGATATCCTTTCAGGTATCGTCACAAAAAAGAGCAGCGAGAAAAATGTTCTCTAGCTCTATAAAATAATTGTTCAGTTTGTTTTGCCGTAACAGTTCCAATGTGTTCTTTTTAAATACCTTCTTAACTGTTATTTTGGACTGTTTCTATAAATATTCCTCAATCTTACATTGCAGTAGTACCACATCACTGCTTAGCAATGTGGTGCGGGATGAATTTTAAAGAGCTATTGTAAGGCCGGCATAAGAATAGTTAAACGAGACATACTTACTTGTAAGTTCAAAAAGTAAAACCCGACTTTAATGTCCGCCTATCATAGTCTTGTGATGAAGGCGAATCGATTGATACCTCGCTAGTCAAAATCAGTTTTTGTTTAATTACACACTTGTGCCCAACATTTGTCACACTCAATACCTGATGTCGAATCGATTGATACCTGGGGCAACATTACAGTGGAACATCCACATCCCTACATACATATATACATACATACATACATACATACATACATACATACATACATACATACATACATACATACATACATACATACATACATACATACATACATACATACATACATACATACATACATACATACATACATACATACATACATACAAAGACTGTTTAACTCATAACCTTTCCCTTGCTTAGTAAAAAGAGCCTTAGTATGGTAAGCAACGCATTAGCCTTGTATCTGGTATTGATGACGTGCAATTATTATTTCCTTGATCAATGCATGCAATGCGAACGCAACAGTGTGTGTTTCCGATTAACAAAGATAAAGATAAAGATTAGATAAAGATAAAGATTATTTATTTGCATAAAACATGAGTATACATCAAAATAATGCACAGATGATAGTAGTCTGTTAGTATAGTAGCTCACGTTTTGCCTTTCACAGGCGTACAAAATTAAAAAAATACTAATTATTCGTAAATAGCATGCAGATTAAAATAACATGAAATAATAAATAAAAACAAATCTGACTATACAATGCCATAAACTAGATAATATTTCACAATTTAATATTATCAGAGAGAAGTGACAAAAAGACAATTGGCAACAATTGGCACTTCTTGGTATTAAAATTCGTCATAATCAACAACAATAAAATACGTCAACAATACAAGAATAAAAATGAAATAATAATAACAAAAAACAATGTGAACACAGCCGATAATTGTAAAAAATAAATAAACAGCACACAAGTAAAAGAGTTTGAGTGTTAAACTGTAGTCAAAAAATATAGTTATAATTTATCAATTAAAAAGTCATTTATCGTATAATAGCATTTATCAGTCAGTACTTTTTTTAATGTCTTTTTAAATAATATTGAGTTTAGATTTTTTATTTGACTAGAGATTTTATTATAAATTTAACAACATTCGCTTTTAATAATAACTAGCTTTCGCCTGCGACTTCGTCTGCGCGGAATACATTTTATCGCGAAAAAAGCATCCTATGTTCTTCTAGGACATTGAACCAATACAAAAGTATAGCACCAACTCTCGTTATTTTTTCGTTGCCATGGCAACCGTTCCTTACAGCGAGTAATCGACATTTTCCAGTTTTCCCGTGGAAACTTACAATTTTTCGGGATAAAAAGTATCCATGTTGGTCTCTATATTGTACAGTACTTACCTATTTACAAAGTTTTATCAAAATCGGATTAGCCGTTTTGGCGTGAAGGCTCCCCAAATAAACAAACAAACAGACAACGTTTCACGTTCATATATTGGTGTGGATACTTAATAATCATTTATTTTCGTCACCAATAAGTTTACAAAAGATTCGGACACCATACTAAAAGATATTTAGTGAATTATGTTAATTGTAGGTAGTACTAATTCCAACACTAGGATTCCCTGGGTAATAAGAAACGGTCTCTTCAAAAGGTTACAGAAATCATAATGTATACATACTATTTTGTTAGGTTAGGTTAGGTTACTAAGTTGTTTATATTATATTCAAACTTATCAATCACGAAAGAGAACAACAAAACATAACTTAAAATGTAACAATAAAATAAGTTAGGCAACTTGTTACCTACATCGATATAAAATTCCAATATAATAAACAGTTGCTTGCCGCATGCATGCGCAGCATGCGCGCAGTAGTGCGATTTGGCGATATATCGCCACCCGATGATCGACTTAAAGTTACAGCAACATCACTAATCTGGCATTTATAAGTTTATTTTATTTCTAAAATTTTTGGATTCTAGGGATAAAAGGTAATATTATCATCTTGAACTCTGAACTGTATTAAGTGGTATAGTAAACGAAAAAATAAATACTTATTTCACAAACTTTACTATTCTACGCACCAATTAGAATAGTTTGTGTGCGCTTTTTATTGTGCGTTGTTTTAGTGAAATCGGTTTACTGATTGCAAACTACTGGCAGTATGTATGGCATCATTTATAGATATTATATCATAAAGTTAGGTGAATATATCCATAGGCTTTGTTTAGTTTTCTCATGTATATAATCCGTTTGTAATTATAAACTAATATGAGACTCCCGTAACTTCCGTAGTAAGGTGTCTCCCAGCAGACAAAGCTATGCTATTCTGAGCCGTTTGCTCAGCATTTCCGAAAACAGTGAACCCTTCCTGCTCATTTAACATGAGCACTGTCAGGCGACGCACCAACTATTGATCTATTAGGGGTTGGGTAATAATAATGAGTGGCCTGTCGGTATTCTACAGATTCCACTACGGATAGTGAGCACAACAAAGGCACAATCTGATTCCCGAATCATCTTTCCGTCACTGAACGACCAGGTGATCGGGAAGGCTCCACCCTTTCATGGTAAAAATACCACAAATAAGGCGCTACGCTTCTTTTTTTAATATAAGAACTGCAAAGGAGTTGGATGCTCTGTCCTCGTCAGTGTTTCCGGTAAATTATAACCTAGAGTGAATATTCATATACTAGGCAAGCATGCTACACCTTCGATCACATCATTGCTTTCTATTAGGTGAAATCTTGGTCAAACGATTTTCTAGTCCGTAAAAAAGCCTGAAGTCTACTGCCAAGATTTTTCCGAGGTGATCCGGCAGTTAAGAGCCAAGCCCATTTGTACGGTAAGGATATATATTTACTACTTACAATCTGAGATTATATTCAAATTCTAGCCTTCATACCCATACACCAGTGGCCGCGCCTCTACAGACGATATATAGGAATAAATATGTAGACAATGATGATGAAAATCTAATATGTGATATTCAGGGACCTAGAGTATTTGTATACCAAATTTCATCAAAATCCGTTATCATTTCAATATTGAGCCATAAGAAACATGTACACAAATTTTCAAATATATAGTTAAACAAGTTTACACAGTCACTATTTTAAGATCTTGTATTTTGGTTTCAAAATACATAACTTAGGTAAGACAGGTATTATGCACCAGAATATATAACGATATTTAAAGCCATTTCCTCTGTAACTCTGAGGATTCCTGCAATGCTCTCATTGAGGAATCCAATTTTCAGTGCTAAGTGGAGGAGCAAGGGAAGCGAGGGTTTTAATGGGTAAACGGATGGTACATAAGTATGTCAAATTGAATTTATTATGGAAATCTTGCATAAGTACTTAAATGGTTTGAAAATAGCTGTAAATATGGTAGTTATACAAAGCGCATATTTCGTGCGGTGCCGAGGAACAAACCCAGTGTAATTGGATTGCAATGCGTATATTAACACACAATCACGCTCAAATGCTGTAACGTTGACTAAATTTGATTAAACATTTTGAAGCAAGTGTCGGATCAATATTTACCTTCGACCAATTTACCATACTAGAACGAGCAAAATGCTTTAAAACATGTTAAAAAAACAGTCTTCTTCTTCTTTATTATTGATGATATATTTGTCATATCATGTCTCTGAGAAATGCAGTTGAAGATGCCGGTCCTGAGAAGGACTGTTGTATACCATCGTTTTGCAAAAAATATTATAAGCACCTGGGTGCCAACTGCTAACATTTACTTTGGTACATCTGTCAGATTATTCATCTGCGCGGGGTGGCTCCTTGCTTTCAAAAAGATAACTTTATATCATAAGGAACATCTACATAGCTACTACTGCATAAATGTAAGTGATCCAGTCAAAGATTACCCCAAAAACGAGGAAAAAGGTAAAACGAATACTAACTAATCTTAATAAAATCAAACTACCCCACGTCTGGCTTTCAGAGTACGAGAAAATATTTCCAACATAAAGTTTTCCGCAAGCGCTAGGCAACAAAAAGCAAGCCGTAAACCGGCCTGTATCATTATTTACATAAACGCCATAAAACTGAACAAAAGAAAATTTATACCGTAAAGTTTTGGGCAATATCCGTTTTCTGTGACACGTTTTTTCGAGAGCCGTTGTTCATCGTTAATCTTTGAAACAAAAACGGCAAGTTTGGTCGAGACAGAGTAAAACAGTAATGAAGGTTCTACTTATAGCAACTTTGTAGGGTTATGTCTGTATTTGGATTATAATACAATTAAATTAAATTATGTTAACTTTGGTTCTACTCCTAGACTTTTGCATAAAAAAAAACATCGTAAATGTAATCCATACACCCATTCCACTGAAGATAATATAATGAAACCTTCCCTGAACTGGAAAGACTTAATAGAAAATACAATCCTAACAAAAACCAAAAAAATTGTTTCTCCGCCAAAGATTTACTGAAAAATAAACGTAATAAGAGTATACTGTGACCAAATACCACGGCACAAAATTATTTGAAGAACCTTTCAGAAGAACTGAAGAACAGGTCCAAGAATGGTGAAGACAATTTAACAATAAAATACAAAAATGGAGTGCAAAAAATCGTCAAAGCTACTCCGATTCTAAGCGGATGGTGTCAAAGCTTCGACGAACATCGACAAAGCTACTCCGAGTTCGGTACGAAGGAGCGCGTAGCAACCGACGTTTTCTATTCTCGGCACTCTCTATTATACCATTAGAGAGATTGTGGTCAAACGCATAACTTTAACTTAAAGCAGATTCTAGCAACGTTGTTAACATAGTAAACTTTAATTTTATTGTCAACCCTAAAATCGGCACCAAACTGCATAACGTTCAAGTTTACGTACTGTGAACACAGAAGTTCAGTGGATTTGGTCGGGGTGCGTCTGTGCCGTGCAGCAGCGTTTTTGACGTAGAGTGCGTTAATTTATGGGTTTGTACCAATTTGACATCCCTAAAATCAACACCGAACTGCACAACGTTCAAGTTTACGTACTGTGAACACAGAAGTTCAGTGAGTTTGGTCGGGGTGCGTATGTGCAATGCAGCAGCGTTTTTTGACGTAGAAAACCTTAGTTTAATTGTCAACCCTAAAATCAGCACCGAACTGCACAACGTTCAAGTTTACGTACTGTGAACACAGAAGTTCAGTGAGTTTGGTCGGGGCGCGTCTGTGCCGTGCTATAATTTACGTTGTACAAGTGCGGGCGACATGCGGCCCGGTGGTACCTACGCCGATAAAAATTATACTTCAAATAGGTACATTTGTATACTAATGGGTTAATCTGAAGTTTGCGGACTTTGGTTTTGTGAGCTGGTTATTTTGTAATGCAAATGTGACTTAGAACGTCGGAATATTTAATGTTTTGTCTGACCTTAATATCTTCCTACTTAAGGGACAGGGTTGGTCGCGGATTCTTCGTTTAAAGTTTTGTTAGCTTTGATCCAGACCAAGAACTTTAACCTACTTCAATTAAACGATTATGCTAAAATTATGGCAAACATTTTTCTGAAGATATTATAATATATACGAAAAATTATATATTGACACTTTTCAAACTTATTGCTATTAATCTATCAGCCAACTATAACACAATTGAAGCAAATATCATAAAACACTTCTGCAAGCTTAACCGTATCTACGTTTCAAAAATGTAAACGATGCGTAAAACTTACATTAATCCAAAAAAAATGGGTACAAATTGATATCTAATATAGCTTCAGGCATCAACCATCATATTATCCAACTCTTGCTAACTAACTCTCCGGTTGGTCTAGTGGCTAGAGACCTTAGGTACGAAATCAAACGGTCGCAGGTTCGAATCCCGCAAGGTGCAATCATTTATCTGATGAGAAGAAATGTTTGTTTCCAAGTCATGGATGTAATATTCGTATCTATGTATGTTTATCCGTTATCTAATGCCCATAGTGCAGGGTATCCTAGTTCGGGGCAAGGAATTGTCCCAAATATATTTATTTTATTTATTAGCTCCCGAGGTTTTAATAAAACACAATCAGAAAACCAAATAATTATATGAAAATCACCTATTTATTTTATACCGGCATACAGCCCTAATTCCAATTGGAGGAAACGCGACGTCTCCTGACCACTTTCAACGTTAACGGAAGCCCGGTGTTTGCCTGAAATACCACTAAGATAGTGGACCGGCAGCTTCACTTTACTGACTTATTTGTTTATTTACCTTAGATTCAGGCGGGTTGGCCATTATAATTTAGTTTTGTTACACTTGTCTATCTATCTACATCTACACTTCTACACTAATAATTATTATAAAGAGGAAAGATTTGATTGTGTGTATGTTTGTTTGTTTGTAATGAATAAACTCAAAAAATACAAACCCGATATTAAATAATCTAGCACATAAAGAAAGCTAAATTATCAGCGAGTAACACTAGCAGAATTTATTTATCAAAAAATTAGACTTCCCTGCAAAAATTGCAATAATGAAACATGAGTTATTAATTGTAACTATTAAACTTTCGCGATTCGAACACATAGTTAAATATTTAATCGGGACTTAATCGCGCTGAAAACTTAATATTTATTTACCTCGACGTTTCGATCAAGTTGCATTGATCGTGGTCACGAGAAGACTGAAGTAGCGGGTGTCAGCGTCGAGAAGGGCGAGCGTTGTCTCCAACTACCCGCATTTGGTTTTGTAAAAATTCAGAATTGTCACGACACACTAAAAAAAAAAAACTAAATAAAATACACACACTAAATATTAAGTTTTCAGCGCGATTAAGTCCCGTTTAAATATTTAACTATAAGTTATTAAATTTTGCAAAAAACTCGATTACTTTTTATCACAAACCAAAGAGTATATAGATACTACGTAAGATCACAAACTAAGAAGTAGATACGAGTCTTTGTATTTGGAACGTTGCCATGGAAACGAAATAACAGAACATCCAATAATCATTGACGTAGGAAATGCTCTACGCTAATAATAATAATGGCTATATTTTACCAAACTTAAAACTTAAAGAACACCTGCTAAAGCTTCACTATTTAAAGCACTTAGTAATTTTAGCTCTTAAATATCAATAAAATATCATAAAAGAAATCTCATATAGCGTTAAGGCTACCTTTTGTTAGGTACACTTCAAACAATTAATTACTCTATGTCAACTTCAGTAATACCTATCAGTATCTGTATATATATATATACTAGCTGTACCCGCGGCTTCGCACGCGTGATCATTTCTTTAGATTAAAAGTACCATAATGTGCTATTCCAGGACCGAAAATACCAATATACCAACATTTGATCAAAATTTCTTCAGCCGTCAAAAATATTTTTATCGTTTGCTCGGCTTCTAATCGCCAAATTGAGATACCAATTACACCAGTTTTTAAGTTAAACCCTAAGCTATCCTACATTGAAAACCGCATAGCAATCGGCCCAGTTGTTTTTACGTGATGCACAAAAATACAGACAAACAGACAGAAAGACACAAACAAAAACAAAAAAATTGTTCTGTAGCTTATTTTAAGGACCATTTTTAAAGACCATTTTTTTATTTGACTTTGCAGCCTTTTTTGTACCTATTGCTTTATTATAAGTATAGATAGACGACTGTGCCAAATTGTATCAAAATCTCTCCAGTAGTTACAGCGTGATACGTGTTCTTTCAAATAACTTTCAACCCCTATCCTGCGGGAACACTTTAATTTTTCGTGATGAAAAGTATCCAATGTCTTACCTCGTAGTATGAACTCATATCATACCAAGTTTCATTTAATTTTTCGGGATGAAAAGTATCCAATGTCTTACCTCGTAGTATGAACTCTTACCATACCAAGTTTCATTAGAATTCATCCAGTAGTTTCGACGTGATGCACGGTCAAGATACAGACCGACAGACAGATAAAAATGAAAAAATAATAAACAGTTTTGGCTTCACTATCGAATATAGACTACCCTACGTTGTTTGTTTGTCGTATGAGGTAGTGCTGGCCTCTGATGTTAGAGTTTGTCAGGCCGCCCGAGGGCCTCTGACATGGCTTAACGACTGCTATTAACCAATAACACAGCCGGGACCGACAGCTTTTAACGTGCCCTCCGAAGCACGGAGCGATGGAAAACCGCACATAACTTCGAAAAGTCATTGGTGCGGGAGCCTAGGTTATGGACCCGGTATCGTTGGATTCTAAATTGCACTATAGAACTATTAGGCCACCATTGCTCTTAGAGTACCCTACGAAAATGTATCATATATTACTTCAAAATTAACATAACTTTGTTCCCTATCCCGCAGGAACCCATTATTTTTCGGGATAAAAGATATCCTCAATTTTAACCCATCATTTATACTATGACTGTGCATCAAAATCCGTCCAGTATTTTCAGCGTGGTACGTGTTCTTTTAAATAACTTTCAGTCCACCTGCGAGAACTTATTATTCTTTCGGGATGAAAAGTATTCTATGTCCTACTTCATTTGAATTCAATGAGTAGTTTCGGCGTGATGCTATGCCTAGAAACAGACAGACTGACGGAAAGACAGACCGACAGAAAATAAATAAAAATAAAACAGTTTTGGCTTCAATACCGAATATAAAACAGACACCAAGAAAAAATTACTAAATTTCTTTAATTTACAGATTTTGGACCCCTATCCCACAGGAACTCTTTATATTTTCGGGATAAAAAGTACTCTTAATTTTCAATCATCATATATACTATAACTGTGCCAAGTTGCATTAAAATCCGTTCAGTAGTTTCAGCGTGATACGTGTTCTTATAAAAATCTTTCAACCCCTTTCCTGCCCTTTAACTTTTCGGGATGAAAAGTATCCTATGTCCTACCTCGTAGTATGAACTCAAATTATGCCAAGTTTCATGTGATTTCATTCAGTAGTTTCGGCGTGATGCCTAGCCAAGATACAGACAGACAGACAGACAAAAATATTTTTTTTTACAGTTTTGGCTTCAGTATCAAATATAGAACAGCCTCCAAAAAAAATTTGCAAAATATCTTCAATGTACAGAATTGGACCTGTTACAGTTTTATTATAAGTAATATAGATAGATATATACAGATATCGCATTTTTGATTTTCCATCTAGCACTGAGCTACCAAAAATAAAATAGGTCAAATTACTAATGAGTCGAAACTAATCACATGCTGTCTCTATCATACCCTCTGCATGAGATAAGGTAGAAAACACTCCTTTGTGACGGAATTGGGGCGCCTGGCATTAATGGGGGCTCAGACATTGTTTGATGACAAAACTCGAGTGCATGGAACTTGGTTGACACTTCGGACCCTCTCTTAAGCGCCCTCGCAATTCAAAGTTTGCAATTTAAACGACAGATTAGGTTCAATGATGATTAATTTTACGCAGAAGGGAAAACCATCACACTATCACATCCCAGTATTACTATAAGTCCAATTTTATACATTAGAAAAGCTAAGTCGATAGCGGTCTTCAAAGACATGGTGAAGAATTACTACCTGCCATAAAGCTGGATACTATGGTATTTATATATATATATATATATATATATATATATATATATATAATTTATGCAATATTCCTATGTCATCATGCTATTTATTTAAGTATATTTATATCTTACTAGCTGTACCCACGGCTTCGCGCGCGTGGTTATTTCTCTGTTTTGAACTTTCTATGTTCTATGTTTTGAATACTTTTGTACTCTATGTACTATTCCAAGACCTAAAATACCAGTATTAGTTCGATCAACGAATGAAGAGACAAAACAAGAGACTCACACGAGCAGATTTTTACATTGGCAATTTCGAAAAAGTGGCAATGTTCTGACTCAATTGTAATTATTTTATTCTTTTTAGTGGTTACATAAGAACATTTTGAATAAGTTTACTTTTTTTTTAAAGTATTTTATTTCATGATTTTGCGTACCACAATATATTCCAACGAAAAGAGTTAAACTCACTTTGACTCAAGGCGTTGGTAAATTAAAACCAAGGATGAATAATCTACATATAAAACAACCGAATTAGTTTTGACGAAAATTATCTATGATTTCACTGTAATGGAATGGAACTCTTTAAATAAATGGTTACACATATCTTGGATATGAGGAAAAATAAACACAAATCAAATGGATTTATAGGTAGTTAATATATATTAAATCCTTTTTTAAAGCCATATTTTACCACACAACACCAGTTCCACTTAAGAACTCATCGAGACAAATCAAATTAGCCTAAACTAGAAGGGGTTTCATCATTTGCTGGTTGTATTCCTATGACTACCTTCGGGCTCCATCATCAGTCCCAGAACACTACATAAAACCAGAGAACCCATCAAGACAAACCAAATGACCCCAAACTCAAAGGGTTCCACCATTTTATTGTTGAGTTCCTGTGACCACCTCCCGGCTTCGTAATCAGACCCCGGATACCACACAAAACTAGAGAACTCATCGAGCCAAAACAAATAAGTCCAAACTCGAAAGGGTTTCATCATGTTTTTGGTGAGTTCCCGTGTCTACCTTCCGGCTCTATCATCAGACCCTGGATACCACATAACACCAGATAACTCATCAAGATAAACCAAATGAGTCCAAACTCGAAGGGGTTCCATCATCCGATTGTTGAGTTTCTTTGACTACCTTCCGGCTCCATCATCAAGTCAGCTCAATAGTACCTACCGTAATTATTGTCATCAGAACTACACCCATGTGCAAAACTTCAGCATTTTTGGACGTCGTTAAATGGTTCTAAATTGACTTGCAAACTAGTCCCAAGCAATAACAGTGAATTAAAATAAAGATTTTTTTAAAACTACTAAACCAATTTTGATGAAATTTATACAGTACCACACTAGAGTTCTTTTTTCTCAAGTAAACATCATCATTTAATTCGGTTCAGAAATCTCAAGATAAACATAAACTATAAACCAAGTAAATTTTGTAATAAAAACTACTGAACTAATTTTGATGAAGTTTATATGGGACTACACTGAAAGTCTACCCTTTTGAATAAAACAGCAACAATCTAAATCGGTTTAGAAATCTTAGAGATTTGTGGCAATATAAACACAAAATCAAGGCAACATAAACACAAAATCAAATAGATTTACTAAAAACAACGATTTATTCTCAAAAAACTACTGAACCAATTTTGATTTGATATGATTTATATGGGAACACTTGGAGTACCTTTTCATACAAAAAATGGGCCGAAGAAAAAAAAACTTACATACATTCGAACATAATATAACCGACTCCTTTTGTGAAGTCGCTTATTAAAGTAACTTATTCTTTGTAATCTATAATAAGTAGTAGGTTGGTAGGTAGGTTTTAGGGCAACCGGCCGTAAAAATAATAGCCAAATCATAGCCAACAATCTTCTCCTAATCATGAAATATAAAAATAAGAAGAAATAGTCTATTACTAGGGCCTCCCCCGGAAGCGACGTACAAGGCAAGAATGCGATAAATGTTAGGACGTACCCCCGAAGCGACGCAAAGAAGCCTGGAGCCCATGTGCCAAAAGTCCACATAGCTAACTGGAACGCGGGCCCCATGACAGGACGCAGCTCGGAATTAAGTCTTGCTAAGAAGACGCATCAGTATTTGTTGTTTAAATAAGAAACGAAATGGAAGGGATCTCAATCACGCAATATCGGAAACGATTATAAGTTTATACAATATGTCTGGACACAAGACTCGGAGACTTTAACAAAGTATTATGCTTTTAATTTTATCGAAGAAAAACTTAAAAGAGGGGGATGTACGGAACATAAAGTATGGTACATAATGTACATAATGTACGGTACTGCACCCTTCTATTAATGCCAGCCTTTTTACTTTTTGAAATATACAAATTATTTGATTGTCTCTTGTTATCTACGGAAGAAGAGGATTTCCAGACATTAATTATTTTTTCTCTAAGATTGAAAATAATACTCTTTTAGATAATAATAACTTTCTTTTTTATTAAAAAATATTTACACATCGTGGCATAAAAATGGTACATATGTAAATTAGTGTTAAAAAATAAGGGACAGAATGTAGTAAACTATACCTATTTGTCAATAGTTTTGTCAGTTCAGTATATTGGTTGCTATTAGAAAGGTTGAAATATGTTCATATCTTTTTTTTTTTTTAGAAATTATATTTGTATTATCAGAAGTGAAAGGTATTGCCAGATCTAACGAACAAAAGAAATTAGTGTAGTAAATGTATGTGAATGAGCTGTGAGAATATTGGAAAGTACTTCAATAAATTAGGTAGATGTCTGTCAATCGATCAAATTCAGTATTTGCCTTGGCCAACTGAAATAAGAAAAGTTTAGTTGATCTTAACAACAAGCTTTTATTCTTTCAGATAAATGTTTTCTCTTTTTTTACAGGGCACTTGGCGTTTAATCTATTTAAATTATGACACTACACCCTACAATATTTTAAACAAGTTCAATTCCCACTCAAACATTAGTAGTCTGAAAATAATCGAAATTGAAACGTAAATAATTGATTTACATCAACTGGAATCACAATTCAAGGGAAATATTATTACATTTTTGTTTTCTATTTGTACGTTTTACGGTTACGGGTTGGTCTGGCGGCTGGCCTCGAAGTCGGTGAGATGGCCGTCTTTTATACCGAACAGTAACCACGGTTTAATTTTCAAGATTGTGTGAATATATTGTTTGATACTATCAGCTTCATTGTCATCAGCTCATTACGTTTATCAATTTTATCAAAAAAGTGCGCACGTTGCATTTTTTACACGACTGCCAAAAAAAGGAATGTTATGTTTTCAGGGTTCATATATCTATATGTTTGTATATATGTGAGTTTTTTATTCCACCAACTATTAAAACTAACTATTTTAACTTTTAAATTCCTGAAAAGATTTAGATGTATGGTATATCGTTTGAATCCTTAGATCATCCCTAGTAAAAGAGGTTTTAATATTTTTTGAAAAAAAAAAAACTTGTTGCTGCAATATACAAATTACAAATGCGAAAAATATACTTCAAATTTTATAAATGGGCACAGAATAAATAATAGTACAAGTAAAGAAGGATAACTGAGTAAAGTCATTTGAATGCATTGCAACTCTCACTACAACGCAATAAAGTGCAATTTAACTCGCACAGCGCTGCGATCTTTCAATTATATTTACCTAGAAGGCGCTCACCCATTGAGTGTAGGCTAGAATGTACCGTATCACAACGCGCGAGAGCTTCCATTGCTCTAACCGTTTCAGAATCGCTTTTTCGCTCAGCAGGGTTGTATCAAGATATAACTAGGTACTTGGACTAGTAATTATTCTGTGATATGCTATGACTTAGATATTGTAACAGAATAAACAATTATGTAATAATGTATTATTTTTTACTTATTATTATAAATGTTGATAGTTCTATTAACTACATATAATTACATTCTTATCAGAATAGACCTAATACCTCTTTATTTGATTATAACTTTTATGTATTGCACTTTGATAAATAAAAGGTGGCTGTCTGAATTCCATACTTAATAATGAATGAAATAGAAACGGCTACCTACGTAATAAAATGTCAGTATGTAGGTATTTTACGAGATTTGTCAGACCGAATGCTATGCAGTACATTCTAGGTTTCTTCTTGGTACTCACAATTAAGAAAAGAATAAAATTTGACAAAAACTTTACGTAAGTAGGTACTTTATCGTAAGCACACGGCGCGCGACTCATCGAGCGCATGCTTGACACTCTACTGAATGAACCGCAATATTGCGGCCGCAAAGTGTAGGTATAATGTTTGTACTTGTTGCAGAGTGGGACTGGCCTGATATGGGTAACAAATTGAAGGCCTGGATAAGCACATACCAAAAATATTGACCAATCCATAATAATAAAGACTAAGTAAGTAATTTGTAATAACTAGAAGCTTAAAAGCTAAAAATCACGCCTGCCCTGCCAAAAAAGAACTTATGCCAATTAATTATATACTCTTGTCAATACCTTATTAAACATAATAATAGTCATGTGAGCTGTTGGGCATACCTATACCACAGTACATATATATCTGTAAAGACTATATATGTACTTTGCCTACACTATGCCATGTTTCGTAACGCCTTTTTTTAATTATTTCGCGTTATATTTCATTGTTTTTCTATGTCAGAAGTAAAAAGTTCAGATGAACGATGCGAGAATATGATTTGTGCTTGTCCGGCACGCAACTTGGCCTTTTTTTCGTAGGAAACCATTGCGGCTGTGAAAAAAAACAAGTGAAGATATTAGGTATTCCATGAGCATAGACAACTGCACATAGCTCCGTACTCTAGAGTACACAAGAGTGGCCCTTGCTTGAATTCGGCCGTTAGCTTTTCGTTACGTCGTTGGATATATTATGTGTACTGTGGCAAAATGTAGATGAAAAAATATTTCCAAAATTAAAAAAACGGCATCATATAAAAAAAACTTTTGTAAACAACCAATAAAAAATAATAAAATAATTACAATTGAGCCAGAACAATATCACTTTTTCGAAATCGCCAATTTTTTTTTTTTTTTTTATTACTGACATGGAATAATTTGACCACGACCTTACCTGATGGAAAGCGATGATGTGGTCGAAGGTGTAGCACGTTTGCCTAGTAGATACCTATTCACTCTTGACTTGAACATACCTGGGTTATAATTTATCGAAAACACTGACGAGGGCAATGAATTCCACTCCTTTGCAGTTCTTATAATAAATGAAGAAACGTAATGCTTCGTTCTTGTGCGAGGTATTTCAACCATAAAAAGGTGGCTCCATAGTGAAATCTGTAGAATACCGACAGGTTTGCTACCTCACGTCGATGCGCCAGACTTTGTAGATTACTCTTTACTAGAGTGTCATCCCCAATGAGCCTGATAGCACGTCTATCAATTGAATCCAAAGACTTGAGCTGATACTTGGCAAAACCATCCCAGAGTTGGCAGCAGTACTCCATACAAGATCGGACCTGTGGTTGAGAGAGATTCAATAGCTGTCCCGGTGTGAAGTACCACCTAACCTTAGACAAAATACCAAGTTTTTTTGCAGCTACCTTGGCTTTGGATTCAATATAAGACCCAACATTCAGGTTTGATGAGAGTTCGACCCCTAAAAGCTCCAGATGGTCGCCTGTTGGTATTTTTACACCTTGTACACAGTACTGTCATCAGCATACCCAAAGGTACCGGGCTTCAGAAGGTCATTTATGTGCAGTAAAAACAGTGTAGCCGAGAGAACCGATCCCAGAGGTACATCGGCATTGATAGCCATTTTATCAGACCAGCAGCCCTCAAGGACTACTCGAATAGATCGTTCCCTCAAGAAATCAACTATCTAATTGCATAAGCCACGGGAAACCATACGAGGGAAGCTTGTTTAAAAGACCATCGTGCCAGACCGATCAAATGCCTTCGATATGTCAAGGGAGACGGTAGGCGCCTCACCATGCATCTCGATGGCTTCGCTCAGTACGTGAGTGGCATACGCGAGAAGAACCCCAGTAGACCGGTTTTGCCGAAATCTGTATTGCCGGTCACTGAGGAGATCATTGTCCTCAAGGTACGTCAAAAGCTTAATATTTATAACACGCTCCATACACTTACAGAGTAAGGAGGTTATCGAGATGGGACGATAATTGGCCGGATCAGCACGACTACACTTTTTTGGTACTGGTTGTACATTGGCAAGCTTCCGGCTCTTCGGAACTTTACCCGAGTGAATAGAGAGGCAGTACAAACGCGTAAAGATGGAAGAAAATTCGGGCGCACAGTTTTTCAACACAATCGCTGGAATGCCATTAGGACCACTGCCCTTGTTCACATCTAGAGCTTGAAGCGTCTAGATGCGAAGATTCTGCAAAAAGAGAAGCAAATAAATTCGCTTTCTCTCCATCTGTGTGAGCCAGTGATCCATCAAGTTTCAGCAATGGTGGCAGTGAGGTACGGCAGAAGTTCACTTCGACCAACTTTGCCAAGGACCAAAAAGCTTTGCTACCCGCGGGGTATGAAGCCAGTTTGGCCCCAATTCGACCTACGTGATCAAAATGAGCCTTCCTAAGTATCTTCTTGCAGGTCTTAGCGGCAACGTTGAATTTTCTTTTCTTAGCCCAAATATCAGAAGACTTGCGCCCGGCCCAGTCTAGATATGACGCATGCTTTAGAGCCACAGCATGACCACAGCTGGATCCAAACCAAGGTTGAGCTTTGCTGGAAAGAGTCTTGTCACTGAATGGAATGAAATATTCCATTGCGATATTCCATATTACCTCTATAACAGCAGACGTGCAAGTCGACGGATCCTGGGAGGTGAAACATGTTTGCCGCCAAGGGTACAATGCAAGGAATTGCCGCATCATGTCCCAATCTGCAGAGTTGTATCTCCACACGCGCCTAGGATCAGGTGGAGAATCCCTTGAGAAGGACTTAACCAGGCAGTTATCAGAGCTACCAAGAGGTAGAGATACTGATACGGAATATCGGTCTGGTTTAGTCGTCATCAACAGGTCGAGACACTTGGCAGTGTCACCCTCACGGTCAGGTACCCGTGTCGGCTCCTGCACCAGCTGAGAGCACCACCACCAGTTACCAGCGTGGTCAGTTTTGTGGTATGGGACAAGCCACTCTTTGTGATGGGCGTTAAAATCCCCCAAAAATACCAATTGTGCAGACGGGTAATGCTGTTGGGCCACACCTGCCGCCTCACATATATAGTCTACCAATAAAGTCGTCCCCCAATCTCCGCTGTGTGAGCAACAAGCATACACAATTTTCTCTATGCCCGTGTCCACCAGCACCTCAATCACCGAGAAGTTAGGGTGCTCAAGATTCCGGAGACGCAGACAGCAAATGTCATCACGGGCGTCACACAAACAAACGTTGGCGTTTGGAATAAATAGGTGCTCCAAGACATAGCCTGGGTAATTCAAGTATGCCGTATCAGCTGGACATCCTATCTGCATCTCCGATAAGAAGAACAAGTGGGGGGCTTAGAGGTCTCCAGATGATATGGACCGGTTGGAGATTGGAGTGAATCCCACGAATATTCCCAAGATCCACATTGAATGTGAGGACGTGCATCTGCCGTTTTAACTTATTTCTTCTTTGGACTTTTTTCATAATGAGTAGTGGTGAATAAGTTGGACGAGTAATAGCAAACGAGATGTCGGAATAGCTAACCCACGGAAGTCGAGGCATAACTACGTCTTTGGAGAACTTGCGCGGGGGTGCCCGCAACCCCCGAACCCCCCTGAAATAATGCATCAGTTCCTCACATCCGGTTGCCAACCGGCCCCATGGATCATTTCAGGATTTTGCACTAGCGGCGGGCCTGCCTTTCGTAGCTGGCTAAACTACTACTTGGGCCCCCTACAACTTGTGGTCGTCCAGAAGAGAACACCGTGCTTCGGATCCCGCTACCCTCCGAAACAAGGCCTCCGACGTAGAAATACCATGATTCCGATCACGGTCCACCCTTCCAACATAACCGTATCCTACAACTCATCCGGACGGCTTCCCTGAACATAATGATGGAACACGACAAGTCGTTTGGCATCAAGCCTTTGACCAGAGGGTGGTAAAATAAAAAGCCGGCGGCCGAAACCTACCACCAGGGATGTAATAGTAATGCAAAATTACAACATAAAACATGAAAGTTTTTTGAAGGCGGTGCCAAAGCGAGCCACCATTATTAATGTGGTTGAGCTTATTCAAAAAGATTATGTCTTAAACGGCTTGACGTGCAAAATAAAACATTGTAACCTTTGAAATAAAATAAGTAATAAGCTATTGAAGTAATTCTCTACATATACTTTATCATTAACTAGATTGCTGTATTCGTGTCAATTGGTACGAGTATGTGAACGTGTGAAAGTCCAAATCTGCTCTTTTGAGTCTCTTGTTTTGTCTCTTCTGCTTTTCGTGTTTTGTATGAGGGTGCGTCATACACACCTGTATATTACTTCGTACTCTACACAGGGTCTTGATAAACATCGCAATGAGAGCATTTGATTAAGTTATAGATATAATATATATTACTATAATAAGTTAGATTTAAGTAATAACAATCAATTTGTGTATGTATCCCTTTAGCAAAGTAGTCACGTATATTATTCTGTTTTTCATAAGCCGCTAATATAAATCCTTTTTTAAAACAATCTTTTACGAGACACCACCAATACCACCTAAAACCTGAGAACTCCTCGAAGGGGTTTCATCATTTGATGGTTGGGTAACCAGTTCCTATGACTCTGTCTCCGACATATTCAGACACTCGATACCACATAGATAACTCATCAAGACAAGCTAAATGAGCCCAAATTCGAAAGTTTTCCATTATTTTGTTGTTAAGTTCTTGAAACTACCTTCCGGCTCCGTTATCAAACCCTGAATACCACATAACACCAGAGAACTCGTCAAGACAAACCAAATGAACCCAAACTCGAAGGGTTTCCATCATTTAGTTGTTGAGTTCCTTTAACTATCTTTCGGCTCCATTATCAGACAACGGATACCACATAACACGAGAATACTCATCAAAGCAAACCAAATCGACGACCGGTTGGTCTCGTGGCTAGAGACCCTAGGTACGAAATCGAACGGTCGCGGGTTCGAATCCTGCAAGGTGCAATCATTTGTGTGATGAGCAGAAATATTTGTTTCCGAGTCATGGATGTAATATTCTTATCTATGTATGTTTATCCGTTATCTAGTGCCCATAGCACAGGGTATCCTAGTTTGGGGCTAGATTATTGGTGTGGAAATGTCCCGATTATATTATTATATTATTATTATTATTATTAAATGAGCCTAAACTCGAAGGGTTTCCATCATTTAGTTGTTGAGTTCCTGTAACTATCTTTCGGCTCCATTATCAGACCCTGGATACCACATAACACAAGAATACTCATCAAAGCAAACCAAAAGAGCCAAAACTCTAAGAAATTCCAGCATTTTTTTGTTGAGTTCCTGTGGCTACCTTCCAGCCCATCATCAGACCCTGGATACCACATACAACCATAGAACACATCAAGTGTAACTAATCAATTATCACTGAATACTTGCTTCGAACCACTTTGATCGTTTCGTTCCGAAAGCCAAGTCAATACTGTCCCAGGCAGTCGATGCGCGCTCTATTTATACCGCGACGGAAGTTTCCAGAAGGTACTCGTATGTACCTAAGGCCGGCGGCACCTTTGATGTTGCCGTGCCGCGCCCGTATGTACTTACTTACCGCGCGCCAAGGAAACGTCCATAGGTATCTACTGGTTTGTTCCAGAAGGTTCCTGTAGATGTAGGTATTACGTCATCCGATCGCGGCTCCCCGAATCCCATTTCCCATTTTAGTAGGTACCTACTGTTTTTCTAAGAATCGACCGGCGTAACAATACATTAGTTGTGATATCGTGGTGCATGTACCTAGCAAAGCTTTCTCCAACATGCCTCGAAGTTATACTTCTAGTCAAAATAAGTGTAGGTAGCTACTGTGTTGCATGCTGGTATGCTAGTAACTACACTATGATAACAAAAAACAATTATTGGTGTCCTCAAATTTTGATTCAAAGCAAACTATAATAACATTGCATAGTGCTCATAATTATTATGAGCACGATGCATTGTTACATGGCGGTGTCTAAAAACATTACTTAGAGCAATAACAACATGGCCGGCCACGACGTCCGGTCGCGCCATTAACTGCAGCATTATCTCGCTGCTTCTGCTTTTCTAATATTTAAACAATTTATTCGCAAAAGGAGCACTATGTTTTTGATAGAGAAATACGGTTACTAAAATAACAATTATAGAGAATATTCCAGTCTACCTAATTAGTGAAATAGTGGGCTTTGTTTATTCAATATAGAAAGCCCTCTTTATTCATAATTGAAATGGACAATCGATATCCAGTAAAATATTTTTTTTTTGGATTTTATTATTCATAGATCATTTTCTTTTTGCCCGTCTACTGCGAAGCAAGGGAAGGGTAATGAGTTTAACATTCTAAGTATGTATGTATGTATGTATGTATGTATGTATGTATGTATGTATGTATGTATGTATGTATGTATGTATGTATGTATGTATGTATGTATGTATGTATGTATGTATGTATGTATGTATGTATGTATGTATGTGTGTGTGTGTGTGTGTGTGTGTGTGTGTGTGTGTGTGTGTGTGTGAGTGTGTGTGTATGGCGAAGCAAAGGAATGGTTGTGTTCAAACTAAAAACTTGGTCGAATTTGACAAGCGAGGTGTCAATCGATTTTTCTTTATTCATCATTCATCATTTCATTTTTCATTGTCATGGGCAATATATTTTTACCCGACTACGTCGAAACAAATGTTGGGCACGTGTGTGTATTCAAACAAAAAATCTTGAACTGAGTTTGACAAGTGAAGTATTAACCGATTCGCTTTCATCATTCATGTGTATGTCGTGGCGATATCGTAAAATTTATCATTTCATGAAATGGTTGGCCAAATCATAACAATTTAGTATTTTTATTAAATTATCGGTGAAATCATGAAATGGTGTGGCCAGATGCATGAATGACTAGCATTTGACGATATGAACAGCTTAACGCACGGCTACTTCTTGATATGGTCAAATATTAGAGGTAATATCGCAAAATAGTTACGTTTTCCACCGCTAGAGGTGCTAGGCGGAAGCCCAACTTCGCCTCCCGCCTTCGTCTTTGAGTTTATTTTGTAACCTTGAAAATCTCTTTTAACACCTTAGGTATCATGCAAAACCTACATTAATGATATATAATGAGATGGCCAAACGTGGATTGAAATATGATTAAACGTTGATTTTTCAACGATACGGTCAGTTTTAGCTTGTCATTTTATGACATGCTCATTTCTATGATATCGCCACAACATAATATGTACAGGTGTTTTTTTGAGATGGGGCAATAAGGGCAAATACCTTAACCGTTGTAGCTACAAGTAAAAATTTTTGAGACGGGGCAATAAGGGTAGGTACCTAACCGTTGGGAAAAGTTTTTGAGATGGGGCAATAAGGGCTGGTACCTTAAACGTTGTAGCTACCGGAAAAAGATTTTGAGATAAGGTAGTAAGGGCAAGGTAACTTAACCGTTGTAGCTACAGGTAAACCCTAATAAGAGACTGTCTATATTTTTGGAAATATTTAGACCTGCATTTGCAGATTTTGGAAAAAATGAACAATCAGGAAGATAATGGTCACTTTATACAAAAACTTTTATTGACATTCAATCCTGTTTCTTGTAAGGATTTTAAGTTTTTATATGACCAACTGAGGTTTAGGTACTAGAAATGTCAGAAATTGCGAAAAACTTTTTCCATACATTTAGTAGGAATTTACCGACCGTCGTAGCTACAGGAAAACGTTCTTAGGAGTCCGTCCTAAGTTTTTGGACATATTATGACTAGTATTCACACATATTGTGTAATAAATATATACAATAAATCTTAGTCATCGAGAAAATAGGCAATTTACACCAAAACTTTTTTTTTATGCCAATCGATCCTGTTTCCTATATAGATCAGAAGTTTATATGAGGCCAACTGAGGTTAGAGTATTAGAAAAGTCAGAAATCATACATTTTATAAATAACATAAAATTCAAACATTGTTCCAATACAAACTTGTCAAAAATACTGGCGGCTCTATCCTCAGTTGGTTTGATAGAGACATTTGACCCATAAAAGAGACAGAATAGATTGGCATCATTTTTTTTTGTGTAGTGCCCATTTTCAAACCCTTTGAAATCTTTGTATGCTGGTCAACATATTATCTTCAAATATTAAGGTCAGTCAGGAAAGTTTTCTTATAGCTATGGGAAAAGTTTTTCGCAATTTCTGAAATTTATAGTATTCAACCTCAGTCGGTCTTGTAGAGACTTTTGATCCGTATAAGAAACAGGATTGATTAGCATCAAAAAAAGGTTTTTGTATAAAGTGACCACTCTTGCTGATTGTAATTTTTTTCCAAAATCTGTGAATGCAGGTCAAAATATTTCCAAAAATTATAGACAGTCTCTTATGAGCGTTTTCCTGTAGCTACAACGGTTAGGGGCACTTACTGCTCCATCTAAAAAAACACGCAGTACCTATATGTGGATTGTGGATGTTCTACCATAGCGTCGCCCCTATTAGTCCGATTTTGACTAGCGAGATATCAATCGATTTGCCTTCATCGCAAAAGTGTCGTAGGATTTTTCTTACCTGACCGTGGTTTGGTTTTAGTTGTTACCAGACTGCGCAACGCAAAGGCCTGGTAATTAGCCTATGTATGTATGTATGTATGTATGTATGTATGTATGTATGTATGTATGTATGTATGTATGTCAATTCCTTTGTGGCACTATATAGACCAAACGCGTGGTCCGATTTTGACAAGGAAGTTATATGTACTTACGTACAACTGTAATGATATCTCTATAGTATAAAAGTGGTCGTACCGAAACGTTCACGAAAGCGGGAAGTCTCTCTCACGTAAAACGTTTCACATTTTTCGCACAGACCATAAAATAAACTTGCTGTCACTTGAGATTGGCCCAATACCATAACGGCTTCCGTTAACTTCCTTGACACTTTTTCTTTTTAATTCTGTTTCAAGGTCAAATAATCGATACCCCATTTTTACTTTGAAGAAGTCGTTCCAGTTGTACGCAAGTACATGGAACTTCCTTGGATTTTGATAATTCTTACGTCAATCAATTTGTCTACATCTGGCGAGTGCTAATAAAGACAAGGCATTAATCAAAATTCAATTTGGCGTCAATATTGTACAATAGAAAAAAATGATGACGAACTATGTCAGGTACTCGTATCATTCAACAGATATTTGAAAATCATCTATAAGTTTTTCTTATCATTTTTCGTTTTGAATGACAATTTAGGATCTATTATGATTTAAAGATAGTTAGAAATCATTCTCACTAATTCTTAAAAATATAAACTAAAAAGATAAAATAAAATAAAATTATTATAAAAAACAAAAAAAAAACAGACTGATTCAAACTAAAAAAAGGCAAACAAGCTATAGATTTTTGATTTTGAAATGTAACATGCAGTCGGAGGCATCATGCATTTTTGACGGGATAAGCTAGAACCTGGAGAGCTTACTCTTCATGCCTCCGACTGCAACTTACATTTCAAAATAAAAAATCTAAAGCTTGTTTGCCTCGTTTGATTCACAGTCTGTTTTTTTATTTTTTATAATAATTTATATTTATGAAACTTAATGGGATGTATGGAGCGAAAAATGGTCTCACTGCTCCAAAACAAACCACACCTACACGCGGTCATCCTGCTGGATAACGAAAGAGGCTCCGGCGACCGACAGATAGAACCATCCTAAAAACAAGCGTAGCCAAATTAACAGGTCGGTAACAGGCAGCAGCGTCACCGGTGCGAGAAGCTACGCCCTGCGACCGCCAACCGAATGCCCAGTGATTATGGGCAAACTCTCCTACATGAACGGGACATTTATAAAATGGTCGCCCTGCTAGTCCTGACCAAGGTGGCGGTCAAGGAAATGGCAGGGAGGGGGTGCGAAGAATCCCCGGGCTACCGTAGGCCACCCCGAATCAAAGAACCGTTGGGGTAGACGAGTTATCGAGTGGAGACCACGTTTAAGACGTAGTGCAGGATGCCCTGTGGCCAGGTGAAGTGATGACCTGCGAAAAACGGCTGGAAGAAAATGGATGAGGACAGCTGAAGACCAAGCTCAGTGGCGTGCATTAGGAGATGCCTATTGTTAAGTATTTACGGAAAGAAAAGCAATCATGAGTAGGAAAGTACTATATGTACTTCAGTAGAATATCACTTTGTTACACGACTGCCCAAAAAAGTAGTGAAATGTTTTCAGGGTTCATGTATGTTTGTGTGGATGTATGTGAGTTTCCTTATTTCACCAACTTTTCCTGAACATATTTTGATGTGTGGGGTATGTTTAGAATCCCTACATCATTTGGAGTAACAGAGGGTATTTTTTAAATAAATATGGAAGCTCCATATTCAAATGCGAAGATATAATTTTCTCTTTGAATTTTGCAATATGGATATCAATTGGAAAGCCTTGATAAGCACATTCCAACAATATATAATATACTTGCATCATTTCTTCTTTGGCAGGGCAAGCGTGGTTTTTATTTTTATAGTTTATGCTACGAATAAGTAGAGTTTATGGCCTGTTTTTAAGTTTTATTCAATTATTAGCTGTACCCGCGGCTTCGCACGCGTGGCCGTTTCATTTAAACAAAATTCCTTCAGCCGTCAAAAAGATTTTACCGATTTGCTCGGCTTCTACTCATCGGATTGAGATAATAAGTACACCAGTTTTTAAGTCAAACCCTAAGCTATCTAACAATGAAAACTGCATTGCAATAGGTCCAGTAGTATTGGCGTGGTGCGTGAACAGACTAACAGACAGACATGAATTTTAAAAATGTTTTATTCGCTTTCAGTACCTAGCCCTACCTAACCTAGTTTTTTTTTAATATCTTCCTTTAACAGTTTTTTTGGTACTTACTGCTTTATTATATGTATGTATCTGCCCTTCACTTTTGGTAAGAATAATGTTGTTTTATTACATTATTTTTATCATGCCTATAAAACAGTACCGTGACATTCCTACTGACTGACTGACTGACTGATTGACTGACTGACTGACAGACAACGCCCAGCCTAAACCGGTATTTGAAATTTGGAGGAATATTCCTTGAGTATCCTAGAGGTGAACTACGGAAGTAACTAAGAAAAATAATAATAAGTAGTAGTAGTAGTAGTAAGTCCTGCAAGGTGCAATCATTTGTGTGATGAGCAGAAATGTTTGTTTCCGAGTCATGCATGTGATATTCGTATTTATGTATGTTTATCCGTTATCTAGTGCCCATATTACAGGGTATCCTAGTTTGGGGCTAGGTAATTGGAATTGGATTGGATTGGATTGGAATTGTCCCGAATATATTTATTTATTTATTTTATTTAACTATAAACCGTAAAACATAAATACCAACTCCAAATAAAATACCCCTATCCTGCGGGGACCCTTTAATTTACCGGTAAGAATGATATCCAATGTCCTACCTCGTAGTATGAACTCAAATCATACCAAGTTTCATTTGAATTCATTCAATAGTTTTGGTGTGACGAGCGTCCAAGATAAAAATAAAAATACAAACAGACAACAGATAAAAATAAAAAGTTTTGGCTTCAGTACGAACAATAGAACAGACAAAATATATACTAAACATCTTCAATATACAGAACTTGGACCCATATACCGCAGGAACCCATTATATTTTCGGTAAAAAAAGTATCCTCAATGTTCACTCATCATATAAACTATGACTGTGCCAAGTTGCATCAAAATCCGTGCAGAAGTTTCAGCGTGGTAAGTATTCGTTGAAATAACTTTCAACCCCTATCATACGGAAATCCTTTTCCGGGTTGAAAAGTTTTATTATAAGTACCTATAGATAACCAAAGATTTTTAGATATTTTTTAGTACTTTTAACATACATTTATAGCCTTCAGTCAACGAAAGTAACTTTTCAATGGATTACTTATACCTACTTCCATCTGTCTATATTTATCTATACTTATAATAAAGCAAAGACGAAACAGTCTGTACAAAGAAGATAATTAAAAATGAAATGATCTAGGGTACATACAATAAGCTACTGAACTAGAATATAACATTTTAAAAATTCGTGTCTGCGTGTTTGTCTGTTTGTCTGCCTGTATGTTTGTTTGCGCATCACGTAAAAAGTACTAAACTGATTGTGATGCAGTTCTCATTGTTGGATAGCTTCTGTTTTGACTTACAAACTGGGGTACTTTATATCTCAATCCTATGAGTAGGAGCCGAGCAATCGATAAAAATATTTTTGATGGCTAAAGGAATTTTGATCAAATGTTGGTATATTGGTATTTTAGGTCCTGAAATAGCACAAAGAGTACTTTTAACCTACAGAAATGACCAAGCGTGCGAAGCCGCGGGCATCAGCTAGTATTATAATAAAGAAATATGAACGAAAAAGTCTGTACAACAAAGATAATTAGGAAAAAAATAGTCTAGGGTACTTAAACTAAGCTACTGAACAAGAATAGAACATTTTTAATGTCTGTTTGTTTGTTAGTTTGTCTATATTTTATACAGACAAAGTCTGCATGTCTGTTCGCGCATCACGTAAAAACTACTGGACTGATTGCGATGCGATTTTCACTGTTGGATAGCTTGGGGTTCGACTTAACTGGGTTACTTGGTCAATCCGATCAGTAGAAGCCGAGCAATAGAAAAATGTTTTTGACGGCTGATGGAATTTTTGGTGTATTGGTATTTTAGGTTTTGGAATAGTACATTTAGTACTTTTAACCTAGAGAAATGACCACGCGTGTGAAGCCGCGGGCATCAGCTAGTATGAATATAAATGCTTGTATTTTTTTCCTGTTGGACAGTCAGTTAAATTAAGGTTGTCCACGAGGAAGAACCCGTAATAACAAATGTCTGTCAAAAAGCATCAAGAGTGTTGGTACTAAACTTTTGCATTGGTTTTTAATATCGTAGATAAACATATGATGCTTTTTTCGCGATAAACTGTAGTGCGCGCGGACGAAGTCGCGGGCGAAAGCTAGTAAAGAAATAAATTGGTGTTGAAGCATGAATGAAAGGAAATTCAATTACGGCGTATAACGAGGCCTGTCCTAAACACGATATGCCAGCAGATTTTTTAAATTGATGTAATCCATACAAGCATGTGTGGTAAAATTCTTTTTTTTAATTAATGTGATAGGGGATAATGTGAAGCGAGATGAAACACCATATACTTATGATTATGAATAAGTATAAGGTGTCTCGTCCTGGTTATATATACATACGAGTACTTATTCAGGGCGAGAAAACCTAAAAGTAGCAATGATGTCTGTTAGCGCGCTTCACCCATCAAAACCTAGTTGGAGTTCATGAAACTTCTACGTTTTAACTATTAGTCATTCTGTGCTTTGACAGATATACTCCCTTAGGTTCAGTTAAAGCTTATTCTATATTTTATCACCTTGGCTTGGCCTTTAGTCTAGCTTTAGAACTGGAATCTCAGGATAAATAGGTTCGTGGAATCGTCTCATCCTTTTTATTACATCGGGTAGTGTATTTTTACTTTGCCCCAATGGGGCAAGCGGCACCTGGTGCATCAGCTAGTATCAAAAGAAAGGTTACCGTAAAACCTTACAAGATTGCCCAACTGATCTGAGTTTTCCCAGCAGGGTATTTTTTGCATATATTGAAATATATGGAAACATTATATATTTGCGTTCGTCATTTAATCTATGATAGAAATTTGAATATACTTCACTTCTTGTTTTATGGCATTTGTGGAGTTGCCATTCCACAATTCCGCCAATGTTACGTAAGTCGTATTCCGAAAAATAAGGGAGAATACCAGAAGGATATTAATCGGTAAAATAAGGGAGGATCGAAGAATTTGAATATATCTCTGGCAACACAACGTAAGTGAATTTTGCTGATGTCACTTCAGTTAGCCGTTAATCCTTAGACTATTTATATATACCTAGGTATAAAGACATAGCCATTGCGTGGCTGCACAAGAAACAGCAATAGTTTTTATAATGTTGCCATATAAAAAATATTCCCCCATGTCGCGGAAGGAGGCGGACATTAACTCAGCACCATTGAGGTTATCAGTGCGCATAGAGTAACTTTTGTTATTATATGTTTTTAAACTACTCTGCATTTTCCATACACTAGTTAATATAAACAAATAAATTTACACAAGATAATGTACAATATCTACTGTTTTAACAAATTCAAATTGAGTAGTAAGGGTTATTAAAATAAGTAGGCCACGATTGTAAACATATATTTGCAAAAATAACATTTATAGTTAAATAGTAATATTGGTTCAAGAATAAGTACATGGTGCAGAATGGGGATACGTACAAGCGGAGTCGGAGTAGGCCTTTGGCCAGCAGTGGGATAGCTTAGGTTAATAATAACAATCAAATCATCACTTATATCGGGCTTAACCAATGTTTTTGGGTATATTCATTATATTTACAAAGTTTTGTAGTGACGGCAGGGTCAGCACACGTATTTCTTAAAATCGTGCGGGCTTATGTCCAGTAGTTTTTACGTGATGCGCTAATAAACATACAGACATAAAACTAAAAACAAACAAACTAACAAACAAACAGACAGACACGATTTGAAATATATAATTGAAATAAATACTATTCTGTGCCCGCGCGCCGTGCAAAACATTTAACTTTACTTTTGCCCGACTACGGCGAAGCAAGGGAAGGGTAATGAGTTTAACAGTCTATGTGGGTGTGTGTATGTATGTATATATGTGGATGTTCCACCATAGCGTCGCCCGTATTGGTCCGATGTTGGCATGCGAGGTATCAATCGATTCGTCTTCAGAGAGACGTGCTATGAGGCTCATTGGAGATGACACTCCGGTAAAGAGTAAGCTTCAAAGTCTGGCGCATCGACGTGAGGTGTGCGCTAGCAGACCAGCAGTCTTTAACGTAAATTGTGACGCCACCACTTTTATTTATGATTTTGTTCGTGTGGAAAACATTGTATCCAGGCAGTTGTGGAATATGTGAGTTTTCTTGAATCCAGCACTCGGTCAGGACAAGAGCATCATACTGAATATTTAGGCGCTTTATAACAGTAAGAACATTTTGAAAATTGTGCGGAATACTTCTAACATTGCATGTGAGGACCTTAAAATTATACTTCATAACAAGATCCTTACACAGTTCTAGTTTGTCTACAGTGCGACACTTTATTTTAAGAGTTTCGTCAATATCTTTATATATATCCGATTTATCCATTATTAATTAGGAAATAAAAAAGGAAAGATAAGCTCAAATAGGTGGTAAGGGACGCATCGTAAAAAAGATCTGGATGTGTATTATTTTGTAATCGTCCTGTTTGTGCTCCATGTAATGACGCTTTAGTTGGTTTTATTAACTTATTCCAAAAATAATTTGTTCTTTTGTTTCCTACAATGTGCATGAAGCGGTCCTATAAGTGAGTTGGTATGACCCAACATAGTATATGCCAAACATACGCGTATGTGATAGTGAATATCGTATGTAATTTGTGTGTATGATTAGTATAAAAGTGTATGTAACAAAGGCAACAAATAATGAGGCTTTTATATTATTATATTTAGTAGTGAAGATCAGATACAAAATCAAAACGATTATTTTTATTAAACTAATTTTGAGAGAGCTAGTTAGGAGCAGCAACGGTGAAAATTCGGACGAGGTCTGCCGGCCCGCTGATTGTGATCGCTGGTCTTCCTTCTCCTCTTCGGACTTGCACCCTTCCATTACTAACCCAGCAGAATTTAAATCCATGTTCCTTGGCTTGGGCTCTGGCATCTCGAAATAAAATTCGGTTGGACTTTGTGAGGTGTTCATTAATATACATTTTCCGGTCTGGACGTTAATGTCTACCGAGGACAGGTTGCGAATGTTCTTGGCGGCTCTCAGCATATCATCTCTCTTCACTTTTCTAGTTAGTCTCACGATGACTGGTCGCGGAAATTTTGAGTCGTTTACTGGACGTGTCGAGTTATAGTCAGAGTTTGACCTATTTTTAGGACCAGCGCGAGTCACCCAGTCTGTCAGTTTCAGCCAGGCTAATTCCAATTTTTGTGGCGGTAACCATTACGGTATGAATTAGATTTTCGTTTGCATTTTCATGATTTCCAACTCATTTCTCGTAGCACTTTGTGTTTGATGGTTAAGTTGATCTTGTAATTGAGTTACAGTGCCTTGTAGCGATGAAACGATCATATTGTTCGCTTCTAACGCCTTGATCCTGTGCTCGAAGTTATCCAGGTTTTCAAAGCATTTGGCCATGCCATCAGTCAAGAATGTTTTTACCTCGACCATTTCCTGTCGCAACAAGCGGAGCTCAGTGGCCACCGTAGTTATTATCGTATCGTCTTCATCTTCACCCTTAAAGTTAAAAAACTAACCTTATCGGTTTCCACATAACCCGAGCCACAGAGCCCAAAATCGATTGCTTACAAGTCCATTCTACATGTTGTCCATTTTTTACTGCGACGTACAGACAAAGATTCAGCTGCTCATGTGACATTATAAACAGAGTACCCTCGACAAAGTACCTAGGTATATTGGTAGATCAGAATCTGACCTTTACGTCCCATATATCTGCCCTTGCAAAAATAATACGCAAATTCATATTTCTCACGAAGACCCTTAGATCAGCTGCCAGTCTTGAGGTTAGGAGATTGGTGTATGTCTCATTGTGCCAGTCTCAGCTGCAATACTGTATCGGAGTGTGGGGAGGTGCAGCTAAATCATTCATGGTTGAGCTTGAGCGCGCCCAGCGCGCTGTAATAAAAGTAATGCTCGGAAAACCCTGCAGGTATTTAACTGAGAAGCTTTACCTGGAAGCAGAGGTGTTAAGTGTTAAACGGCTTTTCGTTTCGCAAGCAGTAGCTAAAACTCACGCCAATACGCTGGATTTGCAACCACACAAGAGACCACGGCCTAAAAGAGTACTTTTGCCAAAGGTTAAAACTGTATTTGCACGTCGTCTACGTTTACGCGTTTACCTACAATTGCGGTGTGCAAATCCTGTGATCTCAAAGATCAATCTCAAAGAATGTTCACATCGGAAAGCGGCGCGAGCAAAGGTGAAGAACTGGCTTATGTCACTCACTTATGACCGAAGCTCTTGTCAAAGTTTATAACAAGTAGCCCACCATTGACAGATAATCTTGACTGTTTTTTTGTGACGCCATGCTTGTATTTGTAAGCAGGTATAAGTATTTTCCGCGGATTTCAAGAATCCAGCACTTATATCAACACACACACACACACACACACACACACACACACACACACACACACACACACACACACACACACACACACACACACACTTATGTAACAATCAATGTCAATCTCATTAATTATTGATTGTCGCTCACGGCAGGAAACCCACCCTGTGTTGTATTCTCTTTGCAGGAAACTAGGAATCTATTGACGTATTTATCAGAATTTGAAATTATGATTTAGGGGCCAAACCGGCTTCATACCCAGCGGGTAGCAAAGCTTTTTGGTCCCTGGCCAAGTCGATCGAAGTAAACTTCTGCCGCCCCTCACTGCCACCATTGCTGAAACCGGATGGATCACTAGCTCACACTGCTGGAGACAAAGCGAATTTATTTGCTTCTCTTTTTGCAGAAGCCTCGCATCTTGATGCGTCTGGCAAGACACCTTCCTGCCTTCCTCATTGCGTGGTTTTTATGCCTGAAATTCGCAATCGCCAGAAGGAGGTTCTCAGAACGCTTAGAGCTCTAGATGTGAACAAGGCCAGTGGTCCTGATGGTATGCCAGCGACTGTGTTGAAAAACTGTGCGCCCGAATTGTCTCCCATCTTAACGCTTTGTACCGCCTCTCTCTTCACTCAGGTAAAGTTCCGAAGAGCTGGAAGCTTGCCAATGTACAACCAGTACCAAAGAAGGGTAGTCGTGCTGATCCGGCCAATTATCGTCCCATCTCGATTATCTCCTTACTCTGTAAGTGTATGGAGCGTGTCATAAACATTAGGCTCTTGGCATACCTTGATGACAATGATCTTCTCAGTGACCGGCAATACGGATTTCGCCGAAACCGGTCTACTGGGGATCTTCTTGCGTATGCCACTCACGTACTGAGCGAAGCCATAGAGATGCATGGTGAGGCGCTTGCCGTCTCCCTTGACATATCGAAGGCATTTGATCGGGTCTGGCACGATGGCCTTTTAAACAAGCTTCCCTCATATGGTTTACCTGTTGGCTTATGCAATTGGATAGTTGATTTCTTGAGGGAACGTGTCCGATTGGGGCGTTACTAACCTGGTTAAGTTTAATGCTACTAAAACGCAAGCGTGTTTGTTTTCTGCTAAAAAGAGTCCTCTACACCAATCTCCGTCTTTACAAAGTGTAACAATACCAATAGGCGACCATTTGGAGCTTTTGGGTGTCGAACTCACATCAAACCTGAATTTTGGGGCTTATATTGAATCCAAAGCCAAGGTAGCTGCAAAAAACTTGGTATTTTGTCTAAGGTTAGGCGGTACTTCACACCGGGGCAGCTTTTGAATCTTTATCAAGCACAGGTCCGATCTTGTATGGAGTACTGCTGTCACCTCTGGGACGGTTCTGCCAAGTATCAGCTCGAGTCTTTGGATTCAATTGAGAGACGTGCTATTAGGCTCATTGGGGATGACACTCTGGTAAAGAGTAAGCTTCAAAGTCTGGTGCATCGACGTGAGGTAGCAAACCTGGCGGTATTCTACAGATTGCACAATGGAGAGTGTGCACAAGAGCTGCACAACCTGATTCCCCCATCACCTTTCCATCACCGTACGACTAGACGATCAGCAAAGCGCCACCCTTTCATGGTTGAAATACCTCGCACAAGAACGAAGCGTTACGCTTCTTCATTTATTATAAGAACTGCAAAGGGGTGGAATGCCCTGCCCTCGTCAGTGTTTCCGGTAAATTATAACCCCGGTGTGTTCAAGTCAAGAGTGAATAAGTATCTAGTAGGCAAGCGTGCTACACCTTCGACCACATCATCGCTTTCCATCAGGTCAGATCGTGGTCAAACGATTGCCTAGTCCGTAATAAAAAATAAATAAAAAAAAATTGAATTAGATCTTAATCTTATTCTTATTATTGGAATTGAATTAGATCTTAATGTCTATTGTTATTATTGGAATTGAATTAAAATCATAAGTTTATTTTGTGCATGAGATTATTATAATACCTACTAATTATATTGCGTGTTTGTTTCTACATAAACTAAGATAATTATAGAATGTATAATATATATAAATTGTAGCGTAAACATGATATATTTTTTAAATACTGTTACATATATTATGTGCATGAATTTATATATATTTATATCAGCTTAACTGAGTCAAATTGTTGATCAATTATTATTGTTAACAATACGCGTTGCGCGCTACCTCATAGGTTAACCGATGTCCACGGGCTCCAAGATACAGGCCCTGGCCGAGTTTGGAGTCCACTGTATAGGCTTACTGTAGTTAAATTTTATGGTCAAATAACTATATTATTATTATAATAATTTCATCAAATTCCGTTCAGCCGTTTCAGCGTCAAGAAGTAACAAATACGCATGATGATCATAATGCAAAGTATCTTTTGTGTTATTCCAGGATCTAATGTATTTATAAACCAAATTTCATAAAAATCCGTTTATCCGATATATATAATATAGTTTAACTTATGAATATGCAGGAACATACCAAACATAGTTTTTTTGGTTGAATATTTTGCATTTCTTTTAAAATCGCTTTTTCTTTTTCTGGATGATGTGCCATGAATATTCTGCTGGCTCGTTGATGGCTGTGTTAACAGTATATTTTCTTGCTGCGTTAATTGCTGATCTGTTGATCTCTCGTTTTCTGAGATCTTAATCTGTAACATTTGATTGTTTTTGAAAATATGATAAAATTATGAATAATTTTACTGTATTGCAGCAGCTTTCAAAAAGCCAATACATACATAAAAAAAATGTGACGTGACGAGCAGGTAAGTAGCTCGCCTGATAGTAAGCACCACACTGCCCATAACAGTATACATAACCCATAATATATTATTAACCCCCGAACAAAGAGACGGGCTGTTATAAATTTAGAGGGTGTGTGTGTGTGTGTGTGTGTGTGTGTGTGTGTGTGTGTGTGTGTGTGTGTGTGTGTGTGTGTGTGTGTATGTGCGCGCGCGCGCGCGCGTGTGTGTCTTTCTGTCTGTGGCATTGTATGGACCGATTTGGATGCGGTTTTTTATGTTTGAAAAGTGATGTGATCGAGATGCTTCCTAGCTATAATGGGAGGTGGGAAGTCGGGGGTTATGTCAATTATTAATTTATGCATGTTTTATATTAGTAACTCGCCCCGGCTTCGCAGGGTAGCGTTCACACCGCGGCATACTTCTTACTTTTAGCATTTTTATACACGTCATTACTTAAAAAAATACGCCGTAAGCGTAATACAAAGAGTTTGGCAGCAATGATCGTGGTATTTCTTGACCATAGACAACTGCATTATTACTCACTTACTTGACAAACTTGTTATTTTTTCGTTTCTGTTCTAACATGTCATTCCATTCTGTATATTTTATACCTTGGTGACCTTGGGTTACATTATTTAAATTTTGGTACACATCTATTAAAAAAAAACTGGCCATGTCACTCGCTGATAATATAGCTTTCTATAGGTGGAAGAACTTTTAACATAGGTTGAGTAGGTATTTTTTAAGTATATCCATTACAAAGAAACGTACAAACAATCAAATATTTCCTCGTTATAATATTAGTGTAGATGTTTTATTGGCTTTGAATTTGATTCCAATAGTACTCATAAATTTTTATAAATATACGACTTCACCAAAATGAAAGCCAATTTATATAGTTTAAGCTACTAACCTAACCTAAGAATATGAAGGAACATACCAAACATAATATTTTTGGTTGAATATCGGGGGGAGGGGGGGGATGTAGGAACCCCCCTTTGAAGGCAAAGTTGCGCAGCCCCCCCCCCCCTTTTTCCATTTTTTTAAATATTTTATTCATCCCTACTTTCAAATTTACTTCTGATGCCATTGATTAAAGACCCCACCTTACATAGGTAGAGGGGGAGGTGGAGGGCTACCCTCTGGTACCTCTTTCCCCCGTGGAGATGCTTAGTTTATGAAATATTTCAGTTTTAAGTTTATTAAAAATCGGCTGTTTGGCCGCCACACCCATAAATTAACTTTGTCGCTTGCCGGACGCTGTCGCGGCACGCTGGTTTTCCTGGGTCGGTTCGCGCGATGTGTAGTCATGTTCTAACTTAACGTACCCTAGTCTTTGGGCGATTTTTAATAAACTTAAAACTGAAATATCTCATAAGCTAAGGGAATCCGCGGGGTGGGAGGGAGCAGGGGGTAGCGCTCCACCTCCCCCATCCAACCCTCACCTTAAATAAATGTCATCAGAAGTAAATTTTAAAGTAAGGATGGAAAAATATATAAAAAAAAACTCTGAAATGGGGGGGTTGCACAACTTTTCCTTTAAAAGGGGGGTTCCTACCTCCCCCTCTTAACCTCTCCACCCCTCCCCACCCCCAAAGTTGACGGTATAGCAACTAAAGTTTAGCCTAAGTTAGTTTAATAATCTCGTCTCACCGAAACCGAACCGCTCGATGACACACGTAGTTCTGGGTAGGTAAATAAAATTCACAACATAGCAACACCTAAACTATTTCTAATTTTGTAATCAATAAAAATACACACATTACTTGAATTTCTTTGGCAAAAAACATTACGTCTCAGTATAAAATGCCTTAATATATCATCACGTTGCGTGGTTATCTTCAAATTGATTACATTTTTGATTACTTACGAACGAAAGGTTAGTCCGGTTATTTTTTTCTCGCTGCGGCTCTTGCAGCCTTTTATACTACAACCCACCATCGCACAACACTCAGTTCAAGGAAACTCTGTCTCAAAAAACGCTCACGCTCTCACAATATCTAAAAACACACAGAAAATCCAAAATGTTGATCTGAACGCTGAACCAAGTTTGCCAAACATTGTAGTTTGACAGCTTGACAAACAACAAAAACCGGCCACGGTAACAGAGACAAAAGAAATGCTTTGTCTTCCTTTTTTACACATAAATTACATCTTGCTATTTCGCTCTAACCTTTCAAAAAACAAACATCGTTATGTCTGGTAGGTATATCGTCTAAGCGTTAATCTATGTCAAAGTTGGTGGTGTAATTTACGGGCCAAAAATGTTGAGAAAAACCTTCGTTAAAATTCGATTTGCAATAACAGCAAGTAAGTAATTTTTGAATCACTATTGTATTGTAATAAATGAACAAGAAAGATCGAATATCTAATGCGAAATCTCTCTTGGATTCGAAAATATGATGCTGGTCAATGTCAAATAACTTTTTTATGAAGCAGTGTTTACAGCTTTGCCCACCATAACATTACTGTTAGGGTTGTCAGTTGTCACCTCAATATTAAATTAATTAATACTGAGATAAATAGATACATACTTAGTTTTACATTAATTTCTGAATAACCTACTGTTGGTATAGAAAGTCTACAATTAAAATTATCCATACCAATATATAAAAGTGAAACATTGTCAGTTTGTATGTTTGGGGAGTTTTAACACGATAACGGCTGAACGAATTTTGATTAAATTCGGAATGAAGATAGCTTATAACCTAGAATAAAACAAGGGATACTTTTTATTCCGTTTTTTTAAAGTACCCACGTGATAACCGAAAAATTTTGATTACTCTCTGTAAGGAACGGTTGCCATGGAAACGAAATAATAACAAGTCTGTCAAGAAACATCAAGAGCGTTAGTACTCTACTATTGCATTGGTTTTTAATATCCTAGAAGAACATAGGATGCTTTTTTCGCGATAAACTGTAGTCCGCGCGGACGAAGTTGCGGGTCGGAAAGCTAGTATATTTATAAACAAAGAGTAGTATGCTCGAGGACTCGAGATTATTCAGTAGGAGTGTTGGAATAAGCTTTAAACATGGTAAAAAAAACATGATCACAAGTCGGGAGGCAGAAAAGAGATTCGGAATCTCTCGACGGAGAATATTAAATATGAAAAAATAACTCTCTAACGAAGAGAAAAAAAAAACTGGCAAACTTTTTGTTACTTTTAGCAGAATACGGCATCCCATGTCGGAAATGGATGTAAAAATATAGGTTGTAAATTTTTAAGCTTGTAAACGTTTTCTTATAAGTGCCACTTATTTTAAATTGTTTTTTTATTTTTAGGTTAAAATTAGAATGTGATCTTCGTGATCGTGAGTACCTCCTAAACCTGGTTGGTTTAACAATAAAAAAAATGTCAACCCTAGCTCATTGTTTCAAATGTATGAAAAATTCCAAAAAAAAAGTTGCGTCTTTGCCCACTCAATTTTGACAGATAATATGAACGTTTTAACGTTCAATATTAAGATTCTATGTTAGATTGATTATTTTTCTTGAATAACCTCTAAATCTCATGATCTTAAGGTAGAAAATAGCAATATTATGATAGTTTCTATAAAATGGGCAAACTTGTAACAAGTTCTACATATTTGGCCCACCTTATAAATTGAGGTTTTTATCACTTATATATACATTTTTTGGTTTCAATATATATTCTATGTGAAGAACAGTTCATTTAATAATGGCGTAAGTACAATCACGAAATAAAATTAATATAAAATTTAAAATATTCAACATTGAATCAAAAAACGTATGAAATTTGGGCAAAGTTGTACGGTTTTACGGTACCATTTGAAGTAAACATGGTTTTTATCTGTGATGCTGATCTTGATCTAAGCGGCATTTCTAGGTTGCTAATAGACATAAATAATTTCTTGGTCCTTTATATATATATTTATATCCCGACGAAGAAGATAAGGTTATGTTTTTAAGAAGCGCAGAGCCATTGACCTCACTGGCCATCGATTCTGCATTTGAGATCACTTGTCTACTTATTTCTAACTAGGTACTTGAAGAACTTAAACGAAATTCACTTTTACAAACTCCCTAAGATTTACTTTAAATGAAAACGAATGGAAAACTAGGTAACACAAGCAAATTTTACTAAATATTTACAAGAGTTTGACTTACAAATAATTCAGCTCCGATCTAATGCAAAGTGAGCTCTCGGCACCGTTTACAAGCGCCTGCGCGCCGCCACGTTCCCGCCAACTCAGCTCCATGCAAAAGTCCTAACAGATGGCGTCACAAGCACTTGAATTTACAAATAAATCAGCAATAACTGTAATAACCATTAACAAAGCTATTTCTAAATTAATTTCCAATTTATTAGCCTACTTACATGCAACCAAAGCCCAGAAAAACATAAATATACTTACTTTGGAATACCATTACAATTCGAAATCAAAGTAAAGAACTTTTAAGTAATAATTGAACTATTTAAAAAAACCATTACTTTTTAGAGATGAAATAGTTACGCTGAATCAATTCATAATTAATATCAGGTAAATCTTCATATTTAAAGATTGAAGAAGCTTCGCAGCGACATATACAATAAAATAAACAAAGCTATTAGCAATTTTGTAAAATTAAATAATACTGAATCCAAGAGAACACTAATTAAGCGATTGGTTTGTTTAAGTCATGAAGATACAAAACCTTTATTAAAAGTTATATCACAAAAATTCTACTTAGTCCTCATTCCATTTTTTATTTTGTAGTACCTACCTACTTATTCGTTCATACACATACATACCCTCTTTCACACATTAAGCATGCTTTTAATCAACTAAATAAACTATTAGGTGTATAGAGAGTAACTGAATAGTCTTTATGTACGCAGCAGGTTTGTTTCGATCAACCATCTAAATTCATTTACGTGTGCAATGGCTGAATACGTCGTATTTAAAATTCTCAGACAAAAGTAAAAACTAGAAATTTTCGACGTCCCTAAATGTTTACTATTTTCCACGTTGCATCTGCGTGCTGCTGGTGGAAAGAACCAGCGCGGAGTAGAGACGGTTCACCAGTCCAAGCAGATATGGGGCGAGCCAGCCTATTATATCTCTTTATGCATATAATTGAAAATAATCACATACTTTTTTTTTTTTTTTTTTTTTATTACGGACTAGGAAATCGTTTGACCACGATCTCACCTGATGGAAAGAGATGATGTGGTCGAAGGTGTAGCACGCTTGCCTAGTAGATACCTATTCACTCTTGACTTGAACACACCGGGGTTATAATTTACCGGAAACACTGACGAGGGCAGGGCATTCCACTCCTTTGCAGTTCTTATAATAAATGAAGAAGCGTAACGCTTCGTTCTTGTGCGAGGTATTTCAACCATAAAAAGGTGGCGCTTTGCTGATCGTCTAGTCGTACGGTGATGGAAAGGTGATGGGGGAATCAGGTTGTGCAGTTCTTGTGCACACTCTCCATAGTGCAATCTGTAGAATACCGCCAGGCTTGCTACCTCACGTCGATGCGCCAGACTTAGAAGCTTACTCTTTACCAGAGTGTCATCCCCAATGAGCCTGATAGCACGTCTCTCAATTGAGTCTAAAGACTCGAGCTGATACTTGGCAGAACCGCCCTAGAGGTGGCAGCATACTATTCACCTTTTTTTTAAATAATAAATACATTTTGTAGTTTTACTCTGACGTCCATATTTTCACTGATGTCCGACTAACCACTGCGCAGTAGGCAAAGATGCGTGATGTCTGTCAAACAGACTATGTACAACTATTATTATTACAACTATTACAACTATTTAGTAGTACTATTATTTATTCTGTGGCTACAATAAATAATAGTAACAATATCTTTGAACATCTTATGTTCTGCGAAGCCGAAAGCTGAGCTCATTCTACTGCGAGGCCGTAGGCCGAGCTTCAAACATTTAGTTTCAGAGAACCAAAAATTACGCTGCAGCGAGGCCGAAGGCCGAGTTACAGCGCATGCGAGGCCTCAAGCCGAGCATCAACATATTTGAACATCTTATGTTCTGCGAAACCGAAGGCTGAGATCATTCTACTGCAAAGCCGTAGGCCGAGCTTCAAGCAATTAGATCGCGGGTACTCAAACCAACGCTGTAGCGAGGCCAAAGGCCGAGCTACTGCCTATGCGAGGCCGTCAAAGTCAATTAAGAAGTTTATATCAAAGTCATAGTTGAGTTCAAAGTCACAGCAAAAGTCAAAGACAAAGAGAAAGTCTAATTAAAAGTCCTCTGTGTTTAAAATTGATGCAAGGCCGAAGGCCGAGTTACAGACCATGCGAGGCCTCAAGCCGAGCATCAATATATTTGAACCAGGCTTCAAAGTCAAATAAGAAGTTTACGTCACATTCATCGTCAGGTTCAAAGTCAAACCCAAAGTCAAAGTGAAAGTCAAACCGCAAGTCAAAGTTTGTCAAAATCAATTTAAAGTTTAAGTTGATTTCATAATCAAATCAAAGTAAAAGTCAAAATTTAAACAAAGTCAAAGTTAAATCAAAGTTAAAGTCAAGTCAAAGTCAAATCAAAGTTAAAGTCAAATGAAAGTCAAACTTAATTTAAACCTTTTTTTTATTTTCAAAATCAAATTTAAGTACAAGTCAAAGAACAAATCAAAGTTTTAGTCCTCTTTTTACAAGTCAAAGTCAAAGTTCAAGTCAGACTACAAGTCGACAGCCTAACGACAACACGCGGGCCGCTTGCGGTCCGCGCACAGAGCACCAACTAGTTTATTCTATAAAACCCTTGTCGCCTGGTTAAGTGTTTTCATGAAATAAATTATTATTATTAGTTAAACCAAAGGATAACTGACCAGAAATTAATTAAAACCAAGCGCTGTAAACGTTACCTACTTGAAAATTTATAAGGAAAACGTTTGATTTTTCTGGTTCCAAGTTTGTAAAAGGCGTCTGTTTTGATGTGGTGGTGTTTGAGAAAATTCCGCAGCTTACTGCGTCAAGTGTATATTAACTGCACTTGTATGCATCTATGTATTTTGTCTGTCCTCGAATTGTGCAATTCAAATTTCGAGCACTTCCCGATTAGCTATCCGGCTGAAACTTTAGGGTAGCTCACAAACCGATGACAAACCAAAGGAAAATAAGAAAATTAATACATGAAAACGTAAAAAGTGAAAATTAAATAAAAATAATAATAAAAAAGAAACATAAAATGTGAAATTCATAAAAAAAAAACTCTTTTTGAAGTGAAACTTCAGCGACTTCCAACAAGGTTGCGTTAAACGTTTAACGCTACCATGGAGGCTTTCCTATTTTCTTCTAAAACCACGTTATCTTTCTAATGCATTTTTTTAGATTGCATTGTCATCGATTTGTGTGCTACACTGAAAGTTACACTCAAAATTCGAGTTGCAATATTCCACCCGGAACAACAAACAAAAAAGTGATTTCCCCATTACGAAGTTTCACTTCTTCCGCGCGGAGGGACTCCACGATCGTTTTATTTTATTATACTTATTTACTTTGGTCAGATACAGTATGTACACTTATTGTCCATACGGACAGGGCGCTTATTCGCTCTGCCACACGAAATTCATAGCACTGCAGATAACGTGTGACGTTGCCGGACGATTCCACGAAGGTATCGTAACGTGACGCGTTACGTGTCTGTATCGTCATAGTAAATAAAGGCACAATAGAGTAACGAGGAGTAAACGGCTGAACTGACGCACGCGATGCGGGGGCCAGGAAGGTGGGGTCTCGGAATGGGTTTGTAACGGCTAATAGCGAGTACCGCGCAAGCAGTATCTTCTTCTTTTTTTTCTTGATTCTTCTCTAGAATTTTAAGAATAAACAAAAAAATGCCTACAGCCATATAACAGAAGTCCATGCAACCAGTTGCAATAATATTTCTTAATACGGCGCTACTTTATACTGAAAATCTGATTGCAACTGTCGCATTGACTTCTGTAATACTGCTACTGACAGACTTGCTTACCTCCTGGCATGTTACGGATAAATAAATAAAATGCCCCCAACAATATTACTGCAGTTTGTATGGACGTTTACATAACTCACAAATATTGTTTACTCGATTTCACCCGCGACTTTGTCCGCGCGGGCTACAGTTTATGCCAAAAAAAGTATCCTATGTTCATCTAGGATATTAAAAACCAATGCAAAAGTATAACACCAACGCTCTAGTTGATGCTTTTTGATAGACTGGTTGTTATTTCATTTCCACGGCAACATGTCATTTCGTTCCAAGGGATTAATTAACATTTCCAGTTTTCCGTGATTCCATGTTGGTCTCTATATTGTACAGTACCTATTTACAAAATTTCATTAAATTAAGATCAGCCGTTTTGGCGTGAAAGCTCCCCAAACAAAAAACAGTTAAAGTTCCACTTTTATATATCAGTGTGGATTTTTATTTTTTATTCTATAACATTCTAAATGGCTTACGGTCGACATATTGGTAACAAGTTACACCGACACAGCCGAGACGAATTCAATGATACCCTATTAAGTTTTAATCAGTTAAGTAGCAAAGACGCTATAAAAATGAATAGACGAACATACTCGTACTTATAGCGGTTTTCATTAAGAGCACTCGAACTTTAAAATTATGTAAAACAAACAGTTTAACATTCAATGACATTAAGTTTGAAATTTATTTCCGGACAAATGGTCACCGCGCCTCTATTGTAGGTGGCGCATCCTAGTGGACCAATTTTGGATGACATCTTCGCATAAATCGGGCCCAATTTCATCAAGATTGTGAGTTATATTGGCCTTCAGGACTGCATTCGTCTGTGGTTTGTCTGCATCACTGATATCTATGGATAAGCTCTGCCATACTTTCGTTTGTGCCGATTCAAAGCACCCCACCAGCGTCCATGGTACTAAAATGTACAAATACGTTAGTTCCGTGGACGCTCACTATTGCCAAACTACTGCTATCAACGCCAAAATGGCAATAAACAAATGCGCTCATTGTGACGCTCGTCATCAGCCTATCTAGAGTACGGAGTAATGTGCAAATGTATATGGTCTGTATACACCAGAGATTTCACGTAGCCCCGCAGAAAATAGTCGAACGACGTTAAGTCATACGATCTCATCACTGAAGACATAAATTGGATGCAGCGCACGGAACGTTAGGCGAATAATCCGACCAGAACACTATTTTTATAATTAATTTTAACAGTTTAAACGCGTTGTTGAATCGTGTATCGCTCCATGGTAAAACATCAAGAAATAATAAGTATTCATACCAATCACAGCTGCAGCTTAACCAACATGGCTGCTATAGATTGTCAAAGTTCGAGCGTATTCGAGCTATTGAAAAACCCAATACATACATACATTCAGCATACAAAAGTACGCTGCTAAATTCATAGCACTCTTTTATGTAGTCAGTTAAAAACCCGCCAGTGGCAACCCTCAGTCTCCGACTGACAGTAGTAATCAAACTTGAAAACAATGGGGCATGCCCCGTGCACCCACTGGCTTCACCCACTGGTGGATGCACGGTTAATTCGCATTTACCCCTCCACCCACTGCACTAGAGTTGGAATCTAAAAAACAATGCCTCGATACTCTACCGTCTGTAAGGACAATAATATGTCTGCTCAAGGTCCCGTGAGAAAATTACCACGTGATGGTCAATTTTTACCATACTATCTTTCTCCTACTAGCATCTGCATCCTCAGCATCCTACTATTTTCTATTAACTTGTACCTCCTGTGGAGCTGAACCATCAGAAAAATCTAGGACGATACGAAAGCTAGAGTTTGCGAAACCTGAGTTTGAGGATTGCACAGAATGTGATTAGCATTGTAGTTGTTTTAATTGTTGCAAAGCTTATTTTATAAGGACAACATGGTAACAACAATTTGATAAATTTTCTAGCCTGCTGCTTGAAAGATGTTATCGACTTTATCGCCAAAACTTCCAGAACTTAAGTGGGATTAGTTATCCCACAGCAGAATTCATCCGAAGAGATGTGCAAGAATTACCACGCATTAACTCTTCCTCAAGACATTTTAAGAAGTCGAGGTATGTCTCGGAAACGATGGTGCGACGTCATTGATTCTTTAGATAAAGTTTGGAATGAACTGGCCCAGGATAGAGAGGGTTGGAATGGAAGGTATCAGGGAGGACATTTGCCCAGCCCGTGAGACAGTACAAGTTAAACGAAAAAATGTGTATAAGCAGGCTTGAAATATGTGACCACCTGTTCTCAATATATCCTAGATATCCTTCAGCTACAATTCAAAGTTTGCCGTAGACGATGATATCAATGCAATTGCTAATGCTTTATTACACGATAGGAATGTCTCGAGGGAAGCTATTTGATCACCGTCAAGCTACGGGTAGATTTAACGCTGTTGACCTCACTTGATCCAAACCGCGTGTAAACTAACTTGCTCAATAGATTTTCTAGGATAACATGTCTGAGTCCGCCAAAATAATGTTTCTGAGAGTGATGATATGCAACTCAGGCATGCATGGAGTAACTTTTAAAATTGTGGCAATATGAGATTAATCCGATTTGTTGAAGAAGTATGTTATTTATTATGTATTTAGTAGAAATAATAATCATAATCGATAATTTATGTTGAATAGAAACTAACAAGCTTTACGTGTTGAAGTTGCCTTGGCTCAATCCTTTGGTACCTTAGAGCGATTCCTAAAGTGGGTTCCGCGGAACCTAGGGGTTCCATAGAAAACTCACCAGGGTTGCGCGAAATTACTTTTATTTTTGGATGTTAAATAATGCCCAGTTAAGTATGAATAATATTTTGAAATAGTGCAAAATATGTGTTGAGAAAAACGCTTTATTGTTATGTAAGTAGGTAGGTAGTTAGCGAGAATTTAGTCGGAGTAAATCACAGCGCATTTTGGATTTATACCTGTTGAGAGTATTGAGGAACCAGATGGATTATGCCTCATTTGTAAAAAAATATTAGTAAATAGTTCTCTAGCGCCAGCAAAGCTAAAACGACACTTTGATTCAAACCTCGAAAACCTCAAGGACAGAGTTCAGTTTTTTTTAAAGACACAAAGAGACGTATGAAGCCGCAGTGTCGAATTTGCATAAACTTGCAAAAACTGATAATAAAAGTGCCACTGAAGCATTGTTCCGCCTAAGTTACAGGATAGATCGATCTGGTAAACCACATACAATTGCAGAGAACTTAATTAAATCAAGCATGTTAGAAACAGTTGGTTGCATACTTAGAGAAGAGGCAGCAAATAAAATTGCTCAAACAACACTGTCTCCGATAGGATTCACAAAATATCCAACCATATTGAAGATGAACTCATACACCGATTGAATGCTTCGGATATGTTTGCAATGCAACTTGATGAAAGTACAGATGTAACTGGTCTATCAATATTACTTGTATTCATGAGATATATCTTCGGTACATCTATCAAAGAAAATTTACTGCTTTGCACGCGTTTGGAAACCCATACAACTGGGGAAGAAATATTTAAGGTCATAGATTGTTACATGAATAAACACAACGTTGATTTGAATAAATGTATTGACGTATGTAGCGACAGGGCCGCAGCAATGGTAGGAAAAATAAAAGGCACGGTATCAAAAACCAAACATATTGCGCTGGGATGTAAAAGCAGTCATTGCATTTTGCATCTTTATGCCCTTGTAGTAAAAAAATGCCAACTTATTTAAAAAAAGATCTTGATGAAACTGTAAAGATCGTCAATTACGTGAAAAATCGTCCCCTCCAGTCAAGATTGCTCGAAAAGGTGCGCGAAAAAATGGGTAGTCAATACGAATCACTCCTCTTGCACACCGAAACCCGATGGCTTTCAAGAAGCAAAGTTCTAGCCAGCTTATATGAACTTCGTGATGAGCTGAAGGTTTTCCAAATGAGGGAAATGAAATTTGAGGTTCCAACCATTTTTGGTGTATTGCAAGATGACCAATGGCTTATAAAATTAGCTTATCTTGCCGAAATTTTTGGAAAAGTCAATGAAATACTACACTTTTGCAGGGAAAAACAACAACCATATTTATGGCGAGAGACAAATTAATAGCTTTTAAAAGAAAATTAAATTTCTGGATTGCCAGCGTAGAAAAGGACAACATTGAATGTTTTCCGCTTTTATATAACTTCTTCATGAAAACGCGTTGGAATTACCAAATTAAATTAAAACTATCATAATTGGACATTTGGTAAATCTCCTGAAATATTTGTCAGAATACTTTCCAGATAGTGATATTGATATTGAATGGGTACAAACTCCATTTAACATCAGAAGTCAACCTGCGATGCTAACCATCCTGGATTATGAAGCATTTATAGATCTTCAAAGTTCATCCACATTAAAACACACATTTGAGTCTGTATCATTGAATGAGTTTTGGGTTGGTGTAAGGAGTGAATACCCTAAAATACCCATTTGTCATAACGTAACGTAGTGAAACAGGTTTTTCAGCATACACTTATACAAAAAACCAAATTCAGCTCGAGATTGGATGCTACCCCAGATATGCGCATACCACTGTCGGACATAAAACCAAACTATAAAGCAATTAGTGATAAAACAATGAAACAATTTCATACTTCACATTAAAAGTGAAAAGAAGAAAGTGTTTTGAAATATTTCTAATAAAAGGTTTTGTGCTTACTTAAATTACAGTGCCTTTCGATTTGTAATCATTTGATATAGGGTTCCGTAAAATAAAAAGTATTTGGTTGGTGTTCCGTTATCTTAAAAGTTTATGAACCCTTGCTTTTTATGCCTTCTCTGCCTGTCTAAAGCTTAGACGACCGGTTGGTCTAGTGGCTAGAGACCCTAGGTAAGAAACCAAACGGTCGCGGGTTCGAATCCTGCAAGATGCAATCATTTTGTGTGATGAGCAGTAATGTTTGTTTCCGAGTCATGGATGTTAATATTCGTATCAATGTATGTTTATCCATTGTCTAGTGCCCATAGTGCAGGGTATCCTAGTATGGGGCTAGGTAATTGGTGTGGTATTGTCCCGTTTTTTTATTAGTTTATTTGGCAACTAAAATATCCCAATTTATTTGCTGTGATGATAATTTTTCTACATAGTAGAAATAACTAGGAATCGGTTAATCGTAGGACTAGCTGGGTATGGAATAAAATTAGACGTGTCAAAATATTTAATACACACCAAAAATTTATGAGTGTTTAATTTTTTAACAAGTAAGCATTCAGTTACTCTTTAGGTTTTACTTCAAATGCTTTTTGTATACCAAAACCGGGTGGCAGTGGGCTTGTTAGTAGCGAAGTACAACCACTTATAGGTTCGGCGCAGAGTCTTCCATTTCTGTGGCAAAATAGAAAATAATCTTAAATTAAGGATCTTGGATGGAGTACCCCAATAGATCTCGGAAATAAAAATTCGGACAATGACTTCAACTAAATACGCTCAGTACCGTTGGCAAGATTTGAAACTGAAGAACTGAACTCGGTGAAGCTGTAGAGGTCAGTTATAAACCAACAGTATTACATATAATACAAAAAAATCACCATCTACTGTAAAGGCGCATCTCGATAACGAGCTGTGATGATTGAACTACACTAGACGGATCTGTTTTATTGTGGACGGCGCTAGTACGCGTTTTAAAGTGAATATGCGTGCGTGCGTGAATATGCGTCTCAATTGATGCGATATTTCGTTGAAGATCAGTTCCGCTCAATTGCGCAGCTAGAACAGAGACGCCGTCAAACCCACCACTATAACTCTCCTACTATGTATACATACTCGTATTTCGTCTTTCTCAGTAGGTTGGTACGGTACTTACTGAGGTCCAGGTGCTGGAATACTACCACATCGGATTTGCTGAATAATGCTGTATACGTCACACTCAGTCAGGTCTTCCTAAAAAAAATAACAAAATAGGTTCAGGAATTACTAAGCAAATAAATCAAGGTGTTATTCCGTGAGATTTCTAGTGTCCCTTAATTACTTTTATACTAATAATAATATGGAGCGGTGACATAATTATGGTGGTGAAAAGTAGTAGCGCACTTTTCCTCTTGTTTACTGCCTCATATTTTTTAAGTGACTTTCCGGTCGTTCACCTAGGCGCTTATTCGCTATGCCACACGAAATTCCTTGCCGAAAACGTGTGACGTCATAAAGACAATTGCCGAATGTTTTCCGAATGATTCTACGAAGACATCTTAATGCGACGCGTTGCGTGCGTGAATGGTCATAGCGAATAAAGGCTCTATAGGGCAAGCACCAACATTTTAAAGATTCGAATAGAAAACGTATCGAAGAGTTATAGAGCCCCATGACAGGCTCAGTGCCCCGCGGCTGCTGCGGCAGCCAAAACTCAGTACAAAAACCAGATTACGCGCGGGGCACCTACTGAACGATTACGGAGGTTGAAGAAAGTTGGAGCACAAAGCACTTTCAAGTGTATATCGAGTTCTCTACTTTATTTTTGAAGCTGACGTAATTTTTCGTAAATAAGGTACAAGTCTGTGTGATTCTTTCAAAAATAACATTACCTTAATTTTCCGGGTCAGCTACTATTTAATACTCGTAAATGATTTTCGAACGTACCCGTAACGAGTTCTCTTTGAAAGTTTAACAAACTCAAAGTTTGTTATATAAATTAAATTGCATTGCATTAAGTTATTTAAATTTTGATACATAAGATGCTAAGAAGAAGACAGCTACATACTGTAAATTGAGAAGTATGGGAAAAAGCATGTACTTATCTACCTATCAATATCTATACTTACAATAAAGCAGTAAGTACCAAAAAGTCTGTACATAGGATGTAATCTGAAGAAAAAAAACCCCGGGGTCTTAAAATAATCTACTGAACAGGATACAACATTTTTGAAATCAAGTCTGTCTGTTTCTCTGTTCACGCATCACGTAAATACTACTTGACCGATTTTGATGCGGTTTTCGCTGATGGATAGCTTAATTTAGTACTCAAAAACTGGTGTACTTGGTATCTTAACCTGATGAGTAGAAGCCGAACAATCGATAAAAAACTACGTGATGTTCTGTGTTCTGTGGTATTGGTATTTTTATAATTTTTGGAATAGCACATAGGGTAATCATAATCCCAAGAAATTACCACGCAGGCGAACCCGCTGGCACAGCTTGTTCAATATAAGATTATATTGTTATACGTGTGCACAATATTTTTGTATACATTTTCTTGACGAGCACATAAATGGCCTTCTTACTCGTATTTAGATACTTTCGGAATTAATCCACCGACACTCAATTTCCATCCACAAGCTATATGAGTGCAACTTTTAATCTTTCATCATCCTTGTTTTAAAAGCTTCTAGTAAACTTGCAATGTTTGTATTATGTATGTCTGTATGTATGTTTGTTTAGGTTAAATTTTGCAAGCTCAAGTGGTTCTACCACTTCCTCTTATCCTAGAAGTTGAATTTTTGATGTACATTAAATTCTGATGACAATGCATTTTTATGGTAAGTATGACCTGAATCGACTTCCAGAATCAGCTCCAGATAAAATAACTCTTCAACGGTTAACAGCATAGACACGAAATTTTGTGTTCGCTTTATATTATGCTATCTGGTTTGAAGTTGCTGCACTCCTGGTTGGCTCCTGACTAAGGAACTTCTCAACAGTTAACAGCATAGACACGAAATATTGTATACACATTTATTTGTGATATGTTTCATCATGACATGGCTACTGCATGAAAGCTTTTTTTTAAATGTTTTTAAATTAACTTATTCACAATATATTTTGACGAAGAGCATCAAACCAACTGTAGCTCCTTCTCTATCTCCTTCTATGCTCCAGTAGACTAGTATAGTGGAAGCCACTGGATAAGAAGCAAAGGAAGAACGACATACCAAATTTCCTAAGAAAATAAGAGAGTGACAGTTTTTAACAAATTTTTAATTTAACCTGATCAACACCAGTTTAGGCAAACTTTACTACTCATCTAAGTGTAGCAGTTATGAATATTACTTTCATTGTAACAATTTAATCTTAACACATTCTTCAGTAGGAACAAAATCAAAACAAGGTACTTAGTTCATGTCAATAAGGTCGAAAATCGTCTGATACCGTCTAAATGGTTTTAGAGCTATGTTTATTGCAAAAATTTGCGTCGCACTATTTTGACCCTTATTGACAATAATCAGATTTAAGGCCGGTTCCTATATCTTAAAACGAACCATTTCCGCTTACTGTCCGTAGGCTTTTGACATAAGCGCCATACAAAAAACGTCAAAGTAACGAGACGTTGGAAAAACGACTCGTTTCATATTGGAATGGGGGGTTAGTCAGATTCTGCATTTAATGTTTTCATTTAGTCAAAATTCCTTAAAAACATTAACATTACAAAATATTATTCAGATGAACAATGCGCGAACGCATAATTTATTTTCAATTAGGGTCATAAGCTCAGGCATAAATAGAGGAGCCTGAAAAATGAATTAAATTCACACAAAATAAATGAGTATAATGAAAACAGGATATAATATATAAATTTACCTTTTTACCAAAATACATGTTTGTGCCTCTGTGCATCATTTATGAAATACATGGGACTTTAAGGAATTAAAATCCCAGTAGTCCAGTAAATGGACCCTCTGGGAAAAAAAACTACAAAAAATACAAACTGAACAACCATAGCAGGACTACTAGGAACTACATCAAGTATAAACGTCAACCAGGCCACCTTGCCATAAGGGAGGGGTCGCCCCGCCGTAGCCGGGTGGATGCCTAGCTGGTTGACAGCTAGGCATCCACCGTAAACGAAGCGTACCGGTGCAGATCCGTTGTCTGCTCTGATCTTAAATGTGATTTTTGTTTTAGAAAGTTAATTAGCACAATGTGCCGCTTTTGACGCACAATTTTAGATAGTTGATAGATTCAGGAGTTACTTTGCGGAAATTCATATTTAAAAATGAACAAGGTAAAAATAGTAGCTTACTTCTGCCAAATTGTAAGTCAGACAAATGATGATTAAATAGATGATGATGATGATGATTATTATAATGATTTATTATTATATTTTAATTTTACCATTTATCATTTGTCTGACTTATATAGTTTCGCGAAAGTAAGCTACATATATTTACCTTGTTAATTATTCATATTTTTAGTATTAATACAACTTTCCGCGACCATTTTTTTTCAACAGTCTTGTTTTACTGCCTAAAATAGAATCAAAATAGATCTGGTGCTAATGATTAACAAAAAATCACAATTTTTCAAGTTGCTGCAACTTCATGAAAACAAATATAATAAATGAAAATAACAATAACGCGAAAAATAGAATGATTTTTCTCATAAAATCTTTAAATGTAGTTTTAATGGGTTTGAAAACCTCAGATGGATTACTCAGAATACATCTTGTTATCTCTAACGGTTATCATTGCTACACTAGAGACCCTGACCCTTGTGGAGAATACCATTACAGAAACTCACATAGTAATCATCGTCAATAACCATCACCGGAGCATTGACACATGCACCGGCGCACTCTACAATGTCAACTCCAAACATTCCATCATCAGACACACTGCCGACACTGCAGCAGCACGCCTCCTCGGCCGCTTTGAGGATGCACTCTGCTCCACGGATCATGCAAGGAGTTGTAGAGCAAATTTTGACGTGATACTTGCCGCGGTAACGTCTGTAAAACGATAAATAGGACTAACAACTGCATTTAGAAACGTCAAATAGCTTATATTTTTAAATATTCGTCCACGAAGTAGGACCTGCGTTAAATTTCTGCTTATAATTTCAACAGGATTACTCATTAGTTTAACCCTCATCTTGGAAAAAAAACCTTTTTACCACCATCTCTCCACTATTATCAGTATTACTAAAGCAGTAGAGCTCGCTACCAATGATCACACTCCGCTCCGTAAAGGATTTGGGATGGCTTGGGTAAAGGCATAGAATAACTGTGTTAAGTAAAGGCTAGCAGGGGTAAATTAACAATAAAATCTAAACAAAACGTCAGTAAAGGGCAGGCCTTATCATCCACATCTCCAATAAGACTGAGGTACGATTAAAAACAGTCGTATAAACTGTAAATCTAATTTTTACAGCTACATAGACCTACCTTCTGTATTTGGCACTGTGCTCAAAAATGCCGTGGCCAATTTTGTCTTATAAATACTTCGGAAATAATTTTAAGCATTTCAGCTTATAAAAAGAACATTTTGTGGTATTGACAGAATTAATAAAACAACGAAACATTTTTAATTTCCGTTCCATTTCCGTTCCATTTTATGTAACAATTTTATCATTTTTATTTTTTCACGGTCGCTTGATATTAAGATAAACATGTAGGTTTGTTAGCTGATACAGATAAAATAATTTTTAATGTAAGTTTTACATCATCTAAATAATTATGTTTAAAATACGAAACAAAAAACTTACGGGCAATGAAAGCGAGTTAAGTAAAATAATCGTTCTCAAGTGCGCAATCGAGTTTTTTTAATATTCTAAAAACACCTTTTAAATTACATGGTTTTAGTAGGTTAGTACTTTTTAGATAGGATTGAATGAAATTTTATGACATTCAGTAGGTAGGTACTAATGAAAGCATACGCTACTGGAACGACAGCTTAATAGATAGAATAGATGTCTTTCCATCGACTTGGCTCCCCTAACAAGGTTTCCCTGGGGGATTATTTTGGATTTTTTGTCCACATTGATCCCTTGGGGGACTCATTTGAATATCTTGTCCACACGGATTCTCTGAGGGATTCATATGGATTTTTTCTCAACACGGATCCCCTGGTGGATTCATATTGATTTTTCTCTACACCTCTCTTAGGACCTATTCATATAAGTTCAATCAGTTAAACTTTGGACATAAGTATAAAATATAGTTACTGATAGCTATCAAACACCTTTAAAATTACATGGTTTTAGTAGGTTAGTACTCTTTAAGACAAGATTGAATGAAATTTTATGACATTTAGTAGGTAGGTACTAATGAAAGCATACGCTACTGGAACGACACCTTAAGGCAGATGTCTTTCCATCGACTTGGCTCCCCTAACAAGGATTCCCTCGGGGATTAATTTGACTTTTTGTCCACACGGATCCCTTGGGGGATTCATTTGTATGTCTTGTCCACACGGATTCTCTGAGGGATTCATGTGGATTTTTCCTCAACACGGATCCCCTGGTGGATTCATATTGATTTTTCTCTACACCTCTCCTAGGTCCTATTCCTATAAGTTCAATCAGTTGAACTTTGGACATAAGTATTCCACTTAAGCGACTTCGAAAAAGGAGTCGGTTCTATGTTCGACACCTACTTTTTTTTTCAACTTTCTATTTATTACATGTGTGACACACATGTAATGAAGAATGTATGAAGTTGTTTTTACCTAGTTGCAATGTTCCCCAGATAAACATACTCTTAAACAACTTCGAGAGCAATTCCGGAATAACATGTTCTTTGAAAATAAGCTTGGTTTTGTCCAAGTTCATCCGGAGACCAATGCGTTGAGACGAATCAGCTAGGCTGTCCAATATCCAATCATGCAACGTTTCTGTCACAATGACAATGTCATCCGTGAATCTCAAGTGTAAGAAATACTCACCGTTTATATTAATGCCATATCCTTCCACTCCAGAGTCTTAAACGTATACTCCAATGCATTTGAGAACAATTTCAGAGAAATAACGTCCCCTTGTCTCACACTTCTATGCAGGGGGATATGCTTAGTCTGTTGGTTCTGTACTTGGACGGTCATTTTTGCGGCGTCATACAGACATCTCAACACTTAGATATACCACCAGTCGACCTGGCATCGTTGCAAGGACTCCAAAACAGACCAGGTCTCGATAGAGTCAAAGACTTTCTCATAGTCATATATACAGCTTGTAGGGAAATGGGCCGATAGTTTTTCAAGAGTCCTGTCACCCTTTTTAAAAAACTGGACGACTCACTCTTGTTCCATGCCTTTGGAATTCTTCCAGAAAACAGGACATAATTAAACATATGCTGCTTTCCGGAGCTTCATAGTAATTCCATCCTCACACGGTGCTTTTCCATTTTTGAGCTGTTTCAGAGCCATCTCGATTGCGTCAAGGGTGACTTTTGGCAGCTCTTTGGTATAGTGGCGGATCAGAGTGACACAGGAATCCTCGATATCGGATTCGGATTGCAACGCGTGTGACACGTACGTACAGTCGGCCATAGAAATATTCAACTTCCGTGAGAATCTCCGGCTTAGAAACGACAATTTTCCCGCTTGATGTGGTCAACTTTGTCAAATGGCTTTCCCACTACTTGGTCAAGTTCCTTGTCAATGTCAACGTCAATTATGCTTTCAAATGTAGCGGATCGGTTCTCCAGTTTTAACTGGGATGTTTCGGATCCAATAACGGTTTGGAACAGGTTAGGTCGGAGCGTGGACTTCATCAAACGGAGACGTTCAAGCTGGCAATCAATATCAATATCTAGTGCCTTGGACAAGTCGGTGATCACTCCCGGTTTATAACCTAGTGATCAGTGAGACATGTCTGAATATGCGCTTTTTGTCCGCTATTATGAAGTCGATCTCATTTTTTGTCACACCAGCGGGGCTTCACCACTTCCACTTCCGATGGGGCTGCTTTTTAAAGAAAAGTTCTTTAAAACGGCCCTTCTCTCTCCAGGAAGTTGACTAACGAAACTTGAAGTGAGCCTTTTAGGTACTGTGCAAGATTTTAGATATGTAAAGTAAAGTAAAAAAGTATTTACTGCCACTAGAAATAATGAAAATTAGATGTACAAAAAGTATCAATACAAAAAAGATATAATTATATTTAAGCGCAAAGGAGTAAACTCAGCGCGCTGTTTTTCAGATACCCCACTGCTCAGACAACATATCCTCGTACATATCGTACATGTCTTCGTACATATCCTCTACTTCATCATCCGAGTGTTTCAAAGTTGGTACCTTGAGGTTAATTTCATTATAACGTAACCCTATTCGAAACACTAGAGATTTCTACAATGTTGTCAGACAGGACCTTATTGACAAGGAACCCAACACCGCCTTGGGATTGATGGTTTCCCTGAAATACATAAGATGGCCCGACTCTAAGGTTACGGTATCCTCTCCTTCTCTTTGGACTTCACCTAACCCCAGAATGTGCCATCTCATGTCTCTCAGCTCCTCTTCCAGTTGTGTCAGATGTTCGTACGTCCTTATACGTAGCCAGAGTCAGTCGGTTTTTGCAGCTTTCCGTAGCCCAGGGATTCTTAGAAACCCCTGCCCTGCCGTGACCATTACCACCACCGTGTCCAGGAATATCAGGGCTGCGGGGAACTGGGGGCCGTACTTTAATTGTGCTTATCGTGGGAGGTAATGCCCATAATTTCCACTCTGGGCAGACGGGTTGGCAATCGCAGGGCACCGATGACGCTGCTGCCCGTCACCGATCTATAGAATTTAACTGTGCCAATTTTTATGTCGGTCGTCTGAGCCTCGTCCATTATTCGGCAGGATGTACCACGCGCAGGTGAGGTTGACTTGGAGTACTGAGGTGGTAGTTGTACTCCCTTACATCCCCCATATTATGTGATTAGTTTCAATTATGTACATAGAGAGAGACAATAAGCTGGCTTACCTCACATCTTCTCGGACATCCACACTCCGCGCTGGATTTTTTAACCAGCAGGGCGCAGGTGGAACATGGTAAATAGTAAACAAACATTTAGGGATGTCACAAATTTCTAATTTTTACTTTGGTATAGGAATTTTGTATACGATGTATTCAGCCATTGCAAACGTAAATGAATTTACATGCTTGATTGAAACAAGCCTTCTGCGTACTCATAAGGCTATTCAGTTGTATAAATATGCATAAAGCAGGTTATATTATTCTATCCTTGGACCATGAGGAAGCCCTCTATGTTTTGATTTAATTTTGTTTTTTATTTATGTCTTAGTCCAAATAAATCCCCCAGGGGATCCTACAGTGATTCTTCTTGGCCATGGGATCCGTGTGGACAAAAACTCCAAATGAATCCCCCAAGGGATCCATGTGAGGGGAGCCAAGAGGACGGAAGTGGTAAAGTGTTGTAAAATAAAGTCAAATTATTATTAAGAAGCCACTAAGTTTCGGAGTTTTTAGAGGCTTTCGAAGAACACAACTTACTTAACGAAACAATCAATATTATTCGTGAATTGATTTGAATTGTAGTATTTCAATTTGTGTCACATTTTCATGATTATTATTTCAGACCTAAATTAATGAATCTTTCAAATAATTGATTTAATGTATAAATAAAATAATAATAACATAGAAAAAAAACTCCGACACTCCCTGAACACTGATGTTACACCTAAACCAATTTTAATAAAATTTATATACTGTCATTTTTAGTACTATCTGCATGGACGGTGTATTCTTTCATTTAGAAGAAAAAGTGTGAGTAATCGGTTTAATTTCAGTAATATTTACCCTTGTGAGCCCTTCACGAGAAGGCGTCTGACAAGGACATCGTATAAAATGTCCATTATGTATAACTAGCTGTGCCCGCGGCTTTTCCAGTGCAGTCATTTCATTTAAAAGTAGCCCATACGTGTTATTCCAGAACTAAAGGTACAATATACTACATTTCTTCAAAATTCGTTCAGATGTCAAATAGTTTTTTATCGATTACTCGGCATATAATCATCTGATTAAGATACTATGTAACCCAGTTTTTAAGTCAAGCCCTAAGGTATCCAACAGTGAAAACCGCATCGGTCCATTAGTCGGTCCATTAGTTAGTTTTTACGTGATGCGCGAACAAACATACAGACAAACAGACAGGATTTAAAAAAAAGCTTTTTCATTAGCTTTTTATAAGTACCATAGACCATTTTTATTTAATTATCTTCTTATTGCTTTATTATAGGCATAGATCATGTAATTTCTATACTTACCTCTTACACATAGTATAGAAAGTGGCCCACTCATAGACTCTTATTCTCGGTAGGCACAGCATTTCAGCTACTTTATGCATGGCTGAAATCGGTATCCATCCAATCTGCCTTTGGACAAGGTCCATTGCCATGCTAAGCGCTGAGCGCTGGTAACCCACAGGATAGTTCTGAATCAGTGCTTCTATACGCTGAAATTAAAAAGCAAAACAGTTAAGTCTAATAAAAGCTTAGATCTAAATTTAGGTGAGCTTTTCTATAGAAAACTGCCATGGTAAAGTGTTTGTCCATTCAGGGTGTTGCAAGATGCAAAATGAAAAAGAACATTGTATAGGTTTGTGTAGGTTATGGCTCAAACTATCACGCGTCATAAAATCATGATGTAAATGTGTGCATGAGGCTTGTACGTACGAGAGCTCCGGTATGAATATTAGGGCATGTAATATCGGAAGGTTTTCAATTCCGAGACTGATTTCCGATATTAGATCTCAATATCGGAATTCCGATATTAATATCGGAATTTTACAAATTTGTTAAAAAGTTGAATTGGATACAAAAGTGCAACCTAATACATTTAAATGCATTAGGTCTCACTGAACAAACTTATACCTTATTTCTAAATCAGTCTACCTACTTACAATTTGGCACAAAAATAGTTTTTCTTTACTACGGAATGTAGTATACATGTAACAAATCACAGATTTTTCATTATTATCATCTACTAATTAAATTATAAAACTCGAAATTAACTTCAATAAAACTTCTGAATAATGTAACTGTCATAAACATATTAGACACGTACAGAATACGCACTAAAAGAGTAAGAGGGACAAAACCATTATAGATTTTTCATTGCACGGGACGTTGGCTAGTTATGAGTTAATTGAGTTAAATGGTAAGAATCCGTTCGGAAATAATTTAGTCTGACTAAAACAATTTTGTAACTCGTTTTTTTATTTATTTTGATTTTTACAACTCAAGAAGTATTACAAATTTGCTAGATAATAGTTTAATGTTATACCCCGTATAGACCACGCACGTCGGTTCTCTTTAGGCACAGACTATACTTTATTTAAAAACTCAAATAGAAAATTTGATTGATTCCAATGTTGCGATTTTGGACCCCTCAGTATTGGAATTGTAATATCGGAAATAATGTTCCGAGATTCCGGAGTTGCGATATTCCAAAATTCCGGGATTCATGCCCTAATGAATATCCATGGTATAGCGTGAAAACAATGTTGAGTGCTACTTTCTTGAATTTGGCGGTGAGCCTTTACTTTTTACGTGAATGCCCAAAAAAAGGAGTGTTATGTTTTTAGCATTCATGTATGTTTGTATGTTTTTACACGACTGCCCAAAAAAAGGACTGTTATGTTTTTAGCATTTATTTATGTTTGTATGTGAGTTTCTTTATCCCACCATAACTTTTAAATGCCTTAACAGATTTAGATGTATGGGGTATCGTTAAAATCCTTACATCCCCCGAGTAACATAGGCTATATTTTTTTAAAAACATTCAATATGGCGGCAGTATGGCATCAAACCCGAAAAAATATTTTATGGGTACCATTTTTTTTTTTTTTTATTGAAGTTCTTGTTAAGCACATTTCAACAGTAATCTTCAGATAGGCAGTACTTAAGACGTTAAGCAATATGGACATTGGACAGTTCGTCAAACAGTAAAAGTTAAGAGGATCATGAAACAATAATTCGAACTTTGTTGCTTTGTTTCAAATGTTCGCGGGTTCGAATCCTGCAAGGTGCAGTCATTTGTATGTGATGAGCAGAAATGTTTTTTTTCCGAGTCCTGGATGTTGATATTCGTATTTATGTATGTGTATCCGTTATCTAGTGCCCATATTACACGGTATCCTAGTTTGGGGCTAGGTTTGGGGTTTGGTTTTGGTGTGGAATGGCCCTGAATATATTTATTTATTATTATTATCTACCACCATCGAATGCTAGTAAAACCTGAAGAAAATGTAGACGGTTAACGCGAGAGCATTTCGTAATGACTTCCAAAAAGTAGCTATTCAGCCGTTTAAACCACTAGCTGTTTAATTATATAATTATGTACACACAATGACACACATGTATTAAAATTATATATTTTTTGTTTTATATATCTATGTATGATTTATATAAAGTTTTACTAATCAATTCATTCAGTTATGTCACGAGTGCATGCCAATACATATATTTCTTGCACGGCCAGGATAGCTGACAGAAATTGCTGTCATAGCTTGAAGTCCTCCTCTGTAAAGACGAAGTAAAGCGCTGTCTGTTTGTTTGTTTGTTTGTTTGTTTGTTTACTTGTTTGTTTGTTTGTTTGGAGAGCTTTCACGCGATAACGGCTGGACGGAATTTGATGAAATTTAGAATAGAGACAGCTTATACCCTAGAATAAAACATGGGATACTTTATATCCCGTAAAATTGAAATTTTCCGCGGGAAAACTGGAAAGTGTTGATTACTCAGTAAGGAACGGTTGCCATCACAGAATGGTCTTTGGTTGCCATGGAAACGAAATAACATGTCTGTCAAAAAACATCATGAGCATTGGGTGCTATACCTACTTTTGCATTGGTTTTTATTATCCTAGAAGAAATAAGGGCGCTTTTTTTTCGCGATAAAGAGTAGTCTGCGCGTACGGAGTCACGGGCGGGAAAACCAGTTAATAATATAAACCTGTTAAAATATTGTGATTTCAATTCAAGCTGGCACTAATAACAAGGCATAAGTTCATAAACTAAAACCCTATTACACTCTTGCGATGAAGACAATAAATAGCCTATTACACTCTTGCGATGAAGACAATAAATAGCCTATTACACTCTTGCGATGAAGACAATAAATAGCCTATTACACTCTTGCGATGAAGACAATAAATAGCCTATTACACTCTTGCGATGAAGACAATAAATAGCCTATTACACTCTTGCGATGAAGACAATAAATAGCCTATTACACTCTTGCGATGAAGACAATAAATAGCCTATTACACTCTTGCGATAAAGACAATAAATAGCCTATTACACTCTTGCGATAAAGACAATAAATAGCCTATTACACTCTTGCGATGAAGACAATAAATAGCCTATTACACTCTTGCGATAAAGACAATAAATAGCCTATTACACTCTTGCGATGAAGACAAATCGATTGATACCTCAATTTTCAAAAAAGGACCATGTTTTTTTTTGCTTGAACACATAACTCTTCCTTTGCCTTGCCGTAGTCGGGTAAAAAAATAGCCCATAACATATATGAAGACAAATCGATTGAAACCTCGTTTTTCAAATTCTGACCAAGTTTTTAGTTTGAACACATAACCCTTACTTTGCCTTGCCGTAGTTGGGTAAAAAAATAGCCCTTGACACTCTTGCGATGAAGACGAATCGATTGACACCTCGTTTGTCAAAATCGAACCAATAGGTGACGCTATGGTGGAACATCCACATATCCACATACATAGATACATACACACACACACATATTATACTGTTAAACTTATTATCGTTACCTCGCTTTGCTGTAGTCGGGTAAAAAAGCTTTAATACATCAAAGTATCTAAGTACTCAACACGTTTAAATTTAAGCGTAAATGGCAAAATAATTAAAACGATATTACGACTTATTAATCACCACTCATTGGTCCCTACTTGCCCGTAGAACACAATTTATCACAATTATTACAAATTGCGAAATGTGTAAACATTCAAAATGAATTACAAAGGTTGAACTCCATAAAACATAATTAAATAATAGTAATTAAATTCCTCATTATTTCCAGAAAAGGTATATTCACGCCCGTGTCATTTTAATTTCCTTGTCCAATTTCGCTTTTCGCCGACGATGAAGAGGGCATAATTATGAGTTTTTATCTACCCACTGAGTGAAAGTTTTCATGGAATTTTGTTTCTGAATGAGCTAATTGGAGTATGTCTGATAGATACCTTTGAAGTGTTAATAAATAATGAAGCTTATAATTAATTAAATCCAAATATATTATAATAATGGATGCGCTCACGTGGACAATGTTTTTACCCGACTACGGCAGGGGAAGGGTAATGAGTTTAACAGTCTATGTTTGTAATATTATGTGGATGTTCCACCATAGTGTCGCTCATATTGGTCTGATTTTTGACAATCGAATCGTTTTCAGGTATATAGTGTCATAGGTTTTTTTTTTTACCCGACCACAGCGAAGCATAGGAAGGGGTACGTGTTCAAACTAAAAACTTGGTTCGATTTTGACAAGCAAGGTATCAATCGATTCGTCTTCATCGCAAGTGTCAAGGGCAATTTTTTAACCGACTGTAGTCGGGTTTTAGTTTTTGAACTTATGTCTTGTTATCGATGATGATGGATGATGATGATAAAATATATTCTGTTTTATCCGGGGCCTTATCCATACCAATATATAAAAGTGAAACGTTGTCTATTTGTTTGTTTGTTTTTTGTTTGTTTGGGGAGCTTTCACGCGATAACGACTGGGTGGATTTTGATGTAATTTAGAATGGAGATAGCTTATACTCAGGAATAAAACATAGGATATTTTTTATACCGGAAAATTGTAAGTTTCCACGGGAAAACTGGAAAATGTTGATTACTCACTGTAAGGAACGGTTGACAGCACAGAATAATATGTGCTTCCCATGGAAACGAAATAACAAGTTTGTCAAAAAACATCTAGAGCATTGGTGCTATACCTACTTTTGCATTAGTTTTTAATATCCTAGAAGAAAATATGATGCTTTTTTTCGCGATAAACAGTAGTCCGTGCGTGCGCGGGCGGGAAAACTATTATATCTCTAAACCCAAGTTTCAGCATTAAGCTGAACGCAAATTTACCGGAGGCATACGTGCCGCACGCGCCGAAGTTTCTTACGGCCTCGCGCACCTACTCGTATCATCGGCAAAAGAGGCTCGGCCGGTAGAGTCAGAAGGGTATTTCCTTTTCCAGTGTGAGATTTAACTCTGTTAGCACATGAAAGGGAAATTTCCTTTTCAAATTCATAGAATACTTAGTTCACCTAAATTTTTATTGATTTAATCTTTTTATAATATTTTATGTATATCTTCTTGTTCATGAGATGTTAATTTTGAATTGTAAAAGTACTATTTTGCTTATTTACAATAAAATACTTTGGCTTGGAAACGTCCGAATCGGAAAAATCGTCCGGCAGACACATGGAAAAATTCTGTGGGAAGACCGAATGCGATCAGGATTGCCAACTAGATACCGCGGGTAGTTGCTTGACATAAAATAAAGTGCTATATTGTAATAGCATTTTCACACCTTTGTCAGATATTCAGCCGCCAAGAAGTAGTGTGTATACATTTTTGTGTTCCGGTTTGAAGGGCAATGTTTTCAGCGAAATTACTGGGCAATGAGACTTAACAACCAATATCTCAGGGTGACGAGCGCAGTGACACGCAAGATTTTGCAACCAAGGTACTGGATGGCACTGCAACTGTTATGAGCAGGCGTCATGCTTACTATCAGGCAGCATGCCTCTGAAGTAATAATAATAATTAAAACAAAGCACAATAATTAGTGCTAGTTTTATTGAACAATAAGGGAACCCTTTGTAATTTATAACGAGAATCAAATACCACGGTTAATATTTAGGGTATCTAATAAAATTAGGAACCCTTATAGTGGTTTTCAAAATTTTCTGGCGACGGAACCCTTTTACAATATGAAATATTTGACGGAGCCCTAAAATAATAAAAAACTGTTTTTTATGTGTGTTATTTATTAATAGGTATTTTTATATTATTTGACATTAACATTTTACATCTAAAGGGGGGGTATGAAATTGAATTTTTATTTTTAGTTAAAGTTTTTTAAACTTTAGTTTGGAATATTTAGATATAATTTATTTTACTCTTTAACCTTATAGTATCCCTTTAGTATTTGTTTTCATTGTGACCAGTATTTTTGCGGAGCCCCCACAGAGGCTTTGTGGGGACCTAGGGCTTCGCGGAGCACACTTTGAGTATGGATTTCTTATAGTTTTGTCTGTCCGTTTATATCTGTTTATACAGACAAACAGGACAGTCTATCTGTTGATCCATTTGTATGTCTTTGATGGTTTTCTAAGCAAGTAGGCAATCATTTCACTATGTGAAAGCCCAACAATTAAAAACTAAATACTTTATAATCAACGTTATTTTGTTTCTCTTTACTTTATACACTCAGGTGTTATAAAGTCCGCTCGCATCAGCAATCATCAAGCAATACAAAGAAAGAGTTATCATATTATAACAGAACAAACAAACACTGACAAGTGTTAGGTACCTTGCCCTTATTTTTATTAGTTTGCGGGAAATCCCAAGTGTAGCAAAGTATAAAGCTAAAGCAGTTTGGTCTTTCCCGCATGTCTTTTTTTCTCTATGGTAACCAGAAAATAATCAGTTAATTTGCTATTTCTTTTTTTAATATTGGTTATTCTGTGATTTAGTACTAGGTGCTATGATAATTTATGTTAGATCATAGTGCTAAACTTATGAAAATAGTGCCAAAAATAGCACCGAAAGTGCTACGTGAAAACACTGAATGCGTCGCGGGCACGCCGGCGCCGGCGCTTCTTTCAATTCGCTTCGAGCCTTCCGAGGCGGCCGTATCGGATTTTTACGTCATTAGACTCTGTACAGGATTTGGGTGCCTTCCGATATTTTCTGGTGATTCGGCGCGTTCAGGTCAGATAGGTGCGCGGGATTTCATAGCATTTCATACAACTTAAATTCGGTTCCTTTGGTGCGTGCGGCGCGTTCGCCTCCGGTAAATGCGCATTCACCTTTAAGAAGTAAAAACCATCACATACAGCACACACGCACCCTCACCCTCACACACCCTCTCACACACACATTAACATTCTCACAAACTTGCGCATGTATATTTAATATTAGTATGATAATTTACATGATTACAACCACTTTCTTTTTTAAAATGCTTATATTTAACTTTTCACTTGTATGTATCTATGTATTTATTTCTGTGCTGAAATCTTGCAACTCAAATTACGAGCACTTCCCGATTTGCTATCCTGCTGAAACTTTCTGGGTACCTCAGAACTCGAAGACAATGTAAGAAAAAAATTGAAAAATAAACGTTTAAAATTACATTTAAATATATACAAAAATAACAAATAAAAGTTTCGTTCCTTTAATATATTTTTTAAATTATACTTGTTTATTAATATTAGCTGCGCTCCACGGCTTTGATCGCGTGGACAAGACATAAAAAACACAAAAAAAAAACAACGGATAATAGTATCTTGGTAGAAGTGACATGATGTGAGTGATGTGGGTGATGTTTAACCCTCTTTGTCCGCGCTACCTTAAAGATCAATATCAATTTCTTCATAATACACAATCCCGTTCTCTTTATATAACCTGATGACAATGCTTTCACAGTCCAAGCAGCCCGAATATGGAGTAAATTGCCAGTCTCCATAAGACAAGCTCAATCACTCAGTACAATATTAAAGATAAGTAAAAATGTTAAATATTTCTAACTGTGTTCAATAGTCAAACGAAAGTTTCTACTATATTTGTTGCATATTGTGCTGAATTTATTCCTTAAATATGTGATATATTATAAAATAATGCGTTACTTAACGCATTATTATTATTATACTGTATTATTATTATTAAACGAGTATTATTATACTGTAGTATGTTTGTATGTTAATTTACTATATTACTAGCTGGACCCGCGGCTTCGCACGCGTGGTCATTTCTTTAGGTTAAAAGTACTAGAATATGTGCTATTTCAGGACCTAAATATACCAACATCTGATTTACAAAAAAACAGCTGTCAAAAAGATTTTTGTCATTTACTCGGCTTCTATTCATTTGATTGAGATGCCAATTACACCAATTTTAATTTTTAAATTGAAAACCGCATTGCAATCGGTACAGTAGTTTTTACGTGATGTGCGAACTTATCACTTCACTGGCTCGGCAGTGCCCTTGGTAATAGCTCCACCGTGCACTTTCGCCCGTGGCTCTCGTGACAGTGACGTTTGTTAACCAACACAGGAACATACGAGACAGCGGATGTATGCTATAGCGCATATGTACGCTACTTCCCTCCCTTAATGACAAATTTGAAAACTTTAAACCAAAATATTATTTTTCTTTATTCGATAGAACCTTTTTTACTTTACCTTGGAAGGTAATTTTTTTGATGAGTCATGAATCGTATTAAATAATTTCAATGTGTTTAATGCTACAAGGATTCTATTCGTACTTCATTAAGCTTTTATAGTTCAGTCAAACACGCGAAGCCTAATTTATTGATTTAAATATTTCAATTAAAATATGTCTTTGTTTACCCAAACGAGCTGTTTTCACTTCTGTCACAGAATAAATAATAGTTTCTGTCAACATCCAAAGCAAGCGTACATCTCCATAGGTATCATAATTATAAGTAGTTCAAGGAGAGGTATCTAATCCTTGCAGTATGGCCTTTGATAATAACGGTGCAAAGTGAAATGACAAATTTTATTCCGGTTATCTTCTTTTTTATTTAGCGAACTCTGAACGGCATCTGATCTGACGATTTTTATTCTGGTAATGTTCTCTTTTATTTAGAACTAGCTGTACCCACATGCGCATGCGTGGCCATTCCTCTAGGTTAAAAGAACTATTACTATTTCAAGACCTATACCAATATACCAACATTAAAACAAAATTCCTTCAGCCGACAATTATTTTTTATCGATTGCTTGGCTTCTACTCATCGGATTGAGATAATACCACAGAATAAATAATAGTACAAGTACAGAAAGCTAACTGAGTAAAGTAATTTAAATAAATAGCGACTCTCGCTACAACGCTATAAAGTGCAATTTAACTCGCACGGCGCTGCGAGCTTTCAATTATATTTACCTAGAAGGCGCTCGCCCACCGCGTGCAGGCTAGAATGCACCGTATCACAACGCGCGAGAACTTCCATTGCTCTAACCGTTTCAGAATCGCTCTGTCCCTTTTTCGCTCGTTAGGGTTGTATTAAGATATGACTAGGTACTTGTACTACTAATTATTCTGTGATATGTTATGACTTAGATATTGTAACAGAATAAATAAGTAATAATGTATTATGTTATTACTTATTATTATAAATTAAAATAGTTCTATTACATACAATGACATTCTTATCAGAATAGACCGACTACCTCATTTTTACTACCTACCTATCCCGTTTTCAGAACGCCGATAAGTTTAGTGAGATACCTACCTACGTGTCGTTGGTTGATTATGATTATATCCTATAGGTATTGCACTTTGATGAATAAAGGTGCCTGTCTGAATTTCATGCTTTTTAATCAGTGAAAAATAAATTGCTACCTACGTAATAAAAGGTATTAAAAGTATGTAGGCTACTTACTAAGTCAGCACAGTAATTCATTTTCCGATCAAAAATACCTACTATAATCAATTATAAAATTACGTTGTTCGATTTCATAAACAACTTTATTTCTGCGCGGAAAAACCTTAAATATGCTGAGCTTCGGTATGGAACACAAATGAAATAACATAAAACTATAGGAACCTACGTAGTAAAAAAATATCAATATGTAACTACATAACTAGGACCTATTATAGGTATTACAATTTATTACCTTTCAATATCCTTTGGAAGCGTAAAGAATGACAATTCGTCATTTCTATCACTATTCAAACAGCCGAATGCTATGCAGTACTTTCTAGCATTCTTCTTGGTACTCATAATTAAAACACGAATAAAGTTTGTCAATAATTTTACGTAAGTAGGTGCTCTATCGCTAAGTACAAGGCGCGTGACTAATCGAGCGCACGCTTGACACTCGACTGAACGGACCCGAATATTGGGTCCTTGAATTTATTTGTACTTGTTGCGGAGTGCGACCGCCCTGATAATACACCAATTTTTAAGTCAAACCCTAAGCTATCCAATAGTGAAAATCGCATTGCAATCGGTTCAGTAGTTTTTTCGTGATGCGTGAACAGACTAACAGACAAACAGACAGATACAAATATTAAAAATGTTTTATTCTTTTTCAGTAGTTTATTTTTAGTACCCTATTTTATTTTTTAGTGTCTTCCTTTCACAGATTTTTGGTACTTACTGCTTTATTATAAGTATAGTATAGTCATTTTAAGTATCAACTAACGAACATAAGTAAGAGATAAGTATCGAACATAAGAAAGATAAATGAGAATATTGTTACTATTAAAGATAAACTTAATGATATGAAGACTACAACGGAACAATTAGAGACAGAAAATCAAAATTTCAAATCACAGATTAGTACATTAACAGATACCATCAAGGAAAATAAAGATGAGATTGCATCGCTCCAAAAATAAATAGAACAATTAAAAACTAGCCCACCATCATCATCAACGCTGCACTCTAAGTTGCTGCCTAATAATTATGATGATTTACTCGTCAAATTAAAGGAGCGTGCAGAACGAAGCAAGAATATCATTATAACGGGCATCCCTGAGCAGCATATCGATAGTTTACAAGAGAGACGAGAAACTGATAGATGTGAATGTGATAAAGTCATACAAGCTATATATCTGGATTGTCCGCAAGCTTAAAGACTATTACGACTTGGGAAATATGATGGTAAGAAAGCACGACCAATGAAAGTCAGTTATTCTTCCGAAGAAATTGTGAAAATTATACTGCGAAACAAGGTTAATCTGAAAGTAGATGGGGTTCGAATTTACTCAGTTCAGACGCTACAACAACGAAAGTTTAAGCAACTAAGTCAAGAAAATGGAGAGAAAAATCTTACAATAAAATACATAAAAGGAATTCCAAAAATTTTAGAACAGGAGACAAAAAACTAAGTACTAGAGAAAATGCAGAAAAAGATCGAAATACAGTAACAAACGAAATAACTAATATATATGCAGATATAACAACTACAACTAAATCAATAAACTTCCTATACGCTTATGTCCGCAGTATTGTTAAGCCCGGTAAACTGGACGAGCTCAGATGTGTTACAGAGACATTTCAGACTACTTTGCATGTTACTGAAACATGGATAAAAGACGAGTATGAAGCCCAAAGGCTAAAACTACCAAACTATACACATTACTATAACCATAGAAAAAGTCAAAAGGTGGTGGAGTATCAATATATGTACATAACAATCTAAAACATGCATTTCTAGAAGAGCTGAGTGAAGATGGAAATCATTATCTTTGGATAAGTCTGGTAAAACTTGGCTTAGACATTGGGGGCGTTTACAAACAACCAGCATCGAATTTAAAAAGGTTTCTTGAGACCCATTCAAATCAACTACAGAAAAGGAAAAGAGCTATTGTTATCGGAGATATAAATTTGGACTTACCTATTAAAGAGAAATCTATCACAGAGTACAGATGTGTGATAAAAGAAAATGGGTTCAAAATTTTAAATGAACTTGATAAACAGCATTGCACACGGGAAACAAAAACATCCAAAACGATATTGGATCATGCTTGCACTACACTGCTGGATAATACGTTTCATATGGCCATAATTGAAAGCGCCATGTCAGATCATAAACAAATTTACCTCGAGGTGAACAGAATTAAACCTGAAAAACCGAAAAGAGTACAGTATGAAGCAATTGACTATGGTAGCTTATGTGATACTGTTGAGGATACAATTCCAGCCCACCTAGAGAATGAATATATAATATTGGAGACTCTTCTATTACAAGCTATTACTAAAAATAAATCAATGAAAACGAAACAGTTGAATGCACCAAGAGCAGATTGGGTCAATAAAAACTTAATTTCTGCGATAAACAAAAGGAATGTACTATAGCATAACCTGAAACAAACATCTGAAGACGACGGGCTAGAGGAGGAATTTTTAAAACAAAAGAAGAAAGTTAGTGAAAACATCCAGACGGCTAAAAATAAATACTATTACAAAGCTTTTAAAAACTGTGAGAAGAATCCTTTAAAGATGTGGCAACTGATAAATAATTTGGCAAGTAATAAAATAAAAAACACCTACATCCCCATAAAGCTAAATACTCAATTGGGCCTAATCACAGATATTAAACATATATGTGAATGTTTCAGCTCTTTCTTTTCTAGCATAGGCGCTGAGCTTGCAAATAAAATTCCACAAAAATATCGAAACCTATCATTGTTTAGTAACATACAAAATAACACAAAACTGTCAAAATTAAAACCTGCGACAGCGGATGAGGTGATTAAAATAATCAATAACTTAGATACAAATACAAGTACTGGCATTGACAGGATAAGCACCAAAGCAGTTAAGTGTGTCAAGGGTTTAATCACTGATCATTTGACTCAATGCATAAACAAATGCTTAAGCGATGGAAAATTTCCAGATTCTTTGAAAACAGCAAAAGTTAGCCCTATTTATATATCAGGTAGCAAAATGAACCCTGGAAATTATCGTCCCATTTCAGTACTACCGGCCTTATCTAAAGTGTTCGAAAAAATATTACATAATAGTCTAAGTGAATTTCTGACATCTAAAGATTTCTTATATGATAAACAATATGGTTTTCGTCCCATGTCAAATACTCTTACAACTACAATCAATTTGGTAACAAACATTAAAATTAATATTGATGAAAAGAAAATTACGTTAGGTATATTCATAGATTTAAAAAAAGCATTTGACACTGTCAGTCACAAAATACTTCTTATGAAATTGGAAAATTTAGGTGTCACAGGTTCAGCGTATCAAATATTCCAATCATATCTCACAAATAGATACCAAATTGTAAAAATCGATGGAGTTGAGAGTGTTCCTCATTTAATAACTTACGGTGTTCCCCAAGGCTCAATTCTTGGACCATTGCTATTCCTCATTTACATAAATAATATACACGAGATTGGCCTAAGGAGAGATCACACTATATGCTGATGACACTAGCTTATTTAATTCTGGTCACTCAATAGTGTCAATAATAGAAAATGCGCAACATGATTTAGATCTCTTACATATCTGGCTACAATCTAATTTACTAAAAATACATCCAAAACTAATTACATCATCTTCACTAATAAAAACAAAAAAATCGACAAACACGAACTTTTGACCATAAATGGTGAAACAATTAATCAAATAAATAAGGAAAAATATCTTGGTTTAATCATAGACAATCAGCTTTCATGGAAACCGCACATTGAAAATATTAGAAAAAAGCTTATATCACTTACAGGTGCCCTTCGTGGCATAGTACGTTGCCTCCCCAGGCAGGTACGGTATACAATTTATAAATCAATGATTAAGTCTCACATAGAATATTTGATTGAAGTTTGGGGAACAGCAGCAAAAACAAATATGCAAAAACAAACAAACTTTACAAACAGCTCAAAATAAAATTATATAAACATTATTCCGGTACGATTATTTAACACCTACTATCAAAATTTATACAGAAACGAAGCTCATGAATGTATCTCAAACATATAAATATAGTACATGTATCCTAATTAGAAAAAAAAATGACTAAGTATATACACTCGCAAATAGTTTTTACGAAAAAGATGCAAATTCAAAAACTTATAACCAGGCAAGCTAATAATATCTGTTTAAGAAGACTAAAACAAAGTTTGGCAAAAAGAGTGTCATGTATGAAGGGGCGCAACTTTATAATAAATTGCCAAGAGACATAAAAGAAGTAAAATCACTAATATCATTTAAAAAAAACTATTAAAGGAGCACATTTTAAAGGATTTTTCATTATTATAACTATTGTTCTATAAACACGAGAAACTCGCTCTTCTCCACACTTCGGCTTAGGCCTTAGTAAAAAACGCAGGCGCCGAGCGCCGTACGCCGTGCGCCGATTGTGTTCACTTGCTCTTTCTTTTTAAGATTACCCACTTGTACCGATTGAATCCATGTTTTATTTTTTATTTTTGGTTGGTAATTGTATTTTGATACCACGACTAATTTTTACGCATATACCTACTACGCTTAATGGCGCATAAAATTTAGACATAAATAACATGTACTTTCTCTATAAGTGAATTTGTAAATTCTTTTGAGAAATAAAAAAATCTTAAACCGTATCTATTTGAGTCGAAACGAACGCCTTTTATGAACAAAAATGTAGATCTCATTATAGCCTATGGTTTTCAACTTACCGAGAGTTTTCAGATGGAGTGTGGGAGTACTTTCATCACAATTACTTTATACCCTACAGGCACTCGTAAATATGGAGGTAGGTATCTGCCTACATTATTTTACAAAGATGGTTCTAAGTTATGTGCGATAGGTATAATAGTCATTAAGTCATGTAGGCCGTTGAACGTCCTGACAAACCTCGACACTAGACGTCAGCACCACCTCACACGAAAAGCAAGCAATGAGATCTCAACAGTGCCTTCTACGATATAGCAATTAACCTAACCAGGTGCAAGAATGTAGCCAGCTGGACATAGCAAATTGAATGACTGTTTTTTTACTTTCCTTCTACGTGGTTCATGCTTCTCACTGTTTTCATTTAAGTACCTACCCACGTAAATGTTTATCGAGAACACCAATTTGTTAAATCTATCATACTTTACTAAAGTTATCGTCTAAAATACATATCGTCTATCGTCTGTACATTAAACATTGTTCTTTTGCTTTTTATACGCTTTAAATTAACTCCACTTGTATGTTTGTATGTTTGTAACCGACTCCTTTGGACGCTATTTTGACCCTTTTTAAACGGTCAGATTTCATTCAAATTTTGCACACCTGTCAAATTCCGATGACAATGCAATAATTCAAAAAAAACAAGTAGAAAATAAATAATAGTTTAAAAAAACTAAAAAACACCAGTGAAGTGATATAAGTATAAGTGGCGACGGAAATAAAAAAATAAGGTAATAAGGCACGTTTTACTAAAATCTCACAGAAGGGAAACACCCTACACGACTTCGGTATTTTTGAAGTTACAAACCGGTCTTACAAATATTTTCGTAAAATGGCTGAACTTCATCATTTAAATAAATAATAGTTTAAAAAAACTAAAAAAACACACTTTATATAGAAAACCAAACTAAAAAATAGAAAATAAATTTTAATAGTTTAAATAAGAAAAAAATGTTATATTTAAAAACAAGCGTGGGGTGCTTCTCATATCTGTGAATGAAATATTTATAACTATTGACCCATGCACCCCACGATTTTTTTGAAATATTTTTTTTCTTCTTATTTACACTATTAAAATTTATTTTCTATTTTTTAGTTTGGTTTTCTATATAAAGTGTCTTTTTTAGTTTTTTTAAACTATTATTTATTTAAATGAAGAAGTTCAGCCATTTTACGAAAATATTTGTAAGACCGGTTTGTAACTTCAAAAATACCGAAGTCATGTAGGGTGTTTCCCTTCTGTGAGATTTTAGTAAAACGTGCCTTATTACCTTATTTTTTTTTATTCCCGTCGCCACTTATACTTATATCACTTCACTGGCCCGACTATGCCCACGCCCTTGGTAATAGCTCCACCGCGCACTCTCGCCCGTGGCTCTCGTGACAGTGACGTTTGCTAACCAACACAGGAACAGAGACAGCGTATGTATGCTAAAGCGCATACGCTACTTCCCTCCCTAGACTATGTAGATGACGTTTTTTCCTCTCACGCATCATGCTAGTTTAGTTATATCCGTACAATTGTATCCGTAGTAGGTATTTTTAAAGTAAAACTTAGCTAACTTCAGTAGTTCAGCTTAGGAACTAAAAGTTTTTTATTTCGTAAGCTAAGCAAATTAACAACATTTTTTTAAATGGTGTCTGTCTGTTTGTTTGTTCACCCATCACGTAAAAACTAACGGACCGATTGCGATGCGGTTTTCACTGTTGGATAGCTTAGGGTTTGACTTAAAACTGGTTTACTTGGTATTCAATTCGAAAAATAGAATCTGAGCAATTTAATCGATTATATATGATCCTGGTTACGGAACTTTCTGTCTTTGCGCCCAACTGGATGTCAATGTTACCTTTTCACAATATCACTTACATCTCGATTCATATTTTGACAAGCAAAACACACAGTTTCCACTTGCACTTTCTTCTCTGCTGTTCTTCTGTTTTTATTACATAGCTGTACCACTGGATTCCAGACCCCCGACAATTGAAACCCGTCTTCACGATTTAAATTACTGAATACATATAGTAACTTAAATTGCATCCCTTTCCAATATTGGTGTATAATGGCTGTAATATTGAAATTAACAAAAAACGAGCACGCAAGAGGGTAGACCTTTTTGTCTGCTTGTAGAAAAATAACACCTACCCGCATTTTCTTTGTACTCCATAATCATGGTGCTTGCAACAGTGCTGAAATATCGGTTTAAATCCCGTTTGTAATGTTTTGTTTGTTTCTAATGTTTCTAATGTTGAAAAAGTATCTTAGTGTTATTCCAGCACCAAATTTTTTTGAGTCTAATCCTAAGTTATCCAACAGAATAAATCGCATATCAATCATTCTAGTAGTTTTTAAGTGAAGCAAAAACAAACATCCAGAAAGACAGACAGACCCTATTTAAAAAATATACATAATGTTATTTTATTGTTCAGTAGATTATTTTATGTCCCTTAGACTTTTGTTTTTTTTTTTTTTTGTACATAGTTTTGTTACTTAACTGCTCTATAAGTACGTATACGAGTACAGATATAGATATATAATAGATACAGATGTAAAACCCTTATTTATAATAGACCATATTCCCTGCAAAGCGAGAAAGGTAAACAGGTACGCAAAAGCAAATGATGGTGTGCCCCCAGTTCAAAAGGGTGATGTCATAAACCACAGTCCAGCCTGTTTCTACAGTGGTCCAGCTTTTTAGAACAGTAAGTACTTGCCTTCAAGTTAGCCTCGGTAAAATCAAAAGGTGTATTAGCGTTGTTTTCTTTAGAGTCTCTGTGTGTATTCAGTTCCTCGCTTGTCAGACGACTTGAGATTGTAATTTGTCTGCTCAGACGTGAGCCCTAAAAAAATGAACAAATGAAGTTACTGCGTTGACTTTTTAAAAGTGAACTTTCTTATAAATAAAATAAGTCAAATAAAGGAAAAGTTAAACGGCAATGTTAATGTGTATTAAAAAACTAAAAAATTAAATTATATGGTGGCGAGTCGAATTTCTATTACTCAGGTTACGCTACGCCCCACGGTGTTATTTTATTTTTTAGCTTTTAGTACATACTAGCTACGTCCGCGGCTTTGCCCGCATGGGTTATTTCATTTAAAAGGGCTACTTTTATACTTGTTATTCCGGGACCAAAAGTACCTATAAAGTACAATAAAGTACAATTCTACAATATTAGTACAGCTGTTAAATAGTTTTATAATCGATTGCTCGGCACGTAATCATCGGATTAAGATAGCAACTAGCCCAGTTTTTAAGTCAAACTTTGAGCTATCCAACAATGAAAATTGCATCCCAATCGGTCCATTACTTTTTTATTGAACAAACCTACAGACAAAAAACAATCAAACAGACAGACACTTTTACATAATAAATAAACAATTTTATATTCTTATTCAGCAGCTTATTTTAAGTACCCTAGAACATTTTTTTTTATTTATCCTCTTTGTACAGACTATTTCGTTCTTAGAAGTATAGATAACATCGGTCCGGTTAGTCTAGTGGCAAGTGAAACCAAACGGTCGCAAGTTCGAAACCCGCAAGGTGCAATCATTTGTGTGATGATTAGAAATGTTTGTTTCCGAGTCATGAATAATCGTATGTAATATTCGTATTAATGTACGTTTACCCGTTGTCTTATACCCATAGTACAGCGTAGCCTAGTTTGGGGCTAGGTAATTGATGTAAATAGTCTTGTTTTTTTTTTATCTCGGTCTAGGCAATCGTTTGACCACGATATTACCTGATGGAAAGCGATGATGTGGTCAAAGGTGTAGCACGCTTGCCTAGTAGATATCTATTCACTATTGACTTGAACACACCTGGGTTATATTTTACCGGAAACACTAACGAGGGCAGGGCATTCCACTCCTTAGAAGTTCTAAGGAGTTCTTTTTTATTTATATTATTAACAATTTTGAACAAAACTAGTAATTAGATAGTTTGGGAAGACATTTAAATGAAAGTTACTACGACTGTGTGCCTATTCGGTCTATTTTATTAAGCCATTTATAGGTAAAAGAACTCACAGCTGATACTATGATCAACTAGGCAAATGTAATCATGATCTCGATAACTTCATTTTATCTAAAAAAAACAGAAACACTTCTGTATCTGTCTTGCATCAAGTCGAAGGCTTATGAGCGTCTTGAGCGTCTATAGCGTACACAAGCCATAAGTGTATGGTATGAACTTCCTACCATCCGTCGTTTCATACGATCGCTGATTTAAGGGCTGGCTCCTATATCTTAAAATGAATCGTTTTGCTTACTGTCCGTCAGCTTTTGACAAAAACTTCAAACAAAAAACGTCAAAAAGTAACGAGACGTCGCATAAACGACTTGTGTCATTTTTACCCGAGTATGGAGGAGAAGCAAAGAAAGCATGGGAAGGCTAATGAGTTTAACAGACTATATATGAATGTATGAATGTATGTGAGTACGTAGATGTTCCACCATAGCGTCGGCCCTATTGGTCCGATTTTGACAAGCGAGTTATCAATCGATTCGTCTTCATTGTCTTCAAGATTATTTTTTACCCGACCAGAGTCGGTTTTCATCGCGGTTTTCACAGTAGTAATTATTGGAATCTTTTATAAACGTACGACATTCAATGGATGCCCTCAATCCATTTTGATCTTCGATCAGAAATCTGGGATGGAAGATTTTGATAGATTGACTGATCAGCAGCTCAGCAGCTCCTTCGCAAATGTCACTTGGTAAAACTTAGGTTGGGATTGAGATCCACAGTTTACAAACTTGTATATATTATTACTAAAATGATCTACACGTACCCCTTTCAGACCTCCTAAGTTCGCAGATGTTAATTGATTTTAATGAAATATTCGCAATCCCATTCAATCACGAGCCCGTCAAAGTGTAACAAAGAAAAAAGAGCTCGGCTTTAAAGTCATCTCCAATAGAAAACTCTTCACTTAATCAAATTGATTTTCCCAAAGCAAAAGGAAAGGCATTAGTTAATCAGTCTGTGATAAAATTCGCAAGTCTCGACTTTGAGTCTCCCCATCAAAGTTGGAAGAACTTTTACAAAGAATAAGGCTGGATAAGGAAGTGATTCTACCGAATGCGTGTCCCGTTCGTGATTACAATGAAGCTGGAGAGGATTCGTATTTGCGTTTTTTTACCGTGCGTCTGCTGAAAGTTCGTCGCGTTTTTTATAGCCAGTATTGTTAGGGCAATACTAGCTATAAAAAAGAGTAAGAGAGCAGGGCTAAGATTTATCTTCCCTCTTCATTTGCCACTGTAATCACACTATTGTTCAAAATTGCCACGTTATCGGGTACTATTGTATTGATTTTCACCGTGGAAGAAAACACCACGTGGACAAAGCCAGGGGGCAACACAATATACATTATTGTCTTCATTAGCTTTATCTATCTTGTAACAGTATATGAGTATTATATGATAGTAATTCTATGACAGTATTAATTGGTAGATTGTTATTACAGACAATGACTGCACCACAAACCAGTGTAGAAAAGTATTTCCAAAGTGTGAAAAATAGACGCAACTGTGAAAGAGCCCCGAACCTGAAGTAGATAAGTTGAATACAATGTTGGGGTTCCTACAACTTTTAATGGATAAGAATTCTTCTACACACGTTTTTAAAGCAATAGACTTACGTTCGTGAAAAGCTTTTTCAGTGTCAGCATTTCTTTTTACAGAAATAAATCTAGAAATAAAAGCGAAAAGTAAATCCGATTAGCTTAAGATTAGCTACTTGAGTGACAGTTAGATGACAATAGACATTTTAGACGTTTCCAAACAAAGCCGTGATTTTATTGTCGAAGGAGTCTATGATCGAGAGCAATAAAATTACTCTATGATTTACTATTAGATCTATATTCTCAAAGAGTATAAAAATATTACGAAAGTTATATTCTTATAGTAAATGGAGTTGGATGCATTGATAGCAAGGAAGTTATATGTACGCAAGTACATATAACTTCCTTGTTTGATAGTTATATTACTCATTGATGCGTTGTCAAAGAGTTGAAGATACGGCACGCTTAATATTAAGTAAGCAAAAACAGGACTTGATAAAACTACAGCAAATATAGTAGGCGCAGCGAAAGTATGTGTCTCGGAATTTGTCTACTAGTCGCTGCGCAACTGCTATTTTTCAGACGCAATCCGAATGTTGAAGGTGAAGACAGCATTGTATAACTGCCTCGCTCACACGCTTACGTTTTTCGGATATTCTATCTCGCTTTTACTTTATGCTATTTTATCCCCACAGCAGTACCTGCACAATCGTCACAGAGCCTAACTTCACAAACATATACATTGGCTGCGACTACTGTATATTTCCACTGTCGTGGTTCAAGTGCATCAACGCAGACTGTGGCGCGAATGAGATAACAGTCAGTGGTAATTGGTTGACTGCGAAGTACGGACGTCTATGGATAGTTTATTGACAGTAGGAAATTGTGTACGATAGATAGATTGTCTAAGCTTGATAGACATGTGCAGGTCATGGACGTACTGGTAGATGAATCTAATAATTTTCTTTTTCCACCCATGCCTCTAAGCGGCACATGCCTCTGACTAATTCGGCTACCGTGACCACTGCATCATAATCCAAATGTTTCTGTGAGTTTGTGAACCAGTATCAAGGAGACGGTAACGCTTATTGTAATACTGTGGTAACGCCTTCTGTTGCTAGTACTTTGATCTGACCAAGCGAAAACCGAAAAAAAAGTGGTAAAGGTAGGGTGATATAATTAAACTAATGACAAAGATTGTGTATTGAAACTAGCTTTTGCCCACGACTAAAATAAAAAGTATCCTTATGTCCTTCCAGGGTTTAAACTATCTCCATTCATCAAGATTATCGCCGACTACAGTTATATTCATAAAGAATATATTCTTCTAGGATATTAAAAACCAATGCAAAAAGTATTGCACCAACGCTCTTGATGCTATTTGACACACTTGTTATTATTTCGTTTCCATGGCAACCATTCCTTACAGCGAGTAATCGACATTTTCCACTTCACACACTTCAGACTTGCTTGTATTATTATTTATTTTATTTTATTTTATTAAGGCACAAACAGTTTACAATAATCTTAAAATAAACATACTAAACAAAAAATACATACACCAATGAAGACACTTATTCACTTATTTACTTCACTTATTTTTCACTTATTTTTTGTCAGTTTCCCGTTAAAACTTACAATTTTCCGGGATAAAAAGTATCATGTGTTGGTCTCTATATTGTACAGAACCTATTAACAAAGATTCATCAAAATCGGATCTGTTCAAACTCCTCGACAATGACAACGTTTCACTTTTATATATTGGTGTGGATGACCATGCAGAAACGTAACGCGTAGCGTTACGATATCTTCGTTGAATCGTTCGGCACTTGTAATGACGTCACACGTTTTCAGTACGAATTTCATGTGCCATAACGAATAAGCCCTGATTGGCCACAATATTATTATTAAACTGAAACAAAACATATTAATTATTTTAGACAGGCCAGTTACAAAATAGGATACTCATTTACCTATTTATGTTTTCTGACCTACTGCGTAACAATAACAACCCTTCAGTTAACAAATAAAAAAGCTCTAGAAAGCTGGACAAACAAGATAGGCTAATTAGAGTAATTATTTTATTATTCTTTAGCAGTTTAATTAATTATCTTGAACTTTCAACCCTTTTGTGGTACAGCTTTGGTGGAATTTAATAAGATTTCTCTAAAATTTTTCATCAAATTAGGTTTTTGGGTTTAAAGAAAAAGAAAATTACTTTGGGCCTCCAATTAAGGTACCGAGACGCTTGTTTCACGTTGTATTTTATTTAAATAAATATATTGTTTTATGTTTATTAATTTCTACATTTATTTAAATTGAATAGTTAGCTATAAAAATAATTTTAAATGTACTAGTAATAACTTGTGCTATAGACTTGGAGTAAATAAGGTTCTTGTATAGAATTAGGAATTATTTTAATTAGAAAAGTTAAATAACTAACAGACAGAGTCTGTTAGTGAATTTATCTACACTGTAACTTACGCCTTCTAAAGCGCGTGCAAATAATATACTCGTGTATATTATTGACATTATTATCAAGGTTTTAAGGGAGCTATGCTTGGTGTGTCTCTGAAGGACAGAATCCGGAACGAGGTGATCCGCCAGAGAACCAAGGTAACTGACATAGAATAAGCAAGCTGAAGTAAAAAGAGCTGGTCTCATCTCTCGCAGAACCAACAACCGTTGGAAAAACGAGTTTTAGAGTGCAAACTTAGTGTGTGACGACCGCTGGTCAGGTGGAGAGACGCCTTGCAAAAGACATCTGGATGAGGAGAGCTGGAAGATCGGGCTCAGTGGCATTCATGAGTAGGCCGTTCAGCAGTGGGCAAATGCGAAGAAAATTAGTTGCAATGAAAATACACATGAGTCTTCTGAAAAACTATTACCAACTCTGTTTTTTTAATTATGTTATAATAATTATATTAGACATATTGAAAGTGTTAGGGATATATAAATCTATCTCCATATCTTTCTCTCTTTCTCTCTGAGAGGGACTATGTCCCAGCAGTGGGAATGTAATAAGCTGATGATGGTACCAAAAGTACCTATGTGAATGAGCAAACTCACATATATGTTAAAAGTACTTGTACAGATAGGCCCCGCGGTTTCACCCGCTAGGATGATGATGATGATGATGGCGATGATGATAATGATGATGATGGTACCAAAAGTATGTGAATTAGCAAATTGACATGTATGTTAATAGTACTTATACTAGATGAGCCCCGCTGTTTCACCCGGTAGGATGATGACGATTATAATGATGATTATGTTGGTACCAAAACGATGTGAATAAAAAAATTCACATACATTATGTATGTTAATAGTACTTGTACTAGATGAGTCCCGCGGTTTCACCCGCTAGGGTGATGACGATGATGATGATGATGATTTTGGAACCAAAAGGATGTGAATAAATAAATTCACATGTATGTTAATGGTACTTGTACCAGATTCGCCCCGCGGTTTCACCCGCTAAGATGATGATGATGATAATGATGATGATGATTAAAAGTATCCTTTATGTTATTACAAGACATAAGGTATCTACATACCAAATTTCATCAAAATTTATTGAGATATTTCCCCGTGAAGATATACACTGATACACACACACACACACAAACTTTCGCATTTACAATATTAGTAGGATAATAAATAAAATAATAAGTGAAAATAATCAACTCCTCACTCACAATAATTACTCGCATTCCCTGGTGCATTATCTTTTATACAACCATGATGACTGGGTGCTCGTAGCATTAAATCATCCATTGACACTTTTTTTTTCAGAAACATTAAATAAATAAATATTATAAGATACTTATAAATCGGCGTTTCAAAGTTGACTTCACCAGCAGACCTGGGATCAGCGAGTGTTACCAACTATCAAAAACTTGTTCAATATCACAGGATATTGGAAAAATATGCTTCTTAACGGATCAAGTGTGGGCACTAATATTCCTGGGATGCAATATCGGGGGCTCATTGCCATAAAATCGCTCTAGGCGAATCTTGATCGTAGAAAAAAATATACAGTATCACGCCTTGTTCTACCGTTGGTATAAGTCTCTTTTTGAAAGGAATTGAAGTTGTCCAGTAAAATACATCATAATAAACTTCTTTCTTCTTTTCTTCTTCTATAGTATCAATAGAAGAAGAAAAGAAGAACGAAGAAGTAAGTTTATTTGCAACATTTAGTAGGTATAACTCAAATCATAACAAAAATAAATGATAAGCAAAAAGGTCCCAACTCAGCATAATGCTGGTTATAAAACTACATACTTATCTAGTACTTACCGTAAGTACCGTAGTATTACCGTAAAGCATTCAATGGTGTGGAGCAGGGTATTTTTTTATTGTTTGTTTGGTTGGGTATGAGTTAGTGCTGGCCTTTGGTGTCAGAGTTTATCAGACCACCCAATGGCCTCTGACATGGCTTGCTAAATGCGTCTATTTTTGAAAATATTGCAAACATAACAAAAAAATACGGTTTTTGTTTCATTTACCTTCCTCAAATACAGATTTTGTGTATGGCATCACGTTTTCATCACCTTATATTTAAAAAATAGCCCAAAACTAAAAAAATGACGTGATTCTACAGGTTCAATAACAGCCGGGACCGGCAGTTTAAAGTGCCCTCCGAAGCACGGAGCGATGGAAAACTGCTTATAAATTAGAAATTTCGGAGCCTAGGACGTATCGGTTGAATTCTAGGTTGCACTTGTTTTTTATGAAGACCAAGATCTGTAACCATGTAATTTCGGCCTTCGGAATTTCAGTCTTACATTTCTAGATTATCTACAAAACTCCAGTTCAACAATGATAAAACCATTAACTTATTTTTTTTCAGAATGATTGCCCAGTTTAAATCGTCTCTAACAATGTGTAATGTTGTGCGTTCACTTTACCCGCTCTGACACTGTGTGAACCCAAACCTTGGTGTGCGTTGGTATATCCACTAATTTGCTTGGAGTTTGTACTCTGTTTTTGTACTATGTCTAGGTTGTGATATTACCCTCATAGAATATAGGGTGCCAGGTATTTGGCAATTTCGACAGTGTTAACGATATTTGTCGAGTTGACCTGGTGACCTGTCAGTGATTAGTTGCGAAAATCGATCTTTTTTTATATATTTCATGGCCCGATACCAGTTTGATCCATATAATAACGTAGAAGTCAAAGTATTATGGAATTATAAGTACTTGTTTGTAACTATCAACAGTATTCACACAATAAATACGCCTCGCAGCTGCACCCGTTTGGTCAATTATCTATACTTATAATAAAACTGTAACGGGTCCAATTCTGTACATTGAAGATATTTTGAAAAAATTGTTTGCACCGTACTCTAGATTCGATACTGAAGCCGAAACTGTATTTTTTTTCTTTTTTGTCTGTCTGTCTGTCTGTATCTTGGCTAGGCATCACGCCGAAACTACTGAATGAATTTAAATGAAACTTGGTATGATTTGAGTTAATACTACAAGGTAGGACATAGGCTACTTTTCATCCCGAAAAATGAAAGGGTTCCCGCAGGATAGAGGTTGAAAGGTATTTCAAAAAACACTTACCACAAATAAACTACGGGACGGATTTTGATGCAACTTGGCACAGTCATAGTTTATATAATGGGTTAAAATTGAGAATACTTTTTACCCCAAAAAAATAAAGTGTTCCTGCGTTATAATGTCCCAAATTCTGTAAATTAAAGATATTTTGTAATTTTTTTTAGAGGCCATTCTATATTCAATACTAAAGCCAACACTGTATTTTTTTAATTTTTGTGTGTCTGTTTGTCTGTCCGTCTGTCTGTCTGTACCTTGGCAGTGCACCACGCCGAAAATAATCAATGAATTCGAATGTAATTTGGTATGATTTGAGTTCATGTGCTATCAATCAACCAAGCTTTGTCATGATGCTTGGTGCACCTTTGCATAGTTATAATAGTCAGCTTATATGATAATCCCACGAAAATGTTTCATGAGGAGGGGTAAAGCGCGCTAGGCGTTTGCGCTAGAACACAGTTGGGTACATAGTTGACTGTTGAAAGATTGTGATTGTACTACATAATTAAGGATTCCCAATATGCGCTTGGAATATTGTCTTGCGTTTTTGTCTTATTTTTGTACATAGTGACGTCATATTTACGTTTGTAGCTATTGTCGTTTTGGCGCGATAACTCTCAAATTAACAAAATTAAAAACGATTTTGTTTTTTTAAATCTTATATTTAACATGTAATGTTTGTATGTATGTCTACATGTATGTCTGTATATATGTCTGTATGTATGTTTGTTTAGGTCAGATCTTGCAAGCTGAATTAGAACCACTTCCTCTTATCCTACGGAGCTAATTTTTTGCATGTTGGTTCAGTTTCAATGACAATGCATTTTTATGGTAAGCATGACCTGAATCGATATCCAGGAACAGCTCTAGATGAAGGAACTCTTCAACGGTCAACACAAAATTTGTACGTATTATACTGTGCTAGCCGGTTTGAAGTTTTAACATGAATTGGTTGCTGCACTCCGTGAGAAAAAAGAAATTCAAGGTTGAGCGGAGACTTGAGATCCCCAAATGCAAGGTAGTAGTTTCTTCGATAGGTCTGTAATCCAATTTCGGCGCTAGTGTCCATAAATAATGACAAATTATATTTCTGATCAGCACTCAGTCTATTTATTCTGTGACTCAGTTCAACCACTCGCGGCCGCGGCATGTTAGTGTTTATATTTATTTATTACTAATTTGCGGTTGAAGTGTTTGACGCGTAACGTCGATCTCTCTTGCTGATTTTGGAGTGAGTGTGAGCGGGATGAATGGAAATAAATGATTGAATGTATTCATGTAACAGATTAGGTACTTAATACAAATAACTATAGATAATTAATTATTCATTGAGCGGCGCGTGAATTATATCCACCCTTTCATTTGATACATTATACAGTTTTTTTTCTTTTTTTTACCTATAGTGACCTTTATATTCAAAATTAATTAATTTACATTACGCGTCCGAATTTGAGTTACAAAAAACATATTTGCACCAAATTAACTAAATCGGTCAGTAAATTTGGAGCAAATTGTCTGTGACAGGCAGACAGACATACACACGAGTGATCCTGCAATGGTTCCTTGTTTTCATTTGGACGTATGGATCTCTCAAAATAACCGCTAAACTCTATGTATAAATTGTTCCAATATAAAAAATGCGAACCTAATACTGATCGAGTTAGGATGCAATTAAACTGAAAGCTTCCAGAAAAATCAACGCGAAAATTTGTACGACAAATTAAATTTCTTGTTGACTGCGGCGCGCTCGTTCGTTAGATTGAAACGAATTTTCAATCAAGCGGCAAAATATTCGCCGATAATTCTAAACGCAAAGAGGAGCTCGTTTATTCTTCACCGCAGCACCTTTAATCTGGGATTTATTTTATTTCATATTTAGTTTTCTGAGGTTATGTGCTTTTACCGACTGAGAAACTTTTTGCGTTTTTCGTAATATTTAATGTAGGTATAATACATACACGGTACATTCTTTATCGAAGCCTATATGTATTTTTTATTTCAATAAGAAAATGCGTTACGATTACAAATAGTATTGATATTTTTAGCTGATTGAGGAGGGTTATGTGTTTGGGTTGTATGTATGTATGTGTTTGTTTGTTTGTTTGTACGTTTCTTAGGCGCGTCCTACAGCGTAAACCGCTTTATGGATTTTGGTAAATGAGGTACTATCATTGGATTCGTCTTGATTACGAGAGTGCTATAGGGTATATGAAGTGTCAAGCAAACTAATACGGCGGCTTACAGATGCCATAATGTAATACCGGTGGCACAACATAGGATCAAAACCAAAAAAACGCACCCTTACAAACATACAAACTTTCACCTTTATAATATTAGTGTCATTATTGTTGCAGGGGCGGTCGCTTTCCATAAAGTGAGATCATGGTCAAACGATTGCCAAGTCCGTAATCCACACCAATATATAAAAGTGAAACGTCGTCTGTTTGTTTGTTGGCTGGACGGATTTTAATGAAATTTGGAATGGAGATGGCTTATAGATACTTTTCATCCCGGAAAATTGTAAGTTTCCACGGAAAACTGGAAAATGTTGATTACTCGCTGTAAATAACGGTTGCAATGGAAACGAAATAACAAGTTTGTCAAAAAACTTCAAGAGCATTGGTGCTATATCTACTTTTGCAATGATTTTAATACCCTAGAAGAACACAGGATGTTTTTTTTTCGCGATAAACAGTAGTCCGTCCGCGCGGACGAACTCGCGGGCGGGAAATCTGGTGAAAAATAAAAACAAAAATTCGTATTCAATAACATTGTACGCAATCGGGTTTTTTGTATTTTATCATAATTTAACTTGTTCATTTATATATTTAGTAAAAAATTAATACACGTCAAAGTACTCTCATGCATTTTCATCTTCAAGGAATCAACCATCTCCGGTTGTCTATCTATACTTATAATAAATCAATAAGTACGAAAAAGTCTGTATAAAGAAGATAATAAAAAATAATGGTCTAGTCAGAACAAAAACATAACATTTTTTTAAGTCGCGTCTGTCCGTTTGTCTGTTTGTTTGTTTATTTGTTCGCAAATCATGTAATAACTACTGAACCGATCGTGATGAAATTTTCACTGTTGGATAGCTTAGGGTTTCAATTAAAAACTGGGGTACTTGGTATCTCAATCCGATGAGTAGAAGCTGAGCAATAGATAAAAAACTTTTTGATGGCTGAATGAATTTTGATTTTGACAAATGTTGGAATATTGGTATTTTAGGTCTTGGAATAGCACATGGAGTACTTTTAACCTAGAGAAATGACCACACGTGTGAAGTCGCGGGCACAGCTAGTTTACTACATAAAAATATACATCTGAATGCTGGTGTCTCTGTGTGTCGATCAATTTGTCTTTAGGTATACAGTGTCTTAGGCTATTTTTTACCCGACTACGGTAAGGCAAAGGAAGGGTCATTTGTTCAAACCAAAAACTTGGTCCGATTTTGACAAGCGAGGTATCAGTCGGTTCGTCTTCATTGACCTTTTGTCTTGTTATTGATCATGCCGGTTTCCACCCACACAATTTTTTCCTTCACCATTTTAGCGATGGATCCCAAATTGTTTATACCTTATCATTATACAGTTACTCTATGACCATACCACAGAATATGTATACTTAGGACTAAGGTTGTCTGGTCTTATCGCTTTTAGCGATAAGACCGCCACTGTGCCTGTTTTTTTAAATAAATTCATGTATTTTTTCCCTTAATTCTGGTGCAATAAAGTGTTTATTATTCTTATTAACGTAACCGTACCTTTTTTTTAGCTTTCACCCTCGACTTCGTCCGCCTGGACTATAGTTTATCGCGAAAAAAGCCTTCTATGTTCTTCTAGGATGTTAAAAACCAATGCAAAAGTACAGCACCAACGCTCTTGATGCCTTTCGACAGACTTGTTATTACTTCGTTTCCAAAGCAAACGTTCCTTACAGCGAGTAATCGTCATTTTCCAGTTTTCCCGTTAAAACTTACCATTTTCCGGGATAAAAACTATCCTATGTTGGTTTTATAACGTGGCCCCCAACTTACTAATAGCTAAATCTAAACCCTGAAAGAGACACAGACATACACACATACGGTTATAAAAATCACCAAGCCCAAGTAAAAATAGACAGTTTTGATATATCTGTCGCAGGCACGTAGCATAATCCACCATTAACTGCCTAGCCTGTTTACTTAACGGCGCCAATCAATTAACTGGCCATTCAATCAAACAGCTAGGCAAATGACTTAGATCGATAATGTTTAACTACTTGCCTAGCCTAGTCATTTAAATTTAGTTCCGATTTAGTGACAGCTAGTGAAGGACTCGACAATTTAAAATTTTAAAGTAAATTTTGATTTAAATTTGTTGTATATGACGGACAGCGTCAAGGAAGTTTTGTTTTGTTTTTCGTAATTAGGTATGGTTTGTTCTTTGAATTTAATTAAATTTATATATAATCGTCTATTTGCAAACTACTATGTTTGATAGAATTGCGCCTTAAAAACTAGGTAAGTATGTTTGTTAGGTTGAACAAGAAAAAGTGTTTATAAACATTTCTATGTTTGCAAATTACTATGTTTGATATATATGCGTCTTTTTCTGTCACATAGTTACCCTATTGTATGAATTGCCTAAGCAATCAGCCAACTAGTTCATTTAATGTTGTACGGCTGAATAATATTTAGGCAGTTAGTTGAACGGTGCCGTCCAATTAAAAGGGTAGGCTTTTAATTGGATGGCGGATTAGCTACCTTCCTGCTACATATATATTCAAAATCGTACATTGTGTCCAGCAAGTGTGTACCGAACGATGGCGACATTTCCAGGTAAATGTCGAGCCCGTGTAAGGATAATGTCACTCGAGTCCGCCCACACCGAACACAATGTTTATTATAATCTCTGGACTGGGTCTGGGTATTCTATTTGGAATACATTTTAAATATTAGAGATAGTGCAGATGCGGACGTTATTAAAATGTTATATTTCTCACTTTGCCAATCCATACTAACCTATTGCATCACGTCTTGGGGTGGTACAAATAAAACATTTGTACTCCCGCTCGAAAGAGCCCAAAGGGGGTTACTCAAATGTAGCACCAACCGACCTTACCGATATCCAACAGTGGACTTGTATAGATAGTGCAAGGTTTAGACAGCTGTATATTCATCATCTGGTTCTACACTAACATTCACTCGCAAAATATGTACCAAATATACAGCTTAAACGTACTTCACACAACGTGTGTGACGTACCTCGAGCCAATACAGCATTTGCAAAGAGATTTCCCTGCTTTCGGGGACCCTATATATAATGTAATAAACAAGGACATCAAATTTTTTTCCCTAACAATGTCAATGTAAAAAAAACAGTATTTGAAAAATTAATTAAGTTAAATTATTATGATACGGATATGTTATTAACAACATTACAATAAAATAAACAAACACACACACACACACACACACACACACATACACAAAATGTGAATATACTCAATAGTAAAAATTATTACCTCAATAGTAAAAATTAGTACCTATTATGTAACTTGTTCCTTGCATAAGGCATGTTGTTATTCGACGGAAGAGTCCTGGCTCCTATAGTACGGGTTTCGTGCCTAGTGTGCGAACCAGGTGCTCCGCTAATATGTATGTTCCTCTAAGCCTTTTTCAAATAAATATTTTTTTCTTTCTTTCTTTCTTTCTTTCTAATCTACACTTATATTATAAAGAGGAAAGATTTGATTGTTTGTTTGTTTGTAATGGATAAACTCAAAAAATACAGACCCGATTTTAAAAATAGCAAAAATAATTACACTAACATTATAAAGGCGAAAGTTTGTATATATGTAAGGGTATGTGTATGTTGTTACTTTTCCTCGCTTAAACTACTGAACGGATTTGAATGAAGTTTGATATGGAGGTAGCTTATACCCTGGATTAACACAAAGGCTACTATTTATCCCGAGAAAACGCGCAAGGACAGGGGTGAAACCGCGGGGTGCAACTAGTGTTTTTATATACATACTTTATTTTTACTTACATATTTTACTTTACTTTAATAGTTGCAATTGCAACATTAGTCTTTAGTATTTACATTAACTTGAATAATCCAAAACTGAAAATTTGTAAGAAGCTTAAAAGAGAATTTCTCCTGTCTAATTATAAGAATTATATATATTTGAAAAGGTCTTTCAAAGACTTTTATTTTGATACCAAACTCGATAGGTTTTGTTTAAAAAAAAACGTGGGAAATACAATATAGCAGCTGTAAGCCGCCATATCAGTTTTTTTGACACTTCGTATCCATACCAATATATAAAAGTGAAACGTGAATTAGTTATTATATTTATTTATTAATAAAACATTGGATACTTTTTGTCCCGAAAAATTGTAAGTTTCTACGGGGAAATTGGAAAATGTTGATTACTCACTATATGGAACGGTTGCCATCACAGACGGGTATGTGGTTGCCATGGAAACGAAACAACAAGTCAGTCAAAAAAAAATGATGCTTTTTTCGCGATAAACAGTAGTATTTTGTGATTTTTCAAAATTGTACAATAATTTAGGATACGGAGAGTTGCCAAAATATCGTTCTTCAACAGATTTCAAAATTGCAAGATAGGCAAGCACCTACGAGTATACGTAAGTCATCGACTTACCCTAAGCCTTCAACGTGATCTACGCAAGCTTACCGAATCAGAGAGGCCAATAGTAGGTATACCTAGGTTTGTATACTCACCAAACGTGCTTGAACTGCTCGAGCCACTCGGCTTGGATATTATACACAGTTGGCGAGCTCTACTAACAAACCAACTTGATGCCTACTTGTGCTGAGTGCGTTGAGATTAAGGTACTGAGTATCCATTGTGGACTGGATAGGATTGTTGTCAACTAAAAGGGGCGACATGAAGGCACGGTTGTCTGGAAGAGATCATTTTAAGAGATAAGACGTTACCCCCAATTGTAACACGTTTTTCTTAGACTAAGTTTATTAATTGTTAGGTATGTTTCTATATTGTGGTGTTTCAATAAAGTTCTGTCTATATCATTTCATAAAATGGTTAGCCACATCTTTTTTTATTTTATTTCATGTGTTATCGGTGACATCATGAAATAGTTTGGCCAGATGAATGAATGATTAGCGTTTGACGATATGAACAGTTAAACGCATGGCTACTTCATAATACGGTCAAACATTAGTGATCATATTGTTAAATAGTTTCACCGCTAGAGGCGCTAGGCGGAAGCCTGACTTGGCTGTGATAAGTTAGAAGGAAAACGAAACACGATGACGCTTTCGTCTTCATGTTTTTTTAGCCTTTAATACCTATGTGTTTGAACACCTTAAATTAATGATAACCCTAAATTAATGATATATAATGATATGGCCAAACGGGGATTGAAATATCATTAAACGTTGATGTTTCAACAATATAATCAGTTTTAGGTGGTCATTTCATGAAATAGAACCATTTCATGAAATTATCGACCAAATGAAATGATCAATTCTACGATATAACCTCAACATATCGAAATGAAAGATCCCCAACCTCTAAGTAATGAAGCTGAGTCAGCACTAGGATAACATCAAACAATACTCTAGTGAACAAACACCATGTGGTATCAAAGTAGTCATCTATTGCACTTCTTACGAATCTTGGTAAAGATAGTCAAGTATCACAGAACAGAAAAACTGTTAATTGAATTCACAAAATCTCATTATCATCATCAGCCCCGGTTTGTTCACTACTGGACATAGGCCTTTACCAATAAACACCACTTAGTCCAATCTTGAGCCCTTGTCATCTAGTTTCTCCTGGCCATCTTCCGCAGGTAGTCGTTCCACCTGGCCAGCAACTATGTTTGTCGTGATCTTCAGTCCAGGATGCATCAACCCCATTCTTCCAAGTCCTAACTAAACAAAATCATACAAATCGGGTTCATTTCGTCTTTTTTGAGTAACATAAATAAAGAGCAATCCATTATAGTCTACAGACATAAAATAGATAGGTACTGAATATTTCATTCACCAGCGACAATGCCAGAGAGAGATATTCATTGCGTCCATATTTTGTCGACATCAAAAGCAAGACGAAGCAAGTTCAAGTCGTTCAAGAGAATTAATTCATGGATTAAGCTGGCGCAATAAAAGGGATTCTCTGAAAAGAGACTCGACGATATCTTTCAATGGACAGCGTTGATGCTTACTGCTAATTTGAAGCGTCAAACTTTCCATTGATTTAGTTACCCGACAGTGCATTACTAATCTGATTATAGAGTTAAGTAAGCTACCTATAATGTGACTGCTTGAACGTGATTAGTGCCATCCTGCAGTTTGTCCTAATTTGTCAGATTAAAGACTTTCTTTGAACCATGATAAAAACTCAAAGAGAATATCGTAGCAGGGGAATATTTCTATTATTATTTAGCTATATATCTCACTGCATAGCCAGGGCAAATCACTTTCTTGGCTTCTTTTTTTTATGTATTTGAAGTAATTTCACGCATTTTGGCTATGGAAGAAAATAATATTACAAGGAACCTAAAACATTCTTCGCGTCTGTATTAAAGTTAAATTCACAAATTCAAAATATAAAAATAGTATTATTAATTATATTTTTTGAAATTTAGTTATTGTTTAAGAAACTGTAAGTAATTCGTGTTAACTATATTATTCAGTCTTTCATCCAACTTCTTCACAACAAACGATTAAAACCCTTAACTCAGAATACGCTACCGGTTGCGAGGACCCCCTGCTATAGGAAGCGATGGGGGAGCGAAACGGTTCATTTCCTTTGTTTTATGTGACAACCAGGGGAAGGATGACTGGTGAATATAGTAAATTTTTACCAACCGTAATAAAAATGCAAGAGAATTTATATAACAGATCGAAAAGTTCTAACGATCTATGGGATTGTTGGCGCTGCGCTGCCAACGCAGTATCGGTTTAATGATGAAGTTTATATTAATTGCGAATGCAACTCGGTCCAAAAGTGTCTCGTGTATTGTTTTTTATTTTGAATTTATCTACTTGACTATTATTTTATCTTATGTGTGTGTTAAGAGCAAATAGGTAATCAGAAATCTTTCATAGAAATAACTAAAATTTCTGTTGGAATTTTATCACGTTGTGCGTTAAAATTGATGTTGCTTTGTTTAAGACGTAGTTTTGTGAAGTTACTGTTCAATTTTAATAAACATTTCATTACTGGTGAACAAATTAGGTGACCTCTTACTACATGTTAGAGCGATGGTAGCCTAGCGGTATACTAGTGCGACTTAAAATCCACAATACCGGGATCGGCACACCGCACATAGTTATGGTGTGGTTTTCCAACGCTGTCCGTGCTTCAGAGGGTCCTGGCTGTTATTTTTAAACAGCAGTCGTTAAGCCATGTTAGAGGCCAGTACTACATACAAGGAAGAAACCAATTGTATGTACAAAAAATTGTGTGTTTAATTTAGCTGATACAAGTCATTATATGTATTAGCCAGAGCAAATGGCTAAGAAACCAGCAAAAACATCCGCCTTCTTCGTACGACCAACTAGTATTAGATGGAAATTTAATTAATTCATAACAGAATTACTGGTGACGAGGGTCAGAAGTGGTAGTCGACGCATTCACGCTAAAAAACCTTTTACGCGCACGATACCGTTAGGTGTTAGGTACCTGACAAGGGATGATGTAATTTTCTTACTCAGAAGGTACAAATTCGGTAGGAGATAAAAATGGTGGTAAGTCTTTCCAGGAACAAAGCAGCACTGCAACCCAGAATAGTACACTTCACCAATATTTTTGGGCTATCAAAAGCAGAGTTGTATTTTGGATCCAATGTTAGAGTCAGTCTACATTCACGAGTACCCTCTTGAAGCCCACGTTATCAAATATTTTTACTTTGACTCAAACAAACTCATATACCTTCATCAGCAAACTCGAGAAGCAATTTGTGATTTTCAGTATATTGTAATGAATAAGTACAAAAATAACTACAATGTCATGAAGGTTTACAAAAGACGGAGACCACATCGCCAAACGAACTAGTGAAGCATAGCAAATGGCGGTTGCGTTTGTGTGCATGAGTGGACTGTTTGTGTTTTTTTGTGGTTGTGACACACTTTCATCACAAAACACTGATTTTGATTTTCGTGAGAATTAACACGACTGACAAGGTCCGAGATCTTGTCACTTTGTGGCGGCCGATCGGCATTACATGGTGTACTCGTGTTTGTGAAGCCTGTGCGTACGAGCGGATCGGCATATCTTGGGTGCATCACTTTCGATTTAGCAGTGTGGTCTCCGTCTTTTTTTAAACCTTCTTGTATACTAATTAGTGAAATCAAATCAAATTATTTATTGTCACAGAATATGTAGGATAATAAAGTTTCTCGGGACAATAAAGGCCAGTACATTATATATACCCTCTATAAGAATATGCTACATTATTATAATATCTAGCGTGCACAAATAATTTTATATCATAATGATTATATACAAAAAATGACAGAAAGTGTAGAATAGAATTTAACCAAAATATACATCAGTGTCGAGCTTATTAGTTGGTAAACCTTACAGAATTATTTCTATAGGTACCTTTTACAAGAACATTTTGCTAAAAATTATACCAGCAATGACTTTAATTTTAGGCTGCCCTTATTTATTCATAAAAAAGTCAACTCATCAGCGTCCCAACAAAGGAAGTAGGTAAGTACAAATTTAGGCTTTGGAAAATGAGCTTATCTTAGACCCTTATAATCCCTGCCCGGAACTTTGATCCCTCCGAAATGGAGCCGAGCCACCAGAGATTGACGTTTTACAGTGTTATCTGTGCTGCCAGACTCTGGAACTAGCTCCCGAAATAATATGATCACGCGGAATGTATGAACAAACCCCTCCGGAGTGCTCAGTGCTTTTTGTCGCCGACACGATATCGGAAGGAAGTCAGATGATGCAAATAAGTGAAATGGTAGAACAATTTGAGCTACTGCACTGTAGAATCTAATGCCATACAAAAAACTTACACGTTATAGGAGAGCGCCCCAAATGATTCCATATATTACAGAAGAATGCGTTATACTTGAAATCACAAATATGACGTAACTTTTATATTGATGCATGAAAATGAATCGATGCATTTTGAAATAAAACTAATTTTTAGACATAAAGATAATTATAAAATTAAAACTAAAACTAAATTTGACAGCTCTAAAATTATTGCTGTCACTTTCAAACTTTTTGGGAACGAAAGGGACAGCAACAATTTTAGAGCTGACAAATTTAGTTTAAGTTTTAATTGGTGCACTCAGAATCGACACCATTAACTGCAAAAGTAATGAGGAATATAAATATTTCAAGAACTAGATTTCCCGCCCGCGACTTCTTACGTACAGGCTGGACCAGTTCCCACAAGCAGCAGCACCCATTCACGAGTATGATTTAAGTATTTGTAATATTAGTTATCAATACCAATGCATAAAAGTGAACCGTTGTCTGTTCGTTTGTTTGTTTGTTTGTTTGGGGAGCTTTCACGCGATAACGGCTGGACGGATTTTGATGAAATTTAGAATGGAGACAGCTTATTCCCTAAAATAAAACAAAGGATACTTTTTATCCCGGAAAATTGATATTTTCCGCGGGAAAACTGGAAAATGTTGATTACTCACTGTAAGGAACGGTTGCCATCACAGAATGGTCTGTGGTTGCCATCGAAACGAAGTAACAAGTCTGTCAAAAAACATCAAGAGCATTGGTGCTATACCTACTTTTGCATTTGTTTATAATATCCTAGAAGAAAATTCGTTTTTTTTTTCGCGATAAACAGCAGTCTGCGCTTACGAAGTCGCGGGCGGGAAAAGTAATTATAATATTTTAAGATTTCTTGCCAAAGTGCTATCTTATGTAAGTTTAAAATAAATTATTTTTTGATTGAACATTGCACTTCAGTTTAGTACCTCACCGTACACAAAATTAAAGATAAAAACACGGGTGTCTTTATCTTTGATTGCCCGATTTCCAATCGGCGAACTTACCTTACAATATGGCCATGTCGTGGCGATATTGTAGTATTGATCATTTCATGTAATGGTCCTATTTCATGAAACGGCCAGCTAAAACTGACCATGTCGTTGAAACATAATCCACGTTTGCCCATATAATTATATATCATTAATGTAGGATTTTCATGGTACCAAAGGTGTTGAAACAGATAGGATTTTAAAGCTAAAAAAAACACGAAGCGAAGGCGATAACAAGGCTCGCTATGCTTCCCGCCGTCGTCTCTTAACCTATCACGGCCAAGTCGGACTTCCGGGCGCCTCTAGCGGTGGATAATGTAACAATTTTACTTTATTATGATCACTAATGTTTGGCCATATCATGAAGTAGCCGTGCGTTTAGCTGTTCATATCGTCAAACGCTAATCATTCATTCATCTGGCCAAACCATTTCATGATTGTACCGATAATTTAATGAAATAAAAAATCTCTATTTTACGATATCGCCACGACAGCCCAGCCACACAATAATATGGCTTCACAATATCTTGTCGGATCATCCAAATAAGCCTTCGCTCTCAAATATAATGTCACCCCTGGTGATCTTTATAAAACGCGAAATCTCCTTTACCTCTTTGATCGTTGGCACCAAATATTCCGTCTCATGTATCCAACCTTTGTTACGTTATCCTCGGAATGGAATTGAGCTGTGTATCGTGATACGATTCGAGAAATCATACAACGTTATAGTACCTATACGGGATTTGTGGGTGTTATTGTATAAAGTCTGGGAATCAGATTATTTATAACAGAAAAGATTTATTTTTATTCAGTTTTGTTTACCAAAACATTTATAACCTTAAAATTATAATAATGCTTAGCTGCAGAAGTCTTATTACAGTGTCAAAGGACGTTCGCAAATGTATTACATGTTTATAATATAAAAGAGTTTTCAAATTCAAATTCCAATTTTTATTGCATTCCATAATGTACAAATAAGGTGGTAAACTAATAAAGTAACAGGTCAATATGGACCCTGTTGGGCACAGCAACCAGAAGAGAGCAGGAGTTATAAACCTACATTAGTTATACCTATAACAGTTCAATTAAAATTAAAATAAATTTAGATTCCTACTTTAGTTAAGTATATGTTTAATATTGTTTGTTATCTTTGAAGAAATCGTGCAAAGAATAATAACTTTTTTTAAGTAGAAAAAGTTTTAATTTAGCGACAAATACATTTTCTTTTTCAATTTCTTGTATGCTTGTTTTGTTTTATTAGCGCACAAATTATTATCGAATTTTTTTTAATAGCCGCGATGTGTCGATCATGTTGCAACGACTGCGGTCACGGAGAAGATATGGCATAAGCGTGCGGGTATCACCGTCGTTAATGGCGGGCATTGTTTTCAACTACCCGCATTTTGGTCTTATAAAGTAACTGATATTTTTATAATAATCTGCGAATAGACTTGTTTTTGCCTGAAAACCCAAGCTTTTTTTCATATTTTTTTGTGATTTGCCCACCATGACGACGCTCACTAAGGAGTCAGTGCATCGAATGCTAGTTGCACAGCCATGGAGCGTGCCATGTTAGGCATAAGCCTCAAAGACCGAGTCCGAAATACGGAAATCCGACGAAGGACAAAAGTTCCACACGTTGGAGACCTATTATAAGACTCAAGTGGCGTTAGGCAGGACACTTGGCAAGGTGTGGTGATGGCAGATGGAGTAGAGACCTCACGTAATGGTTGCTGAGAACAAACAAAAGAGGAGTTGGCGGACCATCTGCCAGATGGGTCAGCGACATCGAGGCGGTCAAAGTAAAGAACTGGATTTGGTTGGCACAGTCCAGAGACGAATGGCACAAGAGAGAGCTGGATAATACCAAGTAGTGGGTGGAAACAAACGATGATAATGATGATGAGGCTCGTTTTTGTTTTAAACATATGAGATCCTATTATTAGTTCACGAGTGTCATCTCCGATTGTCTACTTACCCAGAAATCCTAATTTTCAACGCTACAATCGTTCGAATATCGCCAAAAAATGCATGCAGATCCATAGCAGTAAGCTAATCATGAATTAAATATACCATCTTGGTTGGAAACAACAGTGTAAAAATCTGTTGATACTTCCAACAATCTGCCCGAAGAGTTTCGGTACAGGATATCAGTGAAATCCCTGGAGTATGAATGAAATGGGTTCAGTACCTCGTACAATACATGTAGGTAAACATTGTATAAACTGGGAACAAACATTACACACCTACATGTACATATTAGAGAGAAGCAGTGATATTACGAAGGAACCTACGATTATATCGATATTTTTGTTCAGATAATATGTATTTGAAATTAATTGATCCCGTCAGTTGTCAAATTTTTCACTTTGGATCAAAGATTTTGAATCTGTGCTTTGTATATTTGCCTAGTGTCAGTTGTTTCATTTGTTGTTTTGTATTTTTAGGGCTCCGTACCTCAAAAGGAATAAAGTAACCCTTATAGGATCACTTTGTTGTCCGTCTGTCTTTCTTTCTGACACTAACCTTTTTTCTCGGGAACGCGTATCAAGTTAAAATTAATATAAAATACTAAGGCCTGCAATCCCTTGGAGGTGTCAAAAAGTCAAACTTCTAAGTCAACCCAATCAAAACATACGTCCGTTTATGCCGTATGTATGTATATTTTGACACTCGCAATGGAGTCAAAACCTATAAGATAGGTACTTGCCGTAGACCTAAAAGCATGAAATTTGGCAAGAGGCAAGGTTTTATTAAGGTTTTGTACAAGTAAAAGTAAAAATACGAAATCCGTAAATTTGTCGTTGAAACTCAAAAACAAATACGTTACCCTCGTTGCGCTTGTCCTACTCGCACTTAATGTCCGTTTTTTTTAGTTCCATTATGTCGGAATGAAAAAAGGAACCCTAATAGGATCACTCGTGTACCTGTCGTTCTGTTTGTCTGTCTGTATGTATGTCTGTCTGTCCGTCTGTCACAGCCAATTTGCTCCGAATGTACTGGACCAATAGAAGTTTGGTACACATATGAATTTCTGTGACCCAAACACGGAAAATTAACGTATATAAATGTCCAACTTTTCCGTACACATCAAATGAAAGGGCGCGTGTTATTCCAAAACCAAAAGTAACAATATACCAGCTTTTATAAAAAATCGGCGAGGCGTTTATTATCAGGGAACATTCTGATACAGTGACTCAATTGTATAAAAAATCTTAACTGATCCATGTTTAATACCATCTCTAGCTTTCATCCCCTGTTACACCATATGTACCTAATACGTTCGTTTCGCATAAACAAAGATTTGCCAACGCGCTTATTTGCTAACCTCTCCGTGTAACAGACGGCTCGCAGCTCTGGCGTTATGTTAGCAAACAATGGAAGTGAACGAGGCTGAAAACATTGTCGCTTCCATGATTTGTTTCATGCCCCAATAGACTAACGCAATTTGAATCATCAGCCTGTTACCTTTTCACCGGTGAGTAGCAGGCTATATTTTCTTAATTTGCATAAATATACAATTCATTGGACCAAAGAATGTATTCGAATGAATTTACCGACATATACAAGACATAGGTTCAAAAACTAGAACCCGGCTACGGTCGGGTAAAAAATAGCCCATGATATTCTCGCGATGAAGACGAATCGTTTGATACCTCGCTTGTCAAAATTGGACAGAGTTTTTAGTTTGAAAACATAACCCTTACTTTTCGTAGCCGTAGGGTAAAAAATAGCCTATGCCACTCTATACATGAAGACGAATCGATTGATACCTCGTTTGTCAAAATCTGACCAAGTTTTTAGTATGAACACATAACTCTTACCTTGCCTTGCCGTAGTCGGGTAAAAAATAGCTGATGACTCAGGTGAGGTGTCAGTCGATTTATCTTCAGGTATAGAGATACCTGAAGATAAATCGACTGACACCTCACTTGTCAAAATCGAACCAATAAGGGCGAAGCTATGGTGGAACAACCACATATCCACATACATAGATACATACATACATATATAGACTGTTAAACTCATTACCCTTCCCCTGCTTTGCTGTAGTCATGTAAAAAACAACATAATCATTTTTTATGTAATTACTTAGGGACTAACCAGGAGGTTTCAAATAAAAACCTTTTCGAACTATAACGAATCATCTAAATAGGTTCAGAAATCTCGGAGATGTATGAGAAACTACAGTGATTGAGAACCTCCTCTATGCTAATTGATTCGTTTCCAGTAAAAAAAAAAAAGGTTGTCAAATGTTTACAGAAACAAATTAGAAATTACGTATAGGATAGGACGCTTTTTACGTGACTGCGTGGAAGATATTGTGTTTATCAGCTTATTATATGTATGTATGTCTGTTCCTTTGTGGCAATATATAGACCAAACGCGTGGACCGAATTTGATCAAATACGTCAATCTATTTGTCTTAATCTGGCTAGTGTCACTAAAGACATGACATAAATCAAAATTCAATATAGCGACAACCAGGAGCCATATTGTGAAAAAGAAAAAAACTTAATGTCGACGAACTATATTGTTATTGATTATGGGTATTAGAAAATCATCTTTAAGTTTCTGATATCATTTTTCATTTCGAATGATCTTTTAGAATCTACAACGATTTAAAGTTGGTTAGCAACTCTTGGTTGGTTTTGCCTCTTTTCAGTATTGTTCGCAGTCGGGGTTTTAGCACTTTCGATTATGTTATTAGTGTAACCAATAAAATTGGCATCGAACTATTTGTCTATCTATATAGTAAGTCATCTTCACCATTTTCTTTGATAATTCATTAAAGTTTCCGGAACCCACACATGTACAATCTCTAATCAAACGAATACCCCCGTAACTTCCCTTGCCTATTTCATCAAAATCTAATCCGACTAGATCTAAAGGATTAACTATGGTAATGAAACAATCCCTTCCCACAGAAACTAAACGCACAGGAAGATTACACATGGATTGGAGTCAGGATTAATTCTTCCTGCCCTGGGTTCTTGGAATTGGGATCCCGGAACTTCCCATGTGATTTCCCTCAAAAGGGCTTAGTTGAAGTAATAATAAGGTACCTTGGTCTAATCATTCGTTTTCCTGAATACCACGAATTTTACGAACCTGATAACTATATATCTTCTTCTCTTTTAGAAGAAATTAGTGTCATTACCATAGAAACTTTACTGTGAATACGGTCTGCAAAACTGACTGAACGACTCGAATTAGATTTTACAATAATTTTGATCGTGTTGAAGGTTGGTAACTTAATGTTTAGACGCGATTTCACTCGAAAATGTTTCGTGATAAGACCAACGTTAATCTTCTTCACGGGCTTCTGCTTTTTGCAGATCCCTTTGTAATAAGTCTTCTAAAGTTACTGAGTAGTAGACTCGCTCGAGTGACTTCTTGCTGCACTCGTGTTTAAGCTCTCGCTAAAGCTCGGGCTACAATTTAACACTCGTTGCAGCAATAAGTCACTTTTCGCTCGATGTAGTATTCTGCTTTTTGTTCCACTACAAAGTAATATCACAATTGTACACCTGATGACCTGAATGTAAGCAGTACAATTTTCAGTCACATTGACTTTTAAACTCGCGCCAATGAGCGGTTTTCCAAGTGTCATTTTAGCATTATTTATCTCTCGCTAGATGGCATTGGCGACAGTTTTGGTAACAGTACTGTAGTTTCGTATGACCAAGGAAGTTATATAAGTACATAGAAATTCCTTGGGTATTACCAAAGATTTTGAATTACGCTTACTGGCGGGTATGACATTCTGCTTTCCCTTGTTTAGGACAATTTGTGCGTCAGTTTTGTAACAAATTCATTACTTATAGTATTTATTGGTAGTATTTTCTATCTTATTGATATTCTATATTATAATTTACATCTAATGATGCAAAAAATAAGGTCCATTTTATTTAGATTTAATCTATCTGCTTTAGTAAAGGGGTAAATAAAATCTGAATATGTCAAAAACTGCCAATGTCATAATTAAAATAAACAAATAACAAATATCACTACACAAACAACTTGTCGTTCGTTTGATTCGCTCGTGGTTTGTGTATTTTTAAGGTAAAACGCTGTTATTACCTGTTTTCGATTACTAAGTTCAGTTGAGAAAATACCAAAAGTTAAGCGAGCGCCATCTCTTGACGATGAACGAACTAAATTGATAATGCCTAATGGAAAACCGCTCTTTCCGTCTCGCTCATATTTAAACAATAGTAATTAGTACATTATATTTTTAAATCTCTATTGAACGAATGCATTCATTCCATATGAAAATAATAAATAATTTTCTGTAGTCTCTTACACTGTAACTTTAAAAAATAAAATCAGAACTTAGACAAAACCAAAAATACACAAGCAAAATTATTATAAAAAAAATACAAAAACCAGACTGCGAACAAAATTATTGTATACGATATGTATGTAAAAGGGGGTGGTGTGTGTATTTGTGTGTGTGTGTGTGTGTGTGTGTGTGTGTGTGTATGTGTGTGTGTGTGTGTGTGTATGTTTGTTACTTCTTCACGCTTAAACGGCTGAACAGATTTGGATGAAATTTGGCATGGGAGTAGATTATAACCTGGATTAACACTTAGGCTACTATTTATCCCGGAAAACATATGGTTCCTGAGGGACGCGGGTGAAACCGCAGGGTGCAGCTAGTATTTATATTTAATGTTTATTTTTTACTTACATATTTTAGTTTACTTTAATAGTTGCAATCGTAACATGAGACTATCGTATTTACATAAACTTGAACAATCTAAAATTGAAAATATTGTTTATACTGTTTAGATAAAAGAATTATATATTATTGAAATGGTATTTTAAGGTGAACTCGCATTTACCGGTGGCAAACGCGCCGTACGTGCTGAAGGAATCGATGTTTCTTATCCTCGCCGAATCGTCAGAATCGAGCGCAATGGAAGAATCGTCCGGCAGACAGAAAGTTCTATATTGTAATTAATTCCAAAATAATTGATGCAATTTTTTTTAAAGGGATTTTTACCGTTTTTACTTCATTTGGAGAATCAAAGACCACGGTTGATATTTAGGGTATCTAATAAAATTAGGACCCCTAGTTTTATTAGATACATACTTACCCTAATAAAATTTGTGGTATGTCTGTTTACACCTGTTTGTCTGTCCTTCCGTCAGTCTGTTTATCCATTTGTATGTCCCTGGTGGTTTTCTAAGCAAGGACGCACGGGCTTGATTTGCCCAACAAGTAAAATCTAAATAAGTTATAATCAATTATCTTTTGTTTCTTTTTGTTTTTTATTAAACACTCGGTGTCATAAAGCACGCTCGCATCAGCAATCATCAAGCAAGACAAAGAAAGAGTTATCATATTACAACAGGACAAACAAACACTGACAAATGTTAGGTACCTTGCCTTTGTCTTTATTAGTTCGCGGGAAATCCCAAGTGTAGTAAATAGATAATAAGTAAATATGTTCAGAACAATTCACACCAATTACCTAGCCCCAAACTACGACATCCTGTACTATGGCACTAGATAACGGATAAACAAACATACATACAAATATTACATCCATGACTCGGAAACGAACAACTCTGCTCTTCACACAAATGATTGCACCTTGCGGGAATTGAATCCGCGACCGTTTCATTTCGTAGTGACTCACTAACCACTAGACCAACCGGTCGTCAAAATATAAAACTAAAGTAAGTTTGGTCCCTCTCGCGTGACTTTATTCTCTGTGGAAACCCAAAAAAGAATCAGTTACTTAGGTTGCGTTTCTTTCTGGGGCTTAGTGCTAGATGCTTTATGTTAGATCATAGTGCCAAAAATAGCATCGAAAGTGCTACGTTGGGATACTGAACGCAATGCGGGCATGCTTGCACTTCTTTCAATACGGACGCTTTGAGTCTGCTGAGTCAGACGAATCGGGCGCATCGGATGATTACGTCATCAGAATCCGTACGGAATTGGGTTCCCACCCGAACCAAAAAAAAAAAAATGATTGTTTTGGCTGTTCGGCGCGTTCGCCTCGGATAGGTGCTGGAGTTTCATAGCATTTCATATGCGCGTTCACCTTTAAAGACCTGTATTTAGATATTTTTTTGTTCCGTCATAAATACAATATGGCAGCTGTAAGCCGCTATATTGGTTTTCTTGACACTTCAAATAATTATCCTATAGCACTTTCGTGATGAAGACGAATCCAATGATACCTCATTTATCAAAGTTTAGGCTGTTAGACGTGCCTAAGAAACGTACAAACAAACAAACAAACATACATACAACCCAAAAACATAACCCTCCTCAGTCGGATAAAAAAAAACTGTGCAGTAATGGATTTCAATACTTACCGAACTGTTTTAAAAATATATAAAAACTGTGCAGTAATGGATTTCCATACTTACTCACCGCACTATTTTTATGATAAACAGTAATGATGTATTTTCTGGTTACATTTTAGGTGAACAATGGTAATATCACTGAGTAAAGGGAAGAAAAATAATTAGGTGCACTTTAAAGGGACGTAGAATTATTACATGTTTAATTTGTAGCACTTTATTTTGTCTTACGCTTACTTATATATAGTTACAGATTTCCCGCCGGCGACTTCGTCCACGCGGACTACAGTTTATTGAGAAAAAAAGCATCCTATGTTCTTCTAGGATATTAAAAACCAATGCAAAGGTTGGTATAGCACCACTCTTGTTTTTTTTTGACATACTTCTTATTTCGTTTCCATGACAACCGTTTCTTACAGCGAGTAATCATTTTTTTCTAGCCTTTCCAGTTTTTCCGTGGAAACTTACAATTTTCCGGGATAATAAGTATCCTATGTTTAATTCCAGGCTGTAAAGTATATCCATTCCAAGTTTCATGAAAATCCGTCCAGCTGTTATCGCCTGAAGGCTCCCCAAACAAACAAACAAACAAACAACGTTTCACTTGTATATATTGGTATGGATAGTAATGTTAAAAGTTGTTTGATATCTATATATCTATGTACTTATAATAAAATTGTAACAGGTCCAATTCTGGACATAGAAGATATTTAGTAAAAAAAATTGGAGGCTGTTTTATCTTCGGTCCTGAAGCCAATACAGATGGGTTTTTTTCTGTCTTTCTGTGTGTCCGTCTGTCTGTCTGTATCTTGGCAGCACATCATGCCAAAACTACTCAATAAACTCAAATGAAACTTGGTATGAGTTGAGATTATACTTTGAGGTAGGACATTGGATACTTGTCATCCCGAAAAATTTAAGTGTTTTCCGCATGATAGGGGTTGAAAGTTATTTGAAATAACACGTATCACGCTGTAACTACTAAACGGATTTTGTTGTAACTTGGCACAGTTATCTATCTAGTATCTATACTTATAATAAAGCAATAGGTATGAAATATATATGGTTATATATTGGTATGGATTTTTCCCAAAAAAATCCATTAGAAAAAATATTATATAAATTTACGCTAAGCAGGCGTTAACTGCTATAAAAAAGTCATAAAAATATAAATTCGTGTCTTCCTGTCTGTTTGTCTATATATTTTTGTGCATCACGTAAAAACTACTGGACCGATTGCTATGCGGTTTCAATATAAGATAGCTTAGGGTTTGACTTAAAAACTGGTGTAAATGGTATCTCAATTTAGCGATTAGAAGCCGAGCAATTGATAAAAATAGTATTGACGGCTGAAGAAATTTTTGATCAAATGTTGGTATATTGATATTTTAGGTCCTGGAATAACCACGCGTACGAAACCACGGGTACAGCAAGTTTTTAATAATAGTGCGTAATTGTAAAATCATGTATAGTGTACAAACATTCTAATATTTTAAATCTAAATAGAACTGTAACTAATAATGTAATCACAAAAACTTTTTTGTAGATTCCTTGACGTGTTTAATATGTAAAACATATATATATGAATATTTAAAAAAAACAAGCCAGGTGCAAGTCGGACTCACACACCGAGGGTTCCGTGGAAACTTGTATGTATGTAAATAGTTCGTCCATCACGGGAGTGAGTCTCGAAGATATTTTTTTTTATTTTTTAGTGATGTAACTACAAAAATACAGCGTTTAGATTTTTCCCTTTACTTGTGCTTTAAGAATTTGTTTCTTGGCAAATTCATGATTCTAGGTCAACGGGAAGTACCCTATAGTCTAAAAGAACCTAGCGAGTGTCAAAATATGCGGCATAAACGGCCATACCTTTTGATTGCGTTGGCTTAGTAGCTCCAAGAGATTGCAGACTTGAGTATTTGATATTAATTTCAACTTTATATCTCCACGCGTTCCTGAGAAAAAGGGTATTGATAGAAACATGGACAACGAGTGACCTAAGTTTACTTGTTTCCTTTTACGGTACGAAACCCTAAAGTAATGTCTATTGAATGTTGTAACTGTTATTAAATCTAATATCAGCATTTTATTTATTATATCCCACTATTCGAGCCACTAGTAGATATCTAAAGTCACTACGACTGCCCTCCCTTAGAGCCGGGACAAAGAGCCGGGATTACCGCTCACTGTGGTGCTGAGGTACCCTACGTCAGTCGTAGATACATCCACACAGTACTACTGACGCGTTAGCCTGATTAATCAGTAGCACAATTAAACTAAAATACATGGACGCTCAAATCTGTGAGATCCATACAAACATAATTAATTAAAACACGAGCCACCCTGGAGTGCCCCAAAACCCCATTTATGGTTCTAGAGTTAAGAAGTATTTGTTATATTTGAGTTGTAAATAAACCAGGATCTACGGATGTAAAGTGATTAAATTTGACACCTCATTAATTGATTTACTCGAAACAAATTTCACTGCTCTTATCTAGTTTCGCAGTAAGTCCTCGAACTACTTAATAGGTAGGTACTAAGTTACTTTTAACCCAGAGGAATGACGAAGAGAACAAAGTCGCGCGCACAGCTAGTACATAAAAACTACTATTATTATTTAAACGTAAATACTTCTGCGCCGATTGAATTGCGGTTTGCTTAGGGTTTGACTTAAAATCTGGTATACTTCATATCTCATTCCGATGACTAAAACCCGAGCATCGTTAAAAATCTTTTTGACGGCTGTTGGAATTTTGATGGAATATGGTTTATTGGTCCTGGAATAGCACATCGAGTAGGTACAATGACTAAACAATGCAAACCCCTGGCACAGCTAGTATTAAATATACTTACTTATATTTTTTGATCATTGAAACCCTGATCATTTGGGAAGTCATCAAAAAATGTCTTATTTCAAAACAGTTAAGAAATTGTACTTCAACAAATCTCCATTACACCTTAAAGCTGAAATATTTCACTCTACTATACATAATCTATTTATAAGACCTAACAATAAACTCTTTCTATTTGGCTGCCATTCCATTAAAATTTTAACTCAAGATAATTCACTCCAAACTCCAAACACTCCGCATTCGTAGTAAATTTAGATATTCTTCCTGTTTCGTCCCCCTTTTGGAAGTAAAGGAGCTTAGTCGGAATCTAGCGAGGCTTTAAATATGATCATTGCCATGAAGGGTCCCGTATACATAATGAGATAACCCGATCAAGTGATCCTCGTGTAAGGATTTGGCATCGATTTAAGTTAGAGTGATCTTAAGGATTTGTGGTGATTATTTAAATGTAACCAATTAAGAAACGGTCAGTGCAACCGCAAAATAAAGGTGCTGCATATGCACACCCACTAGTTTCATAGGGTACTATCCCACTTTTTTGTGTGAGAGGTTGGGTGGCGTATTTTGAGAAGCATATGCTTCTCCAAATGCGCCACCCAATGCTACCACTAGTGGGTGTTTAACAAAAATTTTTTTTTTGAGAAGCATATGCTTCTCCAAATGCGCCACCCAATGCTGCCACTAGTGGGTGCTTAACAACTTTTAATTTTTTGAAAATGTGAAAATAGGAGAAACCAGACAATTAAAATTACTATTTCAAAACTGGTTTTGATAAAGATTATATTTAACATATATTTAACACTAGCTGTACCCGTGGTTTCGTACGCGGGGCTTTTTTCTCTTGGTTAAAATAACTCTATTCCAAGACCTAAAATACCAATATACCAACATTTAAACAAAATTCAGCTTTTTTATCGATTGCTCGTAGATCAAATCTGGTTTTGATAAAGATTTTAGCAATGAAAACCAATAGTTTGAACATTTATTTAACATGAACATTGAACAGTTTCACCCATCGTAAATATCTATGGCTTATGTGAGAAGACATTGTTCTAATAACCCCGCGCCTAACGACATAAGAGACGATTTTAGTGCATGCTACATTAGAAAAGGGTCTGCAAATAGACGTAAGAAATCCCTGAGATTATAGTAAGCACATAAAATTGCCGAAAATACACCGTGAATTTTGACAACCAGGAAAAATAGATTTCGGGTAATATTTAATACTTAAAAAATGGTATCTACACCGCACCGAGCTAAAACTGTTTACAAATAAAAGCTATTTTCAGTTTTTTTTAAGTTAAAAGCTTTTATAACTTGCTATGTATGTATGTTTGTATAGGTCAAATCTTGCAAGCTGAATTAGAACCACTTCCTCTTATTATACGGAGTTGAATTTTTCATGTTGGTTCAGTTCCGATGAAGCATTTATATGGTAAGCATCACATGAATCGGCATTTAGGATAAGCTCCAGATCAAGGAACTCTTCAACGGTTAATACACATTTTATTATGATAGCTGGTTTTAAATTTTACTATGACATGGTCTCCAGATAAAGGAACGACAGTCCACTCCAGACACAAAATGTTGTGTACCCATTTTATTATGATAGTTGGATTTAAGTTTTACCATGACATGGTTGCTGCAGTAATGATTGGGTCCTGACGAGGGAACTCCTCAACGGTTAACAGTACAGACACGAAATGTTGAATTCGCATTTTACTGTGACAGAACGTTCTAAGTTTCACCATGACATGGCTACTGCTTATACCTAAGCTTCTTATTTTTTAGATGTTTTTTTAATTAACTTATTTATTGGTATGGTGGATCACTGCAATAACGGGCACTACCTTTAATACCATTGCATCGCCGCCGCCACCGCTTTGGTTAATCGCACCAGCAATTTCTTACCACACGTATAAATAACATAGCATTGCTAACTAAATAGAAAAATACTAAAGTTATATCGAATGTTGACTTCACTCCACTCCACTTCAGAAATTCAACAAAATGTGAAATACAAACTAAAATATGAAAATTAATTGCTTAGCTATTTTTTTGTTAAGCCATCTTTATGCATTCACAAAATACTACGCTAGATCAGCTATACTATTTTCCTTTCCCGGTAATTTCAGTTCAATCTTCAGACGCACCTAAGCGGTCAGTTCAACCGCAAAATGAAGGTGCTGCATAGGCTTCCCCAAATGCGCCACCGAGACAGATCTTCGGCTCTTCTCTACACTGCCAGCTAATATGCGTAAATCGTCGCTTCATTGGCCGGAGAAAGTCCTACACTACGTTTGCCTATACTTGGACTCTGCTCAAGAGCTCGCCACTTCAGTGTGCTAATTCTTTCAGTTATGTCGGTGACTTTATTTATATGCCGTATCACCTCGTTACGGATGCGATTCCTTATAGAAACCCCGAGCATAGCCCGTTCCATCGCTCGCTAAGTCACTCCCTGATTTCTTACAGTCAGTGTCCACTATTCGGCTCCATTTGCTATTACGAGCGGGAGGACACACGGCTTAAAGACTATTGTCTTTAGGCATTGTAGGAAGGGTGACAAGAAGACATGACAAACGACGGGGTATGTGCTATATACAAGAAAAAAAAGTGTGGTATTTGGACGATGGAACTTTAGGCGATGTGAACACACAGTCGCGAATGATTTCGAAAATTTAACAAGACAATTCAAAACAACAGGTCTTACTCAAAATTTTTCTAAATGTGAATTATACATTTCAAATTCAATCTCTTCGTATCCTCAGTTTATAGTACACAAAAATTAATGAGCTATTTTATCTCCTGTATTATTATTATTCAAAAAACAATAATCCGTTATTCCTATCCATGCACGGTTGTCTGGAAGAAAAGTTATAAGACCGCCCATTGTGACACTTTATTATTAATTTTGTTCTTTTATTTGTAAGATTTTGTTGTGTGGTTCAATAAAGAGTTATCTATCTATCTATCTATCTTCAAACTAAGAAATAAGATTTTTGACTGAGGCTAGGGACGCTTGGAAAATAGCCTGTCCAAATCAGTCCTTGTCCAAAGCACCTCCTTCCCAGAAGCATTGGGACGGGCCGGACTGCAAAATTGAACGGATAAATCTTTTTGATACGTCTTTGCTCTGAAGAGAGCGTGCTCGCCTCCTCACTGTTTCACGTTGGGAATCAGGCCTTTGGTTGCAAGCACTTCCATCAAAAAACATTGGAAACTTACTAGACAACCAGACAATCCGATTAACCGTTTCTCTGCGTCTGGGCATTTTTTGCCAAGTCCCACATCGTTACCTATGCGGCGATATGGTGGATCGGCTTGGCCATCACGGACTATCTTGCTACAGAAGCGGAGGGCGGATTCCCCGACACGCCAGTTTGAATGAAGTCATCTGTCGGGGTTTTGTCAGTGCCAACGTTCCGTCAATCTTAGAACAAGCGGCCTGATGCGGGACGACGGCAAGAGGCCTGATGGTATGACTTTAATTCCTTGGAAGATGGGTCGGCCTTTAGTTTGGGATGCAATTTGTGTTGATACCTTGGCGCCGTCTCATCTTCCAGATATAATAATTTGGCCTGGCGGCGCTGCAACGAAAGCAGAAAACTTCAAGTGGCGCAAATATGGGAACCTTGATAAGGGTTACATGGTTGTGCCATTTTGGGTTGAAACTTGGGGTCCGTGGGGGCCAGGTGGCTACGAAATTTACAGGTAAACGTTTGGTGGAGGTGACATGTGAGCAGAATGCTGGCTCCTATTTAGGCCAAAAAAATAGTATTGCAATACAGCGTGGCAATGCAGCCAGCATTCTGAACACTTTCCCTTCCTCCCTCCTTCTTTGTTAGGGTTGAAACACCGAAGGTTTTTATAATGAAGTGTGCTTACACAACTGCAAAGACGACACTCCATTAACGGACGCATTATCTCCCGCTGTTGCAAGCGCTTTTCATTTTAAAATATATTTTATACCTAATACCAAAACGCTTTTACCGCGTGCAAAGCGAGTTACATTTTCATTTACACTGTAGACGCTGATTCAGTTTTACTAGATGAATTAAAATTCAAAGTTCAAAATGAAAGCAAAAATTATCTTCTTTAAGTATACGCGGAATTTTCTCTTTTCTTGGAAATAGACGTTGAACTTTGTAAACATCATTTTGCTTCTCGTGTCTAGTTTTATGTAGAAAAATTATGATCCATGGGTAAACAAAGGAAAGGAAAGGCTAGATGGAGCGAAGACCTACGCAAAGTAGCTGGCAGCAACTACAATACAAGCGCCAAAGACCGGGCACATGCAGAATCAGAATCAGAATCAGAATTATTTATTCACAAGAATGTAGTAATTAAGTAGATGGTAATAACAATTATAAAAGTTCAGTACATCCTACCATAACAATGTTGTGCAAACATATCTATACAAAAAAAAATACAACGATAATATACAAGATTCAATAGTAAAATATAGGGTTTATTATTTAATTAATGTCAAAATGTCAAATTAAAGTTAATGTCAAATTATATCAAAAATTAAGTCATAGTTGCCAATTAGTAAGCATTAAATCAAGAATTTTAACATTAATTAATCACATTATGTTTCATTATTTTCCTTATATGTCATGTACTCATTGAGATCAGTAAAGTAAAGTGCAGTAAAGTGGGCAGCGCATTATAAGGCCTATGTGCATCATTGGATCTAATACAGGTTGTTGATGAATAACGGGTAACTAGAATTTGTCATATTAATATTGTCAACTTTAAACGTACATAGTAATCGTAATTTAATCGTATTTTGTCGGATATGAGGTAGCCGTCATAATAATAGTACCAAAACTCAAGTTCTCATCCTGCTGGTGCTATGAGAACCATCTAAGGGAGTTCAGGAAATGGGATGCTGAATTTCCTTGTCGCCAGCTACTGCGATCACCAAGAAGCCTGCGAAAAGATAGGCAAGCAGTGGGTAACCGCTGTCGTTTCGGCGTTTTATGGGGGAGGCCGATGTTTATAAGTGGACATTTACCGGCCGATGATGATATTTGTCATTATAACAGAGGTTTAATGTCGTCATACATTGATAGAACTATACTAATTAACTAGGTACTACAAATATTAGTACCCACTTTATTGACTAAGAAGTACCAATAAATAACTAACTAGATTCAACACAGCTGTAGTAAACAACGCACTATGCAGCATCCCACTAAAATAAATCCTCCGAGCCGGGCGGATTGACGTAATTAACTGAAACAAGTATCCTCATCAAGGAGCGGTACAACGGCCATTATAAATTAGGAAGTGGTCCATTTTTAATGGGATTAGCTCCGAAGGCATTCCCTGGCCAACATTGTTGTGTGACGGTTGAAGGCTGGATTAATACGAGCTGTTGTCTCGGTTTTATGACGAGAGCTAAATTGTGGGATTAATGAATAATTTAAATTGTAGGATGGATAAATAACTAGCTGTACCCGCGGCTTCGCACGAGTGTCCATTTCTATAGGTTAAAAGTACTGTATGTGCTATTCAAAGATTTCCAAAACCTAAAATACCAATATACCAACATTTGATTAAAATTCATTCAGTCGTCAAAAAGTTTTTATCGATCGCTCGGCTTGATTGAGATACCAAGTACACCAGTTTTTAAGTTTTTAACCCTAATATTTGACTTCAAAACTGTTAAAACCACATCGCAATCGGTCTAGTAGTTTTAAGTGATGCGCGAACAAACAAACATACAGATAGATAGAAATGATTTAAAAAAAAAAGTTGTTCAGTAGCTTATTTTATGTACCCTAGACCATTTTTTTTCTTTGTATTGACATTTTCGTACATATTGCTTTATTATAAGTATGGATATAAAAAGATAGATCTCTTCTTAGGCTTCCGTAGTCTAATAAGGAACCCGTATAGTTTCGTCATGTCTACTGTCCGTTTGTCTGTCTGTATGTCACAGGCATTTTATTCTGAAACTATCGCCTAACAATACAATGTTGAAATATGGCACATGTATACATTTTAGTAACTGCTGCAGTGTATAAAAATAATATTTACCATATTTTTTCACTGGTACCTATGTACCTACATCAAAAGTGACGAAGAAAAATATATATTTGTGCCCCATCGTTTAGGATCTCGTTGCATGGGTATTTTAATATTATAAAATTGTATTGAAGTTTCATTCGTTTTTTTTGTCTATTTGATTCCGTTTTCTAAATATTTGTGTTTAACGTAACCTTTTTGCTTGTCTTGCATGTCTCATAAAGAAAGATGTAAAAAAGCATACAATTTACTAATAAACTTTTAGGACTATCGAGAGTATACTAGTTTACGAGATTCAACTCTAACAAATTCCATAGTGAGAGACAACAACAACAGCAGCTTTGTTGGCGTATCACTTAAAAACTACTGAACCGACTGCAATGCGGTTTTGATAGTTGGGTAGCTTAGGGTCCAGGCTATATAAAATCACACCCTGCCATAGTGAATTATTAGTATAACCGAATGAGTAAAAACTTCAAGGATCACGACCACACCTTATTACTGGAGCTGCGATGGTCTATCGATAGCACTGACACTGACTATGTAAATCAGTTTTTTTTTTACCAATACCTATGAAACTCGCACTAAATACTCAATATACTAATATCTTTACCATCGATCTGTTTGTTACTTTCATGAGATATTAGGGCAAGAAAGCTTTTACGCAAATAAATAAGATAATGGCTAAAATACACAGAGACGTTTTCATTACACAGTAGACAATGTGTACAATACCCGGGCAAAAGAAACTAAATGTGCTCATTCCCCTAAAAATAGTCCTTAAGGGTCTACTTTCATGTATTACATAGGTAATGAAATCTTTACAAGAATACGGCAACAAAGAGTATAAAATGAACTCGATGACCGTCTGAGAGCAAATAGACAAGGAGATAAAGCGTTGGAACAAAGATCAGGGAAAAGTAAAGGTTCTTTTTAGTATCAAAAAATATATCAACTCACGACCAAACAACTGAGAAAACAATTAGTTATATTCGATTTGACTAAGTAAAACCGTCAACTGGTTCTTTATTAATCGGTCTTCATCTTTATTGTAGTTTAATGTTGGCTTAAACAACCAACATTAAACATATGGCTTCCTCTGTGGATGGAGGTGGCACAAGATCGATCGTCATGGCGCTCTTTGGGGGAGGCCTATGTTCAGCATTGGACTTCTAAAGGCTGACATGATGAAGATGATGAATGTTGGCTTAGTCGGAGTTATGTGGTCTGGTTTTAGTTTGAAATTAACATTCAATGATTTCGTTATTATTAACTGCTGGGTTGAAAAAGGCGTGGTTATATCTTTATTGGAAATTACCCCTGTAGACGCAGGCACAGTACATAGACTCACCTAGATTTAAAGTCGAGAAAAAAAAAAAAACAAAAAAAAAAAAACTCATTAAATCACAAAAAAATACCGTTGTCAAAGACCCTTTAATTCTTTTTCATTGAGACCAATCTATACCAATATATAAAAGTGAAACGTTGTCGTGTTTGTTTGTTTGTTTGTTTGTTTGCGGAGACTTCACGTGATAACGCCTGGACGGATTTTGATGAAATTTGGAATGGAAATAGCTCATACCCTGGAATAAAACATAGGATACTTTTTATCCTGGGAAATTGTAAGTTTCCACGGAAAAACTGGAAAATGTTGATTACTCGCTGTAAGGAACAGTTGGCATGGAAACGAAATAACAAGTCTGTCAAAAAACATCAAGAGCGTTGGTGCTATACCTACTTTTGCATTGATTTTTAATATCCTAGATGAACATAGAATGCTTTTTTCGCCATAAACTGTAGTACGCGCGGACGAAGTTGCGGGCGGGTAAGCATGTAAACTATATGTACTATCAATGCTTTTTTCCAGTGTGCTGACATATTTATCTTTTTTATTTTTGGGTCAAACTTAACCGTATTGAACAATGTGAACTTACTGTCTTCACCGCGATAAAAAAAGAAAACTTCCTACATGTAACGAGTGGGGGCGACATAATAGGTGCCTTACAACTGTTCACATAAATTTTCAAAGTTTTCCAATTTGAATTTAACTAACAACTTGAGATTTTCTTGGGAGGATACTAAAAAGTTTTAGTGTTTTAACTAAGCTTTGGGCACAGAGGCAGGAAAAGTAAGACAATTATTAACGGCAAAGATTTAGCAGGCTAATGTGTGTTTGAAAGTTGAAACTTTCGTGAGAATTGGAGGAAGTTTTATGCGGTACGGAATTATGATTCCCATGATGTTGGATGTTTAAACTTTGTTAGGTGCTTCAAGATGTTTTTCATTATGTGTCATTATCATCAGCCTATAGGTTGAACCATAATCCATGCACCACGCTTGCCCAGTTTGGGTTGGTGGAAGTCTCATGTCCTCGAATTTTTAGGTTTTGGGGACTGCTGGTTTCCTTAGAATGTTTTCCTTTACCAGTTTTGATTGACTGCACAGATTTGTTACTACGTATCTAGTGATGGCATTGAAAAATGTGTACATAACGTTAGAGTAACAGGCTTTGTTATTCAATATGTTCATGAGATTTATCACGGAAACAGAAGTCCAAATCCGATATTTTTGTGCCACCCACTACCACTAAGCTACAGTTCTGCGAGATAAAAATAAATGCAAATTGAGTTCCAACAAAAGTTTGTTCCATTTAGATTATAATCTTACAAATTATTGTGTAAAATAATCTTGCAGAATAGAATAAAGGAGGGGACGAGATTTCAATTTAGATCTCTCAAGTGTACCTGCCTATTTAATTAAGGTAATACTTTTCAGTTACAATATTCAATGAGCTGTCCAATTTGATTTGATCCCCTGTCATTTTTGATAGGCTCATCCTTTGGAATTGCTTTGTTATGGGAAAGCTTCCCTATGTAGGACAGGCACGGCTTAGGGAAGGGCCTTGGAGACCATAGCCCCTACATCTGAAACAGTTTAAGTGTTCCGATACAAAAAAGTGTAAAAGGAAACCTTTCTTGTGTGTGTATGTCGTAGTCTCCGAGAGCTACACAGCTCAAGCTAGATATCTCAGTTAGATTGTTAACAACCAATTCAGAGTTTCTAATGTGTATATTTTTTTTGTATATCTGGATGTATGAGGGATCAATAAGGATTATAGAAAAAAACGCAACCTCATCGAGTAAGTGTCTAATGAGTGAGTGAAAGGAGATATTAAATAAAATCAGAATGTTAACTTAATTTAAGGCAAAACAAAACATGTCATTTTGGTGTCCGTGTGGCTAAGTCTTAAGTACTCATTGACAAAATAATAGCGATTGCATCCTGTAGCAGTAATCATCATCATCATCATCAGCCTATATCTGTCCACTGCCGGATACGTCCAGCAGTGGACAGACCACGGCCTCTCCTAATGCACGCCACTGAGCTTGGTCTTCAGCTCTCCTCATCCACTACTCCATTGGGGGTGTCTCGGGAGCAAAATAATATAATTTTTTTTTTTTTTTTTTTTTTCGTGGGGAAATCCTCATGGATACCACCAAGCTGCGGGGGCAGCAAGGTGGTTATGTCGGACTCTTACCGACTAAAATCCCACGGTGTTCCGCAGTACGCCTTGTGCCAGGGCTACGGGTACGCTTTCGCACTCGTCCGCGGCCCCGACGGCGCTGGTCCTGTTGAGGACCCCCTCCTGGTTGGGATGGAGCTGAGCCATTCCCCATCCCATGAACGCCATTAAGGGGCGCACAGAACACCGTGCGCGCCACCTCGAGGCCTTATGCTGGGGCAGACACCGCCGTGTCCACCACCTAGGCCTCAGGGGTGTCAGAAGGGAACGAATTCCTCCTCCGACTCCCGGCGTTGAGCTCCATATGGCCTCCCACATCCATTGTCACCACCCAGCACCGCACAGCTACAGTCGTCCTCTGTCCAGCGCAGTACCGAGCAGTGAGTCAGGATTTGAAAGACCATGGAGCACGTCACACTCCGAGCACTACTGCAATACAGTAGTGCTGAGAGCGGACCACCTCCTCGAGCCGGCGCCGAGCGCCCGGGCCCCACCTCCTCAAGCCAGTGCCGAGCACCCAAGCCCCACCTCCTCGAGCCGGCGCCAAGCGCCCGGGCCCCCCCTCCTCGAGCCGGTGCCGAGCACCCAAGCCCCACCTCCTCGAGCCTGCGCCGAACGCCCGGGCCCCACCTCCTCGAGCCTGCACCAAAGTGCCCGGGCCCCCCTCCTCGAGCCGGTGCCGAGCACCCAAGCCCCACCTCCTCGAGCCGATGCCGAGCATCCAAGCCCCACCTCCTCGAGCCTGCACCAAAGTGCCCGGGCCCCCCCTCCTCGAGCCGGTGCCGAGCACCCAAGCCCCACCTCCTCGAGCCTGCGCCGAGCGCCCGGGCCCCACCTCCTCGAGCCTGCACCAAAGTGCCCGGGCCCCCCCTCCTCGAGCCGGTGCCGAGCACCCAAGCCCCACCTCCTCGAGCCTGCGCCAAGCGCCCGGGCCCCACCTCCTCGAGCCGGTGCCAAGCATCCGGGCCCCACCTCAGTTACGATGCCGCAAACACCATACAGCACCGCAACCTACTGTGGCCACTTCAGCGTGGGCTTGTGGAGGAAAGCCCAGTGAAGCGGCCCCTCCTTGGGGCCAGCCGGCGACACCCTGCCAGCGCGGCCCCGGGTTCCTCTTAGCTTCACCGTGGGGTCGCCAACCACGGTTACTAGAGCCCCCCCGCCACGACAAGGCGGGAACCTAACCTGCACGTGGTCATCCTGCTGTATAACGAACGAGGCTCTGGCGACTGACAGATGGCGGTATAACCATCCCAAAACAAGCGTAGCCAAATGACACTGGCCGGTGACGGGCAGCATCGTTACCGGTGCGTGAAGCTACGCCCTGCGATCGCCAACCCGCATCTAGGCATGCGTGGCAATTATGAACAAATCCCCCTGGTGAACAGCACAAAGCAAATATTGTTCCCGGTTGCTCTGCTAGTCTTGAGCAAGGTGGCGGTCAAGTAAATGGCATGGCAGTGGATGCAAAGAATCTCCGGGTCATTTGTTTTTGTTTTTGCAGGCCACACTAAACAAAAACAAATGACCCTGGCTACGTACAACGGACGAACGATTAGACTTGACGAGCATATGGCGCAACTCGAGACGGAATTTACTAAGATCAGGTGGCACATTCATGGATTAAGTAAAGTCCGAAGATAGGGGGAGGACACAATAATCCTGAAATCGGGCCACCTATTCTATTTTCGAAAGGGCGATCAGCAGCCAACCAGCTCAAACAACTTAAAAAAGGAAAGGCCTGGTCAGGATGGTATAACTTCGGAGCTCGGAACCCGTATTTCGGGAGCTTTAGGGGTTATTTAGCACCTTTCTTAGCAGTTGGAGAACTCCAGAGGCGTGGAGCAGAAGTTTGGGAGTAATCTTCTTTAAAAAAGGGGATAAACCCCTTTTAAAGAACTATCGGCCTATTCTTAAGCCACGTCTATAAATTGTTTTCGATGTCACCTCAAATCGTCTCGCAAGAAGACTTGACGAACAGGCTGGGTTTCACGGAGGATTTAGCACCATAGACCACATACACATAGTCAGGCAAGTTATACAGAAGTCTGAAGAGTATAATCAACCCCTGTGTCTTGCTTTTGTGGACTATGAGAGATCCTTTGACTCCGTTTTGAATCTTTGTAGCAATGTCAAATGGACTGGCGATACATCAAAGTGCTAAAGTTTCTGTATGACGCCGTGACTACGCCGTATATACCTAGTACAAAACCAGAAGTCTTTAACATATCCAACTGTGCAGGGGAGTGAGACAAGGGGTTGTTATATCCTCGAAACTGTTCACTAATTCCTTGGAAGATATGTTGAAGACGCTGGATTGGAAAGGAATGAGCATTAACATCAATGGCAAGAACATCTCACACATACTATTTGCCGATGATATAGTCCTAATGGCAGAGCCGCTGCTAGACTTGCAATGTATGCTGACCAACCTAGATGATGTTTCTCGATGCATTGGTCTTGGAATGAACATAGATAAGGACAAGACCATATTTAACGATCTTAATGACTCGGAACCGATTGCATACAACGGTGTACCTCTTGTAGTTGTTCAAATAATATATATGTTTACCTTGGGCAAATATTGCAATTAGGTAAGAACAACTTTGAGAAGGAAGCCAACAGAAGAATTCATCTAGGTTGGGCAGCATTCGGCAAGCTTCGTCAAGTCTTCTCGTCATCCATACCACAATGCCTGAAAAAAAAGTCTTCAATCAGTGCGTCCTACCAGTCATGACCTATTGAGTCGTTGAAACGTGGACACTCACGGTCAAACTAGTCCACAAATTTAAGGTCACTCAGCGAGCTATGGAGAGAGCTATGCTTGGAGTTTATCTGAAGGACAAGTACAAGATTCATAATGAAGATATCTGACGGAGAACCAAGGTAACCGGCATAGCTCAAAGGATAAGCAAGCTAAAGTGGCAGTGGGCTGGTCACATTTCCCGAAGAACCTAAAGCCGTTCGTGTATACGAGTTCTCTAGTGGGGACCACGTTTAGGCAAACGTAGCGCCTTGTGGCCAGGTGAACCACGACATGCGAAAAGCAGCTAGAAGAAAGTGGTAGCAGTAGTGAAGGTCGAGTATATAAAAAAATAATGAAGGATATAAATATCTACCAACATAAACTGAACCTCTATTAGATATAATACTAATTCCAACGCATGTGATATCTGACGTATTTATGTGTTTTTCATTTGTTTTTGTGATGTTCATTCGTTTTTACATGCAAATGTGAACTTTAAGGCGTCCGCACCGTTAAGCGGGCGTCAGGCGCGGGCTACGGGCGCAGGCGTCCGCGCCGGTTAGTGTTTTGTGTAACTTGATAGAGTAGCACTGCGTCAGACGGGCCGCACGTCGCACGTGGCGCGGGCGAAGGAGCCCACCTCGCGGGGGACGGGAGGCACGCTCGCGGGTCTCACTGCAAGGTTGGCCGCGACGGGCACCTGCGCTGAATGCCCGCGCTGGGCTCCTGCTTAACGGTGCGGAACTGCGGACGGCCTTATAGTATGGAAACCATATATTTTTCTATGGCGTTTTTTTTTGCTCGGTGGCCTTCTTTTTTTTCATCAGATCCTGGATGAGATAAAATTGCTTGCTTACCACGTTACTATTTATCGATGGGAAATTGGCCCATATATTCTGCCCAGCTAACCCCTACTGTATTCCGAGTGCCCTAACTAGACCGCGGCCCATTAGCGAATTTCCCAGAAAGCATTTTTTTAAATTAAATTTGTGACCTCACGTGAAGCAGATTTGGTGGGTTTGTAGTCAAGACAGGGTCAAGTTTTTCATAGTTTGTTTTTTATCAAAAATAATGATTGTGTCTAGTCATGATGTTCAATTTGTGCATTGGTATTTAGGCAACATATTTGATTTTATGACTAAAAATATTTACATAACTGCTGTACTTTCAAGTTATTTTATGCTTGCTTGTCGAATAAGGTAGTGCTGGCCTCTGGTGCCAGAGTATGTCAGGCCAAGACATACAGACATATTTAGACATATTTAGTGTAACCAAGGGCCTCTGACATGGCTTAACGACTGCTATTGATCATAACTAACAGCTGGGACTAGCAGCTTAACGTGCCCTCCGAAGCACGGAGCGATGGAAAACCGCACATAACTTAGAAAAGTTATTGGCGCATGCATAGCCTATAGGGCCGAACCCAGTATCGATGGATTCTAAGTCACACTCTTAATAGTCTAGTTAATACTCGTAGATAAGATGTGAGTTTTCTTAAAAGTAACATAATTTTGTCTATATGTGAGGGTTGAAGTAAAAGACGAGAGATATCAAATACAGACCCCTTTGAATACCTAGATCCGTCACCGGTCAGGATTTTGTAAACATGTCCGTCGTTTTGTTGGTGTTGGGACGGAAAATGATTTGTTGTGCACCCTTTTTGGCCATATATTCTTGACAACTTTTTCAGTCAAGAGCTCGGGATAGACGAAGATGGGACATGTCAAGAAATAAGTAGTTGATTGATCTGTATGACCTGATCAGAATATTTATGTTAATGCCATACAAATTAGGTCCATATGGCGAAATATTATTGAGATACCTATCAGATTACTGGTAGAAGCGAAGAGCGGCACGGTGATATAGTTTTGCTTGCGTAAGTGAGCAAGATGCAAGAAAAGTCAAGCTTAGGGATCACCAATATAGCGTCACTGAGCTCGCTTGATCGTGTTTTTAGCTTCCCCAGCATAAGATACACGTACACGAGTTGAATCGTGTTGCAATACTCAAAAGTTGTAAATTTATGTAAATCTATGAGAGATATGCTTGGAGATTATCTAAAGGACAAGACTCGTAATGAAGTGATCCTACAGAGAACCAAAGTAACCGACAGCTCTAAGGATAAAAAAAATTAAGTGGTAGTGAGCTGGTCACATTTCCTGAAGAACCGATAACCGTTGGAGTAGACGAGTTCTCGAGTAAAGTGGAGACATGTTTATGCAAACGAAGCCTAGAGGATGCCCTGAGGCCATGTGGAGTAAAAATCCTGAAAAAAAGAGAAAGAGAGAGAGTAAGAGTCCTGTGAAAATCGGCTGCCTGAAACTGGATGCGGTGAGCTAAAGACCGAGCTTAGTGGCGTGCATTAGGAGAGGGCCATATCAGTGAACAAATATAGACTGATGATGATGATGATGATATGTTTGTCTAGCCCGTGTCGAGAAATTTTCCTTATTTTTTTATACACAAACTTAAAACTAAGTTATTATAATTAATGAATAGGCTACATATGGTACTTATAATAAAGCAGTAAATACGAAAAAAGTGTACAATGAAGAAAATTAAATAATAAATGTTCGAGGGTACTTCAACTAAGCTACTGAACAACAATATAACATTCTTAAAAATCGTGTTTCTTTGTGTGTACGTTTGTTCGCGCATCACGTAAAAACTACTGGACCGATTGTAATGCGGTTTTCATAGTTGGATAGCTTAGGGTCTGACTTAGTAACTGTGTACTTGGTATTTTAATCCGATGATTAGGTGCCGAGCAATAGATACAAATTTTATTGACGGCTGAATGAATTTTCAAGAAATGGATTTTATTACTTCATAGGTACTTTTGGTCCTGGACTATCACATATGGGCTACTTTTAAATGAAATGACCACGCTGGGACCCCACAGAGTATAGAGCTCCAGGAACATACATAATCTAGTTGTTTTCGAAAAGCTTCACTTTATCAACTAACTCGTAATGTTTACATACTTTCTGGCTTTCAGTATTTACCAACAACATTACAGTCAAACTCAAAATTTGCTTACTGCTTATTTGTTTGCTTGCTTTTAGAATTGCTACTCCTGTTTGTTGTATCTTGCATACTTTTTAGGTGATCATTAAAATGTACCTGGCTATAAAACTAGGAAGGTAAACATATGACTACGCACCTCATGCTGTACCTACCGATACCTGATATTTTTGTAAACAGTTTGTTCACGAACGGCTCATGAATTTGGCATAGCCTTCGTCTTTGATGCTGAACTCTAGATACGCCACTTGAATATGTATTACCATACAAAATACGAGTGTGTGGAATTTTGATGATATTGTTTTAATAAATATTAAACATGGAAAATTACTTTTTGGGAATATATACAGTGTTTCAGAGTGTGTCAGTCAGTATGCATGTAGTGTACAGTTTATATTTATCCTATATTTTAATACTAAGCTAATGTAGTATATATCTGTTTCGATTTATTTCAGTTAATAAAGAATTCCACAGCTAAATTACGAAAATGAAACTCTTACAGTACAATAAATAAAAACTTTTCAATAAAGCTAATCCAAAATAGATTCTACTACAATTCGAAATGAAAATGATAATACAAAGTTATGAAATCCACTTTGTATTGGCTTATTCCACAGATTCCATAAAAATATTGCTTATATTATTATTTTGTTTTGAGATTCAGCTTAACTTTTATCCCTTAGGTACAGAAATGAAATAACTTCAGAAACTTGGGCAATATTACACGAAAGTGATTCAAATTAAATTTTCTCTCAGCATTTTTACCGAAACGTTCTCGCAAGTATTTCAATAAGCAAATCGAAAAATAAATACCTACATAAATAATATACTTAACTACATTTGGAATCTGGCGTCGTGGAACTTCATAAAATGTGACTGATATAAAAAGACATTTCTATGTAAGTACCTATTTTATATATATATTTGCTCGTAAGTAAATTGCTCATAAGATTTCATGTTCTGTTTGTTTAGCTTATAACCTCAAAAACCGCAGCTTTAGCTACAAATATTTATAATGTGTAATAACGAGATAACATGAATTCAGTAATGATTATTTTGATATTGCTAAATTCGATTTAAATTCATTAGCGAGTTTGATTTTTTAATAATCAACTTCTTTACAATGAAAGATATAATCCGCAAAATATTTTTTAGGTACTCAAAGATTGTTCGAATAGGAAGTACAACCCTAACTTTATCTCACAGTGTTAAGGAAGAAAACCCTCAAAATAAGTAAGGCCATAAGTGCAGCTTTCTGTAATTGTAATAAATATGAACGGCCATCCTCAGAAGACTGCTGGTTATTAAAACTAAAACTAGGCGAAATAGTAACGACGCCCATGAGTCTAATCCAAAATGAAATAGCTTTATAGCTGTTTTGTAGGAGCAGACTGTTTTCTGAGTTTCAAAGCTGTAATACATAGTTAAAATTATTTACTTAGTTCCCTTGGTTCCTTGTAGGATTTTACGTGCTTAGACATCATGCGACACGACTCTAAAAATATGGGAGTAATACGCAAATATGTACGAAACATGGCGTGTATGGGTAGTTCTCACGAAATTCTGAAATCCGGGTTTGTACATTGATTAAGAATATTTAAAGAGTTTGTAATTATTTCTTGCTAATATCATAGTACTTATGTAAGTTGATGATATAGTGGTCCCAAGAAGAAACGAAAATAGAGGGTACCTAGTTAAAACAAACAAAAAAGCCAGACACTCCCTGTTAAAAATCATTCCCTCATAAGTATTCATTCCCTCACTAAAAATTGGAAAGGGGATGATGGTGAGGGAATGACGAAATCTAAAATAATTAAGAAAAAGTCGCAAAATAATCTTAATTTCGTGTCGTTATATTGCGTAGGCTTAATGCTCCCAATAACCCATTAAAGTGTAAGGTTGATAAATAATTAAACGTGCTTACTTTTTTCTATATGATGTGAGGTAATGACTGTCAAAAATTTAACTTTTAGAAAGGATACGGCCCGTTTTGCTAACGCTTTCTGCCTAAAAGTTAGTAAAAGTTCATGTTCATCAATAATTTAAAGTTATTTGTATTGAAGATTACCCTATTACTAATTGCAAATGAGCAACATCTCTCAAGAACTTCTAGTTTTAAAGATAATGACAGGATACTTTTTTACGAGTTGAAACGCTTAGAAATAGCTATATAGGATCTCAGGCACTCCATTTGAATTTGTTTTGAGAAAAAAATTTGAATTATAGAGATAATAGAGATTAATTGATGTATAGAGATTATAGTTTTTTTTTTTTTTTTTTCATTGAATAATTACTAATTTTAGATATAATCTTTACATAGCCCACTCAAAATTCTTTTTTCATGCTTACCTCAATTGATAGCTCTCGCGTGAGCTTCGTAAGTAAATGCGTTGATAGTGAGGATACATTATACCTTCGCAAACGTTGCGTGGCTATCATGTGGCTATGCTGCAGTAGATACACCTCAATCAAATCAATCGTATAAATATTTATCCAAAACGTGAGCAAAACTGAGTCCGTGGTAATGAACGATGGTAAAGATATATTTTTAGAAGAAATCAGTCCGGGAGAAAAGCGAAGGTCGTCGGTTTTATAATGCACTAACAAGATCAGAATTAAATAGTACAATACACACGAATGCAAGTGCATCGGAGTCAATGCATAACTACTTGTGATAACTACTAAAACGTAGTGATTATATTCTCTTTGATAACTACAAAATTCAAAAAAGTATTCACAAGTGACATGACATTGTGTGATGTGACAGATGTCTGATATTTCTCGAAGTCCGTTTTTGCTAAGTGAAAAGCAAAATCGTATTGAATTATTTGTAAGAATGAAATAACAAACAAATAATCAAGTCAAAAAATGTAGCAATTAAATATTGCAAAATAATATTGTATTATTTTTAATAAACATTATGTGCATTCACTTTAATTATTGATTCATTTTTCATTAATAAGTTTATTTATCATCGTACATACATTTCGTTGAACGGAACGTAAGACATTCAAAATGTCGTTGATTTTCAGATGGAACAATTTAATTACTTTAAAAGCAGCCCTTTAAAGCCTGGAGTTCTAGAGATACATAACACATGCCGTTTTTTTTTTTTTTTTGTTAATTTTATAATTACCTGAAGTCAAAGTACATTCTAGGCAAAAACTGGCCATGTCCTCCACAAAATCTTTTCAAAGTTGAAACTAAAAGATTAAAAATGCGTTCATAAATCGAATGTAAATAAAAGTGTGAGGGAATGATTTTATTCGTTGGGACATAGATAAAAAATATTTTTAAAACGTATTCCTAGCTTTATAATGGGAATATTTTTAGGAGTAAAAACATTTTTGATCGATTAATCAAACTATGACGAGTATTTCTGATTTTTAAAGATCCGAAAGTATTTCATTCTGGAACTTGGGGCATAGTGAGGGAATGACTTTGGGGTACATTGTATTATTATTATTTTTTCTATCATTAATCAAAATTTTAACTGGTAACAGTAGATACCTACTGTAGTATACCTACTTTAAAATTAAAAAATATTTAACTCAAAAAGCTATTATATATATATTTTTTTACTTAATGGACTGGAATTTCGAGATTTTGCAAGAACTACCCGTATATTTCTGAGCAGGTAATGTATCAGCAGAGCCGAGACGTGGACACTGAACTCTCACAGTGGGACTAGTCCATAAATTTAGGGTCAGTTAGCGAGCTATAGAGAGAGAGAGATACATGCTTGGAGTTTGAAGGATTAGATCGCAACGAGATAATCCGACAGAGAACCGGGGTCAACGACATAGCTCAGAAGATAAGCAAGCTGAACTGGCGGCAGAGGGAAAACTCGCATGTGAGCTGCGACCCAGTTTGGCCATTCTGAACACAGAAGGGGTTAGTTGGGCCGAATGTATGGGCCAGTTTTCCGAGAGAAAATAACGTGGTTAACTCGACACAAGCTAGTTTGAATTTATTGTTTATAAAAATTCTAAGGAAAAAGCAGTGGGCTGGTTACATTTGTCGAAGAATGGACAAGTGCTGGGGTAAACGAGTCCTTGAGTGGAGAATGCGGCTTGGCAAAAGTAGTGTAGGACGCCCACCAGACAGGTGGAGTAATGACCTGCGAAAGGCGGCCGGCAGAAACTGGATGAGAATAGCCGAAGATCGGGCTCTGTGGCGTTCATTGGGAGAGGTCTATATCCAACAGTGGATGAATACAGGCTGATGATGTATCAACAGTTTTATGTATGTATTCATAGTTGATTTTTTATAACTGTCTAAAGAGAGATACGCTGAAAATGTGTAAAGACTGAATAACGCCAACAAACTACCATCCACCACTAAACCGTACTAGTTACATTTGCGTGCTGTAAGTGTGAAAAATCTAGAGTTGGCATCGCGTCGGCATCCGTCGTCGTCAGGCTTTGTAAGGCAAGAACCTACGACTAGAATCCTACAACTGGGGGATACATAGCCAGGAAAGGGAAGATTTTATACCTTTCATACCTAGGTATCCATCAATCAATCAAAAGGGAAACGTTGTCTGTTTGTTTGTTTGGGGAGCTTTCACGCGATAGCGGCTGGACTGGATTTTGATGAAATTTGGAATACAGGTAGCTTATACCCTGGAATCATACATTTTATCCCGGATATTTTTAAGGTTCCACAGGAAAAATGTTGATTACTCGCTGTAAAGAGCGGTTGTCATGGAAACGAAATAATAGCAAGTCTGTCAAAAAGCATCAAGAGCGTTGGTGCTATACTTTTGTAAAGTCTGACATAGCCTTAAGAAATAACAAACTGAAGTGGCAATGGACCTGTCACATAAATAGAAAACACCCGATAATTGATGGGACAGGCGAGATCTTTAGCGGAGACTACTATAGGCAAACGTAGTGTTGGACGCCTTCCTGCCAGATGGAGCGACGACCTGCGCAAAGTAGCTGGCAGCAATTACATGAGAATAGACGAAGAACGGGCTCAATGGTGCTTATTAGGAGAGGCCTATATTAAGCAGTGGACTAATGCAGGCTGTTGTTGATGAAGATGAAAAATAGTTTGTAATATCGAAGAAAATGTTTACCTTGCAATCAAAAAAGCAATAAGAAACCAATGAATTGTAAATCCTTCATCGCGTCTCACACGCGTGGAATTATGACAGCTGCAGTAAAATATCACTCGTATAAGGAGCCATAAATAAAGCCATCTAAGTTAGATGGCATACGGAACTAAGTTAGATGATCTAACTATAATAGAGCTTATTGTTCCGTATGTGAAGATTCTTAGCCAGTAGCTGTAGTTTGAAGGCATTTGGTCTTAAGTAAGTTTCATCACAATCTGATCATTGGTTTAGGAACGCATAGAGGACAAACAAACATACAAACATTCGTTTTTATATATATATAGAGATTACGTGTTAGTTTAAAATGTTTAAATTGACTAGAATGCACATAATTTTAGGGTTTTATCTCATCATCATCATCATTTTAGCCTTTAGCCTACACACAGGCCTCCCCCAAAAGAAGGGTTTTATGTACATATTCAAAATTCAATCACTAAATGCTTACTAGGAGACTTAACCTACTTAATTTTAGATTTTGACAGAGTTTAATGCTGTTTATCGTTAGTTATCTGAGTGCAGCCTGCACTCTTTTACGGAGGCCGTGGCTGGATAAAGAATTGGAACCCTAACTTACTTATAATAAAAAAACTTCTACATTTCTAAAATTCTAACGAATGCATACATTTGTTCCCAAAGTAAGGTACCGAATCACCTATATATAAGGGAGTTACAATAATTGAGAACCACCTTACGCTACGTCTGCACATGCTGTGATCGCCCGCGCCTCGCCCTGGTGAAATGCTACGTCATCGGTCTAACAATTCTATGGTAACGTGCAGTAAAACAAATGAGAAACTCAGTACTATTCGGTACTGTTTCTCTCAATACAGTCATGTCATCGGTCAATACAATAATGTCAAGGAACTATCTACACAAACTATTACCCTCAAAAGCACTTCTCAAAGAACCAGTAAACCAGTAAACAATACGGAATGTTTCGAAGCTCAAAAAGACCTGGTGATCTTAAGCATCAGTTTAAGTTTATCCCCAGTAAGTAGGTTTATCCGTGGCTGTATTGGTTCAGAAGCTATTCGGGCGGAAAATTAGATCCCTCTACTAAAAGACGTACCTACGTACTGTGTTATTTTATAGATTTAATAAAAGTTCAGGATAAAGCGCTTCAAAGAGTTTTGCGGAATCGGGTAATAACAGGGGTTAGTTTAGAAACAAGCTATGCAATTAGTAGGGCTGATAATAATTTCGTTATACTATATTGGTTACTATGGCGGTCTATATATTCTCAAATGAAGAAAGAAGAAACCGTTAATTAGCACAAAATAATATAAAAAACACATCATCATCATCATCATCATCATGTCAGCCTTTAGAAGTCCACTGCTGAACATAGGCCTCCCCCAAAGAACGCCATGACGAGCGATCTTGTGCCACCTCTATCTACCGACTTCCTGCGATGGCTACAATGTCGTCGGTCCATCGTGTGGGGGTCTCCCCACACTTCACTTGCTTGTTCGTGGTCGCCATTCAAGAACCTTTATTCCCCAGCGGTTGTCGGTTCTGCGAACTATATGGCCTGCCCATTGCCACTTCAACTTGCAAACTCTGAGAACTATGTCGGTAACCTTCGTTCTTCTAGGGATTTCCTCATTTCTGATTCTATCACGTAGTGAAACACCGAGCATAGCTCTCTCCATTGCACGCTGCGCAATTCTGAGCTTTTGTATGAGACCAATAGTTAGCGACCACGTCTCAGTGCCGTATGTCACCACTAGCAACACGCACTGATTATAGACTTTCGTCTTGAAGATCTGCGGTATCTGCAACGAGAAGATATGGCGTAATTTCCCGAACGCTGCCCATCCAAGTTGGATTCGTCGGTTGACCTCTTTGTCAAAGTTGGATCTACCCAGTTGAATCGTCTGACCCAAGTAGACATAGTGATCAACAGCTTCGATAATATTGTTCCCTACATAAACCGGCATGGGTACGACATGGGCATTTGACATGATGTTCGTCTTGCCCATGTTCATTTTAAAACCCACCTGTTGGGAAACAATATTGAGATCACTGAGCATTGTGCTTAGGTCTTCCAGGGTTTCAGCCATGATGACTATATCATCAGAAAATCGAAGGTGAGTGATGTATTCTCCATTTATGTTAATACCAAATCCGTTCCAGTTCAGAAGCTTGAATATATCTTCCAGTGCAGAGGTGAACAATTTTGGAGAAAAAACGTCTCCCTGTCTCACCCCTTTTTGTAGCTGGATAGAATTCGTGCTCTGATCCTGAAGACGAACTGTCATGGTGGCCTTGCTGTACAAACACTACAACACTTCGATGTACCGGTAATCAATCTGGCACCGCTTTAATGACTGTAGCACTGCCCAGGTCTCGACTGAATCAAAAGCTTTCTCGTAGTCCACAAACGCTAGACACAGTAGCCGATTATACTCTTCGGTTTTCTGTATAATCTGCCGGAGCGTATGGATGTAGTCTACGGTGCTAAAGCCTCTCCGGAATCCAGCTTGTTCGGGAGGCTGAAAGTCGTCAAACCTACGAGCGAGACGGTTTGTAACTACTCTCGAAAACAGCTTATAGACGTGGCAAAAGGGTTTTATCACCTTTCATAAAGAACAAAACCACAACGCTCCTGTGCCACGCCTCTGGCGTAGTACCCTCGAGGATGACGCAGTTAAACAGGTTCTGAAGGACTTTAAGTACCGGTGTTCCACCCGCTTTCAGTAGCTCTGTCGTTATTCCGTCCTCCCCTGGTGCCTGGTTGCTTTTAAGCTGTTTGAGAGCCATTCTGATCTCGTATAGGCTGACTTCCGGGATATATTCGGTATAAAGTCGGGTCAAACGGGCTCTTGCATCGCTAGTCCTGCTAGGAGGACTACGCGATGAGGTGTATAATTGTCCATAGAACTTCTCGAGCTCACTCAAAATCTCTGGCTTCGACGAAACGATGCTGCCACTGTCGGTTTTCAGCTTCGTCAACAGGCTTTGCCCAATAGACAGATCTCTTGCGAACACTTTGGAGCCCTTGTTCCGCTCTAATGCGTTCTTAATACAAGTAGTATTATTATACGAACGCAAATCGTGTCGCATTGACTTGGAGATCTGTTTATTAAGCAAGCTGTAACTCGACATATCCACTGAAGACTGCAGCCTCATCTCGCCTCGTTCTGCCATAAGTTTGAGTGTATGCTCAGAGAGTTTCTGTGTTCTTTTTTTGCGGGGGTCTTAAAGAACTCCGACCCGACCGCGTGGACAATTTCCACCAGCCCGTTATTTAGTTCATCCACTGTATCGCATTCGGTAAGGATTTTGGAAGCGATTTTGGAGCTCCAACTGAAAGCTCTCGGGGTTTTGGATTTGGGCAGGACTTGGGCGAAGAGTAGATCTCATCAAACGAGACCTTTACATTGATATTCAATGAGCCTCTTACCATGCGGTGATCACTGCCGGTATTCACCCTGTTGATTACAGAGACATCATTGAATATATGCTTATTGGTCGTAAAAATGAAATCTATCTCGTGCTTATGACCGCCGGGGTGCAGCCACGTCCATTTCCTGGAGAGGCGCTTCTTGAAAAAGGAGTTAATCATAAAGAGTCCCTCCTTCTCTATGAAGTCGGCCAATCGCTGACCCCTTTGGTTTCGCTGTCCAAATTTAAACTACCCACTCTCAGTTCATCGCCATTCCTCATGCCCAGCCGTGCGTTGAAGGGGGACTTCACCATTGTGAAGTGAGTTTTCGGGGCATGTATGGCATTAGAAATGTCGTCATACATAGCCTCCACTTCATCGTCCGGGCGTTTCGAGTGTGGGGCGTACACCTGTATGGCCTTCAACGCGGGCGGGCGTGTTTGTGGTCTCAACAACTTAAATGGTAAGTTATTACTAGATAACACATGTAACAATCCACGCGCTTGCATTTTCATACCGCGAGGTGTTCCAGCAGTGCCCCTCACCGAGTTCTGTTCCAGGGACCTGGTAACCGTTAGGTTACTCTCTGGTGTCGGAGGGGGAGAAGAGGTGGTGATAGTCACGTCGGTTTACATGCCTGCCTACGAGGACGTCCCATCCAAGGAAGTCGCTGACCTCGTTAGACACTGTGAGCTTAACAATTTTAATTTAACCATAGCTACAGATAGTAATGCACATCATCCTTTATGGGGCATGCCGACAACAAACAGTAGAGGTGTAGATTTGGTAAATTTTCTTTTTACTACTACTCTCTCTATAGCGAACAGAGGTGCGGAGCCAACCTTCGTCACACGCAGATGCCGCACTATTGTTGATTTAACCTTATTCTCAGACAATAACAAAGAAATTAACACCATTATGAATTGGAGAGTTTCGGAAGAGTCTTCGTGCTCAGACCACAGGTGGATCCGGTTTGAAATGGAACTTAGCAGGGTATTTCCCGCACCAACTCGTAATCCCCGTAGAACGGACAAGGTGATCTTTTATAATTTGTTAAAACATTACCACACTCCCATGTCTACGGGATCACGCCTAACAAGTACTACCGATATTGAGCAGGCGGTAGTACAATTAACAGACAGTCTCACCAAAAGCTATGAGGAAGCCTGCCCCCTCTCCCCACCATACGTAAGTAAAGCTGGTAGTCACGGTTGGGGTAAAGACTTGGAGAAACTGAAAGTGAAGGTTCGTAAATTATTTAATAGAGCCATGAACACATACCATGATGAGGACTGGGAGCAATATAGAAAGGCGCGGGTGGCGTACAAAAAACTACTTCGTTCCAAAGGTCGTAAGTCATGGAAAAAATATAGTACAAACATAGAAACGAATACGCAGGCAAATAGGGTCAGGAAAATTCTAGCAGCTGACCCTAAGCGCGATATCGGTTCTTTAAAAAAACTAGACAACACTTACACTAAAACAGAAACAGAAAAAAATAGCCTACTTTTACAGACACATTTCCCAGGATGCCAAATCACTGATACCATTACATGGTTTGACATTGAAGAGGCTATACCTGCTGACGCGGATTGGGATGTTGCGAAGTCAGTAGTAAGTCGGGAAAGAATTAGTTGGGCTATAGGTACATTTTTACCTTACAAAACAGCTGGGCTGGACGGTATCTTTCCGGGACTCCTCCAATGGGGAGAGGGACATATAAACGGTACACTGGATTTAATCTTCAGGGCGTGTTTATCCTATCGGTACATTCCTTTAGGCTGGAGAGAGGTCAGAGTATTATTTATTCCCAAACCAGGAAAGAGTGACTACACAGACCCTTAATCTTATAGACCGGTAAGTCTTACATCCTTCCTCCTTAAAACCTTGGAAAGACTTTGTGATCGGTACTTTAGAGATAGCATTCTAACTATATCACCATTACACCCACAACAACACGCATATAGTTCGGGTAAATCAACAGAATCAGCTTTACACAAAGTGATAAACACAATAGAACAAGCTTTAAAAAACAAAACGTTGTGCCTGGGCGCTTTCATCGATATTGAAGGTGCTTTTGACAGAACTAACTTTAGAAGCATAAACGCAGCGCTAAGGAAGCATGGTGTTGAGTCGACATTGGTTGATTGGGTCATAAACATGTTAAAGCTAAGGGCAGTTAGGGTCGACCTAGGTGGAACCATTAGAGGGGTGGTGGCAAGAGGGTGCCCTCAAGGGGGAGTACTGTCACCCCTACTATGGAACATGGTGGTAAATGACCTAATTACAGAGCTTAACAACCGACGCTTCTTCACAGTTGGCTATGCGGACGATCTGACTATCCTTGTATCAGGACACTTTGCTAGCTTATCATGTGACATCATGAATAACGCCTTAAAGATCGTAGAAACCTGGTGCTTAGACAATGGAAAACTGTGAATCCAACAAAAACACAACTGGTAATGTTTACTAACAAAAGAAACTTAGGACGATACACACTACCCCACCTTTTCGACACGCAGTTAACCTTAACTGATGAGGTAAAGTACCTGGGTATCATCTTAGATAGCAAATTGAACTGGGCTAGACACCTAGAAAACAAAATTAAGAAAGCAACCATATCTTTCTGGCAATGTCGGAAAATGATAGGTAAAACATGGGGCTTGAGTCCAAAAATAACACTATGGTTATACAATACTGTGATTAGGCCTTCTATAACATATGGTTCACTTGTTTGGTGGCCAAGGACTAAACAGGTATCTACCATAAATAAACTACAGTCCTTCCAGAGGTTGGCTTGTGTAGCAGTGACTGGTTGCATGAGAACAGCACCTACTGCTGCACTAGAGGCACTGCTGGGTATGCCACCGTTGCAGTTGCACATCCAGCAGGAGGCTGCTGCGTCTGTTTACAGACTCAAAGCACTCAATCTCTGGGATCAAAATAGTCAAACATTCCATACTAACATCATACGGGATTATGCGGAGGGTAACCCGGACATACTCTCCATTAATGATAGGGTATCAAAACAACATATTTTCAATAAACACTACAAGATACAACTACATGAGGAACCAAGTGATAGTTCAAATACTCACGAAGTAAGAATCTACACAGATGGTTCCAAAATGGAAACTAGGACGGGAGCGGGTACGTTCTCGGACGATTTGAACATGCATATAGCAGCAGCATTGGGTACTCATAACTCTATTTTCCAAGCGGAATGTGTGGGTATAATCCAGGCAGCAACAGCGATACTGCGCAGGAAGGTAACTGACTCTAAAATCAGAATACTCTCTGACAGCGCCGCAGTCCTTATAGCACTTCAAAAGTATGAACATTCTTCGGGGCTAACTATCCAGTGTCACCATCTTCTGGAGGAGGTCAGTAGACATAATTACCTTACTCTCCAATGGATAAAGGGACACAGCGGATCCAGAGGCAACGATGCAGCTGATGAACTGGCAAGGAGAGGCTCGGGCATGCGCCCTGTAGGGCCAGAGCCAATGATCCCTTTGCCTTTCAGTCAAATTCGAGCCTGGATCCGTCAAAGGACACATAAACTACATCAAGAACTATGGGCAAGTATAAAGGATTGTAGACAGTCAAGGGAGGTTTTCCCGGAGTTAAATCCGAGATACTCCCGAAAACTTCTGAACCTTAAGCGGGACAGTCTCCGACAACTGGTGGGAATTGTATCTGGTCATTGCCATCTTAACAAACACCTTCACAGATTAGGTGTCACAGACAGCCCCTTGTGCAAAGGATGCATGGGGGCAGAAGAAACGGCCACGCATGTACTCCTTGAGTGCGAAAGCGTGGCGATACAAAGGGAACAGTTCCTGGGAACAATTTCCACCCTGAGGGAAGCCTGCGCCGGAATTCGCAAGCTGCTGGCCTTCCTGAGGGACATCGGGTGGCTGAATTAGCTGTCATCGCCCGTTTCACGCAAAAAAGGCCGATGTTTGGCCTAGTTGCGGAAAAGAAGCCCGACCACCAAGAAGAACCAAGAAAATGGCCTTCAACGAATACCGTTCGGTAATTCTGAGTATAAGGTATACCACCCTGCTCGAAACGCTTTCGATCTTCACAATGTTGTTGACGAGGGACTTACGACGAGACGGTGACGAGAAACCCGACACCGTGTTGGGACTGCTGGTCGCCCTCCCGGTAATAGAGTAAGTTGCCGGAATCGAGGGTCATCGTATCCTCGCCCTCTCATCGGACTTCTGATAACCCTATAATACCCCAGCGCAACTTACTTACTACTTCTTCCAGCTCTATCAACTTCTCATCGGTCCTCAAGGTGCGTGCGTTATAAGTTGCCAGGTCCAGAGATCGTGGGGGTTGGTAGCTGGGTCTCTGCTGGGGATTCTTAGCACCCCCTGCTCCGCCGTTACCATGGCTACTACCGGTGCCAGGAATAACGGAGCCGCCGGGGACAAGGGGCCGTCTTTTTGGTGTGTCTATCATATTGGGGGGGATTTGCCATAGTCACCACGCTTGGCAGGCGAATTGGTGACCGCAGTGCTCGGAGGACGCTGCTGTCCATCTTCCGGTGTATCCTTTAGTCGCCTCTTATGACATCCACGGAAGGATTGGGAGGGGTTTTATTCTAAGCCGAGACCGCCACGGCTCCAAACACATCAAAAAACACATATACAAATAAAACCAGTAAAATTATGATAAAAATACAAAAAACCCTACTGCGTTCAAAATTATTGAATACGAGCAGACCGCCCGCAAAAATAATAAAACGGTTTAGGCGCAGAATGCCCAATTCTCAAAATGGCATACGAGTCTTAAAAGGATTAATTCTTCAAATGGCAAGTTCTCATAATGGCAAATTCTACAAAAGCCAAATTATCACAATGACAAATATTACAAATGCCTAATTCTTAAAATGCCAAAATAACACAAACTCAAGAAATTTAAGGTCTTATATGGAAGTGATCATATATTTGATATTTTTTGTAATTTACTGTTGATTCAAAATAAAATATATGTAAAACTTTTTTTTTTTAAATCTTATGTTTGTATTATTTTGCCATTCTACGAATTAGGCATTCGTAGAATTTGCCATTAAGAGAACTTGCCGTTTGTAGAATTTGCCATTATGAGAACTTGGCATTTGTAGAATTGGCCATTTGTAGAATTAGTCCTTTTAAGACTCATATGCTATTTTGAGAATTGGGCATTCTGCGCCTAAACCAATAAAAATAATATTATAAAGGCGAAAGTTTATATAATATGTATGTTTATATGTGTGTGTGTGTATATGTTTGTTATTTCTTTATGCTTAAACGGCTGATCGGATATTGATGAAATTTGGTATGGAGGTAGCTTATACACAAGATACACAAAGGCTACTTTTTATTTCGGAAAAATGCACGGTGTCTGAGGAACGCGGGTGAAACCGCGGGGCGCAGCTAGTATTTATATAAATTTAATGTTTCTGTTGTGCTTACATATTTTACTTTACTTTATTAGTTGCAATTGCAACATAAGACTATAGTATTAACATTAACTTGCACTGAAAAAATATCTCGTATACGCAACGAGAAATTTGTAGCTGTGGTGTGTTGTGTTTCGTTTGTTTGTTTTGTTTTGTACTTTTTTGCTCTCTATGTGACGACAAAACCATTTTAAGCGCTACAACACTATTATAGACAATTATAATTTTAGTTCTAAATAATGGATCACTAGTAACTACAATACGAAAAAGTCTCTTACATCTTACAAATGATTTTCTAAGTTTCAATATGTAACATAGTATTTAATAACGGATAAAAATCAATACTTACAAAGCATTTTATTGTACAAACACGGCCTTTTGTGCTCAGAACTAACTAGGCTTGTTCATGGACATGGACAGAACACATGATTAACATAGCCAGAATGTATTGTAATAATGCAAGCTGTAGCAACAAGAATTTATAATATTTATAATCAGCAGTGAATATAATTAGTCTTGTTAACGAAACATAATAGCGTTGTTCTCGTTACAAGAACGGATTGTTGATAATGCAATCATTATTGTAAGGGGGATAACTCGTATTGCACTTTTTGCAACCCATAATTATGGCCTGGTTCTTTCTAAATGGTTTGGTTACTTTTCTATGGTCTGCCGTTTCACATTTATAGCAAAAGCAGAACATAGAAAAGTACCAATTCCCATATCTAAAAGAACCAGTTCCTAAATAGGCCATTGTATTTCAAGACAATGAACCAAGCCCTTAAATACAATACCTATATCAATGCCAAAAAATAAAATAATTAAATATAAGATAATGTTAGACTCCATGCTTAATAAATTATTCAATAATTGGCGTAGAGTAAATACAACTCGAACAATTGTCGTAGAGTTAGTTACAGACTAAGAAAAATTTAAGTCCTTAGCGAATTCTTGTCAAGTAAGAGATATTTATTATGGTGACAATATTTATTTATATGAGGACAGGGAGTTGATCTAAGTTCAGTAATGCTAAAACTCATGCCAGAGACTACAGTTTTACTTAGTGTGACGTTTTACATAAATCTTTCAATTTAAAATCTTTATTTTTATATTACCATAACGTCGGCCATTAAGGCTGACCTGTTGCTTGTCTGATGTTAGGTATTTCCATTGTACCAAATTTTTGATAAATATCGCTCGGTCTCCAATAGCTGGAATTAATTATTTAATAATCGATGCATCCAATAAACTCAGGGATTCCACCGTTACGTTGTTGCTTAAAACAAAGTTAGGTAGTAAGTAACAATAATAGTGATCTGTGAGTATTTTATCAACAATGTAGGTATAGGTACCTACGGTGGGTATTGTTCGTGATCTGTGATCTTCCAGGCCACGCGGGGCCTGTGTGGATTGGTAGAGTGGACGTACGTTTTTATAATGTTATAAATGGCCTAGAATTAATTGGTTCGTGATTCCTCACGATGTATTCCTTCACTGTTTTTTGAAAATCCACACTATAGGTCTGTAGGTATTGTATAATATTGCTGTAAAACGTAAACGCAACTAACTTGCAAATATTTAGATATACGAACTAAATCTCAGGCTCGCACTAAGTTTTTTATTTCGTCGTCGCCCTCCATTGTTTAGGTTTATAATCGATGGGTACTGTAGCACATCATTGCACAGTATTATCACACAGTCGCACATGAATCACTCGCTGTTCTGCCACAAAAATCAAAATATAGAGGTTCTTGTCTTGTCAAAATGTCGTTTACACAGAGAAAGACGAAAAAATATGATGCAAACTTAGAATAACGATGCAAAAATGCAGACCCACCCATCTTGACCCGCGCGCGCTGTCTCTCCCTCGCAGTCCGCACTCACCTTTCGATGCGTTCCTAAAACAATGTGTTTGCAACCCTTTATATATTCTTTACAAGGCGCATTTTAAAATTAACAATACATTTTGTAATAATCACTCGTCAAATTGTTAAATGTACCATATCGAGTTTAACCAGAATTAAACAGTATTGTTTACTAAGTGTTTAATATATTATACCATATTTTTATTTACTTCTAGTAATATTTTGTTAACAAAACATTATTTTCCATAACCATGCGTCCATGTTGTATTGTAGAATAATATTATTTTCCATAACCATGCGTCCATGTTGTATTGTAGAATAATATTTTATGCCATGTGAATAATCTAAAATTGAAAATTTAGTAAGAAGCTTAAATGACAATTGCCACTGTTTAGTTATGAGAATTATTATATTATTATTATTATTATCAGACCATATCGTCCCACTGCTGGGCAAAGACCTCTCTTCCCTCTCTTTCTCATACGCGTCAAGTTCGTCTCGCCACCGTCGTCTATCTAGGCCAGCCACGCTGTCGCTTGACGCCTTGTGGGATCCATGCCGTGATGGATTTAGCCCACAGCTCGTCTGACATACGACAGAATGTCCAGCACAGTCCCATTTAAGCATGGTTGCTTTTGGAGTTACGTCGGCAATCTGGGTCTTGGGGCGAAGTATTGTATTTCTGATACGGTCTGTCAGTTTTACTCCCAAGATACTGCGCTCCATCTCTCGCTGGCAAACCTCGAGCGTGGACCTTTGTTGAACAGTCAAAGACCAAGTCTGAGCGCCGTTTATGAGGATGGGGAAAATACACATGTCTATAAGTTTACGTTTTAGGCCCATGGGTAAGATCCTTCATTAAGTCCTTCATGGCCCAATAGCTCCTCCAGGCGTTTTCGGTGCGTCTAGCAACTTATTTGTCTTGTCTCGCCTGGAGGAGACTATTTGGCCAAGATATACGTACTCCTGGACATATTCAATCACCACAACCCCTATGCATACCTTGCGATTGGTGCTATTAGTCATGAGCTTTGGCCTTGTCGTGATCAAGACAAATCCAGTCAAACCTCATTTATCAAAATCATTCAAGCCGTTTAGGCTGTAGGACGCGCCTAAGAAACGTACAAACAAACACATACAACCAAACACTTAACCCTCCGTGCAGTCGGGTAAAAATAAAAAGAAGCTTAAACATAATAATATGTCTTTTATAGCTTGTACCAAAGGGTGCGCTCAGCAAAAATGACCAGTTTTAGAATAGATATTTGACGCTGGTGTTCTAACAAACCCCAGCGTTAATGTTAAAAAGGTGCGAATTAATTCTTAATATATAGATACATGCAACATTCATATTAAATAATAATATTATAATACATACATATAAGCAGATATAAAAATAATGAATTAAATAATAAAATACATGATAATTCAAATACATTTATACCCAATTGAATATGAAACTCTCGGAAAGATTATTAGATGTAAACTTGTTCTGTTTTATTAATACACTTGTAAATATCTTTTTAAAACCTTATTCATATGTTTCTAAAAGATATCACTTTTGATTCATCGTCATCATCAACAGCCGGCATTACTAATTCGCCACTGAGTCCGATCTTTTCAGCCCTTCTGATGTAATTGCTGCCCGCTACTTTAAGCAAGTCGTCGTCGTCTGTAAGGGTAATTATTCTGGCCCTATACAATTATTTATTCTGTGCCCTAGGGCTGCAAAGAAGAAGTTGCGGGACGCTGCTAGTTTGATATAAATTGTAAAGCACCAGGCAGCTATTTATCGAGTAATGCCTAAATTCTAAGTGTACTTTCAGTGATAAGACTGATAAGATTATATGAAAGCATACATTTTAGCCCCTTTTTTACATTTCTTTATTACAAACATGTAACCGCGTGACGTTCATTGCTCATAAGGAACATAGAAGCTCATAAAAAGGATCAGAAAGAGCTTTACGGGATCAAGGACCAAATGAAATATTTTCGCTAGTATAGGTTGAAGATATACGAGTATACTATACTACGTTTTCGTAATAAAAGTGCACGCACGGTTTCCCACAAGGGGTTTAGTGCTCGGATTCTGAGATAATTGATATTCAACCGCCAATCAGTAAAGTGTAAACATTTCTGTGTTTCGGTTTCAAGGGCAATGTTTCCAGCGAAATTACTGGGCAATGGGTTTTACAACCAATGTCTCAGCGTTACGAGCGCAGGGCAGTGACGCGCAACGATTTGCAACCAAAGTTATGGGTGGCACTGTAATTATTATGGGCTTGTGTGACGCTTATCATCAGGCGAGCGACCTGCTCGTCTCGTCTCTCAATCAAATACAAAAAATATAAAAACTATAACTGCAACATTAATAATGTAAAATTTCTCAAGAGATCCATCAAAATCATCAGCTAATTATAAGTTGTTTCTGTGATTTCTACCTTGACTTATTTGTATAATTTACTGTCATTACGATAACGTCATCTTTGAAAACAACTCATAACCAAGTTTTACTCAAAACTTTGGCTAAGCTCTCAAAACTTGACAAACTTTTTAGAAACTAGAAAAACAGGCTGAAGTTTAGATACTTATTATTAACTTATCAGAAGCACTTTTACAAATTGTTTTTTCATAGTTTTAACGTCCAGAGCCTGTGATTTACGACTCCACAGAGTTATGTCAGAGAGTAAAGTAGAGAGAAATACACATTATTATTAATAATTATATATTCATTATTACTCTGAATACGTGAGTTGATTTCTTCGCAAGCAGCCTGGCATTGGCATAATAGAGAATGCTTGAGGTTACTTAAGTTACCAGATTAAAAAAAAATGATGTACTTACTAGATGCGATTTTTCCTAGTAAGAGCCCAACCTCTTTATTTTTCAAAGCTTTTATTTGACTACCTTGTATTTATCTATCTATAATAATAATAATAAATACTTTATTACACCATATATATCTTATGTATTTCTGTCTGTCCTGGAATCTTATAACTCAAATTTCGAGCACTTCCCGATTAGCTATCCGGCCGAAACTTTAAGGGTAGCTCACGAAACGACGACAAAAAAATAATTATTCCGATTTTTAAATACCAGTAATATATGAAAAAAAGTACAGTGTCCATGAAAAAATCAAAATAATAATAAGTATATCCGGGACAATTCCACACCGATTACCTAGCCCCAAACTAGGATACCCTGTACTATGGGTACTAGATAACGGATAAACATACATAGATACGAATATTATAACATCCATGACTCGGAAACAAACATTTCTGCTCATCACACAAATGATTGCACCTTGCAAGATTGAAGTTACCATCAAAACTAGTAATAATGCTACAGATTTCGGTTTAGGTATGCGATATTCCTAAACCGCTTATCTGCTACATATCACTCTTTAAGCTTCATGAAACGAGATGGAAGAATATCTAAAGAACGTTCCTGATTTCGTTCCCTCGTAAAATATTGTAATGAGATGGAATTATTAAAATTCTGCAAATCTCATTTTGGCGGTAGATGTACAAAATACCTAATTCCCTTCAAATCAAAGTTCCGGTATTTTTTTAAGTACGCACCTTGCTACAGATTGGAATTTCTGAATGGTTTCTAAAATGCTGAGATAGTGCAGCTCAAGTACTATTTTGGTTTCTTTTGTTCATGTAGCATCTTCAGATCCTTATCTACACTAATATTATAGTGAGGAAGTTTGATTGTTTGTATGTTTGTTGGTTTGTAATGGATAAACACAAAAAAAAACAAACCGATTTTAAAAATTATTTCACCTATAGGAAGCTACATTATCAGTTAGTAACATAGGTAACATGTTATTTTTCAAAAAAATAGAGATCCTACGAAAATTGTAATAATGTAACCAAGGAAATATAGAACGGAATGACATGTTGCCATGGAAACAAAATAATAACAGTCAGTCAAGTAATAATGCAGTTGTCTGTGGTCAAAAAACACCACATTTTGAATTACGCTTACTGGTGTTTTTTTTTACGACGTGTATAAAAATGGTAAAAGTAAGAAAAATGCCGTGGTGTGAGCTCTGCCCGTGCGAAGCTAGGGTAAGTTACTAGTGTGGAATATATTGAAAAAGTTTGCAATTTGCAAGTCAACCATATATTTTTTTGATAATGTAGGTAGTTTATATAAGATATAATGATATTAACGAGATGTTTTAAGCTCAGGAAAACACATTTTTTGAACTGCAAAAATCGTTATTTTTATGATTTCGACCTACTTGATTTTGGGTATAAGAGAGGAATTCCAGCCCGAGACCTCTTCTTCTATTATATTTGCAATACCTTTAATCTCGTAAACAGCTATTAGCCGCCGAGAATTGAATTATCTCTCGGTCCTTTCAGCCATCTTTCTTGCAATTTCCTTATTTGGGGGCTGTCACTGGAAAGCGATAAAAGCCCGCATTCTCACTTAGCGGTAATGAACGTTGCAAGAAATTCTTCCATTGAAAATTCCCTAAACGAAATATTCTGTTGAGCGTCATATACGCTACAACGTAATGGTTTCAGGTTTGATCGAAATTCAAACAATTTGTACAGTTTTTTCTCATAACTAAATATTTTAATAGAATCAGGGCCTAGTTAATGGATTAGTTTTATTCTTCATATATTAAAAGCTCTTCCACAAGACATCGTGTATATCATGCGAGACACATTTACTAATGTTTAAACTTATCCTGTAGGTGTACGCCTTAATTAGCACAAATTCATTAATTTTGTACTGAATTAGCACGTTCACTGTGCCGGTCAAATGAGTCGTGTAAGAGAAAACGACAACAACATCCGTGTTTGCTAAAAACACAGTTTTTTTTTTTATTTTACTTCGCTTATAGTAACTTCTATAAAATAAGCTATAGATATAGATGAAAAATTATGTTATTAATATATATTTCGAAACAAAATTTCGAATTATAGTAGTAATTCCCCAAAAATAGCTAATTAAATATGGATAATGCTGTTTTTGCGCCTAACCTTGTGGATATTCCTGTTTTTGCACTATTTTTATCTGATATTTTAACTATGCATAATGCTGTTTTTGCGCCTAACCTGTATATATTGCTGGTTTTGTACCATTCTTATCTGTTTTCTGCAGGATTTTGCTGGTTTTACTACGTTTAAGTTACACAGTCAAGGAAAGCCGACACAGATCAAACTGCACATAAAGTTGAATTTTTTTAAAATGTGGATGTTGCTGCCTTTGCTTATACATGACTCAAATGTGGGACACGTGCAGCGCACAGTGAACGTGTTAAGTTCTGAAAGCAATCATTTTTCCTATTATAAAGGCAAAGTTAAAACGAAAGATAAGCAAGGACCAAGTAATATAAAGCTAAAGGGTCTGTACACTTTGCAATTTTTTCGCATTCAATAAAGTGATAAATGGACAAGAAAGCAGCAAAAGTCCGCGCTCGCCTAGACTCGAGAGCATTCCAATGACGCGAGAAATTACTCTTATTTTTCTCGTCTCTATAGAAATGTTCGACGTAGAAAAGAAATCCGTATCGGAGTGCGATATCGACGGATTTTTTCTGCGCTAATTAAGCGTGTCGAAGCTCCTCTCCCCTTTTTGTTATGATTCGTTTTGCGTCTGCTGGTTTTAGATAAAGTCTACCGGCCGTATGGACTGCACTGATAAATTTATTAACAAGCTCAGAAATTATATTCTGAAACGTTACTGACGTTCCATTTTTATAAGTAAGTAAGAATACAGAAAGTGCTTAGATTTTTCTTTTGAGGCTGGCATAGTCGTCCATCATCTGTTTTTTTTTAAGTTTGCGGCGCACAATGATGTCTGTAAATATGGACAACGTACACACATATATGAACAAAAAAAAACTGCAATATACTTAATGTTTTAAAGTGTATAAGTGTACAAGTGTAAAAGTGTAAAAGTGTACAAGTGTACAAGTGTATAACTGTACAAGTGAACAAGTGTACAAGTGTTCAAGTGTAAAAGTGTACAAGTGTGTAACTTACAGAGATAAATATGAAGTGTCACGTCACACAGATAGATAGCTAATATGAACACATCTCACATATCAATATTTTATCATAAAAATAAACAACTATGATAAAATATTGATTTCTTTCTACGCATTCAATTTTTTTCTACGCATTATTTGCTGCTAAAATAACGGATCCCAGTTCAATTTAGATAGTTTTTATAAGAAAATAAACCTTGTTAATGTTTTTTATTACCAAAACAATAATTCACTACCATTCGGCACCACAATAAAATAAATTATTAAACTTTGTTTAGTCTTTAATTATAAGTATAGATACTGACTTTATAGTCATGCATAGTCTGCTCGAGCTTGATGTATATACCCTCGTAGAGTCGTAATACGGGATTCCATTGAAGTGGGTTTTGCAATTAGCTCAATATGTTGGAGAACGTAATTAATTTTACGTAGATATGTTATTTAAGATTTACGAATGCTAGGTATACATATAGCAGCATTACCTATCTGGAAAATGATATATGATATGAAACTTGATAATATGTCTTGCTATTTAATGTTCTTACCCGACTGCGGCGAAGCAAGGGAAGGGTAATGAAATTAACAGTGTATGTATGTCTGTATGTAAATATGTGGATGATCCACTATAGCGTCGCCCCTATAGGTCAGATTTTGACGAGCGAGGTGTCAATCGAATCGTCTTCGGGTATAGTGTCTGCTGATTTTTTTACCTGACTACAGCAAGGCAAAATAAGGGTTATGTGTTCAAACTCAAAATTCGGTCCGATTTTGACAAGCGTGGTATCAATCCATTCGTCTTCATCGCAATAGTGTCATGGGTTATTATTTACCCGACCGTAGTCGGGTTTTTGTTTTTGAACTTATGCCTTGTTTTATTAGAGTTAAGTGTGTTATGTGTTGTTCTTAGGTATATCTATTACTTATTCTATGACGTATGAAGGAAGATGTTTGTGTTCATAAACAAGTCATAAGTTCAAAAACTAAAACCCTAATACGCGGTCGGTAAAAAAATTGCCTATTACGAGGGCTGTTTGATAAGTCGTTTTAAAAAGTAAAAAAATATATATATTTTTTAAACAATTTACATTTATTTCTCATCATAAAACACTTGTTCCAGCGAGTTTCCAATTTTTTATCCCCTCCAAAAATACGTTTTGTCGAGGTCTTCAAAATAAACGTGTGAAATGAGGAATTATGTGTCAAAAATGTTTGCCCTCCAAGCCATCTTTTCAGATTTGGGAATAGGTAATAATCGCACGGAGCTAGGTCCGGCGAATACAGAGCATGCGGAACCAGCTCGAAGCCCAACTCGTGGATTTTGGCCATTGCAATAGCTGACGTGTGCACTGGGGCATTGTCTTGATTGTCAACAAACGTGGCACCCATCGTGCAGACAGCTTTGTCATACCCTTTGTTGATTTTATGTACTTGCTCAGTGGAGATGCCTGTGTTCTCAGCTATTTCACGCACCTTCACTCGGCGGTCGTCGAGTACAATATTATGGACTTCTTTAACATCTTCCTCAGTAATGACTTCGATTGGGCGACCAGAGCGTAGAGCATCACATGTGCTTGACCGACCACGTTTAAAATTATTTATCCAGTTTTAAACAGTCTGCAACGTTGGTGCGTTAGTGCCATGAACAGAATCAAGTTCAGTTTTTATTGTGGCAGCAATGCAACCCTTTTTTTTATTTATTCGGTTCACTAATTGGATGTGACACCTTAATCTTAATAAGATAAAAATAATAGTAAACATTGAAATGAAATGAAATGAATTTATATTTCACAAAAAAATAGTGTCCATCCTAAAAACAGTGAACACAGCATGCAATATTGAAAATAGAATGATATTTTTTTTAAGCATTCAGTGTCCATCCTAAGAACAGTGAACACAGCATGCAATATTGAAAAGAGAATGTTAATTTTTTTAAGCAATTACCTAAAGGCAAATGCATTAATACATACAGTAATTATAGCAACTAATGTTTTAAACACAAATAATGGAATTCAATCGAATTGAAACTAAACTATTCCACTAATTATTCTAATTGTTCTTACTATTTTGTCAGTTTACCAATTTCTTTACTTTGACCTTTGTTGAGGCCAAAGAACCATCAAAGATGTCTAAGGATGAGCGAATTGCATTTGAACTTGATAACATTCTGTATAGGGGAGAGTGTTTTTTTAAATTAGTGCGGCAAAGTGGCAACTTAAAAGTCTTTCGGTTACTTAATCGACTACTGGATCGTGGATTCTCAAAGTCAATACTCGCAAGGAAATCTGGGCACAAAACTAAGCCGTGAATTAATTTATACAAAAATATGATGTCGGATACTTTCCGTCGTACATTTAGAGCTGTAAGGTTGTAATATTCCAATCTAGACTCATATGATTTTAAGGTATTACATTTATTAATCGCGTACGTCAGCTGATACAAAAATCTTTTCTGGATGCGCTCCAGTCTCAGTCCCAAATCTTTAATATTTGAAACTTCCTTTAAGGGAGTGTTATTCAAATGGTTAGTGGAAGTAATGGGCATAAAAGAATATTTTATAACGGCACCAAATTCAGATTTTTCCATAGTTGTTGTAAATTTACGAGTGATAACAGTTAAACAATGGTTAAACTCACAAATTCTTTCTTTTTTTTTTGCTGAATTTTAGACAGTCTTCATTTGAAAGATTGTGCCTGCCAGAGTTAATGCCATTTACCAGAAAAAAAGGATTTATAAATAGTTTTTAAAAGGACTTATCAAACAGCCCTCGTTCACTCTTGCGATGAAGGCGAATCGATTGAAACCTTACTTGTCAAAATCCGACCAAGATTTTAGATTGAACACATAACCCTTCCTTTGCCTTGCCATAGTTAGGTAAACAAATACCCAATGACACTGTACATGAAGACGAATTGATACCTGGCTTGTCGAAATCGGACCAAGTTTTTAGTTTATATACATAACCCTTCTTTTGCTTCGCAGTAGTCGGGTAAAAAAATATACCCGACTACTGCGAATATGACGCTCTATACCCGAAGACGAATCGATTGACACCTCGCTGGTTAAAAGCGGACAAATAAGGGCAACGCTAAGGTGGGACATCCACATACATACATATATACATACATACATACATACATACATACATACATACATACATACATACATACATACATACATACATACATACATACATACATACATACATACATACATACATACATACATACATACATACATACATACATACATACATACATACATACATACATACATACATACATACATACATTAGACTGTTAACTTCATTACCCTTCCCTTGTATACCATTAACAAATTTATTTAAATTCGGACGTCAAGTTTTAGAGTGAAGATTTTTAGACTAACTAATACAGGTAGTTTTTTTTTGCATTAACTGCATGTAAAATATTAATTATGTAATATAGTTTCTTAGTGAATAGGAATCCTCGTATAATAAAATTAAAAATTACTAAATTCTTAAAAAAAAAAGTAGGGTAAACGAAACGAAATCCTAACTCAACTGAAAGTTTTATTTGTAGTCTAGCGCCATCTAGTATTATCCTTCAGAACTTCAAAGAAAAGTCACAAAAGTTTATCAAAACTGTAACCAGCATAATTTTGATTGGCATCAGGCCACCATCACTATAAGTTGCCTAGGATAACTAACAGATGGCGCAATTTTAAATGATAGTCATATAGAACTTTTATGTTCGGGATTTATAATAACACTAATAATACTAGCTGTAGTTTTGATGTATGCTTGTATTTTTAACAATCTCACTAAGAAAATTTGACAAACATTTGTATAATGAGTCTGTTCAAACTATTATAGTACTTAGGTTTTAGTTTAAAATATATAAATAGCAACATTGTAATCTGGTTTTGTAAGTAGGTAGGTACTTACTCGAGTTTTGTCGTCGTCCTGCTTGCCCCATAATGACGTTCAAGAAGAAACCTGCTCCATCGAACCGGTATCAAAATTAAATTAATTAAGAATTAAGATGGTGTCCTCGAAAACTGACCATATTAAATCTAGTTAAAGGGAAGATAAGCCACGCTTTAATATCAAGTAGGTATCCAAACACACGACACACAAAAAAACTGGGGGTGTTGGACCCCCACACGATGGACCGACGACATTGTAGCCATCGCAGGAAGTCGGTGGATGGAGGTGGCACAAGATCGCTCGTCATGACGCTCTTTGGGGGAGGCCTATGTTCAGCAGTGGACTTCTAAAGGCTGACATGATGATGATGATGAGGTATCCAAAACCTACTAGTTACAACTACAAGTAAATACCCACACAGCTACATTCCCTCCATCGTTCATTAACAACAAAGATATAGAGTATACGCAAAATAGTCTAGTCTAGTGCGAATGAGAGTCGCTGCTAACACGTGCTTCACAAACGCCACTCTAATTATGACCAAGGCCAAGGAAGGCCAATTGTGTGCGTTACACCTTACAACTAATTTATGCGGTTTACGCCCTAGGAACTGGTGCCTAATCTACCCACTTTTAATTAAATCTATGATCTAACCCCATGAACAAGTTTGATATAATGTCATGATAAGGTGTATCGCAGTAATAATTGCGTTTGATCAAAATATGTAAGGATGGAGTAAGTAGTAATACCTATAATAAGTAAGTATAGCTATCTACTACTGGCTTAGCAGGTTTATTGAATGAGAGAGCAGAGCGGGCTCAAGTTTGCACTACTATTTATTCTGTGGCTCAAGTCTGTTTTTCAAATACAATCAATTTGTTTTTATCTGGCAGAGTGTTGGTACACCTCTACAGGTCCTATTTTACAACCGGCCTGGGCGAAACTTGATAGGTAATACAGGTTTAACGTTTTTTTTTAATTTTTAGAGATTTTTTTGAGGGAGTACTTCCTCCAAAACGGGGCAAAAAGGGGACTAATGAATATATAGTTAAATATTTAAACGGGACTTAAACGCGCTGAAAACATCTCAACTGACTATCTGAACTGGCTTACTGAATATCTCCGCATTATTAGATCTGATCTGATCCATAGTAACTTTAAGTTGGTCTCATAAAAAAAGTGGTGAAGATCTGATGAGGACCTTCGGCGTGATGAGCAGAATAGCTCCTCAAAATGTACAAAATTGCGACTTTCAGGTTTCTACCAGTGGAATCAGCCCTACTAGGTAGGAATTGATGGAGCCCTGGGTTATTAATGTTAGTTTTACAATAAGGTAACATGGCGCAACTGTGCACCGATAGATTATTTGCAAAAAACTGCTCATGAGGTCTACTGTTCGCAGAACTACTTTTATTGGATCGAGATTCCTATTTATATGACTGACGGACAAACGGACACAATGAAAGGGCATTTCACAGTTGTGCCACAGAATAAAAACGAACGGCCTTGGCGAAAATGAAAATAGAAATGAATTTAGGTAGGTAGGTACTAAGATAGCTAATGGTACGATTTGACGTCAGAACGCGGCCTTGACCGTGGAAATGACAAAATTGGACTTGAAAGTCTTGAAATGGTGAAAGGAATCCAGTTCCAACACTTTAAGGTAATCGCTTCGTAATTGCTTCAGATTCCAAGAGTGGGCTTTGTTGTTCGTTTGGTAGTTTTTTTTTTAACTTGTTATAATCATAACCATGTTTATCGGGAAAGAAAGCATCATGTGTTCTTCTAGGATATTAAAAACTAATGCAAAAGTATAGCACCATCGTTCTTGATGCTTTTTGATAGAGTTGTTATTATTTCGTTTCCACGGCAACATGTCTTTCCGTTTCTTACAGCGAGTAATCGATATTTCCAGTTTGCCCGTGGAAACTTACAATTTCCCGTGTTAAAAAGTAACCTATGTTGGTCTCTATTTTGTACAGTACCTATTTACAAAATTAGACAAAATTGGATCAGGCTTTTCGGCGTGTAAGCTCCCCAAACAAACAAACAAACAACGTTGTGGATACCAATTACTATTAATTATCTGTAACTATCTGTGCCCTTTACGTGCTCTCTATTATCTGTTTGTCTTTTTTCTTGTCTAAATTGTGTATTTTTTTGCCATAAAACATCCCGAACGTCATCAAAAGACCCTGCCAAAGTTTCGTCACAATCCGTTCAATGGTTTAGGAGAGCATCGCGCACAGACAAACACACATTCATTTTTATACATAGAAAAATTTTCTAGATAGAAAATTGAAAAACCTTATATGGTACCTTTAAGCTTAGGCTATAATTTATTATAGTTTGTGCCTCCCTCTGCCCTCTCCTTTTGCGGACCTGACACTGCGTATTATCTACAGGTACGAACACTGAACCCAGCTCTAGGCTATACAAGCCATATATCCTGTCGCCACCTCTCAAAGGCAGGATGAAGTGACGCCCTCATTAGCAGGCATCAGGTTACAGTCTCGGTGGCCTGCACGGCACCACCTACTTCCTTTGTCTGGCTAGACTCCAATCTGGATCGTAAGTAGGCTGGCTTGCAGTCTTGTGAACTTTTTTTTTTGTAGATTTTATCATGATCAAAAGTAAAGGAAAGCATATAAATCATCATGATCATATTCACAGCCTGTAAATTCTAATCCCACTATATCGGACTGACAATGAATCCCTAAAAATAATCTTAACTTTGTATGAAAAACAGGTTATATTGATTGTTATTGTATCAAAAACAGGTAAAAGTTGAACTTTCGAATCACTTTAAAAATGTCACAATCTTTTTAACTTTTAAAGTTAAACATACTGCCACGTCAGAGTAAGGAATATATTACAGAAGTCGCAGCTTAACTTTGTGCACAGTACATATATAGCCCTTAGGGACATTAGTGTATCGAAGTATTGTTTTCGAGTTTGATGTCTACTGTCAGTTGGAGATAGAGGGTTGCCACTGGTGGGTCTATATCCGGACACAAAAAAGGAGGGTTATGATGTTATCAAAATACATATGAATTCATGAATGAATGTATGTATGTATGTCTGTTTGTGCATGTGGCTTAATTTACAGCCCACCTTATAAACTTGTAGGAATAAAACCAGAGTTGTTATGCGACTACGAAAATAAGGAGGTTATATTATCGAGTACACGCGTATATATGTAATATTTTTAAAAACGCGTAACATTATTATTCGTATTTGTTAGGCTATATGGGTAGGTATCTAAACGAATGTGTCTACTTTGTATCTCAATTTGAATTTCCTACTTTGTATCTCAATCCGATGAGTAGAATCCGATCGATCAATCGATGAAAAAATATTAAACGAAATTTGGTAAATTGTACATTTGTTCTTGGAATACTTATGCAACTGTTTCCCCAGAAAAATGTCCACGCGGGCAAAGCCGCGGAGGATAATATAACTAATCTATACCTAGATTATTCAAGTTTATTCTTATCTTACATTTCGGTGTCAGATGGAATAAATAAAACGATATATTCTGTGACTTTTTAGTTATTCAATAATCCAGACACTGCAATATGTAGGGACTATTTTGGTAGGGCAGAAGTAGGTGACATGCCAGGACAGAAGGAAAAAAAAACAGATCGGCAGAATCGCAAAGATGTGAAAATATTCACAAATATTGGACACAAAGGCTCAGTGCACCGCGCGAGCGCATAAACCGGTTTTTGTACTGAGCTTTGGCTGCTCTGGCAGCTGCGTGTATTGAGCCGGAGTTGGATGCTTTGTGGAAGGTTTGACAAATAAAACTTAAATATTGTATTAAAAAAAAGACTGAGAACAAAACTAAAGAGTGTCTTACAAGCTTTAGATGTTTGATTTTTAAATATAAGATACAGTCGGATGCATGCCTCTGACTGTATCTAATAATTAAAAGTCAAGGATCAAGATCAAGATCAGCAAATACCTGGTGAGTTTACTCCTCATGAGAGGTGGTACGCCAGGTTCTAGCTTATCCCGTCAAAGGAGAAATGAAATGAGTAATGTCTCAGACTGTATCTTATATTTCAAAATCAAGAATATCAACTTTGATGGCCTTTTTTTAGTTTTGTTCGCAGTCGTTTTTTTTTGTTTATATATTTTTATTTTAAACTTTTTAGTTTCTGTTTTATATTTTGGAATAAGCTATTAAATACTTCCATTTTCATACCTCACTCGATAGGTTTTGGTAATTTTTTCATTCCGTCGGAAATACAATATGGAAACTAATAAGCCGCCATATTAGTTTTCTTGACTCTTCATATTATATCTATCCAATAGCACTCTTGTGAATCCAGTGATACCTCATTTATCAAAGTCCATTAAGCTGTTTAGTCTGTAGGACGTGCCAAAGAAACGTAAAAACAAACAAACAAACATACATACATACAACCCAAATATATAAACCTCCGCAGTCGGGTAAAAAATTCAGTATTTTTTTGGATACCAATGGCGTGTCATATAGATTGAACTAAAGAGTCCAGTCACGATATGCACACTTATAGTACTAGGTTATACTCTATGGTACAATCTATTTGTGGTACTGGCATCCTACTTTCACAGCACGCTCTCTCTTTTTCGCATTTTCCGTGAAGAGACTTAATGCGCGAAATTTGCTCGTAGCCTTCTTCTCAAAACCACCCTGAGACCCTGCCTCCCGGCCCTCGCTCCGCGTGCGTCAATTCGGCCGTTTACTCCTCGATACACTACTGTCTTTAAATACTATATATGTACTGTGCTTTGTTGTTGTGAAGTTAGGCTCTGTGAACAATTGCGCAGGTACTTTTGTGAGGTAAACATCATAAAGTAAGAGCGAGGTAGAAAATACGAAAAACGTAAGCGAGTGAGCGTGGCAGTTATACGAGTACAATGCTGGGCCTGGATTGCGTCTGAAATATAACAGTTGGCGCAGCGACTTGCAGACAACTTCTGAGCCACAAAGTTCCGCTGCGACTACTGTGTGTAGTGTGCGTCAGACTTTAATCTTACTTTTATTTGAACAAAGGGTCAGAGTAAAGAGGTTTTATTACGCTTACTGTCATTTATGATCAAAGACGTCAATTTGAAGTCAATGCTTTTTAAATCGTGAACATTTTTACCCGACTGTTGAGGGTTATGTGTTTGGGTTGTATGTATCTTTGTTTGTTTGTACGTTTTTTAGCGCGTCCTACAGCCTAAACGGCTTGATGGATTTTGATAAGTAATAATCATTAGATTCGTCTTGATCACGAGAGTGCTACACTAATATGGCGGCCTACAGCTGCCATTTTGTATTACCGACGGAATAAAAAATGACCAAAACGTACAGAGTGAGGTTTCAAAATACAGGTCTTTAAAATACCATTTCAAAAATATATAATTCTTATAACTAAACAGTAGCAACTTTCTTTTAAGCTTCTTACAAAATTTTCAATTTTAGATTATTCATGTTAATATCAATACTATAGTTTAATGTTTCAATTGCATCTATTAAAGGAAAGTAAAATTTGTAAGTAAAAAAGAAACATTAAATTTATATAAATACTAGCTGCGCCCCACGGTTTCACCCGCGACCCTCAGAGCCATACATTTTCCGGTATAAAAAGCCTTTGTGTTAATCTAGGGTATAAGCTACCTCCGTGCCAAATTTCAGCCAAATCCGTGCAGCCGTTTCAGCGTGAAGAAGTAACAAACATAAACACACACACACACACCCTTACATACATATAATCTTTCGCCTATATAATACTAGTGTGATTATTTTTGCCACTGTCGTGTTTTTTGTATATTTATAATATTTTACTGGTTTAAACTAAACCATTATTTAATTTTGTGTAAATGGTACTTCATTAACCTATTTTATTACTTTTACAGATCTGCTATTGGAAGCGTGTTTAAAACGAAAAGAGTATTGTAGAGCGCTTAAATTGCGGCAAAAGATGAGGGCCTTTGGCGTTAACGTGCCGTATCTATGAACCCTTATCAGTCTCGTAAATCAGAATAGAGGTGACCACCCACCTAACGCCTCGGCAGGATCGGCACCGCATCACCGAGTTGTCAACCCGGCTATGGCCGGGGCGAGCGACGCGACGCCTCGCTTACGGCTGGTTGACGAATACTGGCGTCCACCCGGCTACGGTGCGGGCGCGGGCGGGGCGGCTATGCGGCAACGACGCCTCGCTTTCGGCTAGGCGGTGTCTGGTTGAAGTCTAGACTTGGTGTATTCACAGTAGTCTTTTTTATTTCTGTGATTTTATTTCTTTCAGGATCATATATTTGAGTAATATCTAGCGCCATCCGCGTCCAGTATAATCATGTGTTTAGGGTAAATATAGAGCTACAATTTCGTTTCTGGTCCAGCAGCGCCTCGGGCATGGTCGTGGAGGCGCGCACCAGCTGCTTCCACACGAGCATGCGCAAGTAACCATCTACTCTTTGGTACTCTCTACTCTACTCCTCAGAGTGCGGACCAGCTCCAATACCGTTCTGGAAATTATCCCAGGGAGGTGGGTCTGCCCATACATCCGTTATTTGCTGCGGCAGATATGCCGCTGTAATGTAAAGATTTGTGAAAATATCTTCATACGATGTCGACAAAAGTTTCATATTTTCTTATACCTTGAAATCTTCAAAGAACTTATGGATGCTCGTTGTAGCAATGTGACCTTTCATAGCATTTCTCCAGGCTCATTTCTTATTCTTTGAGAAATTCATCTCTACCTTCGGCTGGAACAAAGCAAATTCGTGTACCTAAATAACAGTAAGGAACCTTATTCTAAATTCATCCTGTCCTAATTAATAGGGTAGACCTATTACGAATCACTGGAGTGGAGTATGTTATTAAGGCATAAATGATATATGATGATATGAAACTTGATATGGCTTGCTACTTTATGTTATTACCCGACTACCGCAAAGCAAGTGAAGGGTAATGAGTTTAACAGTCTATATATTAGTATGTATGTGGATGATCCACCATAGTGTCGCCGATCGATTTTGACAAGCGATGTATCAATCAATTCGACTTTATTTATAGTGTGTCATAGGCAATTTTGATTTACCTGACTATGGCGAAGCAAAGGAAGGGTTATGTGTTTAAACTAAAAACATGGTCTGCGAGGTATCAATCGATTCAAATTCATCGCAACATTGTCAGCTATTTTTGTGCCGATGCCACTGATTCTCTCGATTAAAGACTTTGTATGCTACTCATCATCAAAAATCCCATCGAAAAAGAATATATTTTGAGCACGTTCTCAATTTCTAGCTGCAATAGTACCTAAGATCTCTTCACAGTTATTAAGAGCAGCATATCTTGGGATTGTCTGCATCTATTTCTTCCATACAAAGCTAAGATCTTTCCCGCCGACTCCAGCTTTCAAATTAAAAAACTGCATTAAAATCAGTCCATCCATATGAGAGCTTCGTTGAAGACAGATACATAGCCACACAGACAGACAAACTTGTTAATAGTACCTACCCCTATTTTTAAGTCTAGGGGAGATAAAATTAAGTGTTGCAGATGCTCTACTGTAACTCTACGGTAAGTCACAGTGGTTGAAGGAATGCGTGGGATGAACAATTTAACTTGACACGAATATCGGCTTTGAAATACCATGCCCTGGAGGCACGTTTACTGTGAGATTTTGATGAAGATATTCTGCTATTGTACCTCCTACAGTTACATAACGAAATTCAGAAGCCAAGATAAATTATTTTTTGTATGAATTAAGCACCTACGTAATTATTGTTTTATATTTTAAACTGCCCGCGGCTTTGTCCGCGTATTAATTTATCTGGATTAAAAGTAACCTACGTGTTATTACAGGACTAAAAGTACCTATAAAGAACAATAATAGTACATTTCATCAAAATTTGTTCTGTGTCTATTAGTTTTAAATTAATTTCTCGGCTTCTACTAATCGGATTGAGATAAAAATAACACCATATTTTACGTCAAAACCTAAACTATCTAATAGTGAAAACTGCATTTTAATAAGTCCGGTAGTTTTTACGCGATGCATGAACATACAGACAGACAGGCAAGATTTTTAAAAACGTTACATTCCTGTTCAGTAGCAACCCGACACTTTTTTTAAAATTATCTTCCATTTACAGTCTTTTTGTTAAGTGTAAGTGGTACAACAGATGGTAGTAATTTACGTAATCAGTATCACCTATGGAAGAAAGGTGATTTATATAGGTAATTTAGAAGAGACCAGCTCTAAAACATGAAAACGTGGATTTGTGTGCGTGCTGTGCGTGCGCGGCGGGCTTGACATGAGGCATGGGGCGGAAAAGTAACAACAGTTCTACTATCAATTGAGATCATTGCGTCTTGTTTATATTCCACGTACTTTACCATTCATTTCCTTCCTTCCTTCGTAAACATCAGCTATTACCAAAGAAATTCTATCACAAGTAGTTTACCTAAACATTTAATCAATTTTATTTATTGTCCATAGTGAGATATATATGTATCAAACCCTACAATAATGTATTTATGGATAAAATGCCTCACTGAATTTCACTTCATATTTTATTTTTATTTATTCCATAACACTGTAAATACAAAATATACGTACATACATTACCAGCATCATCATCATCATCATTTCAGCCTTTAGCAGTCCACTGCTGAACATAGGTCTCCCCCAAAGAGCGCCACGACGAACGGTCTTGTGCCGCCTCCATCCACCGACTCCATGCGATGGCTACAATGTCGTCCGTCCACCGTGTGGGGGGTCTCCCTACACTTCGCTTGCTTGTTCGTGGTTGCCATTCCAGAACCTTTATTCCCCAGCCGTTGTCGGCTCTGAGAACTATATGGCCTGCCCATTGCCACTTCAACTTGCAAATTTTGAGAGCTATGTCGATAACCTTGGTTCTTCTACGGATTTCCTCGTTACGGATCGTACACGTAGTTAAACTCCAAGCAACATCAAGAAACTCATAGCTCTCTCCATTGCACGCTGCGTGACTTTGATCTTATATATGAGACCAATAGTTAGCGACCACGTCTCAGTGCCGTATGTCATCACTGGCAACACGCACAGATTTTAAACTTTCGTCTTGAGGCACTGCGGTATCTGTGACGAGAAGATGTGGCGTAATTTCCCGAACGCTGCCCATCCGAGTTGGATTCGTCGGTTGACCTCTTTGTCGAAGTTGGATCTACCCAGTTTCATAAATCACTATCACAGAAATTCGGACACAATGATAATATTAGTACTACCATAACTAACGACAAAAAGTACACAAGCTAATTACAACATCAAACAATAAATATGAAGAACAATCTATTTGAATCTTTTTCCAACGTTGGCATTCCAAAGCGATCAGCTAGCTGCTCTTTTATCCTGCCCATAAACTGCTATCTCAAAACATTATAAACATAAATAAAATAACTTTATCAATTATGATGCAATCAAAATACCGCATAACTGCAGCCACAGCCACAGCTCTTGCGTGTGCGCAAATACTTAGTTAGCCCCAGTCTGTGTAACAGTTTCATCAAGTTTGCACTATTATTTATTCTGTGCTTGTGCAAACAGCTGAGCAAAATACCTTGATCAAGGCTGCTAAAGTAAAGATACTGTTGTATAAGCTATGGTTGTAGTATATATGAGCTAACTGGGGTCTGCGCGGCCGCAAATTGTCTCAGAATCAGATTGATATCCCCTTTCGGTCTGTTCTGTAGGCTGAAATTCCAGTCCATGTAAAGAGATATTTACCTAGTTGTTTTTGAATTAATTATGTTAAAAGGACTCTTATGTAATAGTATGTTTTGCACTCTGATTTGTTTACGTTAATTTTAACGGGTTATGATAATACTTGCCCACAGCCTTTTCTAAACTATTTAGCTTTCGATCTCTCTAAAGCTGCAAAGTTTTTTGTGAGATCTGTACAGAATGGTTGTCCAGCTGTTCTGCAAGTAAATTAAATTAAGTTTAGTTTTAAGTTATATATACACAGATGTTACAGGTAAACATCTATTATATTGGTGTGGTAACAAAATTACATTATACTAAGATCAGAAAAAATGTGATAATACCGAATACCGATAAAATGTTGTCTTCAAACAAAATACAGATATCCATAAAACATCATATGTATATATCATCTTGTTAATACATAGTTGGAAATAATTATTTCGATGATGGATGCATTTTGTATATATTTTTTTGTATAGATTGAAAATCCATGAATCATCTCGATGAGTTCTTAGGAAACTTGGACGCTGATCATGGCTAAAAAGTTCAGTTCCTTAGCGATTAGATTTAGTTCAAACCTTTAACTATTTTTTTGTAGTTACAAAAAGCTATCATTTGCTATAATTATGGTGTAATATAAGTCAGTTTTGTAAGCATATGCGTGCTGTATCGAGGGATGCGACGATCACATGCAAGCTGACGCGGGTAACGGCTGAACGTTTACTGCCAAACCACGCGTGACGCGGGGTCTACTATGGATCAACGTGCTTCTAAATACTCACTGTGCAGTCTTAAATAAAACTATCATGTTTGCTTTCTTCTCGTTTTTTTTTTATTACGGTCTAGGCAATCGTTTGACCATGATCTCACCGGATGGAAACCGATGATGTGGTCGAAGTTGTAGCACGCTTGCCTAGTAGATACCTATTCACTCTTGACTTTAATATACTGGGTCATATTTTACCGGAAACACTGGCGAGGCAATATAATCTACTACACAAACCAGTTAAAAAGCATTTAGTCGTTAGTAGTCCAAAGAAGAAAAGGTTATCACTCTGACTGCCACCTATATATATAAGCATTTCGACTCCTGCAAGCCATACGGTACGCATCGCGTGAGCCGAGAGTAAAAACTTCTGCAGCGTGCCGTACGGCCGGCCGGCGTCCTAACACAAGGCAATTTAATGTTAAGCCGTGCGGTGCGCTATTATGTCGCAATATTGTACTCGTTTTATAGAAATTGGCCGGCTGCAATAGAAAATCTTTGTACTAATATCTACATGTGACAAAATTAATGATGTTCCTAGCATGACATTTTTTTTTCAGATTTTATGAGTTTCTTTTAGTAAAAAAAAAATATCAAAGAAAATTACTTCTTATTTTTTTTTTTTTTTTTTTATAATTCCATTAATTTACAAGTTTCCTCCACTAGCAGTGAACTCAGCTTGCTTCTGACAATTCGTTTTCAGTGGTCAACCTATGATGATTTTCCGAATTTGTGCTTACATAGGCACTATTCAATAGAATTTTGACCCCTCGTGGAATTATTCTCAAGACTCAACAATTGACGACACAATGTGTCGTAAGAGAATACTCTATAACACTTCCTCCACAATGCGGTCTGTCGGGGACCCTTAGAAATTTGAAATAGCACACCGCTACTTACTGTATTAAAAGTGTTATAAAGTATTTTCTCAGTCAAGTCATAAAATCCCCTCCGTAGACGCCCTCGAGACATCTTGAGCGATTCGGACGATGAAATCGCTTCCGCAGTGCAGGCAGCGATGGATTCGCACAATCCGTCATCTTCACCATTTTTCAACACAATTAGACACAGACACTGACCTCTCCGGTGGCGAGGTCGAAGGTCCCGTAATTAATGTCGATTTTATTCGCACTCGAGTTTCTTGCCGATTCTTCTCGAAGGTGTATTACTCCGAATCGGTGGTCAGTTATACAATTCATTTAAAGGGCCTAACAGTAGAGATCCAGGGGTGTTTAGTTCGATACTCCCCAAGTAATCAATGGCAATTGTTGAGGACAGCGAGCCTGTTGAGGACAGTGAGCCTGTCTGCCTCCCAGATGCCGCGTGAGCCCGCGATCATAGATCACGTGACTGCGAAGGTGTAATTAGTCATCGGGAATCACCGGCCAGAGCAAAGGGACCGCGACTGACCGACCGACGTGTAAGCACTTCGGCTACGAGGCTTCGCTTCAGTTATTTTGTATAAAACTAGAATAAGATTAAATAGTAGTACACCTAGAGTAAGTAGGTAGATTTAACGTGTAATTTAAGGGAGATAGAAATAAAGTTACCGTTAGGGAAAAAACCTCCGTTAATTTAGAAATAGATAAAAGCGCCAAATGTTTATGTTTAAGCTTGTTAGACAATGCAATGCACAATGTGTTTATTACAGGAGCCCTTAGCGCAGGTAAGGCAGTTGCCATTAGACAAAGTACGGCTACGTTCCCACGATCTTTGGAATAGTAACAAGCGCAATACGCCGACAAAGTAAAAGCCGTTGATAATAAAACAATTAACGAACGATGGCCAGTCGCTGCAAAAAATACAAGAACCGTTGTAATTGCCCTTGCTCCCGAGCTCTTCCTGTGACCGAGTAGGTATCGTTACCTAAGTTGTATTGTAAATATATAAGAGCATTTTTGTAAATAAAGGCAGCCAGTCAGTTTGTTATACCCGTCGTAGTAGTTTCATTCGTTGAATCCTTGAAGCTCCTGAACCACGAATAAGTTATTGCTGTTAGTTAATATAAACCAGCGACCTATGACCGAAAAAGTGAATACGTGATTTAAAATTGTAATACAGTCCACTCCTCCGAAAAAGTAATTCTGAACAGCAACTGTCCAAGCCGAGGTTCGTACCCCTGGGTGTCCTTGAGCAAGTGGCCAAAAGCTTAACTTTGACGTGCGCTTTCTGCGTCACGCATTGCGGTGGAGCGCTTTTGATCCGCCCCACCGGTGACGCTGTAGAGGTCAGCTATAGACCAACAGCACATATACTTTTAAAAAAATATATAAAAAAGTTATACATAAAAGCTTTCGTAGTTGCACCCTAATCCGACGCTTAGGGAGCTATACCCTGCCTATCCGACACGCACCGGCTCACCGATAACATGCAAATGGACACATTTCAACCTGAGCCGCCCAAGTTAATAAGGCATGATTGGTCAGCACTTTTAGGCTTCGTAACATTGTCAGCAAAACTTAAAATAAGAAGGTGCTTATAGGCAAATTTGCAGAGTAGAGCAATAGAGTAAGCGGAGCTTAGGCTCATCTCAACGAATGATTGAACGACTGCAGACGATCCCGTTTGTGTTTCACTACCGCCATCACGAGTTTACGCAACCGCAGTGATATTTCGTATTCAAAGACTTCCCATTGAGGTAACGCCCTCATTGTCTGCTAATTTTCCATAAATTTGTAACTTTGAGTCTGAATATTTTACCGTTCTCTAAAAATTATCGGTAGTAATGTTGTTAAGTAGTAGCTATGAAGTATGAAGTTCCAATTAAGGTTCTTAAAACAAGACGTAAGTTCAAAAACTAAAACCTAAACCTAACTAAATAATAATTGCCTATGACACTCTTATGATGAAGACTAATCTATTGATACATCGCTTGTCAAAATTGGACCAAGTTTTTAGTTTAAACAGATGATAGCCCTTCCTTTGCATCGCCTTTGGCGAAAAAATACCCTATGACACTATACCTGAAGACGAATCGATTGATACCTCGCCTGTCAATATCGGGCCAATAGGAGCGATGCTAGGTGGAACATCCACATACCCACAAAAACAAACATATATACAAATATATGTATATTTGTATATATGTTTGTTTTTATATATAGACTACATATACGACATAGACTGATAAACTCATTACCTTTCCCTTGCTTCGCAGTAATCGGGTAAAAAAGAGGTTAACTGTATTGAAATGTGTCTACTTAATATAACAACTCGTTGAGTAAGCTTTATCTCAATCAACATTTCTACAGCCACAAGATCGCAAGGCAAACACGTCAATTTAAATTGTATTACAATTTCGTCGGGCTGTCACTGAAATGTGTTCACTGGTAACCTGTACACGGCTGGTTGGTTGCGCAACGTACCTTTATACTGTTAGCCAGATTCGGTAACCGACTGGGAATTCCTGCTCCTATGTTAAGCCACTGCCTCGGCCCATGTTGGAATGCTTTCGCCACTAATTTGTATATGTCGCAGGCAGAAAGCTTAATCCATCATCATTATCAGCCTATATCTGTCCACTACTGGACAAAGGCCTAATGCACGCCACTGAGCTCGGTCTTCAGCTCCCCTCGTCCATTTTCTTCCGGCCGCCTTTTGCAGGTCGTCACTCCACCTGGCCACAGGGCGTCCTACACTACATTTTCCTAAACGTGGTGTCCACTCAAGAACTCATCTACTTCAACGGTTATCGGTTCTTCGGGAAATGTGACCAGCCCACTGCCACTTTAGCTTGCTTATCCTTTGAGCTATGTCGGTTACCTTAGTTCTCCGTCGGATATCTTCATTACGAATCTTGTCCTTCAGATAAACTCCAAGCATAGCTCTATCCATAGCTCGCTGAGTGACCTTAAATTTGTGGACTAGTATAACCGTGAGTGTCTACGTTTTGGCTCCGTAGGTCATGACTATTAGGATGCACTGTTTGCAGACTTTTGTCTTTAGACACTGTGATATGGACGACGAGAAGACTTGACGAAACTTGCCGAATGCTGCCCAACCTAGCTGAATTCTTCTTTTGGTTTCCTTCTCAAAGTTTTTCTTATCTAAAACAATATTTGCCCAAATTAAACATATTTTTGGACAACTTCAAGAGGTACACCATTTTCTGCAATCGGTTCCGAGTCATTCAAATCGTTAAACATGATTTTGGTCTTATCTATGTTCATTCGAAGACCGATGCGTCGAGAAACATCATCTTGGTTGGTCATCATACTTTGCAAGTCTTGCAGCGACTCTGCCATTAGGACGATATCATCGGCAAATCGTAAATGTGAGATATTCTCGCCATTGATATTAATGTCCATTCTTTTCCAATCCAGCATCTTAAACATATCTTCCAAGGCATTAGTGAACAGTTTCGGGGATATATCATCCCCCTGTCTCACTGCCCTGCGAAGTTGGATATGTTTAGACTGCTGGTTTTGTACTTGGACACTCATAGTCGCGGCGTCATACATAAACCTCAGCACTTCGATACATCGCCAGTCCTCTTAACACCGCTGCAAAGACTCCAGAACCACCCAGGTTCCAACAAAGTCAAAGGCCTTCTCATAGTCCACAAAAGCAAGACACAGGGGCTGGATATACTCTTCAGACTTCTGTATAAGCTGCCTCACCGTATGTGGTCTATGGTGCTAAATCCTCCGCAAAACTCGGGCTATTCACGAGGCTGGATTTCGTCAAGTCTTCTTGCTAGACGATTTGAGGTGACCCTCGAAAACAACTTATAGACGTGGCTCAAGGATGAAATAGTCAGTAGTTCTTAAAAAGAGTTTTATGCCTTTTATTAAAAAAAGAGTACTACCAAACTCCTGCTTGACGCCCCTGGAGTTCTCCCACTGTTAAGAACGGTGCTAAGTAACCCTCTCATCTCTTCTAACCCTGAAGCTCTCGAATTATGAGTTTCGCCCCTGCTTTCAAGTGCTCTGAAATTATACCATCCTCACCGGGGGCCCTTCCATTTTCAAGTTGTTTGAGCATCATCTCAATCTCATCTAGGCAGACGTCGTGCAGTTCATCAGTGTAGTGGGTCAGTATTGCGCGGGATTCCTCTGTGCTGGCTTCAGATCTAGAAGCACGCGATTCGTACAATCGGCCATCGATATCAGAAAGGATCTCCGGATTAGTGACGATGGTTGTGCCATTATTGGTCTAAGTTTCGCCAGATGGGACCTACTCAATAGCTGGGTGAAGACTTTTGACTCCCGATTTTGCTCAATTGTCTTTTCTATTCGATGAGTATTTGAGCATCGGAGGTCACGTCGCACCAGCTTTCTGATTTTTTGATTGAGCTCCCTTTTTTCGGATGGTATGGCTTGCTGTTGCTCCCATCGCTCGTCCATAAGCCAAAGAACCTCATTCGAGATTTTAGGCTTCGTGCCCGTACGCTGCAGCTGACAAAATCTGTTGCATTCTTCCCTAAGGATTCCCACAACTTTTTGGAGTTCCTCGTCCACGTCATTTATGGTTTCAAAGGCAGCGAATTAATTTTCCAACTTGAGTTGGAACTGTTCTGATCCAACAGCGGCCTGGAGCAGGTTGGGTCGAAGCGTAATCACCAGACGGCATATTTTAAGCTTGTGGTTGATATTTAAAAAGCCTTGGACAAGACTGTCGGTATTAAACTTGCTGATCACTGAGATCATCCTTGAATATGTGCTTATTGTCTGTCATGATGAAATCAATCTCATTTTTAGTCACAATGTCGGGGCTTTGCCTAGTCCGCTTTTGACACGACCGCCCAAAATAACGGAGTGTAATGTTTTAAGGATTCATGTATGTTTGTATGGATGTGTGTATGTATGTTTGTGTGTATGTTTGTTTGTATTTATGTTTGTGTGTATGTTTGTATGTATGTAGTATATATGTGTGTATGTATGTATGTTTGTATGTATGTTAGTTTATTTATTCCACCATAACTTTTAAATGCCTGAACAGATTAAGACGTTTGGGGCAACGTTAGAATCCTTACATCCCGCCGAGTAAAATAGGCTTATTTTTTTTATTATTTTTTTTAAAAGACAATTTCACCTCTGCTTGGATGTTATTTTGCATCCCACTAATACGCTGTTTAATTAAATGCCTCACCAGTTTACTAAACGGCGCCCTTCAATTGACTGCCTGAATTATATTTAGCCATTCAATCAAAAGCTATAGGCAAATGACTTGGATCGATAAAGTTTAACAACTTGCCAAGCCTAGTCATTTAAATTTAGTTCCATATTTACATTTAGTTTTTTCTGACACCTGGCGCTGAAGTCCACACACTGTCAATATGGCGTCGGCAAGTAACAATATGATTGGTATTTCTCACAGTTTGATTAAACAAAAATAGTAAAATGGAAGAGTGTAGAGACAAAAATAATGTAAATTTAGCTCTGACTGACTCGAGCAGTTAAAATTTTAAAGAAGATTTTGAACAAGTTTTCGTTCAAAATTTTCTTTAAAATTTTGAACGAAAACTTGTTGTATATGAGGAACAGCAAGGTGGGCTTGTTTTATTTTCGTCGTAATTATTGTTTGTTTTGTGAATTATGTAATAACTTAACAACTAAGGGCATATAAATAATGTGATCAAGCTACTATGTTTGATGGAATTACGCCTATAAATCTAGGTAGATTTTTAGATTGAACATGAAAACTGTTTATGAACATTTGTCTGTTTGAAAACTACTGTTTGATTGAATTGCACCTAAAAATCTGGGTTGGCTAACTAACCTAAGTTGAACATGAAAACTGTTTATAAACATTTGTCTGTTTGAAAACTACTGTTTGATTGAATTGCACCTAAAAATCTGGGTAGGTTGGCTAACTAACCTAAGTTGAAGATGAAAACTGTTTATAAACATTTGTCTGTTTGAAAACTACTGTTTGATTGAATTGCACCTAAAAATCTGGGTAGGTTGGCTAACTAACCTAAGTTGAACATGAAAACTGTTTATAAACATTTGTCTGTTTGAAAACTACTGTTTGATTGAATTGCACCTAAAAATCTGGGTAGGTTGGCTAACTAACCTAAGTTGAACATGAAAACTGTTTATAAACATTTTTCTGATTGCAAACTACTATGTTTGATATAATTTCGTCTCTTTTGTTACATAGTCACCCTATCGTATGCATGGCCTAAGTAATCAGCCAGTTCATTAAACGTTTACGGCTGAATGTAATTCAGGCCATTAATTGAACGGCGCCTTTCAATTAAAAGGCTAGCCTATACATTAAATGGCGGATTAAACCTATCTGCCTGCGACACATCTAATGTTTTCTGAATATTTATGTTCGCAGATATAAATAACGTAGTATGTATAATAACCACAGCCATAAATAAGACAGTATGTTAAGCTTGTAGGTGGCTACAACTCTCATAGAGAGTTTTAGCCACAGTCGGCAAAGTAGTTCATAAGTTTACCGGGCTATTGCAATTTTCAAATAGAATTTTGCACTAAGAAAAAAAATATGAACCGTATATTTCTAAACTCAAAGGTATTTAATACTAGCTGCGCTCGCACCCGCACCCTACATCCGCGTGTATTATGATGATGTATGATGATAATGAAGAAAAATAGCTTATATGTTAATGCAGGATATAAGCTATACTAGTACCAAATTTCATCCAAATCCGTTCAGCCGTTTGAGCGTGAAGGAGTAACAAACATACACACACATACTTCTAAAGATAAATGGCACTAATCGTTTTTTATGCGTTTAATGACGATTTGTATGGACACTATGTACAGTCAGTTCTAATGTATGGAGTTCTGCATCGCGCATACGAAGTTTTCCGCTCGATAAGAGAGTATAAGCTCTAATTGGCCTGTTCACGTCTGTGCCTACACTTCTTAATATTAGTGTGAGTAGGTACAACCCTATCTATAGAGCAAAGTAATGATAGGAAATATATACTCTAGCTTATCCGACACAGTAAGCATAAGACGCTACATTTAGGCACCCAAGAGCTATTCAAATATTAATAAATATAACCTTCAGTGGTTGTTTACATTTCGTCATAAATGAAGTAAGCACATGCAGTAAAAATACCACAGCTACCTACGAAGATACAATTTATCCAACAGGATAAAGCAACTCGTCATTTTCAATACTCCGAAATATAACGGACACCAAATTCCCGTACACGGGTCAACAAGCCAGCCTATTAAAGATGGCCCAGATCACGAATAAGATACCTTTTATCGATTGACCTCCGAAATCGATCGCGATGTAATCCGCCCGGAGATAAACCACGCCTCCCAAAATTACATACTTGTGGAGGCAACTGGCGATAAATGAAGAACTGATTTGATTATTACTCGCAATTAGTGCAATTTTGGAAGGTACCTACGCGTAAATTATAGCTGGCGTTGTTTTTTGATGCTTTTGATGCATTAAACTACAATGTTGCAGCGGCAATTTGTATTACAGAAAGGATTTCCGTTACTTGTATGAATTTCTGTCGCCAAGGAGTGCTGTGGAGGTATTAAGGTACATTGATGTCACAGGCTGACAAGCGTAAGCTTTGCTAAGGTCAAAAGCAAGCGTCAAAGCAATTGATATTTAAAACTAATTTCTGAATAAACCGACTTCAAATTTAGAACATAAAAGAAAAAAATAATTTAAAAAAAAATAGTTACGCTCAAGGTGACTGTAGTAAGCAATAACCTACCTGGCAAAGAAACGAAAAAAAAATTTTTTCTTTCTTTTAAGTTTTACACGATTTCAAGTCGGTTCCTTTTTTTCTATATTTTTTTTAGGTTCATTAATATAGGCCTTAGAAAGTTATCTACTTATTCCCTTCACTAATAAAAAAGGCATACTGGAAACCGATAACAGTCCATATCTTTTAAACTATTGAACCGATATTGATGAAACTTGAGCTATTCCCTCAGTTGAAAGATACTGAAAGAAATATTGCAATCAGACTTGTAGTTTCCCAGAAATACGTGGACAAACATACATACATACATACATACATACATACATACATACATACATACATACATACATTCGCGAAATTTGGTATAATTCTTTTCAGATACTCATATAGACTAGTATATATAAACATTACGCATATTTTCAACCATATTAGATACATACACATCAACTTGAGAACATCATTTTGTTTTTAAGTTGGTTAAAAATAAAAACCATCATGTACATGTAGCTAAACAATAAAGTTCAATATCAGGTCTGAGCATTTGAAAACGCGTCGTAAAACATCATTGTCTTTTGTAATCTATACCAGTAAAATGTGTGTTTCTTTCAATTCGATACCCAACAAATTTTTAAGTCGGCTGGAAACAGCTTGTTAGGTACAAGCTATAGAATTCTGTGGTTACCACCCTGAAGCCATACAAAACCTGTGCGTTGCCAAGACAATATTGACACAGTAACACGTTTTAGACAGTACGGGTGCTTCTGAAAATATTTAAGCAGATGCCGCGCTCGATAGAAGTTCCATGAATGTTATTTGTAGTACCGCCAGCATCAACATTATTACAAAAAATATTTATTACTAGCTGTGCCCGCGGATTTGCCCACGTGGTCATTTAACTGGATTAAAAGTAAACTATGTGCTATTCCAGTTCCAGTACCAAAAGTGCCTATAAAATACCTACAATAAGGCACTTACTACATTTCATCAAAGTTAGTTCATCCTTCAAATAGTTTTAGATAGAGATACACCAGATTTTAAGTCTAAACCTAGTTTTTACGCGATGCGCGAACAAACACGATTTAAAAATAACTTGTTCTGACTGATTGACTGGCAGACAACGCAAAGCCTAAACTGGTGAACCTAGAGATTTGAAAAGTCGAGGAAATATTAATTTGAGTATCCTAGAGGTGCACTACGGAAAAACCTAACTATAAACCGGAAAACTTGAAAACCAACTACAAATAAATACCTCACAAACAAACGTATCTAATCCGTAGACAATTACTTTTACAATATTTACAATTACTTTCGCTAAGTAGGTAACGTGCCTACCTACTTATTATTATCTTGACCAGGAAACTAATAATACCTACCTAATACCTATCTACGAACTTCAAATAAAATAAACAAACAAATCTAAACCAAACCAACCAAAGAATCTAATTAAAAACCTAAAATACTCTCGTTAAATTACCCTCTCCTTAGCCTATGCTCTGTGCCTTGCCTGCCTGCCTGTCTATCGGCCGGCCGCGGTACCAATTATTATATATTCTATGTCAGCACGCAGTCCATCACGTTAGCTTCTTTGGGCAGCCAAAGATCGACTTGGCAACTATTGCGTATTTTTGCTACAGAAATGTTGTTTTATTTTAATAAAGTAAATTTATAACTTCAATATTAACATAACTTTGTACCTATCCCGCAGGAAACCTTTAATATTCGGGATAAAAAAAACTCAATTTTAACCCACTGTGCCAAGTTGCATCAAAATCCATCCAATAGTTTCAGCGTGATACGTGAAATAATAAAAAAAAGGTATAATAGAGGGCTTTCATATTCCCGTTCATACCTTTCAGGATTATCTTACCGAATAAAAGTGGTTAAAGTTAAATCTGTCAGGTGAATGAGCAGCAAATAGAGATGTCAGGTGTTTTAGTTTTCGAGGGAAGTCCTAGTTTTGTGTGATATTATACAATAACACTGTTTGCATAGGCTGTAAGCATAATTTAATACTCTATTTCTTCTGTCCTTTATTGAGGGTTTATGGCATAGTTCAACGTTCCTCTGCGGTTTTTAATCCGCATTGACAAAGAGCAAAGAAGTATTTCTATATTCTTTTAAAAACTTTACGTGACAGATTAAAGACAAACATAGTTCTCTATCTTCTATCTACGAGTATATCAATAATGTGTTTAATTAAAAAACACGCTTTTTCATTTTTAGAATTGATTTGCTATCTGTACCAGAATTTAAAGTTGGTCAAGTTTGAAGCGACCACAATTATTATTCTAATTTTATTTTGATTCATGGACCCGCTGAGCATGAAGCATAAAACTTTTTTATCGACAACAATAGATTACACTAAGCCCTCCACGCGTTTCTGAGAAAAAATGTCTTGACAGACCGACATCCAGATAGACTGACAGACAAGAAGTGATCATATAACGGTCCTTTTCCTTTTGAGGTACAGAACCCTAATAAGAAACGGAAAAAAATACCATAAAATTGAAGCGTTGTTAATATTTTGACAACAATAACAGATGAACCAATGTTAGAATAACGTAAGCTGCACAGAAGGAAACATTTTCTCACAATTTGTTATCTAACGATTCCACTGGTTTGGTTGATTTTAAAACCAGAGCTCTAGGCGTATTGGCCTCATCTATGATCTTCCACCACTTAATTTCTCCTCTTTCTCCTCTTTCTTCTTTTCTTTCTTTTTCTTTAAATTTTTCACATTTTTCTTAGGTTTTCCTCCGCACAGTCACTCCAGAGTTTTTTTTTTGCGTCTTCCTCGGTGTCGTTTCTGTTGCGGAGTCGATTTAGACACGCTTTATTGGAAACTAGCTTTTGCCCGCGAGTTTGTACGCGTGGAATACAGTTTATCGCGTTGACACCTATCACTTTGACACCTGTCAATTTGACACCTGTCACTTTGATACCTGTCACTTTTACACCCGTCACTTTGCTATCTGTCACTTTGCTACCTGTCACTTTGACATCGACTTGGCAATTTCCCATACAAAATTAACAATTTAGTTTATTCGTATTATTTTTATTCCTAAATCGTGATAAAATTGATTAGTTAAGGCGTGAAAGTGTAACAAACAAACAAACTCACTTTCGCTTAAAATATTATTAGGAAGTACATACAATGAGCTCGAACTCAAGTAAAGTAGTGAGTGTTTTCCACTGTAACATTGACACAAGTGCAAGGCTTCCAACTACCGGTATTTGTTTTCAGGCGTGCGACAGCTCTTTGATGTGACTATGTACTGCCGGTTGACATAGCTGGGTATCCAATTGATAGTGTTATCAAAGTGGGAGTTCTTCGGGACTTGTTTTACCAGTCTACCGAAGGAATATATCATTGTTTTTAGCGGCAGGTTCATTTAGCATGTATGAAGGAAAAAATCATCAAAGTTAAATCAGAGAATTTAATGGTTTCTAGCTGTACTTGCTGTTGAATAGAACCTACCGTTTAGTATCCGTGGTAGTCGTGCCACCAGTGGTAACACGGTTACTTTTTCTTAACCGTGGTACCCCAATCGTACCACCAGTAGTACTACATCCTATCTACATATACTTAGAGACCTACTTACTTACTTACTTACCTTACATAGAGTGAATAGGTATCTACTAGGCAAGCGTGCTACACCTTCGACCACATCATCGCTTTCCAAACTTTTTTTTTTTCGTGTTCGAACGATTGCCAGTAATAAAAAAAATGAGTAGAAAAACTATCCGATGAGTAGAAGCTAAGAAGGGGAGTCTCAGGAGCAAAATAACATCTTACTGGCCCAAACAAACCTCATCTGCACGCAGTCATCCTGCTGGATAACGAACGAAGCTCTGGCGACTGACAGATGGCGGGGCGGTATAACCATCCCAAAACAAGCGTAGACAAATGAGAGACCGGTGACGGGCAGAATCGTCACCGGTGCGAGAAGCTACGCCCTGCGATCGCCAACCAGCATGCCCAACGTGGCGATTATGGAAAAAACCTCTGAGCAAGGCACAAACAAAAGAGGCGACTAAGATGGCGGTCAAGGGAATGACAGGGCAAGGGGTGCAAAGAATCCTCGGGCTACCGTAGACCATCCCAAACAGAAACAAATAACCCTGGCTACGTACAACGGACGAACGATTAGGCTTGACGAGCATATGGCGCAACTTGGGACGGAACTTACTAAGATCAGGTGGCACATTCTAGGGTTAAGTGAGGTCCGAAGAGAGGGGAAGGACATAGTAACCCTGGAATCGGGCCACCTATTCTACTTCTGAGAGGGCGATCAGCAGTCTCAGGGTAGCGTGGAGTTCCTCGTCAATAGGGTCATACATCGAAGTGCTGATTTTTCATTATGACGCTGCGACTATGAGTTTCCAAGTAAAAATTATCAGTCTAAACATATCCAACTACGCAGGGGAGTGAAACAGGAGGATGTTATATTCCCGAAACTGTTCACTAATATCTTGGAAGATATGTTTAAGACTCTGGATTAGAAAAAAAATAGCATTAATATCAATGGTGAGAACATCTCACACTTACGATTTGCCAATGATAAAGTCCTAATAGCGGAGCCGCTGCAAGGCTTGCAAAGTATGCTGACCAACCTAGATGATGTTTTTCAACGCCAGATGCGTTGAGAAACATCATCTTGGAATGAACATATAATGTTTAACGATCATAATAAACCAAGATAATGTTTAACGATCATATTGACAAAAATATGTTTACCTTGGGCAAATATTGCAATTAGGTAAGAACAACTTTGAGAAGGAAGCCAACAGAAGAAATCAGCTGGGTTGGGCAGCATTCGGCAAGCTTCGTGAAGTCTTCTCATCGTCCATACACCACTGCCTGAAGACAAAAGTCTTCAATCAGTGCGTCCTTCCAGTCCAGTGTCAACCTACGGAGTTGAAACGTGAACACACTCACTGTCAAACTAGTCGACAAATTTAATTTTGCTCAGCCAGCTATGGAGATTAGAGAATACTCATCAGAGATATCACAGGAGTTTCTCTGAAGGACATGATTCGTAATTAAGGTATCCGACAGAGAACCAAGGTAACAGACATAACAGACAGCTCAAAGGATAAGCAAGCTAAAGTGTCAGTGGGCTGGTCACATTTCCCGAAGAACCGATAACCGTTGGGGTAGACGAGTTCTCGAGTGGAGACCACGTTTAGGCAAACGTAGTGTAGGGCGCCCTGTGGCCCGGTGGAGTGACGACTTGCGAAAAGCGGCTGGAAGAAAGTAGATGAGGAGAGCTGAAGACCGAGCTCAGTGGCGTGCATTAGGAGAGGCCTACGTCCAGCAGTGGACAGATATAGGCTAATGAAGAGTATAAGCCGAGAAATCTATATATAAATAACTTCGTATAGCCCTCATATATATAAACTAGCTGTACCCGCGGCTTCGCACGCGTGTTCTTTTCTTTTGGTTCAAAGTACCATAATGTGTTATTCCAGGACCAATATACCAACATTTGAACAAAATTTCTTCAGTCGTCACAAATACTTTATCAATTGCTCGGCTTCTAACTCACCGGATTGAGATACCAATTACACCAGATTTAAATTAAACCCTAAGCTATCTAACAATGAAAACCGCATTGCAATCAGTCGCGTAGTTTTTACGTGATGCGTGAACAAACAAACATACAGACAAACAGAAAGAAAGACACGATTAACAAAAAAATATTGTTCAATACCTTTTTAAAGCATTTTTTTTTATTTGAATTCATTTAGTACTTTGGGTGCGATGCGCGGTCAAGATACGGACAAACAGACAGACAAAATTAAAAAGTAAAACAGTTTGGCTTCAGTATCGAATACAGAGAACCATCCATAAAATATTTTTTATTACTTAAATATTAGCATAACTTTGGACACATCCCGCAGAAACCCTTTACTTATTCGGGATAAAACGTGTCCTCAATTTTAACCTATCATATAACTTAAGATAGTGCCAAGTTGCATCAAAACTCGTCCATTACTTTCAGCGTAGTACGTGTTCTTTTAAATAAGTTTCAACCCCTAAATAATAACCCATAAATTTTTCGATATGTAAAGTATCCTATGTCCTACCTCGTAGTACCAACTCAAATCATACCAAGTTTCTTTTGAATTCATCCAGTAGTTCTGGCGGCGTGACAGATACAGACTGACAGACATACAGACATACAGACATACAGACAATAATGAAAAAACATACAGTTCAGGCTTCATAATAGAATATAGAGTAACATCGAAAAAAAAAACACATCTTTAATGTACATAATTTGGACCCATATCGTACAGGAACCCTTTCTTTATTTTTCGGGTCAAAATGTATCCATAATTTTCACCTATCTTATAAACTATGTCTGTGCCAAGTTGCATCAATATCCGTCCAATAGTTTCAGTGTGCTAAGTGTTCTTTTAAACAGTTTTCCACCCCTATCCTGCAGGAACACTTTTTTTTTTGGGATGAAAAGTATCCAATGTCCTACCTCGAAGTGTGAACTCAAATCATACCAAATTTCATTTGAATTCATTAAGTATTTTCGTCGTGGTGCGCTGCCAATGTATAGACAGACAGACGGACAGACAGACGGACAGACAGACGGACAGACAGACGGACAGACAGACGGACAGACAGACGGACAGACAGACGGACAGACAGACGGACAGACAGACGGACAGACAGACGGACAGACAGACGGACAGACAGACGGACAGACAAAAATAAAAAATATACAGTGTTGGCTTTAGTATTGAACATAGAACGTACTCTAAAAAAATTACATAATATCTTCAATTTACAGAATTTTGGACATTATCACGCAGGAACACTTTATTTTTCGGGATATATGTATCCTCCATTTTTACCCATAATATAAACTATGTCTGTGCCTAGTTGCATCAACATCCGTCCAATAGTTTCAGTGTGCTAAGTGTTCTTTTAAACAATTTTCCACCCCTATCCTGCAGGAACACTTAATTTTTTCGGGATGAAAAGTATCCAATGTCCTACCTCGAAGTGTGAACTCAAATCATACCAAATTTCATTTGAATTCATTAGCTATTTTCGTCGTGGTGCGCTGCCAATATACAGACAGACAGACGGACAGACAAAAATAAAAAATATACAGTGTTGGCTTTAGTAATAAACATAGAACGTCCTCCAAAAAAATTACATAATATCTTCAATTTACAGAATTTTGGACATTAACACGCAGGAGCACTTTATTTTTCGGGATAAAAAGTATCCTCCATTTTTACCCATTATATAAACTATGACTGTGCTAAGTTTCAACAAAATCCGTCTAGTAGTTTCAGAGTGGTAAGTGTTTTTTGAAATAACTTTCAACCCCAATCCTGCGGGAACCCTTTCATTTTTCGGAATGAAAAGTAGCCTATGTCCTACCTCGTTTTCTACTAAGTTTCATTTAAATTCATTCAGTAGTTTCGGCGTGATGCCTAGCCAAGATACAGACAGACAGACAGACAGACAGACAGACATAAATTAAAATAAATACAGTTTTGGCTTCAGTGTCGAATATAGAGTAGGGTCCTATTTTTTTTTCAAAATATCTTCAATGTGCAGAATTGGACCCGTTACAGTTTTATTATAAGTATAGATAGATAACTATATGAGGGCTGAACGAAATTTCGTATTTTGTACGTTATAGGTACTTTTGATCGTAGAATAACACCGAGGCTACTGTTAACCCAGAGAAATTACTACATAGGCAAAGCCAATAAGTTTTAGCTTTATTGTTATAGGTGTGTTGTTACCAACTAAAAAAGTGAACTAAAATTTCCTTCTCAAAATTTTAAACCATGCAATTTTCTTTTGTTATCTATGCCACAGTCTATGCTCATAAACTTACAACGTAATAGAGTTCTCACAGCTAATCGTATTGCATAAGAATAAGACCATCTTCGCCCAAACATGTTAATAGCTTTACGAAACCAGTTCCGCATAGAACATTTTCACAAATCAATGTTGTGAATTGTTTAATGCAAAAGTAGGCGCAAGTTCTGACTTAATTAGTACGCTTACTTATGAGTGCAAGTTGTTGTTTTTACATCATAGATAGATTAATAAGGCTGCTTACAGTACATTGGGAATGAAGTTGTACTAAAGCTTATTGAACTATGATCTGGCGATAAGTAGCCAAGCTGAATCATTATTTCTTTTCATTTAACTGAGATGTTGCCGTTGTATAACTATTTATTTTCATTTAGCTGAGAAGTTGCCTTTGTATAATTATTTATTTTCATTAGCTGAGTATATGCCTTTATATAATGATTTCTTTTCATTGAATTGAGAAGCTGCCGTTGTATAATTATTTCTTTTCATTTAGCTGAGAAGTTGCCGTTGTATAATTATTTATTTTCATTTAGCTGAGAAGTTGCCGTTGTATAATAATTTCTTGTCATTTAGTTGAGGCTTTGTATAATATTGTTGTGGATAAAATAAACCTTACGAACCTCAATAGTACCGAACAAAACAATTTCTGATAGTTTTGCCTTCGGTCAACCCTTGAAATATTGATCTGCCCAAACAATAATTAAAAAAAGAATTCCACACCGCCAAATTGAAAGTGAAGCACCCAAGACAAGCCGGCCCACTCGTACGCACAAGCCTTTTGCACACACTTAAACCATGTTATACCGATCAGCCGCCACATCACAGCAAGATCTCGAGTTTGCTAGCAGTGTTAATTCTGTCAAGTTCTCACGAAGAATAAAAAACAGTGCAGTCTTTTGTGATAAATCAAAAAAAAACACAAATTATCCACTCACGCACAAAGGACTCAACGCATCCGCCATTTGCTATGCTTCACTCGTTTGTTCGGCTTATCTTTTTTTAAGCCGTTCTGTGTATTTTTTGACAAACTGAAATCTAAGCTGAATTCAGTTAAGCTGAAGGAAGGTTTTTGGAGGCTTTCTTCTGAATTTCTATGTTATGTTAAATACCAATTAAATAAACAAACTTTATCAGCAAACTGAAGCATGTTTTCGTTTGTTAAAGTTCATACTTCATTACATTTCTTCACATGCCTTCATTCTACTCTGTACCACAGAATCATATAGATATCATAGTAGTCACCCTGTACCCAGCGTAAGACCACATAGGGTTGCGTAACGTCGGCAGCAACGATACATCACTTTCTCCTTATACCAGACTATATTGGGGCCGACTCACGGTACAGCTTGTGTATTCTGCTAGCAAACGGCTAAGCAATCCATTTAAAAGGTCAAGTTAATAAATAAATGTTATGTAACGGTTATAATAGAAGCAACGAGTAGATAATAACATTATTGCATAGTTTATTGGATCGTTAATGTGTCAAGGTTATAGAATAACGGTTGCAATTTTGGACTGCTGCGGTCTAGTACTATTATTAATTCAATGGTTGTAGCTCTTCCTTTGTGAGGAGTTGATTGCTCTTTGTAAGAACAGCCATGTTGTCAAGTAACTTGAACATAAAAGTAAAATTATCTTCGAAGATTTACCTGAGCTAGGGTCTAATGACTGAATCTTTATTTACATAGGACTAGCTGTACCCGCGGCTTCGCACGCGTTGTCAATTATCTAGGTTAAAATTACTATATGTACTATTACTACTATTCCAAGTCCGAAAATATCAATATACTAAAATTTTATCAAAATTATATCGATTGCTCGGCTTCTACTCATCGGTTTGAGATACCAGGTACACAAGTGAAAACCGCATCGCAAATAGTCCAGTACTTTTTACATGGTGCACGAACAAACATACAAACAAACATAAACAGAAAAACAAACAGACAGACACAAATTTTAAAAATGTTTTATTTTTGTTCAGTTGCTTATTTTAAGTATCCTAGACAATATTTTTTTCAATTATCTCCTTTTTACAGATTTTTTCATTCCTATTGCCTTATTATAGGTATAGATACGTGGCACAATGAATTGTCTTAGAATTCGGAAGCCTGAAATTGAACACGCTCCTAGATCCAATTTCTCACATTTAATGCCTCCCTCCATAACTCAACAACCCCCCGACCGATGTAGTTCTTACACTTTTTTGCTATTTATTAAACTTGTTGCGCGTTTTGTTTACGTTTTCTGTTGTTTTTTTAATAGCTTGTCCCATTGCATGTCGCGGGACGCCTAACCATAACTACCAAATTTCATGGAGATCTGAATTTATCTTCGAAACAACTTACATACAAACGCCAATTCAATTCATTTGGTCGCTCGGTCACACAGAATCATAATTGCAAGGTATTGAAAGCATATTGTTTCAGAACTCTGTTTACAAAATATTTAGTGATAAATTTTTCTAATTCACCTAATATTAGTAAAAAAAACCCTCTTAACACTGCTGTAAAACTAAAATCTTAACCACAAAGTGAAAAGTTCAATCTTCCATCTACACGTGTTTGTTGCTGATTAATATCTATCGTATTTTGGTCACGACTTCATCCGAAGCACAATACAAGATTAATGTATATTTTACATGCCGTCGTAAACGTTAGAACTCTTCTTACAAGAAAACGCATAAAAGTGGACGAAAAAACCGCTATAAAACGTCTCGTTTTTACTACACCGTAAAATGTGTTGTCGTTTATTTATTACCAAAATAATTATTATCACACGCACGATAAGTGATCTGAATATCCCGACAGGTAAATTAACAGGTTTCTATATCAAAATCAAACCATACAGACTTCCAAAGTGTGCAGCAATAATTTTAGTCTTATAGTTTTTTATAGCGACCCGTTCCGGCATAGCAAGGGTAATTAAAAAAAAATGAAGTGAAAAAATTTAGATCTCGCGCATGCGACCTTCATCCACTGTGGGGGACGGCAGCTCACTTTGCTCGCCACCTCCCCCTCGCTACGTTCAGCTCTCATATGCTCGTATTATCTATACTTATAATAAAACTGTAACGGGTCCAATACTGTACATTATAGATAATTTGAAAATTTTTTTTGACCCTACTCTATATTCGATACTGAAGCCAAAACTGTATTTATTTTCATTTTTGTCTGTCTGTCTGTCTGTCTGTCTGTCTGTCTGTCTGTTTGTCTGTCTGTATCATGGCTAGGCATCACGCCGAAACTACTGAATGAATTTAAATGAAACTTGGTATGATTTGAGTTCATACTACGAGGTAGGACATACTTTTCATCCCGAAAAATGAAAGGGTTAACGCAGGATTGGGGTTGAAAGTTATTTTAAAAAACACCACTCTGAAACTACTAGACGGATTTTGATGCAACTTGGCACAGTCATAGTTTATATGATGGGTTAAAATTGAGGACACTTTTTATCCCGAAAAAATAAATAGTTCCTGCGTGATAATGTCCCAAATTCTGTAAATTTAAGATATTTTGTATTTTTTTGGGGGCCGTCCTATATTCAATACTAAAGCCAAAACTATTTTTTTTCAATTTTTGTGTCTCTTTCTGTCTGTCCGTCTGTCTGTCTGCACCTTGGAAGTGCATCACGCCGAAAATACTCAATGAATTCAAATGAAATTTGGTATGATTTGAGTTCATACTTTGAGGTAGGACATAGGATACTTTTCATCCCGGAAAATTAAAGGGTTCCTGCAGGTTAGGCGTTGAAAGTTATTTAAAAGAACACGTATCACGCTGAAACTGCTTGACGGATTTTGTTGAAACTTAGCACAGTCATAGTTTATATAATGGGTAAAAATGGAGGATACTTTTTATCCCGAAAAATAAAGTGTTCCTGCGTGTTAATGTCCAAAATTCTGTAAATTGAAGATATTATGTAATTTTTTTGGAGGACGTTCTATGTTCAATACTAAAGCCAACACTGTATTTTTTTTTGTCTGTCCGTCTGTCTGTCTGTACATTGGCAGCGCACCACGACGAAAATACTTAATGAATTCAAATGAAATGTGGTATGATTTGAGTTCACACTTCGAGGTAGGACATTGGATACTTTTCATCCCAAAAAAAATTAAGTGTTCCTGCTGGATAGGGGTGGAAAATTGTTTAAAAGAACACTTAGCACACTGAAACTATTGGACGGATGTTGATGCAACTTGGCACAGACATAGTTTATAAGATAGGTGAAAATTATGGATACATTTTGACCCGAAAAATAAAGAAAGGGTTCCTGTAGGATATGGGTCCAAATTCTGTACATTAAAGATATATTGTTTTTTTTTGGATGTTACTCTATATTCTATTATGAAGCCTGAACTGTATGTTTTTTCATTATTGTCTGTATGTCTGTCAGTCTGTATCTTAGCCGCGCATCACGCCGCCAGAACTACTGGATGAATTCAAAAGAAACTTGGTATGATTTGAATTCGTACAACGAGGTAGGACATAGGATACTTTACATATCGAAAAATTTATGGGTTATTATTTAGGGGTTGAAACTTATTTAAAAGAACACGTACCACGCTGAAAGTAATGGACGAGTTTTGATGCAACTTGGCACTATCTTAAGTTATATGATAGGTTAAAATTGAGGACACGTTTTATCCCGAATAAGTAAAGGGTTTCTGCGGGATGTGTCCAAAGTTATGCTAATATTTAAGTAATAAAAAATATTTTATGGATGGTTCTCTATATTCGTTACTGAAGCCAAACTGTTTTACTTTTTAATGTTGTCTGTCTGTTTGTCCGTATCTTGACCGCGCATCGCACCCAAAGTACTAAATGAATTGAAATGAAAAAAATGCTTAAAAAAGGTATTGAACAATATTTTTTTGTTAATCGTGTCTTTCTTTCTGTTTGTCTGTATGTTTGTTTGTTCACGCATCACGTAAAAACTACGTGACCGATTGCAATGCGGTTTTCATTGTTAGATAGCTTAGGGTTTAATTTAAATCTGGTGTAATTGGTATCTCAATCCGGTGAGTTAGAAGCCGAGCAATTGATAAAGTATTTTTGATGACTGAAGAAATTTTGTTCAAATGTTGGTATATTGGTCCTGGAATAGCACATTATGGTACTTTGAACCTAAAGAAAAGAACACGCGTGCGAAACCGCGGGTACAGCTAGTATAAGTATAAAAACCTTCCGTGAAAAATAATCTAACTGATGGTGAAAGCTGTATTAAAATCCGTTAAAGTTCTAGATCGAAGGGTACAGACGGCGTGAAGCGACTTTGTTTTAATAGTATTGATTTATTCCGACATCTTGAATATTTATCGTCATATTTCAACAAATTAACACAAACCAACTTCAAACTATACGTATAAACCTTCCTCATGAATCACTCTATCTATTGATGAAAACCGCATTAAAACCCGTTGCGTAGTTTATAAGACTAAGCGTTAAAGAGGGAGAGACGGCGAGGAGCTTTGTTTTATACCATGTTTTGATTAAGAAACCTACGTTTAACGGTTACATTTTTCAAATAGTCACAACAAGTCATAAATAATATAAGTAATGTTCGCAAGCAATTTCTTTATTTTTTTCGTCATCCTAGATCGACCTTTTTCTCTATTTGTTTTTTTATCGTCCACCATGAACCCTGAATTCTAAATACGTATACCCTACGTTGGGCTCGTTTTGTACATCTACTATTTTATTTTAACAGTGACGCCTGCTCAGCGAAAATGTAATTTCAAAATTTATTGTTCTAAAGGAAATATTTGGATTACGGACGGATCTCGAACCCGCATCATCTGTAACTCTGAGCGGCACATGCTCATTGCCAACCCACCAAATTCTTCCTTCAGTTTCTTTTATCCATATTAATCGGTACCAACATTATTTTTTCTTAACTTTCAACCACATTAAACTGATATTCTCACGTATTGATTTGTCACAAGAAAGTCTCCGATTAGTCCCAAGACCATTAATAACATATTTTATGACGATGTCTATAGTGGTGTGACACAAACTTTCATTCACACACTTCAAAAACTAGGCTAATGGCGAACTCATCCAATCATGTAACTCTTACTATGCATCCGTTTAGTGCTTGAATCACTTATCAGAGACTCTTTTATCACTTCCAAGCTATTTCTGTACCTACTAGAATATGTAGTGTACGAAAATTATCAAACGCCATTATCACGGAAGTAAATGCGGTCGGGTATTATATTTCTACGAGCAAGCAAAATAGTCTACCCTCTTGAGTGATCGTTTTTTGTCCATATTACCAGTGTTCACAATTTCATTACCAGAATCTCAAACAAAAGATATAATTGGTAAATATCCCGTTTCTAATGTAGATTTTAGTGACCGTGTCAGTTTAAAAACTTTTATCATTATTTGGTCGAAACGTAAAATCTTTATTTCATTATACAACTAGAACTGTGAGATTTTTCAATAGTTTGTGTTTTTTTAATGTCTACGAGGACGTCCGTCTTCGCGATGTCAACGAAAATGTTGTGTGGTTTTATAAAACCAATTGGAAATCATACTAACAACAACCTTTAATTTACTTTACAAAAAGTTACCATGAAAATTATTGTCACTTTCCTTTCTTACACGTGATTATTGGACACGCCTTCGTTTTTCAAGACAAAATATAGGTACAGCGTAGGCTATTTGTATTATTTGTACCTACTTATTAGGAATTGAGAATTTACTTATATCCAATTAATATACGTCCAGAATATAGTATCTACTCCATCCACACGTCACGTAGTGAATGTCGTTTTCTCGATTCCCGCACTTCACTGACCGAGTTAATTGATACCATTTGCCACCATATATTTACCATGACAGTATCAAATATCTAGAATATTAGATACAACTTATCAACAGTCATTTATACTGTACAATCTGGTATAAATAGTTTGTTACAGAGGCTTATTCAACAAGTCACAGTTTCATAGTTTCTTTTTCGAGTTTATACATTAATTCAAAACCAGGAAGGTTTAATAAACAATGTGTCCACACCGCCAAAAAAACGAGTGAAACAGCAAATGGCGGTTGCGTATGTATGCGTGATTGGATAATTTATAGAGTTTGGTGGTTGCTCAGTGGCTCGCTTTGTGAAAGGCCTATGTCCAACAGTGGACTGATACAGGCTGATGATGATGATGTGGTTGATACCAATTTCATCACAAAATACTGTTTTGTTTTTGTTTTTTCGTAAGAAATTGACAGAATTAACATGACTTAGAAGGTCGAGATCTTGCTGCAATGTGGCGGTCGATCGGCATAACATGGTGTGAGTGTGTGCGTGAGGCTAGTAGTCAATACATCTAAGTTACTGCTTTACAATATCGCGTTGGCAATACCATGCATCACATTACATAATCAAATGGATAGATTGATAATCTCGTAGCCCTCTTTTGTAATTAAAACGTTTTACGCTAGGTCGAGAGATTGATCCATTCTGCGAAAAGATGATTTAGCAATCAGGCTAGTGTAATCGGGTCCAAAAATTATGCTTCGCAATCCAGAAAACTTTTATTGGTCTTGTTAAAGTAATTTTTTCCCCATTGATTCTAAGACTTGAAGTACCGCCAGCATCAACATACTAAAAATATATTCAAATTCAAATTTAATTTATTGTAATAAAAAAACGGTATTAAAAACACCCACACACACATTACTACATTATTACTTATTACACACATAACAAATGTCAATTAATCAATAAAAATATCAATTAAATGACACACTTGTCCAGTCAAAATAAAATGAGGAACCAGATAATCTACAATAAAATAATACACAGAAACCATCTTAAAAATCATAACACAATGTCAAATTAAATACTGTCACAATATGTCAAACAAATGTACAAAAGAGTTTTCCAGTTGCCAATGAATAAATCAATATCAGGGTTAGCGTCAAGGAGTGCATTGAGGTTGCGCAGAGACTGACACACAGAACTTAGCTCGGCAACAGTGCGACAACCAGGAACACAAAATAACTTATGTCTTCTGTTCGGCCTGTGCCACTCATAGTTGTCCGGGACGAATAACCTGCACAGTCGGACATGTAATTCTGAAGAGTCTCCGGACCCTCTTAGTACTTTACAACAGATAGTGACATGCAGCTAGCTGGTTTAGCAACCTTCTCACTTCCAGGAAATTGAAGCCAAGAACTTACAGTATATAAGTAACTTACAGTATAAATTTAAAACCATGTATACCTGCAAAGTATACATGGTTTTAAATTTAAGCTGAAAAGATTTATATACGCGCATCAAAAAAGCGAATAACCTCTAAAATACGATACCAGTGCTTTTTAAACTCCTTATACTTACTTGTATTTTCCGTGCAAGCATTTTTTATATACATTAGTTTTGTTCTGTAAACCATCAGTTTTTGTCTACCAACTTCACTTTATTTTGCTGTCTGGTCTGTGGGCACATTAATACCTCAGACAATTTAAGATATATGGAATATGCCTCACTTCCACAGACTATATAGGAGACACTCAATTCATATTTTAGTTTTTGTGTGGAACAGTGTTGCCAATTTATATATTAATTCGTTTGTTCCAATTCCTATTTACTTTATATTGTATTTTTGTACCTAATGTGTAATTTTTATTATTGTTAATTTTTTATTTTACGTGACATTTCCGTGCGTGACGTCACCTGCCGTTCCCAATGGAAGACCAGCGCTGGTTGTTATTAACCAGCATTATGCTGAGTTGGGGCCGGCTTATGGCAAAAAACTTAACTACTTAGGTACTAACTTATTTCTTCAATGTTTTTTTTTGTACTTGTTTTTTGCCATAAATAAAGCTATGTCTATGTCTATGTCTATGTCTATGTCTATGTCTATGTCTATGTCTATGTCTATGTCTATGTCTATGTCTATGTCTATGTCTATGTCTATGTCTATGTCTATGTCTATGTCTATGTCTATGTCTATGTCTATGTCTATGTCTATGTCTATGTCTATGTCTATGTCTATGTCTATGTCTATGTCTATGTCTATGTCTATGTCTATGTCTATGTCTATGTCTATGTCTATGTCTATGTCTATGTCTATGTCTATGTCTATGTCTATGTCTATGTCTATGTCTATGTCTATGTCTATGTCTATGTCTATGTCTATGTCTATGTCTATGTCTATGTCTATGTCTATGTCTATGTCTATGTCTATGTCTATGTCTATGTCTATGTCTATGTCTATGTCTATGTCTATGTCTATGTCTATGTCTATGTCTATGTCTATGTCTATGTCTATGTCTATGTCTATGTCTATGTCTATGTCTATGTCTATGTCCATGTCCATGTCCATGTCCATGTCCATGTCCATGTCCATGTCCATGTCCATGTCCATGTCCATGTCCATGTCCATGTCCATGTCCATGTCCATGTCCATGTCCATGTCCATGTCCATGTCCATGTCCATGTCCATGTCCATGTCCATGTCCATGTCCATGTCCATGTCCATGTCCATGTCCATGTCCATGTCCATGTCCATGTCCATGTCCATGTCCATGTCCATGTCCATGTCCATGTCCATGTCCATGTCCATGCCCATGTCCATGTCCATGTCCATGTCCATGTCCATGTCCATGTCCATGTCCATGTCCATGTCCATGTCCATGTCCATGTCCATGTCCATGTCCATGTCCATGTCCATGTCCATGTCCATGTCCATGTCCATGTCCATGTCCATGTCCATGTCCATGTCCATGTCCATGTCCATGTCTATGTCTATGTCTATGTCTATGTCTATGTCTATGTCTATGTCTATGTCTATGTCTATGTCTATGTCTATGTCTATGTCTATGTCTATGTCTATGTCTATGTCTATGTCTATGTCTATGTCTATGTCTATGTCTATGTCTATGTCTATGTCTATGTCTATGTCTATGTCTATGTCTATGTCTATGTCTATGTCTATGTCTATGTCTATGTCTATGTCTATGTCTATGTCTGTCTATGTCTATGTCTATGCCTATGTCTATGTCTATGTCTATGTCTATGTCTATGTCTATGTCTATGTCTATGTCTATGTCTATGTCTATATGTAGTAATACTTTGATTTGTATACAAGGTCTACTTACACTCTGTATAGGTATTATGTGAATTATGTCATATGGTGGCAATTTTCGATTTTTCTTTTTAGGGTCATTTTGAAGTTCATATTTCAAACAGATTTACCGGTTTCTGTACAGATTGAAAATTAGCGTAATTCATAAAAAAATGTGAAAAATATTAAAATGTGATTTATCGGTTTTTGTTCCGAAGCTCCTCAATTATAAATTTCAATTCCCGGCGGGCTGGTGCCAAGATTATGCTTATTGAGCTTTTCAACTTCAGTGACTCGATTCGAGAAACTCTAGTTTTCATTCATGGCTTGGCACATGCTTTAGCGGGTAACCAAAAGGTGAATACTGTAGTCAGTATTCACTTTTCATTTACCTGCTGGTAAAACCTGACCCCGACTAGCTTTCCTAGACCACGCAAATCATGTGCACGGCACGGCGGCGTACCTAAACTAAACAAAAACCACGTTCGAGTTTGCACACGAACACAGAATAAATAATAGAATATAACTTTTAAACTTTCGCGATTCGAACACATAGTTAAATATTTAAACGGGACTTAATCACGCTGAAAAACTTAATATTTATTTACCTCCACGTTTCGATCAAGTTGCATTGATCGTGGTCACGAGAAGACCTAGACCTTCTTCTTGTCTTCTTCTTCAATGCAACTTGATCGAAACGTCGAGGTAAATAAATATTAAGTTTTTCAGCGTGATTAAGTCCCGTTTAAATAATAGAATATAACACGAATAAATGAGAATGCAATATCGTGAAATAATAAAATGCAAATGTATGAATCATTTTTCCGATCATACCTTTCAGTATTATCCTACCCAATAAAAGTGGTTCAAATTATATGTGAGCCGCGATTGAGCAGCAAATACAGATGTCAGATGCATTCATGTTTGTGGGACGTCCTGGTTTTATAGTTATATTAAAAAATTACACTGTTTGAATCTACATAATAATATGACAATTGGTATACACATAAAATTACGATGATAAAATCTGTGATCTTATCTTTTTAGGCAATGTCTTGAAAACCGGTCATTGTTCTTATAATCACGTACTGGCATCAAATTCCGCAACGTGAAATTTTAAAGGAAAGCTTTACAGTCTTGTGAATAATGTGAAACAGACATGTATTTAAACACTGATTTACAAACATAGTTCTCTATCTTCTATCTAAATCAAGAATAAATAGTATTTTCTAAAAAAAAGGTATGTTTATTTTTAGAATTAAGTTGCTGTCTGTACCAGAATTTAATGTTGGTCAGGATTGTATTATTATTCTTATTTAATTTAGCTTCATGGACCTGCGGAGCATAAGGTATGAAACTTTTTTATTAAGAACAATAGATTCGTGGACCCGATTACACTAAGCCGATTGCTAAACTGTGTGACTTTTATGACTCGTATAGCGCAAAATAAAAGACTCTGTAACCGAATTTATCAGTTCTTGCAAGAATATGTGATACCACCTCGTACCTACCTACCTACACCTCATCTCAAAATAGGTTGGTAAGAAAATAGGTTTATATTCTTCTAGTAAATGGTAATTTGGTAAATAAGGTAAACCTATAAATTATGTGTATATTCAATCCCAATAAAATTATCACGCAAATCTGCAGCGTCAATTAAATAACTACGTACTGAAGTGAATAAAAATATATATATATATATATATATATAGTATTAGTTATTATATATATATATATATAATAACTAATACTTTTTTTTTTAATACATTTTAATTATGAGCATAATGAAAATTGTAAGACTATGCTCATAATTTAGACTCTGTGATACACCTATCTGTCTATCTGATACTTCTATACTTATAATAAAGCAATAAGAACGACAAAGTACAATGAAGAAAAAAAGATAAGATCTATATAGGGTAATTAAAATAAGCTAATGAACAAGAGCTGAACATTTTTTTAAATCGTGTCTGTTTGTTTGTTTGTCAGTTTGTTTGCATGTTTGTTCGCACATCACGTAAAAACTACTGGACCGATTGCGATGCAGTTTTCACTGTTGGATAGCTAGGGTTTGACTTTGAAACTGGTGTACTTGGTGAATCCGATAAGTAGAAGCCGGGCAATCGATAAAAACGTTTTCACGGTGGAAGGAATTTTGATCAAATGTTTTGATATTGGTATTTTAGGTCTTGGAATAGCACATATGAGTACTTTTAACCTAGAGAAATTACCATGCGTGCGAAGCCGTGGGTCCAGCTGGTATAATATATAGCGATGAAAAATTTTGTTAAAAAAGTATATCGTAGTACAGAATTAATAATAGCACTCCGTAAGGTAGTCCGCGCGGAAAAACTCGCAGGCAAAAGCTTGTATCTAATAATGAATAATCCGTACGACCGTTTGGCCTAGTGCCTAGAGACCCTACTACGAAATCAAACGAAAGTGAGTTCGAATTCCTCAAGGTGCAATCATTTGTGTGTTGAGCAGAAATGTATCTTTCCGAGTCATGGATGTGATATTCGTATTTATGTATGTTTGTGTTTAGTGCCCACAGTATAGGGTATCCTAGTTTGGGGCTAGGTTATTTGTATAAATTGTCTCGAATATATTAATTAATTTTAATAATCATAATAATATAATGAAGAAGAAAAGTTTTGGAATTGTCGAGATAATCCCAGGAACTCACTAACCCGAATGACAAAATTATTTCACTGGTATGTCATGTACGTACCATGAGTTTGTGGATGCGCGGATACCGAGCAATTTTGAAGAAATGTAGTATATTGTACATTATTGGTACATTTGGTCCTGGAATAACACGTATGGGCTTCTTTTAAATGAAATGACCACACGGGCGAAGCCTAAAGCACAGCTAGTGCGTAATAATGAACCAATAGATCCAAAGATGATAACTAATAAATATATATTAACAATGCGATGAACAAAACTTCGTGAACGGCCTAAGAAGCATCCGGGTTTTTGTTCCGACTCCTTTGATGGCATACATCACCTATTGTCCTTAGGAATTTTTCTTTGCCGAGACTACGTCTAGTGGTTTGTCAAGTTCGAGAGCAAAAAATGTAGCACCTTATGCCTCGATAACTAGGCAGGTATATTCCTGATTTGCTGCTAAAACCACGTTAGTTTTATAATAAAAATAAAACTTTAATCTGCTGAACATTTTTATCCCCTCTGACATCAATATCTTCTATTCATTAATATTGAATGCCGAAAGAGCTACCAAGTTCGCAAAAAGTAAAAAAAGGTAGTTAAACACGGTGAAAAATTCCTGTATGAAATTCAGTATGGCGTTGGAAGCGTAGGCGATGAAAGACCCATGAAAAGGAAGTCTATGGCAATAGGTTTCACTTTTGCTCAATACAAAATAAATTTAATTAGTCTGTGGATTTAATTTTAGTGGTAGGCCTATTGCGTAAGAGTCCGCATAGGGAAGTGCCACGTCTTTGTCAGATATTCGACCGCCAAGCAGTAGTGTGTAAATAATTATGTGTTTTGGTTTGAATGGTAATGTCTAAACTGTAATGGTAAGTTTAAAAAAACTACAAAACACGCTTTATATAGAAAACCAAACTAAAAAATAGAAAATAAATTTTAATAGTGTAAATAAGAAAAAAATGTTTAATTAAAAAAAAAAGCGTGGGGTGCTTCTCATATCTGTCAATGAAATATTTATAACTGTTGACCCATGTTATTAGTTTAGTTTTTTACTCTAAATTTGCTGCTTGTTAATTTCACAATTTAAGTTATAACTTAAGAATTTAATGAACAAGCAAGCTTGTTTGACTCATTTTATCCACCATAAGCTGATACGAGTAGGTCTGATAATCGTAGAACTTCTCTAGAAGATGTCTTAATTTGTATTGAGGTGATGCAACTAAAAATAATAGTTTAAAAAAACTAAAAAACACGCTTTATATAACAAACCAAACTAAAAAATAGACAATAAATTTGAATAGTGTAAATAAGAAAAAAAAGTTTTATTTCAAAAAAATCGTGGGGTGCATGGGTCAATAGTTATAAATCTTTCATTGACAGATATGAGAAGCACCCCACGCTTTTTATAAATTTAACATTTTTTTCTTATTTACACTATTAAAATTTATTTTCTATTTTTTAGTTTGGTTTTCTATATAAAGCGTGTTTTCTAGTTTTTTTAAACTATTATTTATTTTCTACTTTTTAGTTTTTTTTTTTCGAATTATTGCATTGTCATCGGTCTTTGACAGGTGTGCAAAATTTGAATGAAATCTGACCGTTTAAAGTGGGACAAAATAGCGTCCAAAGGAGTCGGTTACAAACATACAAACATACAAGTGAAGCTAATATAAAGCTTATAAAAACGTCGGTACTTCAATGATTAAATCAATGATTCTGGGCCAGTCAAGCAAAACACATTTAAAACCTACAAAGTGTTAAAAAAATACCATTCAAGCAAAAAATCACTCGAGTTTAGTGTAATATGATTGTCAATAATAGTTGGGCAACATAATGTTGATAAAATGAGAAAGCTACCAGTTGAATTGAATTATGCAACGTCATTTCACAAAATCGCAACTTTAACGACAGGCCTGCATTCAATTTAGTCACGAATGTAGAATTATTCGCATTTACCCTCAGTGTCGACAAATCGCTTGAAAATGAAACTGACCAGTGTGGTAGACATCATGTATGTAGACGCTGGGACAGAATTATAAAAGGTGGCTAGAACGTGACTTGCAAATGATTATTTTCAAATGATTTGTAATTGTATGTGAATCGTGAAGATGTGCATTTAGGATTCTAAACCAACGCCACGAACAGACTGGCCGCAAATAATAAAAACAAGTGACAGCTATTTACTTTCTTTGATATTACTGCTGATCGTAGACGCGAGTATGTACCCACTTTCTAAGCTGCAGATACTAGATAGGTGCTTAATATTTTTTGCTCAGTAAAACAATCGAGTGTGCACAAGAACTTCACAATCTGATTCCCCCATCACCTTTCCATCACCGTACGACTAGACGATCAGCAAAGCGCCACCCTTTCATGGTTGAAATACCTCGCACAAGAACGAAGCCTCTTACCTTCCTGCCTTACGCTTCTTCATTTATTATAAGTACTGCAAAAGAGTGGAATGCTCTGCCCTCGTCAGTGTTTCCGGTAAATTATGACCCCGGTGTGTTCAAGTCAAGAGTGAATAAGTATCTACTAGGCAAGCGTGCTACACCTTCGACCACATCATCGCTTTCCATCAGGTGAGATCGTGGTCAAACGATAGCCTAGTACATAATAATAAAAAAAAAAAAAAAAAAAAAAAAAAACTCTATACAAGGAACCCTTATAGTTTCGTAATGTCCATCTGTTCGTCCGTCTGGCCATTTGTCCATCCATATGTCCGTCTGTATGTAACAGCCAGTTACTATTAAGTCAAAGGTGACATATGGCACGAGTATATTTATAACCGCTACATAAGTGTAAGCACAAAAAAATATTGAAAAAAAACTTTTTTGTACCCATCGAGTTTTTTTATACGCTTTATATTAGCTTCACATGTATGTTTGTATGTTTGTAACCGACTCCTTATAACGCTATTTTGACCCATCAGATTTCATTCAAATTTTGCACACCTGTCAAAGACAGATGACAATGCAATAATTCGAAAAAAATAAAAAAAAGTAGAAAATAAATAATAGTTTAAAAAAACACGCTTTATATAGAAAACCAAACTAAAAAATAGAAAATAAATTTAAATAGTGTAAATAAGAAAAAAATGATTTATTTAAATCTCATATCTGTCAATGAAATATTTATAATTATTGACCCATGCACCCCACGTTTTTTTTTAATTAAAACATTTTTTTCTTATTTACACTATTAATTTTTTTTTTTATTTTTTAGTTTGTTTTTCTATATAAAGCGTGTTTTTTAGTTTTTTTAAACTATTATTTTTATACTGTATTTTTTTGTCGTGTAAATAGCTATTTTATAATGAGGTTTATTTATTTATTTATTTGGTTCCGTTTACTTTTACCTTTTTGCTTGAGTTGCATATCATCGTAGTAAATTATAAAACTAGTGGCTCTGTGAGGTGTAGACCTCGCGAGAAAAAACTTTTTTATAGACAATCTAGCGGTGCACAGTAGCGCCTTCTAATTACCTTATGTAAAACTAACATTAATAATAAAGGTGCTCCATCAATACCTACCTAGTAGGTAAAAAGCTGATTCCAATAGTGTAAACCTAAAAGTGAGGAATTTACTGCATTTTGAGGAGCTATTCTGCTCATCTCGCCGAAGATCCTTTTCAAATCTTCACCAAATTTTGATGAGACCAAAGTTAAGTTACTCCCTTTTAATAAAAGAAGATCCATAAAAATCGGATCAAATAAGATGGAGATATTCAGTTGCCCCTTTTATCCCCATTTTTGGGGGAAAATCCCCAAATCGAAAATCCCCGACGACAAAAAAAAAAAAACAACTTGTATACCTGTTTCGTCTAGATCGGCTGAGAAATGCGACCTGTAGAGGAGAACAGCCGGCCATCTGCACATACGGAAGAATTTTTGCCCATGCTGAAAGCTCGGTCAAAAACAGGGTTATCTAGGGTTTATTAGTTTACGAGCTATTATATAGCTGACCAAGATAACAATTTTTCTGCCCACGTCAATTCTGAACTCATTCTATAGTGAGAGACAAAATCCAACCGCAAAAACAACTTTGTTAGCTTATCATTTAAAAACTACCGATTGCAATGCTGTTTTCTTAGTTGGGTAGCTTAGGATCCTACTCATAGATACGGAACTATATAGTTTGTACCAAAGAGTATATAAATGCTACGTAAGAAGAGACGGGACTGACGTATATTGGAACGGATGTTGTGAATTTTTAAAACGAGCGCTGAGAATAAGTGCAACATAACAAAACTAATGACCATAGATAATAACACTCTATATCGAGCATGTTAGCCAACATGACAAACAGAAAAGGATGTCTGCAAACATAGCACATTTTTATCGATATCGATATTTTGAGAAAAAAAAACGTATTAGGACTATTTTAATTTATATGGGGTTTATAATAATAATATGTTTTTTTCTAAGCATGTGGTTTTTATTACAAACAAAAATAATACATTATATAGTACACAACACAATTTGTGTCTTTTTCCCTTAAAATAATGTCTAATCTTCCTTACTCCTTACTTAATATTACAAACTAGCAGTGGTCCGTGATTAATAGCAGTTAAGGAGTAGCATTTTTTTTTAAATTGGGTTGTTTCTTTATGTAGTCGGTGTTTCGAAAATGTTTGCCACAGAAATATTTAATTCATGCAGCTTTTCGATCGGTATGTATGTCAAGTCCTCTTTATCGGTCACTTGTATCCAGTTTTTGCACCTGAAAATAAGTTTTTTAATGAAAATTAGATGATTAAGCGGTTTTAGGCTACGCGACATCAGGTATTCTACATTTATACTTTTACTACGTTTACTATTATATAGCGTGGAATGCAGAAGGACTTAGAATAAGATTAGGAACCAAATGCCGAATAACGGGCTTAGAAACAATATCGATAACACCGGCACCGCACTAGTGCTAGCAAGGCTATGTTATTTTGTTGAATATTATGAAAGAAAAATCATTATTTTCTTGTATTTAGTAGATTACCGAATAGATTTACCACTTACCTATCTTTATTCAGTGGAAATTTAGCCATAAATGTTCGTTTTTGACCCAACGCTCTAACAGATCGCAAACCACAAATTTCGCAAGTTTTATAGCTCATTGCATAGAAAACTTTCAAACTCAATCACACTATTAACTATTTCATGTAGAAACAAACACTTTCAAAGCATTAAATACATGAACAGACGGTAATTATCACAAAAGCAACTTGCCTAATTATTTTGTAATCAAAGTTAAACCACAAAACATATTCATAGCGAAGGCGTGCAAGAAGGTCGTGCATATAGTGAAGTAGAAAAGATAGCCGCCATAGAAATAAGCTCACGTTTGATACAACAGTTATGAACAGTATTTTATTAAGCTGTTTCGCCTGACTGGTTTGTACAATATAGCTGATCCGCAGGACAGCTGACATAGAAATCACGCGCATGAAGTTTCGTATTTTTTACAGTCAAAATAAACAATGTCGTACTTTATTGGTTTATCGGAAAGTGATGATCAATTTTGATTTAGACATCATAAAAATAAAACAATAATAATCCATTATGAAAATCTAAATAATTTGATTTGCTTATTCGTAATAAATTCATCAAAAAAGGTTCCACAAGCTAATTCGAATCTGTTGTTGTGGTAAAATGCAAAGATTTTGAATTACGCTTACTGGCGTAAAATAAATTTCGCGCTAATCTAATTTTTGAATTGCAAAATGTCGCGTTTAATTTGGTCTAGATGGTATTTATGCACCCAAGTAAAGAAGTTACCATTTTGTACGAAATAAATAAATTTATCAAGTACTAGCTTTTGGCTGCGTCTTCGTACGCGCTGACTACAGTTTATCGAGAAAAAACATATTAAGGTCAACTAGGATATTAAATACCAATGCACAAAAATATAGCACTAACGCTCTTGATGCTTTTTGACAGACTTGTTATTATTTCGTTTTCGCGGCAATGTCATTCCGTTCCATACATTGAGTAATCAGTTGAGTAGTCAGTTTTCCAGTTTTTCAGTGGCAACTTGACATTTTCCGGGATATAAAGTATCCTATGTTGGTATCTATATTATAAAGTACCTATTAACAAAGTTTCATTAGAATCGGAGCAGCCGTTTTGGCGAGGAAGCTCCCCAGACAAACAAACAGACAACGTTTCACTTTATATATTGGTGTGGATGACAAGCAGAATTCCATTTAGTTGTCTAATATTACGACAGTGAAGTACGTAAGAAATTCTTTTGTGAATCGGGAATATATTACATATCATATTTTGCCAAAGCATGGCTTGTTTTCTATGGATGTGCAAGTCACATTGATCAATTGATCAATGAAGCAAATTAATGAAGCGTTCTTAGGCTTTCACCGTTAATAAATTATCGATTTTTGAATGTTAAACATTCCTATTATTCTTTACTACATGCGCCACGCGGCTTTGCACGCGTACAAATTCCCTGCCCCTCCTTTCTACTCTTCTCCCACTTCCCGTCTCCCTCTCTCCTCTCCTTTTCCCTCACCACTTCCTCCTACCCTTCCTTACCCCGTCCCCTCTAAAACCCATACCAACGTTGTGTTGAAGAGTTCCTTCATATGGAGCTTATCCTGGATGTCGATTCAGGTCATGCTTACTATAAAAATGCATAGTCATCTGAACTGAACCACCATGTAAAAATTCAACTCCGTAAGATAAGAGGAAGTGTTTCTAATTCAGATTGCAAGATTTGACCTAAACTAGCATACATACATATATTTCAAGTTAAATAAAAGTTTTTATAAAGCCGTTATATGCACAATGTATGATAAAATGAATTTCCTTCATATTTTGTTGGATGACAACACACAAGTTATTCTGCTATTCGGGGTAGAGACAGATCCAACAAATCAAAGATCATAAAAATCGGTCCAACCGTGAATTACGGAATTAATGTGACTTTGTTTTGTATATTTAGATAACTCTAGCGACAAACGCTTGCGTGTTTTGAGGATCACTTACGCCCTCTAGTTTCATTTTAGGATACTAAAATCCAAATAAGGCAGATACGGCAAAATCTAAATATGTAAATAAATTACAATTTAAAAGCCTTTTAATATATTTATATTTATTGTGTAATTAGGATATAATTATTTGATTTACTTTATGTCTTACTACGTAGTTAGTACCTACATATTTTTAATTCTGTGGCGCAACTACATATAAAAATGTCCATAACTCCTTTTTAAATGAACCGATTTTGATGAAACAAAGATAAAAACCTACGCAGGACTCCAAAAAATCTAAATCCATACAGTGGTTTTTGCGTGATGAAATCACATACCGAGTTTAGACAGACAGACATTCAAAAAATCTATTGGTTTCTTCTACTTTCGATAAAAAACTACTCAAATAATATTTTTTTTTTCTAAACTCTCGTCCATGTGCAAATTTCACTTTGGTCACAGTTTTGTTATATGTTTAGATAGAAGATATAGATAATGTATGTAGGTACTAGAAAAGTCACGTCTAGAATATTATATAACATCAGTGAGCAACATATATGATTGTTTTTTTTTTAAACTCCTTCGATTTCTATTTTTTCGTACACTACTCCAACCCTAGAAATTAATGGCAGTATGGCAGTTGTCTTGCGGATCAAGCTAGGTATAATATACAAACTATAAGTATATGCGTGCTCAACACTCAAGCTTATTCAACTATAATTTGCGACAGTCCGATGTAGATGATTTTAGTTGCTGTAATCTAATTAAAATAAATTATATGCATCCGAGCATAACGCTGATAAAATTTGAGATGCTGCGGCTGAGCTCTAGTTTCGGGAGGAATTTTAATTTACAACGTACGGAATTTTTAGTTGTAGTTAGCATTTTTTTATTATAACATGGAATGAAGCTTTTGGTCACATTATTGGCAGATAAGACAGTACTTAACTAATTAATAGAAATAACAGATGTCCCTAGAATAAAATTAAAGGTATACCTAAGCGTAAATCTAGATAACTGGGGAAGATACGGCATGTACTAATAAATATCTCATAAACAATAACTGGACTAGATACAACTACAGGCAAACACCTACACAGCTACATTTCCACTCTTGTGCTTGATGTGTTTATACTGTGGCGCGAATGAGATAACAATAATTGTCCCTGCTTACAAATCCTACACAAGCACTACTCGGATAGTGCCTAAGGCCAATTATGTGTGTTGCACCTAATGTATGTGGCCCATGCTATAGTTACAGTACATTATATAGTCCTTACGGCCAGTAGTTTATCGAGGAGTAAACGGTCGAAATGACACACGCGGTGCGGGGCCGGGAAGCAGGGGTCTCAGAGTCGTTTTAAGAAGATGGCTACTAGCCCCCACAGATGCGAAAAAGACAGAGCGTGCTGTACAACTAGGATGCAAGGAATATATCAGGATTGGACTCTTTACTCAAATCTTTTTGCCCCGTCATTGGGCTTTGGATCAGAAATAAAAATAAATTATTTTTTTCTGTTAAACCTTCAACAACGCATCCACTCCGTTTAAATATCATATATTTGTGAATATTTTCAGATCTTTGTGATTCTGCCGGTCTGTTTTTTTCTTCGGTCGTGCTTCTCTCCATCAGCGGACCTCCTGGCATGTCACCTACCCTGCCATGGCAAAATAGCCCCTACCTATTGCAGAGCTGTGTTCACTTACACGCTCGAATCATCCGTACGATTATCGCTCGATCAGAGTAGAGTTAGTGAACGACTGGACGTCCACATACAACTGACAACTGTCAAGTGTCAGTTTCATACTATTCCTCCCCTCCCCTACTATTTTTCGGATGACCCAGGCGAACGCCCGGACGACGCCGTGAACGATTTCGAGTGTACGCGCGGGTGATCCGTGCGTCCTCGAACGTTTATGTGAATGGATCGTCAGTGTGTATGGATGTTTGACTAACTCTAAAAACTCACAAAATATGTCGTTTTTTTACTTCCATCTGACACCGAATGAAATACACTCAAATAACTAGATTAAAAGCTAAAAACACGCCTGCTCTGCCAAAAATGAAATTATGCCAATAAATTATATACTGTTGGAATGAGCGTTTAATTTGATACCCATTATAGTAAAATTCGATGGAAAAATATATTTTTGCATTTTATAATGGAGCCATAGTGCTGACATATTGTTTATTTTATTTTTAAATAAAAATAGCCTGTGTTACTGGGGGGATGTAAGGATTCTAACGATACACCATACGTCTAAATCTGTGCAGGCATTTAAAAGTTATGGTGGAATAAATAAACTCACATACTTGAATCCTAAAAACATTTGACTTCCTTTTTTGGGCAGGCGTGTAACAATCTAGGTATCGAGTAGTTGTATTATCGTACGTGGCTTTGCCCGCGTGGACATTTTTCTGGATGAATACTTGCCTATGTATGTAATCCAGGACTAAACAGGGAGGGTTTTTTTTAAATGTTAAAATATTTTAATAAATTACAATTTATCAAATTTCGTTTAGTCCTCAAATATTTTTCTTCGACTGATTGGCTTTACTCATCGGATTGAGATAAAAATTAAGTACATTAGTTTCAATGTCAAACCCTTAGCATTCCTAATGGAATGTTAAGGTTAGGTTAAGGTTAGGCTTTATTTGTAAGAACTAGTTGTACCTGCGGCGTTGCCCGCGTGGTCATTTCTTTGGGTTAAAAGTAACCTAAGTGTTATTCCAGGACCAAAAGTAGATACCTATCTATAAAGTTCAAAATAATAAATTTCGTTCAGTCGTCAGACAGATTTTTATCAATTCCTCGGCTTTCAAAATACATCCGTTTTTTAATCAAACCCTAAACTATCTAACAGTGAAAACCGCGTCGCACTCGGTCCAGTAGTTTTCACGTGATGCGCGAACAGACAAACAGACAGACAGGATTTTTTTAAATGTTAAATATTTTAACATTTTATTTATGATTATTATTATTTTAATTTATTAAATCATCAGTATTCTGATAAAATCATAACCCTCCTTTTTTGTAGCTGTTTAAAGACCCGACAGTAACAACCCTCGGTCTCCGACTGACATTAGACCTCAAACTCGAAAACAATGATTCGATCTTATTCTACAGTCCGTAAGGACTAACACGTGTATGTAGTAGGAGGAGGAGTATTGAGGAGTTAGTATTTAGATTTACGTGTATATGTATACTATACATAACATAACATTCATAAAAATAAATCCTTCTAATATTGTAGAATCGTAACCTACAATAACGGAAAAATACTTTATTACAAATTTTCCAACATAAGTTATCTGCCCAGTCGGGACATAATGATAAAACTTCTTAATCTCGTTCTAAAGTTTGTCCACATTAAAAACTAATCAATCAAGATTTTGATTGAAGTTTAGCTGGCTCTTCCATCGCCAGACATACAACTCTTATGGATTCTTCAGTTTTCGCATTGAAGCGTCATTCCGCTTGGGCGCATCGTGCTGTAGGTACTACTCACCGCTGTGGCTCTGCTGTTGACTGGCTTGGTCACCAAGGCTTGTCCTATTGCTGAAGCGCAGGAAGGAATCTCCGCCACTCCAGCCTTAATTACTTGTACTGTTATTTATTCTATGCCTTAATGATATCATCCGTTGGGCTTTTACCACTGTCCGGATATTTTCAAATCCAATGGTCTCATACGTGACGATGGTAAAAGACCTGACGGAAGGATTCTTATTCCAGCTTTTTATTCGTTGGCAGCTCGAAGAAACTTTACTCAAACCAAACAATATCATGATTTTAAAATTATAAAGCCATAGGTAACTACCGATTTCGACTAGGTGTACGGATTTTTCTCGTCGTGCGTAATATTTCGCACACTCACGTCACAGGTCATATTTGCAGAAATTTTTTGAAGTCATTTCTGTAACATTATGATTCGAACCTACATAAAGTTGGTTCTTTTCCAAAATTCAATTTGACGTGTTCCGTGAAATGAATGAAAATAATCTCAGTTTTATTCACATCTGGACTAATGTCAATTCGGATGAGTTTAACATCCGATTGAAAAGAGTGGCAACAGCGAAAGGAGGCATAGGCCAATTATTGGTCAGCTGGGTCAATTATTGGTCAATTTATCAGATTACCCACAGCTGGGTCTATACCCAGCTGAGTAAAATGGTGTCTGTAAATGATGATGAGGATAATGGCATTAATCTAATGACAAAAGTTTCAATTCCATTGAAACATCAATTCAATTCAATTGAAACATTATAATTGCAACGAGTAATCAGAGGAAACAATATTCAAATATTTTAATCAATAAATAATATGATATACCTAGGTGCATATAATTAATATCAATTTTTTTCTCTATTTAATTAGCTTTATCGCTAATGATTATACCACTCACGGCAGTCTGTCTCGACATATACTCTTTCGAATGAGGGTCAATCAGTTGATACAGGAGAAGGTATCTGTGATCTTTTTTCGATTTACTTTCAGTCTAATTTACTTCCTCCTTCTACTAGCACATACTCTCAATCTGGTACATGCTCTGGCTGTACTAATGATATATCTGACATAGAAATTACTCCCCAGTTGATATCTAAATTACTTAAATCAGTTGATTTAACTAAGGGAGCTGGACCAGATTGTATACCACTACTGTTCATTACTAAATGTTCGGATATTTTATCAACACCTCTACAAATATTATTTACGCGCTTCTTGAAGGAGGGAATTGTTCCCGAAATATGGAAGTCGGCTTTTATTACCCCTATCCACAAAAAGGGGAGTAAAAACGACGTCAAAAACTATAGACCAATATCCAAGTTATGCATTTTTGCCAAAATATTCGAAAAGCTTATTTATAACCAGGTCTACAATAGTCTTTCTTCCTTCTTCATACCTGAGCAACATGGTTTCCTCAAGAAACGTTCAACAACATCAAACTTAGATAGATAGTTAGATAGATAGATAACTCTTTATTGTACACCACATAGAACAAAAAATACAATAATAACTAAAACATTTATACAAAATAAATGGGACAATGGGCGGTCTTATCGCTAAAAAGCGATCTCTTCCAGACAACCTTTGGATGGAAAGGAATTAATATACGGCAAAGACGGTGGTGCATTATAATCTAACAAATAAATAATAAAAACTGAATACAATGAATAAACATATATACTTAGTGTCATTTATAGACTACACAACTTTGAATATGGACTCTGGGGGGCGTATTGATACTATATTTACTGATTACAGCAAAGCGTTCGACCGCATTGATCATACTATACTTTTACAGAAGCTTTTTAATGCTGGTATTCACGGTAATCTATATAGATGGTTTGTATCATATATCGAAAACCGATCTCAGGCTGTAGTTCTACATGGATACTCCTCAACATGGAATCTTGTCCCTTCTGGAGTTCCTCAAGGTTCATTATTAGGCCCATTACTCTTTAACATTTTTATCAACGATATTACTTCTATTTTTCGACATTCTAGGGTTCTGCTATATGCTGATGACATGAAGTTTTTAAACCGATACATAACATAGATGATTGTAGTCTTTTACAGCAAGACCTTATCAGATTTGAAGAATATTGCTGCCAGAATAAGTTAGACCTTAATGTTGGGAAATGTCATGTAATATATTTTACCCGCAAAACTAAAATTTCAAAATTCAGATATGTACTCAAAGGACAAGAGCTCAAAATTGTTGATGAGGTACGTGACCTGGGCGTGATTCATGATTCCAAGCTCACATATGAGAAGCACATTAACTTCATAGCTAAAAAGGCGAATAAGTCGATGGGCTTTATTTTAAGATCTAGCTCCCAATTCAAAAGCATTAATGTTGTTAAAATTATTTATTGTTCATATGTGCGTAGCATCCTCGAGTATTGTTCGCAAATTTGGAATCCTCAATATGATGCTTACAAAAATAGGCTTGAATCTATTCAACGTAGATTTCTAAGACATTTACAGTATAAATGTAGGATTTATGATAATGATTATGAATCAAGATGCAAAAGGCACCATATATATTACCTCTTACAGTGAGACGTAAGATAGCGGACTTATGTTTATTAGCTAAAATAGCTCAAAGTCAAATTGACTCTCCTCACCTCCTAACGAAAATTAGTCTAAAGGTGCCTACTAGGTCTGTGAGGCAACCAATCACTTTACATGTTCCTCAAAGTTCTACCAACTATAGGCAAAACTCTTTTTTCGTTAGGACAGCAAACTGTATTAATAAACTGGATGACTTTCCTGAACTGGATTTATTTAACTCATCTCCTTGTGAATATAAAGCCAAAATTTCCAAATTCTGGTTTTGTGTGACTCCCTAGCTATCTTTTTGTATTATTTAAGTTCTTTATTAATAATAATCTTTCATTATTCTTTATTTTGCGCCGTTTCCGCGTAGAGAATTAAACTTTTATTTTCGATATGTTACCTACGTATGATAAACAAGCAGATTTTTATATGCGAAAACTTGTAAATGGTGTATAGTTTAAGTTTTTAGTTTTAATTATTAGTTATATATCACTGTTCGTTTTCCGAATAAAATAAAATAAAATAAATAAATAGATAGCAATTGCTTTACAACAGAAATCAGTCGCAAAATTCAAACGATCCGATATTTGCTAGTCTTTACTCTCTACACTACAGATACCGATGATAATCGATAGCTTCTGAGAGTTACTGTCATTTCCAGTTACTGTCCTATTTTGGTCCTAAAGCAATTGGTATCTATGTCGAGACTGCAGGACCAATAAGCAAAAACAATTTTAAAATCAATAGTAATTAAACACTCAAATAGGTAGGTAATACAGGCTTATATATATATTTTGACAAAAAGGCCATGCCTTTTTTTTTATTTTGATTTATTTCCCCTACCAATGTTTAAAGTAAGGGAATCTCAAAATACTAGTGGTACCAAAGTCGCACTATGATAATGAATGAAGCCGCACTCGCATCGCGAGTCTCTCGGAACTGCCGGGCTGCCAGTCAGCAGTGTCGGCACTCGGCTCGGCCGCCTCCGGCCGCGGCCGGCAGTCGGTACCGGAGTATCGTAGTATTTGTACGTCTCCCGACCGCGCGCCGCGAAAGCCCAAGTTATTCTCTTCGTCACGTCCCCGTGACTGCAAGTGGAGTGAAACTTACTGAAACATACTGTACATTCAGTGAAATATAGTTTGGTTACAAAACTTTGTATTTTTCTGTCAAGAAACTGTGGATCGCCATCATTTTGTTTTTGTTTGCCCTCTTCGCCGGCACTAATAGCTGTTTGCGGAGGTAAGCAAGATTTTTTGTTGAGTTCGCCGATTCTCTGGACTATATCAATTTGCCTTGAAATGGATGATCTTTTCTGTTTCATTTAATATGAAATGGACCGCAGTAGCCTTCGTTTTAATTTGGCAAAGCTATTATTTAAATGTTTAGTACCTTCCCTAGACCATAGTAGAATTGTATAAATATATTAGTGAAGGTGTGCCATTACGAATAAATTATTGACTAATAGTGTGTTTTTTGTGTTTAAATATATTAATACAATTGTCAAAAATCAGGCATTGCTCTAGGTAGTATAATCACCACAGGTGACATCATTCCATAGACAAAGATGCACGGCACAAGTAAATACGCTACGTGACTGCAAAATTCATCCTTGTTCCATCACTTAGCAACTAGCGACCGATAGTGTTTCCCCTATTCTAAATATTCTTTTTGATAAAAGATTTATTCAGAAGATGCTATGCGATAAACTGCTATCGTTGAATAGTAAAAATCTCACATAATTTATAATCGAATTTGGCTTGTTTGTTATGAGGAGCCATGGTAAGGGTCCATCACATGTACAACCGGCCTGTCTCTTTGTTTATTGGTGTATATAATATATAAGTATCATGATATATATATATATATAAGGATATATGGAGGATATATATATCGTGACATATATATCCTCCATAGAGAAACAGTCACAAAATCTGTAACCTGTCAACTATGTTCATGACGTCTACGCTTCGCGAGCATCACAGAGGTAGGGTAAGTAGTGCGCAGGAAGCAATGCACGTGGGTCCCGTCGTAGTGGCTTCTTTGCCGGACGTATTTTTTCACTCGACTGGCTTGGCTAAGGGCCGGTTTTTTGATCCGTAGTTAAAATCGACCGGACCATTTGTTAAACTGACCAAGGCTTAAAAAATAACCAATTGTTAACTCAAGTTTCCGTTTTTTGATCGCCTTTCATCGATTGGTAATTCTGACTAATGGTTTACTATGTTGCCATTGCAATATGCAATATCTTACCGATTTTTCCGTAGGGAGTCATTATTTTTTTATGGCAGCACTTGCATTTTGACGTTTAGTGCAGACGCTTATGTCAAAGATGTCATTATTTAATTGTCAGACTCAGATTTTAATTGTTTCAATCAATTGGTTGTTGGTGTTATTCGTGAATTCGTGCTATTTTTACTTTTCGATAAAATACGAGCGAATAAGTGGATTGTCATTAACTGGTCCCGTGTAAATGGTCCATAAGAATACAAACACACCAACCTGATATATCAATAGTTTCCGGCCAAAGATCTCTTATTTTATGTACTTACTTAACCTGTGGAATGCCTTTTTGGAGTTATTGGGCTATTTTTTTTAAAAATATAGATTGATTAAAAGGTTTGCCATACACAAAATCAGTAAAAAAAATAACAAAAAAAAACGCATTTGGCCTGTACGTACCGATAGCTGACGAGCGGCCCTTGCAAGTCATAGGCAAGTTATGATATGAATAGAAATACAAAGGTAAACAAAAATTTCGACGGATCAAATTAGGTATTTCTAAACGTCAAACTCCACGTACTATTACGAGTTTTGTTGTTTCAATTTTAATTTCGTCACTTTTTGGTTAATTTTATCATCAGCCTATTGGGTGAGTTCCCATTCCTGGTAATTAAGGCATTGGACTTATATTGTTAAACTGGCACGGAAATTTTGTTAAGCACACTAATATTTACAGGTAAGTCTCTCAAATCACATCTAAAAGAGCTTATCTTCAATGATCGTGGTGTATTTCTATGAAAGCCTTCGAGTTTCCAGTGAGATTTATAATCGATCCAATCATACGTTTATCCCTGTCAAACAGGCAATAAAAAGTTTCCTATAGCGTGTTTATATCTACGAGCAGCGTCGGCCGGCCGGCTCATTCGTTCAGAACCTGTTCTCGCCCAGATGATTTTGTTATTATTTTTTGTATCTGTAGTAGATGGTGGGATCAACTACCGATCGCTGCTGACATAATGATGGGAACATCTTTACAATAAAATTGTCTAAAATTGAGATATTGGCTTGTGTTCTTGATTTTTCGAACCCGATACTTTGACGGGGATTAGTGGAAACGTAGGAAACAACAGAAACCTATTAACTTTATTATACACCAGCACAAATTAAAAAAATATATAACCCCTTACCGCTCTTCTGTGATAGCTAAGAACCATCTTGATCAAACAGAAAACATCAAAATCGGTCAATTTATTTGGGAGCTGCGATCCCGACTCCACTATTCTATCTAAGAAAGATCTCGATCACATCAGCTTTCAAACAGAAAAAGCAGCATCTAAATCGATACACTCGTTTGGGAGCTACGATGCCACAGACAGACACACATACATACACGCCCTAAGCTTATAACACCCCTCCCTTTTCACGTTCGAGAGTTAAAAAATAATGTATAAAACTACTGCACTAATGTAAATAGTTAATTGAATGAGTATTTAATGCTAATTATATTCGGTCTACAGAAAATAAAACCTCCTCCTCCAATTTCATCAAATTTGAAAAGTTACGAAAGGATTTTTTTAAAGAAAGTAGTTAAAAAGATTAAGTACCTACTGGCTCTTAATCTGACCATTATGTAAGTAATATGGGGTAAGTTATTATAAATGTCATCATCTAATTAGATGAATCACTTGATTTTAGTTTAATTGTAAACTGTGTTATTTTAAACTAAATTGATTATGAATCAACCTTGTACAGTAGTCGCAGCCAATCTATATGTTTCTAAAGTTAGGCTTTGTGAATAATTGCGCACGTACTGCTGTGGGGATAAAACAGCATAAAGTAAGGGCGAGATAGAATAAACGAAAAACGTAAGCGAGTGAACAAGGTTTTACAATGCTGTCTTCACCTTCAAATTGGGTTGCGCCTGAAAAATAGCAGATTGCGCAGCGACTTGCACACAACTTCCGAGACACAAACTTCCGCTGTGACTACTGTAGCTTATTTTTGTCATGATTCTATTTAATTGCAATTAACTACAATCAACCTTAAATTTTTGATAATCATTAAGAATTAAATGATCGCTCATCCGTTCGGCTTAAAACGTTCGTCTCGCGGTAGTCTCAAGAGACATGCAATAAAGGTACTTTGATGAGTTTTTAACAAAATAAGTAATCCAGAAAATCTTACTAGGTATCTATAGAGTTACCAAGCGAATAAACCGACCTGTTCCAGATGGAATGCGGTTCTCAATTCCACGCTCCATTATGATTTATTATTTAATATCCTGCTACCTGAAGTCGATCTTAATAACTCTCAGATTATTTTCAGTCTAGCGCTTTGAGATAAAATTGGTTCCATACTTCATCCGATAGTAATTTATTATGTGTGTCAGCTTAGCGATCAGCTAGCTCCATGGAATTAGTTCGGCCCGGAATAGTAATAAGGTATTTCGGGGAATATGCAGATATTTTCCTTTACAGTTTTAGCTCTTTTTCTTGCTTGCCTTTCACGTTTTATAACTATATTATTTTATTTTGTTTTAAATTTATTATTATTACATATAATACTGATGTTATTTCAATCTATGGAGCTTGGATGCTGAGTATTATCACCATATTTTGGCCACTTCGTTGGCTTACCAAGCAATTAGACGTGATCTTTTGTTCATGATTATTGTATTGAAATTAAAGCACTTACCTAATTCATATTTCTGTCAGATAACAGCTGAATTTTACACCTTTTCATACTGCGTATTAATTTCTATTGATTTCTTCATTCATTCGATTTTTTTCTCTGAAAGATCCGAAAATTCTCGACTCATAATAACAAGTACTTTACGAAATATCACACCGTTTAAGTTGTTACCTTTGTGTAATTGTATATTTCTGACTGATATACGAGCCATCTGTCATGATCTAATTCTACGTAGGCTCTCTCCATTAATTAGAATTCTGTCTTCGCTCCAGTGATTGGTTTTACTTAAGATAATAAATCCGGTCCGTATTTTCTCTTGAGTATTACGCTATTTATAGCCCTGCTGCTTTAAAGGGTTGAAACTAATTGCATAAAATTGTATCTGCATAATTTGTTTGATTTAGAAATGTTTTGTTGACATCCGTACGTATTATGTTTCTTTTCCATGAATAAAAGACCTCTTTTATTTACTTATTAATGTTATGTTTTATATATTAATATTATAGTTTTAGCGTTCTTTTTACCCAATTACGGTGTAGCAAGGGAAGTGTAATGAGTTTAACAGTATATGTCATCATCATGTCAATCCTTAGAAGTCCACTGCTGAACATAGGCTACCCCCAAAAAGCGCCAAGTCGAGCGATCTTGTGCCACCTCCAACCACCGACTTCCTGCGATGGCTACAATGCTGTCGGTCCATCGTGTGTGGGGTCTCCCTATACTTTGCTTGCTTGTTCGTGGTCGCCATTCGAGAACCTTTATTATCCATCTGTTGTCGATTTAGCGAACCATATGGCCTGCCCATTGCCACTTCAACTTGCGAATTCTGAGAGCTACAGTATGTATATATGTATAATAATTGTATATACTCGTATTTGAATGATCCACCATAGCGTCACCCCTATTAGTCCTATTATGACAAGTGAGGTATCAATCGATTCGTCTTCATCGCGAGTGGGTTAACGTTTTTTAACATAATATGTCTTCTTAGAGTTGTATTAGAATGAATGTTTTTGTAATAGATTTCTTATATTTTAGGAGGTAATTTTTTACCTCCTGCCGCCCCAGATATATTTTACCTTCTTTTGTTCACCTAACCTTCACCTTTTTATTTCTTCGTAATTTTTGTCATTACCGTCAAACTAGCACTTACTTAAACATTTTTCCTCGTTTCAAAGAAATAAACTTCAGCCAACCTTCAGCCAAGAACTAATTTATTTCCACTCAACTATGTAGCTTTTTGTCTTTGACCACCTGGCGAGACGCCGCGATTTAGTCAACAATGGTAGAAATATACCCTATATATGATAATCATGGGTCTGGCTGTCAAGCACTGCTGCCGGAACGACCATTTTTTTTATTTTAAAACTGTTAAAGCCACTACAAATTAGTTTCAGTATTTTTTTTATCATTAAAAACGAGACATGGTAAATATTTCGTTTCTAATGATTAATAAGTACTTACCAATTTTTTGATTTAAGGCACACCACTATTTATTTTTAAAATAGCTTATTCCTAATAAATAAACCAATTCACTGCAATATGGCGCTGCTACCGGAATATGATGTTTACTTTGATATTGATAGGAAAATCGATAATGTTTAAAGTGAACAAATATTTATTCAATGTTTAGATGTCTACTTATCAGGGAATATTTGTATCATACCAGGATTAGAATTTTTTAACAGCAGTTATTGGAGGTATTTTCTATTGCTGCATAATTAATATTCTGTTTTTAATTCACTAAATGAAACGATTTTTGTTATTCTGCGTCTTTCGAAATACCAATTTGCATTACAAACTTATATGTTAACCGATATTATAGCCATAAATATTCTAAGAACTTACAGAACACACTGGGGCAAACAAAATAAATAATATTATTTCTCATAATTAATGTCCTTTCTTGCATTATCAGTATTTAAGTCCACTCTGCCTTATCTCATCCTGTATCAGCCATTCACTTCTGACTCAGGACTTTGAGACAATTAATTGTAGCCCTAATATATTACTTGACCTATCTGCTGGACCAAACAATTCGATAAACACAGCTCTGAAGACATCCGGTAACATATTATTAAATAATTACCAATATGTAAGTTAAGTACTTACCAGTTTTACGGAATACAAAATGTGGTACATGACAGTTAGGAATAGTATTCATAATATGTACTCGTAATTAATAATATATAGTCTGCTAAAATTAACTTTACCGGGTCATTTTTTTACCGAGTTGAAGTACGTTGCTGCGGCCGGGGATAACACTAGCCGAAATATTACAAAATAATAAATCTATTAGTGAGCTTACTGTTTTCGTTGTGCATCGGCCAAATGGGTTCGCCGAGTAAATTAAAATATTGGATATCGGAAGTGCTTCTACGTGTAAACAAACGAAAAGATAGTAATATGACCAAGCTAATATTAAAGAAATACGAATGCTAACTGATGCTGACAGGAGACACTTGGGCTATATTTAAACCTGTAATTGCAATACAAATACAGGTCGTCCAACAATTTACTAGTACAGAAGTTGTATTGTCTGTTAAAAAAGGCATGGTTATCTATATCTTTAAAACAATACCGTGATATACCTACCTACTGTCTTACTGACAGGAAACGCACAGTTTATACCTAGAAATTTGAAATTTGGAGGAAATATTACTCGAGTATATATAGTCGTATAGTTGCATCAAAAAAAGGTTTATTTAATTTTCATCATGTGAACAGGGGTGTAGTGTAGGACGCTCTGTGGCCAGGTGGAGTGACCTGTGAAAATCGGTTGGAAGAAAATGGATGAGGATAGCTGAAGACCGAGCTCAGTGGCTTGCATTAAGAGAGGCCTATGTCTGATGATGATGATGATGAACGGGAGTGGCAAAGTTTTCACGCGGGCAAAGCTGCGGGGCGCAGCTAGTTTGAAAAAAATATCAAATTACCTATGCATATAAGACCATGACATTTTTTTTTATATTGAAATTCTCCGAAAGGTTATAAAGTGTGTCCATTGATTATTTTGGTTTCCAAATAAGTAGGTGTTACCAACCTAATTTAATTTGATAGAAAATCATTTTCTAAATTAGGTATCTCTTATATAACATTGATAAACATAAGATTTATGACCTCTTTCAATCAAGTCTACATTAAAAAATCAATAGATTTTTATATTGACTACGTAAGTATACTTATGGTTACATTTAATGGTCAATGGACAGCCCAAAAGGCATAAAGAGCCACTGAAGAGAGTGAAAGGAGAACTTGATAAACTTTTATTGGTATCTAAATGACTATCGCACAGCGGAGCCGTTTTAACGAGCTTTTATTCTAAAGTTCTTTAACTTTTCTTTAACATTTCAAATATTGGAATTCCAATGTTAGGTACCTACTCCGTTTTGTACTTATTTGTAAAGCAGCGCCGACCGAGATACCAAAATACACCATGCTTCGGTTCTTAAAAACATTGAACACTGCGTATTAACCACGATAAAGTTACGAGGAAAACCAATAGAATCACGTAAAATATCATCAGAGGATACAAAACATGCAAAGGTACAGGTGTGCTGTGCTATACTGGTTCGTAGTTAGCATACGGAGCCGTGATATTCGGCAAGACCGGAATTCTCTCGTGTCAAATTTATTCTGGTTGCGCCACGGAGACAAGACCCGACAACTTTGACTACGTAAGCGTAGCAAAATGTCGCCCAGTTTCTTCTATCACCTCATTTGTTCCACATGTCTAGCTCCCATCAATGACCTCTCGAGTCACACGAGGCTTCAGTTCATTTCACGCTTTACGGCTCTTGATTGTCTTTCGTGCTTCGATCCGTCTTGGTGGTCTCGTTTCCTTGCGTCAATAAAGAATAGTGTGTAATAATTTGTCAGGATAAAATGGTAAAGAAATTTAGTTTGTTTATATCCTTATTGGTAGGTAGTAGAGTCTATTATCGCTTGTCTGAATTATCATCAAGAAGGAGCACTGAACTTTGCGGAGCGTGAGGTTTTGTCCGCACCTGAGGTTCACTCACACACACGGCCATTAGTTCCGACAGTTTCAACTCTTAAGATAGATATCTCGTACTTATCACGCACCATGTAGATACTTAACATGTTATTTTAACGCTCAATTCAACATTTGACTTGAGGTTTGTTGTTTTTTAGCGTGTTTGTAAGAGCTAAATTACGCAATTAGTGTTTCCCTGGAACTGTACCGACAAAATGGAAGCAACTGAAGCAGTTAGAAGAATATATATTATAATTTTAATACCCATTATGAAGTATTTTTAACTAGTCATCGAAGTAATAACGAGAGTAATTGCCTCGTAATTGGTTTTCGATGAAGACGAAACATTTAACTCGGGTACGGTGCGGGTCGCGCAACTTTGCAACCGTTTTGGTTCATAATGTTTGAACATCAATCAAAAAGCCTAACCGCGTCCTTGAATAAAATGTTCTGTCGTTATAATTGCTTATATTACCCAACAGTGACCATATCAGTTTAAAAACTTTAATATATAACATAATAGACCATTAAAGAAGGCCGCTGATCAGTCCTAACCATAATTTTGGATATTCAAATCCTGATAAACAGATATCTAGGAAAGTTAACAAGACAAACATGCATTTTTGTCTACAAAACTGCAAACAATTGGTCCCCTAAGCATGACGTATTTGCAGTACATTATAAAGATAATAGCAAGCCTGACAAAAGCGTTGCAAATTGCGTATGTATTCATCCAATTTAATTTGTAAGCCAGCGCACTTTTACAGCGAACAGGCATCACTATTTTAAGGAACAAAAATCACTATTTTTAAGAATCGCTCGCCAGCTAGTTAGGAAGGGAACGCTCGACTTAGTTCTGAACTCCGAATTCTGGTAGTTAACGACTTAGTTTCAGTATTGTAATAATTTATTCTGATGTTCTTTTGAGCTCTTTGACTGCTGATTATTTAAATAGACCTTTTTGTAATACAAAACTGTTATCATTAAAGATCAAAACATATTGCTCAATTTAGAACCACAGTTTGAAATATGTATATATCTTATCAGACTTTGTTATTTTGAAAGTTGTGACAATTTATTTTTATGAAGTGATTTAATTTTAATGACATTGTTGATCTTTATCTATTAGGCGAGCGATTTATGTCTTACACAAATTTTATACTTATAGCTTTCTTGAAATCGGTCTAATGAAAACACCTTAGGTACTTGTCTACCTCTAGTAATACCCATCAAACTGCACGTTGTCTCGCATTGTAGTTAATTTCACTTATTATAAGCTGCATAATCGAGTAACTGTAATTATACCAAAATAGCGGTGAAATTATGGTAGTGTATGGAGCAAGCAGCGAACTTATGAACCGTTTGTGCATGTTAATAACAGGCCGGGTCACAAACCACAGGTGCTGATTTGGCCACGGGAAAACTTGCAGGGGATAGCTTGCCTCTGAGAATTACGACTAATACAAATTACATAAGAAAATAACTTAGAAAACTAGAATTTTGAATTCATCAATTGCTACTTTTCCTAACTAACCTAATAAATATCTTTAAATTCAAACTACAACCATAAAACCTGTGGCAATAAATCAATCCAAGAAATAAAACGAAACATGAAACCAAATAAATTAGGTATAAGACTCATTCTTTGTATTGTGAATGACAATTATAGCAAATAAAATACTTTTTACGACGAACTCAATCAAAGCAAAATCGCTGAAAACTTCGCCACCAACAAATTGTACCAAAGCGGATTGCTTCAAAGTATTTACAAAATGGCTCTAACAATTTCAACATTTCTTTTCCATCATTACAAAACTTTCCTGAACTAAAAACCCGACAGAATACCGTATAATTCCGGGGTTCACAATAAATGGTAGTCATTAGAGGCTAACGCCTAAGGACCATTATACCTACCTCTAAGCGGCACCAGCCTCTAGGGCCTTTGAAAAACCACTTACACCCTTGGTGGCTTTTCACACTAATTACTTGGCACTTAGTACAACGTCCTCGCGTGTTAAATACGGAGCTTACAATACATTCTCTTAGTCATCTTGTGCAAGCTCATGCTTCTAAATCGGGACAGAGGTTGGACACACAATCTGCGCAACAAAGTCAATGGACGAGTATCTATTTTTGATTTTACTGGATTTTAAGTACTAAATATCTACCTCAGTTGTAATCCCCAAAATCTGTACCAACCATCTTTTAGGCATCACGTTCATTAACAGTTGTTGTATTGCAAGATTCCATTTTAGTTTCTTTTTTCTTGAGATATAAAGGTTTATTTCTACCAGAATAATATTCTACATATGTAGACAAATCAACAGTCTTAACGGCATTGATAAATAAGTCTCGTTCTAGTAATCAGTATTACGTAGATTGATAATAAATAATACGGTAAAAATATTAACCTACTTAATGCATGCATCAAACCCAATAGTAATGAATACAAAACAGTTAACTCTTCTAATTCAACGAAGGGTCTTTGATTACAATCTTCAATATCAGTCCAGTAGTCCAAGACAATAACATTCTTCGCACCAAATAAAGCAATAAAAGCCTTTACACATAGCGTCACGCGTTTGGAAAACGGCTATGCTATTATGAAGAAACGAGCGGGTAAGTTTCAATTATTGTCAAATAACTCGCACTTGCTCATCTCTAAAAAAAGTCAGCCATACATATGTAACGTGAATATAATTTAGCAATATATTTCAATGCGATGGCATCGGAGAACGCGAGTCTAAAAGTTTTCGTATGTAAAGCTTCTAAAGCAGAATTTGAATAGAATGATTATAAGCGCTGTTAGTGGTAGGAACTTAACCTTGAGGTGTCAAGGACCGGACGAGTGGCAGGTTTATAAATGTCCGAGACGACTTGACGTGCTTAGCTACTCGTCCCCTTAATACATGGGACTAATTTAATCTTACAAAGATGTAGGCAATCCCATACAAAGATAATAAAATAACTTTATGGTCCTAAAGGACCTTTTGTTTTAGTAATAATACCTTAGTGGACACCTGTAGGTTGTTTGGTCGGTGAATATAGCCTAATAGTTTGAGTTTGCAACTTATTCTACTGCTAATTTACACTTTATAGTTAGTTTGTAACTTTATAAGTATATACAGCTTTATTACATTAGATATTACAACTTTATATATATTTAAATATACAAGTATTATTTAAATATTTTAATTATTTCTTTGTTAAGCTCACCCAGCAATTAGGTATCTAATTATTAGTAAGCTAGTAATAGTAGTATTACCTATTAGATTATGTGTAAGCGGACATAGGTCACCATGTCGCAAGGTCGGCAGTTTACGGTCATGTACATTGTACATACTAACTCACTTTTATTCTTATGAGCTGGCCTCATAAGAATTCCTTCCGAATTCCGACATTATTAGCATACCTTGCTATTAATTAGTAATTTCTTGCAACCTAAGACAACCTAAAAGTAATCTATTTCTAGTCTATAAGATGCGTAAGCATATGTTATAACATTATCTGTAATGTTATTAAACGTTCAGAATTACAATATACTACATTTTAGTTTTTTTACTATTGTATCATAGTAATAACACCGTTATTGTTACGTCACTTTATTTTATTCTTTCCTAGATAATGAGTTGAAAATGTCAACTAATGACTATTTGTTACATCCTTAAAATTTTAAAACATTGTAGGCCTTTTATCATTAAGGTGTAAGAAAAAATGTGTCTGTTCTGTTCCGTTCGTTTTTGGTTTCGGATTCTTTGAATACAGTTCTTACTCCGGTTTCGCTTACTTAGTTGCCATCGTTTTATCAAACCTTTCATCGAATACCGATTTTGGAATTTGTAGGCTACCTTTACTGTGTTATTTGGATTGGTCTCGTTTTGGATATCAGTCTTAAAAATAATTTAAAGCTACACTTCGGAAAGTTCACTGACTTTCCACTATAAGATAATTCTTAGAACAAGAAAAAAACTTCTAATACGTTTCAAAACTACTAAATAAATATTGATGAAATTTATATGGTAAATCTCTCATTTGAATGGATTGTCCTCTCGTCAATCCATTCAAATAAGAGTTTGATTGTAGTGTTAGGTATTGCTAATTCTCCGGTTTGATACTTTAACATGCCCTCTAAAGCACGGAACGATGGAAATCGCACATAAATTAGAAAGTCATTGGTGCTGAGCCAAGGACCGAACCCGGTATCATATGTTAATAACGCGTACTAGTACACCGCTTGGCCACAATTACTCAAATCACACCATTTCAAATTATTTTTTTGTTTTTCAAATTGAATCGAATATAGTAATAATAATAAGTGAACATATATTCACACAAAAACAATACATTACTTAAAAAACTAAAACCCGTCTACAGTCGGGTAAAAATTGCCTATGACACTATTGTGATGAAGACGAATCGATTGGTACCTCAATTGTCAAAATCGGATCAAGTTTATAGTTTAAACACATAGAGCCTTTTTTTAAGCCATAGTATAGGGTAAAAAAAAACCTGTGACACTATAGATAACTGAAGACAAATCTATTGATACCTTGCTTGTAAAAATCGGACCATTAGGGGCGAGACGCTATGGTGGAACATCTATACATACACACATATACATACACTGTTAAACTCATTACCCTTCCCCTGCTTCGCCGTACTTGGGTATTTAAATAACAAATGACTTGAGAACCTCCCCTCGGAGTCGATAAAAAAACGGAGAATTAAGAAACTCCAGACAGACAAACACGGAACAATGTTGTAATAAACGGCAATATTGACATTGTATACGTAAAATTATACGACTTTGTACCCAGCACACCCAGTGCGTGACTGTTTGTAACTTATTTTATCAAGAATAATCAAAGTACCTAATCAATAACCTGGGATTACCATTCTGAATACACAACCTTTTCCTGCTATTAGTGAACCGGTTTACAAGAATTAAGATGAATATGAGTAAGCCAGAAAAACTAGTGGCATTGCAATAAGGTGTATCTTGCAAAATTAAATGCGTCTATCTAACTTAATTGATGATAACTGAATATGTATATACCATATACCTACCTTGCATTATTTACACAGAAGGGAAGCCACAAAAATAAAAGTAGAATATAAAAAAATGCTGATTTTGTTTGTAGTGACCCGTGCAGTTTGATGAACATTTATTTGAACTGGTTAAGAAGATTCATCGTAAAATTGTGTACATAGGTGCAATTATTTAATTGCAATGTGATTTGTATAAACGTTTACACATAGGGCCGTACTCCGCCGTCAGGTTGCAAAAGCAAAATATTGGCACAAGTACAAAAAAAATGCAGGAGTATTTGAAATACTTTGCACCCATTTGCTTGGAAGGTATTGGAGTGCCATCGGAAAAAGAAAAAGATCTGGAAAATATAGGTTGCCTCCCCTCAGTATAGCGCAACTCCTGGATTGCCAAGTTAATTTTATTTTCATCGATTAACATTTGATTTTTACACCAAATTGGAGCTACTTTCTTCCTCAATACGGAGGAATAAGGTTGTCTGGGTAAACACTGGCACAATTTGGGGTTGCTAGCGTTTAAATTAGGTAGCACAAGTGAAAATAAAGAATATTGGGTCCTTCTGAAATACCTACCTAACTTTATTATATAGAGACATTCAGTTACTTAAAACAACCATGTTCAACTTGAAAAAACTGGGCAATTGTTGCTTTAAGGCTTCTGTACAAATTAGAAATTTTCGACAAACCATTGTATGCGTACTCAGGATTAAACTTTTTCGAGTTTTTTTTAATTTGCCTTGCTTTTTTTTTTGTTTTTTTTTGTTTTTTTTTGTTTTTTGTGTGTTTGTAGATGCCACCATAGCGCACAATCTAAACAGAATACTTCATAGTTACCTACCTACCTACCAACTAGTAGTTACCTACCTACATCGTGAGATCTCTCCATTATAACCCTAGAAAAGCTCCATCCCTGAAACAAACGTCTGAGTCAAATTTCGACCAAATAAATATAAGTAGGTATTGTAAGTCAATAATTATATTTGTTGTAGGTTCCTTTTGGAAATAAATTTTATTCATATTCTAATTTCACTAGGTATGTGATTAATAGTCAAACTTAGCTATTCAATGAGGAAACGTCGCTATATTTATGCAGATTTTAAATGTTTTTGCAGACTATGGTTTCTCAAATAACGATCAACTGAAACAGTCTCAACATTCCATGTTTTTTGTAGGCACGTCAAAACCAAGAAAGTTCATGGTTAAGCCATTATATCAAAACCAGGTTTTATGTCTTTTAGTCACGAAAAAGCACATCCACAAAAGAGGTAGGTAACTATAATGGATCTAATTCAAAGTAGGATGATTAGGTATCAGCTCCCCGAGCTTGTATACGCAACTCACGTAATATGCCTTTAGTTACAATCGGAGTGGCGTTTGTGTAGCACATGTTAGCAGTGTCTCTCGTTCGCGCTGCAGTCTACGTAATGTTTTTGCTGCACATGAGCACGACCGACGCGACGGTGGGAAAATAGCTGTGTGGGTGTGTTTGCCTGTAGTTGTATCTAGTCAAGTGTTTTTTTAACGCGATAGTACCTAATGCGAGCTGTATCTTCTCCCTCGTTAACTAGATCTCAACTAGATGGTATCTTATATTCGTAATATATATAATTTATACGCGTATACGTTAAAGTATGCTTTTTTTTATTTAATATAGAATACCAAGCTTTGATAATTCGTTACATATAATGAGTTCTTATTATGTTAATTAAATTATTGATTCTGTGAATCAAAGATTTATGATTTGTTTTATTACAGTCAATCTCAATAAAATCAATATCCTTACAGTTTAACAACAAAATATAGATAGTTATTATCGGAAAAAAAAAAAGTTATCTAATTATTTTTGAAAACTTCTTTAATTTATTACACTGTTACGATATTGCCTGGCTGCATTACTATTACCCGCACAAAGTGCACTCAAGCGTGTAGCAGGTGTCAAAACAGTTTTAATGGCAGATGGCTTGACTACCTTTAATGTAACATATCGAATGGTGACGCATCAGTAACGTGCTTTTGTTTTTGTATAGCGTACGAGTTAAATCGCTCGAACGGGTAACGTTAACTATCATGTTAACGATAAAATCATTTTCTGAGGAGAAGGTTTTGTTTGAGTACGATTATTGTTCCGTTGTTTATAAATGTTACATCAACTATTTGGAAAAAACCCCAATTCATAGACTGTAAGTGTTTAAAACGTAATACTGTGAACATCGAAACATATTCTCACTACATAGTTCCAGTCACCAGCAGAGGTTTCTCGGTAACTTTTAGTAGTCGAATTTCTCCGCGAAGTTTTTCCTCGACTTTTCCCAGTGAAGTTTCTCTGAATGACTCATATAGTTGGAATTTACTTTCCGTTGCTCATTTCCGTTACTTAGTTACTAGCAATTTATTTAGAACGATCTCGTACAATTTTCTTAAAGCCAATAAAGATAGGTACAAATCTTAACTTATTAATCATAACTTATATATTGGCAGCACTGATTCAATGAGCACCAACGTCTTTACGCACCTGTAGAGTCACATCATTGTTTATAACAAAGTCCACACGGTAGAGCAAGCAGGATCGATAGGCGGGTAATCGGATTGGAGCGTTCCATCTCCAGGAAATGACCCCACTGCTGAATAGTGGACTCAATAAGCCTTTGCTCTCTTTATGCCGACACAGACTTTCACACTTTGTTAGTTAAGTTTGATAGAGGAAAAGTCTTGTTTTGCAAAATAGAACAAAGCGCTATATTTAAAACACAAAGCTATCGAATTGATCGCAAATTTTTAGGGTTTCTCACCCACACTGTATCATGGCTTGTAGCTCAAGGCTTGTAGCTCCTGAACTAGAAAAGAATGAAACCTTTTTGATTTTTATGAGTAGAGCTCATAATACTTTTTACATTGCGGACAACGACGTCAGTCCAGTCCGTCACATCAAAGTCAGTTTTTTTAAATGAATGTAGTTACGGCTCTTTTTCAAAAACGGTCTCACTTAGGAACTAGAATCTTATTTTGACAACTAATCATACTTTAATGTTTGTTTTTTGTTTGAACTTTCAGATTTCTCTGATATAAATCAGAGACTTTGATTACGTTTTTTCAAATCAATTTCAATATAATTTGTGTGTCCATATTGTAACTTAATTTACAACATTGTGACATTTTCATTACAACAAATTATTGTAAATACGATAAAAAATACAGTAATTGTATTAGTGAACCTACGATAATCGTATCTTGTCAAATTTAATTGTAAATAGACTTGAGAGAGATAATAGTTTGCAAACTACTATGTTTCATAGAATTGTTCCTAAAAAACTATATAGTTTAGTTAGGTTGAACATGTTTTTTTTTATATACAAATGTCTATTAGTTAATACTGAATCAAAAAAATATAAATTATTTATACAATTCTAAATAGCGTTAAAAAATTATAGATGATCTTACCGGAATAGGAATTTAATTACATATTTTAATTTTGTAACGATCCACTAATAAAGGGATCAGACCGAAATAAAAACTAAATATTAATTAAAACTTATCCACCAGTGGATCTCTTCAGTGGACCGGATCGGAATAGCTCGATCAAGGTGGTTCTTAGCTATAATGGGGGAAGGGGGAAGAGAGGGGGAGGGTGGGGGAGGATCTTTGATCCCAATCGAATGGAGCGATTGAGATGCGTTTTTTTATGATTGAAAGCTGATGTGATTGGGAAGCTTCTTAGCTATAATGCGGGTATGTCGGGGTTATATATATTTTTTATTTGTACTTGTGGTATAATTATATTCTCTTTATTACCCGACTAGCAAGCAAGGGAAAAGTAATGAGTTTGACGGCTGAACAAATTTTGAAGAAATGTAGTATATTGTACCTTATAGGTACTTTTGGTCCCAGGATAACACGTATGGGCTACTTTTAAATGAAATGACCACGTGGGCAAAGCCGCGGGCACAGCTAGTTTAGAATAAAAACGATGCTTAAGTTTTTGTTTTGTTTGGTTCGTAACCTCCAATATCAGATCACTTTAAATTGAAGTTGAAAAAGTGTGAACATTTTATCATTGTACATAAGTAGGTACTATTATTTATGTTCTATTTTTCTCCCTGCGGACATCATAATCCACCGCGCTTGTCCAATGGCTCTTTACATGATCCTAGCTAGTTTTAAAGTAACTATTTAATTCGGCAGCACATCCTATTTTCCCTGAGAAGCCTCCGCGCATATCATCCCAGAAAACTAACACGTCCCTTTGGATGATTGAGCGTTGTTATTCTTTTTTCCTTAGTGGACATTATGGTAATGGACGAGCTTTCTGTTTGCGATATGAGACAGATGCGAACCTTAATGGTGTATTTGTGCCATTAATCTTGTAGGATTATCGTTATGTGTATTTTTTTATTCATGACGACAACAATCTTAACAGATGATAAGTGGGGCTACGGTCGAAGATTGAGTATGCTTGCTTAGAAGATACTAGTTCACTCTAGATTTAAAGACTCCCAGTTTGTGTAACTTGAGCTTCCATACAGGCTTAGAATTAAACATAAATGTTATATCAAACCACACAATAATGCTTGCTTTCTTGTCGTATGAGGTAGTTCTGGCCTCTGGTGTCAGAATTTATCAGGCTGCTTGAGGGCCTATGAGATGGTTTAACGACGGCCACCAATAAATTACAGTCAGGACAACTCAATGTGTCATATGAAGCAAGGAACGACGGAAATCTGCACATAACTTAGAAAAGTCATTGGTGCTGAGGACCAAACTAGGTATCTTTGGATTCTAACGGACACTAGTACATGATGACATCCTATTCGCTCAGAAATGCAAATGTCTGCATTGAACGGAACGGAATTCTATTGAAACTCAAAACTGAAAGTATTAAAAATCTATAAATACTTATAGCTACCTATATCTAAAATACCATAGTGGCAAATCATGCTATAAATTAATATACCTTACCTATATTTTTTACACTTTTAATAACTGTTGACATAAGTTAACATTTAGAAGTAGGTAAATATATGTAAATATAGCACAACTAAATCACCTTCGTAAATAACTAAGTATTTCAAAACAAACCTGTATCATCTTACCCATTCTTGTAACGCCTACTATGCGACATTTCGTAATTGTATCGTCGCAATATTATCAGCTAGGTACTTCAATATTGCTGCATTATACAACGATGACAGTTTAATAAAATTTGTGATTTTTAAGAAACAACCAACTGACTTTAGAATATAACCTACAAACATAGTAACTGCTGCACTCACAGACGCAAATTTGCAGTAGATTCTATCAATAATTCATAATAATGTAACAAACAAAAAAGAACATCTCTAATGCGGGACTACCATAAAAATGTTAGTTAGCGTAAGTAGACCTGTGTTATTTTGTCACAGTACCTCATGGACATATTTATTTCCTTTTAATAGACCTTCTTCCATTGACATAAGGTATAAAATTTACGATAGTCATCCCACCACCGAAACTTTTCTTATTCAAATAGTTAAAAATGTCTCTCTCACCAATTTTAATAAAAGTCATACTTTCTAATATAAATCACATTTTCCTGTAATTATATATTTGGATACCAATAGAAATGGTCTAGTGTTGCAGCCACCCTAAACCAACATTAGTCTTATTCCATGTTGACATGACCTTTTCGCTAGTAATGTTGTTTCATATTACATTCCTATATTTTGTTTTCTCTCGTATATTTTCTTCCAATCACATTTCGGTAACGTAGTGTTTGAAGGTAATACAAATATGGTATTCTGTAATTGTCCTAATAGGTACCTACATGTACATCGCTGCTCTCTTGTAATGTGTGTTTATTCTGTGAGTTTTAATAAATAGAGAAAACAATTGTGTCACGTTGCAAACAGCGTGTTTATTTTGTTTGTCCAATGGGACCGGAAAAGTGCACAGCATGTTTTGGTCATCGATAAAATTAAAATTTTGTGTGTTTAGGCTCCAATGAACCACCCAAACAGGTAAACCCGAAAAAAAATGCCTAAGGCGAGTAAAATTTCACAGGTTATTTATAATATTGCTGTTGTATTTTGCAAATGCAGTTAGGCATTTTGCAAGGGTACCTACTGTCAAAATAGCATGAATTACGTCATTAAGGACCTGATTCACGTATATCACAAAATAAATGAGAAATAAAATTCGAAATAACAACATACATATGTTAGAATTTAAAATCAATTTTCTTCTCTAACCGAGCACGGCCGAGAAAACTTGAGGTCCACCTTTTTTCCAGGATATCACAATCTCATTCTTGAATCAAATTTGTTCACGTGCGAGGAATCCTGCTTAACGGAGTATCTTCGAGACGAACAACAACTTACTACGCTAAACTTTAAACTCCAAAACCTAATCCATGACGCTATACATTGCCACTTTACAATTTCTAACATCAACAGTGTCGCTTGCTCGAGCAAATGTGAAAGGTAATGGATGTCGTTTTCATCAATACTGCCATATGATTCTTGTAGTTTTAGCCCGACCGCATCGTCTACTTTAGTTCCGCGGCGTATTCCCACAGATGTGAACGTACCGACTATTATTTTCTGCTATAAAATTCTATGCCATACATATTCGATGAGTGTGAGTGAAAAGTGTACACTTTAGTGAAAATATAAAGTTTCATGAACGAAGTGCGTGTCTGGTGTGTCGTTGATTCGTCTTTTAAATTTGAAAGGTAGGTGAACAATTTTTTTTTTAAAGTTTGACGTAGGTACAAAAGTTTCAAGTTGAAATGTTTTAATATTTTTAATATCTAAACTTAAGTAGGTAACTAAGTTTCAAATTCTCTAATTTAATACTATTTAGTATCTAATATCGTACAGAGTATAAAATAGTTCAACAAAAAGAGAACACGGTTTTAAAATCTAAATATTTAATTGTAAACCTTCGTCTGTCTGAAGTAAACTGCTTTACTTAGATATGCTTCATTAGAGTCTAATTAGCCGGTAAATGGAATCGTCTAAACCAGTTGTTTGTTTTCCGTTTGAGAGATCATACATTGATATTTTAAATACAAAAAAAAACCACATCAAGTTACAAATTTTTCGTGAATTAAAATATATGGGTTTTCCTTAATTTCAGTGTCGCAAACCCAAAAGCTCAATATTGGATCAAATTAAAGTAAATTAAATCAGCAATCAAACATTTATTTTCTACCTTTTTACTTTGTTTACATTATTAATATTCGTGTTTCACTTATTAATCATGTAACTTTGACAATTAGGTGCTTATTTTTTATTTAACCGCCCATATCCAGGTACTAATTGGGTTATATATATTGGTATTGGTATATATTGGGATTCATATCACGTGGATTTGTATCTAAAGATGAGTTCATCTTACTACATACCGGGCCTACGTCATGAAGGTCAAGCTGCTTTAATTCATTTTTAGCGATGAATCATCGAAAACTAAAGAAAAACGATAAATAATATAATCGTAATCACTAACACGTCAGTTTCAAGTTATATATTATAAGATACCTGTGGTGAATCTCTGCGTCTGAATGTTGATAATGAGTATTAATATTAAGAGCAAATCAAACTCTAACTCAAATTATATTGCTTCGAGTATTAAAAGGCACTTTTACAAGTCAAAATCTTAATGTTTTTTAAACAAGGACGAAAAAATACATTCTAAATAGACAAAATCAATAAATTAGATCATTAGAGTTTGAAAACGAAATTTCCCTTTCATGTGCCGACTCAGAGTTGAATCACACTCAGGAAACGGAAGTTACCTTCCAATTTGATTAATAATCGATCATTAATTTTTTTTTTTTTTTTATTCTCCTCTCATTATTGTTTATTTATGTTTATTTGTAAGCCTGTCTGTGAAACACAATGTCGAGTTTCACCTCGGCTCTTCCCAATTTCAAATAGAAACATTATTTTGAGATAGGTAGGTACCTAGTGGAGCATTAAAATATAGTTTCTGAATTTCAAAGTAGTGTATTATATATTCAGTGGTATTGTCTGTGAGTATATTTTGTAATAGTTTGTTCATTACAACATGATTACAGCTTATGAACAAGAAGGTATCAAAATGCAAAATGCTTGAATAAGCGATAACCACATCAAAAATACTGGATGACAAAATTGATTGAACACCGATTTGTCATTTCATTGGAATTTATCCGGAATTCCGTTTTCGTCATAGTGTAAAAATTTCCTCGTAGTTTATTCATTATGTACATGTAGGTATATATATATAAAAGTATTCATAAAACTTCCGTTACGAAGACATCATGTGCTATTATATCATGGTTTTACGGCGAAAGAGCTTGTTGTAGTTGGATATGCTTCAACTATCTTATAATATCTAAATAAATAGGTACCTTAAGGTTGAATAACTCACCAGGGAATTTCTAAGCCTATAAAGCCTAAAGACTTGACATTTTGTACATGTGTTCCTCTTGGCTTCTACGTGCGTAATAAAAAGGTATACAAGTTGTCCTGAAGATATGGTAACGACCTCTAATAGAAGTTTGCCTTAATTATTATCAGAACCCGTCGGGTGGCTTGATTACGCAAAATTTTGGTTGTTAAATATAGCTTGACACGCAATTTTTCGATTTGTACAGTGATGTTTGTGACATTTTAACTATACGACTTTTTTGCCAAGGCTATTTTCGACGTTTTGACTTTCAGATGTAAATAGCAAAATAAACGAATTTCAACCCTTAGGGATTATATTACATGTTTTCCCTTCGTTTTATAAGACAAAGTACATGATATTTGCACTGGATTTGTTTTTAGGGTTCCGTAACTCAAAAGTAAAAAGGAACCCTTATAGGATCTCTTCGTGGTCCGTCCGTCTGTATATCTGTCTGTTAATACCATTTTTCTCAGGAACGCGTGTAGGTATCAATGTGAAATTAATATCAAATACTCAAGTCAGCAATCTCTTGAAGATGTGATAAAAACAGACTTGTCAACACAATCAAAAGATACGGCCGTTTATGCCCTGTATTTTGACACTCGCAAGGGAATCAAAACCTATGGGGTACATCCCGTTTATCTAGAATCGTGAAATTTCACATGAAGTTATGTAGTCTTATTGAAGAAGTAAAGGGATAAATAAGGGAAGTAAGTAAGGAATAATATGTAAGGGATTTATAAAGTTAAGTTTTTTTATTAACCTTCATTAACACCAAATAAAAAAATATGTGACGTAACTACTAAGTTACGTTGCATTTTTTTTTATTTGCTGTTGTTATTCTGATCGCGACCTATGTCGATGTATGGGGGCAACAGTTTTCCAACGGCAAAAAAGGCAAACCCTCGATGCATGAGTCCGACTCGTACATTTAAAAGAACGTGAAACAAATTCTACTTGTTTTAATTTTCCTACATGATCTGTTTGGATTTGGAATAGAAAAAACAAGCCGAAGTGCAATGTGTGCCTTTTCTACAGTTAAGCACAGGAAATCATAACTTGCATAGACATATTTCGTAGGTGAAAATAAAATTAACTCTATGAAGCAGTCGTTAAAGCACTATTTTCAAATTTGATTAATAAGTTTAAATCATATCAATAATACACACCCAATTACAAGAAGGTTTTGTTAGAAGTGCAGAATAGGACTTTTATATATATGTTTTAGTTAAGCGACAGCGGTTCCGTACGTGTAGTGTACCGCTTCCACTTGTTTTATTCTATTCCGTGCTTTGAATAATATAATACTGACCCAATTTCGAATCACTGGCAATTGGCATACCCTCAATCTCCTTTTTTGCGTGCAGTGTGCGTTCGGCTGCATCCGCGGCCGCACGTATCCACTACCCATTCCGTATTTTTCCGTACCGGTCCAATACAACTAGTGATGTCTTAAGTGCATATCGATAACTTATGACGATATGGAAAAGTTCCTAAAAAAGTCGTCGTCCAACCCCAATGTGTCTGGTAAAAGACCCCGAGATGAAGCGCCTGCAGCAGTAGACCAGTGGAAGCAGCCGAAGAAGTTCGCATCTTCCAAAGATATTTCCAAAGTTAAGGACAAAGAAACTTCAACAAAGAACCGCTTTAGTGACCTACCGGTGGATGATATAGCCACGGAGACTTTCATTAATGCTACGAAGAAGAAGTCGATCGGTCAAATCCCACCAATCCTTATTGAACTTCTTGGTGATTGGAGTCACCAAAACATCAAATTGGTCATAGAAAAATATGAAAAAGGATTCCACATGCAATACAGAGGACGTAACAGGGTAAAAGTCCAATGTTACTCATCTAAAGGCCACCAGCTCCTAAAAGAGGGCCTCCTTAAGGAAAACGTAGTCTTCCATACATTCTCACGAAAAGACGAGAAGTTCCCGAAAGCTGTCTTGAAAGGTTTGCCCAAATTTCTTCAAGCAGACGTACCCGCTGAACTTGCTTCAATTGGATTTGCTGGAGCAACTATCACAGAACTGAAGTCTATGTACCCTACAGAATGCCCTCCATTGCTCGTTCAACTGCCAAATGGCACGGACATGGGCAAATTCAAGCAGATAAGGTATCTCTCAAACTGTGTTGTTGAGATTCAAAGATACAAGCCAAACAACAAAACAGGTACACAGTGTTTTAGGTGTCAAGGTTTTGGGCATGCTTCAAGAAATTGTAACCGGCCTGCAAGGTGTGTCAAGTGTGCTCTAGACCACCCTACTTGGGAATGCCAGAAAAAAGATAGGGAAGAACCTGCTAAATGTTGCAATTGTCAGGAGAATCACCCAGCCAATTTTGCCCAATGCACTGAAAGACTGAAATACCTTGAGCGCATCCAAACTAAGCGCAATTTTGTTCATAAAACAACCTTAACTAAGACTGAAACCACTCACATGCCAGCCCGTACACCGGATAATAATACCTGGGCTCAAATGGCAAGTACCAGCAATGGCCAACAGCAAGTTTCGCGGCCCAAAACAGGAGCTTTGCCACGACTGGATTCAAAATTACCTGAAAGGAAATCAGCAAAGCTTCCAAATCCCAATTCAATACCCACCGTTTCGCTTTCGAGCCCAGCAGAGGGAAACTTGATTCATTCTACATTCATCGATAAGATGCAAGCTCACGATCTAGCAACTGCTGAAATGTTGGAAATACTAAGTACCATCAAGTCAATCAAACAAGAATTTATCAAGTGCAAAACTTTTATGGATAAAGTAATATTAATATTAACTCACTTGGGTCATTATGTCTGATCACATCAATGAACTTCGTATACTTTATTGGAACGCTGACGGCGTTCGCAGTAAGCAGCAAGAACTTTCAGACCTAGTGGTAAGAGAACTTAATATTGACGTAATAGCATTATGCGAAACTAGATTAACTGAACGTTTGAATCTCGAAATCCCGGGATTTGCTTGTTACCGAGAGGACAAACGTTCGAATGGCACGGGTCAAGGTGTAGCTATGTTGGTTAGGTCGGACCTGGATCACAGCCGGGTTCCTTCACCCCCTACTCTTAATCTCGAAGTTGTAGGAATCTCCCTCAAACTAGGCAGTAGTAGCGCTATGTTTTTCTCTGTCTACCAGTCCCCTAACTTGCCACTCATAAAGAACGACTTTGACTTACTTATGGCCGTAGAAAACCGAGTGATAATCATGGGTGACATTAACGCCAGACATCCGTGTTGGTCATCTGGGTCCGTTAATACTCACGGCAAATGTCTTTATGAACACATGATAAATAGTGAGTTCGTTATTCATGCTCCCTTAGACTCAACCCTTGTCCACTATCGGGCTGAATTGAAACCATCTACTCCTGATCTGCTTCTAACTAAAAACGTCCTTACAGTCAACGACATAGTAACAATACCTGCTTTATCTTCCAACCATCTGCCTGTTTTTGTTAGTCTTAATGATAAAAGTATTCGTAAGCCAATCATAAAGTTCAATTATTCCAGAGGCGACTGGTGTAAGTATCGACAGTCGCTAAATGATCGTGTGTCTCTGTCTTCTCGGGTTTATCAAACCACTGAAGAGGTTGATTCAACTATCAGACTCTTTCAGAAAACTATAATAGAAACTAGAAAATTATGTGTTCCTACCGTAACTCATAAGCCCTCTAAATCAACGTTACCGCGACGTGTTAAGAGATTAATCCAGCAGAAAAATCGATTGCGTAGATATGCTGCTGTTGAAACTACTCTTATTTTACGGAAAGAACTGAACCACAAAATTAATACACTTCAGGCTGAAATAAATGCCTCACTTAAATTTTACCATGATAAGAAATGGAACAACAAGCTAAAAAGAGTTGACAATCCTAGTGCTGACTTATGGCGGGTCGTAAAGGGTTTGCGAACTAGTTCTTCTCCTCCCATCCCTGCGCTTAAAACTAATGACGGTTCCTTAACTACCAATTGTCAGGAACAGTGCGATGCTCTTGCAGGTGCATTTTTAAACAACATGCAATTGACTCATACTTGGACAAGTGATGAGCAGTCAGCAATTGACTGCTCATTAGCAGCTCTAAGTAACTACCTACCCGACAAAAATACTTTACCTCCTGTTCGTCCTGCTGAAGTTAAGAGATGTATTCTAAAATTGAAAACTCGCAAAGCTCCAGGTCCGGATGATATTTGCAATTTACTCATCAAAAATTTGCCTCAAAAGTGCATTGTATTGTTGACAAAGATATTCAATGCTTGCCTTACCCTGAACCACTTTCCTTCGGTTTGGAAAAAAGGAAAAGTAATTGCGATACACAAGCCTGGCAAACAGACGTCTAATCCTACTTCCTATCGCCCTATAAGTTTACTTCCATGTTTAGGCAAATTATTTGAAAAAATCATATATATTCGACTGAATAAAATTTCTGAAACTTTTATCTTGGACGAACAATTTGGGTTTCGCCAGGGCCACTCAACTGTTCAACAGTTGGCAAGAGTTGCTGAAGCCGTGTCGTACAATCTTAACCTTAAAGTATCAACTGGCATGTTTCTACTTGATATTGAAAAGGCCTTTGATACAGTTTGGCACGATGCTCTTTTACATAAACTTATAAACCTGAATATGCCAATGTCGCTCGTCAAATTAATAAAATCATATTTATCCAACCGTTCCTTTCAAGTCCATATTAATAATTGTTCATCTTCTTCTAAACCAGTCCCAGCAGGGGTGCCTCAAGGATCAATCTTGGGGCCTCTCCTTTTCCTCATCTTCTTAAATGATATGCCCATACAGACACGAACAAGTTTGGCTTGTTTCGCAGACGATACTGCATCATTTACTTCATCAAAAGATATTGATTTAATCACTGATCGCTTGCAATTATCTATTGACCTTCTTCTGAATTTTTTCTTAAAGTGGAAACTTAAAATCAATGCTTCCAAAACTGAAGCCATACTATTCACCAGGCAGCGCACGCTTCCCACACGTATGTTAAAGGTTGGCGGTTGCACGATTCCGTGGAGTCGCTCTGTTAAATATTTAGGTGTTGTCCTAGATAATAAGCTTAATTGGACGGATAACACTGCAAAATTATGCATCAAAGGGATTATGGCACTTAATTCACTAAGCACAGTATTAAACAGACGATCATGTCTCAGTAGCAAAACTAAGCTAAACATTTATCGCACCTTAGTTCGTCCTTGTATCACGTACGCATGTCCCGTCTGGAGCAGCACTTGCTCAACAAATGTGAAAAAACTTCAAGTTATTCAAAATAAAGCCATTAAGTATTCGTATAACACCCCCTTTTATACTAATCTCAGTAGACTACACTTAAAAATAGGCTTACCAAACATAAATACGTTTATTTATCAATTATCGAAAAGATTTTATGTATACAGTAACCCTAATAACAAGAACAAATTTATTAGAAACATTGGTAAAACACGTAAACAAGATCTCACCTTTATCGATAAATATAATCGTTACAAACTACCTCACCACTTATTCCTTGCCTGCGATGAATAGGTACAGTCGCCCGTTAACGGTGTGCGCGCGCCACTCGTCGCTGCAGCGCGCCATACTCGCCCGTATTATCTAGTGATATGAAGAGTGGACATGGCGTGCGCGACACGTAGCAGCGCGCACGCTCCTTTCGAGGGATAGTCAACATGCATAACAAAGTTCTTGCTGCTAACTGCCTATTGCTGTGCGCTTTGCGCTTGCACTTTATTTTTGTTTACCGCCCTAGGTTTATTATTTATTTTCAATTCAAGCCAATTAATGTATTGTTGTAACTAAAACGTGCATAAGTAATTAGTAAGATTGTAGCTTAATAGGTACATTACATTATATTTGATTTGGATAATTATAAGATATACATACCATGCATAAAGATTTATGAAAGCTATGTAGTAGCTTGTAAAATGAAATATTAACATTATTACTTGTCTTCTCTAGGAAATACTTACACTAGAAATGTACAATACTTTTCTTCATGGTTAATAAAGATAATTTGAAATAAAATAAAAAAAAATAAAAATCTCCTTTTTTGATGGTCTGTTGCCACTAAACATAAATTTAATTGAACAAATTCTACTATTGAGATCTTTAAATATTAACTATAGCAAGTTGATGATAAAAATAGCATCCATAAAATCGGTCAAACTATTCCATCTAGTAAGTAATGGTAGTTGATTGAATTTTCGATGACTAGTTTCAAACTTAAAGGCTTTTTCCTAAATAACACCTAAGTGTATTCAGGTCAGAATCTATTTTTAAATACCTATTTGCACCATTTATTTAAAATTTCGTGTGTGAACTGGCACATGTGATTATTTTTACCTTGCAATGATATATGAAATATTTAAATAAATATCTCGTCTAATAATCTTAACCTTGTTTTTGTGAGACCGACTAATGTTTTAAAAATAGTTTTTAATGTTTAAGTTTGTTTATTAACCTTAATTAACATAGTTTTATGGTATTCATAAGCTGTCACGAGGCGGTCCTAGGGTTTGTTCCACTAGCCTAGGGACCAAACCTCAGTGGACAACATAAAAATACAGGAACAATTAGAAGCACTCGGAGATGTTCATAAACAACGGCTTCACCTTCAGGACTTGTTGTAGCAGAAGATGACCATGTACAGAGACATCTAGCCTATCAGCAACGCTTGCAGGACTCTGCTAGTCGAGCTGGTCCTTCCTTACTGAACACGAACACGCCCCAAGCTAGAAGTCAGCATTTTGGTGGGCATTCTATCGGCCGCTATTTTAGGTAGGTGGAATTTACGCAGTAACTAAAACTGCCAGATATAGGTAGATAAAATAATAATTTATTTACCACTTTTATCAGATATTTTGTAAAAACATCGACATGATCCAAATGCATGAATGACAATCTAGGAATGACAGGTTATTTGAATTTAGAATTAATATAGACCAACTATCAAATGAGTATCATTATGATGAAAGAGGTTTGACATCGTCACAAAGCAATAGTGTTAATTCATGTTTCTATGAATTACTGTTGATGCACTTGAATTGTTATGTGCTATCTTTTTTGTTATTTGTATCAAAACCTCATTATTCTGTGGTACAGTTTTATTTTATTTATTTATGGCTTACCAACAATGGCTTAACTGTACCAGGGAAATATTTATTTTACTGAAGTCCTGTCATCTGCACTACCGCATGAAAGTTCAACGATGCTCCAGTCAACAGGACAATCCCAACTGTACTACGGGCAAGAAGCGTTGCTAGGTAGGTACGTACTTACGTACCTGAAATGACTATATACCTACCTCATCATCATCATTTCAGCCTTTAGAAGTCCACTGCTGAACATATGATTATACCATGAAATTAAATAATCTTGATATATTCAGTTTTAGTCTCAACCGTTTCAGAAGTGCCATTTATAAACACTTTTCGTAATGCACTACAATTTTATGTATTGTGGTGTACTGTAACGTAACACTGCCGTGATTTTGTATCTATCAACTTATTCACAGTTAGGTATTTCTTTATTGTAATTCAACAGCTTACGTTTTTGGGTGGCGACAGTGATGGATGTATGCCTGATAACATGGTTATAATACACCTATCATTGCAGATAGAAGGCAATTAAGGGAACTTGCAGTCTGCTCGCCTATACAATGCATTTAAAATACCTACCTATCTTGTGGAATAGTGCTTGCAACTTTAGTTATAAGTATTAATATTCATGGCAACTTCGCTGTTTTTTTTTATTGATGCCGTGTGCACATATTGATTGGAATATGGAATCGATCGCATAATTTACCATTTTATTCTCATATGTTATATTTCTGTAATCTGTTTTGTGCAACTATAAATAAAAAATAAATAAATATGCCTCCCCAAAACATACCTACCTAGCCAGGTTTTAATCCATACCAATATATTAAAGTTAAACGGTGTCTGTTTGTTTGTTTGTTTGGGGAGCTTTCACGCGATACGATATGGACGGATTTTGATGAAATTTGGAAAATTGAAAGTTTCCACGAGAAATCTCGAAAAGCTGGAAAACTGATGATTACTCGCTGTAAGAAACGGTTGCCATGGAAACGAAATAACATGTATGTCAAAAAACATCAAGAGCATTAGTGCTTTACCTACTTTTTCATTGGTTTTTAATATCCGAAAAGAACATAGGTTGGTTTTTTCGCGATAAGCAGTAGTCCACGCGGACGAAGTTTCAGGCGGGAAATCTAGTTATATTATTATTATATTATTATGAAAGATCTGATGTTACAACATACATGTCAGATGAAAAAATATGATAAGATTTATCTGCTTTGTTATCGACATAAAATGGTGATATCATATTCAGAGTAATACACCATTTTAATGCAATTGAATCGTTATGTAATTATTTTTCATAAATTATTATGTTATTTGCTGTTTAAGTTTATTGTTAAATCAATTATACAATTTTACTTATAATTTGCCCACTTACTTTTGTGTAGGTATAATTAAATATTGTTTGTACATTTTGAAATCAATTCTCATTATGAATTTATTTTAATTGACTTAGTAGAATTAATCACGTACATTTAATACGAAGATATCATTGTTTGCTTAATTAATTAGGTAATTACACGGTGACCTAATTAATTGATATTGGTCGAGCCTATGTTTATAAATGTATCTTATTAAAACATTCGTCATAATTACATTAAAAGCAGATACCAATGTTTATTATTTAGGGGAAACATTATTCTTGACGAACAGTTTTTAAGGAGACGAATTTGCAATTTGTAAAACAGTTGACATTTTATGCTTTTGTTATGGCACAGCATTTTTATCCAAGTACGTCGAATCAGGGAAGGGTAATGAGTTTAACAGTTATGTATGTACGTGGATGTTCCACCGTAGGGTCGCCCCATTGGTCCGATTATGATTAGCGAGATATCAACTGATTCATCTTCAGGTATAGAGTGTCATAGGCTATTTTTTTACCCAACTACGGTGAAACTAAGGAAGGGTTATCTGTTTAAACAAAAATGTTGGTCAGATTTGGACAAGCAAAGTATCAATCGTTTCGTCTTCATTTATAGAGTGTCATATGCTATATTTTTGCCCAACTATTTTGGTTTTAGTTTTAAAACTTGTTTTGTTAATTAAAAACACCACATTAGTAGCGGTCTATCTCTTCCAGATAACCTTAGGATGGAGAGGATCAGTGATTAAATACCTATTAGTCGGTGGCGCAATAATAATAGTATATTAACATACATACATGTTACAATGTACAAATATATCTATATCATCGGTATACCCAAAATAAAGCAATAAGAAAGAAAAAGTATGTGCAAAGAAGACAATAGAAATAATAGTCTAGGGTACTTAAAATAAGCTACTGAACATGAATATAACATTTTTTTAAATCGTGTCTTTATGTTTGTTCGCGCATCACGTAAAAAATTCTGGACCGATTGCGATACAGTTTTCACTGTCAGTTAGCTTGGAGCTCGACTTAAAACTGGAGTACTTGGTATCTCAATCCGATGAGTGCAAGCTGAGCAATCAATAAATACATTTTGACGGCTGATGGAATTTCGATCAAATGTTGGTACGAGTATATTGGTATTTTAGGTCTTGGAATAGCATATAGAGTTATTTTAACCTAGAGAAAAAATACGCGTGCGAAGCCGCGCGTACAGCTAGTATTTTATACAATAATAGTTTACTACCTATTTGACAGTTATAGATAATCCAAATACTCCAACATACTAAATACCAGTTAGGTACTCGTATTAACAATGAACATAAGAACATGCCTGGCTATCACTTGAACTAGCCTGCCTATAAGATTCCTTGATGAAGTTAATATAAAAACATTTATAAAAAATATTTTATGCAGTAGCCATGTTATGATGATACTCAGAACAGGCTATCACAATTAAATGCGTATGCAACATTTCATGTCTATGCTGTTAACCGCTGAGGAGGTTCCTAGACAAGAGCCAACCCGGAGTGCATGGTAAAAACCATGGTAAAACTTCAAACCGGCTATCATAATAAAAAGCGTATACAAAATTAGGTGACAGTGCTGTTGATCGTTGAATGGTTATTTTATGTAGAGCTGATCCTAGATGTCAATTCAGGTCATGCTTACCATAAAAATGCATTGAAATTGGAACTGAACCAACATGCGAAAATTCAACTCCGTAGTATAAGCGGAAGTGGTTCTAATTCAGCTTGCAAGATTTGACCCTAACAAACATACACATATTGCAAGTTAAATAAAAGATTTTAAAAATAAGAACATGACTATCGTATACAATATACAAGCAATATCAGTAGATATAATATAAAATTTCTAGGTGGATCGAAGCGGCCTACAACTGATTGCATCTATAAGCAGAGATGCTAGCCTAGTTTAATGCTAGCCGAGTTCACTGGGGTTGTGGAATTAATAGCTATCCTAGTTTTATAGCCACTAGATATATATATATATAACTAATACATGCAGAACATGTACCTAGATGTTCTCTTCGATGGTATGGAGATACTTTGAACCTTAGGAAAGGACGGGATACATTTTTAACTAAATTTTTCATCGCTATATCTATACTTATAATAAAGTACCTACTGTGAACAAAAAAGTCTGTACAAATAATATAAAAATAAAGGTCTAGGGTACTTAAAATGAGCTACTGAACTAGAATATAATATTTTTAAAATTCGTGTCTGTCTGTTTGTTTGTCTGTATGTTTGTTCGCGCATCACGTAAAAAATACTGGACCAATTGCGATGCGGATTTCACTGTTGGATAGCTTAGGATTTGACTTAAAAACTGGTGTACTTGGTGAACCCGATAAGTAGAAGCCGGGCAATCGATGAAAACGTTTTCACGGCGGAAGGAATTTTGATCAAATGTTTTGATATTGGTATTTTAGGTCTTGGAATAGCACATATGAGTACTTTTAACCTAGAGAAATTACCATGCGTGCGAAGCCGTGGGTCCAGCTGGTATAATATATAGCGATGAAAAATTTAGTTAAAAAAGTATATCGTAGCACAGAATTAATAATAGCACTCCGTAAGGTAGTCCGCGCGGAAAAACTCGCAGGCAAAAGCTTGTATCTAATAATGAATAATCCGTACGACCGTTTGGCCTAGTGCCTAGAGACCCTACTACGAAATCAAACGATCGTGGGTTGGAATTCCTCAAGGTGCAATCATTTGTGTGTTGAGCAGAAATGTATCTTTCCGAGTCATGGATGTGATATTCGTATTTATGTATGTTTGTGTTTAGTGCCCACAGTATAGGGTATCCTAGTTTGGGGCTAGGTTATTTGTATAAATTGTCTCGAATATATTAATTAATTTTAATAATCATAATAATATAATGAAGAAGAAAAGTTTTGGAATTGTCGAGATAATCCCAGGAACTTACTAACCCGAATGACAAAATTATTTCACTGGTATGTCATGTACGTACCATGAGTTTGTGGATGCGCGGACTTTTTTTATTACAAATAAGTATAATTTAAAAACTATTTTTTTTGTTGCTATGTTACTTTTACGATTTTTTAATGTCTTTTCTGTTTTTTTTTAATTTTTCCTTTTTGCCTTTTCACTTTAAAAAAATTTAAGTTTTTTTTCTTCTATTTTTTGCATTGGTGTCGGTTTGTAAGCTACCCTGAAAGTTTCAGCAAGATCGCTAATCGTGAAGTGTTCGAAATTTGAATTGCATAGACACATACATAGATAGATACAAGTGAAGTTAACTAACAGCTTTTAAAAACGAAAAAGAGAAAAGAAAGTGTAACAGGTATAAACGTTTTATGTGGTCTACTTAAAGAAATATCTGTTACAGAAAGCCCAATATGTATTATTTTTAAATCTTACGTAGATACAAAACTGTAAGTACTTTCTTTAAACTGTGCAAGTTAAATAACAAACACAGGTGGTTAGAACACTTGTTGAAACAAACGAATTGCTGTTCCTTTTTTTAATATTGACTTTTACATGTCGTGGGTACCAAGCATAAAATTGTACTAAGTCGACAGTAGAATATTATTAATATCATAAATTGATAACCCCTTTTTATACGCTTTATAATAGCTACTTATATAATAGCACTTGTATGTTTGTATGTTTGTATTTTTGTATGTTTGTAACCGACTCCTTTGGACGCTATTTTGACCCACTTTAAACGGTCAGATTTCATTCAAATTTTGCACACCTGTCAAAGACCGATGACAATGCAATAATTCTAAAAAAAAAACCCAAACTAAAAAGTAGAAAATAAATAATGGTTTAAAAAAACTAAAAAACACGCTTTATACAGAAAACCAAACTAAAAAATAAAAAATAAATTTTAATAGTGTAAATAAGAAAGCGTGGGGAGCTTTTTAAGATATTATCGAAATGACCAATGCACCCCACGTTTTTTTTTAAATAAAACATTTCTTTCTTATTTACACTATTAAAATTTATTTTCTATTTTTTAGTTTGGTTTCCTGTATAAAGCGTGTTTTTTAGTTTTTTTTAAACTATTATTTATTTGACCATTGATGGTAGCGGTAAGACAGCGGTAAGCAATGTATTATAACACAAACCATTAAAAATATCTTTATCTGTATCTTTAAGTGCTATTTTTGGACATAATGTTTCAAATAGGCCTAAAATGTCATCAAAATACGTTTTGCTTTTTCGGTGCTGACATACAAACATACAAACTCGAGCATGTCTGATGGCAACCCTGGCGGCTGGGTGGGTTTCACATTTATATAATATTAGGATTCATCAAAAACCTTTTAGCGTTTCAGCGCTGCTGTATAACTACAAGACATAAGTTCAAAAACTAAAACCCGATTACGGTTGGGTAAAAAATAGCCTATAACACTAAAACACGAATCGATTGACACCTCGCTTGTCAAAATCGGACCAATAGAGGCGTAGCCATGGAGGAACATCCACATACATGCATACATATATAGACCATAAAACTCATTACCCTTCCCTTTCTACGCCGTAGTCGGGCTAAAAGAGGTACATAAACACATACGGTTGCATTAATAATAATTTTAGTAAGATTCGACCGCAACCTTGACATATTTCGTGTTATTTCTCAAAACAATAGAAAGTTTTTTTTTTATGAATTGTTATTAATTTAGTGAAGTTTCACCAGTTTATTTCTATAATATCACACCTGTAATGTTTCACTTTTTATTTTAATTGCGAGTCTATCAAGCCAAGAATTCCCACAAACTCTCAATTTATGTAAACCTGTATATTTTCCAGGCCATAAACACTACCTCCACCTCGACTATCAGCCAGGGTGCAGTGAACTTTGCTCCGTGCTCATTCATTCCCCATTTGTTCCAACTCATGGATACGGGATTACAGTGCGCTGACGATATTGCGTAGTCGCTGTTATCTAACCTGTGGTAGCATCGCTGTCCTATAAAACGAGTGCAGTAACTAAGGGTACACAGTAAATGCTTTATCATTGTTAACATAATTATAATAAATAATGCACCCGATAAAATTATGTCTCTATTAAACCTTCTCGCCTGAGCGAACACTTTACTAGAAGTTTATTTAGTTTAATAGTTAATTTGAATGTGCAACAAAGGCTATAGAATACATGCTAGTTGATTCTTGACTTTATTCATCTAGCTGTGCCCGCGGCTTTGCCCGCGTGGTCTATTTTGTTTTTTTTGCGCTTGTCCTCAATTATTTTTCGAAAATAAGAGAAACCTATATTACTCCTTGTACAATTAGCTATCTTTCAGTAAAAGACCTGTCAAAATAGGTCTAGCCGTTTCGGAGATAAGCCGGAACAAACAGACAGACAGAGAGACAAAAACTCTAAAAAAATATATTGTTATAAGTACCGTATATACTTTCGTATAAATTTAGTAAAAAGTTGTTATTTTGACATTACAAACAGACATATCAATTTTAATTATTTTTCTAGATTTTTCTGGATTTCGAAAGCCCCAACGCAGTATCAATAATACGACTGAAAGCTCAGTAGGTAAACATTGGTAGTTCAATATACTCCTGCTTTATATCACCTGCACAATCAAATTACCAAAATAACAAAATGCATTTCTATACATACATAGGTACATATACATACTACAAATAAATAAAATTGAAGTGTCTGTTTGTAATGTCAAAATATCCGCTTTTTACTTAATGCATATGAAAGTATACACGGTACTTATAACAAAAAAGTTTTATTGTTTGTATTTCTGTCTGTTTGTTCCTGCTAATCTCCGAAACAGCTGGACCGATTTGACTGGACTTTCACTGGGAGATATAGCTGATGTTATATGAAGTTACTTATATTTTCGTAAAAAAGAATTAGGTTCCTGGGCAAAAAAAATACATAAATTTTGACCACGCGGGCAAAGCCGCTAGCACAGCTAGTTGGACAGCTATTGAACGCTGCCGGATGCAGTCAACATGCAAGCGTAATGCAAAAATATGGGCGCTATTATTGCTTACAAAATAGTAGAAGATTATATAATAGTGTGTGAGGAGTGAGTTTTTAACAGGGATCTCTTTATTACGTTTAAAAACCCACAGATGGAGAAACACAAACCGAAAAACACTTCGTCCTATTATTATCGGCTTTCATAGCTTCCATATAGATTTCTGAAAACTCATTCTGTTTATGAAAATAGTCGGCGGGGCCCAAACTAAACGCGAGGTATGTATCTTAGGTATGTATAACAGACAAGTTTGTTTGAACATTTTGTACTCTGAAATGCAAATAATGCCGCTGCTATAGTCTGATTCTAAAGTTGAGACGCTGCTTGTATTTCTATACTGTGGTTAAACCGTATCTCTGAGAAACACGTTTCTCCATTCTCTAATAGTAGGTAATCTATTGTCACGGTGTTTAAAGGTAGTAAATCTAAGATATTGCGGATTGAATGGAAAGACGGTTTATGTTCCGTGTTGAATGTGATTTTTGACGTGCTATTACGTTCCATAAAAGAAAACGTCATTATTTTTTCTGTCGTTTCGCTTAGCTTTATACCTACAATGATTTATAAAGCATCCCAGAAACCAGTGATTAGTTACTGGGTAACCATTGTATACCCAGTAACTAATGAAATGTATGTAGAAGTGTCATATTAAGTACATAGTCACTGATCTGTATGGATTTGCTTTGTATATTTTTGCTGATTCAAAGCGCCCCCACCGAGGGTCCATGGAACTAAAATTGACATTGTAATCAAAATGTAACGCACTCCGCGACTGACTGACTCTGGACTGTACGGAGTGCATGTTAGGAGAATTAAATTGACATTGTATTCTCCTAACGTTAGTCACAGAATAAATAATAGTACAAGTACATTACTTCCGTGGACGCTCACTACTCCCAAACTACTGCTATCAGCGCCGAAATGGCGATAATCAAATGGTCTCATTGCGACGTTCGTCAAAAGCCTGTCTATAGTACGGAGTAATATGCAGTTGTCTATAATAAATTGTGGATTGAATTTTTGATATACCGAGCCAAAGATTATATTGCAGATAACGATAACACAGACAAATTGCATTTTCTATTCTCCCCTGCACACAGCGCTATAAAACAATAGTACAGGTATTCAAGCTGTAAATAATGGCCAGCTTCATTTATAATTTATCTTATTCATCATCATCTTCACTGTCGTTTATTCTGTGCCGGTACAACACAGCAACACAGGCTTTAGCTTTATTAGAATAAAAACATTTAATTTAAAAAAACAGGTAGGCAATGCCGAGTTTTCAAGCCCATAACCTTTTGTTCCAACAAAATAAGGTATGTAAGTATAAGTACATCACCTTTGTCGGTAGGTCGCTGACGCCGCAGCAACGAACCTTTCAGTACAGAAACATAAGCCCTTTTATGTTGTAAATTTCTATGTTTGCCGGCAAGTTTCACAACTTTTAGAAAACAAAGGAACCTGTGAATATACATGTTTTATGTTTAAAAACTGTACTCGACTCTCGAAGTTTATTTCCTAAACAGAACTTGAATAAATAAGTGGTCAAGTTGAATATTCATCATGGTAAATGATGCGTATAGTCACGCTTATTATTTCTACTCAGATTTACTGTAAAGACAGTTGTAGAAATTTGAAATGATTAACTTCTATATTCTTGGCCAAGACCATAATTATCTATGGCATATGCTTATCCCTTAGCCATACACTTGAGAAGTAAATTTATTGTCTGTTTCTGCTGACTTCATTTCTGCCACAGAATAAATATAATAATAACACGGTTCTGAGCAACTTGGTAAGCTTAGATTTTGATATAAAATCGAGTTGGAGCTTTTGGTTACGGACCCTAAAAACTAGTTATATTTCCGTTTATTAATATTACTTATATACGCGTGTGTTAATGCGTCTAGATCTTCATCACTTTTGATTAAATAATCATAATATATGATGTAGAACATAATTCCTATATGCCTATAGTTATGGTTCCTATTATTAATTTAAAAGATGTCAGAATAAAATAAGTATTGTTGCAATTTCTTTAATGTTTTTAGGGTCAATACGCACGATACCTGTGGTTACCAAAACTCAGTACAAACCCGGTTAATGTGCGCGCGTATGTACTGAGCCTTTAAATACAGACTTGCAAACATTTCTTTCAAAGTTCAGACGATTAAAATGTTTTGACTTAGACCAATAAAAAAAACTGTCATATATCCGGACGGGGCCAAAAAGACGGACATGTTCGGATAAATCCGGATGTACCACGCCTATCACCTTTAAGATGACCTATAAACCTGCATTTTTCAAATTCATTACAAATTCTTGTATGATACAATGCGTTTTTACGCGCATGTAATTAAGTTCTTACGTAAATTAAATAATACACAAAGAAATTAATGCGTTAAAACGTATTTACCTACTTAGTCCACGAACAATGCTTTCTCAGGGTAGGCTCAGTTCCGAGTCTTAAAAGTTATAATTAAAGCTTTGTCTGATAAACTTTTCTGTTTAAGTCATCTACAGGTAAATAGAATTACGTAAAATTTCACAATCACAAAGGAAATCTCGGAATAAAACATCACGCATAGATAGGTACTTAGTAGGTACAACTCATTATTTTCTTTGTTACGCAATTCAATTAAAACAAATGAAACCTATCCTAAAAATAATCAACCTGAAAAAAAATACAAACAGGAAAATTCGGATTAGGTAGGTACATCATAAAAAGGGAAAAAACCGTCAACGACATTCCGTCCCTGAGACTCAATTTAGCGGGCCGTGTAAAATGCGGAAAATCCGTCTTTATTTCCATTCATTACTACAATCCTTTGAAAGTCCGAGCCAATAAAATGTTACGAAGTTGTGACTGCGAATCGCCCGGTCATTTGCGTAAATTGCACTTTGTGAATTCCCTATTCATTTCGTTCAGAGACGGTCGAGCTTGACTTGTACGCTTCCCGGCAATCTCAGTGTTTGAAGTAGTTCCAACTTTATTGACTGCTATTGGAGTTCATTGAGTCTGAATCACAATGTGTCCCGACACTCAATAGAATTGCCCCCGCAGAGGCGGGCAAGAAAAAGCGGGGTTCCGCCTTGTGAAAGCCTAAGCCGGTTGCGCTCTAAAGAGCTCTCGTCGCAAAAGAGCCTGTCAGTAAACCTATATGCTATAGAATAATATCCGGACGTGTAGGGAGAGAGCTTTCTTAAACGCCTTTGAAACGGCTGGGTTTTAAAGAGAACAAAAACTGCTAAGAACATGCCTTTAAGATGCGTTTTAGGTCCTTTAGATTTTTTAAAACTATATCTATATTTATAATAAAGCAATAATTAACAAAAAGTCTGCATACATTGAAGATGATTAAAATGAGGTATAGAGTACATAAATTACAATATATTAAATTATACAAGTAAATAATAAAAACGGATGCACGGATGGTTTTTCCGTCCGAGGTTCAAATTTTCCCGTTTTGCCCTTAAAACTGGGGTACTTGTTATCTTAATCTTATGATTAGAAGCCAAGCAATCGATAAAAAACCTAAATGCTAAATCTAAATGCTGAATGAAATTTGATATTTTGTACTTTATTGGTACTTTTGGTCCAAAACAAAGTTACCTACAAAGTTACCTAAGCTTTTAAATCTTGTCTGTCAGTCTGTTTGTCTGTCTGTCTGTCAGTATGTTTGTCTGCCTGTTCCCGCATCTTTAAAAAATGAATGGATCGAATGATATACGGTTTTCATTGTAAGATAGCTTAGGTTTAGACATAAAATCTGCTACACGGTATCTGAGTTCAATGAGTAGATAAAAAGTCTATGAAGTCTTGAAATTTGGTATATTGGTACTTACTTTTGGTTTTGGAATAACACCACAAAGTAATAGGATCCTTATATCCCAGAAAAATAACCAAGCGGGCATAGTCGCGGGCCACAACCAGAACATTTTTTTTAATTGTGTTTTGTTTGGTTCATCGTGGTCATTAAAATGTTAGTTTTCACGTTTACACAATCCATAAAGATTACGATTCATTGTCAAACAAAAACTATTCGAATAAATGTTCCATTAATTTTAGGTGTTGGTGACCTGGAGGACGAAGGCGCTAAAACGCAGCCAAGAATGATATGGATAAGAATATTTCTTGCTAATTAATAATATTAGTTTATGAAACGGTTGCATAATAAGGGGTATTAAAACACGAGAGTGAGTTTAAAAAACGAGCCGTAGGCGAGATTTTTAATAGTATCACTCGAGTGTTTAAATAACTAGATAAGTGCCGTTCATACACTACTTTATCTACATTCACGCAATAGGAACTTACCAACTTACCTGGAAAAAAATATGACGCAATATTCTCTCGGTTTATGCTGGTAAAAGCTCGTTCGTCAAGCTCGTTGCTGTTTCCGTGCTGATCAGGTGGAGTCAAATTCTCTTCACTTACACTGCTGTCGCATATTTGTAATCAATATACAACTTTTGGTTAACAAAAACACATTAAATTGATTAGGTCCTAACGAAAAGTAAATTATGGCGTTTAGTTCAAAAAACAGTATTATTATGCAAAAAAAAGACTTATTAGAGACGTGCCGTGCGTAATGTATGGCATTAAGCCACCATTTTTGAGCTTATTATCCAGATTTTACGATATGAGTGTAGATAAAAGAGTTTTATAGCATGTTTGTTGCGGAGAATTACTTCCATATTGTTCCCCACTTACAACGTTGTCTGTTGTTTTTTTTTCAATCTACTGTCACCGGGCAGTTAACTACGCCGTTAAGTTTACTGACCGAGCCTACCATGCGTCAGTGCTAATCTTAAACATCCTCAATCTGACGCGCCTTGACCTCTGCTACCTCTACCTGAGTCGCGGCCCCGATCCGGCATAATTAAATAATAATTACTGAGATTAATTATCTAGCAATTACGAGACTGTTTCTAGATTTTTGATTGCTGATGTTTACGGTCGTTTGTTAAATCTATTTGAGTTGATAATGGCATTGTTAGTTGTTGAAAGATGTCAAATTTTAAATTCTTAAAAATAAATAGGATTCGCTTCAAAAAATTAGAATTTGTATGGGAAGTTTTATGGATGTAAAACTATGTTGAGCAAAAGTTGTTCAAATATACATGAGCTCCTGGTCGTCACATTGAATGTCGTACATGTAGCCCTCTTCACCCCTTATTCCCTCTCTCCGTGATGAAGATTGTAGATAGGATCTACTTTTACAATTTTCTCATTGTTAATTAAGTTTGTCCAAAGCCAATGATTGGTGAATTTAGTTTAGTCTAGTAGGGATGTAGGTCATCCATAGACTATTCAAACAGAGATTAGTTTCGATCTCGTCCGTTGACATAGGAATATCTAAAACCTCTCGAGTTCCGACGAAGTGTGACCGAACATTTAGCAGCACTAAAAGCTTTTGTAATTTCTCAATATTTTCGAGTAATTTGGGCCAAATCAAAGTCAACTGCTTGTATATTTTATTTAGAAATTATATATTTTTTATTTATGGTTGAAGAAATCGTTTTATAATAGCATTAATTACTTAATTTCTCATTATTTATCTTCATATTCTTGCGAAGCGACCCGGGTTTTGCACGGGGAAGGTTTTTTATTGCTATAATTGACTGAGCGAGCGCGAAGCGCGAGCGAAGCTTCTTCGTTTCAGCTTGGGCAAAAATGCTTTCGTATGTCCGGATCGCTGTTATCCTCTACAGGTCACATTTCTCAACCGATCTAGACGAAACTTTACAAGTTAAACGATTTTTTTTAATTTTTTATTCGCCGGAGATTTTGAGAACTGAATATCTCCGCTTTATTAGATCCGATTTCGATGCTTATTTTTTTATTTGTAAGGTATTAACTCTATATTGATCTCATAAACAATTGGTGAAGATATGATGAGGATCTTCGGCATGATGAGCAGAATAGTCCCTCAAATTGCAGTTAATTGTTCTCTTTTAGGTTTCTACCGGTGGAATTAGCCCTTTACCTACTAGGTAGGGATTGATGGAGCACCTTGGTTATTAATGTTAGTTTTACAACATGGTAATTAGATGGCGCTACTGTGCACCACAAGATTGTTTGAAAAAATGTTTGTACTCGCAAGGTCTACAGCTCATAGAGCCACTAGTAATTTCTCCGAAACAACACCTACGTTATGTGCATTTTGCACCGCCCGCGTTCCATCCACACCCACGCATTGCCACGCGTTAGCCCGTACGGGCCAAATGCGACAAATTTGCAAATTTTGCCAAAAGAAAGGCAATGAACAAAAAAGTCTATAAGTGCCATAAATGCATTCGTCCATAATGTTAATGTAAAATTAAAATTATTATTTGCTACGTTAGTTCAGAAGTTATACACATTATAAATCATTTATTAATTATTTTGTGTAATACCAACAATGAGTCTGCTCACAAAAATCAAGAGATGAAGGTGCGACTTCTTTGCAACCTGAAAATATACACTTAAGTCATTGGAAGCCTACTTAAGAACTCTTTTTACGAACTCTTACCCTGAAGACGTAACGGATCCTCTCGACCTAGAAACGTACGTTCAGTATTGTACACGTGCATTGATCCTGCTTTAAATACAGTAACAGTTAAGAATGTTGTCGCTATACGTATCTTACAATTTGCTTACCTATTCTTTTACGTCACACGCAAATTTACCACAGCTAAATGGCAACAGCATGAAACGGTAGTTGTCATATTCAATCATATTATTATGAAAGTAGGCTCTTGGCTCTTGAGAAGAAATCTAGGTAGTTAGTAGATTAGTACATATTATTTTTATTTCGAACCTTGGATAAGTTCACAGTTAAATGGTTCTTAGTATTCATGATGTGCTTATTAAGTATCTATCTAGTACTTCGTTGATCTCACATAAACCATTTATGCAAACGTAAGTGAAAACAACGTTTTTGTTGCGCGCATGGAATTATTTACCATCTCGTCTAAAAGCATTTAGCATACGGTCACAGAATATATAATAGCTAATGTCGTATAACATGCACGACTGAGTTTTCTCTTAGTACATAGTGTTTAATAATAATGATACAATTAATATACTTTGAAACACCTATGACTTTTCTAAGTTATGTGTAGTTTCCATCGGTCCGTGCTTCGGAGGGCACGTTAAACTGTCGGTCCCGGCTGTTATGGATTAATAGCAGTCGTTAAGCCAAGTCAGAGGCCTTCGGGCGGCCTGACAAACTCTGACACCAGAGGCCAGCACTACCTCATACAACAAGCAAGCAATTAAATACTTAAATTGTAGAAAATTGCATATTACAACTTTATCGTGAATACAGTGCTCAATGAGGATCATAATAAAAAACCGCCCAAGGCCGAGTTGGATTCGCGCACCGAGCGTTCTGTACAAACTTGTGGGTATCTTTATTTTTTTTTGGGGTGTAACTACAAAATTACGGTTTTCGGATGTTCCCCTTGTGCTATAAGACATTGCTTCTTGACAAATTTCATGATTCTAGGTCAATGGAAAGAACCCTAAAAGATTTTATTCCCTTGCGAGTCAAAATATGCGGCATAAATGGCCGAATCTTTTGATTCCGTTGACTTAGAAGTTTTCTTTTTTTCATAGCTACTAGGGATTGCAGACTTGAGTATTTGATATTAATTTCAACTTGATACCCCCTCGCGTTCTTGAGTAAAAGAGTTCTGACAGACAGACAGACAGACAGACGGACAACGAAGTCATCCTACAAGGGTTCCTTGTTTCCTTTTGTGGTACTTAACCCTAATAAGCTCAGGTAGGTACTTAGCTAGGTTTTATTTGTGACTAAAACGCTCTTTGTGGGAGCTTAATTAAAATGAATCCCTATGTAGGTATTTCGTACTAGGTATGCCGTAGAGGCACATGTACACACATTATCCTTCATAATTATCAAGGATATGTATTGTGTACTGTGCTACAGGTATGGTATTATACAGTTTAAAAATGTTTTTTTACTCCCTACAAACCGATCGTATTGTTTCGGTAAATAAAAACAATTGAATATAATATTCACGAAAAACATTAGTTATTTTAAAGTCAAACCATATGGTGTCCTTGGTCAATGTGGGTCAAAGATATTGTATCTATTTGCTATCGAAGCATTTATCGGAGTAATCCTATCGCCCCTTGTCATGTTGTATTTGTGCTGAAACATCAAATACGTTTTTATGTCGAGAGATAATAGTGGCTGACGGTTCTCGATATTATTTCTGGATTTCTAAAGTAAACAGTGCTATAAAAGAGTGTAAGTTTATATCGGAATTTTTATTTTATATAATTTTGTATCAATGTTTATTGCGTTAATATTATCATTGTTTAGAATAGTCTATCTACATATGATTAAACGGTTTGCATACGTAGCTTTATCAAGACTTTTTTACTTAAGTTATTAAAAATTCTTATTATACCACAAAAAAATAAGTACAAGACTTATTAAAACTATTGGCGACCTATTTATATTTCCTAAATAATGGAAGTTTTCATTGAAAAACATATGTAGGTCACATTGCTTGTATAATTTAACTTCCCTAAACCCGTTCCGTCTTCGGATGACCAGTATAATTAAGTATAATGAATATTGATAGATAAATAGATTTAAGTATAATGAATATTGACAGATAGATAGATAAATCTTTGTCGCACAAGAAAGGAATTACAGTGTAAATGAAACAAGTCTTATCCTAGAAGAATCCACGGCCATATATTGCTACGACATCTATCCGGCATGCCGCTGTGGAACTTCTTGTCGGAGTCTGTGATTATCTTTAGTTAAAACAAAAGTCTTCAGGTTACTAGTGAATAGGTTGCATCTAAGCGAGCGTGCGAAATCGTTGTCATCGTCACTTAACATCAGGTGAGATACAAGACAAACAAATAAATAAAAAAGAAGTGGATTTATGATTTTATGCCCAGACATAATATATAAATGTACCTAAACTAATTCTCACTTCGTAAAGTCGCTAAGCTATTTCAAGAAGTACCCTTACTTTAAATTTACTGCCGGAGTATTGTATTCCGCTTGCCATGTTCACATCCTTATTCCGATTTCGTATTCTACACAACATCTTTAGTCGCGACCTCAATATTGATTGCCAGAAAACGTGATGTTTCACTTCTAATGGCATTTTCACTCGAAACAGAATTAAAATCAAGGAGACACTCGGAATAATCAATCAATACAATACCTACTTAAAAATGAATACTTAGACAAGTGACGTTTTTTTACAAGACCTGTATAATTTTTCTCGGGCGTTTTCAGTGTCATGCAAATTTGCCCACTCGAGTGTCATTAGCCCGCAAGTGTCAAATTTCACGCTGCGAGGAGCAAGTAAGCTTTTTGCGGTAGTCGTAACAGTCGCGTTCTTTGGATATTATTTAAAAAAACAACAATCAAATCCAAAATTAAAGATAAACATTTGCTAGCTATATATACTTGAGACGGAACAAGAAGACAAGGCCACATGTTGACCCCTTTTTTAAAAGCACGTATGAGGAAGTACCGCAAGCCGCGTGCTTGTAGTACGCACATAATAGATAGATATCTATCTAGATAACTATTTATTGTATACCAAAAATATAAATAAACAAATGAACTAAAACTTAAGAAATATTATAGTACAATGGGCGGCCTTATCGCTAAAAAGCGATCCCTTCCAGACAACCTTTGGATGGAGAGGAAATCCATACGATAATAAGTACCAAGTAAGGAAAGGTGAACTGCGGGTGACACGCACGCGGGCCAATCCCAGCTGCCACGCACGCGTGCAAATCCCGCGTGCGGGAAATCCGCATGACACTTAAAATGAGACTAAAATGGAAACTTTATTTGATTATGAGCATTAATGTGAGTGATTCGTATTCAAATTGCTTCGTCGACTTAAGTAAAAATTTGCTTTTGTACATACGTACAGCATAAAAGACGCTAAAACCGAATTTAAATATTTGAAGCACCTAACTCTATTAAAAATAAAGCCGGGATATTTGAATGTCATCGCTACGAAGATATTTTTCGTTGTTTATGGATGGTCATCCAGTGTTTTTGAATGTTATCATAAAAGTTTCATTAAAACCTATTTTAAAACTATATATAGAAAGTAGGGCGATGTTTGTAATTAATATAAATGTTGATAGCTATTTCAAGTCGTTAAAAACTAAGAACACTTTTATAACTTCATTTTAGTCTATTAACTCCTTGCTTGCTTGACGTGTGAGATAGTGATTGCCCCTCGTGTCAGAGTTTGTCAAGCCGCCCGAGGGCCTCTGACATGGCTTAACGACTGCTATAACTGGGAGTGACAGCTTAACTTGCTCTTGCACGTAGCGATGAAAAAAATACAAATAACTTTAAAAAAAACGGATCCTATAAAATTGAACCTGGTATCGTCCGATTCTAAGTCGCACTAGTAAGCCGCTAGGCTACCATTGCTTTCAACTCCTATTTAAAATGTAGAATAGAAGATATCTTTCCACACAATTGCCTAATTTTCCTGTATAAAACTCCTTGCCATTATATAGTACAAGTTATACAAATAGACTGACGCAGCCGCAGTGGCATTCGCTAATCATAAAATCTAATTTACTTACCGATACACTAAGAATTTACTCCAAATCGCATGTTTGTGTAAAATGTCACAAAAATAGAAACAACTAGAGATCTGCACATAAATAAATAAAACTATCAAGCCTCTTATCCAATTACCAACATAGCAAGAGTATTTTCTGCAAGAATATACCTCTTAGTTATGTCCATAATAATGTACTAGTATATTATCGTCCTCTGCGTATTTCCTTCGCAAATTACGTACTTTGTTCGTTTGAGTCATATCTTGATAAGGAAAATACATTCCCCAGTTGTTAATAAAAGAAACAAAGTTACAAATGTCTAGGACGATATTGGATGGTACTTTACTATATATACTATTTACATAGGTATGTTTACTTCGGTGTCTTTATTATACTGGCCTGCGCAAAGAGATTGTACAAAAGAGATGGTGCAAACATTTTTAATATTGGTAATTATAAGGTACTTGAAGATGGTAATAAGTTATGTATCAATAATCACCAACTAAAAAAAAAAAGAAGTTCATTATTTATAGAAGTACAAGTACATTCATACTTCCATTCAGTCGAATTTACAAAAGTGTGTGTTTGTTTGTCTGTTAAACTTTCAGACAATTAACTACTAAAACAAACATCTATGTAGAATTTTGCACACATGTTGTCAGGGGTACAGAAAAGGACATCGTACATCACGATTTAGAAGAAAAAAAGGAAACAAAAAAATGTGAATTGCCACTTCGATGTCAAAGTGACAGGTGTCAAAGCTACATGTGTCAAAGTGACATGAGTCAATGTGACAGGTGTCAATCAGCCTAGGGGTATAACAAGGGGCAATTTTATTTATTTCTATCCAAAAGGGGTGATTGGGGTGGCAAAGATTACATGCGGGCAAAGTTGTGGGCCGCATCTAGTCATAAATAAATGTGCCATAAACATATAGAAAAACACTTGAAGATCTAGTAGATGCCAAAGATTTTATAAGCATATTTACTCTTCAATTCATGAAAGCTATGTGTATCTAAAATGAATAGTATGTAGGCTGTCAAGACGTAACCACGTGGAAAAAACACAGCTTTGCCACAAAATAAGTGATGTTACACATCAAAATGTAAAAACAATAAAAATATGTGTGATATTGTAGAATGATTAAACTTTTGAATTTGATTCTGACGTTCTACACAAACTGAACACTTAAACCACCTAATAGAAATACAACGTAAAACCTGGGGTAAAATCTTGTGGCTTAGTAGAAGCAGGGTAGTACAGTAATACATAAATATTCGAATAAAAATAACTCTACGGGACTCGAAATAATTTCTAAGTAATAAAAAAGCTGCAGCGTTTTTTTTATGTTGAACAAAAATAGTAACCACTTATAACATCCACGCATTAAAGCTGATGCAAATAGTAATTGACAACATTGTCGCATACGGAATTTTAATTTCTGCCCGCAAATGACTTCATTATGCGAGGGCCAGTCCTAGAGGCGGCGAAATGACGTCACTCAGTTTTCTTCAGAATAATTTCATGCAATGCATGCCCACGCTTAAGTCTGCTTCTGACAGCTTATACTCATAAACATAGGCACTTAAATGGTGTCGTAATAAGCACAGCCGTAAAGTGAAGTACGGCTGTTTATTCCAGATTGCTATAGCTTCACCAACCTTTGGTTTGTTTTATGTAGGGCTGTCTTATTTTCTGAGTTCCTGGTAGCTTTTCATTAATTTGTTCATGTTGGGTCCAGAGTTTTTAGAAATTATTATCAAGTTAATAATTAAAATCATGAATCTGTGCTACTAATAAGTAAATTCCTCTTCGAAGAATTAAGTAGTCTTCATTTTAACTATCTGCATTTGAATTTGTGGAACATTTTTTGTTTTGAAGTGGCTGTTGTGTTTCGTATTATAACAATAATTACTTATAATACCTACGTGATGGCAACCTTAGCTTTGAAAACAGATATAAAAAATATTATACCAAGTAAGTAAATATCATAAACGGTTTCATTTCGAACAGCCATTGGTTATGCTTGGTCATACAGAGCTTTTTTGGTCCACGCTATTGTAATGTCAGTGACCAGTGACCACCAGCATCGTAGATATTCTGACAAGAGAGGCAATTAAAAGATAATTATCAAATCAAGTACGGCTATTAGACGCACGAAAGGTTGTCTTTCATTGGATAGGATCACGCAGGATTTAATCTTGTTATTTCTTGTCGATTTGATTCCGCTCGTAAACGTTGATATTCTATATCTGCAGATGCTTCGTACGTAATTGAGAAATCCGTATTGTATGTAATAAAGTCATTATCAAATAAAGCAATTATCGTCATAGATCAGGAACCAGTCAGTCATCAATCATAAGTATTTTTTGGCCACATCTAGACGTAGATTAATAGACGCCACTTAGTTTGACCTTCAGCTCTCCTCATCAAGTAGTGCTAGAAGGCTTCGACAGACTGTCTATTTACTTGGACTGTGGACGTCCTACACTTGGTACTTTTGTCATAAATGTTATACATTTACAGCTTCTTGATCTCGGAATATTTAATAGTCATTAAGTGTACTCATCAATCATCATAAGTCATTTGTTATTACGTCCAAAATCACTCCTTTTCTCTTTTTTCTTCTTGTTCATAATGCTTACTATCCGCTTAGATAAAACGAACTGATCAAAATAATACTATCCTACTTTCTACTGCCTAATATTATAAATTCAAAAGCTTGTAGAAGCACTCAACGCTGAAACGGCAGCAATTTAAAATTCTGTATGCCATAGATAAGTGCTTTAGAACCTGGAATAACACATAGGGTACATCATCCACACGGGTAAATCTGCGGGGCGCAGAATATTTCAAGATAGGTAAAGCACGCAAAACCATTCTATTTCAAATAATAATAATAAACACTTTACTGCACCAGAATTAAGGGGGAAAATACTTGAATTTATTTTAAAAACAGGCATTTCAATAACAGCGAGCAAGATGCCTGAGGCTACCATGGAGATATGTCTCAGACAGCTGCATTAAGAATGTATTAGAAACATCCATCTTCTTAATATTGTTATCACGTTCGCACACGCTAAATTATGAAGTACTCGTAGATACCAAATATGTCAACTCAATACACGTATACACGTGCGAAATACAATGGGCAACGAATACCTGAGCACTGCTGTTATTGCATTTTAGAAGTGTTTGTTCAATATTTGACGTAATAGATTCTGAGAGGAAACCTGCATTATGTTTTATTACTGGGACATATTTTTGACTGAAACTTTTGGTAAGAATGTACCAACGAATATCCGAATAATTCATATCGCTTGCATTGCAGCACGTCGCTAACACCTTGGTGTTACATGACGTAACTAAAATCCGAACACCATAGTGTTATGGCATGAATGTAACTTAAACATTAGCATTAGGTATTGTCATCAGTAGACAGACAGAAGAAAACTTATTTCATTATATTTATTCGTTTAAACACCTATTATTATGAAACTCTCTATTTCAGCTTTCGTCCTACTATAAATAAGTAAGTAGTATTTAAGATATTAGCGATATTATTTCAAACATACTCTCATCATCATCATCATCATAATCAGCATTTATTCGTCCAATGTTGGGCATAATTATGCCTCCCCTAAGTCCTTCCACTTCGTCCTGCTGGCGGTCTTTCGAGTCAGTGATTACCGGCCACTTTATTCGCGTCATCGGATTGCCTTTGCACATTAGTGTCTTGGTTACCTGTTCTTGGTCTCCACTCTGTCACCTTACAGCTCCATAGGCTCTAGCACCAGTTTCTCTACGAATTTCTATACAAAACTCTACATTTTTCAATTCCATTAAGAGTCAAAAAAAACTCGCTAAACCTTAGTTCTCTCCATGTTTTCCGAGACTGCTACATTTACTCCATTATTATACATTTCTTACATAGAAAGCCAAGTTTGATGAGAAAGTTCCGCAATCGTGTGGTTTTTATATCTATTGAAATACATTGGACCAAATAAAATGAGTATTAATGAGTTCTATTGTTCTACAAATCGAATCTTCAGAATCTATAATTTACAGAACGACGAAGCCATGAACTTCCCACATATTGTACGGTTGGTATCAGTATTTCACTAATAAATAAAGAGACATCGATATATCTATGGTATATGGTATATATCGATAGGTCTTATGAAAAAATTATCCTTGATCCCATATTAATCTCATTTTAGTTGGTTAAGGATTATGCTACCATAAAAAACAATTAAATTGATATTTCTTGGATATTTCACAGTTATTCTATATGTATTTACCTATAATCAAGCAGTATTTTGTGCAGTGTATAAGCAAGGTAAAGATATACTTAGGTATAGGTTATTCTATGGTATTCACAATAATTTTGAAAAACAAATTTTGACAGCTCTAGTCTGGTCAACAGACAGAATTATTATTGTTCCAAAAATCTAAACTTTTTAGTTCAATCAATATACATAAAGATGAAATTGAGATGACGCTCAGACAGCTTAAAAATGGAAAAACCCTAGGTCAGGACGGAGTCACTTCGGAGCTCTTGAAGGCAGGAGGTAAACCTGTACTTCAGGAGCTTCAGAAGTTGTTTAACTCTGCTTTGAATAATGGGAGAACTCCAAAGGCGTGGAACCAGGAGTATTGTAGTTTTATTTCACAAAAAGTGTGATAAAACCCTCTTGAAACACTACCGCCCCATCTCACTTCTGATGGCTCAGAAGTGAGATGGGGCGGTAGTTTTGACCCATCAAAACATGACCCTCAAAAACAGCTTATAGACCTGGCACAAATCATCATCAATCGTCTCGCAAGAAGACTTGACGAGTTTCAGCCTCCAGAGCAGCCCGGGTTTCGTGGAGGATTTGGTACCATAGACCATATACACATAGTGAGGCAGATTATACTGAAGTCCGAAGAGTATAATCAGCCCCTGTGTCTTGCTTTTGTGGACTATGAAAAGGCCTTTGATTTCGTTGAGACCTGGGCTGTTTTGGAGTCTCTGCAGCGATGCCAAGTGGACGGTAAATCAAAGTGCTGAGATGTCTGTATGACGCTGCGACTATGAGTGTTCAACTACAGAATCTGCAGTCTAAACATATCCAGTTGCGCAGGGGACTGAGACAGGGGGATGTCAATTCCCCGAAACTTTTCACGAACGCATTGGAAGATATATTTAAGACCCTGCAGGACTAGCATAGGGGGGTGGACAAATTATCTTTCCCCCGTTTTTATTCCACACGTAAGATATGGATAAAAACGGAGGAAAGATAATTTGTCCACCCCCCATGCTAGGCCTGCTGGACTAGAAAGACAAGGGCATAAATGTAGACGGCGAGTATATCTCACACTTAATATCTGCCGATGACATAGTCATTACGGCGGAATCGCTGGAGTAACTTGAGCGAATGCTGAACGACCTGGCTGATGCTTCCCGACAAATTGGTCTCGGGATGAACTTAGACAAGACCAAGATCATGTTTAACGATTTTATCACCCCGAGCCAACAGAAGAAATCAGTTGGGCTGGGTGGCATTCGAAAAACTTCGTCAGGTCTTCTTGTCGTCCGAAAACGAACGTCTTTAATGCGCGCGTCCTACCTGTTATGACATACGGAGCCAAGACGTAGACTAACAGTGGGATTTGACCAAACATTTAAAGTCGCTCTGCGAGCTATGGAGAGAGCTATGCTCGGGGTTTCTCTGAAAGGTTAAAATTCGAAACGAGATTTTCCGCCAGAGAAACAAAGTCACTGACATAGCTCAAAGGATTAGCAAGCTGAAATGGTAATGGGCTGGCCACATTACTCGAAGGACGGACAACCGCTAGGCTAGATGTGTCCTCGAGTGGAGACCGCGTCTTGGCAAACGTAGTGTAGGATGCCCACCGCCAGGTGGAGTGATGACCTGCGAAAGGCGGCCAGTAGAAACCGGATGAGAAGAGCCGAAGATCGGGCTCTGTGGCATTTATTGGTAGAGGCTTAGTTCCAGCAGTGGACGAACACAGGCTGATGATGAAGATGACATAAACAAAGAATGAAAATATATACGATAAAATGTAGGTATCAAAAATGCAAAGACACTTCAGTGTCTCGAAAAAAACATTCGTAATTCATTAGCATAAACGCCATATTCTCTTTAGTTCCTCTCGTCACCACTTCCTGAGTGATTTATATGCGGAAACAAAGTAAATACGTCGTTACAGAATGCTATATCAGAATCAGAATAATATAAACGCAGTAGGTCAATTCTATGAAAGAATGGTGACGAAATCAAACAGTCACGTGTTTTAGTACAATCAAGAAATAAAAATACCTACTACAATTTTCAGAAAAATGTTTACAAAATATAAAGTACCTACAGAGCACTCAAGATTAGCAGGAACTTAATATTTTTTTCTTTTGAAAACTTTTGTAACACATTTCAACGTTCATGTTAATCAACATTCTTCGAGGTGGAAATCAACAGTAAAAAAAAATGTTAAGAGTTTAATTGTGAGTAAGATTTACCATAGGTTCACACATACAATTCTTCCCATACATTTATTTATAATTAAGAACAAATTTTGTGCAATACAATCCAGCTATCAATAATAATTGCGAACGTTTGTTATTTATTTGTATGTGAAAGTTATGTGACTAATCCATACCAATATATAAAAGTGAAACGTTGTCTGTTTGTTTGTTTATCTGTTTGTTTGGGGAGCTTTCACACGATAACGGCTGGACGGATTTTGATGAAATTTAGAATGGAAACAGCTTATACTCTAGAATAAAATATAGGATTTTTATTCCGGAAAATTGAAAGTTCCCGCGGAAAAACTGGAAAATGTTGATTACTCACTGTAAGGAACGGTTTCCATGACAGAATGGTATGTGGTTGCCATGGAAATGAAATAACAATCCTGTCAAAAAACATTAAGAGCATTGGGAGCTATACCTACTTTTGCATTGGTTTTTAATATCCTAGAAGAAAGAAATATGAATGCTTTTTTTCGCGATAAACTGTAGTCTGCGCGTACGAAGTCGCGGGCGGGAAAACTTGTTTTTTAATATATTGTAATCATATGGCATGGTGTTAGGGTATAAATTACACCTCTTACGTAAACATATAGATGTATATATGCATCCCTATAAGTTATATTGTGTAGATAAATCAATTAGTTCTGCTTTTGGCAAAGTGTGAATTACTTTTGTTCCTAATAGAATGTGTAATTTTAGACTTATATGTGTTTGTCTACATGTATGGTATTTTTATTAGACAAGCTGACTTATGTGGATTGAAATATTTGATATATTAGCTGTATTTGTCTAATAATCTAGTAATTTTGACTGTATTAAGAGTATATTGATTAGCCATCAATTCAATGCTAAAAATTAATGAAGAACTGCATATAAATTTCCTTATGTAACAAAATATATTGTAGTAGGTGTATATCTTGATTATCCTATAGATTAGGTGGATTATAGTTTCGTTATCATAATGAGAGTTACTTCAAAGGGAGATGCTAAGAGTCTTTGATCTCAAGTAAAGCAATAAGATTTATTGACATGGTTAAACTAATATCGTTTATAATATGTTAAGGTTTTACTTCCGTAAACAGTTACGAAACTGCATCTCGGTAAGACTGATAATTCCATAGGTAACCTAATTAAGGTTTATCACATTATTTTTATGTAATTACGACTAACACTTACGGTTTATCACATTATTTTTTATTATTTTATTATTTTTTTATTGTAATTATTTTTATTGTTTTTTAATTTTTAATCAAGGGATAAAACAACGTTGTCTATCTACTAACGGTCCCGCTTTTTGTTCTCGAATGAGGATAAGGCTTAAATGAGGCTTAGCTAATTGTAATAAAATACAACAATGGCTTGATGAATTTGTGTTAAAGCTCCATATAATACATAATACCTGCTGTCATAGCTACGTGATTAGATTTATAAGTGTTAATGTTTTTTTCTCTTGTCTTATTTGATGATTATTAAAAAAGCCCTAATGATCGTTTTTTTTTTTTGGAGTGTAAACGCCATCTCTTTTTTTCCCCTTTTAGACCCAGCGTGGGTCGTGCTTTTACTAAGTCTATGCTTTTACCTTTAACCGTGACTTACAAATAAGAAGAGCTATAATAATACAATGGCCTTCAAAACTTAGTACCTACCACACTTTCAATGTCTGTGTGTTCGAGCTTCACGTTAACGTGATGCTCGAACAGACAGGTTGAGGTTTAAACCCACTGAACCGATTGCGATCAAATTTTCACAACATGGACAGTTTAGGTTTTGAATTAAAAACTGGTGTACTTGGTATCTCAGTTTGATGATAGCAATTCAATAAAAAAATCTAAATCGATCAATTTTAAAAGTGTGGTACTGAGTTTTGAATAAAAGTACTGCACCAATTATTGCGATGCAATTTTCACTGTTGGATAGTTTAGGTTTGACTTAAGGCGGGGTAGGCTCTCAAATGTTTGTCCTGCTCATCCAGATGCAGTGTGAGCGGGAGAGGTGATGCAGCTTGGGAGTCGATTCTAGATAATTGTTGTGCTTTTCTATCGATATCTCGATACCTAAAACTCAATAAAAAAAAGTGCTCGGTTATTTGTCTAGTAGTATTAATAGAGTTAGCTACTCTATTAAACTAGACAAATAACATAACACTTTTTTTAATAATTATGAAAAAAGCGACGAAACAAGTTATTTTCATGTGGTAGTTTTTTTCCAAGGATACCTACATTACCTACTAGATATTTCCTAAAATTCTATTCAATTATTTGTTTAGTTAGTATACTTTTCTATCCACAGTATTTTTTGGTTTGCGTAGTTGTTTCATGACGTCGTTCTCGACGTTTTGCTATTTGTCTTGTTGCTGATTTCAGGACTGACCCTGCCTTAAGAACTGGTGTACTTGGTATCTCAATCCGATCAGTATGATTCAAGAAAGTTAATAAAAACTATTAATTTTAAAAGTGTGGTACTTAGTTTTTAAGGACAGTGTATTTCAGAAAAGGGGCCTTATAATGGATGGATAAAAATCCATCCATGAAATAGACAATTATAGAAGCTTTCGACCTGTAAAAAAACGGAGTTTCTAAGCCACACAGAGATTCGAACCAAATACATAGTAATGGAATCGCGTCATTCAAGCCACGTTTCTTCTCCAAAAACTACTGGACTGGAATAAGTCACTGACACAGTTCAGTTGTTGAGGTGTGAGCATTCAATAACACTGTTACACAATGGAAATGTCGTCACGATACTTGTAACTATTTTATTCACTGTGGGATCACCAAGGTAACACTGTTTATTGAGCTACCAGTTATATCAATTTAAGCCGAACATAAATTAAACTGAATAACAGAATATTACAGTCAGAGAAATCCTTGAAGCCTGGAGCCGCCATGAAAATATTGCCGAAATAAAATCTGATATTTTCCATAATAAAGTTATACAATAAAAAAACACTTGTGACGAGACGAGCAGGTCGTTCGCCTGATGGTAAGGCCTCACCACGGCTGCCCATTAATGTATTTTTACTTAAATTATTTTATTTTATAGCCCTCAATTTAAAATAAAATAATGATATTAAAAAACTTTTTTTTTATAATTTATTTATATTATTTTATGGAAAGTCATTGCAGAAAAACCCGATATTGTTATTGAAGCAACTTTATTTAAAAAAAAAACTTAATTTTCACGAAGAAGATATTTTTCGTACAAACCCCTCTTCTCTTCATATCTTCTCGAAACGTATTCCGTATTTCCGTTATTCGAATTCCATCTACCTCATATTCAGGTCTACTTATCAAGATAAATTATGATAAATGCTTTGTCTAACTCGACAGTTGAGTTTATAATATTTATTGTAGTGTAGGTAGGTAGGTATGTATCGATATTTAAATGAAGTCTCTTACCTAATAAGGCCATTAGGTAATAAATAAATTATTCCGTTTGCGAAATTGGCTGTCGCATACTGGTTATAAGCGTGTAGTTCAACATTTATTGACTGTATCATTGAAGTGAAATAAATCAATCGACATTGCATCAAAGTAATTAATATTCTCTTATGCACAGCCACTTATAGAAATGTGAGACCTTGAGGTACCATACCAACTCTTGACCGCTTTTTGCCTGTCCTCAGTGGCAGCAGAAACATGTCGGTATGTGTAAACAGCATCGTAAAAGGAGAAGAACAGGTCTAAGGGCTGTATTCATAGTATGTTCTGAAGTATTCTCATTCCATCATCAACCTGATCAAATCCACTCTGAACATAGGCCTTCCATTTTTTAGAAGCTTTATTTCCTTTGCAATGCATGTCTGTATGTATGTTTGTTTAGGTCAAATCTTGCAAGCTAAATTAGAACGACTTCCTCTTATCCTACGGAGTTGAATTTTTGCATGTTGGTTCAGTTCCGATGACAATGCATTTTTAAAGTAAGCATGACCTGAATTGACATCCAGGAACAGCTCCAGATAAAGGAACTCTTCAATGGCCAACAGCCCAGTCACGAAAATTTGTTTACACATTTGTTTCTATAATAATAGCCAGTTAGAACTTTCACCGTGACATGGCTACAGCACTCCGGGTTGGCTCCTGATTAGGGAACTCCTCAACGGTTAAAAGCATAGAAACGAAATGATGTATCTAAATTTATTTAATTGGGATAGCCCGTTCTAAGTTTCATAATGACATACGAGTATTGCAAAAAAAAATTTTTTAAATGTTTTTGAATCATCTTATTTCATGATGACCACGCTTGGCAAGCGGCTTGGTGATCGCAGTAGATTTTGATACTTGCACAGGCAAAAATGTTGATACTTGTATTTAGTTTGAAAAAGCTATAAGTACGGGTCTTTAACGAGAACTTGAGGTGGTCAATGGTTGGAGCCACTTAGAACTAAGTATTGCTACATTAATGCTGCTGGGCATGTTTTTATTTAGCCAGTGGCCAGTTGGTAATGTATTTCATTTAAATTCAATAAAACAATAACCACGGTAGAGCAGCAGATGTAGAATGTCAGCAAATGTAATTTCATTTCATTTTTTACCAAAACTTGCGGTAATGGTAGCCTAACAGTTCAATAGTGCAATTTAGAATCCAACAATACCGTGTTCGTTCCTAGGCTCCGCATCAATGACTTTTCTAAGTTACGTGCGGTTTTTCATCGCTCCGTACTTCGGAGGGCACGTGAAGCTGTCGGTCCCGGCTATAATTGATTAATAGCAGTCGTTAAGCCACGTCAGCGGCCCTTGGATGGCCTGACAAACTCTGACATCAGAGGCCAGCACACCTCACACGACAAACAAACAAGCCAAACAACACATAAACAATGCTGTACATACAATATTTAGCATCTTTTTAGCCAGAAAAATCAGTATTGTATTGTAACATTATTGCGGGGCAAATTCCTTGGGAATTCCTAGGACGACATTAACCAAGTAGAAGGACTCTTCTCGTTACAATTTGAACGAAGACAGAAGTTTACTATAATTATCTGTGGATTATGTCTAAAGGTTCTGGACAATGTCAGAACAGTCAGGACAATGTTATTAAAACCATAGATAAATTATAGATTTATCTTGACGAAATCACGAGACACTCAATTTGATGGCAGATAAAAAGTTATTCGTTTTTATATATTTTGTGTCCTGGAGTCTTGCAATTCAAATTTCGAGCACTTTCCGATTAGCTATCCGGTTGAAACTTTCAGGGTACTCACAAACTGACAAAAAAAAAGGAAAAAACGTAAAATATAAAAATACAATAGAAAAACTAAGAAAAATAAGAAAAAGACTTAAAAACGTAAAAAAGTGGAAATGCGATAAATAAATAAAACGTATAAAAAGTAAAAATTAAGAAAAATAAATATAAAAGTAACATACACTAAAAAAAAGATCGTAAATGTTTTTTTTTAATTATACTGATTTGCTAACCACCCGTTCTTACAGACATAATATATGTCACAAAATATGGCGGATTAATCCATCCATACCAATATATACTCGTAAAAGTGAAACGTTGTCTGTTTGTTTGTTTGGGGAGATTTTACGCGATAACGACTGGACGGATTTTGATGAAATTTAGAATGGAGATAGCTTATACCCTGGAATAAAACATAGAATACTTTTTATCCCGGAAAATTGTAAGTTTCCGCGGGAAAACTGGAAAATGTGGATTACTCACTGTAAGGAACGGTTGCCATTACAGAATGATCTGTGGTTGCCATGGAAACGAAATAACAAGTCTGTCAAAACCATCAAGAGTGGGGCTTTACCTACTTTTGCATTGGTTTTTAATAACCTAGAAGAGAATAGGATGCTGTTTTTCGCGATAAACAGTAGTCCGCGCGTACTAAGTCGCGGGCGGGAAAACTAGTATCTAATAGGCATAATGTAAGTTAATAGTAGGGTGTATGAACGCATTTATAAAATAATTAAAACCTATACAATATAATTATAATAATTAAAACCCTACTCATACTTAACATGGTAATTATCTATAAGTATTAACTACTTACATCATTTATTGTTAGCATTAACAAATCTAATTGTGAGCAGCCTAATCACTAAATATATATATTACTACCGACTCGCTCCGGCTTCGCACGCGCTAAGGGTTTCTCTAAATATTTCTTTATACAACATTTCGATTCTACTTACCAGTATTTTGATTGACTAATTTGATAAAAAAAAACGATTATTGTGACTTAACTATAATAGTTTGATAGATATTTAGCTTCGCGGACTCGTTTGTTGTAATGTGTACGACAAAAAATTAAAAAAAAATGTACATTATTTTATGTATCATCAATAGTTTTCGCAACGCACGCCAAATTGATACCTTGGGTAATAATGTATCCCCCTCCCAAAAACCTCCTATTTTATTGAAAAATATATTTCTCTCCATGTTACTCGCTGATAATGTAGGTTTCTACGGTAAAAAAAATATTTAAAAAGATTTTTTTTAAATTTTCCTTTGCAAACTTACATCAAATCTTTTCTCTCTATAATATTTGTGATTAAATATATAGATAGTGTTGATTTAGACGTAGATGTAGAGATCTTTCCAAAAACCTCGGGCATATCATAATGTTTCGATGAACATAAATTCTATTGAAGGAAAGCATTACAACCTGTCTTCTTTCATCTGACCTGATGTTTGACGAGGGTTTTTGTTTGTTCCAGTGACGGCACGATGGAGTGATCCAAGAGTGAAGGCAGAAGATGCGGTGGTTCAAAAAGGGCGAGCCGCCCCGGCTGCTCGCCGTCTCGCCTGACACTGAGACGAGATCCATGCGCAGGTCCAGAATTGGTAAGTTTTCTATGTAAAGAGAATAAAATAAAACAAGTAAGACAAACTTAGACAAAAAATACGACTGACTTGCCACAAAAACGAACTTTAAAAAATGTCACTCGGGACGATGTAAAGATTCTATCCATACCCCATACTTTTAAATCTGATCAGGCATTTTAAAGTTATGGTGGAACAAAGAAACTCACATACATATATACATACATGAACCCTGAAAACATTACACTCCTATTTTGGGCAGTCCTGTAATAAGAGATATTGTATTGGTTTACAACATTGGCATTCGAGTAGATATCATTAATATCAATATTTTGTACATAGAGTTATTCCTAACGTCTGTATCCATTTATACCAATTTAGTAACATCTGTAGTTGGTTGGTACTGTATGTACAGTTTGATATCAAATTAACGGACGCATTATTCCGGGACATGGCAGGCATGCATGGTGATGATGGTGCCCTAGCTCCGTCGCTAGTGGTTTTGACAGATATCGCCATGTTACAGAACTAAAACCATAATAGGCAACATTCAGTTCGCGTCTTCGGCAAAATGCTTATCTTTTTCAGTAGGATCGCGAAACGAGACTACTGTTTTTACTGAAGGTGTGTAAATACGATTTATCACAAAACTCCTCGCATTTTCACGAAAGAGCGGTTTAGCGGTTTACGTGATTCAACGCTGACATACACAAATCGAAAAACAAATGACAGCTGTTCTATCTATATATACACTTATAATAAAGCATTAAGAACGACAAAGTCTGTACAAAGAAGATAATAAAAAAATGGTCTAAGGTATTATAGAAGCTACTGAACAAGAATATAAAAATTTTAAAAATCGCATCTGTCTGTTTGTTTGTATGTTTGTTCGTGCATCAAGTAAAAACTACTGGACCGACTGCAATGCGGGTACTTGGTATCTTAATCCGTCGATTAGCCGAGAAATCAATAAAAACTATTTGACAGCTGAACAAATTTTCAAGTAATGTAGTAGGTATACTGTACTTTATAGGTACTTTTGGTCCTAGAATAACACATATGGACTACTTTTAAATAAAATGACCACACGAGCAAAGCCGTGGGTACAGCTAGTAAAGAATAGTTATTTACTTATTTGCCACCCGTCAGTGCCCACCAATGCAGTTCTTAGTACATAATACATATTTTACTTATCACAAATATTGCCACTATACAATTTCATATTTACTAGACGACAAAAGTGCTTCATAGAAACCTTAATACAGAAAAAATTGAGAATACTCCATTTCAATAAGAAGCTTATATTTCTATCAGTGCTTGCCTACACCTATTCTCTACAATTTATAAACATCAGCTCTAGTACCCAAATCTGACTCGACCTACTTAGGCCGTGTTGGCGTTAAATAGATTAGCGCAGACAGATAATGTAAACATAATATATCTACATCCTACAGATTCTCTTTATTTATATTTTATACCTACTTAGTGATGTAAATGAACCGTTGTCAACTTAGATCTTAATAAATAGGGCCTTACGTACTTACTCTTACTCTTCTTTACTCTTTAAAATCATATTTTTTATACATCATCAGCTCTTGATGCCATTTATTTTATGAAATTTCCAATAATTTGAATTTATAAATATATATACGTTTTCTCGGTATTGACGATACAATTAGATTTATTGTTATTCTCATTAGCATTAAACGAATCATGAAGGCGAAGCAGATTGCTGAGTTGTATATTTCGCAACTGCAATAGGCAGTTAATCAAAATGTATAATAATTTCAATAATTGCACAAATTATGCCGTCAATATTTCCTGACAGGAAATATCCCTTCAATACTTAAAGAATTGAAGACATCAAATACCTGTCTGAAACAAAGTATTGAAGGTAAATCGGCATAAATCCACAAAAAGAAGCTCAAGACCCCGGTAAAGTCTTCAATTATCAACATCGTTCTGAAGTTGTCAATTCATTTCAATTTATATATTGCTCATAACACGTAGATATGATTAATCTTTTTTTTTCTTTGACCTTTCGTACCTTATTAATTTTGCAGTACATTACATATCTACCTGTGTAGGTATTTCTTCCTGTAATTCTGCTCCACATTACACGATTTTACCATCAAAAATCATCATCAATCGAAATGCTCATACTGTTATTTTCAGTGGTCAGTCGGATCTCCCACAGATTGTTTGCATTAACAGATCATTACTTCAGATACTGGATGAATATGGGACATCGGGATTGGGCGTTATAGCCGGCTATTCCACTATCCATTTAAAATGAACGAAGTAAAATTATGTATCTTAATTCCGCCAAACTGCAAGTCAGACAAATGATAAATGGAAAAATAAAATAAAATGTATAAAAAAACAAGCTCAAAAAAACAAAAAAATAAATAAAAAAAACTAAACTTTGTTCCAAATTGAACTAACGTAAAATAAAACCAACCAACATCGGGTCGTCTAATCTTCCTATTTTACTTCCTCCCATTGGGTGGTATTAACCCAGAATGTTATAAATTTGAATATAAACATTATGAAACAACAATAAACACAATAGAAAACATAAGTATACCTCTATCCAAGTTTCCTTATACCACTGTCTGACAGCAATTCTAAATATTATAGCTGTTATTTATTCTGTGGCATTTATTTAGTTAACAAAATCCACGGCCCTTAAATTTAATACATGTAAAACTTATAACTTAACTTACAGCTAATAACGGATTAACATCTTACAAATGATACTTTCTATGAAATATAAATAACCTAGTTAGTAACCTTTGAGCCTTATCACTTATCAGCAGTCAATCCATCCAATAACCAACATAAAAAAAACAGTTCACTTAATAAGCTAACCTAATTACCTTATTGGCTAATTGACGAGGTTCATTTAATATTCATGTTATGCTTAATTTCATTAATTTATGCTCGTGCTATTAGTCTGGCACGCACACGCTAAGTACCTAAAGCGTAACTAGACAAGGTTTGTCACTAATATGAAACGCTTTATGCAATTCTTACGTAAACGTTATGTCATACTGGTGTAGTACAAACAATGAAATTAGGAAGTAGTTTATTTATTTAACAAGACCATTTCTTACTGCGGTACCTGTGTTTACCGCATTAAAACAATGCCGTTTTGTATCTTATTAGTCGGCACTCAAAGTTGTACCTGCAATAGCACACCTTTCTAGTAATAAAAGGGCAAAAGTTTTAACACTAGATATAGTGAAAAAATAAGTCGGCATCTAGTATTAGGTACCTCTAATATAAAGAGCTTCGTGCAACATACTCTATTACACATTGAAATAACGTTGATCTACTCGTATATATACTTCTGTGTGAGTAAAAACATCTCATTACATAATGCTGACATCACTGGATAACCTTGCTACCTTAAAGACAACCATGTCTAACTGTAGCACTTTGATACCTGATAGATACGAGCAGTCTTATCTAGCCACACTTACCTTGTACTTTCTCCCCAACGTCATTGTTTCCTCCTATACTATTACCCTATTTTATACATGATGTAATAAATACGTCTCAAGTCACTTTTACTCGAAAGTGTAGATTATCTGGAGAAATCAAAAGCAGCACTAAAATCTCAATCAATTAAGTTAATGCTCGATCACACTTTCGATCAATTTTTTATAGCTAGAAAACATTTTATGTAGTAAATTGAGATATTATCCTTTGATTTCAGACATGTCACCAGTCCGCTACCCCAATCGAAAAAGTAGTAGCAGCTCGGTGGAAACTAACTTCTACAATTTAAGCGACCAAATCATAATTGTGGAGAAGTCTCCTCATCGGCAGCGTGTTGCCGAGACTCCGTGCAGTCGGCGCATATCACTGCAGAACGGTCCGGTCTCACCGCACGACCATTATAATTCTACCCACAAGAACCGCGGAGGCTCTTTAGAAAAAGACTTCATGGTTTACCGGGAGAAGCGAAACCCGTTGCTCGATAAAGTTAAGAACACTAAACTGTCCTGTTTTAAATCTAACGGGCCTTTACGGCACGGTGACGATGCGGCTTCGACCTCTGGCAGCGAATGCAGTGGCTTCGGACACGTAGAGGACATTAATTGCCGCTACGCAGCCAATTACCCCGATGCACACATTGAGTTCGAAAACCATAATCCGTGGGTAAAAATGCAGCCTCACTACGACGACGATGTCTTTTTTGATAAAAATGTTACCAGTCCAGTCGAATGCCAATGGAGAGATGGTAAATCATTTATCAATAGAGGCACGAGGTGTTACAGTTCTGGATCAGAGTGTGATCGGTACCACCCCGTACCTAAAGCTGGTGGGAAACTCTCCAAATCCAGTGATCAAATATTCAACGACAATTACGAAGGTTACGATGAAGATGCACCATTAGCTATTAAATCTCAAAAAAAGACTGATAAGCTTAAGATTAAAGATGGAAAGGATTCAGTTGGACCCAGCTCTTGTCTTTCAGCTAAAATAAGAGCTATGTCTGATAGATACCTAAAATCATCTACGAACAGGCTAATTTCGAAACTTTATAAACAAAACGATGAAATCAATGAAAATATGGTGGAGGGAAGTAACGACAATGTCTTGAAACCCAATAACGCAGTCGGTAAAAGTCGTAAAAAACGAGGTGGGGTAAAAGCTAAATTACGTAGTTTTTCTTACGGAGCTTTGCCCGGTTTAGACGAATTTCAAAAAAGCTCAGTATTTCACGATGACGTGTATCAAGCATCGTGTGACGATGAAAATGTTTTGATACAAGACTGTGAAGATGCAGATTCGGGTATTCTAGTCAATGAGTCTGCGGCTTCTTCTATTTTTGATAGTGATAGAATATCATCACGCTGTGAAAGCTCTGCGTCACAAGCAAATACTTTAGTACCGTGCCATGGCAGAAGTGTATCTGGTGATCACAGTTACATGAAAGCTCGAACATCAGGCAGAATTAGCCGAGAAAGGAAGGACTGCCCAAGACCTAAACCTAGACATACTCAAAGAGCTCTATCTCTTGACCGCAAAGAGATTCTCAGGCGCATGCCAAAGAAAGAGAGTGATTATGAAGAACCACAGTATTTACAGTTAACTGAGAAGCAGAAGATGAGACAAAGAGATGCTAATATGGGAAACTGCGGAATCCCACCGATACCACCATGTCGAAAGCCCACGAGAGGCCCAAAACCAGACAAATCTGAGTTTAAAGTAGTAAAAATTATTAAAAGGAATCCTTCAGAGGAATTAGGAATATTTATTGCCAAAACAAAGCTCACTGATGAAGGCCACATCGGATATTTGGTAGCTCATGTTGTTCCTGGAGGGTTAGCAGAGAGGTAAGAAACACTTTTATTTACCCTAAAACGGTAAAAAAGTTATTTATCAATCATTTTATGATCCTATTAATTGAATTTACTTATTTTTCAGGGAAGGAACGCTTCGCATCGGTGACGAGTTGCTCAATGTGAATGGTAGGAGACTTCGCGATCTCACCATGTCTGAAGCCAAGGAAGCTTTGAAATCAGGTACATCAGAGATCGACATCGTAATCTGCAGGCAGCGGGAGAAACCTGGTCCCAATTCACGTCAGAGAGAGTCCTCACAAAGAAGCGCTATCTTGATGCGTGAAAGTTCAGTAGATTACGAAAACGCAATTATTTTAGGAAAGGAAAAACGCGTTGATAAATATGACGTCAAAATAGACCAGCGAGTATCGCAGGATGACTCGGCGTCGGCGGTGTGTAATCGCGGCGCGCTATCTGCGGCGGACGAGCCCAACAGCGCGCCGGCCGCGCACTCGCATTTCCTCAAAGGACAGAACGCGAGCTACAGCAGCATGAACAACAAGCTGCTGCGCCGGCAGGTCGTCAGCTACAGTAGCGCCAACAAAGACGGATTGACCTTCAGTTGTGCCGTTGACGTCAACGTCGACACTCCAGACGTGTCGGAACGGACTAAAGACAAACACGATAGTGAGAGTGATATACAAACACCAAACGCGGCTAACTTTTGTACGCTTCCCCGGAGACCGCGAGCACCAACGCACACTTACCACACCATCACGTTCGAGAAAGGACACGGGAAGAAGCCCCTTGGGTTTACCATTGTTGGAGGGCGAGATTCACCTCGAGGACCACTTGGCATCTTTATTAAGAGCATCCTTCCACAAGGGCAGGCTGTCGAAGATGGGAGACTTAAAGCAGGCAAGTAGAAATACGTTTTAAATTATAGTTAAAGTATGTTATGATTATTAATGTTTAGTTATTTGACAGCCACAAATTGTGGTATCGAAGAATGCAATGTGATAAGGGCGGACGGCCGCATTGTGGTCATTCGTCGAAGTGGCATAATAACAAAGAACGTTATATCAACTTGCTGAGCTATTGTGACTAGAATGGTCATCATGTATGATATGAATATTGATTTATATAACGAGTGATTGTTTACAAACACGATAGTTGTAATAAATTGGATCAAATGTTATCATGTGTTATTAGCTAGGAAATATTGACATTATGCTTAATGCCATCATTATAACGTTCCCTAACGTTACTTGATCCCTTTACAAATTGGTCGATCAACTAGCGTGACAGCGCTACACAGTATGGAAAATGACCTTAAAAACGGACATCCCATTTTTATTTATTCAATAGATACTGTAAACTATTTGAAATGTATGAGTAAAACTCCCGAAGGTCAGATGTACATAGAATCAGATTTATGACGATTTTAGCTATTTCTTAAAAAAACTTTATTGTTTGATATAATATGTTTAAATTCACTTTTTACTATATTTGTTATTGTCATTGCATATTAGTTTATTTTTATAATTTATTAATCAAAACAATATCATTATTGCTCCAATAAAAAGAAAGATATTTTGAATTAATACAATTTAGGTTTTTATTTTTTAAACTTTTTTCTTGCTATATTTGGATTTTATATTTGCGTTGGCATATTCTGCAAAACTACCCTAACTTGTAAAAAAATTATCAAATCTGAATCTGATAGGATCTCGGAATAATATGCTTCTAAAGTTTTTTCCGGATTTCTCTGGTTTTAGGGGCGTCACATATAATTTTTTTCAGTGATCAGAGTTGGTAGAATGATTTAGGGTCAATGATCTCAAACGTACATGCTAATATGGATATGCCTTAAACTTTCAACGCCCTGGGAGCGGCATAGGTGACCGGCATTCTATAAAAATAACTGAGGTGTTCAAAGACTTCAAGTAAAAGCCGTACAAAGTATAAACGGGATCATATTAGTAATAGATACACTTAATAATAATAGGTACCTATAACTTGGCAAGAAGGGTCTTTTGTCACCTTATATTATACCCTGTTCGCACAACGGTTGCGACCAATCAGAACAGAGTATCCTGGATAACTCATTTACTGTTTGTCATAACAATGCGCGCGCGCTCACATCATAGGTAGATCTCCTTCGCTTACTTCGGTTCGTAAAGTGCCTTTCTTTCTTTGCTGTATTAATACATTTTTTTGGAGTTTTACCTGTACTGTCAAGATAGACTATCAAAAGGTTGTTTAACTGGTTATGAGCTTTTACTTTCGATTAGACTCTTTCTGTTATTACAGGTTTTTTTTGTGACAGTTTTACAATTCTCAAGTAAATATTCAAGTATTTAATTGTGGGAAACGTGTTTTCCTGCTATAAAGTGCGTAGAAAATGTTATGAATTTACACACAGCAACTCACCAAAGCTTTAATTTAATAGGATGAAGTTCATGAAAACGTATAGCGAGCAAACAAAAAACCAACATTTTTTTTTTTATTTGACAGTTAAACTAAAATCAATTTAAAACGATTAACAATCGCTTCCCTGAAATTTAAAATGTAGTAGTTACTAAATCACTACTTTAATACATAATATTAAATATTAATAATATTAAACTCAATCCCTTAAACATCGGAACTTTCCGGGAAAAAAGGCATGTCCATGTCTTGACATGATGTAAGTACGAAAAATCATTCATCTATTCCGATCACTGATTATAATAAACACAACTGTCCAAAAAATAAGTACAATACTCATAAGATTCATGTATGTATGTATGGATGGGAGTTTCTTTTGTCCACCTATACTGCCAAAATAGATGACAGATAAAAAAGTTTCTAAGATCTCAGATCCAGTTGTTTGTACAATGTTCTTAAAAACTAGTTGACTGATTTAATGTATTTTTTCACTATGATAATCTATTTTTTCTGAAAAGGTTTTAGATAAGGTTAGAATATATAATAAATAACACATTAGTATTGGGGTTTTCTTGTTATATAAATAATGGTAAAGGAAAGGCTGCCATAGGTTTCGGCTTGAAAAAAATTACTTAGTCTCAGGGAAGTCAACATTTTCTGTATCATTATTGTACTCTATGAGACTAATATTTTCATAGTTAGCATTATTTAACTCTTCTTCTTCGGTTGGAGCATCATATAGTTTCATTAGCTCTAAAACCTGGACTGGGAGAGGCTTGCGTTTAAGCTTTTTTAGCACAGGGCCAAAATCTATATAAAATGTCCTCATTACAGATCCAAGAATTATCCTCCGAACCATTATAGAAAAATAAAAATACAATAAATATAAATTTATGTTTGCAATAAAATTAAATATGATGTTCTCGTACTACTAGATTTTTTTTTTAAGCTTGTATTTTATTTATATATTGTACATCCGTAACTAGACATTCGTAAATCGACCAAAACATATAAATTTAAACGCCTATATTGATAAAATAATAAAAAACAATTTATTAGAGTTGGTGTCAACCCTAAGTCAATTTTTTAAATCCTTAATAACTCTCGATTCCTACGTGATTAGTATTAGATATTTTAATGGTATATTAGTAGGTATCTAATGAACATTTTCTTTTAGAAATAAAATCCAAATATGTTAAGAAATACGAGTAAAAAAATAATTACGAAAATAAGGTAAAAGTTAGAGAAATCGTTTGTTATTAGAGCTAAAATTATAATAATTGGTCCATACTAAAGCTTATTTATAATATTATTATATTCCAAAAAGAAAAGCAAGAATTGTTAAGTATATTTCATAGTACAGCTATTTCTATGTTTTTTATGACTTCCATAGAAAATAAAATGAAATGGCCATTTTTCTGGTTCTATGTACATTTGACATTCGGGAGTTTTACTCAAGCATTTTAAATTGTTTACAGTACCTTATAAAGAAATAAAAAGGGGACGTCCGTTTTTGAGGTCATTTTTCATACTGTGCGCTAGGCCTGTTTTAGGCTAGGGGTTTTATACCTTTATTAGACAGCTATATAAAAAAAACTGAAGCATACTGGTTCCGTAACTTGAATGCTAAAAAACGGGATCCTTATAATACTAATAAGGATTTTAAACGTTGCTTAAAAGCTATTATAGTGTGATTGCCTGCAAAAAAAGCAACGATTGTTTGAGAGCTCCAGCGCTAGCAAGTGTATAATATGAAAGTTTGGATGTTTGGATACGCTGAAAGCAGTGCTTCGTCGGAAGATATTTTGGTTATCTCACAATAACCTACCTTCGTGCAGTTTGCGATGCCTTTATCGGAAGTATAATGCCATTATATATGTCAAAGGAGGTCATATTGAACAATGACTTCGGTTTTCCCTGAAATGTACTTTATTTCTAGCACTACCCTGATTTTTTGATAAATTGTATGCCAATTAACCAAATAACAACATTTTCAATTAGTAACACTTCGAGTGATTGAACCTGTATGTATATATCTGTCAAAAATTATGTTACGGAAATCATTGAACGTAGAAATTAAAAACTTTTATTTAACTTTTAATTTTTGTATGTATGTACGAGTATGTTGGTTTAGGTTAAATCTTGCATGCGGAATTAGAACCACTTATCCTACGGAGTAGACTTTTTACATGTTGGTTCAGTTCCGATGACAATACATTTTTATGGTAAGCATGACCTGAATCGACATCCAGGATTAGCTCCAGATAAAGAAATTCTTTAACGGTTAACAGCACATACACAAAATTTTAAATATGCATTTTATTATTATAGCCAGTTTTAAATTTTACCATGACATGGTCTCGAGATAAAGGTACTCTTCAATGGTCAACAGCAAAGACACGAAATGTTGTGTACGCATTTTATTATGACAGCCTGTTTTATGTTTCACCATGACATTGCTACTGCATAAAACCATTTTTTTATCGTTTTTTATAAATTTATTTTTAACTAGCCTTTCTTTTTTATAACGAGTTGAAATGGTGTTTCCAGGAGACGAGGTGCTGGCGGTAAACGGGCAAGCGTGCCATGAACTAGCTCATATTGAAGCTCTTGCGCTGTTCAAAGCTGTGAGGAGTGGGCCTATAGAGCTCAGGATCTGTCGAAGAGTCAAAGCTCCACAGTAAGTATCACTTCTTTTCTACTGTTCTGCAAAAATGTTCTAATTTAGTCAAAGACACCACACAATAGTGTTAAAGGTTAAATTTATACTCCATTTTACTAAAACTCTTTTTTTGACTTCTGTTAGGTTAGTCCAACAAATTCCCAGTAGTACAATATTATTAGTAGATATAATTATACAGTGATTATACAGACCTATATAGCTATGTACCTATAATGAATGAGCTGAAAGGTTCTATCTCTACTGATACAAACGATCTATAAAGTTATTTTGTATAATTAGTAGGCAATAGATTGTAGTGGTAAGCCTCTCCTGCAAGAGTCCACATGGGAAATGTACCACATCATTGCCACACATTCAACCGCCATGCAGTTGTGTGCAAACAGTACTGTGTTCCGGTTTGAAGGGCAATGTTTCTGACCAATTGTAGAGTTCTATCAATAAAGCCTCAGTCCAAGTTATAATGTAATGAAAATAACTGTTTCTTTAACTTTTTGTTTTCAATTTCAGATCAACCAAAGCCAAATCATGCACAGACCTTCTTAATGACGATGAGTGAAGAACAAACAAGGAAGAAGAATACAATGAATTAAAATGATTATACCATGTTAACGATTTAATCAAATTCTAATAGACTACCAGAATGGCTACCAAGAGTCGCATCGATTGCACAAACATTAAAGAAATTAATAGAAATCCCTTATACTTTAGGCGAATTTTATATTTTACTAGATCAGAAAAGAATTGGTAGTAATTTTACAGACCACGTGATATTCAATGCAACGAATTGAATATAATCAGGTGAACTCTGTGAATATGCCGTGACCTTTCTGATTTTTCTTCTCATTCTTCGTATGATTTGTCTGCACACTTCTTTCACTAAGAGCTCAAAGCGAACACTTGTGCCGGTTTTTTGTAAAGTGTAACCTTACTAGAGTTACCGCTCGTATTTATCCTCTAATCGACCGTTTTCTATGGACGGATATAGTCTAGTAAAGAAAAAGAAAATTATACAATATTGATGGTATTTCTTCTACTTTTCGTATCGATGTTTTAACGCTTTGGCCCTGAGATTGGTTTTGGTGGTATATAGCCCCATGTATATAACGGTAGGTTGTAAAATTATTGTTATTAGTGATTATTTAGTACTAAATTAACTGTGAACAGTTAATATCAGTCCAATCTAAATAAAATTATACCTACCTGGTGATTTGTTAGAACTTAACATTCATTGGCAACAATAATTTCAATTGGTGTAACTACTATAAAATGGCCGTTGTTGTATATTTATCTTCAAAAACAACATTCATAGTACTTTTTGGATGTATTATCGTTGTTGCTTTCATAAAATGATTGATAATCAGATGTTTACCTTACAATTCCATTTACATTATCGTTCACGGCCGATAAAGAATTATCTATTGTAATACACATATTTCACTTATTAGTAAACTAATGAAATTGATACAATTAGATTATAGTGGTGGCAATTAAAAGCCTAATTTTCTCTTCTGACAATATATTTATATTTGTAGGTATAAAGATATATATCGATATTTTGTATCGGCCGATATTTCAGAAATAGCTTGTACCGATCAACCTTAATAATGGATTGAAACATAGCGGTGATAGAGTAGATATTTCGATAATTATTCACGTTTTCAAACTGTTACAAAATAAAAATAGCAAGGTTAACGAGTAATAAATGTAAATAAGCTAAGCTTAAGAAAAAATAATATTTATGTGCCATTCAAATTAATAGTATTTGGACATTATAGAGTAAAAATGAGGAAAATCGGAAACACTACGTAAATTCTAATCTGTACCTGACATTATTCTTTTTACAAAGCTCAAACTTAGAGGATACCCAAACTGTTAATCCCAAAGATATGATTAGGTATTTTTGTATAATTAAGTTTTCCTATCTAGCTCTGTAATTGAATTATTATTGTAATGTAAAAAAAAAATATTATTGATGTAGATAACCTTAAATACAGGTTGTCCCAGGAAGTAGTGATAAGTCCTGAGGTAGAGCACCCCCAGGGGTACCCGAATAACCCGCGATTTTTAATATTTTCGGAGTTTAGTAATCTATTTTTGTTTTATTTTTCAAACCTCCTGATTTTGAGACAAACTTAGTAATTGTAACTATTAAACTTTCGCTATTCGAATACATAGTTATTTATTTAAACAAAAGTTAATCGCGCTGAAAACTTAATTTTTATTTACCTCGACGTTTCAATCAAGTTGCATTGATCGTGGTCTTCGAAGACCCGAAGATTAAGTCCCGTTTAAATATTTAACTAAACTTAGTAATTTGGCCAAAGTATAACGAGCGTTCAGTTCTTTTTTAAGACAAACACTAAACTCTGATATTTCGCTTTGAACAAAATTTTAAGTTATTATTATATTTTTCATATTATTTTTTGATAGTTACGTTATATGATTTTGGCGATTTATAATAGGGTTACTACTGGACTGCACAATTGTTAATTTCTATGTTGTAAAAAAAGAAGAATAACTCCGAAAATATCAACAATCTCGGAACATACATGTTAGTACCCCTGGATGTTCTAACTCGGGACCTCCGTTTATCATTACTTCCTGGGGCATTCTGTATAATATAGAGTAAGAATTTTATCAGATTAACGTTACTCTTCTTCAACAAATAGGTAATGAATTTAGCCATAAAATCTAAAATGATAAAACCATTACAAATGAATAATGATTATATAGAAAACTCCGTTTACTGTATTTTAAAATGGATCTGTTTACTGTGATAGCTGCTATTATAATAATTATGACGACAAGTAGAATTTCGGACGGTAGTTTTGTTCTATAGAGATCGAGAGTTATATAAGCCAACTCTATCTATATATCTATAAGTACCTACACTTTTGTGGAGTTAGCAAAAGAAAGTGTATACAGTGAAGATAATGAAAAAAATTGGTCTAGGGGACTTAAAATAGGCTACTGAACAAGATTTATAACTTTTTTTTAAATGATGTCTTTCTATCTTTCTTTTCTCGCATCACGTAAGTAAAACTATTGGACCTTTTGAAATGTGGTTTTCACTGTGTATCCACCTTCTTCCTTCTTGAACTACAGAACGCTAAATGTAAGTAGGTATAGGAATGAAAGGCAAAATATCATGGATCGTGTGAATGTTAACTAATGTTTGTTTAGTTAACATTAACTATCCAAATTATGCAAACCCTCAGTTTATTTTTTTGCTCCATAGGCCATACTACCTTTTTGCTATTCTTATGTTTCACGTGAATCTAACAGTACCCCTAGTACGAGTTTTTATAGTTTTCGAAAACGAAATATTGTTTCGTTTAGTTCCATACATTTACTGCAGTTCCTGCAAGTTTCCGCTAGAAGCGCTGCCTGTAAATGTATGGAACTAAACGAAACTACATTTCGTTTTCAAAAACTATAAAACTCGTACTAGACCCCCAGAACATCTCTTAAATCTCTTACCGCAGTTCACAGGTTACTTCCTTCTAAACTAGGGCAATAACTTATTATAGTAACATCTAGATGTTGTTTAATAAAAATCATAATTATAGTTTGTATGTATTTGCCTATATTTGTTTATGATAAAATTAAACTTCGGTCGCGTTTTAACGGGCGAAAATATCAGATTTTATGTTTATTTTTATTGTACTTAATACTTTTTATGTAAAATATGTATAATTTTAAAACGTTATTGGTGTAGATCGGCTTATTATTTTATAGAGAACATATCACTGATGATTTCTTATTGAACTGAGTTTATTGTTTTAATATGGAATATAATTTGGAAAATATAAAATCATGTTTTATTTTAAGTACCTACCTGCATAATAATTGTCTTTTCTATGAGGGTTCTACTGAATTCTACTTAATTAAATTAACAAATTCCTTTCTATATATTGAATTAAGTAGACGAACTCATTTCTAGCTAGTCTGTACCTACCTAGGTAGATATTTTAACCTACTATTACGAAAGTACGAGTATCTTAGCTCCGATGAGTAGGTATGCCTGCGTATGTTTTATTTGATAAGCAACTTTCCTAGAGATCCAGTTGTGCTCATATTCTGATTAGAACTGAACTGGTGTATCATCACTTAACATTTGGACATTGACTTTTGAGACACCCTGATAGTGATAGGAAATAGGTAAGTACCTACACAGAAAACAAAAAAGTTCATTTTTTTTAACTTGGCTTAATTTATATTTTCCTATTTACTATCTTAGATACATATATATTCAGAGGACAGAAGCAAATATGACTATAAATATGTTGGAAGAATAATTTTAATAAAGAACTCGTCGTCTTTTTGGTTTCTTTGCTTATTTTTTGAAGAGACATCTATCGTAAACAAGTGTAACTAGAATGTTCTAATATTACCCACTACACTACCTACAGCATCATACTTTAGAACGGTCGCAACCTCTTTCATCTATATCGGACAGATGGCGCCTCAAGGCATCACAATAATCGTTATTTAATTTTCTATATGAGTTGCAAGGCATTACCTACCTAACTTACCCAAATAGGCTTTTCTCTTCCATCATACTGGAGTCAGATTCAGAGAATACTTGTGAGCCACAATCTACCACCCTGGCCCAGTATATATTTATCTACATTAACGTTGACATGCTGAATTTCAATTTCATGAAAATTAACCTACCTAACCTACTTAAATACATAATAGGTATGTATTTAAGACTGAGGCGACTGAGCGGAGGCTATTGTGTTTAGAAGCCTGTTCCTCTGTGGCACATTTAAAGACCAAACGCGTGGACCGATTTTGATGATTCTTACGTCAATCTATTTGTCTTAATCTTGCGATTGCTACCAAGGCGGTCGCATTCCGCAACAAGTACAAATAAATTCAAGGACCCAATATTCGGGTCCGTTCAGTCGTGTATATGTCATATAGTGTCAAGCGTGCGCTCGATGAGTCGCGCGCCTTGTACTTAGCGATAGAGCACCTACTTACGTAAAGTTATTGACAAACTTTATTCGTGTTTTAATTATGAGTACCAAGAAGAAAGCTAGAAAGTACTGCATAGCATTCGGCTGTTTGAATAGTGATAGAAATGACGAATTGTCATTCTTTACGTTTCCAAACGATATTGAAAGGTAATAAATTGTAATACCTATAATAGGACCTAGTTATGTAGTTAGATATTGATATTTTTTTTATTACTTAGGTTCCTATAGTTTTATGTTATTTCATTTGTTTTCCATACCGAAGCTACGCATATTTAAGGTTTTTCCGCGCAGAAATAAAGTCGTTTATTAAATCGATTAACGTAATTTTATAATTGATTACAGTAGGTATTGTTGATCGGAAAATGAATAACTGTGCTGACTAGTAAGTAGCCTACAACTAATTATGAATTTATATAATATATGTCTCGTATAATACCTACCTACTTTTAATACCTTTTATTACGTAGGTAGCAATTTATTTTTCACTCATTAAAAAGCATGGAATTCAGGCAGGCACCTTTATTCATCAAAGTGCAATATCTATAGGATATAATCATAATCAACCAACGACGCGTAGGTAGGTATCTCACTAAAGTTATCGGCGGTCTGACAACGGGATAGGTAGGTAGTAAAAATGAGGTAGTAGGTCTATTCTGATAAGAATGTCATTGTATGTAATAGAACTATTTTAATTTATAACAATAAGTAATAACATAATACATTATTACTTATTTATTCTGTTACAATATCTAAGTCATAACATATCACAGAATAATTAGTAGTACAAGTACCTAGTCATATCTTAATACAACCCTACCGAGCGAAAAAGGGACAGAGCGATTCTGAAACGGTTAGAGCAATGGAAGTTCTCGCGCGTTGTGATACGGGGCATTCTAGCCTGCACGCGGTGGGCGAGCGCCTTCTAGGTAAATATAAGTGAAAGCTCGCAGCGCCGTGCGAGTTAAATTGCACTTTATAGCGTTGTAGCGAGAGTCGCTATTTATTTAAATGACTTTACTCAGTTAGCCCTCTGTACTTGTACTATTATTTATACTATTATTTATTCTGTGGTGCTACTACAGACATGACAGTAAGTAATCAAAATACAATATAGTGACAATCAGACGCCATATAGTGAAAAAGAAAAAATGTGAAAGTGGAGGAACTATGTTTATTGGGATATCATTGAATAGGTATTTGAAAATTATCTTTTGGTTTTTCTTTTCATTTTTCATTTAGAATGTCCATTTAGAATTTATATCGATTTAAAGTTGGTTAGCAACCATTCTCACTTAAATTGTCTCTTTTAAGTTAAGTTTTGTTTCGATTCTGTCTTGTAATATCAATATTGTTGATCCATAGGTACCTATAACCTCTCACGTACCTATCAAATCAGGTACCTAAGTGTAGAATGGGCAGCGTTTACACACCCGTTTCTTTAACCAAATTCCCTTTTCAAGCGCATAGCCTAAACGACTTTCACTGATTTAAAAGTAACGACATCAGGGCCCCGATTCTGTAAGCTATTGAACCGCGACAACGCAGCACTTTTTTGGTAAATAAGAAAATTTCTCAAAAAATTTCAAGCGATCGACTTGCGTTATCGCTGTTCAATAGCTTACAGAATCGGGGCCCTGGTCACATCACACCATAATTACTATCATTATCACCTATTTTCACTTCACCGTTTCCCGGTATCCATCTAATCTAATTGTGCGAAACTTTCCCTGTAACAGACAATAGCAGTGGCGTGCAGAGATACAAACACACTATAGTATAGTATGACAATATACCTACCTAGTAGTGTTCATAAAGGGACGGAAGCAAACGACTTGATGGCGTGACAGCTACGTCGTTGCATCGTTGTCAATCTTCACTCTTTTCTTGGAACTTCCTTTGAAAGAAAAGTCTAATTTAGTATTCAGTGATCCGTTAGGCAAGGTGGTTAACTTTTAGGCTCGTATTTTGTTCGAACTAACAACATTTTTCAAAAACAACACAGTATTTGTCAACAATGAAATTTATGATTGTTTGTCGTATGAGGTTGTGCCGGCCACTGGAGTTTGCCAGGCCGCCCGAGGGCCTCTGACATGGCTTAACAACAGCTCATCGGGTGGCAATATATCTAACATTGCGCAGTACTGAGCGCATACATGCGCGTGCGCGCGTGGCAAGCAACTGGTTAATCAATAACAGCCGGGATCGACAGCTTAACCTGCCCTCCGAAGCACGGAGCGATGGAAAAATGCAAAAAACTTATAAAAGTCATTGTTCCTAGGACCAAACCTTCGAATTCTAAGTCGCATTAATATACCGCGATGTACCTATACGCTAAAATAAAATGAAATGAAATTACAATATACTATTCATTAGAAATTGAGGTCGAAAATTAAGCCACTTATATAAATTGATACCTACCTACACCTTCCTATACATACTTGTATTTCTTGAATCAATCAGTTAGGTATTTATCGGATCCGGTTGGTTCTTATCCGGGTATTGAATGATAATTAGTGGCTCGCGTCTCAAGGATTTCTAAATGGTTTGAACTGACAATTGTTTACTTAGTTAGTACCTACACATTATTTTAAAAATTAAGTTAACTGGTACTGTTAAATTAACATCACTGATCTTTTAATTAGAGACAGGAACCTAATAGATAGACAGCCCTATATGTCTACAACACTCATTGTCTAGTATCTATTTCATTGTCATATTGAACCATCCACGCCAATCGTAGCGGTTCACATCCTATAGTTACCACCTTATATGCAGCCATAGTTCTATACCGGCCTGCAAGGAATATACAGATAAAAAAACGCTATTAGGTATTTTTATACCTATGAAAAGAATTACCACTTGTCAGTACTTACGCAGAATATTAATAGCGTGAATTCACCCCAACTGGCGCGTGGCGGATTACCGGAGCTTGCCAGAGATACCGTATGAAATTTTTGGATGCGATTTGTGTTGCATCCAAAAATTTAGGCCGAAACAAAGGGCTAGGCTCTGATGGGTTGCCGGCAAGTTACCGAAGACTTGCAGGGGCTTACCAGGTGTTGTTCATTTGGAGTCCAAGAATCTTATGGAGACGGATCAAAACAAAATGGAAGAACAAAGAAATTTAATAAATGTAGGAATGTAGGTGTATTTTACCGTCCACGACTACGTCCGCGCGGACTACTGTTTATCAAGAAAAAAAGCATCGTATGTTAAAAACTAATGCAAAAGTAACTCTTTTGATGTTTTTGACAGACTTGTTATTTATTTTCCATGGCAACCGTTCCTTACAGCGAGTAATCAACATTTTCCAGTTGAATTTATATTTCCCGTGGAAATTTACATTGTTCCGGGATATAAAGTATCCTATGTTTTATTTTAGGGTATAAGCTATCTCAATTCCAAATCTCATCAAAATCCGTCCAGCCGTTATCGCGTGAAAGCTCCCTAAACAAACAAACAAACAAACATACAAACAGACAACATTTCACTTTTATATATTGGTATGGATATGTAATTGCACCTGTACATTGTAACCTGTAATTGTATCCTGTAATTACTTAATATAAACAGTACCAAAACTTTGTAAACATGTGATCAATTGAAGACTTTCACGTGACGCTAAACAAAACATATCACACAAAATTCGAAAAGGTTTTTAGCCTTTATTAAATAAATGGTGTGTGTGTGTGTGTGTGTGTGTGTGTGTGTGTGTACGCAATTCTGACTATACTTGCAATTTGCAACCTGTAAATGTAACCTGAAATAGAATCAGTAATTACCTGTACATCTAAACAAGTCAATGTAAGACAATAGCTATTTGTCTAATCTCTGTACAAATCCGTAGCCATTTACTTTGACAATAAACGCTAACAAGACTTTGCTAAAAATGTGATCAGGATGATGGATACTGCTTGCAATTTCGTGAATGAGATCTGGATTGGCTAGACCGGCGGGCTCTGGTGTGTTGCTGGCAAGTGATCGGCAGGTTGCCGGAGCTTGCCGGGGATACTGCGCGCGACCTTTTGCATATGTTTTATACTGGCCTGACCGGCGGGCTTTGGTTTGCCAAGATGGGACTTGCCAGGGAAAGTTAATTTAATATCCAAGTATCATACGGTACTAGATATAAACAAAAAACAAATGCAGCGAAAGCAAAACAAGAAGCAACTGTTCGCGCTGTTTTTAGAACTGTTAAAACAAAAACACAAATTGTGTGTGTACATAATTGTGGATTTATTGTATGTAATTGTACCTGTACCTGTACATGTACCTGTGGGTATATCAAAATGTATGTGGGTATATTATGTAAGACAATAGTTAGTGCATGTACTTGCAACCTGTAATTGTAACTTGTAACAGTAACCTGAAATTATACCTATAACCTGTACCTGCACATCAAAACAAAACAAAGATTGTTATATGTAGAACAAAAGTTCATGTATAATTATGATCATAGCATAATAACTATGAACTACTATAAATATAAGATGTAATAAAATAAGACTAGCAAGTTACAACAAATACTGCGTTAAACTAACTAACTACTGTACTAACTATCGGTCGTTGTACTGCGGTGCAGGTACAATTAACGGTTACTATTAGGTACTCCTAATAGTAACCCTAATAGTAACCGTTAATTGTACCTGCACCTGAACATCAAAAATCAACACAAAAATTAAAAATCAAAAATCACTTAACAACACACAACACAACTAACAATAATAACAACAAGTTATAAGCAACTGACAATAGTCAGTGACAGTACTTGCAAGCTGTAGTTATTTGTACCTGTAATTGTATCTGTACCAGCACATAAAAACACGTGTAAGTAACAATATAACCTGTATACAACCTGTATACGTTTATATAAAAAGAGTATATAAATATTATAAAACAAAACTTAAACTTTAATGTATAATAATCAATATCAATACATAATTATTACAAAACAAAGTCGCTTTCTGCCGTCTGTGACACCATAATCTTTATAAACTACGCAACGGATTTCAATGCGGTTTTTACCATCAGTTAGATTATTTTTCACGAAAGTTTTATATATATGCTGTGCCTGCTGGCTTTAAACGCGTAGTCAAAATTCATGCTTTTTTTTATCGTAGTACTTTGAATCTTTTCACAAATAAAAGTTGCCTAAGTTACTCTTTATAACATCAGCTATCTCCCAGTGGAAGTTTCGTCAAAAACGGTCCAGCCGTTTCGTAGATTTTTAGTATTATGGGTATGGATAATACGAGCATACGAGAACGTAGCGAGGTAGGAGGCGACGAGCAAACGGGGGACAAAAATGCCGTCCCCCGAAGCGGAGTAAAGGTTGAGTGAGCGATAACTGAGTTTTTCACCTGTTTTTTTTTCTAAATTACACCTGTGTGAAGCCGGGGTGGGTCGCTAGTCATAGAATAAGACGTACTACTGTTATAAAAGAACAAAAAATGGTATTCAGACACCATTGTACATTTCCATTACTTGCATGCATTACTTATTAGCGACTTAATTTAAACATGTCATAAAATGTCTCTAACAGAGTCAGAGGTAGTAGAAACCAAGGTCCTCCTTGGTTTCTATAGAATATCTATGAGGATTTAACCCCCCCTGTATTTTAAAACCCATCCCCACCTTATATTTCATGAAAAGCTTAACTAGATTTAATATAGCATTATTTATTAACGACCTAATTTAAACATGTCATAAAATGACTAACACAGTCAGCGGTAGTAGAAACCAAGGAGGGGGTTTGTCGGTAGGCCGCCGAAAGGCGGAGTCCGACATAACTGCAGTAACTCCGCGATAACCATGAGGATTTATCCCCCACTGTATATTAAATAAAACCCATCCCCACCTTATATTTCATAAAAAGCTTAACTAGATTTAATATAGCATTATTTATTAACGACCTAATTTAAACATGTCATAAAATGACTAACACAGTCAGCGGTAGTAGAAACCAAGGAGGGGTTTAGTCGGTGGGCCGCCGAAAGGCGAAGTCTGACATAACTGCAGTAACTCCGCGATATCCACGAGGATTTAACCCCTCCTGTATTATTCAGATTTAATATAGCATTAATAATAGCATTGTGTAATATTTAAAACGTAAAGACCATCGTCCACTTTTTACTTAATAGTCCAATTATTGTATAACTATAAAAAACTGTAGCGGACTACTTTGACAATGAACACTACCAAAACTTTGCTAAACATGAGATCAACTGAAGAAGTTCTTGGTGGATTTAATCCGACGGGTGCCTGAGCTCGCCGATGGATAGGTACTGTATGTAATTTTGTGGATGCAATCTGAGTTAACCGGACCAGTGGGCTCTAGTGAGTTGCCGGCAAGTGGCCGGTAGGTTGCCGGAGCTTGTCTGGGATACTGCATGCAATCATGAGTCATGACATGTGTATGCGATCTATGCTATTCGAACCGGCGGGCTCCGGTGAGTTGCCGGCAAGTAGTTGGCAAGTCACCGGAGCTTGCCGGGACTTGCCGGGGAATGTTTATTTAATATCCTAGAATTGTACGGAGACAGGCTTAAACAAAATGGTGGTAAAAAGAAATTTAATGAAAATAGTTATATTCCCCTACAGGAACGCTAAACAAAAATGATAAAAAATATTAACCAAGAAATATAACTAAAAATCTTCTTCCAAGGTATTAAATAAAAATAGGGATACTATATAAATCAATTGGAACAAAATTATACAAAGACAAACCAAAAATAAAAACTTCTCGAGTAATAAAGAAACATCATTTATCAGCCAAAAATACAACAATAATATTAGACAAAAACTAAAAACCTTTTCTCCAAGGTACAAACTAAAACAAGGGATACTAAACAATAAATGTAACATTGAAAACAATACAAAGTACAGCTTAGAATTGTGAAATCAAAAGCACGAACATATGTAGTTATCAAGAAAAAAAAACATCTATAAAACAACTAAAGTTACATCTATTTACACATACTACTCAGACGCCCAAAAAGGACCTGGAGATGCCCCGCACTTCAACCAGCATTGCGTCAGGCGGCCTATTTTGCTGAGGACACCAGGATCGCGGCAAATTTTTTTGTCACCGTAAAAAATGGAAAAAACTACGGATAAGAGGGATGATCCCTTGTCTTCCCCTGTTCGTAATTTGGATGTTTTCGCTTGAAGTGGCGGAGGACGTTTGGGCTGATAAAAACATAGAAAGCACTGCCTCCCCCCTTTTTCGTGCTGACCCAGAGCGGTGGGGAGGTCGGGGTAGATAGTGGTGTCAACAAAACCACACCCACAGCCACTTTGTCGTGCGATGCCAAAAGGTACGGAATCTGGGCCCGCTGTTCTATCCAAGAAGTTGCCGGGGGCTCCGGTAGATTCAGAAGCAACAGTGGCCGGGATGGTGGCCATGAGAGGAGCCGCGATGATATCCTGTTGCTGGACACCCCTCATTCGCTCATTCGCCAAACTGGAGCTGAGCTTGAAATTTGCCTCCGAAAATTCTTGACCACTTGCGTCAGGTTGTCCACCCGCTGGAACATGTATGTACAATATTTCTCCCATGCCTGGATAGTTTCCCTAGCCGCGCCATGTGCGACATCGACTCTAATGCACCTTTGTTTGGTGCACGGAAGCGATGGGGGAGGAATAAAGGCGCTGAGTATTTCGGTGGGGGGCGGCATAGGATGTCGTCTCACAACTGGGGAGAAGTTCCATATTTCTTGCGCGGGGAATTGGTAGCTTGCGGAAAGGGATTTTGTAGGGCTCAAAAAAGTTGAGTAAGCGCCGGTGATTTTACAAGACACGTCAGCATGTGATGTTAGTTAGGTGAACACTGGCAAGCTTAAGCATATCTTAGATTGGGCGAGGTGAGTATTTGTCCTTGGGGAGTACCATTGGTAAATTGGCAAGTTTCCGAGGGTAAGACGTATCACTTGAGCTCCCCAGGCCTTGTACCATTATTTATTCTGTGCCCAGGCTTAGGATCGCTCCGGACAACCAAAATTGCGACAGAAGAAATAAAGTACAAAATTCATATTAATGTAACAACAAAATCTAAAATAACTTAAATAAAATAAATAACCCAGTCAATATGAGTAACAACTGTTGGGTGCAAGTGGCTAGCGGGAGCTTGCCGGGGCTTGCTAAACTTGCATAAATTAACTTTGTGTGTAGATCTAATGGTGGTGTCGGCGACTGCCAACGGATTTTTGCCTGTGGTTTGTGGATATTGCTGGGGTTGGCTGGACCAGGGAGTACCAGTGAGCTCCACCGAATGATTGCTGGGTCGCCGGAGCTGGCGGGTTTGATAATAAAATAACTTATAACTAACTTTATGTTATAAAAGGAATAACTAGAATAAGTAAATTATGCTGCGCTTTAAATTGTATAATATGTATCTGATATACACATTAAACAATGGGTCGACAAGTTTGCAGGCAGGTAGGGGAGTTTTGGTGAACCAGTGTACAATTTTGAACACGATGAGTGAGCACCGGCAAGCTACCGAGACTCACCATTGACAAGTCGGCAAGTTTTGCTGAGTACGGTAGGCAAGTAACCGGCAGGTCGCCAGGGCTTGCTTGCTATTACTGCATGCAATCTTGTGGATGCGATGTGTGTGTGTGTGTGTGTGTGTGTGGCATCCAAAAGTGGACCGATTTAGATGCGGTTTTTTGTTTGAAAGCTGAGGTAATCGTGATGGCTCTTAGCTATAATGAGGGGGAAATGAGGATAGTAAAGATCTTAGCTCCCAAACGAACGGACCGAATCAGATGCGGTTTTTTATGTTTAATAAAATTATGTGATATAATGGGGCTGAGGGGTCGGGGGTAATGTGCTTGTCTTCATATTCATTTGTTTTTCTGACATTTAGTTGTTTTTGTGATGTTAATTTGAACTGTACGGGAATCATCTATTTTCTAAGGCGGTATTTTTTTGTTGCTCGGCGGCCATCTTTTTTCTACCACATCCTGGAAGAGCCAAAGACCCTGAACATTTTAAGCTCCCGCTGCATTTTATATTTGTTGAGATTCTTCGTGGTACTCCATTCAGGATTCCACATTTTTTTGCACCAGGTTATTTTTTCTTCTCCTCTACCTTATATCTTCAGGAATTTTCAAAATCCCTATTGAAATTGCAAGGAGCACCCTGATTTCACTTTCAAATCTGAATTTAGTAGGATAAGCATCGATTTTTGTGGGGCTTTTTTTTTTATTCCTTGGCCCTCTTTTTTGGTCTATTCCACTATGATCATAGGCGACTCTTTAGTGTCCTTTGATCACCCGTGAATGTAATCACCTGGGTGGTCAAAGTCAACTCTATTCAAATTATCAATTCAGTATCCTTAAATCACCTGTAAAGGTGTACCATTTCTTTCTAAGCTTATTTTTTATAGATTGGTAAAATTATTGGTATAATATATTTTATGAAAATATACACTCTTAATAATTTTATATTTGACTTGTCTGAAAATTATGTTTTAAGGTAAGTATACGCCAAGTTAAATCAAACATGTCAATCTGGTGCAAGATATTAATATATTCATTAAATTTCATTCTGTCTGGTCTTGAAGATTACGAAGAAATAAATTTTAATAGTGTAAATAAGAAAAAAAAAAAAAAAAAAAAAACGTGTGGTGCATGGGTCAATAGTTATAAATATTTCATTGACAGATATGAGTTTTTTTTTTATTTACACTATTACAATTTATTTTCTACTTTTTAGTATTTTTTATTGTTTTTTTTTCGAATTATTAAATTGTCATCGGTCTTTGACAGGTGAACAAAATTTCAATGAAATCTGACCGTTTAAAGTGGGTCAAAATAGCGTCCAAAAGAGTCGGTTACAAACATACAAATATACAAACATGCAAACATACAAGTGAAGCTAATATAAAGCGTATAAAAAGAAACAAAAACAAAAAAAAGTTGGAATAATTCATCTAAGAGAGTAACTTCCGTTTTTGCCTTCAAAAAAATTACAATCATAAATAAATAAATACTTGTGTCAGAATTGCCGAAGTTATATGTACGACAGTTAAAAAACAATTCAAGGAGGAAATGCCTACTAACTGGTAGTAGAGGGATAGAACACGATTGGCATATGGGTTCAATTGGATTATCCAACGGTAAGTAGGTAGTAAGCTGTGTTCTGAAAAACATTAATAAAATAGTGTTAGACAAAATGTGACAAGTAGTTACTTCTTACTTTAGAATAGGTACTCTAGATTTAATTAAAGCCATGACTTAGAGCTATATATTTAAAAAAAAAAAAAACACAATCAAGTATATTCACCAAAACATATTACATTAATTTTCAAAAAGCATGAATTCCTTCTTAACAAAAATCTTTATATATGGTGCGGTGGTGGCCTAACGGTTCAATAGTGCAATTTAGAATCCAAAGATACCGGGATTAAAACCTAGGCTCCTCACCAATGACTTGTCTGAGATAAGTGCGGTTTTCCATCGCTCCGTGCTTCAGAGGGTACGTTAAGCTGTCGGTCCCGGCTGTTATTGATTAATACTCGTAGCAGTCGTTAAGTCATGTCAGAGGCCCTCGGGCGGCTTGGCAAACACTGATATTAGAGGCCAGCACTACCTCATACGACAAAAAATACCATTATATATATAATTTCACATAAATACATGCACACAAAATACCGAGTTTAATTTAAGTACACACATTTGTGAATTGGTACTAATGACCTCTGTATCCCACACTAGAATATACCTTGTGTTGTGGGATAAACAGTCTCCTTCGCACCACAATTTGTTTGGGTAGGTTAGGTAGGTATTAAAATTTTAAAGCAGGAAATGTTTTTTTTTAACACGAAACGGTGAAAATTGGTATATAATTTATACAAATTGCGTTATTTTTAAACGATAGTACAGAATAAATAACGATACAGTTTAATTATTTGTAACTGAACTAAACATTTTTGATTACTATTAAAAACCACACAAAACGAAAATAGTTTTTTGGTAAAAGTCCTGAAAAAGCAGATAGATGCAAAAAACTAAGTAGATACTTACCTACTGTAATAGATACAAAAGGTATGCGTGGCGAGAGAGAGTTTAAAACTACATATATTTGATAACTATTAAACATACAAAACTAAACGAAAAACTTTACTCTTGAAACTGTAGGTAGATGGAAGAAACATATTATTAACTACTTACTTAGTAGGTACTTACTACTGTGATAACGACGTACAGGTGGTGTGCGTGGCGTGAACTTATATCTATACAAGTTCACGTCACGCATATCCCGCCCGCGACTTCGTCCGCGCGGTCTACAGTTTATCGCGAAAAAAGCATAGGATATTAAAAACCAATGCAAAAGTAGAGCACTAGCGCTCTTGATGTTTTTTGACAGACTTGTTATTATTTCGTTTCCATGGCAACCGTTCCTTACAGCGAGTAATCAACATTTTCTAGTTTCCCCGTCGAAATTTACAACATTCTGGGATAAAAAGTATCCTATGTTTTATTCCAGGGTATAAGCTATCCCTATTCCAAATTTCATCATAATCCGTCCAGCCGTAATAGCGTGAAAGCTCCCCAAACAAACAAACAACGTTAACTTTCATAACATATTGGTATGGATGTTATTACAAGAAAACAAATTCTTTTAAACTGAATGATGCCACTCATACTTCCCTACTAGTTAAGCTCTATCACTTTGCCAAGTATCAGGATACCACGTTTCCTAGTATTCTAGAAAAACAGCTTGGACAGATGGATATATGAGGGGTCTTATTAAAAAGGTTAAATATTTCCATTTAATGTACATTCTCATACAAGATGCGGCCCGTGTCATGAATCTTCTCCGGAGGCCGTGAACAAAAGAGCACACCTGATAAAAGCCTGCGAGGTCAAAGATCGCATACACGTGCCAGAGCTTCTGAAACAAGTCGTTGACACCCATTCATTAACCTTACTATCATTCTTATCACTCTATCAACCTAATCATGTAAACAAAGAGTTTCCTTATAGAGATAGTGATAACGTTAAGAAATTAGATGTGTCCGAGATAGCGACTCGTGTGGTTATACAAATATTATGTAATGGCCAAACTTTACTGATAAGGGCTTTAGTAATTTATTCCTAGTGTCATGTTAAGTTAGTCTCTTGACTGCGTCTGCGCATTGTTTGGTGGGAAAGTGGAACGCACTACTCAAATTCGTTAGTTCATTTTTGAATATTCAAAAATGTTTTTTTTTTTGTTTTTCGACATAGCAGTGCCCATCAACAATTGCTGCCTACCCATTTGTATTCTGGACGTAATACCCAAAGCCTGAATGTGTGTCTTGTGTTTTCATACAATAGATTGGTAGTATGGGCTAAGTAGATATGCCAGAACTTTAAAACAGCAAATTCCTAACCAGAGCGATATTATGCATGATATTACCAGATATTGCATGATATTGTCATCATCATGATATTCGTGCTTCGGAGGGCACGTTAAGCTGTCGGTCCTGGCTGTTATTGATTAATAGCAGTCGTTAAGCCATGTCAGAAGACCTTGGGTGGCCTGACCAACTCTGATACGAGAGGCCTCACCTCTGAGAGCACTACCTCACACGACAGACAAACAAACGAACAAAGACTAATAGATTTTTTGTATTTTGATTAGGTATTGTTTTCACCCCAATGCCAAATAAGGTTTACACCCCACCATGTAAAATCATTACATATTTTATTTTTCCCATTCTCTCCACCAATAGGAACAAAGCTGGTGGGAAAGGATTATTTCTACAAATAGAACAAAGTACAAAGATTATTTCAAAAGTACTAGACTAGGTAGTTCATAAATACTAGTTTTTTTTTCTAAAACTTCCTGCCTTCATATATCCTTTATATTACTTATTAGGTACTAAAATATAACATACGTGTACTAGGTATCTATATATCCTCTAAAATATTGCACTACCTAAATAGTTCTCACTAGCCGCGCCGCTGTGCTTCCGTGGGGTGTAAAATGTATGCAATCTCACATTAAACCTTTCCAATCCTTCTATATTGCCTAAAACTTTCACGTATTCGATCATAAACTGCGCCAGAACCCTTTTTACTGCCCTCCGAAGTAATATCACGTGTTCTCACCGGGATATTGCCTCCCTGAGACTTATGAAACCGGAATGCATCAATATTCGATAGAGCTCTCAGCTAATGTTATTTATTTGATAGTAGCGCAGAGAATACTAGTGGGTGAAGCTCATGCTCAGCTCCCAACCCATGTATGGAGCATAACAATCATATACGTTTTCACAAGAAGGTTTAAATAAAGACGGAGTCCACACGAAAAACAAGTGAAGCATAGCTAAATGCGGCAATTATTATTTTTCGCACACTTATATGCGTTAGTGGATAAATTGATGTGTTTTGTGGTTGATTCGAAATTTCAGCACAAGAAACTGCATTGTTCTTGATTTTTTGTGAGAACTAGATAGAATTAACACGACTATCTAGGTCGAGATCTTGCTGCGACGTGGCGGCCGATCGTCATAACATGGTGTATGTGTGTGCGTGTGGCTAACGAGCGAATCGGCATATCTTGGGTGCTTTACTTTCGGTTTGGCGCTGGGGAATGCGTCTTTTTTTAAACATTCTTGCATTTTCATATGTTGAGCGTTAAGAGGTAAAGTTGGAGTAGTTATGTTAGTTAGATAGGCACAGTGTATTAAAAATGTAGATTGTAGACCCTAAGAAAAAATATTTGGAAGAAGGGAAGGGGTGCTTGAGTAATAGAGTATACCTCAAGAGTACGTATTGACATGTACTAATTTCACCTAAGATATTACCTATTGATATTTATTATTACAACTTAATCTAGGTCTAGGTAGATAGGTTATCTAGATCTATCTATGACAATCTATCTAAATCTATCTCTAGTCTATCTATGAAAATTAAAATCGAACATAAATCCAAATCCATATAGTTTGGTTAGGTACATTAAAGAAATCTTCAAATAATAGGTAGGTATTACATATTATTACCATGTAGTGCCAAACGTGTTCTACCTCAACTCTGACGTGACATAAAATGTTAGTACCTGGGGCTTCCCAGTCCCACGGAGCGATGTCAAATCCGCATATGACTTATTAAAAGTAATTGGTGTAGGCCCGAGGATCGAACCTGGTGTTGTTAGATAGAAAACGCACAAATTACCACTCGGCCACCGTCTCTCTGAAGTAAGTTAAATTAATAATTACAACAATGCAAAATGCAATAAATTATCAGTTATGATTGACACTTTGCGACTCTTTGGCATTTTGCGCTTTTGCCATTCAATCACGGGAATAACCTTCATGCTTATTGGAACAGGTGATTGTCCTTACGGACTCGTCATCTCCGGTCAAGCACGCGTGCGTCTGCGCACGCAACCCGGCATCTCTGTGTTCAGTAATGACTACGTAGTCATTCCTGGCCCTAGGATATCAATCAAGGCTCTGATATGTGCATAAAAAGGCATTCATCTAATCGACGCTGTTATTATCTACAGTTTATTTTAATGGCATAGAGGCACTTAAGTAGTACTAGTACAAATTAACAAGATAAGAAAATACTATTTCTTGATTGCAAGAGGTAGGTGTATAAGTGTATAAGTAACGAAGCTGAAACGGAGACTAACCAAATTAGAATAAAAACAGTTTCCTCTTTAATTCGTTTCTAATCCTGAAAAAAATATACTACCGCTTATATTTTTTCATTACTTTGTTTGACTATATGAGCATGTCGCTTGCATGATGGTAAGCGTCTGCATCAAGCCTGCGTCACGCCTGCCCATAACTGTTGCAGTGCCGCCCAGAATTTCGGTTACAAAATCTCACGCGTCACTGCACTGCGCACGTCACACTGAGACTTTGGTTTTTAAATCTGATTATCTAGTAATTTCGCTGTAATTTTGCCCTTCAAATCAAAACCTAGAAATGTTTACACACTACTGCTTGGCGGTAGAAAATCTGACAAAGGTGTGTTACTGCTACAGGCGGACTCTTGCTTAAGAGACTTAGCACTACGAAATAATGATATAAATTAACCGTAACTTAATCATAGTTTTTCAGAAAATTGATACGTATAGCAGTTGGAAAGGAAGAGACGATGATCGGGCTCAGTGGCATGCTTGGGAGAGGTCTATATCCAGCAGTAAACTGATACAGCCTGATTAATTATGATGATGATAATATATGGTTTACAGAATACTATAAAGCTATTATTTTCCATGATTAGGCGTCCCATAGGCCTTATTGGTACACGTAATTGGATACTTGCACAAGTAAACTTAATTATTTCTGCAAGTAGGTACCTACGGTTGCGCAAGTATCCAGCTATGTGTTACTATAGCTAGAACAACTGTTTTAGGCGGCGAAAAAGCGTGGCCTTTTCCCGAAATACACAAAGAATTTTCGTATCCCCTTCGGAAGCCATCACTAAACGCAATACGATTGAGGCCAGGGTTCCCCAGCGTAAGTGTAATTTAATAGAAAATTAATGGAGCGTACATAACATGACCACTCGGCACACATTTTCACGGATCATGAGTCCCAGGAACGGTATGCGAGTAACAAACGATTTCATTTTCTACTATACCTTTCGATGTTTCTCTATACATACGAGTACATGATTTTGAAATAATACAGAGAGTTAAAGGTATCAATAGCTTACAGAATCGGGGCCCTCGTTGCTGTTTCCTGTAGCCTGTAGGCTAGGAGCATGGATAAATAGGTCAAGAGAGTAGCGCGTGACAAGCAGAACACCTTGTACCTACTTGTAGGTCTGAACATTGGTTGCAAAATTTTGCGCGTTACTGCACTGCGCTCATCACCTGAGACATTGGTTGTTAAGTCTCATTGTCCAGTAATTTTGCTGGAAACTACAGGACAATTTGTCTTATTGTTGTGCGATTAGGGTTACCATCCGTCCGGATTTGTCCGGACATGTCCGAACTTTTAGACTTATGTCCGGACTTTGTCCGGATTTTTGAATTGTCCGGATTTTTTGGCCTAGATGTAATACGAGTACCTACTAAATGCTTAGTAAATATTAAATCAACTGGTTCAAACATAAAATATATTCTCCAAAACAAAAATTGTTTTATGTAAAAACGTTTTTTTATCTAAAACCCGCACTCCGCAACTTCCCTTCAATCGCGTCGTGTACATACCATCATACCTAAGTACCATAACACTGTAACTAAGTGCGCAATGTTTGCATTTTGTGATTCAAATGTCCGGACTTTTATTGAAGTGTCCGGCTTTTTGCCAGGACTTTTCATATTTCTAAATGGTAACCCTATGTGCGATCCTTTTCCTGGTTGCGACAGAGGTCCATGTTTATACATAAATGTTTCTGTCGACACATATAATACAACTCTGATTTCAACCCGAACATAATGCCACTCAATATAAAGAAAAAGCGATGTGAACAAACTTAAGAACAAAAAGGTCTTTCGAAGTACTTTCTCTTTCGTAATATTTTATTTTTATGATTTATGCTACTTTCTTCAGATATTTCTTCACTGATATTTCTTAACGTCGCCGCTGTCCTGTTTGAAAAATATTGCTCTAAGATAGTAGTAACTTTGTAGACAAAAGTTCCATGAAAGCATTAGAGACTAATGTTGTTTTGGAATAAAGCTTCTGTTCTAGTTATGATTGTATATGATAGGTTATATAGCAATTAACAAGTGCTGCACTTTTGTACAGTAAAAAATCGACTTCAAATCGATTAACAGCTAAAGAACATTTTTTTGATGTTATGAGCATGAACATAAAAAAACATATATACAGTCGAACATATAACCGTCCCCGTTTGTGAAATCGATTAAAAAGTAATATGATTCTACTTATTCCATTAAAATTGGAAATCAAGACTTCTATGAAGATATATCCGTCTAGTTCTAAGGGTTCGATAAGTCGGTTCACTAATCGACTTCACAAAAGGAGACGGTTATTTATGTTTGACAATATTTACGTTTTTTTATATTTTTTTTACACCAAACAAGCAAGTTTGATCTTCGATTTCAGTTACGGGAAAAAAATAGGAGTTCTCTACCGATACGCATAAAATATAATGACATAATATAGTTTGGCATAATGTTACTTAACGTAATAATGTGCAAGCATAATAATAATTACGTATAAATGGCAATTTAGGCATAATCGTGTTTACCATATCTAAACATAGCATAAAGATAAACAAGCATATTATTTAGTGGCATAAAAAATTCATTATTCATCGTGAGTGAAGTAACTTATTTACTAAACTAAATTATTTTACGTAGGTACCTACCATGTAAATAAACATATTCGGGGCTTAGGGACGGCCCAAGGTCTACCCCGCCGCACCTAAACCTACTGTCACAGTACCTAGATCTAGATTATATTTTATGCGACTCCTTAGTAATCCGAAATAATATAGCCCAAAAGATCATTATGCCTTAACACTAGGTATTTCAAATACATTTTATGTAAAATTAATATTATATCATCATAAATATGCTTCATTCATTATGCCATAGTAAATTAGTACTAAAAAAATTATGCGAAACAAAGGGATACCAATTTACCAATTTTAGGAGCTTGTAAGCGCAATTTTATTGTTAAGCAGCTGTTAAAATGTATTATAAAATATAATTGTTCTATGTCATATGTACATAATACATACATACCCATAGTTAGTTAATTATATGTTTCGCAAATATATTTTTTGAAGCTGTCCATCTGTCCAAGTTTTTCGCCCAATATGTGTTAGCAACACCGATGAAGCTACTCCGAAGTCCGAGCGGACCGAAGCTACCCGAGTAGTTCCAAGTAAAACGAAGGCGCGCGAAAAAAACGAAGCGGTCGTTCAGCTGCCGAGAGCGCAGGGTGAATTTGGGACATACTTTTGTGTGGTTTTTTAATTTATTTGACTTGTTATTGTTAATCATTTTAAATAATAAAATATTTCAAGGCAGTTTTTCTCTAAAAACCCTCGTCTAGAGCGAGTAAGTTAACATAATTATAAAATACTAGCTGATTATTTCTCTAGGTTAAAAGTACTCTAGGAACTATTCCAAGACCTAAAATATCAGTATACCAATTTGATCAAAATTCTTTCAGCCGTCAAAATGTTGTTATCGTTTGCTCGGCTTCTACTGATCAGACTGAGATAATCGCATCGCAATCGGTCCAGTAGTTTTTACGTGATGCACGAACAAACATACGGACAAACTAACAAACAAACAGACAAACAGAGAGACACGATTAAAAAAAACTTGTTCAGTAGCTTATTTTAAGTACCCTAGACCATTTTTTTTTGATTATCTTCTTTGTAGAGACTATTTCGTTCCTATTGCTTTATTTTATGTATATAAGGATAAAATAAGCTTCAATCAAGATGTAACTAATTAGCTGCGGTAGTTTACCCATACATTTCTATGCATATTATTACTGCCAGTTCAGTTCTGACTCCCTCCACTACACTAAAATGCAAGACAGCTGTGTCTTACTTTAGAATACTCCATCGCCGTAGGTATATCGCAACGCAACGCAACTCAAGGCAAGGCAAGGCAAGGTGACAACAAAGGGTTGGTTTGTCGCTGCATTGTCGTCATATAATAGCAGCCGGAGTGCTCCACGGAACACGTTAATGGGCCAAGACGGCAACAGTTACTGCTCACTACTCAACTAACGTAACACGTACTCGTATGTATACCTTTTGCACATAATGCTATTACATTGATTCCAGCTGTAATTAAGGACTGGCATATAAATACGTCTAACCTGATGATGATGTGTTGGAAATGCTTGCGTGTTTGGTAACTATTTGTCTTTCTTTATGAATGTGAGTGAGTACTCGATAAATAAAATGGATTGCTGGCTTTATCTTCTGAAAGAAGTCCACTGCTGTGTGGTATTCTAGAACGCCAAAACGAGCGGTTGATAGCTGTTTACATCCAGCGTCTCCCCGCGAACAGTAGCGGACGGACCTTTACTAGGTGGAAAGATGAACTGGTTCTCTCACCTGGTCGTTGGTCCACGTCGTGGTTGCTCCTACCATCCGTCTTCCGGTTGATTGGTTCGCTCCGTCTTCACTCAAGAACTTTTCCAAGGTTATCGGTTCCACAAGCTTTAAATACGGCCTGCCCATTTTCGCTTCAATTCGCTTATTCTGAGAGCTATAGCTTTAGTTTTTTGCTGATGTGGATATGGTTTTTTCGTTTTTCCAAGCAGCTCTCTCAATAGCTTGTTGAGTGACTGAGCTAATGAATCAAGCCAACAAGGATTGAGCCTGGAGGACTTTAACGCTAGTACATTCATAATATGTGTACTGCACCAAATTGGCTATAATTTACAGAATCCGATAACTGAAAAGCTTTTAGTAGACATCAGGGGCGTCATCGGTGCGGTCGCAGTTAGGTCCTCAAACGATTAATAAGCAGAGATGTACAGATACCCAATATAAAGTATCAGGAATACAAAATACAAGATACTATTAAAATAAGTATTTCAGATACCAAATACAAGATACCTTATGAAATGGTATCTGAAATCCTAGATACAAGATACGTATGATACTAAATACTTTTTAAAGGTAAAATACTTTTAAAAAAACACTAATTTATGGAGGTTATGTTTATCATATGATTTATGAAACTTTAGTCTGGGTCCAATTTGATAGATGGCAACTGTCAAAAGATGGTTATTTGCATTTGCTTAGGCAATTCATAGGTAATTATTATTAAAAGTATTTTAGCACACATCATATTTTCGAAATACAAGATACCAAACGATTGGTATCTAAATACAAGATACAAAATTCATTTAAAAAGTATTTTAGATATAAGACAGAAATACGTATTTTGTATCTTGTATCTGTATTTCAGATACTTGTATCTTAGATAAGTCACATCCCTGCTATTAAGTCACCACCTCTATAAGCTAAATATATCTATGGCGATTATTTGGTAAAAGCACGGCTATGATAACGAGATAAATCCGTACAATGACCCCTCGCTACTTATCTCTATCGCTCGCGTATACATATGTATTGCTGTTCTTGCACATTATGTGCGAGAGCGACGGCGCTATCTGTCAATCTGTTTATCTGTCTATCGCGACCGTGCTATGGTAATTCACTGATGGCGATGGGAAGTTTTGTGCTATTGAGCTGATTTACTGGGCTCTAAATTTCAATAAAGTTTCAGCTACATATTTTGATAATAAACGATCTCATTCAAACCTTATGATAGAATTCGCGATTAATTTTGCAAGCGTAAAGAGCGAAGTAAATATCACCATCGATATTTTTTGCTACCACTAATGTATCACATGGAGAAAAAGGTTTTTCTGCAACTCTATGCGGTTGTAATAAGGTTCCAGATGGGTTGATTGGTATATATGTGGCGATGGCATCTTTCTGATATCAAGGGAAGTCGTCAGGCGGTGGAGGAAATTGTATACCATTAGAGAGGAACATTAGCCGTTGTAATATAAGGACATTATTAGCGACATTCTACGGGATAAATGATGGTTCTTTGGAGATATAAAGTGTCTTTATAGTAAATAGCAAGCCTTTTAATGTGACAAAGGCCGTCTTTAAATATATGTTTTAATACACATTTGACCATCTCTTCTAATGGTAAATAGCAATAATAGGTTTATCTGCTTGTTTTAAAATAAAACTTAACATAAAAATGCATAAAACAGCAGCCTTAAAAATATAAAATATATCAAGGAAAAACCCCCGTCCCCTCACCCCCCATTAAAGCTGGAAAGCATCTCGATCACATCAGTTTTCAAACATAAAAACCGCATCAAAAACGGTCCATTCGTTTGGGAGCTACGACCCTCACCCCCATTCCCCCCCTCCCCATTTAAGCTAAGAGCCATCTCGTTTACTTCAGCTTTGAAACATTAAAAACTGCAGCTAAATCGGTCCATTCTTTAGGAAGCTTCGATCCCTGTCCCTTAAAAATCCTTCATTTTATCGGGATTAAAAGTATACTAAATTTTATCAGATAATATAAACTTTGATTATGCCCAGTTACATCAAAATCCGTCCAGTATTTCAGCGTGATACGTGTTCTATCACATAACTTTCAACTCTTATCCTGCGGGAACCCTTCATGTTTTCGGGATAAAAAGTATTCTAAATGTTAATCCATAACATCAGCTGGGATTGTGCCAAGTTGCATCAAAATCCATCTGGTAGTTTCAGAGTGATGCGTGTTCAAAGAGACAGACAGACAGACAGACATACAGACAAAAAATAAAATATAAACCTTTTTGCGCTCCATATCGATTTTGAAGTATATCTCAATTAAAATTTTCAAAAAATATTTATAGTACAGATTTAGCCCAGTTACAGTCTTATTATAGTATAGATTAATAAAAAGGAATTATTAGTACACTAGCTACATTCATGGTCATTATTGTTCATGTTCATGGTCACTTCATTTAATAGTAGCCCATACGTGTTATTTCAGGACCAAAAGTACCTATAAACATACTACATACTAAAAATTCTTTTTCAAAATTCTTAGAACCATCAAATAGTTTTTTATCGATTGCTCGGCTCCTACTAATCGGATTGAGGTACCAAGTATCCTAGTGTTTAAGTCAAACCCTAAGCTATCCAACAATGAAAACAACATCGCAATCGGTCCAGTAGTTTTTACGTGATGCACAAACAAAAATACAGACAGACACGATTAAAAAAAAACCTGTTCAGTAGCCTTTTTTAAGTACCCTAGAACATTATTTTGTAAATAAACTTCTTTGTTCAGATTTTTTGGTACTTACTGCTTTATTATAAGCATAGGTATAGAAGATAGTAGTTATTTTACTACATTAATTTTATATGCAACCCAATTCTCCTCTGACATTCTCTGAGATTTGTGCATAATTTATTGTCAGAGTTTGTGGTCCTTGATTGCTGATACTTGTGCTAACCACACACTTGTACTATTATTTAGTGTTTGTTGATGTCCGCGACTTTGCACGCGTAGTCATTTGATTATACAGCCTATGACACTCAAAAATAACGTGGCTTTCTATTGGTAAAAGAATTTTCAAAATCGGTTCAGTAGATCCAAAGATTATCTCCTACAACCTCACAAACTCACAAACTTTACCTCTTTATAATATTAGTATAGATGTGATCACACCACGCACGATTCATTATTACTCGTATATGAGCTAGTCTCTATATTGTGCAAATATGAAGTTAAATGTACGTCTGTTATTAACCGAAAAAGGTTTTCAATTATCGATAAGAAAATAGTTATGTAACTAGTTTAAAAGCTAAAAAACACGCCTGCTCTGCCAAAAAAGTGCTTATGCCAATAAATTATATACTGTTGGAATGTGCTTATCAAGGCCTTCAACTTGATACACATATTGTAAAATTCGCTTTTTCTTTCACTTTTGAAAATAGAGCCATACTGACGCCATATTGAATTTTTTGAAAGAAACATATAGCTTATGTTACTCGGGGGGGATGGGGACGTAAGGATTCTAACGATACCCAAAACGTCTAAATCTGTTCAGGCGTTTAAAAGTTATGGTGGAAACACATACATACACATACATACATACATACATACATACATACATACATACATACATACATACATACATACATACATACATACATACATACATACATAAACACATACATACATACATACATACATACATACATACATGAATCCTAAAAACAATTCACTCCTTTTTTTTGGCAGTCGTGTAAAAACATGTCTCATCATCTACTTAATTATAATAACATTCAACAATTAAAAAACTCAAAGACGTAGTGGTTATGTTAACTTAATACTATCACTATACAGATACATGTAGACTAGCGATGCATACTATTGAAGGCACGCGTGCAAGCTGCCGTTTCAAGCCTCGTCCAGAATACATTTTCTACTTCAATAATTTCCAAGTCATCGGGTCAATTTTTGCTCATCCGGAACGTCTGGGAAGCCACAGAATAAATAATAGTACAAGTATCACGGGGATCTGCACCGTCACACTGCTGCGAACCTGGCCTTGGCTCTACAAATTGTGGGTATTCAACAAATAGATGGTTAAACGTGAAATGACTCGGCAAAGTTGTAAGGGAACATTTATCAAGCTGACAAGCTTTTACCTGTCGTTCCTTTGAATTTATGTTTTTGATTTCGGACATATTATTTATCAATGGCCTTCTCTATTTTGTAGTAACTGAGTAATCTTTTAATTACACGTTTGTCGTATAATATTTGTGTTTAATAACAACATTTATAAAAAAACAGAAGATTTGTGAACCTCCTTCTTTAAGAAGTCGATTAAAAATTCACTAATCTATGTCGATCGAAAACTCCTGATTTTCAAAATTTGTATGTGCCTTCAAAGAATTTATCCGGTAGTATGAATCTGGTAAGGTGTACCTACAGTTGCTAGAGTAGGAATGAGCCCAGAAAACCGGGTTCTCCGGTACAATATTTTTTCAAAATATTTCCTTTAGCCATTACTTAAATATCTTTAATCCTCTAAAATCATCCACGAAGGGCCGGTTCTTACTTTCCGTAGGGTTTTGACATAAACGCCATACAAAAAAGGTCATAAAGTAACGAGACGTTGGAAAAATGCCTCGTTTTTTTATTATAGGAATGGAGGGTTAGTGTAGTAAGTTATTTTCGTTAACTGATTTAATTCATATCATGGTAGTTATGTATATTATATTTAGTATAGTATTTAGTTATGTATGTACTGGTTTATGTATAATCTTATTACATATATATTTACATATATCATAAAAATATAATTATATATATATTATTTTATTATATAATATTATTTATTATTTTGTATATTATTTACTTTGTTTATTTTGTTGTCATTGTTCAGTACTTTAATCCGCACGCGCTACTATTATTTCTTTCATGACCTGGATGACTGGTATATAATGCTGACTATTTTTGTGCAACACAATGAATAAATAATAAATAAATAATCTTATGGTAGTTATTCGTAGTTTTCCCGCTTATTTATGCATAAATGAGCCTCCAGAATACCTAAAATAATAGGCAATTGTAGGACTACTAGTTATTCCACCATAACTTTTAAATGCCATCAGATTTACCCCTCATTCCTATATATAAAAATGAAACCAGTCGTTTTTCCAACGTCTCGTTACTTTTTGGCGTTTTTTGTATGGCGTTTATGTCAAAGGCTGACGGACAGTAAGCAAAAACGGTTCGTTTTATGATATAGGAACCAGCCTTTAGACGTATGGGGATCGTTAGAATACTTACATGCCCCCGAGGAACATAGTCTATATATTTTTTGAAAAAATTCAATATGGCGTCAGTATGGCATCATTTTCAAACTCGAAAAAAATACGTTTCTTCGTAATTTACAATAGGTATGGCTATCAAATTGAAGGTTTTAACAAACACATTCCAACAGTATATAATTTATTGGCAAAAGCACTTTTTTGGCAAGGAGGGCGTGTTTTTTTAGCTTTTAAGCTAGTTATTTCTAGTTACAAGGAGAAATTGTTCGAAAATAATCTGAATTTAATCTTAATTATATCCTAATTGAGAATAGGTGATGTTATTCTTTAATATAATGACACAGATTTTTGGATATTAATCTTGTGTGTTCTTCTTATTTTTACAATAATTTAACAAAAAACGCGGCTTTCATAGCATTCTTGCAACAACAACCACAGAGTCAAAGATGACTAAATATATTCAGTGTTTCGACCCTCTATTGATGTGGTAATTATAATCTATAACAAATAGGCCTTAAGCTTTTTATAAAGCTTAATTTTATATCACAATCAAGAAAGTTTGCTGAAGTCATGTCAGTCCCTCCTAGTATGGTTTTGAAAGTTATTTAACGTTCAATCCCTCGTCAAAGTTCCTGCCCCAGTTCTGAATCTTATCTGTTGGCGAAAAGTGGATTGAACAATCGATTTTGCAACTTCCCTATCGCGAATTGGTACATTGACCTGATTACAGTAGCCAAATATCCGACCCCGTTGATAGAATGGGCACTTTACCCCTCTTTGGTTGGAGTAAGTCATTCTGAGGGATCTCTATTGGCACCATTGGCATAGTAAATATTACTATGGATTTGGCGAACTTTCCGAGCAGCTTTTACGATAGCGCGTTAGGAGCTCTTTGTTTGCAATGTTTGTATAATTTCATGCGTATAGTTAATTCTACTACTGTGAGTCACTAGGTCACTATTAATTAATAAATACTGTCAATAGCTTTCTGTGGTAATTACTGAAAACTACTAACTAGATATTAAAATTTAAAATACATTTATAAGCATAATCCATCATACAAGAAGGTTTAAAAAAAGATAGAGTCCACACAGCCCAACAAACGAGTGAAGCATAATAAATGGCGGCTGCGTGAGTGCATTATTTGTGGTGTATAGTGGTTAATACACAACTTCATCACAAAAGACTTCATTGTTTTGATTTTTCACGAGAACTTCACAGAATTAACACGTCTATAACAAGGTCTATAACACGTCTATAACAAATCTTGCTGCGATGTGGCGGCCGATCGCCATAATTATGATGTAAGTGTGTGCGTGAGGCTTGTGCGTACGAGCGGATCGGCATATCGTGGGTCATCACTTTCGAAAGGGCGCAATTAAAAAAAACCGTCCTCTTTTTTGATCGGCAAGCCTCAATCAAGACGATCCCAAGTTGACACCGCACATTTTCCACCTATACCCGCTAAATGATCTGCCTTTCATGCGCTGGTTGCGCTTTCGTTATTATGGTACATCCAAGAAACTTCATTCCATTATTTGTTGTCAGCTTGATGGTAACATCAAGAATACATAATAATCTGTTACTCAAGCCCAAGTTTTCATCGATATTTGTACCTGCGAGTATGTTATCGATACGAGATCCAAAATTCAACCCATTTTTCCTTTGAACAATGAACCAACTAGAGTTGGTTAAATGCTCGAACATTTCTCTGAGGATAAGACGACGATGTTGTAAGTACGTGGTACAAACAACATGCTCACGGCTCACCGTCTGACAAATTAATCAATACTCGTTCCAAGTTATCGATAAGTCATCGATACATGGTATTCGTAAGCTACATGTCGTGTCATAACCGATAGCTATTTCGAGTCATGCCAATTACAACATCACGTATAACGATGCAATCAGTGAAGTCATCCGCAACATTCCTATACGCACTTGCACTGATAGACAAGGAGCAGGTGGCATGTTTGTCTCAGTTATATGATAAAATAAACAACAATAAAAAAAAAGTAAGCTTAATTAATCGATCAGTTGAACAAGACGAGTCTTAATAAGTTATCAACGAGGTAATTTAATTACGACCTCTTATCTCTATTGATGTAGGTAATGATTTCACAATTTTGTTTGTCATTACAATGGTGTACGAGAGTGAAAAGTTACAAAATTTATATAACACTAGCTTAACCGCCCGCGACTTCGTCCACGTGGACTAGAGTAAATCGCGAAAAAAAGCATCCTATGTTCTTCTAAGATAATAAAAACCAATGCAAAAGTAGGTATAGCACCAACGCTCTTGATGTTTTTTGGCAGACTTGTTATTTCGTTTCATGGCAACCGTTCCTTACAGCAAGCAATCAACATTTTCCAGTTTTCCCGTGAAAACTTACAGTTTTCCGTGATAAAAAGTATTCTATATTTTAGAATACTTCCACCCTAAACTACCCACCCTAAATTTCATCAAAATCCGTCCCGCCGTTATTGCGTGAAAGTTCCCCAAACAAACAAACATACCATGTTTCATTTTTATATATTGGTATGGATGTAGGTGCGTTAACATCACACTTAATTTTGTTTGCACTTTAATAAAATTTATATAAGGTAGGCCTACCTTACCTACTTTAACTACAACTAAAACCACAGAAAAAATAATAGTACACGGCTAAAACTAGGAAGAAACTAGCTCTTGGGCTAAGAATCTTTCCTACGAAGAACTGACTGCAAAATGAGGTCTTATTAATTGCTTCATAATTACAAAATTATTGATCAAGCGAATTAATTGACCTTGTTTTCTTTTGTTCTACTTTTTAATTGTTAATAGAAGTTAGTATAATAGGAATTATTGTCCGAAAGAGCGCGAAGCCCGAGCAAAACGTCTCCGTTTTAGCTTGGGCAAAAATGCTTTCGTGTGTCCGGCGGATGTCCGGCTTATTTGGCTTATTTGTTTATTTCTTAACCGATTCTCGTGAAATTTTGTGAGTAGGTTCGATAATTATATGGAATTTTTTGGTCGATTCAGTTTCACGTTTTTTTTCTTAATGGTGGAGATCTGGGGATTAAAAGCGTAAAAAAATATATTACAGCCATTTCAAAAAATGTTGAAATAGTTCATAAAACTTTTTTGTTTCCCTTATTAAGACATAAACTTCAAGGGGTCAGGGGTGTGAGGGGGTCGAATGTAATGAAAAATACGTAATTAATTGAATAAAACTAGGTAGTTCAAAATTCCGCAATGCTCTAGCCGACCCTAAACATAAAACTACACGTTTTCAAGGTCGTGATAAAATAAATATATGAGATAAAATAAGTAGCAAAGCAATAGATTTAAAATCCGGTACAAAAAGAACCTGCTTGATTGCCAAAAACACAATTATGAAGCAACCTTCAAAAAATCAGCATTTACCAAAATAATAATAATACACACACAATATACATATACCACAAGCCCACATGCATTCCCACATCTTCAGACTTACTAATAATAATAATACACACACAATATACATATACAACAAAGGCCACATGCATCCCCACATCTTCAGACTTACTAATAATGAAGTATTTATTTTATATGTTTTATATATGTATATACGAATAGATTTTAGTTGTTTTTGTTTCGCTGATATACGAGTATACCTAATGTTCATATTTTTGAATGATTTTTGTCCGCTAATAACAAGTACCTATTATCTTCCTCGGCTAACACCGTAGTCCGAGCAGTGGGGTTGCTGAAAAACAGCCCGGCGTTCACATTCTCATGTGAACACCGCACATGCTGAGTTTACCCCCTTTGCCCTTAAATATAATTATATCCTTTTGTATTGATACTGTGTGCATCTACTTTATTTCGAGTGGCAACAAATACTATTTAACTACAAGTGTAGTTTTTTTTTAAAAGCTAAAAGTTTTATAGGTTAAAAGCTAAAAAAACACGCCTGCCCTGCCAAAAAATAAATTATGCCAATAAATTATATATTATTGGAATGTGCTTATCAAGGCTTTCAAATTGATACCCATATTGTAATATAAGTTTTTTTTCTCTCTCTTCACTATGGAGCCTTACTGCCGCAACATTGACATTGAAAAAAATACTATTTTACTCGGGGGATGTAAGGATTCTAATGATACACCATACGTCTAAATCTGTTCAGGCATAAAAGTTATGGTGGAATAAAAAAACTCTCTTACATTCATACATACATACATACATACATACATACATACATACATACATACATACATACATACATACATACATACATACATACATACATACATACAAACATACAAACATGAATGCTAAAAACATTACACTCCTTTTTTTTGGGCAGACGTGTGTGAGCAGTATAATACTTATATGCGTTTAGCAATCAAACATCACATGGTTCGGTCCTCAGCCCCGTAATAGCGATGTTTTAAATTAAGGCTCATTTTTAATAGTATTTATGTACTTTAGTGGTATTAGAATGTACTTTACAGCAAGATACCACTTCTTGGCCAGGTATTCAACCTTGGTTTGCAACTATTTGTTTGTATGTTTGTTTGTCGTATGAGGTAGTGCTGGCCTCTGGTGACAGTTTTTTTTCAGGCCACCCTGATTACCCATGACATGGTTTAAAGTCTGCTATGAATCAATAACAGCCGGGACCGACAGCGTGACCTCCGAAGTACGGCACTACGGAAACCCGCACAAAAGTTAGACAGACATTCGTGCTGAGCCTAGGATATCGTTGTATTCTAAGTTGCACTATTGGACCGTTAGGCTATCATCGCAACTAAGCAGTTTCGACACACAAACAAAATTGAAAACTTCCTGACAACTCTGTCTACACGATTATATGCATAGATTCTAAATACCAGAGTTCAATTGACATTGCTAAAGCACTTTGGGAAGTGCTTTTACATGTACAAGACAGACCTAAGACTGCTTTTCACGTTCCAGCAGCCTTATTGACTAACTCTGGTGATAATGAAACTGACGTTCATTTACAACATTATGAACATGAATCTCCCAATTTGAATTGTCTAACTATCCACCGGTGATCTCCTCGGTGATCTTCACCGAGTCCCCACTATCAGCTGTTTTTAAGCGAAAGTAATGAACGAAACATCATATTTTGACATATATTGGTATTGTTTAAATTTTCATCGTCACTGAGACATGTCAAATGAAAAAGGTTGCTCTGTCCTAACCTTTCGTATCAACTGAACAGTTTTATTGAATTAAAAGTTGACTTTTTGCGTAAGTTCAAAGGGAAGGGGTAATCTAGGTATCATAATTAATTGCGGTTTATTAATTCTCTGAAAATTCGACTTCCAAACTTGCTAAAGTCAAACAGAAAATTCACCGTTTTTTTGTGATATATATAGTTCGAAACAAAGAGAATATTTCGATATTTACTTCTACTAGCACTTATTTCAGTTTAACATATCTAATTTATTCGATTACAGGCACTATATTATGTACCTAACCTACAAAAACATAAAATTAAGAATATTTTGATGGGCGAATTTGTAGCCAACTGCAGAAAAACAACATCTCCAAACTAATGGACAGGCTCTCAAGCCCCTAATATTGGTGCTGACCATGTGGCTATTCTTATTCTTATTCTTATTCGAGATGGGGGCGATAAGGCTGACTGACGTCCCGCTTGGGGTGTATTGTGCATTTCCCCCTGCCAGCCTCTACCCAAGCCACCCAAGCTCCTTTATATACCGGAGCACGGCTTTAGGTCGCTGGCACAGCTGTTCCAGTGATGTCGCTGTAGATGGTGTTAATTTACTATTATTGGAGTTTGAATTTCGTTGGGCCTGTGAATACACTTTACCCTGTAAAAGACCAGATTTTTGTCTTATCTCTTCCGTGGCTGCACAATGCAAAAGCACATGCTCCACAGTCTCCTCCTCCTGCATACATCCACGGCACAGAGGACTGTCTGTAGCTCCAGTTTTGTGCAGGTGGTAATTTAGGTTGCAATGACCCGTGATGAGACCTACCATGAAACGAAGGTCTTGCCTAGTCAGCCTTAGCAGATTGTTGGTAATTTTCCTGTTACGGGATGGAAACATAACTTTTGCATTTCTGCAATCCGTTTTCTTGTTCCACCAATTTTGATGCTCTCTCTCTGTGTATTGAACAAGTAGGTTTCTCACCTCAATTGCGGTGGGTTTACAGAGCTTTACCGTATCTTTTCCGATATGTTTCTTAGCTCCTTCCTTGGCAAGCATGTCTGCCTTGGTATTTCCTGGACATGAGCCGTGGCTTTTCGTCCACTTGACTTTAATTTTATACCTTTCAGACAAGTTTTGTAGGGTCTCATGACATTCTGAAACTACCCTCGACCTAGTTATAGGTTTCCTTAGTGCATAGATGATGGCTGCACTATCTGTGATGAAAGTAAGGAGTTCACAGTCACTATTTGTACTAGGTGAAGGTACATCAAGCGTAGATATTGCTCTTGCCGCCAACAGTAGTCCCATAGCTTCTGCCTGAAATACTGATGTGGTTTTGTTAAGGGCTTCCGATTGTGCGATTCCTAGCTCCGGAGAGTAAAAACCACAACCAACCCCCGTCTTGTTTTTAGCACCATCGGTGAAAATATTGTAAATGTTATGTGAACACGAGAGATCCTCTGAAGCATTGTCTTCCGTAACCAGCTCATACATCTTTTTATCTAGGTATATGCTAGCTACCTTGTCCGTTCCCTGACATGCTTCTGGGATTATTCTCGTTGCTTTGTCTAATACTTTTGAGTGGTTCGTAACGGGCCCGGTGCCTTTCCACTGATTTGTAGATTTGATCCTTAGTGCTGAAGCCATCGCCTCCTGCTGGATATGTAAATGCAGCGGGGTCAGACCCAGAATAATGTCTAAAGCGGCTGATGGAGTTGATTTCGTACAGCCGCTGATTAGAGAGCATGCCAATCTTTGGACTTGCTGTAGTTTGGTGATTGTAGTCACCAGATTTGTTCTCGGCCACCACACTACGCATCCATATGTGAGGACCGGTCGTACTATCACAGTATACAACCAACGACACAGTTTAGGTTTCAGACCCCAGTCCTTACCCACTGCTCGGGTGCATTGCCATAAAATATTTATTGCCTTTGTGGTTATATGGTCTAGTTGTTTCGCCCACAACATCTTACTATCCAGCCATATGCCAAGATATTTCACTTCCTTGCTGAGTGAAAGTTTTGTTCCAAACAGTGTAGGAAGTCGTACATTAGCTGTTTTCATCTTTCGAGTGAATAAAACCATCTCAGTTTTTTGTGGATTTACAGATAGAGTGTGGCGTTCACACCATCTCTCGACCTCCCGAAGCGCCTTCTGCATTTTTTCGCATAGGGTTGCTTCGAAAAGTCCGGAGACCATGATAGCCAGATCGTCTGCATATCCTATGGTTACTATACCATCCCTGTTTAATAGTTCGAGAATTTCGTGCGCCACTACTACCCATAGCAGCGGAGATAATACGCCTCCCTGCGGACAGCCTCTCGTGACCACACATCGCGATGATTTGGCAGTCTCTATGCTAGCTGCTCTATTAGACAGCATTGTTGTGACCCATTTATTCACTCTTTCGTCCACGCCTTGATTCCTCAGCCCACCTTCAATACTGGGGAACGTTGTTTTATCAAACGCTCCCTCTATATCGATAAAGGTTACAAGGCAAGATTGCTTGCTTTCCAGTGCGGATTCTATCTTGTGAACCACCTGGTGGAGGGCCGTTTCTGTAGATTTACCTGATTGATAGGCGTGTTGATTTTTGTGTACTGGTTTGTCAACCAGTGGCCCACTGCGAATGTATTTGTCGCATAGTCTCTCTAGTGTTTTTAGGAGAAACGAGCTAAGGCTTATTGGCCTAAACGACTTTGGATTTGTGTAATCTGATTTGCCTGGTTTAGGCAAAAATACTACTTTAACTTCCCGCCAAGCCTTTGGTATGTACTTCCAGGCAAGGCATGATCTAAAAATAGCAGCAAGATGAGACTTGATCTTCATTAGACTCCAATGCAGGAGAGCTGGAAAGATCCCGTCAAGCCCCGCGGCTTTGAATGGTTGGAAGGTGCTAACCGCCCACAGAAGTGCTTCTTCCGTGACGATTGAATTTGCAAAGTTCCAGTCACTTCTTGAAGGTTCACTTGATGTCGGAGTTTCCCAAACGACTTCATTGTCTAGTATACAGTCTGGGAAATGGGTTTTAAGTAGGAGTTCAAATTGCTCCTGATTGATGTGGTATATGTACCATCTGGTTTCTTTAGAGTACCAAGTCTTACCTTTGTATCATTGGACACCAGTTTTCGCAATCTTGCGGTCTCGCTCTCCGATTGGATCGAGCTACTGTATTTTTTCCACGAACTGTTCCGACTTTTGCTTATCTCTACTTTGAGTCGGTGTCGAGTTTTCCTGTACTCTTGCCAATCTACCTCCAGGTCGGTGTTCATGGCTCTGTTGAAATGGTGTCTCGTTTTCTTCCTCAGTTTACTGAGTTCCTTGTTCCACCATCTATCTTTTTTAAGCAATATTTTGCTGGTTTCCGTTTTTAAAGGACATGATCGTTCGTAGCTTCCTTTCAGAATGCTTACTACACACTGTATGGTGTCTTCTATCTCCTGTGGTATAAGCTCTTTAGTTGCTTCTACTTGTGGTGCTTCTGACAAACTCCTATCAAGAGTTTCTCTGAATAGAGTCTTGTCAGTCTTCTTTGGATTTCTGTAGGTCCGAGGTTCTATTATAACATGTGGCTATTATAACATCTATGGATGTTCAATGTTTAACAACAAATATCAACAAAATAGACCAATAAATTATTATCTATAAGCACTTCAAATCAGAAAAGTTTTGATAACAAGGTGGACAGTGGAAACTAAATATTTCCCAAGTAACACCCAGGTGGACAAGGTAAGCTATTGTAAAAAAAAAAAAAACACGGTTCACCCAGGTGTGGTCGTAAGAGATGGATTGGCTAGTGCCCTGACTGAGAGTCAACAAATGGTTGCAAGTTCGAATCTCGCAAGATGCAATCATTTGTGTGATGAGCACAAATGATTGTTTCTGAGTCATTGATGTAATATTGGTTTATATCTATGTATGTTTATTTATAAAATATTTTTGATGAGAGAATTTATAGCCAGCTGCAGAAGAAAAACATCTCCAGAAGGTTTTGAGGAACACTCACAGGCCTATTTACACCCTAGACCATTCATTATGAAAGAATTTGCAAAAAAAAACAGTCAAAATGTATTAAAAGTATCGACAAAAGATACCAAGTCATATTAACAATTAAAACAAAATAAGTACAAAACCTAAAATGATACCTTTATAGGTAATCAATTAAAATTTCATCGGGAACTGCCTACTTTCAACCCATATCTAATGCACCTTTTTTTATTACGTTTTATGCAATTGTTTGACCATGATCTCACCTGATGGAAAGCGATGATGTGGTCGAAAGTGTAGCACCCTTGCCTAGTAGATACCTATTCACTCTTGACTTGAACACACCTGGATTCATTATATTTTACCAGAAACTGACGAGGGCAGGGCATTCCACTCTTTTGCAGATCTTACAATGAATGAAGAAGCGTAACGCTTCGTGCTTGTGTGTGGTATTTCTATCATAAAAAGGTGCCGCTTTGCCAATATTCTAGTTTGTACGGTGATAAGGGAATCAGATTGTGCAGTTATTATGCTCACTCTCCATAGTGCAATCTGACAACTTGAATTTTGCACATTGTCATATTTGTCGTTCAAAAAGGAGGTGAAAAATTAATTTTGTCATTTACATTCAGTGCCACTACATTTGGCAACCAGATGGCCGAGTGGCTAGTGACCCTGACTGAAAGTCAACCAATGGATGCGGGATCGAATCCCGCAAGGTGCAATCATTTGTGTGATGAGCAGAAGTATTTGTTTCCGAGATATGAATGTAATATTCATATCTTTGTATGTGTACTCGTATCTATTATCTAGTACCCATAGTGCATTCAGTGTATTTATGTCAGCGTACAATACATACAAAGTTTTATAATTTTTTCTTATTTGTTCCAGATTGAGTGACATGAATACTACTGGCATTTACTCTGTTTTAGAGATTGCTGTAAGCTATAAGACTGCCGATTGTGTTACCGCTACTTCTATATTATATTATGTACAATGTACGATTTACTTTTAGGTATATACAATAAAGAGTTATCTATCTATCTATGTTTTGTTGTTATTTTTTAACTACAAATTATTATGTAAGTAGAAACATACATTGATACCTATGACATAGTATGTCACAAGCGACATACCTACCAACTGATTCACAGACAACACACAACCTAAACCGGTGGACCTAGAGATTTGCAATTTGGAGGAAATATTTATTTAAATTTCGAACGAGGCTGGCAATGTTTGCACAAGAGCAAAGCCTCGGCATGCAGCTAGTTTTAGCATAAATACAGACTGAGTATGGATAGAGAAACAGAAAATTAAACAAATTTTATTAAATAGCATGTTTATTTTATTGTAAAAACCTTTCTAAAAAAAATATAACGGGCAAGTGTCTTTATTAAATAAGGACTATACATAAAACATTCTAAAAACTGACAAGCCATTACTGGCTCACTGTTAGCCCACTAATTACAATGTAATTATATAGTAATTCACAACAACAAAGTAAATATTTCCAACACACCATTTCATTCAAATGGTATAAAAAAGTGCAGTAACTAGGTATATACCTACATATTATAATACAAATATAACAAGTAGATTTGAGAAGCAGCATCCTTTTGCATTTTATGGACATGCTATGAATCTCTTCCCGCTGCAATCCGACTTGAAATGATCCTGTTTACTGTGATAGACAGGTACTGAACTGAATCTGAAAATAAAGATATAGCTATGATCATTTGTCATTATCTATATAACAAGTACTACATAGTCAATATTACTCTTACAATAGTACTCTACAAAAGTAATACTGCATATTACATGCAGTATTACTTTTGTAGAGTTAGATCAAATTTGTAAACAATTCAAAAGAGAGGTTAATTTGTTGTATGTCTCTACAGTTTCTTAAGGTGGTGTCTAACTGTGTAGCTAGAGTATTATATAGTCAATTAATTACCTATGAGACTAAATATAGACAGATAGATAACTCTTTATTGTACACCAAAAATATACAATGTCCCGCTTGGGGGGTGTGTATTATGCATTTCTCCCTGCCAACCTTTACCCAAGCCAGTCAATAATAATTATTAGGAATGTACCTACCTAGTTAATAAACTATAATACAAAATATAGGACTACAGAAAGCTTGAGTTCTGTTGATGAATGTTTTCTTCTATTGGGGAATGTTTTACAGAAGTCAACATTGGTTATGCAGCAGTATCTTATCTGTATATCTCCTTCTTAGTTTGTGCTGTGAAGTAAAATGACACAAAACATAACCGATTATGTATGCATTGAAATGACGTAAAAATCCATTAAAATATGTATGTTGTTGATGAGCATTTGTGAAAATGCATATACCTAGTATATATGTCTATGTACCTAGTAGGTAAATTAAACTAGACTCGAATAGGTGCTAAGATAATATTCATTAGTCCACCAAAATTCCTGTATAGCCAACCCAAGGACTGTTAGAACTTGCGATATATTTGTTCAAAGTTTCGATCTAACTCGATGACCAATTGTAGGTCTATGCAAAGACCACTTTTTCAGATGACATACTGAAATACAATATGGTACATAGGTACGTATTTGTTGCTAAATCAAGGCATATTTGTCAATTTTATATCCGAAAACGAACATAACCTCGACATACATTACATCTCACAAAGCAATTCCACTTTTGGTTTATCCACGTTTCGCACAAACTCACACAAATCTTGTGACTATAACCTACCTATGTTTTTTTTTCCATTTGATTTTCATTTCATTATTGAATGCTAAAGTAAACAACAAACAAACACATACTTTAGTATAAGTAGTTATGGTCCAGAATAAATAACAACTTGCAAACCAACGTTTCGTTCTACGCAACGTCAGGCTATAATATACTTGAATATTATTTTTTGAAGAATATCCATTTTTTAAACAGCATAACTAATAAAAATTAGATTATAATAAACAAATAAAACACTACACATGTTTATATGGCTAAATTAACATTCTACAATCATTAGTTCAAAAAAGCACTAAAAAGTGCTCAAAGCTGTTCTCAAAGTGTTATGTAGTCTGTGGAAAGAACGAAATGGCCTTCACTTTTTCAAGACGATTACCGCCGAAAATATTACACAATTCCCCTGGACGGCGAACTGGAACCGCCAATGGTAATGGTAATGGATTTGATTGCCATTACCACCAGAGTTAGACAATAAGGCTGCAGGTCATGGATCGTTTCAATTTAAGGTTATGCCTTTAAATCCAACACAGCTAAAACACTCCTGATTAAACCAGCTTTCAAATAATAAAACCACATTTAAATTGGTTGAATCCATTTCTATCTATCTATATCAGCCTGCTTGAACCCACTGTTGGGTAATAGGCCTCCTCATGTGCACGGCATTCTTTCCGGACCTGCGCAAAGCGAATCCACTGCCTCCCCGGCCACCTTGATGACTCGTCTGACCATAGTGCAGGTGGTCTGCCTCTTAATCTCCGTTTTTCTCTTGACCACCATTCCGCCTCTTAGACATCCAGGTTTCCTTCTCGTTTCGCCAAATGCCAACACCCCCTTTTCAGCTTGTTTCTTTCTCGTTTCGCCAAATGCCAACACCCCCTTTTCAGCTTGAATCCGTTTAGGTGCTAATAAACGAAACACCCGTTATTTTGCGTCGGCTTTTAAATATTGTTCGTTGCAACTTAGCTTGAAATATTGCCGAAAACTAGAATTATAATTATTAACGTCGTCTCAATTGCATTTACAAAACAAATAACACAGTGAAAAGTAACAGTGCGTATCGTCTGTGCCAACACAGCACCTCGCATTTCGTAGATGCGCATGCTTGAACACGCTAACGCGTGACGTTCATTCTAGGCTATCTTTGTAAATTACTATCGGATGTATTTATAACTAGCTGTGCCGTCGTCTTTGCCCGCGTGATCATTTCTCTGGGTTAAAAGTAACTTAGGTAGTATTCCAGGACCAGGGGCCTGATTCCGTAGATTTAAAATGCGGTTCAGTTAATGCCACTTGAACCATTCATTGCCACCGATCACTCGTTTCAAATTCACTAAGCTCAGTGTGCATGTGAAATGACGTTTATCAAGGCGATGAGCACTCAATCGCACGGAAACTGTCATTTTACTAGGAAATACAAAACCGGTAATTCAAATTCAGAATTCACAAGGAATTCAGTAGCAATGAGTTTTCATCAACCGAAGAGCACCCGTTGCGCTCATTGCATTTACTATCTAGCAGTGTTTGGTTAGTGAAGATCATTGATAATGCATAGTTACGGTGAAACTTATAGTTTTAACACCGGGTACACTTTGTTTCATGTTTTATCGTGCCATGAAATTGTGTTGTTTTTGTGAAAGTTAGGCTTAATGACATGTATGTATGTGCTATTTCATAGAACCTACCTATTTCATAGCTAGAGTAGGATTTTAACCCTAAAATAGAAAAATACCTACTGGTTTTGAAATCTAGTAGTTTTCTTACAAAGCCTAATTATGAGAAGTTCTACTAATAACGAGGTGTCAATGCAAATATAAGCAATAACGAAATCAAGTATAAGTATTAAAAACATGTAATAATGTTATAATTTTCACATAAATTGAGATTTACACTATACTATGAGCTCGGAAAGCGGAGATCTATACATTTCTATGAACTGCAGTTCAGTGTGCATCCACCTGAAAAAAATGTATCATATTATTAGTGTAATCAAGTAGATTCAACATAGTTAGGTACTTGTCTATCCTAGGCTATAACTGTCTAGCTCACATTTGTCCTTGATCATTTTTGTGATCAATCTACAACGATACCTAAGACTTAGGTAGGTACAATACACTTATACAGTACAAAGCAAGAGATTTCATCTAGAAATACATTTCTAAGTCGCAAATATATTTCAATCTTTGTTTTTTGGCGTTTTAATTATTTCTTGATTTAATTGTTTTGCACAAAAGTAGTGTACAAGGAATGACATGTTTTCATTCACAGCATTTTTACTCGGCGGCAAAGATTATTTTAAGTTGAAGTTTAACTTTACCTGAGAAGCACTATAGTCACTATACCTATAGGAACATGGTATTTTTAAATAGGAAGTCGTATTAATTATTTGAAGTAGGTAAGTACATTATTACTGCGAAATAATATGTTTAGATTTTCTTTCAGAGACGTACAATCTACAAAAAGGTTATTGGCATATTATTAGATCATTACAAAACTTACGATGCTAATTAACTTTTAATTATACTTACACGGGAATAAAATTTTAGATAGATTAAAAGCGAGAGTGAAAAAACAGAAAATAGTTTCAGACGATGACTGTTAGAGGGTGCTGCCGCCATTGGTTGGCTAGCGCGCCACCCACAGATAACCACTCGAACATAAAACCCGGTAAAATTTCAAAGGTCATATTTCTGGTAGAAGTATTTGTAGGCTAGGTTTAGCTTAATTCTGCCGCATAGTTACCGGTTTCCCGGTATTAGTGTTCATTGCGGGTGCTTGACGGGTGCGCGTTAACTCTTTAGTGAATTCCAAAACTTTCTCGACCTTTAAGCGCACCCGCAATGGGTGCTCGGTGGCAATCACTCAACCTCACTCCTTAGGGAATTAGTCTGCTGACGTACCTACAAAGTACAATACACTTCATTTCTTTTGTCGTAGAATAATTTCTCGGCTTCTACTTACCGTAGTACCTCTAAAGTACAATATATTACAATTCTTCAGTCATCAAATAGTTTTTTTTCGATTCCTCGGTTTCTATTTACCGCATTGAGGATACCAAATACACAATTTTTTTACTCAATACCTAAACTATCCTTCAATGAAACCCAAATCGCAATCGGCCCAGCAGTTTTTATGTGATGCGCGAAGAATAAAACTAGAAAAAACACCAACAGACACTATTCAAAAAAATGTTATATTCTTCTTCAGTATATTATTTGAAGTCCCCTTGTTTTTTTTTTAATTATCTTTACTATACGGACTTTCTGTTACCTGAAAATATAAATTGAATAAATTTAAGAAATAATTTAATAGATAATGATTATATATATTTTTTTAATAACGAAAATAAAATTAACTTAAACAAACTTTATAATAATCATACTTATCTAATAATCAACTGATAATATTCACTCCGGCCGCGAGGTTCGATCGCGTAGTTTGATCAAGCGAACTACGAGTATTTTTACTTCAATATAAACAAATTATGTAGGTAATTAACCCCACCCAAAAGTAGGTTTTGACTTCAGAAGCACCATCATTCTGTAAAAATACTTTAAGGATCTTGAGATAGCTGCAAAATTACAAGGAAACAAGGAAAACCTTTCAGGTTTCGTATCATCAATTTCAGTATAATTACATACTACACAATATTGTGTGTTTATCACTAGAAGAGATTAGAAGTGAAAAAGAATGCATGTACAGGCCGCGAGGCCTAAGCTGAGCTTTGCATTTGTGTGAGTATACTTAATATTACTTAAATGCAAAGCTCAGCTTACGCCTCGCGAGCTGTACCTACATCCGCCCATACTCGTGCCTTGGAACCACGAAACGAAGATCACCCCAAACTATAGAATTAAAAAGCAAATGACAATCTGTCGAAACAAATATTGCCGTAATAGACCTTATTATAGTTTAAAACCAACATGGTCACAAATACTAGAAGCATAGACATTAGAACCGGGGTATTTACTACCAACCGTGATACTAACCAACCGTGCATATAACCTGGTGTGACGAGGAACATCTCAATGACGAACTACAACATGTCAACTGCTTTCTACAGGGAAATGGTTATTCAGAACCTTCCACTTATAAACAAAACCAAACTCGTACAAGGTTGAACGATAGCCAGCCACTTATCTGTAGGGTAGATTCAACGGGAGAAGCAAAAGGAGTGAGAGATAAGATCGCTAACATTCCAAATAGGTTATCTATCAAAAACATTTTCATTCCATTCAAAAAACTGTCACAGTACTCACCTAAAGATAGTTTTCCCTTGAAGAAACCAGGAGTTTACAAAGTGTACTGCAGTTGTGGAAGCTTCTACATTGGCCAGACAAACGAAGTTTCATTCCACCTAAATGAGCACATCAGCTGGCTTACTCTCGAACACCATTCTGATTCAATCACGATCCCAACAGTGAGATTCAGCTACAAAACCTAACTACACCTAACTGCACTGCAATGTGGGGGATGTGGGGGAAAGTTTGGGGAAGTGAGGGAAATGGGGGAAAGTGAGGGGAAGGTAGGAGGAAGTGGACGAATGGTGGGGAATATCGGGGAAAGGTGTGGAAAGTGGGGCAGGTGGTTCGAAGTGGGGGAAGACTGAAGGAAAGTTGGGAAGTGGGGGAAGGTTGAAGGGAAGGTTGGGAAGTGGGGGAAGGATGTAACTTTTTTAAACCAAGATGGCGGATATGTTGCTACATTGAAAGGTAACGATCACGTTGCAGTGCAGGTTAGATTTTCTAGCTGAATCGCACTGTTGGGATCGTGATTGAATCGGAATGGTGTTCGAGAGTAAGGGGGCAGGGCAGTCAATAACAATGACACGCAGCTGAAGTCAGCCATCGCTCAACATGTGTTAGAATCGGCAAACCACTTGATCGAGTTATATCTATATCTATAACCTATATATACTTATAATAAAACTGTAACGGGTCCAATTCTGTACATTGAAGATATTTAGAATTTTTTTTTTGGACCTTACTCTAGATTCGATACAGAAGCCAAAACTGTACCTTGGAAGTGCATCACGCCGAAAATAATCAATGAATTCAAATTAAATTTGGTATGATTTGAGTTCATACTTCGAGGACATTGAATACTTTCATCCCGAAAAATTAAAGGGTTCCTGCAGAGTAGGCGTTGAAAGTTATTTAAAAGAACGCGTATCACGCTGAAACTACCTAACGGTTTTTGTTAAAACTTGGCACAGTTATATTTTATATAATGGGTCAAAATTGAGGATACTTTTTATCCCGAAAAATAAAGTGTTCTTAATCATTCGCACCACCGAACTAATATCGTCCCAAATACGCGAGGTGATACTGTGATGGAGTTATTTATGAAAGTGTATACAATGGAACAGAATAAATTATGACAATGGTACTGGTGTCAAGCGAAATATACGAGTGAGAAAGAGGGTAGACCTGTTTGTCTGCTCGTAAAAAACTGAGTCGTAAAAACATGTCCATCCACCCGCAGTCACTTCAGTTATCCGTGATCATGGGGCTTGCAACAGTGCCGAAATATCCGGAACTCAGTACAAACAGTATCCATGGTAAACATCCCGTTTATAATGTATAAAAACTTCTAGTAATAGACCTGTTCATCCGCCGCTATGCGCATCCGTGAAAATTGTTAAATATACTAAAAGAAAAAAGTATTGAGCATGTTTGAAATGAACGCTAGTGCCTGATCGCGTGCAGCGGAAATAAAAAGGTCTATTACAAACATTTTGGTGTAGGTAATTAAGGGTAGGTCAGTTTATCTATCTAATTACTACAAAAAATATTGTACATCTGCGATGACCTTAGACAAATTTCCGGGTTGGTTATAGAAAACCAGAACCAGCGTTGAGGGAGGGGAGTGCGGGGGATGGAAGGGGAAGGGAGGGTTCCCTACGATCCCCTCCCCCTTTCCAGGACACGCTTAGTTTATGAGATGAGGTTGACTATAGAATCGAGGGGCAGGAGTTGGTTAGGTTTGAACATTAATGTTCATGTTTCCCTCTCCCCTCCTCCCCTCCTCCCATACGCCGGTACCGGATAGCTATAGTATTACCAAATTTCCGGTTCGTTTATGTACTAGTTTCTTTAAAATTCCCATACATGTTCGTAACATTAGAATTCAGAATGGCAGTCATGCGGAGCAAATCCGAAATGAAAAGGTCCATAGAATCACTTTGCGTACCTATATCTTCCGGCGACAACTGATGAAATTCAAATTATAGTTAATTTGCCTTCGGAATGCAGGCGCCGACACGATACTTGGACTAATACTTTATGTTTTGTGGAAACAGCATTTGATGTATTCCTGTATCCGCTGATAGATTGAAGTGTTGCCCTAAGTTCAAGTTCAAGTTGATTTAACTATTGAGCCGATGAATTAATTACTTCGAGATATCGATAATTGCACTTCCTATATGTACCAATAATAATAAAAGTTCAATTTTTTAAAAAAACATGAAAACGGTGGGCAGGTTGTAACGATATAAAACGGTGTTTTAGCAAATTTCTGAGAATAAAGGTAATAAAAAATAAATTGGGGCGAGTCAGACCAAGAGTGGGGTGAGTCGGGATTCTTACCCCATTCGGTCGCTTTGAACGCGAGGACGCTATACCTTTCTTCGGAATCACTCGAAACTAAAAAACGCTCGTTACTATTTTGAAATTAATAAATTTACCGGGATAAACTTAGACCGGGACGAGCTTCAAGAACTATTGGATCAAGACCGTTCGGTAATGTACTAGCTAGTGGGTACAATAGTGGAAGATAAAACATACAACTCAAATTCACCAATACAATATTTATTATCCTTGGTTTAATTTTGCTTACTTACTTAAAATCTAAGGAACCGTGCCGAAGGTACGTTGGACGTCCATTCAAGCTAGCATGTAATAGTGGAAGACAAAACATGCAATTTAATTTCACCAATACAATATTTATTATCCTTGGTTTAATTTTGTTTACTTACTTAAAATCCAAAGAATCCTAGCCTGCAGATCCAACTCAGCAGCCAAGAAATACCAAGATCTAAGATTACCCTGTTATAACTAGGGTCGATATAGAACTGACAAAATTAAGTATTTACTCTAACAAAACATTGATGAATTGCCGGCTGGCAGTGTAGTCTACTTATTTACCTTTTTCTATAGGATTTATCCGTTATGTTAGTGAAGGTAATTCTCCATCCGACGTTTCAGCAATGTCCGATTCGCGTGAGAGGTAGCCAGGCTAGACCCCTCAGGCGTTGCAGGTGTCCAGCAGGTCGGTGGGGGACCAAAGTTCAACACTCCGGTTAATGAAATATATGCATAAAATACGATACCGCATTCCAAGAACGTGGCAGGAATCGTTGGGTATAATGTCAGCGTGGCGTATCGCGACACGGCGCCTTTCTACTTAAATCCGGGGGGAGAGGAAGCCTCCTTCGTGGGGTATTTCAGCCCGGGGGGCAAAACCCGCTGTGAATGAATAGATACAACGTTTGTTTAGAATTCGAGACTTTGAAAACGCCACCGCTCTCAGTTCGCTAAAATGGCGTATCGAAAAATGGATAAAAGTTATTTCACAATCACAATCATTACTGTAGACAATGCAAAAATACCAACAAATGCTCTCACCTTTTTTTACGGGTTTTATAATATGCAGGGAAAAAACTTGTCAGTCCTACTGGGCTCTCCAGCACGAAAAGAAAGGACCCGTCACTCATCTTCCATTGTCTGTTTCTTTCTGTCGCCGGATCTAGTTGGCTTCCCAGTTAGAAAAATCTATCCGAATAACATTTCGTTTCACCAGGAAACCGATCAGCGCTTACACATGGGCTTTGGAAATGATAATATGGTTTTATTTTTATTTTTAAGATTTCTCACCCTCGAAATCGCATTTGTTTATTTACCGTTTCTTTAAACATTTTTGACAGCTAAACAACTGCCAAGAGACGTCTAAGAATTGTTATAAACTATAGTCCATAAAACGTTCCGTACTAGAAACGATCCGTTCACTTCCAGACGAAAGGTACGGAACGCGGTTTTTTTGCTTCGCTACCGTTATATTATCATAAAACAATATACTGTAACTATTAAATTATGATATTGTATGGGTTTGCTTTGGAAAAAATCTACGTTCCTAAATTTGACATTCGTTGCATTTAATTGGTTTGTTTAATTTTATTTCCTATTTGCTGACATTGCGGGACCGTGCCGAACAACGGAACGCGCTCTTTTGCTTTGACAGCTAATCGATGCAAAGATAAGTAAAATTTCCGGTAGAGGTCATTACTTGTCTCCGTGTTTATCAATTGTACCTTATTAATTACTAGCTGTGCCCGCGGCTTTGCACGCGTGGTCATTTCATTTATAAGTAGCCCACACGTTTTATTCCAGGACCAAAAGCAAAACCACCACCAGACCAGTTGTAGGTTTGGTCCAGGTCCAGAGGACCAATAGGACCAGGACCAAACCTACAAAGTACAATATTATACTACATTTCTTCAAAATTCGTTCAGCCGTCAAATAGTTTTTTATCGATTGCTCGGCATCTAATCATCGGAATAAGGCACTGCCTTGCCTTTTTATAACGCATATTCTGTGAAGTACGGCACTCCGTACTTCACAGAATATGCGTTATAACAGTTAAATTTATTTTTTTAATTAATAAATTACTATTTTACTATAAATAATTAGCTTAATTTCGCTGCGCGTTTTACAACTGAAGTCGACTTATTCTATCAAAAAACACAAAAAACATCTCAATACGTTTTAAGAGCCTCTAAGGACCATAAAGTAATAAAAGAAGAAAACGTGTTGCTCGAGTTCATTCAACGTTCAAACCACTTCGTAACAAACCGCTTGCGTGTTTTAAGGGTAGACAACGCCATCTAGTTTAAATGAAGTAACTTTTTATCATGACCGTCTTGTTATTGAGTAGAGAAAATTATCTCCGAAGGTAAGGTGGCACAGATTAGAGAGTAATTAAGGTGGTGAGGTAAATTGTCTGGGGCATCAAGGGTAGGTCATTATTTTGAGGTCCATACGAACAAATTTTAATGCATCGAAACATTGTGTTCTTAGTACAAATTATTTTTTATGATGTTTCACAGAACGACGTACCTACTTAATGGCACTTTAACTGGCTCTTAATAATTACCTACCCTACCTACCTACTTTTTGAGCTTTTTCAACACGATATGAGGATTGATTTGAAAAAATAAAAGTTTTCTATACTTTCTCTGTGAAGTGTACCTGTGTACCTACCTCTGTATGTACACATTTCAATACCGACAACTAACCATTTTGCCAGTAAGACATTATGAAGAAACCTCCGATATAATTATATAGTTATGTAGGTACGTAGGTAGTACATTATAATATCTCAATGGAAGAAACATAATAAAAAAACGTAGTACATATAATGTATATACATACTCAGAAAACTTGCAACGCTTCGAAGTATTTTATACGCACAAGCAATTGTGGTCTTTATTTATGCATACCCACGGATCGATTTCCTATGCAAGTATTTTTTACTTTCATTTCAAAAGAGCGATGGTGGCCTAATGGTTCTATAGTACAATTTAGAATCCAACGATACCGGGTTCAAAACCTAGGCTCCCACACCAATGACTTTTCGAAGTTATGTGCGGTTATCCATCGCTCCGTGCTTCGGAGGGCACGTTAAGCTGTCGGTCCCTGCTGTTATTGGTTAATAGCAGTCGTTAAGCCATGTCAGAGGCCCTCGGGCGGCCTGACAAACTCTGACATCAGAGGCCAGCACTACCTCATACGACAAACAAACAAACAATTTCAAGGCTTCAGAGTACTTTTTCACACACGCGATAGTGCTCCTTTTATATATAGAGACAAAGATCAATTTGCTATGCAAGTATTTTCTACTTTCAAGGCTTCCAAGTACTTTTATTTTGCAAACACGATTGTTCTCCTTATTTATATGACGGCAAAACTCAATTTCCTATGCAAGTATTTTCTACTTTCAAGGCTTTAATCTGTTTCTACAGAAAGCACTTGATAGTATTTTGAACCCTGGTTTTTCGCCCTGGTGTTTGAAGATAGACGTTCTTGAAAGCCCTGGTGCTGGATATTGCGAAAATGACCCATGCCTACGTGGAATTTGTTCGTGATTGATTCCAATTTCCACGCAGGCAGCGAGGAATTGGCGTCTTAAAATTAGAGAATTAGGCCCCTGGAGGTCGTGCTAGTGCCAGTGTGAGCCGAATCCCAAAAACCTGATAAATTTGAATTTACTGGCACCCTTGGTTGCAGGAATGAAATGATTGCGTGTTATAAGGTCAATCAGCGCCATCTAGTTAAATCGGAGGGAGAACTTTGATGCCTTTGGTTTATTCGCTTGAGTTGTTGATGCCATTGTGCTATCTTTACTCGTACCAAACTCGTACTATACCATCTCGATTACCTCAGCTTGCAAACATAAAAAACCGCACCTAAGTCGGACCATTCGTTTGGATAGATCCCATTATATATATTTTTTTCAAACAAAACTTGACGGTTTACTTCAGGAAATTACATAAGCCTTAAAAAAATCAAAGAAAATGTAGAAAAAGGCACAAAATATGTAAATGCTTATAAATATTGAGGCAAAACATTCATAGCAGCGCGTGGATTCGATCCATGTGCCTCTGGGTTGCAAGCCAGATACCGCTTCTACTGTGCCACTCTGACTTGTGGCATAGGAGCCGAATTCACGGTACCGTTTTATAAACGGATGTGCAATTATTATTCCTTTCAAATTAACATAACTTTAGACGCATATCCCGCAGGAATCTCGTATTTATTCGTGATTAAAAATATCATTCATTTTAACACATACTATAAACTTTGACTGTGCTAAGTTACTTGAAAATCCGTACGGTAGTTTCAGCGTGATATGTGTTTTTTTAAATAACTTTCAACCCCTATCCTGCGGGAACCATTGTTTTTTTCGGGATAAAAAGTATTCTAAATGTTAATCCATAACATAAGCTATGATTGTGCCAAGTTGCATCAAAATCCATCGTGTAGTTTCTGCGTGATGCGTGTTCAAAGAGACAGACAGACAGACAGACAGATAAAAATTAAAAAAAAAACTTTTTGCACTCCATATCGATTTTGAAGTTCATCTCAATTAAAATTTTCAAAAAATATTTAATGTACAGATTTAGCCCAGTTACAGTTTTATTATAGTATAGATTTATTTATTATCTGATTCCCAGTTATTCCTTGTTTCTTTTGTATTTATTTCAATCAATTGACCTAATGAGTGTTATAAAGTCGTGATCCTTAGTGCATGGACGTGTTGTATTTACCGAAGTGTTTATAACCTCTGAACATGACTATTGTTTTTTGGAACTCCGATTTACAGGATTATATCATGTATGTAAACAACGTACGATAATCTATTCTATGTACCCGATCGTCTGCTTTCGCTGGTATTCACCAAATACGAACGATAGTACTGTTTCAATCAACTATGTGCGACTTCAATGTCGTCATCTGATACATTCTAATATGTTAGTATATTGAACAATATGCAATTATAATTCTAGTTTTACTATTATAAAGATGCGTTTCTATTACTTGTTTGTGTTGTCTTGTTTATTCCTACTTTTACTTGTCGAATTGTTGTTTTGTATTGCTAGTTATAGGTTTATTGTTTTTTTATTTAAGTAGCGTTTTGTCAACGCTACAAGGTACTGGAAGAGACAGAAGAGCCGAAAATCGAACTTAGTGGCCTCAACTCGATAAGGCATAGTTAGTACGTCGAGAGTGGATGAATTGTGTTTTTCAATTTCACTAGATATTTTAATTTTAATTGATTCGTTTTCTAAAATCTAACCTATTTATAGTCTTGGCTGATTTTCCCACAGCGGTAATGACTGTAATTCAATCAAACTTAAGAACTAGCACAACAGATTTAAACACATCTATCTATCTTCTATCTATACTATAATAAAACTGTAAATGGGCTAAATCTGTACATTACATATTTTTTGAAAATTATAATTGAGGTAAACTTAAAAATCGTCTGTCTGTCTGTCTCTTTGAACACTTATCACGCTGAAACTACCAGACGGATTTTGATGCAACTTGGCACAGTCATAGCTTATTTTATGGATTAAAATAAAAAAATACTTTTATCCCGAAAAAAACATGAGTTCTCGTAGGATAGAGCTTGAAAGTTATTTAAAAGAACACATATTACGCTGAAACTACTGGGCGGAATTTAATGTAACTTGGCACAGTCAAAATTCATATTATGTTTTAAATTTACGGATTCTTTTTATCCCCAAAATATATAGGGTTCCTGCGGGATAGGTATTCAAAGTTATGATAATTTAAATGTATTATAAATAAAACATTCAATCATAATTTGTGTGTCTCTCTGGCTGTGGCTTCGTAGCTCCCAAACGAATGAACCGATTTTGATGCATTTTTTTTTGGTTGAAAGCTAATGTGATCTAGTTGGTTCTTAGCTATATGGGAAGAGGAAGGGGGGAGGGGGAAGGTGAGATAAGAGGATGAGAATCGTAGCTTCCAAACAAATGATCCGATATTTAGCTGCGGTTTTCATGCGGCTCAAGGCATCGCGCATAAAGAGCCTAAAAAGGGTATATATTAGAGTACGAGTATAGCACAATGGACTATCTTACTCCCTTAACACAGGTGTAAGTATTTTTATTGTAGGATATTTATTATAACTACAGATACTACGCTCTCTAGAAAGTCTCTGCATAGAAGATAGTTAAGGTTTGATTTAAAAACTGGGGTACTTGGTATCCTAAGCCCACTGCCTTGCGGTGGAACGCGGTGCGTTTATTCTACCGTTTATTTCATATTTCATTATAAGCGTTTAGTTCACCGCAATAGGTGACTTCTATGACACTCCGTACTTAACAGAATATGCGTTATAAAAACGCAAGGCAGTGCGCGCTAGCCTTATTCCGACGATTAGATGCCGAGCAGTCTATAAAAAACTGCTTGACGGCTGAACGAATTTTGAAGAAATGTAGTATATTGTACTTTGTAGTTACTTTTGGTCCTGGAATAACACGTGTACTTTTAAATGAAATGACTACGTGGGCAAAGCCGCAGGCACAGCTAGTCAATAGTTATTTTCTTCTATTAGAAACAAACTAATAAAACATACGTACATATTTATCCCAGCGCCACACGTAGTTACATAGATTTGTCTAGTTTGGTCAGGAGATCCCCATCCCCAACCCCTCTCCACACTCCTCAAAACTTTCACAGTGGAGAGGGGATGCTTCACGCGCTTTACGCGACTCCGCCATTAGGCTGCTTCACGCGATAACGGCTGGACCGAATTCAATAAAATATTGATGCTGATGCTGTGCTATATCATTGAGACAAATATGGTATACCTACTTTTTATCCCGGAAAAATGTCCGCGCGGGCAAATCCGTGGAGCGCAGCTAGTACATATTATACCTAGCTCTAGTCTTGTGTACTACATGTACTACGTACTATTAGGAAACGTTACTCTGCGCTGAACTAGAAGAAATGTTACCGAACGCTAGTCGGACGTCGGTCTATTAGGACTATCGTATTTATCGTACTGAGATCAAGAGAGCAGAAAACTCATTCGCAGAGACTATAATACTCAGGGTGCATTCCGATTCGCGCAAAAATCGATAAAATGCTAAAACGCGTACCGAGTCATCGTGAGCGCAACAACGATATTCCTTGTGATGGATTACGACATCATGGATAACGTCATTACTTCCACCATTTTGCGATTACACCGACCATGCCCCAAACCGATATCACCGTGAGCGCTACTGTCAAAGTGACAGACCGACGGATGTTTGCAAAGAAAACTGTAATTTAAATTCAGTTGTGTGTGATTTTCGATAATTTTTCCAAATATTACTAGAGACAATAGACCAATTTTTAGATAGACTACTTTCTCCACGAGTAATACTTTGTATTTTTAGCAAATTTTGAGGTTATGTGGTTGTGCTCTTGTAATCACGCTCACGAGCGTTCCGAATCAACTGCAGCACTTGACTGTCATGGGCGCGATATCTGAATCGGAACGCAAATTAGCACTGTGATCGCTCACATCGATAATATCGTGAATCGGAAAGGACCCTCAGTCAATAACCGAATGAACTGTCCGAGTATATCCGAGTAGTTCCAACCAAAGACGATTAACGACCGATCGAAGCCCTAAGATTCGTAGAATGCGTATCTCTAATGCAATAAGGTTCATTTTTTGTTTAATTTAAGGAGATTTTGAGGTGTTGCCGTCTCGCGCTTACAGGTATTATTACAAGCTGGCCGCGTGTGCATTTTTTTGTTTACTAACTATTCATTACCTATGTATTTGGAAGTTGCTGCGAGCTTGTCGTATCGCGCGTAAAACTTTATTTCTATTTGTGATTTGGTTTAATTTGTGATGACTCTTTAGTGTTTTCTAGACTTATTGTATTCCTACATTCAATCTTACTGCTAAGCTACAGATACATTATCAACCAAATACTACGGAACTGCTACGGAAATGTTCGCTTAGTTAGATAGAAGATCTGCACTGCGATTACGCAATGTTGATCATGACGGTTTCAAGCCGTGAAATTCAATAATGCTTTGCGATAGAGTCGATTTTGCTATGAAAAAGTGACAATCTGATTGAAACCAAGTTCTGTAATTGGGCCACTGATGTACGAATAGTTCTAATAGTACTATTACACTGTACTAGTACGTTGACTGGCTCGTACTAGTACGGAGCGATCTCATTAATGTCCGAGCAGGAACAAGATTACCTAGCTCGCATCTAATTATCTACCTGGCATCGAAAAAAACACACCGAATCACGAAGACCTCCTTAAACATAACAGTTAAGTGAATACTCGTATATCTGAATATGAAGAAAATACATTTAATTCCAAATGAGCAGGCTTATAATTAATATTATATGTTCCACATCTTAGTACTTACGAGTAGGTACATAAAATTTTACTCTTTTACGGATTTATCAAACCTGATTTTATTACGCCTCCAACCAGGCTGCATTAAATATGAAATTTTAATTTATGTTAGGTAAATTATGATACTTACATTTGGAGTTAATTATATGATAAAAATATTACGTGAAATTATTTTCTCTTCATATAATAAACTTTGACAAGTTTGGTCAAAGTTTATTATATGTCTGTTCTCATACAAATCGACAATTTGGACAATTATTTTTTAAATTAATAATTTAAAGTGTACCTTTATTCATTGACTTACTAATTTAGGTAATTACCTAATTTCATTTCCACTCACTACAATCATTGCTGTCTAAGTTACTATAATGCTTCGAGCTTCGTAGGGCACGTTAAAAAACGTTATAAGTATATTTTAATCAGAAAACATGGTCCAATAGTGTTGGTAACAAAATCTTAAAATTATATTAGTAACAAACAAACTTAGATAAATATTGTAAACATAAGCAGTTGCCCGAGCGCAACCAAGTAGTTATGATAATGGTACCTTTAAAAACTAAACTGACTTATCTGGCCATCACCCGATCATTTTCCTTCTATGACTTGGAGAATTCTGTTAGGACTGCCTCGCATTCTGTGCATTGGCGACGCGATCCTCTTCCGCTTAGCATGGAAGACATCGACGCGCGCTTCTGCGAACATATTTGAAGCGCTGCATAATCGAGGCCGCCCCATCGACATCCGGAACTCATTATTATACTGACACGCAGGACATTAAGATCCTTCTGCAAGTAGCTGACCCACAGGCTGGTGTAAAATGTCTGTCAATAAGCTTTAAGCAGCGTTATTTTGACTCCTTTACTAAACCGAGCCAATGTGCGCGCCCGCATGTTGCATTGGGCTGTCAATGTCCTGCGTTCCCGTTCTATGTCTACCTGATCCTCAAGGTCTTCGGTTACCAGTTTACCTGGTAAGCGATGACCTTCGGTCCCAGCCTCATACGACAACAAACAAACAACTACAAAATTCTTCAAGCTAACTATAATGTATATCTTATATCGAATGAAGTAACTGTAACACACTGATGACCTTTTGATTGGCTTACGCATCTCCTTTTTTAGATAACTACTCCCACATGTATCTTGTCTATCTGCCTACATCCCCAACTGACAAATGGCTCTTTATATTTAAAAGAAAACAATAGTTATTTTTAGTGGATACACTCACCGAGGTCGTGTTAATGTGACCACACCTATAAGTGATGAATTTGATACTGTGCCTATTTCAAAGTATTGGGAACTTGTAACCTTCGGTCTGCATGGTCACGAAGGGAACCTAAAATATAATCGGCGGGCGTGGGAATGCCTAGTCCACCTCTAAAGTTCATTTAAAGATCAATCCTGAATAATTTCAACAGCTTCTAACATTTATATTTATGATTTTTTATAGCAGTTAACGCCTGCTTAGCGTAAATATATATAATAATTTTCATAGCTTTTACCATTATTTTGGAGGTGATGAGGTGATGTTTTTTTTATTATTTATAAGGTAAGTAACTTTAAAAAGGTCTCATAAAAGTTTGGTGAAGATCTGATAAAGATTTTCGGCGTGATGAGCAGAATAACTTCTCAAAATGCAGTAAATTTCTCAACATTAATAACCAACTATCTAACTACTGGCGCTACTGTGTACCGCTAGATTATTTGCAAAAAGTGTCTACGCGTGTCTAAGTGTAAAGTGAGGTCTACAGCTCACAGAGCCACTAGTTTATTCTGTGCCTATGCTTAGGTTTTCTCATACAGTGGCGTAGCTATCGGAGGGCTAGGCGGTGCCGTGCACCGGGGCCCTCAAGCTTAGGGGGCCCTCGGAACCTGACCAGCAAAACCTCAAACATTCTAAAATTTCTCCCATCCTAAGAATATAAATATAACAGATAGCAACACGAGTTTAATTGTGGCAACTCAGTTGAAATAAATTCATAACTTGTAGGGAATTCCCCTGAATTATTTCTGTTGTTTGTGCAGTTTTGCCAACTTAAAGGATTCCCCGTCAGATTTAGCGTAGAATAAACGGAAGAAGCTATTATAATGGCTAACAGATTTCGGAATAATTAGATATTTACCCAATCTAGACTTTGCAGATTTATTAAAAAGGGGTTAGGTAAATCCAAAAAGCGGCCAAGTGCGAATCAGACTTGCATACAGAAGGTTCCGTAAAAAAACCGTGAAAGAAAAAATGATTGTTTATTTTGGTCACAGCTTACAAACTACATTATTAATAGGCGTTTTCATTATTTGTTGCTAAGGTGGAACATCTCGCTTGTGGCGGGAAATTTAAATTTAGAATAGTTTTTCGTTTTTGGAGCTAGACCACGTAATGAACTTGTAAATGAGAGTAGAATTCGCGATAATCTTAAATAATTCTTGACGTTATGTTTCATTGATATTTATTTATCTTTTATGCACCGGCTTAAACGAATTAATCGAAAACCCGTAAAACTGATGAATTACGAGTAAGTGATTTAAAGTCTTAATTATGCAAAGTCTTAATAGACTCGTGACAGACGGACAGACAGACAGACAACAGAGTGTTATTAAGGGCAGCCAACCCGTCATACTTTCCATACAAATGCTCGTACGTGATTATGGCGTTGTAATAAGTTTTAAATTGGCCAAATTCACGTTTTTCAAAGTTTATTGATTTGCGTCACTCAGATGGCTTGTTTTATTGATGGCATTTTTTTCAGATGTCAAGATTGTCATTTGTCATTATTTTTATTTAACCATTTTTTTAACTCTTCTATTAAAATTACTAACAAATATTTTGACGTTTATTATTTTATTAATGTTTAATTTTATGTTTGAATTACATTTCAAATGGAAGCTTTTATTTTTGGCAATTTTTTAAGTTACCTCTTTTACGGTTAGGTTTTTTGCTAAGGGCTTAATTTATTCTTATACAAATTGAGAAATGACAATTTTCACTCATGTATTTTTTTCTATTGACACATTTGTTTTTTTGATATAATCAAAGCATTATCAGAAATAGTTCTAAAGAGTCCCGGGAAAGATGAGCGTAGTGAAGCAGATAGTATTAAAACAAAAATGCTAAATTATGAGTTCTTGTTGGTTTGCGAGTTCTTGTACTGTATATTGAATGACATAAATTACGCATCCAAAACTTTACAAAAATGCGACTTTGGACGAGGCAAGTAGAGCTTTAGCAGAGACCAAAGCAAAGATGCAAATTTATAGAAATGACTTCGAGTCATACAAGTCCAAAGCCAGTGAAACTGCAAGAAAATATGGCATAGATCCCCATTTTCAAGAAAAAAGCCAAATGATAGTTAAAAAACCTTTTGATGAAATAGCTTCTGATCACAATAATAGCTCAATTAAATACACGTTTTACTGGTATGAATGCAGTCTGTCAAAGATTCAACTTTCTAACACCAACTTTTTTACTAGATGTAGACGAAGCAACTTTATTAAAAAAGTGTGACCAGTTCCAAAGTAAATATTCAGATATAATAGGCCCCAACTTTTCCCTACAATTTCTTAATATTTACCACCTAGTTCTACCTGAATTAACCCAGACATGGACTGTTCACCAATTATGTAAGGCAATAATGCGCAAATATGGAGTGCTAGAATGTGATCTTACGGAAGTATTTACAGCAATGTTATTATTATTATTATTATTTTATACAATTCCTGTCACTTCTGCAGCAGCTGAAAGATCATTTAGCAAATTAAAAATTATAAAAAAATATTTAAGAAATAGCGTGGGCCAAGCTCGACTCCGACATTTATCGCCAATAGCAATTGAAAACAAAGCCGCATCAAGCCTGGATTTAACCGACATCATTGATACGAGTACTTTTGCAAAAAATAATGCTAGGAAAAGATTATAAAAATAGCTTATTTTATTGTTAAGTGGTAGGTCAGACGTTCATTAATACTTCCTTTAATCTTTTTTTCTTCATTTTATTGCCTATTATCTACATTATTAATTGTAATCTACGTCGTTATTTTTTTAAATTATCTACCTATTACGTTACTTTCGTCTTCGCAGTTCTTAAACTCTTCACAGCTGTTTTTTTTTATGGTAAGCAACGATGCGGCCGACGATGGAACATGCTTGCCTAGAAGATACCTGTTCACTCTTGACTTGAAGACACCACCTGGGTGTACCTGTCAGGAAACAAAGACGCCAGAAAGGCATTTCATTCTCTGGCCGTCCGCATTACAAAAATTGAAGCAAAACGCTCAGTACGAATTGGAGGAATCTGAACCACATATGGATACCACGCTGTTATACGCCTTGTCGTCCGATGGTGAAGGGGAGAAGGAGGAATTATGTTATGCCACTCCATGGCACACTCACCGAAATGTATCCTGTAAAAACCAATCCACAAAAGAACCGCTGTTCTGGAAGAGGTCTGTCTGTATGTAATAAGTAGCTTTGCTTTGCTGTACCCTGTAGTGCAAGATAATGAGCTGATGATAAAGTAGCTTTACACCTTTAAAATATTTATATATATTCATCAGTTTAAATAGGGCCCCAACAGTTATTTTGCACCAGGGCCTTTGGTTACCTAGCTACGAGCATGAGCAGTGGTCATGGTACATTTAGTTTAACACTTTTTGTGAGAATCGTAGTAGGTAGTAGTCTTACCTACTCTTAAACATACAAGGAGTTAGAAATTAGAAGCGAGTGATCATCACAGTTAACGTTGATAACTGCGTCCCTAACGCAGCACCAAAAGGAAGATTTTATACTTTCTGCTTGGCCATAGGCAAAGCTAAAGCTGTAAATGCCAATTAATACGAATATTTCAAAAGTAACACAATTTTTCATTCCGATAATTTATAATACTTACGCCATATCTCAAATATTTATCAGTTACTTATCCGCAACAATCTGTCCTAATTCACCTGTTCGCATACCTGTTTACAAATAGCCAGTGAAGGCAAAAAGGGCACAGATAGACCATCTGAAAGGACTACAAAACAATCACCTCTCACCAATTTTGATGCTTACATTTTAAACTCTAAAACATGTAGGATAAGACACAAAATTTCTTAGTAACCATGGTATTCAGTGATGAAGGTGTACCTTCGAATGGCAAATGCCATCCCGAATGATACGCAAATAGACCTCTATTACCTTCACTATTAAGTGGTGACCATTGAAACAAAATCACGTAGTTCTTAGTTCTTACGAGTTCACTTAACTTTAAAAACTTCAGTTATTATAAATATGTCTGAGAGTTAAGAATGTTTAAATTTAACCTGGAGAGCGTAAGGTCAAATTTGTAACACCGCGGTAAGGTTGGGTTATTTTTACCCAAAATTTGGAGCTTGGAAACAAACAATTACACATGTAAATGTTTACTTATTAAAAAAACAGCTTCTAACTCCGTAATTCTCCTAAGTTTAATGTTATAATAATGCTTACAGTTTACAGGTTCTTATGAGTGCGTTAAAAAAAGCTGTTTACGAAGTTTACCGTAAGAAATGTAAGTGTAGATACTTAATTCACAATTACGCCTACCAGCTATATCTTAAATGCCAATACATCTTAACTAATAAACATATATATTTATTGCTGAAAGTAAGGTATTGCTTGTTTCTATCTAAACTGTCGATAGCAGATTCTAATTAACTACCCATTTAATTGTACATGACGATACACTGATATAACGTTTTTATGTGGCCAGTGCCCACCAATTCTATTTATAAATATCATGATAATAATAAAATAGTGTTCTCGTGGAGTATAGTTTCAATTATATTTTCGTCAGAATGACCACAGGCAATGGCAATCGATCGGAACGTTATTAAGGTTAGTCAACATTTTATTTTTATGTGCGAACAGCTGATCATTTATTGAATGAGAGTTAACCGAATCGGAATTTAATTGTTTATTGAATCAAAATTGGCACTCATTTTATTGTTGCTACAGACTTATAAGAGAGATTTTATAATTCAACCCATCAACTCCAAACGTTCGGCCAAACATCGAATCCACAGGCCCGGCCGCACTGTATCAGCGTCTAAAATTATTATATTCAAGACTAAAAACAACTAAATATTAAAAAGCATGCCTCAACGAAGATGGTGGATGCTAACAATGCATTGTGAATGTGGATACTTTTCAAACACCTTTTTTCGGTGTCGATTTATCGCCGCCACGATCTCGGGCCCACACGACCAAACTATGTCAAACGTGCACGAAGGAGTGGAGAGTTGGAAGATAGTCTGGAGTCACCATAAGCTCAACTCTCGGTGACATTACAATAACATTCGCATTTCTAACTACGTTTGTCGTTGTTTTTCATAACTTTTATGGTAATGCAAACTGGAATTTCAATACATTTTATGTTTATTATCATTTATATTAAAGTTTCATGTCATTTTTGATGCATAATAATTTAAATAATAACCGTTTATAGTTACATCGTTGTATTTATTAGGACCTACCTCTATTGATGCTCTCCCATACTAATGCATTATCATAGTCATAAACGTTCACTCACCATTACTAGCGATAAATAGCATATTTATAGATTTAAATTAATTGCAAGGCGATAATAATTGTATGTTAATAAAAACAAATTTTTTCTTGTACTTTTTAAGTCTCTAATTGTATGCTATTAAGGTGCATTTTGTTCATGTACCTACTTTTTAATGCAGTTCACTCAAGTTCCTAGTAAACAAGCAGATCGATTAGCGACGCAACCGTCACTTCCGCGTTTTGTCCCGTGTCTTTGTTTTTGTGACAATGCGTTTCGACACCATTCTGGCACACCATTGATTCAAGTGTAGAAGTAATTTAGGTCAAGACATGGCTGGTTACGAAATTCGGTATTGAAAATTAGGAACTTGTCATTGGATGTCGTTAAAACCTTTTTAGAGAGGCATCTGTCTCAGTTCAATTCAGTTATGTCTGTTTAAATTTTTAAGTGTATCCAACATATATTGTTTACAATTACCCGAACATAAAACATAACCATACACAAAAGTATCAAATACGTGAATGCTTGTCAATTTAACAGTAATTAAAATTCATGGCCAGTGGAAAAATATTATTATTTCATAAATAAATTCCTAAATACTAAAAACTAGCTTGACATTTGCTTAACCTGTGTTTTATAATTTTAAAATTGTATAATTTCATATTTCTTATATATATATTTTATTTTGACTGTATATTTATTGCATGACAATGTTACTTAATTTTAGTTTAATGGTTTAAGCATAATTTAAATAAAAATATAGTTATTTTCTTGATCTATTAGTGTTTAAAATGTTGCATGCCATCAATGGCAATATTTTTAATTATTTTGCATTATTATTTACCTACTTTAACATCTTTATAACATATTATTGCGATAAAGAATTGTTTCATTGCAAGCTAAAGGAGTAGGTACCTAAATACATAATTAACTCGCCATAACAAGGCACATAAAATTCAAATTTTGATCACTTGCACTTTATCTGTCCTAAGGCGATGATTTCTGCCTGAATAAAATAAAACTATAACATACTAAAACGTTTATAATGTAAGTTCAAATATATAAAAGTATTATAATATGTAATATAAAAGTACCAACTAATGTGAAACGAAATGCGCATTTCATTAATTAGGCGGAGTACCTGCTAACATTATGCAAAACTAACTCAACTATAAGAGCACAAAATAGTCGTTATACAATTATACAAACTGCTTATAATACCGCCTTGCCCGTCCATTCATTAAAATAAAACGAATGTATATATTTGTCCCGCTGCAATTATATCTAAAATGTCTCATTGAATTACCCACTAAAACCACGTCCACAAAGCTATTATAAGTAACTTGTGCGCGGTCCGGTACGACCCGAACTCCTTCGGACGAGAAGGGTAGGATGAAGCGACATAATATGGGAATAGGTGTGATGATGTTTACTTTAACCTTGAGTATATGATATGATTAAACAAACATTACGCCAAAAAAAAACATGTAAAATTGGCAGCATATGGTGAGGTAAGTATTTACTTCATCTTTGAAATTATGCAAAACGGCGTCTACAATCTTAATCGAATTGCCAATGCACTGATGATCAAAAGTTATACGCGCATAACAACCCGACTCTAGACGTCCACTTTCACGTACATTTTGTGCATCAAAACATTCTATAGGCGGCGTGTGCTGCAAATGTTCATTGATGCGGACATGGCTTTACTTGCATGACAGAGCGCTCAAGGAATGCTACGCAACTAGCCGAGATGTGTTGATACCATAAACAGATGTAGTTTATTTTCGGATGTCCCTCCATACAACTAAGCGCATTTTACGACCACATCCAAGCTCACAGGAAGATATAATTAATGATATAACATTAACAGCTCATTCATTATCACATTTCTAGCGGAAACGTGGAATTAGAAACAATATTTACTCTTTTGATTTGTGGTCGAAAATCGTAACACTTTTGGAGCAGAGTCCAAACATTTCTGAAATGCTTGACAATCTATTTTCCTTGGCGTCGGCTGTTTACTCGAGAATGGATGAGCTCGCATCCTGAATCGAAAGTAACGAATCTATTTTGGTCGAGTCTGTTGAGTTTGTGGAGATTGATATATATTTGATATTATGTTTATGTAGTCCGTCGAACTCGATAGGACTTGGGATCATTATCAAGGATATACGATCGTAATTTTTGATGTGTAATATATATCCGCTCACTTTTCTGCAATCTGAAACTTCGAGAAATCACTCCCATAAAGTGTTAAACAATGTGTTAAACAGTGTAATACATTACCCTGAAAGATTGCACTTAACACTTTTCAAGAAATCACTCCCATTTCGTGAAAAGTGTTAAACAGTGTAAAAGTTACCCTGAAAGATTGCACTTAACACTTTTCACGAAATCTCTCCCATAGATCCCATAGATATGGGAGAGATTTCGGGAAAAGTGTAAATAAGTGTAAAACGTTTACAAGATTTCAGATACTCGTATTACACATCTGCGACTACTGCAAGGCTTTTTGGTCCCTGGCCAAGTCGGTCGAAGTGAACTTCTGCCGCCCCTCACTGCCACCATTGCTGAAACCTGATGGATCACTGGCTCACACTGCTGGAGAGAAAGCGAATTTATTTGCTTCTCTTTTTGGAATCTTCGCATCTAGACGCTACCGGTAAGATACTTTCCTGCCTTCCTCATTGCGGAGTTTTTATGCCCGATATACGCATTCGCCAGTTGGAGGTTCTCAGAACGCTTCGAGCCCTAGATGTGAACAAAGCCAGAGGTCCTGATGGCATTCCAGCGATTGTGTTGAAAAACTGTGCACCCAAATTGTCTCCCATCTTAACGCGTTTGTACCGCCTCTTTCTTCACTCAGGTAAAGTTGAGGTTTCAAAGAGCTGCAAGCTTGCCAATGTACAACCCGTACCTAAAAAGGGTCGTGCTGATTCCAATTATCGCCCCATCTTGATAACCTCCTTTTTCTGTAAGTGTATGGAGCGTGTCATAAACGTTAGGCTATTAGCATACCTTGAGGACAATCATCTCCTCAGTGACCAGCAATACGGATTTCGCCGAAACCGGTCTACTGGGGATTATGCCACTCACGTATTGAGCGAAGCCATCGAGATGCATGGTGAGGCGCTTGCCGTCTCCCTTGATTTATAAGGCTTTTGATCGGGTCGGGCACTATGGCTTTTTAAACAAGCTTTCCTCATATGGGTTACCTGTTGACTTTTGCAATTGGATAGCTGTTTTTTGAGGGAACGATCTATTCGAGAATTCCTAGTGGGCTGCTCGTATGATCAAATGGCCATCAATGCTGGTGTACCTCAAACCCAGGTTCCCCCCTCAACTCAACCCCTCAACTCTTGTTTTTAGGTAAGGATTGGTTCTCTCGGCTACACTGTTTTAACTGCACATTAATGACCTTTTGAAGCCCGGTACCTTTGTGTATGCAGATGACAGTACTGTGGTTGAGAGATACAGTTCCAATGCTCAAACCTGCGACGCTGTCCAGCTTCAGACAGAGGCTATGGTGGACCGTTTGAATTTAGCCTTAGAAGCTGTGTCCGATTGGGGCGATGCTAACCTGGTTAAGTTGAATGCAACTAAAAGACAGCCGTGTTTGTTCTCTGCTAAAAAGTGTCCTCTTAACCGATCTCCGTCTTTCCGTAGTGTAACAATACCATTAAGCAACCATCTGGAGCTTTTGGGTGTCGAACTCACATTGAACCTGAATTTTGGGTCTTACATTGAATCCAAAGTCAAGGTACCTGCAAAAAAACTTGGTATTTTGTCTAAGGTTAAGCGATACTTCACACCGGGACAGCGTTTGAATCATTACCAAGCACAGGTCCGATCTTGTATGGAGTACTCCTGCCACCTCTGGGACGGTTCTGCCATGTAACAGCTCGAGGCTTTGGATTCAATTGAGAGACGTGCTATGAGGCTCATTGGAGATGACACTCTACTAAAGAGTAAGCTTCAAAGTCTGGCACATCGACGTGAGGTCGCAAGCCTGTTGGTATTCTACAGATTGCACTATGAAGAGTGTGCACAAGAACTGCACAATCTGACTCCCCCATCACCTTTCCATTACCGTACGACTTGACGATCGGCAAAGCCCCATTGAAATACCTCGCAAAAGAACGAAGCGTTACGCTTCATCATTTATTATAAGAACTTCTAAGGAATATAATGCCCTGCCCTCGTCAGTGTTTCCGGTAAAATATAACCCTGGTGTGTTCAAGTCAAGAGTGAATAGGTATCTACTAGGCAAGCGAGCTACACCTTCGACCACATCATCGCTTTCCATCAGGTGAGATCGTGGTCAAACGATTGCCCAGACAGTGATAAAAAAAAAAGATGTCTCGCACTTTTTTTACGTTAAAATTTGCACATCACTTAATTCATTTTATCGACATAATAATGCTGAATTGATTTGTTTTTCTTCTTGGTCTTTTGTTTGTTTATGTATGAGGCAGTGCTGGCCTCTGGTGTTAGAAATTATCAGGCCGCCCGAGAGCCTCTGACATGGCTTAACAACTGCTATTAATCAATAACAGCCGTGACCGACAGCCTAACATGCACTCCGTAGCACGTAACGATGATATCCTAATGGTTCAATTTTGAGGTTAGAATCCAACGATATCGGTTCGGTCCTGATAATATACAAATTTTACAAGTTATGTTATTAAAACAAATAATGTTTTATGTTGTCAGTGTGAGAGAGAGAGAGAGATGTGTATAATAATTTGCTAATGGAAAAATTTGGCTCACTGACGAGATTAGAACTCGCTGTGTCTCAGCGCGGCACATGTCTTGTCTTTACCAATTCGGCTACCGAGACCTATGCGTCGTCATTCAAAACTTTCCACTAGCTTCTTTGAACCCATCTTATGGGGACGGTAACGGTATCTTTTGGTAGTATTACGAACAACCAAGAGAGAGATGTGCCATAAATTGCCGTGATTCTACGATTCAATAACTCCTCTTTTGAACAATAATCATAAATTGCGGACGAGGAAACGGTTCGAATGTAGGAATTAACGTACACAATACAGGTGCAAGCGGAGACCTTTGCATGAGATTGTGTATAGAGCTTTCAGCACAGTAAACTATATTGCAGAAGAGAACGAGAAATTAAAAAAAAAACGCTGCTTTGATGAGGTACCATAGGCAGTTATCACTTTCAGCTGTTGTGAGCTTCTGATGTGAAAGTACAATTTCCACAAATTTTGGAAACAATAGAAAATCAATAAATGTATGTGCCGTTTGTCACACGTGGAACGCGAAGGATTACGTCGTCATCATCATCATCATCAGCCTATATCTGCCCACTGCTGGACGTAGGCCTCTCTTAATGCACGCCACTGAGCTCGGTCTTCAGCTCTCCTCATCTATTTTCTTCCGGCCGCTTTCGCAGGTCATCACTCCACCTGGCCACAAGGCGTCCTACACTACGTTTGCCTTAACGTGGTCTGAACTCGAGAACTCGTCTACCCCAAAGGTCATAAGTTCTTCGGGAAATGTTATCAGCCCACTGCCACTTTAGCTTGCTTATCCTTTGAGCTATGTCGGTTACCTTGGTACTTTGTCGGATACTCGTATCTTCATTACGAGTCTTGACCTTGAAGAATTACGTAAATTAATAAAATTGGCTTAAATATGTACCTTATATTTAAGAATAAACAGGTATCCATTATCGATATATGACAAATCCCAAAATGTTACCCCAGCTAAATCTTGAATAACTCAGAAACCGTAGGACACACAAATTTTGCTATTTGGGCACATTTATTATGCAAGGAAAAAATTGCCGCGGTAAAGTTTCAAACATTACCGCAGCAAAACCTGTTTTACAAGAATATTTCCGAAACACACAAATTTTGCTATTTGGGCACATATTATACTCCTCACGACAATCCAACTTTACATCATACTCTCATCCTTCTAAACCACAACATTTTGCTGCGGTTATGCACACGGCAAGTCTCATGCAACTGTTCATATTTTGATTTCCCTCTCTGTTGTTTTTACGCTGTATCCGCAAATTTACGAGGCGTAGGTACACTATAGTCGCACTACTGAGCGGACGGGAATACTTGCACTTCTACCGCCTTACAACGCTGAAGTAAACCTCCGGAAGTTGTAAATTTCTGCACACATTGAGAGACAGAACTCTGTTAGTGCCAATTAGAGAAATATTCACAGCCAGTAGATTTCTCATTGCTTGATATATTTATAAGTAATACTGCAATTATTTTTGGTAATAGTAGGCTAGTAATTATTAACTTTGGCACTCGTATAGAAGTGGAATTATATTGAAACATGATCTACTTCTACTGGTCTCATACTTCTCATCTCTTGTCAGTGAGCATATTATGAAAAGGCATTCAGTTTGGGCCAACTTACCCTCGGACAATGTTTCAATCAAACGCAGAAATCTATCCATTGTAAGGAGCAGATTACCGCAAATAGTAGGTATTTTAAGCGATTGGCAACTGAATGCTTAAATATAGTAGGTATAAGTACCTATTTGCAAGCCACATCAGCATAATCCTGTTGTAGCAACAATAACTTTAGATGATGGAACACTTTCAGGCTGGCTTTTATTTTGTTAAAAGTAATCAGACTAAAAAACTTGATCACCACCAATATTAAACTTTCAATACGATTTCGTTTATTTCTTATCTTGTTACCCGAAACACGTCCCCTCTTTTTTATATACTTAGAAATGCAAAGAGGAAGCGGCAAGTGCCAAATGCAAATTTTATATTCTTCCTCTGGCCTCCCTCGGTTAACTTTGTTATATTTTGCTTTTTTGAATATTAAAGAGTTTGGTTATAAAAACAACTTATTCGATAACATCACGTGGATGGTAAGGTGATATTTTGATGGTAGCCCCGAATAAGCCATTTACTTGACTTTTTTATCAGCGAAGATGTAATAGGCATGGTAAGTACTTAAACCTTCGACCACCCTCACTCAATATCGCATATTAAAGTAATGTGCGCTTGCATGCGATGTGCCCGAAAGATTATGTAATCTGATTTAATCAAGATGGTCTTCCTCAAATACCTACATAATATACATTCAAGTATCTCTTCGGATCAGCTGGCTATAAAATCTTAGTACCTATATCGTCTTTCGTGAAAATTAACAGTCTAATTAGACTGTTCCGTCGTATTAGTGACAATATTTTAGCGTCACACACCTACATTTGTGGGTGCACTCTGAGCGACACACAAATACCTACAAATAAACAGGGTAATTTTTTGTTTAATATTTGGTCCAATACTTTCGTATAAGATCTAGGACAGAGTCGAGGAGGTAACCATGAATATACCATAATACTTATTTGACATTTTATATGTTCCAATTCGGCTATGTGCCAATTTAAATAAAATTGTTCGCAGACATTATGGTTTTATAATCGCCACAGTGATGTTAAAAAGGGTTGTACAAATAAATTGGCTTTATTACGATCGCTAAGGATCGTGTCCCGTCATTGTCGGATCGTTTCCTAGATCGTGAAATGCCAGTCGGCTGTGATTGGGACCACATCTTCACAGGGCACTCTGATAAATCAGTGGCAGTGAGTACCTCAATTCTACCAGAATTAGATAGATACATAGACAATACACTTTGTAGCTCAAAAATAAACATTTACAAATAACAAGCACATATTAAAAAAAATATAACCCCACCCCCATTATAGCTAAGAAGCATTTCGATCACATCAGTTTTTAAACATAAATACCACATCAAAATCGGTCCATCCGTTTGGGACTACGATGCCACAGACAGACACACACACACGCTCACACACACACACACACACGCAAACACACACACACACAAACACACCCTCACATACACAAAGTGATACACACCCTAAACTTAAAACACCCATCTCTTTGTTCGGGGGTTAAAAATAAACTTACTAAATAGTAAAAGCAACAAGCTCTTCCAGGCAACCGTAGGCTAGATTGAGACACATTATTATAGAAGGTAGGTAGACAACATTTTAGTAAAATACTACAAAAAGATAACACACAAAACAACAGAATTAGTAACGTAGGTATTGTATTTTTTTGTGCAGTTAGTGGATTAAAATTTAGTGAAGTTATGTCCTGAGTGTTTTATCGCAGACAATGATACCTACAATACTTGATTGGCGTTTTATTGATGGTCCCAAAGTCAATAACACAATTTCTAAAAATGTATGTAGAGTACAGCCGATAGATGGCTTATTAATAGATAATGTATTTTTCTATGTCTATCATAGATAGCCACGAAAAAACACTTAGGTACAACAAAAGTTAAGACTGTTTATGTAGAATCGCATATAATATTGAAGATTATATTATTAGTTAATACTTATTATTTATTTTTACGTTTTATCTCATTTAAACACTACCTTACATAATATTCAAATCTTAATTTCCGTCCCTCCGAAGGTTGTGTGGAATATATTGTTTTTAACAATAAGACCACCTATTGTGCGTTATTTTAATTAGTCACAAAGGTTTATTTCTTACTGGTGTCAATAAAGAGTTTTTTTTTGTTAATATTGGATTAAATGGAAAAAATAACTTTAAAATATTTTATTTCACATCATCCAGCCATGCGCTGAAGATGTGGCTTCATAGAGTACGATTTACGAAATATGAATGTGTGCTTGAAAGTTTGTTCCGAGCCAAGTCACTGACACTTTTTATATTTTCTCTGTAACTGGGACCTACTTTTACTACCTACATTAATTTACAATTGCACGTACTGGCGTTTCACTGCTACTAATTGCTGAAGTATATTTATGGCAGGTGTTAACTATAAGTAGGTACCTACTAATAAGGATCTTTAGCACTGCAATGCTCTGTCATATAAGTAATCTATACTTATAATAAAGCAATAAGAACGAAAAAATCTTTACAAAGAAGATAATTAAAAAAAGGATACCCACTTAACATAAGCTACTGAACAAGAATATAACATTATTAAAAATCTTGTCTGTCTGTTTGTTTGTTTGTCTGTATGTTTGTTCACGCATCACGTAAAAACTACTGAACCGATTGCGATTCGGTTTTCATTGTTGGATAGCTTAGGGTTTGACTTAAAAACTGGTGGTATCTCAATCCGATGATTAGATGCCAAGCAATCGATAAAAAACTATTTGACTGCTGAACGTATCTTGAAGAAATGTAGTATAATTGTACGTTATAAAGTACTTTTGGTCCTGGAATAATACGTATGGGCTACTTTTAAATGAAATGACCACACGGGCAAAGCCGCGGGCACAGCTAGTAACTAATAATGTTCTTTGGTGAGGGTATGTATAGCAAAGAAGAGCTACCTAAATAAATTACGCAGTAGTAATATGTAGGTATATGGTGTATGCAAGTAGTAATATGTAGGTATATGGTGTATGCAAGTAGTAATATGTAGGTATATGGTGTAGGTATATGGTTCACTATACCCATCAAATAATACAGATTTTGCTGATGGTTAAATTGTTCTATAAAGAGAGTACCTACCAACCTACCTGAAACTACATTATATATTTTGTCTTACTTAACTTTATCAGCACTATAGGTACTTTAAGAGTATCTAATAAAAAAAGTCTCATTACGAGCCCAAACAATCATGAGAACTGTACAAGACGAAAAAGTTATGACTCTAAATAAACTGATTAAACATGTAATTGAAGACCTTTTTGCAGTATGTCTATTAAATAAAGGAAGACGTCCATTTACTTAGTTAACAAAAAGTTAAGTTTTCGCACGGTAGCCGTCATCCGAGGATCAAAGTCTTGCAAGAATTATTTTAGTTTTGTTTTATTGTCTTGAATATCCTGTTCCTGGTAAGAAGGTAGGTAGTTAATATTACCTACTTGTATTTTTTATGACAACTGAATAGTCTTCAGTTCTTATGTATATACTTTCATTCCAAGCGAAAATGTAATATGGTGTCGTAGTCATATAAATGCAGAAATAACCGGCGCATAGTCATGATAAACTGGTGATATCTTTCTATCCCCAGATTTGTTTAGTAATTTGTTAAATATTCGATTTTCTGTCTATTCGATCAGATTTCTATGGGAAGTAAATAATATTGGGCTTGGTCAGAACAGCAGAATAAAAAAGAATTATAATAGATAGATAGATAATACTTTATTGCACCTAGAAATACATTATTACAAATAAAAAAATCTAACAAAAATTTAAATTAAGTACAATGGGCGGTCTTATCGCTAAGAGAGATCTCTTCCAGACAACCTTTGGAATAACCTTATTAACCTTTTTTTATTATAAATCAGCAACAAAACAGTATTTTTAAATAGTGTAGATTCACTACTTTTGTGCGCCCGATTCGGATAGGTAACCCCTCGATCCAAAGGTTGCCTGAAAGAGATTGCTGTGAAGCAATCTCAATACTGTTAAGTTAATTACTTTTCTGATACAATAAATGTATTTTACTTCTATGTCTTTTTAAAGGTTTGAGCCCCTGGAAACGATGCTAAACGGGTTAGGCGCGCCATAAGGCTCTGACATCGTTTTTCATAATAATTGCAACCTATAATACTGTCGACCGGTCAAAAGTCTGTTATATACGGGGCTCTTGTTAGTCGAAACCAGAATCACTGAAATAACTCACAACAGTATTTGCAAAATATTCAATTTATGCACTGCATTTCATTGCAGAGGTGTTTCATATGGAACATATTCAGAATACTTGCAAGGATGATGAACTTCTGACCATTTTGCATTCTGTGTCTATTTCAGTAACATCTTACACTACACGTGATTAAAATAGAATTCTATCGGTTGAAAAATAAGGTGTTACTTCCTTCAGCAGAATACGTCAAAGTTTATGAGGCACCGTTGTTAAGTCAATTACAAATATCCCAACAATGTAAGTTAAACTTAAGTTTTACCTACGTGATATAATTAGACTGCGGAATGTACTATTGCCGCTGGCACTGATGGATCCGCTATAACTAAAGTGTTTTAGCTTTTGAAACAAGTTAAAATAACATCGTTATAACATAACATCATCTAAATAACATAACATCTTTATAACATTTTTTAATATCCACACCAATTTATAAAAGAGAATCGTTATCTGTTTGTTTGCTTGTTTGAGGAGCTTTCATGCGATAACGGATGGACGGATTTTGGTAAAACAATAATAATCGAATTTTGATGCATAGGATACTTTTCATCATCATCATCAAACTTTACTCTCAAACGGTTGAACGGATTTTGATGAAATTTGGAATGGAGATAAAAACTTAAGTATACCCTGGAATAACACATATGACACTTTTCATCAACATCATCATCATCATCATCCCTCTCGTGGGTGAAACCGCGGGGCGAAGCTAGTTAACTTAAGATCAGGCTCTGCTTTTTAAGGGTTTTTTTTTTCATAAATACGCTGGGTCAACCACAAACCTGATAAATGTGAAACTTAACATGTATGCATTTTGAGATCTTTATCTCTTAGACAAAAATATGATTAACAGAATTTCATTCGATAGATTATCGAAAATTACGTTATTTTCGGTAATATTTAATTTTTTCTACTCAACGGCTTAAGTTTTATCTCTATAATAAATCTCACAGCAAGAAAATATAGTTTATTATCTAATGTTTAGACAAAATTTACCTAACCAAATTATTAGCCTGCCAATAAAATAAATAACTTTTGAGACATTTAGTTCCGAGCTAAATTGTGTGTTTAAACAGCGCTCGCAATATTCAACCTTGTTACGCAGGTACTTCAGTGCTTATTGCGGGTAGCGGGTGGCAGAGTGTAGGGGAGGTGGAAGGGGAGTGGGGAGTAAAAGGTACATACAGACATGGACGCGTTGGCGAACACGGTAGCGATTACGCCCAGGCCCCCAATTCTGCTAACTATTGAAAGGCGATAACGCAAGTCGATCGTATGAATATATTTGCGAAATTTTCTTTTACCACATAACTTATTATAACATTTTTTTTAAATCGTGTCTGTTTGTTTGTCTGTATGTTTGTTCGCGCATCATGTTAAAACTATTGGACCGATTGTGATGCGGTTTTCACTGTTGGATAGCTTAGGGTTTGACTTAAAAACTGGGGTACTTGGTTTCTTAATCCGATGATTAGATCAGATAGCCAAGCAATCGATAAAATATATTTGACGCCTGAACAAATTTTGTAGAAATATTGTATATTGTACTATATAGGTAATTTTGGTCCTGGAATAACACGTATGGCTACTTTTAAATGAAATGACCACGCGGGCAAAGCCGCGGGCATAGCTAGTAAAGAATCCTATACAAATATAGAGGGCCAACTTGTCTTTTTTTTTTGTCATTTCTTATCGCCGTGTACCTTCTTTCATAAAAATATGTTACCATAACTAAACAACAGAGACAATTTGTTTGTGTTATTATAGAAATTTAGGTCATATTTCTACAAAAATCGGATTGTCTGTTGTTATCTCTAATATCGCTCGTTTATAGTTGTTATCATACTTAGAGAAACAAAACATATTAACCTAAATCAGTGAGCTACATTCGTAAACATGTCCCGGTTTCAAATATAGGCTAAAGAGAGAAGCACATGCAGGGCTATTATTGTTATCAACATTGTTTTTTTGTTTTATCTAAATCTATCTACCAGTAGGTTAAATCTATGTTTAGTTAGGCTAATAATAAATTATTAACTTACAGAAGTATCCATTAAAATGTTCTATAATTAGTATCATTTTTATTTACTGACTAGCTCTGTGCCCACTGATTTGCACGCGTGGTATTTTTTCCGGGTATATCAGGATCCAATCTGTTATTCCAAAACCAAAAGTATCAATATCAACAAACTTCTTTCAGACGTCAAATGATTTTTGTATCGATTGCTCGACTTCTATTCATCGGATTGAGATACCAAGTGCACCAGTTTTTAAGTCAAACCCTAAGCTATCCAATAGTTAAAACTGCAACGAAATGGGTCAAGTAGTTTTTACTAGATGCGCGAACAAACATACAAACAGACAAACACGATTTTTAAATATGTTATGTTCCTGTTCAGTAGTTGGTTTTAAGTACCCTTAAGTTCGTTTTAAGCATTTTTTTTATTATCTTCATTGTACAAACTTTTTGGTACTTACTGTTTTATTATAGGTATAGAAAGAAAGATAATAATATGTACGAGTAAAATGCGCAGTGAGAATGAGTACCAACACAAACCATTCTTGATTTATGAATTAAATAAACTTTTCAACTTTTAAAAAGCCCCCTGACAGGTACTGAGTGGTCAGTTGAGTCAACATATTTATCAATTAGGCATTTTTACGGGATCTCTATACTTTTATGACTAAACTTCAACTTGATAGGTAGGAACTTAATACGAAGAATTCGTCAATTATTAGCTTGTAAGATTTGTACTCGTAATATTTCTACTTAATTATTTAAGTAGGTAAACTAACAAGAGAAGTTCAATAAAAAAATAACGGCTTCAGAAAAGTTTTCTTGTTCCTTAGAAAGGGAACTTTACTCCCAACGAAAAACAATTCCACAAACGCACAAGACAAAGAACTAGCAAATAAGTAATAAGAGTTTTATAAGTTTTTACGACCGCCTGATTGTGTTCGTTCCACAACTTCTGCAACTTTTATCGGACGTTACGGAAGAACATGAGACATTGATTAAACTTTCCTTATTCGTTGACTGTAAACAAACTGTTGATGTGTTTATGTTAGGACAGTATCCACGTCTAGTGGGGATATTTTACTTGTAATGTGAAGTCAGTGTTGTGGAAGAATTAGTTCAGTGTGTACCGCAAGTCATAGTGATGAGAACACTGTGAAGTCTACTCTAAATCTAAATGCATGCGGTTTAACCGGTTGTACCGCATTTTGTCGATGTTTTATTGCAAGTTTCATTAGCTCCATACAATTCAGTTTTGGGTCAAGAAGGGGGACTGTCTTAGCTAGTTTAGCTAGTTATTTTACATTAAACTGCATGCATGTAGATGAGACTTTTAAACAAACAAACAAACAGACAGACAGGCACGATATAAAAATATATTTTTATTCTCGTTCAGTAGCCTATTTTGTACACTAGACCATTTAAAAAAAAAAAAATGTAAAGATTTTTTGGTACTTACTGCTTTATTATAGATAGATTACTCGTAGTACTGTCTTGCTCGATAATTGAACTGACAGACGTACAAACTATAGCAAAAAGGGAATGCTATTATTTTCTATCCAAACTTGTGTAGGTAAGTCTAAATGATGTTTTCTAATAATATAATACAGCATTTATCAGCATTAATCAGAGAAGTGTCCTAAACAGGCCAATAAGAGATTAAAGTTTTAAAAATCAATACTCTCTTATACAGCGGAAAACTTCGCATGCGCGATGCAGAACTCCATACATAAGAACTGTCAGTCATAAATAAAATAATATAAAATGCATAAAAATCGATAAGCGCCATCTATCTTTTATCTTTAGAAGTATGTATGTTTCTTAACTCTTTCACGCTCAAACGGCTGAAAGGAATTTAAATAAAATTTGGTACCAGGATAGCTTATACCTGGGGCACAAGTCTGTTAATATAAGAACGCTTCCATGGAATCTCGCTGGCATGTCGATGGCCTAGTTTTACACATGTGGTAGTCTGCTAGCTAAATAATATACATGATCGTTCAGTGATTTTCCATCGAATTGCAATGGTGCTTATTTGGTATTCGGCTATTCCATGGATAATCAGTGACCTCTCGATAGGTTTTTAATCGGTAGTCTGCTCGTTACTTTGACATTTGTTTCAATCGCATTTTTTCATCGAACTACAATTGAGTAGTAATGGAACAAAAGTTACTTTTTAATCGACTTCACAAAAGGAGACGGTTATATGTTAGAATATATTATGTATGTTCTTTTGATATATATTTTATTTGTAAACGAACGGACCGTTTCGGAATTTTCATTGATCTAGGGATGTGAAAAAATAATCGATTATTAAAATATGTAATCGATTCTTATTTTAAAAATGTTGATTTCTTGGACCTTTTATTGTCTCAACTATATGGGGGGGCCATATAGTTGAGACAATAGAACCAGGACGATCACATCAGTTTTCAAACAAAAAAACATATCAAGATCGGTCCTATCGTTTGGAAGCTATGATTCTCACCCCCCAACCCCTATATATAAGAACCATCTCGATCACATGAACTTTCAAACAGAAAAAACCGCATCAAAATCGGTCTATTCGTTTGGGAGCTACGATGCCACGACACACACACACACACACACACACACACACACACACACACACATACACACACACACACACACACACACTGATACACACTCTAAACTTATAACACCCATCTCTTTGTTCGGGGGTTAAAAAACAAGCATTACATTGAAGCTAGATACTGAGGCATAAAAACGATCTAAAATACTTAGGTGTTGTCGGATTACTTTGGTCCGTAACATCGTTAGTACTGAACGAAATTAATGGCCAAAGGTACTTACAGAATCAGAAAAATACGTTCTTTCCATTTACTACATCAATTCAACGTAAATCGATAATCTTATTTTCCAAATAAGACCACAGATAAAAACGACATACGAAAGAACACGTCAAACACGGTGGAATATATTTGTCTCTTTATTTTGCTTGTGGGGAAGAGAGATAGAAATATGTAGTGTGAAGTTTGTTCAATCCATTGAATCGACAGGCAAGTGAACAGCCATGGAAGCCACTAAAGTTTTAGCAGAATACCAAATTTATCATGAACAGTCGCTGGAATGACATTTTGATGGCATTTTATTTAAAATTAGCGGAATCGGCCCCCTGGCTTAACACAGGCTACTTTTTATCATAATTACCTTCCATCATCATAATCCACGCGGGTGAAGCCGCGGGGCGCAGCTAGTTATTTTAATAAACATTTTGTGATGGTGTCAAATGTAAACGTAAATAACAAGAAGGTAATCTGCATAGAGATGTAGTGTTTCACGCCTGTGGTAAGATAAGATCTAACTCAGCCAGAAGCGGGATAGGTTATGTGACTTTCCTTTGAATGCGTGAGCGAGACTGAGAGCCAACTGCAAGAAAACTTACTTGGTTAGAACGAAGACAGATAAAAAATGAGCCGTCACGGGATGCCTGGCAGATGTGTAAACATTGAATATGGCCAATCTGAGGCGGATAGAGCTGATGAACCAACGAGCGCACGGCGACGAAGATTCGGTGTTACCCCCGTATCGCACCATTAGATGTTTACACGTCAAAAACAGAACGACAGCTATTGTATCCTATCCGATAGAATTTAAAACATTAAGAACATCAGATTTTCATCAGAACAAATGGTAAATACAAAGCAGTTTCTTCGTTTCGTGACTCACTCTGGGCGCTTATATTCCACGAAAATATCGTAACGTGACGTCTGACTGGTCATAGCGAACCATGAACCTACTTCTCCTCCAAGATCAAAACGAAAGAAGTTTTCGTATCTACGTTTGTAAATTCACGTGACGAACTCAATTTGCGCTAAGCAAGATTGTAAAAAGGTACGTATAGCTTACTCTCGGGTTAAACCACCCATCTCTATATTTCGGTGGTATTTTGCATTGGATATTGTGAAAGGAATTTCATTAGTTAAAGCAACGCGTCAGCCACGATCGATGTGCCACCTGCCACAAGTTTATGTTCTCTGCCACACTTTGTATCCATGAATAAGATATACCTAGTACAGCATGAGAGATACAGCAATGCTTGTCTAATGGTGCTGCCGTAAAGCACTAACACCTGCTCGTGGGCTAATGTTTATTATCAACTTAGGATACATTTACATAGAATTACATTGTAAGTTGCCCCGGAATTAACGTATCTACGAACGTAGTTCTGCATTTGTTTAGAATATATTATGTACCTACGAGTATCATATAAGATATGTCCCATTTGACATTACAGTTTATTATATTGTCACCTTGAGACGTGAGGTTATAATGTAATAAGACTATACTAGGGCTAAAACTTGGCACATATTCGTATAATATCGATATTTTTAACCACTACCTAGCAATTATTAACTCCTGAACCTCAATTACCTTCAATGAAAATTGATAGGACTATGTAGGGTCATTAATTATCATAGCTTACGAGCTATAACCGACCAAGTTAATATGTAGTTGATCCACGTCTTGTAATTGTAAATACTGTAATTACTGTGACTGCATCAAATCACAACAAACTCTAAAAAGACAGAAAAAACAGCTGCACTAAAACAAAGTTCCTTGTACTTAATTCAAGTTTTGGTTTATAAATTTTCATTATTGACATGTTGATAACCCTTCGTTATGAGTGTGACCCGTCACACACTTGACGGGTTTTGTAGATGTCTTTAGACCCAGTAATTTCGCTTATAAACTCGTTATTAATACTTTTTAAGGTACTTCCTAGCACGTTGAATACCTGTCATTTTTATATATATCCGGATCTAGTTGTCCACAAACGGGGACATAAAAATATTATGTCCATGTTTTATGTGCGTACAATAATTTAGGCGACACTCGGCCCGTCTCTATTTCCCGGCCCATTTACGCAACGATGTTTTTTAGGGTGTTTTTATAGTATGTATCCGCTAACTGTTATACTATTTTGTTTTCATAGGCCGCCGTAAAATGCAATGAAAGCAACAAAAAGAAAGTCGAACTTTCGAAAAGCTCTTTCTCCATGCTCTTTACACCTACACTCTGCCTATCACTCTATCAGTCGATATTAGATTTGTTGTCAATAATGGTATTTTTGTAACTACACAAGACTTCGTCCATTCATTTTAAGATTTTTGTTCTACGTTTTTTTTTGTCACATTTGTCGACTTTTGACATGAAACGTTTTTAAATCACTGCAATACATACGGGGTGGGGTGATTATCTCCCTACCTTTATGCCACTATTATGTTGGATCGGTACGATCCGACGAGTAATATAACGGTAGTAATAGTAATATAACATGTACTTTTTTCCCTTTATCAGCCAGTGAATACTGAGATGACTCTCAGTATTCACTCCCTTCTTACATATGTCATCTCTCACACAATCCATCCACACTTTTTGTTGGTCTTCTTCTACGCTTGTTACCATTCACGTTAATTTTTAATGCTCTCCTCGTTACATGATATTCTTCTCTCCTCATTACATGCCCATACAAAGATAACCTTTTACTTCTCAACTTTTCAATCACTTTTACTTTCAAACTTCCTCTGACATACTCGTTTCTAATTTTATCCATTCTCGTCACTCCACACATCCATCTCAACATCACATCTCTGCTGCAAGCAAACTTCTTTCATCTGACCCTATGGTGGCCCAACACTCAGATCCATGCATGATGATAGATCTTATGATGTTTCTACAGATTTTCCCTTAAGTTTAAGAGGCATGCACGGATCGAATGCTGTTTCTGTGACCTGTCGCCATTTCATCCATCCTGCATTTATTATTTTAATTACGTCCCGACCTATTTCACCATCGCTCTGTACAAGTGAACCGAAGTATCAAATATCGGAGCAGACTGGTAAAGACATACCATCTAAGGCAATGGAAGAGAAACTGGAACCCCCGAAATCACAGAACATATGTTCCGTTTTGGTCCAACTGATCTTCAACCCGCGTTGCGTGAGCGTGAGTGCAACGTGGAAATAAATGGGGTACCAGAGAGCCGTTCTGAAAATATTCTCAAAACAATGGAACAACTTGTTAAGAAGATTGAGTGCCCTATTTCTGAAACTGATATCGTTCATGTATCAAGAGTTGCAAAGTTAAACAAGGAGAGTGACAGACCACGCACGATAATCTTGAAGCTGCGAACCCGGCTTTTGCGTGACAACCTGCTTGCTGCGGTTAAGAGGTTCAACAAGAATAACCCTCGCGACAAAATGAATTCACTTCACCTGGGGCTCGGAGGAAACTGTGTTCTTATTTTTGTATCTGAACACTTAAGCCCCACTAATAAGTCCCTCCATGCATCTGTCAGAAGGAAAGCGAAGGAGTTGGGATACAAGTTTGTCTGGGTCCGCGATGGTAGGATTTACACAAGAAAATACGAAACTAGCCCAGCGCTTCAAATACGTACCGGGGACAGTCTGTTTTTTATGATGAACCGTGTTATTTAATTGTTAGCTTTATTATTATAAACACAATCGCAATGTGTTTGGTGTATAAAATATGTAAAAATGGCAACTATGTATTATCAAAATGTACGTGGCATGAGAACAAAAACAAATGATATTTTGAAAAATGTACTGCTAAGTTCTTACGATGTATTGTCCTTTATTGAAACTTGGCTAAATTCAAGCGTCCATAGTGGTGAATTTATTGATTCTAGATATGTCGTGCATCGCCGTGATGGTGTATGTCTTGGTTCAGCTCCTTGTGTAAAAAAAGATGGCGGAGGGGTGTTGATAGCAGTTTCTCGTAAGTTCAAGTCAACTCGTTTACAAGCTTAGGAATCCAGTTGTGAAGATATTTGGGTAGTTGTCGAGATGCGTGCAGGCAAAAATATAAAGAAAGTTGCCATTTGTACTGTCTACTTCCCTCCTCCTGTAAAACTGGAAGAACTAAGTGTTTTCTTGGATAATACTAATAATTTTATAAACCAAGTTGATGAGGTTGTGCTGTTTGGTGATTTTAATTTACCTTTTATAAAATGGACTAAGTGTAACAATTTGACAACGCCATCTAACTATAGCAATACATTAGGCCATGCATTAGTTGACTTTATTTCTATGTCCAATATGTACCAATTGAACGATATACGCAATGAGGATGACAGGACATTAGATCTTGCTATTAGCACAATAACAGACATTTCTCTAACGGCACCACCTAACGGCTCTTGAGTAAACTCGACCATAAGCATCCCCCCTTATTACTAACTTTACCTAACAATGAACTGAAGTTTCTTCGTCCAAAGTTGTCCACTGAATTTAATTTTTATAAAGCAGACTTTAACGGTATCACGTTAAATTTTAAAAATACAGTCTGGAATTCAGTTTTTAAAGACTGTGCTTCAGTAAACGAAATGACCTCATCCTTTTACACGATAATTAGAAGAGGTATCGATGAATTCGTTCCTAAACATAAATTTAATAGAAAATTATTTCCTCCCTGGTTTAATAAATCTTTAGTTAAATTACTGGCAGAAAAAGAGAAGTTAAGATTTAAATATCGTACATACAAAAACCCTCGCGACTTAATTGAATTTAATATTTTGAGAGAACGTTGTCATATGTTTTTAGACAATCTATATTCGAATTACCTCAGGAGAACGGAAGAAGGTATTGCGAAAAAACCAAAAGGTTTTTGGCGTTATGTAAAATACAAGCGAAAAGCACGGTCTTCACTCCCTGCAGAAATGCACATGGGTGAAGAAAACGCTAACACTGGTAATGATATAGCTAACCTGTTTGCTAGCAGTTTTTCAAAGGCATTTACTTCTAATTCAAACGCAATGTCGAACAGACGTGATATGAGTACACCTCATATTATTCACCAGCATAATTGTATTGGTAAAATAATCTTTACTGAACGTGAAGTCTTGCAAAGAATTAAGCAAAATGTCCTCAAAGGGCCAGGCCCTGACGGCATCCCACCTCTCTTAGTCACGCGTTGTGGCTCTGCACTGGCAGTACCATTGACACTCTTAATAAATCGCTCTTTGATATTAGGAGTTTCCCAACGTATGGAAGAAGGCTAAGATATACATAAAAATGGATGGAAATGTTGATGATGTAAAAAATTACAGACCAATTTCAATTTTATCCTGTTTTTCAAAATTATTCGAAGCACTAATATGTCCCATAGTCTCTCATCATTCTAGTCCCCTCCTTTCAGAACAGCAGCATGGTTTTAAGAAGGGTCGCTCTGTCGAAACAAATTTGGTTGACTTTGTCTCCGAATTGTCTCGACAAGTAGATAAGGGGAATCAAATCGATGCAGTGTACACCGATTTTAGCAGCGCGTTCGACAAAGTGAGTCATTTCTTGTTAGTTAAGAAGCTGGAACTCATCGGTTTTCACGGGTCTTTTCTGAATTGGTTCCGGTCTTATCTCAACAAAAGGGAACAAATAGTATTTGTTGATGGGTACGAATCAGAAACATATTATGCCGAGTCGGGTGTTCCGCAAGGATCACATCTTGGTCCTATCCTGTTTTCAATATTCATCGATGATATCACTACGCACATAAAGCATTGTAATTATAAACTATTCGCGGATGACCTTAAAATTTATAAATTAGTCAATGGTAACACGGATATTCATCTAATTCAGAGCGACATTATTCATATAAAACAATGGTGTGACTTAAACCAAATGCATCTTAATGTTCAAAAATGTTATTATATTAAATATACACGTAAAAAAACACCATAAATTCTGTTTATACTTTGAATGATGTACCTCTACAAGAGGTTAGTGAAATACGTGACTTGGGGGTTTTAATTGATAGTCAATTAACTTTTCGAGCTCATATTGATACAGTGGTTAGGAAAGCGGCTCAACAGCTTGGCTTCAATAAACGAATTACCAAATGTTTCAAATCTAATCGTACAAACATTGTACTTTATAACTCTATGGTGCGCAGCTGTCTAGAATTCTCAAGTGTGGCATGGAACCCCTTCTACGCATCGCACTCTCAACGCATTGAATGTATTCAAAGGGCCTTCACAAGATCGTTGGCCTTTTCTTGTCCAGGTATCTCTCATAGAAGTCCTTACGAAAATCGTTTATCCTTCTTTAAAATGCATAAATTGCGTGAAAGAAGGAAAATTCGCGATCTCACATTTCTTTATAAAGCACTACACAGCTTAACAGAGTGTCCTTCAATTCTAGATGACATTTCCCTAAACGTTCCTTACCATTATCCGCGCCAGAGAATCTCAAAAATCCTTTTTGTTCCATCCGCCAAAACAAACTTAGCACATAACTCTCCTCTATTAAGAATATGTCGTACATACAATGAATCTAATTGTTCTTTGAGTGATCTTGATATCTTTCACGATTCATTGAATGTGTTTAAGAACAAATTACATGGAAGAATGCTCTGACATCTATGTAATTTTTGCAAAAATGATTTTATTTTGTTTTTATTATTGTAGTGATCATTGTATCATAGCTGTACAGTAATTTTAATAATGTAAGTTTTTATAGTATTAAATTTATATTTCTAGTATTATGTAGGTATATAAGTGTTTATGGTGAATTTGTTTGCTGGATATAGTACGCACTGCACCTATTCCTAAACATTATGAGTTATTCAGTTACGCTTGTGTAACTATATTCACAGTTAAGTATTGCACCTACCTAGCTTAGTTTTCATTTGCTAGCATTTTTATAATTTCTTTTATTTTTTCCGTTTCACTCCGTTAATGGTGAATGTTGTAAACACCTTTAAAAGGTATGCATATCGGAATTTGATTATGCTATGGCACCTGTTATAGTCGTGAAAGTGTTACTCTTTATAATATTTAATATGTATACTGTTGGTGTTTCTTAAATAAATAAATAAATAAATAACCCACAGTTCTCCAGTTTCTCTTGCCATTGTCTCAGCCTGCTCTGTACCTCTAGTCCATCTTCTCCAACAAGCACAATGTCATCGGCAAACAGCATACACCAGGGTGCCTCCTCCTGTATGTCCGATGTCAGTGCATCTATAACAGGAGAAATAAGGAAGGGCTTAAGGCCGATCCCTGGTGCAAGCCTACAGCCACACTGAAATTGTCGGTTTCGCCAGCTGCAGACCGGACGTATGTAGGTACTAGCTCGATTGTACATGGCTCGTATTAACTGCAGATATTTCCCAGGCACTCTCAAGTGCCCCTGGTTTCTCTTTGAAGGCTCACCACAAAACTTCACCGGTACCCTAACATATGCCTTTTCTAGGTCAACGAACACCATTTGCAAGTTTTTATGTACACGTTTGTATTTTTCGCAGAGTTGGCGAAGTGAAAATATGGCGTCCATTGTCCAGGCATAAACCCAAACTGGTTTTGGGTTATCTCACTCTCCTCTGTCATTCATCTCGCTACCACTTTTTCCCAGACCTTCATACTATGTGACATGAGCTTTATTCCTCGATAGTTGTTACATACCTGTACATCAACCTTACTTTTAAAGATAGGCACCAGCGAACTGTTGCACCACTCATCAGGAATCACCTCTTCTTGCAACTACTTATTCAGCCACATCCATCTATCAAGCTTTAACAACTTCCACATTTCTACCGGTATTCCATCTAGTCCTACAGCTTTTTTACGGGGTACTATAACTAAAAGAGCAACTGTAACGAATAGGAAGGCTCCAGAAATCTAGTTTTGGTATCATTTTCAGCTCATATAGTCAGCTCAATTATATTTATTTTTTGACAAAAGACAGAGGGGCAGGACAGAGCAAAATCAGCAAAATTGATGTTTTTGTAATCTATAATTCGGTATAACTCGCGATTTAGATAGGGGTAGCGTATTAATTTGGGTATTGTTTAAAGATCTCGTCAAACACATTCAATAAAATAAGAAAAAGTTTATAAAAGTATACTTATACTAAGTAAATTTAAAAATAAGTGGTGGAAAATAAGTAAAAATCAGTTAAGTGACTGCAGCGGCCGGAAAGTCCGTGCTCAAATAAAAATTAGGCACATTGTTGGAAAGAAGAAGTTCTGGAGATTACAACGGCACCCTAAATTCTATCACAGAGCAAACGAGAGGGTTCCAGGACCGGATCTAATTGTACGTGTAAAAATCACAAATGTGTCTGCAGTGCCCGGAAAGTCCGTACTATAATAAAGATTAGGCACATTGTTGGCGTAGGTGTTTCACGACAAACAAACAGCCGTGAGCCCCAACATAGTTGTTTTTGCAACGTTTTATCCCTTAAACTACAAATAACCGATATCAGTTCTAAATGAGCAACCTTCATAAAACAATATTGAAATAAAAGTCCAGTATCCCCATGCATAAATACAGAACATTGTAGACTGTATATTGGCACTGTAGTTAATCAGATTAATATTAACGTGACCAGTTTGACGGGATCTGTCCATGTCATGGACGTAATCAGGGTTTGAAAACTAAGGGGATCAACGTCGGCTAACACAGTATGAAAATAAAACCGTGTAATTTGTTCAATAATTGCTACATATTATACTTTTAAAGCTAACTGGTACTTTTAAAGCATAGTACGCCCATTGTACACTTCTTCTGCTATTGTTCCTTTATTTTTTGTTGATTTTGTTTGTGGTGTGTGCAATAAAGAATTTATCTATCTATCTATCATAGCGATAGTAGAATGGTTCACTAGTGCAACTTAGAATCCAACGATACTGGGTTCGGTCCTAGGCTCCGCACCAGTGACTTTTCTAAGTTATGTGTGGTTTTCCATCGCTCCGTGCTTCGGAGGGCACGTTAAGCTGTCTTTCCCGGCTGTTATTGATTAATAGCAGTCGTTAAGCCATGTCAGAGGCTCTCGGGCAGCCTGACAAACTCTGACACCAGAGGCTAGTGTCACACGACAAACAAACAAACAGCTAAGTGGTGCTTAAGAGCGAAATGTTACCTACTTATCATGAATAGAAACATAAAATCTGGAAAAATTTGTATCTGTCATCATCATCAACCTATACTTGTCCACTGCTGGACGTAGGCCTCTCCTAATTCACACCACTGAGCTTAGTCTTCAGTTTTCCGTGACAATTCGCCACAGGGCGTCCTACGATACGTTTGCTTAGAGGTGGTCTCGAGGACTCGTCTACCCTATCGGTTATCAGATTTTATTTAAGTAATGTTTTTTTTTTATGTTGCATATTTGCTGTTGGTCTATAACTGACCTCTACAGCGTCACCACGGGGGGTGGGGCGGGTGCGAAAGCGCTCTGCCGCAATGAGGTTTTGTATATGCGATTGAGGCGTCTGATTGGGAAAGATTTGCATTTGAAACCAAATTTTTTTCAGGGTCTGAAACATTTTATTCGGAGAGGGTTGGTTTTATATCCCCCTGTCTGAATACGTCCATGGTCCTCGTCTCAGCATCGTGGCGTCGTGAGGGAGTGTAATTACATCCTCGACAAACAAATAAATAATCCGCTGGCAAAGTGATGACAGGATTGTGTGTTGTACTAACTATTGGTGAATCTGTGGCGAAGATGAGTGCATTGCACAAAAGGGTAATTCTACACAGGCAGAATTTCTAGCCCGTCCTCGTTACCACAGTACATATATATAGTCCGTACGTACAGGGCCCCAATTCTACTAAAACAATTGCGATGACAATTATCAACAATTTTCGCAAAATTTTCGCTTTTACCTCTTAAAAGTAGCAGAAGATGTTGATGATGTGCATACAAATAAACAATCAAACAGACAGACACGATTTTTTTAAATGTTATATTCTTGTTCAGTAGCTTATTTGTCCACTAGACCATTTTTTTAAATTATTTTCTTTGTACATACTTTTTCGTACGTATTGCTTTATTTTAAGTATAGATATACCTATAACTATATTACTAGGTTACTCTCTTTGATCCAATCTATTTGAGGGACTGGCATCCTACTCACACAGCACGCTCTCTCGCATTTTTATGTGAAGACACTTCATGCGTGGTACTTGCTTGTAGAATTCTTTCCAAAACCACTCTGAGACCCCTGCCTCCCGGCCCCCGCACAGCGAACGTCAATTCGGCCATTTATTCCTCGATACACTACTGTCCGTAGGACTATTATGTACTGTGTAGTTACAGAGTAGAACACAGAATTACCAACGTTAATCATGTTTTTGTGATATCAGAATAATTTGAACAAAATATTAAGCTACTAATTGTTTAATAACAAAGTTCCCCGTGACGTTTTCCGTTGGAAAATCCACCTTTAAACAAATGCTATCAAAACACAATATATTGTGTGTTGATTATGATAAGTGATACAGGAAAATTAGGGTAGAATTACCTCAGATAACGTTTCTCATTATAGATTAATTAGCAACATATTATATTGTGTTATAGTTATTATTATACACATACAGATATATAAACACTTTATTGAAATACCAAAGAAACAAAAACTTATAACAAGAAGAATAACAATGTCAATAGTGTACAATAATGGGCGGTCTTATTGCTTAGGGCGATCTCTTCCAGACAACCATGTAGCTAAGTACTTATATCATAAGTTGAAAAGTGACTTGACAATTTTGTTGTGGATTTGGCTTTACTCCTCTTGATGGTAAATAAGATAATTCGTTAACTCAAGCCGTTTCATTGCCTTTTCAACGCGGTTTTATTTAATTACGCCAAGTGAATGGTTGTTAAAATGGACATTCCCTGGTAATTGAGTTAAAGCTTAGTACAGACAAGTGAGCAGATGCTACGCATGCGCATCTGCAACTATGGCGAGCAACGGTGACCATGTCATTGTTTATTTAATGCCCTGGGCCTGCAGTCTCCACATAGGTAGCGATTGTTTTACAACCGAAATTGCAACTTGCAAATTACAAACTTGTCCCGCATTTGAAATAATTATTTCCCGCAAATTCGTATTTTGAAGTTGGCAACATATTATGGCGCATTACATCCCAATTTAGGAAAAATATATCGAAAAATTTCAAAATTGTCAATTTTGTATGGGAATCATCGAAGACGATGTCACAGTGATAGGTGTTAAAGTGACAGGTAGTTTGCACCCTGGGCACAGAATAAATAATAGTACAAGAGTTCTGTGATAGGATATGACTTAGATATTGTAACAGAATAAACAATTATGTAATAATGTATTATTTTTTTACTTATTATTATAAATGTTGATAGTTCTATTAACTACATATAATGACATTCTTATCAGAATAGACCTAGTACCTCATTATTTGATTATAACTTAATAGGTATTGCACTTTGATGAATACAAGGTGCCTGTCTGCATTCCATGCTTAATAATGAATGAAAAAGAAATGGCTACCTACATAATAAAATGTCAGTATGTAGGTATTTTACGAGACTTGTCAGACCGAATGCTATGCAGTACATTCTAGGTTTCTTCTTGGTACTCATAATTAAGAAAAGAATAAAATTTGACAAAAACTTTACGTAAGTAGGTACTTTATCGTAAGCACACGGCGTGCGACTCATCGAGCGCACGCTTGACACTCTACTGAATTAACCGCAATATTGCGGCCGCAAAGTGTAGGTATAATATTTGTACTTGTTGCGGAGTGCGACTGGCCTGCCCTGGGTAAAAACATAGGATGGGTTTTTCGCGATAAACTGAAGTCCGCGCGGACGAAGTCGCGGGTGAAAGCTAGTTTCTTATAAATATCGATAGCAGTGCTATAAATAAAAAATGTACCTATAATAAGCGCTCGTATCCTTTCTATTAACATTTTCAGCACGGTGGCATGTCTGTTTAAAAAAAAACTTTCCATAAAAGTCAACCAGTTGACCGGGTCAATTTTAGGGGATAAAAATTAACTTTTCATTGCAGGTAGGTGTGAAGAAACAAGAAACACCGACTTATCGCTTATACTGTTTCTAATCACAAACACATGTGTTGGATGTAAGTACGTTCTTATCTGTTTAGTACGGGAAGTCTCTCCCTGTTTTCCAATGAAGTCGATAAGATCAGACCACGCGCCACACTGCATTATTCTTACTATTGATCACGTTAGCCAAATGCGGTTATCGGGTAAATGCGGGCCTTCAAATTAAAACAATTAGGGCTAGCATGCACACTACTTGTCACTACATAGAAAACAAGCACAATATGTCTACAATATCATGAAACTATTATTTGCAAAAAAATAAAAATATATATATATTTATAAATAAAAAATAATTATTGTTTAATTTTTGCTACGATAATTATATATATATATATAAAAATACTAAGTGCTGGAAGGCATGTTTCAAAACAAGACATAAGTTCAAAAACTAAAACCCGAGTAGGCTCGGGTAAAACATAGCCTATAACACTCTCGCTTGTCAAAATCGAACCAATAGGGTCGACGCTATGGTGGAACATCCAGTGCCGGATTAACTACGTAGCAAGAGTAGCAATTGCTACGGGCCCCGCTCATCTCTGCCTGCAGCGTCGGACTGGCCATATAGCCCCCCCCCCCCCCCCCCCCTCTGGCTTGCGGGGCTTGCCACAAGCCGGTATGCCGCGCATGCTAGGGCCCAGCTCCTTTTTTTTCTGATACACTTTGTGGAAAAACTCAAAATTTTCGCGCCCGCTGCGCTCGCGCCTTTCTTATATTACTTCTTATACACTTTGTAGAAAATACTCAAAATTTTCGCGCTCGCTGCTCTCGCGCTATTATTATATTTCTATGTCGCATGACGACATACGGCAGATTTATTCAGCACTCAAAAGATCCTTTGTTTTCCTTACATAAGTTTTTAACAAGCACTTCTAGAAGTAGCTTTAAATTATCACGCTTGCTACCCTCGCGTCTTGTTGATAATATTTTCTGTTTCCACTGACCTGCATTATAATAGTAGTAGAATTTGATGAATATTTTATTTTGTAAGTTTTAATCTTTCTATGTGTAAACACGATGTGAGCCATTTATGAAAGAGGTTTGTTTTAGTTCTGTGTTCATTATTGAATTTTGCCGATCGCAGTGTTGTTGATAATTCAATACAATAATTAATTCTAAAACCTCAAGAGATAGGACAGTGATTCTGAGAATTATATTTTACTAGATTATTATATCTTTCCACACGAAGATCAAATAATAGTTTTTAATGGTAGAATAGTAATCATTATCAGGTTACATTGTATGTAAACATCATGTTGTTTTTTTATAAAAAAAATGTATATTAAAATCTAAAAAACATATTTTTTTAGTATTGATAATACTTATATATTAAACATACATAAAAAAATATATAAATAGATATAAAATATGTATACAAAAAATATTTTGAAACCCAGCCAATTATATATATATATATAAACCTTTACTTTTAATTTACTTTTAACTTTTGGCAATTTTTTTAGCGAGGAGAGCCACGAGTGTTCTTCTGGAGAAGTGAGTTTCCTGCGATCGCTCATATTTTTGTGGCAAAAATATGAGCGATAGCTCATTTGATGCGAAATCTAATTTTGAGAAAAGCGTTTCTTTTTCTGATATTCAAAATTTTAATTTGTTATTTACAATAAACATAAACAAACAAAAGGGTCTTTTGTAGCTTTTTGATAAAAACTCAATAACCATGAGCGACATCGAAAATCGGAAAAAAATGATACGGGCCCCGCGCTTGCTTAATTCGGCACTGGGAACATCCACATACATAACAGCACCAATTGTGTTACCGCAATTTCATATGTTTTTTTTAGGTTATATTATGAACAATCTACGATTTACTTGTGGTATGCAATAAAGAGTTATCTATCTATCTATCTATTTATCTACATAGATACATAAATACATACATAGACTTAAACTCGTTAACCTTCCCTTTCTTTGCTGTAGTCTGGTAAAAAAAGTAATTAACTAAGATATCATAAGTGTGCTAAGATACTGTCGAACACAATAAAATGGAGAAATCAAACCTAATTTATAATTGTTAATAATCTGTCGCCTGTTTGATCGTGTGTGCTCTCGTTCACTTTACTCTATTTAATCGGCAGAAGATCTCTAAATATTCAAAGCGGACTCAGTTGTGAAACGTGATTAATATCTTGAGTAAATTTAATTAAATATTCTAATGATTTTAATGTTTGAGCTATAATGACTTTGGTCTTGCATAATTCAAAGTTATTCGGCATTACCTTGACCATTCAACATTAAGACAAATGTAAACAACAAGCTCTAGGCATAAAATACGTTTTACTATAAATAAAATATATAAATATAAATATATTTGGGACAATTCCACATCAATTACCTAGCCCCAAACTAGGATACCCTGTACTATGGGTACTAGATAACGGATAAACATACATAGATACGAATATTTAACATCCATGACTCGGAAACAAACATTTCTGCTCATCACACAAATGATTGCACCTTGCAGGATTCGAACCCGCGACCGTTTGATTACGTACCTAGGATCACTAGCCACGAGACCAACCGGTCGTCAAACTATAAAATTAACTCATAAATTATGTTTGCGTTAATTTCTTAACTAACTAAATTAATTAATAATAATTAATCCTAGATTACAGGTAAGAGTAAAACGGTCACCATGCACTATTATGTGCGGATTTTTATTATCAGATCGTTTTAAGCAACAATTCAATTATACCCACAGATGTACTTAGTCATGAAATTAATTGAAACATGTTCGAGCTCCAGTTTTGCATGGGCTACAAGGATCGTAAATCTTTTAAAACTCCATTATACGAAAGGCCACCGATAACAATCAGTTTCCTATCACCACTTCATTGAAAGCAATTAATATCTAGGAAGCTAGGTTCGCGATGAACTCCATGTAAATATTCAATTTCTCTTGAACTCTACATAACATAAACACTCATCTCAATTAAACTTTTAATAAACTCCGGAGCTATCAGATCAAAGGACTAACACAACGTGGTCAATGGCTGCGAAGTTATCAAAGGCGCGAGCGAAAGGTCGGCGCGGGCGTCTGCACCGGCGACGGCAACACAGACGGATCGATGCAATGAGTCTGCTCTAGCCTGTAGAGTGCCAATAAAGTATTCAGGACAATCGTGAAGGCTTATCAACACTTTGCTGAACCGTTGAAATCTTAATAGAGATCGTGAAATGAACTGTTGTAGGTATATAAAAGGTCGGAAGTTCCCAAAAAAGCTACAAACTAAATGTGTTGGAATTTGTACAGCCGTTTTCTCAATTGAGTGCTTTGCTTTGTGAATCACTACAAATTTCATCAGAATTTCATAAGTTTCTTTGAGTCTATGGTTTTCATTCATTCATTCGTCGTGTCAATATCAATAAGCTCTTTTTTATTAGATTTCTTTGCTCCAGTATGAAGCCACCTCCACGGCCCTATCAGATGCCTCAATCAGATCTTTTCGGGTGCAGGTAGTTAGGCACAGAGACCAGGAAAGCAGATGTAGCATACTTTGTGTGGAAGCACCGCACTCACACTGTTCTTCAGATACCTCTATTATTCAGAATTTGTCTAAGTTACTTCTGCAACTACCAGCTTCGGTGCGGAGTCTGTTAAGTGACTTCCAAATTGGCCACTGTATTTCATGACCAGGAGGCGGACGTTCTACCGGGGTAATAAAGTCTACTGGAAGGGGGTGTTTGGTCTTCCACAGCTCACATTTGGCTTCCACTGCACCTATTTCTAAGGAAGCGGTGTGTGTAATAAAACTTCTGCGGCTCTCGTGACGAGCAGGTGGTGGCTGGTAATTGAATAATGGGTGCCGGCTGTCTATTTCCAAAATGCGTTTTTCTATGCAACAAACAACTTCGCGTCGGACATCTGGTGGAGCTATACCTGCCAGAGGGTACAACATCTTAAGGGGTGCATAGAAGAAGCCTCCTCGTGGCGTACCCCGGAAACAGCTAAGACACGGTAACGCAGTGTCATAGGTTGGCTAATTCTTCTAACACAACGGCTCAATGACTCTAACCAGAGTCACACTACCTAACTTTCATCAACTCCAACTTCAATAACAAATCCAAAACCAGCATTGACAGTTATTGTTTCCATTAACATCGAAGACTTTTCGAATGATAAGTCACAGCTCCTCGCAAATATGTGTCAAACATCACAATGTGTCATTTTTTGCGTAGAGGGAACACATCGTGACACCTTACATTAAAGACCGGTAATATCTGGAATGATCCTTATTGCGGAAATCCCACATGCAAAGTATGGTAGTGCTGTTTTTGCTAGCCCAATTATTGTAGCTCAATCGACGGCTTGTCGATCCGACAATACAATCAAAATAATAACTATAGATACTGGTAGCTGCACAATAGTTTCCGTATACAAACCCTCAAAGCAACCATTTCAGTTTACCAAAACCTAAAATTTTCACAATAGTACTATCAAAATTATTGTAGTAGACTTTAACAGTCATAACCTAGGGAAACATAACTACAAATACTGATGGCTATGCATATATGCTATGAGTGGAGGAATGGGCAGAAGCCGAAAATCTCACCTTGGTACACAATGCGAAATTACCTGGCGTCCTTCAATAGTGGCCGCTGGCAACGAGGTTACAACCCATATTTAATTTTTGTCAGTGAAAAGTTGGTCCTCTATGCATAAAGATTGTGCTCCTGCCCATCCTCGCAGCACAGGCCGATTGTTTGCAGCATAGAATGTGCCGTAAAGCCCATGACCCTGCCGTTTAGAAGTCGATTTAATATCTCAAAGGTCAACTCGAAATTGTACTCCGATGGGATCGACTCTAGATTGCACAATTTAGAACCTGTGCTAAGCAATTATCAGAAGATTGTCAATATAATTCGGAGGGTTTTGCCGCAGCACATTCCACGGGTTTGTTGCACTTCTTAAGTTCCAGGTCTGAGTAAGGACACTGCCACTCTCCTCGCGAAATACCAAACACAATACGAGCATGACCCATTCTCAGAGGAAACTATTGAAACTGGCGTAAAGCTCATGCAAGAAATTGGAGAAAGCTGCAAGCAGAAATAGCTGTCTCTTTTGATGGACATAGACTTGACACACAATAGCAAAAAGGCATGGCACAATATCAAAAAACTTACAAACGACCCTTTTGAGCCTTCAAATCCTGGTCAAGTCACTACAAACCAGGTAGCACATCAACTACTGGTCAATGACAAATCATCCTACCGCCTTCCTAGACTGATAAGCTAGTTGCACATAACCTGTGTATTAATCACATAAGTTGCCGTCTCTTGGCTTCTAGCTCTATTTAACGTCAGTCTCAAAGACGCTTTAACCCCCAAAACTCTGAAAGAGAGCTAAAGTGATTACCTTGCTAAATCCTCGTAAATGCTACCGCCCTTTATCCTTGCTGTGCCACACGTACTAACTTTTGTAAATGCTTTTATTGAACCGCTTGATGCCCATAATCGATCCAGACCTTATCTCCGAGCAAGCTGGCTTTAGGCCAGAAAGTCATTCACGAACCAAACACACAAATTAACTCAATTTATAGTAGATGGTTTTGAGTCGAAAAATATCACTGGTGTTATGTTCGTTGACCTTAGAGCTGCTTATGACACCGTTCATATCAAGCGACTCCTCCTGAAAACTAACGATCTGGCTCGCAACATAAGTTTTGTGTAAATTCCGAGTGAGATCCTACATAACCGGCGCTTCCAAGAAGATCTTAACCACACAAAAGGTAGATGGCACTGACAGAAAATGGTCTCTCGCAAGGAAGCGTACTAGCGCCGGCATTATTTAAAATCTACACTAATGACCAGCATAGCTCACTAATGACATACTTAATGTTTTTAATACGCAGACGATCTTGCGTTAGCGGTTCTAACGCACTGTTTTGTGGAGGCCGAAGAAAGGTTGATAGACACTCATCTCTTACTACAACAAAAATACTCTCCGGCCAAACCCAAACAAGACCCAGTCATGTGTCATCCACCTTCCAAACAGGCAAGCTAAAAAGACCTCTCTTGGCGTGGCGTCGTCATCAAACATTGCGATCATCCACGACCTGGGTATAACTTTAGATAGACTCAATGACTTATCTTCGACTCTTTTAATTTATTTAAATTATCTATATGTATACTTTTAATAAAGCAATAGGAAAGATAAAGTCTGTACAAGGAAGATAATAAAAAAAACTAGGGTCCATAAAATAAGATCCTAAACAAGAATATAACATTTTAAAAATTCATGTCTGTCTGTCTATTTGTCTGTCTGTATGTTTGTTCGCGCATCACGTAAAAACTACTGGACCGATTGCAATGCGGTTCCACTGTTGAATAGTTTATGTTTTGACTTAAAAACTGGGGTACTTTATATCTCAATCCGATGAGTAGAAGCCGAGCAATCGATAAAAATATTTTCGACGGCAGAAGTATTTTGATCAAATGTTGGTATTTTAGGTCCTGGAATAGCACAAAGAGTACTTTTAATCTACAGAAATGACGACGCGTGCGAAACCGCGGGCATCAGCTAGTGTATTATATAGTACTTTATAGGTCTTATATATATATGGTCCTGGAATAACACATATGGGATAATTTTAAATGAAATGACCACGTGGGCAAAGCCGCGGGTGCTTCTTGTCTCTAAATATATTATTTCGCCATAATATAGGTAAGTTTTAAATTCTTAAAATAATGATACGAATATAAAATCCAGTACGTACCCAAAAGTTTCAATTTTATCTACCTGATGAACACCCTATCCGACAATATTTGTATGTTCTTTAAACTCCATTCCGAGATAAGAGCCACAGTCCAATTTATTGGAAGTAGGTAGGTAGTTAAATTTTTCTAACGACCTAACATACCAACCAAACGTATAAACTGTCACAAAGTATGTTTTTGCTACGTAACTTTTTTTAAACTGACATGGTTATTATCTTTATCATGAAAGTAACTATTGCTCGCCACGTAATAGCGCAACGCGATGGTCTAGTGTACTTAAAATATAAGCTACTGAACAAGAATATAACATTTTTTTAAATCATGTCTCTCTGTTTGTCTGTATGTTTGTTTGTTCGCGCATCACGTAAAAAGTTCTAGTCCTTTTGCGATGCAGTTTTCACTGTTGGATAGAAAAACTGGTGCAATTAGTATCTCAATCCAGTGAGTAGAAGCCAAGCAATATATAAAAATCTTTTTGACGGCCATATAAATTGTGATCAAATGTTGGTATATTGGTATTTTAGATCCTGGAATAACACATATACTCGTAGTACCTACTTTTAATCTAGAGAAATGACCACACGTCCAAAGCAGCGGGTACAGCTAGTTTTCAATAAAAATATCAATCTATTGATCATCATCATGTCAGCCTTTAGAAGTCCACTGCTGAACACAGGCAAATACTACAAAGTCTGTACAAAGAATCTTCTTTGTACAGACATTTTTCTAGTTTAAAGAAAAATGGTCCAGGAGAATTAAAATAAGCTACTGAACATGAATGTAACGGTTTTAAAAATCGTATCTATCTATCTGTTTGTTTGTATGTTTGTTCGCACAACACGTAAAAACTACTGAACCGATTGCAATGTTGTTTTCATTGTTGGTTTGCCTTAAAATCCGGTGGTCTTGGTACCTCAATCCGATGATTAGGAGCCGAGCAATCAATTAAAAACTATCTGACAACAGTCAAAATTTCATAGTTTAAAAGCTTTTATTTGCAATGTATGGATATTTGTTTAGGAGTTTAATTTTTACATGTTGGTTCAGTTCCGATGACAATGCATTAATTTTAAAAGCTTTTATTTTCAATGTATGGATATTTGTTTAGGTGTTTAATTTTTACATGTTGGTTCAGTTCCGATGACAATGCATTAATTTTAAAAGCTTTTATTTGCAATGCATGGATGTTTGTTTAGGAGTTTAATTTTATATGTTGGTTCAGTTCCAATGACAATGCATTTTAAAAGCTTTTATTTGAAATGAATGGATGTTTGTTTAGGAGTTTAATTTTTACATGTTGGTTTAGTTCCGATGACAATGCATTAATTTTAAAAGCTTTTATTTGCAATGTATGGATATTTGTTTAGGAGTTTAATTTTTACATGTTGGTTCAGTTCCAATGACAATGCATTAATTTTAAAAGCTTTCATTTGCAATGTATGGATGTTTGTTTAGGAGTTTAATTTTTACATGTTGGTTCAGTTCCAATGACAATGCATTTTAAAAGCTTTTATTTGCAATGAATGGATGTTTGTTTAGGAGTTTAATTTTTACATGTTGGTTTAGTTCCGATGACAATGCATTTCAATAGCTTTTATTTGCAATGTATGGATGTTTGTTTAGGAGTTTAATTTTTACATGTTGGTTCAGTTCCGATGACAATGCATTTTAAAAGCTTTTATTTGCAATGTATGGATGTTTGTTTAGGAGTTTAATTTTTACATGTTGGTTCAGTTCCGATGACAATGCATTTTAAAAGCTTTTATGGATGTTTGTTTAAGAGTTTAATTTTTACATGTTGGTTCAGTTCCGATGACAATGCATTTTAAAATCTTTTATTTGCAATGTATGGATGTTTGTTTAGGAGATTAATTTTTACATGTTGGTTTAGTTCCGATGACAATGCATTAATTTTAAAAGCTTTTATTTGCAATGTATGGATGTTTGTTTAGGAGTTTAATTTTTACATGTTGGTTCAGTTCCGATAACAATGCATTTTAAAAGCTTTTATTTGCAATGATTGGATGTTTGTTTAGGAGTTTAATTTTTACATGTTGGTTTAGTTCCGATGACAATGCATTTTAAAAGGTTTTATTTGCATTGTATGGATGTTTGTTTAGAAGTATAATTTTTACATGTTGGTTCAATTCCGATGACAATGCATTTTAAAATCTTTTATTTGCAATGTATGGATGTTTGTTTAGGAGTTTAATTTTTACATGTTGGTTCAGTTCCGATGACAATGCATTAATTTTAAAAGCTTTCATTTGCAATGTATGGATGTTTGTTTAGGAGTTTAATTTTTACATGTTGGTTCAGTTCCGATGACAATGCATTTTAAAAGCTTTTATTTGCAATGTATGGATGTTTGTTTAGGAGTTTAATTTTTACATGTTCGTTTAATTCCGATGACAATGCATTTTAAAAGGTTTTATTAGCAATGTATGGATGTTTGTTTAGGAGTATAATTTTTACATGTTGGTTCAATTCCAATGACAATGCATTTTAAAAGCTTTTATTTGCAATGTATGGATGTTTGTTTAGGAGTTTAATTTTCACATGTTGGTTTAGTTCCGATGAAAATGCATTTTAAAGGCTTTTATTTAACTTGACTTCTTTCTTTCTATGTATGTATGTATGTATGTATTTTATCTGTCCTGGAATCTTGCAATTCAAATTTCGAGAGCTTTTCGATTAGCTATCCGGCTGAAACTTTCAGGGTAGCTCACAAACCGATGAAAATGCAATAAAAAAAAATAAAAAACTAAATAAACTTTAGAAGTGAAAAGCCAAAAAGAGAAAAAGATAAATGAGAACAAAAAGGAAAAAAGGAAAAATAAACGGAAAAAATAAAACTTAAAAACGTAATAGTTACAGAAAAAGAACTCGTAAAAGCTTTTTTTTTTCTTCTTTTTTTTTACTTTTTTATGGTAAGCATGTCCTGAACCGACATCCAGGATTAGCTCCAGATAAAGGAACTCTCAAACGGTAATTTTGTGTACGCATTTTATAATGACAGCCGGTTTTAAGTTTTAACATAGTAGAGAGATAGTTGCTGCACTCAGGATTGGGTGGTCCTGACTAGGGTACTCCTCAAAGGTTAACAGCACAGATACGAAATGTTGTATACGCATTTAATTGTGATACTACTGACTAGAACTTGAAGTTACATGCAAATGGATATGCATTTGGGTTGCGACACAACAAAATTAGTGTTTTTCCGAGACGACTTTTTTGATTTAGCCGATAATATGAATTGTCCCTTTCAGGTAAATTAATGTTCTATACTGCCCTTCAAAACTTAGTGTCACACTTATAATGTCTGGCTGTTTGCGCATCACGTTTAAAATACTGGACTGATTGCGATACGATTTTCACTGTTGGATAGCTTAGCTTATAACTTAAAAACTGGTGCACTTGGTATCTGAATCCGACGAGTAGGAGCCAAGCAATTTAATAAAAACTATATTAATTTAAAAGTGTGGTAGGTACTAATTTTTGAAGACCAGTGTATATTAATAAATACATATGTATATGATTAAATCACTCATAAAAATCACAATATTTTCACTTTCTCAATCTTCTATATCAAAATTAAATCATAATAGAGTTGTGTTTTTGATAGCTTATTTCAGTCTAGGCATTATTGTGGAGTCTATCGTGAGGTTTACGTTTTACTATCTATAAACTTTTTAATGTACCAAGTGTTTGTAGACTCGCCGAAGTGGTGATAAACCAAATACCAATAAAAAAACAGGAGGAAATTCAATTTTGTCATATAATAATAATAACATTAAAAGTATTTATACAGAAAAAGTTGTAAATTAATAGTTTTAAATTATCACTATGACTCACGTTTTATTATCGAAAATATTGACTGAGTTTTGAATCTTATAATAATAAGGGCTAGGTAAAGGTACATTCAAAACAATTAGGGGATCCTGTCGAATCGCCCGTGCCTGCATGCAGTCCCATTCCCGAGATCATTTCTTCAAAACTAGCCTCCATGACATGGAATCTAAATGCAACGTTTAAATAATTGACAAAGTATTAATAAACAAACTCGTCCGTGACCCAATTTTTATCCATTATAAAATTATTATTATAAGTATTAATAAATTTACAAAGTAATATTTTTCTACCATATAAGTTTTATATTTATTTCTAAACGAAAAATCTATCTTTAAATGGATTTTCAGAAAAAAGTACTGAAACTAATAATTCATTTTTGTACGACGATAAATAAACCCCTTCAAATAACAAAAAAATCATTCAAATTGGTTCAGAAAAAATAATCTGTCGAATTCAGAGCCTCCTTTTTTTTATTCTGGTAAAATGACAATAAATGCGATAATTTAAATACAATCTGTTTGTATTTCTACACATTCGTTTCAGCCGTTTCAAAGTAAAAGCCGCTTACAAACCAACAGACGATTCACTATTATTCTATAGTAAACCGTCACGATCACATAAGTGGGCCAGGCCGTTTTTTTTACGACTTTGTCACTTAAAGTAACATTGGTACTTTTATGTTACGGTAATATAAAAGTAAAGTAAATAGTTATTCTACGTAAATACGTCAGTAACTCCTGTTTTTTCCTTTTAAAATATAACAGTAGCAGTAGCATTTGTTTGTTCCCCAAACAAACAAACAAACAAACAAACGGACATTGTTTCATTTTTATATATTGGTATGGATAAACATAAACAAGTGTCTATTTACGTGTAATGTACTCGTAATTCGAAAATTACTTTTTGGATTCACTTGGCGAAACCTTCTGTTGGAACTGTTTGACACTACCCAAAGAGCTTCCATTGCCTTTTTACCAGACTGAGGATGGTTATATGTTTGTTTGAAAGGTTTGTACGTTTCTTAGGCGCACCCTACAACCTAAATGGCATGATGTATTTGATAAATGAGGTATCATTGGATTCGTATTGATCAAGAAAAGTGCTATAATGCTATAGGATATACGAAGTGTCAAGAAAACGAATATGGCGGCTGAGAGCTGCCATATTGTATTTCTGACGGAATAAACAATGATCAAAATCTATCGAGTGAGGTATCAAAATAAAGGTCTTAAAAGACCATTCCAAAAATATATAATTCTTTTACCTAAACAATAGCAATTGTCTTTAAAGTTTCTTAAAAAAAAACAATATTAGTTTATTCAAGTATTATTAATTAGTTTATGTAAGTACACATATAATCTAATGTTGCAACCGCAATTATTTAAAATTATATTACTATTAATTTTGCGGGCGGGTGCGTCCATCCGAAATCGCGGCTGAAAAGCAAAATCCCGAGCATCATGTTTGGACTTTGCATCGTGCGTTCGGCGCACCACGCCTGCCCGCCAGTCAGGTGTTGTGTATTTTTATAAAAAAAATAAACTGTCAGTGCTGCTTGGGGATGCTGGCTGAATTATGCGAACTTTCCCAATATAATGTAAAATTACCTAACTCTAAATATTGGTAACATAAAAAGTTACGCAAAAGTGAAAAAACTTGAGGCACATTTTAAAACTAGATTTTAAAAATGGCTTTTGTACATATTGTTATATGAATCAAGCATTGACTTCTATATAACTTTTCGAACCATATCCGTTATATGTGTATGTTAAATGCGTTGAATGTTTACAGATCGGAATTTTGGGACAGTCTTTTGTATGAAAAGTTTGTGTCATCATCAAGTTAAAATTAATTTTAAAAGATGGCTCTTGTTACAGCTATATACTTTGTATACTGTTTTAATAACCAAGATAAGCTAAGCTAGTAAAAAACACAAACTTTTTTAGTTATTAACCATCTTGTTTGACGTAGTGCAATAAGTGGCAAAAACTACGGCCCGGCCCACGTACATCCTGACAGCTAAATAATTTCCTTTACCTATCTAAAAATTCTGAAACGAGGACCAATGGCCCTACAAACACCCACACCTTGTACTATCTATTCTGTGCAAAGAATGTTCACACAAATACACACAGCCGTAAAAGAAAGCGGGTCGGAAAGAAAAACCTCAATAACTTCCAAAATATTGGAACTAACTTTATGAAATAACGACTGTTTTATAGACAATTTTATAATTAGTACTTAAATAAATAAAAGTCATAAAAGTGCAAGGTTATGAAGTTTATTTTGAATAAAATTAGGTTAGGTAAACATTATAAATTGTCACAAAAAATGTGCTAATCAATTATTCAATTTTCACACATTTTAATATATTATACTCGTATTGGTACCACGAGCGAGATACGGTTTGGCATACTTTCCACAAGATTTCTGAGCCGATGAAAAATATAATAAATAAAAATAAAGGTTTTCTATACAATCGCCAAAAATAAATAAAAAGGTTTTACTTCTTCCTAACTTTAGTTTTCATTTTGCTTAAATATTTTAAAAGTTATCGTATTTTTGGAACCTTCCTTTCCGGCCCTCCACGGGAATCGCAATTGCACGCTTCGCTCTTCTCTGTTACGCTACGGAGAATGCACGTTATAGAGATATATGGTAGGGACATATTAGGGTTGCGTTAGTTAACTAGCAACCAGTTGTATCAGGAAGTGTAACCCACAAGCAAAACAACCGTAAAGTGCTACAAAACAGTGTTTATAACAACGGCACGTGCTGACGTTATCTCGCTCCAGTCCAAATGGGACTCCTGACACTCCAAATAAGGAACTTTGAGAAAAGTATTATACTTACTGATACTTATACCTACTTTACTCGTGGACCCGGTGGTGCTTACACTCCTACGCGGTGTTACAATGTAACATATTGACGACACTGTTTGTTAATATATATTACTAGCTTCCCCGCCCGCGACTTCGTCCGCGCGGACTTCTGTTTATCGCAAAAAAAGCATCCTATATTCTTCTAGGATATTAAAAACCAATACAAATATAGTTATAGCACCACCAATGCTCTTGATGTTTTTTGACATATTTGTTATTTCGTTTCCATGGCAACGATTCTTACAGCGAGTAATCAACATTTCTCTAGTTTTCCCATGGAATGTTCCAATTTTCCGGGATAAAAACTATCCTATGTTTTATTCCAGGGTATAAGCTATCACCATTTCAAATTTCATCATAATCCGTCGAGCCATTATCGCGTGAAAGCTCCCTAAACAAACAGACAACGTTTCACTTTTATATATTGGTATGGATGGATGGAGAAGTGAAGTCTTATTTTAATGAAAAAAATAATAATTAAAAAAAGATTTAGTCAACTCACAAATAACAAAAACAATACTGAAGGAAATACGTTAAAAAAAACAAAAAAATAATAGAATAAAGTATGTAACTTTTAGTGGTGCTGAATTTACTCGTATGCTAATTGCTGCCACGCAGTTTTAGTAAAATAGTCTTGATTGAATGATGATATAAAAAAATATCCAGAATATCGACTCATAGGCTACAAACTGGTTTCAAATGTTTTTTATTTAACCTGCAGTTGTTTACTGCTCGGAAATCTTTACATTTTTTTTCTTGTTAAAGAAGGTTAATTTTATTACTAAGTCCCTTTTGTAATAAAATGAAAATAATAAATATGTGTACACTTCAAGAGCATCTTTCCTTCCGTAACCCCATGTAAGAAAGGACGTGAGCAACAGCTGGTACTCAATAAAAGTATCTTCCAAATGAGGTATCAGGTGTCACCCATTTGCCGTTCAACGTAAAGCGTACTCTTATTTATTTTGTGGTGAAGCTGTTGCTGATGTTTTTTGCGTGCTCCATCTGTTCACCCACTCTGTTATAACAGCATCTAAGATCAAATCATACAGAAATTAGTTCTCGGCGCACACTACGCAGGTTAAAAGACAAAACCAAAATACTTTCCGTGCACGCTTGTCTGGACCATTATCCTATTGTGAAATTAGTTCTCGGCGCACACTACGCAGGTTAAAAGACAAAACCAAAATACTTTCCGTGCACGCTTGTCTGGACCATTATCCTATTGTGAAATTAGTTCTCGGCGCACACTACGCAGGTTAAAAGACAAAACCAAAATACTTTCCGTGCACGCTTGTCTGGACCATTATCCTATTGTGAAATTTCATTTTTATAGTTACTTAGTTAGAGTTCTTCTTTTTACTTTAGTAGGAGTATGTAATAATAGTGGTTCAATCACAGAACACCAAAATGGGTTTCCCTTGGAAAAGCATTCCAATATTCTGTGGTTTAAATAAATAATGTTATCTTTCTATCTACATGCTTGGTGCGGAGTGAAAACAATGCGCGAAGATGGACTGAAGTGGTATCAGTGACAAACGTCATTCAGGTCTTAGTAACCACCCATCACACCCAACCTCTGTCAAATATTGATGGGTGCTACGAAAAGCAATTTGATGCCTTATGTACTGCCTCATACCCTAAACTTTTACTGCCGTCTAGCCGCTAACACCAATATACGCCTTAATCCCCTGAAACAACTTGCCACTGGCTGTTTATACGACCTGAGACGTGGTACATACTTTACTGTCTACTAAAAGGATGTATAATGGATGGATGGATGGGGTAATGGAGGTACGAGAGATGTTAAGTTTTATTTATAGATTGATCAATAACATCGCATTGGTACCGAACATCATTAGGTAACAAATAATTATTTATAATAGGTAGAGTACATTGGTATACATGTTAAATAGTTAGCTAAATAATCTTGTGCACCTAACTACACCTAAACAAATCACAAATCTCCCGTTTTTTTTTTTTAAACCTTTTATTGAAGCTATTCATTCGCAAAAAGGCGAAGTTAATCGAACGGAAAGTGCCCTTAACGTGATATCCGGAGCCAAACCCCGGAGCTTCGGCGCTGTATCAATCGGAAGTAGGTACATCCACGTGCGAGGCTTCACCGCAGCTGACAACGCTAGAACCTGAACTCTAACTATTCGAATTGTTTTATTTTGTGATAAGCATCAGCATCACCTCACCACGTCTGCAGGGACGGTTCTGACAAATATCAGCTCAAGTCTTTGGATTCAATTGAGAGACATGCTATCGGGCTCATTGGGGATTCTAGTAAAGAGTAAGCTTCAAAGTCTAGCGCATCGACGTGAGGTCGCAAGCCTGGCGGTATTCTACAGAATGCACTATGGAGAGTGTGCACAAGAACTGCACAATCTGATTCCCCCGTCACCTTTCCATCACCGTACGACTAGACGATCGGCAAAGCGCCACTCTTTTATGGTTGAAATACCTCGCACAAGAACGAAGCGTTACGCTTCTTCATTTATTATAAGAACTGCAAAGAAGTGGAATGCCTTGTCCTCGTCAGTTTTTCCGGTATATTATAACCCAGGTGTGTTCAAGTCATGAGTGAATAGGTATCTACTAGGCAAGCGTACCACATCATCGCTTTCCATCAGGCGAGATTGTGGTCAAACAATTGCCAACAACGTAACAAAAGTTTGGACCGTACCTACAGACTCAACAAAACTCATTTTATATGTTAATTGAAAAAAAAACAAGTCTACTGAGACAAAACTTTGTAGATAGATTGAGGTATTCGATATCTATGTTTTTGCTTTGACTACATCAAACAAGCTTTAATAATTGTGTAAATGTTTAACCCGCAAAAATTAGAAAATATCCTAAACCGTTCTTCGGGCATCAGCCGTATGCATTGGTGGGAAGCGTTCTTTAGTTTCTGAGATCTTCCCGCACTGACACAGAATTTAAAAAAAAGTCCAAGTGCGAGTCGGACTCGCGCACCGTGAGCTCCGTACAAATTTGTAGGTAGGTATATAAATAATCTTACCACAAAAAAAATACGGTTTTTTGTTATTACCGTTTTTAGTTTTTTTTTTCTTTACTTGTGCTATAAGGTATTGCTTCTTGCCAAACTTAATTATTGTAGGTCAACAGGCGGTATCCCATAGATTTTGATTCCCTAGCGAGTGTCAATATAGGTAACGGCATAAACGGCCGAATCTTTTGCCTGTGTTGACTCAGAACTTTGATTTTTTCACAGCTCCATTGATTGCAGACCAGTATCTATACTTAGAGTAAAGCAGTAAGTACGAAAAATCTATACAATGAAGATATTTTTTTAAAACATTATCTATGATATACTTAAAATAGGCTACTGAACAGTTTTTTTTTAAAATCCTGTCTTTCAGTTTGTCTGTATGTTTGTCCACGCATCACGTAAAAACTACTGGACCGATGGCAATCCGGTTTTCACTATTGGATAGCTTAGAGTTTGACTTAAAAACTGGGGCACTTGGTATCTTAATACGATGAATGTGTCAAGCAATCAATAACAACTATTTGACAGCTGAACGAATTTTGAAGAAATGTACGAGTGTGTAGTAAGTATATTGTACTTTTGGTTCTGGAATGTCACGTATGGGTACTTTAAATGAAACTATCACGCGGGCAAAGCCGCGGGCACAGCTAATTTGATATAAATTCCTACTTGATACCTCCATGCGTTCCTGAGAAAAATGGTCTTGACAGACAAACAGACAGACAGACAGACAGACAGACAAGACAAAGTGATTCTATAAGGGTTCCATTTTCCCTTTGAGGTACGAAACCCTCAAAAATATGTACAATAATGATAATGATTTTGCATTGTATTTGTTTTTACCAATGAAATACATTTAAGTTCTCTCTACCGAAAACCCTTTTAAGAGGGCACCCACGCGGCTTCAACAGGATTTCCCTATTATCCGTGAAATTTGCTTTTTTATAGAACAAGGTTTCTACCACACTAAACCTTAACCAAATCCAATAATTCTGGTCTTTTTTATACGCTCTGTATTAGCTTCACTTGTATGTTTGTTTGTATGTTTGTAACCGACTCCTTTGGACGCTATTTTGATCCACTTTAAACGGTCAGATTTCATTCAAATTTTGCACACCTGTCAAAGACCGATGACAATGACCTAATTCGAAAAAAAAAAAAAAAAGTAGAAAATAAATAATAGTTAAAAAAACTAAAAAATACACTTTATATATAAAACCAAACTAAAAAATAGAAAATAAATTTTAATAGTGTAAATAAGAATTTTTTTTTTTTTTTAAAAAGGGTAGGGTGCTTTTGAAAATATTATCGAAATGATAATCCTTCTTCTCAAATCTGTCAATGAAAAATTTATAACTATTGATTGAACCATACACCTCACTTTTTTTTTAAATAAATCTTTTTTTCTTATTTACACTATAAAAATTTATTTTCTATTTTTTAGTTTGGTTTTATATATAAAGCGTGTTTTTTAGTTTTTTTAAACTACATATTATTTTTATTGTAGAAATGTTTTCTCCCAAAACGCAAATTCCATGGAAAATTTAAGGCTCTGTACAAACCATGTTGGTTACCTATCCTCTTAACGCCACGTATATGGAAATTAGACACGAGTGAGTAAAGCAACTTTGTTTGACAACGAGCGACGACGTTCCCTGGTGAATGTCATCCAGCGCAGTCATCCCATACAAAAATGCATGGACGTTGTAATAATATGTACTTTGAGCGAAGTATGTACTGGTCGATCAAAGGAAATGTCCATAAGTAGTTCATATACTGCGCAAATATGTGACACATGGCTTGTATCCGGCCGGACGTCTAATCACACTTTTTTTCCATGGGAAATCGTACTACAAAACATTTTATGTAGGTATCTACTTAAACTATAGCCAATAAAAGGCCAATTAAAAGTTTTCGCTTGAAGAATAACTCTAGAACATTTGTTTGAAGAACCCCAGATATTTACAGTTATTGACGAGACAGACCGTACAATCCTGCATAGCTCTCAATATTTCTGTACATATCTACCTGTGAAACAGGAGTTTGTGTGACCTGTTTCTACAGTACCTACCTACTAGTGAATAGTCAGGAAAATAACATCAAATGGTGGCGTCACTGCTCTGCCACCTGTGCTAATTTATAGACTTAACAACTTCTAATGAAAATCCCTAAAGTATCTCTCCACCTGAGACAACGCGATTCTGTTTTCTGTGTCAAAGTTATGTGCTCCAAGATTTATGCCACCCCTAAAGTTTAAGAGTGTTTTTATGTCTATGTTGAAATTAGTTTTATTCTCCCTCGTAACGTGTAAGTCGTTAAAATGACGGTGATTTGAAAACAAGTTGAGAATTATCTTCGCGTTACAGGGAGAAGTTGGAATCTAATAAGATCGGTAATGTATGCGGAAACCTGACAAACAAATTGCTTTAAACAAGCAAATATTGTTTCAGCAGGAATTCTGGAAGGTTTCCGTGAATAGGAGTAATATTGTGTTATTTGAGACGCTGCGCTGTGGAGTTTTGTTTGTCATCTAACTTCTAAGTTTTATGGAATATTGCAAGAATTACCGACATTTGTGCCATGTTTAGTATTCAAAACTGACACCGAACATGTTCTGTTATTAGCTGCATTATTGTGAGTAAAGTATCATGTAGAAGTCAAATTATTGGTGTCCTTTGGTAATTAAATTATATTAAATTGGTAAGAAATGTTATTCTGCATGTAGGTATATTTTTTGGGAGCGGTCTAATGTTTACTCATCACAATAACAAGTAGCACAGAGATAGTCTACTTCCATCAGCTACTAATTCATCATCATCATTGACTGCCACTACGCTACCCACTGCTGGTTATAGGCCTCCTTTCGCTGTTGCCACGCCTTTCGATCGGATGATAACCTCATCCATGTCTTTCTCTCCACCCTGACGAGATCACGAGGACCTATAAAACATAACGATCCAATTTTTCTTCCATTATCGCTGTTTTCATTAATTAGTGAATAAGAGTTTAATATTGAAAAACCTACGAAAAATAATTATTATTAGTAAGCTATTATAATATAGAAAACATTCTTGTCACTTATGTTGTTTTAGTATAATATTGTATAAGTTCGTGATGAGACGACCAGGGGATGATTCTTGGGCGTGTAAGACACACACAGTTTGTAAATTTTCTTAAGTATCGCAACTATCAACGGATCCAGTTTTTAAATTTTTGAAAATAGTTTTCTTGCCGCATAGACGGCTCGGCGCCGATCGCCACAAGAACTGAAGTCCATTTATCAGAGCCAAGCATCGCACATCGACTTGGCAGGGCTCCATCGCAGTAACTTATGTCACACCAACTATAACAGTATGGAATCTACACACTATATCATGGATTGATTCATGTAAATACATTCGATACTTTTATATACTTTGTCACTAGCGGTATTACTGTTATAGTTGCTTACACACTACTTACTTACTAGCATAGTAGTGCTTACTTACTTTAGCACTACTGTGCTAGTTAGAATCCTACGATACCGCGCAGGTTCAATCCTCAGCGGTTTTACATCACTCCGTGCTTTTGAGGGCACATTAAACTGTCAGGCTTGGCTGTTATTGATTACCAGTAGTCGTTAAAACAAGAGTGTCTTTTGCGTCCTGACAAAGTCTGACACCAGAGGTCAGCACGACCTCATATGACAAGCAAGCAAACTATGAGACTTTGCTGAAAGTTCCGGGCATACCTTAGCCAAAAAATGCGATGACAGCGCATTAGCATGCGTAGACTGGGAAGGACGAATGAGATCTGTAACGCGATAGTCCCTGTTGTCTCAACCATGCTGGATGCTTATGTGATTCTGGAGATGATCTCACCATACATAGTCATAGGATACAAAATTGTAACTATTGTTAACAAGCACATTTGCAGCACCGTGGCGCAGTACTGGTATTCGAAAACACAACCAGTACTTTAGTTTCGCTAGAGGTTCTGCCAGTAAATGTATGGAACTAAACGAAATTACATTTCGTTATCGAAAACTATAAAAACTCTTACTAGGGTTATAGTATAGATCCGTTTAAACAGTGTTGGTTGTATACTCGAAGGTAATTGGCACAGAGTTCAAACACTTCCACCAAAATAAAACTAGTCTGTCGTACGTAGAGACAATATGAGAGAGTCGCCATACTCTTCCGTATTTGTAGATTCAACTATATTGTTAACTGAATGATACGTTCCGATCAATTTGTGCTTCCGGCAAAATGGAGTTCTATTTTTGTCAAGTATCATATTACCTACAAGTAAAAATATCCGGTCAAGAAAGTTGTGGAAATCACTAATGGAAGCACTTTTGTAGTAAGATAATTTTTCAATATTAGCGCTAACTTAAGAATAAGTGCAGAACTGCGGAAGATAAATAGGCCCAGAGAATACCATATTACTATAATTACAGCTACTTTTCAATAAAACTACTATGACATATAAGAAGAAGAATAGGAAAAGGAAATCTACAAAGTGATGGATTAGTAAGACCTACTGTAAGATTCCAAAACTAGCTTCGTTATAAGTAATTATGTAACACGTTATTTATAACATGCGCATGAACACATGCACAAATCATAGCGTCAGGTCAGCGTTAGGTATTTTGTACTATATAAGTATCTGCTAATTTTATTGTTTTATTGTCATTTTGTGTATTCAATTAAACAATTTCAAGAATACCGTTAGGTAGCACTGTACGTCAACCAGTTCTACTTGCCTTTTGCCTTAAGGGCAGGCAGGTTTCCCTTCACGTCAATTCGCTACCGTGGACCCTTCGAAGGTTCTATTTCTACAGAACAGTCATTATTAAACGGCCTGTTTACTCGGAGATGTAGAACGTTAAGCTATGAAATTAGTTACCTACATCGACCGTGGTATTAAATGTAATTTGTTGGTAATTGTCGGTACAATTATGAGCAATTATTGATATTACTATTAGTATGTGGTGCGAAAATATTTACGTGTTATGAAAACTTAATTCATTAAATATCCACACGGACGGTAGGTACCTATATCACAGTCTAGACGTTGACGTTGACTCATCTAAATTGGACAATGTTTACAAGTATTTTATTGGTTATATGTTCAGGCAATTGTTGATGTGGGCATTGTGCGCATTTAACAGACCGTACTTGATAAACGTAGCCTATTTAGACTTGTATTCAATTTGACCTTGCTATGAATTCAACATAGCGTTTGTAAAATAAAAAAGGTGCCCTGGCATATAACCGCATCCCGGAGCTCTTCACTAAAAGGAAAGTCATCATAAGTAATCAACTATATCATATTATTCTCGATATGAGCACCTAATTAATAGTGTCGAATCACATCCGTTCGTTAGCAGAACTGGTATCTTATCGAGTTTTTGTAATGGGAAGCTGTGCCCCGTCTCCCACATACGGGTGACATTCCTGGGAACAATGATAAAACCTGCCTGTTAGAATAGAGACTAAGACTAGAGACAAATATGATTGAAATTACATTAATATTCTTAAAAAGTAGAGAGGCATCTTTAAACGATTTAAGTACGAGAAGAATCAAAAATGGGTACAGATTACAAAGATATTTCCTATAATCGATAGTTATTTTCAGCAATTCTACGAATACTTATCAATCTATAATGTGTATATAATAAAGTAATACCCGTTTCTGCCGTAAGTGTAGTTCCTATCTCTCTGGGTGCAATGGGTGCACTCATTATATTATGTCAAATCTGTCAAAATTTAAAAAGATTGGACTTGTGATTTTAACATTTGAGCAAGTCATTTATCAACTACCTTTAACAATAATTGTGGATCTACATCACTATTTATTTAGACAGTAGCACTACAAGCCCATAAAAGATAGATTCAATACCCTTCGTCATGAATATTAAATCATCGAAAACCTTTTATATATCAACGCTTCGTTCACTAAGCGAATGATGACGGCTTGTCATAAAGTACAATATTGCCAAAGCAAAAGAGTACTTGGTATGACAACATTAGTGTGCTGGCAGCCAAGTATGGAAAGGTTCCGGGAACTGTAAAGGCAGAACATCTAGTGTTGAATAACAAGTACATAACGTAGCTCGTCCTTCCGTCAACCGTGGCTGGCTGCCTTCGATGGATTGTTTTTTACTTGGTAGCGCATGCCACGTCAATTAGAATCAAGATAGCCATGTCTATGTCATGCATGTCTGCTTTGGGAATAGGGATTCACATTATATCGTTCCTGCTGTCCAGTTTATTTCTAGGAATATGGTTAGGAATGTACCTAATATTAAAATTGTTGATGTAGAATCCAGCCCGCACGCTTTTTATATTATGCTTTTTAATAAAATTGCGAGAGCTCTTAATAGCCTAATTTATGTTGACTTTTTGATAACGCCTAATTTTCATTATATGTAGACCCACGACTGCCGCCCGAACACTTTAACAATGAAATAAGTAAAATTAAAAATGTTTTTTAATTTTCAATAACCTTCTTTTTAATGCATTGTCTTTTTAAAGTTTTTTATTTAATTGTGTTGTTGTTGATTTGTGAGCTACCCTGAACGTTTCAGCCGGACAGCTAATCGGAAAGTGCTCAAAATTTGATTTGCTATATTCCAAGACAGAGAAATACATAGATAAATAGATACATAGATAAATATATTGCTTTTTTAAATAAAAACTTTCAAAAAACAAAAGATTTGCATAAACAACACATTCGTTTTAATAAATATCGTATCCTATACAAAAACCGGCCAAGTAGAAGTCGGACTTGCGCACCGAGGATTCCGTATATACTTGTAGGTATGTAAATGTGTGTAGTTATACGGGAATATAGAACATAGAAGAATTAAATTTAAAAAAAAAAAGTTTTGTGGTGTATCTAGAAATTTACGGTTTTCTGATTTTTTCCTTTACTTGTGCTATAAGACATTGCTTGTTGCCAAATTTCATAATTGTAGGTCAACGGGAAGTACCCTATAGGTTTTCATTCCCTTGAGAGTGTCATAATATGCGGCATAAACGGCCGTATCTTTTGATTGCGTTGACTTAGAAGTTTGTTTTTTTCACAGCTCCAAGGGATCGCAGACTTAAGTATTTGATATTAATTTCAACTTGATACCTTCACGCGTTTCTGAGAAAATGGTTCTTGATAAACAGTCGGACGGAAAACAAAGCGGTCCTATATAAGGGTTCCTTTTTCCCTTTTGAGGTAAAGAACCCTAAAAATGACTGGGAATGTTTATGCATAGCTCTCGGTCCAGCTCTCAAGGAGTCAAAATCTCCTGAGGATGCCTCTTGTAGAGGCAAATGATAATAAGTACAAACGTATAATTAATGCAATTATATCTTCATTTCTTGTTGCTGATTGGTTTGACAGTCTCAGGAAAACATAAATACGCAGGAATAGTCACAATCTCCAAAGCACAAGTTTTATCGAAATTGCTAAATTTGACCAACATCGTAAATTTGCACTTAGCAAATCATAGACGTTGATGGTGCTCTACGAATAAATGGTGCTATAAAGTTTGACCTAAACCTGCCTTGGACTTAATTTATAACTAATAATATAAACCTATAAACTTTGCAACGACTTACTTAGACTCTAGTTGCATATAATATTATAACAAGACATAAAAATGTACATACAATATGAACATAAGTACATAGACACTTGTAGGTATATTGATTAACTTCAAAACAACACATCTTTGTTCTAGTATTTATTTTCAGATACAATACCAATTTAATAGGACTATTAGGAAAACATATACCCAAAAAATATAAAGAGCAAATAAAAAGTTACTATAATTGCTTGAACCATAAATTCTAATTCCAATGGAGTAACTATACAATCTACCCTTTCCAATAAAAAAATATCATCCGAATCGGTTCAGTAATCTTAGAGATATGAATGAACATTCACACGGAATAAACATAAGCAGTCGATATTAGATCCTAATTCTGTTTGAAGTCAATAAAAAATATATTTCACCATCTTTGTACAAACGTTTTGGTTTCTCTCCAGCAGCTCTCGTTACGCATGGAATTGATATTATAAGTGGTGTTTTGAAAGCGGCAAAGCCTTCTAACTCCACAATAATGAACTACGCACTGTTTCATTTACGTATACCTAGAAGATACCGAGTAAACCTTGGAAAGGTCAAACATTAGACTCTTGTTTAATAGTAGAGTCACGGCCGCGGCCGTTCACGTTTATTTTCACATGCTGTTCACACGCGTCTTTCTGCCGGTGCAATGGAACGTGCTTACGGTGCCTTGTTTTACTAATTAGTTATTTGTAATTGTAATAAATACATTGGTTAAGTCAGATAGGCTAGTCTTAGGATTGTCTGGAGATTTTGACGTTCTAATTCGTTTCAAATCTTGTTCGCAAATAATAGAGCAATAACATAGATGTTAGGTTTTAAAGATGCTTTAATTCGGCCTAATTCACCGGTAATAACATATGAATGTCAATTATGACCCACTTTCAATTCATTCCAGTTGTTTGATTCAATTAGTGTAATAATTTTGAGCTCTCGAATTGCCTTTTGATATGTTTAATACCTTCATCCTACCTTGAATCAAGAACCTAAGCAAAATGTAGATATAACAAAATAACAAGTTTTAGAAGAAAAAATAAATCAGAATGCACCTAACCAAAAATAATGTGACAATTCATTTGACAAGAAATCATAACATTTAAACTTTTGCGTATTATCAAATTAATGATTACTCACCATTGATTTAGAACTTATAGATTCTATATCAACTAATATTATAAATGCAAAAATTTGTCAGTAAGCGAGAGTGAGGGAGGTGTATGTTTGTTTTTTCTGCACGCTGAAACAGCTGAACGGATTTTGGTATATACCTAGATACTTTAGGTCCTGGAATACTGCATTGGATACTTTTTATCGTCATTAGCCACGCGGGAGAAACTGCGGCGCAGCTAGTATGTATATACTATACTTACCTACTACGAATTCGATAAACCGCTAAAAATCCTTTTCGCTCAGGTAGCTCCCGTTTGAACCGTAGGTAAAACTCTACGATGCACGGCGCCCGACCACGTGACCTCACTCACTGCGGCAAAATGGCGCGAAATATTTTTTGTTGCCTCCTGCTTATTTTCCTTTATTTCAGCGGAATGGCGCAATGAAAACAAACTTGGCCTCGGCCTGTGATTGACTGAATATATGTAGCCACAGACTAATTTAAGCATTGAATGAACAAAATTATAATAAAAGTACAGGCCATCAAGAAACCTAGAGGTAGAAAAAGTTGAGAGTTGTTCCGGGAAAAAATGTGTACTTCGGAAATAAGATCGATGACCCCCTATTATTGTTTTATTTAAATATTACATGAACGTATCTATTTAATAACATTAAAATATCAACATGGCATAGAAAAAGTAACCAGAAAACTTTTGTGAATACCAGAAATGAACCAAAATGTTTGACTAGTTCTGATTATTTTTACCTTTTTTTTTATATAAAAGATATTCTACTCAAAAAGTGTTTTATCATAGAGGACATATATCCCTTAAAGTATTAAAGCACTTAGATTGGGTCAGGAATGCATGGTTTCATCAAAATAAGTAAAAATGTTAAACATATAATTTGCCGATTACCGGCTGGCAACGTGCGTTGCAGCATGTATCGGAGGCGCGGGGATTTGGCAAGTGTATTTAGCCGAGAAAAATATTTAAAATAGGTACCTTGTAACACAATTAAGTTTCCAAACTTATGCTTAAACATTTAACAAGTAGTACCTACGCCTAATTATATGTCCAAAAAAAAATACTTTTACAAAAAAATCCTCAAAAAAAGTTGTATGAATGGGACAGTAGTGTTTTGTCAAAGGAAAGAACACCATTTGTTAACAAAATCTCTACGCACTGCCCTACTTTTCAAGTCAAGTTTTCTTTTCAGTGTCAAATAAATGGCGCACGAGAAAATTTATGTCGTCCGCGATTCTTTTTAACCCAGATTCTTTTACTGCTTGGCTTTTCAGCACAGTTTCATTTATTATTCTCGTAGGGTTTGTGAATTCGAGAACCGCGATTGCTATTTTGCTTGTCTGCCGACATACCTAAAAAGTAGAAGCTTATCTGTTCAGATATCTGAGAGGCAGTTCGCAAATTTCTTGATAATAAGACTTATAATATTGTTACTAATTAACTAGTGAGGTGTGGTGTGGTGTGTTTGGTTAATGCAACACTAGACTAAGTTCGTATATTACTGACGTATATCATACTATATTATCTACTCTACCACAGATAGCTAGCCAGTTCGTAGAGACTCATAATCATAACTCACGAACAAACTTCACTTGTACAGCTCTAGAGCCAGGTCTCCTGTAAAGTCTAACGATGTTCATTGAAGCAGTTGGTAAGCCACTTGAATATTTCCAAACCTATGTGACATTCAATGTATTTTTTTGTATTTTTTTAAATATAAGTAATGTATTATTTAATAAAATATGTATTATTATATTGTAATAAGTATGTATGTTAATTAACTATATTATTGTGCCACCGACTGAAAGGTATTTAATCTCTGATTCTCTCCATACTAAGGTTGTCTGGAAGAAATCGCTCTTTAGCGATAAGGCCGCCAATTGTACTCTTTAATTTATAAGTTGTATCTTTATTTGTATTATTTTTGGTGTGCAATAAAGTGTATTTGTATTGTATTGTATATGTACTTAGTGTGACCAGCAATGTTTGCGCTCGGCGTGTGCGCGTCGTACCTATACTTATTTATCGCAGAAAAATTACCACGTGGGCAAAGCCGTGGGCACATAGCTGTGCCCCCGGCTTTGCTCACGTGGTAATTTTAAAGATAAGAATATAAGGATACTGTGATATTCCAGAACCAAAAGTAACAAAATCATCAAACTTCGTTCAGACGTCAAATGTTTATTTTATTGATTGCTCGAATTCTACGCATCAGATTTAGATACCAAGTACACCAGTTTTTAAATCTAACCCTAAGCTATCCAATAGTGAAAACCGCATAGCAATCAGTCCAATAATTTATACGTGATGCGCGAAGAAACATACAGACAAACAGACAGACACGATTTTTAAATGTTATATTCTTGTTCAGTAGCTTATTTTTATTACTTTAGATAGACATAATACAAAACTACTTTACGACGTTTATTTAGGACGCTTTAGAAAACTCTATATATGCACTATGCTATGATTCAGTTACTAAGAACGTAGTTAGATTAGAACCTACGGTTGCAGACGAAACAGTTTAATCTAAGACTAGCGCACTTTAAAGATAATGCAACCACCGTTAATTCAAGGAACTGCATAAACAGCTAAGTACCAATTAAACTGCACAAAAACAGTAATCCCGAGGCCTATGACCGCATATTCTTCTCTACATAGGTACTACATGCATGCATGTTCTGTAATTAAAATTTAGTTCAAATAGCCCTCTGGGCCTGTCGCCGCTGAGTAAATATTTGAAGTTGCACTGGTGTTGTGCTAACATGTACCCAACCTAATTTATAAACGTGCACGTGGAACTTCGAATTGGACAGGTATGAGGACAAATATTTAAACTACTTTGGTAGTTTAAAGAGCTTTTTAAAATGTTGTCATAGGTACTCATGTTACAGAAACATGTTGTAGCAGCAAAACAAAAGAATGTCTTCCTTAATTTTAGTAAATAATAACAAGATGTAATTTTGTCGATGACTTATTCCTATGGCGTGGTTACTATTTTTTCGAGAAAATGGATTTTTCTGGAAATAACATCCCAGTCATCATTTTAACATCAAAATTGCGAAAGCATACGGCATAGCTCCATTTCGAACTGTAAATAATAGTCAGTTTCTCTAAAATAATATGTTATTTCTGATAAACCATTAAAATATAACCTTAAATAGTTGAATGTTTGCAAAGTTAACCATTCAAACGTTAGATATCAAAGAAACCACAACATGACCTAAATTCGACCGCGATAGAAAAAATCTCCTCACAATAGAGAGCATATAACAAAGCTGACCGACGTTCATCAGCTGCTAAGAATAGCTCCGTGTGCAGAGCACGGCTATAATAGGAAATAGTTCCTAAAACGATGCGCCTTCAGTGACACAACGCGCAAGCGAGCTTACCCGTTGCTTTTAATTAACCACGAGCTGTAATAAGCGTACATTGCTTGGCTTTGGAATGCGTTAAGTGCAGTGGACGCAGAGAAATACTATCAGAATAAAACGACCATTTTAGTACCTGAAGTTAGAGAAAGAGATGACGTCGCAGGTAGAGGAAGTTGTGCAACTGATTACCCTATCAGGAGTGGTGGAACTGGTGGAGATTGCTAACAAGATGGATAAAGAGTGGTGGTAGTTTAAACTGCAGATGAGTGGATGGAGTCAAGTGTAAATTTAAACCAAATAGGAGTAATAAATCACCTTTCAAATGCAACATGTAATATTCGACAACCTGGCTCATTATAGTCACAATTACAGTTTTTTGTTCAAATTAGTCAATCAAAACACATGTAGAATCGTTTACAAATAAAGATAAACCCTAAACTACCCGTGAGAAGACGCAGCGAGTCGCTAGTTATAAGTATGAATAGAAAGAAGATGGATGAAATTTTATTTGTTCCTATGCACGTGATAAAAAAGTCAACTCGACCACATGTTAGAATTATGTCAAATGGATAATGATGAAACCAGCCGGTGCATCGACGTTGTGATGCTCAATACTGAACTGGTTACGTTATCTGACAAGCGTACTTGGATGCGGCTGAACCAGTGCACCTTTATCTCGCCCGCTGATAGCAGGAGACATCTGGCGCGAGTCTCAAGTGTCGTAACTTAAAACTTATATTAAATCTGTCTACTTATACTACACAACCTGTAGGTACATAGGTATAGTTTATCAAGTCTCGTCTGAACTAAAATCAGGCCTGATAAAAAGATAATGTTGTAAACATCTTCCCTAACGCAAGATATTTATATTAAGTGCCTTTTGACACATAGTGATAGAGAAAATATCGATATTATTCGAGTTTGTTTTATATAATAAAGTATTTGGTATCTAGCATAATGCTTGCTTGCTTGTCGTATGAGGTAGAGCTGGACTCAGAGTTTGTCAGGCCGCCCAAGAGCTTCTATGGCTTAACGACTGCTATCATTCAATAACAATAACAGCCGGGACCGAACGACCGCTTAACGTGTCCACCGAAGCAAAGAGCGATGGATAAATGCACATAAATTTGAAAATTCATTGGTTTGGAGCCTAAGATCAAACCAGATATCGTTGCATTCTAAATTGCACTAGTAAGCCGCTAGGCTACCATGGCGTTAGTTCCATTCAAGAGAATATTTATCAGTCGGATTCAAGGAAAACCAACAAAAACTACACCTACAAACATTAAGAATATAAAAAGGCCTTGTAATTATTCCATTACAGCATTCGCTACGTCAATTTTATAGTTAGACAAAGATTGTGAACAGGAATCGTGATCATGAGACTGCGCTGATGGCACAGTGGGTGGTTTGAGACGTAAGTGTGAGTCACCATAGCTAATAAACACAGTTACACGCATTCGTGTGAAACTTCACATCAAGAAGTCATAGGTTACTTTTCAAGATTGTCTCTCATACATCATGTTTTTTTTTTAAAACAAAATAGCCCTGCTTTTGTCACGAAGTCATCATAATGATGTTAAGAGATGATCCCGTCTATATCGTTAGACCACTTCCTAAAGAGTTCTCCTCATTTGATGCGTAATTTGTTGTCAAAGCGTCCCACTTCTTGGTTGTGCCTGTAATGAACGAGGAAGCGAAGCGCTTCATACGTACAAAAGGAATGTCTATCACAGTAAACATAGATGGTGCATCATACATCATACATACATCTGGTTGTCAATTTTTGGAGAAGGCCGAATGAGATTATTTAGGAACTTACCTAGCTTTTGAAAATTCACCTCTTACTCCAAGATTTAAGTTGAAGTATAGGTAGAGAGAGACATGCAGGCTAGCAACCTTACATCCATGTGAGGAATTGGAGCCAATTAGGAAGTGCCAGGCGGGGTCATCGCTCGAAAGTTGGCATTGCGCCAGGTTGGCCCAGACTCTTCTATTATTTGAGCAATTTGCACTTACACCAAGTCCCGTACTGGGAGCTGAGCTTCCGCAACACAACGTTTGTGTCATGTAGGCAGAATATTAATAACATATTACACGTAGTTAGTATATGCAGTGAAGAACCTAGCTTTAACCTCAAGTTACCTTGGCCGCAATTCTGCGAACTTCTTAGGTGTTGGCTTAATACCTAATATTATGCTATGTAAGTAGTTGAGATTTAGATCTATTGAATATCTAAACATGACATATTGAAGTGATTTTGAACTATTGCTCATTAAAGATGGAATTTTGAAACAACGTTCAGATAACTAATTTTAAATGCTGATATAATATAGAGCATTGATTTCGCATGTATGAATATAACAAAATATTTGACTTTCAAGTAACTAGGTAGTACGAGTAGAGTGCAGAAACTTCAAGTCAATAATTAAAACGATGACGGCGAAGTAGGTATATTCTCCTTATACTTGTTATTAGTAGTTAAACTCAAGAATGTTTTCTAATTATTAGGGTTTGAAAACATTCTTGAGTTTAACCACTTTTTGAAGATGCCAAACAAACCTCGTTCTAGGAGATTCGTCGCTTATTGCTTGTAATAAAGTGGCCCAAATAACAATGTACCAGTCCCTTTTGAATAATTTACCTTGTACTGTGTACTTATTCTGTGAATTTACCTAACCAACCGATACATAATCCACACCTATTCTGGGCCAATGAAAAAGCTCAAAGAAAATTGAAGCAAGGTGGCAGAAACAACAATGTATTCGAATAATTAAGCTGTACTATTACTTAATCTGTGAATTTACCTAACCAACCGATAGCTATTCCACACCAATCTTCTAAATGAGCATACATCAAGGGACGATGAAAGCATAATTGAAACACGATCCTCCGTTGCGTTAGATTAGTGCAAATGAGCAAGTCTCACATCACATACGAGCACATATAGGTACTTAGCACATATCGTGTATCTTTTCTGTAAGAAAGCTTCGGATGAAGGCAGGTTTAACTGTTCACTTTTTGGTGATCTCATGTTCACTTGAACATGAGATCGACCTTAATCATTGAAGAAAGATTTGAAAGGCAGGTGTACATTGTATATCTACAATAATTATTTTAAAGGTCAGTTTGAGGCCGTATGATTTCCAAGATGGAGAGAACGAGATTGCAAACTTGGGCACTATAGAGCACTGGGGCGTTTCAGTTGCCATCACTGCTCCACCACCGCAGGAACCAAAACAACTTAGGTATACGTTACCCCTGTAGATTTAGTTCGTTTTTACTGAAAACTAATCAAATCTTTATCAGTTAACGATATCGTCGACATTGCCAATCACTGTTTAGTCACACAACACAGTAAAATATTGACTACGATCCAATTTTAGGCCCATTATTTTCTAAACAACTGAACATCTCATATATTTCGTGGTGATGTAAAACTGGTTACCTATTTAAGAACAAAATCAATGAGGTACGCGGTAGTGTAACTGGATCTCATATTAGCGCAGATGACTTGCTGCATTATTGGCTTACAACCATCCTGTATACACACGTTCTTATCCCCGTCTGATTGCCATCTTTGTAATATTAATTTTAATTGGATGTCATGTGATTTAGGCAAACCATTTAGCATGTTTCCAATTTCCACCATAAGGAATTTTATTGAATGATCAAAGGGCTAGGCACATATTAATATATTTTTGGGTGTCTTGAACATCTGACAAAATTGATGTAATTTTTTCCCTTTTCTGTATTCAATGTAGGGACCTGTAGGTACAGTTTGGACTTATGAGATGGGGCATTATGGGCAGATACCTTACAATACAAGCAGGTAGTTCGCTCCGCTCTTAGGTTCGTTATACTTTTCGTACAAAACGTGATTATGGCGTTGTAACACATATTTCTTTGAAATTATTGTACTAATAGGTATCTTGTGCACTGTATCTAGATTTCAAAGAGCGCAAAAAATTAAAAAATTGGAGAAATAAATTCAGTATAAGCCTTCAAAAATCTGCTTTTTCGCACGAATTTTACCTGAACTTTGGCCATTTCTTAGTGTACTCAAAAATTGTAAACGTAAAGAAAACGTCTTGGTAGAAACCTTGCAGATATAATGGAAATTTTAAAAGAAAAACATTTATTACACAAAATTATAAGGATCAATCAAATTCAAGTTTTTCCTGGATCAAGTTTTATGAAAGTGCCGCACACTATATTTCGTTCTATGTTGTTATTATTGTTATAATTCGGAAGTTACCGAATGCCAACCGAGCGTTTAGACGCTATCTCTCTTTCTTTTCGCATTGCCTCTTTTTCAAACATTGCGCTGGATGAAACAACAAGGTTTTCGACCATGATCGCGTTGACGATAGATAGACTGGAAAGAGACAACTTAAGCTAAAGAAAAATGTTCTTAGAAGAATATCCTTAGCTTTTTAAGATATTTTAAATTACATCTAAGAACCATCGCGATCACATCAGCTTTCAAACAAAAAAAAACGAATCAAAATCGGTCCTACTACGATGCCACAGACAGATACACACAGTGAGTGATACAATGATACACATTACACACACTAAACTTATAACATCCCTCTCGTTGAAGTTAAATATAGAATTAACGAGAAAATGGGCCATCTATACAAAAACTTTTTTGATGCCAATCGTTTCCTGTTTCTTATAAGGGTCAGAAGTCTATCAGAACAACTGAGGTTAGGTTAGTACTAGAAAAGTCAGAAATCGCTAATACCTTTTCCCATACATTTTGTAGGAAATGAACGTGGATGAATAAAATATTGTACAAAAATCTTTAGAATGCAAACTTTTCCTAATTTACTTTCACTAGGAAAAAAACTGACTTATTTTAGTCCTTAGAGCAGCCCTACTAAACCAGCGGCCCAGGGGCTGCATGCGGCCCGCTGAGGTTTTGCGAGTAGCCTACAAAGCCAATCAATCAATTCAGATACTTAAATTAGGGCTATGGTATATTAAGCGCCAGGGCGGGCGACTGCGCTAAAATGTATGGCGCCTTGAAACAGAAGACTAAATAGTTATTAAGGGAGAGCGTGTGCGCACCCTGGCCGAAGGAGATTCATCACTATTTTTAATTTTCATATAAACTGCTACAAATTTTCGCGATCGCTTTGCTCGATCTTTTTAATCCTCCGAATATCCCGTGACACATACGGCGGTGCCAAGCGAAAGCGCGCGGATGTCACGTGTGGTCACTGTGTGTGACTTTACTATTTTCAGAAGATTCATCAACTACAATTTTTTTATTAACGCTCGCTTTGCTTGCATCTTTGTAGTATTACTTTGTCGAAACTTATTCTTTGAAACGACTTCAAAATTTGAATAAAATTTGAACTAATTTCTCAATGAGGAAGGCGGCTAAATGGAACTTTGCCCATGTGGCAGAAAAACGCGCTACGCCACTGTCCATGCTTTTGAGTTTTGTCTTAGTCCCGTTTTAATTACAACGGAGCGGCCCATGTAAAACATCTGTCAAGTGTGTGTACACATGACAGCTGTTTACCTGAGAGCACCATCACCCGAGAAAATAAAAGGTTGAATATGGCTGCCTTAGATTATACATGTATACTCTAAGATCTAGTCTATTTTATACTCACCTACCTCATTTTTTTTATCATTGACTAATCAATCGTTTGACCACTATCTCACCTGATGGAAAGGCATGATGCGGTCGAAGGTGCACTGACCTGAAGGACGCTTGCCTAGTAGATTATCAAATAGATACGAACACTTGAAGATAAAAGGTAATAAATATAAGCTTGTTAAAAACAGAGCAAGAAATATATATGGTTCATTTATGGAGTGCAATGGCCTGCCTTCGTCAGTATTTATGAGTTATATTTTACCGGAAACACTGACGTGGGCAGAATGTATGGGTTATATATTACCAGAAACACTGACGAGGGCAGATCATTCAAGTCAAGAGTGATTAGATTCTATTCGGCAAACGTGCTACACCTTCGAACGCTTATCAGGTGAGATCGTGGTCAAACGATTGCCGAGTACAAAAAAAAAACTTGTGTTTTATTTCTGTTTTTTTACGCCATTTTTTGTTGATTTTTAGTATTAACAGGGCGGTCGCACTCCGCAACAAGTACAAATAAATTCAAGGACCCAATATTCGGGTCCGTTCAGTCGAGTGTCAAGCGTGCGCTCGATGAGTCGCGCGCCTTGTACGTAGCGATAGAGCACCTACTTACGTAAAGTTATTGACAAACTTTATTCGTGTTTTAATTATGAGTACCAAGAAGAAAGCTAGAAAGTACTGCATAGCATTCGGCTGTTTGAATAGTGATAGAAATGACGAATTTTCATTCTTTACGCTTCCAAAGGATATTGAAAGGTAATACATTGTAATACCTATAATAGGTCCTAGTTATGTAGTTAGATATTGATATTTTTTTATTACGTAGGTTCCTATAGTTTTATGTTATTTCATTTGTGTTCCATACCGAAGCTACGCATATTTAAGGTTTTTCCGCGCAGAAATAAAGTCGTTTATTAAATCGATCAACGTAATTTATAATTGATTATAGTAGGTATTGTTGATCGGAAAATGAATTACTGTGCTGACTTAGTAAGTAGCCTACATACTTTAATACCTTTTATTACGTAGGTAGCAATTTATTTTTCACTCATTAAAAAGCATGGAATTCAGACAGGGACCATTATTCATCTAAGTGCAATACCTATAGGATATAATCATAATCAACTAACGACACGTAGGTAGGTATCTCACTAAACTTATCGGCGTTCTGAAAACGGGATAGGTAGGTAGTAAAAATGAGGTAGCCGGTCTATTCTGATAAGAATGTCATTGTATGTAATAGAACTATTTTAATTTATAACAATAAGTAATAACATAATACATTATTACTTATTTATTCTGTTATAATACATAAGTAAGTCATAACATATCACAGAATAATTAGTAGTACAAGTACCTAGTCATATCTTAATACAACCCTACCGAGCGAAAAGGGGACAGAGCGATTCTGAAACGGTTAGAGCAATGGAAGTTCTCGCGCGTTGTGATACGGTGCATTCTAGCCTGCACGCGGTGGGCGAGCGCCTTCTAGGTAAATATAATTGAAAGCTCGCAGCGCCGTGCGAGTTAAATTGCACTTTATAGCGTTGTAGCGAGAGTCGCTATTTATTTAAATGACTTTACTCAGTTAGCCTTCTGTACTTGTACTATTATTTATTCTGTGGTATTAACTATTATTTAGTTTTTAAGTTAGCTATTGTAAAAATAAAACAATATGGCCCTAATAGGCCTTCTCATATAAATTTAACTTAAAATCAAGTCATTTGGTAACTTAGCCACTTTAACCCGAAACAAGCCTCTTTTATTAACACCACCGCCAAAAATTTGGATCATTATTCTAAAAGAATACTGATGTATTCCACTTTTTTCCTACAAATAGTGAGTCCTGTAATGAGTCGTCATTTAACCGATAACCTTTTAGTTCCAGATGAAGAACAAAGACTCTCCACGGACCTGTTAACGCCTTATGGGCGTAATAAGGATTAGATTTTAGGGGAGTGAAATACTGGCACCTGGCTATGGAAGGTTATTCTCCTTATTTGTCCCTCCCAAACCATCCTCTTTCTTCACCGATTTCTCCCTCCAATCATGGATACATTTTGAAAACTCATGTGAATTGCAATATCTGCTGTTTTTTTTAGCACTCCAGTTTGTGAGGAGGTATTAACCCCCGCAAACCCCCTAACTACGTCCACGACTCCTTCCTTTCCCTCTGTGACGTTAAAAGGGAAGTCACGGCATAAAGTTCAGTGCTCTACAGCACTCTATAATAACCTTAGAAACGTAGATCAAGAGCACATGAAAAGGATAGTCGATCATTTCGATCAGATGACGGTGAGAGAAAATAGAACGGATCCATTTACCACATTTGGCTTGTATAATGTGGTAATGCCTGATAAAAAATAAATTATTAATACTTTTTAGACCGTTTAAATTTTTATGTTATTATTGGATAATAATATTACTATCTTCTATATTTATAATAAAGCAGTAAGTACCAAAAAGCCTGTACAATGAAAATACCTAATAAAAAAAATCTAGGGTACCTACATAAAATAAGCTACTGCTTACCATTACTGATTACTGCTTTATGTTTTAATATACCTAACATTTTTTTTAATCGTGTCTATCTGTTTATCTGTTTGTTTGTTTGTTTGTTTGTTTGTTTGTTCGCGCTTCACGTAAAAACTACTGGACCGATTGCGATGCAGTTTTCACTATTGGATAGCTTCGGGTTTGACTTACAAATTGATGTACTTGGTATCTAAATAAAGAAAGTAGAAGTCGAGCAATCGATAAAAACCTATATGACGCATGAATTTGATGGTATTGGTACTTTTGACCCTGGACCTGGATAACACTTGGGTTACTTTTATAAACACACAGAAATTACCATGCGGGCAAAGCCGCGGGCACAGCATTTTTTACATTTACTCATATCTCCGGGATTCCTGAACCGATTTGAATTATTCTCCTTTCATTTGAAAGTTGCATTTGAAAGGGCCAGTGTGTGTGTGGGCCAGACTACAGTGTGTTCCCATATCCATTTTATCAAAATTGGTTTAGTAGTTTCATTTTGGTCAATAAATTTGAAGTAGTTTTTTTATTTAGTTGATTGCATTTGGTCAGACGGAAAAAACGAGGTGGCCCGGTTTATAGTAATCGGCGATTCTTTATTGGAACTTACGCAAATGAACTCTCGAGTCAGTCCTTTTTTTAAAAATAATCCTGCCTATATTTTGACAATGAAATCTGTATCCATCTGAAATAAACATAACTTGAAATATTTTCATTTGTTTTTTCGTTTGCCTGTTTCAAATAAACTCACCCTCATAGAAATACAGTCAGCTTTGAAAAAATACTGTCTACATTTTTTATTTTGTTCCCATTTGCAACCATAGTAATTAGGTGCATAATAATTAAAGTTTTTAGGCATTTTTTCGTTAGCATTATAATTATCTAAGTATGGATTGTTATATTATTATAGAAGTAGGTATAGGATAGGATGTTGTTCTGTAATGTAAACTATTTAATTTATTTTCATTTCATACTTAACTATTACGGTTACGGAATCAATGCGTATTATATTGATTCAATATTAATAATAATTAATGCTTCTTTCATCGTTCTGAAACTTTTTTAATTTTCATCTATTTTAATCATTGAACAAGCATAATCCAAACAGAAAAATCATTAATTTTTTTTTTCATTTAAAGCATAGTAAACACAATAATCATTCATTCATAGTAAATCCGTCAGTGGCATGCCTCTTGAAGTTGTTCAGGAGTACGTCTACCTTTGACAAACTCTTCAGTTAGGGAGATAACATTTTGAGAAGGAAGCTAATAAGCGAATTCAGCTGGGCTGGGCAGCGTTTGGGAAACTTCGTCAGGTCTTCTGGTCGCCCATCCAACAATGCCTGAAGACAAAAGTCTTCAACCAGTGCGTCCTACCCATGATGACATACGGAGCCGAAACTTGGACACTGACTGTGAGGATGATCCACAAATTCAAGGTCATATAACGCGCTGTGCTCGGGGTTTCTCTAAGGGATCTCTCATCCGAAATGAGGTAATCCGGCAGAGAAGGAAAGTTACCGACATAGCTCAAAGAATTAGCAGGCTGAAGTGGCAATGGGCCGGTCACATATGTCGAAGAACCGATAACCAATGGGGTAGGCGAGTTCTTGAGTAGAGACCAGGTTTAGGCAAACGTAGTATAAGACGCCCTCCGGCTAGATGGAGTGACGACCTACGTAAAGTAGCTGGCAGCAATTACATGAAAAGAGCCGAAGATCGGGCACAATGGCGCGCATTAGGAGAGGCCTATGTCCAGCAGTGGACGAGTACAGGCTGATAATGATGATGATGAAACACAATATCAATACTGTTATTAAATTAAATGTCGCAATGATCTGCAATATCAATAATGCCATGGTAACAAAAGGGCTGTACAAAATGCATCGTACAAAAAATCTAATTCAAATGGATTACCTAATAAATAAAAAAAAACTGATCCAATTTTGATAAAATTTATATGGGACCACCACGAGGGTAGTATGTATACCTAACCTTTTTTAAAATCGGTCCGCATTTGACGGAGAAATCGATGAACTTACATATACAGTCGAACATAGAACCTCCTCCTTTTGTGAAGGCTATTTTTTTTAAGAAGTCAATAAAATTGTGTTGATAACCTCGAAACCGCTGCAATAAGAAATGTCGTGTTCAACAAAAGCGTTCGATCCAGCTCAAATACTACTTTCACTTGATATTTTAAATAAGTAAACGTGCTTGTTGCTACAAAAGGTGCAAAATTTAAAAGTCATCTAACCTACATGACGAAAGTTGACAATACCATGTCTACAGCAATATCAGTCCAAAATTGTTAGCCTGTGGCAATATGAGAAGCGGCCCCACTCAACAAGCGGCCCGTAGATTTATTACATGTGCGACGCAAGACCTTTATCCACAAACGCGCACTGAGACGGAATTGTGAATTATGGACCATATTTGTTTCTCTAGTCTAGTATATTACCACTGGTCGTATAGTATATACAGGTTGTCCCAGGTAGTAGTGATAAGCGGAGATCCCGAGGTAGAACACACTCAGGCGCACCTGAATAACCACCATATATGTTCCGCGATTTTTGATATTTTCGCAGTTATTCCATTTTTGCTTTTTTTTTTCAATGTTCCAGATTTCGACACAAACTTAGTAATATTGACTAAACTAACAATAGTATTCAGTTGATTTTTTGATTGTAGGTAGTCCAATAGTGAACCTTTTATGGGACATGAAAACCATATTTAAATTATTAAAAAAACAATAATAACAAAAGAATAACTTCAAATTTGTTCAGAGCAAAATATCCCTTCAAAATTTTGGAGGTCCCTAAAATAGAACAAAAAAATTAATTGTTTATTTTTGGTCCTATCTTAAAAACTTCTTCAATTCACTGGCAATAATAATATCTCACACATAATTGGCCTAAACTTATGGCAACACAGCATAGTGACCTCAAAAGTGGAATTAGTTTGGTAAAGTGGTAGTAGTTTGGAATTATGGAGATGGGTGGGGATGGTTGGGGATTGGTACGGATATAAAAAAAGGTATAAAAGTCAATGTCATCCATCCCCACCTTTTCTCACCTTTCCCCACTCATCTCAACCTATCCTCACCATCCTCATCCATCCCCACTGATCACCATCCATCCCCACCCATGTATCCCCGCCCGTCCCCACTCATCCCAACTCATCCCCACTTAACTCTGCCTGTCTTCAAACTTAATTGAATATATACGAACAAAAAATATCTAGCTTACTTCCCATACTTATTTTATGTTAGTTCAATAATTTAGACAAGGGACAATCTACGCTAACCAATAGCGTAGATTGTTTATATATTTTGTTTTTGATTTTCCATTTATCATTAGTCTGACCTACAGTTTGGCGGAAGGTAAATTTCTTTTCGTTCATTTTAATTATGGATTTCCGCAAAGTATATCCTGAGTCTATCAGTCTATAGTCTATACTTAATTGAGTAAAATTCTTAGGTTAACAGACGAAACAAGTCTTACTCACTTCGCAAAGCATTTGCTTCCAAAAGGGAAAGAAATGTGTTTGCAATGTATATGTTAGTGACCACATATAGTACTCGCTTGGAGATCCAAGGCCCCCATACCTTCCCCATACGTTCAACAACGATATTGTAGCACGCTTGAACTATGTCGAAATAATATGAGAGACCGTATAGTAAAAATTTGTAGAGAAAAATATTAGCTTATTATCTACAATAACACTAAGCTAGAGAAACATAGTTCCAACAATTTAAGTAATTAGTATCCTAGAAGCGAAATCCTAACTTCAACAATAACAAAAAACTCAATAAGAAGATTTAAGATTTAAATCACTTAGGTATCCATCTCCTATCTTTGAAAGATACCTACATTACACTACGAGTGAAATTTCAAAATTATAGGCACTACTTTAAAACATTTTCTTTAATATAACATTTACTTTGACAAGGAAGTATAGTGTTAAAGTGTACATTAATGAGTACCATTCTTGTTTAAAGTAACAATTATCCCCCGACGGTAAAGCACAAGTCAGCCACCTGCTGGTAGGACATTGAAGTGGTCGCTCGGAGTAACGACTTCTAATGAAGCAAGCAACTGTATAATTTTATTTCTTTGAACTGTGTATTAAATTAATTTAATAGGCTGGTAATAATGAAATAATAGGAGATTATGATATAATGAAATGATGATATAATTATAAAAAGTATTATATAAATACTAAAACCCGTCTGTGTGACTTTACTGTGTGTGTCTATTAAATAAAAATTTAAACAACTCACGTGCTATGTCAGGGTTTTGCATTTCAGCCGCGCTTGGACGAAAGCTAGCTCGTCTCCTCAGTTAATAAGTATTTGTTAAAAAAGTATCTTTCACCACCTTGCACAGTCCAAACAGCATCTAGTCTAAGCCCAGGAGGCAAACCAGTAGCCATTATTGGATACCTAGCCGCAAAAACAACAGGGAACGAATCGGGAATGCGCCCGGGATTCTCACCAGTGTTGCTAGACGTACGCACTTTGCATTCGGTGAGCGGAATGTCATGATTTTTGTTAGTCGTGAAGTTTATCAAAATCAAAGAAAAAATCCTGAATGTCGTATATTTTTTTCTGTAATTGAAAATCTTATGAAACTCGAGACTCCTTTCCACACCATATATGCAAGTCTCAGATAGCTATATTTTAGGTCAAAACATTTCACAATTCAAGCAAAAAGTGGACAGTGCTCTCAGCCCACGAAACCAACAGTATGTAAAGTTAAATGAAGCGATCCATCATCTTCCTTTTGTAAGAAGTTAACCAGAACCGGCATGATAAAAAGGTTTCCGCGCAAGATAAATTGAAAAGATTTACAACGAACCGCTCGAGCTTAGAAATCGTTTGAAACTTCAAATAAGAAAAACTCATCTCTCATCGTTCAATCTGCATCAAAGTGAATAGAAGCCCAATCTGGAATAGTTCCATAAAAAGAAAACGATTCATTGTAAATAACTATGAAAGCTCATTTCTTTCATTTCTCTAAAAAATACTTTTGCTTTCAATAATGATATATTTTAAAAGTTCTATTTTTTGTTTTGTTCTATACTGCGTAACAAAAAAAAACAACGTCTAAGGTTTTAATATCCAGGGAAATTGAAAGGAGATTAACCCGACGAGACTATGGTATGACACTACGACAGGTGGCAAGAAATTCAAAGTTGATATCAAGATTTTAAGAGTTTTAGAAATTAAGTGATCTATTTGACTTAATTAAGTCACATGTTTTAATAGGCTGTGACTTAATTGAGTCCTCTGACTTAATCGAGTCTGACCTGATTGATACTAAATTTATGTTGAACATTGATTCCAGAATAGGAATACATAAAAACTTTATAAAGATGCTACTAAACGTAAATACACAGTTCACAGACAGGAATTCAATCTGCACAGCTTCCCATCTCAGTTTTCTTTTTACCAAAAGCTCTAAAATCATACAATTACGTATTAGGTAGGTACTAACCTAAACAATATTGATTACAGGCTGTTAGAGAACAAAGTGTTGCGTTCTTCACTAAAGACAACCACTTAACAATATCTGTAAGTACATAAGAAGTAAGAAATGCTACACAAGGCAATTTTGTTGAGACTGAAATCACTTCAACGTTACGTTACTTAGTTTTTCAATTACGAAAACTTATTAATAACAACATTTATTAATGTTTACATTTTTGATAATAGTTTACAAACACGCAATACTTCGCAACTATAGTAAAAACTTACCAAGGAACGTAAAATAGCTACATGCCCATTGAACTTGACTGGCAGTAAAACTATTGCTAATATATTTACACCGGTAGCGGTATCACTAGTGTTAATGGTTGTGACTTGCGTAAGCATTAGCTTATCACTTATCTCTATGGTGCACAGGCATCTTAATGACCGGTCTCGGAAGACTGCCGCTACTAATATTTTGCTCTTTTTTGCATGGAGCTCTATAATACAACGTGGAGTCAAAAAAGAAGTGAGGAAGATGTGAAACTTGGCAGATGTTTCTTCCATTTTCTGGATCTAGATGCAATTGGATGTCATTTACAAATCTACCAGCCTATCTACGATAGATTGTCATCATCGACCTTTGAAATTAAATTGCGGAGAAGTTAGGCTCTATCTCAATCCAAGCGTCTCTTCCCTTTCACATGAGGTCACAGTCATATTAGAGCTACAGGCACTAAGGCTTGTTGAGCATTGGTAATGCTGTTTTGGAGATTTGGTAACGCGTAGTAGTATTCTTTACTTAGTTGTTGTTACTAAAATTACCGTGCTGCATAACATCTCTTACAAGCTGGTATCACCGATACACACTTTGCGACGAGCGCTATTTCACTGCCTATCCAATGGACTCAATAAACCTTATTGGGTCCATTAGATAGTTAGTGAAATAGCGCTTGTCGCAAGGACCTCATTTACGGTGAATTGCAGCGGAACATGGAAGCGACGAGCCGGGTCTATGGTTTAATTACGCGTTATTGTACCGCTTGTGCATTGTCTTCGACGTACTTGTAGGTAAAGGTGTTATAAGTGAAAATATAATAGATCAAAATAATAGATATATCTTTATCAGGGTGTATAAGATTGTATAAGAGTGTAATCAATCGAAAAAACAAATTACAAAAATTACACATAGGCCAGTAAGTAGAGAAATTTGCCTTGCAAAAGGTGGTGTAGTAATGATTTTCACATATGTTGTTCTAGGTCTAGACTCTAAAATCCAAGTTTTCGACCTTAAGGGGTGGGAGCGTTAGCCGCCATCTTGAATTTTCCTAAATAGTTCTAAATAGCCAAAATTAGTTTTTTCCTAAATAGTTCTTTAACAGTTAGCTTTATGGCAAGAATGTCTGAATGAAAAGTATAAAGAAGACAATATTTGCAACATTTTTTGCATTGATAGTTGTTCTGTAAGTCTCATAGGTAAAAAGTTACAAGAAGCGAAAAACATCTTTACTTAAAATGGTCCAATGCCGGAACAACGTATATTCTTAACCGCTGAATGTAGAGACTTTATATTTGGAGTGTGTTTATAAAGGGGCAATAACGTACACAACAAGATGAATAAAAAAAACGTATTTCAAGGGTTTTAAATCAAAGTTTTACTGTTGACATTAGACAGTCGAAATTTTGAGTGTAATGAAATAAACTTACACTTGTTTCAGGAATTTTCAATATTTTCGAAAATAAAAGGTTAGGCTTAGTTTTAGATCAAACATTTCAATATTTTTTATAGCTAACGCAGTCGAAAATTTGTTCTTTTCTTAAAGACCTCATAACTATGCACTACAAACCAAAACATCTTCTAACAGACAAGAAATATAGCTAATGGGCATCCATTAGCTATATTTCTGGCACAAGAATACGATGAGCCTTGCTCGTATTGGATTCACTGTGTTGCCCGTACCTAAAGCCTGTGAGACCTTCAATGTAGGTAACCCAAGCTATATTCTATTTACTCTCAAACTTTTTTTTGTTTTTTTTTTTATTTTGTCAGACATGTTAGCTGGAACATGCGAGATTGATTGTCTGTTCTACTTGTTTAATCAATTAAGTCGTTTTCAATTTATGTTTTAATACGATATTGTTTACAATAAGAAGTTGTAAATTCTAAACTAACGTCATGTGCCATGGGATAAGTCATGTATTGTAATCTTAATAATGCGTCCCACGATAGAAGCCGAGGTGCCATAAATATTCTCAGACTTACAATTACATAACTACAGCACATATTTTAGAAACTTGACGCCATCGGCCTCGTGCAACGTAGACTAGACACAAGGACCGTGGTAAGCACCTACCGTAGTCTTCCTTACCGTCAACTTAACATGCATTACGCCTACGGTACGAGGGTAGCGGTACAAAGCAGTGAAGCTAAAACAAATGATGACGTCACAAATGTTTCGTACTCATTCATAAAGCTTCACTTCGCGCACATCGGGCTCAGTGAAAAAATATATATAACACTAGCTCTACCCGCGGCTTTGCACGCGTGAGAATTTATCTAGGTTAAAATAACTCTATTACTATTCCAAGACCTAAAATACCAATATACCAACAATTAAACAAAACTCATTCAGCCGTCAAAAAGATTTAATTCGATTGCTCGGCTTCTACACATCTAATTGAGATAATAAGTACACCAGTACTAAGCTATCCAACAGTGAAAACCACATCGCAATCGGTCCATTAGTTTTTACGTGATTCGTGAACAGACTAACAGACAAACAGACACACACGAATATTAAAAATGTTATATTCTTTTTCAATAGCTTATTTTTAGTACCCTAGATCTTTTTAATTAAACTTTGACAGAATAATATAAATATGTGTTTTATTACATTATTGTTATCATGCCTATATAACAGTACCGTGGCATACCTACTGACTGACTGACTGACTGACTGACAGACAACGCCCAGCCTAAACCTAAGCCTAATGGGTACTCGTATTTGAAATTTGAAGGAATATTCTTTGAGTATCCTAGAGGTGAACTACGGAAGTAACTATAAACCGTAACACATGAATACCAACTCCAAATAAAATATTCTTATCCTGCGGGAACCCTTTTATTTTACCGCTATGAAAAGTATCCAATGTCCTTACCTCGTAGTATGAACTCAAATCATGCCAAGTTTCATTTGAATTCATTCAGTAGTTTCAGCGTGATGCTCGTCCAAGATACAGGCAGACAGACAAAGAAAAATGTCTTGGCTTCAGTACAAATATATACCAGCCTCCAAAAAAATTACTAAATATCTTCAATGTACAGAATTTGGACCGCTATCCCAGGACAGGAACCCTTTTTTTCGGGATAAAAGTATTCTCTATTTTTACCCATTATAAACTATGACTGGTGCATCAAAATCCGTCCAGTAGTTTCAGGACCCTCGTAGTATGAACTCAAATCAAACCAAGTTTCATTTAAATTCATTGAGTAGTTTCGGCGTGATGCCTAGCCAAGATACAGACAGACAGACAGACAGACAGACAAAAATAAAAAAAAAAATGGAATACAGAACAGCCTCCAAAAAAATTATTACAAAACATCTTCAATGTACAGAAGTGGACCTGTTACAGTTTTATTATACGAGTAAGTATAGATAGATAAGCTTCATCATATTTTCTTCAATACAGTTGCTCGAATAGTGTACTTTCAAGGCCAGAAAACATGTCATGATATTTCATTTTACCGCCCCAGTGCGGTTAGTTAGTATAGAAAAAGCTCTTGTGCGTTTTTTACAGTTTTTTCATTTCCCCTATTCTAATAAAGTTTACTTGCAAGTTGCAACGAGATCATATACATTTAATGTGAATAAAATAATGTATACTTATCCTACAAAGAAAAATGAATAAATAGATAAAACTAAACGGTAAATTTCCCCATTTCTTTTCCTATAACTTGCTATATTTTAATTATTTTTTTTTGGCCTCTATTTCTAGTATTCCTGCCTTCCAGGTTTTATGTTTCCTGAACACACGAAAATCGTCTCGGGAATGGCTCCCAATAAATCTTCCCATCTAATTGCTAAAAATCAAAGCTAACTGTAACTAATAGAATTCTCGCGGACAGCGGAAGCGTTGCATCATCAAGGGTGGTTAGGCGCTAATGCGGCTGACGAAGAATGGGCGATTACGTGCATTACGGGGACTGATGAGCTGCGTTCGGCACGTGAAGGTAATAGCGCTACTGGGTAGGAGTACTATTATTTATTCTGTGGTAAAGAGCCTTTGTATATTAGGTGTGAAACACGCACCCACCGCCTTTATAAACTTACTTGAATGGTAATGCGTAAGTCGACAGATATCATCTAATCTAAAAATGAACGCTCCTGTACTGAACTTGATTATTTCAATGTGTGAGACGAAATAGGGTGCGTGCGGCAATTTTACTGTAAGCTTGGACTAGTCCGCGTACTTGGAGGTCAACTAATCGTACGATCAGTCCAGGTTTGCGTGGAACGACACGTCCGCTCTGTCGTGCGTTCGCTTCATTTATGCACTGGTTGACCAAAAGATCCGGCCGTTCAAGTTCGTTAGCATTATTATATACTAGCTTTCCCGCCCGCGACTTCGTCCGCGCGGACTACAGTTTATCGCGAAAAAAGCATCCCGTTATCGCGTGAAAGCTCCCCAAACAAACAAACAGACAACGTTTCACTTTTATATATTGGTATGGATTCTATGACAACGACCAATGACGACGACCAATTTGTGTGTATTGCGTCTATTGCATGTGTTTACATTGGAGCTCAGTTTTAGACTAGACGATTTCTATGCGATAAGTGCGGTATTTGAGCTTTACAAATAAGTAGATAGAAATAGTGAGGGGTGCAGGGAACAATAAAGATTCGTCCCTGCCCGTACCCCGCTTCTTGCATAGCCTAGCTTACGTATTATTTGTATACTCTTTGACCTGTAACTATTTATCCAGGTGAACCTAGTTCACCTAGATAAATAGTTACAACACAGGCAAATAGTTTTTAGTTTTTGACTATTGTTTTTGTATCGTTTTAGACAGTTTGTTACCAGTGCAGATATAAAAGCCGCGTTTATTTACGCATGTAAATGCTGCTTTAGCTGAAGTACGCCGACGCATACGCCTTCAGATGTAATTGGTCATCCACCGGTCACTCTCACGATGTATGGGAATCGTCGTTATGATTTATTCGATGTTTCCGATTAATCTTGGCTATGTCGCCACTTCCCGTGTTGCAAGTTTCTCTAGTATATTAGTTCGTTGAATTTCAACCATGATAAGATAGGTACCTACTCGAGATAGTTATGTACAGTTGTTTATGTATGGTGATCACAAGTATATTATGTATGCTAGGTACATCAAACTGCAATGGCTGGGACTAACCCCCCATTCCTATAAAAATGAAACGAATCGTTTTTCCAACGACTTGTTACTTTTTAAAGTTTTTTGTATGGAGTTTATGTCAAAAGCTTACGAACAGTAAGCGAAAACGGTTCGTTTCGCTTTAACCACAATAATATTTATAACTCCTACCTCCTAAAATGAAACGCATCTTTGTAGTATTAAAATATGCTTTTGTAAAGTTTAACTGGATTGCCGGCCACAGCAACCGCTATCGCGTTATTTTGTCTGTATGTACTGTACCTATACTATAGGAATCAAGTAGGTGTAGGTACGTAAGCATCAACAGTCTGCATTAGTCCACTGCTGGACATAGGCCTCTCCTAATGCGCGCCACTGAGCCCGATATTCGGCTCTTGTCATGTAATAGCTGCCACCTACTTTGCGTAAGTCGTCGCTCCAATTTGGCCGGAGGGCATCCTACTCTACGTTTGCCTATAATCCTATACCAATACTAAGTCTCCAGTTAAGAACTCACCTACCTCACCGGTTATAGGTTCTTCGACTTATTTGTAACTAACAACCCATTGCCACTTCAGTTTGCTAATTCTTTGAGCTATGTCGGTGACTTTCGTTCTCTGTCGGATCACCTCGAGTACGTAGTACGTATTGCTTTTAGATAATATACAATTATGTTGATATCTATGTGGCATCATTTTGCATTTCTAAAGTTATCCAAACGTACAAACCCGACTACCTATAGTCCGCTTAGAAATGTTTGTAATCCGCAACAAAACATCTTGGAATTCACTCTGCGTCTCTCTTCGCAATTACTTTGCAGTAGACAGGTACATACGAAGGCGGCATGTTCCTTTAAATTGACCACAACAGGCATCAATCCGTGTACTGATGAGAACGCTGGCCACAAGTTAATTGTTATTATCCGTAGCCACTATTCGTTCAGTTCAGTTCGTGGTAACCGACGCGGCCGGATCGCTGTTCGAAACGTGAGCTTATTTAGTTCTGCGAAATTAGCATTAGTTATCCGTAGTAAACACGTCTACGAAATCTTCAAATACCATGGTAACTCATCACAGATAATAAATAGGTGTAAGCAATGTACAAATGTGCATTTTGACCATCTATCTATAGATACTTATAATAAAGCAACGAAATAGTCTGTACAAAGAAGATACTTTAAAAAATATTGTCTATTGTACTTAAAATAAGCTAATGTTTTTCTTTTTTAAATCTTATTTTCTGGTTGTGTGTCTGTTTGTTTGTCTGTATGTTTGTTTGCGCATCACGTAAAAACTAATAGATCGAATGCAATGCGGTTTTCACTGTTGGATAGCTTAGGGTTTGACTTAATAACTGGAGTACTTATATCTAAATCCGATGATTAGATCAATAAAAAACTATTTGCCGGCTGATGTTTTGATGGCATAATTCTGTTTGTTTGTCTGTATGTTTGTTTGCGCATCACGTAAAAACTACTGGACCGATTGCGATGTGGTTTTCACTGTTGGATAGCATAGGGTTTGACTTAAAAACTAGGGTACTTGATATCTGAATCCGATGATTAGATGCCGAGCAATCGATAAAAAAAAACTATTTGATGACTAAACAAATTCCAAAATATGTAGTTAAAAAATCTTTTAAATCTTTTAAATGAAATAACCTCGCGGGTAAAGTCGCGGGCACAGCTTGTATATTCATAAGCCACCACCACCACGCCCTGGCTAATCGGGACCTATTTTATGACAATACTAGCTATACCCGCGGCTTTTCCCGCGTGGTAAAAAGTAGCCCATACCATTATTTATTATGTGCCCACACGTGTTATTCCAGGACCAAAAGTACCTATAAAGTACAATATATATTATATACTATATTGCTTCAAAATTCGTTCAACCGTCAAATAGTTTTTATCTATTACTCGGCATCTAATCATCGGATTAAAAGATACCAAGTACCCCAGTTTTTAAGTAAAACCCTATGCTATCCAACAGTGAAAACCGCATCGCAATCGGTCCAGTAGTTTATACGTGATGCGCGAACATACATACATACATACATACATACATACAAACAAACAGACAAAGAGACAAAAACAGACAGACACGATATTCAAAACTGTTATATCCTTGTTCAGTAGCTTATTTAAAGTACCCTAAATCATTTATTTTTAAATTATCTTCTTTGTACAAACTTTTTGCTTTATTATAAGTATAGTTAGATAGATAGAAGATATGGGAACCATTTTGTACAGCATTGTAAGAACTTTATTATTCATCAAAATGATAATAAAAAAAGTCTAGGGAACATTTGTGTACGATTTATTATCAATACTTGGCGACTTAAAATAAGCTACCGAACAAGTTTTTTTTTTAAATAATGTCTGTGCATTTGTTCTCCTAAAATTTCACGTAAAAACTACTGTACTGATTGAAATGCGGGTTTCACTGATAAATCTTAGAAATTGCCTTAAAAGCTTATGTAGGTACCTCTAAATCCAATGAGAAGATGGCGAGCAATCGATAAAACAATGTTTGACGGCGGAACGAATTTTGATGACCATGCGGGACAAGTCGCAGGCGCAGCTAGAAAATAAATTAGCATAATACGACAGCAGTCTAGTCCAAGTTCTTATCTATAATTTTCCACAGCTACTTTCAAGGGAATTTTCAGAAAGAGTGTATAATCACCCCAGATTAAGTATAAGAAACTGAGTAATAACCTATCTATTAATATTTAATTGGGAACTTGATAGGATGGATAAATCATCCTGCACGTCTCAAGATGTCAATTAAGATATAGAGGATGTCCTGCCCCATTTTACGTTAGTGAGAGGATATTCCTGAGAGATAGCTAGATCGACTTGATTGAGTAATTCTTTGACTACTTACATCCTCGCTTCTTTATCTGCGTGGGTGTTTTGCGTTCATGGATCCTACTCATACAAAACAAGTTGTCCTAACTTATTTCGATACTCCCCGTAACATAGTTCGATACTCCCCGATACTGTGTGAGTGAGTGAGTGAGTGAGTGAGTGAGTGAGTGAGTGAGTGAGTGAGTGAGTGAGTGAGTGAGTGAGTGAGTGAGTGAGTGAGTGAGTGAGTGAGTGAGTGAGTGAGTGAGTGAGTGAGTGAGTGAGTGAGTGCGTGAGTGAGTGAGTGCGTGAGTGAGTGAGTGCGTGCGTGCGTGCGTGCGTGCGTGCGTGCGTGCGTGCGTGCGTGCGTGCGTGCGTGCGTGCGTGCGTGCGTGCGTGCGTGCGTGCGTGCGTGCGTGCGTGCGTGCGTGCGTGCGTGCGTGCGTGCGTGCGTGCGTGCGTGCGTGCGTGCGTGCGTGCGTGCGTGCGTGCGTGCGTGCGTGCGTGCGTGCGTGCGTGCGTGTGTGTGTGTGTGTGTGTATATGTGTGTGTGTCTATATGTGGTCGATATGTGGTCGATATGTGGTATCGTAGCTCCCAAACGAATGGACCGAATTGGATGCGGTTTTTTTTGTTCGAAAGCTTATGTGATAGAGATGGTTCTTAGATATATGAGGAGGGATTGGGGGGAGGGTGGAGGTGAGAAAAGGGGGGTGAAAATCGTTGCTTTGAACACATGGACCGATTTAGCTGCAGTTTTTTATTTTTGAAAGCTGAGGTAATCGAGGTGGTTCTTGGCTGTAATGGGGGGAGGGCGGAGGGGGGAATGGAGGTGATGATCATAGCTTCCAAAAAAATAGAACAATTTTGATGAGGTTTTTTATGTTTGAAAACTGATGTGAACGAGATGGTTCTTAGCTATATAGAGGGGTGAGGGGGGGGAGTTGAGAAAAGTGGGGGTGAGAATTGTATCTTTCAAACGAATGGAATGACTTAGCTGCGGTTTTTTATATTTGAAAGGTAAACGAGATGGTACTTAGCTATAATGGGGTAGGGGCGGGAGGGGTGAGGGGGGGGCTTGAAATGGGGGTAAGGATCGTAGCTCCCAAATGAATGGACCGATTTTTTTTTAATGTTTGAAAAGTGATGTGATCGAGATGGTTTTAGCTTTATGGGGGGGAAGGGGAATCGAGAAAACGGGGGTGAGAATTGTATTATCCAAACCAATGGACCAATTTAGCTGCGGTTTTTCATGTTTCAAAGCTGAGGTTAACGAAATGGTTCTCAGCTATAATGGGGGTGACGACCGTAGCTCTCAAACAGATGGAACGATTTTATGTTTGAAAACTGATGTGATCGAGATGCTTCCAAGCTATAATAGGGGGTGGGAAATCGGGGGTTACATAAATTTCTAATTTGTTCTTGTTTGACCAGTACTTTGAAAGTTATGTCAATGTTTTTGATGAGCGTATTTCAATTAATTCTACTAGATCCGTTCTTCGTACCTACTATAAGTTTATTCGGTGTGTGTCAGTGCAAAGGCCAGGTGCTAGCGGACGGGCTGCGAATGGTCATTATAATATTTTGTACTTGCAAATAAATATTTAGAGAAACCCTTTGCTACCCGAGCGAAGCCAGTTACCAGTTACCAGTTACCAGTTAGCCAGTTGCTAGTTTTTTATTAGTTTATATAGAACATCATTGAATAGAAGCAAGGATTCCTCACCGCTACACTCAAGAATGAAGCTTAGCAAAGGCGGCGCATGTATAAGTGTGTGTGAGTAGATAGAAGATGGCTATTTGTGGTGTTTGATTGATAGACAATTTCATCACAAAAGGCGGCATTGTTTTTTATGTTTAACTCACGCGGACGAGGTCTTGCTGCGATGTTGCAGCCTATCGGCATAACATGGTGTAAATGTGTGCATGAGGCTTGTGCGTACGAGTAGATCGGCATATCTTGGGTTTACTCTTGAATTTGGCAGTAAGGATTCCTTCAATAGGAGCTCAAGACAAAATAAGTACATCATAAGCAGAGTTGAGTTCACAAACGTGTTAATAGTTCTAGAATAAATAGGAGAGATTTATTTTCCACAGCGTAATCAAAGTTTAACATTTCGCTACGTCTATTTACAACAAAAAGGTTATAAAGGAAATTATCGATTTGCTGTAAATATAATCCATTTATATGGATTCATCGGCACATGACTGATTTCTTGGATTGTTTAAAATCTCGTAAAATCTATTTTTTGAATATGTCGCTCGCAGATAGCTTAATCTGCCGTTCAATTAAAAGATTTTTTACTTAACGGCGAGCCATTCAATTAACTGCCTGTATGATATTCACCCATAGCGTCTAATACAACATTTCATAAAATGCGTGGCTGATTGTTTAGGCCATTAATACAATACCATTTTTACCATGTGATAAAAAATGACGCAATTCTATCCAACATAATTAGTTTGCAAACAGACAAATGTGTATAAACAGTTTTCATGTTCAACCTAATTAAGATTAGTTAGGCAGAATTGCGCCTAAAAAACTAGGTAGGAATCTAGTTTTAGACGCAACTCTATGAGACGAACCTAGTAGTTTGCAAACCCACGAATATTTATAAATTTGATTGAATGGCTGACTATCATTCAGGCCGTTAATTGGACGGCGCCTAAGGCTAGGTAAGTAGTTAAACTTTATTGATCCAGGTCATTTGCGTAGCTGGTTGATTTGACAAAACTTTTATAATTACTTCAACTACAACAAAAAAGCCCCTCAATTAATTGAAGTTATTGAAAAATCTGTATCAACGATCGGGCGGTACCGGACAAAATTATCCCAGGACCTACTTTTAGTCCTTAGACCTTCAATAGTAAATTACTCCTAATCTGTGACACTAACACACATCATTACCTCATAGGACTGATCCTTACAACCGCAGCAGCCGAGGCAGTTGCGATATGTCCGCATAGCTCACCTCGACAATTAGGTACAGAGAATAGGACAGAGTACCTATGCGGGATGGGAGAATGGCGGAGAATGGTTTTGATTATGACAGATTCAAGCTTCACAGCTGCAAAGATTTCTAGGTGCGCTATAAATCTGCAAAGCTGTATTCTTTAGTTATCTATTCTGCAGTGACGCAAGAGCGATGACTTGTAATAAATGGTACATTTATTACAAGTCATCGCTTGTGGGGAATTAGCCTTCGTAACCTCTCCCGTTTGCAAATGTTGTTTCCCATTGATTTATTGTATATAATTTTCCTTTATTTTTGCACTACCATTTTTACCTGTGACCTGCTCATGAGGTAATATGTATACAAAATACTCGCATTAATTGTATAAGAAAATTAACGTCCTACTTTGTTTCTAATAGTATAAATTGAATCATCATAATTAAGGTCAAATGTGAACCGCCAATTTTTTGAATATCAGATAAACCAACACGATAAAAAGCGTACAAAATCAATTTGGACATCTCGTTCCAAATCATCAGCAGATCCGCATTGCCAAAATACTGATTGACGATTCCGGAAATCATGACATTCCGTCGGTGATTCAAGCCCCGCTCCCGACAAACGCGTATACCTCTAATTAGGAGTTAATCAGATGTCTCTACTGGTTTATGTGATCGTCTGGTCTTTCGGATGGTTACTTTTCTTGGAAGAATTCTATAGAAAGACTTGACGTAAGAACTTCCTTTCTTTGGGTGATATTGCGCAATCATTTAGAAATGCTGACTTGGCGAAAAATTTACGTATTACTATGGAATGAATGGTATAAAAATCTATCTTTGCATTACATAAAAAAAATACGAAGCATAATTTAAAATTTGATTGATTGCTGAAGTAAGTAACTGCGAAGAAGTTGAAGTTAGGAAACCTTTAAATCATTGAAAGGAATCTAGTCCCGCATTGCTCTAGATTCTAGACGCCTATCTAAACCATGCTACCATTCCGAATTACCTACATGTAAAGTGAAACGTTCGTTTTCTGTATTGTTTGTGAGACCTTCGAGCAATAATAACCACGAGATAACGAAAATATGCTGGTAATCCGATCGTATTACAACATATTTCTAGAATCTTGTAAATTTTAAGTACTATACCTGAACCATCTAATACTCCGCATCTGTATGCATGCACTGATCAAATCTATCGTAAAATAAAAGGATATCGTAGATAATGGTTACATTCTTACATCCCAAATATCCTAATGGTATTAGGGTGAACGAGGGTAGCATTCCGAATATGAAACGTAGGATTACAATAACATGAAAATATATAGCAGCAATGTACATTTGGTCAAATGGACAGAGCCGTATAACGAATGAATTTTCTTATACGGCTCCCCGAATTTGATATAACATCGCATCTAACTTGCACAATGGTACCGATGTTTTAAATAAACATTGTATATTTTTTTGTTCATGAAATTAGGAGGTTACTTGTTTTTTAAATGTGTATAATTTTATGTAAATATAACAAAGTACACTGGTGAAAGGTTGGAAGTACACTGGTGAAAGGTTGGAAGCGTGAGTTTTTAGCCACATTTTGAGTAAAGTGTTTTAGACAAGATTTGTAAGGGTGTTTGCACTTAATTTACAAGATAACATAAGCATTACTATAACATGTGCAAGGTAAAGACGGCTATACTCTTTGCTAAAGCTGTTCATTTAAAAGAAAGCACAAGAGCCTTCTCTATGATCATAAGTGACAATGCGCAGCCTCCACGTTTATATTAGAATATAATACACAACGGGTTTAATTTCTCGCATCTATCTGAATTATTAAAGATCACGGACAAGTAAATGCTCTGGAATACTAATCAGAATGTCAGCCTTGATTGGTCTTCTTGGATCGAATACATAAATTAATTAAAGTATTTGTTGCGTAACATTTGTTTATGTCTTTTGACAGATAAGATTCGTTTCATTAGATTTCACACTAAACTGTGTACACTTTCCAATATCGGGAATTAACAGTATATGTTGAAACTGAGCCTTCATGTAAACATAAAATAATGTAATATTTTCTCAAATTAATTTATTTTATAAATGAGAAAAAAATACGGCCTATTCTAGCGGCTAATTGGGGAGATGACGTGAAATCCCGTTGTTAGTAATATCAATGAGCAGAAATAAAAAATGTTCCCGATAATGGCGTAGGACAAAATCGCATGACTCGTAACAAGAGTAAGTGTGTCGCGTGCGCAGCGAAGATGCTCCGCGGCCGGCAATCATTCCGTTAATTGGAGAGAATCATCATTGTAGAAAGTTTGCACGCGGTCGGCGCGGGCGCCGCGCCGGGGCACGCTCGCCGGGCCGTCGATATCTGACGACTTGACGAGTGCGTAGCAGTGTCAACGGACAACGCGGCCGAGTGCAACAAACTGCCCGACGCACGTCTCACGTTCACTATTAATTTGCTCATAGCGATGCTTGACCACGATCTTCTGCTTACAAAAACAAACCATTATATTCCGTCATCATAGATGCGGCCTCATGCGCTGATCCATAACAGTTATCAGGTTCATTTCAATCGAGGAAGTAAGTCAATGCGAGTTATGTGCGATTATCTGCAAACGCCTACAATAACATAACACCGTCGCACCTTATAAGGCAAACTTTAGATGCAAATCAATAATGGGTATTGCGTCATGTGGATTGTAAAGGTCTATTAATTATCGTGAAAGGCGAGTGGGTATGGACGGGAATGGCGCGTAGTCGGCGTGAGGTCGCTGAGTCAGTGGCCCTTCCTGTGCTCATGCCTTTTGGGGGAATGTTACGTGAGCGGCGGAACGCGATCCGCACTCCAATGCCGAGCCGTATTGTCTACTGAGACTCGCCTATTAGGCTCAGAGCTCACCTTTTCCGCAAGACGATGCTCTACCAAACAAAAATTAGTAAAGGAAATCCTAACGCGGCTTAGGTACATCTCAGTCACTGTTTGTCGACTTCTTTATTTTATAAAGCTCGAAGGCTCTACTGCGACTAAATACCTAAGGGCCTTCAAAGATATCAAAAAGCTTAGGATGATTTGGAAGTAGGTATTAAAAATGAAATGTAGGTTATAAAGCCGCATTAAAGCCGTGTTGAGTTTTAAGCCTCTAGAAGATGATCCAGGAATCGCTTCAATTCAATTGTTCTCAATTCTCATCATCACCTGCACAATAGCTACATAATTAATTGCTGGCAAGCTACGAGACTACCCGTCTATATTTGCATTTGTATATGGAGCAGTTTGTCCACGTTAGTGACTAATTAGTAATGTAGCTCGCATTCAATCATTACATTCATCAATTATACCGTAGTCACGACTTGTTACTTACATAACGCAACACGATGTAAACAAATAAAAATCATCATAGTAATCTTGGTTACGCTGATAATATTCAACACGGATACTTTTCTCGTGACTTTTCAGTATTTTATTAGTAAATACCTTTGCGTTTTTCCAGTGTGACTTATTCTAGTCTTATAAACAATCAAACAGATTAAATTTCACCCAAATTGGTCCAGTGGTTGGTTACAGGTGCGATTCGAGCAATAATGCTCGAAAACAAACTTTCGCAATGCATCTATAATTTTACATGCCAAAATAGCAACACTAGAAATTCAAGGCATTCAAATGCATTATATTTTTAGCTCGGCGAAAGAATGAGTTAGCTAATGGGCTACAAGCGTGTTTATTACATCAATTAGTCTGTAATCAGTTCTTGTCGATGAGCTATTCATGAGCATATTGCATAGGCTATAAAAAAGTTCGACGTACTCGGAGCCAGATAATCTTGCATTTATATGTAATGTAAAGTAAATCCCAAAATACCTAAGTCCAAACTTCTAGCACAGAATAAATAATATTACAAGTACTTCTAGTTAAAGAAAAATTCAATTTGAAAATACGAAAAGTTTGATAAAACTCTACTCATTTTGGTGGAACCTTCCATGTTCATTTCCGATAAGATGTAATAAGTAACGAGGAACCCGAAGGATGTCGCAATAAGTTTGATCTTCGATTTGTCAACGTCGGAACACGTCGTCGCGGTTGTCAACCGCAAATAATAAAACGATAAAAACGCCGAGGGAGAAAATATAGACCAACGTAACATACCATAAAGTTATAAAACTGGTTTACTCGATGGAAATGGTTTCCCACAATCATATACTTGATGCATTCCCAGTAGGTAAAGCACGACACGACCGCATCACCTGTCTCATAAACGCTTCAAAGACAATGCGAAATAATACGTAGAAAAGAACATTAAAAATCTGTAGCAAGTTTAATATCAAGCCGGACTGCTGGACTCGTTATTAGGTACCTTTGTATGTCGTTTGACCGGGACAGGTGTCTAGATATTTATGTTTTATTTTCTGAGGATGTCGAACGACATTTTTCAGTCGGTTAATTGTAGGGGCCGGCGTTTCTCGCGAATATAATTCATAGTTTTTTGACGGGGCTTGATGGAATCCCGTCGTGTACGATCAGTACGTACGATCACCTGTCTCGCACCATATATCACCTAATTTGAGCTTGTTAAAAGTTAAACGTAAGCATAACTTTACTCGCATAATTATTGTAAGGTATTGTCTGTAATTTGACTTATGTTATGTGCAAAATGTCCATGGGATGGCCAATGTCTGAATGATTTATATGCCATGATGTTCTGTAACTCTAAATAAAGTTTTAGCGGTCTTGCTTGACCTATAACATTTTTTTTATAAACATTGATTGTCACTGTATTTCACGGAAGTGCAAGTTTTGATTTGGATATTCAAACATAGATATTCTCGAACAAAAACTAGTGAGCACAATGTAAAGAAGTTACAAAATAGAACTAGAGCAATTAATTTGGTCGATTTGATGTTTGGTAACACATTCCTCGATTAAACGTACATCAATCTTTCGTCACCCGAATTTCCGAATGTACCTAACCCAATTCCGTCTGCGGTTTCTAACGGCGCTTATTTTATAGACTAGCCGTAACATGTGACTTTACGCTGAATAAAATAAGTTGGTCAGAATCAGATAACCGAAGTTTTACAATAAGTATTAGATCTTAGTAGGCACCTTTAGGTAGGTATGATATATTGCACTTGGACATAATATCACATACTGTTTGGTCCTCAAATACTTGCAAATATTAACAAAAGACTTGAATAATTTTACCAATTAGACTTGAACAACAGATACGATGTCAAATAGTCAAACGGTTTTACAAAAAAAAATAGAGATTGAATTTTTATGAAATTTATATGAGACAATCTTTTTTTAAATAAAAAAGAATCTTCCAAACAGGATTCCTGAAAATATGAGATAACATACACAAAAATACCGATAGATTTAAGAACGTCGTCCTTTTTGAAGTTCTTAAACTCATTATTATTGGCCTTCGTCATCTACGAAAGATGGTGTATGTAAGCATCAAAAAAACACAACGTCGCACGGTTAATACCTACTTAACTGCATGTTTACTATAAATAAAGCAGATAAGTATACTAACCAAGATTTTATGTAGTTGATAATCATTTATGAGATAAATAGACAAGATTAGTTAGGTCACAGAATAAATAATAGTAGTTACACTTACTTATAGTTTGGGTTTACTTTGAAATCAATAATCATAAAAATTGCAATAGCTACATTTATTGAAAAAATGAGTTATTAATGGCATTATTAGATAAGAAAATACAATTAGATATTGCATCGCGAAGTTACATTGTGAATGTGCAAACATGAAGTTACAGATGTTTAATTACTGAGCCACTCATAAATAATCTTAGTAAGCCATCTATCATTCTGGCAGCGTTACTTATGAGTACATGGGCGTAACTAGGGAAGGGGGGTGTTTTAAAAGTAGCGGCGAGAGGCATCTTTCATGAATTGACGGATCGAGGGAAGCTCGATATCGCGGTGCAGGTCGGTGTTCCTCTGATATCAGGGGGCATCTAATGCATTTCGAAGGAATTTATTCTGTACAATCTGGAGCGGTTCCAGAGTTGACGGGGAGACGTGCGCGAACGCTACCAATGCGTAAGTCATGACGGGACGGATGCAGGCTTTGTAAAGTGTCACCTTATTTCTATGGGGCATTTTACTCCGCTTGCCTATGAGATGGTAAAGGCGGCCTTGGAAGAAGGCCGCCCTGTCGCGGACGGTTTTGACGTGTTTGTGAAACAGGAGTCGATCATCAAGGGTCACTCCTAGGTACTTGGTGGACAGTTTCCACGGGATCGGTTGATTGAACATCGTTATGTGGCCGGATGCGCACCGAAGATTGGCTCCCTCAGTAAAGCGCATCGCTACGCTTTTCTCAGGGTTCACCAATATGCGCCACCTTAGGAACCACTCTCCAATGGCGATCATCGCCCGTTGGAGGTGTCTCCTAAGCTGGGTCGGTCTCTACCCTGTCGTGTAGATCGCAGTATCGTCAGCAAAGAGGGAAATCTCTACGTTAGGAGGGCGCGGAAAGTCGCGACAAGAGCGGGGAGAGTGGGGAGAGCGCGGAGCCCTGAGGGACTCCGGCTCGGATGGGGTGCGGGTCAGATTTGATTCCCTCGACACGATAGCGAAAGCTACGGTTTTTGAGGAAGTCTTCTACTACGAGCACAAGACGGTCCGGCACTCCGAACTGGTACAACTTGTATATCAGTCCGGCGTGCCATACTTTGTCAAAAGCCTTAGCTACGTCCAGGAAGACGGCCATCGTGGTTTGGAGTTTGGGGTACCGGTTGAAACCGACGAGTATGTGCTCCGTGATGCGGTGCACTTGCTGAGGGCAAGAGTGTCTTGCTCTAAAGCCGAACTGCTCATCCGGGATGAGTTTGTTAAGTTTCGCGACGGACCAGAGACGACTCAGAATGAGCCGCTCGTAAATCTTCCCCAGAGAGCTGAGGAGACTGATGGGGCGATAGCTAGAGGGTACGGTAAATTTCTTACCTGGTTTGTGAATGCCGATGACGTCGGCACTCTTCCAAGCGTCGGGGAACGAGGAATTACTCATAGCGGCATTGAAGATGCTCACTAAGAGATAAACTAGCGGGGTAGGGAGGTGCTTGAGCACCCTGTTGCTGATACTGTCAGCGCCAGGAGCCTTCCGCACCTTGAGACCTTTGATGATCGACTCGACCTCGGTCGCTTTCACGGGCTCGAGGGGTGGGTCAGTCGTAGGTTGGGCGTTTCTACGTTCAATTTCGCGGTCCACCGCGGCGATGTGGACAAAATCTATGTCATCATTGGTTATCGTTTTCGAACGCTAGGGGGAGGTCGGCCCTTTCGAGGGGGGGCATAACTGATTGGGTATCAGATTTGAAAGTTTTCGCCAACTTTCAATACGCCTGGTGAGTCGGCGAAATGTCAGTCATCTTATCGTCCCATTGATTATTACGCAAATCCTTTATGCTTTTCTTTACCGCGCAATGATAGAATTGCAGAGAGGACTTGCGTTTTGGAGTGGGTTTCGCGTCGTAGTGCCTGATGGCTACGTTCTTTGTCGTTATCAGCCGCCTCACGTACTGGGGCAGACTCCAGTGGAGGTGATCCTCCACTGGGACCTGCCTGGAGTATTCACCGACAACGGTGTTGAGGTGGCAGGTAAGGGCATCGATCGAGCGGGAGACGACAGGTTAAATGTAGGTAGGTACTTATATTATTTCGTCAAACAGGAATTTGTCATGGCTAAAAACTACAACGATACTTTATACAAATAACTATTTGTTCCGTGACTTCGTCAGCCCCCCTCCTCCCGTAATTAAATCCTCACTACGCCCAGGTATGTGTGTTCCATTTATTGTTAACGCATGTGTTACGTAAAGGCAGTGTGCAAATTATATAGTTCCTAATTAATAAAATGAGACTTGGAAATGAGGTACCGTTTCCATACAGTTTCACTTTAGAACATTAGCGTTTCCTATTACCAGAAATTACTAAATTTTAACTTAAAACTGGTTTTGTCGAGAACATGATATTTCTGCGCATCTTGTTAGATGGAGCAGCTTTTTAGTCTGCTACGCTCGATATTCTTGTTTTACCATGAACATAATAACAAAACAGTATTACAAGTTATTGTTCGTTTACAAGAGAACAGACCTTACTCTTAACCTTTCAAGTACCTACCTATTAACTGGTCACCAAGTACGAGTACAAGTAGGTTGTGGTTTTATTGAACACAAGGTTCTTTTCATTTTCCCAGAGCATTTACCCGATGCGTAGTCTTTGCTTGGCACAAATACAGGTAAAAGAGGATTACGTGCATGCTAGGCTTACCCAGCGTTACCTTGCAAAATTGGATTACAATGGCTCTAATACACTACATAACTCCGGTAGACAGTTAATGTGCGCAGTTCGAATGCGCATTCGAAAGTATGAATTGTGTTCATCATCAACCTATATCTATCCACTGCTGGACGTAGGCCTCTCCTAATGCACGTCACTGAGCTCGGTCTTCAGCTCTCCTCATCCATTCTCTTCCGGCCGACTTTCGCAGGTCGTCACTCCACCTGACTACAGGCCGTCATACACTATGTTTACCTAAACGTGGTAACCACTCGAGAACTCGTCTACCCCAACGGTTATTGGTTCTTCGGGAAATGTGACCACATTAGCTTGCTTATCCTCTAATTGTGTTAGTTTACTATTATGTTATGACTTTAGCAGCGAACACATATCGATAAATCTTCTAAACGAATAATTTGGATTGCGTAGGTAGATAGATAAATCATTTATTTGTCTCTTCAAAACACATAAGTAGTAAGTATAAAAATACAATAGACAAGCAGATAAAAAAGTTGGTGATAAATAAGGTATAATAGGAACAGCCGAATAGCAATTGTAGTTTACAATAGCCATGTGTGTTCTATAGTAAAGTATGGAATAACTATATGGGGAAATTCAACAAATGCCCAGAAAGCAATCATCGCTCAAAAAAAAGTTTAAGGTCCATTTTTAATTTAAGGTGGTTTGATTCTTGTAGACCTATATTTAAGAATGAAAAGCTGCTTACACTTCCCTCTTTATATATCTTTGAAATGTGTAAATTTGTTAGGAAAAACTAATCACTTTTTGAAATCAACGAAAAACCTCATTTGAAAAGGAAAATTGTACAGAAACCTCTAACACGAAACAAACTTAGAATGTGCAACAAAAACTGCTATATCATGGCAGTTAAAATATATAATAATATACCAAAACATTTTCAAGAAATGAGAGATGTAGAATTTAATAGGAAACTTTATAATTGGCTGTGACAGATGTCTAAATTCTATTGATGAATATTTTAAATTAAATAAATAAATGTAGGCAATGACATAAAATTAGTTCTGTTTATTATTGGCATTTTCTATTTAATTTTGTATATTTTGACATTTTCTATTTAATTTTGTATATTTTGACATTTTCTATTTAATTTTGTATATTTTGACATTTGTATTTTTTGTATTTGAAAAAAATATTTTTGTTTTGAATTAATAATTATTATTTAAATATTTGCACTACTGAAAAGTTGAATATAGTGAATCTTATAACCTTATACCAACCCAATGTACCTATATTCTGTCAAATAAAGATTTCATTTCATTTCAAGTCACGTCATTTATTCACAAAATACCTTAGATACTACCAAAAAACTAAATGTAGTTTTAGTGTGTGTGTTGTAGTAAAACAAATAGGTCATAGCTCAGCGAATAATATTGCTCCAGGAGCAAACCCTGATTTTTAACTATTACCTTCGAGATGGCGGGCGAAGCGAGCGCAATATGTACAACAATCAGTGTACCTAACTACCTATATGTGAATACGAAATAAAAAGTTGACTGGATGTCATCATGTCAGCCTTTAGAAGTCTACTGCTGAACATAGGCCTCCCCCAAAGAGCGCCATGACGAGCGATCTTGTGCCACCTCCATCCACCGACTTCCTGCGATGGCTACAATGACACCCAACAGACATCCATGTCCATGTGTGTCTCCCCACACTTCGCTTGCTTGTTCGTGGTCGCCATTCGAGAACCTTTATTCCCCAGCGGTTGTTGGTTCTGCGAACTATATGGCCTGCCCATTGCCACTTCAACTTGAAAACTCTGAGAACTATGTCGGTAACCTTCGTTCTTGTACGGATTTCCTCATTTCTGATTCTATCACGTAGTGAAACACCGAGCATAGCTGTCTCTATTGCACGCTGCGCAACTCTCAGCTTTTGTATGAGACCAATAGTTAGCGACCACGTCTCAGTGCCGTATGTCATCACTGGCAATACGCACTGATTATAGACTTTCGTCTTGAGGCTCTACGGTATCTGCGATGAGCAGATATGGCGTAATTTCCCGAACGCTGCCCATCCGAGTTGGATTCATCGGTTGACCTCTTTGTCGAAGTTGGATCTACCCAGTTGAATCGTCTGACCCAAGTAGACATAGTGATCAACAGCTTCGATAATATCGTTCCCTACATAAACCGGCATGGGTACGACATGGGCATTTGACATGATGTTCGTCTTGCCCATGTTCATTTTAAGACCCACCTGTTGGAAAACAATATTGAGGTCACTGAGCATTGTGCTTAGGTCTTCCAGGGTTTCAGCCATGATGACTATATCATCAGCAAACCGAAGGTGAGTGATGTATTCGCTATTGATGTTAATAGCAAATTCGTTCCAGTTCAGAAGTTTGAATATATATTCCAGTGCAGAGGTGAACAGTTTCGGAGAAATAACGTATCCCTGTCTCACCCCTTTTTGCAGCTGGATAGAATTCGTGCTCTGATCCTGAAGACGAACTGTCATGGTGGCCTTGCTGTACAAACACTTCAACACTTCGATGTACCGGTAATCAATCTGGCACCGCTGTAATGACTGTAGCACTGCCCAGGTCTCGACTGAATAAAAGGCTTTCTCGTAGTCCACAAATACTAGACATAGTGGCCGATTATACACTTCGGTCTTCTGTATAATCTGCCGGAGCGTATGGATGTGGTCTACGGTGCTAAAGCCTTTCCGGAATCCAGCTTGTTCGGGAGGCTGAAAGTCGTCAAACCTACGAGCGAGACGGTTTGTAACAACTCTCGAAAACAGCTTATAGACGTAGCTCAGCAGCAAAATGGGCCTATAATTCTTCAAAAGGGTTTTATCACATTTCTTAAAGAACAAAACCACTACGCTCCTGTGCCACGCCTCTGCCGTAGTACCTTCGAGGATGACGGAGTTAAACAGCTTCTGAAGGACTTTAAGAACCGGTGTTCCACCCGCTTTCAGTTGCTCTGTCGTTATTCCGTCCTCCCCTGGTGCCTTGTTGCTCTTAAGCTGTTTGAGAGCCATTCTGATCTCGTATAGGCTGACGTCCGGGATATCTTTGGTATAATGTCGGGTCAAACGGGCTCTTGCATCGCTAGTCCTGCTAGGAGGACTGGACTGACTGGATGTATAAAATAATATTTAATAAATTTTGAGTGATAAAAAAATAAAGTATCGTACCCACTGATAACACCAGTCCCTTAAGAGTCTAGGTACCAGAAGAGGAACAAGCATATTAGAAGGTGTTTGTATGTTCCCTTCAGCCCCACGACTTGCATCTTGGATTTAATTAAAAAAAACATTACTGAAGGGATGTGTAAGTGCGTGTGAGTGAGAAGATGTGTACAGTAGGGCACGGGATTCGAACCTACGCGGCATAATAATTCAATAAAACAAAAAAAAAAAAATTACAATGCTTAGATTGCATAATAGTTTTTTCTTCCTATGTGGCATACGTTGCTATATGCTGCCATTATGGGTCGTCATTATGCCATTAAGGGTCGATCAAAAAAATGCTAGTTTGATATTTTTATTGCAATTACATATTTTTATATTTTTTGAGCCCGAGTTTTTTTTTTCTTCTTTCGTTCTCTGCAGCCAGATCAGAAAATAACCTCAGTCTTTAGATTGTAATCAGTGAAACTTAGCATAATTTTCAAAAATCGTCTTTTAGTTTCCTTCAAATCCAACAATGGACCAGGTGATATAATTTGCATAGTATCGAAAATGAAACAAAATCTAATTCTAGAGATGTTCTATAATGCTGGCGATGCTAGCGTGCATAGGCCGCGTAAATAAGGATGGTTCTAAGTGCAACTACGGACGACCTAATCCCTCAATTTCTCGTCTAAACTGTTGAAATAGGCAGTAATCAGGATGATAAATAACATAAAATGATTTCAGATCTATTGTATCCTTATATAAATGTTGTGCAAAAAAATATTCATCGACTTATAAAAAAACTTTACAATATCTTTATTTTTGCACCGCGCCAATGAATAACTATTATATCCCGCAATTCTCATAAGTCAGACATTGAAAGTAGGTTAAATACAATCCATAGGTACAACTTATACAACACTGTAACCAAACCAATAACAATGTGATGGAAAAATAGGTAGCTACTAAGTATATTTTGACGACCGTTTGGCAGAATGGTTAGTGACCCTGACTGCGAAGTCAACCAACGGTCGTGGGTTCGAAACCCGCTAGGTGCACACATTTGTGTGATGAGCAGAAATGTTTGTTTCAGAGTCATGGATGAATATTCGTATCTATGTATGTTTATCCGTTACCTATCCGTTTATTTATCCGTACAGGGTATCCTAGTTTGTTTGTGTTTGTGTGTTTCCATAAAGTAATTGGTGTGGATTGTCCCGAATATATACATATTTTATTATATATAAAGGGGTTTGGGTCATTTTGTTCGGAGATTGCGTCGTTTTTTTAAGCGACCAGCCTAGCGATTATATATTTTTTGTAGTCTTACATAAACCAACATTATTTATTAAGCTATTTATATTTGCTCTAAGTAATATCGGAGCTGAGATACAAGGGTTGGAACATACAGTTAAGACATGGAAATAACGCGATACTATGACTATAATATCATGTAAGTAAACAATTAGTAACAGTTAAGTGTTACACTTATTATAGCGGTATTCAATGAAATGCTGCCATGAGATGAAATGTCCATGCTCCCTTTTCGCCTCCGGCAAATAAATATACACCTCCGGCTTTCCACATAACACTCTGTAGGACAGAGAAGTATTAAATGGATTTGGTGTTAATAGATTCGGATCTGTGACAGTATTCTAACTTAACCTATACTTTTGCTACGTCTAGTCTCCCCGTGATGCAACTGTAATTTTTAGAGAGATCAACCTCTACATTATACAACCCTTAACGACCACAAAAACCTTATTTCGAGGATAAATTACGATAAACATTTCAAAAAAACTACGCGTTTCTACGGGTTGGGAGTCAAAGAGTTGTTGTATTATAAGCAGAATTATTTAAAAGTATACGGGTTGGGAGTCAATGAGTTGTTGTATTATATGCAGAATTATTTAAAAACTATACGGGTTGGGAGTCAAAGAGTTGTTGTATTATAAGCAGAATTATTTAAAAACTACGCGTTTCTACGGGTTGGGAGTCAAAGAGTTGTTGTATTATAAGCAGAATTATTTAAAAACTACGCGTTTCTACGGGTTGGGAGTCAAAGAGTTGTTGTATTATAAGCAGAATTATTTAAAAACTACGCGTTTCTACGGGTTGGGAGTCAAAGAGTTGTTGTATTATAAGCAGAATTATTTAAAAACTACGCGTTTCTACGGGTTGGGAGTCAAAGAGTTGTTGTATTATAAGCAGAATTATTTAAAAACTACGCGTTTCTACGGGTTGGGAGTCAAAGAGTTGTTGTATTATAAGCAGAATTATTTAAAAACTACGCGTTTCTACGGGTTGGGAGTCAAAGAGTTGTTGTATTATAAGCAGAATTATTTAAAAACTACGCGTTTCTACGGGTTGGGAGTCAAATAGTTGTTGTATTATAAGCAGAATTATTTAAAAACTACGCGTTTCTACGGGTTGGGAGTCAAAGAGTTATTGTATTATAAGCAGAATTATTAAAAAAAAAAACAAATTTAACAAAACACTCCTATAAAAGAAACCCTGGCATCTCCGAAAGTCTGCGCTTGGATTCTAAAGCCAACCTATTACTTGAAATCGAAAAGAAACGATCGACTGATTATGAACGTACCACGTAAAATCATAAGTTAAAAGGCAACGGCTATAGGCAACTTTCATCATCATCAGCTCTTTACTTATCTACTGCTCAAAGTAGGGCTCCCTAGTGAGCGCTAGCCTAGAGCCTAGCTGTTTTTCGCAAATAGTCACTGCACCTGGCCGGCGGGTACCCCCATCCTACACTACGTTTGCCTAAACACAGACTTCACTCTCGAACTCGTTTACCCCAACGGATGTCTGTTTTTCGAGAAATAAGACCAGGCTGTTACTACTTTAGCTTGCTTATTCTTTGATCTATGTTGGTTACTTTGGTTCTCTGTCGGATCACGTCATTGTGGATTTTCAGAAAAACTCCAATCTTATTATGTAGCTCTCTCATAGCCCGCTGAGCAACCTTGAACTTATGGAGCAGTCTCACTGTGAGTGTCCATATTTCTGCACCGTAAGTCATTACTGGTAGGATGCACGCATTGAAGATTTTCGTTTAGGCACTGTAGTATCAACAACGAGAAGACGACGAAATTTACCAAACGCTGTCTATCCCATCCAAATTCTCCTTACGGCTAGAAGCCTAGTTTTTACTTAATGGCACAGTTCGCTCGAGCCCGAGGTAGACTATTCCTAAGCAACTTCAAGAAGTTAATTGTTAACGAAAAGAGGTCTCGGAGAAAATACGTTTTGTGAATATATCTTGTCTGTTGTGATAGTTGTACCGCCTTCAGCCGGTAGTCTGAGCCTCGTTTGTTGTTTCTCAATATGCATTGTGGGCAGTTTTGTTCTACTTTGGGATTTAAGGTAGTAGATTTGTCCCTTACACCAATAATTTATTGTAGTATTTAGACGATATGTTTGAGAAATCATGTAAATCACATCGGCACTTTACTGTGATTTTCGAGTCGAATATCTCGGCTCCAATATAGTTTAGACATGCACACGACTTCGAGAAATAAAATCTGCTTACTATAAATAGCTCTTTTTCATAATTAATACTAATTTCATAAGATGTCGCTAAACTTTGAAATTACGCCATTTTCACCCAAACCCTTTTGATCTATACCACTACGTTTGTCTAACGAATCAAACGTACAGAATTCTATGATACTTGGGTATTTAAACGTAATATTACTTATGTTTATTGTACTTTGTTAATTTAATGCTATATCGAGGTTTATTAATATTTACTGCACTACGATAGCAGTAAATATTAATATGATACTAGGAACCGGGAGGTTGAAGGTGGTGGATCATTACACGTACCTTGGACATAGCTTATCCTTTGGCAAAGAGCAACAAAACAGGGAGATCTCCAGGAGGATACAGCTCGGATGGGCGGCATTCGGTAAAATGGACGATGTCCTCTAGTTAAGGCGGGGTAGGCTCTCAATTGTTTGTCCTGCTCGTCCAGGTGCAGTGTGAGCGGGAGAGGTGATGCAGCTCGGGAGTCGATTTTACATATTTTTTGTGCTTTTCTATCGATATCTCGATGTATAAAAGTCAATTAAATAATGTGTTTGGTTATTTGTCTAGTTTAATAGGGCAGTTATAAAATTATATAAAAAAACGTGTGTTGTTGTCGCTGAAAATAACGAGAACTGCGATGAAACAGGTTATTTTCATGTGGTAGTTCGTAATTTTTTTCCAAGGATACCAAGTCATTTCTGAAAACTCTGTTTGGTTATTTGTTTAGGTAGTATAATTTTCTATTCATAATATTTTTTGGTTTGCATAAAGTTGTTTCATTACGCCGTTCTCGACGTTTTGCTATTCATCTTTTTGCTGATTTAGGGACTGACCCCGCCTTAAAGACCATTCCACAATGCCTGAAAAGCCGCCTCTATAACCAGTGTGTCCTGCCTACCAAGACGCATGATGCCGAGACATGGACGCTCACAAAGGAAGCTGTGTACAAACTAGGAGTTGCACAAAAAGCCATAGAGCAAGGCATGCTCGGCATCAAATAACAAGACCGTAGGTATTCTTCATGTAAAAATTCAACGCCAAACGAAACTTCAAGAGATTAGGAATATTGTCATGGAATTTAAATGGAATTGGGCGGAACACGTGGCTAGGCGAGGTGGTGGTAGAAGGAGTAAGTCTCTGATCGAGTGGCAACCACGAACTGGCAAGAGAAAAGTCGGACCTCCAGCGGTGCGATGAGATTGATGATCTCGCTAAGATGGAAGGAAAGACATGGATGAAGTTAACATCCACTCGAAAGGCGCGGCAAAAACAATAGGAGGTGTATGCCCAGTGGGTAGTGTAATGGCTGTAAATGATGATGATGATTAAGCTCTAACAAGTTAAACTTTTTCATTGGTAGCATATTTTTGTAGGTACTATAGGCATATTATTTAGCTATTTTAGTTGGTTCTAAAACAACTGAAATTTGTGGAAGAACATTTTAGCTCTTAACGTAATATCAGCACACGATTACATAAAATTTAAGGTTCGTAACTGCGAGCCTCTTTCATATTAACTTTGTTTCACGATGTAATTTAAAGCACTGGCCATTCAATTAACATAAATACCCATTCACAGCTGCATTAAAAGCCCATCTTATTTATCCGTTTCAAAATAATAACATGTTGAGCATCCCATTGCGTTATAATTCAGATTGTAGGGCACAGGATATCACCAGTGTTGCAAGGCCGGCCCCTTTAGCAGTTGCAAAACTCGTACGGTGCTTATTATTAGTGCGTTGTCGAGCTCAATCTTGAATACGAATTTTCGGTAAGGAAACTTAGTTGCCACTCAAGTTATTTCGTTCTCTATCCCTGATAAGTCACAGTCACTTTGTGCAACTAGTGAGCTTTCTGATTCATCTCATATTTAGTCTTATTTCCAAGTCCCCAACTATTCCGACGATATGCAATGAGGCACAAAATAAAATGTTGCCAATAAACTCCAAAGTAATGTTAAATGTGTATCTAACTACGTAGTGAACTCAAAACTATTAATATTTGGTGTTAGTACAAAAACAACATTAGACAGCTCTCTTTATCTCATATCTGAATATGACTATGAACTTTACTTAGGACTCTGGTCTTAAACGTTAAATACGAGCGGTCGCTCTGGTTACCGTTACAATATACAAAAAACCGGTACTGCACGAGCGCTCGCTTTGAGCCTTTAACTTTTCTATACATACCTCAACTACTACTTTACTGACTTAGGCTTAAGTTAAATTATAGGTAGATATGTGGTCACAGAATAAACAATAATAATGTGGTTATGTTGAGTTCGCATGCTTGAGCTAAGCTTGGTTGGTTGCGGCTTGGTTATTTTGAGCTTGGTTGAAACCAGATTTTCAGTAGGTACCTAATTAATGTAAATAAATATTGTTTTGAATAAAATATGCGTGTTATATTTATATTTAATTACATTCACTGTAAGTATAAAGATTTTAACAAATATTATAAGAAGCACCTACTTGAAAATATACTCAACTTTCAAGTGTACATTGAGCAAGCCTCATTATTACGGGCCTTAGAAGCCAACCGTTCGCATCTATCTTGATAATACTGATATATGTCTAGATAAAGGCCTAATTACGCGTAACTGATGGTTAGGAAACCATTTTATATCTTGCCTGCATTTTTTAATATCGGCTATTAGCGTATGAATCTTCCTATTGCATGAGCAATATCCTTTGCGCGGAGGAATTTCCGGAAATAAATCATTATAAAGTATTGGAAATAGATACCTAGAAGTATTTCATACTTATAAGGAATACTAAGTCAAGTATATAGCTGTATCCTACTAATATTATAAATTCGAAAGTCCGTTTGTTTGTTACGCTTTCACGCCTTAACACTACTTAATCGATCAGCATGAAATTTTGCACACACGTTGTCAGAAGTAAAGAAAAGAACAAAGAATTTCATCCCGAATTAGGAAAAAAAAACGAAAAATAATGTATGGGAATTGCCGCTTCGATGTCAAAGTGACAGGTGTCGAAGTGACAGATTAAATGTTACAGATGTCAACCCTAGGGGTGCAATAAGGTTTTTTTTTGATAATTTATTCCTAATTCAATTTTATCACTATATGTTATCACTGCATGTTATCACTGGGTTGTCGGCGACAGGTAGGCAGGTTTCAAGTTTACAGATGACAGGTTTCAAGTTTACAGATGTCAACCCTAGGGGTGCAATAAGGAGGGATTTTTTGATAATTAATTCCTAATTCAATCTTATCACATTATCACTATACGTTAGCACTGCATGTTAACACTGGGTTGGCGGCGGCAGGTGTCGAAGTGACAGGTTTCAAGTTTACAGATGTCAACCCTAGGGGTGCAATAAGGAGGGATTTTTTGATAATTCATTCCTAATTCAATCTTATCACATTATCACTATACGTTAGCACTGCATGTTAACACTGGGTTGGCGGCGGCAGGTGTCGAAGTGACAGGTTTCAAGTTTACAGATGTCAACCCTAGGGGTGCAATAAGGAGGGATTTTTTGATAATTCATTCCTAATTCAATCATATAATATTATCACTATACGTTATCACTGCATATTATCACTAGGTTGTTATAAGTGTCGAAGTGACAGGTTTCAAGTTTACAAATACCCTAGGGGAGCAATTAGGAGGATTTTTTTGATAATACATTTCTAGCGGGGTGACAGGGGTGGCAAAGTTTGCACGCGGGCGAAGCTAGTTATTTATATTTCTTCGTACCGAAAAAACGAAGTACCTCTCTAATTTCAACTTCAGGTGCCTAATTCCCAAAATCAACATCAGCATCAAAAATCATTCATCGATTTCAAATGAGTATTCAAAAAATCTGCTGAAATAATTGTGACTAAAATTTGTATGGGACCATACTGGATGTATGTTCTCTTTCAAATAAAAAGAATCGTCCAAATAGGTTCAGAAATTCGGGAGATATGAATGAACATACGAACATAAAAACACTGACAAATTGAGTCATTCTGTTGGAAGTCGATTAAAAAGAAGGGTAACTACCCTAAAGTCACAGTACAAACTTATTTACTAAGAGACTACAATAGTATGCCAAGATCATGGCAAAAAACTACGTAGTACCGACGGACTCTGAAGCAATATGCAACAGCATAATACAATATTTATTTGAACGACAGCGACATGGTATTCTCCTCAGGCCTAAGTTACGAAAGCCAAAAATTCCTAAACAATAAAAGGTAAACACCAGCACGCAACTGTTTTTTGGGAATTTCAGGTCAGAGAGATGCAACCTGTGACCACAGAATAACGAATGGTGCTAAGTGACCCGAGGTCCCTAAACAATGGGTATGCAACATTTAGAACAACTGTCCAAATATGTATTCGATTCGACTTACATTGGACATGTGGTGTATAATGATATACTTACCTACGTATGTAATTGGATATTTCGATTTGTAATGTAAGTCATGTTATGCCATGCATATTGTTTAGTTATGTCCATAGTAAGTGTAATCAAATCAAATATTGTATCAGTCTTAAAATTTCACTGAAAATTATTGTATTTATAACCTGCCTTCTTTTTTAAAGCAAGGGGAAGGGTAATGAGTTTAACAGTCTATGTACATGTATTTGGATGTTCCACCATAACGACGCCTCGATTGGTCTGATTTTGACACGACGTATAATAAAATCGTTGGGAGTTTAATTTATATTACTCAGATTACGCTACGCCCACGATTTTATTTTATTCCTATGTTTCTAAACAATAAAACCCTAAACTCATATATTTTTACTTGTTTTATTTTCATGTTTTTACTTTTTAATTTAGTTAATTCTTAGGTAAGGGGAAGTTATTCTAATTCAGTTTGGAATATTTGACCCACATAACACTCAAAGGAAACTAAATAAATGGATAATGGATGGGGAGGCGTTATCTTCACAGCACGAAGTTAATTGTTAAAGTTAGCAGTGTTCCGTTGGTTAGTTCAGCAAACTACCAATAGATGGCGTTACACTCCCCGTAAGACGGATTTAGCTACTAAAGGAAAAATTTGAATTGCGGTGTAGTGGTCACGTTAAACGAATTGGTTAAAGAAATGCGCAGAAGCAAGGATGGTGCAGGTTCGAGTCCCATCCGTGATCCAAATTATTCCAAAATTATTAGATATATTCTCACTAAGCATGCGTTAATGCTAAAATCATAAAAATATCCACAAATGCAGTTTTAAGACCTCTAGATGGATTTTTAAAAGCACTAATTCCTATCTTTTACGCTTGCCATAGAGATCCCCGACAAAAAACTCACTTATTATAAAATTACGATAAGGTAAATTTAGGTAATATTAAATTATAGTAATGTTTGAACAATAATTTTCAAATGTTAATCATCCCTACATTCCCAACTAACAAAGTTTGTTAGTTTAGAACATGCCAAAACATTCACTCCAACTTATAATAACTCAAATACGGAGAACATTTTGATGTCAAAAACAAAACAGAGCAACCTTTCCAGGCTGCAGCGTTTTGTAAAATTAACACGTCCAGTTATATCCCCAGTCTTTTCCCGTATTAAAATTCCCAACAAATGGGAAAACTTTTGCTCTGGTAGCAATTAGCGGAACACCGTGTTTATGTGCTCTACGCATTTATTCTTTTAGGTAGATTTCTAATGGAAGGCTATAAAAAATACTATGAAACGTGACAACTGCCAACAGACTCTTAATAAAAGTTTGTGCATCAAACTAACAGGTAAATATTTTAATTTTCCCACGCTACTTATGTATCCGAGATCCAAAAAGTGATCAAGGAACTTAGAAACCTACACCAGTTTATTCCAAATAAAGCTAACCACCTCGCGAACTCCAGCTTTCCACTTAAATATAACCGCATTGAAATCGGTCCATCTGTTTGAGACCTACCATGCCGAACTTATAACACCCCTCTTTTTGGGTCGGGGGAAAATTGAATAATGTAAAGCCAAGGCATTTTAAAAGCTTTTATTTAACTTCACTTGTATCTATCTATGTATTTTGTCTGTCCTGGAATCTTGCAATTCAAATTTCGAGTACTTCCCGAATAGCTGTCTGGCTGAAACTTTCAATGTAGCTCACAAACTGATGACAATGAAATAAAAAACAAATTAAAAAAAAGCCAAAAAAAAACACCTAGAAACGTAAAAGTTACTAAGCAACAAAAAAAAACACCCGTAAAAACTTTTTTTTTTTAAATTGTATGTACTTATTGCGGTTAAGGTTAACTATACCTTGTGCTTATTTATAATCGTCTAGAGCTATGTGATTCGACCTCGGCCACATTGTTTACTATCAGGAGAACATGTGATAGACCATTTTAGATTTTTTGGCCTTTTATTCTGTTGTTTTTTAGTAACTGTGTGCCTCTTGGTGAAGGCTTCTATTAGAAATTTTCTTAGTGTACTCGAGTAGTCTTGGGCAACTCTCCTACAGTTAGGGCCTGCTGTAAGTTCTCAACTTCCCATCTCCTCTGTAGTCTACCTCTATTCCGTTCATAGTTTCTAGAGTACCAATACCAATCAATTTCAAGTTTACTCCTTTTTCTGTGGTGGTTCAGAACAAGCGGCCAAATAATATGCATATTCATTTCTGTTGGTCAATTTTGGTCTACATATCTGTGAATTTTGTTTTGACTCTATATGTCATTCTTTATTCGGTAAAGCTCTTTAATCCTGTCAGACATCATTACTTGGCTATTTGGCAGTATTTGAGCTTGTCTCTGTGGTAAACCAATAATGCGTTACAAAATTAAACAAATCGTGGCGGGTAAAAGGCTCAAACTGAAAATAGAAGTCTACCATTCCGACTAGCCATTGGCGTTTTTATCTTTTTAACCTGTCTCTGTTAAACCGCGCCATTTTAGGGAACGTGCAGTCTTCGGTCTACAGCACAATACTTACATCGTCTATTTTAATAGTCCCTTTGGGCTCAGTTTTTACTTACAATCACTAACTAATAGCTGAGTAATCATTTTTTTATAAACGTACCGTTTTTTTATTACGAACTAGGCAATCGTTGGACCGCGATCTCAACTGATGGAAAGCGATGATGTGGTCGAAGGTGTAACACGCTTGTCTACTTCCCAAAATCACTGTTTTTGTTCCTATAAGTATGGTGAGTAACTAAATAATAGCGATAGATACGAGTTCATTATTAATGTATCTACTACCGTAATTGTAACTTACACAATTGCTTGTAAAATTATTGTATTATAAGCACAGAATAAGTAATAGTATTACGTGTTCTTAGTCCGAGTAGATGTAGTTAATTAATGATTTTTAATTAACCAAAAAATCGAAAATTGAAACGAATAATTGAACTAAAATAATATAATATAATAACCCATTTTTTTATAATTCATATCGGTTTAGGAAATCCGGAGATACGGGTGTTATACGCATAAAACATATGCAGTCGAAATGAGAACCTCCGCTTTTTTGAAGTCGATTTATAATATTAAATTTCTGTATCAAAATTATAAGGTTGGATAGAACTGTAAAACCGAGGTTTTTAGTTTTCGAACTTTGACAATGCTCCCCCCTGCTGATATATATACTATTTGTTAAATATATATTACCGCGCGAAACAAACCCAATAATTTGGAAAATAAAAACGTAACTTTAGGTTTTGTAGATTTCGTTTCCTTAATTCGTTAAAAGCATGTTAACTATTTCCTTTTTGACAATAGGAATACAACCACATACACTGGCATTCAAAACTTAGTACCACACTTTTAAAATTGCTATTTTTCCTAAACTATAGAAGTCAGAATTTTTACATAACGTTTCATAGCAAATTTCATCAACTTTCTTTGAAATAGTTTATGTTACATTAGTAACGTTTTTAACTTAAAAAATAATGATAAATACCATAAAATAGGTGTCTGTCTGTTCCCGCATAACTATAAAACCTGGACCGATTGCGTTGCGATTTTCACTTTTGGATAGCTTAGGTTTGATTTAAAAACTGGTGTACGTGGTATCTCAATCCGATGAGTTTAATAAAAAGGTATTTAATAAAAATACTATTAATTTTATAAGTGTGGTACTAAGTTTTGAAGGCCAGTGTATACCGGAAATTAAAGCAGTCGGTGACCGCGATATCCCGTGTTTATCTTGGAGCACAATCCATTTATAATATTGAGGATAAAAACATGTTTTTTACCTAAAAATAGTAGTCAAATTATAACGTCGACGTTGGTAAACATAACGGTTTGCACACTCTCACCCCCGCGCTAGGACTCCCTGTGTCACCCTCCCTGTGTCTGTGGGTTGCATGGCCACTCACACTAACACTAGAAACATTCAAGACCCAAGAGAACAAACATGCTCATCACACAAAATTAAACTTTAACTCCAGCCTGGATTCGAACCTGGAATACTAACCTCAGCAGGCAGCCGCATTCAGTCGTTACTAGTTAATCAAATCAATTACTACGGATTTTGGGCTGAAATCTATGAAGGTACCCAAACTAGGTATCTATACCAATACATAAAAGTAAAACGTTGCCTGTTTGTTTGTTTGTTTGTTTGTTTGTTTGGGGAGCTTTCACGCGATAACGGCTGGTCGGATTTTGATAAAACTTGGAATGGAGATAGCTTATACCCTGGAATAAAACATAGGATACTTTTTATCCAGGAAAATTGTAAGTTTCCAAACTGGTAAAATGTTGATTACTCACGTAAGAAACGGTTGCCATGGAAACGAAATAACAAGTGCGTCAAAAAACATAAAAAGTGCTATATCTACATTTGCATTGGTTTTTAATATCCTAGACGAACATAGGATGCTTTTTTCGCGATAAACAGTAAGTAGTCGGCGCGGACAAAGTCGCGGGCGGGAAAACTAGTACTAACTAAAGGACTGAATCATTCTTTGGCGATATAAAAAAAACAACGATATAGTTCCTTATCGATAAAACATAGATGGTACCAAATTTTTAGTAAGCGACAGTAACACCAGAGGAACCTGTGACCCATGGAGTATCGTTTCGTTGTTTTTCCAACTAAGCTATCATCGGTTTATATCGTCATTAACGTCGCTTATTAGCCCTATTCAGTAAATTCACCAAAAAAAATTTACATATTATTTCCGAAACTTGTTACAAACTTTGCCAAGGATGCGCTCATTATAAAAACAAATAAAAAATCGGCAACTCGAGCATTTTGAACGGAACTCGACGGATATGTAAGCAAGTATTTAATTTACAACGTAAAGACATTAAAATACCACCTTTACGCTTGGTGGTTATATTACAAAAACTAACGGTTAGTACATCGTTCCAGTTTCCTTGCCTTCGTTGAAAATATTGCTGATTTGCAACATGCAATATAATGTTCTAACTCTACAATGTAGATTACGGATTTGTCAGATTTAGAGTCGACATGAAGAAGAGTAATCACACATTTCACTTGCCAATTTGGCTGCTTTTTTGTTTTCTGTTTATGCAGTAGCCATGTCATAGTGAAACTTACAAGGGGCTATCACAAATTAATGCGTACACAACATTTCGTGTCTTTGCTGTTGGCCGTTGAGGAGTTCCTTAGTCAGAACCCGACCCTGAGCAGCAACCATGTCATGGTAAAACATAAAACCAGCTTTCATAATAAAATGATTGACACATGATTTCGTGTCCGTGAGCTCCTTTATCTGGAGCTGATACTGGATGTCTATTCATGTCATGCTTACCATAAAAATGCTTTGTCATCGGAACTGAACCATGTTCAAAAAATCAAGTCCGTAGGATAAGAGAAAGTGGTTCTAATTCAGCTTGCAAGATTTGACCTAAACCAACATGCATACATATAAACATTGGAAGTTAAATGAAAGCTTTTTAAAATAATCTAATAAACAAAAAAGAAAGCTATGCAACGATTGACTGAAGTGGCAAAGACATTACTCATTCATAATTCTTGTAGGTAAGTGTAAGCAGCAGACTTTTGATTTACCTATTATAAAACTTAGATTTTTTGTTTGTTGTGTTATAAGTCCATTCTTTAAAAGCCTATTTCATGCTTCTCTGCATAAATTATTTTCTTTCTCACGGCAAGTGCATTGGAAAACTAATAACGTGATCAGGGCGGTCATTAAAAGTAATGTCTGCCCGCGCGTGACCACGGCAAGAAACGTGCGCTTTTACCCCAAACCACGAGCGCCACTCGTTCACGAGGCACGTAGGCCGCGCGTAACACGTTGATGTCATTTCAAAAATTCCGGAAGCGTATGCGGAATTTCCTAAACTATGGCGATATTTTCATGGTACCCTGCTTTAAAAATCGAACAGTGTGGTGACCCGTCGCCGTGAAAAGAATCGACGCGGTCTTACAGTCAGCGACAAATTTATCTGAACATTTCGAAACTTTTTATATAATAACTAACTATGCCCGCGGCTTTGCCTGCGTTGTATTTCATTTAAAAGAAGCCCACACGTGTTATTCCAGGACTAAAAGTAGCTACAAAATACAATATAGTAGGTACATTTCTTCAAAATTCGTTAAGCCGTCAAATAGTTTTTTATTGATTGCTTGGCATCGGAAATCATCGGATTGAGATACCAAGTACGCCAGTTTATTAAGTCAAACCCTGAGCTATCCAGCTGTGAAAAACAGCATCGCAATCGGTCTAGTAGTTTTACGTGATGCGCGAACAAACAAACAGACACGATTTAAAAAAATGTTACATTCTTGTTCAGTAGAATCTTATACAACTTTTTTTTTTAATTATCTTCATTGTACAGTTTTTTTGGCACTTACTGCTTTATTATAAGTATAGATAGATAGATATTATCCTAAATTATTACTGTAAAATTTTCTGTAGGCAAGTAATATTTCGTATATATCTATGTATATTTTATCAGTTACTCTACCAGGATTCTACTTGGAAGAGAGAAGTTAGTGTTTAGGTAGATACTAGAGATACGTAATACTATTATTGATTGTGGTATAGACCTACTGACGTTTGCCGACTCGTCCTATTGGGACGACCTTGTTGTGAGACGAGTTGCTGAACTAGCAATTTTTTTGCTTGTGTCGCTATGGATGGCGAATACCTAGGAAAATTAAACAACGTCAGTAACACCTACCTACCATGGACTATGCTGAAACGTTACTTCCATTAACTTTCAGTTATCTTTACTTCTTTGGTAACTAGACCATAAGTAAACACAACCGTAGTTAAAGAGTAGGGTAACTTTGAAGAGCATATCCATCAGTAAATTTCTGTTAAAATGTGGTTAGGTACGGGTTACCCATTAAAATGAACAGCATGAAGCGTTTTGTTTTGTCAAACCATTTCCTTCCTAACCAATAAAACTTCTAAAAGTCGCTGTAAATGTGAGAAAAATAAATATTAATGATGGCCCGTAAAATTATTTTTATGTTCTCAAATATAGATTCCGAATAAGCAATTAAGTGGATGTTAACATAATTTACGACGCCCTATAAAGTAGATAGATACTTAATGACGGTCTCTTTTAGGTAATAGTACCTAATTAATAGTAGGTAGGTTCGGGTATGTTGACATAGTGGGTGAGATAAAATCCCGTAACAAACATTTTATGAGCAACCAAGGTAGCTGAGGTACGAAATAGACCAAAAGATAAAAGCGCTTATTTACATACCTACCGAGCCTGATATTGTTATGGAGTTTACTCAATGTTATTAGTACATAATACTATGTTTATGTTTCAGTCAATCTGTGACAATAATCTTAAAATGCTAAATGGTTTTAATTCAGATACATTAGCATCACAACTGAACAGTTGGAACCGGGAGTTCAATGATAAAGTCTTGGTAGGTGCTAGGCAGTACCCTTACTGCATCCAGATTTAAGGAACGAAGGTGATCATAATGCTGTTATGGAGACTGAATTCATACCCTAAGTAAGTTAGTTATTTATTCTCTGGCTAAGTGTCATAAGAATCGCGTTTGATAAATCTGTCACTAGATTTGAAGCATCCAATGCGTCCGTCCATTTAAAAAAACATTATATATATGCTGGTATTTAAGATACTACAAGCGATGCTATATTATTTATTAATGACAAACGGCAAGTCTGATTGAAATGGCACTGCCAGTGGGACTGTTTGTGATAGAATGTTGCATTTTGTAAATGTATGTAGATAGCTAGATGCAGGTTAGTCATATTTCAGTAAATGTTCACCGAAAATCGACAGTTATAGATAATCTGGCACGTTCACAGTTCAACACTCAAACGCACTCAAAAAGTTTTGTAGGTACCTTTTAATGTATATACCTGTTAATTTTCGTACGTGTTTTTTCCAAAACATTTTATTTTCTTTTCCTTCGTAAAAAAAACTTCTTGAATATACCTACATAATCATAAAGTAGAAAAAAAAACATTGAATAAAATCTCACCAAATTAGCATTTTTATAAAAAATACATCTAAAATAAATTTACTGACCGCAGTAAACGCATTGTCAATATAAAATGTTGTCATTTTATTTGCTATCTTACCTACAAGATTATTCAAAAACATTATTGGGTACCTACATAAAAGCATAATGGCTATTTAAAGCCCGATAAAATTACTGCTTTACGAAAGAATACAGAAAATGTTCGTACATAACTGTTATAATGTTAATTGAACAAAAATAATATACAAATGTTCACTTAAGACATGCATTAAAAATTCGCCAGCAGTTCTGCTGAAATGTCAAGATAAAAAAACTAGAAATTAACATGTTAACCTTCCTGCGCAGATCTTGATCCTTAGTCTTGATTTGAATTATTGTATTCTCATGCAATAAATAAGGCTAATTTCTACATTAATTTATTTCATATTTTTAATATTTGAGGAGATTAAGAACAATTTAAAAAAAACACCAGTTTTTCTAGCCTCTAGTTTCTCTAGTTCCTCTTGAATGTTCATATTAAGAATCCGGTCGGTATGATTGAAACAGCGAATTTAATTTAGTCCTGGTTTCGTGAATTACAGACTTTAAGAAATCATCTAACGTTAGTGTAACAAAACGTGTCAAATTAAACACACTTCTACCATTTAAATCAACTAAGATTGTCTACAAATTTTAGTAGGATTTTATTTTAGAAGGGAATTTACCTTTCCTAATTGGAGCACTTTTGAAGGACGGAGGAGGACCAACCACTTTACGGTATAAAAAGCTTTGTACCTTCTCCAAACAGAAAGCAGCTTCGTAGATTTTTAACTTTGATTGTATGGTAATATTTTTGTGTTGATTGAGTGAGTTAAATCCAATTTAAATGTGTTCGATTCAAATATTTGTATAGGTGTGCTTGGATTGCCGGTTCTCATTGTCATTGAAATAGGGTGTTCTACTCGACATGGGTGATATTAAAATGCTGTGGATTTAATCAAATGAGTATTGGGAATTACTGTTGTTAACTGGACCACGGCTATATAAAAAGTTTTGGGTCATATTATCATTATGGAATCGGACATGAATAGGTATTTTATGCATTAGTATGTGAACTTATACGCATATATGTACCTATTTTATAAATGTTAAATAAATGTTTTAAACCACGGCCGATGTAGTCCCTGATAATGCTTACCTAGCAATGCGAAAAGGCGAAAAGATTAGAATTTCTATTCTTTTCGCCCTACGTATATTTCTTACAGAAATATGGCATACGTAGGCTAGCTATACTGGCACTTCTTTCCTATATATACATCTATTTGCGGTTTTTAACAGCCTTGCTTTGATAAGTGTCAAATCAGAGATGGTTCTCCATACTCCTTAGAAAGTTTCATACTCTTACTCTAGGTTTTTCCGAGCAAATGCATCGAGGATGATATAATGCTTCTCTATAATTCCTTGAGGATTCTCATATCTTCTAACTCATAGGCGTTACTTTTCTGCGTCTAAGCCAAGTCTATGCTCGATTGAGTAATGCGTCTAGTCTGAGATCTACTGCCTACTGTTCTAGCTAGAATCCTTCTTTATCAAACTTTTTGTTATATTGTAGCGCGTAAGTTTTGCAGGCTATGCGACTTTAAGCTCGGTCGAGCAATGCATCTGGCCTAGCATCCACAGGCAGACTGATACGAATGATGCGATGCCGCATCGTCGGCCTCTACGCGACCACCCCAGGCGGGCACACAGTCGCGTTTCGCGCACCGCCGCCGTCGGTCCTGTCCCGCGCCTTCTTATCAATACGCACCGATCGATCGTGCCCGCACTGATAACGAACTGCGTGACTTTGTGACTCAAGTGACCCGAGATAGTGTTGTGATGAACATGTGATTGGACTCCACAGGATAATTTGATAAACATTTGTTTAGACAGTTGGATGAAATTGTAAGTCTTTGGATTTGTTGTGTCTTGATGAAAATTGTTTTTGACATGTTGACATTGAATTAAATAAATGCGAACCTAATAAATTAACATGGATAGCTTTATAAATAAAACGGCAATTAACTAAAACCTATTTTAAATCGTAACAGAAATTAAATGATAAATGTTATTAGGATTATCATTGTTATTGTAATAGGAAACAGTGTATATAATAATTAAACAATAACTACAGCCTACTCGCATAGTAAGCAATTAAAAAACACAAAATTTAGAGAACAATAAAAGTTAACAAAAGAAACAAAACGAGAAAAGTACAACGCCCTTCAACTAAACAACAATTAAGTCATAAAATAAAACACTAAAAATAACACTAAGCGTTTTAGAAATTAAACTTTCACAGTTTATAGCTATCCCACCCACCGCTAATGTTCCAAAAAAAGAACATAGTATATCAACCATCAACCAAAAAGAAGATGTTCAGTAAAGTAGGCCAAAAGATACGCTTCGGTTAAAAACTTCAACGCCTTTCTCGTTAATTGAAAGTTCTTTGGCAAATAATATGGAATTAATCATTATAATTTAGCGGCACTAAAATGGTCATTAGTGTCAATTTTACAGGCAGATAGGTTCAAAATAATTGTAATGCCAGTGATAGGTATCATTTCATAAATTGAAGAGTTTCTGAATAATCTTTCGTCAAAATGTAAACCGAGGATGAAAAATCACATGCGCCAAAGTCAAAGCTCAATCGAAGTTAAGAGACTGTGTCGGCACTGAATTTAAACCAAAACTATAAAAGGATACCTATATTAAGAATGTATGTAGTTTCAGATGTTACAACCGTCCACACAGATGTATACGCTTAGGCACGAACATTAAAAAGCTACTAAATGAAATGAAAAGAGCGGCTGCTTTCAATAAAACAGACTTGATTTTTATTACTTCTGGGGCCTTATCAAACACATCGCATTTTATATGATAAAAATATTGAGGTCGAAACCTAAACTAAAAAGTGTTGCTCACAAAATTAACAGAACAGAATAAAAAATAATAAAGTAAAATAAAACACAAAACTGCCATTGACCACGTCGCGTAACATTTATCTACATACAGTCAGAAACCATAATAAAGAAGGTACAACCTAACCTAACCTATTTCAACCTGTACATCCTACAAAGCGTTAAAAATTATTCTCGTTCATCTAGATTCAAAATCTCTTCAAGTCCCGTCACTGATTTGACTAGCACATTTAGTATGTGCCTTAACGACCGCTATGAGAGATAATAATAAACACGAGATGGTCGTGATTCCTATACCTACTGAGAACTCATCCACTTTAAGTGTAATAGTGCTAAAGACATTTTCAAATTCACTTCCAAGTTAACATAAACATCTGGCTCTGGAGCTTTAAACAATAATAGATACACTGAATTCAATAAACACGTAATATGAATGTCGGCAGATAAACAACGCGTCATCTTTGAAGTTATACACAAAATTTCATCGTAAGATGTAGTTATCAGGGATTGGATTATACTGAATTGAACGAATAGGTACCAAATAATTACCAAGGATTTGATCATTCTTAACTAAACTGAAGAAGTCTCGAATCTGCTGAAGGCAAAACAAAAAGTTGAAATAATAGTTTATTTCAGACTAGCTGTGCCCGCGGCTTTGCGCGCGTGGTAAGTTTCCTGGGATATAAGTATCATATATGAGTTATTCCAGAAATTTCATCAAACTTAGTTCAGTTGTAACGTAAGTCAATTCGTATTGTTTTTCATTTGCTCGGCTTCTGCTTACCAAGTAAAATAGTTTTTTAATTAACCCTTTGCTATACAATAGTGAAAACGGCATTGCTATCGATCCAGTAGTTTTCACGTGATGCGCGAAAAAACAGACACACACCATTTAAAAAATAGTTATATTCTTGTTCAGTAGCTTATTTTAAGTAACCTAGACTATATATATATATATATATATATATATTTTTTTACCCGACTAATGAGGATTATGTGTTTGGGTTGTATGTATGCTTGTTTGTTTGTACGTTTCTTTGGCACGTCCTACAGCCTAAACGGCTTGATGGATCTTGATAAATGAGGTATCATGGGATTCGTCTTAATTACGAGAGTGCTATAGAATATATAAAGTGTCAAGAAAACTAAAATGGCGGCTTACAGCTGGCATATTGTATTTACGACAAAACAAAAAATTATTTAAACTCATTGAAATAGTACCAACTTAAGCCTATCGAGTGAGGTATTAAAATGAAGGGCTTTAAAAGTATATTTCTTGAACCTAAACAGTACCAATTGTCTTTCAAGCTTCTTACAACATTTTCTATTTTAGATTATTCAAGTTATTTCCAATGATACAATTGTAACTATTAATGTAAAGTAAAATATGTATGTAAGTAAATAGGAAAAACTTTTGCGAGCGGTGAGCTCGTAATCGCATAGCACGCGAGTTGTTTAAAATACACAGTCAGGTTTTAGTATTTTTATAATATTTTTTACTCGTTATTTTCACTGTACCTGTTTTTGGTTCTACTTTATTATAAGTATAGATTTTCTCATCAAGGAGCGTTGATTACCTAAATCCAGCATCAGTTACAATTTCACTATTAAAAACAATGTATTTAATATCAGCCATATTATAGAATAATTCTTACGTAATCATTATTTCAAAGCTTTATTTCAAGTTGCGCCAAAAAAAAGCAAATAAAATTGCAATGATGATTAGGTATGCTTCAGAATAAAATACATATTCATAATAACCGTCTGGTCACTTCCCAAGTAGGTATAGACAATATTCGATCAAGCGAATAATGTAATAATAGTTGACTTGTTCTGAAACGTGGTCGACATTATCGGTTTTCCTTGAAACGCTGTGACACTTAACCAAGGTCGCACTATCAAGAACAAGACAAATCACAATCTAGTATGCACCGCTTATAATTAAAATTAAGTATTGTTGATTAAACAAGACAATTTAAATAATGTTAAACAGTCCTCAACTCCACCTGCGGCATTAGTTAATTGTGACAGATGCTAATCAAATGGTGAAACATATTACTTAGATTTCAAATCGATACGCCTATACGAAATATCAATAATGTAACAGTTTGAATACAATCCTGTATATGATAAACGATTACGATTGATCTAAGAAAGAAAATTGACAAACATGTAATGTGATGTTCGTCGGTGAAGTTAATCTGGCAACATACGATTTTTGCGTGATAATGAGCAGAGCTCATTGAATGCGTACGCAATGGTGCGCGCGCGCATCTGTGACCTGGTTACTACCAGACCGTCTCGCTTTTAATCTGAACAATTCATCAACATCGCTAGTTGTAATTAAACATCTTGACTTGAGCCGCTTCACAGAACACACTCGTAATTGACGAAAAAAACTTAAAATACCCGTCCTGTTTCGCTACTCAAATACGTTGAACTAGAAAACGCAAGACTCTATGTCAGTCAACAAAGTAATTGCGCACATAAATATTACAGGTACGAGAAATACAAAAATGTAACATCTCGTATATTTTATTCCACTAATAATAAACAAAATTATATCGGTCCAAAAACAGTCGTCCGTGAACGAAACAATAGAACAGAAAGATCTGAGACATAAAATGTTACTTGATTTATTTCTTAAATTTTCCCTTCCCTCATAACGAGTATCATTAATGTAATATCAATAACGTTATGATTATTATTATCATTGCTGGCAAATATATTTCTGAGGATATCAGCGTTTATGATATTTCACAATCGAGACGACGCCGCCGTCATTACAAAATAAAGCTTTTACTTTTGCACAAGTCCTTGCTTTCAAAGAGATAACAGCAATGAAGATGGGATTAAACTTGTTTACTACTTATACTTGCTGTACCCGCGGCTTCGCACGCGTGGTCATTTCTCTGGGTTAAAAGTACTCTATGTACTATTCCAAGACCTAAAATACCAATATACCAACATTTGATCAAAATTCCTTCAGTCGTCTAAAAGTTTTTATCGATATCTCGGCTTCTTTTCTTCGTATTGAGATACCAAGTACACCAGTGTTTAAGTCTAACCCTAAGCTATCCAACAATAAACTACATTGCAATCGGTCCAATAGTATTTACGTGATGCGCGAACAAACATACAGACAAAACAGATAAACAAACAGACAGACACGTATTTTAAAATGTTATATTCTAGTTCAGTAGCTTATTTAAGGTACACATTTTTTTTTTCTAATTATCTTCTCTGTACAGACTTTTTCGTTCTTATTGCTTTATTGTAAGTATAGATTACGCATAACCAGTAGGTAGTCTATGTAGTTGCGAAACTAGGTATGGTAGGTAGGTATGGTAAAATAGGTACCATGCTTATAAATCGCTGATTCTGTTATGAAAAACAGAAACAACACGAAAACGTAACATTTACCTAGGCATTCAGCCATACCACTTCTAAACGAAATTTTTCGTTCCCACTCAAAAAAAAAGTGTAGACTTACCTACACTATAATTCCAAAACAACTTCAGTGGTAGGTATTTTTCTTTGTATGTTAATAATTGCCATAAGATGTCGATATTAATAAAGATTTTTATTTTTTATGAGTAAGGTATACTTTGTAGAATTTACGGTCTACGGATAAATCGTTTCATTTACCTAATTCACTGGATTAGATTAAAAAAGATCAAAAAATATCATTATAAAGCGGTCGCGACGGTGATCTAAAAGCTAAGCGAAGCAGTTTTTTTTTTTCATTTGTTTGTATAGATTCTTGTCCATCGCCGTTGTCCTCTTTTAGAAATACTGTCCATCGAATCGTTTTAAAATTGGACTACGGACTGGTTTCGCGTAACTCCGGAAGCAAACTAGTTCCAAAGAGAAGAGATAAGTATTAATTGGTATTTTTAATTTCCACTAATGAAAGATGGTTCGTAAGCGGACCGTCGGCGGTCAGGGCCGTTTTTCTGGCTATTACGTAGATTGAGTAACACTGGCTTTCACTGAATCTAAGTAACTAGTTGTTACAATCGATGTAACACGCAATGTTTTTTAGGTAATAAATATAAGTTGTAGATCACTTCATTAGATTTTAGCTAATCTACTGTTTGGTTTATAGATTTTTTAGTACCTACTTAGGTAATTTTTATTCGGCTTAGGTACTTTCTTTGACAAGAGATGTTGGTGACTTTTCAAATTTCTCTACTCTATCACGCATCTACCTAATTATTATTTAGTAATTAAAAATTTACTAGCATGTTTTTTGCCATCACAATTTTAATCAGCCGATAGCACAGAATAAATAATAGTACGTACCAATAGTAAAGAAAATCGAAATTAATTATAGAATGACTGACTCTACCAAAGTACCTATAGTAAATATAAAAAATTATAAATTATAGACACTAGCTGGTAATAATGAAAGTATGATTACTGCAACATTATTAACGAGCTTTAATGAATTCAATCTTGATTTAATGTAAGCGAATTAATTACTTACTTTAGTAGACTGATTTTTGGCTCAAGGTTAGCACATCGAATGGGCAATGACCGAGCGATATTAACTGGTATTCTGAGTTATTTTTTGTGAAAAGTATACATGCAAAAAATATTTCGTGACTACGAAGCATAACGTATGAAATGATGGCTTTACTTAATGGCGCCGAGCCGAGCACATGAGGAACAAATCTTGCCGCAAGTTCCGGAGAAATAAAGAAATAAAACCAGGTATCTTGATGCGATCTAGTGGTTTTGTAAATCATGACGTGGAAATCTAAGAAAACTATAAATATATGAAAGTACGAGATTAAGTACTAATAACTTGGTAATAAGATGTATTGTGAAGAGTAATTTGTATCTGATCGATTTAGTGATATGGCCCATGCTAATCTGGTACTAGTTTGACAAAGGATGGTACCCATTGTAAAATTAATTGATTCAGAATCCTTCATTATAAACTCAATCACACCAGAGAGCAAGACAAGCACTGAAGATTTACTTCTGAAAATGATAAGGTAAAGAGTGTTGATATTAATAGGATCCACATGAAAAATAATGTTGGGCGTTATATGAAAACTTGTTTCAACATATTAACTTACGTAAATGTAAACATACGGTGTGTACAATGAAATAAAATTGAATTTTGTTTGATGAATACAGTTGCAAAAACGTGTGGACACGGCTTGAAGACCCGAGACCAGTTCAAATTTTATAACTCATCAAAGAAAACATTATATTGCCATCTTCTAATCAACATCAATCTCAGAAAACTAACTGCGCTATGTTTATTCATAATCGTAAATAAGTATCTTAAACGCAAAGTGCTACAGATTCAATTCCGTGACAGGAAACAGTCAAGTTTGTTTTATTACAGACTATTAACGTCCCATACCGGCCACGGTTGATTTACCTGCGCGGTTTACGTAAGATGAAGCCACTAGCACTAATACCGTTGCATGGTGCATCGATTTTATCTAATCAACTGTTACGACCAACGAGGTTATCTATTTTCTTCTTCCGGTAGTTATTTCGACTGAAGTCATCGGCTTGGTCCAAAATAAACTTTGGTCAAGCTTTTGCATCCGCTCTGTGTTTATTAAGTCTTTTGACTCGCGTTCAACTCATGTGCGGTTCTACGTTGAACGCATTTGTTCAACAAATCTCTTTGCCAATAACTCCAACACTATCCTTATGATAAAATCCCTTAACTGCAAATAATTTAACTGGTGAAAGATTAGATTAGCTGATTTTGTATGTATAATAATTATATTATGTACAATTAGGTAAATTAATCAAAAAACAAATTATTTATTTTTCACGAAAGCTTTTTTTTGGTTTTCTACAATGTTAACTACATAATATAACAAAAAGTGTCAATATTTCTTAGCATTCTTTAAAACATTGAAGTCCACAATCCAATGCTGCGGCTGGTAGAAACTGGCTGAGGAAAGAAGAAACCGAGCTCAAGTGGAATGTCCAGCAGTGGAAAAGTATTGGCTGATGATGATGATGATGATGATAAGTTTTGGATTTGAGATATTCTTTGAATTTGTAATACGAGTATTGAGCTCTTAACAATTGAACAGTTTTAATAATACAGATGGTAATTTATCTCTTATTATTTGTAAAGGTATGGCTCAACACGGAAACAAAAATAATAACCAAAATGTTTAACCAACAATAGATAATATTAAAGTAAACAAATAACTATATGAACCGAACAAAAGATGGGTTTGCAAACAAAGTCTTTAAATCCTCGGTATTACATTGTCAGATTTGTTAAGCTTTAAAAAGCTGATGTTGTAAAGGTGTTAAATTTTTATTAAGGTACGTTTTGTTGTTGATCGTAAACCACATCTGGTGTGGGTAGATGGGTAGTTTTGAGGGTATTTCTTAAGATGTTAGGTACGTTGATTGAGGTACGTAAGTCTGTGCATCGCACTTATTTTTGCTTACGCATAGAGATGCATACGTATTAATGAACTCAAACCATGTGAACTATGTGGTCAATGGTAATGAAAACAATGGTAAGTAAATGGTTATTGAACTAAACGGTGTAGTCTGTGCAGATGTCAAGAAACTTTAGTAAAATTATATAAGTTACAGTATCTAATATAATTTGTTCGACTGTGTGTGTTTTTAAATGTATTGTGACGATGTCATCCTTTGTTCGCAGTCGGGTTTTTTGTATTTCTATAATAATTTTACTTGTTAATTAATCCATTTGAAGCTTTTTGTATAATGTTATTTTGTACTGCACTTGTTAACGGTATGATGTGATATGACCCACAAATATTGTTTCTGACAGTAAGGAACCTGCTGAAATTTACCAAACATGTTAACCAGAAGCTTGGAGTTGCATCTATAGACATGTTTTACTGCTAGCACACATTCAGTTGCCGTACCATAAAACAAAAACGCTATCTTATGACGCCATAGATCATTTCATATTCTAGCGCACGAGCCACCGTACTGTCTCCGTAGTTGCATTGTACTCCTCGCCTCGTCAATGACGTCCGCCCACGGGGCGCGCGCGCCGCCCGCCCACGTGCCACTAAATCGTCCCTAACTGTACCAGCGACAAATTACTACACCACCGAACATAATAGTCCTTTAATCTTTATTTGACGGCTGCGTTATTCATAATCATGTGCTAGAATTTATATAAGATTTATGGCGTTACATAGCAGGTTCCATTGTGGGTCCTCTATGTATCGTAGATCGAAGACACTTTATGGTCGCCTTTGAACATGTGTAACTGTACGGTTAGTTGCAATAGAAAGTGTACATTCAGTGAGCTTTAGCCAAAGGAATAAAAATTACGAAGCATTTTTCCTCGTGACTCCCGGATTGATCATATTTTCTGCTGACTGTACATATCTTTATATAGAAAGCATGTAAACCGCACATGCAAATATGTGAACAATGAACGGCTAGGTGAAAACCATCATATTTACCTAATTACTTTACGGTACCTATCACCAAGCGAACAAGTTATCTCCATTCATTTTTGTAAATTTATGACACAAGTTTTTTATGACTTAAGTTTCTTTTTAAAATTAATTGTGTTTTCTTTTAAATTAATTGTCGTCTGTTTGTGAGCTACCCTGAAAGTTTCAGCAAGATAGCTAATTGGGAAGTGCCCAAAATTTAAATTGCAAGATTCCAGGACAGACAGAAATACATAGATACATACTAAAAGTGAAGTTAAATAAAACCTTTTTTTTTATTTAACCTGTTTTGTCCCACTGCTGGGCAAAGGTCTCCCCCAATTCCTTCCATTTATCTCTATCTTCTGCAAGTTCAAGCCAATTTCCTTCGAAAGTATCAAGATCGTCACGCCACCACTTCCGTGGACGGCCTCGACGCCTTTGTCGGTCATTGGGTACCCAGTGTGTGGCGATCTTTGCCCATCTTTCGGGATTCATACACTTATCTGCAAAAAGCTTTTAATAAAATAAATATCATGATTTCTTTTGCATACTATACTAATATTAATATACCTATTTAAGCATCTTTACTCGTACGTAACTGTCCCTTTAACTCACTGGGAGCCTTCACCTTTACAATATTATGACTATTATTTTTATATTGGTATTTTTATATGGTAATTACACAATCGTTGTAAGGAGCATTGGGCTTTATTTCAAGAAGGTCGAAATTATTATGCTTTTTTAGAATAATACAGCCTCGACATGCATGGCGGCTACAAGCGACCGCAACGTTCGCAAGGAATCGATTCTCGATACTATGCTGCCATCTGCCACTCTCAAAGCATTCCAGATTCTCTAAAATTATCAAACTTTGCCGTTTGTCGCCTCGCTCATTACTCTTACCTCGCATCACAGTTACGAACATCCCTGTAGTGAAACGTCTGTTTGTTTGTGGAGCTTTCACGCCAAAACGACTGATTCAATTTTGATGAAACTTTGTAAATAGGCACTGTACAATATAGAAACATAGGATACGTTTTATCCTGGAAAATAGTAAGATCCCACGGGAAAATTGGAAAATGTCGATTACTCAAAGTAAGGAACAGAATGACGTTGCCGTGGAAATGAAATAATAAAAAGTCTATCAAAAAGCATCAAGAGCGTTGGTGCTATAATTTTGCATTAGCTTATAATATCCTACAATGATCCCAGATGAACATAGGATGCTTTCTTTTCGTGATAAACTGTAGTCCGCGCGGATGAAGTCGCGGACGAAAGCTAGTAGGTACATTACATTTTAAACCTTTGCACAGAACTGAAATGTTCAGTTTTGGGCGAAACACGAATGCTGCATGTTAGAGATGCTATGTACGCTACAAGCTTCGACATGTATTCTATATTTGCCCCCATCAAGCGTACTTATAAAGAACTATATGCCTAGTGTAGTCTCAAGACCATAAATACCTACTGAAAATTCAAGTATGTAGGACAATTTAAAACCAACTATTAAGAAATACCATCACATTATTTGAATTTGAAAATATTTGACCAAAAGGCAAGCACGTGCATAGTTTGACTACTTCAGAAACCAGGCACTCGTAACGGGACCACGCTAATGATGTGCAAATAACGAACGGTTTACGTAAAACTACTTTTAGAGGACTTGAATACTTTGTTGTAAGTGTAGGAAGGTTTTTAAACAGAGTAGTAGATTTTTCAATATTGTTACTGCCATTCGGAACTAGCTACCGCGTCACAGCAATTCGGAGTGACGCAGTATCTCTCTATATAAAATGCAGTATTTGCACAGAAAATACGGTTGAATGACCCATAGTGATTTTCCTTAAATCAATGTAGGTTTTATTATTTATCCATTTAAGGAAAACGTTGTGGGTCATATTGCAAACATTGTTAGGCTCATGTTTTGTAACAATGACGATCGTTACAGAGGACTTCAATATTGTTAGTAACAAAGCTCGTAATTTTTTGAAAATTGCTGTTTTTGTGAATTTGTGACGCATATCTGCAACATAATTATACATTGTAGACCCAACATGAGTCTGCGACATAATTTATATTGCCTTTAGCCTAACAATTGTACAACATATCCCGCAACATTGTTCCCTAGTGAATACCATTCTTACAAATTGTGATAGCTATTGAAAACCAAGTGTTTATAGGAATTCCACTTTGTTGTTGTTGATTGTCGTATGAGGTAGTGCTGACCTCTAGTGTCAAAGTTTGTCAGGCCGCCCAAGGGCCTCTTACATGGCTCGACAGCTATTAATCAATAACAGCCGGGACCGACGGCTTAACGTGCCCCCCGAAGCACGGAGCGACGAAAAAAAAAGTCATTGGTGCGGAGATAGGACCGAACCCGAATTCCACTAAAACCTCATACTTATCATTTCATACGATTACACATCGCAGCGCAACATAAGTCTGCAACATTTATGTTGCTTAGAGCCTAACAATTGTGCAACATATCCCGCAAACATTGTTCCCGAGTGAATACCATTCCTACAAATTGTGATACATATTAAAAATCAAGTATTCATAGGTATTCTACTACAACTTCATATTCATTAAGATTCCATACGAGTACTTTACTCTAGAGAATCTCGCATACAAGTAGAATATTATGAAGAAAATATAAATGTACCGTTGTGTTACAATGTAAGAGTTATGCTTATAATTTGACGAGTAACAATCTCTAAATTTATTGAGTAAGTAAACTAGTATTCTCCACTTTGCTTACTACATCCTTGAAACAATCCCAGAATGTATCAACACATTTAATGTTAGGTAGAGTACTCCGGTGTCAGTGTCACAGCTAGATAACATCCCTTTCAACAGCTAAACCAATCCTATAGTGACTAATTTTACCTCTAAGCATCCCTTATCTCTAAATCCTTGAGAATCTAACAACACCCTCATTAAGCTACTTTTATCCCTGGAAAACTATAAAAAGGTCAGTGCAGTAATATGAATGTTGCCTGTAACTTGAAACATAATACTTGTAACGATATAAGCAAGGGATAAGTTAAGCATCACAGCAGTTGAAACGTTGATCGAGGCTTGTTCTCAGTTCCATTCCTGGGTTTGGTTTCCTGAAAATTTCTATAAACTTTCAAAGATATTTCTTTAGTAGGTAGTATCGTTATTCACTACTACATGGTATGAGTGTTGTCATTTGGGTAAAGAGTATAATTTCGCCAACAGTCTCTTTAATTCAATAAATCCTAAATGTATATTTCATAAACATTTTACAGAAAACAATTAGAAATCGGATTGAGGATATTTTACTGAACTGGGCAGCTAAAGTAAAAAAAAAAAACCCAAGCGCTTTAAAATATATGAAGTTCGTTTCCTTTTATAAATGTACACAAATTCACTTAAAAAGCTCAGAGAAATTATTGTTTTAACCATTCAGATTTCGAAAGATAACAAAGCCAAGCGGTTAGGCGATAAGCTTCATAGGGGATAGAGCAACCATGGGGTAACCACGGTCTCCCAAGGGAGTAATTTATAACAATAATCAGATATGGCTTATCCTAGCTTACCCTTCGCTATTTCACATTTACGCCTCGTCTTCGCTAAGGCCTTATTTATGGGGAAGCGGGGCGTGATGCGAAGCGTTTTCCAAGCAGTTCAAACTTGAATAAGTATGAAAGATGTTATGAAAAAGCGCTACAACTTTTGGGTTACGCGGAAGACTTTATTCGTGGCTGAATATGACGAGCGAGACATTTAACAAATCACGATTTAATGTAGGAGACTTCTACGCTCTAAGCTTCGCTTCACTTGCCGCCTCCATAAATGGACTATATTATAAGCTTAGTAGGTACCAATAGGTATACGTTGTAAAGATTTACAATTAGCGTGTACGCTTAACGCTCCGCATTAACATAACGCGCCGCACTAAGTTCCGCATCTTTAGAACGAAACTTTAAGTAAACAAAGTATTGATTTAGTTCTAACCACGAATATCAATCGAGCTCGTTTGTGGCAGCAAGAGCTCTTCGTATTACGGTCACGATAGATTAGGTACTTGGAGGTCATCCACTGAAGCCTAGAGCTTAGCTTTCATAGCATTGTAAATACGCGTACTCTTACATCGTATTTACGCAAAACTCTTCTAGTTATTGTCTACTCAAAATGTCCATACTAAGTTTAGACATTTTAACTAATAGTAGATCTTTGTAGGAAAGTATTAGTAGGTAGCGCCGAGCGAAGGAGCCCAATTTAAAATTATTTGTATGAAATGCTAAGAAATTTCGCGCACCTATCAGCCAGATGAATTCGGAAGGGGATTTTTTCGGAGCATTGATCTGTGTGGATTTGCTTTGCCGTACTTTCGTTTGTGCTGATTGAAAGAGCTTGTCCATGAAACTAAAATTGACATTGTCTCATCTCCGAACGTTAGTCACAAAATAAATTATAGTATATTAGTTCCGTGGACCCTCACTGCTACCAAACTACTGCTATCAGCGCCAAAATGGCGATAGTCAAATGGTCTCATTGCGACGTTTGTCTAAAGCCTGTCTAGAGCACGGAGTAATATGCAGTAAGCAGTTGTTTATATTTCAGCGCCTTCGCCTCCGCATAGTGCGCGTGCACCTTAATATGACAAGTAGGTACCAAACTTTGAGTTTGTATTGTATGTGATACTTAGGTATAGAAAAGAAGAAGAAAAATGTTTTTATTGGCACAACAAATAAAATATACAAAAATTAATACAAATTAACATGTACATTATAAGCTACGCGAGTGTACCAAAAGGGCCAGTGCTCAGCAAAAATGTCCAGTGCTAGACACTGGACGCTGGTTTTCAGAAAGGCCCCACGCAGGTGATGTTAAAATTAGGTGCGAAGGTTAGGTTCTCTACATTTCGGCACCATTGCAGGAGCCACGATCATGAACAAATTATATTGATGTATTTTGAACTTATTTACATAATATAAATAACTAAGTCTTAAATATTCTTGTCATAATATTAAAATCTTGCCAGATTCCTCCAACCAAAACATTATGGGTGCGGCAAAACAAGTAACATTTAAGCAAAACAAGCCAGGCTGCGCTATTGCACAGACTAAATAGTACAAGTGCTTTTGTTGGTCACTACTTCTAATAAGATATAGATTAAAAAAACTAAAAATATGCTTTATTACCATTAAATCGAACTAAAAAGTAAAAAAATAAATTTCAATACAAGAATAAAGTGATTAACGAGAAAATTAATGTAATTGTAAAAAGAAGCGTGGGGTGGTCGATAGTAAGTAATTATTTATTTTTTACCAAGATATGTTACTATTTCTATTTCGTCTTTTTAGTTCGGTTTAATGGTATTAAAGGGTGTTTTCTTTTTAATTATTTTTTTGTCTTTGGGCCCTAATAAGTGTGCAAATTTTTGAATTAATCTGACCATTTAAAGTGGGTAAAAATCGAGTTCAAAGATTCCGTTACATACATACATACAGCTGAAGCTAATAAAAGCGTGTTAAAAAGTACGTCGCAGGGGTTTCTCTCCACAATTTTTATGTTGTAAATAAGTCTAAAACTGAGCATTTCACAGACGTCCCAAAACAAACATTGAGTTCTATACTTATAGGGACTCATTTGCCCAATTTTCAGGATTTACAAATAATACGTTCCGCTAACTTTTAAGGAAATTTGATGGAAAGAAGCATTACAACTTTTGTTATTTATTAAAGGAAATTAACGTATAATTTCAACAACCTGCTTCTGTTTTATATAAATGTTACTTGTTTTGCTGATTGTTGTTTTTCATCGTGGATTAAGATTGGAGCGTTCCTTTCATCCGCTACAATTTGTTTCAACGGCCACGTCGCGTGTCGCGGCAAGGTCCGAACAATTTGTTAAATACCACGACAGTTTATAATTAACATGCCGCCCGTCGAAAATGCTTCTTTCCTTTTCAACATTCGTGGAGGCTTTTATATTAAGTTGCCGTAATTTTTAATCATTTTATTTTTACCTTCCTTTTCATTTCGCTTTTTAATGAAAAATCTCAGATTTCTCAATTGAGAGCAATTCTCATTTAAGCTTTTTGTAAACAGTGAAAATGGACATGTTTTTTTTTACTTCTTACAAACATCTAGAATAAGTAACTTCTGTATTCTCATTTTTATAAGGGATACTTAGTCCCACTTACAGTATATCTTCTTACGCAGTTTATAATGTTTTTTATTTTTTATTTTATTTTTATCACGATCTAGGCAACCGTTTGTTAATGTCGTTAATGTTTGGCAATGTCGTTGTTTTACCCTAACAACAAAGTCCGAGGTAAAATTACACTCACGGGCTAATCTTTTGTCAGCTTTTCTCGACATTCCCGCGTCCCTGACTTATTCGGGAAATGCGGGTAATTATGATATACGGCGCTGCATAGAGCAGTTACCGTTGTTCCCCCAATGTCAGCGTCCCCGGTTCGCCCTAGTCGTTTTTACCGTAACCGGACTGCGTTTAATCACGTCCCATTGCGTACTTGTCATACGCACAGCCTAGTCGAGATTCACTGAGGGCCATTTGGCTTTACTTATATAATAAGTAGGTACCTCCATGTATAAATCTTTCTTGATATACCGTTTTTGTCCCTGCGATCATTTGTTAGGTACGTACCTATATGTTATGCGCAATACAAATATTTGCTAAAGGACAGAAATTAGTCGTTAAGGTGCACGTTTCGCTCAGAGCGCCTAATTCAATTTTTCTTGCGTTTTTTTGTCAATTACAGCTCTATTATTCATCGTGGGTTCATGAAAACTTATTTTGCAGCAATAAATAGGTTGTGTTAAGAAATTACGGTTAAAATGATCACCTAGATAATATTGGTTTAGCTACAAATGTCGATAAGATGATTTTCACCTTGATTTTTTGCTGGTGTAATTTTTTGATACAACCTATTGCCGCAAAATAAGTTTTCATGAACCCACGATGAGTAATAGAGCTGTAATTGTCAAAAACGCAAGATTTTATTTTATTTTGCGCGCTGATCGAATCGTTGCACCTTAAATGGACGCTGAAAAAGCGCTACCGTTATACATACCTACTCGTTGAAGTTTTTCAAAGTTTTACGGCGTAGGTACTTAGTTAATATTTAATTACTTAGTTAATATTTAGTTTTACGGCGTAGGTACTTAGTTAATATTTAATTACTTTCCCAACATATCAATTATTTTATCCGAATTAGGTCTACTTTTAACCACCATCTAGCCATAGTAAGAGACTATGTGGGCGAAAATGGATATGAATGATGCCTGATTAACCTTAACTTTTACCCTTTAACCTTTTTTATCGAAATTAATTATTATTAATGGAGTGCCACAATAATTTCTGCAAAGTTAAAGCAAAAACATATTTGTCACAGTGTGACGAATGCAATTCAGTAGGTACCTATTTAAATTAACAGTTTCAATATATTCTCAGTGTACCGTCATCTCTTCGAGAGCATAAATGAATAATTTTATTAAATGCCGTCAAAAAGGCAATTAAGTACGTAAAGTTGTTGTAGATGTTTGCTTACGTGATGTGACGACGCAGAGCAAAGATAGTATTTTCCTGAAACATTGTCCTGTCCCTTATTTGTGGTTTCAAGCATCCGCTCAAAATATTCGTCATCTGAAACCATTCAGATGTTACACGTGACAGAATACGAACAGAAATCATTGCGCAATTCGGAATTACAGCACAATTCACAAATCATTCGGATTTGACCAAGGTACCTATTGTTCCTTTGTGACAAAATTGCTTGGTCGGAAGAAGATCGTTAAGTCTTGCGTATTGTTTGGAAAATCGTGCCGATTTCGGAAATCGCTGCTGCGAAGGCTGCCGACACTGAACAGTTACAGCGAAAAATGTTTCTATATTACTGTATTTGCAAGTCACGGTGCGGTTTCAAACCACCATTAGACACTTTCAACGCGGCCCTATTGTCCTTCAATAGGTGGCGATAAAACATTCTATACGTGATGGAATTTTTATGTTTCCGATCCCTAGACGCCACTGGCATTGTGATATTAAAAGCTTTTTATATAAATAATAACCATGTGGAATGTTTATTACAATTTATAAGGACTTTTATGACTAAGTGTCCACCCGTGCGCGTTCATTCTCTTTGATGTTCTTTTCTAAATTACCCTTATTTATTAATGGAGAATAATTTTCTAGATAGTATTGAACATCTGCTATTGCTGGTCACCTGATGACTTCGTGTTATTTTAATGATAATACAGTTTTTTTTAATGGATTATTTATTTATTCAACGTTCGTGAATACCAATGTCATAAAAGCAGTGCAAATTAAGACATAGTTATTGATTCAAGTCACGCAGTTGAGACAAGAAAAAGAGACAAGGAAAAGAGTGTTTTATATATAAAATCCAAATACGGCCGGTTGGTCTAGTGGCTAGGAACGAAATCAAACGGTCGTGGGTTGGAATCCTGCTAAGTGCAATCATTTTTGTGATGAGCAGAAATGTTTGTGCTATTTGTATCCAAATCATGGATGTGATATTTGTATCTATGTATGTTTATCCGTTATCTAGTGCCCATATTACAGGGTATCCTGGTTTGGGGCTAGGTAATTGGTGTGGAATTGTCCCGAATATATTATTATATATTATATATTAAATTTATTTGGACAAAATATCTCTATCATTTCTTTTTAGAGTATGTTTGTTTGTTTGTTTGGGGAGTTTTAACGCTATAAGGGCTGGATGGAGTTTGATGAAATTTGGAATGGAGATAGCTTATACCCTGGAATAAAACATAGGATACTTTTTGTCACGAAAAATTGTAAGTTTCCTCGGGAATACTGGAAATTGTTAATTACTCGCTGTAAGGAACGGTTGCCATGGAAACGAAATAATATCAAGTCTGTCAAAAAACATCAAGAGCGTTAGTGCTCTACTTTTACATTGGTTTTTTATATCCTAGAAGAACATAGGATGCTTTTTTTCGCTATAATCTGTAGTCTGGACGGACGAGTCGCGGGCAGGAAAGCTAGTTGTATATAATACATTCCAAATTCACGTACTTAAAACACAGGTTTCGCGATTCACTTTTAGCAGAACCTCATATTTAGCAAAGTATGATTATCAACTCTCAAACCTCTGCAGATAAATAAGTGAAGTGCAATGCTTTTGTCCTTTTTTCTATAGAAACCACAACAGATTTGCAAGAGGGAAGCTCTCGGAACCACACCCATTGTCGTTAAATTTGCATTTTAACTTGAGAAGGAAATTCTACTACACTTTTTTGCCAATCTGCTCTCAGCTTTTCTGATAATATGTTGTTGTTGGCCTCAGCCCAGCAGAGGGATAAAAAAAATTGTATGTCCGTCTAGAATTTCTCTCAAAGCCCGCTGCTTGAACACCCCGACTAGTTTGGCGACAAACTTTCTCATTTTTTTAATTTTGACCGATGTCTACTCTGATTATACGTGCTGGATTTTTGAGACCGGACAGTAAGGGCAGGTACCTTAACCGTTATAGCTACAGGAAAACGTTCTTACGAGACTCTCCTTAACTTTTAGAGATATTTTGACCTGCATTCCCAGATTTTCGAAAAAAAAAACAGTCATCAAGAAAAAGGGAATTTGGACTCAAAAAGGGGACTTTGGGAAAGGGGACTCAAAAAATTGTATAAGTACTGTAGCATCTGTATTCAGTGGGTTAAAGCAAGTAACGTTTATTTTCAGAGGAGCGTCTCGCCTGCGCTCGATTGCATCGCTGCCCCATGTGCACTTGCATGAGGTGAGTCACTGTGCTTAAATATAACCTCGGTTCAATGTAACACGTGGGTATAACTATGAATAGACGTCACTCAGTCTTAGCGCTTGAGCTGGTCTTAAAAGGCAGAAAGTCGAGATCAGCTGACAAGGGTAGATTAGAATACGGAAAAGCTTGCAAATTTCTGCTTGGAAGTAGACATCTGGTAAACCAGAGATAAAAATTAAACTTTATAAAATATTGGTTGAATTGACAATTAGATATATTTAACTTTACTAAATTCACACACAACACTAACGACATCTGCAGATTGCTTCTGAAAAAAACCGCGACGCGAACACTTTCTTATCACGGGATTCCAGGACGCAGCCAACTTGAAATCATCCTCCCGGTTGAAGTTGGACTGCTTTTTAATTTCAACAGCTACACGTACAATCCCGGAGTAGTAGTGACGTTGCGTGGAGAGGATCTTCGGGTCGTGAAGTTCCAGTGATTAGGGCCCGATTCGATCAAATGCTAAGCGACTGCAGATTTATTTATCTGCCGGTTCTTTACTGCTACAATGTGTTCTTTGACCCTTGTCTATTGTTTGTTACTCTATCACGCTCAAAAGGCTAAAGGGATTTTGATATAAATAAGTACCAGGATAGCTTATATCCTGGACACACACAGGCTACTTTTCATCATCATCATATCATCAAAACCCACGCGGGTGAAACCAAGGTGCGCAGCTAGTCATTAATAAAATAATCGCATACACCTCGTCAAATAACCCATAAACAACTCAACCATTGTAGGTATGTGATGCTGATGACTCACCGTGCTGCATTTAAAACTCTATTTCCTGTGAAGACGTAGGTAAAGGAACCCTAGGAACAACTCACTCCTAGACTCTGTTAATAATTAAAACTCCGTCTCATCACTACTGTAATTTCTTGATCTTGACCGATCGAAAGGACTTTTCTAATATCAGAAGTAGAAATGTAAGCGTGACATGGCATTGAGTAGCGTCATAGCGTGGACAAATAGAAAACATTAAGTCATAAATAAGTCAATAATAGGTCCGAAACATAGTACCTAGTTACCTAAGTAGCACAACCTTTTTAAAGCTCCTAAAAGTCCGAAGCGAGCCACAACACATAGTTTCTGAAGTAAACGACTCGAAAGAATCTTGACTGGCATTTAGCTATTACAACAAAACTTACACCATACACTTATTATCAAAGATACTATCTTTATTGCAAAAGAGAAACCTTCGTATGAGTAAACTTATTGTTTCAAAATCCAGTCGGAAAAGCGCAAAGATAATCATAGGGGAAAGCAGGAACAGACTGCTTAAACGGCAATACGATCTATTGATTATAATAATAATTGACTAATTAAGGTATTTATCCGCTGATAATGCATGAAATTAACGTGCGTTTATGATACTTGCTACATGTTGTATTTATTATACGTGAGCTAAGGTGTGCTAGTAGCTAAGGTAAGTATCACACGATTGGGAAAAAATAAAGTGCGTTTGACAGTAAGAACAAGCTTCCGCTTATGAGAATAAGCTAGTAGGTACTTTGGCTTATGTTTAAAACTGATTTAAGATGAAAATTGATTAGTTTTTTATGAAAATTGGTCGCTAAAGAAGAATCCCGACGGCGACGTAAGCATCTAGTAATAATTGTCTTCGGTATTGTTTGTTTGTTCGTATGAGGTAGTGCTGCCCTCTGGTGACTGTCAGGCCGCCCAAGGGCCTCTGACATGGCTTAACGACTGATATTAATCAATAACAGCCGGGACCAACAAGACGGGGTCCTCGGTATTCAAAAATAATTATTAAAAGACTTCACATTCAAAAGTGTTAACGATTTTCATATTCTTCTTTTAGCACACATACGTACGTATATGACAGCAAAAGTCTCGATATATTTTTAAATTATAAACAGCTGACGAGACTAGATTGATACAAATTGGATGCTTTAATTTAGATCTGGTTGTCCAATATCGACGCAGCATCAATTCATCTGTATCGCATAATATATCAAGTACCTACGAAACATGTGCGGACAATGCCGATTCTTACTTTTCGTACATCAGCCTGCGTGCTCGCTAGCGTATACTATAGCATTAGTAAGCAAACCGCACCTGCACCTGCGCCCGCGTGCGAGTTACGACGCAATGTCAATGTCCGTCATACGCGAGTGTAGAGTATAGACCCGCGCTACCACACCGCTTGCTGTAGGTACATTGTAGCAAAGACGCTAACCAAACTAATGAAAATGACATGAGGAAAGTTTCAGCAGAAAAATAATATAAATAATATTCAATAAAAAGTTTATCTATATAGCCAATTTATAGTGTCTAGATCACTACTTAAACTCATCTAATTATAATTACAGCACACTTGTTAATAAGAACTCGTGGAATGTTAATAATGTTTACGTAAGCTCCATCGATGTTTAAGTTTGTTCAAGTCATGTTACATGTGGTCAAAGTCGTCAAAATCGCTGGCTGTTAATAATTCGTGGCATTCAATTACTTTTTTACTTGTCGGTCGTGGCAACGCGTGAATAGTCAATCAAGGTGAATAAAAAACAATTTCCAATATATCTAATCGACTTGGACAATTTAGCTGATAATGCTTCCGGCATTATTAAATAAGCGCGAAGGCATAGAGCCTCAGCGTAATTGCTTAGCAGGTTCTGCGTCGCCATTACAAAAACGTAGTAATTACTGGATACGCAAACAAATCAGGTCTAGAGATGTCTTCTATAACAACTGCATAGCACCTAATAACTGTTCCTCGTGTGGTTATACTTTGAGACCGCTAGGAGTTATAAGTGGGGGCAATCAGGAAAATATTTGAGCTATTATCCCTGCAAGTATTTTAGTGTCGACCGTCAGAAGAATGCGGAGTATTTCGCAATGATCTCTAGGAATGAGTAAGCTCCACAGATGGTCTGTGGTAAGCTCTCTAAGAATTCATTAGGAATTCTGCAGTTGTAACATTTAGGAACTTTTAGAATTATGGGGCGACGTTGGGCAATGTCGACCGACGCTACGTCGAGGGACATCTTGCCTAGCGACACGTGTCGCGGAAACTTGTCACCTAGCGAATACGAAGTTTCGAACCGTTTATTAATTATATACAAATTTTTGTTTATTTCACTGAAAATTACGCAGAAATCCGTTGAAATACAATTTGTTACATAGCAATCCTTAAGATTCGTTGAGTGTGGTAGGTTTGTAAGAGTTAAATACGGGCTCCAAACTGAGTATTGCCTATAGCTATTAATTTAAACCTAAAGCTACACAAGGACATATCATATTTTCGAAACGCGTGTGGCCTTTTCCTCTCCCCTTAGAATATTGTGAATTGGTAAAGCAAATTGTTGTTTTATAGGGGGCATAATGGTAGCGCAAGCTGCTACACATCGCGGATCGCATATAGATGAGCCATTTCATGCAAACGTGAAAATATAAATAGTGTAACATTACACAAGCGTGTGACAAAAAGTAAGCTTACGTGCATACACTGTTTGTTTGTTTGTTTGTCGTATAAGGTAGTCCTGGCCTCTGATGTCAGAGTTTGTCAAGCCGCCCGAGGGCCTCCGACATGGCTTGACGACTGCTATTAATCAATAACAGCCGGGACCGACAGCTTAACGTGCCCTCCGAAGCACGGAGCTATGTAAAACCGCAATAACTTAAGACTTTTAATAAGTCATTGCTGCGGAGCCTAGGATTGAACCCGATATCGTTGGATTTTAAGCTGCAGAATACAACCATTAGGCTACCATCATTCTCGTGTACACACTTTTAATGCTTACCTATTAACACTACGTAGATACTGTGTATCTACTATCTAAGAAGGTATGGAATGTAATGTATGTGTGTAGTGAGTTATTTAGATAGTAGATACAGATAGTAGATACTGTGTATCTACTATCTAAGAAGGTATGGAATGTAATGTATGTGTGTAGTGAGTTATTTTTTCATCGCACAAGCACGTACGTTCTGGCATCTTTTGTGCTAATAGTATAGGAATGAATGCAGCCCGACAACTTCGAGTACTAACTCGTTACTACCGTGTCGGTACTCGAGACGACAACTCATATCGCTGGCGCATTAATTGCACATTTGACCGTAGGTACATGAGTAGTAATTTTATTTTAAAAACGCTTTGTGAATTCTAACGATTAATTAATTACTTGTGCAAATTCATCAAAGGTTCAGCTTATCAGACTTTAAATTCCCTACGCAACTATTCCACCTTGAAAAGTTAAACGTTATCTTCCGGCAATAAAGCATTGAAAAGCATGCTCGAAATTCAGTATAAGATCTCCACGTCTCCACATCGCCGGTTGCGTTTGCAATTTGCCACTTACTATCTAATTTATTGTGTGTTCATTTCCGTCAACGGATGTAGATAAAAATAAATTAATAATTTGCAACTCTCCATAATAATTATAGTTATCGCATTGACAGCGGTAACAAAGTTTATTTTTATGGCGTCGACCAAAGTTAGGACCGCATCCGGCCGGAAGAAGCCGAGAGCCGAGCGACTTCCTCACACGTTGCGTCATCGTCGGATTTAGCATAAACATATCCGAAAGATATCTGGTTTACGTAGTAAAAGAGATATAAAAAGTTCACTGCACTTGTTTGTTTGGTTATGTTTATAAATTCAGCCGCGTGCGATACGCATCTTCGATATTTACTCTACTTTTACCAAATAAACAAGTGGAAATCTGTATCTAATCGGATATCAGGGCAAAACTGATCTCCTGTAGGAGATTAGTGAATTCAGTTATCATCCCGCGATAATCAAAAGGTGTTCGCCCTTCTACGAGACAAGTCGTGTTTATTCCATTCACTTTTCCTTATAACGTATGCGCGTTTAAATTAGATTGAGCGTTTTGTGAAGATACAGTCTGACATTGTATGCCGAGACGGGCTACTACGTGCATTCGTACTTTTAAGAGAAATATAAACTAGAGAGGTAGGACTTGTTGAGTTGAGATCCCACAACTAGTTATTAGAGCGGTCGGCACTTCAGAGCCGCGCGGATTTCCTGCGATTCCGTAGTCGCGCTCTGACTCTTAGGGGATTAGCGTAACTGTCCGTATTGAGCATATTATTACTTGCAAAAGCATTAATTGCAGAGTGTCAATCATGCAGATTTTATGAGAAGTAACAACTGTCTGCATCTTGTCCGGGTCTGTCCACGTCAATTAACTCTAAACTGTGAAATTGCGGATGTTGCCCGTTAGATGTTCTTTTAAACAGTTAGTCATTTACAATAAATTTTCTTTATGCTCCGAGTTGTAAATTTAAGCAATAAAATCGTTTGTGATTATAAATTCTGGTTTATTGTCAGACATTTCAAAGTTACTGCTCATTATTATACTACTTTCTTTTGCAACAATAACAGTCTACAAAAAGGTCAAAAATATTTGTAAAGGCTGTAGAATAAACCGATCCAACATCTTTGCAAGATTCATTATTGATGCCTAATGAACCAGTATTATTAGACAAAACTAAAAATAAAATGATTGTTATGAGAAATACACGCACCGTAGATAATAGGTTTATATTTTTGTTAAGTAGGTATGTAGTTTATTTTAATTCTCCTAAAATGGACTAAGAGAGAAAATTTGATGGAGTAACAAATGATTAAAACAAATAAATTTAAGAAACATTAGCACAAAAGAGATAGGAAGATCCATTAACTTCCATGTGTAAGTAGACAGATGAGCGGCATCATAGCATTTTTAAGTTTGGAGGCCAAGCTACAGGTGAACCGCCCGCCCACCGGTTAGTGAAGTTAATCCCTAACACAGCACTGCCTTGTTTTCAGATCAGAGGCGTGCGGCGTGGCGCGATGGTTGCGTGAACGGTCATCATGCGCCTCTTCCGCGGGCCGAAGCGCAGGGAAGTGACCGCGCCGCGAACCGTCGCGACGCCGTCTCCGCGCCGAGACGTCGCCAACGCCGAGCCGACGCACGACTTCACCATCGTCACCGCGCTGCCAGCCATGGTCATGGAGGATGACGTTAAGGAGATCAAAAAGGGTAAAACATCTTCATTCATGATCTTCATTCATTAATACGAAACCATACGAAACGTAACTGTCTCTAATAGCTTCATCAGTATTCGTAGAGAATAGTAATAACAATCCGATGCGCAGCTTTGAAAGCAAATAACATTTTCACAGTCTGAAAGAAGAAAATTTAAAAGAAGCAGTAGGATCAAATCACACATCCTCCGTGTCCAAAAACTAGTAAAATGATAAATTACTATATTCATTTTAATTATGACGTTTTTCTTTTCCAGTGTTTGCCACGTGGGGTCGTCGAATGGGCAAAAAACTAGAAAGTTTAAAAAATACAGATCAAAAAGGAGCGACTCAGGAATCGCCAACTAATACGGACGAGCCTAAGGAACATATTGAAAAGTCACCCTTGATTGGTCAATATAAAAAGAAACAGAACTGGAAGATGGGACGGAGTAGTTCTGATTCTACGTCACTGAAGAAGGACAATGACACGGACTCGATTCATTCGATTCGAAGCGGTTCTAGAGATAGATCTCCGAGCCCGTTCAAATCGTTCTTCCACAGAATGGGTTCTACCGGAATGCTAAACTCTTCCAAATCTCAGTCGCTGAACATGCATAAGCCACCGGAAACCTACCCCGTCGCAACCGGCCCCACATTGTATAGAAGTTGCTCAACTTCACATCTGTCCACTTACGTAAAGGCAGATGACCCGTCGGATGACATAGATTTGCAAAACGCAGACAATGAAAACAAAAATTCACCTTCGAAACACAATAACGAATTGTCTGACGAGTCCCTCGTAACCTCGTCGGCAAAAGCCATCAGCTGCGACAACATTCCCAATTTAAATGATGGTCAAGCAAATAATGGCGCTTGTAAAAAACCCAATTTCCCTTACGCATTCCTAAGATCCAAACTGTCGGTCTTACCGGAAGAAAACAGCATGGCTTCACAACAGAGGGGCAGTTGTGTCAGACAAAGCTTTTCCGAGCGACTCGACCGAAAATCACCAAAGTTCCGAAGGGAACGATTGTATCTTTCAAATTCAAAATCAGAGGAACGATATCAAAGCAACGATAGCATTTCTTTTCACGAAGACAGTATGCTTCTCAACGCCGCGCTAAGAAATGAATTTGATTACACAAGAAGTTCGATGAGAAGCATTAATGATTTTGACAGCAATGTCTACCCACGCATGGATGATGTGCCGCGGCGATCGTCCATGATTTCACAGAGGGGACCCCTAGATTACGATCCTATGCTTATACCAAGAAACAGAAATAGTTTACCAGTGTATGAATACAATTCGTTACTCGGTTCTATGAGGGATTTGAAGAGCGAGTTAGCTTCGTCTACACATAGTATACACCACGGGCCTGAAGCCGGGGAGATACAAGCCCACCGCCTGAGCAACTATATAAGCTCTAACGAGTCCGGGTATGACAGTGACGGACGGCCTACTGATGAACACAGTAACCACTCACCCCCAGGTTACCCGTGCCATTTGTCTAGCGGGGCGGTTCTAAAGGAAACTATGAGATCTAAATCTGAAACAAATCACAGCAATTTTTCAAGACAATTGAGTTTCAACCACAAGATAAATGTGAACAGGGTTCAGGTTCCGGTAAGACGAAGCTCCACGCCGTGTGCCTTATTTCCTATAAATAAAAACATAACATATGAATATGAGAAAGAGAATACAGAAACGGTAAATAAAACTTCGAATGTTTCAATAACACATCATAATTTAGATCAGACTGATGGTAAACCACCGCCGCTTCCAAAGAAAACTATTAACAATAAAAAACATCCCTATATTTATAAAACAATAACTTTAGATGAACGCGTCCAAACGAGAAAAATAAAATTTATGCATTCTCAGTTGCTTCCTGTGGAAAATTCCTCAAACCAAATACATGACAGCAACGTTCAGAGTTCGGAACCGCAAAGAATGCAACGAATTCCTGAAGTGGACATTTTGGGCAGAGGGCCGTGTACGAAACGATTTAGGAAAATAAAGTTATTGAAATCGCGATTGGACGAAAGCCTTGGAGTGTACCTCGCGCAGCATAGAGTGGATTTCGACAATAGCGAATCTAATTACGAGGTTCGTTACATTGTTGTCAAATTGGACTTTGACGGTATAGCTCATAGAGACGGCAGACTAAGGATAGGAGATGAAATAGTCAACGTAAATGGCAGAGTATTACGAGGTTTGTCGTCACTCAAAGAAGTTCAACATATTGTCAATTCATGCTCCACAGAAGCAGCCCACGAAGATGGAGCACTATACCAGAGATACCAGGTAGACCTTGTGATGGCTCATGATGAAATAACTCCGATAACCTTAAGTAGAATAATTAACAAACAACCACCTGAAACTGTATCAGTCAAACCCCAAACGCCTAATCCACCTGATCTTATCTCCCAGACAGTACATAAGCCGTCGTCTTCGAACCAAATTACTATAGAAACTCATTTCCCCAGTGATAATCAATTTTGCAATGAGAGTAAAAATATTTCTAGACAGCAAACAAGCGATCGATCTTACGATACGAACCCCAGTAGAGTGCAAATTCATCAGAAGTGTGAATTTGGGGTTCAAGTGAGCAATGAACCTCCACACGCGAACCAAAAGAGTGATGATGAGAAGCTAAGGGAACGGCACTGTTTCACGCAGTCGACTGCTTCTTTACAAAACATAACAAATATTGAAATTTCAATGCGGCCCCCTCCAACTTCAAGGGTGATCAATAACAATTACCGGCCAATATCACTTCACAACTCCAGACCTCCACCTTTAGTTGGTCAGTTTTACAATGACAATGCTTCCAATGACGTCAAAGAAATCTCTCATTACATAAAGCATGTTCCGAGGCTTTACCAGAACAGATCGTTTGAGAGTATACCTGAGCAGATGAGGAATAGCAGTCGCAGTAGGTTCTTCAGTAGAGTCGGATCGCAGAGATGTTCTCCGAATCAGCACGTTTCTAGACACCAAGATTACAATGCTCCGCTTCATCAAGAACCTCATGGAGTGCATTACTCACACAGTTCTATACATAGAGCGGAGTTTTGGAAGGGATCGGGCCACAAGAGCCTCGGTTTTAGTATAGTCGGTGGGACAGATTCACCGAAAGGACAAATGGGAATATTCGTGAAAACGGTCTTCCCTAATGGACAAGCAGCTGACAAGGGTACTATTTTTGAAGGTAAGGGCTTTAACAATCTTCGAGATTATGGAAATTATGAGTTTCTTGGTGCTCCCTTCTCTAACGGGCATATTTTCGATGCACCGGTAATGTCAGAAGGGTATTTCCTTTTCCAGTGTGAGATTTAACTCTGTTGGCACATGAAAGGGAAATTTATTTTTCAAACTCAAAGAATACTTAGCCTACCTATTTTATTATTGATTTGATCTTTTTATAATATTTTACGTATTTCTCCTTGTTCATGAGACGTTAATTTTGACTTGTAAAAGTGTTATTATTTTGCCTATTTACAATAAAATACTTTGACTTCGATTAAAAGTGCTCCAAATATTATCTTTACTTTATTTCGATTTCAGGTGACGAGATCTTGTCAGTAAACAATGTGCCGACACGTGGACTGAGCCATGCTGGGGCCATATCGCTTTTCAAAAAAGTTAAGGAAGGGAAAATAGAACTGACGCTTTCAAGAAGAAGGTAACAATTATTTTTCTTATACCTATTTGTAGTAAAAGCCGCACCAATAAATAAACGATTTGTACATGGCGTAGATGTTAGGATGAATGGCCAGCAGCAAAAGAAATTGAAACATAGTCTAGGTACTTACGCCATCTATGTTAGATTTTACGAAAATAACATTTTTTTTAATTCATTTAAATAACAAAAAGTAACATTTAAAATAACTAGTTTATATTACAAAATAATGAAAACAACAATAACACATTAAATCAGACGCGTCGAGATAGCGTAGGTGAGTAAACAAGCCATAGTTGAGTGAGAATTCAGTCTAGAAGACTAACATTTTCTGAGCGCGCGTTCCCGTTTGTGTATAGACGGATATATAGAGGGAGTGAGATAGCATTGTTATGCTATCTCACTCCCTCTATAAAAAAACTATTTCTAAATGGCGCCCACTACAGTGGACTCCATTTAGAAATTAATGCATTTATCTAACTTTTAATTATTCTATCTAACTTAACTAAGCCCTCCGTTTTTTACAGAGCACCTAGGTCAAGATCCGTGGAACCTCTCGGTAATTTCCGTTGCGAACATAAAAGGGAATGAAAAAATAAATAAATCCCCTTTTCACCCCAAAGACAATTGTGTTAATAGTGTGCAATAAATTAATTATATTTGTTCATTTAGCCAAAGGCAATGCTTTAGACGCTATTTCAACTGTTTCATTTAAGTTTCTGAATTATGTAATTTAATCATCGCTTAAATTTAAGTAATTATTCTACTTCTAGAATTATTTGGAAATTATGTATTATCGAATTAATATTAGGAATGTTAGCTATTGTTGTGTTGCTTAAGCGACGTACTATATAAGTATGTTATGATGGTACCTACAGCGTATAAGCAGAGTTTGACTTGAATATAATTTCTATGATTATAAATGCTACATTTTTGATAGCTTTGTATGGAATAAAATATGATAAGACTGTATGTATATTAGCTGTGTAGGTATAATCTAAATTAATTGTTGTACTTTGTACCTATGTTATGAAAATATAATATGTATGCTGAATTTCACCAACGTTATTGAAATATTTAACCAAAATTTTTACTAGTACCAGTGCAAATTTAAAAACCTATCAATCCGGATGTGACTTCTTAGTTTATTTTTTAAGCGATTGGTGAAATCCGGCCGTTGCTAGTGTAGGAATGCTAGATCTCGTATATTGCGTCAAGTCAAGGCCAGATCTATTAAAATACTATCTTTTAGTTTAGTTTTTTCTAATGACGTAGTATTTATCAACAATAATGGCAAAAATTAGAATTTTACACTTATTCTCTACTCGTAAGAGCTACTTTGGTAGTAACGCAAAATCGTTTTTGCAGAAACTGTCTTATATATAACCTCGGGGTAAAACACTGCAAACCGCGTACTGTGAAACGATATGTTCAAAATAAATATTATTAATTAATATTATTCGAAATAAATATAGTATTATTGGACGCTAATTCAGAGCAAATAGTCGGCAGCAAACGCTGTCATTTGTATGAAAATCCGTCGAAATTACTGCCAACCAGTACAAATTCGCCTTCGCGTGTTATTCATACATTTATGCCCCTAGTTGTCGTGCCTAGAGGATTGTAATAGAAAAAAAAACATCGTCACCAATACCGTCCAGTCGCCGGCTCCTTCCTATAGTGAAAAACGCCCTAGCTTGTTTTTTTCTGTACCAATATATATCTCGTATTTCTTTACAATCAAAAGTCGTCTATATTTTGCAATTAACTAAAATAATAAGATAGTACAAAGTGAGATCTAGACCTTGACTTTAAATATTCATTTATAGTAATTAGACAGCATTTTCACTACGACGGGACTTTCGTTTTATCTTCTTTATTTACTCATGACATTCAAGATCAAATTCAAGATAAATTAGACTGATATTTCTATGTACCTATGAGACTACCAAAGTTTTAGACTTTAGAAATCTTGTTTTTTCATCTACACAGTGTTTTCCTACAATTTTCCAACCGTTGTTGAGTATTGTGTTTATAAACTAAACCGCATCGATTTCTAAAAAAAAATGTGAAAAAATGTAGTAACAATCTGAAAATAGTATATTTCCAGTCTCCTTCAATTTCTAGTATTGTATCAATATGAGGAAGATAGGATATGAAAAGACTCCAAGATGGTTTCTATATTAACTGAACCACTTACGGAAGATTTTACATAATTTTAAAGATTTAGAACAGCTAACCAACACCGTTTTGTTGCTTGCTTGCCCTGTACTCTAAGTAATTTGTGTTCCCATCTCTCTTTCTTCATCACATACTAGAAAGCAAATGTTAAGAATAATTTTATTGTTTATTTGTTTGATATAAAATGCTTCCATGAATTATGTGCTGACAGCTAAGTAAATATCAGCGAATATGCTCCGTCCAATGATATCGTTAACAAGTAACGTATTTTGTAGAAATTGTGTTCTTGCGTTATTTTTGTTGTATAATTTTTAGACGTTTTTGTATCATACGAAGCCGAAACCATCCAGTGGCCGACCTTTGTATCTATTTATGTAATTATATCTAAGTAGTCTACCCATCCACAGTATTTTACATTTTAACATGTTTTGTAAATGTTCTATAAATATAATTATTGCAATACCTCTTACTTTGTGTTTATTTATTTTTTAAACTACATTTTATGAATTATGAGTATATTTTCAAGAAATGTCTAGTAATTAACATGAAAAATAAACAAAACTACCATAACACAAGACTAGAGTAAATGAAATAGTAAGTTAACACGACTATAACACAGAAAGAGCAATAAAATTGTTAAATCACAGTAAAACAAACAGCGTAGAAAGACCGCTCCAAATATTTCATAAGCAGCGATCAATAATAATTCACACTTCATAATAATACTAACGTTTAAAAAAAAACACGAATAAAACATGTTACTTGATGTCGCACAAGATTGCGACTCCTCTCAGAATCCAGTGGTCGGGGTTCTTGATAGTCGGTAGCCAAAGCGGGGTCACGAATGTTAATCCGGTACGAACGGGTTTTTTGTATACAGGACACTGAAATAGGAAAAACATTTTATGTCATTGTACAGTAGTCGCAGCCAATCTATATGTTTGTGAAGTTAGGCTCTGTGAACGATTGCGCAGGTACTGCTGTAGGGATAAAACAGCATAAAGTAAGAGCGAGATAGAAAATGCGAAAAACGTAAGCGAGTGAGCGAGGCAGTTATACAATGCTGTCTTCACCTTCAAAATTGGGATTGCAACTGAAAAATAGCATTTTGCGCAGGGACTAGCTGATAACTTCCGAGACACATACTTCGGCTGCGTCTACTGTAAGCCATATACAACTGCATATTACTCCGTACTTTAGACAGGCTCTTGACGAACGTCGCAATGAGAGCATTTGATTATCGCCATTTTGGCACTGATAGCAGTAGTTTGGGAGTAGTGAGCGTCCTTCGAACTAACGTTTTGTAATATTATTTATTCTGTGACGTCAGGAGATGAAACAATGTCAATTTTTGTTCCATGGACGCTCAATGGGGGCGCTTTGAATCAGCATAAACGAAAGTACGGCACAGCAAATCCATAGAGATCAGTGCTGTAGTTCTCAAACTTTCGTCACAAAAGTTGAGCAGGAGAGGTACAACACAAGAGTAAATTTTATTTTATTTTAAAAGTTAACGTTTGAACGTACGAAATGCATACAAAATCGTTATACAAAATACTAGTGACTAGAACAACTTAAAAAGCAAGTATTTGTCGACATTCATAACCGTTTTTAAGGTAGGTATTTCGGAAAAGAGCATTAGAAAGATAGTTAAAAAAAAAAGTCAGTTCCTATGTAGTTTTAGGAGACAGTTCCATTGGAGTGGCAGCTAGAACTTGAGATTGTCTTGCGCAACACTGGACTATGCTTGTCATGCTATAGGACATTTTTCAAATGGAGAGGACCACTAGAAGAGGGTCTTAGATTACACTACACAGTAACAGGACTTAATGCTGTCTTAGCATTAAGGCTGTCATAGCATTAAATCCTCTGTACTATTTTTGAGTATTAAATAAATAAATATATAACAGGTCAACCTAAGTGTGTTAAAATAGGCTCCCTCGAGTCCGGCGCTTAAGCGATATCGCGTAATTTAATTAGTCTAAACAGAGTGATGCGTAGTCTCGGTTCAATAGTGCAACTTAGAATCCAACGATACCGAGTTCGGTTTCTCCGTGCTCCGGATGGCACGTCCCGGCTGTTATTGAATAATAGCAGTCGTTAAGCCGTGTCAGAGGCCCTCGGGCGGCCTGACACACTGACGCCAGAGGCCAGCACTACCTCATACGATAAACAAACAATTGGTCTAAACAAAGACAGCCTCATTATGGTTGAAGGTTTAAACCTAGGTTCACGAAGTTCGGGACTAACGGAAGTTTTGGTTTAGACCAGGTTTAGACCGGACTTGAAAACGTTGGTATTATGGTCGCGGGACTACAGAAAGATTGGATGGTCCCGAGACGATCCCAAGACGATCTTGGGATCGTCTTGCTCAAGACCAACCACAGATAAGATGTAACCTTCATTCATTAAACAAAACTGTTCTTTCAAAACGTTCCAATCTACTCATTAGTACGAAAAAAAGTAAGTATAACGGAACGGATCGCTAATGTACTGTACCCACGAACCTAGTACTATAGGCTGATTGCAAAAAGATACGTAATTGCCCCGCAGGAGCTTTTCAGTTTGATAGGTTCTAATCCATAATTGACTCTGTTTTATTTTTCACGACTAAACGGCTCATCTTGATGAAATTTGGTATGGAGACTGGGGAAGGACATGGCATGGGATACTTTTTACCGTAACTGTAGTCAGCGCAGGCGAAATCGCGAGCAATAGCAAGTAATACATAAAATCAAATATTTTATTATTAAAGCCTGAGTAAGTAATATGACTGAATACCTTATATCCTAAATTGTTTATATTGGCATTATTGGCTACTAGCTTTTGTCAGTGACTTTGTCTGCGCGTCCTTTCATAGGGTTAAAACTATCCTTCCGTTCCCAGTGGTCTTACTAGTAAGACTACCCATAGGGAATTTCTTCCCAATAGTTTTACTAGTAAGATTATTCAGAATTTTCTTCCTAGACTTACTGGTAAGACCCCTAGGAATATGTTTCATACCATCCTAAAATATAAAAATTAGGATACTTTACCTATATGACGAATTTTCATATCTACTCAGTAATCCGTTTCCACTGGGGCGACGCAAGCGCAAGTTATTTAAAAAAAATCTATACTGCAGTAATCAACTCCTAAACAACTAATTGGAAGAAAATGTTTACTACTTACGCGACTTCAAAATATGCAATCAGTTACGTACTCTTGGAACTCACTAGATAATAATATATCTAGAATCTAGTGGGTTTCAAGTAGATTACAGTTAAAAATTGGTTTCAAAATTTTTATTAATTAAATTGCAAGCAGGTGTCTGTTTTTTTGTAAACTTCTATATTGTTAAGAGAATTTATTTCCCTTGTAGTCTACCCACTGGATTTCGTACCTAGTTGGCCTTACCGTAAGCTATGCTATAAGAGAAAAAAATATGGCTTATGCCTTTTCAGAAGAACAGGCAGTATTTGGAAGAAAATTCGGGCAAAAAAAAAAGCCGTGGTACTACCAGTAGGACCAACGGTAGTACCACGGGTAAGCGCGTTTTCAATGGTCTTACCATAAAGTCTACATAAATTCCAAGTTGACTTACCAGTAAGACTATTGGGAAGAAAATTACCAATAGTCTTATTTATTAAGACTACTGGGAAAGGCCGAAACTATCTATATAATAAATTAGTTAAACTATTTAGTTGTGAAAAGGTCACAAAATGACAATGAGTTACTTTCGGTTATATAATATTAGTATGGATTATCCAAGGACAACATATATGAAACGGCTGAATATATTTTAATGAAATTTGGTATATAGATAGGTCAATAGGTCATGAACACAGAATACTTTAATTATCATCATCATTGTCCACGAGGGCAAAACTGTGGGGTGCAGCTAGTAATTAATAAAACATGAAAATAAATTTAGTTTTAATTTAATTTCAAGAAACACCTTAAAGTATCATCATAATTGTTCGAAGTTGTTGGGTAAATGAAACAGTACAGGCAAAACTGGTTATATAATTTAAAAAATATTTTCTAGGAACGGTCTCCTTCTGAAATTTCTTCAAAAAGTTTTGGGTGTATGATAGTACCTTCACCTCTCTTCTGCCCTCCGATTTAGAACCTTTCGATAGCGAACCGAATCGATTCGATTCGATATTGTGAATGAAAAATTTATTGAATTGAACAATTTTAAACCGAATCCACAGAATAAATAATACCATATCGATTGACAACCGAGTTATCAAAGGGTTGTGAATCGGGGGGGCTGGATCAGTACAATACTCTAGTTCAGCCACAAGTGTGCACTGCGAAGCTCTAGGGCTCCGCAAAGCGCCTCGAAAATACTGGTCACAATGAAAAATTTAAATAATAAAGGGGTACTTTATGGATACCGAGTAAAATAAAATCTTCCAAAAAAGTTTGAAAAAAAAAAAAAACAGCCTCCCATTAGATGCAAATGCTAAGTTTAAGTAATATAATTATCAATTAATACACATAAAACCAGTTTTTGATTATTTTAGGGCTCCGTCAAATATTTAATATTCTAAAAAGGATTCCGTCACCAAAACAGTTTATTAGAGCCGCTGCTCTAGTTGAATGTTTCTTTCATGTTGATGACAATATCATGTACTTAGTATTATCACTAGGTACAACTATAGTTTTTTACTGTTTCTACACTCCCAAGAAACATCTCTCTATGGTATTCCAGGTGAAAATGTGTGCAGAATTATATCACTCCTTTTGTGGAGTTTGCAGGTTGAGGATAGGTGTAAACTAATACTTAATGGGTGCAGGGATACCTGCTGTTACCCAACAGTACCTACACCACACCGTTGAAAGCTCCAGTATCAAACATCAAACAGAACAGCCTGAAAGATAAAAGCATAATGTTAGTAAACCGGACACAATGATTTAATAAAAAATGCATGAGGTTGTAGCACTAACATGTGTTATACTAGTACACAGTAAAACACATGTCAGTGGTTTGTGGTCATTGCAGATATCATCTAAATATGGATTAGGTACATGAACAATTTTATTTGGGTTATTTTTTACTTGACTAAAGAATATCTATCTCTGTATTAGGTAATCTATCTAGTTATCTTGGGAAACTCATTCTAAACACATAACACTAAACCTCTATAGCTAACTAAATAGCTATAAATCCACTCAGGATAAATTAACATAATGAAAACTTACCTACTTCTTGACGAGCTCAATTGCATAGGTTATGTGCAACCAGGATTTATGGTGAAGTCGTTGTTCCTCTTTAGCTCGAAAGAAGTTGTTGTTTCTCAGTAGATCGTCTTTTATCAGATGCAGAATAGTTCTTGAGGGTTTGTGAAACGATTTTCCGTGTAGAGATCCTCAAATTCGATGTACCTATGTATTTTATTGTTACACGGGCGGCAATGCTTGCGCCGTGATGCCTCTGATGTGATATTATTTAATATCACCTATATATTTTCAATTCAAGCCAGTTTAAATTGCAGCAAAATACTTCTATCAAACAATCTTAACCTCAAACAAATTGCAACGTCAAAATAAACCAACCATAAACTAGGCCATTGGTAGGTTTAAAGATGTTACCATAGAAAAACCAAAACCTAACATAAACCTCTAACGCTAATACCATTTCTTCTTGATTTGGGTCTAAACCTGGGTCCAACTCAAAAACCTACGTTAAACCATCAACCATAATAAGGCTGATAAAGTCGTAATAACCGGCACGGAAGAATAAAAATGCTAAGGGATACAATAATATAGGCTTGATTTCGAACAGACTTGTAGCTTTTCCCCGCGATTTCGTTCGCGCAGACTAAATTTTATTATATAGTGACAAAAATTATCCTGTCCTTCCCCAGGGTTCAACTAACTCCATACCAAATTTCATCACGATCAATTCTGTCGTGAATAGGTAACAGACATACAGAGTTAGGTACTTTCGCTTTCATAATATTAGTATGTAATATAGATGGATAGTGTGGGTTAGTTACCTGATAGAGTTTAGGGTCCTTAGGCGCAGTGGAATTAATAGCGTATATATGAGTGACTGGCAGTGCAGTGTACAACACTTTTAACGTGGATTCGCACAGCCTGTTATTCCTTTTATCCCAGCCCGCGCCGTCTAAGAACATCCCGTGAACATACACTCCTTCCTAAAAAAAAACTTAGACCTTAAAATGTGAAAAATTTCATAAACAATTATAAATTATTATTTTATAAAATAGCTACACCCCGCCGCGTGCAACTTTGTTATCCCCGTTCACCCCATAGGGATGGAATTTTAAAAAACCTTCCTTAATTAATTTCCTCAGCACAGTTTTTCAGAAATCTCTTCAATGTACATAAATAATTAAGTTTAACGTTTTTAAATTTTAGGTAGTTTTTGTGTAGTATGCACAACTACTACAAATCCATAATTAAAGGCAAAGATAGTTTGAAGGAAAAACGAATTATAATATACCAATTTTGAGGAAATTAATATGGGACCATCCATACTGAAGGTGTAACATCAATTAAAAAAAAGAAGAAATCATCAAAATCGGTTCGGAAATCCCGAAAAGATGAGTGAACATACACACTCCTCCACTTGGAAATCGAGTAAAAATTGACAACTCACAGGTGGTGGCGCTTTAATTTCTTCATAGCTGAATTTAGTGACGTCATTGTGCAAGGACACCATATCCAAAGCCCAACCTTTATGGGCTCGAGTCACCTCTTGACGCATGGCCGTCAGAAAACCTAAACAAACAGTATTAAAAAGCTTCATTCTGTTGCATAAGTAGATCATATAAAAAGTGGGAAGACTAGGTATAAGTTCCTCGGTCGTGGACCGCATAAATTAGGTGCAACGCACACAATTGACCTTCTGTGGCCTTAGTCACTATCGAAAGGGTATTTGTGTAGCACGTATTACCAGTGACTCATGCCCGCAACAGTCTGCGTAGGTATGTCTCTATCTTTGTTGTTGATGCACATTAAGCACGAATGTTACTGTGTGGGTGTGTTTGCCTGTAGTATACCTTGTATCAGGTCCAGTTTTTATTCACACGATATTAAAGCGTTCCGTATCTTCCCGCCTTAAGCTAGATCTATGGCCTGTTGTTTTATGTGTAGGTCCTTAGTCAAGAACCGTTCTACAGGATCAACTGAACTATTTCGATCACATCATTACACTGCTCAGTATGAAGGATCAAAGTAGAATGTTTGAGAAGTTTCTTGACGGTATTGGGACGTAGTGAAAGGTACTAGACGTGTCCAGTTGGTACGACAATGTTCTAGAAGCCACCTCTGGATGACGCAATTTGACGCGTGCCTACGGGAAATTTCCAGAGTGCGCGCGGTACGAGTGCGGTGCGACGCGGGGTATAAAAGCGGCAGGCGTCGGCTGAGCGGGGAGTCTTGATTTGACTTGGAAACGAGTTCGATCAATCATAAATAGAGCTAAAGTCTATTTCATAGTTAAGTGGTTATTGAGTACAGTTAAGTTAAAAATGATTTAGTGTTATTTGTTGGTTTAATTAGCAACATTAATTTTATCCGAAACCCAGCTCTTAACAATACTAACCCCATTGTCACTACAACAGTACAGTAGTCGCAGCGAAACTTTGTGGTTGTGAAGTTAGGCTCTGTGAACGATTGCGCAAGTACCTACTGCTGTGAGGATAAAACAGCATAAAGTAAGAACAAAATAGAAAATAATAAAAACGTAAGCGAATGAGCGAGGCAGTTATTCAATGCTGTCTTCACCTTCAACATTGGGATTGAACCTGAAAAATAGCAGTTTGCACAGCGACTTGCAGACAACTTCCAAGCCACAAAGTTCCGCTGCGACAAGTAGCAATAAGTAACAGGAAAGCTTTAAAAAATAAATTGTTACTAAGTTATCTACTACAGGAGTAGCGCTCAACTTAGTAAGTTCCTGCGGTAGTGGGGCGATGCGCGAGGGTTAATTCACGTGAGGATCAACACGGCCTTTTCGCACCGCTCGACAAAACTACTCTACCACTCAGCTACGCACTACTCCTGTAAATACCACAGGCTTTACCTTGAGCATTGAAGAAGCCAGTCATCCAAAACGAGTTGGGTCTCATTTGAAAGCACCAGTTCGAAAACTGTATATTTCTCTCTAAAAACTCGGTGAACCAAAACCCTAGTGTCGATGATGACCAGGATTTACTCAGCCAAATAGTAGGCACTTTCGCATCGTAAATATTGTCCAGCGAGTCACGGAGTGCCTGGAAAATTGTTCAAATATACATTCCTTCTCCCTTTCATCATCATACAGAAGCCGAAAGATCTCCACTGCTGAACCTCAAAGAATCTACTAGAATCCAAATAGATTCCTTAGATATAGCATGCCCTAACGATCGCTGTTTGACTGCGGAGGGTATGGGTTGTATGTATGTTTGTACGTTTCTTTGGCGCTTACATCTTACAGCCTAAACGGCTTAATGGATTTTGATAGATTCATCTAAATCACGAGAGTGACATAAGATATCTGAAGTGTTAAGAAAACTAATAATGCATATTGTATTTCTGACGGAACAAAATATGACCAAACCTATCGAGTGAGGTATCAAAATGAAGGTCTTAAAAATACCAATCCAAAAATATATGAGGGAAACTAAAAAGTCATAATATAAACAACTGCGAACAAAACTAAAAAGAGACAAATATGTTTTAGATTCTTGATTTTGAAATATAAGATGCAATCGAAGGCATCATGCATTTCATTTGTCATTTGACGGGATCAGCTAGAACCTGACGAGCCTCAAGCCTCCGACAGTAAAAAAAAACCCGTATATAAAATTTCATAATCGAGAATGTTATTGACTGTTTTAATTTTGTTTCAAAATTGTTTTTTGAGAAGAGGTAGCCTTAGAGAGAGGTTAGGTGGTAGAGGTAGAGGTGAGGAGGAGAGGTTAGAAGGCCCAAAAAAGGCTAATAGACTCCCTTCCATAAATGAATAGGCAAGCGAAATATCATGCGTTCATCGTTGACATTCCGCCTGTTCCAAGCATTTTACATGTATCGTTCTAACTGCTAAGAAATGCCGACCTGACCTGAACATCCGACTTGGGCGATTTCAAGGCTTGAATGAATAGGTATCTTCTATATTCTAGCTATTCGGTGACTATATAAATCGCCAAATATCTAGAATAGCACTATTATATTCCATTATAAGAGATGGAGCTTAACCGTAGACATATTTCATATTACAATAAGTGTAATCACAAATTAACAGCTACACCTAATATAGTTTTGAGCGATAAGACCACCAATTGTTCACTTATTTTGTCAACTGCATTTGTACTTAAAGGTGTTAAATCTATCTAGCGAGTCCAGAAAGCAATAAAGCGTAGTATCTTGAGTCCAGTTAATAGACATCAAAAAACTGCATACCATACTCGAAAATTAAAACAAAGTTGGGCAACTTTGTCAATATAAGTTGAGATTTGAGATGAGCTGTCGCTGCCGAGTGTCATCTTTAGGAGTCCTTGCCGAAAGGAATGGAATAGAGAAAAGGAGATTTGTGACTAGCAGTAAGAATATTGTTTACGCATTGTCACACATACCTCGTTCATTATGATAGTTCCGTCAATAGCGAGTAGCAAATCTTTTAACGTTGTTCTGACCAGCGCAATGACTTTTTGCATTCTATCGATCTCTTGTCTCAAGAAAATTACCATGGAGCCGAACATACCGTAGTATTTCAATCTGCAAGGATATCAATTTACTTAGTTAGACCTACGGTAAAAAGCGGTCCAAATGACGAGGAAATAAGATGTGGTAGATGTGTTTAGATTTTCGTTTGTCGAAATGGCAATGACCAATTAACTTTTTTTCATGAAAGCCACTTTAATTCAAATCAGCAGTGGGGTTTTTCTCAGATATGATACAGAAATCGACTTTACAAAAGGCAATAAGGCAATTCGAGCAATAAGGTTAACACCAATAAATTCAAATTCATGTGCCAACTCGAGTCAGTAATCTATACTTATAATAAAACTATACAGGACCAATTCTGTACATTGAAGATAACTTGTATTATTTTTTGGTGGTTACTCTATGTTCGATACTGAAGCCAAAGCTATATTTTTTCTCATTTTTGTCTTTCTGTCTGTCTGTATCTTGGCCGCGTATCGCGCTGAAACTAAAGAATGAATTCAAATGAAACTTCGTATGACTTTTCATCCCCAAAAATTAAAGGGTTCCCGCAGGATAAGAGTTGAAAGTTATTTAAGAGAATACGTCATTATCATCATCATTTCAGCCTTTAGCAGTCCACTGCTGAACATGGAGGCCTATGTTCAGCAGTGGACTGCCAAAGAGCGCCACGACAAACGGTCTTGTGCCGCCACCATCCACCGACTCCCTGCGATGGCTACAATGTCATCCGTCCATCGTGTGGGGGTCTCCCTACACTTCGCTTGCTTGTTCGTGGTCACCATTCCAGAACCTTTATTCCCCAGCGGTTGTCGGCTCTGCGAACTATATGACCTGCCCATTGCCACTTCAACTTGCAAATTCTGAGAGCTATGTCGATAACCTTGGTTCTTCTACGGAACACGTATCACGCTGAAACTACTAGACGGATTTTGATCTTCGTACATTCATAGTTTATATGAAGGGTTAAAATTGAGGATACTTTTTATACCGAAAAAATATAGGGTTCCTGCGGAATAGAGGTCCAAAGTTATGTTAATACTGAAGTAATAAATACAATAAAATGAAATAAAACTAATAAAACAGCAATAAAAACTTGTGTACTTGTTTTCTCAATCCGATGAATAAAAGCAGATCAATCGATAAAAATACTATTTGAAGGATGAACAAATTTAGATAAAATGCAGTATGTTGTACTTTATACGCACTTTTGGTACTGAAATAACACATAGGTTACTTTTTACCCAGTTAAATGACCACGCGGGCGAAGCCGCTGGCACAGCTAGTAAATTAATATTTTGCTTGCATGCTTGCTTGTCGTATAAGGTAGTGCTGTCCACTGTTGACAGTTTGTCAGGCCGCCGAGGGCCCCTGCTACCAATCCATAACAGTAGGGGCCAACAGCTTAACGTGCCCTCCGAAGCACAGAGCGATAGAAGTCCTCATATAACTTAGACAAGTAATGCGGAGCTGAGGATCAAACCTGGTATCGTTGGATTCTAACTCGCACTAGCATACCACTCGGCTGCCATCACATCATTTCATTTATATTTTAATTGAGTAAGAAAATGAACTGTTTCAGCTGGATGGATGAGATCGTGAACAACACAGATCTTGGATTTTGATGCTTACCTTTCCTTGACTTCATGCGGGTCGAAGTTGGGCGGCACTTTTTCCAGCATCTCTTTACTTTGTCTATAGACTGACGCCTCTCGAGTTTCGCCGCCACCCCCGGTGGATTCTTTCGGCTGGATAGACAGGATTGTGTCCAATAGATTTTGGGTTTTGTTGCGCTGGTACCTGGAATCCCAACAAGAATTCAAATCAAATAATTTCTTAGTGTTACATATCAAACAATTAAAAACAATCATAATACATTGTTGATACTACATGGTATACATATCTTGAAATCCAGATAATCAATTTTACTCGTATTATAACGTATCCAAATTGTCGTCAATGTAGTGCCTCTCGAAGTCGTTGAGAAATATCATCATCATCATCATCATCATGTCAGCCTTTAGAAGTCCACTGTTGAACATAGGCCTCCCCCAAAGAGCGCCATGACGAGCGATCTTGTGCCACCTCCATCCACCGACTTCCTGAGATGGCTACAATGTCGTCGGTCCATCGTGTGGGGGTCTCCCCACACTTCGCTTGCTTGTTCGTGGTCGCCATTCGGGAACCTTTATTCCCCAGCAGTTGTCGAACTAAGGAAACCGACATAGCTCAAAGTGAAAATGGCAGTGGGCTAATCACATTTGTCGACCGAATCGATAGTCGATGGGATAGTCGAGCTCTATAGTGGAAACCGCGAATAAGCAAACGTAGTGTAGGGCGCCTTCCGGTTGGATAGAGCGACGATCTGTGCGAGGTTGCTGGCAGTCATTTGATGAGAAGAGCCGGATAGCGGGCTCAGTGGTACGCCTTGGGAGAGGAGCATGTCAAGCATGTCAAGCAGTACACGAATACAGGCTTTTGATGATGCTGATGACATATCTTTAGAAATATCCTTCAGTGTACTCACGTAATATCAGCATTCGTATGCAGCCCGTAAGCCTGAGGCGGATCAACATTTTTCATCTTCTCAATTTCTTCCAAATATTCCGGTATATTCTTGAACTTCATGATGCCGTAACCTTTGTAGAACTGGAAGTCTTCAGCGAACAATGCTTCCGTGAACCACACACGGGTGAACGTCGTGAGGAGGCGGGTGTCGTAGTCGTCGGTGACACGTCCCCCGTACTGCACGGCTGACACCATATACCTGGAAGGTCACATTCATAATATCACCTTCAGAACTCGTCGGTACATTTCCTACATTATAAAATTGTTTGTTTTTCTGAATTTAGCAACAAATAGTATGGAACGAATGTGCACGGCTACTTTTTAATGTGTAACATCCTCTCGCTTTTCTAAAATATATTGCAATGATTTCGTGAAAAGCGTAACAATGTGTAACATTGTAACAGAAAGATGGGGTAAGTCGAGGGTGGTTTGGGGGAACTGAGGGGGAAGGTGGGGAAAGGTAGAAAAAGTGAGGGGAGGGTGTAGGTTCGGCAAATGTGAAGGGATGATGGGGTAAGTCAGGAATGGGTTAGGGGAAGTTAGGGAAGGGTGGGGAAGATGAATAAAATTGAGGAGAAGGTTGGGGAAAATCGGGGGAAATTAGGGGGAAGTGAGGGGAGAGTGGGGGAAAATGGAAAAAATTGAGGGGAGGATGGTTTAAGTTGGGAAAGGGTTGGTAGATGTGAAGGGAGGTTGGGGAAGAGCTGGTAGATGTAACAGACAAAGTCGCAATCACGGACAGAGACACAGACACAGTCACAGACAGTTACAGACAGTCACAGACAGACACAGTCATAGACACAGACATAAGTCCAACGTCCAATGTTCAACGTTCTAAAGTAAAACGTTCAAAAGTCAATCAAAGTCAAACTTCAAAGTCGAACAATAAAGGCTAACGTCAAATGTCAAACGTCAAATGCCAAACGTCAAATGTCAAACGTCAAATTGTGACCAAGGAGCACGCGCGGTGCTAGAGTATGTTAATGTTGCTTATTAACAAGATGAGATGTCAGATGATACACATCATATGCGACTACTGTAAGGCATGCTAGTTTTTTTTTTAATAACATTTTGCAAACATGAAGACGACGCACTTTATGACAAGCGGTTGCCTCCGACACATGCAATACCAAAGGTGCTGGCGATAAGTAGCTTTAAAATTTCTAGCAGGAGACCTTTAAAAGGGCATGTTGTAGTTTTGAGGGAAGACGAATAGGTGACTGTATTTCAGACACAGATAAATTCTCTGATAATAATTATCAGAGAAATTATTGTTTACCTCTTTTTATCTGTAATCAATGTGTGAAAAGAGAACCATTGGTGAAGACTCACCGGACAGTATTCCAGCTGATACTCTGTCCCGGCTCCAAGGCCTCCAAATGGTTCTGGATAAACAGACAAGACGACAGCCAGTCTGCAGAGTTGAATTCATACGGTATGTTCCACCCCAGCGGGCCGAACTTCCGTCTCTCTTGCACCACGGTATGTAAGAAAGAGATTGTGTATATCAGGGGAAGGTAGAAAGGACTGTCGCTGTAGTCGATGAAGTCCTGGCTCATAGAGTCGTATGTTTTCATGAGACCGGCTTTGATACCTGAAAAGTAAACAAAATACATAATAAATTATCATATATGAGTATCATATATATGTATCATATATAAATTTGAAAAATAATCATATATGAGTACTTTTTTTAAATTCATTGTTATCGATTTGTGAGCTACCCTGAAAGTTTAAGCCGGATAGCTAATCGGGTGCTTGAAATTTGAATTGCAAGATTCCAGGACAAACAGATATACATAGAAGTGAAGTTAAATAAAAGCTTTTAATTATAAATAGTACAAGTTGTGGCCGTGTGTGATTGAAGGAAGAGCAAGAATTAAAACTCAACGAAAAGTACAATCATAAATTGAGCATATGAACAAAGCTTTGCTATGACTCCGAAATACTGGCCCAACGATTTATTAACATACTTTGTCACCACCTTAAGGAATGAAATTTCAAAAAAACCTCTCCTTATTGCACCCCTAGAGTTGTCATGGTGTAACTCATGGCTGCACTCAGTTCTCCGCATAGAACGTCCCCTGCTGCACACAGGCCTTCCTATAGAACGTCCCCTGATGCACGCAGGCCTTCCATAGAACGTCCTCTGCTGCACGCAGACCTCCCCATAGAACATCCCCTGCTGCACGCAGGCCTCACCATAGAACGTACCCTGCTATTAATTTGATACCTGTCAATGTCACTTTGTCATTTTTCAACGGAGTAAGTGATGGTGATGATAAAAATGTATCTTTATATTTTAACTTCCAGGATATAAAGCTATCTCAATTCCAAATATTATAAAAATCCGTTCAGCCTTTTGAACGTGAGGATGATGATGATGATGATGAAAATGTTCATGTGTTATTCCAGGGTATAAACTAACTCCATTCCAAATTTCATAAAAATCCGTTCAGCCGTTTGAGCGTGAAGGAATAACAAACATACACACACATACATACAACTTCCGCCTTTATAATATTAGTGTGAAGCCAAGTGTGGTAATTATGGCAAACCTTCTCTCCCATTTGCAGTGCACTTTTTCAGGCTGATGATGATGATGACATAATGAATTACTATAGCAATTTATAATGCATACCGGCAGGAGGCTCGCACGTGTACTTGATAGACATTTGCAACAGAGTGATTGGGAAACTTTCGTGCACCTCTGTTGTGATCCAAAGCCTGAAAACGTATCGAACATTACAAACTACATCCAAAGTTACAACAATATAAATAACACGTAATGGGAAACTGCAATAGGCCTCGCCATTCAAAAGAACTGAAATATGAGTAGCAATTTGTCATAATACGAACAAATAAATTAAAGCTGTATTAGGTAAAATGGAAATTATATAATGTTACCTAAACGTCTCGTGAATCATTTCCGGATCCTTTTCCAACTCTCCAAATTGTTCCATGACCTCCACCATATATTCCAAGCCCAAATGGCAATTTTGTAGCAAAACCCATAGACCCTATAAAAATACAGCGTACAAATAAATAATTAAGATACATACCGAGCATAAATAACATTATTGCTGTTAGATATTATGCTACACATCATCAGACCCTCATTATAAGCGAGTGCGAAGAATGTCAGGGAAACTGAATACTTAAGCACAGACTCAGTTTCTAGCTGCTATAGTGTCAAAGATCCCTTAACATAATACACAAAGAGTGAACAGGGAATAATATATCTAATAATTTTCTAAACGCAATGTTTGAATCACGGACGGGGTTCGATCCCGCATCATTCCGTGCCTCTACGCGGCACATGCCTTTACCAAGTTTGGCTACCGTGACAGGTACTACATGCTTCAAATTTTTTGCTTAGTTTTTAAACCCGTCTTACGGGGACGGTAACGCCATCTATTGGCAGTATTCTGAACTGACCAACCGAACACGGCTAATATTGCCATTAACTACTTGTCGAATATAACAATAATATCTTAAAAATGGATATGTTGTAGCCATATCATAGAATTGATAACTTCATGATGTGATGTGACGTGATTTCAAGAAATAGTTCTATGCCTGAAAGGGCCAGCTAAAACTGAACATATTATTATTGAAACATCAACGTTTCATGATATTTCAATCCACGTTTAGCCATATTAATAAATATCATTAATGTATGGTTTTCTTGATACAAAAGGTGTTCAAACAGATAGGTTTTCAGGCTAAAAAAAAACACGAAGACGTAGGCGGGAGCTCGTTACGCTTCGCTCTCTCCTTCGCCTTCTAACCTATCTCGGCCAAGTAGGGCTTCCACCCTCTACTTCTATTTTACGATATGATCACTAATGTTTGACCATATCATGAAGTAGCCATGCGTTTAATGTATTTAGCTGTCATATCGTCAAACGATGATCATTCATTCATCTGGCCAAACCATTTCATTATGTCTGCGATAATTTCTTCTTTTTTTTCATGACATGGCCAACCATGTCATGAAATGATCAATATGATATCGCCACGACAGATACCTCCACCGATTTTTTCAAAAAAGCTTAGTACTGTCTCGCCAAAATGAATTAATGGTCATGAAAATATCTAACTAGTGAGGCCTGAACTGATCCTATGTAGAATTACCATCAGAGTTTAATATGAACAAAGCTTACTTCACAATACAAGTTCTATTTTATTTTTTCAACAACGAACACCATATTTAAGTTACATTGACACAACACTGTTTTTCTATGTGATGACACTTCTCTTTGGAACTATGGAAGAGGTCGCACATTGCAATCTATATGCAACCTTATTATCTTCTCTCAATGAAGACCTATTAACTTTAAAAGCTTCTGCAGCCTTGGTCTGGCTAAAGCCTTCGTGAATGTATCTGCAAGCTGGTTCTCAGTCGTGACCTTGCTAACATTCAGCTCTCCATTTGTCACCATCTCTCTGACAAAGAAGTGTCTTATCCGAATATGTTTAGTACGTTTATGGTACTCCGGATTTTCAACAAGCTTGATTGCAGCTTCATTGTCCACTCTATGGATAGGCAGGCCCTACAACTTCCGCTTCGGTGGTAGATATAGCCACGCTTGTCTGTCGTTGGCTTATCCACGACACGGCTCCTCCAGCATACAAGCACAGTGCACCAGTGGTTGAACGTCCAGTATTCAAGTCCCCACCATGATCTGCATCACTGTAGCATTCTATAAAGCCGGTCTTGTAACCTCTTTTGTATAATATCCCTCTTTCTGGGGCATATTGTAAATACCGTAGTATACTCTTGACCCTTACACAATCCTGTTGGTTGTGTTTTTCAAGGCTCCTAGAAACTACGCTGACTGCGTAGGCAATGTCTGGCCTAGTCCTGACCATTAAATATTCTAATGCACCAACAACTTGTCTATAATTCTTCAACAAGATGCTCACATCACATCACTGGTCTTGACCTTGACATTGATCCTCTTTCACTATTGGTGTCATTACTGGTCTGCAATGTTCCATACCAAATTTCTTAAGAACTTTCTTTGCATACGATCTCTGTGATATTTTGAGTCCATCATCAGTTTTCTCGATTACTATTCCAAGAAAATACGAAGCTGCCTGGGTTGTTATTTTAAAGCTATTTTTCATTTGTCCTATGAACTCGTCAATAAGGCCTTGTCTCGTTCCAGCGACTAACCCATCATCAACGTATAGGGCAACTATCAGTTTACCACCAGACGGCGTCTTCCTTATGAATAAGCAAGGATCTGAGTCACTAACTTTTAATCCGATTTGTTTGAAAAAGTCCAAAATCCGCTTGTTCCAACATCTTGGAGCTTGTTTCAAGCCATATAAACTTTTTTTTTCAACAAACATACCCGACCAGAACCATCATCATAGCCTTAAGCCTGTTTCATGAAAATTTCTTCTTCATGTGACCCATACAGAAAAGCTGTTGACTTGAAACATCGAATTGCATCATCGACATGTTCTCACTGGCTGCGACGGCCAATACACTTCTAACTGTTGCCATCTTAGCCACGGGACTGAAAGTTTGATCATAATCGATCCCCTTCTTTTGACTAAATCCCTTTATCACAAGTCTGGGTTTGTATTTATCTACTAAACCATCAGAATTCAGCTTTACTTTGTACACCCACTTGCAAGGTATAGCCTTCCTGTTCTTAGGAAGAGGCACTAGGACCCAAGTCTTATTCTCCTTCAAAGAATCCGTCTCACAGTCCTTTGCTTTTTCCCATAGATCCCGTTCAGAGCTTTTAATAGCCTCTCTGTAACAACTTGGTTCTTGGTATCCACTGCTAGCCATGTTAAGAACATAGTCCTTGAGTTTCTCAGGTGGGCAAAGTAATGATCTATCTCTGAGTATCATCCCACCATGTTCTATGATTTCCTGTTCAGAAATTTCATCTCTGGCATGAATTTCAATCTCATCTTCATTTACTTCCTTTATTTCCCCCCTAACTCAATACTCTGTTCAGAAATGTCACTCCTAACATCATCAAATGCATCAAAACCTGCAACAGGAACATCTTCTCTACCACGAAAGTCTGTTTCTTCATCTTCTCTACCAATGAGTTCAGCGTCCCCAACAATTTCAGTACCAACACCTTCATTGACATTCTCTTGAATAACATTTCTGTTGATTGTTCCTCCGTTGTCTAAATTTTCTAAATTCTAAAGGAATTGAAATTCCTTTAGAATTTCCACTAATGCTTGGGATTAGAAATGAAGCATTGAATCCAACGAGTCAACCCCAAGTTGCTCAGAATGCAGAAAATTTCAGCTTCAGTAGAAGCTTTCACAGAAATTTCCGCACCCAAGGGCTTTTCATCGAAGGATAAATTCCTTGACCGCACCAGCGAGTTATTATTTTTGTTCCATAGCCTGTATCCGTCATCATTGTTATACCCAACAAGGATACATTTCACTGTTTTTTATACAGCTTCTTCCTGGTCTGTTTTGGTACATGCGCATAACAAGGTGACCCAATAATCCTCAAGTGCTTTATTTGTGGTTTCTTACCAACTCAAAGCTCATATGGCGACTTGTGTTCCACCGCAGTTGGCCCTGTCCTGTTCAATATATAAACAGCAGTATTTACCAATTCAGCCCACAATGTCTGAGGTAGTTCCTCATGTGCATGCATCATAGCTCTCGCTGTCTCAACGATTGTGCGATTCTCTCATTCGCTACACCCGTTTTGTTCAGGCGTATATGGCATAACTAGTCTTTGCTTTATACCCAGATCCGTCAATACTTTTCGTACCTTCTGGTTATCAATTTCACTGCCATTGTCGCTCAATAACTCCTTAACTGTATGTCCAGCAACTTTAGCAGACGCCAACATTTCTTTGAGCTTCTCATGTACCTCTGACTTTTCTCGAAGAAAGTACACAAATCTGTAACGTGTGAATCCATCCTTGAACAGTACAAAGTAGCGATATTTGGATATCGATAGAGGGAATGGACCACACACGTCTGTGAGCATGGGTTCTCCCGGTTGAGTGGCTTTTTCCCGTACGCCAAACTTCAGTCTGTGGGATTTTCCAAATATACAACCTTCGCATAATTCTCCAGTTTCCTTGGTTTTTATACCGAGTTCCCTCTCAATCAGACTCTTTACATACCTCTTATTCTGATGACCCATCCACTCATGGTAGAGTTGCAGCATATCTACTTTTTGTGCCAAGTTGACAGTTACTTCAGATGGAGGTACGATCCTACATTTCAGCTTGTCCAGACCTCCATACCTTTCTCTATTTCCCATAACTGTAATTTGTCCATAAATTTTCATTGAACAAGTAGTGACCCGCGACTCAAACACTCTTCCTGGATTTTTATCTTGTGTAGAAAGAACCGAAAACAAATTCTTACATATCTAACGTACCATACAACTCTCAATGTTGACTTGACAACTTTTTTGTTAACTGTAGCTTCAATACATAGTGATCCTTGCCCGACAGCCTTAATCACATTTCCATTAGCCGTTGTTACAGTGTGATCCACATCAAAATATTTAAAATCTTGATACCAATCTGCCCGCATCGTAACATGATTTGTAGCTCCGTTATCTACGTACCAGTTTTCACGATCAGTGTCAGATTCAGTCGAATTCACTGACAGTAACACCATGTCCTCCTTTGTTGTCTTCCACAACTCGACGAGATTCACTCCTCTTTGGACAATCTTTCTTAAAGTGACCAACTTCTTTACAGTTGTAGCATCTTACTTTCTTACTAGTCCTTGGAGTTACGTCATCACCCTTCTTTGTATTTTTTTTTCCTGTTTTCACCGCAATGGCATCACAACCAGACTCACCATCTTTACTGTTGCTTAGCGCCTTTTCATGAGCACATAACTGACTTGTAATATTGTCAATCGTCCGATCATTCTTCGACATTAACAACTAGCTCGATTTAAACGAAAAATAACTTTCTGGTAGTGTATCCAGGATCTTGCAAATTAATACAATTTCAGGTTGTTCTTTAGCTTCTTCCTCTTTTAATAATTCCTGCCGTAACCTGTACCAGACATTTTTCAACTTTGAGATGTGTGTAGCCATGTCGTCAGCTAGATCTTTCCTATATCTGAAGAACTCTAAACATACATCATACACACGATCTTCGCTTGCGCCTTCATATAGTCTATGTAGTTCATCCCAGGCTTCCTTCGACGTTGAGAATATTAAAAACCTTGTCTAATGCATCATCAGCAATATTGTTCGTTACAAGAAGTAATGCCGTACTATCCAGTCTATTGAACTCCTTCACCTGGTTCTCATAAAGTCCCAAAGCTGCAGCAGCTGCATCACCAGCCCCACTTGCAGGCTTTTCCGGTTTCTTTATTTTGCCTTCTACAATGTCCATAAAACCATCCATGCCCCTCAGAAGAGCTGACATCCGATATTTCCATTGTACCCAGTTTTGTCCTTCAAGTTTCGCTATTTGAAACTTTCACAACTCCATCTTTGGATTTAACGGACCATAACCAATTAATGGTCATGAAAATATCTAACTAGTGAGGCCTGAACTGATCCTTTGTAGAATTACCATCAGAGTTTAATATAAAGAAAGATTACTTCACAATACAAGTTCTATTTTATTTTTTCAACAACGAACACCATATTTAAGTTACATTGACACAACACTGTTTTTCTATGTGATGATACTTCTCTTTGGAACTATGGAAGAGGTCGCACATTACAATCTATATGCAACCTTATTAAAATGTAATACAAAAAAAGTATTGAAATCGATCCATCCAGTAATACTTCGCTTCGGGCACCGCGCATGCTGGCGCACATTACGTTAATGTGTGTGTAGGGTGCTCGAAGGGTTAAGGAGCCACAAAAGAACAAATACTTCAAATTTCTAACAATCTTTACCCTCTTTTTTTATAGGGTTTATGAGTTTAACAACCTCGATATATCTGCATTTATACCTCTTTCAAACCTCGGTCTATAAGTTTCCTCGCGTGCACTTCTTGCCCCTGCCCCATAGATATGGAGGAGCAGATACATTCCATCCGCTTCGCAGTTATTTCTATTGACGGAGTGGGGTCGGATCCCATGGCTAGGAAGCCAATCAGTGGAACTAGCGGCCTCGACTCCAGTACCATTTGCTGGAGAACAAATATATAGATAAAAGCAACAATGATTAAAAAATACGGATTATACACCGCCAAAACGAAAGTGAAGCACTGAAGATATGCCGATCCGCTCGTACGATAAAGCCTAAACCTACCTTGTGTGGACCTTGTTGTCGTGTTAATTCTGTCAAGTTTTCACGGAAAATTAAATCAATGCAGTTTTTTGTGATGAAATTGTGTGAAATCAACCACAAATTTTTCACTCACGCACACATACTCAGCTGCCTTTTGCTATGCTTCACTCTTTTGTTTGGCGGTGTAGACTGTGTTCTTTTTTAATTTTCTTGGGTAACAGACCAGTAGGTGCTAGTCTGTTACCCAACAGGTAGTACGACGCTTCGGCATTTCCGATGAAAATCTATTGCCCAACACATCCAGCGATTTAATTTTAGACCTTATGTTGTCGTGCACTTGACCAAGTTGTTGGCGTACTATTTGATTAAAAAATAAACGAAGGTTGCCGAAGCGCATAGTATTTTTGTACAATATTACGATCCACGTCTAAGCAAAAATGTTAACAAATACAAAAATAAGCTTTCCGAAAGAATCTCTGTGTGTTCGTACAAGTTCAACATACTTCCAAAGTTTACATCAAAACACGTAAATTGTTACCTCGTAGTTCACAATGACAGCTTCAGAAAATCTCTGTCCCATGGACGATACTACGTATTTCCTGAAAGTAATGAGTAAATCATCAAACCTTCTCATTGCATTCACTACAGGGAGTACTGGAACTAGGCGCAATTCACGTGACACAGACAGAAGTAGGGATAAAAGATAGTAAGGAGAGCACAGGGGGAACTACTTCTACTTAGTGCTTAATTAATTGGATGAGAAGAGTCGAAGACCGGGTTCTTTCACGTTTATTGCGAGAGGCATATGTCCAGCCAGTGGACTAAAACAAGCTGATAATGATTATGATGAAGTCCTACTTACATACTCTGCGCAAGAGTCCTGTCCGGACACCAAGATCGGACAACGAGGAGTTTTCTGAATACATCCATCACGTGGTATCCGTCTGGCAATGGTTCATCTTCAGGCGCCTCTTTGTCGAACCTGCAATACAGTACAGCCACAGAATATGGTATATTACTAACGTACAGAATGGCCGCTCTCCACCCGCAATATGCGTCCCCTCGTCTGCAGCTGAAGGATTCATTTCGAGGGCTGCAATCCGCGCGCAATCTGACAGACGCGGGCTGTCAGTCAGTGAAAGAAGTGCAAACGCAAAAATTGCGAATCTAATACTGCAGGTCACGTTTGTTTGGTCATACTAGCGGTAATTGTGGTTTAGGTCGCGTAGGATGTTTGTTTGGTTACATTAGGTCGTCAGTACCACCTATAAATATCTTTGCAGCCCTATGTACTTACACACACATATGGCGCGATTACAAACGTCATCTGTTTATATGTGAGAGTGGTAGGAATCAACGTGCATGTATGGAGTGTCCGAGGTGTGGTACAGTATAGAAAATGGGAAGATGTATGGTCAGGTGTATTCACATTTTGAACAAAATCAACTTGTCTCTTTCGCAAAATCTATTATAACCAACAACAGCTATCAACTATAATCAGAAATTATCTTACCATGTTTTCCATCCTTTTTCGTTATTGATCACTTGGTTGAGTATGTTGGTGAACTGCCTCAGGGTCGACAGTTGCACCAAATTCAACCAAGACATGTCTGTCACCCATTTGAACGGCTTGGGGGGACACGCATTTAAATCCAATGCGGCACCACCTTGGAATAGAAATGCAATATTGCAATCGTTGAAGCGTCACGCGTACGCGTTTGTTGGCATGACGTGCAGTTGCCTCGAAGACTTTGGCGTTTAGCGTTATACGCAAACGAATGCGTAATCGCCGCACGCGCCGCATTTGTTGAAAGCTACTTTTTTATATTAAGAAGAGAGTCTCGTACAAATGACAAATGTACAAAAAATAAGGGCGCTACCTTATTCAAACAAAAAGAAAAAATACTTATCTACCCCTGAATATTATCCAATTCAAATTTATTTTTTGCACAAAATTGTTTCATTAATTAACTACTCATACGTCTTCGTTTCATTAAATTAATGAATAACTTCAGTTATAAGCACCTTAGCTGGCTGTTTTTGTGCTGAAATTATGACACATTGAAAATGATCTTTTACAAAAACAAATAGCTTTCATTAAAGAATGATTGGTTTAATAAGAGTACATTATAATTTGTTCAAGCGATTGATACAAATAACAAAAGATTTCACCACAATTTAGGGGGTGAAAAGTGCTTTCCCCAAAACACCAATTCTATCAAAAACTGTACTACCAGCAAATGTCGACCTCTCTCTATCGCTCGTAAAGAGGATCGGGAGGAGGAAAGGAGATAGGAATACATTTACTAAATACCTACTTTGCAAAGATCTCGTCAAGCGACTATCCTCTTACGTAATCTTTGGCTAAATGCCTAGCCATAGAAGAACTACCCATAGAAACAAAGTACATTCGCGAAATGTAAGCCGTTCAATTGACGTACGACGATCGCGCGGTTAGTGCTCTGAGTCGGGTGATACGAGATAAAGCTCCCATTTTTTAAATTTAAAATGACAATTTGCGCGGTAAAATTGTGCCACAACAAAACAGAATAGTAGCTTATGAGTTCTCGTGCGACATTCCACTAGTAAGCCATTAGTAAGTAAGTAGTAGTCATTAATTTTCTTGCATAAATCGTCTAAAATACCAAAAATCGTGAAAACAAATTACTCCCTCTTAGTTCGGGCAGAGTGTTGCCAGCTTTATACCAGTTTTATTTGTACGTTGCTTAGGTATGATATTGTTTTTTTTTTACTAAACTTCTGTACAAAAAAGAGTATTATGTTTTCAGGGCTCATGTGTAGGTACTTTAATAAAACTGTAACAGGTCCAATTCTGTATAATGAAGATATATAGTAAAAAAAATTAAGGCTGTTTTAAATTCGATACTGAAGCCAAAACTGTTTTTTTTTTTCACTTTTGACTGTATGTGTGTATTTTGGCCGCGCATCACGCCGAAACTACTGAATAAATTCAAATGAAACTTGGCATGATTTGAGTTCGTATTCGTACTACGAGGTAGGACATAGGATGCTTTTTATCCCAAAAAATTAAAGGAGTCCCGCAGGATAGGGGTTGAAATTTAATTAAAAGAACACTTACAATACTATTTGACAGCTGAAAGAATTTTGAAGAAATGTAGTATATTGTACTTTATAGGTACTTTTGCTCCTGGAATAACACGTGTGGGCTACTTTTAAATGAAATGACCACGCGGGTAAAGCCGCGGGCAAAGAAAGTACTTATAATAAAGCAATATAAACAAAAAAGTCTCTAAAAAATTGTGATTAAAAAAATGGTCTAGGGTACTTAAAATAAGCTACTGGACATGAATTCATTTTTTTTTTAAATCATGCCTTTCTGTTTGATAGTTTGACTGTATGTTTGTTCAAGCATCACGTAGAAACTACTGGACCGATTGCGATGCGGTTTTCACTGTTGAATAGCTTAAGGTTTAACTTAAAACTGGAGTATTTGGTATTTTAATCCCATATAAATAAGATGCCGAGCAATAGATAAATAACTATTTGACGGCTGAACGAATTTTGAAAAAATGTAGTATAGTATGTTGTACTTTGAAAAAAAAAGAAGAAAAATAGTTTATTAGCTGCAAAAATTATACAATAACACACGTTAAACATAAAACTAAATAATTATAATGGCAAATGTGCAGGCAATTCTTAATCTAGTATTATATATCTTTTCGTTACCTCACTAGGCAAGCCTGTATCGTGGTAACGTGGGTTCGAAAATAGCATTGCCTTTATTGTAACCTCAGTAACAGACTTGAAAAAATTTATAATATAATTTAAAACGTATAAAAAATAACTTTGTAGGTAAATTTGGTCCTGGAACAACATCTATGCGCTACTTTTAATGAAATGACCACGCGGGCAAAGCCGCGGGCACAGCTAGTTATAAAATAAATATGTTTTTATGTGGGCGAGTTTCTTTATTCGACACGATCATATGCGAAACAGTTCGTTAGCTGACCGCACGCTTTATTGAGAGGTTAGGTCAATTGTATCTAATGACGATGAAACCACGATTTTTGACGCTCCCTGCTTCTCACAGCGTATCCGAACCGTTCGTACAGAAGTAAACGACTTTTGAATAAGATTTTTTAGATACCGCTAGTCTTTTTTAAGTAGTACATAGATACGATTAAAATATGCTCTTAATACGGTATGGGCGTATTTAACTGGCCACATTATTTTTGCGTCTGTGTGCGCGACGAGGCAAGTAAATAAAGGGGCCTAATTCTCTAATTTTAAAACGCCAATTCCACGCCGCCTGCGTGGAATTTGTTCGTGATTCCACGCAGGCAGCGTGGAATCGGCGTGGAATTCGCGTGGAATTGGCGTGAGTGGTCATACAGAATCCAGGCCCAGCACACATAGCGAATTTGTAGCTTACGGTTTGAGAAGGCGTTGTTTGGAAACCTACCTTCTATGGGTAGTTCTCCTATGGGCCTAGCAATGTACGCGCCGTACTCGCCGCATTTGTTGATGACTGAAGGCCCAGCACACGTGTACCATACGCATTTTTGCAATTCAGTTAATCATTATTTAATCTTGGCAGAGAAGAAATGAAGGAAATGAAATTTAAAAAATAAAAGTTCAAAAGCCGAATGACGGTATCAGCACGCACTGAACTCACCGCACATCATCAGCGTCCTCAGAATTCTGCTATCTTCCACATTTTAACTGATATGCGGCGCGTAAGATGCAGTGTCATGGGATAGAAATAATTCTGGAATGCTGTGAGTACGGCGCGTATACAAATACTTAAAGCTCCCACCTTTGATCAGATTTTGGAATTCAACAAAAGTAATGTAATCCCTGTTCAAATCTATTTTCAGCGTCAGCAGTAGCGTGAACAAGTACTTGTGCACCTCATAAAAACCTCTTGATATAAATTTGAAGACATCAAAGGTCTGCAAGAATTTTAAATCATTTATTATTGTTATATTGTTCTATTCATCTACATATTAATTAATATGGTATGGCCGCCATACCATATTAATTAATATGTTCGCGTCGGTATGGCGGGCTGTAAGTCACACCGGAGAAGTATGGCATTACGCTACCGCCTACTTATTTTTTTATCGACTGTCGAAAAATACAAGAATTTTTGTGGAACAAATGTTTCGACACTCGTAATTTATCCGACACGTTCGATTAACGCCCACGCGATTGGGCGCCGGTACCAGCGCATCATTTTCCTTTTTGTCGTTACGTATTTAGACCCCTGAAGAACCGCCATACTGGTACTAATGACCTTGTATTTTGTGTCACCATCTCCCTGTCTACTAGTTTGAGCGGTGGTGAATGAGCGTAGCATGTGCATTTCACAATCTCCCGGTTCAAAACCTCGGCCCTCCAATTAATTACTTACGAGTATGTAGTAAGTTGTGTGCGGGTTCCAATGTCATCACTCAAAAACCCGCTAAAAGCATGTCGGACACGCCTAATATTTACATTTTCCGTGTAGGCAGGATTCTAACCCACATATGAAAACCGCATAAAACGGCTAAGGAGTGGAACTGGGGAGCACGAATGCTCTGCCCGCATATAATATAGGTATTTCTATAAAATAACCTGCGACTCTTCAAGATTATACAGGTATCTTCTAGGTAACCGTGTGACATCCTAGACGGCATTATCGCTTACTTATAAACAGGAAAGATTTGTTTTTTGTATGTTTGTTTGTAATGGATAAACTCGAAAAATTATAGAACCGGTTTTAAAAATTCTTTCAATCGTTGAAAGCTACATTATTAGTGAGCATGGGATAAATTTAAATTTTCAAAAAAAATTAGTACCCGTTGAAAATTGCAATAAAGTAACCCAAGGTATCAAATTTCAAAAATGACGAATAAGGACTCTCTATGTAAGGAACAGAATGACATGTTACCTTGGAAACGAAATATAATAACAAGTCTGTCAAGTACGTGACCAAAAAAAGCATCATGATCGTGGAAGTATTTTGAATTACACTTACTGGTGTATTTTTTTAGAAGTTACGGCGGGTACGAAAATGCTAAAAGTAAGAAAAAATGCCGCGGTGTGAGCGCTACCCATGCGAAGCCGGGGCGAGTCACTAGTCGCTTATAACCTGGCGAGATAGAGGTCAAACTACAACCTACATAATAGAAATAATAAGCAATGAGGTACAGAATGTTGCAATCACTAACCAAATAGTCGATGATAAAGCCGCATCGTCTCATAGTGATAGGGCTCGGGGTAGATCTCTCCATAGAAATATCGAATCGCTCCAAGAACTGCGCAAGCGATGTTTGGTACATGTTGCATACCAGCGACATGTTGCACACCAGGAAGTAAAGTACAGAGCCTCGAGTCGCAACAGGGCGGAACTCTTCTCGGGCGGCGTTTATCTTCAGTTCTGTCTCTTTCGCGATATCTAGTTTTTCTTTAACCTGAGAAAGTTATTAGAATATTAACAGGGCCTGTGACAGACAGATTGACGGACGGACACACAGACAACGTTGCATTTGAGCCCCTTTGGTACAGAACCCTACAAATCGGCACGCGGACAAAATTGAGCAAACTCCACTAGACATTGCATCACCGCTATCTAGGCTTTCAACGATATCTAGGCTTTTTTTGGTGCATGGCCCAACTCTGCTTTTGTCTACTGTTACGAATTAGCCTTATTACTTTTGATATAAGGTTTGGATCATGTCAACAATCACGAGTTTGTCATATTACTTTGATTTAGGGATTTCGACCATTTTTTCAGTCATAAGTTCACCATATTACTTTTGATTTAGGATTTTGGGCCATGCCGACTGTCATGATTTCGTCACCGAGACATATTAGTAAGACAGATTCCACACTGCTAATTCGAGAGTGAAGCACCCGAGCTAAAAATTAATAATGATTTTTCTCTTTCTTTCTTTAGATATACCGATCCGCTCGTACTCAGGAGCCTCACGCACACATTTACACCATGTTATCCCGATCGATCGCCACATCCTAGCAAGACCTCATCCTTTTTCGTAATACTGTCAAGCTCTCCCGAAATATAACAACAATGCCGTCTCTTGTGATGAAAGTGTGCATCAACAAGTTATCCGCACATACACACTAATGCAGGCCACTCATTTGTTTGGTGGTGAGGAATCCCTCATTTTTTAAACATTCTTGTTCGCCATATTACTTTTGATATAGGAGTTTGGGCCATGTCAACTGAAATGAGTTCGCTATATTACTTTGATTTAGGCCTTTGGGCCATTCTGACAGTCATGAGTTCCCTATATATAATACTTATGTTTTAGGGTTTTGCGCCATGTCGACTGTCATGAGTTCGCCATATTACTGCTGATTCAGAATTGGAATGCGCTAGACCGAACAAAACAGTACAAGCGTGGTCCATCGGTCCAACCCTAACTCATTTCGTTGGGAGGCGAAGTGAGTACAAGCACGAGTAGCACCTTCGTAGTATTTACCTCCGTGGCCGTAGACTTCGTGACGTTCAGCACTTGAATCAGAGACACGTCCTCCACCAGCGACCCCTGGATCGTGGTCAGCTTGTGCAGTAAGTTGGCTTCCAGTTCCTGCATCTTCCGCCTGTTGGCCGTAACGTCCATAATCAGCTGGGTTCGTTCCGCCTCCATCTCCGCTTTTTCAGTTAGAATCACGCGTCCTAGCAACTGGTCTTCCAAACCTTATAAGTAGGTATAAAATATGAAATAATTATCCTATTTGCTAGTTTGTGTCCTTTCACGCTCAAACATAATACAAATAGATAGAAAGATAGATTACTCTTTATTGTACTCTAAAAACTGTCTGTTTGTAGGTACAATTTTCTTCAAAATTTAGAACATGAACATAGCTAATTCCAAGCATTTTTAAGTACATGATCACATCATCGGGTGGCGCAATAGCTAACATTGCGCAGTACTGAGCGCATACATGCGCGTGCGCGCGTGGCAAGCAACTGGTTAAGCGACTTCACAAAAGAAGATGGTTATATGTTCGATTGTATGTATTTTTTTGATAATGATATTTTACCTTGCATAGTTACGGTGAAGTCGATGATAGAGGTTCGCGCGGATATCTCCGGCGTGTATGCGGGATTCGGGAGCTTCGTGGTTATGTATATTTTGTGGCCGGCTGTCACATCGATTTCTTTGTCACCCAGTTTTACCTATAAAAATTGGTTGAATTTTGTACTAGAAATCGGTTACAATTTTCACATAGAGAGATGGCTGATTTCGTAAACGACATATGTGAAAGTCCAAGGTAACCCTTACCTTGGACTTTCACATATGTCGAATTTAATTTGTCAATATACCCTAAGATTCCTGAATTAATAAAAGAGCTTCCAAGGGCTCAATTTTAAAAGAAACTGTAGCTGGCTCGTTGAATGATGCTATTATTCTGTTAATTACTATTAAAGATTACATTAGAATAGATAATTTTTAATTATTGAATATTAATAGTATTTTAGTAAATTTTGAAGGTGTTGTTTATTCACCTCATTCCATTATTGTTTTGTACATGTATGACATCTAAGAATTATGATTTTTCAATTATATTTTTATGTTTTTATTTGACATGTTGTCTCCTGGCAGTTAAAGTAGAAGAAATAAGAAGCCTATCTACCTATACAGTGGTAGTAGGTTAAAATAAAAAGAAAGCTATAGCTAATCAAAAGTGTACAGACTCAGGTAGTGAGTTACAGGAGGTGGTGGTTTTCGTTATATTTTCCCTCACGGATTAGGACTTAGCTGAGAGGAGCTGCAGCCGTAGTAAAGATGCTATCCTGGTGGTGGTGTAGCAGAAGCAGAGTACAGCAGAGCAACTCCCGGGGGGCAAGTGTCCGCAGACCCGTAGAAGCGCTCAGGTCGAGGGTAGACCTCTTTAGAGTCGAAGGTTAAAAAAACCCTAATATTGGGGTTTTTCACTACACTTGACAAAATATATTATATAAAAGATAAATATTGGATTTTATCCAAATTAGCCTTTCTGCAGCTTACAACGATCCAGAAAGCCGTTGAATCAAAAAACTAAGCCAATCAAACTATGACCAGGCCGGTCGCACTCCGCAACAAGTACAAATATTATACCTACACTTCGAGGGCGCAATATTCGGGTCAGTTCAGTAGAGTGTCAAGCGTGCGCTCGATGAGTAGCGCGCCATGTCCTTAGCGATAAAGTAGGTACCTACTTACATAAAGTTATTGACACATTTTATTCGTGTTTTAATTATGAGTACCAAGAAGTAACCTAGAAGGTACTGCATAGCATTCGGCTGTATGAATAGTGATAGAAATGACGACTTTCACTCATTGTAAAGCAAGGAATTCAGACCAATAGGATAATATCATAATCAACCAACGACACTTAGACGTAGGTAGGTATCTCACTAAACTTATCGGCGTTCTGAAAACGGGATAGGTAGGTAGTAAAAATGTGGTAGTAGGTCTATTCTGATAAGAATTTCATTGTATGTAATAGAACTATTACAATTTATAGTAATAAGTAATAACATAATACGTTATTACTTATTTATTCTGTTATAACATCTAAGTCATAACATATCACAGAATAATTAGTAGTACAACTACCTAGTCATATCTTAATACAACCCTACCGAGCGAAAAAGGGACAGAGTGATTCTGAAACGGTTAGAGCAATGGAAGTTCTCGCGCGTTGTGATACGGTGCTTTCTAGCCTGCACGCGATGGGCGAGCGCCTTCTAGGTAAATATAATTGAAAGCTCGCAGCGCTGTGCGAGTTAAATTGCATGTTATTGCGTTGTAGCGAGAGTCGCTATGTATTTATATGACTTCACTCAGTTATCCTTCTGTACTTGTACTATTATTTATTCTGTGCTCACTACCACAGTCTAAGGTAGTCATACTCCTCAGCTCTGTCTATTGTCGGAACTCAGCGTTCTGGTTGCGTTCGAAATTAGGTCTGCGAGACGATTACCTATATTTTTTCAATCAGTACTTCATAATCGGAGTCGATAATGCCATGAAAATTTGTTTCCAAAAAGTCATATACGCTTAGTGGAACGAAAACAAACGTGAGGTGAAGTGAAGTTTTACAATGTCTACTTGTGAAGTTTTACAATGTCTACTTGAATTATAATTATAATCTATTATTTAATATTAAAAATGCAAGACCGTAATGAACCACAAAATTATTAGATAGTTCACAAATTTAAGGTCACTCAGCGAGCTGGAGAGAGCTATGCTTGGCGTTTCTCTGAAGGACAAGATTCGTATGAAGATATCTGTCGGAGAACCAATATGACCGACATAGCTCTAAGGATAAGCAAGCTAAAGTGGCAGTGGGCTGTTCACATTTCCTGAACAATCGGTAACCATTAGGTAGACGAAATCTCAAATAGAGACCAACGTTTAAGCAAACGGAGCGTAGGAAGCCCTGTGGCCAGGTAGGGCGTCACGCCCTGAGAAAAGCGTCTGGAAATAAATGGATGAGGATATCTCGACCAATTTGTTATTTTTTGCCGTGTTCTTCATTAATTGTAAAGAAATAAAAACAGTTTGATATAGCAAGTTCATTATAGCATTATTTTTTAAATTATTGTTGGTATTTAATTAGCAAAATTATTACTGTTAGTGAACGTGGGTGAACCCGCCCGCGGGCGCATCTACTCGGTAAAAACAAAATACACGTTATTTACGTGTATTTTGTTTTTACCGAGTAGATGCGTACTTACTTTATACGTAGATCCTATTTTAATATAGTTCCTCTCAAGAATATTATCAAGGGCAGGGTCCAGCTCCTCGGCTACATCTTCGATAAGCAAGGGTCTTCCTAATGACACACAGTCTTCTATATGGTTTCTGTAATTTATTGGTTTAATATTTAGTTCCCCACATAACTTCGAGTTTCAGTTACTCTAAGTCATCATCATCATAACCATCCTCATCACTACCATCATCATCATCGTCACTATCATCATCATCATCAATACCATCATCATCCTCACTACCTTCATCATCATCACTACCATCATCGTCATCAACCGGCTCGGAACAAAAGGCTCCTCCATAGAACGCCAAAACTAGCAGTAGCTCGCTATTTGCATCCAATTGGCACCCCGCGACATTTAACAGAAGTCGGTGGACCTCTAAGGAAAGCATGATACTCTCCGTCTCCTTGTCCGTGGTAGCCATCTGAGACCCTTTCTCCCCCAACTGTAATCGGTTAGGTTACTGGTAACTTAATAAATATACAACGAAGTTTCAAATAAAATTTTCATGAATAAGATGTCGTATTTAAATCAAACCATCGTGTTATTAAGATTTTAAGGCAACATATTTGAATGTGTATATTTGTCAGTGCTAAAAATCTTACCTGAAATACTTATGATTGAGAGTAGTAACGATGAGGTCGTTAAATTTCTCCATGTTTTTGATCCATATTTTGCCCTGAGCTTGTGGATCTATCAGGAGTGGGAACCGCGACGCTTTCGTCACAATTATACCGTTCTGTATTGACAATTCGTCCGTGGGCAAACCGCATAAGTTCCATTCACCGATCTGTGATAATATAATTATTAATATTTTGGGTCAAACTTCCGTTTTCTCTCCAGTTTCGGAGGTATATAAATGGCACGGAACAAATCCAACTGCTACGATTGATAAAAAAAACCTGACTATTCTACAGGTATTTATTATATGACTGCTTTTGAAGCAGTTGCTGATGGTTGTATTTGAGTGTCTCAAGACTTGATGTTGGTATTGGTGTTGGGTTGACACCTGTGGCAAATACGATGATGGGGATGGTTCTTGAGTTTTTGTGCTATTGATTAGCCATTGTGTCGTAATTTCTATTGAAAGATCAGTGTACTTCACAATTTTTCCGTGTGAGTTGTTTGAAGGTTGATATTATTGCATATAGCTACGTCTATAAGGTACGCAAATTTATTGGTTTGTCTAGAACAGTTATATCGGGTCTAAAGTGTATAGTTTTATCGGCGATTATTGTTCGTTCCTAATAAAGACTGTAACTATTGTTTTTTTTTTAATTATTGTATTTATTTACAGACCTAAGTATACATATATTTTTATATCACACTAATATTATAAATGGTATATAAGGTTTGTGTGGGTGTGTGTATATGGTTTGTCCGGTCTTAACGATGACATGGCTCAACGAATTTTGATGAAATTTCGTATGTAGATACTATATGTTCCAGAATAACACATAGGATACTTTCATCATCATCATCACCGCGTGTAAAACCGCGAGGCGCAGTAGTATTTGTATAAAAATAAAAATACAAATATTATAAAAATCTTTAATCTAAGTTCCGCCGCCGGCTCAGGTCATGAGATTCCTGAGGACACTGCCCAGGGGCCCGACCACAGAACTTGGCTTCCATCAGATTGTCACTTTTTTCATAGCAATTTCGACTCTTATCGCAATGAATTTGACGGCTTGAAACCGATATGACCAACATTGCGTAATAGCACTGCTGAGCTCTTCGAGTTAATATTATATTTAATGCTTTCATATATTTATTTAATGCTTTACTGCACTAAGAGAGTACAAAAGGAGGACTTAATGCTAAAGCGTTTTCTACCAGTCATCCACATTTTATTGTACATCCAAGCGCAATCTTGCCTTGCGCGTCAGACGTCCGAGAGATCGCATTTAGTACATTTTCATAAAGATCATCTGGTCCGTTACACCACTTTGAGCGGGACGTGACGTCATCGACGTGTATGGTACGCCAGGGACTAAGATGAATTAAAACCATAATTACCGTGGCAGTATCCGTGAGCTCATCTAAGACATTTAGATTCATAGACACGGGAATTTTCCTTCTTAGTAATTCGCCGAGCCAACCGTTGAGCAACATGGTTCGGAACTCTTGGTTGAAAGGTCCCGAGTAGGACAGGAATCTACAAAGGATGAAATGCTAAAATGAGTACCTACATTATTGTGATAATTATACCACTTTACAACAATTTACGATTGATAATGTATCGTTCAAAGTATAGAGATATAAGAAGTTAATTTAAAAACAATGGAATTAATAAAAAAGCTTTTATGCAGTAGCCTTGTCATGTCACGAGAACCAAACGTGTATGCCAAATTTAGATTCGCACGACTAATATCAAAAAAGAAAAATATCCAAAACTTATGTCCATTAATAAAAATGTCCAATGATAAAAATTACCATTAATAAAAATGTCAGTTAATAAAAATGTCCAATGATAAAAATGACCATTAGTAAAAAGTTCAGTTAATAAAAATGTCCAATGATAAAAATGACCATTAGTAAAAATTTCAGTTAATAAAAATGTCCAATGATAATAATGACCATTAGTAAAAATGACCAGTGATAAAAATAATGGCCAATTAATATAAATATCAATTAAAATGGACGACTCTATTATAATTAAGCAGATGTAACGATGTAAGATAAAATTTATAGCTGGTTTACGCTTCCTTAAAAACAATAGCGAGTTAACTTGCGTTTTAAACATAGAGTACCTACATTTAAATAGCCTCTTTATACAAGTGGCCAGTATCTAAAAAGATAGGTATGCAATTACAAAAGTAGTTTGTAATATTATTATGTTGGCATCTCTATAGCTGATCATTTTTACGGTTGGGCATTTCTATTCCTAATCATTTTTCTAGATGGCCTTTTCTATATTTGGTCATTTTTCTAGTTGGATGTTTCTATACTTGGATGTTTTTCCGATTGGGCATTTTTATATTTGGACATTATTATAAACACTTGAATTTTTTTATTTTATGACATTAGTCATAAAATACTAATGTCATAAAATAACATTAGTAACTTCGGACCAGTTATACCCTTGAATTGTACCATTAATGGTACAAATAGTACTAAGTTGTCCCATTTATACCTGTAATGGTACAGGTGTTACTAGTTGATTGCAAAATTTCAGGACATACATACATACAAGTGAAGTTAAATAAAAGCTTTTAAAATCTTTCGTCTCTCAGACTGGTTATCCCAATTTCATCACTAAACATTTTGTCCGCCATGTTATTAATCGGTGTACTAGAGAAACAAACAATTAAGCAAGTACCTACGTATGTATAGTATTTAGTATGTTATGTATAGTATAGGCAAGTACATATTATTATGATATTTATATGTAAGCACGCAAGTACGTAAGCATAAATATAGAGCGGGCAAAATAATGGGGCATCATGGGTATACCGTTTGTATTGAAACCAAATTAGGGTTTAGTTGACGTTGGACCTATTCGCAAATAGTGTTTTTTGGACTGGAAATATGTCTTATTCTGAAAATGCCATATTCGGGAAATACTATAAACGTATCATACTCATTCTAAAAAAAAGAAGAAAAAAAGCTAATAAAAAAAAACTTATAACTTAAGACTTATTTTGAAAATGCCCAATTCTAGAAATACCCTATTCGTATAAAGTATTATTCTTGAAAACACTTATTCTGAAAATGCCATATTCGGGAAACACTCATTCTTAGAACGACTTATTCTTTTAGCGACTTATACTTATAAATACTTATTCTTAAAAAGACTAATTTGCGAATGGACTCATTTTAACCGACTTCAACAAAGGAAATTCTCATTTATTTTTATGTATGTTACGCGATTTATAAATAATTTTATTTATTGACAAGGTTATACCTCAAGGGCGGTCTTATTTAAATTTTGAAGAAAAAATAATTATGGATATATTATAGACAACACGGCTTCTTTTCACCTGATTAAGATACCAAATGCATCAGTTTTAAGTCAAAACCTAGTTTTTACGTGATGTGCGAAGAGACAAACTATAGACAGACACGATTATTAAAACTTTATGTTTATTATTGTTCAGTAGCTTAAGTCCCACAGGATTATCCTAAAATAAATAAATACAATAATTTACTCTACGAAAATCCGTGAATTTTGGTCAATAGCAGTTGTAAAAAAAATATATACTGCTGATGTGCTGGCTACAACACACTACTTTGAAAATAATAAGTCATTTGTAGAAATGGTCTTTTTAAGAATAAGTCATTCAGCGAACAGGCCTTTTTAAGAATAACTCATTCGGAGAACATGTATTTTTAAGAATAAGTCATTCAGCGAACAGACTTTTTTAAGAATAACTCATTTGGAGAACAAGTCTTTTTAAGAATAAGTCATTTGCCGAAAAGACCTTTTTAAGAAGAGGCCATTTGGCGAATAGGTCTTCATTTTAATGGTAAGCCGTTTTGCGAATAGGTCCAATGATGAAATTAGAAGCTTCTCTGTTCTTATGAAACATGAGGTCAGTTTTGATGACAAAAATAACTGCATTTTTGGATTTTCCTAAAACAGCACTGCGATCGTCACCATGAGACTGTTTACAAGAAGTCTTGTAGGTTAGTCCAGTAATTTAACCAGTAAGTTTAGAATAGGATTCAGCATACCCAGTGAGAAGCAGGATATCTCCCACAAGCCTCTCTATCTCCGACTTGAAAAGCGCGGACTGTTCGGTCCAGCGGATGCGCTCGCCGCTGAGCCCGTTGATCAGAGCGGTCGCGGCGTCCATCTTTTGTTGGCACTTAGCCGCGTCGTCTAGCACTGCTTGTTTCAACTCCATGGCTTTGTCGAACTGCCTCTGCACTCCGGCTAACTCTTTCTGGAATATTGGAGCACAGATTTAGTAAACTCATTTTTCACTATGCCACAATGTGTCCCTAATTGACATTGTGGCGTCCCTACCTACCGAGTTCAAACTTCAAATTGAGATTGATTCCTAAACGATGATCTACACTAGACCGTGTAGAATCAGAGACGAACTACTCGTAAGAACGTGCCGTGGTATGTAATTAAATAGTATTTTAACCTGTGCTCGAGTTATGACGCGACATAAATAAATATATTCGAGACCAGCCCAAAACTAGGATATCCTGTATTACGAGTATTAAACAATGGATAAATATACATAAATACGAATATTACATCCATGAATCGGAAACAAACATTTCTGCTCAACAAACACACAAATAACAGCAGCTAGCGGGATTCGAACCCGCTGCTGTTGGATGACTTCGCAGTCATGGTCACTATCCAACCGATCGTCAACACATACTACGTTGTAATTGAACGTACCTTGTACGTTATAATTTAATGGAAAATTTTAAAAACCCCTGCTCCGCGTTAGATCCACTCGCTTCAAGTCTTCATTATGCTACGTCTCATAAGACATACGAAGAACGTTGAGCAGTTAAGCACGAACTCCGGAAAGAAATTACGGAAAGTGGTATGGTGTTTAGACCACAAGCAGTCTCCTTTGGCTCCTCCAAATGAGACACCGAGGAAGAGATTCTGCTTGTTTGATCATGTCTCCGAAGACAGAATCCAGAATTGACCAAGGGAAGCCAAGTCGTAGCCTGTAAAACTCTTACCTCTTTAGCCAGCAGCGTCGCCTCAGCATCCCCTAGCTCCCGCTTGGCCGCCTGGTACTTCGCCTGCATCACGGCCAGATTAGCCTTCAACGGGAGCACGTCTTTGTTCACGCTGTAGAACTGAGCCATCGCGAGTGTCCACGAAATCAGACCGGCCACGTTACCGCAAGCTAACTTCGCCGCTTCGTATGTGTATAGACTGGAAACAGACAGGAAGTCGAGAGTTAAAGTTCTGCGGCTTCAACAGGATAAAAATCGATTCCAGAAATATTGTTTCCGTTGCTGTGCTGATGAGCTGCTGTGTTAAGAGCCCTAGTAAATATTAATCATCGTCAATTGCTCGAGATATTCAAAGTAATTTCCTATTCCGATTTATGATCCTCGATTTATCTACTTCTTTGAGACATGGAACATAATAAACAATAGAAGTGGTGTATTATTTATAAAAACAATTTGCCAAACTGTGGTGCCAAAATTTGCACGGAAGTGTTTTCAGTGTCGTTGACGCGTGACGTGCGTGCAGAGAACCAATCCCGGCGAGGACGCGCTCCAATCGCGTAATCGAAATGGCACAACTCGCTCTCGCGCCTCGCCCTTTAAACCCAAAAACTTACTTTTGCACAGTAAAGTCAGCGCTCAGGATTCGTGCTGATACCTATACACAATAGTTGAAATATCGAAACGAAAGGAGAAGAATCATCAGCTTTTACATAAAGTTCCTACATAATCCAGGCATAATCAATACTAACAACTACCATTTCAAAATGATAAGATATTTATTTAAAAAAAAAAGGATCGTCCACATCGACTCTTAAATATATTTCAGGTTAATTCATACCAATAACCAACCTAGCCCTAAACTATAATGCTATGTACTATGGATACAAGACAACGGATAGATAAAATATATTAATACGAGTATAATACATCCATGACTCTGAAACTAACATTTTGTACTCATCACACAAATGTTTGCACCTCGCGGGATTTGAACCCACTACCGTTGAGAATCACAGTCAGGGTCACTAGCCACTCGGCTAATCAGACGTCATTTTCATTTTAAAGCTCTGTTTTTGGCAGGGCAGTAGGGTTTTTTTCTTTTACCTTGATGATTTACTTTTTATAAATATTTTATCATTTGCAAATTGTACTAGGTTATAAATTTGTACATATCATCAAAATTGGTTTAATAGGTTATTTTTAGAATAGACACATAAAAGCAACAGACTACGTGAGAATCTCCTCCATTTGTGAAGTTAACAATAAATAAACTCTTAGATCAGATCAAACTTACGGGAAATTGAAGTATGGTATCAACAAATCTACCATTTCAGCGTTTATTTCATCCTTGGGGTAGAATTTTAAGTTATTCAAAAACCTGGAATCCGCCATAACCTAAAAAATAATGCAGTAGGTGAAGACCTATCTGTGAGTTGGATATTTCGGGGTTAATGCTGAGAGTTGTATTTCTATTACTATTAGTTTTTAGGTTTTTTCAAAAACCTGTTTGATAGACATTATTAGAGTAAAACGTCCGTTTGCCAAAACTGCTCGGTTATACCTTCAAAGACTCAGACCAAGACGATACTAAGAAATTCTTCTCAGGGTCAGGCCTGACTGGGTCGATCTTTTTCCTGAACAGCAAGATCACGGCGTCCATAATGAGGGTGATGAGATGCGGCGGCTTGCCGAGCTTTCGGACCGTGGCGATATCGGCCGAGTTGATGGTCTGCAACGGAGCATTATGATGGATAATAAAAAAAATAAAAAAAAATATATATATATATATATATGATGGATATAAATCATCATCATCATCATCATCCATAGAAAAAAGCATAATGTCATCAGCAACGAATTTCTGTCTCTTGGACATGCCAATTTAACATTTACAGAAAAACAGACAGAAAACTTTGCAGACTGGACTTTTTTGCATTAGAATACCTTAACAGTTTGAATTTGAAGGTTTGTGTGTTGTGATCTAAAACAACATTCACCTTTGTCTAAATAGAGCCACAAACCGTCCACCGAGAGAGACGTCTTTGCCTAAGTATATGCAAAAGTAGAGAAGATAGAGGCCATATTGAACATATATCCAGTAGATCATCGCGGGAAAAATTCTTTCCGTGCAATGAAATTATACTTAAATGAAAGAGATATAGACCATATTAAAAAATATATGGTAAATTTTCATTTTGAGAAGAGAGCTTTTAGTTTTGTGGATTCAGCTGGACTGGGCAGCTTTTGAAAATGTTCGTCAAGTGTTATCGTCACCCATTCCACAAAAGAAAAAAGCCTGAAGAAAAAAGTCTTCAACCAGTGCGTCCTGCCCGTAATGACACACAGAGCCGAAACGTGGACACTGACTGTGAGACAAGCTCAAGGTTAAGGTCGGTAAGGTCCACAAGCAGGTCGCTCAGCGAGCTATGGAGCGAGCTATGCTTGGAGATTCTCTGAGCGATCGAATCCGAAATGATATGATTCAGCAGAGAACTAAGGTAACCGACATACCCAATAGCTCGTAGAATAAGAAAGCTGAAGTGAGAATGGGCTGGTCACATTATTTTGTCGTAGAACTGATAACCGTTGGGGTAGACGAGTTCTAGAGTAGAGACCGCGAATCGGCAAACGTAGTGTAGGACGCCCTCCGGCTAGATGGAGCGACGATCAAGTCATTGGAAGAGAAGAGCCGAAGATCGGGCTCAGTGGTGCCGCCGCGGGAGAGGCCTGTGTTCAGCAGTTTACTAATATAGGTTGTTGATAGAAACAGTTAAATGTTTTCTGAACAAAGAGTTTTAAAAAAATATTAGGCATATATATAAGTATTTGAAAAAGAATTTGCGCTTTCATGTACCGAATCAGAGTTTAATCACGCACAGGAAAAGGAAATGCCCTTTTGACTATACCGGTTGTTCGGAAATACGCCAGTTAGAAAAGAGAGCACCATGAAATTATACGGGGATGTCATTTTGACAATATATTTTTTACATATTAAAAGTACACGAAGTTAATTATGGAACTGTAAATAAAATAGGAACAGGTTACCAGCAAAGCCGCTTCAGCAGCTTCGAGGGCAGGCTTCGCGGCAGCCAGCTTCTCATGAGCGATCGCGGTCTCGGCAGCGATGACGCTGACTAGCTTCACAGCTCGGTCCTTTACTTCCAACACTTCGGCCTTCACTACTTCGGCCGCCGCCGCCGATTCCGCTACGGCTGCTAGCACCTTGTCCACGAAACGATTATATAGGTATGTTCATCATAGAAAAACTAAAAACTACCTAATAATATTTTGTACTAAAACTATGACAAAATTACTAGGCCCGTTAAGTCACAACAACAACAATACCAACAATACACAACAATACCGCGACCGACTAACCTTCACATTTCTCTGTCACACTGGTGTGACGATTACGAAGAACATTTTCTGACCGCCACATTAGTATTAAGAATAGGAATCCGCTTTCCTAACATTAACACCATTGCGTAGTCTTTTCTTACGTTCACACTCGTGAATTACCTAGACCGACCAACCATCACACTGCTCTCACGCTGGTGTGACGGTTGAGAACTAATCTTCATACTATACCTACTTTTATGTTTCTACAATAAAAAGTACCAGAAGACCAGAAATACTGAGGAGGTAAGGGTTATAGTAATATGTGAAAAACCATACCACCCTGATAATTTGTGATCACAAAACGCTTACGCTTTACCTATTCATTATTTCAGATCTTCTGGTACTTTGTACTAATTACTTGATACTCTGGTACGGATTGCTTCCACAATAGCATGAAGCAACAGAGGCATGCAAGTATAGGCACACGATTTCACTTACAATATAAAGCCGGGAATACACATGACTGAAGCTGGTACACTTGCATAACATCTCCGCGTAGCGTATACACATGACGGTAGGTGGCACCTGCAATGCCACCTACCGTCATGTGTATACGCTAACTGGCATGCCTGTATCTGGCAAGCAAGCAAATAGCACAACATTTGATTTACTGGTATGCAATATGAGGGAGGGGTCATGGGGGTCTGCAAAGCCGGCACGTGTGATTGTAGGTACGCGATAGCTACAGGCATGCCAGTAGCTCCAAATTTATTCCTTCTGCCAATCCAATCTTTAACCAAAATCCGTCTTTTTAATCTCTTATTTTTTCTCTCATTAATTTAGTCACACATTCTACTGCTAGTAGCAACACAATACTATTTAAATAAATATATTCGGAACTATTCACACCAATTACCCAGCCCCAAACTAGGATACCCTGTACTATGGGCACTAGATAACGTATAAACATACATAGATACGAATATTACATCCATGATTTGGAAACAAACATTTCTGCTCATTACACAAATGACTGCACCTTGCGGGATTTGAACCAGCGACCATTTGATTTCGTAGTTAGGGTCACTAGCCACTAGACCAACCGGCCGTCATTTAAGTCACTGCGAATGTTTTCCATTGCATAAAAGCGTCAGACTAACACGTACTGTCTCGTAAACTGGCTTGTGTATACGTCTTGCAAATACAGGCATGCAAGGATGCAAATTGCGTGCAAGTTTAACTTGCATAAGTATCCACACCACAGTGTGTCAGTTACTACATACTACATGCTGTTAACTACCATGCACACTACTGTTCCGTATATTTCTGGTATACAACTCTTTATCACTTATTATTGACATTATTAATATCTTAAATTCTTTCATTGACATTATTTTCTATCTTATTACGACTCATTTATATAGATTTGTTTTTAAAATACCTACTTGTGATTTATATGTTGTAATGGGTTGTATCAGAAATTATTATGATTTAACAAGATGAGCTATGTAAACAACTTATGCATACAAAAGACTTTCCCGAAAGAACTGTCAGAATGTTATCAAAAGAAAGTTAATAATAAAATACTCAAAACCTAGCTAGATAAGTTCAAAAACTAAAACCCGTCTACGGTCGAGTAAAAAATAGTCTATGACACTCTTGCAATGAAGACGAATCGATTGACACCTCGCTTGTCAAAATTGGACGAAAATTTTAGTTCGAACACATAACGTTCCTTTGGTTTGCCGTAGTCGGATAAAAATATATCTATAAATGAAGACGAATCGATTGACACCTCGCTTGTCAAAATCGGACCAATAAGAGCGACGATATGGTGGAGCATCCATTTATTCACATATATAGATACATACATAGACTGTTACCATTACATAACTCATTACCCTTCCCTTGCTTTGCTGTAGTCGGGTAAAAAATGTATGTTACCCAACACGATTATAGAATGCTCGTTGGGAGCAAACTGATGTAACTGCATTGCACTTAGAACTAGCATATTATTAATATTAAGTTATTCAATAAATCATTCTGATTCTCTCCGTTTTACGGGCTGTCATGCCTATAAAACGAAACAAATGTTAGTATCAGGGCCCTAACAGGCATGCGAAAAAGAATTGAATTAGTACACTACACAAACGTTATGTTTATCATGGTTTCCATTATATCTAATAAATAGTAACAAGTCGGAGCCATAGGAAAAAAATATTACCTCTTCGGCCTTTGCCGTAGCTTCTTTGATTTCTAACTCCTTCAGTTCCAACTCCTTTTTCAGTATGTCGACGCTCGCAGCCGCTTCCACGAGTTTGTCTAATCCTGTGATCATTCTGTGGAAATATTGTTAAGTATAGTTTGAGAGTATTTTTCCTTCCAGAACAAAACAATAGGTCTTTCCCTAATGATTTGTCTCTGATTTGTAAAAACTAAACATTTAAGTATAATAGCTGCGCCCCGCGGATTCACCCGCGAGGATTATTATAATGATGATGATGAAAAGTAATATTGAAACGAGGAGGATGATGGTGATATTGGTGATGACGAAGAATAACGCACAAATATCTCAAAACATGTTTTTAATCCACCTTTCCACAAAGAAGTGTCCTGTATCCTAAAATACTCTATGGAAGTGTCGTTCCCCAATACAACTCTCTGGTGTTGCCCCCTGTCATCGTTATCTACCCATAGTTGCCAGTGCTAACAACATAATAATCCATTCTAAAGATGAATCTTAAATGGATATATCAATAAAGTAAATAATGTAGCTTCAACTAGATTAGGTCGTAACATTATGTGTTATTGGAATAACACATAATGTTACGACCTCCATCTACCTCCGCCTTCAATAACAATCCCTCTAGTACTACATAAGTGTATGGGTAGTATGTACTTAGATTCATCAGTCCATAATTTATTATTCGTCAATTCATTTAATGTGTATTATTGTTTTGTTGTATTAATTTTTAGTTGAAGCTACATTATTTAGCTACATTATCCTGGAGGTCCTTAATATGAGTTACTGCCCAGAGATATACATTCCCTGTAGAGACAATTTTAATAAAACTACGCTTTTATTCCTGTATGATATACTTTTTCAACCCCCTACCAGTATATCCTCTTATATGTATTTTTCGGTACAGCTGCATATAAAAGAATTATTCCCAGTTACACTTTCCTCGTAGGAGACACTTTTTTGTTGAAGATAAATTGAATGCACCTCGCATTCATCCGTTTAAAAAAACACAGTGTTAAGTGATTTTCAGTGATTATGTTATTAAAAATAAATGACTGCACAAGTGTTTTTTTTTTCTCAGTTTGGTTAGCATTGGAAAGTGTATCCTCTGGGGAATAATAATAAAACACGAAATAGGGATTGAAAACAAGGCGACAGGCTCATGGGTCACACTGATTGGTCACACCACGACACGAGGCTAAAACGTATTTAGTTATTATAATATAATAATAATAATATATTCGGGACAATTCCACACCAATTACCTAGGCCCAAACTAGGATACCCTGTACTATGGGTACTAGATAACGGATAAACATACATAGATACAAGTATTACAATTACATCCATGACTCGGAAACAAACATTTCTGCTCATCACACAAATGATTGCACCTTGCAGGATTCGAACCTGCGGCCGTTTGATTTCGTACCTAGGTCACAAGCCACTAGGCCAACTGATCGTCGTCGATATTTAATATAGTCTCAAATTCAGGAGAGCAGAAACCCTTAATGGCCAGTTCCTATATCTTAAAACGAATCGTTTTCGCTTACTGACCGTAGGCTTTTGACTAACGCCATAGAAAAAACGTCAAAAAGTAGTACGTAGTTATAGGAATGGAGGTAAGAGGTTGGAGATTGGAGGGGGGAGGGAGGGGGGAGTGTGGGGATAGTTAGGTAATATGTTGGGAGGGTATGGTGAAGTAGGGAAAAGAGTGGAAGAGGGATGGGAAAAATTAGGGATTGTTGGAAAAGGACGAGGGGATGTGCTAAGGGTGGAGCCTGATGGGAGGATGGGGGAAGTCGAGGAAAGTGAGAAGAGGGTTAGTTACTGTGTACATTTAATTAAAATTTGTTAAAAAACAAGGAAATTAGTTCAAGGTAAAAATCGTCTGACACCTTTTAAATGATTTTGGAGCTATGTACATCACAAAAAATAACATCACACGATTTTGACCCTAATTGACATAAATCAGCAGATTTGGCATTTGCTGTGTTAATTTTGCCAAAGTACGTTAAAAACAAGGTACCTACTTAGCTCATGTCAATAAGGTAAAAAGTCGTCTTACACCGATTAAATGATTTTGGAGCATGTACATTACAAAAAATAACATCACATGTGTTCGATTTCAATCTGAACAACAATCTTGAATTGGGTTCAACTCGAACGCATTATGCAATTTTCGGGAAATGGCAGCGTTCGGGAAATTACGCCATATCGAAAGTTTATAACCATTGCGTGTTGCCAGTGATGATATACTGCACTGAGACGTGGTCGCTAACTATTGGTCTCATACACAGTCTCAAAGCCGCTTGGGCGTACTATATTTTTATCAGGACAGATTATCAATGCAGTTGGTTCCTATCTCTGAATATGGTTTTATATCAAATTGTACCAATAGTACCTACTATTTACTTTGTGGTAGTACAATATCAAATAATGGTCAATCAATGAATATATATTGCGTAGGCAATAGATATCGCCAGGCTCCACCCTTACTACACTTCCCCCCGTCCATTCTCCACAAACTCTCAATTTTCCCATCCCTCCTCCACTCTTCTCCCTACTTTATTTATTATGTGCTACTACCCTATACCTTCCAACATCTCCCTCTCCTCACGTCTTACACTCTCATTTCCACATTCCCCCACTCCTTCCTTACTACCCTCACTTCCCCCTCCACCCCACAGTTCCCCTCACTCCCCCCTACCCTTTCCCTCCCCCACTCCTCCCACTTCCTCTCCTCCCTCCTCTCACTACCCGCATCAAAATCAACAAGCAACAAGTGAAAACCGCATCGCAATCTGTGCAGTAGTTTTTACGTGATACGAGAACAGCCAAACAAACAGAAACAAACACGTTTAAAAAAAGTTATATTCTTGTTTATCATCTTATTTTAAGTGTTCTAAACCATTTTTTTTTATTATATTCTGTGTAGGTACAGACTTATTGTTACTTACTGTTTTAATGTATCTAACAAGTTTACAAATCGCACCAGCAAAGGATGCGAAACGAAAACTAGCTCATAATAAAACAGTTAAATTATTAGTACCTACCTTCTCGCCAACTCTGCTATGTTCATATGTTTATCCTTGTACAGAACTTTGTATCCTTGTAAGAAAGACAGGTAAGATTTGGGAGTGACGTGCGTCTGCCTCCTAAACTTATCGTAGTAGGCGGTGCAAGCTTCCGCGACGTTGTCTTGGACCATGCCCATTATCTCGATCAACTGCGTTTTCGTCTCGGGAGAACATACCACCTGGAGACGGACAAATGAAATATAAATACGACGGAAATGAAACGTTAATGGTCTGTAAAGATAACAAATAATTTTACCGTAATAAGTGGATAGCCCGGCAGCTAAAATGTAGGAGACGCCACGGAAAATGATAGTAAAAGAATTACGTGGGGACGCGGTAATACAAACGAAATTTGGTACCCAAGATCATATTTTTGTGTACCTACCGATTACAAATTGATGAATAACCCATATAAATAGTTAAAGGGGGAAGATATCGCACGCTTTTATACCAATCACGTAAACAAAAACTGGACTAGATACAACGACAGGCATACACACAGCTACAATACCACCGTTCGGCGTTGTGCTTCATTTGTATCAACAACAAAGATTGAAAGACATACGCGGGCTGTAGCGCGTATGAGAGTCACTGATGGCACGTGCTACACAAACGCTACTCCGATTGTGACTAAGGCCAAGGAAGGCATACCATGTGCGTTGCATCTAATTTATATGGTCCACGCTCTAGGAGCTGGTACCTTTTTCTGAAAATATCGATGAATGTTTGGGATTGCTATGGCGAATTACAAACAAAAAAATTACCAGCAGAAGCTGTTATTTTCATAAAAATATCTAAATAATTAATTAGCGTTGTCGTTTTTTATGATAAACTTTGAGCTTGTGTATTGGAGAAAAAAGTATAGGGTCCTGGGCATTCCGTCCCCATGGCACCGACAAAATGACACCGCCAGGTGTGTCATGGGGAATCACAATGATACACCCGACTATTAGTGATGTAATAGGTTTGTTTGCTTGTCGTATGAGGTAGTGCTGGCCTCTGGTGTCAGAGTTTGTCATGACGCCCGAAGGTCTCTGACTTGGTTTAACGACTGCTGTTAATCAATAACAGCTATTAATCAATGTAATAGGTATATATTACTGTTCACTGTTGCCCAAATTCAAAATAATCATCCATGTGAAAAGTTTGCGAGATGATACTCGTACACGCCTATGAATCTCTCAGGCCTGTCTCTATCTACACGAATATTATAAAGAGGAAAGATTTGATTGTTTGTTTATTGTTGGATAACTCAAAAAATAATGACTAGATTTTAAAAATTATTACCCACAAAGAAAGCTAAATTATCAGCGAGTAACACTAGCAGTATATTAATTTAAAAAAAAAAGTTCCCTTCGAAAATTGCAGTAATTTAACCCGAGGTATCAAATTTTGCAAAAATCTCGATTACTTTGTTTACGGAACGTTGTCATGGAAACGAAATCACAGAACATCTAATAATCATAGGAAATGCTCTATGCTAATAATACAAGAAATAATAACAAGTCTGTCAAGTACGTGAGTAATAATGCAGTTGTCTATGGTCAGAAGTACTGCTGCCAATAATTTTGAATTACGCTTACTGGCGTTTTTTTTAGAAATTACGACTTGTATCAAAATGCTACAAGTAAGAAAATTGCCGTGGGGTGAGCGCTACCAATAAACTCAAAAAATACTAGACGTAGCGGAGACGTTCAACGACAAACAAACAGCCGTGCGCCCTGACAAAGCCTCAATCGGGTTTTAAATCAAAAGAGGTTTAATACGCTTACTGGTGTTAAACCTTATAATTAGAAAAGATTTGGTTATTGTATGTTTGTTTGTTTGTAGTAACAGCGTAGTATTATTAGGTGTTCTGTGGTAACAGGACGCACAGAGCAAAATTAGACAAATTGATGTTTTTATGATCTTTAATTCGGTAAAACTCGTTATTTGTACGTGGCGTAAAACCACAAAAAAACACGACAAACAAACGGCCGTGCACTTCGATAAAAAACCCACCAGTTTTTTTAAACCAAAGGAGGTTGAATTACGCTTACTCGCGTTAAACCTTTTAACAGTAACCGTAATTCAACCTCCTTGCGTTAAACAGAATAATACTATAGACAAAATGGTACGTCAGTATAAAACCTATAAACAAAACATTATACCTAGCAAATGTATTATAGTTTATGAAGGAAGCACAAAGAAATTAGAGGAGATACGGGATAGGAAGTAATAGAACAGAATACAAACGCAAGTGTATTGGCATCTTCCTCGTCCTTGCCAAAGCATTTGACACCGTTTCTATCCCCATCCTAATTGAAAAAATGGATAACATTGGCATTAGAGGAACTCCTCTCCAATTATTCACTTCCTACTTGAACAACCGCCACCAAAAAGTAAAAATTGATAACTATGAATCTGACGAGGTGACATTGACTCATTGTGTCCCACAGGGAAGCATCCTGGGCCCAAGTCTTTTCCTCATTTACCTGAATGACCTTAGTCTCTTCCAACCCGAACAAGATAAAATAAATATTTTTGCTGATGATACAGCACTTGTTTCAGGATGCGAACTGGGAAGAGGCTCAACAAAACGCTGAAACTAATCTGACGCTCATTATGATGTGGTTGCGTAAAAATCAATTATCACTTAACTTAGACAAGACAAAACATATAACTTTTTCGATAAGAAAGGATCACGAGTCGAATAAAGTTAAGTTGCGTGCTCATAATTGCAATAATAATACAATGACCTGTTCTTGTATGCTTCTAGAGAATGTAAATACTCTAAAATACCTGGGAGTTGTACTGGACAAACATCTCAACTTGACCGCTCATATAGATTCTCTTTCAGCACGCACACGACAACTTATGTTCATTTTTTTAAACTCAGACGTTTCGCGTCACCTGTTTTGATTAAATCAATTTACTTTTCACTTGCACTGTCCGTATTAAACTATTGTATTCTCGTGTGGGGCGCAACATGTAAAACTAGAATAATAAAAGTTGAGCGTGCACAAAGATCACTCCTAAAAGTGATAAACTGTAAACCATTTAGATATCCAACACATATTTTATAAGAATATAAAGTTTTATCCGTACGCCAACTACTCCTGCTTAAGCTTAACACGAGACATGCATTATCAATAAACGAATGCAAGATAAAGTTTGTACAACACCAAAAATAAACACTACCTTTTCGAGACATCATCCCCATTACCTTGGACCATTTATTTATAGTAAATTTAATAAAACCATTAAAATCCACACAATCAATCGGCATAACATGATCAAAAAAAAATATTAACAGTGGTTACTTGAGCAGTCGTATGACTCAACTGAACAGTTTATCAAGTGCCTTAGATAATTCACAAAACTGCTATTGTATTAAAATTATGATCGTGAATTATAAATCGAATTTAATAAATATTGAACCACTTAGTAGCGCACTTGATGTGAGTAGTCGCGGGTGCAGTTTAATTTCTCTTGCGACAGGATTGGGTATTATTTCTGGTAAATACAAAATATATCCACAAAACATATCTTAAGCAAATAATTAACAAAATCACAGGATTAGTAGATAAATCTTTATAAAATTATAACTAGAAATACCTTAGGTGTGGTATTCACTATAAAAATATAATAATATTTAAGTGAATACCTTATTGAATTATTTTTTTCTAATGTCTGATACTTAACAATCAATTATATAATACTACAGTCTGCATACCTATTGTGTAATTAACTAACAACTTATAATGGTAGCTCCCAAACCATTACGCACACATTTACTATCTACACATAACGCCGCGTGCCCCTCAACTCAATACAAAAAGCTGCTTGCACACAATGATAGAAGTGGTTGAGCCAGCGGGGCTGTCCACACTAGCACACTACTACACCCACACGAAAATATTTCTTCTTTTCGTACACACACACAATTGTGAAGAAGTATGATAATAAATTAAACTAAACATATACCTATCACCTCGATTCTTACCACATTCATCCGATCAGTATTTGTAATATACCTATCAACTTACCACACATTACCGTAACCGGGCAATTCATTTATCATTGTTTTCGTTATTTATTCTGTGTGTTATAAATACGCGCCACAAAAGATGAGACTTGAGATGCCACGAGGTTTGACTTGCGCAGTAGACGATTTATAGGTCGGAAAGGGCGCGGGAGGACGGCGGGGGGCCGAAATATGGCGCTGCCCATGCGCGTTAGTTGCCTCTCGTTCTCCTCACCCCGTGCACGCACCGCTTGACACCGAAGTACACACGAGTGCAACGTGCGTTTATAAATTTCTACGTAGTTTATAGTTGTGTTATATACGAGTGTAAATTTGTGAAATATTGACTATGCCTCGAGGTAAAACATTAAGAAGACAAAGTAGGAAGATGGTTTACGATGTTTATACCTATATGTTAAAAGAAGCAAAGGAAGGCGTATTATGTAATACTATGTAATAAAACAAAAAAAATTGAAGACTTTTACATAGAAAGTGATCACATAATTGTCAATTTGACGGATACGGAGACAATTATCAGAATAGGAGATTTGTCAGACTGTGACTCAGGGGACTCCGGTAGTTCCTCATCGTCATCTGACGAAAACGACGATCTGTCAACTCCTGGAACAAGTGCTATATTTTCTAGAGTAAATGTACCTTCTAGTGGCCACGTCCCAGTCAATGATCTTCCCGCTGGTGTATCATTTATTAACAGTGACAGTGACTAAGACAATCTTCCATTTTTTATCTTAAAATTTATTATTTCGAAATAAATATTGTAAAGAATTTTAATATAATATTGCTATACACCTAATTCTGAATGTCATCGAAAAAACCCAGAATAGATATACAAATAATGGATAACTATTTCGTACGCGACTATACCTGCGCAGGCTCCCCACTACTGACGCTCGTCAAGTCTCATCTTTTGCGGCGCATATTATACCTACTGCTTCTTTGTGTACACATACAGACTAACCCGCACACTAACACTTCCAACTTGTGCACGCGCACTGCATCTATGCCTCAAGACTCGATTAACTTTTTTTTTTTAAATATTATCTACCCTCTATAACTTTTAATTATAAGTTATTATGTTTACTTTGTAGATTAAAATACAAGTTTATTTGTTTTACTCACACAATATGTTACCTTCGTTTATTATGATATTAAAACAGATATTACATTATTTATATTATGCTAGCTATGAACACAGATGAACTTCATCAACTTTCTATGAGTAACGTAATCATATAGTGCATGGAAATATATAGCACCGATTGTTGATATTCTGTGGGAAGCGTCGAAAGCCATAACACAGGTTCTTCCTAGCGTGGTTTTTCGTCGTGACCTATAAAAATGCTACAAGACGTCCTCATACATTAAAATGTGTAGTTACAATCTCGTAACTTTGTTCACAAGTTTTTATTATACCTATGCATTGTTTATTTTATATCGTAGCCTAAATTATCTACTTACTTATCTTTTACCTAAGTTTTTTAGTTTTAAATGGGTACTTTAACTTAATACCTATATCTAAAAATGTAAAAATATATGTAACGAAGTTGATGTGATAAAAATTATTCTTATTCTTAGAATAAATACATAATTGGTACATAATAGTAAGGAATTGTTGTTACATTTAAGTATGTGTAAATAAAGTATTTAGTGTAAGGAATTGTTGCAAAATATTTGTGCAAATTGTTCTTACGTTATATTTATGCAAATAAACATTTTAACTTTTTATATATCTACCAGTGCGAAGCCGGCGGGTCTCTAGTGCTAAATAAAACAAACTAGCTTAAAAACTAAAAATCACGCCTGCCCAGCCAAAAAATAACTTATTCCAATAAACTATATACAGTTGGAATGTGCTTATCAAGGCCATCAAAATGATACACATGTTGAAAAAAATATAGTTTTCGCACTTGATATTGTAGCCAAAGTGCCTCAACGTTGACATAAAAAAGGCTATGTTACTTGGGGGGATGTAAGGATTCTAACGATACCCCATACGTCTAAATCTGTTCAGGTATTTACATCTACACTAATGTTTTATAGAGGAATGATTTGATTGTTTGTTTGTTTTCTGTTTGTTTGTTTGTTTGTTTGTTTGTTGGATTGTTTGTTTGTTTGTTTGGATAAACCCAAAAAGAATAAAAATTAGTGATCCCTATGAAAATTGCAATAATGTAACCCAAGGTACCAAAAATAAAGAACGGAAATTACGTTGCCATGGAAACAAAATAATAACAAGTCTGTCAAGTAGGTGAGTAATAATGCAGTTGTCTATGGTCAAGAAACACTGCTGTCAATGATTTTGAATTAAGCATACTGTTGTTTTTTTTTAGAAGGTATATGAAAATCCACAACAATATATAAAAGTGAAACGTTGTCTGTTTGTCTGTTTGGGGAGTTTTAACGCGATAACGACTGACCGGATTTTAATGAAATTTAGAATTGAGATAGCTTATACCCTGGAAAAAAACATATGATAATTTTCATCGTGGCCATCACAGCGTTATCATCATACTTCACTCTCAAACAGCTGAACGGATTTTGATAAAATTTGGAATTGAGATAGCTTATACCCTTGGAATAACACTTTCATCATCTTCATCATCATACTTCACTTTAAACAGCTGAACGGTTTTGGTGAAATTTGGTGGAATAACAAATGGGATACTTATCATCATCATCATCATCGTCATCGTCATACTTCACTCTCAAACGGCTGAAAGGATTTTGATGAAATTTAGAATGAAGATAGCTTATACCTTGGAATAACACATAGTATACTTTTCATCAACATCAAATTTCACCATCATCATCACTCTCAAACGGCTGAAGGGATTTTGATAAAATTTGGAGTGGAGATACCTTATACCGTGGAATAACACATATGATACTTTTCATCATCATCATCATCATCATCATCATCTCTCACGCGGGTGAAGCCGCGCGGCGCAGCTAGTGGTGGAATAAAGAAACTCACATACAAACATACATGAATCCTAAAACCATTACACTTCTTTTTTGGGCAGTCGTGTAATAAAAAGTAAATAGAACATTACTAGCGTTGGGTCACGGGCAGGGAATAGTGATTTCCCATGACACACCTGGCGGTGTCTTTTTTGGGGGCGCCATGGGGAAGGAATGGTCCTGGGTGGCCCATAAATTAAAAAACACGTCGTAAGTATCAATGTATAATCACAGAATAGTTGATATGGTATAAAGTAGTACTCACGTGGAACTCTGATAGGAAATGATGCGCCACCTCAATCAGTGCCTCTTTAGGCCATTTCTGGAACCAGTCCATTACTGACCCGGATATAAGACCAGGGAATTTCAACGCTCTGCTTCTGAACTTCTCACCCACCTGTTTACAATTTGTTGGATGTGATTACGAAGGTAGGTACTTTATGAGTTGAGAGTTGGCAATTATAGGGATCGTTTATCTGAAACCGTCCCGGCGGCAGCTGCATGCTAAGCCATATAACAAGTAATTGTTTTGTTTTGTTTGTTGCATGAGGTAGTGCTGGCCTCTGGTTTTTGAGTTTATCAGGCCGTCCCGAGGGCCACTGACTTGCCTTAAAGCCGGGACCGATGGCTTAACGAGCCCTCCGAAGCACGGAGCGATAAATAATAGTACAAGGCAAAATAATTCTCCCCTTGCACGGACGCAAAGGATGTATGGCATCCATCCATACCAAAGAAAATGTTTTCCATTTGATCTTGAAATTTTGTACTAAAACATGACATCAAGTATCCATAGGTGAAGACCTTTTATCTGAGACCGAGATACTGAGCAACTTATTATGTGCCTACCTTTTTCCCGCGACTTCGTCCGCTTGATCTAGATTAAACTTGGTATACAGTTTTAACGAATTTTTAGTCGTCGGTTTTTTTATGGGTGGGGGGGGGGTTACTTCTTGCAAAGAGGGGCTAAAAGGGGGGCTACTTAATATCACCGCCTTATGAGATCCGAATACAACGGTAAAGATCTGATAAAGATCTTCGGCGTGATGAGCAGAATAGCTCCTCTAAATGCAGTAAATTGCTCACATTTAGGTTTCTTCCATTGGAATCAGCCCTTTACCTACTAGGTAAGAATTGATGGAGCACCTTGTTTATTAATGTTAGTTTTTCAATAAGGTAACTAGATGGCGCTACTGTGCACCACTAGATTGTTAACAAAAAAAAATGTGCTCGCGACGTCTACAGCCCACAAAGCCACCAGTATTAGTATGGAATGTGAAATAAGTTATTAGATAACTTAGATAACGAAAACTTTTATCTACCAAGTAACTTATGTGATAGATACTTATGTGCATTGATACATTCTGAAATATGCTCTTATCAAAGTTTACCGGCGAGAAGCACAGCACGATGTGCAAGTTTGATCGAGAGCGCATTATGAAGTACTCATACAAAACGTCGGGCACGGGTATCCTTTTTGGCGCGTACTTCTTCATTATAGGAGTCAGCTCGTTCATTATTTCATCTAGACAACAAGACATAAGTTCAAAACTAAAACCCGACTACGGTCGGCCAAAAAATACCATATGACACTATAAATGAAGACGAATCGATTGATTTTGTCATAATCGGACCAATAGGGACGACCAATATGGTGGAACCTCCACATATACAGACAGGGTGGATTTTTGAGACGGGACAGTATGGGCAGGTACATTACCTTAACCGTTATAGTTACAGAAAAACGTTCCTAGGAGACCTTCCATAACTTTTTGAGATATTCTGAACTGCATTCACAGATTTTGAAAAAAATGTACAGTCAGCAAGAAAATTAGCACTTTATACAAACACTTTTTTTGATGCCAATCAATCCTGTTTCTTATAAGGATCAAAAGTATCTATGCGACCGACTGAGGTTTGAATACTAGAAATGTAAGAAATGGCAAAAGTTTTTTTTGCAATTTCTGACTTTTCTAGTACTCTAACCTCAGTTGATCCCGTAGAGACTTTGATCCTTAAAGAAACAGGATCGAAAGGCATAAAAAATGTATGTGTAAATTGCCTCTTTCTCGACGTCTGATAATTTGTAGCAAAATCTGTGAAAACAGATCAAAATATCTCCAAAAGTTGAGGACAGCCTCCTAAGAACGTTTTCCTCTAGCTAATATGGTAAAGGTAATTTCCTACGAAATGTATGGAAACAGTTTTTTGCTGTTTCTGACATTTCTAGTCGGTATAGGTACTCAAACCTCAGTCGGTTCCATAGAGACTTTTAATCCTTATAAGAAAAAGGATCGATTGGCATCAATAAAAGTTTTTGTGTAAAGTAACCATTTTCTTGCTACCTGTATTTTTTTTCCAAAATCTTTGAATGCAGTTCAGAATATCTCAAAAATATATGGATGGTCTCCTAGTAACGTTTTCCTGTAACTATAACGTTTAAGGTACCTGCCCTTACTGTCCCGTCTCAAACATCCAGCATGTATACATACATACATGTTAAAGTCATTACAGTAATATTTGGTCTGAGATCATTACCCTTCCCTTGCTTCGCCGTAGTCGGGTAAAAAGCATTTGATGTTTGCATTTTAATAAAGATATAGGAATGGGACTCGAGGGTTTGAAAGATATTTTTCAGACCCTACCCTAAAACTGTAATGTTTGTCTGCTACGTTCTATGCTAGATGTAAAGTCGATTGTTTGTTTTTATATACCCACACCTACCAACACAGGCTACTTTTTCCCGGGAAAAGATTTTATGGGATTACGGGAAATCCGCATGCAAAGCCGTGAGACAGAGCAGTAGTATTTAATCAATGTTAACTACTTGCCAAAGCTGTGTGTTTTATTACATTGTATGCTTTATTTATCACCACCGCACTAAATGTCAAATCCATACAAAATTATCATGGCGATAAAATACGGTATGAGGAGCCGAGAAAAGGCTGTTATTTCATCTGTCTCAGCCAACGGCTCGAGCAGATTAAATAACCTAGATAGTGACACTGATAGTTGGAGATAAATATTTAAAATGTCGACTGCAAATCGGAAAACGAAGTGTAGGACGCCTTCCGGCTAGATGAAGCGACGATTTGTTCAAGATAGCTGCATATTGGATAATAAGAGTCGAAGATCAGGCTCAGTGGCCTATGTGTAGCAGTGGACGTATAAAAGCTGTTGATGATGATGACTGTAAATGTTTGCCCTGGTGAATAAAGTCTTACCCATTTCTTCCTTAGGGAATAAGTTGGCGATTTCTCCTGAACTTAGAATATTGTTAAGGAACTCCAGAAACTGTTCATCCTTGATGTCGTTGTCCGTGAATATGAATGATATACCCTGGCCTTGCAGACCGGCGGTTCGGTAAAGTATCTTTATGTCTTCCATGAAGTTGCTCACGTTATATGATCTGAAACATTTTATTATACTTCTTTTATTGTATACAATTGAATTTATTATTACATGTTTTTACAATTGTTTTAACTCGCTTTTTTATTTTTAATGCATGTAGTCTTCGTTTATAATTATGATGTCTCTAAGTTGTTTTACTTTATGTTGATTTGTTTTAATGCATCGGTGTACATTATGTTGGTGATCAAATAAATAAATAAATAAATTACTAGCTCGTTAAATTCTCTTGCAGCAAGGACAAAGTAGATAAGGCTCAGAGCTTCAAAGTCAATCGAGTTAATTGTTATACCCATTCGCTTGACTCGAGACAAAGTATAGTCCAAGCTGGATACAATGACGTGATACCTCGGCACGCATGGATAGCGAGGAAAAATGGACCATGGAAGAAACTTGTGAATATACCGCTTTGTCGACTTCAGTGCTCCAGGTCAACGAGTATAATATATCCAAGCACGTTATTAACAGAATGTCCCAAATGTTAACGTCGACTAAACTTTAATGTGAGGTCAGTTCCGATCAAATGAGCGCAACTTCACCAGTATGAAAGTTGCTCTGGTTTGAGGAATGAAAACATTAGTTTTTCAAAATTGTTAAGATTCTATGTTTTATGCAAGAATTGATCCTTTAGATCGGTACCATCAAAATACTGAATGTTTATTCTCATTTGGCGAGACTCTGGTATTTGTATGCAGTATTACATTATTTTTTTTATTATTTCAGCCGTATTCGTCCCACAGCATGGCAAAGGCCTCCCCAGTTAAAAAAACAATCTCATAAGTTTAACATAATTAAGTTCAACTACATATCTTCAATATAAAGCACTTGACATTGGCATCCATGTGGCTATAGTGGTGTCGAGGCCTACCTACTGCGAGTCATGTCAAATCGTGGATCCAACATCCGGTATAACAACCTACAATCGTTTTTTTTTCGCCTTAAACCGAACAGAAACAACGCAGAATAACATCTGTGACTAAGCACATTATGTTAATTAAAAAAGAATAAACGTAGCAAAATATAAAAATACATTAATATGATGTATGGGCAGCAGACATATATTTACGCACCTTGTTAAAGTGATCTGGTAGAAGGAGTAGTTTGCGATGTAAGATGCCAGTTTCGTCAAACTCTGCTTGCCGGAACCACCGACTCCGACAAGCAATGCGTTACCTCTGCAAATATAGTTAAACACATGATAGCCTCTGTCCTATAAGCCTCTGTCGTAAAGGGATACAGGCAATTAATTCAAAACATTCAGAAGGCAACCGCAGTCTGGCTGCAAACCACAAGCTCTACCCCAAGCTACTCTACATGTATTGTTTTAAGAAACTAGCTTTTGCTCACAAATTCGTCCGCGCGGACTACAATCTCCTTACCAAATTGCATCAAGCTGCTTAGTCGTAAAAAGGTAACAAAAGCAGACTACTTTTGCTTTTGATAATATTAGTATGGATGAAATTGATTCGGAACTTTGTGGCACTGGCTCTCTAAACTTTCCAATTCAGTCCCTCCCAACAGATATACGGGAACTAAATAAAATACAAATATTGATTACAGTACGGCTGATGAGTAGTGGCCACTAACATAGGCTCTCCGAACTTTCGCGCATGTACACTTGCGAAGAAGTGTTTACGTTAGGTGCATCTCTAGCCTAGACCACAGCCCGTGCACGTCGCCTCATTCTACCATTCGGTTCCTAAAAAATATCGCAGAAGCACGATTTGCACGAAGTTCAGAGTGGCCACGAGTTATCAGCCTTACTGTATGTACCTACCTACCACATGGCTTAATAAAACCATATGTGTAATTACACATATGATAAAACTGTAATAAAAGTTGGTAGTTTGGTGATGAATAACAGTAGCACCAATATTCCTTAGATATCTCAGTCATTGAAGCTCGGCTTAGAAAACAGATGCGGCGACGTTAAAACTACGACTAACTGACGTTGAAACTCAGTTTTAGAAGTTTAGTGTAGTTTCCTGCTACAGGAAAACCAACATATTTAAGTCGCTCACCGGGGCGTGCTTATGATTCTCGATATAATAAATAAGTGGACCATCGCGTCGTGGAAGAATACAAGATCTAAGTGCGCTCCTCTGATTTGGTCGTTGAACTGCTCTTGGAACTGGCCAAGCTTTAAAAGCACGAAATCCCATCTGAAATGAAAGATATGGTAATAAAGTAATGTAAATGTTTCTATCTAGATATTATTTCATGTGACGTCGTCCGCCAATCAACACGAGGCCGCGAGGGTTCGAGGGAGGGTGAGCTTCAAAATCCCGGCGCAGGATTTTAGGGTTACATTATTTAGGGTTAATTGTATCTATCAATATGAACAAAAAAGTCAGTACAAAGATAAATTAAAAAAAAATGGTCTAGGGTACTTAAAATAAGTTAATGAACAAGAATAGAACATTTTTTTTAAATCGTGTCTATTTGTTTGTTAGTTTGTCTGTATGTTTGTTCGCGCATCACGTAAAAACTACTGGCCCGATTGCGATGCGGTTTTCAATGTTGGATTGCTTAGGGATTGACTTAAGAACTGGGGTACTCCGATGATTAGATACCGAGAAATCGATAAAAAACTATTTGACGGCTGAACGAATTTTGAAGAAATCTAATATATTGTACATTATAGGTACTTTGGTCCTGGAATAACACGTATGGGCTACTTTTAAATGAAATGACCATGCGTGCAAAGCCGCAGGCACAGCTAGGCTAGTTAGGTATATAGGGGTTAATATCGCCTTTCTAAAAATACTACTCAAAGCTTGCGAATACGCGTAGTTTTAAAAATATTTTTTGTTCGAAACGGAATGTAATTTCGTCCTCGAAATTATACTTTCGGGGTTGTATAATAATGTTCATATGGTCTTTCTAATAAACCTACTAATAGTCATTACAGCGGTGCCAGATTGACTACCGGTACATAGAAGTGTTGAATTGTTTGTATAGTAAGGCCACCATGACTGTCCGTGTCCGTGTCCGTTCTATAAGAAGCAGCCCCAAAGAAAGTGGACGTGGCAAAGTACTGATGGCGTGACAAAACGAGATAGACTTCATCAGGACGCATAAAAGGCATATATTCAGAGACGTCTCTGTGATCAATACGTTTAAGACCGGTAGTGATCACCGACTACTCCGAGGCTCTCTGTATGTCAACTACAAGTTTGAAAGATGTCGGATGATGAAGTCTACGCTCCATCCTAACCTGCTTCAAATAGTTGTGGAATCAGAGCAGTTTCAGCTCCATCTACAAAAACGATTCGCTGCTTTGGAAACCACAGAGGGCGTAGACGAGGGTCTCCAGCAAGTGGTAGGGGTCATTAGGGAAGAGGTTGTGAAATTTTGCCAGCTACAACGTAAGGGTACAAAGTCCAAGCTCTCAGCTGAGACCCTCCGGCTTATGGAGAACAGGCGGGAAGATACACAGGTCAACCCGTCAGAAATGCAAGCGCTCAATTGTCAAATTAGAAAACTGGTGCGACGTGACCTCCGATGCTCCAACATACTCGGAATCGAAAAGGCAATTGAGCAAAATTGGGGGTCAAAAGTGTTCGCCCAGCAGTTGAAGCGCTCGCATCTGACAAAGCTTAAGAGTTCAAGTGGCCAAAATGTAACAAAATGTATCAAGGCCTAAGATCTTAGCTAAGATCGAAAACTTTTATGCCCAATTGTACGAATCACTTACTTACAACTCGCCCTTATTACGGAGGATGCCAGAGCCACTCTTACTCGCCACTACACAGAAGACCTGCCAGAAGTCAGCCAAGATGAGATTGGGATGGCGCTCGAATAGCTTAAAAATGGAAAAGCCCCAGACGAGGACGGAGTCACTTCGGAGTTCTTGAAAGCAGGTGGTACCTGTACCTGTAACCTGTACTTCGAGAGCTTCAGAAGTTGTTCAACTCTGTTCTGAATACTGGGAGAACTCCAAAGGCGTGAAACAGGAGTATTGTAGTTTTTTTTTTAAAAGGGTGATAAAACCCTTCTGAAAAACTACCGCCCCATCTCACTCCTGAGCCACGTCTATAAGTTGTTTTCGAGGGTCATCACAAATCGTCTCGCAAGAAGACTTGACGAGTTTCAGCCTCCGGAGCAGGCCGGGTTTCGTGGAGGATTTTGTTACCATAGACCACATACACACAGTGAGGCAGATTATACAGAAGTCCGAAGAGTATAATCAGCCCCTGAGTCTTGCTTTTGTGGACTATGCAGTCACTGCAGCGATGCCAAGTGGACTGGTGGTATATCGAGGTGCTGAGATGTCTTTATGACGCCGCGACTATGAATGTTCAAGTACAGAACCAGCAGTCTAAATATATCCAGTTGTGCAGGGGAGTGAGACAGGGGGACGTTATACCCCCAAACTGTTCACCAACGCCTCGGAAGATATGTTTAAGACTGTGGACTGGAAAGGGAAGGGCATAAATATAAACGGTGGGTAAATCTCACACTTACGATTTGCCGATAACATAGTCCTTATAGCGAAATCGGTGCAGGAACTTAAGCAAATGCTAAAAGGCCTGGCTGGTGCTTCCAGACAGATCGGTCTCGGGATGAACTTAGATAAGACCTAGATCATGTATAACGATCTTATTACCCCAAGACCTGTAGCTGTCGATGGTGAGCCCCTCGAAGTTGTTAATGGAAATGTCTATCTCGGGCAAACTTTGCAGTTGGGTAGACACAACTTCGAGAGGGAAGCCAACAGAAGGATTCATTTGGGCTGGGCAGCGTTCGGGTAACTTTGTCAGGTCTTCTCGTCGTCCATTCCACAGTGCATGAAGACGAAAGTCTTCAATGCATGCGTCCTACCAGTGCTGACATACGAAGCTGAGACGTGGACACTCACGGTGGGACTAGTCCACAAGTTTAAGGTCGCTCAGCGAGCTATGGAGACAGCTATGCTTGGAGTTTCTCTGAAGGAGATCCGGAACGAGGAGATCCGGAACGAGGAAATCCGATGGAGAGCCAAAGTCACTGACATAGCTCAGAGGATTAGCAGACTGAAGTGGCAGTGAGCTGGTCACATTTATCGAAGAACGGACAACCGCTGGGGTAAACTGGTTTTTGAGTTGAGACCACGGCTTGTCAAACGTAGTGTAGGACGCCCACCGGCCAGGTGGAGTGACGACCTGCGAAAGGCGGCCGGCAAAAAGTGGATGAGAAGAGCCTAAGAACGGGCTCTGTGGCGTTCATTGGGAGAGGCCTATGTCCAGCAGTGGACGGAAACAGGCTGATGATGATGATGATGACTATCCGTGTCCAAGATCAGAGCACGAATTCTATCGAATTGCAAAAAAGGATGAGACAGGGAGACGTTACTTCTCCGAAACCGTTCACCTTTGCACTGGAAAATATATAAACTTCTGAACTGGAACGGATATGGTATTAACATCAATGGCGAATGCATCACTCACTTTCGATTTGCTGATGATATAGTCATCATGGCAGAAACCCTGGACCTAAGCACAATGCTCAGTGACCTCAATATTGTTTCCTAACAGGTGGGTCTTAAAATGAACATGGGTAAAACGAACATCATGTCAAATGCCCATGTCGCACCCATGCCGGTCTTTGTTGGGAACGATATTATCGAAGCTGTTGATCAATATGTCTACAGGGGATCCAACTGGGTAGATCCAAATTCGACAAAGAGGTCAACCAACAAATACACCTCGGATGGGCCTCCTCACAGATACCGCAGTGCCTCAAGACGTAAGTTTATAATCAGTGCGTGTTGCCAGTGATGACATACGGCATTGACGTGGTCGCTAACTATTGGTCTCGTACACAAGCTCAAAGTCGCGCAGCGTGCAATGGAGAGAGCTATGCTGCGATGCATAGGCACACAAATGCAATGAGATTTTTATATATAACATCATTGCACAAATGAGGAGATTCTAAATAGGATTGTCACTTGTTATAAAAAGTGGATCCTGTAGGTATGACAATCGAAAACGTCCGTCGCACTGGTAGGACGGTAGGACAAAGGGGAGGCAGCTAAACCATGTTCCAAACGCAAATTGAGTCAATAGAAGCTGCTTGTGAGTGGACCAGTGCCGGCATTGTTCTTTACGGCTTCTTGAGACCTGGCACAACAATTACTGCAGAGGTATACTTTGAAGAATAGCAAATGATGATGGACAAGCTCGCTGTCAAACAACTGAGACTAGTCAATTGCTCTAGTCCACTCCATCTTCGCGACAACGCTCGTCCACACACCGCACAACGGACCGTCTCAAACCTACACGAGTTACGACTGGAAACTCTCCGTCACCCACCATACTCACCAGACTTTGCTCCAAATTATTTGTTTTTTTTTTTCGAAATTTGGATATTTTACACGAAAAAAAAACCGATGAGGCGGTGAAGAACGCCTTTATAAAGTTCATCGATCCCGTCCCCAGGGTTTACATAGCAGAGGCATCAATTAACTTACATTAAAATGGCAAAAGTGCATCGTCAATAATGACCAATACTTCGATTAATATTTAGGAACACTAAACATAAAAATAAAGTTTTTTTTTTACCATTTTAAAACAGCAATTTCGTAAGGGTCTAATATTATTTATAGTAAGTATTTTTTACCCGTCTGCACGGGGGGTTTTGTGTTTGAATTGTATGTATTTTTGCAATTGTATTGTACGCTTCTTGCAATTTTTATAAATTTAGTTTATTAAAATTTATTTAAATACTATTAGTCTAATGTTGCAACTGCAACTATTTAAATAAAGTTAAATATGCGAGTAAAAAGAAATATTAAATTAATATAAATACTAGCTGCCCCGCTGTTTCACCCGCTTTCCTCAGGAACCGTGCATTTTTCCGGAATAAAAAGTAGCCATTGTGTTAATCCAGGGTATAAGCTGCCTCCTACCAGGGTTCTTAAGAAGCTCCGTAACCGTAAGCGAAACTATCGAATATCCGAAATAAAAATAGAGGTATCCATAACCGTAACCGAATCCGATATAAAAGTTTTACATAATTTCGGATAGGGACGGAGTCTAAAAGACTTAATAAGACTCGTTACGAGAGTTTTTTCTACCCGGCCAAGCCTACACACTAGCCGCGTGCATCACTAGCATGTTTGTTTATCTTAAAAACCTAATATCTATAACCGAAACTATCTGAAACTAACGGATAATCCGAAATAATTTCGTATCCTTAACCGATATAATATTATTTTTATATCTGTATCCGTATCCACATCCGAAATTTCATCCAAATCCGTTCAGCCGTTTAAGCGTGAAGTAATAACATAAATATATATATATATATATACACATACCCATGTAATTGGTGCTTGGGGGAGGCCTATGTTCAGCAGTGGACTTCTAAAGGCTGACATGATGATGATGACATACAAAGACACACACACACACACACACACACACACACACACACAGCTTTACATACATACAAACTTTATTTATAATATTAGTGTTTATAATATTAGAAGTGATTATTTTTGCGGGCGGTCAGCTCGTATACAATAATTTTGTTCGCAGTCTGGTTTTTGTATTTTTATTATAATTTTACTTGTTAATTTGTCCACTTCGTAGATTGTCTTTGTGCTCATACCTATCGAATAGGAATTTCCTGAGTGCAGTGTATATTCTGTGGCAGTACTTGAGTTGACTTATTTGACTTGAGTCAAGTTCTGGATCGGGTCTGGTCGGATATCACCTTCTCACTCAGTCGTGATAGTTGCGTCGCTTCGGGTTACGTCACGAATAGGGATTACAGTCCCGGGATTTTCTACAGGCAATCTAATGAAAAATGCGGGTTTTTTAACTCGGCACATATTATTTTAAATAGGTGCATGTGCATGATACCAAATAAAATTTTAATCATACTCATTTTACCATAGTTATAACATGTACCTATATATGCAACAACTACAAAGAAGAAAATCTGTATCTACTCGTATACTTATAATTCTATACTTACAAACATACAATAAAGCAGTGCTATGTAACAAAATGGAGTGCTCTTAAATTCTTAAAGCATATTAATTGTTTTATTATTTTATACCCTCGCTGTTTTTAATACCTAGGTAGTGCTTTACGATTATGTTATTATTATTATTCGTAGGTAGTGCTGAATAAAAAAAATTAAGCTGAAGTTAAGATTTAATTTGGTTTACGCACACGAACTGTAGTATTGTTTTTCGGCCAAACGTGACCAATCATCGTTTCACACTGACTGAGTTATACGAGTATTAAGACAAATTACCTACTTAGCTACTTAGATAATAGTTAAGTGCGTCGCGCATATAATTTCGCAATAACTATATGTAATAAGTATGTAATAAGCAATACTTATACAGACAGTGACATCAAAATGCCTATCTGCGGTTTTATGATTTAATAGAAACATCTGCTTGCTAAGCTATATCTTATATATACTTTTAAAGGAATATGGATAACGGATGGGATTCGAACCCGCATCATCCGTGGTCTGCGCCTCTTTGCGGCACGTTTTGCCAGTTCAGCCTGCGCCTTAACTACTACAACGGATCCCAAATTTTACCTTTGTTTCTTATTCTTGTCCGTAATCTAAATTTTCCCATAAAATAGTTATAAAAACGATTACTGTAAATGAATGTGTATTTTTGATTATAGTAGTATGTGATCATGACACGTCGTTATTATAATTATTATAATCATTTTGTCTAAAACACCATAAATCTAAAATGTTTAATATATTTTTAACTGAAAAAGAGTTTATATAATATTTGTATGTAGTCTTACGTACCTAGTTATTTGACAATTCAGAAAACCCCGGGTTTGTTTCAATCCTGGTATTTTCGGGACTGTAACAGTCGAAATCCCGGGCTTTGAGGTTGCGGGACTGGATCATCTCTACACGAGGCACCTTGCACTTCATATCGATTAATTTCAGTTTGCTCGAGTCCGTCATTTTAACAAGTCTGTGACGTTTTTCGACAGTTATATTCACTATTTTTACTATTCCTGCTTAATTCGAACCTTTTCATCATAATACGATACTTTCTTTCGGGAAATACGAGTGATAATACGCGTTCTGTGCTGAATATCGTTCTCAAGTGGTACTCAACTCAATCAGGTAAGTCTTGTAAGACCACAGGTAAGACTTCAATAATAATCCTATCCTCCGAATAGCATAGTAGAAACAGAAAATAGATGGCGTCACGTCACTATCCGATCCGATAGCATATAAACCATTTACAGCGCCCTCTAATAGATGGCGGCACTATCCGATGACTGTTTAAAATTATTTATAGCGCCATCTATCTTAGGCTCAAGTTTCTGGCAAGAGAAATATTTGCTATTAAAATAATAATATTATGGTATCCTAAATTTAGGAGACAGTGCGCCACTGCTTTACAAGCAGGTCTAAAAATTAATTTTAGTTTGAATGAATCTATTGCCAGACTAAAAAAGTGTAGGTGTGTAGGTAGTACAAAACCACCGACCAAACAATAACCAACTTGTAATACTTATATATTTTGGTTCTCTTTCTGTAGCTATTTAAACACCATCAATTAATCATGTAAAAAATTTCAGATACAACGTAAAAGCTATTGTGAACGATGGAGAAGAAGCATTGCTTTACGTCTTCAGAAAAGAAAGAGTTCTTGAAAATAATAAAGAAATATGGTCAACTACTTGATATAAAATCAAATGACAGCAATACTGTGAGGAGGAAAACCATCGCGTGGAACAGGATTGCTTGCGAATATAACACGAGCTCCATTGCACCCTATCCGGTAAAGATTATTTCACCATTATCTAACAAATTATTATAGTCCGACAAGGAATAAAAACAACTTGCTGTTTTGGAAATCTTAGGAACTAATAAATATTTTCTTACCCGACTGCGCAGGGTTATGTGATTGGGTTGTTTGTATATTTGTTTGTACATTTCTTTGGCACGTCCTACAGCCTAAACAGCTTGATGGATTTTGATAATTAATAAGTTATCATTGGACTTACGTAAATATCTTCTATGAATCCCAGGGACTCGCATATTTTAAACGGTTAAACTGTTCACACATTGTTTAACGCTTTTCACGAAAACACTTCCATAGATTGCAGGAAAGCGAGCGGAAATAAATTACACATAAAAAAGTACTAGTCAAGTTATGTGGTAGGGCCGCCGATGATCGAGCGATAATCGCACGGCAGCCCGATTCCATAACTTGGCTTCAATCGAATTCTCAGTATCGCAGCCACTAATGCCTTGCGATAGAGTCGAATTTGCTATGAAAAAAGTGATAATCCGATTGTAGCCAAGTTATGGAATTGGGCCACAGATGATTCGAGCGTGTAAGTGAACACAGCCCGGTATCCTTTTACCACAGATAATGAATTGCGCCTGCTCCCGCACCGCGACGCGCTGCGGGAAGTTTTGCCCCTCCGCAATTACGTAACAAAACACAGATAACAACGCTCACCTCCGCAGCTTCGGGTAGTTGGTCGCCTTCGGCGACCAGGCTCCACCACTCTAGCTCACCATGGTACCTGGACTTTGTTACAGCGGGCGGGGACTGCACTCCCACCGCGATCTAATAGCACTTGGTCCAATACGTATTTCACCATCCGAATCGCAGTCGGTCAACACGCATTTCGTCAAAAACGCAGATAGTCCAATATTCATGGATAATGAGCAATCACTCCAAAAAGTTTAATTCTTTGGTAGGCTTTAAGACCGATATTACTTTCATTTTTTTTATAACTGCATGGTTCGCTATGGGAACTCTTGGTTATCAACTAAACTTTGTTAGAACTACATAGATGCACTGCATCGGAATAAAACAAGACAAATGTATTTTTAACCCCCGAACAAAGAGACGGGTGTTATAAGTTAAGGGTATCACTGTATGTGTGCGTGTATGTGTGCGTGTTTATGCAGTTTTTTTCTGTTTGTAAGCTGATGTGATCGAGATTGGTCTTAGCTATATGGAGGCGGGGGGAGGAGGGGGAGGTTAGAATAGGGGGGTGAGAATCGTAGCTTCCAAACTATTGCACCGATTTAGCTGCGGTTTTTAATGTTTGAAAGCTGGGGTAAACGAGATGGTTCTTAGCTATAATGGGGCGAAGGAGGGGAGGGAGGGGGGGTGGTTTGAGAATCATAGCTTTCAAACGAATGGACCGATTTATGCGTTTTTTATGTTTGGAAGCTGATGTGATTGAGATGGTTCTTAGCTATATCGGGGACGGGAAAAGAAAGGGGAGGTGAAAATCGTGGCTTCCAAACGAATGGACCGATTTAGCTGCAGTTTTTATGTTTGTAAGCTAAGATAAAGGAGATGGCTTAGCTACATGAGGGGTGGGGAGGAGTTACGAAAAGGGGGTGCGAATCGTAGCTGCCAAATGAATGGACCGTTTTACCTGCGTTTTTTTTTCGTTTAAAAATAAAAAATAAGAATGCAGACTGAAGAAATACTACCAAAGTTACTATTTTTCGGATGACCCAGGCGAACGCCCGACGACGCCGTGAACGATTTAAAGGATCACTTACTACGTTTGAGGACGCACGGATCACCCGCGCGATCACTCGAAATCGTTCACGGCGTCGTCGGGCGTTCGCCTGGGTCATCCGAAAAATAGTAGGGGAGGGGAAGGAATAGTATGAAACTGGTACTTGACACTGACAGTTGTCAGATGTATGTGGACTTCCAAAGCCTTGCACTTACTCCGGACAGTGTTGCCAACCGTACAATATTAATTGTATTCATACGATTTTGTTGATATAAAAATGAAAACAACAGACTTGAACAAGCCATAAACTTCTTCTTTGTATTTTTTTATGAATGCATTCAATGAATTTTGAAACCCACTGTCCAACTCGCACTTTAGAAATACGCAAAATATCCACCTACGTACTATCCTGCAGCCGTATCTTATGCCAATGCGCTAGTAGCAATCAGATTTTAAGGCATAAATATTAAAATGACTAAAATTAATATAATACTTGTTATAAAATTGTGATTGGGGTTTGAAGTTATAATAATATTACTACCTATTTAAATCATTTACTATTGTTTAATTGTTTTTTTTTTCTTGAATTTTTAGCAAAATACAATTTTTCCTAGTCTTTGGTACGATCCCCTAAAAATTAAAGTTTGCAACGCTGACTCCAGTGGCCCAATTACAGAACTTGGTTACAATCGCATTATCACTTTTTTCATAGCAATTTCGACTCTATCGCAAGGAATTAGTGGTTGCGATATTGAGAATTCGATTGAAGCCAAGTTATGTAATCGGGCCGCAGTGGCCCAATTACAGAGCAATTTCGACTCTATCGCAAGGCATTAGTAATTGCGATATTGAGAATTCGATTGAAGCCAAGTTTTGTGGTCGGGCTGCGGATGATCGAGCGATATTCGCACGGGTGATTCGAGCGTAGTAAGTGAACGCATTCCTTGTTTCCCCATTCAACGACGAAAATATATATTTATGTAACAAAAAGTTTTTTTCAAACTTTTCACGTGTTTACAATATCTGAGATATGGAAGTGTTTGGTTGGATGGTTGGTGATGAAGTGTTTTTTTACGCAGATAATAAGCACATTTTGCCCAGTAAGTACTTCACTTTACTTGCTTTAGAGTTTTTATTGTGAAAACATCTAAAGTTTTTTATTTTCTATTGGATTTTGTTTGATATCTTCGAATGTGAAAGCTTTTAGACAATGGAAGAGCGACGCAAATGCACAACAGTGCGTCAGCTAGAAGAGCTAGCTCATGATAGAATTTCTAGAAGGAAACCGAGACCTTGCACTTGGACGGGTGAGGTCAAAAGAGGCTCGCACAGTTGCGGCACTATTGTGGCGTGAATGCGCAGAAACCCTGAATGCGGAAGGTCCTTCCAGAACTGGGAAGGAATGGGCTAAGGTTTTTTTTAAATCTAATTTCTATGCAAAGAAAATATTGATGTTATTGTTTTTAAGTTCATAAACATGTATGACCTTTTCAGGTTTGGAACGACAACAAGTGCCGAGTCAGGGCAAAGTTGGTTGGCATAAATGATAGCCAGCGAGCCACTGGTGGTGGACCCAGCAATGCCCCTACTCTAACACCATTAGAAGAAAGAATAGCAAATATTTATGCAGAGATATTGCCCACCTGCCTGATGTGAGACAGGATCATTTTGCCTCAAATAATGATGTAAGTACATACCTATACATTTCATGAATTTTATTTTGGCTGTGCTTTGTTTGTATCACTACAGGAAGGTACTGAGATGGGGGATAAATGAGCAGGGCCATTCCAGCGAAGATAACACCACAGGTCAAAAAAATCTGTGGCTAGAGTACAGCCAATAAATTAATTCATCAGAAATCAATATAATTTTTCATTAATATTTACTGTTTATAAATGCAGCAGTAGTGTGTCTGTCTGTATCTGTATTTTTTTTCAAATAGGCTGCTCTTTTCGCTTTCATCTAGGTGTCATTGTAAAAAACTGATAATCCTAAAAATATGATTGCATGAAAATATTTATGGTAAGAAGTTGTAAGCATTCAATGAAACACTTAACTCATGAACCACCTGTCACTGCATAACACATATTATTTTCATCCCTACATAAAAATATTAAACCTATTATATTTATATTTGTTTTTCTACCATGGTATTTTATACAGTACTTGTTAAGTTAAATAAACAAACAGCCCTGCGAGCATGGATCTTATTGATTGATAAAATTCAATAAATTTGTCGACCGGTAAACAGTTCTTTTTTTATCAATTTTATCAAAATGCGGTAGCATGGATCTAGTCTCTTGGTAAATTTTATTGATTCGATAACACGTCGTGAGTTTATCGATTTAAAAAATGGCAACTCGTGGATATATCAGATAGACGACTAATAGTCTAAAAAATATTTTTTGACACAATTTGGCAAATTTTTATTATTTTGAGTTGTTACGGAGAAACTTCTGTCATTTGGAATTCTACTTAACTACCATAAAGTAGTATATTCCTTGAACCTAACCTAAAGTATAACTAGCCATAACTCGTTGCACAATTGCTTGAGACACCCCCCTGACAAGTCTGACAGTGCGCTGTCCTAGTGCTATATTATATTCCTGGCCGATGCATCGTTGGTGCAACTGCCCTCAGTGAAAAAGCGTACAGCTGATACATCCTACAACAATGATTATACAGGTAGTTTTTTAGACTGAGTACCTACTAGGTACCATAATAATTAGACCATTAGACACAATCACAACAAAAGATAATTTCTGGAAATAGAAAAAACGTAACTAAGTATTTTGGTATTATTATGTAAAGTAGATACTACAACATGCGCAGGCAGTCCATTAGATCAACTCCTACTCAAACGCCTTCAACATCTTGAATGAGGGCGAGGGAAATTTCCTTATAAAATCTAAAAATAATCTTAAAATGCTGTTCTTCCAGATCAAAAGGATCATTGGCATCCCTGAAACTTGCCTCACGATGTTCTGACACCTCCAAGTTTTAGCTTATAATCCGAAAAGGAATTTACAAAAAAAAAGTTTGTCATGTAACTTTGGAAAGCCGATAAAATTCGATAATTTCGGTAAAATTACCGACATTATATCGACAACAATTATCAAAAATAAGATTGATGCTTCCTTTTGTTGATATAAATCTATATATTAAATATGATTTATCGAATTTATGTCGTTGTCGATAAGTACGTTCCGTGCTACTGAACTCGTATTATCGAATGTTAACGTGAAACGTAATTAAAAAAAGTCGGTAAATTTATCGATCGATAAGATCCATGCTTGCACTGCAGGTTAGCTGCTTTTTTGTAGTTATTTGAAGTCGTTTTTTTTACCATGGTATTTTATACAGTACTTGTTAAGTTAAATAAACAAACAGGTAAAAACTAAATAAAACCATTTAAAAATGTATGCTTTTTCAGGTTTGGAACGACAACAAGTGCAGAGTCAGGGCAAAGTTGGTTGGCATAAATGATAGCCAGCGAGCCACTGGTGGTGGACCCAGCAATGCTCCTACTCTAACACCATTAGAAGAAAGAATAGCAAATATTTTAGGTAGAGATATTGGCCCCCTGCCTGATGTGAGACAGGATCATTTTGCCTCAAATAATTATGTAAGTACATACCTATACATTTCATGAATTTCATTTAAGCTGCGCTTTGTTTGTGTCAGTACAGGATGGTACTGACGGGGGAAAAATGAGCAGGGCCATTCCAGCGAAGATGACTAACACCACTGGTCAAAAAAATCATTACATAATTTGTTTATAAGTCTGGTTAGATGGTTTAGATTACAGCCAATAAATGAATTCATCAGATATCGATAGCATTTTAATTAAAATTTACTGTTTTCACTTTTTTACTGTTCCTGAATGCAGCCTGTGGCTGTCTACTGTATATGTATTTTTTCTAGTTGGCAACTCGTTTCACCTTCATCTATGTGTCACTGTAAAAAAACATATAATCCTAAAAGAAAGTACAACTCACGGAGTTATACAACATTGGTAAGTGATTACATGAAAATATTTATGGTGAGAAGTTGTAAGCATTCAAGGAAACGCTTGTCTCATGTCCCACTCGTCACTGCAAAACACATGTTTTTTCATCCCTATCTAAAAATATTAAACCTATTGTTATTCGGCTTTGTAAAAGAAACAACCAAGGTAATTTACCTATTTTGGTATCACATTGCAGACGTAAATGTGTATGGAAATATAGGTGCTTGAAAGTGTATGAAACAAAAGCTTCAGCTTTGCAGGATTCGTGTTTCTGCAGTTTGTTAAACTTGTAGAAATAGTTATTTTAAGACATATTCTTTTAATTATTGTCTTTTTATTGTATAGTTTTGGATTTTACATAGCTTTTACGACTTATTTTGGGTTTACTTAACATTGAATCAATTCGCAAAATCATCGTCGATCGAGTCGATTATCGGGTGGCGATATATCGCCAAAAAAATGTACTGAGTAACCGGAATAAAGCGGTTGGTTACAAGCAAGGTACTGGAACTGTTCGCAATATGCCTTATTCTGAAAATGCCATATTCGGGAAATACCCTAATACAAAGACTCATTCTTAATTTCATTCTTTACAAATCTTATCTACACTAATATTATAAAGAGGAAAGATTTGATTGTAAGTTTTTTTGTTTGTAATGGATAAAGTCAAAAAATACAGACACGATTTTAAAAATTCTTTCACATAAAGAAAGCTAAATTATCAGCGAGTAACACTAGCAATATTTTATTTTTCAAAAACTTCGAAAATTGTAATACTCCGAGGTATCAAGTATTGCAAAAATACTCGATTACTTTATAAAGAAGGAGATACGGGTCTTTATATATGGAACGTTGCCACGGAAACGAAATCACAGAACACCTAATAATCTTTGACGTAGGAAATGCTCTATGCTGTTAATACACGAAATAATAACAAGTACGTGAGTAATAATGCAGTTTTCTATGATCAAAAGTACTGCTGCTAATGATTTTAAATTACGCTTACTGGCGTTTTTTTAGAAGATAAGACGGGTATAAAAAGGATAAAAAAAATATTGCCGTGGGGTGATCGCTACTGATAAACTCAAAAAATACTAACCGATTTTATAAATTCTAGACGTAGCGTAGGCGTTTCACGACAAACAAACGGCCGTGGAGCTGTGTTGAGGTTGAATTACGCTTACTTCCCACCCGGTTTTTTAAACCAAAGGAGGTTGAATTACGCTTACTGGCGTTAAACCTTTTAACAGTAACCGTTATTCAATCTCCTTACGTTAAACAGAATAATACTATAGACAAAATGGTGCGTGAGTATAAAACCTATAACCATTTTGTGTAAGAAATTGTTGTTGTTCTATTTGTCCAAATAAAGTACCTACTAATTTTAGGTTTCTATATATCTACCCGTGCGAAGCCGGGGCGGGTCGCTAGTTCTTAATAAAAAGACAACATGCAAATGGACTCATTTTAACGACTTCAAAAAAAGAGGTTCTCAATTCGACAGTTTTTTTTATGTAGGTGTTTTTTTCTATTATTTTTGGATAGGCTATATCACAAGGGTTGTTTTCTCCTTTAAATTTGAAGAAAAAAATATTTGTAAATGAAAAATTAGTTTGTTCACAGGCCGTCTTGAAATTGTATTTCGAAAAAAATATTTTCATGCATTCTTGAATATTAAGCCTTGAGTATAACCCTTCTCTATTGCATACAATTTTTTTCACAATACTTTTGTATACTATTGTACAAAAGGGTTGCACTTTAAGAAATAAATAAATACAAAAATTTACTCGATGAAAATAATGTCCGTTAATTTTGGTCAACAGTTGTAAAAAAAAAATGTTGGACTGCTGATGTGCTGGTACTTCAGCACAGTACTTTAAAAATAAGTCACTTGGTGAACAGGTCTTTTTAAGAATAAGTCATTTGGCGAAAAGGTTTTAATTTTAGTAGTAAGGTATTTTGCGAATAAGTCCAATGGCGTCTAAACCTTATTTTGGTGTTCATTGCTTTCAGAGACATGAATTCAGCATAAAGAAAAAGAAAGTCGAGGAAGAAATTGAAAGAAAACGTAGAAAAATATAAAGAACTCTTAGTAAAAGAGAATAAAAGATGCCAGAAAAAAGGGAAAAAGAAGAAGAATGAACGAAAGAATGAATGAAAGAATTGTTATTTTTCTGTTTAATTATATTATTAACCTGATTTTATACATTTCTCTTAATTTTAGTAAGATACTTTAATCAAAAATATAGCAATTATGTATGTCAAACAAGTAGTGTATGTTTTATTCACAACTATGTGTCCTCAATAACCCGTCAAAAAATCTGTCCACCTGTCAAAAGTTACGAGACTAACATTTTCAAAGGTTCAAGAAGTTAAATAATTAATTAATTCCAGAAAAGTACCAACATTAAATTAATTATAACATCTTAGAACTAAGAATAGTAGGTACATGCATCCTGTAAGCGATTAACATTCATATAACATACTCACTTCATATATCACAGTCACTCTAGTGATTAAGGCGAATCAAATGGTACCTCATTTATAAAAATCCATCAAGCAGTTTAGGCTGTAGGACGTGCCAAAGAAACAAATAAATATACATCCCAAACACATAACCCGCCGCAGTCGGGTAAAAACTGGTTCTTCTCGCTTTGTTCAGTAGCTTATTTTAACTATCTTCTTTCACACTTTTTGTTACTTACTGCTTTATTTTATGTATAGATTTTAATATTCATAACAAAACAGCCCTTAAGGCATAGAGTAGATGCGCTGGTACCCAGGCAACGATAATCTTGTTGAGTCTCTAAATTTTATTCTAGAGTTAGCTTTGTATTTAAAACTAGCTGTACCCGCGGCTTTGCACGCGTGGTCTTTTCTTTAGGTTCAAAGTACCATAATGTGCTATTCCAGGACCAATATGCCAACATTTGATCAACATTTCTTTAGCCGTCAAAAATACTTTTATCAATTGCTCGGCTTCTAACTCACCAGATTGAGATACCAATTACACCAGTTTTTAAATCAAACCAGCTATCTAACAATGAAAACCACATAGCAATCGGTCCAATAGTTTTTACATGATGCGTGAACAAACAAACATACAGACAAACAGACAGAGGGACAAGATTAAAAAAAAGAAGTTCAATACCCTTTTTAAGCATCCAATCGCATTTTTTATCTTCTTTTTATAGCCTTTTTCGTACCTATTGCTTTATTATAAGTATAGATATATGACTGTCAATTTGCATAGATACGTTTTCTTTTTAATAACTTTCAACACTTATATTGTGGAAACAACCTATATTACAAAAATTGAAGGAATTCATTAGTTTCGCTCAGAAACTATTGAATTCATTAAAAAAACTTACTATCTTACTTACTTATTGTTTTACTTTTTATTTCAAAATAAAAAATAAAACAGTTTTGGCTTCAGTAGGTATCGAAATAGACAACCATCCAAAAAATATTATTTATTACTTAAATATGAAATAATTTAATTAATTAATTTAATTTAATAATTTTTCACCCTTATCCTGCAGGAACTCTTTAATTTTTCGAGATGAAAAGTATCCAATGCCCTACCTCGATGTATGAACTCAAATCATACCAAATTTTATTTGAATTATGTGAGTATTTTCAGCGTGATGCGGTGCCAAGGTACAGATACACAGACGGACAGACAGACAGACAAAAATTAAAAAATACAGTATTGGCTTTAGAACAACAGTTTTTTTTTATTTTTTTATTTTTATGTAGAACAGCCTCCAAAAATGTTACAAAATATCTTCAATTTACAGAATTTGGGACATTATCCAGCAGGAACTCTTATTTTTTTCGGGATAAAAATTGTCCTCAATTTTATAAACTATGACTGTGCCAAGTTGCAACAAAATCCTTCCAGTAGTTTCAGCGTGATACGTGTTCTTTTAAATAAATTTCTACGCCTATCCTGCCGAAACCCTTTAATTTTTCGGGATTAAATATGTCCTACCTCGTAGTATGAACTCAAATCATACCAAGTTTCATTTAAATTCATTCAGTAGTTTCGGCGTGATGCCTAGCCAAGATACAGACAGATAGACAAAAATGAATAAAAACAGTTTTGGCTTCAGAATCAAATATAGTAAAAAAAAATATTTCAAAATATCTTCAATGTACAGAATTGGACCCGTTACAGTTTTATTATAAGTATAGATATGCGCAGAGTAATTTGATATCAACCGGACAGTAGGCAATTCAGCAGACAGACAACTTCCAGTCGCAAGGATTTGAGAGCTGGAGCTGGAGGTCGTGCTGAGGCAAAGCGCTAAAGCTAGTGTGAGCCAAATTCGAAAAGTTTACAGATTTGAATTTAGCGGAACGCTTGGTTGCAGTGAATGAAATGCTTGCTTGTTTTAAGGACAATCGCCATCTAGTTAAATCGGAGGCAGAACTTTGATTCGTTTGATTTATGCGCTGGAGTTGTTGATGCTGGCAAAGATTTGATGCAGTATTCTAAATTTTAACAGATAATATAAACTTTGACTATGCCCAGTTACATCAAAATCCATCCAGTAGTTTGAGCGTGATACATGCTCTTTTAAATAACTTACAACCCTTATCCTGCAGGAACTCTTTATTTTTTTGGGATAAAAAGTATTCTTAATGTTAATCCATAACATCAGCTATGATTCTGCCAAGTTGTATCAAAATCCGTCTGGTAGTTTCAGCGTGATGCGTGTTCAAAGAGACAGACAGACAAAAAATTAAAAAAAAACCTTTTTGCAATCCATATCGATTTTGACGTTTATCTCAATTAAAATTTTCTAAAAATATTTAATGTACAGATTTTGACCAGTTACAGTTTTATTACAGTATAGATGATCAAAAAAATGTTACATGTTCTCTAACGAAACAGCCTATTTGGAAAATATCTAACCTAGTTCATTTAGTTTTTTCCAAATAGGTATTTCCCAGGATTTAATTTTGTTTAAAGTGGTTCGCATGATATCATTGGTCCGATTCCACATACAGCTCTTTTTTTTATATGACATCTTTTTTGATGTGTGGAATTACCCCAAAATATGAGGACATGTCCAATACTGACTACTGAGGCGACATAACCAAAATATGCAGTCAGTGCCGTGTTTTGACCTAAGGTTTGTATTCTGAGCAAAATTTTGGCCCCTTCAATTCAAGATGGCGGCTAACGCTACCATCCCTCAAGGTCAAAAAAAAGTTTTTTCGTAAAGACCTCATAGCTAAACAATACAAATCAAAACATCCTCTACTCCACCATTTGAAGGGCAAAGCTTCATATTTTATCCTAATGACTGGCCTGTGTTAAAAGCACGTACCTGTGTATATATGAAATTAATATATTTTTGCACATACAGGCATCCAGTAAGCAGTTACGTCGCTTGTGGTGTAATATAAAGCAACGCGATAAGTCTTCTATGAAAAAGTTGGAGGAGGTATCGCCGTCCTCCAATGCAGAACTTCCTACCGAGGACACATTGGAAGCCACCGATTTTGAGGAAGAAGAAATCGACACTCCTTACTTTGTTAATGTTGGAGGAAGTGAGAGTCAAGACGATACGCTCAATAAGCTTAAGATACGAGGTAGGTACCTAATAAAATACATAGGTATTTATTAAGATTATTATATGTGTATATTTTCACAACTGTTAAAAACATCTATGCAGCGGTTGTAAATACGAGTACATATGCCAAAGAATCATGTGCAATATTTTGACAGGAGATATCGTGTATATCGATGTTATATATTGCCTAAAAAGGTGTTTTTTTACTATTGTCAGAACACAAACTCAAATCAAAATTGGTAATCTGGAAAAAATATATGAATTTTTAAATCATATTTTCTTGGGTTGTTTATCATAGGCATTAAGCGTAATTCAAAATCTTTGGGTTGTATAAATAGGTAGATCTAAAAGGAGGTAAATATACTACAGGAGGTTTTTCAGTGGTTTATGGTCAATGATCATTTTGTTTGTGCCAAGCAAAGATCTTAAATTACGTTTTTTTTTACTATTGACAGAACACAAACTCAAATCAAAATTGGTAATCTGGAAAAAATATATGAATTTTTAAATCATATTTTCTTGGGTTGTTTATCATAGCCATTAAGCGTAATTCAAAATCTTTGGGTTGTATAAATAGGTAGATCTAAAAGGAGGTAAATATACTACTGGAGGTATTTCAGTGGTTTATGGTCGATGATCTTTTTGTTTGTGCCAAGCAAAGATCTTAAATTACGCTTTGTTTTTTAATTACGCTATGACTAGAATAGTACCATACAACAATAAAATAACGGTAATTTCTTACATCAATGCTTACAACTTCCTTGGTTTGTGCTCTGCAGTGCAATTCTGTAAGCCAATACGATTTGCGGCAATCAGATTTTCATAGCAATATCGATTACATTAACGCACCGCATTAAGTGCACGTGATAATGAAAATCTGATTGAAACAATGTCCGTGCCAATATTACCCATAGATCATTGAGAACTACATTAATATCGTAGATTTTAAACAGTTTTATGTCAACAAATATTTTACCAATGGGTATTACGGATGGCTGGCCACTAGTTTTAATTAAAACTTTTTTCCTGCTTGGCCAATCGATACATATTTGCACAGTCGTTTTTAGGAACACTCATTTATAATTTAAATCAATAAATATCATTCTACCTACACCACCTGAAAAAAAAATGAATGACAGGTCATCGCATGTATGGAACGTGGGCATGATTCTTTCAACATTGTAGTGACCGCATAAAATGGTGACAATCTGACAGGCAGATGAACCAGGAGAAACTAAAACGTCCCTTGTTTGACAACGAATATCATACTAAGAAAATTGCTAGCATACCGAGTTTGGGCATAAATACACTAATATTATAAAAATGTATTTTTGTATGTTTGCAATGGATAAACTCAAAAAAATAAAGTTCTTGCAGCTATAGAAAGCTACATTATCAGCGTAACATGGGCAGGATTTTATTTGTTCAAAAAATTAGAGATCTTTACGTAAATTGCAATAATGTAACCCAAGGTATCAGAAATACAGAACGGAACGACGTTGCCATGGAAACGAAATAATGACAAGTCTGTCAAGTACGTGAGTAATAATGCAGTTGTCTATGGTCAAAAGCACTGCTGCCAATGATTTTGAATTACGCTTCTGGCGCTTTTACACGACTGCCCAAAAAAAGAGTGTTATGTTTTTAGCATTCATGTACGTTTGTATGTGATTTTCTTTATTCCACCATAACTTTTAAATGCCTGAACAGATTTCGATGTTTGGGGTATCGTTAGAATCCTTACATCCCCCCGAGACACAGCTTTTTTTTTTAAACTTTCGTAATGGCATTTTCAAACTCGAAAAAAATATTTTTTCTTCGAAATTTACAATATGGGTATCAAATTGAAGGTCTTGATAATCCCATTCCAACAGTATATATTTTAGCTAGTTATTTGTGTCATACTCTACAGCAGCACCACCATAATTTAGAGGGATCTATCATAGCGGAAAGTAATGTACGTTGAACGTACATAATGTACGTAAGTCGATAATTGTTGTGTATAGAACAGAAAACGAAATATTGTGGCGCTGCTGGGGAGTAGAGTATACTCCCCAGCAGCGCCACGTAGAATTCGTACTTCGCAATATTATTAGAAACTATTTAATAATGAAAACTAGTGTACGTAAACTCCTTAGAGTGTACGTGCTGAAAATATTATGATTTAGTAGTATTTAATGCATTTAATTACATTGTGTAAAATTCAGGTAAGCAAAATCTTTTCTGACAGAATTTGAGTAGCCATAGATATAGATCAAACTAGATACCTAATAGGTGCACTTTGAATTGCTTCTAAACAAAAGTCGTAAATATTGTCGACTCCGTTCAGTCGCTACACGTCGCAATATTGTCGCTTCGCTACACGCCAATAACGTTTGCCGCGATCATTGGTGCGTTTTCATTAGAAATAAAATAAGTTTTGTTTAAAGTTAAACGGGTTTATTATAATTAAAACATAAGAGTTTTTTTTTCCTTATTCTTAGGGTACGTAAGACTTACGCACCTTAGTTTTATTACAATCTAGCCACGATTTGGCTAATAAGTAATTTGAATATAACTTAAACTTTTACATTGAGTATTATACTAAGAATGTGTCCATTAACACTTTTTTTATAGTCTCTATTAAGGTGAAGTCACATTATTAATGTTTACTTTATAAGTAGCACTTGTTACACGCTACACTATACTAATATAATAATGTACACTACACTAACTCAAACGGTTTTATCCTTTTAAGTCTTCTAACTATGTCAGTGTGATCGAGGAGCTGGATTGCCTCTATGTTCACATGGTGATGAAGTCTATAGTCGTGAGCTTCTGTATACTTTTTAATTACTTTGTCAACGAACTCTATTTTGGGGTCCCGATAGAGATCGTTGTTTCTTATGTACCAAAGTGCATTCACTATTTCTCTTAATACCTTGTTCTGGAAGCGTTGAATAATTAATGTATTGCTCTGTTTGGTGCAGCCCCACAGCTGTATACCATAAGTCCGGACTGGCTTTAGGACTTGCTTGTATAATAATAGTTTATTGTGTCTTGACAGCGTGGAGTGTCTTCCAAGCAGCCAATACATTATTTTGAATCGCAGTTCTAACTCTTCTCTTTTCTTATTGACGTGCGTTTTCCAGCGGAGCTTCGCATCACGCGTCATACAGAGATACTTGGCTGTATTCTCGTATGGAATCTGTTTATTATTTATATAAACTGGAGAATATTCCTGTTTCTTGTTGCTGAAGTCAATGTGAATTGATTTGGATTCGTTTAATTTCATCCTCCATTGTTTAGTCCAGTCGTAGACTCGATTGACCGCTGTTTGGACCTTTTCTGCTGCTTCTTGATGGGTACTTCCTACTGTCATTATAGCAGTGTCATCAGCAAAGGTCCCGATATCACAAGTGTAAAGCAGGTACAGGACCGGACCTAAAACACTTCCTTGAGGTACTCCAGCTTTTATTTCCTTAAGTTCTGAGAAGGCATCTTCTTGCCTAATTCTAAATACTTTATTTGATATATACGATTCTAAGATATCCGCAAAATGATTTGGTAGCATATTTCTCAGTTTATGTATAAGCCCTTCATGCCACACTTTATCAAAAGCTTACGCCACATCTAGAAATACTGTAGTGCATACTTTTTTACCTTCAAGAGATTTTTCTATAATGTTTGTTAATCTGTGCACTTTATCTATAGTCGAGTGATTTTCTCGAAAACCAAACTAATGCTCTGGTATTAAATTTTTGCTATCTATGATTGGTTTCAGCCTTTTGAGAAACAACTTTTCAAAAAGCTTTGATATTATGGGAAGCAAAGAGATTGGGCTGTATGATGTGGTTTCATGAGGTGGTTTCCCAGGTTTTAATAGCATGATTACTTCCGCAACTTTCCATAAGTCTGGTACATGCTTCAACCTTAGAGTGGCATTAATAAGGGTCGTTAACTTCACTATAGCCTTTCTTGATAGATTACGAAGTATTTCTCCTGATATTAAATCATACCCAGGACATTTTCGTGGGCTTATACTTAGTTTAATTTCTCTTACAATTTCTCTAGGTGTAACTAGTTTGATATCACTTTCATCTTTGTGTGGCATTGTATCTTCCAAAGTTAGAGCTTCATTTGCTTCACCCTCATTTGGTTGAAAGATGGTTTCTAAGTGCTCTGCCTAAGAAAATGGCTAGGAGCCCTTTAATTGATTTAAATAACTGATCACCGATTCGTAATACACCTTCGAAAAGAATCGGCATGAAACTCGAAGGCGAATAATAACTGACTACGAGTTACAGGACCTTCGACTTCGGCGACGAGGTCAGTGTCTGTGTCTAAGTGAGCTGATTCCCCCTGACAGGTTGCCGGAGGAGGTAGGAGGCGGAGGCGGAGGTAGCGAGGCCGCCGCTGCCAGTACTTTGGCTGCAATGGCGTTGTCCGAGTCGTCCAAGACATTGCGAGGGCATGAATGGAGGGCTGTCGTGTCTGTCGTGTAGTTCACAGCTTCGACTACAAGGGGGTTGGGGTGATGGGGCGCCGCATCAAAGTAGCGGGGAGAGGCAGGAGGCACCTACTTCACTTTGAAGCAATTTATCTGTACTAGCTGTGCTCTCGGCTTTGCCCGCGTGGTCATTTAATTTAAAAGTAGCCCACACGTGTTATTCCAGGACCAAAAGTACCTACAAAGAACCTACATTTCTTCAAAATTCGTTATGCCGTCAAATATATTTCTATTGATTGCTCGGCATCTAATCATCGGATTAAGATACCAAGTACCCCAGTTTAAGTCAAATTCTATTCTATCCAACAGTGAAAACCGCATTGCAACCGGTCCAGTAGTTTTAAAGACAGAAACATGATTAAAAAAAATGTTATATCCTTGTTCTGTAGCTTCCAGTAGTTTCAGCATGATACGTGTTCTTATAAATAACTCTCACCCTTAATTTGTCGGGATGAAAAGTATCCAATGTCCTCGTAGTATGAACTGAAATTATACCAAGTTTCAGTTTAATTCATTCAGTAGTTTTTTCATGATGCGGTCAAGATACAGCCCCACAGACTGCGACGAACTCGTGGTCACACCGTTTTGTCACGTGTGACCAACAGACAAAGCAATGTGAAGAGGCTGAGGAATATGTCAAAATCTAAGGTACTTAGTTTATCTATGGTACAAAATAAGATCATGTTTTTCTAAGATTTGATGTTTCCAAGTATTAGCAGCATCGAAAGTCCAAAATCCAAAGCAAAGTCAAAATAATCAAAATAACAGCGCGCCTACTTTATGCTTTCGATAGGAACGTCAACACAAAACTGAATAATCTTCGTTAGGTACATAATCTGTGGACTCGATATAAATATCGGAGCTAAACAGAAAGTTGCTTCACTATTGAAAATAAAAAAGCGTCCATGAAATATGTTTTTTTTTTGTTTAAGTTATCATAACAATAATTATGGAACTTCATAGGCATGCTAATGTCAGGAATGGCTTCTTTGTTTGGCATTATAGTTTTATAATATGTAGTGATATTTACGTAAGATATATAATAACAACAAAAATTTGACGCTTCAGACCCACCGTACCCCTTCGTGTATCACTTAGTTCCTAAACAAGGCTCGAGACCCGTGAGATAGGAACCATCTATGTAATAATAATGAATAATCATCTTTATTTTATCGAATTTGTAGAAGTTAAAAAATTAAATAACAGAATAGCCTTATTCAAGGCTAGATTGTAATATCAATAGGGACCATCTTTATTATGTAGGTACAATAGGTAAATTTTTAAATTATTGTTTTCCATTTCCTATATAACATCGCGGCAAACGTTATTGGCGTGTGGCGGGAGGATTGAATGAAATCGATAATAATTTGGAAGCAATTCACGGTGCACCTATTAGGTACCTAGTTTGATCTATATCTATGGCTGCTCTGTCAGAAAAGATTTTGCTTACCTGAATTTTTCACATATCATAAAATTTTCAGCACTTACACTTAAGGAGCGTACGTACACTAGTTTTCATTTTTAAATAGTTTCTAATAATATTGCGAAGTACGAATTCTATACCGTGGCGCTGCTGGGGAGTATACTCCCCAGCAACGCCACAAAAAATAATTATTATTTCGTTTTCTGTTCTATGCACAACAATTATCGACTTACGTACATGATGTACGTTCAACGTACATTACTTTCCGCTATGATAGATCCCTCTAAATTATGGTGGCGCTGCTGCGGAGCATGACACAGTTATTTAGAAGTTATGACGGGTATAAAAATGCCGCGGTGGAGCACTACCCGTGCCCGTGCAAAGCCGGTGTATGATAAACTGAGCATGAAGATGTGTAGGGTATAGGGTTGATGAAAAAAACCTTGATCTTATAATATATTTTTTCTTTAGGCTTAGAAAATACTCAAGAGAAAGACACGCTTTTTACTGCAGTAGACAGTGAAGGACGACCGTGTAACGTGGAGTTTATTGATGAGTTGGAAGAAGACGTGAAGCCGACATCACAATCAAGGACAGAAAAAGACGTACAGCGAGTAAAGAGCAGCCTTCTTTTGAGAGAATACCAGAACCGGAAACGCAGACTAACCGAGCTGCATATCCTTCAGAAACGGCTGCTGACGGAGCAAATTAGAGAGGCACGAGCAAAAGCCAACCTCGCCGAATTAGAGCTTAAGCAACAGCAATTTCTAGAGACATAGAATAGAGAGTTAAGTGATCTTGTTATTTCATGCTACAGAAATTCAGTCCACCACTAGGACTACCAAAATAAGAAAGAATACGATTCCTCAATGTAAAATATTGTATAATGTGGACACATTTCTGTTTTTTCTTTATTATTATTATTAGATAGAATAAAGTTAAGTATACAAACAACGCACTCTATACAATAATAAAAAGTACGTTGTTTGCAATAATAATAATAATTAGAAATTATCTAATATTAACGTAGCAGTAAGTGGATTCTTTATTCATAAAAATAAATACTTTACGTTGAATCCTTTATTTTTACATCATCTTCGTTTGTAGAGATTATAATGTGGCTTGATGAAAACAGAGTTCACACGTTTTATTAGGTACCTACCTCGTATTTGTATCTACGTTAATGTTTGGTGTGTTTCCTATCGAATCAGCCGAACGGTCATTGTCTTCGATAGTCTATGCTGCCCACTGTAGGCTATAAGCCTCCTTTGTTCACGTTTGATCTATTCTTGTTTAAAACAATTAAAACGAAACTCACGTAGGCATCTCTTCATAAACTTTCGGAGCATCAGTGCTAAAGTCTTCATCTTCATCTCCAGTAGGTTCTACCGGTTCCCGCAAAAAGTTGACAAAGAACGTCTCTTCTTCTGGAAACTCGCTCAAATAATCAGGCAGTTCTGTAGCGGATGTCTTCCAGAAGTTGGAAACGAACCACTCTTTGTCGTCGAACGTAGTGAATCTGGGGACATGTCTCTATGATGGGTGGATATGTCGTATTAGGACGTAATCCTTATCTTTACATAAACGCGAGGTTTTTCGTGAAAGCTCTTTCTATAGCGTAACGGTTGACCGACATCGACACAACCACAGATCATTGGACTAGACTATAGTAAGACGCCCAGACTCAGAAATGTCACGTTAGAAGACTACCTATGCCTTCGCCTTTGCTTTTTTTAAATATCGTCCTCTGCTAGTGGTTTTCAATAGATTTTGTGATGGCTCATAAAAATCGTAAATGTAACACGAAAAACCGAGATCATTTTCGTGTTTGTAACATGTTTTCGTGAACATACGATATTTATTTCGGATTGCGAACGACTCGAACGAGACTGCTGCAACGCGATAATACGTTTTCATGGAAAGCCTCATATTAACCAATATTATACAGCGGGCCGCAGCCCGCAGTGCGCGTCGGGATCTCGTGGCGTGAACTCCTGAAGAAGAGCGTCGGATACGCTCGAAACCTAGGTCGATGTTTTGTTTGTTTTATACACGTGAGTCATAGCCGGTAGTGATATTTAAAATTATGTATCATTTTCACGAAAACTTTAACACGAAAATATTATACAAGCTGATTTTAACCAATGCGAACCGAAGCTGCAAGTTTCAGGAGTGTTTCCTAGACAATATTTTGTTCACGTTGTTCATATCATACTCATACAAAGCCATAGGTGTTCGTTGATGGAGAATGATAAGACCGGAGCGGAATTCAATATAGTTATCTATCTGTCTGGAGTTTACCCTTCTTGATACAGAAACGTTTTACTTCTATGGAGCTTATGTATTTTTTATATATCTAGTACGATAAAATGAAGTTAGATTGAATATTCTGATCATGTACTTAGGTAAAACTAGTGTTAGGGGTAACAATCCTCAAACAAGTATCATAACTGTTTCGTACCTGTCGGAAATAACTCTCAAACACTCGTGGAACCAGAGCTTGAGAGCAGTTTTGATGCCCGGGAGCTCTTCCTTATGGATGAAGAGAATGCCTTCCCATATCCTGGATAGATCACGAAGATTGAACACGTAATGGAATTTCGCCGGAGTTGGTAACATCTTGACCTATATATACCAAAGAATAACTATTATATTTACCTATAATAATGGACTCTCCGTATTTATCAGAGCGAGACAACACAATGGCAGATGGGTTACCAAAACCCCCACAAGATTCGCTAATATAAAAAAGTGAAACGTTGTCTGTTTGTTTGGGGAGCTTTCACGCGATAACGGCTGGACGGATTTTGATGAAATTTGGAATGGAGATAGCTTATACCCTGGAATAAAACATAATATTCTTTTTATCCCGGAAAGTTGTAAGTTTCTACTGGAAAATGTTGATTACTCGCTGTAAGGAATGGTTGCCATGGAAACGTAATAACGTCTGACAAAAAACATCAAAAGCGTTGGTGCTATACCTACCTACTTTTGCATTGGATTTTTATTATCCTAGAGGAACATGGGATGCTTTCTTTCGCGATAAACTATAGTCCGCGCGGACGAAGTCGCGGGCGGGAAAGCTAGCCCCTTATATTACTCAAAACCATAGTCAAATTTTCTATACTTATACAACCAACACATTTTATAATTATTTGGCTTATAACTCAAAAATTAAGAAGCATAAAACTAAAAAAAAAACTTTTGTATCCCTCGATCATCAATACAATATTTTATACTCTCGGTGGAAACTTTTCAAAGAGAAATTGGACCACGGAACTCAACCCTTAAACTTGTAATTGCTACTACATGTATCAGATTTTGTTCCAACAATCGGCAAGTTCTCACTTACTTTGGTTTGCTGCCAAATGATACGTGTAACCGGCACCAGTTTCGGCATGAACTCTACTATCTTCTTTTCAAATCGTGTTTTACAGAAGTAGCCAACACTTATTGTCTCTGCAGATATAAAACGGCTATTAGGGAGTTGATATAGAAAGCAGATTGTGGATTTTGAATTTGAAGAACACTAACCAAATATACGGTCCATTGAACTATTGCTCGGCAAGGTGCAATTGAAAATATTGAACTGTCGCTTCAAACGTGGCGGAATATCGTTACGGCCGCCGCCTGTAAAACATAATTACTAACTATTAGAAAAGAGTTACTCTCCCTTTCTCCCCACCAGCTTTGTCGTCGTCGTCGTCGTCCCACCCCACCCCTCCAGAGGGGAGACAGGATTAATAAAACAACCACTAAAATAAGTATAATTTAATAAGTTAAATAAAAAAAAGCATTTATGAGTATTTCTGTTTACTTTTATTACTTTTTCTTTAAATGCATTGTCAGTTAATAAGTTTTTTAAATGCATTGTCATCAAGTTGTGATCTACCCTGAAAGTTTCAGCCGGACAGCTAATCGGGAAGTGCTCGAAATTTGATTCGCAAGATTTCAGGACAGATAGAAATACATAGATACATACATACAAGTGAAGTTATATAAAAGCTTTTAAAACTATAACCCCCAACCTCCGCAAGCCTCATTATAGGTAAGAAGCATCTCAATCACATCAATTTTAAAACATAAAAAGCCGCATCTTCGTCTGTCCATTCGTTTTGGAGCTACGATGGCACAGACACACACGGATACAGTGATAATACATACATACATACACACCCTAAACTTATTACATCTCTTTGTAGTTCCGGGGTTAAAAATATGGTCTTTCTTCTCACTATGGAAGGCAGTGGCAAGTGAAAGGGATTCATAATAACTGTATGCCCTTTCTCCCCACATATAACAGCCAAAGGTTATGCTGATTTTGTATCATCTTCATAATCATAAGCCCGAAGTCCACTTTTGAAAATGCGTCTCCCACATATGGTTTTAGCAGAATCACCACTTATTGTGTATGTATGTTAGTTAAATAACTAACCCGTTCCTAAATAAGTTACAATAAGTAATAGGTACCTAGTTTTAGTTTGTGGGTTCGTTAGATTAGTAAACACTTGTGCGCGCTCTGGTAACACGCATCAAAAGCCGCGATACATTTTTTGTATTCCGTTTTACTTTTCATGTATAAACACCTAAATATATAAAATACATATCTATATGTATGCAAATTTTCAACCTTGTCAAGAAAAGAAAAGATCTGAAAAAAAAATGCTGTCACATACAAACAGACGGACATGCCGAAACTATAAGGGTTCCTTTCCTTGTTTGACTTCGGAACCCTAAAAGCGACAATGATATGTGCTGCTTACTTGATTATATTTTAGGGTAGTGATGGCTTCTGGAAGCTGGCCGCACGAGGGCCTCTGACATGGCTTAACGACTGCTACTACACCGAGACACGGAGAAAGTGAGTTTGTTTTGAAACGGAAACTAACCACGCCACTTCTCTGCGCTTCTATCAGCTACGTAATGAGGAGGTCTTAGAATTCAATTTGTTAACAAATTGCGCGAAACTTAACCTGGATGGATCATAGCACCGAACATTTGGATTTCGGCAATGATGATGAAGTCGCCAGGTTTATCCAGGGAGTAAAATCCGCCGCACTCCATCATTTCTCGTACAATTTCATTCGTCACCTAAAAATCACAAGCATTATTATTGTAACTGTTAGCCTGGACCGTCCCCATGACTTCCATGCGTGTCTATCTTGGTAAGTCAGTTGTCATCAACGAGTCAATTTCTGCAATTTCTTTAAATTTTTTCTTTTTTTATGCAGGTATGCAGTGACCTTGATTCTTCTACGGATTTCCTCATTTCAGATTCTATCACGAAGTGAAACACCGAGCATAGCTGTCTCCATTGCACGCTGCGCAACTCTGAGCTTGTGTATGAGACCAATAGTTAGCGACCACGTCTCAGTCATCACTGGGAACACGCACTTTATAAACTTTCGTCTTGAGGCTCTGCGGTATCTGCGACGAGAAGATATGGCGTAATTTCCCGAACGCTGCTCATCCCAGTTGGATTCCTCAGTTAACCTCTTTGTCGAAGTTGGATCTACCCAGTTGAATCGTCTGACATAAGGATGTGATCAACAGCTCCGATAATATCGTTCCCAACAGATACCGGCGTGGGTGCGACATGGGCATTTGACATGATGCTCGTCTTACCCATGTTCATTTTAAGACCCATCTGTTGGGAAACAATATTGAGGTCACTGAGCATTGTGTTTAGGTCTTCCAGGGTTTCTGCCATGATAACTATATCATCAGAAAATCGAAGTTGAGTGATGTATTCCCCATTGATGTTAACACCATATCCGTTCCAGTTCAGAAGTTCGAATATATCTTCCTATCTCTCCTTTCGGTTACCTCAACTGTAGTAGATCACGTGCGGTTTTCCGTAGATTTATTAAATCTGATACATTCACCTGATCGCCCCAAGCGTTGACGACGGGCATGTTGATGTCGTCTACGAAAACGGTCATAGATCTTCCCCCTGGCGGCCCGTACGTCATGCCCACTCGCTTTTCAACGTATGACTCGATAATTCTCTGAAGAAAAGTAAATATACATAAGCCAATTACTATTAAAATACATCACTTCTCATGCTCGTAACCAACCAACCCAACCCCCCATTATTAGCTAATAAGCATCTCGTTCACACCAGTTTTCAATCATTATACCGCATCAAAATCGGTCTTCGGGAGCTACGATTCTCACCCCTTGGCTGGGGCTTCCCCCCCCCAAAATGTGGCGGGAAAGAAATCCTCGCACTAATAAAATATTCTTAGCAGTATTTAAATAGATAGATAGATAGATAACTCTTTATTGTACACCACATAGAACAAAAAATACAATAATAACTAAAACATTTATACAAAATAAATGGGACAATGGGCGGTCTTATCGCTAAAAAGCGATCTCTTCCAGACAACCTTTGGATGGAAAGGAATTAATATACGGCAAAGACGGTGGTGCAATATAATCTAACAAATAAATAATAAAAACTGAATACAATGAATAAACATATATACACATATATTCCAATATACCTACACATAAATATGTAAATATATAGTACAGTATATATATATATATATATATATATATACATATATAAATATATATCCATATACATAGTATATACATTATAATAAATTACATTTACTACATATACATTTACAAAATATATACAAACATAATAAAAATAATATACAGTGAAACCACAACAGAATAACAACAAAATAGCAAGAAGTGATATTAATTAGAGAGATAAAACTTCTTTACTTGAAGTTTAAAAACAGGGAGTGACTGGGCTCGCCTTATAGTAACTGGCAGAGCGTTCCATAGGCGAACTGCTTGGATGGTAAATGAACTGCCATAAAAAGAGCTTCTATGTAGAGGGATCAACAAAGCTAAATTTTCTGATGACCTGAGTGACAACTTGTTAGAATCAGACAGGAAATTAAAACGTTCCATAAGATATCGCGGGGAGGAGGGATTAAACAAAACTGTATAAAGAATAGAGAGTATATGAGCATTCCGGCGGAGGCGTATTGGAAGCCACTTGAGCTTAGTGCTTGAGCTTTAAATGTTTGGTTATTTAAAATATCATTGTTTAATTTTCTCGCAATCGAAGTGAAAAGCAAAGTCTATATTAATTAACTCGTTTAATATCGAATGTCTTTTTTTTTTTGCTTTAATGCTAAATCATAAAAATCTTATGATGGATGGTTCACGACATGAGTTTCACTAGATGGCGCTAAATTACAAATTTAAAACTTTATTGATGGCTATATTACCGTGTAATGATTATATTAAGATTTTGTTCCTTATAAATTCGTGTTCAGATCAAGTATTGGACCCAAATTTTTAGGGAACGAATACGGTTAAGATATTAGTTTGACTATGAAAACTACAAACATTAACATCGCTGTGTTTTAACCGCGAATATTAAATCTAAACTGACTGCAAGTTAAGGCCCAAAGAAATTAAGCTAATATTGTCATTAGCGCCATCTAGTGAGACTCATGTCATGGACCATCCACCTTAAGGTATTTTATCGTCGACTTCATATCTACCCTCGCTTACGGCTTAAGCGTATAAATGTCTCGGATTAAATGGCTTGAAGGTTTCAGAAAGATCCGGAGAACATTTTGGCAGGATCAGGGTCTGGATTGGACAATTTGTTTTCAACTATGGCAAAGCTTGTAGTTTTCAATAATGTATGGTATCGATAATTTTGGTTTTCCACCACATCAGTCTGTCAATACTATTAATTTTTCAATATTTTATTAACAACAGGAGTGCTCGAAGATTAACGAAAGTAGAAAACAAACATTTGTCTATTTTCTAGTAGGATTAAGGTAGTTGACAGTAATCGAAAAAAATATGATTTATTGCACTAATAGATTATATCTAAAGGATTTGGAATATAATTATGTTTCATTCAATTCATTTATAATTAAAAACATTTATTTCTTTAACAAAAATCATAAAAAGTAATTTCAGACATTTGGTTAAAAACACTGCGCAGTGCGCGTGACATCACGTCTCCCTAATTCGCGGCTTTATTGTTCCTGTGTGGCTTGCGATTTTGTACACCTATGAGCAAGTGACGTCATACGGCCGCCATTACAGCCTTGGCCATTTTGGCGCGATTCAGTTTTACAACTCTCAAGGTGCCTAACAACATCAAGATTTTCGTTTTTTTTTTTTTTCATATATTATTATAACATATTATTTTGCTAAATTAGAGGCCTCTGCGCCCTACCGATTAGTTTACGAAATATAGTAAGTCCCCTATAGTCCCCAGGTATTCTTTCTTCGTTAACTACATTTTTTAAAACATACCTGGAACATATTAGGCGTAGTTGCAGACGAGAAGTTGATCATCTTAAACAGTTTGACCTCATTGTTGTAGGCCATCATATAACTCTTCAGCATCACGGTCTTGGCGGTGCCCTGTTCACCGATCAGCAGCACTGCCTTGTTCTGTTTCGCGATCACTTCGATCAGGAACGAAATGCACACGTTGTCAACGTTAGGCACCAATATAGATGAGTATTCGGGCACGCTGTCTGATGGATAGAGGTAGTCTTCCACGTTCTCCGACCTATATTAAGTTGTATTTAAAGCCAACGTAGTTGATACAATTTGAATATCACAAACGGGAATAACTTATGTTGGGCTGTTCCAACTAAAGTTTCAACCCAAGGAGCACCAAACCATGTTGTTATTATCGACATTATTTCAACCACAATCGCTGGTATCTTTCAAGGCAGAACGCTCGTGAAAGCGTATCGTCCCGCTCTCGTTAGAACAGTCCGACTTTTATACGTTGAGTGAATTCCCATTTGTGATATAATAATATGCATATTTGTTGGATGTACCGTTTCGTTATGTTTTACGGAATTGGAATATGCAGGAATATCTTGGTTATTGCGAGTGGCCCCAATTGCCATTCCCAATGGGAAAAAAGTTGCATGCTGACTCAACCTATCTGGGGGCTGTTGCTTCTTTTTTAAAAGCTTTCATTTATTTTCACTTGTATGTATGTATCTATCTATGAATTTCTGTCTGTCCTAGAATCTTGCAACTCAAATTTCGAGCATTTCCCGATTACCTATCCGGTTGAAATTTTCAGGGTAGCTCACAACTCGCCAACAATGGATTTAAAAAAACAGTTAAAAAAGTGTCAATGCATTAAAAATAAGGTTAGAAAGCACAATAAAGCCCTTTTTTATTACACTTTTTGTATCTACGGTCCCCAGTGGGTGGGGTAAGGAAGAGGGCGTTGGGAGTATTGTGAATATCTGTGATGTAATTTTATTTCACTATACTGTCGAACAGTAGTAATGAAATATGCCCGATTTTGTCTAGCTATACGTTCTACGTAGGGTTAAACCTCACCAGTGCTGCCACGTGCCGTTCTCATTGACCATATATTCAAAGGGCATGATCCACTCCTTGGATTTAGCGCCGGGCCAGTCCATCCTCACGGGTAGCTTGGTCATGAACTCGGCCATTTTGGTGCGCGCGTCGAGCTCCAACGCGGACCCCAGGGACCACATCATGGCAAATATAAATAGACGTTCAAGGTGCCGCTCACTGTGCTGTTCTGAAACCAAAATCAAAATAATCTATACTTATAATACAGCATTAAGTAACAAAAAGACTGTACATAAATAGTAAAAAAAAATAACGAGGGGACTTACAATAAGCTACTGAAAAATAATATAACATATAAAAAAGGGTCTGTATGTTGGCGTGTTATGTAAAAAATACTGGACCGATTGAAATGCGGGATTCACTGTTGGATAGTAGATTTTGACTTACATGGTGTACTTGGTATCTCAATCCGACAAGTAGAAGCCGAGCAATCGATAAAAACTATTTGACGGCTGAACGAATTTTGAAGAAATATGGTATATTGCACTTTGTAGATACGTTTGGTCCTGAACATAAAGGTTACTTTCGACCTAAAGAAATGAACACGCATGAGCAGCTAGTAAAAAAAAATAAGCTCAATGTAAACGCCCGACCCCCTTCCCCCCATTATAAGAAAGAACCATCTCGATCATATCAGCTTTCAAAAAAATACGCATCAAAATCGGTATTCGTTTGGGAGCCACAAACAGACACACGGATACATAGCGCCAGGCTGCGGCGGCCAATGAGAACTGGCTCTTTTTTATACTGTTACAACTCGTGCGCATTTAGCTACGAGCGGCCACAATTGATCGTCACGGCCAGTGAAATCAGGCGCGACACAGAGCGGCCAGCTGCAGCAGATGAGATCATTTAAAAAAAATGAAATATCGTCAGTGCAAGCGCATAGCCGCGCCGGCCAGTACTGTATTTATAGATCGAACGTATGCTACGATGTCTCGCCAGGATACCGAAAGATTTATAGCAGAAATTGAAGCTAGACTGTTCTATTCTAGCTTAAATATGGGATATGGCGTGAATTATTATGGGATATGAAGTGATTTCTCGTGTATTTTTCATATATTTTTTCTGAATAACTAAGCAAATACAAAATCATAGCTAAATCCTCGACGTCCATTTGATGGCAACGCGTGAAATCAACTGTACGTCATTTTTAATGACCTTGGAAAATACAGGCCGCCTAATTCGCACGTTGCCTAACCCATGACCGATTCGAGCATGTTTGTGAAGATATAATAAACTTACTGCCTCCCGGAACTTCTATTTGCAAAAGGCCGGTTAATACATCTACAGCTTGTCTGGAAAAAAACGTTAGATTAAAGTAGATAGAAGATGTTAGATTAAGATGTGGAAAGTTCTCGAATGGCGACAGCGGACTCGAAGGTGGAGCACAGGACGGCCTTTATTTTACCTTTGATTTTGGCTATGTAGTACCAGGCGGGCATAGCATCGTAGGAGGTCGAAATGTCCTATGCATATAGGTGTTATGATACTTGCTAGCAATAGAACTAATTGGACGATATAACAGAAAGTACCTAATGGAACTGTCGTAGCCAAAAGTAGCCATATCTACGACATACCTTCTGTTATAGAATTAATAACTTCGTGACGTGGTCGATAATTTCATGATATGGTTCTATTTCATGAAATTGCCAGCTAAAACTGTTCATATTGTTGAAACATCATCGTTTAATGATATTACAAACCACGTTTGGCCATATTATTAGATATCATTAATGTAGGGTTTTCATGATCTAAAAGGAGGTTTTCCAGACTAAAATACCACTTATATAACCTATTACGGCCAAGTCGGGCTTCTGCCCTCGCTTTCAGCTGTGGACTTCCGGTTGAGATGATAATGAATATAAGTAGTATGTAGCCCTCTTGAGAATAATAACAACATATTGTAAGATTGTAGGTAGTCGGTAAAGGCCACCGGGACGTACAGTGGTCACAGCCAATCTATATGTTTGTGAAGTTTAGGCTCTGTGAACGATTGCGCAGGTACTGCTGTGGGGCCAAAACAGCATCAAATAAGAGCGAGATAGAATATGCGAAAAACGTAAGCGAGTGAGCGAGGCAGTTATACAATGCCATCTTCAGCATCAACATTGGGATTGCGGCTGAAAAATAGCACACTTATCATTTTATAGTATGTATTGATTAAACAACTAACAATTAGCTGTAGTGAACATGCACGATTGCTTTGATAACATCTTCATTAATTATAAGACACTTTTCCTTACCTGATATAAATAGCCTCAAGAATTTTCATTTTAGCGGTCAGTTTCTGTTGCACAAATGAGTGAACGTCGTCGTAAACTTTATTGAATGTGTTTCGTAATGAGTCGGCTTCTCTTTGAGGTCTCTTCTTTAGCCAACCCTAGAAAACAATATAATCATTCGTACATCTAGCGTACATCAATAAAAGTACATAACTGCTGAAAGCGGGAAAAGAAGATTGAGAGACACAAAAAGTTGGTCCCAACAGAATGTAGATATCGGAAATGTTTAACTTCAGTATTTAGGTACAGTTGAATTATAAATAACTTTTTTCAAGTCGGTACACTTTTCGCGCAACTGTGCTCGAAAAGTGTACCTACTTTAAAGGCCAGTAAATAAACATATTGTCTTGAAAGTACATTTTTAATCTCATCTATTCGAAAAACGCTCATTGGTTCGTCGATAAGGCACTTATCGATGAACACGATTGTTGTTCATTGGGAAGGGCGCGCCACACTCGAAGTATTTAAAATATAAATATGGAGTAGAGAACAAAACGAAAAACGCGCGAATTACTACATGAAACGTCAAGAAAAAATTATCAGTGCAAAAACTAAATAATTTCACGAAATTGAGTTCATCAACTTCAAGAGGCGCAAGTATTACTAACACCTGAAAATATTCGGAACGAAGCAACAAAATGTGATACAGAATCGATTACCTAAATCGAATCGATTATTATTCCATTTTTTTCCTAGGGAAAAAAATGGAAGTTTATAACAATTTTATTGAGTGGAAAAATGTAAAAGGAATGCAAGTCATTTTCGTAAACTGTATTTTTCAAGAATTAGACAAATGTAAGCAACCTTCTACTCTTTAGGGTACTTACTCAAGTACCAATAATGACATTCAAATCGAGATCTACACATGTATAGCATGTCTGAAGGAGATATCAAAAAAGTCCAAAGTGAATATATTATTTAGTTATGTGTTTAGTTACCTAGTTTATTTTTAGTCTAGTTAATACCCTTTTATCTAAATAATTATAACTACTGCTGAGTTGTAAAGTATCTAAAAGCGCCTTTTATTTATTTTTCTCATAGAGGGGACCCAAAAGTAGAGTACTCGGACGCAACATTATTTTTCCTCGGGCGACATACATTGACTGCTTTCAGACTTACATATACGAGGTTAATTAAAAAACAAATAAAACCCTTTTCTTCACTACTTTATTGAAAAACGTAGTATGAAACACGGGCATAAAGATTATACAAACTCTTTGATGTTTGGAAAAGCCCTCGCCATCGGCTCGAGTTTTATATCAAACGTCAACTCGCTTGTTATATCCTATTTACGACCCCTCGTATGACAATGTACTAATGTGCACGTGGTTTAGATATTTCTACTCCTATTTGATACAACCTGTATACTCGTACTTAGCTGCAAACCCGCAGCTTTGCCCGCGTGCAAAATCCCCTAGGGACTGAATTTAAAAATTTCCTTCCTTAAAAAAATGAACAAAATAAAAATATGTAGCTTACTTCCGCCAAAACTGTAAGTCAGACAAATGATAAATGGTAAAATTAACACAAGTAAAACCCCACGCTAAACAAAACCCTACCCCAGATTGAACTAATGAAAAATATAAATCAAAGAAAAGCTAAGGCCTGGAGGCCAGAAAAAACACTTATATACAAATAATATATATAAATATATATACACAATAAAAAACCCCCAAGCTAAACAAACCCTACCCAAATACAAGTATCGAAACACTTATATATTCATATACATATAATATAAAAAAACAATAAAAAACATATACCCCGATCCAAATACCAAACGTCTGACATCAATACGACACGTGTTTCGCCTCTGCACGAGGCATCTTCGGGTGATGTTGACTCGTCGAATGCTGGACTGAGAGTCTCTCAGTCCAGCATTCGACGAGTTTGACGTTGATGTCAGACGTTTGGTATTTGGGTCGAGGTATATGTTTTTTATTCTGTTTTTTTTATATTATATGTATATGAATATATAAGTGTTTCGATACTTGTATTTGGGTAGGGTTTGTTTAGCTTGGGGGTTTTTTATTGTGTATATATATTTATATATATTATTTGTATATAAGTGTTTTTTCTGGCCTCCAGGCCTTAGCTTTTCTTTGATTTATATTTTTCATTAGTTCAATCTGGGGTAGGGTTTTGTTTAGCGTGGGGTTTTACTTGTGTTAATTTTACCATTTATCATTTGTCTGACTTACAGTTTTGGCGGAAGTAAGCTACATATTTTTATTTTGTTAATTTTAAATATGGATTTCCGCAAAGTAGCGCCTGAATCTATCAATTATATTTCCTTCCTTAGTGCACCCTAGGGACTCAAGGAATATTACCTACTAAATTTCGAATCTCTAGGTCCACCGGTTTAGGCTGTGCGTTCTCTGTCAGTCAGTCAGTCAGTAGATATGTCACGGTATGTTTTATAGGTATAGAATAGAAGATATATCTGCCGTTTCAGCCATTGACACGAAAAATAAGAATACTTACCTCCAATATAGGCTGCCACTTTAATACAGAAGAGGACAGGAAGACCATGCCCATGCGACTGACGGTGGCCGGCGACGCGTTGTCCACATTGTCGGGCTCGAACACCAATTTGCTGTTCTGAGCCATCGTGATGCGGTCACCGTTGGCGAGCGTCAGGGTCTTGTTGTCGTCCAACACTGAGTTCAGGTTCTCGATCCATACGGCATCTACCGGACCGTCTGCAGAGTAACAAGTACATTTTGTTTACCCCCCTACAAACCCCTGAACCAATATATATCCATAACCTTCTTGAAAGTTATTTCAAATTAATTCAAATTAATTAATTAATTCAAAAAGTATAGTTTTTTTTAATTCAATTATTTGACGGGCGGTTGGTCTAGTGGCTAGTGACCCTAGGAACGAAATCAAACGGTCGCGGGTTCGAATCCTGCAAGGTGCAAGCATTTGTGTGATGAGCAGAAATGTTTGGTTCCGAGTCGGATGTGATATTCGTATTTATGTATGTGTATCCGTTATCTAGTGCCCATATTACAGGGTATCCTAGTTTGGGGCTAGGTAATAGGTGTGCAATTGTCCCAAATATATTATTATTATTCAAGTTTTTGATGACACAGATCCCCTCGATTCAGGTCTTCATATGCACGCACTCATCATCAGATCCTAATCAATACGCGGGGAACGATGAGGAACGCCATCATAAGTGAATATTTGAGTACAATCTCAAAGTTTCTATCTGCAATAGGGTCCGAGATAACTTCACGAAGAGTAAATATAAAGACTCTGAAACGTGTACATCTAGCAAAAAACGCTACTGCAACATAAATCAATAAATACGCTCTGAATTACCTATTGCAATGCCTATTCAATAAGCTGCTGAAAAACTAGTCTGTTTCTAAGGACTTTAAAGAAATCAAAGAGCTGTAGTAGCCCTAGACTGTCACGCACACACTAACAATTTAAAAGACAACACATTCGACGGGTTGATATGTAATGTTTTAATTCATTTAAAATAATTCAAATGTTACCCAAGACAATCCAGGTGGTGTCGGTTTTCTTCACTTTCAAAGCCCGTCTCCACAATGTAGAGAATATACCGTCAGTCCAGTCGTTGGTCGCTACGTCCAAGCGGCCGAACATTTGCGGCGCTGTTATAGCCTGAAAGAAACACAATAACTTGTATCGATTATATTACCAATTTTCATGTTGGTGGCACTGTAATTGTAAAAATACATAAATATTCAGGAATATTCACACCAATTGCCTAGCCCCAAACAAGGATACTCTATATACTAGGATGCCCTATATTATGAGTACCTACTAGGCAAACGGATAAACAAAGGTACATAGATACGAATAATACATCCATGTTTCGGAAACACATCACACAAATGTATGCACGTTTCGAATAATAATGTTACAATTAGTCAGTTGTAACTAATTTTATAAAGAAAAAATTTCGATCACGGTCCACACTTGTGATCACGGTAGCCAAATTAGTTAAAAGGCATGCGCCGCGCTGTGGCACGGATGATGCGTGTTCGAATCGTCGCGTGGATAATGATGATTGATGATAATGATTATATAAAATATCCTATGTTATTCCAGTGCCTAAAAAAATAAAAAATACACAAAATATAATCAAAATCTGTTCAGCCGTTGGAGCGTGAAAAAGTAACAAACATACATACACTCACCCAAAAACTTTCGAATGTATAATATTAATGTTAGTGTTCGTCGCTGTATGATACGAGAGCTTGGCGGCGTCTTCCTCCCCATCCTAATAGTACCACGAAACTCAATATACGCTTACGATTTTTTTTTGTCTTCTACGTATTGTTCAAATATTGCGCCATAGTGCATGACAATAAGGCCCATAATCAGTAATAGGGTACTTGACGGCAAAAAAACGAACCGTTGCATTATCATTAGGTTTCCGAATATATATTTAGCTTAACTCATTAATAAAAAAAAAACACAAAAATAATAAAAGTAGCTTCGCCATGTGACTCAAAACACTGCGCAGTACGACTGACGTCACGGCTTGCTAAATATTTTGGATTCGCGCTTGTTTTGTTCTTGTGTGGCTAGCGTTTTTTTACATTTTGTGCAATAGTGACGTCATACGGTCGCCATAATAGCTATGGTCGTATCGGCGTCGCGATTCAATGTAATAACTCAAAATTACAAAAATATAAGGATTTACGTTTGTTTTTTTCATAAATGTATTTTGTTTTGGTAAAATAGAGGCTTCTGCACCCCATCGACTAGTCCATGAAAATAGAGGCTTCTGCACCCCATCGACTAGTCCATGAAAATAGAGGCTTCTGCACCCCATCGACTAGTCCATGAAAATAAGTCAGGCACTAAACTGGTAATAAACCTATTTGGTAATAAACTGGCTTTCAAAACTTAGAACCACACTTTGTTTGTCTGTTCGCGAATCACGTTAAAACCGTTGAAACTTGAACCGATTGCGAAGCGATTTTCACTGTTGGATAAAAACTGTTGACTTAAAAACTGGTGGACTTGGTATCTTAGTCCAATGAGTAGGAGCCAAGCAATTTAATAAAAACTGTTACTTTCAAATATGTGGTACTAAGTTTTGAAGGTCAGTGTAGTTGGAAATACAAAGAGTCACCTTAGGGTTCATCCTCATTTCTCTATGCGGCTTGCCGATCTCAGTGAGCGCAGCCATTAAGGTGTGGATACACGTGGTCTTGCCCGCGCCGGTCGGCCCCATCGTCATCAGGCCGTGACGCACCAGCGACGTCTCGAAAAGCTGAATGATCTTCAGATTCCAATCAGGATGGTTAACCAGCCCCGTGCGGTCCGCCACCAGAGTTATCGCTCGTTGCATTTCTCTGCAATCATTCGTTACATGGATTTCAAACCTCGATGCAAAAGAGGGGTGCTATTTCCTTTGTCTGTCTGTGAGTCTGCCTGTGGCATCGTAGCTCACAATCGGATTGATACGGTTTTTTATTTATTTCAAAGCTGGTATCGAAATAGTTCTTAGATTGGTTTAGAAAAACCGTCCCAAGATGTTCAGCATTTGTGCTGGATCTCGCGCAGCTAGAAACTGAGTTTGTGCAAAATTTTAAGTTTCTATGGTATTCTTCTCTACCCCATGAAGATCTGAGTAGCAAAATGCAGATTGAGATAATCTGTGGCATCAAGAAATAAGAACAAGAATTTAAATGGAACATTAAATATTACAAGACCATTTATACATTGAAAGTTTACAAAGGAAGGAAGGAGTGTGCGCAAGAACTGCACAATCTGATTCCCCCGACACCTTTCCATCACCGTACGACTAGAAGGTTAGCATAGCGCCACCCTTTTATGGTTGTAATACCTCTAACTAGAACGAAGCGTAACGCTTCTTCATTTATTATAAGAACTGCAAAGGAGTGGAATGCTCTGCCTTCGTCAGTGTTTCCGATAAAATATAAACCAGGTGAGTTCAAGTCAAGAGTGAATAGGTATAGCGTAGCTTGCTACACCTTCGACCACATCATCCTTTTCCATCACATCAGATCGTGGTCAAACGATTGCCTAGTCCGCAATAAAAAAAAGGAAGGAAGTTTACCGTGCACCGGTGCACTCAGATTCAGGTTGTACCCGAACAAGACGTCTATGAGTTTTTATAATACTTTACCTTTGAACAGTTTGAGTGAGTTTCATTCCTGGGAACAAATCTTCAATCAAGGAAACGAATAGCGGCTCGTCTTCGTCTACCAGTTTTGAGACGTTCATTTCTCTGTAATGTCAATTTAAAATTATTTGACACGAGGATAGCCGCTTGGCGAGATCTTCGTACAAAAGGTATTTAGTAAATGTATTGCTATATCCTTCCCTCCCCCGATCCCCCGTGAAGGGGTCACGAGCGATGGACAGAGTTGCTGGTTGTGAGTTTTAGTATTAATGTTTTTGATAGAATTGGTGTTTTGGGTGAAAGCATTATCCACCCTCTAAATCGTGGTGAAATCTTTTGTTAGATGAGTATTGGACCAAGTGCTATTAGATCGTGTCAATCGCTTGAATAGAATATAATCTACGCTTATACGTTTCATTTTATCAAAGAAAGCTTTAGTTTTTGAAAAAGAGCATTTTTAATTTGTCATAGTTTCAGCGCAAAAAAACAGTTATTGCAAAATTTAGAAAAACGAAGACGTATAAGCGTAGTTAATTAATGAAACACAACAAACTTTATGTAAAAACAATATTTGAAATCGGATAATATTTATGGGTAGATATTGTTTTTTATTTTTGTATGGACAAGGGCATTATACTTTCTTCCTAAAATAATCGAACGTGTTGAATTTGTACATTTGTATTATGTACATAACTAACAATACGTACGTACCTACCTATCTATTATCCAAGCACCAACCAGTAATAATACAGTATTTCTGAATCTGATATGCGTTTTTTTTACTTAGTCTCATATAACTTCATTTAAATAGAATAGAAGTGGTATTTCTTCTATATGCTAACCGTCAAGGCTGTGGCGATAGTAATGAAGTTTGTGTATATTGAATAGTGCCGCGAAAGATTATGCAACCGATGTTCAGGGGGCACTGCAATTGCTGAGCAGGCGTAGTGCTTACCATCAGCTGGGAGACCTGCAAATCTCGTCACTCAGTTGTATGATAAAAATATTTACACACGGACATACTTAGGTATCTACTAGGCATGCGTGCTACACCTTCGACAATATCATCGCTTTCCATCAGGTGAGATCGTGGTCAAAAAACTACTTCAAATGGATTAACAAATAATTACAAAAAACTACCAGTCCAGTTTTGATACAATTTATATGGGACCACCTCGCTAGTAGGTATACCCATCAAACAAAAAAAATAATCTTCAAAATCGGTTTGCAATTGACGGAGAAATTGGTCACACAAAAAAAAACATACAGTCGAATATAGAACCTCCTTTTGTGAAGTCGATTAAAAAGGAGGGTTTACGCACCATCATTATAAGTAGGTCGTATCTGCTGTGCGTATTACGAGCCACTTGATTTTGCGTCAAGCAAAGTTGAACTATGTGGTTCGAGATGCCCAGCTTTACGTAGTTTTGTTTAAACAATAGAAGAGATTTGCTTTTGGGGCTGAACAAATTTTAAACACATTAGGTATGTTCAATATTGAAATGTGTTTTTAAGACCAAGCTCCAATATTTTAGGGCTTTTTCCATAAATATGCTGCTTTGTGGTTGACAAACCTGATAAATGTGAAACTTAAAATATATGTTTTTGAGATCTTTATCTCTCCGTGATCAATACAAGAACGTGATTAAAAGAATTTCATTCGATATATATTATTATCAAAAATTACGTTATTATCAGTAATATTGTATATTTTTCTAGTCAACGGCTTAAGTTTTATCTGTAAAAGAAATCTCACAGGAAGAAAATATAGTTTATTGTCAACTGTCAAGACAAAATTTAGAACATATAGTTTATTGTAAACTATGAAGACAAAATTTACGTAACTAAATTATTAGCCTGCCAATAATATAAATAACTTTTAAGACTTACGTCATTTAGTTCCGAGCTAAATTGTCAAACAGCGCTCGCGATATTCAACCTTGTTACGCAGGCACTTCAGTGCTTGTTGCGGGTAGCGGGTGGCAGAGTGGGCGGAGCTAGCGTGGAAAAATGTATTCATGAAATTGTGAACTTACTTCAAGACTCTCATCATGATGTTTTCTTCAGTGCTCTCGGGGTTGGCGCGCTTCTGAGCGCCCATGGTTCGGAGCACCGACAGAATGTTGCGGAGACCAAAGTCGTAGTGCACTTGTTTGGACAGCTGCTCTTCGCACAGTTTGTAAAGAGTGAAGAATTTACGCGCTGGAATTGAAAAAATGATTTGACAATAACACAGAAAGAGGGTTTGTCTATTGTTTAATTTATAGCTTTTTAAGTGATACGTAAGCTCGCATAGTGAGCCGTCAGTATGTTCCTCAATACAACTTCCAAACTTTTTTTGTTTGTTATTCTAGGCACTACAAATTTACGGTTTTCGGATTTTCTCCCTTACTTGTGCTATAAGACATTGCTTCTTGCCAAATTTCTTGATTCTAGATCAAGAGGAAGTACCCTGGAGATGCAGTCTGAAAAAATCAAGCTAAGGTAACGCAATCAAAAGATACGGCCGTGCATATTTATGACACTCTCAAGGGAATCAAAACCTATAAGGTACTTCCCGTTGACCTACAATTATGAAATTTGTCAACAAGCAATGTCTTATAGCACAAGTATAGAGAAAAATCTGAAAACTATAAGTTTGTACATACATCACAAAAAAAAACGTTTTAATACAAACTTCTAGACTTGATTCCCGTGATGGACGAACTATTTACATATCTACAAGTTTGTACGGAACGGTGCGCGAGTCCGACTTGCAATTGGCCGTTATTTTGTTAAATATACTTTGTTTTCACCCACCCAATAAGATATTCTCTTTGAAACCGCAGCTAGCCAGCTTCACGCGGATGATGATCTGTCTGTCCGGCACCATCATAGCCACGGATCGGAACTGGATCTTCAAGTTCTCCGGCAGCTCTTGCCGTCCCGCGTAACCGGGGTTCATGGTGATGATGATCCCAAACTCTGGGTTAAGGGTCACCAGGTCACCGTCACTGGATAAGCATAGACAATTGCATTATTACTCCTTACTCTAGACAGGCTTTTGACGAAAGTCGATAAAGCACGGTCACGATAGAGAAAAAAATACGTACAATGACCCCTGACTACTTATCTCTATCGATCGCCCTTAAATGTGTATAGCCGTCGCGCAATACATTTATGCGTGCGTGAGAGACAAGTAGCCAGGGGTCATTGTACGAATTTCTTCCTCTATCGCAGCCGTGCTTTAGCAGTAATTTGGCAGTAGTGAGCTTCCACGGAACTAACGTACTAGTACTCCTATTTATTATGTGACTAACGTAAGAGATGAGACAATGACAACTTTAGTTCCATGGACCCTCGCTGGGGGCGCTTCGAATCAGCCAAACGAAAGTACAGCAAAGCAGATCCATATAGATCAGTGCTGGATAAGGAAATAAACGAAGATTTTATTTCTAGTCATTTCCAGACACTATTTTCTTTGATTGGTTTATTCGAAAGATGACCATAAACGTATGGAGCCTGGACGAAAACATATATATATGGAGACTACATGAAAGTTTTATCATAATATAGCTGTTTGAGTTATAAGTAGCTGTTTGTTTGTTTGTCGTGTGAGGTAGTGCTGGCCTGCGGTGTCAGGCCGCCCGAGGGTACCTGACATGATTAACGACTTCTATTAATCAATAAAGGTAATACCTTACATGCAACCAAGTCAAATTCGACACCCTTACCTGAAAATGAAGGATTCCCTTTTTTCTCTTCTCGCCGTAAGGCAAATGTAGATCTGTTGGGCGGCTACAGAGAGTACGGGCAGTTCAATTCTGTTGAACTCGTCGAAGCAACCCCATGTTCCGGATTGAGCCAAACCCTTGTAGATACGACCCAGACCTAAAAATAATAAGCATGTTTTTATACGTTTCTTAGGTTTACTCATCGTTCGTGACCATGACTGTTTGAAAACTTAGGAGTTTTTTTTTTACTAGTGAACCTCCTTTTTGTGACATTTCCCGTTCGCTGCAGTCGCATAAGTTTTGTTCCGCTAGCTTTACCATAACCACAGTACATATATTAGTCTTTACAGACAGTAGTGTATCGAGGAGTAAACGGCCGATTTGACGCACGCGGTGCGGGGGCCGGGAGGCAAGGGTCTCAGCGTGGTTTTGAAAAGAACGCTACGAGCGAGTTTCGCGCATGAAGTTTCTTCACGTAAAAATACGAGAAAGAAAGTTTTTTAGGATGCCAGTACCACAAATAGATTGGACCAATGAGTATAGTAATATAAGTATATATCAAGATTAGACTCTTTAGTTCAATCTTTTCGAACTACTAATAGGATCCGAAAAAAAAAAACTTCCTTTATTACCCGATTGCGGAAGGTTATGTTTTGGGTAGTATGTATGTATGTTTGTTTGTTTTTACGTTTCTTTGGCACGTCCTATAGACTAAACGGCTAAATGGATTTTGTTTTGATTAAATAAGGTATCATTGGATTCGTCTTAACCGCGAGAGCGTTATTGGAAATATGAAGTATCAAGCGAATTACTACTCTACTAATAAGTACCAACTTTTTACAATATTACATACTAGTGATTCGCCCTGGTTTCGCACGGGTAAAGCTCACACCGTGGCATTATTCTTACTTTTAGAATTTTTATACGCATTGTAACTTCTTAAAAAAATACGCCAGTAAGCGTAATTCAAAATCTTTTGCAGCAACGATCATGGTGTTTTTTTACCCATGGACAATAATTGCGCCATTACTCCAATGACAGTAAGAAATGTTTAATCATTACTCACGTACTTAATAGGCTTGTTATTATTTCGTTTCCATGGCAACGTGTCATTCCGTTGTATATTTTTTTTGTTGATGTTTTCCGATTTCTTTGAAAATTATGTTTTTGTTTGATTGGGTATACTGGTGATGTGAACTTAGCTATATAGAAGGGGGGGGGGGGGGGGGGCGAGAATTGAGAAAAGGGGAATAAGAAACTATTATAACTCTTTCTATTTTAAATTGTATTTTTGAATCGGTATTACATTTTTACTTTTCTTAAAGTGATGGTGTTCTTAAAGTGATTGTAATTATTTAATCTTTTTTAGTGTTTGTTTAGTATAGAACATTTGAATACGAAGTCGTTTCTTTTTAGAAAAATCTTTTTATTGTTTCCTTGGGTATTGCAATATTGCAATTTTCGTAGGGATCTGAAATATATTTTTTTAATCGGTTCTGTATCTTTTTCGTTTGTCTATTACAAACAAAGATACAAAAATACAAACATACAAAAAGTCAAATCTTTCCTCTTTATAATATGAGTGTAGACATACGCGTGAAATCGATAGCCTCCTTTTTTGTAAGTTATTGTAAGTAGCTTAAAAACTCTGGTTTTACTAATAGAAGATTCCTACAAATTTAAAACGTTGGCTGTAAAGTGTGGTCATGTACAAACAGACTAACATACAGACATACATTCATTCATGCTTACACAGGTATTCTGATAAAATCATAACCCTACTTTTTTGTAACCGGGTACAGACCAACAGGTGGCAACCATCGGTCTCCGACTGACAGTAGACATCAAACTTGATAACTATGCTTCGATATACTGTCAGGGAAGACTAATATATGTACTGTGCCATAACTAACCATTTACCCCCTTACTCATAAAAAGTTATGCAATGGTTATGAAATGATTAAGAATTCCGCGCAGTACAATATTGTACTGCGCAGTTTTACTAATCATTACTTCATCATTGCATAACTTTTTATAAGTGAGGGGGATAGCTTACAGAAAGAAATGAGCTGTTTTCCAAGTGTCATTTTAGAATTATTTATCTCTCGCTAGATGGCGTTGGCGACAGTTTTGGTCACAGTACTGTAGTTTGGTATGACCAAGGAAGTTCTATAAGTACATAGAACTTCCTTGAGTATGACCAAAGATTTTGAATTACGCTTACTGGCGGGTATGACATTCTGCGTACCCTTGTTTATGGTACGTTGTGCGTCAGTTTTGTAACAAATTCATTACTTATAATATTTATTAGTAGTATTTTCTACCTTCTTGATGTTCTATATTTATAAAAATACAAAGAAAAAGGACCGTTTTATTTACATTTAATTTATCTGCTTTAATAAAGGGGTAAATAAAATCTGAATAAGTAACAACTGCCAATGTCGTAATAATAAAAAAAGCAATTAAAAAAATTAGCTACACAAACAACTTGTCTTTCGTTTGTTTCGCTCGTGGCTTGTGTATTTTTATGGTAAAACGCTGTTTTTACCTGCTTTCGATTACAACAGTTGAGTAAATACCAAAAGTTACGCGAGCGCCATCTCTTGACGATGAAAGAACTAAACTGACACTGCCTAATGGAAAACTGCTCATTGACGCACTATCACTATACTAATTAACAGACTTCATAAAAAAGAGGTTATCAAGTAGATGTGTGAGTATTTTAAAAAATATAAGTTTTTTTTTTTTTTTTATTTTAGTAATTTGATTGCAATAATTATTTTTGTATCTTTCAACTTAGACAATAGTTTAAGTTTCATAGAAATCAGTTCAGTAGTTTAACAAGATATATACTGTTAACTTTTTCTAGTATGGCATTCTTCTTAGCGAATAGAATTAAAAGTACAAATTTTTAGGCCTTCTTTAACAAAACTAAAAATTAAAAATATAAAACCTGATTTAAAAAAAACCCAACTTCATATCATATAAAACTTAAGAATAAGAAATAATTGAATTATTTTGAGATCAATGCTAGGTAAGTAAGTATGTAGTAGTAAGTGTACCTACCTAGCATTGATCTCAAAATACTTTTTTTACTTAAGTCGGTATGGGCGTAGCACAGACTAAAAAAATATAATTATTTATTTCTTTTCAGATTTATACTATTTAAAGTAGTATTTTTCTTCTTTATTTTTATTTTAGCTGTTTGATCAGAATCTCATCAGGTGTGAAGTAACAAAGTAATATGGGTCAAACTGCCAGAACACCCCGAAAGGAACTTGGCGATTTGCGAAGCGGCGTTGAACCACACAAGAAATAGAGCAATCATAGCTTCGAAATCTGATCAAAGCATTTATTTGAGCGGCAGAAAACAGCGCGCTAACCTTTAACTGTGATGTATTATTTTACCTCTGAAGTCCATCTGATCGGAACAGTTGAACACAATGACGAGCTTGCCCAGCGTGCGCGCCATGTCCTTCGTGGTCTCCGTCTTGCCGGTTCCCGCGGGCCCAGCCGGCGCGCCGCCCATGCACATGCCGATGGCCTGCGCCAGCGTGATGTAGCACCTGTCTGTCAGCGGCGTGATCACGAGACGCTCGGTGATGCCGAGATACTCGTTCTGAAACATGCAAGTGCAGGACATCAAAACAATACGTTTATACAGGGACGTTTGAGTTGATTAAATATGAAGATCGCACTGAGAAAATCTCTGCCTCAGGCCATACGCTAAAAGTAATTTAGCGCGCGGAAGTCAGCAGGCGAAGGCCGCGAGAGCAATCGTGCTTGTTCGGTCTAAAAGGCCGGTATAAACCAAATGCGTGCGCTTACACGCAGCGGTTGTTATGTATGAAATTCTAAGGAAGATGTCAGACCGCCTGCGTCCAGTCCGGTGTTCTCCAGCCTACAACGATACGGAGCGCGTGGTAATCGAGGGCCTTGGACCCGCTTATGTTTAGGCGTAAGACCTTAGATTCAAAAACTATATCAAATTTGAACTTTATTATAACATGTTTTATGTTTGACATTGTAAGTGAAGTTATCATCATCGTCATCATCATCATGATGATATGCCTATACTTGTCCACTGCTGGACGTTGGCCTCTCCTAATGCAAGCCACTGACCTCGGTCATCAGCTCTCCTCATAAATTTTCTGCCAGCCGCTTTTCGCAGGTCATCACTCCACCTGGCCACAGGACGTCCTACGCTACTTTTGCATGTACCTACAAGGTAGTAATGATAACGTAGATCCCGAGGTAGAACACTCCCAAGGGCACCCGAATAACCACCATTTGAATCACGTTTTTTTTTTTTTTTTTTTTTTTTGTATGTAGGTAGTCCAGTAGTGGACTAGTGACCTTTATATAAGACACCAAAACCATACAGAAATTTAAAAAAAAACTTATTTCTTCAAAGTTTGGAGGTCCATAACATAACAAAATAGGGAATATATTTTTCACCTCACAAGCCCCTCTCTCAACCCCCAACTCTTGCTGAAAACTACTCCATTTGTCAACAATTGAAGGAGGAGCTTCATCCCAGACAATTTTTATGCTCCATAGCTTTTGTATTATCAACATAAAGCATAGGCATAAAGCGCTGCAAACCCTAGAATTTCCCACAGCTCAACAATCGCGGAGAGCATATTCCGCTTTGTACAAAGTTCCTTACATTGGTATATTTCGAATGAAAACATATCAGATCGCGGATTCCACTTGACATCAAGCACCTTTTGCCCCTCGCCATTATCGAACTTTATTACTTGTGTGTAAATGAGTCGTAGGAAGGCGACAACAGTTGCATGGAATTAATAGACCACTTCATAAGATATGAGCCTCCCGCTTTGAACAAGCTAATCAATTGTAAAGCGGCTTCTGTTGCAGCTGATATGGATGTCTCACTAGAAATGATATCCTCCATACATAAATCCCGTTGGACGACGTCAACAGCCACAGCAAAAATTTGACACTCAACATCAGATAGATGCCGCATATTTTGCAGCACTAAAAATGGACTCAATGACAAGCCAAAGCATAACCGTCTGAACTCGAAAGGTTGAAGTTCGCCATTAAGATCAAACCGGTACAAAACTCTTAAGTATTTAAAATCTGCAGCCGCCACCTTGATTTGTAAATGCATTTTCTTTACGTCCGCACATAATGCAAGGGGGAAAAGCTGAAAGTTGAGAAGAATTCTAAATATATTTCCCTTCAAATTTGGACCAGCATGTAGCATTTGATATAGAAACACTGGTTTATCGGTTCGAGCGCTGGCGTTCAAAACAATACATAATTTTGCTGAGACCTTTTCATTACGTACTACTCCAAATTTTGGATTTACATATGCCATAGTAGCATCTTTCATATCTGCAATTGGCGCTATAATATATTCGTTGATAACTTCACCGTAAACACAAAGAAGTTGGGAAAAATCTTGTTTTTTTTTCTCTAATGCCAAAAATCGTTTCTTGGCTGTCTGTAGCGAATCACCCATGCAAGACGGGTCTGATTTGAATGGTAGTACCACTGTGTACCAACCGTTGGGATCTCGAGTGGTAGTTGACTTATATAACTGTTCACACTCTTGTTCCTCACGACTTAAGCGTGCAGAGGTACATGAGGGAATTTTCTCTAACTCCTGAAAACTCTGAACCACCGCATCTAAGCGGGGACCAGTAAAGGCACAAAATGCCGATGTATCCTGCTGCGTCACAGTCTCCAACACTGGAGCTTCTCCCATGAGAATGAACCCTAACGTGTGTAGCGTTGATAAAACGCTACTTAAATAAAAAAACAATAAACCCATAAATAGCAATACAAAACAAAAATCGACAAGTAAAAGTAGGAATAAACAAGACAGCACATAAACAACTAATAGAAACGTATCTTTATAATAGTAAAACTAGAATTATAATTGCATATTGTTCAATATACTAACATATTAGAATATATAAGATGACGACATTGAAGTCGCATATAGTTGATTGAAACAGTACTATCGTTCGTATTTGGTGAATACCAGCGAAAGCAGACGATCGGGTACATAGAATAGATTATCGTACGTTGTTTACTTACATGATATAATCCTGTAAATCGAAGTTCCAAATAAGCAATAGAGATATAACCACGACACAACACGAAAACAATCACCGGTTATTTTCATAACAAAAACAGAGGTTATAAACACTTCGATAAATACAACACGTTCGTGCACTACTGATCACGACTTTATAACACTTATTAGGTCAATTGAATGAAATAAATACAAAAGGGAACAAGGAATAACTGGGAATTAAATAATAAATGGATGGTTAATAAAGTTCAATTGATAAACACGGAGACAGGTGGTGACATCTACCGGAAATTTTACTTATCTTTGCATCGATTAGCTGTCAAAGCAAAAGGGCGCGTTCCGTTGTTCGGCACGGTCCCGCAATGTCAGCAAATAGAAAATAAAATTAAACAAACCAATTAAATGCAACAAATGTTAAATTTAGGAACGTAGATTTTTTCCAAAGCAAACCCATACAATATCATAATTTAATAGTTACGGTATATAGTTTTATGATGATATAACGGTGGCGGAGCAAAGAAACAGCGTTCCGTACCTTCCGTCTGGAAGTGAACGGAACGTTTTATAGAATATAGTTTATAACAATTCTTGACGTTTGGCAGTTGTTTAGCTGTCAAAAGTAGTTAAAGAAACGATAAATAAACAAATGTGATTTCTAGGGTGAGAAAATCTTCAAAATAAAAATAAAACCATATTACTTGTCCAAAGCCCATGTGTAAGCGCTGATCGTTTTCCTGGTGAAACGAAATGTAATTCTGATAGATTTTGCTAAATAAAAAAAAACTAGATCCGGCTAGACAGAAAGAAACTGGCAATGGAGGCGTGTCCTTTCTTTTTTGTGCTGGAGAGCCTAGCAGGACTGACAAGTTTTTTCCCTGCATATTATAAAACCCGTAAAAAAAGGTGAGAGATTCTGTTTGTATTTTTGTGTCGTCGGCAGTAATGATTGCGATTGTGAAATCACTGTTATCCATTTTTCGAGACGCCATTTTAGCGAACCGAAAGCGGTGGCGTTTGCGGAGTCTCGAATTCTAAAAAACGTTGGGTCTATCCATTCACAGCGGGTTTCCCCCCCTGGAGTGAGACCCCACGACGGAGTTTTCCCCCCCGGACTAAAACCACCCCACGAAGGAGGCTTCTTCCCCGGATTTGAGTAGAAAAGGCGCCGTGCAGGAAATACGTCACGCCACGCCGACATTATACCCAACGATTCCTGCCACATACTTGGGATGCGGTATCGTATTTAATCCATATATTTCGTTAACCGGAGTGTTGAACTTTGGTTCCCCACCGACCTGCTGGACACCTGCAACGCCTGAGGGGTCTAGCCTGGCTACCTCTCACGCGAATCGGACATTTGCTGAAACGTCGGATGGAGAATTACCTTCACTAACATAACGGCTAAATCTTATAGAAAAAGGTAAATAAGTAGACTATACTGCCGGCCGGCAAATTCATCAATGTTCTGTTAGAGTAAATACTTAATTTTGTCAATTCTATATCGACCCTAATTATAGCAGGGTAATCTTAGATCTTGGTATTTCTTGGCTGCTGAGTTGGATCTGCAGGCTAGGATTCTTTGGACCTTAAGTAACTAAGCAAGATTAAACCAAGCATAATAAATATTGTATTGGAGAATTTAAATTGCATGTTTTGTCTTCGACGTTACATGCTAGCTTGAATGGCCGTCCAAGGTACCTATGGCACGGTTCTTTGGATTTCAAGTAAGTAAACAGAATTTAACCAAGGATAATAAATGTTGTATTGGTGAATTTGAGTTGTATGTTTTATCTTCCACTATAGTACCCACTAGCTAGTACATTACCGAACGGTCTTGATCCAATAGTTCTTGAAGCTCGTTCCGGTCTAAGTTTATCCAGGTAATTTTATTAATTTCAAATTAGTAACGAGTATTTTTAGTTTTGAGTGATTCCGAAGAAAGGTATAGCGTCCTCGCGTACAGAGCGACCGCATGGGGCAAGAATCCCGACTCACCCCACTCTTGGTCTGACTTGCCCCAATTTATTTTTTATTACCTTTACTCTCCGAAATCACTAGAACACCTTACTTATCGTTACAATATGACGATAACCTATTATAAAACGTTACACGTGGTCTGCATAGCGTCAAGTCGACCAGATGGACCATATATGCGTTTTGAAAGCATCAAACGAGAGAATAATTGCGCACCTATAAGCATATCTATTTCGCCAGGGCGATCAAAAGTATCATCGGCTAATGGAACACCGTTTAGGTAGCTCAACTTGGACCTATCGATCGTGGCCTTTGGCAGCCTTTGAGTGATGTTATCTACCACCAAAGAGCGAACCTTATAAGGTCGACTCCTATCATACCGCGAGAAAAACTTTAGCTTGGTTTCTCCTAGCACGGGATTGAAACTTCCTCCAAAACCGTTCACTGACATCGGCAACTCAAGTGAGCGAGGTGTTAAAGATAATCGTTCACAACACCGCCTGGTGATAAAATGATTTTGGGATCCATTGTCTATGAGACATCGAATCAAATGAGCCTTGCCCGACGGATCTACTATCCTGACATGCGCCGTAGCCAACAACACAGTAGATGACACCAAACCTCGATTGACGTCATGCGCCTTCGAGCCCTGAAAAGAACACAATGAGACGCCGGCATTGGTCAGATCTTCCTCCGCGTTCCCAAAATTTTGAGTAACACTAGACACCGGCAATGACACACCAGGTTGAACCTTGGTAAAATGCAAGAGCTCGTGGTGTGTCTTTGAGTGACAAGTGTTACAATTACCCTTAATATTGCATGCGTTTGCCTTATGATTGAAATTTAAGCACAAAACGCAGCGGTTTTTTTGTTTTACCACATTAAAACGATCTTGTGGGAATAGTTTTAAGAACTTCGCACAACGGGAGAAATTCTCATGATCGCCACTTTTGCACAAAGGGCAATCTGCACTCGAAGTGACTAGCGCTCGAGTAACTTTTCCGGACACGGATTTCATGTTCATTGGTACTGGAACCCTACTGGATGACAAAGTGCTCTTAATACTAGTACTTGGAGCATAAACTCCTGTTCTTTCAATGATTTTAGCCTGCTCTTTTACAAATTTTGCAAAGCTTTCGTAGGATGCAATTTTCTCCTCTCGAACTGAATGTTCATATAAACGCGCTGTCTGGCTATCTACCCTTTTGAGGGCCAGATATAAAAACACAAAATCCAATTTAGTTGGAATATCTAATTTTTGGAATGCCGATACGGACATGGAAAACTTGTCTATAAAGAATTCAGGCCAGCTACTTGTGGACCCTGCATTTTCTTCAAACTCATTATTTCATCCAGGTATGCCGTACCCATAGAACGCACATCTTCATATTTGGATGTAAGAGTTTCGTAGATAAGTTCGTAGTTATCACCGGTAGGAGTAATACCCACCACGCACTCGAGTGCCCTGCCAGTCAGCTGACCACACAGATAGTACACCCTTTCCGCGTATGATAACTAAAGGTTATTGTGGATCGTGTTGTTGAAACATTCAATAAACATCGGCAACGACCTGGTTTCACCGTTGAATTTTGGCAATTCAATAGGAGGTAATTTTATTTTATGTGCTGGTATTATCGAAGGACCATTGACTGCATTTCTCTCACTAGTGAGCGCATTCACTTTGCTCTGCACAGTCACGAACAAATTTTCGAAACATTCTAATGCTATTATGTCAGGTTCGAATTCCTCATCTAATTCCATTTTAAATAAATTTAGTTCGTCGAACTCAGTATTAAATTCTTTCCGTAATACTGCTAAGTTAACCGTATCTTCTAGAAAATGTTGCACTTCCTGCGGATTTGAAGTTAAGTTCAACCGCACGAACACGCAATCCTTGTAATCGGGTATGATAAGATTTCAGTCTTGCCCCTAATAATTTTGACCTTAATAGCATACGATTCTCTTCAGCTTTCGTCATTTTGTCTTAGATTCCCCAAGCAAACAAGTAAGCTGACTATACTAACTAAACGGTTTATAAACGAAAACTTTGTTGACTAAGTTTATAAAGGTGTTAATCTGCAGTTACTATGAATGAAGAGTTGACGTACTGCGATAATGGTTATACTGTGTTTTGCAATACCTTGTATACCGCGTGAAAGTAAGTTGACAAACTTTAATATTTTGTATACGGATCAAAACTAAATTGACGTAGTTAAATAACCTGTAGGTACGGATCGAACCCAAAATAATTGACTTGCCTACCTAACTATATTATAATATCGTAGACGGAGAATAAGTAATATGAAATATTATATAAATTACTCTGTGTACCGACCGAAACGAAAACGTTATTAAATTTTTCGTGTAGGTAGGTAGTGTAGATACTTATACCGCGGAAAAACTACGCGCTATGCGTCTAACGTACGCAAATTCCAGGAACAGGTCAACGCATCTTACACATAAATACAAATAGCTTGCTGCACGCTACCCGCGCAAGCAAGTTAAGTAGGTAATGGACGTTTCGGTTGGAATTTAGTCAACTAGGCATGTTGATAGTGAAGACAAAATAAGTAACTTATTTTACCTACTTAGGTATGAATTTAGTAGGTATGCGCAAAGGAGTAAACTTATGAGGAATTCTGTTACAAAAGTTTACGTTCTTGTTAGGTAGGTAGTTCAAGTAAGTACCTAAACTAAAACCCAAATCGATCGTACCTACCTTGTAAAGAATATATTTAAGTAGGCATGACTGTGCAATAATTATAAAATAGATTGAAAACTGTAAGAACAGTGAAGTAATACAATGATAAGTACGTAATATTGAATGTAACTGTTTGTAGGTAAGTATACCTATACTTTAATTAGGTTACTCGGAAACAGAGAATCCGGCTCGTTAGAGACCAAATGTTTTGGCCGGGGAACTTTATGTTTGCCAGACTACAGAGAATACATCAACAATCCGTAATGCAAAAATTCCCACGTATCTTTCAACTCCGAACTTGCTTCTGGCCAAGCTGGACGCTGGCCGTCGATACTCTTTGCGGGGGAGGCAGTTTTCCACACCATCAAAACGATCCACAAAACAGAGTCCATGCACTTGCAAATGCAATAAGTCGGTAGGTAAGTTTTATCACGGACAAAAAGTCTTAAATAAATATTAAAGAACGGTAGCCGGTAGAACAACGAGCGGCGTTACCGGTCCGTCGGCGTTCGAAAAACACACAGGCCCGCGTTGTACTTATGGGCCACGTATCACGAGGCGCCTCACCCCCCGCTCACGTCCCGCGTATGTCACGGGGCGGCTTTTTGGAAGATTTGGCGCGTTTGTTTCCAGGCTTGCGAGAATAATTACACTCAAATTATGGAAGTAAAAACTAAAATATGGCTCAAACACACGGTATCGGGTTTCTCGTCCACAACGTTGTAAAGATCGAAAGCGTTTCGAGCAGGGTGGCATACTTTATACTTAGAATTACCGAACGGTATTCGTTGAAGGTCATACAGGTGTATGCCCCACACTCGAAACGCCCGGACGATTAAGAGGAGGCTATGTATGACGACATTTCTAATGCCATACATGCTCCGAAAACACACTTCACAGAGGTGAGGGGGGACTTCAACGCACGGCTGGGCATGAGGAATGGCGATGAACTGCGAGTAGGGCAGTTTGGATTTTGACAGCGGAAGCAAAGGGGTCAGCGATTGGCCGACTTCATGGAGAAGGAGGGACTCTCTGATGAACAAAATTTTCAAGAAGCGCCTTTCAGGAAATGGACGTGGCTACACCCCGGCAGTCATAAGAACGAGATGGATTTCATTTTGACGACCAATCGGCATATATTCAATGATGTCTCTGTGATCAACAGGGTTAAGACCGGCAGTGATCACCGCATGGTAAGAGGCTCATTGAATATAAACGTAAAGTTGGAGAGGTCTCTTTTGATTAGATCTACTCTTCGCCCAAATCCTGCCCAAGTCCAAAACCCCGAAAGCTTTCGGTTGGAGCTTCAAAATCGCTTCTAAATCTTACCGAATGCGATACAGTGGACGAACTAAACAACGGGCAGGTGGAAATTGTTCACGCGGTCGTGTCGGAGTTCTTTAAGACCCACCGCAAAATTAGAACACAGAAAATATCTGAACATACACTCAAACTTATGGCAGAACGAGGCGAGATGAGGCTGCAGTCTTCAGTGGATATGTCGAGTTACAGCTTGCTTAATAAACAGATCTCCAAGTCGATGCGACACGATTTGCGTTCCTATAATACTACTTGTATTAAGAACGAAATAGGGCGGTTGTTCCGCTCCAAAGTGTTCGCAAGAGATCTGTCTATTGGGCAAAGCTTGTTGACGAAGCTGAAAACCGACAGTGGCAGCATCGTTTCGTCGAAGCCAGAGATTTCGAGTGAGCTCGATAAGTTCTATGGACAATTATACACCTCATCGCGTAGTCCTCCTAGCACGACTAGCGATGCAAGAGCCTATACGAGATCAGAATGGCTATCGAACATCTTAAGAGCAATCAGGGGAGGACGGAAGGGTACTACACCAGAGGCGTGGCACAGGAGCGTAGTGGTGTTATTCTTCAAGAAAGGTGATAACACCCTCTTGAAGAATTATAGGCCCATTTCGCTGCTGAGCCAAATCTATAAGCTGTTTTAGAGAGTAGTTACAATTCATCTGGCTCGTAGGTTCGACGACTTTCAGCCTCCCGAACAAGCTGGCTTCCGGAAAGGCTTCAGCACCGTAGACCATATCCATACGCTCCCGCAGATTATACAGAAGACCGAAGAGTATAATCGGTCACTATGTCTAGCGTTTGTGGACTACGAGAAAGCCTTTGATTCAGTTTTGATTCAGTCCTGGGCAGTGCTACAGTCATTACAGCGGTGCCAGATTGACTACCGGTACATCGAAGTGTTGAACTGTTTGTACAGCAAGGCCACCATGACTGTACGAATTCCATCGATTTGCAAAAAGGGGTAAGACAGGGAGACATTATTTCTCCGAAAATGTTCATCTCTGCACTGGAAGATATAATATATTCAATCTTCTGAACTGGAACGGATATAGTATTAACATCAATAGCGAATGCATCACTCACCTTCGATTTTCCGATGATATAGTCATCATGGCAGAAACCCTGGAAGACCTAAGCACAATGCTCAGTGACCTCAATATGTCAAATGCCCATGCCGGTTTATGTTGGGAACGATATTATCGAAGCTGTTGATCACTATTTCTACTTGAGTCAGACGATCCAACTGGGAAGATCCAACTTCGACAAAAAGGTCAACCGACGAATCCAACTCGGATGAGCAGCGTTCGGGAAATTGCGCCATATCTTCTCGTCGCAGACACAGCAGAGCCTCAAGCCTGAAGGTTTGAACCTCGCATTGTTGAAGTGGCAATGCGCAGGCCATATATTTCGCAGAACCGACAACCGCTGGGGAATATAGGTTCTCGAATGGCGACCACGAACAAGCAAGCGAAGTGTAAGAAGACCCTCCACACGATGGACCGACGACATTGTAGCCATCGCAGGAAGTCGATGGATGGAGGTGGCACAAGATGAACTGCTGAACATAGGCCTCCCCCAAAGAGCGCCATGACGAGCAGTGGACTTCTAAAGGCTGACATGATGATGATGATGATGATGATGATGAAACATATTATGGGAAAACTTCTAGAGGTACACCATTGACTGCAATCGGTTCCGGGTCAATAAATCGTTAACATGATCTTGATCTCATCTATGTTAATTCCGAGACAGATGCGTCGAGAAGCTTCAACCAGGCTGGTCATCATACTTTGCAAGTTTTGCAGCAACTCCACCATAAGGACGATATTATCGGCAAATCGTAAGTGTGAGAGATGTTCTCACCATTGAAGTATGTGAAGTACCGTATTCTTAAATTAAAAAATCCGCTGCTTGCTGCTTGTGATTTTTAGGGCAATTTTCGAAACATTTATATATATTTATAAAAAAAATACATGTTACCTGGTATAGAAAATCTACGTCTGTAATAGATACGATACAGTCATCGCTGTCTTCGTAGTAATAGAAGCGGGCTTGTTTCTGCCATTCAAAGTCATTAGGGGTCTTGATCCTCATTTTCACTAAATCATCGAAGATATCTCTGGAACAAAAAATACATTAATGAAACACAAGATCAATTGGAAATTTTACCTAAGAATTTGTTAAATCAATATGATGAACAACAAGCCTATTAAAAAAAAAACACTTAAGAACTTTAAGTACAGTCAGCGACAAATGTCGTTAAGAATGCCCATGCAAGCTTTCATAATACTTGCCCGTATTGACAATCATATTTCTCATCATTTACAATAATCATTTTATCCGACCCGAAGTGAGGATCGTAGCTCCCAAACGAATGAACCGATTTTGATACGGTTTTTTAATGTTTGAAAGCTGATGTGAACGAGATGGTTCTTAGCTATAATGGAGGGGATCAATCATAGCTCCCAAACGAATGGACCGATTTTAATGCGGTTTTTTATGTTTGAAAGCTGATGTAATCGAGATGCCTCTTAGCTATAATGGGAATGAGGGGCCGGGTTTTTTTTTAATTTTCGCTTGTTTCTGTGGTTTTCACTTACCGCTCACTTTGATACCCCTATTTCATACCGATTTTATTAGTCCCAGTCTCTCTAATTCGAAATCAAACCATACCTTTGATGTACGTGAATTGTAATCATAGTTTCCACTCTGGTTCTGTCCAACGGCGCCAGATCTGTGACAGTCATGTCGATGAGCCCATTCAGGAGATCCAAGAACTTCTGATTGGTCAGTCTCATGATGTACTTGTCGGCTTTAGCCTTCTTCAGCGCGTACTCCGCGTCACTGGTCCATAATATTTGCATTCCTAACAGACCAGCCTGAAAATAAACAACAAGCCGGTTAGCGTATTCAATATCACCACGGTTTCACGCTTTTTAGGTTCCCTTAGTCCGTCTGTCTGTCCGTCTGTAAGTCACAGACATTTTATTCAAACACTATTAACACTACAAGGTTGAAGTTTGGCACATGACTGTATACACATTTAAAGCCACTACATAAGACATTTATGGAGTGAAAATATACTTGAAAAATTAAGAATCAAATATTATTTTTTTGTGACCTGAGTGGGGACTTTTAAAATAATAATGAGGCCCATTTGCTAGAATTGCTTGTCCTGGCTACGGAAAGTCAACACGTGTCCGAAACGCACTTGGCCGGTTTTTATTCGCTTTATATTAGCTTCACTTGTATGTTTGTAACCAACTCCTTTGGACGCTATTTTGACCCACTTTAAACGGTCAGATTTCATTCAAATTTTGCACACCTGTCAAAGACCGAAGACAATGCAATAATTCGACGCTAAAACACGCTTTATATAGAAAACCAAACTAAAACAATAGAAAATAAATTTTAATAATTTTGAATTAAGAATAGTGTAAAATGTTTTATTTCAAAAAAAGAGCTTTTTAAGATATTATCGAAATGATAATCCTTCTTCTCATATCTGTCAATTAAATATTTATAACTATTGACCCATGCACCCCACGATTTTTTTGAAAGCGTGTTTTTTGGTTTTTTAAACTATTATTTTATATGTCGCTTTACTCCAATCTCAGTTAACTCCTCTATAGTTTGAAGTTAAGCGACGCAGTTATAATTTCACACAATATTTAAATTTAAATTTTAAGGAAACTGCCTGTATTGGTTCTGCCACGTTTTGAGATCAATGTAAATATTTTCAAATACTTTTATAGCATGTTTAGTTCACCTGGCCAGGGAAACTCGAGAATCCGGTCAAAAATTCAAACTCTGGATCGGTGGCCATAGTTTGAGAAATGTTCGCGATCACATTTCTGACTGTATCCTTCATAGTGTCCAAGAGAGTGTTCAGCCAAATCTGTAATATAAAACCATTATCATTTTAAAGACTACGTGTTTCATTCAGAGCTATCATCCAATTATTTCGAGTTCTGAATGTTTATTAGATCATGTGATTAAATTATAAATATTATGCAACATTTTAGAGAGATAGACATTGTCCTATATTTATTCGTAGCCTATATCAATGTAGTTGTATAAAAGTGAAATATTGAATGTAGCATTCATATTTGGGCAATAAATCTGAATCCAAATCAAATTTGGGGTTTAGAAAGAGTGATTGCAAAACTAAGTACTTTTAAATTATTGTACAATAAAAAAGCGGACTTATATTCAACTCTTACATGTCATAGCGATGCATGTTTGTAACCATTCATGAATATATTTCTTTAGTTTTTATAGTATTTGATGCCAAAAAAAGTCAAAGTAACTAATGATTTTTTAAGGTCTCAACTGATTTTGGTGGAATCCTTTCTTTTTGAAATAGATTATAACGCTACGGCAACCAAACCTAGATACATTTATATAACAAAAAGATTTACCTCTACGCCACCTACACACGGGACTGGTCTGTCCATAGGTATAGTTTCGCCATTATCGGAGTTCATGTTGACAATCCTATCCTTGTCGTCGAAGTCCACAGTGTTCATCGCGTCAAATATACTCGGTAGATGGGCCTAATGACAAATAATTGTATGAAGATCATTGTATTGTATGATCTAGGGTAAAAGGGGGAAGATACGGCACTCTTTAATATCAAGCTAACTAAAACTATATGATACAACTATACTCGGTAGATGGGCCTAATGACAAATAATTAGATGAAGATCATTGTATTGTATGATCTAGGGTAAAGAGAGGAAGATACGGCACTCTTTAATATCACGCAAACTAAAACTAGAAGATACAACTATACTCGGTAGATGGGCCTAATGACAAATAATTAGATGAAGATCATTGTATTGTATGATCTAGGGTAAAGAGAGGAAGATACGGCACTCTTTAATATCACGCAAACTAAAACTAGAAGATACAACTATACTCGGTAGATGGGCCTAATGACAAATAATTAGATGAAGATCATTGTATTGTATGATCTAGGGTAAAGAGAGGAAGATACGGCACTCTTTAATATCACGCAAACTAAAACTAGAAGATACAACTATACTCGGTAGATGGGCCTAATGACAAATAATTAGATGAAGATCATTGTATTGTATGATCTAGGGTAAAGAGAGGAAGATACGGCACTCTTTAATATCACGCAAACTAAAACTAGAAGATACAACTATACTCGGTAGATGGGCCTAATGACAAATAATTAGATGAAGATCATTGTATTGTATGATCTAGGGTAAAGAGAGGAAGATACGGCACTCTTTAATATCACGCAAACTAAAACTAGAAGATACAACTATACTCGGTAGATGGGCCTAATGACAAATAATTGTATGAAGATCATTGCATTGTATTATGATCTAGGGTAAAAGGGGGAAGATACGGCACTCTTTAATATCACGCAAACTAACAAGAAGATAAAAGTATAGTTATACAGATAAAAGTTAGTTATACGAGTATAGTTATACTCGGTAGATGGGCCTAATTACAAAGCTGGAATAGAGCTAATGGAAAGCTGGTACCCAATCTTTCTATTTTTAATGAGATCTACGATGAAGACAGGTGATATTATTTGAGTAGTGTCTTTTCAAATGAAGATATTTACATATATATTTTTTTTAGGTCTTCTTACTTATGCTAAAATACATCATTGTACACCTTGGATGAATTCAGAAAGGGATAGAAATATCCCTTTCAGGCGAAACCCTAGCAAATCGGATTTGAAAAAATATGTTCGGAACAAACCAGGATATTTTCTCAAAATATGTGCACTAAAGGGTGTTTCTACTATTAAGTTTTTTCTATATTCTAAAAAGTAAGATAACATGCAGTTATCCCCTTTTGAAAAGTCGCTCCTCATTTATTGTGTAATATTTCCATCACGCCGTAATAAAGCTATTATTTTGGTATTTTTTTCCGAGATCATCGCTTTAATGGCGCGAACATAGTAGAGAAATAGTTTTAGGCTGTTTTTTTGCATTGAGTTAGCGCCTTTGAGTACTATTTTGAATAGATCGTTCACACGAAACGTATGCAGATTGCAGACGGTTGGACGCAGACTCATTCAGTCAGACTGGTTTGCACAACAATGTACTCAGTTTTCCCGCTGAAAGTAACCGGAAGCAACAGCATGTCCTTTCCAGCACGGATCGATGGTACATGCTCGCATAACATATAGAAAGACTAGAGCGGACCGAGAATCGAAATCGGTACTACCGCTCAGCATATTGGAAAAGAAATAGGATTATTCGAGAAAGTACAAACATTTGAGTCAGAGTTGCCTAACATAATTTTACCAGGCAATAAACTACATTAAGTTCTATAATAGTATTTAAATGTATAGAGTCTAATAAATACTAAAACTTACTTTTCTTTCCAACGCTAAGTCGACGTAGATAGACTCGACGCTGCGGTAATAAACCAGTATTTCTCATCAACGGCCTATATTTGTCCACTGCTGGACGTAGGCCTCTTCTAATGCACGCCACTGAGCTCGTTCTTCAGCTCTCCTCGTCCATTTTATTCCAGCCGCTTTTCGCAGGTCGTCACTCTTTCAGTCTAATATTTATTAAAAGTCACTTTTCTTTCCAACATTACTTTTATCGGCCGCGAGTTAGGGCTATAAAGTCTACGCAGTCTCGACGCTGCGGTAATGAAACATACAAACTTACCTGAATAGAGTGTGGATCTGACGCTTGTCCCAAAATCTCCAGCAGTACTGGATCAGAAACGAAGAAGAACCGCGGGAAAATGAGTCGCTTGGTCTCCAGGTATCCAGTGAGAGACTTCTGGCACGCTTCCAGCTGCTCGAACAAGTGTGGCAGCAGTTGTTTGAGGGTATCGTCTGCAGTGCAAATCTCCACGCAGTTCACTATGTCACGGGCGCGGTACATTATCTTCACGTAGGTCTTGTCTATGGTCTGGAAAATTTAATTAGACGGGGCTGTATCATCAAGCACGCTTATTTTTACTCAGACTTGCATAAGGCCTACAATACAATATATAATTGCTTGCACGAAAGCAAATAACAATAAACTAATTGTCATACCCAAACTAACCTACCCAAGTCCTTGTAAATTTGTAAGTAGGTTTACTTGGTACTCGTACATTACTATTATTGAAATTAATTATAACTATGTATACAGAGTGGATTTTTGAGACGGGAAAGCATTCTTATGAGACTCGCCTTAACTTTTGGAGATATTTTGACCTGCATTCACAGATTTCTTTAAAAAAAACAGTCATCAAGAAAACGGGCATTTCACAAAAAATAATGCCAATCGATCCAGTCGATCATCGGGTGGCGATATATCTAACATTGCGCACTACCACGCACATGCTGCGCGTGCGCGTCGCGGCTAGCAACTGGAAAGGATCAAACGTCTCTATCGGACCAACTGAGGTTAGAGCCGCCAGTATTTTTGAATAAGTTTGTATTCAAAGGATGTTACAATTTTATTTTATTCATTTCGTACAAAATGTACGGAAAAAGATGTTTTGCAAATTCTGACTTTTCTAGTAAGTAATCGAACCTCAGTTGATCCGGTAGAGACTTTTAATCCTTCTAGGAAACAGGATCGACTGGCATAAAAAATATGTTTGTCTAAATTGCCTATTTTCTCGATGACTGAACATTTTTAACAAAATCTGTGAATGCAGGTCAAACCAAAATATCTCCAAAAGTTCAAGACAGCCACCTAAGAACGTTTTCGTCTAACTAATGCGGTTAAGGTAAAAAAAATATGTATGGAAAATGTTTTCACAGTTTCTGACATTTCTAGTACTCAAACCTCAGTCGGTCCGATAGAGACTTTTAATCCTTATAGAAACAGGATCGATTGGCAAAGTGACCATTATCTTGCTGACTATTTTTTTTTCCAAAATCTGTGAATGCAGTTCAGAATATCTCAAAAAGTTATGGATGGTCTCCAAAGAACGTTTTCCTGTAACTATAAAGCTTAAGGTACGAGTACTTGCTCTTACTGTCCCGTATCAAAAATCCAACCTGTATAAGTGCGTCCGAACTCCCAAAGGCACACTATTTCACAGGCAAAAGTATCAATTTTAATGTATCCAACAATAAAATGTATTTTTTGCATGCCAGTGACATACAGACAAATAATTACGAAGACTTTGTCTCCCCTCATGACTCCCTTGCGAGAGACTAGGAGATTCTGTTAGTGGTCTTGTATCCCCGAGTGGGGGTGGGTGTTCTTTACCCCCTGCCTTAATTCAAAAGGAATACAAATAAAATGAGAATCTTCATACTTACTGACCACGTAATATCTAGTGAATTGTTTGCAATCTTTCAAAAAGTAAACATCTCTATTTTCAATACAAGTTGAACTAAACATTATAAAAATATTGAAATTCATCAGACGAAAGGGGGGCACGATTTTATTTCATGGTGGGTACACAAACCACAAACAATATAAAAAATATATAAAATATATTCGGGACAATTCCACACCAATTACCTAGCCCCAAACTAGGATATCCTGTATATGGGCACTAGACAACGGATAAACATACATATATACGAAACTAACAAACGTAATAATACGTGAATAACATAGAAAAATTGTCGTGTTTATAAAAAAAACATTGTGCAGGGATTGTTTTATTTGAAGTTCTTTTTTATGACTGGGATTATCGGTGAGTATTTTAGGTATTATTGATTTTATTATCATGTTTACGTTACTTACCTATTTCTTTTCAAAACGAAAACAACTAAATCTATAATAACAATAACTAATCGAATGTTATTTATTTAATTTACTTAATAATAACAGAAGATTCTTGGGGAGTAAAGAACACTTTCAAAATTACGGTAAAGGTAAGGTACTTTGTCTGCAATACCACTAACAGAATCTCCTTGTCTCCCCCAAGAGACACGAGGGAAGACAGGACCACGTAGCCATATTATTATTCCGCATACGTGGCATTCAAATGCTGGTTACTACACTACGTCCGCACTCTGAATATTTACACAACTTTTTCGCAGGAAATTTCCCTATATTATTTTGAAGGATTTAGTTAGGATTCTTGCATTTGAGCCATTACGGCTTAATTGAGTGACCAACATCTACACTTTGTACTATTGGGTGGAATTAATTATATATCTTACACCAAATCGCTTAGCTTCAGCGGGCAGTTGCTTAGCAATATCGCCGCCGACAAATACGGCCTCAAGATACATCCACAAGTTCTGCACTAAGAGCCACTTTTCGAGGATATCTGAAGTGTTCACGAGCTTGTTGATCCAGAGGAGGATGTCTCTCTTGAAGGGCGCATTGTACCTGTATAAAGGCAATTATAAGGCAATAATAAGTACACACGAGAGTTAACTATGAGAAATCTACAGTAGCGCATCATTGAGTAGGCTCCTGCGGTAGTGGAGCGGTGCGGGAGGGTAATTCACGTGACGATCAACACGCACCCCTCCCGCACCCCTGTAACGATTGATAATCAAAGGCATCACTACTTTTATAAATGAAAGTAATCGAGAACGCTTTTGTTTGTCTGTCTGTGCACAAATATCTCAGAAAATACTTAATAGATTTTGTTTTTCACTTATTTTAGAGTAGGTTGATTCAAGAGGAAGATTTTAAGAGGAGTGGGCCTAGAGCTAGGTATCAACAGATAGCGCCTGTTAGTTAGCCCAGTTATGTTATTACTATTATTACTATTAGCTTGTACTGTCCCATTGTTGGGCAAAGGCCTCCCAACGTGACTTCCAGGCATTGCGATCTTTTGAAATATTTGTCCTTCGTTGATTATTCAAATGCATGCGAAAGTGTCACCCATTCTGCTACATTAACTTCACCAAAATATCTAACCAACCTACATTAACCTCATCCAAAAAAAAACTACAACATCACTGCCGCCATAAAGCTCCAAAACCCAGGTCCAACATCTCCAATAGAAAAAGGCGTCAAGCAAGGAGACCCGCCGTTTTTCCCTTAAAGATATCTTCAGAAAGCTAGTGGCAGGTTGGAAAGGGAAGGGAATTTACCGCAAGCCTTGAGATTGGACTTAGGATGATATGTCCAAGACCAAAGTAATACATGTCCATGAGCACATCTACTTGGGCCAAATAGTTTCCATCCAGGCAAGACAAGATAAAGAAGTTGCACGACGTACCGATAATGCCTGGAGGAGCTATTGGTCCATGAAGGAGCTGATGAAGGGAAACCTTCCAAATGTTACTGAAGCGGAAACTCGTGGATCGTGGAGCTCGTATCCTTCCCATCCAAAAGTCCAAGCTCAAGGTTTGCCAGAGAGAAATTGAGCGTAACATATTATTAGGTGTTAAGTTACGAGTAGATGTTCGAGTTCGAAACACAGCTTTGCGCTCTTAAACTCAAATTGTTGACGGAGCTATAAAATCCGCTAAGTTGAAGTGGGACTGGGCAGGGCACGTCTGCCGGTAATGTTAATATTACCAAAAATATTTTTAGACCGTAAATTGACAAACAATTCGTTCTCTCAGCACCCGCGGTATGAGAGAGGTGGGCCTATTTATAAGCCGGGCCCGCGCGACTGTTACTCATACCTATTTGAAGCCAAAGAGTTGAGAACCATCAACGAGTCTTCTAGCAAGGTGATAATGTCTAGCGTGTCCTGCGCTTTGATAAGCAGTTCGCCTCTGTTCTTGAACGGTGCAAACGTAAGATCGACCACGGCCCAGTCGGCAATGATTTGCTTCAGCTTCGCTTCGATGTCTTTCTCTTTCACCGCACTAATACAAATATCCTGAAATCATATATTTTTTCTATAGCAAATGTGCCCAAACAAGGTATAGTTAGCACTATAACGACGACGACATCCCATGTGTACAGTTCAAGTATCTTCGGTGTAAATATACTGCATTGCCATCGAGTATACAAATTTTAAAAGTCGAAAGTTAGACGTCTATGTTTAGCTTGCAATATTTGACCTAAAGGGGACGAACACATTTAAAAAAATGTGCAATTGATCATACTTTAATAAAATTAAACACAAAGATAAGAAGGCCTTAATAAGTATTAGAAGGCGATTAATTGAACTATACTTTTGAGTATTATCGGGACTGACTTTTCGTGCCTTTCTAGCGGAGGTTGCGGACAATCAAGCCAAACTTGGTATCCTATTTTAACCGTCCATCTGCCGTTCGTGCCGCCTCGCTCTTATTGGAAAGTAATGAGTGTCCCTTCTTGTAAACGTGTAATTGTTATTCTTTGCCTAAACATACATCTACCCTAGATAGTACTAGTGACATTAGACTGGTCAAGTTTAGTATTTGTAAAAGTATACCTCTACATCTTCTTTGTTAGCCAGTAAAGGCGCTTCCATAACATTCGCCAAAGTGAACGATTCAGACTCCACGTCCAGTATACAGTCTGAAATAAAATAATAAATCATTTAAACCCAATATTTACTTCAGATCTATTTACTAAAAAAAACGAAAACCCTGAATGACAAAACATTGACCTTGTTTTTTTAACAAATAGACTATCTTTTTAAACAACAAGACTAAGTTCAAAAACTAAAGCCCGCCTACGGTCGGATAAAAAATCGCCTATTACACTCTTGCGATGAACACGAATTGATTGATACCTACCTCGCTTATTAAAATAGAACCAAGAGTGCGACGCTATGGTGGAACAACCACATACATAAGTACATACTGTTAACGCCTTGCTACGCCGTAATCGGTTAAAAAAATAACCATCCAACTTATAGATATAGGTATTGAACCTCCATTTTTACTTCGATAAAATCTATTACTGTCTGTCACATACAACAGGAACTATTTAGTACGTCAGTTGGCCGCGGAAATGGCGCGGAAATCATTGTTGGTAGAAGTTCAATGGCGGAAGTCCAAAAGTTCGTTGCCGAAGCTTGCTAAGCAACACAAAATAGAGGCGAAGCGTAGAGAGAGAAGACAATACTAGATTATAATAGCTGTTCTTTTCTTTTCTGTGCTATGAGGTATTTCGCATCAAATCGTTGAGACTAGAAAAATGGGGTAAAAATATACCTCGACACCATCAGTTGTATAAGCTATCCCTGGTTTCCCCGACCCCCACCAGCAAGCATAAGCAGCGCGATTGAAATGAACGAACTATGATAAGCACACGTTACTGATACGAGTATTACTAACTCATGAGTTTCTCTAGCCTTCTCCAATGTCGATCCTTCATAGCTTTGTCAGCCATCAATTCCAGTAGCGGACAAGTTTGGTTGAAGTCATCGATCTTGTTCTTCAGTTCGATGAAGGCAGGCCAATCTTTCATACCTCTTGGCAGCTTACGACATCTAGTGTTTTGAAAAGGTAGAATAATATAAAACTGTGTTGGTCTGCAGAACAGGTTTTATCTTTGTGGGGCGAGCCAGCCTCTTGCTGGACCGGACCCGCTCCGCTCAAAAAAGAAGAGTTAGTTTTATCACTTTGCTATCTAAAAGAAACACGGCACAAAAAACTTTTGAGTAATGTTAAACTTTAAACTAACATAATATTCAGTTTTATAAAATAATCCGGAAAAAAAACAATGACAAATCTGCTGACCGCCTACCGCGCAGTAAACTTCCCATGCGCGAGGTCCGTTACAATTCAAATGCCTAAATAGAATGTGGGGTGCTTCTTTAAGAGCGATGGTGCTTTCTTTTTAGTTCGCCATATCTTCGTTAAAAAAATATAACGAAGAGCGATGGTAGGTGAACGTTTTAAAAACACGAGTTAGAATCCATAAATACATTTCTAAGTTGTGCGGATTTCCATCGCTCCATGCTTCGGGGTGCACGTTAAGCTGTCGGTCCCGGCTGTTATTGAATAACAGCGTTAAGCCAAGCATAAACAAAAAATAAACAAGCATAAAAGGTAATACATAAAGTAAAGGTTGTCCAGTTCATAGATGGAAAAAGGACTAATAACAAGTTTTTTTTTTATATGCCTGTGGGGTGGGGTATTTTCTATACTAATATTATGAAGAGGAAAGATTTGTTTTTTATATTTTTGTATGTTATTTTTTAACAGATAAATAAAAAAATACTGAACCTATTTTAAAAATTCTTTCACCTATATAAAGCTACATATAGAGTAATATAGCAGATAAATAATTAAAAAAAAAATTAGAAGTCCCTACGAAAATTGCAATAATGTAACTCAGTGTATCAAAATTGTCGATTACTCGCTGTACAAGGAACGGAATCACATGTTGCCGTGGAAACGAAATAAAGTCTGTCAAGTACGTAAGTAATAATGCATTTATCTATGGTCAAAATAACACCAAAATCGATGCTGCCAAAGACATTGAATTACGCTTACTGGCGTATTTTTTTTAGAAGTTACGACGTGTATAATAATTCTAAAAGTTTGAAAAATGCCGCGGTGTGAGCGCTACCCGTGCGAAGCCGGGGCGAGGCACTATTTGAAAATAAATTTATAAGTAGGCAACAATTAATTTTGCATTTAGGCAGTAAACCTGTGATTGTGATTTGTGATTCATAAAATGATCCTCACGGCTACTGAAATTAGGTATTTAAAGTAAAGAACCGAGAATGGCGAATCATGATTCGAACTTGACCAGTTATTAATAAAGGATATAAATTATTACCTTAGATCAAAATCAGCCAGCTGCGCAATGATCGCTTCGATTTGGATTTCAACCCAGGGCGTCTCGAAGTAACCATCGATCGAGTTCATTACAGCCAAATATAAACTGTATCTGTAATCATATAAAGTTAATTTTAGTCATACACTACAGTTTTACTTTTATGAATTTATAATTATCATTATGGATGGCTGCGGGTTGGAAACCCGTCCGTAATCCATTATTTCCTATGTTTTTTTTTCACACGCGCGTTGTCATTTTTCAGGGGCAAAAAGAAAATAAAGTGCATATATTATGTCCTTCCTCATGATTGATCAGTATGTTCTTGTCAAACTTTTTCAAGATCAGCCATCGGTTCAGCCGTTTAGTCGTGAAACAGACTGACAGACAGAGAGACATAGTTACTTTCGCATTAATAATATTAGTGCGATTTGCCGCTAGAGGTCTTTATATTAACGCCCGACGAAAGAGAGTAGTGTTATAAGTTTATGGTGTGTATCATCTGTAGCCTGTATTTGGCATCGTAGCTCCAAAACGATTGTACAGATTTTGAAGCGGTTTTTTTCCTGTTTGAAAGCTGATGTGATCAAGATGGTTTTTAGCTCTAACGGGGGGAGTCGGGGGTTATATATTTTTGATGTGTAATATCTTTCCGCTCGCCTTTCTGCAATCTATGGGAGGATTACGTAAATAGCGTAAACAATGTTTTAAACAGTGTAAACTTTAACATCGTCATCTTACTTCACTCACAAACGTCTGAACAGTTTTAGATGAAATTTGGAATGGAGATAGCTCATAACACATAGTATACTTTTCATCATCATCATCATCATCTTACTTCACTCTCAAACGCCTGAACAGATTTTGATGAAATTTGGAATGGAGATAGCTTTATACCCTGGAAGTTATTCCAGGGTATAAAGCTATCCTATGCGTTAGCATAGGTTACTTTCATCATCATCATCCATCACACGTCATCCCTCAGCTGTAAGATATAAGACACACCATATGCAACTACTGTAATGCTCGCTCATTTTTTTAAATTTGTGCTTGTACAAGAAAAACTTACAGTTTGCTTAGTAAGTTAAACTCCTTCTTCTTCTGATGTAAAATAGGATAGTCCTTGACTTCCATTCCGAACAGTTTCTCACCGTTGGAGTACATCTCAAATCTTCGCCACAGGTCGTCGAACCGCGATTGGAACATGATCACCCTGAAGAGAAGAGTTAGTCACTGTTAGCACTCTCTTTAGTTCAACGCTAAATTTTACATAAATGTATAGTGCGGGAAACAAGCAAATACAGGACGAGAGTATGCAGTTAGAAGGTCGATTCGAGGTCAGGGCCATTTTTATTACGATTTATTCGATTTAATAATAATGAAATAAATCTAAACATAATCAAAGATAAAAACATAATTAATTAAAACTATCACAACAAAAAATACATTTACATAAAATCATACATTACTATCACAATTAAACTATATTACATTCAATTTTATAACTAAAAATTATTATTTATTAAAGTACACTTGTTTTATTATTTATTATTATTGTAGCGTTTGTATCTGTAGTAATCGTATCTAACAATTAGATCTAAGACATTGTCTTTCACACACAAGAAGAAGGACACCTGGTAGTCGGAAAACCGGAACCAAGTTGGAACGTGCAGGACCTGTCTGGACTTGGTGTGAGTAGTGAGCCAGTGCAGCTTATGTAGGACTGTCCTGGTAGTCGCGGTGGAAAACCGGAACCAAGCCGGAACGTGCAGGACCTGTCTGGACTTGGTGTGAGTAGTGAGCCAGTGCAGCGTATGTAGGATTGTCCTGGCAATCGTGGTGGAAAGGCGGAACCAAACCGGGACGAACAGGACCTGTCTGGACTTGGTGTGAGTAGTGAGCCAGTACAGCATATGTAGGACTGTCCTGGCAATCGCGGTGGAAAGCCGGAACCAAACCGGGACGAACAGGACCTGTCTGGACTTGGTGTGAGTAGTGAGCCAGTGCAGCATATGTAGGACTGTCCTGGCAACCGCGGTGGAAAGCCGGAACCAAACCGGGACGAACAGGACTTGTCTGGATCTTGGTGTGAGTAGTGAGCCAGTGCAGCGTATGTAGAACTATCTTGGACAGAAGTTCCTACAATCATGTTTATTGTTTTATTATAATCCATGTAAGTATCATTAATGCAAGCGATACTAGCGAAAACGCAATTGAAGGTTTTTTCGAATGGTTATCGATTGTATTCAATAAACAACGACTGGTCGATTGGTCTTTTGTTGATTCATTCGATTGTTGTATCATTTGGTTTGTTCTTTAGCGTTAACGTTACCTGTCGCTGGCTTCCCGAGCGGACAGTCCGGGCGACATAGGGCCGAATGCGTCATAGTCGGCGTCAAACTTCAGTACATCTTCGTTGAACGTCGCGACACCTTCAGTTAGTTCACTCTGCAGTGGCCCTTGCATGTCCACTATCTTTTGTTGGACTTGTTGGGACTGTGATCAAAAAAAGGAGAATATTAGTACATCATTACTGCCTCTTTCTAGACAATGCCAGAGAGCAGTTCAATTCAAAGGGACCTCTTTGGGTCACTTGGCTGTATTATTATTGTTTCACTTTAGTTTATTGTATAGTCTATGAACACACAGTAGTCACAACGAATCTTTGTGGTTTGTGAAGTTAGGCTCTGTGAATGATTGCTCAGGTACTGCTGTGAGGATAAAACAGCATGAAGTAAGAGATAGATAATGTGAAAAACGTAAGCGAGTGAGCGAGGCACTTGTACAATGCTCAGTTGTGAGGATAAAGCAGCATAATAAACGCGAGTAAGATGATGCGAAAAACGTAAGCGAATAGCTAGGAAGTTATTCAATGCAGTCTTGAACTTGAAAAATTGGGATTGCGCCTGAAAAATAGCAGCTTGCGCAGCGACTCGCAGACAACTTCTAAGCCACAAAGATTCATTGTGACTGCTGTAAACAACTTAAAAGTTTCACAGTCGGTGATTTTTTTTACTTTTCCTGCGACTAGGTATTAAACATTTGCCTAAAAATATCGTCACCAAAATATTGCTGCTGCAAGCAAATTTTTTTTTTTGGATTCCTTTTATTTTATTGAATGGAGAACTAACCGTTAAAAGCATGTTCTGGAAAGCATATCGTAATCCGTACACCATATCATTATCTTCTTTCGGGATGTCAATGTTGAACTGAGTAAACGTGCCGTAGCTTTCTTCAATGAGATCCAATTCCATGTCCATTCTGAAATAAATACAGCAATTTTGGATAATTATAAGCGGCGCATTCTATCTACTTAGTTTCACCAAACAATGAGCTGACTTTTCATGATACGTTATTCTGTGCCCACAGCTTTAACGCGTGGACATTTTTCTGGGATAAAAGTAAATAAAAAGTACAAAATACCAAACTTCATCAAGATTAGTTGAGCTGTCAAATATCGATTGCTCAGTTTCTACTCACTGCATTGGGATTCTAAGTAGGTAGTTCAGATTTTAAGTCAAATCTTAAACTATCCAACAGTGAAAAACGCAATTCAATCGGTCCAGTAGTTTTTACGTTATGCGCGAAGAAACATCCGGTTAGACTATTTAAAATGTTATATTCTTGTTCAGTAGCCCGCCCAGTCCATTTTTTTCAAAATTCTGTTCTTTGTACAGAATTTTCGTCACTTACTGCCTCTTACCATAAGTATAGATGTTAGGGCATCATTATACCTACGGCACAACGCCCACAAATATTATTTTCTCCCCACTACACTGTAATATCACTATTGTTGTTGTGTAAGCAGAAAGTACCTCATTCCTGCTCAATAAAAACAGTGCAGAATAGTTAGTATGGAAATCCATTACTGCACAGTTTTACAGTGCGGAAAGTAAGAATTGAAATCCACTACTGCACAATTTTTTTAGTTTCATGATTCATCAAACTAATATTATAAACGCGAAAGATTGTATGTATGTGTGCGTGCGTGTATTTATGTAACTCTTTCACGCTCTAACGGCTAATCGGATTTTGATGAAATTTGGAATGTAGGTAGATAGCTTATACCCTGGAACAACACATATGATACCTTTTATCTTCATCAACATTTTACTTCACTCTCAAACGGCTAAACGGATTTTGACGAAATTTGGAATAGAGATAGTTCATACCCTGGAATAACACATAGGATACTTTTCATCATCATCACCATCATCATCTATTATGCTGGTGAAACCACGGGGTGCAGCAAATGAATGCATTCGTCCAATAGAGATTTAAAAATAGAATGTACTATTTTTTTAATATGACCTCGAAGGAATTGGCGCGTATTTAAAAGTCAGTGTGACTGAAAATTGTACTGCTTACATTTAGGTGACCAATTGTGATATTACTTTGTAGTGGAAAGAAAAGCAGATTACTGACACTCGCTCAAGTGACTTCTTGCTGCACTCGAGGTTTTAGAGCCCTCGCTAAAGCTCGGGCTCCAGTATAACCACGCGGTGCAGCAATGAGTCACTTTCCGCTCGATGCTGTAGTCTACGATTTCACTTCTCATGCTCGTAAAGTTCTTGGTTATGCTGGATGGAGGCGACATAAAACTGCATGTAGGCTCTAGTTCATAAAAAGTGTTTTACTTAACTAATTCTCTTTGGTCTCCGGCTCCTAACGTTACAAGTAGTTTTTTTTAAGTATCATTTTTTCATGTCCTTGCAACTGAGGTGAAAAACAGGGTGTACAATTCGTTTATAAAACAAGACATTTTATCCTCGCCTACGGCTCGGGAGGATAAATGGCCTGATTTATGTACTTGTTCGACAATCTATTATTATCATAGCACAAAGCTATGGTAAATGGTTACTTTAGCGCTCGACAAACCTCTGTATAAGCCGTGCTACTTGGAATGCACTAAGTTTAAACAAAGTTTAACAAGCATAATATTACCCAATAAATTCTTCCCGAATAAGCTCGAGGCACAACATGGCCAATCTGACGTCATCCAAATCTTTTAATTTCTTGGTCATGGTCTTCATTCGATCGTTGATGAACTGCATCAGTTTTGTTACGCGCTCTTTGTACGCCACACTAAGCAGTTTACCTAGAATCCTCTTCCATTCTATAGACTCTACGTGTAGACCAAGTTTTATATTTTCTGTGGAAATTGAAACTGACTCTGAGAACTTCAGAAAGATAAATTAACTTCGCTGTTTGAGCTATAAACATTCCCTAGGTAGAGTTAAACCAGGATAACATGACTTGCGATTATTAGAATAACATAAATAGATAGGATTTTGTTTGTTGTTCGGACTCTGCACAAATGCATATGCGGCTAATGCGGCTTGGTGGAGCTTTATATATGTCGCATTTGTTTTTAAGCCGGGGGCTCTCAAATGTTTGTCCTGCTCGTCCTGTGCATTGTTATCGGGAGAAGTGAAGCAGCACGGGAACCGATTTTAGATACATTTTGTGCTTTTCTACCGATATCTCAATATATAAAACTGGATTTAAAAAAGAGTACGGTTATTTGTTTAATAGGGTAGCTATATATTTATATAAAAAACTTGCTGTCATTGAAAATAACGGGAACAGCGATGCAACAAGTTACTTTCATGTGGTAGTTCGTGTTTTTTTCCAAGGATACAAATTTATTTAATTTTCTGAAAGTTCTCTTCGGTTATTTGTTCAAGTAATACGTATACTTTTGTCCGCAGTATTTTTTGGTTCGTTTAAAGTTGTTTCATTACGTCGTTCTCATCAACGTTTTACTGTCTGACTTATTCCTAACTTCGTGACTGACCCCGCCTTAAAAGCTTTTACTCAAACAATACTAGTAATGTGGTCATTATTTCGACAACCTTCTTTGGGACAAAGTCGACCTTGCCGCGCTGCTTGAATAGGCGCCAGCAAAGTTGTATGGAATTTCATTATTGTCGTGTTTTGCGGCCAGCAATTTCCTTTGAAAATCCATTATTGTCGTCTTTTATCGTAGCACTATTATTTATTCCGTGGGTTCGTTAACCCCGAACGTGAAAAGAGAGGCGTTGTAGCTCCCAGACGAATGGACCGATTTTGATGGGTTTTTTCTGTTTGAAAACTGATGTGATCGTGATTGTTGTTGTTGTTGTTGTTTCTGATTCTGTTTCTGTTTCTGTTGTTGTGGTCGTTGTTGTTGTCTTTGTCGTTGTTGTTTTCGTTGTTGTTGCATTTTTTGAGTATATTCTTATTATACTAAGCTGGTTTTATTTAAATACCTCGCATTGTTCGAGTAAAGCACTATACAAGCCTTGGTCCGCAATGACTGCCCTGCTGGCTACGCTATGATAGCCTTGAGCTTTGCTTAGTTAAGTTCTCGACCATCATCATCGCTGCCAGCAACGCAGTCATTACAGACCGCGGCAGTAATGTACTATTATCCCATTGTCCCATTTATTTTGTATAAATGTTTTAGTTATTATTGTATTTTTTGTTCTATGTGGTGTACAATAAAGAGTTATCTATCTATCTATCTATCTATCTATTATTTAACTTGCAATGTACAGTAGTTTAATTACTTACAATGTATCTAGTTTTAAATAATAATTATCATGATACATATTTGAGTTATAAATTGTTATAATTATGTGCTCACTCAATCCACACATTGTTGGAAAGTAATAAACATTCATATTACTAGGTTTGCAGACACCCCAGTATATATAAATATTTAGTTTTAAAGAACATTTATACTAAATATCCGCAATTTCGCATTGCGGATTATTTGTTTACTTTGAAAGATTTGCTTATTTTATTGTTTGCATGAAAACCCGTAATGTAGAGCCACCACACGTCTCAAATTAAACTCAAATAATAGTCACTGTAATCTACCAGGTAATCAGCTTTGTGATATCTCATACTCTCTGACGGTATAGGTTTGATATCTACCTTCCTTTTTTTTTGTTTCGGTTCCAATTCTTCACTATCGTCATAACTATCAAAATCCGAAAATAGTGTGTGGATAACAATAAGACGGCGTCGGATTCGTGGTCACACTGATTTGTCACACTGGTGTGACCACGAGTAATAACTATTCCCGTTGTCCCCCACTTTTTGTCCACCCCTGGGGGACAATGGGAAAAAAGTAGCGTTAACGTTGTTAGTGGTACCCAGTGGTGGATAGCGGGAAGAAATGAGTTGCACTGTCTCCCAGTGGTCACCGACGAAACGAACCGTGCCATTGTCCCCCACTATTTAACTATTATAATATTACTGTTTTACGTCTGTAGTGACAAGTGTCAAAGTGACAGCTGTCAAACTTAAAACTTGATATTTTGATTTTTATTTGTAGAAAAATAATTTAATGCCGAAAGAGGACCTTTTTTAAGACGTGTGGTGACCCTACATTACGGATTTTCATGCAAACAATAAAGTAAGTATATCTCTTAAAGTAAAATTCGAAATTGCGGATATTTAGTAAAATATTCACTAAAACTTTAATTATTTATATTTAATGGGGTGTATGCAAACTTAACAATATGAATGTTTTTTACTTTCCAACAATGTGTGGAGCAGTTAGCACATCTAACAAATTATAACTCAAATATATATCATGATAATGGTTCGTTTTGTATGTTACGGAATTCCTCTGAATACGAGTATTATCTAAAACAAGATATATAATTAAATTTGATTCTATAGTTGGTTTGTAACAAACCGGGCCTATTGAAATTGGTGGATTTAGTGAGCACAGTAAATCATTTGTAATTTTTTAAATGTGGCATTAGGCAACCTGTAACTAAAGACCATAACTCTACGCAGGTTTAACTAAAACTAGTACACAAGGTCTCTGTGTAAACTTAATACATTTTCATATCTCGCCGGTCCTCTGTGAGAACTGACTGAGCCCACATTCAATGATTTATGATTTGTTTTATCTCTTTACAAATAGATCTATTGGTTTTACAATTATTTCAGAGCTTATACAAATTAAATGATTTTATTTAAAAAAAACAGAAGTTGCTCACACAATGCACACGCACACGAAACGGAGCCCTATTGCTAAGCCTACGACGTGCCTACGTCCATCCTACTTTCAAAGGGCTGTATCTTTTGAACCCTTATAGGTAGTTGGTTGAAAGTTTCACAGAGTATTATGTTATTTTGACGGATATCCCAACAAATAACAAAAAATAAAAAGATAAGAGGTGTCCCCATTCAAGAAAGGTGTGAGCAAACTCTACAGTAAAACAAGATAATATCCAAAACTGTACAAGTGTGAGTCGTTTTTTTTTCTTCATTATATTTACCCATATCAATCTGTATCGATCCAATGATATGCCTGAGCGGTAGAATGAGCACCTCCTCTGTCTGTGCCTCGTACTTTTTAAGCATGTCCGATATGATAACGTTTAACGGGTTCGAGTCTACGAAATCCTGCACCTGCTGTGTCCTATCTTCGGCCCACAGATGGGAAAATCGTCCATAACTCTAAAAAAAGAAAAATTGATAAAATTTGCTTTATAAAGGAGAAAAAAAAACGATTAAAAGAGTAAAAATAAATCTTTTGTATGTATGTATATCTTTTGTCTACAAACAGAATGGGCCCGTCTTTTTATTTTGAGAGTTGGTACCTATCTATAGTATTCAGCGTTATTTTAATAACAGTACCTAGAAGTTGAGAAGACAAACAATGTTAATTAAAGTTCTGACTAGATCCTAAACACTCATAATTACTTTGAATTGTATGTTTATCGTATGAGTCAGTGCTGGCCTCTGGTGTCAGAGTTTGTCAGGCCACCCGAGGGCCTCTGATATAGCTTAACGGCTGCTGTTAATCCAGTGGTTCCTAACCAGTGGTCCGCGGCCCACCAGTGGTCCGCAGGAGTCAAAATATGGTCCGCGAACGATTTCAAATTTCGCGGGTGATACATCGCCGATCAATTTATAGAATCTGTAAGGAAGCATTTAAATCTAATTCACTTCAGAAGTTTTGGTTTCTCGAATTTTGTTTTTTTTTTACACCAAAAATCGCCTTACGCTATTTATAATTTTCTCAACAACTTATTTATGCGAACAAAAGGTTTTCTGCTTTGTTGGTAAGTAAAGACAAGGCCAGGAATCGATTGAAATTAAGTGGCTTTGAGCCTGTGCTTTGAGCAGTAATATTAGACCTAGGATTACTGAACTTGTGCAGAAGATGCAAGCTCAAAAATCACATTAATTCAAAATTTTTATATTTGACTATCTACTAAGATATTATATTTTTTATTTAAAATATTTTGGTAATGTATGATACTACTGAGTTTTTGATTAAAGTTTTTTTTTCTTGTACATTGTGGTCCTTGCTAACAAAAAATAAATCAAAGTGGTCCCTGGTCAATAAAATGTTGGGAACCACTGAATTAATCAATAACAGCCGAGACCGACAGCTTAACGTGCCCTCCGAAGCTCGGATCTTTAATAACTTTGAATTAAATACTTGAACACAATAATGAACTTAAAAAGAATTACATAGACGTATAGTAGCGTACGAGTAGAAAAGCGGTACTTGTAGCATTTACGTGGAAGGACTCACCGTTAACAGTTTCTCAATATCAGGTTTGTACATAAACATAATTCCCTGCAATGCCATGACCGCCCTCACAACATCTTTGTGTTCAGACACCATTCGGAAGTAGCTCTTGATGCCCGTGATAGTAGAGCCTGATCTTGAACCAGCTGTAAAAACAAGTCCCGTTTACTAAAAAATTGAACCGTCGCGGGACGCCTGGCATATGCGTAAATATAAAAAAATAAAATAACTAAAATAACGAGCAACGTTTTGCACCGCGCGCTCTTATTGGTCAACTGTAAATCAGCAACCTGATCTTTGCTTATTTTTCGGCCTAGTACCATAAGTCTGGTTGGCGCAATGGAACCGTTCGGCCGCAAGTCTGTAGTACCGGACTAGAACGAAGTACCGGAGTTCAATTCCCAACTGGAGTGCTTACATGTTGCTCATTAAAAAAAAAGTGATGGCTTATAACTTGAATATGGCTGAGCTGCGGCGGAAAGAACCGACAGCCACGAACGAAGCGTCGCCAGGCCGCTCAATCGCCAGGCCAAAAGTCGGCTTTACGGGAGTAAAGCGGGAGTCCAGCACCAATAGATGTTTACACATCAAAAACTTTTAAACAAACGCAAGCAATCTGTTCTTTGATTGATTGGCTGAACCAATTTTGAGAAATCTATACTTATAATAATGCAATAGGTATGAAAAAGTCTGTACAATGAAGATAATTAAAATAAATGGTCTAGGGTGCTTAAAATAAGCTACTAAACAAGAATATAACATTTTTAAAATTCGTGTCTGTCTGTTTGTTTTTTTGTTCGCAAATCACTAATTAAACTACTGGACCGATTGCAATGCGGTTTTCACTGTTGGATAGCTTAGGATTTGACTTAAAAGCTGGTGTACTTATACTTAGTATCTCAATCTGATAAGTAGAAGCCGAGCAATCGATAAAAATATTATTGACAGCAGAAGGAATTTGATCAAATGTTGGTATATTGGTATTTGAGGTTCTGGAATAGCACATAGCGTGCAAATGAGACGCCGGCAAAGCCGCGGGCACAGCTAGTACACTAATAAGATTGATAAAAGCAGGAAAACACAGCAAGTTCATAACTCTTGGATCCTGGAACAATCAATGACTAGATAAAATGATAAGTTCCTGACAAGAATAATTTAGCAAATAACCTCCAACAATATAAGTGCAGAAATAGTAGGAACTTTCACTGTAAAAAAATTGGTCATCGTTCTTTTAAGATAAGTTTTTTATAAATATTATTAAAAATAACTATTCCGACAGATTTCACTATGACGTCCTACTGACATGCAACTGACCACTGCGCAGTTCGCGTTCAATGCGCGATGTCTGTTGACAAGCACTTTAAAGGTCAAGATCACTGTTTTTTTCTCCAGCTGATTACTAGGCAGTCCTATTATTTATTCTGTGCTACTATAGAATTTGATGTTCAGTGTTGTTTGAAGAATCTTTATAAGTAAATTCATGAATGAAAAACTTCGAAATCTCAAAAGTCGTAAAACTAACGTTATTCGACATGCCGCACCACAAGCCTCACCCCTGTATTTAATAGGTAATAATGTTACAGATTGTATAATATTGTACTATCAACCCTGAGGAGTTAGTGGTAAGTTATAGCGGGTACTAGCTGCGAACCGCAGCTTCGTTCACTTGCAACTTTGTCCCCTTCAATGCACCCCAAGGTTACTCAAGGAATATTCCCTCTAAATTTCAAATCGCTAGATCAACCGGTTTAGGCTCTGCGTTTTCTGTTTTGTAAATCAGTTAAGTATTTTTTGAGTTTATCCATTACAAACAAACATACAATAAATCAAATCTTTTCTCCTCATAATATTAGTGTAGAGTGTAGGCGATCTCTTGAGCATTGTCATTCAATAGATGTCACGGTCACGGTACTATTTTATTAATAATACATACTCGCACGACCCTCGCTCGTCGTACGTTCTCCAAGCGTCGAGGTGCGCGCTAACATTTCCCTCTTTAACAATTCCTGCTGGCCCCACTGGAATACATTGCGATGTATATCCATTATGCAGTTCAACACCACCTAGGAAACAACCCATTTTGTATTTTTTATTAATATTATAACTTGGGATCCTCGAGTAGTGGACCTCCACGAGACAACCAATGGCCGCGCTGAGCAGTTTATCGTTGATTGAGTGTTTTCTGTGCAAAGCCGTCGGTACGATCATTGGTCAAGGTCGTGGCCGTATAATGCACGAAGACCCTAAGTCTTGTGTCCACTAGGGCAACAGCTGTTCCAAGTCAAGTTGCACAACTGCGGGAGTAGCATTCTCAGTAATTTGTTACGCAACCTTGTATATGTCCATATCTCATCAGATCACCTGGAGAGCTAGTGTTGGCTCAGCTATTTGTTTTGAATTAATCTTCAAATAGAGTAATTCGCAGCAAAAATCTACTAAAAAGTAATTTAAAAAAATGAACCAATTTTGATTAAATTTTGTATTGGACTACATCGCCAGTGTATCATAAATCATACAAATTGCTTCATAAATCCAGGAGATGAACCTCATCCTTATGTAATGTCGGTTAAATTAAAAAAGAGAGGAGAGGAGAAAAGGAGCAAGTCTGTAGACTTGCTCCTTTTCTCCTCACCTTTTCTACACTAACATTATACTTGTTGCACAGTGACAACCGTTGGTGAATTATCCTTGCGGAGCAAGTCTACACACTCTAACATTATACTTGTTGCACAATGACAAGCGTTGGGGAGTATCCTTGCGGAGCAAGTCTACACACTCTAATATTATACTTCTTGCAGAGTGAAAAGCGTTGGTGAGTATCCTTGCGGAGCAAGTCTACACACTCTTACATTATACTTGTTGCACAGTGACAAGCGTTGGTGAGTATCCTTGCGGAGCAAGTTTACACACTCTAACATTATATTTGTAGCACAGTGACAAGCATCAAAGCGCGCATCACCTGTTGCCTGGCTAGTGGATACAAGGCTTTAGATTAATTGGCGAGTTGGTTAGTAGTACACTAATAAATCATCATCATCATCATCATCATCATCATCATCATCATCATCATCATCATCATCATCATGTCAGCCTTTAGAAGTCCACTGCTGAACATAGGACTCCCCCAAAGAGCGCCATGACGAGCGATCCTGTGCCACCTCCATCCACCGACTTCCTGCGATGGCTACAATGTCGTCGGTCCATCGTGTGGTCTCCCCACACTTCGCTTGCTTGTTCGTGGTCGCCATTCGAGAACCTTTATTCCCCAGCGGTTGTCGGTTCTGCGAACTATATGGCCTGCCCATTGCCACTTCAACTTGCAAACTCTGAGAGCTATGTCGGTAACCTTCGTTCTTCTACGGATTTCCTCATTTCTGATTCTATCACGTAGTGAAACACCGAGCATCTCTCTCTCCATTGCACGCTGCGCAACTCTGAGCTTGTGTATGAGACTAATAAATCATTCCATTTAAATCAAAACTAAGCAGTACTAAAAACCTGTGAAAACGCAGTCTGTATTTCTTCCAATGTAGGCTTGATCAAGATTCTCGGTATTTGCAAGAACATCTTTGTTAACATGAGGGGTTTTAATTTTATTTGCTCCTCTGGATCTGTAGTCATTGTTAGGAAACTGGAAAATAATGGTAAACACAACTGTTGGAATTTGACAATATAGTAATTATGAACTCACTCGAATCTTTGAATGGTGCCAGGAGTTCAAAATAATCCAAATGTATGATGGTAGACCTCTCTACAACACCTAATACTATATGTTAAGTTTTTTTAGTGTGTAATATCTTTCCGCTCGCTTTCCTGTATTCTATGGGAGTGATTTCGTGAAAAGTGTAGAATGTGTAACCGGAATTTTAATAGGAAGCCGGGGAAGCGCGCGCTATTTGATTTGACCAATGAGCGCGCGCACACATTTTTTTATAGTGAAAAATAAACACTTCAGACTATCAGCCGAACGGTTACCAGCTGAGCTATCAAGACAAACGGTTTTCTGACGAAAAGTAAGATCAGATAGGTCAGAAGAAGTAGATGAGCGTGTGAGATTTATAAACATATCTATGATAATGATAATTATACGTACTGTAAGATTATTAAAACCTAAGTTTTGTAATGTTAGCCTTCAGTTGGTCAGGTTTGTCGAGTAGGAGATAAAACTTATCTGCACCTAGTATTAAAAGCAAGTTACTATATACTATTGTTGGTATCTATAGTACCTAGTAGCTACAGCTACAGAATAAATAACTTAAGGAATATTTAATAAAAACAAGGAAATAGGTTTGCCATTCTGTATATTGTTTACTCATTTTAACACCGGATTCGGAATACACCACTATGGAAAGAAAGTGGCAAGACACCACGAGGGGAATATGTTTTGTAATATTATTAAACCAATAACTTTTTAGATACAGAGTTATTAACAATTTAAATGTGATAATTGGTCACAAACAAACATTTATATTTGCCTTAGTTATACTAGGCATAATAACTTCGGAAACAGCATTTAAACACAATCAAATGGATGATAATCCCGTTAACTATAATCTTATAGATTATTTCATCACCCCACAATGAAGTGATACACAATAACAAATACACAGTAATAATTACACGGTTACAAATAAGCAGCATAACAGTGTAAAAGAAAAGCACTTAACTTGCCAAGATCCTCTCGGTGCGGCGGCCACAAGAACATTAAACATTGCCAAGTCGAGAGAGCCTTTATTCATTTCCGAATTTCTTTTTTCATTTTTTTTTCATTTCCGAACATCCGACGCTGTCAGAAGTCATCCGAGACGAAGACTACCGACATCGTCCGAGCTATTTGAGTCGTTTGAAAACAGATCAACGAATATCTACCATTTACTTTATTAATTACATTAGTCATGTCTGATAGTTGTATTGGAATACATTATAATAATTATGGCATAATAATACAGATGTTTCATAGTGATGGATGACATACATCGTAAGGTTACACGTGGTACTTTACTTTTCTTTAAAGTAGTCAATACTTCGTTTCAGAACGAATACTTCGTTCTGAAAGGTGGATACATAACATTTCCATGTACCAAGTATTATTTTTATACATTTCTATATTTACAATAAGTAGTAATCTAACAAGCGCATAATACCAAAGTGAGATGTCAGATATTACACATCATAATATGCGTCTACTGTAAGGCTTAGAAAGAAGCAATCAGAAAGAAATCATTCAGAAATATTTAGAATTCATTCAGAAGCAATGAACGCAAGACAATGAACCGGAAGCAGTCATGTAATGAACTGAACTGAACGGATTTTGAAGAAATGTGGAATATATACTTCGGGTCCTGGAATAACACATATGATACTTTTTACCATCATCACTACATCATCGTGCACGCAGATAAACTACGGGGCGTATTTATATAATTCAAGTTGCATATTATACAGCCTTTACCTCGAAACAGAAGCCCGCCTCCTCAACAAATCAAGACTTTGCCTCGTACACTTAATGAGTGCCTCCAGACATTTCGTTGCAAAATATGCAAATAACTCATTACACTCGTTGATTGAGTGTTGCACTTCAAAACGGTCTGGATTCTCGATCTCCAAGAACGCTGAAAATAGAATAAGTTTTAATGTTTAACGCAGTTAAAGCCTGTGTCGTAGAAGATAATTCAGCCAAATGCCAAAACTCGCATTTTGTTGTTTTTTTTTTATACCTATCAACGGCCACCTTAAAATATTTAAAAAAATAGTTATTGCTTACCAGCGTCTTCGGCAAATACTCGCGTGGCCGAAGTGACTACTTTCAAAGCCTTTTCTGTATCTAGCCTGAAATCACACTAATACTATAAATCAGAGAAAAGTAGCCGCAGACGTAAACAGGCCAATCAGAGCTTAGAGTTTTAAAAAGAATACTCTCTTATCGAGCGAAAAACTTCGAATCCGCGATGCAAACTCATAGCATACATTAGAACTGACAGTCTATACAAAAAGTCTTATAATGCATAAAAACCGATTAGAGCCATCTATCTTTTGAAGTGTTTGATACTCCTTCGCGTTCAAACGGCTGAACGGATTTGGATGAAATTTGGTACCAGGATAGCTTATATCTTGGAATAACAAATAGGCTACTTTTCATCATCATGTTTATCATAACCCAAGCGGGTGAAACCGCGGGGCGCAGCTAGTTAAATAATAAAAATAACTGGCCAAGAACGGAACCATGCCTCTCAATTAGGGTTCCGAAGTTTATGATCTTATTTTAATAGACGTAAAGACTCATTAACCGCAAAATCCATACTAATATTATAAAAGCGAAAGAAACTGTGTTGCCTTTTCACGAAGAAAAGGCTCAACCAATCTTGATGAAATTTGATATGGAGATAGTTTGAACCTGGGGAAGGACATAGGATACTTTTAATCGCGATACACTACAGTACACGCGGACGAAGTCGCGGACAAGAGCTACTAGTTTATATGTCAATCCGTCTTTTGGATAGATCCATAACAAAGTTTGTCGAAGAAAGCTGATTAATACATGACTATTTATTACCAGTGATCTTTTAAATCCTTAATTGGTTTTGACGGGACACTATCGAGGAATTTGTGTACTAATTCTATGACAGCAATTTCCGCATTACACGATTTCTGTTGCAGTTCAGAAGCTGTGGAACAAAAACACTACTGTAAATTTGTCTCATTACGTTATGTACGGTAAGAAAGAACGTGGCGACAAGAAGCTTTTACTTTATTTTTTTGATGTGTAAACATCTAATGGCGCGGTACGGGAGTAACACCGACTGTGGGCCTGGCGATCGGCGACGCGAGCGGTTCCGCGACGCGAGCGTTCCGCGACGCAAGTGGCGCCGCTCGTGGCTCTTCAGCTCTTTCCGCCTCAGCTCGGCCATATTCAAGTATAAGCCATCAAATGAAGAATGAAGAAGAAGATCAAAAGAAGAGTTGCTGATTAACAGTTGACCAAAGAGAGCGCGCGGTGTAAAACGTTGCTCGTTGTTTTCTTTTTTTATACTAACATATATTTTTACCATTTTGTCCAGGGTCTCTTACAACTGTATCTATCTTGCATGTACACAAGATCGTGATGTGAACGAGATGGTTCTTAGCTATACTTCGGGGGGAATGGGGTGAGGATCGTAGCTCCCAAACGAATGGATCGATTTAGATGCAATTTTTTTATGTTTGAAAACTGATGTGATCAGGATGCTTCTTAGCTAGCTAAGAAGCATCCTGATCACATCAGGTCGGGGGTTATATAAATTTTTAATTTGTGCTTCTTGCGAATGTCACGGAATAAGTGCCGTGTGGCCAAGCAGTAGTGTGTAAACATTTCCGTGTTTGAAGGGCAATGTTTCCAGCAAAATTACTGGGCAATGAGACTTAACAACCAATGTCTCAGGGTGACGAGCGCAGTGCAGTGACACGCAAGATGTTGCAACCAAGATTCTGGATTGCACTGCAATTGCTATGGGCAGGCGTGAAGTAACTATCAGTTACTATCAGGCGAGCAACCTGCCCGTCTCGTCAAAGTAAAACAAAAAAAAAATACACCAAAATCTAGGCAAATATATTGTTACGAGCTGGGGTTCGGATAAAATTAATGTACGCTGATTACACCAAAAATGAACAGCTGTATTCGAAAAAACCACAAAAAGAAATTAATCCGACAAATAACACTCAAACACTCTTTTAACTCGACTGTACGCACGAAACAATTATCACTAAATACTCGCTTCGAATCACTATGATCGTTTCGTCCCGAATGCCAAGTCACAACTGTCCCAGGCAGTCGATGCGCGCTCTATTTATACCGCGACGGCAGTTTCCAGAAGGTACTGGTATTTACTAGCTGTAGTCGGTAGGTATTTGAACTTTCAAGGTCAGCGGCGCTTTTGAAGTCGCGCCGCGCCTGTATGTACCTAAGGCTGGCGGCACCTTTGATGTTGCCGCGCCGCGTCCGTAGGTACCTACCTACCGCGCGCTCTGGAAACTCTGTAGGTACCTACGCGCAACTAGTGTGTTCCAGAATGTTCCTTTAAATGTAGGTATTGCGTCATCCGACCGAAACTCCTCGAACATTTTAAAACTTATGACAATTTCGTGCGTTGGATAAGCTGGAAACAAGTCAATATTTGCAAAATCACTGTTTAATTTCCTCGCAATCGAAGTGAAAAGCAGAGTGAATAACTCTTTCTTAAAAAAATAACAACTCTTAAATAAAAAATACACTTTATCCTCGACCCTCGCCTTCGGCTCGGGCTTCTGTCTTGGATAAAATGACTTTTTTAATGTACTTGTTGTAGTATTAAGTATTTGTAGGTAAATTTTAGGGAAAATTTGGTGATTCGTTAGGCTATATTTAAGGGTTTTTTTGCATAAATATGCTTGGTCAACCACAAACCTGATAAATGTGAGACTTAACATGTATGTTTATGAGATCTTTATCTCTCCGTGATCAAGACAAATACGTGATTCAAAAAATTTCATTTGCTACATTTTCTTATCAAAAATTACGTCATTTTCAGTAATATTTTCATTTTTCGACTCAACGGCTTAAGTTTTATGTCTAAAATAAATCTTACAGCAAGAAAATGTACTTTATTATCCACTGTCAAGACAAAACTAAATTATTAGATGCCAATAATATATTTAACTTTTGAGGCTTACGTCATTTAGTTCCGAGCTAAATTGTGTGTTCAAACAATGCTCGCGATTTTCAACCTTGTCACGCAGGCACCTAAGTGCTTGTTGCGAGAAGCGGGTGGTAGAGTGTAGAGGCGGAGCTAGCGTGGGAAAGTTATTAATGGAGCCTGGTCTTAAATACAAGCCCTTTTAAATGTAGGCACTTGAAACAAGTTCTATTAAATAAAATTAAATCGAAAATGTAACCTCTCTAATACACGGCAATATTAACGTACTTACGGTTAGCTGCGACGACCATTTGCATTATAAAATGTCACCATAATACATTCCAACGTTTAATTTTTAAATGATCCTATACCTACCTTCTTTATCAACTGCATGTACTAGTTTATGTAAGTATGCTATCCTATTTTAAACGCTTTTATTTAACATCACTTGTGTGTATGTATCTATTTATATGTCTGTCCTTGAATCTAGCAATTCAAATTTCTAGCACTTCCCGATTAGCTATCCGGCTGAAACTTTCAGGGTAGCTCACAAACCGATGAAAAAGCAATTAAAAAAACCATCAAAACGTAAAAAGTGAAAATGTAATAAAAAAAGGGGACATTCATTAAATATTTTTTTTAATTACATTTTTGGCAAATGAGTCCGATGATCACTCGACATAAAAAGTTGTACCTACTTAGGTGCTATTAGTATTTAAACCTATTAGAATAGCAGGTTACCTATTTCATCGCGTCTCATAACATTTTCTTCATAGAAGACGCCAGGTTCAACCGATTGTTCAGGCAAATACACGAGTAAAGTCTTTGTGATGGATGTCAGGATGGTATCGATACGGGCTTCCTTCATATCTACTACCTGAAATAATAAGTTAGTTGAAGAACATTTAAATTTTAAAAAGCTTTTATGCAGTAGCCATGTTGGATTTAGAATGACATCACTTATTGTGTTTCGCTCATCAAGCTCTTTCATTTGATACCCATATCATAGGTGTTACTATAGAAATTATAAATCGCCATTTTGTGACGTCCGCCATTTTGGATTTAGAATGACGTCACTTTACTTATTGTGTTTCGCTCATCAAGCCCTTTCATTTGATACCCATATGATTTTTTCTATATGGGTTGCTATGGATATTATAAATCAACATTTTGTGACGCGCGCCATATTGGATTAAGAACAACGTCACTTATTTATTGTGTTTTCTTATCAAGCCCTTTTTTTGATACCCATATCATAGGGGTTGCTGTGGAAATGATAAATCACCGTTTTGTATCGTCCGCCATATTGGATTAAAAATGGCGGCATTTAAGTAATCGTGCTTTGTCACAAGAACCAAACGTTTGTGCCAAATTTCAGCTCGATAGCTTCAGTGGAAGTGGGTGAAATATTGATTTCAAAATTCCAGGACATACATAATAATAATATATTTATATGACCATAAGGTTTTACCACAGTACATATTATATTAGTCTTCACAGACAGTAGTGTATCGAGGAATAAACGGCCGATTTGACGCACGCGGTGCGCGGGCCGGGAGGCAGGGGTCCCAGCGTGGTTTTGAAAAGAACGCTACGAGCGAGTTTCGCGCATGAAGTATCTTCACGTAAAAATAAGAGAAAGAAAGATTGTTTTCTTCGAGTAGGATGTCAGTACCACAAACAGATTGGACCAAAGAGTATAGTAATACAAGTATATATCAAGATTGGACTCTTTAGTTCAATCTTTTCGAACCACTATTGGGATCCGAAAAATAAATAACTTCATTTATTACCCGATTGCGGAGGGTTATGTCCTTGGGTTGTATGTGTGTATGTTTGTTTGTTTTTACGTTTCTTTGGCACGTCCTACAGACTGAACGGCTAAATGGATTTTGTTAAATGAGGTATCATTGGATTTGTCTTAACCGCGAGAGTGCTATTAGAAATATGAAGTATCAAGCTGCTTACAACTGCCATATTTTATTTCCGACGGAAAGAAAAATGTTTGAATAACTCTAAAACTCACAAAATATGTCGTTTATAAATATATATACCTTCATCTGGCAAAAAAAACGTAAGATAAGAATAAACTAGAATAATATAGGTATGGAGTATTTTTATATTATCCTCCGCGGCTTTGCCCGCGTGGACATTTTTCTGGGGAAAATGTAGCCTATGTATTCCCTCTACTCATCGGATTGAGATACAAAGTAGTAACATTCGTTTAGATACCTATTACCTACCCATATAGTATTCATATTATGTTATTACATAATATGAATACTACTAATAAGTACCAATTTTTTTACAATATTACATCCTAGCCCGGTTTCGCACGGGTAGCGCTCACACCGTGGCATTATTCTTACTTTTAGAATTTTTATACGCATTGTAGCTTCTAAAAAAAAAACGCTAGTAAGCGTAATTCAAAATCTTTTGCAGCAACGATCATGGTGTTTTTTACCTATAGACAATAATTTCATCATTACTCCAATGACAGTAAGAAATGTCGAATCATTACTCACGTACTTAATAGACTTGTTATTATTTCGTTTCAATGAAAACGTGTCATTCCGTTGTATATTTTTAATCGACTTCACAAAAGAAGACGGTTATATGTTCGACTGCATGTTTTTTTAATTTTTTTATTGATGTAGTCCAATTTCTTTGATATTTTTTTGTTTGATTTGATATACTGGTGATATGAACTTAGCTATATAGAGGGGAGGGGGGAGGGGGGGTTGTGAGAATTGAGAAAAGGGACCCCCCCCCCCCCTATTATACTCCTACTCTTTCTATTTTAAATTGTATTTTTGAATAGGTATTACATTTTTACTTTTCTTAAAATGATCGTGTTCTGGTTCTATTGTAATTATTTTATTCTTTTTACTGTTTGTTTAGAAAAGAACATTTGAATTCGAAGTCGTTTTTTTTAGGAAAAACATTATTTATTGATTCCTTGGGTAATTGCAATGTTCGTAAGGATCTCTACTTTCTTGAAAAATAAAATAGTGCCAATGTTACTCGCTGATAACTGATAGCTTTCTAATACGTTTTTTTTTTAAATCGGTTCAGTATCTTTTTCGTTTGTCCATTACAAGCAAAGATACAAAAACACAAACATACAAAGAAACAAATCTTCCCTCTTTATAATATGAGTGTAGACGCGTGAAATCAATAGCCTCCTTTTTTGTAAGTAAGTTTTTGTAAGTAGCTTAAAAGCTCTGGTTTTACTAATAGAAGATTCCTACAAATTTAAAAGGTTGGCTGTAAAGTGTGGTCATGTACAAACAGACGAACATACATACATACATTCATTCATGCATACATAGATATTCTGATAAAATCATAACCCTCCTTTTATGTAGCCGGGTAAATACTCACAGGTGGCAACAATCAGTCTCCGACTGACAGTAGACATCAAACTCGAAAATGCTTCGATACACTACTGTCTGGAAAGATATATGTACTGTGGTTTTACTATAGTAGTAGTATAGTAGTGGGCTCCAAACTCGGCCAGGGCCTGTATCTTAGAGCCCGTGGACATCGGTTAAAGTATGAGGTAGAGCGCAACGCGTATTGTTAACAATACGCGTTGCGCGCTGATATAAATATATATAAATACATGCACAATCTCTCGAAGAACTGTCAATCGTGGGATAATCGAGTGGGGATCGCGTTTAGGCAAACGTAGTGTATAGGAGGCCTGCCGACAAGGTGGAGCGACGAGTTCCGAAAATTGACTGGCAGGGACTGGATGAGGAAAGCTGAATATCGGGCTCAGTGGTGTTCACTAGAAGAGGCCTACGTCTAGCAGTGGACAAATATAGGCCGATGTTGAAACAGTTATAGTAATAAAATCACCTTAATATTATAAAGGCGAAATTTTGTATGTATTTAAGGGTGTGTGTGTGTGTGTGTGTGTGTGTGTGTGTGTGTGTGTGTGTGTGTGTGTATGTTTGTTACTTCTTCACGCTTAAACGCCTGAGCGTACGAAATCTCCTACGAAAACATGAAAACAAAAGCAATTTTCCAGCTAATATTATTTCTTCCCATAACGCAGGTAACCATTATTTCCCTATGGTGTTCGGGGTAGTGGTAGACCTTTTCAGCAAGAGTCCACCTGGGGAAGTACCACACCGTGGTCAGGTTTTCAACCGCCAAGCAGTAGTGTGCAAACATTACTGTGTTCCGGTTTGAAGGACAATGTTTCCAGCGAAATCACTGGGCATGAGACGTAAAAAGCTATATTTCAGGATGACGAGCGTAATGCAGTTTTGCAAACAAAGTCTCAGGTGGCACTGAAATTGCTATGGGCAGGCGTAACGGTTAACATTAGACGAACAACCTGCTCGTCTCGACAAATAACTGAATAAAAAACATGTGCTTGTAGTACATATTTTTACCCGAGTACGGCGAAGCAAGGGAAGGGTAATGAACTTAACAGTCTATATTATGTGGGTATGTGGATGTTCCACAATAGCGTCGCCCCTATTGGTCCGATTTTGACAAGCAAGGTACCAATTGATTCGTCTTCATTTATAGTGTCATAGACTATTTTTTCCCAACTATGTCAAAGCAAAGGAAGGGATATGTGTTCAAACTAAAAACTTAGTCCAATTTTGACAAGCGAGGTATCAATTGATTCGTCTTCATCGCAAGAGTGTCATAGGTTATTTGTTACCCGATCGTAGTCAGGTTTTAGTTTTTGAACTTATGCCTTGTTATATTTACCTCCTTTACAAACAAGTCAACTTCATCCAAAACAGCCTCGATATGTTCACAATAAGATGGTATTTCTAGTGAAGTCCAAGTGATGGTCGATAATCCGGGTTGGAAAGCTTTCTCCAGTTTTATCAGTTGCGCTCGTAGAAGAGGTAGGAACAGATTTGGCATACTCCTATGATAAAAAAGAGAGTTAGGGATACCTCAGATTAATCGATATAAATTTCTGTTTAGACAGTAGGTAATGTAGCAGACATATCGAGTAATTTAGAACATTTGTGCAGTGTGTGTTATGTTTGTGCTTTTGAAGTCAGACGCTTGAAACTTGCAACCCTTCGGATCATCAAGCAGTGATCATCCACCCCTATATTGCCCCAAATCATTACTAATCAGTCTTAATTTTGGTTGGTTAAGCACTGTATGTAATTTTTATTTACCTATTTTCCCCGATTTCTCCGTCGATTGCGGATCTATTTTGAAAAATCTTTTATTAGTTGAACGAGTTGTCCTCCAGGTTGGTCCCATATAAATTGTATCAAAACTGGATCAGTAGTTTTTTAGTTAATTCATTTGAAGTCGAATTTTTGTACCATGGTACTTTTTTGTTTGTTGTCAATAGGATTGGACAGTTGGTCACATTTATATGTTTCCCGAGATTAATTCGGTACCTACTATTACTTTAGCTAATTATTTACAAAGCCTACCGCAATTATAGCTGTCGTTATCAGAACAAGGTGCAGCTTACTTCCTGATTTGAGTGTTTCTGTCAACAAGATACTTAATTTTTTCGTAGTTTCCGTATATTTTGTCTTTGCAAAAGGCTACTATTTGAGCACTATCAGGAACATCTAAAATGAAAATCATATTAAGAGAAAAACCTCCAACCTTTTAAAAATGTTAGCTTTCATATATAGATCTCTTTCCTCCAATAAAAAAATCAATGTGTCAGTGAAATATTTTTTTAAATCTATCAAATGATGTGTGCATGCATATACTAACCAAAAAATAAATATATAGATTTCAAAAGAGAATTAATCTAGATTTAGTCCAGTCAAAATAAACATTCACTGTTACAATATTTGTATAAACAGGTGTGGGATCGACAGGGACTTTTCACATTTCATTTGTAATTGTGTTCCTAACATTCGTACTAATTTTTAGCTCTATGCTAATTATTGTAACCTTACCCCTACTTTTGGGCTAACTTAACCGGATTAATTGTCTATTGGAGATTTCAACATTATGTCACCAAGATCATGAACAAGGTCATGGAGGATGATGGAAGCCAAAGTACCTACATGTTAATCTATAATTGGAAGAGTTTTTTTTAGAGGAGCAACTCATGTCAACTTAGGTCTAAGCTAAGCTATACTTACAAAGTCCCAATTGCCACATATATTCAACTTCTCTGATACATTCGGGGATGTAAATACTGAAGTTCACGATGTACAAGTTTGTCACCGGGTGGCGGATCAACAGGGGCGTGATCAGACCCAGCCTCACCTGGAAATAACTATAGGTAAAGTTGAAAGTAAATAAATCATGCATGTAGAATCTTATTTGACTATTTTATGAGTCATCAAATGGCTAAACATCAGCATATTGGCTTGAAAGCCCACGACGTTTGTCGCCATTAGAAAAAGATGCGCGCAGCAGTAGCAAGAAAAAGTGTATATATCTACCGTGTATATCTACCACAGAATAAATAATAGTACCCAATACCGAGCATCGTGCTAATACGACGAGTCAATCTCACCCGAAACCGAACTGCGTCACCAGTTATCCCCCAACATACTTTAGTGTTAGCATCCGGTTTGCTGACAGCGCAGCTTTAACGAAAAGTCAGTGTTCGACTTTTTTTTGCAAATAAACTCTTTATTATTCCAAAATCATAATTCAATTTACGAAAGTTCAAAATGTTCTAATAGGGTAAAATAAAACGTTATTTGTGAATCTTGTACTTTTACTACCAGCACGTGTCTCTAACTTTGTTATTCTCATATAGACGACTATTTCTTTATTTGGGCTGTGGTAACAAAACAGCAATAGCTAATAACTTGCATATGGCCAATGTACAATGCACATACAATACATATTATGCCAAATATATTAATGCCAATACATTTTCTTGTGTTAATGTGTGTGATGTGGCTTTGTTTTTTGCTGTAGTTACAGTTAGTTTATTTTATTATAGACTAGGCAAAAGTTTCATCAAGATCTCACCTGATGGAAAATGATGACGGGGGTCGAAGGTGTAGCACACTTGCCTAGTAGATACCTATTCACTCTAGACTTGAATACTCCTGGGTTATAATTTACCGAAAACACTGATCCAGGGCAGAGCATCCCACTCTTTTGCAGTTCTTATAATAAATGAAGAACCGCAACGGTTCGCTCTTGTGTAAGGTATTTCTACCATAAAAGGGTGGTCCTTTGCCGATCGTGTGAACGTACGTGTTGTTAGCATGTATTGTCCCACAGCAAAGGCTTCCCCCGACTCTCCTACTGTGGACGGTCCTGTGCTGATGTTTGTCAGTATCTATCAAAGTTGTCAAGCTCGTCCTTCTTCAATACATAGTATTAAGTAAAACAAAGTCCCTTCCCGCCATCTGTCCCTCTGGAACGCTTAATCTTTTAAACTACGCAACGGATTTTAATGCGGTTTTCATCAATAGATAAAATGATTCAATAGGAAGGTTTATACGTATAGTTTGATATTGTTTCGTGTTAATTTGTTGAAATATGACGATAAATGTTCAAGCTGTCGGAAGAAATACATATTGATAAAACGAAGTCGCTTCCCGCAGGCTGACTGTCTGTAACGCTTAATCTTTTAAATTACGCAACGGATATTAATGCGGTTTTCATCAATAGATAGAGTGATTCAAGAGGAAGGTTTTGTACGTATAGTTTTTTTTTGGTGTAAATATGTTGAAATATGACGGTAATTGTTCAAGATGTCGGAAGAAATAAAGCCGACTGAGAGCTTTTTCAATTTGGAACGTTAAAGCTTCCTATGAAAATTCGCATAGGTATACCTACGGGCATTATAAAGAGAGTTTATTCGAAAACCAAACTGGCCATCATAGGCAGAAGACAAATAAAAATGCACGATATCTCCGGATCTCCTATATACACACACAACACATAAATGATAATGATAATGATATAGAGACAACACATAAATGCTCCTATATAGTCTGTGGGCGCCACTCACGGTATTTGGTGTTATTAGTGTAGTTCCGTATTTTATAATTTTCAAGACAACACATAAATGCTCCTATATAGTCTGTGGGCGCGATTAAAAAGAATGTGAACCTACACACGGTATATGGTGTTATTTTAACAGTTCCGTATTTTATCATTTTCAAGACAACCCAAAAATGCTCCTATATGGTCTGTGGGCGCGATTGAAAAGAATGTGAAACCACTCACGGTATTTAGTGTTATTTTAACAGTTCCGTATTTTATCATTTTCAAGACAACACAAAAATGTCATCAAACTATTATTCTTCGAAGTCGAGTGTGCGAGAATTACATTTTTCATCTCTTTTTTTTCTCTAAATTAAACCTGTACGAAGCCGGGGAGGGTCGCTATTATTAGATAAATATGCTTTACCTGTCCAACATTTTCAGCCCAAGCCTTGTGATATATCAGTTCGAATTCCGTGAATACAATACTCATTACGTTGAACAGTTTAATGCATCTTTGTGTATTCTAGAAAACAACATGAAGATAAGTAAATAGATAAAAGTTAGATTTCAATGAGCGTACAATTGACGCACTAGGTCAATTACATTTGCGGGTAGTCGAATGACTTCATCGGATTTCGGGTATCCTATACATTATTTACTGCCATCCGATGAAGTGACGTCCCGGACGCTCGTTCCACTTGAATCCCCCATTTCGGTCCCCAGGGGATCGAAATACACTTGCTATTCCACCACGATACCCAGGGGATTCTTAAATAGTCTTTATTCCTTATAAATTCCTTATTACATTGATAAACTTTTTGGGGATCGAAAAACACTCGCTATTTCAACACGATCCCCCAGGGGATTCTTAAATACGCTTTATTCCTTTAAATCCCCTATTACAATTATTATCTTTTTACATGTTATGTTTCTTTAAAATTCTCGACAGATATAAAAATGGCAGCAATCTATAAGATTGAAGTAAATGCCATAAAAAAAAACAATTCTTAAAACATCAGAGAAAATCACATTTAAAAAATAAAGAATCTGTTTGATGAAACATAAAGTCACAAGAAGAATCGTGTGGAACATTACCATTACTAACAAACAAACTTATCAACCAACGTTGGTCTTATAATCAAAGAATAATGACGGATACGGAAGGACGGATTTAGACATTTAAAAAATAATTGAGGATTATTATCCTCCGTTCATGAAGTTTTGGCTGCGGGATGATTTCGTCAAAAGTCTTCCCGAACGTTATCGCACCACGAACACTGCTGAAAACTAGCCCTGGTACATCTCATAAGCGTTCTTAAAAATAATCACGTCCAATACCCAAACGATCATGGTGATTCAAGAAGTGCAGTTAGATTTCCTTAGAGGTAATATAACTGTGGGACACTATGTCTAAATGTTGAAATGATATGTTTGTTTTTACCTAACTTCTTGTTTTAAACTTTTTTACGTTGTCATTGATTGACATTTAAAAGATCTTTTTGTTCTGCATTTGTTCAAGAGAGTCTGATAGTAGCAAAAATTATAATTCAACTAGGATTTAGTTGAATTATAATTTTTGGTACTATTTGATACCCGAACTTACGGGATAATGGTGGAATAGCGAGTGTTTTTCCATCCCCAAAAAGGTTATCATAGTAATAGGGAATTTAAAGGGAATAAAGAGTATTTAAGAATCCCCTGGGGATCGTGGTAGAATAGCGAGTGTTTATCGATCCCCAAAAAAGTTATCATTGTAATAGGGGATTTAAAAGAAATAATGAGTATTTAAGAATCTCCTGGGGATCGTGGTAGAATAGCGAGTGTTTTTCGATTCTCTGGGGGTTCAGTTTGTTTTTGGTATGAGTTAGTGCTGGCTTCTGGTGTCAGAGTTTGTCAGGCCGCCCGAGAACCTCTGATATGGCTTAACGACTGCTACTAATCAATATCAGCCGGACCCACAGCTTAACGTATCCTCCGAAGCAAGGATTGATGGAAATCCGCACATAACATAGAAACGTAATTGGTGCCTAGGACCGAACCCGGTATCGTTGGATTCTAAGTTGCACTACTGAACCGTTAGGCTACCATCGCTCTTACACTTATCAATCTTATTAACTTGATAGTATGTTTTGATATCGCACAAGTATCACTCCCTGAATGTGCTGAAGCCTTCAAGTACTTAAACGTAGAGGTATGCATTTACAAGTACGTATTTGATTTAAGTAGGTCAATATTTAATACGAACCATATGATTAATAACTTCGTGGTGCCCTTTAAATGTTTCCATCGGGACTTTGATGTTCTTGTCATAGAATCTTATCCACATAACTCTACCGGCCACAGGCGGCATGTTTCTAGGAAGTTCTGGGTTCTCTCTTTCTTCGTTATATCTTAAACCAAAAACACAGTATTCAATGCAAACAATACAACGTTCATAGGTTGGAGTTTACCGACATTTGACGGTGTTTGACAGTTAAAACAATTGTAAGTCAATTTCAAGTTTACTGTGATTTAACCAAGGTTCTGATGCTAGTGAACTGCAGCCAAAACACAATTGTATGTATATTTCAACTTTAATACAAAAATAATTTGTTGATAATCTATTAATCAAAATTCGTTTAGGCGTTTCTGCATTGAGTGGTATCAAACTTACATATCTATAATATACACACACTTTGGCATTTATAATATTAGAAAAAATAAACCTCCGTCCTCGAAAACTAAATGTATCGTCCAGACATACGATAATTTTCATCAATCAATCCAAGGGGGTGAAACTGCAGGCTATAAGCTATACAAGGTCGTGCGGGCCGTTTGCTCGCTGCGTACCTAAAACACAGTGTGCCAAACCAAACGCGAGGTAGGCATATTGAGATTTAAGTCCATTGAACTTTAGTTCAAGAGCGAGATAGACCCTGTGAGACTTAGGTTAATTGATTTGTAGTTCAAGAGCGAGATAGATCCAGTGAGACATAGGTTCATTGAGTTTTAGTTCAAGAGCAAGATAGACCATGTGAGACCTGAGTTCATTGAGTTTTAGTTCAAGAGCTAAATACGACTTTATTGTTTACTAGCTGCGCCCCGCGGATTCACTTATATAATGAAAACTTTTTAAGTCGGCTAAAAAGTAGTCTATGGCCGTTCTCAGGGTCTCAGCTATATGCATAACAAATTTGATCAAGATATCCCATTCCAGACCCATTCGAAACATTATCACGTGAGCAGGTGTGGAGGGTAAGAGTAAGAGAAAGGGGGAGAAAAGTTTGTACGCGTGCTAAGCCGCGGGGCGCATCTTTTTTATAATAAGAACACTTTAGTTTGTAGCGACCAGTAATCAATGAAACAAAAATTAATATGATATTAAAGGAGTTTGTAATGAATTAGTTTCGACATAACGCGAATCAGGCTAAAATCCTTGGTAAGAAATAAATAGTTTAAAAGCTAAAAAAACACGCCGTCCCAGCCAAAAAAGACCTTAAGCCCATAAATTATAAACTGTTTGAATGTGCTTATCAATTTGATACCCATATTGTAAAAATCAATGAGTTTTTTTTTCTTTCGCCTTTGATAATGGAGTCATACTGCAGCAATAAACTTTCCGAAAAAATTGCCTTTGTTACTTAGGGCGATGTAAGGATTCTAACGATATCCCATACGTCTAAATCTGTTTTATTTAAAAGTTATGGTGGAATAAAGAAACTCACATACAAACATACATACAAGAATCCTAAAAACAATACACTCCTTTTTTGGGCGGTCGTGTAATAAGCCAATAGTGGCATAGTCGTATTGTGAAATGGACAATTTAATAAATGTACCAGTAACGAAATTGTTGTATCGCGAAATGAACAATGTAAGAAATAGACCAATAACGAAATAGACGCATCGCGAAATGGTAAATGTAAGAAATAGACTAACAGCGACATAGACGAATACGCTACTCAGTCCAAAGGATTATTTGAAATTACATTTAGGCACAACGCGATTAAGGCACACTGCGTTTTAGGTAGGCAGCGAGCATACGGTGCGGGCTACTGCCCTAGCCGCGTTCTTATGATCACGGCTTCCTTCCCGGGTATAATGTATGATGCTATTGCAGACCAGGTATCCTACCTGTCTCTTATATTTTCAATTTCTCCAGAGTATGTACTGATCAAGTCGTAGTACTGGTCCTCGAGATACAAGCAGTCGAGTTTAAGGTTTTCAAATCTTGCTAACAGGTGCAATGCTATTTCGGTAGTCGGGCATTTGTTGACGCTCTGGAAATATCAACATACATACATTATAATACAATTATATGATGTAAGTAGTTATCTGTCTATCTATTTAAAAAAATTAAAAGGTCTCGATGATGACCAAAGTGACTGAAGTGGACATATTAGTCGAAGAACCGGTAACCGGTGGGGTAGACGAGTTCTTGAGTGGAGACCACGTATAGGCAAACGTAGTGCAGTACGCCCTCCGGCCAGATGGAGTGATGATTTTGATTACACAAAGTAGCTGGCAGCAATTACATGAGAAGAGCCGAAGAGCAGGCTCGTGTTTGTCAGTTTGTTTGGATGTTTGTCCGCGCATCACGCATTCACTATTGAATAGCTCAGGTTTTGACTTAAAATCTGGTGTACTTCATATCTTAATCCGTTGAGTTAAACACAAGCAATTTGTTGAAAATCATTTAGACGCCTGAACGAATTTTGATCTATTTTGATATATTGGTATTTTTAATTGACTTCAGAAAAGGAGACGGTTATATGTTCGGCTGTATGTATGTTTTTTTGTGTTTATGTCTGTACGGTATCTCTGACAGTTGCGGACCGATTTTAAAAATTCTTTTTTAGCTTCTAGAATAGTATTTGGAATTACCAGGCGGAAAAATACCACGCGGGCAAAGCCGCGGGGCGCAACTATTATCATATATTTTCCTACTAAATCAATAGGCTACATGCGGTTTTTTTGATTCGCCTAAAATACTTAGCTTTTAGTTTTCATTAATAAATTACACTAGATAATAATAATAATCATAAAACTGAACCAGTTACATTTATCATAAAGTTTTCCAGCAATAGCTCTTGATTTGCCACACTATCTTTATAAATTTTATAGTCTTTATCAAAATCAGGACGCCTGCAATTTAAAACAGCAAAAATTAGGTTTAAAAATAACTAATGGTTTCTGTCTTTTCTAGTAGTAGTAAATGGTAGTAGTAGTAGATGCACGGAAACGGAAATAGAAAATGTTACTAAACAGGATAATTCAGTAAAGGGATGTCGATCTGAAATAGATTAAACAAAACATACGATTTTCTAGCGAAAGAAAATAGTTTTTTTATTTTACTCAAACAATACTAGTAATGTGGTCATTATTTCGACAACCTTCTTTGGGCAAAGTCGACCTTGCCGCGCTGCTTGAATAGGCGCCAGCAAAGTTGTATGGAATTTCATTATTGTCGTGTTCTGCGGCCAGCAATTTCCTTTGAAAATCCATTATTGTCGTCTTTTATCGTAGCACTCTTATTTATTCCGTGGGTTCGTTAACCCCGAACGTGAAAAGAGAGGCGTTGTAGCTCCCAGACGAATGGACCGATTTTAATGTTTTTTTTTCTGTTTAAGAGCTGATGATTGTTGTTGTTGTTTCCGTTTCTGTTTCTGATGTTGTGGTCGTTGTTGTTGTCTTTGTCGTTGTCGTTGTTGTTTTCGTTGTTGTTGCATTGTTTGAGTAAAGCACAAGCCTTGGTCCGCAATGACTGCCCTGCTGACCACGCTATGATGGCCTCGAGCTTTGCTTAGTTAAGTTCTCGACCATCATCATCGCTGCAAAGCAACGCAGTCATTACAGACCGCGGCAGTAATGTACTATTACATACCTGTGATCTAAAGCATCATACGTTTTCGTAGATATCGTTTTAAAAAGCTTGTTGAATGTGGTGGCGAACTCCTCAATACCTTCCAGTGTGGTCTTATTCAAGACGTAATACGTTATGTAAGTTTGGAATAGATCTATAATCTGTAAATATAACAAACATTAATTGTAAAAAGAACCGCTACAAAATCGTCGAACTTATTAGTAAATAACGAGTCAATTCTTATCTGGAACTAGCTTCCCACCCGCGACTTCGTCCGCGCGGACTACATTTTATCGCGAACAAAAGCATCCTATGTACTTCTAGGATATTTAAAGCCAATGCAACTTGTACTATTATTTATTCTGTGGAAGAACACTAACAGCTGTTTATGTTTTTGACAGACTTGTTATTTCGTTACCATGGCAACCGTTCCTTACAGCGAGTACTCAACATTTTCCAGTTTTCCCTCGGAAAAGTGAAACGTTGTCAGTTTGTTTGTTTGTTTGTTTTGGGAGCTTTCACGCAAAAACGGCTGGACGGATTTTGATGAAATTTAGAATGGAGATAGCTTATACCCTGGAATAAAACATATGATATTTTTTATCCCTTAAAATTGTAAGTTTCCACGGCAAAACTGGAAAATGTTGATTACTTACTGTAAGAAACGGTTGCTATCACAGAATGGTCTATGGTTGCCATGGAAACGAAATAACAAGTCTGTCAAAAAACATCAAGAGCATTGGTGCTATACCTACCATGCTATTAGACAATTGTTTTACATCAAAATTGATATTGTATAGTCTAAAGCCCGCTACTCACCTTCAGTTTTATCTGTGCGATTTAACCGTACAGTCAGACTTTAAAGATAAATAGTTAGGTGGGTAGAAAAAACAGTTTAGCAACACAGTCAACTTAGATCTAATCAAAATACCATTAGATAAACTGTACAGTTAAAGTGAGAGTGTGTAGCAGGAATATTGTGCAGTTCTGTCAGTTAAGCCGCAGAAAGCGTGTATAATTTACTTTTACAGTCCGACCGCTGAGATGAAACTGAAGGAGAGTACCGGGCTTAAATAGGGCTCCTTTAGTCACTGTTTATCGCCTTGTAATATTTTTTATTGCTTACCTTTAACAGTCTTTTCTTGAAGGTTTCGAATTTACCAAAGATGTACATCTCTGAGCAATCAAAGGGTCTCTCATCGGCTGCTTCCATCATTTCTTTCTGAGTCTCATTGTAGCACTCGCGGTAAAAGCTGTACAGGTTTAGACATAGCTGCAAGCAAAACAGAAGCTTACATTATGGCATTAAGGTGCACTCTTGCCATTAAGTTTACAGGTGATGACTAATCTTCGTCTATTCCCGCTGTACCCCACTTTTTGTCCACTAGGGGACTGTGCAACTCATTTCTTCCCAATGTCCACCACTGGGGGACGAAATGAGAAAGTAGAAGTTAGTTAAGTCCTCTTAATAATGTTACCCCCCCCCCCCCCAACTCCCTCTCCCCCGACCCCCCACTTCCCGTTATAGCTAAGAACCATCTCGTTTACCCCAGCTTTCAATCAAAAAACCGCAGCTAAATCGGTCCATTCGTTTGGAAGCTACGATTCTGACCCCCCCCCCCCTTCCCTCCTTCCCCTTGTTATAGCTAAGAACCATCTCGTTTACCCCAGCTTTCAAACATAAAAAACCGCAGCTAAATCGGTCCATACGTTTGGAAGCTACGATTGTCACCCCCGTTTCTCACCTCGCTATGTAACCCAATTTGCACCACGCGCTCTCATTGGTCAACTGTGAATTAGCAAGCCTCCAATTTTATTTTTTTGTTATATGTTCTAACTTTTCGGCGTATAGGATAGCCTCGGCATAGGTTGACTTTGGATCTTTAATACCGGAGTTCAAATCCCGACAAAGGAGTGTTTACATTTTGCACATTAAAATAAAAAAATGTGATGGCTTATAACTTGAATAAGGCCTAGTTAAGGCGGAAAGAGCCGACGAACCACAGAAATTCATTACTGCTCTCTCTGAAAGTCTTGAACAGAAAAGGCCTACTTTACTCCCACTTTTCCCATCTTTCGAAAAACACTAATTGGCTAATCAGTGTTTTTCGAAAGATGGGATGAAAAATATTTTTAAACTTCTGTATGGCATAACTTTCTATATACAAACTTAGATTTTGATCGAAGTCGTTTTTTTATTATTAGAATAGAACCTAACCTTTTAAGTGCAGTACTTACCTTGTAATTATAAACTTCCATAAACACTTGAGACAGTAGCTAAACTTCCTCTACAAAAACATGGCATGTCGCCTCTGAGCCTATTATATCGGATCCTCAATAACAGTTTGCACAAACTCACCCTAGATTTCTTAATAAAATTAAGCTTATCCTGGTTCCAGATAGTCTTCTTGTCGTTATTGGTCAAAAAGCCCATGCACATGTTGAGGATCTGATTGGTAACCTTAACCAGCAACGTCGATATCTGCTTCGTGGTGTTGTAGTATCGAGAGGTTGCAAAAATCATTCGCACCGTGTACAGCAACCCTGGGATAAACTGCTGCATAGTGTACGGATCACACCTGGAGAGTAATCAAACCAAACCTTTGACACCAAAGTAAAAGTAATTCCATATAACTAGGCGCAGTGGCGGTATTATCAATGATATCTCTTCTAGATAACCTTAGGATGTTGTTAAAAAATGCTGCCTCAATTTGATTAAATATGAGGGAAATAAAAGCAGACATAGAACTAGTGCTACATATAGACATACTAGCTGTGCCCGCGTGGTAATTTCATTTAAAAGTAGCCCATACGTGTTATTCCAAGACCAAAAGTGCCTATAAAGTACAATATACTACATTTCTTCAAAATTCGTTCAGCCGTCAAATCGCTTTTTATCGATTGCTCGACATTTAATCATCGGATTGAGATACCAAGAACCCCAGTTTTTAAGTCAAACATTAAGCTATCCAACAGTGAAAACCGCAACGCAATCGATCCAGTAGATTTTACGTGATGCGCGAACAAACATACAGACAAACAAACAGACAAACAGACACGATCTAAAAAATAAATTATCTTTTTCAGTAGCTTATTATAGACCTTTTATTTAATTATTTTCTTTGTACAGACTTTTGCGTTCTTATTGCTTTATTTTAAGTATACTCGTAGATAGATATCCAAAAAAGTCGACAAAACTAATTAGTTCTTCGAAAGGATCTAATAATAAAAAAGTAATTAATATAACGTCACCCAGTATATTTTTTATTCCGTTGAGTGACGGATCGAGCGGGTCGCTCGCCTGATGGTAAGCATCAGGCCTGCCCATAACAGTTGGCAGTACCACCCAGAACTTTGGTTGAAAATCTTGCGCGTTACTGCACTGCACTCGTCACCCTGAGACACTGGTTTTTAAGTATCTTCGCCAAGTAACTTAACTGGAAACATTGCCCTTCAAACCGAAACAGAAATGTTTACACACTACTTTTAAGTTCCAGGAGATTTAACATACACAGAAAAAGCAGTCAAATTGAGCACCTCTTCAGGTTTGAACCCGATTAAAAAGATTAATAATATTTATCACCTGTACAAAGGCTCGCAATACTTTTCTAAGGCATACAAATACTTGACATTATCATAAGCTTCATTATAGTAATCTGTCACTTGGTTATCTAGGAGCCTCCATTTCTGAAATTAATACAATATTTATAGGCGTATCTGTTCCGTTTTAGAACATAAAATATGTAACCAATAAAATTACAGCTTCAATTTCTCCTTTTTTACCCGACTATGGCGAAGCAAAGGAAGGGTCATGAGTTTAACAGTCTATGTTTGTATGTACATATGTATGTGGGTATGTGGTTGTTCCACCTTTGCGTCGCCCCTAAGGGACCTATTTTGACAAGCGAGGTTTCAATTCAATTTGTCTTCAGGTAGTGTCATAGGCTTCTTTTTTTCACCCGGCTACGGCGAAGCAAAGGGAGCGTTATGTGTTCAAACTAAAAACATGGTCCGATTTTGACAAGCGAGGTATCAATCGATTCTTATTCATCGCAAGAATGTCATAGGCTATTTTTTACTCGACCGTAGTTGGGTTTTAGTTTTTGGACTTATGTCGTTTGGTGTCAGCTGACTATTTGTCGCTTTTTTTTTAATTCAAACAGATAAACAAAAACCTTAAATAAAAATGGTACCTTTAAATGTGCCAAAGGATTCTCACAAAAGTTACAGTGATCTATGAAGAGGATAGGGCACACACGCGGCGTCTACAGGTTTTGCCATACATTTGCGTTTTAGGAGAAAACATTTCTACCATAATAAACCATAACCAAATCCAATAATTCTGGTCTCGTTTTATTAATCACAGAATAACCTATGTTTGTAGCTTTTTATTTTTATCATAATTTGTAAACAATTTGAATTAATTAGTGATTTAATACCGATATTTTCTCTCAAGTTTGTGTACTGTTTAAATGAAAAATAATAATAAATTAAGAAAAAATAAAAACTACAAATGTAGTTTATTCAGTGATTAATAAAAAGAGACATGAATTATTGGATTTGGTTATGGTAGAAACGTTTTCTCCCATAACGCATATTTCACGGAAATGTAAGGCAAAACCTGTAGAAGCTGCGTGGGTGCCCTTCGGTGTTAATAGCCCAGAGTTTTACCTTGATAAGTTTGGATTTGGCTCGTATCAAAGTGTGAATGTACATCATGCAAGGCTCGCTTTTGATATGCTCGATGATCGACGTGAATGTGGTCAGCTGCCGGCGCCAGTGGTCCAACTCTGCCAGCGGGCCGATGTTGGACGGCTCGCGGCGCAGCTGCTGGCTTTGTACCAGGACCTGGAACAATTATTATTTATTCATCATCCATCACCAGCCTGTATTTACTTCTGGACATAGGCCTCTCCCAATGATCGCCACTGAGCCAGGTCTACAGCTCGTCTCAATTCAGCCGGCCGCCTTCCGCAGGTCGTCGCTCCAGCTGATCGGTGGGCCTATAATGTGATTGTGGTTGTGTCAAATTTTGTCACAAATTGTGGTATGTACTCAACGACTCGTCGGCTGTCCGTCTTTCGACAAAAATATGACCAGACAACTGTCATTTCAGCTTGCATTATTCTATGTTGGTGACTTTTGTACTACACAAGTAAACACTGACACAAGGAGAATAGCTCTCGCCATAGCTCGCTGAGCGACTCTAAATTTGTGGTCTTAATTTTTGTATAGGTTATAGGTTTAATATCTCATCATCACCATCAGCCTATATTTGTCCACTGCTAGACGTAGGCCTCTCCTAATGCACGCCACTGAGCTCGGTCTTCAGCTCTCCTCATACATTTTCACAAGTCTTCACTCCACCTGGCCTACACTACACTACGTTTGCCTAAACGTGGTCTCCACTCGAGAAGTCGTCTACCCCAACGGTTATCGGTTCTTCGGGAAAAATGACAGCCCACTGCCACTTTAGCTTGCTTATCCTTAGAGCTTAGTTCTCCGTCGGATATATCTTCATTACGAATCCTTCAGACACTCCAAGCATAGCACTCTGCATAGCTTGCTGAGTGACTATTTTGTGGACCAGTTTGACCGTGATTGTCCGTTTCGGCTTCGTAGGTGCCTTCAATCAGTGCGTCTTCAATCTGTGCCTCATACCTACTTATTGAAGACTTTTGTGTTCAGGCACTGTGGTATGGACGACGAGAAGACTTGACGAAGCTTGCCGAATGCTGCCCAACCCAGCTGTATTCTTCAGTTGGCTTCCTTCTCAAATTTGTTCCTACCTAATTGCAATATTTGCCCAAGGTAAACATATTGTTGGACAACTTCAATAGGTACACCATTAACTGCAATCGGTTCCGGGTCAAAAAGATCGTTGAACATGATCTTGGTCTTATCTATGTTCTTTCCAAGACCGATACGTCGAGAAGCATCACCTAGATTGGTCAGTATACTTTGCAAGTCATGCAGCGACTCCGCCATTTATTATCTCACATGGTGTTAAGGACGATGTGTTCGAAAGTAGTAAACACTCTAAATGTAGTGTGGGACTGGCTCTTAATCCCCCACCAATGGGGACAGCCTGTTGGGGACTATGACGATGAACCGCTCTCAAACACTGCCGGAACAACCCGAAAGGGACTAAGCAAGCGATTGAGCGAGAGCTTCGCGTTTATGTGTTTACCCACATAATTATCATTAAAAATACAAATTTAGTGGCGCGCTGTTCCGTCAGTACGCGCTGCGTCTTGCGCTGTTGTGAATCTACACGTTAATGCATCTTTACTTACCATTGTAATCTGCCTGACCCATTGTTTCACATAATAGCAGATCTCTTCAAGAACATGCGTTTTAGTAATAGCCGCTTTCATTTTTTCTGAGTCTGCCAACTCGTCTTCATACAAAGTTAAGTTTATTTGGAATTTTGTGCAGCAGTCCAGATCGATTTTGGTTTCTGGAAGCAATACGGTATTAATAATTCGTTGGATGTTTTGGAGTTTTTCTCTGGGTAACAGTCATAGGTCACTGGCACATATGCTTCTATGGTGGTAGCGAAAATGAAGATGGTAATTTATAATGAGTGTGGGAACGCGTTAGGTTGTTGAGACAAATCATGTATTCTAGTTTTAATCCCAACACTTCAGCAGCCGGTACGTGCTATCGTAATCAAGCTATTTTTTATTCAATTGACGTCACCGTTGTGGCAGGTTTGCATAGCTCAGGACCGGAAAGAGTGGCGTGCACTTGAGGAGGCATATAGGTAGGTACTAGGGCATGAATCCCGGAATCTCGGAATATCGCAACTCCGGAATCTCGGAACAATAGTTCCGATATTACAATTCCGATACTGAGGGGTCCAATATCGCAACATCGGAATCAATCAAATTTTCTATTTGAGTTTTTAAATAATGTATATTCTGTGCATAAAGAGAACCGACGTGAGTGGTTTATAACATTAAACTATTATCTAGCAAATTTGTAATACTTCTTGAGTTGTAAACATCAAATAAATAAAAAAGCTAGTTACAAAATTGTTTTAGTCCGTCTAAATTATTTCCGAACGGACTCTTCGAATGACTAACAAGAAACCAGGCTATACCAGTCCCCACAAGCAGCGCCCATTCACGAGTATGACTTGTGCACCAGCCATCATCCCCTCAACCATTTTAGAGGAGAGAAAGTGACCCGGTACATAGACAGGTCTATCTCGTATCATTTAACTCAATTAACTCATTACCAGCCAAAGCCCCGTGCAATGCAAAAGCTATGATAGATAGATAGATAGAAAATTCTTTATTGCACACATAAGATAGGTACATAGGCGAACTTAATGCTAGCAAGCATTATCTTCCAGTTAACCTCGGTGTACTGTGATGTTTTTAATGCGGAATAGTGCCTATTTTAAATTAAAAAACTAATAGATTCCTAATAATAATATCAATACTATTTCTATACTTACATAATATACCTACGTGTATAATAATATAATTTCATTTATACATAGTATACCTAATTAGGGTACATATTTTAAATATATAACTAGATACAGTAATAAATAAGATATTCAATAATTTGCTCAGTTCATAGTTTTATTTTGTAGTGCGAGATAGAGGTTGTAGACTTTGGATTTGAAAACGCCAATCGATAATGCCTGACGAATGTGGGAAGGTAGACCGTTCCAGAGACGGGTTGCAGTGACAGTGAAAGAATCAGAATATGAAACTGATTTATGTTGAGGAATCATTATCTGTAGATGTTGTGAAGTGCGTTGTAGTCGACCATGAGAAGAAAGATAAGTAAAACGATCTTTTAAATAACTAGGAGTATTTGGATTTTGGAGGATGTTATAAACAAGATTTACAATATGTGCATTCCTCCGGGATCGTATATCCAGCCACTTTAACTACTTTTTTTTTACTTTTTCGTTGTGGTATGATGGTTTTGTCCCTCTTACTCTTTTAGTGCGTATTCTGTACGTCTCTAATATGTCTATGAAATAGATATAACCCACCTATTATACTATAAAAATAGTTTTAATTGTTGATTATTGCTATTTTAACTTACAGTTACATTATTCAGAAGTTTTATTGAAGTTGATTTTGCGTTTTATAATTTAATTAGTAGAGGATAATAATGAGAAAATACAATTTGTTATAATCAGTGCGTGTTGCCAGTGATGACATACGGCACTGAGACGTGGTCGCTAACTATTTTGGTCTCATACATGTCATAAGCTCAAAGTCACGCAGCGTGCAATGGAGAGAGCTATGCTTGGAGTTTCACTGCGTGATAAGATCCGTAACAAGGAAATCCGTAGAAGGACCAAGGTTATCGACATAGCTCTCAGAATTTGCAAGTTGAAGTGGCAATGTGCAGGCCATATGGTTCGCAGAGCCGAAAACCGCTGGGGAATAAAGTTCTGGAATGGCGACCACGAACAAGCAAGCGAAGTGTAGGGAGACTCCCCACACGATGGACGGACGACATTGTAGCCATCGCAGGGAGTCGGTGGATGGAGGCGGCACAAGACCGTTCGTTGTGGCGCTCTTTGGGAGAGGCCTTAATTCAGCAGTGGACTGCTAAAAACTGAAATGATGAATAATGAGAAATCTGTGATTTGTTTCATGTGAACTACATTCCGTAGTAAAGAAAAACGATTTTTTTGCCAAATTGTATGTAGGTAGAACTGATTTAGCGATAAGGTTTTAGTTCGTTCAGTTAGGAGCATGTATTTTAATGCATTAGGTTGCACTACTTTCGGTTAAACGAAAAAAAGTTATCATTTTAACGTTGACTTTTTGTATTATTAAAAGTGTTTGATTGAAAACATCGTTTTTTTGTATCAAATTTAACTTTTTAACAAATTTGTGCAATTCCGATATTAATATCGGAATTCCGATATTGAGATTTAATATCGGAATTCAGTCTCGGAATTGAAAACCTTCCGATATTACATGTAGGTACACAACAATGCGTTGATTTAGGCTGACACTAGTGGGTGACTAGTGGGTGGGTTAGTGCACGGGTCGTGACCCTGGCTAGTGACCCTGACTGCGTAGAAAATGGTTGCGGGGTCGAATCCCGCAAGATGCAAACACGTGTCATCATCATCATCATCATCATCATGTCAGCCTTTAGAAGTCCACTGCTGAACATAGGCCTCCCCCAAAGAGCGCCATGACGAGCGATCTTGTGCCACCTCCATCCACCGACTTCCTGCGATGGCTACAATGTCGTCGGTCCATCGTATGGGGGGGTCTCCCTACACTTCGCTTGCTTGTTCGTGGTCGCCATTCGAGAACCTTTATTCCCCAGCGGTTGTCGGTTCTGCGAACTATATGGCCTCCCCATTGCCACTTCAACTTCACTGATTATAAACTTTGGTCTTGAGGCTCTGTGGTATCTGCGACGAGAAGATATGGCGTAATTTCCCGAACGCTGCCCATCCGAGTTGGACCACAAACACACACACACAAACGTGTTTGATTGCAAACACGTGTGTGATGAGAAAAAAAATTGTTCTTGATATACTCGTATATTCCTATTTATGTATGTTTATCCATTGTCTAATACACATAGTACAGGGTATCCTAGATTGGGGCTAGGTTATTGAATGGTGAAACGTAACAAAAAGTTTAGACGAATGTGCGTACGTGTGCATTTCAGTCTATTAAAGTTTAGGGCTTTCTGCGAGAACACTGGTGTCATATGTTAATGTAAGTAGGTTGTTTCTAAGGATTGATTCAGTTTGTGTGACTTTACACATTTAGGGCATAGATGCACGTCGGCATTTGATAATATGTTCGTCTTACCCATGATCATTAACAAAGGGGCCTGTTGGGAAATGGTATTGAGGTCTGAGCATTGTGCTTAGGTGTTCCAGGATTTCTACCACGATGACTATATCATCAGCAAATCGAAGGTGAGTGATGCATTCGCCCTTGATGTTAATACCATATCCGTTCCAGTTCAGAAGCTTGAATGTATCTTCCAGTGCAGAGGTGAACAGTTTCGGAGTAATAACGTCTCCCTGTCTCAGCCCTTTTTGCAATTCGATAGAATTCGTGCTCCGATCCTGGAGACGGACAGTCATAGTGGCCTTACTATACAAACACTTCAACACTTCTATGTACCGGTAGTCAATCTGGCACCGCTGTAATGACTGTAGCACTGCCCAGGTCTCGACTGAATCAAAGGCTTTCTCGTAGTCCACAAACGTTAGACATAGTGGGCGATTATACTCTTCGGTCTTCTTCCGGAGCGTATAAATGTGGACTACGGAGCCCTTCCGGAATCCAGCTTATTCGGGCGGATGAAAGTCATCGAACTTATGAGCAAGACGGTTTGTAACTACTCTCGAAAACAGCTTATAGCCTAGACTTTTTTAAATTATCTTCTTTTTATAAACTTTTTGTACTTACTGCTTTATTATATGTATAGATAATGTAGATAAATGTGGGTAGTAAGATTACATTATGACATACTTACTTCCTGTAATGGCTATCTACCTAATACACAGTTCACAGTTATATACAGTGTGTTTTAATTAACTTACAGACTTAACTGGGCTGGGATGATCTCAAGTACAGATCTATCATTGATTTAAATATTAATTGTACATACTACATCACTCATTAGTTTTTTCACTTACTAGCCAGATAGTCAATAAACAGCATTATTTTAGAAACATAGGACTTGATGATGTCTTCACTGTTGGGATTAGGGGGGTTAAGATCACCCCATGCTTTACACATTTGTAGTGCAGGCACATACACTGAGTTCATAGTCTTGTAGATGCCAGATACCACATTCCCTGTCTCCCGATTCATATCAAATAAAACTAAGAAAAAATCCTGAAAATATCAGAAGGTTTTAAGTTATTTTTATATTTAAAATCCCAATGCAGTATGTTGAGGACTTGGCCATGCATTGTAAAAATAAGAATATGTGTTGAAGTGTATTTATTTACTTACATCAGCAACACTCTTCATGTCAACAGCCTTGTTTTTGATCCTGTACATGGCAACACATTTTCCTACAGTGCCAATTGTTCCCCCGTCGGATATGTATGTCCTATCCATAAGACCTTTCTGCATGTGAATGAACCTTCCCGATTCTAAGTGAAAATAGTCAATATAGTTAATAACCAATCCTTTAACTTTTAGATAAGATAGAAACTCTTTTGCACCCGTTGGGAGGAAGTGGTGTTGGGTGTAATTTAGATGTATTCCCAACTGCCCCATTAACGTCCCCATCAATGGGGCAAATGGGAATTTAACTATTGATGTATCTGCATTTAAAATAACTAATTAAATTACCCACATAGAACACATTTCAAGATAGGTTTTCACAAATATTTAAGGGCAAGATTTTTCTTTAGGGGCTGGCATATAGGTCATTCCTCCATATTGTTTTTTTTTATTTGCTGTACTCATGGAACCTGATTATACATAAACAAAAAATATTCTGGAGAATAGTTATCTAAAGTGCACATTACAGAGATAATTAGAAGTAAAGATAGTTAATGTGAACACAACTTACACAACAATATCGTAATAATAACTAATTAAATGTTTCTACACATTAAATATTGCTAAAATAACAGTTCCTATCTTTTTTTTTTGTAGTAAATAGTTCAATTGGAGAGGATCTTATTGGAGTAACATTAATTTGAAATGGTTGTTGTTAAGTTCATATCTATCTTTACCTCTAATTATCTCTATAACTTGACACTTTAATTATATACCAGAATATATGTCTCCTCTATCCATAATACAGCTTTCATTGTGCACCGCAAACTTGAATAAAAACAGGATTGTGGACTGACCACTATGCCAAAATCTTCATAGCCTATATGCTTGTGCATGCAAGTCCCAACTTCACAGTTGTTATTTTACTGTATAAATTCATAGCATATCTTACCCATTTTGAGAGGTGGTAAAAGTGCATCACATAAAACAATGCAATTCCTACCACCTTCTGCAACTACACTGTCTAGTAGCTCAATGTGAATATCAGCATCGTAAACCCCTTCCTACAAGAAAAATATACTAATTCAGCAGGTAGGTAATGCCCCAATTAAACTTATTAAAAGTTAACACCTTTTTAAATTTTTAACCAAATGAGAGAATTAAGTCAATAGGAGAAGAAATGTAAGAAAACTAGATTTAAACAATGATGGATATAAATTCTTATCAAGTTTTAATTACATACCAATACATATTCTGGAGTTTTATTGAGTATAGCAGCAGCATTTTCAAGCAAAAATCTATGTTGAGTTTTGATGCCCCCCATTCGGTTATTGCGCGCCTCTTTAGCTTTAGCCTAAAAACAATTTTAAAAGTATTACTTTTGTAAATAAAACAAATACTTTAATTTTACTTGGCAGGTTTATTTACTTGTTTGTCTTTATAGGACTCATGAGCTAATGCTAATGTACTCATGGATGGTCGGCTTTTCTTTTGCATGGTTTGTATACGTGAGCTGACATCCAGGATAGCCTCGAGAGCCATCCGATCCACTTCCACAATCTCCTGTACGCCATCATAATCTAGTCGAGAAGGAACCGGCACAAGCCTCCTTGATATCTTCGTGCTGAGCTCTTCGATCCTAACATGATCGCTTTGAGTATTATCTGCTTTACCAGATTCCTCAGTATCTCCGGCTTCACCGGTTTTATCGGCCTCATCTGGGACTTCGCCAGCTGCCTCAGTCATTTTTTCTATATATTTAAAAAATACTAAAACTGAATCTCAATCCGCTTTTCATCAACAATGCACAAACAAACAAATGCACAGCAGAGCGCAATGGAGCGCAACGCAAACAAACTTTCGCAAAGGAAATAAACAAAAATATTCGAAATTTAAATTTTTGGATTATTTTCTTTTTGGCACTGACAGAACAGCTGATGAGCTGACTGAGCTGAATTCACGAACCTCTTTTACGAAGTATTAACCTATAAACTTAGTATAATAAATAGAACACGTATAAAACTTGACCTAAAATTTAGCCGTTTTTTTTTGAAAAATTTCTGTTTTTCAAATTGATATTCTGGTCACTTTTTGTACTAAGCTGTGTTGATATTTTAATGTTATTAGATAGCTACATTCAGGTAATATTTGAATAAGCATAATAATAGGGTGTCATCGATCTTATTTCCAAGATACAATATATTTTCTGGAAAATCACCCCATTTTTGTCTTCATATTTTTTCCGAGGTTATATTTCCATAAATAATATTTTCTTATGTCTTTGGTTCGGTTTGTCAGTGGCAACATATATTCAGGCAACCACAGGGGTGCGTTTAAGTAAGTCGGCGAAATATTCACCGGATAAAAATTAACTAGCGAGTGTTCGCTGAACGGAGTCATAGGTTTAGTTAGTCATCTGTCAAATTCAATTGTTGACTTGTCAAATTTATGTTCAGTAGCTTAATTTATGTCCCATAGATTATTTTTATATTATATTCGTTGTACAGAATTTATGTTACTGCATTATTATAAATATAGATAGTATTTACGAATAAAACAATCAACATATTGAATCTAACCACGAATCGAATGACAAACAGCTGTCATTCTGACAGCAGACTAAAATTTAGCGACCTCAAAACCTCGCTAAAATGTATCCTAGCCAGGCGAAAACTTATACCAGCGGACGCGCGTGAACGGGGCAGATTAAATTTTAGTCGGGTTAATTTTTCGCCTCGCGGTGTGCTTGAACGGCGTGTTTGACGTTTAGTCAGTTTAAATTTTATACTGGATAATTGACCTAAACGCACCCCAGGCCAAGTTTTGTGCGATTGCGTCAAACCATTGAGCAAGGATGTAACATGTTAAATCATGACTCCAAGTTAGATTTTGTTATAGATCTCGATAATAGAATTTATTGTACAACGCCATCTGACGAGGAGCAGCGTCTTTTCTATTAGATCAAGTTGTGTTTTCTCCGTATCTGAAAACCAGACGCCGAGTTTGTAAAAAACGCCGAACTCCACCACGCGTGCGCCACTTTCTTCGTTAAAGGAATAATGAAAGCTTTTCTTGTTGAAGACAGATTGATAATTTCGCCTATCTAAGAATCAAGAAATAATGGTTGAATTTGCCTCTGCGAGTGAAAGGGAAAAGTTTTCATCTACTGTCTCAAAATAGATAAAATGGTTAATCCACGCAGTGACAGCTAGCTACAAGTGGCGTGAACTAGAAGAAAGGTGCAAACTAAGTGGAGGTCTCTGTCGGTAAGTAGCGAGCTTCTTAGTGTTGCTATTAATAATTGACGTTCCAGGAATATTTCGGGCTCTGAATAACTTTGGAAGAGGAACGGCTTGTTTTAAAATCCAGAATAGGTCGCATCTTTAAGTTGGCTAACAAATAATAATTACAGAATGGAGCGTTTGATATGTCGAAAATTATTTAAATCTAGAAATCGCTTGCGATGGTCACACCATGGAAGGTTTTGACATAATGCAAAAATCACGTCAAAGTTCCAGAGAAATTATTTTTTTTGTATGGACTTGTTCGAGTAAACACCGGATGCTGGCTGATATGTACCAAATCTGGCTGGAGGACAGTGACCAGTATTACTAGGCCGACAAGGTCTACTTTACGAAGCAAATGGCAGAGTTAGTTCTGGATCTTTCGAGATAACCGGAAGTTCAAGGTCTCAGTAGAACGCTACTCGAAGATGCAAAACAAGATAGTATATAAACAAGTGAGAAGCCTGTGGATTGGATTTTGATTTCGGACGTAAAATTGAATTGTGCATTCATAGTTGGCACGTGATAGATTCGGCGCAGAAAAATACGCAGTTTCTCTTGTGTGAACAAAACGACCGAGGCACGCTGTCCAGAACGAAGCTGCCCTGTTACAGGCAAAATAAGTATACGAGTGCAAAGGCCAGGTTAGTGTGTTTACCCGTGACTTCAGTTTTGATCCAACGAAATATCTGTTTTGATTTTGCACCGCGTCTATCTAAGGCGGGCATCTCGAGACACATTTGAACACGAAGGAACGTGGGTTTCAGGTTATATCGTGCATCTACGGTCGGCTATTGTCGTCACCACTGCGAGCTGCTGTGCGCGATCACCCGGGGCTCACCACCGTTCGTGGAAGAAGCCGGTCTACGAGGGACTCCAGAAGGACTCCAACACACCACCTGTCCAGTAGAAGATATCACCACCATTCGTGGTCAAGCAGTAGGAGCTGATCGAGTGGAGTAAGGAGGCGTTCCGCGGCGGTACGCGAGACGACGATACGGCGTCCCAGGAAGCTTCCAGGTTGGTCCACTCCAAATCATTTTGAGTCAGCGAGCTACAGTGTTGTGGGAAGCCTTCGCCTACTTGTGGGTTAATATATTGTTGAAAGATACTTTCTGTCTATTTTCTGTTATTATCAAGATTACTTTCTGATATTATCTAGATACTTTCTGTTTATTTTCTATGTACCTTCTGTCTTAGATTCTGTTTTACTTTCTATTTTAGAGTTTGATTTCCCTCTGGGAAACACAATCATACACACACACACACTCTGTTTGCACTAGTTCTCTTTTAATTTAAAACATTCTATGGCAAAGACAAGAATATTCCGTTGCGTTGTGACCAATACATGTTAATCTGATGAGCACAGACTCTAAGTTTTATTGGCCTAGGATTCTCCAGTACTATAGTAAATTCATATCATACAGGCCGAAGTTAAGTACTAGAATTTATATGTTAGATGAAATTGTAATCATATTTGAGAATTTTGAGTTTTGAGTATTAAGTTAGAAGTATTTCCTATTATAAGATCTTGCTGTTTAGAATTATTTTGATGCAGAACAAACTAAATTAAGTGTAAAATATTTCCTTTTTAAATTCCTCAGTAAAGGGGAGAGTACCATTATTCGATAACTCATGTGTGCTTTTTCTATTTTTTGTAATAAAGCCCTTTGTTATTGAATTTACCATCTTGTTTTAATTCCTCGCCTTTACCTGAGAAGGAGGTCCGTTTCCTTAGCCGGGCAACGGCCCTTTTCAATGGCGCCCAACGTGGGGCTCTGTAGTTTTTTTTTTTGGATCGTTTGTTAATAATTTTTTTTAGAATTTCAGTATTATTTTAGCACAACAGTATGCAGTAGTACAAATGGAGCACACCTAATGACGCTATATTCTTTTTTTAAAGATGAGCAGATTTAGTAGGGTTCTATTTGTTTGGCAGGTTTTAAAGTCAACAACCACAAAGACAAGTCCGTCAATTCAAAATCCATAAAGCGGTGATTGGGGGTTAGTGCCGTTCTAAATCTACCTCTATTGTGAAGCATTGAACAATTTCAGGTTCATTGCTTATATCCAGTTTTGTTTTTTTAGTTAGGTTGTGATGTTTTCGTTGGTTGAATAGATTAGGTTTGTCCAGTTTATTTTTTTAGTTCCATCGGCTAAATCTTTTGTTAAATTTTTGTAATTGTTGATATTTGGTAACTTTTTTTTTTTTACAGTTAGTAACAGTTTTTTTTTTAGATAGAATGGAACTTTGTACATAAGTATATACAGGGTGTCGAAATTTTGAGGCACATTTTTATGCGCCATTGTGGTACCGGTGATGACTTGGAGAAGTTTTTTGATCATGAATTGTGGACAACACATTGATCATCCTTTTGTGGATATTGTTGCGTTTGGGTAATGAATAAAGTTAATCCATACACAACATATCTTCTACTTTTCAGACCTTAGTGGTATTGGAGATGTCGGTAGATGGTAGTTATAAGAGCTGAGGACAGCTCCATATTTTCAGAGGAGGGGTAGGGCCGCTTGTGCTTTCTCTCGCTCACCTCTCATTGTCAGCGTACGATACACATATTTTGCGTATATACATGAAGAATGACTAATCAGAGAGTGTTTTTGTTTTGGTGATCGTATATTATGAGATACATAATGATCGTTTTTTATAGATTCAGTCGTGTTCGGAAAATCGGTGGGGTGGTGCCGGTTACGACGGATCTGGTTTTGTTTTGGTGATCGTATATTATGGGATACATAATGATCGTTTTTTATAGATTCAGTCGTGTTCGGAAAATCGGTGGGGTGGTGCCGGTTACGACGGATCTGGTTTTTTTTTTGGCACGCCCTAGTGGTGTGACAAATTTTGTAGCACATATGTCTATGCGCGAATTTCAGGCAAGAATAACCTTAGCCGGGTTAGACTGATGGCCGGATACACGGGTGCGGATGACAACACCTGAACTAAAGAAGCCTGGGTCAAATACATGGATTTTTCTTGAAGGTTTTTTGTGGAGAGTATAGAAACCCTGGACCGCATGAGGTTGCGTGAACATCTGTCCTGGGGAAGGCTCATTACTAGGAAGTGATTACTGGAGTAATAGAGAAAGAAAGATTTTATGGGTAGTCCAATTATTATTTTTTAGGTATATTTTTGGTGTTTTTTTTTTTTTTTTTTTTTTTGTATTGTTATTATCTGGCGTGTTTTGCAGGATAAATTTGGTTTAGATTCTCAGGTTTTGGTTTCTTGTTTTAGGTTTAGCTCTGCCAACTGAGAATTTATATATTAGGATATAAGATTAGCCCGGACGAGACAGGATTTTTTTTTGATGTGTAGAACATTGGTCCTGGCAGTTGGAATAAAAAAGGAATGGCAATCTCAATAAGGTAAAAATGTTTAGAATTGGGGTAATCACTCATGTGACATTTTCTTTAAACGATTTAAAGTACATTATTTGTGTCAATGTTTGGCATGTTACTTTGATCGAAATTTAACAGTAAACTTTAGAGACTGGCTAGGTAGTTGGATATTTTGTTCAGGCATATTATGTTATTTTATTTAGAAACATACTTGATCCTAGTCCAGCATGTTATTTTTTTTAGTTTTTATCAAACGAGCGCAGAGGCGGTTTAGACTGGTGACCTCTTTAAACTCAAGCCTAGAAACTAGTTAACGAAACAGAGGCGGTTTTTTCTGGTGACCTCTATAAATGAAAAGCCTAAAACCAGTAATAGCGCGAAGAGGCGGATTTCCTGGTAACCTCTATAATAAAAAGCCTAATTACCAGTAACAGAAATTCTAAAGCGGGTTTTCCACTCGATACTTTTCTTTACAAGGGTTAGGGGAGTATGAATGTTTTACCAAATGTAGCATAAGTCCCAACAGCTAAATGTTCGGTACTGTGTCTATATAGGTTGTTTAAAAGGAAAGTGAATGCTCACAATTAGGTGTGTAGCAGGACTTATGGTATGAAAGAAGGATATATAGCGACTTACTTACTGACTATACCAGATTTGTAGTGATTGATTTTTGTCAGAGATTTTGTAAATAAAAGGAGTGCAATGTAAATGTATAAATATTTTTTTGTTTCCACAAATAGATTCACCCGAATAGATTGGCATTATAACAAAATGATTAGGAAACATATAAGAGGAAATATGCTAAATTAGAGATCTAGATAATTATATTGTACCCGGTTAAAATGTCACATGAATGATGGAGGGACTTAGTGCATAGGTTAATTTTTTTTTATTTTTTTTTAGAAAGGTTTGTTGGTAAAATTTTAGTTCCAGGATTGAAATTATTGTTAACTTTCGGCCTGCGCCTGCAGCAGTGAACTTAGAACTGCGATATTCTGTTGGGGAATTTGGTCATATTTTTTGTTTTCATTCTTCGTTAAAGTTTGCGTTTCAGAGTTTGTTTGTTATTTTGTTTGGGGATTTACAATATACCCAAAAAGGTCGAGGAAGTTTCTTTGGTTTCCACATTGTCAATGAGATGTTTTTTTTTTTTATCTGGTTCTGTTTGTTTTTAATCTCTTATTGAAATAGTTCCAGTGTCTGTTATCGCTGAGGGCAGCGAGTGTTTCACATTGGCATGTGAAACTTTGGCAGGAGAGGGTGTATTGTAACATGTTAAATCATGACTCCAAGTTAGATTTTGTTATAGATCTCGATAATAGAATTTATTGTACAACGCCATCTGACGAGGAGCAGCGTCTTTTCTATTAGATCAAGTTGTGTTTTCTCCGTATCTGAAAACCAGACGCCGAGTTTGTAAAAAACGCCGAACTCCACCACGCGTGCGCCACTTTCTTCGTTAAAGGAATAATGAAAGCTTTTCTTGTTGAAGACAGATTGATAATTTCGCCTATCTAAGAATCAAGAAATAATGGTTGAATTTGCCTCTGCGAGTGAAAGGGAAAAGTTTTCATCTACTGTCTCAAAATAGATAAAATGGTTAATCCACGCAGCGACAGCTAGCTACAAGTGGCGTGAACTAGAAGAAAGGTGCAAACTAAGTGGAGGTCTCTGTCGGCAAGTAGCGAGCTTCTTAGTGTTGCTATTAATAATTGACGTTCCAGGAATATTTCGGGCTCTGAATAACTTTGGAAGAGGAACGGCTTGTTTTAAAATCCAGAATAGGTCGCATCTTTAAGTTGGCTAACAAATAATAATTACAGAATGGAGCGTTTGATATGTCGAAAATTATTTAAATCTAGAAATCGCTTGCGATGGTCACACCATGGAAGGTTTTGACATAATGCAAAAATCACGTCAAAGTTCCAGAGAAATTCTTTTTTTTGTATGGACTTGTTCGAGTAAACACCGGATGCTGGCTGATATGTACCAAATCTGGCTGGAGGACAGTGACCAATATTACTAGGCCGACAAGGTCTACTTTACGAAGCAAATGGCAGAGTTAGTTCTGGATCTTTCGAGATAACCGGAAGTTCAAGGTCTCAGTAGAACGCTACTCGAAGATGCAAAACAAGATAGTATATAAACAAGTGAGAAGCCTGTGGATTGGATTTTGATTTCGGACGTAAAATTGAATTGTGCATTCATAGTTGGCACGTGATAGATTCGGCGCAGAAAAATACGCAGTTTCTCTTGTGTGAACAAAACGACCGAGGCACGCTGTCCAGAACGAAGCTGCCCTGTTACAGGCAAAATAAGTATACGAGTGCAAAGGCCAGGTTAGTGTGTTTACCCGTGACTTCAGTTTTGATCCAACGAAATATCTGTTTTGATTTTGCACCGCGTCTATCTAAGGCGGGCATCTCGAGACACATTTGAACACGAAGGAACGTGGGTTTCAGGTTATATCGTGCATCTACGGTCGGCTATTGTCGTCACCACTGCGAGCTGCTGTGCGCGATCACCCGGGGCTCACCACCGTTCGTGGAAGAAGCCGGTCTACGAGGGACTCCAGAAGGACTCCAACACACCACCTGTCCAGTAGAAGATATCACCACCATTCGTGGTCAAGCAGTAGGAGCTGATCGAGTGGAGTAAGGAGGCGTTCCGCGGCGGTACGCGAGACGACGATACGGCGTCCCAGGAAGCTTCCAGGTTGGTCCACTCCAAATCATTTTGAGTCAGCGAGCTACAGTGTTGTGGGAAGCCTTCGCCTACTTGTGGGTTAATATATTGTTGAAAGATACTTTCTGTCTATTTTCTGTTATTATCAAGATTACTTTCTGATATTATCTAGATACTTTCTGTTTATTTTCTATGTACCTTCTGTCTTAGATTCTGTTTTACTTTCTATTTTAGAGTTTGATTTCCCTCTGGGAAACACAATCATACACACACACACACTCTGTTTGCACTAGTTCTCTTTTAATTTAAAACATTCTATGGCAAAGACAAGAATATTCCGTTGCGTTGTGACCAATACATGTTAATCTGATGAGCACAGACTCTAAGTTTTATTGGCCTAGGATTCTCCAGTACTATAGTAAATTCATATCATACAGGCCGAAGTTAAGTACTAGAATTTATATGTTAGATGAAATTGTAATCATATTTGAGAATTTTGAGTTTTGAGTATTAAGTTAGAAGTATTTCCTATTATAAGATCTTGCTGTTTAGAATTATTTTGATGCAGAACAAACTAAATTAAGTGTAAAATATTTCCTTTTTAAATTCCTCAGTAAAGGGGAGAGTACCATTATTCGATAACTCATGTGTGCTTTTTCTATTTTTTGTAATAAAGCCCTTTGTTATTGAATTTACCATCTTGTTTTAATTCCTCGCCTTTACCTGAGAAGGAGGTCCGTTTCCTTAGCCGGGCAACGGCCCTTTTCAAGGAATGGAAAATGAGTTTTACGGGAACGCAGCGACGAGAATATTTTCGCGCCAAATTCGCACGTAGTGACTATTACTTATCTGTGCCTATGTATACACATAGTGTGCTATATGGTTCAAAGTGCATCTACCGGACTATTTATATATAATATCGTAGGAGTAGTATAGATTCATGGCTGATTAAAAAAAATAAAGATTTGGATTTAAAATAGGGCCGTTCGTTTTGTATCAAATGGCAAAGTAATTGTTAAAAGAGCTAAATATAATCACATATGGCGTTCGCTTTATTTATTTATTTATATAATACTTTATGCACAAAAACAGTGTACAGAGGAGGACTTAATGCTAAGACAGCATTTTCTGCCTGTCATCCTGGTTGTGCAAGAAAGATGTGTATAGGCATACACTCGAGATATGGACAGTAAAATAAAAATAAAGATAAATTAATCGAAATGAATACTAATATATAAAACTTTGTAAACTATGGATATACAATTATTATAAATATAACATCATATATTATCATAAAAATAAAATACATATAAATATTATAAAATTAAACAGCTGGTGTTGTTAATAAGTCTTTTTTAAATGCTCTCGAGTTAACCGTTTAAAAGTTTCTTTAGTTTGACTCTTGTTTGTGGACGAAATTAGCGTTCTTCGGGAAGTATCGAATAACGCAAGATCTTAACGTTGGCCCTGGTAGAGGCCATATAGGACTGTGAAGAACCTAAATATATGTCTATCGGTATATGTCTATATGTACTTAGGGGAGAGGATGGGGTGGGAGGGGGTTGGGGAATGACCCTCTCCCTGTAAAGGTGGGTGGCGGAAACCCATATTTTTTAAGAAAAGCAATATATATATATATATATATATATATTACTAATGAATATGTAAAGTATTCATTAGTACCTTGCAATAGAGTAGGCAAATCCTGATATCATAATATTACACAAATTTTCGTGCCTGTGCTGTTGACCGTTAAAGAGTTCCTTTATCCCTGTGCGTTCGAGATGATGAGATGGCGTTGTGGGCAGTTTCGAATTGTACATTTTTAACAAGCCATTTTCTTTGAATATTTTCAACACTTTTGTCATTTTTGCAACTTTTGAAACTACGGATCTTTCCAGACTGAATGAAGAACGACCCTACCGCTGACGGAGTAAAGTCGATTTTCCTATGTCAACATGTCTCGAAACTTGCAAAACTAACGGTGATCGAAAACGTTCAGAACGCTAATTTTGCCCACAAATGGCCAAAGGGAACGCCAATTGTGATAATATTTAGCGTTTTAACAGTTATTTTCGGCAATTATTACAAACGAGTGGCCCCTTAGTGGAGCTGGATGTCGATTCAGCCCCCCGATTCAGAACCTTTCGATAGCGAACCGAATTGATTCGATTCGATATTGAGAATGAAAAATGTTTTGAATTATTATGTGTTTTAGACATTTACTTCGCCTGTAGACAGATAATCCAATAGAGTCTTGTCGATTGAATAGACACTTGGTTATCGTGCCACTTGTGAGATAGAACGATAGGTGGGCTGCCATATCAAAACTTTTACCCTGATTTTAAACAATCCCAGATTCAAGATTATATTATAGGCTATTGATAGGTTAGAGAGACATTACAGATTTATGAAATATGTAAAGTAAGTTAGAAAAATTGAGATTTTGAATAATTCTAGGTGTTGTACGATCTCGTTCCATAAAAAGATCGAATCTTTATGGGACTAATATAGATAAGGGTAATAGAAACTCCAGAAAGGTTTTTTTTACAATTTTTACACACATTTTGAACATGCTTACAGTATAATAATATACCATTGTCATCCATGGTGGGCTATCCTCAGCGTACTATTTCTACAAACATTTTGTATTTAACATGCTTACAATATAATAATATACTATTGTCATCCATGGTGGGCTATCCTCAGCGTAATTTCTACAAACATTTTGTATTGAACATGCTTACAATATAATAATATACCATTGTCATCCATGGTGGGCCATCCTCAGCGTAAAATAAATAGATTAAATATGATGTATCATGCATGGAAAATTGTACATACATACTGGTGACTGCACCATTATAAACCATGGTCGTCCATGATGGACCATGATGCTTCATACAATAACTATTTATTTTGGTGCAACATGATCCATGATGGTGACCATGGACTAAAATAGTGCGTGTCAACATAAAAACGAGGTGTCGCGGCAAACACATTGCAAAAATACGCCCATAATGAAAAACATTAATTCCAGCTCTCTTCCTGTCTAACTTATTGTAGCTATTGCAGTTAGACAGGAACATAGCTGGTCGGTCTCCTTGATAGTGATCAGTTTTTCTTTCTATTATGTTTATTTGTCACACTTTGAATTTCTGCAATAATTTTGTACTCAAATGTACCTGTCAATATTATTGATCTTTTTTAGTACCTACATTAACCAATATTTCGAGAATTTTGGTCCATAAAAGGAACGCTCATTTATTGTTAATACTAGATTTCCCGCCAGTGACTTCGTCCGTGCGGACTACAGTTTATCTCGAAAAAAAAAGCATCTTATGTTATTCTAGGATATTAAAAACCAATGCAAAAGTGGGTATAGCACCAATACTCTTGATGTTATTTTATAGACTTGTTATTTCGTTTCCATGGCAACCGTTCCTTACAGCGAGTAATCAACATTTTCCCGTTTTCGCATGGAAACTTACAATTTTCCGGGATAATAAGTATTCTATGTTCTATTCCAAGGTAAAAGCTATCTCCATTCCAAATTTCATTAAAATCTGTCTAGCCATTATCGTATGAAAACTCCTCAAACAAACAAACAGACAATGTTTCACTTTTATATATTGGTATGGATTATCATTTTTATTGCGTACTGTTTTTTTTTCTTCTAAAATCTTTAAATTTTAATCAAACGGTCTCCAAAATCCACGGAAGGTCTTCTCACACAGTTTGTTTGTTTGTTTGTTTTTCGTATGATGTAATGCTGGACCTCTGGTATAAAAGTTTGTCAGGCCGCCCGAGGGCCTCTGACATACAGTTTTTATGTATGTGGCTCTAATGGTTAAGGCATTTAAGTAGTTGTAGGAGTAGTTGTAGTTGTAGTTGCTCTCTCAATAAACTTTCTATTCTGTATACGTATTAACAACATCGTACGATATTACATAATATTTAATTTACTATTGCTATAAATGAGAACCTACAATTATAATAAATAAATACGGTACAATTCCACACCAATTACCTTTCGATAATGAACCGAATTCATTTTAGTTCTCGAATTGAATGTGTATTTTCGAGCTAATCAGGGGCCCGACCACAGAACTTGGCTACAATCGGATTATCACTTTTTTCATAGCAATTTCGACTATCGCAAGGCATTAGTGGTTGCGATACTGAGAATTTGATTGAAGCCAATCATGTATTCTAGTTTTAATCCCAACACTTCAGCAGCCGGTACGTGCTATCGTAATCAAGCTATTTTTTATTCAATTGACGTCACCGTTGTGGCAGGTTTGCATAGCTCAGGACCGGAAAGAGTGGCGTGCACTTGAGGAGGCATATAGGTAGGTACTAGGGCATGAATCCCGGAATCTCGGAATATCGCAACTCCGGAATCTCGGAACAATAGTTCCGATATTACAATTCCGATACTGAGGGGTCCAATATCGCAACATCGGAATCAATCAAATTTTCTATTTGAGTTTTTAAATAAAGTATATTCTTAAAGTATAAAGAGAACCGACGTGAGTGGTTTATAACATTAAACTATTATCTAGCAAATTTGTAATACTTCTTGAGTTGTAAACATCAAAATAAATAAAAAAGCTAGTTACAAAATTGTTTTAGTCAGACTAAATTATTTCCGAACGGACTCTTCAAATGACTAACAAGAAACCAGGCTATACCAGTCCCCACAAGCAGCGCCCATTCACGAGTATGACTTGTGCACCAGCCATCATCCCCTCAACCATTTTAGAGGAGAGAAAGTGACCCGGTACATAGACAGGTCTATCTCGTATCATTTAACTCAATTAACTCATTACCAGCCAAAGCCCCGTGCAATGCAAAAGCTATGATAGATAGATAGATAGAAAATTCTTTATTGCACACATAAGATAGGTACATAGGCGAACTTAATGCTAGCAAGCATTATCTTCCAGTTAACCTCGGTGTACTGTGATGTTTTTAATGCGGAATAGTGCCTATTTTAAATTAAAAAACTAATAGATTCCTAATAATAATATCAATACTATTTCTATACTTACATAATATACCTACGTGTATAATAATATAATTTCATTTATACATAGTATACCTAATTAGGGTACATATTTTAAATATATAACTAGATACAGTAATAAATAAGATATTCAATAATTTGCTCAGTTCATAGTTTTATTTTGTAGTGCGAGATAGAGGTTGACTTTGGATTTGAAAACGCCAATCGATAATGCCTGACGATTGTGGGAAGGTAGACCGTTCCAGAGACGGGTTGCAGTGACAGTGAAAGAATCAGAATATGAAACTGATTTATGTTGAGGAATCATTATCTGTAGATGTTGTGAAGTGCGTTGTAGTCGACCATGAGAAGAAAGATAAGTAAAACGATCTTTTAAATAACTAGGAGTATTTGGATTTTGGAGGATGTTATAAACAAGATTTACAATATGTGCATTCCTCCGGGATCGTATATCCAGCCACTTTAACTACTTTTTTTTTTACTTTTTCGTTGTGGTATGATGGTTTTGTCCCTCTTACTCTTTTAGTGCGTATTCTGTACGTCTCTAATATGTCTATGAAATAGATATAACCCACCTATTATAATATAAAAATAGTTTTAATTGTTGATTATTGCTATTTTAACTTACAGTTACATTATTCAGAAGTTTTATTGAAGTTGATTTTGGTTTTATAATTTAATTAGTAGAGGATAATAATGAGAAAATACAATTTGTTATAATCAGTGCGTGTTGCCAGTGATGGCATACGGCACTGAGACGTGGTCGCTAACTATTTTGGTCTCATACAAGTCATAAGCTCAAAGTCACGCAGCGTGCAATGGAGAGAGCTATGCTTGGAGTTTCACTGCGTGATAAGATCCGTAACAAGTAAATCCGTAGAAGGACCAAGGTTATCGACATAGCTCTCAGAATTTGCAAGTTGAAGTGGCAATGGGCAGGCCATATAGTTCGCAGAGCCGAAAACCGCTGGGGAATAAAGTTCTCGAATGGCGACCACGAACAAGCAAGCGAAGTGTAGGGAGACTCCCCACACGATGGCCGGACGACATTGTAGCCATCGCAGGGAGTCGGTGGATGGAGGCGGCACAAGACCGTTCGTTGTGGCGCTCTTTGCGAGAGGCCTTTGTTCAGCAGTGGACTGCTAAAGGCTGAAATGATGAATAATGAGAAATCTGTGATTTGTTTCATGTGAACTACATTCCGTAGTAAAGAAAAACGATTTTTTTGCCAAATTGTATGTAGGTAGAACTGATTTAGCGATAAGGTTTTAGTTCGTTCAGTGAGACCCATTAGGTGCATGTATTTTAATGCATTAGGTTGCACTACTTTCGGTTAAACGAAAAAAAGTTATCATTTTAAATTTTTTGTATTATTAAAAGTGTTTGATTGAAAACATCGTTTTTTTGTATCAAATTTAACTTTTTAACATATTTGTGCAATTCCGATATTAATATCGGAATTCCGATATTGAGATCTAATATTGGAATTCAGTCTCGGAATTGAAAACCTTCCGATATTACATTTCCTAGTAGGTACACAACAATGCGTTGATTTAGGCTGACACTAGTGGGTGACTAGTGGGTGGGTTAGTGCACGGGTCGTGACCCTGGCTAGTGACCCTGACTGCGTAGACAATGGTTGCGGGGTCGAATCCCGCAAGATGCAACTACGTGTCATCATCATCATCATCATCATCATCATGTCAGCCTTTAGAAGTCCACTGCTGAACATAGGCCTCCCCCAAAGAGCGCCATGACGAGCGATCTTGTGCCACCTCCATCGACCGACTTCCTGCGATGGCTACAATGTCGTCGGTCCATCGTGTGGGGGGTCTCCCTACACTTCGCTTGCTTGTTCGTGGTCGCCATTCGAGAACCTTTATTCCCCAGCGGTTGTCGGTTCTGCGAACTATATGGCCTCCCCATTGCCACTTCAACTTCACTGATTATAAACTTTGGTCTTGAGGCTCTGTGGTATCTGCGACGAGAAGATATGGCGTAATTTCCCGAAAGCGGCCCATCCGAGTTGGACCACAAACACACACACACAAACGTGTTTGATTGCAAACACGTGTGTGATGAGAAAAAAAATTGTTCTTAATATACTCGTATATTCGTATTTATGTATGTTTATCCATTGTCTAATACACATAGTACAGGGTATCCTAGATTGGGCCTAGGTTATTGAATGGTGAAACGTAACAAGGTGTTCCAGGATTTCCACCACGATGACTATATCATCAGCAAATCGAAGGTGAGTGATGCATTCGCCCTTGATGTTAATACCATATCCGTTCCAGTTCAGAAGCTTGAATGTATCTTCCAGTGCAGAGGTGAACAGTTTCGGAGTAATAACGTCTCCCTGTCTCAGCCCTTTTTGCAATTCGATAGAATTCGTGCTCCGATCCTGGAGACGGACAGTCATAGTGGCCTTACTATACAAACACTTCAACACTTCTATGTACCAGTAGTCAATCTGGCACCGCTGTAATGACTGTAGCACTGCCCAGGTCTCGACTGAATCAAAGGCTTTCTCGTAGTCCACAAACGTTAGACATAGTGGGCGATTATACTCTTCGGTCTTCTTCCGGAGCGTATAAATGTGGACTACGGAGCCCTTCCGGAATCCAGCTTATTCGGGAGGATGAAAGTCATCGAACTTATGAGCAAGACGGTTTGTAACTACTCTCGAAAACAGCTTATAGACGTGACTCAGCAAACAGTTTCTGAAGGACTTTAAGTACCGGTATTCCACCAGCTTTCAGTAGCTGTCGGTATTCCGTCCTCCCCTGGTGCCTTGTAAGCTGTTTGAGAGCCATTCTGATCTCGTATAGGCTAACGTCCGGGATATTTTCGGTATAATGTCGGGTCAAACGGGCTCTTGCATCGCTAGTCGTGCTACGAGGACTACGCGTTGAGGTGTATAAGTGCCCATAGAACTTCTCGAGCTCACTCAAAATCTCTGGCTTTGACGAAACGATGCTGCCACTGTCGCACATCACTCATCACTCTTATTGAGTCAGTTGATCACTATTTTAAATTCCAAAATTTGTGTTTTTTTTCGATACAGGCTTTGTCTAGTGAGGAAACCGATAGATATTAGTTACTTTAAGATTAAAAAATGTTTGCTATATGTGCACTGATGATGTAAAAAGATCTGAATGTGTTTTTTTGCAGTAATAAATATATTTTCATTTTTTTATTATTTTTCATAGAATAACTTACTAAACAACGCCACTTTTGCGCAAAGCAAGTTTTTATATTAATACTTAAGCTATCCTACTGTAAAAACCGCATCGCAATCGGTTTGGTAGTTTTTACATGATGCGCAAACTGACAAACCGATAGAAAGAAACCATTTTAAAAAAAAACTTGTTCATTCGCTTTATTTTCAGTACCCTAGACTTTTTTAAATTATCTTCTTTTTATAAACTTTTTGTACTTACTGCTTTATTATATGTATAGATAATGTAGATAAATGTGGGTAGTAAGATTACATTATGACATACTTACTTCCTGTAATGGCTATCTACCTAATACACAGTTCACAGTTATATACAGTGTGTCTTAATTAACTTACAGACTTAACTGGGCTGGGATGATCTCAAGTACAGATCTATCATTGATTTAAATATTAATTGTACATACTACATCACTCATTAGTTTTTTCACTTACTAGCCAGATAGTCAATAAACAGCATTATTTTAGAAACATAGGACTTGATGATGTCTTCACTGTTGGGATTAGGGGGGTTAAGATCACCCCATGCTTTACACATTTGTAGTGCAGGCACATACACTGAGTTCATAGTCTTGTAGATGCCAGATACCACATTCCCTGTCTCCCGATTCATATCAAATAAAACTAAGAAAAAATCCTGAAAATATCAGAAAGTTTTAAGTTATTTTTATATTTAAAATCCCAATGCAGTATGTTGAGGACTTGGCCATGCATTGTAAAAATAAGAATATGTGTTGAAGTGTATTTATTTACTTACATCAGCAACACTCTTCATGTCAACAGCCTTGTTTTTGATCCTGTACATGGCAACACATTTTCCTACAGTGCCAATTGTTCCCCCGTCGGATATGTATGTCCTATCCATAAGACCTTTCTGCATGTGAATGAACCTTCCCGATTCTAAGTGAAAATAGTCAATATAGTTAATAACCAATCCTTTAACTTTTAGATAAGATAGAACCTCTTTTGCACCCGTTGGGAGGAAGTGGTGTTGGGTGTAATTTAGATATATTCCCAACTGCCCCATTAACGTCCCCATCAATGGGGCAAATAGGAATTTAACTATTGATGTATCTGCATTTAAAATAACTAATTAAATTACCCACATAGAACACATTTCAAGATAGGTTTTCACAAATATTTAAGGGCAAGATTTTTCTTTAGGGGCTGGCATATAGGTCATTCCTCCATATTGTTTTTTTTTATTTGCTGTACTCATGGAACCTGATTATACATAAACAAAAAATATTCTGGAGAATAGTTATCTAAAGTGCACATTACAGAGATAATTAGAAGTAAAGATAGTTAATGTGAACACAACTTACACAACAATATCGTAATAATAACTAATTAAATGTTTCTACACATTAAATATTGCTAAAATAACAGTTCCTATCTTTTTTTTTTGTAGTAAATAGTTCAATTGGAGAGGATCTTATTTGAGTAACATTAATTTGAAATGGTTGTTGTTAAGTTCATATCTATCTTTACCTCTAATTATCTCTATAACTTGACACTTTAATTATATACCAGAATATATGTCTCCTCTATCCATAATACAGCTTTCATTGTGCACCGCAAACTTGAATAAAAACAGGATTGTGGACTGACCACTATGCCAAAATCTTCATAGCCTATATGCTTGTGCATGCAAGTCCCAACTTCACAGTTGTTATTTTACTGTATAAATTCATAGCATATCTTACCCATTTTGAGAGGTGGTAAAAGTGCATCACATAAAACAATGCAATTCCTACCACCTTCTGCAACTACACTGTCTAGTAGCTCAATGTGAATATCAGCATCGTAAACCCCTTCCTACAAGAAAAATATACTAATTCAGCAGGTAGGTAATGCCCCAATTAAACTTATTAAAAGTTAACACCTTTTTAAATTTTTAACCAAATGAGAGAATTAAGTCAATAGGAGAAGAAATGTAAGAAAACTAGATTTAAACAATGATGGATATAAATTCTTATCAAGTTTTAATTACATACCAATACATATTCTGGAGTTTTATTGAGTATAGCAGCAGCATTTTCAAGCAAAAATCTATGTTGAGTTTTGATGCCCCCCATTCGGTTATTGCGCGCCTCTTTAGCTTTAGCCTAAAAACAATTTTAAAAGTATTACTTTTGTAAATAAAACAAATACTTTAATTTTACTTGGCAGGTTTATTTACTTGTTTGTCTTTATAGGACTCATGAGCTAATGCTAATGTACTCATGGATGGTCGGCTTTTCTTTTGCATGGTTTGTATACGTGAGCTGACATCCAGGATAGCCTCGAGAGCCATCCGATCCACTTCCACAATCTCCTGTACGCCATCATAATCTAGTCGAGAAGGAACCGGCACAAGCCTCCTTGATATCTTCGTGCTGAGCTCTTCGATCCTAACATGATCGCTTTGAGTATTATCTGCTTTACCAGATTCCTCAGTATCTCCGGCTTCACCGGTTTTATCGGCCTCATCTGGGACTTCGCCAGCTGCCTCAGTCATTTTTTCTATATATTTAAAAAATACTAAAACTGAATCTCAATCCGCTTTTCATCAACAATGCACAAACAAACAAATGCACAGCAGAGCGCAATGGAGCGCAACGCAAACAAACTTTCGCAAAGGAAATAAACAAAAATATTCGAAATTTAAATTTTTGGATTATTTTCTTTTTGGCACTGACAGAACAGCTGATGAGCTGACTGAGCTGAATTCACGAACCTCTTTTACGAAGTATTAACCTATAAACTTAGTATAATAAATAGAACACGTATAAAACTTGACCTAAAATTTAGCCGTTTTTTTTTGAAAAATTTCTGTTTTTCAAATTGATATTCTGGTCACTTTTTGTACTAAGCTGTGTTGATATTTTAATGTTATTAGATAGCTACATTCAGGTAATATTTGAATAAGCATAATAATAGGGTGTCATCGATCTTATTTCCAAGATACAATATATTTTCTGGAAAATCACCCCATTTTTGTCTTCATATTTTTTCCGAGGTTATATTTCCATAAATAATATTTTCTTATGTCTTTGGTTCGGTTTGTCAGTGGCAACATATATTCAGGCAACCACAGGGGTGCGTTTAAGTAAGTCGGCGAAATATTCACCGGATAAAAATTAACTAGCGAGTGTTCGCTGAACGGAGTCATAGGTTTAGTTAGTCATCTGTCAAATTCAATTGTTGACTTGTCAAATTTATGTTCAGTAGCTTAATTTATGTCCCATAGATTATTTTTATATTATATTCGTTGTACAGAATTTATGTTACTGCATTATTATAAATATAGATAGTATTTACGAATAAAACAATCAACATATTGAATCTAACCACGAATCGAATGACAAACAGCTGTCATTCTGACAGCAGACTAAAATTTAGCGACCTCAAAACCTCGCTAAAATGTATCCTAGCCAGGCGAAAACTTATACCAGCGGACGCGCGTGAACGGGGCAGATTAAATTTTAGTCGGGTTAATTTTTCGCCTCGCGGTGTGCTTGAACGGCGTGTTTGACGTTTAGTCAGTTTAAATTTTATACTGGATAATTGACCTAAACGCACCCCAGGCCAAGTTTTGTGCGATTGCGTCAAACCATTGAGCAAGGATGTAACATGTTAAATCATGACTCCAAGTTAGATTTTGTTATAGATCTCGATAATAGAATTTATTGTACAACGCCATCTGACGAGGAGCAGCGTCTTTTCTATTAGATCAAGTTGTGTTTTCTCCGTATCTGAAAACCAGACGCCGAGTTTGTAAAAAACGCCGAACTCCACCACGCGTGCGCCACTTTCTTCGTTAAAGGAATAATGAAAGCTTTTCTTGTTGAAGACAGATTGATAATTTCGCCTATCTAAGAATCAAGAAATAATGGTTGAATTTGCCTCTGCGAGTGAAAGGGAAAAGTTTTCATCTACTGTCTCAAAATAGATAAAATGGTTAATCCACGCAGCGACAGCTAGCTACAAGTGGCGTGAACTAGAAGAAAGGTGCAAACTAAGTGGAGGTCTCTGTCGGCAAGTAGCGAGCTTCTTAGTGTTGCTATTAATAATTGACGTTCCAGGAATATTTCGGGCTCTGAATAACTTTGGAAGAGGAACGGCTTGTTTTAAAATCCAGAATAGGTCGCATCTTTAAGTTGGCTAACAAATAATAATTACAGAATGGAGCGTTTGATATGTCGAAAATTATTTAAATCTAGAAATCGCTTGCGATGGTCACACCATGGAAGGTTTTGACATAATGCAAAAATCACGTCAAAGTTCCAGAGAAATTCTTTTTTTTGTATGGACTTGTTCGAGTAAACACCGGATGCTGGCTGATATGTACCAAATCTGGCTGGAGGACAGTGACCAGTATTACTAGGCCGACAAGGTCTACTTTACGAAGCAAATGGCAGAGTTAGTTCTGGATCTTTCGAGATAACCGGAAGTTCAAGGTCTCAGTAGAACGCTACTCGAAGATGCAAAACAAGATAGTATATAAACAAGTGAGAAGCCTGTGGATTGGATTTTGATTTCGGACGTAAAATTGAATTGTGCATTCATAGTTGGCACGTGATAGATTCGGCGCAGAAAAATACGCAGTTTCTCTTGTGTGAACAAAACGACCGAGGCACGCTGTCCAGAACGAAGCTGCCCTGTTACAGGCAAAATAAGTATACGAGTGCAAAGGCCAGGTTAGTGTGTTTACCCGTGACTTCAGTTTTGATCCAACGAAATATCTGTTTTGATTTTGCACCGCGTCTATCTAAGGCGGGCATCTCGAGACACATTTGAACACGAAGGAACGTGGGTTTCAGGTTATATCGTGCATCTACGGTCGGCTATTGTCGTCACCACTGCGAGCTGCTGTGCGCGATCACCCGGGGCTCACCACCGTTCGTGGAAGAAGCCGGTCTACGAGGGACTCCAGAAGGACTCCAACACACCACCTGTCCAGTAGAAGATATCACCACCATTCGTGGTCAAGCAGTAGGAGCTGATCGAGTGGAGTAAGGAGGCGTTCCGCGGCGGTACGCGAGACGACGATACGGCGTCCCAGGAAGCTTCCAGGTTGGTCCACTCCAAATCATTTTGAGTCAGCGAGCTACAGTGTTGTGGGAAGCCTTCGCCTACTTGTGGGTTAATATATTGTTGAAAGATACTTTCTGTCTATTTTCTGTTATTATCAAGATTACTTTCTGATATTATCTAGATACTTTCTGTTTATTTTCTATGTACCTTCTGTCTTAGATTCTGTTTTACTTTCTATTTTAGAGTTTGATTTCCCTCTGGGAAACACAATCATACACACACACACACTCTGTTTGCACTAGTTCTCTTTTAATTTAAAACATTCTATGGCAAAGACAAGAATATTCCGTTGCGTTGTGACCAATACATGTTAATCTGATGAGCACAGACTCTAAGTTTTATTGGCCTAGGATTCTCCAGTACTATAGTAAATTCATATCATACAGGCCGAAGTTAAGTACTAGAATTTATATGTTAGATGAAATTGTAATCATATTTGAGAATTTTGAGTTTTGAGTATTAAGTTAGAAGTATTTCCTATTATAAGATCTTGCTGTTTAGAATTATTTTGATGCAGAACAAACTAAATTAAGTGTAAAATATTTCCTTTTTAAATTCCTCAGTAAAGGGGAGAGTACCATTATTCGATAACTCATGTGTGCTTTTTCTATTTTTTGTAATAAAGCCCTTTGTTATTGAATTTACCATCTTGTTTTAATTCCTCGCCTTTACCTGAGAAGGAGGTCCGTTTCCTTAGCCGGGCAACGGCCCTTTTCAATGGCGCCCAACGTGGGGCTCTGTAGTTTTTTTTTTTGGATCGTTTGTTAATAATTTTTTTTAGAATTTCAGTATTATTTTAGCACAACAGTATGCAGTAGTACAAATGGAGCACACCTAATGACGCTATATTCTTTTTTTAAAGATGAGCAGATTTAGTAGGGTTCTATTTGTTTGGCAGGTTTTAAAGTCAACAACCACAAAGACAAGTCCGTCAATTCAAAATCCATAAAGCGGTGATTGGGGGTTAGTGCCGTTCTAAATCTACCTCTATTGTGAAGCATTGAACAATTTCAGGTTCATTGCTTATATCCAGTTTTGTTTTTTTAGTTAGGTTGTGATGTTTTCGTTGGTTGAATAGATTAGGTTTGTCTAGTTTATTTTTTTAGTTCCATCGGCTAAATCTTTTGTTAAATTTTTGTAATTGTTGATATTTGGTAACTTTTTTTTTTTTACAGTTAGTAACAGTTTTTTTTTTAGATAGAATGGAACTTTGTACATAAGTATATACAGGGTGTCGAAATTTTGAGGCACATTTTTATGCGCCATTGTGGTACCGGTGATGACTTGGAGAAGTTTTTTGATCATGAATTGTGGACAACACATTGATCTTCCTTTTGTGGATATTGTTGCGTTTGGGTAATGAATAAAGTTAATCCATACACAACATATCTTCTACTTTTCAGACCTTAGTGGTATTGGAGATGTCGGTAGATGGTAGTTATAAGAGCTGAGGACAGCTCCATATTTTCAGAGGAGGGGTAGGGCCGCTTGTGCTTTCTCTCGCTCACCTCTCATTGTCAGCGTACGATACACATATTTTGCGTATATACATGAAGAATGACTAATCAGAGAGTGTTTTTGTTTTGGTGATCGTATATTATGAGATACATAATGATCGTTTTTTATAGATTCAGTCGTGTTCGGAAAATCGGTGGGGTGGTGCCGGTTACGACGGATCTGGTTTTGTTTTGGTGATCGTATATTATGGGATACATAATGATCGTTTTTTATAGATTCAGTCGTGTTCGGAAAATCGGTGGGGTGGTGCCGGTTACGACGGATCTGGTTTTTTTTTTGGCACGCCCTAGTGGTGTGACAAATTTTGTAGCACATATGTCTATGCGCGAATTTCAGGCAAGAATAACCTTAGCCGGGTTAGACTGATGGCCGGATACACGGGTGCGGATGACAACACCTGAACTAAAGAAGCCTGGGTCAAATATATGGATTTTTCTTGAAGGTTTTTTGTGGAGAGTATAGAAACCCTGGACCGCATGAGGTTGCGTGAACATCTGTCCTGGGGAAGGCTCATTACTAGGAAGTGATTACTGGAGTAATAGAGAAAGAAAGATTTTATGGGTAGTCCAATTATTATTTTTTAGGTATATTTTTGGTGTTTTTTTTTTTTTTTTTTTTTTTTTGTATTGTTATTATCTGGCGTGTTTTGCAGGATAAATTTGGTTTAGATTCTCAGGTTTTGGTTTCTTGTTTTAGGTTTAGCTCTGCCAACTGAGAATTTATATATTAGGATATAAGATTAGCCCGGACGAGACAGGATTTTTTTTTGATGTGTAGAACATTGGTCCTGGCAGTTGGAATAAAAAAGGAATGGCAATCTCAATAAGGTAAAAATGTTTAGAATTGGGGTAATCACTCATGTGACATTTTCTTTAAACGATTTAAAGTACATTATTTGTGTCAATGTTTGGCATGTTACTTTGATCGAAATTTAACAGTAAACTTTAGAGACTGGCTAGGTAGTTGGATATTTTGTTCAGGCATATTATGTTATTTTATTTAGAAACATACTTGATCCTAGTCCAGCATGTTATTTTTTTTAGTTTTTATCAAACGAGCGCAGAGGCGGTTTAGACTGGTGACCTCTTTAAACTCAAGCCTAGAAACTAGTTAACGAAACAGAGGCGGTTTTTTCTGGTGACCTCTATAAATGAAAAGCCTAAAACCAGTAATAGCGCGAAGAGGCGGATTTCCTGGTAACCTCTATAATAAAAAGCCTAATTACCAGTAACAGAAATTCTAAAGCGGGTTTTCCACTCGATACTTTTCTTTACAAGGGTTAGGGGAGTATGAATGTTTTACCAAATGTAGCATAAGTCCCAACAGCTAAATGTTCGGTACTGTGTCTATATAGGTTGTTTAAAAGGAAAGTGAATGCTCACAATTAGGTGTGTAGCAGGACTTATGGTATGAAAGAAGGATATATAGCGACTTACTTACTGACTATACCAGATTTGTAGTGATTGATTTTTGTCAGAGATTTTGTAAATAAAAGGAGTGCAATGTAAATGTATAAATATTTTTTTGTTTCCACAAATAGATTCACCCGAATAGATTGGCATTATAACAAAATGATTAGGAAACATATAAGAGGAAATATGCTAAATTAAAGATCTAGATAATTATATTGTACCCGGTTAAAATGTCACATGAATGATGGAGGGACTTAGTGCATAGGTTAATTTTTTTTTATTTTTTTTTAGAAAGGTTTGTTGGTAAAATTTTAGTTCCAGGATTGAAATTATTGTTAACTTTCGGCCTGCGCCTGCAGCAGTGAACTTAGAACTGCGATATTCTGTTGGGGAATTTGGTCATATTTTTTGTTTTCATTCTTCGTTAAAGTTTGCGTTTCAGAGTTTGTTTGTTATTTTGTTTGGGGATTTACAATATACCCAAAAAGGTCGAGGAAGTTTCTTTGGTTTCCACATTGTCAATGAGATGTTTTTTTTTTTTATCTGGTTCTGTTTGTTTTTAATCTCTTATTGAAATAGTTCCAGTGTCTGTTATCGCTGAGGGCAGCGAGTGTTTCACATTGGCATGTGAAACTTTGGCAGGAGAGGGTGTATTGTAACATGTTAAATCATGACTCCAAGTTAGATTTTGTTATAGATCTCGATAATAGAATTTATTGTACAACGCCATCTGACGAGGAGCAGCGTCTTTTCTATTAGATCAAGTTGTGTTTTCTCCGTATCTGAAAACCAGACGCCGAGTTTGTAAAAAACGCCGAACTCCACCACGCGTGCGCCACTTTCTTCGTTAAAGGAATAATGAAAGCTTTTCTTGTTGAAGACAGATTGATAATTTCGCCTATCTAAGAATCAAGAAATAATGGTTGAATTTGCCTCTGCGAGTGAAAGGGAAAAGTTTTCATCTACTGTCTCAAAATAGATAAAATGGTTAATCCACGCAGCGACAGCTAGCTACAAGTGGCGTGAACTAGAAGAAAGGTGCAAACTAAGTGGAGGTCTCTGTCGGCAAGTAGCGAGCTTCTTAGTGTTGCTATTAATAATTGACGTTCCAGGAATATTTCGGGCTCTGAATAACTTTGGAAGAGGAACGGCTTGTTTTAAAATCCAGAATAGGTCGCATCTTTAAGTTGGCTAACAAATAATAATTACAGAATGGAGCGTTTGATATGTCGAAAATTATTTAAATCTAGAAATCGCTTGCGATGGTCACACCATGGAAGGTTTTGACATAATGCAAAAATCACGTCAAAGTTCCAGAGAAATTCTTTTTTTTGTATGGACTTGTTCGAGTAAACACCGGATGCTGGCTGATATGTACCAAATCTGGCTGGAGGACAGTGACCAATATTACTAGGCCGACAAGGTCTACTTTACGAAGCAAATGGCAGAGTTAGTTCTGGATCTTTCGAGATAACCGGAAGTTCAAGGTCTCAGTAGAACGCTACTCGAAGATGCAAAACAAGATAGTATATAAACAAGTGAGAAGCCTGTGGATTGGATTTTGATTTCGGACGTAAAATTGAATTGTGCATTCATAGTTGGCACGTGATAGATTCGGCGCAGAAAAATACGCAGTTTCTCTTGTGTGAACAAAACGACCGAGGCACGCTGTCCAGAACGAAGCTGCCCTGTTACAGGCAAAATAAGTATACGAGTGCAAAGGCCAGGTTAGTGTGTTTACCCGTGACTTCAGTTTTGATCCAACGAAATATCTGTTTTGATTTTGCACCGCGTCTATCTAAGGCGGGCATCTCGAGACACATTTGAACACGAAGGAACGTGGGTTTCAGGTTATATCGTGCATCTACGGTCGGCTATTGTCGTCACCACTGCGAGCTGCTGTGCGCGATCACCCGGGGCTCACCACCGTTCGTGGAAGAAGCCGGTCTACGAGGGACTCCAGAAGGACTCCAACACACCACCTGTCCAGTAGAAGATATCACCACCATTCGTGGTCAAGCAGTAGGAGCTGATCGAGTGGAGTAAGGAGGCGTTCCGCGGCGGTACGCGAGACGACGATACGGCGTCCCAGGAAGCTTCCAGGTTGGTCCACTCCAAATCATTTTGAGTCAGCGAGCTACAGTGTTGTGGGAAGCCTTCGCCTACTTGTGGGTTAATATATTGTTGAAAGATACTTTCTGTCTATTTTCTGTTATTATCAAGATTACTTTCTGATATTATCTAGATACTTTCTGTTTATTTTCTATGTACCTTCTGTCTTAGATTCTGTTTTACTTTCTATTTTAGAGTTTGATTTCCCTCTGGGAAACACAATCATACACACACACACACTCTGTTTGCACTAGTTCTCTTTTAATTTAAAACATTCTATGGCAAAGACAAGAATATTCCGTTGCGTTGTGACCAATACATGTTAATCTGATGAGCACAGACTCTAAGTTTTATTGGCCTAGGATTCTCCAGTACTATAGTAAATTCATATCATACAGGCCGAAGTTAAGTACTAGAATTTATATGTTAGATGAAATTGTAATCATATTTGAGAATTTTGAGTTTTGAGTATTAAGTTAGAAGTATTTCCTATTATAAGATCTTGCTGTTTAGAATTATTTTGATGCAGAACAAACTAAATTAAGTGTAAAATATTTCCTTTTTAAATTCCTCAGTAAAGGGGAGAGTACCATTATTCGATAACTCATGTGTGCTTTTTCTATTTTTTGTAATAAAGCCCTTTGTTATTGAATTTACCATCTTGTTTTAATTCCTCGCCTTTACCTGAGAAGGAGGTCCGTTTCCTTAGCCGGGCAACGGCCCTTTTCAAGGAATGGAAAATGAGTTTTACGGGAACGCAGCGACGAGAATATTTTCGCGCCAAATTCGCACGTAGTGACTATTACTTATCTGTGCCTATGTATACACATAGTGTGCTATATGGTTCAAAGTGCATCTACCGGACTATTTATATATAATATCGTAGGAGTAGTATAGATTTATGGCTGATTAAAAAAAATAAAGATTTGGATTTAAAATAGGGCCGTTCGTTTTGTATCAAATGGCAAAGTAATTGTTAAAAGAGCTAAATATAATCACATATGGCGTTCGCTTTATTTATTTATTTATATAATACTTTATGCACAAAAACAGTGTACAGAGGAGGACTTAATGCTAAGACAGCATTTTCTGCCTGTCATCCTGGTTGTGCAAGAAAGATGTGTATAGGCATACACTCGAGATATGGACAGTAAAATAAAAATAAAGATAAATTAATCGAAATGAATACTAATATATAAAACTTTGTAAACTATGGATATACAATTATTATAAATATAACATCATATATTATCATAAAAATAAAATACATATAAATATTATAAAATTAAACAGCTGGTGTTGTTAATAAGTCTTTTTTAAATGCTCTCGAGTTAACCGTTTAAAAGTTTATTTAGTTTGACTCTTGTTTGTGGACGAAATTAGCGTTCTTCGGGAAGTATCGAATAACGCAAGATCTTAACGTTGGCCCTGGTAGAGGCCATATAGGACTGTGAAGAACCTAAATATATGTCTATCGGTATATGTCTATATGTACTTAGGGGAGAGGATGGGGTGGGAGGGGGTTGGGGAATGACCCTCTCCCTGTAAAGGTGGGTGGCGGAAACCCATATTTTTTAAGAAAAGCAATATATATATATATATATATATATATTACTAATGAATATGTAAAGTATTCATTAGTACCTTGCAATAGAGTAGGCAAATCCTGATATCATAATATTACACAAATTTTCGTGCCTGTGCTGTTGACCGTTAAAGAGTTCCTTTATCCCTGTGCGTTCGAGATGATGAGATGGCGTTGTGGGCAGTTTCGAATTGTACATTTTTAACAAGCCATTTTCTTTGAATATTTTCAACACTTTTGTCATTTTTGCAACTTTTGAAACTACGGATCTTTCCAGACTGAATGAAGAACGACCCTACCGCTGACGGAGTAAAGTCGATTTTCCTATGTCAACATGTCTCGAAACTTGCAAAACTAACGGTGATCGAAAACGTTCAGAACGCTAATTTTGCCCACAAATGGCCAAAGGGAACGCCAATTGTGATAATATTTAGCGTTTTAACAGTTATTTTCGGCAATTATTACAAACGAGTGGCCCCTTAGTGGAGCTGGATGTCGATTCAGCCCCCCGATTCAGAACCTTTCGATAGCGAACCGAATTGATTCGATTCGATATTGAGAATGAAAAATGTTTTGAATTATTATGTGTTTTAGACATTTACTTCGCCTGTAGACAGATAATCCAATAGAGTCTTGTCGATTGAATAGACACTTGGTTATCGTGCCACTTGTGAGATAGAACGATAGGTGGGCTGCCATATCAAAACTTTTACCCTGATTTTAAACAATCCCAGATTCAAGATTATATTATAGGCTATTGATAGGTTAGAGAGACATTACAGATTTATGAAATATGTAAAGTAAGTTAGAAAAATTGAGATTTTGAATAATTCTAGGTGTTGTACGATCTCGTTCCATAAAAAGATCGAATCTTTATGGGACTAATATAGATAAGGGTAATAGAAACTCCAGAAAGGTTTTTTTTACAATTTTTACACACATTTTGAACATGCTTACAGTATAATAATATACCATTGTCATCCATGGTGGGCTATCCTCAGCGTACTATTTCTACAAACATTTTGTATTTAACATGCTTACAATATAATAATATACTATTGTCATCCATGGTGGGCTATCCTCAGCGTAATTTCTACAAACATTTTGTATTGAACATGCTTACAATATAATAATATACCATTGTCATCCATGGTGGGCCATCCTCAGCGTAAAATAAATAGATTAAATATGATGTATCATGCATGGAAAATTGTACATACATACTGGTGACTGCACCATTATAAACCATGGTCGTCCATGATGGACCATGATGCTTCATACAATAACTATTTATTTTGGTGCAACATGATCCATGATGGTGACCATGGACTAAAATAGTGCGTGTCAACATAAAAACGAGGTGTCGCGGCGAACACATTGCAAAAATACGCCCATAATGAAAAACATTAATTCCAGCTCTCTTCCTGTCTAACTTATTGTAGCTATTGCAGTTAGACAGGAACATAGCTGGTCGGTCTCCTTGATAGTGATCAGTTTTTCTTTCTACTATGTTTATTTGTCACACTTTGAATTTCTGCAATAATTTTGTACTCAAATGTACCTGTCAATATTATTGATCTTTTTTAGTACCTACATTAACCAATATTTCGAGAATTTTGGTCCATAAAAGGAACGCTCATTTTTTGTTAATACTAGATTTCCCGCCAGTGACTTCGTCCGTGCGGACTACAGTTTATCTCGAAAAAAAAAAGCATCTTATGTTATTCTAGGATATTAAAAACCAATGCAAAAGTGGGTATAGCACCAATACTCTTGATGTTATTTTATAGACTTGTTATTTCGTTTCCATGGCAACCGTTCCTTACAGCGAGTAATCAACATTTTCCCGTTTTCCCATGGAAACTTACAATTTTCCGGGATAATAAGTATTCTATGTTCTATTCCAAGGTAAAAGCTATCTCCATTCCAAATTTCATTAAAATCTGTCTAGCCATTATCGTATGAAAACTCCTCAAACAAACAAACAGACAATGTTTCACTTTTATATATTGGTATGGATTATCATTTTTATTGCGTACTGTTTTTTTTTCTTCTAAAATCTTTAAATTTTAATCAAACGGTCTCCAAAATCCACGGAAGGTCTTCTCACACAGTTTGTTTGTTTGTTTGTTTTTCGTATGATGTAATGCTGGACCTCTGGTATAAAAGTTTGTCAGGCCGCCCGAGGGCCTCTGACATACAGTTTTTATGTATGTGGCTCTAATGGTTAAGGCATTTAAGTAGTTGTAGGAGTAGTTGTAGTTGTAGTTGCTCTCTCAATAAACTTTCTATTCTGTATACGTATTAACAACATCGTACGATATTACATAATATTTAATTTACTATTGCTATAAATGAGAACCTACAATTATAATAAATAAATACGGTACAATTCCACACCAATTACCTTTCGATAATGAACCGAATTCATTTTAGTTCTCGAATTGAATGTCTATTTTCGAGCTAATCAGGGGCCCGACCACAGAACTTGGCTACAATCGGATTATCACTTTTTTCATAGCAATTTCGACTATCGCAAGGCATTAGTGGTTGCGATACTGAGAATTTGATTGAAGCCAAGTTATGTAATCGGGCTACTGATTAAGCTGTGACAACGACAATAAGAAATGTCTATGGTCAACCAACCCTGTGTTCGAGATGATGAGGTGGCGTTGTGGGCAGTTTCGAAATGTACATTTTTATCAAGCCGTTCGCTTTGAACCTCATTGAGCATTTTCAACACTTGTAATTTTTGCAACTTTTGAAACCACCGATTCTCTCCAAACCGAATGAAAAACGACCCTAACTATGACGGAATAAAGTCAATTTTTCTATGTCAACATATCATCTAAACATGCAAAACGGACGGTGATCGAAAACGTTTCAGAACGCTAGTTTCGCCCACAAATGTCCAATGCGAACGCCAAATGTGATCATATATAGCGTTTTTAACCGTTATTTTCGTCATATGCTTCAAAACGAACGGCCCCTATAACTATTACACATTCCCTGCATTCGAGATGATGCAGTGGCGTTTTGGGCTGTTTCGATTGCCGTTTTTGACACTAATGATCCTTTCCAAGCCGAATGAAATACGACCCTAAAGCTATGTCATAAAGTCGCTTTTCCTATGTCAAATTTAACCTTCAAGTCCAAAGCGAACGCTGATCGAAACATAATTATGTAGCGTTATTAACTGTTATTTTCGATCATGTAGCATCAAAACGAACGGCCCCATTAAAAAATAAAAACAAACTTTATGTGGTGTACAACAAGGCGGGAATAGTATAAGTTTTGAAGAAATTACTTTATCACCTACTTTAAACGTAATGCGTCGTAATTGGAGAGGTCGTTATAAAAATACTTGGTATCGAGGTCGTGGTAGACCAACAAACTACTCTGATAGCACCAGCATAAACAATTCAACAGCGCTAGTTCCAAGTACAGCTGCTTCATGTAGAGCTCCAACGAACCAGTTACCTATTGTTGTGCCCATTAATACTGGAAATAATGTGTGGAAACTATATTTTCCTTCTGAAGGTAATCGCTTGACTTATGTTTAAGTACGGTTTGCAAAACAATAAAAAAAAGAGTCAGATAAATTTCCATGCCTCTATCTATAAGAATAAAGAGTAATCGCTTGACTTATGTCTAAGTATGGTTGGCAAAACAATAAAAAAAAGAGTTAGATAAATTTCCATGCCTCTATCTCTAAGAATAAAGAGTAATCGCTTGACTTATGTCTAAGTATGGTTGGCAAAACAACAAAAAAAGAGTTTGATAAGTTTCCATGCCACTATCTCAGAATAAAGAGACATTGTAAGTGATGCGCCCAAGATATGCCATATGGACAAACCTCACGCATACACACCTTCACCATGTTCCATAGTCACCACATCGCAGCAAGATCTCAACCTTATTAGTTGTGTTAATTCCATTAATTATTATATTTTCCAGACCACCCAACAACACCAGAAGTTACAGAACATATCAGCAGTTTCAAGTCATTTATTGACAAAAACAGAAACTTCTTTGACTTGGAGAAGATTGACCAGACTCGCAGTATTCCTCTAGATATACAGAGCTTGCAGAATGATGAGGAGTTTACAAGTGGCTGGTCCAATTTTAATAATGATTTGTTTGAACATCCTGATAGTACTTTGAGGCTGTTGGAATATTGTCTTCATGAGGTAAAGTAGTATACATTTAATTAATACCCCAAGGGGCTGTTTTGATGCTTTTGATTGAATATAACAGTTAAAAATGCTAAACATGTTTCGATCGGCATTCGCTTTGGACATGACAGCTAAATTTGACATTGGAAAAGCAAATTTATGTACTGGGCTTTAGGGTCGGTTTTCATTAGCTTTGGAAACGATCAGTAATGTCAAAAGTGGCATTTGAAACGGCCCAAAACGCCACTTCATCATCTCAAATGCAGGGATAGTAGCACTACATTGTCTAAAAAAAAGCATTAAAGATATCTTAAAGACTAAATAACAAATTGGAGCAATTGTCTTGGATAAAGCTAATAAGTCCCTTGAGATATCCTTCAGACTGTCCCGAAGATAATATTTATCACAAGTGGACAGTAACTTGCAGCAAAAATTAAGAGTGAGTTGAGACTACTTTCTAGCTATACTTAGTACTGTAGAATTGTAATGCCCATACAATGGAATTCTAGATATCAACTTAATGCAATCTTTTGGTTTTGTAGATAACTATAAAATACTGTTGTATTATTTACAGAGCGAGCGTGAAGCGCAGTCGAAGCGTCTCCGTTTCAGCTTGGGCAAAAATGCCGGATGTCAGTCCGAAACTCTGTTCTCCTCTACGGGTCGCATTTCTCAACTAATCTATATGAAACTTGGCATACAGCATAAGCAAATTTTTAGATTTATTTTGTTGTTGGAGGGGATACTTGCCCCAAAAAAGGGTAAAAAGTGGGCTACTGAATATATCCGCCTTGTTAAATCCGATTTTGATGGTTCTTTTTTATTTGAAAGGTAATAACTTTAAGTTAGTCTCATAAAAATTGGTGAAGATTTGATGAGGACCTTCTGCGTGATGAGCAGAATAGCTCCTCAAAATGCAGTAAAATTCAAACTTTTTAGCTGTAGACCCTGTACCACTATTGTACAATGTATGATTTACTTTTAAGTGGTATGCAGTATATAGTTATCTATCAACAATACCTTGTTTGGATATTACAAATATTAATTACTAAAACTTATTTCATCCTTAATTGCTTTCAAAGTTATTATTTAGATAAATAATGGAAATTTTAATTTCTGCCATCTGTCTAGGACCAGGGTTGATATAATCATGTTTTTTTTGTTTATGACAGAAATTGTTTTTTTAAAGTTTTCGTGTTTTTACCGTAAACAGTAGCTTTAACTTATCTGCTCTATTCCCTTTGGCATGAAGTCGCTTTTCCTATGTCAAATTTAACTATCATCACAAAATAAATATAGAAAACATGCAAATAAGCAGTGATCTAAAACAGTTCAGAACACTAATTTCTCCCACCAATGTTCAAACCGAATGGCAAATGTGTTCATTTTTGCTAACCCACTTGCTCCTACTGTGTCGCAAATGACACACCAACATTAAAAAAATACAGACATTTATGAGGGTTTTACTATTATGCTATCGGAGAATTGTAATGCTAAAGTTACTTACGAAAACCAGTTACTCTACACAAAGTAGATGAGAAATTGGAGCGAAATGATGATATTATGGAAGTTCCAGGCTCCATAACTATTATGACACCAAAAAATTATAGCGCTGTAGTTACTTGCGAAGACACTTGACATGAAGACTTTGTGTTCAACATCTCCCTGCGTCCCAGCTCAGGGCGCCTGCTGAAGTTCAATTCAACATTCAATTCCGATGATAGTGAAGGAGACTTTTTATCTTTAGCACTAATTTCCAAAAGGCGGTTTATCGATTCTGTTGATAAAAGCGTTTCCAGGGGTCTCCTATACAATCAGAAGTTAATGTTTCTGCCCCTGCTCAGAGCTACAAACCAATACCATTTACTTCATGAAGCATTCCAAATCCGACAATTTATAAAAATAAAACCTATACTTGGAGCTCCAGGAATATTCGGCCGCCGCACAAAATGTGGCAAAATGTACAGGGTCCAGTCAATAAAGCCTATTGATTACTTCGAATGTATGTTTGAAAACGCACGCACCTTGAGGACCGATGAGAAGTTGATAGAGCTGGAAGAAGTAGTAAGTAAGTTGCGCTGGGGTATTATAGGGTTATCAGAAGTCCGAAGGGAGGGAGAGGATACGATGACCCTGAATTCCGGTATTTTACCGGGAGGGCGACCAGCAGTCCCAACACGGTATCGGGTTTCTCGTCCAAATGTACCTCGTCAACAACGTTGTGAAGATCGAAAGCGTTTTGAACAGGGTGGTATACCTTATATTCAGAATTACCGAACGGTATTCGTTGAAGGCCATACAGATGTACGTCCCACACTCGAAACGCCCGGGCGATGAAGTGGAGGCTATGTATGACGATATTTCTAATGCCATACATGCCTCAAAACACACTTCACAGCGGTGATGGGGGACTTCAACGCACGGCTGGACATGAGGAATGGCGATGAACTGAGAGTGGGACAGTTTGGATTTGGCCAGCGGAACCAAAGGGGTCAGCGATTGCCCGACTTCATGGAGAAGGAGGGAGTCTCTATGATGAACTCCTTTTTTAAGAAGCGCCCCTCCAGGAAATGGACGTGGCTGCACCCCAACGGTCATAAGCACGAGATAGATTTCATTTTGATGACCAATCGGCATATATTCAATGATGTCTCTGTGATCAACAGGATTAAGACCGGCAGTGATCACCAAATTGTAAGAGGCTCATTGAATATCAACTTAAAGCTGGAGAGGTCTCGTTTGATGAGATCTACTCTTCGCCTAAGTCCTGCCCAAATCCAAAACCCCGAGAGCTTTCAGCTGGAGCTCCAAAATCGCTTCCAAATCCTTACCGAATGCGATACAGTGGACGAACTAAACAACGGGCTGGTGGAAATTGTTCACGCGGTCGGGTCGGAGTTCTTTAAAACCCACCGCAAAAATAGAACGCAGAAACTCTCTGAGCATACACTCAAACATATGGCAGAACGAGGCGAAACGAGGATGCAGTCTTCAGTGGATATGTCGAGTTACAGCTTGCTTAATAAACAGATCTCCAAGTCGATGCGGCACGATTTACGTTCCTATAATACTACTTGTATTAACAAAGCAATAGAGCGGAACAAGCGCTCCAAAGTGTTCGCAAGAGATCTGTCTATTTAGCAAAGCCTGTTGATAAAGCTAAAAACCGACAGTGGCAGACCGTTTCGTCGAAGCCAGAGATTTTTACTGAGCTCGAGAAGTTGTATGGACAATTATACACCTCATCGCGTAGTCCTCCTAGCACGACTATCGATTCAAGAGCCCGTTTGACCAACATTATACCGAAGATATCCCAGGGTGCGTTTACTTACTACGCTCGACGACGCACGGATCACCCGCGCGATCACTCGAAATCGTTCACGTCGTCGTCGAGCGTACGCACGAGTCACCCGAAAAATAGTAGGGGGGAGAAGGAGGGAGGTAAGAAATAGTATGAAAATGACACTTGACAGTTGTCAATTCTATGTAGACGAATCGTTCACTAACTCCGGACGATCGAGCGATATTCGCACGGGTGATTCGAGTGTAGTAAGTGAACGCACCCCTGGACGTCAGCCTATACGAGATCAGAATGGCTTTCAAACAGCTTAAGAGCAACAAGGCACCAGGGGAGGACGGAATAACGACAGAGCTACTGAAAGCGGGTGGAACACCGGTACTTAAAGTCCTTCAGAGGCTGTTTAACTCGGTCATCCTCGAGGGTAGAATCGCCAGAGGCATGGCACAGGAACGTAGTGGTGTTGTTCTTCAAGAAAGGTGATAACACCCTCTTGAAGAATTATAGGCCCATTTCGCTGCTGAGCTGAAAAAGTAAAGGGTTTCTGTGGGATATGGGTCCAAAGTTATCTATATTCGATACTGAAGCCAAACTGTTTTACTTTTTAATTTTGTCTGTCTGTTTGTCCGTATCTTGACCGCGCATCGCACCCAAACTACTAAATGAATTCAAATGAAAAAAATGCTCTTGGGTGCTTAAAAAAATGTATTGAACAATATATTTTTTGTTAATCGTGTCTTTCTTTCTGTTTGTCTGTATGTTTGTTTGTTCACGCATCACGTAAAAAATACTGGAGCGATTGCAATGCGGTTTTCATTGTTAGATAGCTTAGGGTTTGATTTAAATCTGGTATAATTGGTATCTCAATCCGGTCAGTAAGAAGCCGAGCAATTGATAAAGTATTTTTGACGGCTGAAGAAAGTTTGTTCAAATGTTGGTATATTGGTCCTGGATAGCACAATATGGTACTTTGAATCTAAAGAAAATAACACGCCTGCGAAGCCGCGGGTACAGCTAGTATTTAATATGTATACTGTTGGTGTTTCTTAAATAAATAAAGAATATCATACCCCCTAAAAAGTAGTATTATGTAAGAAATGTTAAATTAACTTATACTTTATACCTAATGGTTTTTATACATTTTATCTACTAATTCCTATTTTATAACGAAGCCTGCTCGGGTCAACACAATATAAAATCATAGTAGTCATGAACTGAGACATGACTACTATGATATAATAGTTCAAAAAATAATAATTCAGGAACAAATGGAATATCGGAAAGTTTTATGCAACTCTTGCAAGAAAAATAATAAGTTTGTGAAAAAAATACCTTGCTTCGTGCGTCGCCTTGGTTTGCCTTGGTTGATAGAATACTATGAAACCTACCTGTGTTATCATATCTATTGAGTTATTCTAGAACTGTTTTAGAACACAGACAAGATAAATTATCTTAATAGAAACATATAATTATCAAACTAGTAAGTAAATGTAAGTAGTATCCAGATTATAGAAGTCGACCTAACCTGAGCAGATTACCTGCGACATAAAAAGTTAATGAGGAATATTAACATCGAGGCAAAAATTTAGATTAATCATTTCAACAATTTACATTTCCAGACATTTGCTATATTAGTTATCCTGCCTATATCGCAAATGTCTAATTGCAATATTTTAAAACAATGTAGGTAATTTCATATAGTCATTTGTGAAATACCAGAAATCTCTCATATTATAATAAAATTTCTGTCATCAAAGCTAACTATAATTTCACACGGATATACCTAAAAGAAAATGAAACCCGTTACGATTGTAAAGGTTTTGTAAATACTTAAAATGCTAAAGTGCGGTATTTTAAAGATGTTTGGACTTGTGGGCTTGGGACATAATCAGGAAACCTTTTGGTACTTAGTTGTAGAAATAACTAGAGAGTTTTAAGCCTATACATGAAAGGTTACATCTAAGTTCTTTTGGTGGACTTTTCCCAAAGTAATTAAAGAAAGGAATTTTCTATAGACAATAACTAATATATTCTTATACTTTTTTATTTCTGTACAACCCACACAAATAAATAAATAAAAATTCTGTGCAGTTCTGATTGAATTGTAAAAACAAACAAAGAAGCGAAAAGGGTCACTAGTATGAGAATAATGAACATTAATTATCATTTTTAGAAATTCAAGTTTGAAGCAAAGATCAAAGTCAGAGTATTAAATCATCAGCCATTGATTCCAATAGCTAATTTGAAAGTCAACTATTTTGGTAAGTATAAGAGACACAGACACACAGACATCTGCAACTGCCCAATGCAGTTTTAAAGCAGTTAACTAACATGCAGTGAGTGCAAGTGCGTTGTAAAAGCAACACTATACGGGTGTAGAAACTCCTGAACTTTTCGCACAAAACTAGACATGACTCAACGCAACCAGTGGACTACAATGCATGTGCTAGTTGCTACGCAAATGCTTCAACTGCATGTTAACTGCCTTCAAACCGCATTTGGCAGTTGCTGTCCATAAGTCTAGTTGCATACATTATATACCAAGATCTCTTTTCTTTCTCAACTTTAATTTTATTCCAATACTTCCTAGGGAAGCTGGTTACAATCAAGGGCACAGTCATAAGAGTGGGCAGCGTTGGCCTTATCAGCACATCCATGGCTTTTGAATGCACCAGCTGCCATTGTGTCCAAGCTGTGGTGCAGCCGCAAGGTGTTTTTACAGGTATACTGTATACATAGGTACACTCAGTACAGTATAACTACTAGTGTTCTGTAATCAGCTAGTTCAGTGTTCGTCCTACGACGCTTTCGTGCTATATGGCGCGGAACGGACAGAAGTAGCGTATGGCGCGGGCCTTGCAAAATAGTGTATTCTCATTTCATACAAATTATATGGAAGTGATGCGATTTAAAACGGTACGGAGTGTCATAGAAGTGCGCGTATTGCGGTGAAATAAGCGCATGCAAATCATATGCAAAAAACTTATGATTTCAGCTCCAAATTTCTGCCAAAGTTGCCAGGGGGGAACAAAGTTTGAACCCTTGCAATCTTCACCATTCACAAATACAACAGATTGGCAAGTTGCTAAAATACAGGAGATACAGTCTCAGGTAGGTATGAGTGTTTTTGAACTTGCAAACATAATTTGGTTATAGTAGGCGAGTCCTTGAGTGGAGTCCCGCGATTAAGCAAAAATAGTGCTCTCCGGCCAGATAGAGCGACGACAAACGCAAAGTAGCTGGCACTGGCAGCTATTACATGAAAAGAGCCGAAGATCGTGTTCAGTGGCGCTACCTTTTTCTGGAAATAAAAGCCTAAGGCGGGAGCTCCGCTTCGAACAAAAAATAATTCAGTTTATGGTCTTACAAGGACATTCATAATTTCACACAGTCATAGGTATACATTACATTTCCTTACAATTTAAAATATAAGTAACTATAAAATATTTCAGAGCATTTCAGGGACGATTCCTAGAAGTGTCGAAATAGAACTGCAAGGCGATCTGGTTGGCACTGCTTGTCCTGGGGATATCCTATCAGTTACTGGAATTGTTCAGGTACCTATTCTCTAGCAATCATACTTGCTACTTGCTTTGTTGCAGACACAGCACTAGATAAATTTTATCAACATATAAAATAATATAACTTATGGAAACGTCGCGGCGTCGTCGTAAAGGTGACGATTGGTAATGATATAAAAAAACACTGTTATCCATACCAATATATAAAGGTAAAACATTGTCTGTTTGTCTGCTTGGGGAGCCTTCAAGCGATAACGACTGGACGGATTTTGATGAAATTTGGAAAGGAGATAGCTTAAACCCTGGAATAAAACATAGGATATTTTTAATTGTAAGTTTTCACGGGAAAACTGGAAAATGTTGATAAATCACTGTAAGGAACGGTTGCCATCACAGAATGGTTTGTGGTTGCCATGGAAACGAAGTAACAAGTCTGTCAAAAAACATCAAGAGCATTGGTAATATACTCTTACCTACTTTTGCATTGTTTCTTAATATCCTTGAAGAAAATAGGATGTTTTTTTTTTCGAGATAAACAGTGGTCCGCGCGTACGAAGTCGCGGGCGAGAAAACTAGTATAGAGGATAAAATACTCCTCGAAGCTAACTATCCAGTGTCACAATTTTCTGGATAGAGATCAATGGATAGAGGGACACAGCGGATCCAGACAGAATGGTGCAGCTGACGAACAGGCAAGAAGAGGTCAAAAGACATCAAATTAAACCAGGAACTATGAGCAAGTAAAGGATTGTAGAGAGTCAAGAGGCTTTCCCGGAGTTAAACCCGATATACTTCTGAACCTTAAACGGGAGATTCTCCGACAAGTGGTGGCAATTGTCACTGGTCATTGTCCTCTTAACAAACACCTTCACAGAATAGGTGTCACAGACAGCTCCTTGTTATGGATGCATAGGGGCAGAAGAAAAGGCCACGTATTACACCTGCATGGCGCTACAAAGGGAACTGTCCTTTGAACATATCCAACACTGAGGAAAACCTGCGCCGGTTTACGTGAGCTGCTGGCCTTCATAAGAGACATCGGGTGGCTGAATTAGTTGCCGCAATAGTAGCCGATGCTCGGCCTAGTTGCGGAAAAAAACCCGAACACCAATCGCAATGGGATAAAACTTGCTAAACTTTCAACCTTGTCACCTTACCTACTCACTCTTACTCATCATCTTACTCATTTATATTTAAAGTGGAAAGTTTTAGCAAATAATTATACAAATTAATATTTTGCAGGTCAGAGGTGAAAGCAAAGGTGGCGAAGATGGCAAAAGAGCAGCAAGGCTATTGCAATTATACATTGAAGCTGTCTCAATACACAGTCAAAGGAATCTGAGCAATCCGACCTTGTCGTTCACATTGAAAGACTATTACGCTATACAGGTACCTACAATGTCTTTAATAAAATAATAATCAAACTCATTAAAATCATAGATAGCAATGAATGATAGCAATTTTCTTTGAATGTTCCAGGAAATCCACGCCTCGGAAGATGTATTCAGACTTTTAGTACACTCGCTTTGCCCGGCTATATTCGGGCATGAAGCCGTAAAAGCTGGACTGATACTGGGTCTCATTGGAGGGACTGAGCTTGATAACGGTCAGAGGTCTAACCCACACGTGTTGGTGGTGGGTGACCCGGGACTGGGGAAGAGCCAGCTGTTGCAGGCGGCCGCTCATGGTGCCCCTAGAGGTAATTATGTGGCAGTCTCATTGGAATAACTGAGTTTAATAACGACTAAGGTTTAATTTAACCCACAAGTGTTGTGATGGGTGACCCGGGCCTAGGGAAGAGTTTGCTGTTGTAATTAAATACAGGAAGTATCATTGAAGGAACGAGCTTGACACTATTGTGTTCCTGTCCGAGCGAGTCAGTCCCTGAATGAGGACTAACTCTATGTAGATCAATTAAGTAGGTACCGAATTATAGTATTCAAATTATTGAACATATTTTTTTTTACCAGGTGTTTACGTATGTGGAGCGTCCGCATCAGCTGGCGGTTTAACCGTGGCGTTAGGACGCGAGGCAGGCGGCGACTTCGCCCTCGAGGCAGGTGCTTTGGTCTTAGCTGACAAAGGCGTATGCTGCATTGATGAACTTGACAAGGTAATATTCCACGAAAATTAAATTAATATACCTAAACGTTTTCTGGTTTGTGGGACTCAGGATACTTTTTATCATAAAAAATAGTGGTAAATAGTATGTTATGTCCTTCCCCAATTTCTATTCTCCATGACAAATTTCATGAAGATCGGTTCTGCAGTATAACTTAGTCGTGAAAAGGCGGTGTTTTTTTTCGAAGTGAAAAGTTAACAACAGATACTTCGCTTTTATAATATTGTATGGATTGATAACTTTTCGACGGCCACCGCTTCGCTGACGTACGGCGCGTGCTTGCGATGGTTGGGATTAAAAGCCCAAATGGCCCGCGTGGAGTTAAATTATGTCAACATTAGTACCTACTTATACATTTTGATCAATAAACTTTGCCCACTTATTTTTGCAAAATTTGATTACCTAAGTTATCTGTTCTGTACGCTTACATTTCGTTTTCCACTATGGTCCTCTGTACGTTTCTATAGGTACCTATGTTTACTAGATTAATGTTTTTGTAAAATAAATAGTGTTGTATCGTAGATGACAGCCCACCACAGCATTCTGCTCGAAGCCATAGAGCAGGGTCGCGTGAGCGTGGCTAAAGGAGGAGTTGTGTGCAGTTTAACCGCCCGTTCCTGTTTTGTAAATAAATAGCGTTGTCTTTTCTTTTCTTTTTAATTTAGTTTAAAGGACTTTGTCGCCCAGCGACCACATCGTCCCGTTAAGTCCGCGAAAACAAAATTAACTGAAATATATTAATAACAACATTTCTACTTATTTGGCTAAGCCTAAATCTGTCAACTTATATAACATTTTGGCTTCCTTGGATATCGGACAAGCCAAGTACTATTAAGAAGGCCAACTTGTATAGTCTTATCCCTACCAAAACACAATAACCTAAACGTTTCGTTCCGGACACACTCTATCAAAATATGTTGTACATGATGTTCTCGTATGATTTCTAGGATTGACTGGGTTAATCTTCCATCTGTTATTTATGATGGAATCTTGATTCCTTTCAGCGATGTAGTTTAAAACCTTGGAGTCATGATCGATCGACAGTTATCGTGGTGTCCACAGGTCGAGGCAGTAAGCCGCAAGATGTTCGCATCTGCTGGCTCGCTTAGAAGGCTCCGTAACTTTTTACCTACGGCTACTAAAATTGCGCTTGTACAATCTCTTCTGCTTCCTATTCTTGATCACGCTGACGCCTGCTGTCTATCACTGAGGACCACCTGAACAAGCTTGAGCGACTTCAAAATTTTTGTATCAGGTTTATATTTGGCTTACGCAAGTATGACCATGTCACTCAATTTCGTGTTAAGCTCCAGTGGCTCCCCATTCGCCTTCGTCGGAATACTCACATCCTTTCTCTTCTCTACACTCTGTTTAATCCTTCCTCCCCGCGCTATCTTAAGGAATGTTTTCAATTTCTTCATTGCTCCCACATCTTAAATCTTAGGTCATCAGATAATCTTCTCCTGAAGACTCCTCTGCACAAGAGCTCCTATTATGTCAAGTCTTTTGCTGTACAAGCAGTAAGACTATGGAACTTGTTTGATGGAATATGTCCCAAGCGTAATCTAAGAGCGGTATTTAAAGAATTTCTGCTTATTAAAATATTATCTATCCACGGAAGCCATCTCGAACATCACGGGAGTCTGCTCGAAGCCATAGAGCAGGGTTGCGTGAGCGTGGCTAAAGGAGAAGTTGTGTGCAGTTTAACCACCCGTTCCTGTTTTGTAAATAAATAGTGTTGTTTTGTAGATGACAGCCCACCACAGCAGTCTGCTCGAAGCCATGGAGCAGGGTCGCGTGAGCGTGGCTAAAGGAGGAGTCGTGTGCAGTTTAGCTGCGCGCGCTACTGTTCTGGCCGCGGCTAACCCATCCGGCGGAAGCTACAACAGGTAGCTAAACAAAAAACTTTTTATGGAAGGATATATGAAAAGAAAATCGTATATGATGTACCTAATTTCTTCTTCTTTTTTTTAAAGCTTTTATTTAATTTCAATTGTGTATGTATGTATGTCCTGGAATTTTGCAATCCATATTTCCAGGGGCGGCCCTAGCAAAAATTTTAGGTAGTGCGAGATCTCAAAGTGGCGCCCCTGTATATACAAAACCTTAGTTTATACTATGCAGTTGCTTTTCCGTGATTATAAAAAGTATTAGATAGACTTCCCATATCTCTAACGTGTAGTCTGTCGCATGCGACGTGACAAGAAATGTTGCCTATACCTTCGACCAATATATATTGTATACCTTCGACATTCTTTTTTGCTATTTTAAAGGTCTATACCGCTCACACTACTCTGTTGCACTCGACAACGCCACTGTGCTTGCCCTCTTGCCCAGGTGCTGAGGTGAAGTTGTACTGATGAGAAATAACAACAATCAATAATTTTGTTTGACAACTTTTATTTACACTGTTATGCTACAGACAGTCTTAAAAAAGATAAAAGAACTACTAACAATGTATATTTTTTTAACTCATTATAAAGACGCGGGGAGAGCGACATTACATACAGAAAAGCGACAGCAAGTGAGTTCAGACAAAAATGTATTGGGTCATTCGTTATTGTACTTATAGTGAAACATTTCGCAAATATCGCAAATATAAACTATGCAAGCGAAAAATTTGGGTTATGCATCGGTACGTTTACCTACGCCAAATTAAATTAACCGGGCTGATCCCGGCCCCCATCCTTTATTTACATCTCTAATTGCTTAGAAAAGTCATGAGAGAAATTTGTAGACAAATTAATTAGCTTCAATTTCATTCAATTACCTTAAAACACCTCATAGTTTCCTCAAAAACTAAAAGTAAAGATAAGTACCCGAAAACGCTTCCCTAAAGCAGTTTTTTCGAAAAAAAAAAAAGGAACAAGTGCCAGAATTTCAAGCACCACAGTACCTAGTAGCTCAGTGTTGCAAACTTGGATATAAACTACTCTCGCTCGTGGTTCCTAACAATATAAAAAAACTACATACATTACATTGCTATGTTTGGTGGTTTTAATGACTGGTGTTATTCATATAGACATTAGTTTTAATTGAAAAGATGATTTATTAAATACTTAATTTTACTTTCTCTCTTAATAAACTCACCAAACACAAATTAATATAATAAAATTTCCATTTTGTTTCCAGTTTACATTAAAAAACTGAAATTTTTACTGCACTTTTACCTATAGTAAAAATTCATTATAAATTGAGGTTTCAGTCTTTCCGTGTATAAAACGTTGGGTGCTTTACAAAGGAATTTGGGGGGGGGGGGGGGGGGTTTGGGGTCAAACCCCCCCCCCCCCCCCCCCAAATTCCTTTGTCTACGGCCTTGCTACAGCTGTACCTACAATTCGAAAAAAAACTTGAAAAACTATTATTTTTGCAAGTTAACTATTAAACAAACACTTTTTTCTTTTTTTTTTACATCCTCGGTTACTCTATAATATTTCCTTTCTAAAATAAATAAAAAAACATTTATGCACTCTTTATAGGTAACAATTGTAAAATCAGCACCATTTTATAGATAAAACAATAAAGAACCAAGACACAATACTAAACAGTAATAAACAATCAAAAATATATTTACGAAAACGTTTTCCCGACTAATACGGCTCCGCTCGCCTCTGTTTGATTTAACTAACTTTTGTTTTAACAAATCCCATATTTTTGCTATCATAAAATTATTATAAATATTTCCTAGTATTTTTAGACGTAGTAACATGAAAGACAAGCACTGAAAGCCTAAACACAACACAAAACATAACCACAAAACTCACTTCGCGGTCGATGAGCTCGCGAGTGTGTACTTCGACTTCGAACTGTAATTAGTCTCATAAAATGTACTGAGACCGAATCAGTTGATCGTCCAATCAAATCCCTCGGTTTAAGCGGTGTTCATGCATTACATTACACTAATATTAAACTCTACTCTAATGTCATGTAAATAAGGTCGGAACTCCGCTGTAGCAAAAGTCATTCGTGGTTCTTGAGGCACCGCGCGCGCTGTGACTTTTGTCACTCGTGGTCTTGGGTGATTACATGTCGGTTGATTTTGACGCTCCCCTCATGACGGCGCCCGGTGCGGTCGCACCGCTTGCACCGCCCTAGGGCCGCCCCTGCATATTTCAACCACTTCCACTGAAGCTATCGGGCTAAAAATTGGCACACACGTTTTGATCTCATGACATTACGACCGGTTGGTCTAGTCTAGTGGCTAGAGACCCTAGGTACGAAATCAAACGGTCGTGGGTTCGAATCCTGCAAGGTGCAATCATTTGTGTGATGAGCAGAAATGTTTGTTTCCGAGTATGGATGTAATATTAGTATATTTGTATGTTTATCCGTTACCTAGTGCCCATAGTACAAGGGTATTCTAGTTTGGGGCTAGTAGGTAATTGGTGTGGAATTGTCCCGAATAAATATTATCCTTTCAATAACATTCCTACTACATAAAAGCTTCATTTATTTATTATTATTTATATTTTTACGTACCTATTATTGGTCGGATTACCGGCTACGGTTTTTTTTTTCTAATATCTGATGCAGGTTCAATTCTCGTTAGCAACTCAACAACTTGCCGCGGCAACAATCGGGCTCATGACTTTTTTGGAGCTTTTTTCACCACTTCTCATAGTTTTGGATTAGGCCATCCAAGCCCAGTTGAATAATCATCCCTGTATACTAGTTTTAAGATAATTTTTGAAACAAAGTATTGTTTACCTTTTACAGAGCGAAAACTGTAGCTGAAAACCTGAAACTAAATTCGGCTCTACTATCAAGATTTGATTTAGTTTTCATTCTATTGGATCAGCCGGATGAGGTTTGTATACCTTATACCCACTTTGTCAATGAAGACAAAATTCGGCCATAAAAGTAAACAAGATATAAGTTCAAAAACTAAAACCCGATTCTTGATGAATACGAATCGATTCATATCTCGCTTGTTAAAATCGGACCAAGTTTTTAGTTTGCACACATATTTGCTTCGCCATAGAGGGGTAAAAAAAAATTGCTTAGGACACTCTGTGTCTGAAGACGAATCTGTTGACACCTCGCTTGTCAAAATCGGACTAAAAGGGACGACGACGCTATGGTGGAACATCCACATACAGTTTGACCAACTTACCTGTGAACTGAAGGGTGGCGTGAGGTTGCAAATGAGAACGCGGCTGTAGCAAGCGCGGATCCAGGGGCCTCCTGGGGATCCTGGGCTTATTCCGACCAAAGGTTTTTTAGTTCCATTTGTTATTTTCGTATGTTTACTAATCATGTTTATTTGTTCCACTAATAGAAATATCTCAAAATTTCCGCACTCGCTTCGCTCACGCCTTTATAATAATATCATGTTTTGATGAAACAAACTTATTAGAAATAACTCCAAATTTTCACACTCTCTATACTCGCATCCTTGTTCTGTTATTGCCTGTTGAATGAATGATAAAGCGCATCTTGTTTTCCTTCAGTTTTAACAAATATTTCAAGAAATAACTTGTATGATTTATCTATAGTGATATTACCTATTTTCACAAGCTGAGGAATTCCATTAATATCTTATTTTTACCGAACTTTTCGCGCACGCTACACTTGCGTTTGTTAAATGGTATATTTTGTTTCCTCATTCGTATAATATAACGGAAACAGCTCAAAATTTTCGCGCTCGCTACGCTCCCGCTTTCTAATTAATACTATATGTTTTGTACACATTTTATGTGATCGTAAACGTTCAGTTTTTTTTATATAACTACATTAATAAATGTATAAGTAGCTCAAAATTTTCGCGCTCGCTTCGCTCGCGCTTCCTTGGTTATATAGCATGTTTCGCAATCATAAAAGATCGTACCTATGTTTATCCGTAAACTAGTGCCCATAGTACAGGGTATCCTAGTTTAGGGCTAGGTAATTGGTGTGGAATTGTCAAGTATAAAAAAAAAAGAAAAAAGAAGGTAAAAATTTTGTTTGTTTGTATGAGATTATTACAACTAGCCTGATTTTGAAAATAAATTAAAAGCTAAACTATTCCCGAGTGGCGTAGGCTACGCGATTGATACTGCGGGGAATAGCTAGTATTGTATAATTTTGGAAACCGTTCAGTGTGACCCCCCCTGACTCGAAGGCTGGATCCGCCCTTGGGCTGTAGTTCCTTTTTTGCCACTTCACAAATAAGTTGGTCGCACTATAAAAGCCCGTATTAATAAATCGCTCTTGGTTGAGCTCTCAAGTGCGATATCAACTGATACGCTCTCAAGTTGTGATCAGCATCTTAAGATCGTCGCTGATTAATAAAGACATTTCAAAAGCATCACAGATCATGTCGCTTTCAAGAGCCGCTACGTCACGGACCAGAATTTGAGAGCAAGATTTTATGAACTACGCATGAACGATTTGTTTTCTTTAGTGAAAGTTCGGTTTTTGCTCAAATAAGATATAACGTAAGCTTAAAATTTATTACTTCGATGTAGTTGAATTAAATTAAATGCGATTATATCAAACGTAATGTTTATTTTCTACATAATTATCATAACCTTACTTTAGTTTTTTTTTTGTAGAAAGGATGTAAGCCATAATTGTTGTGTGTATTTTCAAAGTTACACTATCTATTAAAGAACTTAACGCAATTCATCAACAAATAACTATAATTTATGAAAATAAAAAATCGTCCATGCAGTATTTCCAGCGCGTATCTTTTGGTTACGATTTCGGATCTTTTTAGACTTCAACGAGTCCTCGCCAGGTTCTGATATCTACCAAATCTTCGGATATTTTCGCAATCATGCCAAATAAATTTGTTTATTTCCAGAGGAATGATGGTTAATATAATTATAATTATCAACTTCTGACCTACGAATAAGTAATAAGTCAGGAAACGTAACAGCGTTAAAAAAATGACCCAACAAAAGTCGTGCCCAAGTAGGTGGGGCTTAAAAGTCGTGTCCAGCGCGTCATCATTCGGACATTTTACATGCAAGCGAGCACACGTCATATCTTCGCGTACGTTTTAGTTTTATCATTGTGAACTACTGCTGTGAATCATCATGCCAGCATGTGTTGTGAAGTGGTTCAGGAGCCATACAAGATTAAAATGTCCAGGGATCACTTTTCATTAATAAACAGTTGCAAAATTATAATTATATTCAAAGATGTTCAAATACGTTATCAAACCGAGATGGTCAATACTATGCAAAATGAAGTCAGTCAATTTTTGCATAATAAAAAAACTCGAATACTGTTACTCGACAAAGAGTAACAGTATATACTAACTCCTTGAAACCATTGACCAAAATTCAGTCCAAAACTGGATTTCTAGGACTCCTCATTATGTATTTCAAGTTTTAAATTACTTTTTGCACGGCTAGTAGAGGTACAAATATTGAAATTATTTTAACATATAAATTTAGCCAAGATCATATTGAGTTGTTTTTTGGAGTGGTCAGCAACCACGGCCGTTGCAACAATAACCCAAACGCCCGACAGTATATGGGAATATATAAAAATAATTTACTGAACTTGAACCGCAGCTGAAAATTCACAGGCAACAGAGGACCATTAAAGGACATTCCATTCTCAATTTTTTAGAATCCGCTTTCACTACATTCCGAAGAAAGAATATGTTTGAATGTCTTTTAAACAAAAACTTAATAAATTAATTATATTTCGCGGTACATACAGTTCAATGAAAAAGTAAGCCAAAAAAAATATTGTACAATAATATTGCTTTATTAATTGCTTGGTCCGGTCCACTTATTGCATAACATCGTCCACGCCGCTATGACTCAGCTGTCATAGCAGACATTGCAGCACGCGCGTGAACCAATCCCTGCTTTTGTTCTGAATTTAAACCAATCACCAAGCATGTCTATTTGTAACCTCGGAAGTGATTCGTATTTTGAATCATATGTCGTTTTGGTTTGAAGTAGGAGCACTTTTATGTGGCATTTGTTCTGAATTAGAGTTCCTGACTTATTACTTATTCGTAGCTTCTGACATAATATTTTCGAAATCCTTGATTCTAGCATCTGGCAATCACGCTCTCAAGTCACGGATCGACTGCACTCAACATTCTGCATCTCAAAGCACATCGCAACTGCGCTCTTGAGAGTCGAGATTGATTTATTATTAAACACTAACTCAGCTGATTACGGCATCTCAATCAACAGCTTAAGATATGTTTATTAATTAGATTAGCATCTTGAGATCGCTCTCAATAGTGCTCTCAGAGTTGAGTTCGGTACGAGTTTATACGGCCCTTAGACTGTTAAACTAATTACCCTTCCATTGCTTCGCCGTAGTCGGGTAAAAATTACTAAGCACTTAGAATATACTAAATAATAAAAGGGCTATCCATGCTTTCGTCTAACTCATACTTGTATATTTTTGTTTTCAGAAAATGGATGCCATGTTATCAGAGCATGTGCTAGCTTTGCACACAGGTCAAAAAAGGAAAGCTTCAAGAATTACTGATTTACACGGGAGTATCCTGACTAGTCAAAGTGATACTGAGATGTCGCTAAGGTTGGTCCAAATAATTACATTAAACAGGTTTCATTTAAAAAAACAATTTGAGCTATAACCTTGTACTATTATTTATTCTGTGCTATAACTTAAAACCATCTTATTTAATATTCGCTTTTCATAGGACTAGGAAACAAGAAGTCTAACTCAAACCCTAAGGTATCCAACAGTGAAAACCGCAATCGGGCCAGTAGTTTTTATGTTATGCTCGAACAAAAAGAGAAAATTAAAAATAACTAGCTTAAAAGCCAAAAAAACACGCCTGTCCTGCCAAATAACAAGAGCTTTTCCCAATAAATTATATACTGTTGGAATGTGCTTATCAAGGTCTTCAATTTGATAACCATATTGTAAAATTCGAAGAAAAAATATTTTTTCGAATTTGAAATGGAGCCATACTGCCGCCACATATAGAAAGTTTTCAAAAAAATATATGGCCTATGTTACTCGCGGGAATGTAAGGATTCTAACGATACCCCATAAAAATCTGTTCAGGCATTTAAAAGTTATGGAATAAAGAAACTCTATGTGAGTTTCTTTATTCCACCATACAAATGTACAAACATACATGAATGCTATAAACATTACACTCCTTTTTTTTGGGCAGTCGTGTAATAAAAATAAATTATTAAAAACCTAAAATACCCGATTGCGAACAAAACTAAAAAGAGATTAACAAGTTTTAGATTCTTGATTTTGAAATATATGAAGCAGTCAAAGGCATTAGGAGTAGCTCGCCAGGTTCAGCTGATCCTATCAATTGGTAAATGAAACGCATGTTGCCTCCGACTGCATCTTATATTTCAAAATAAATAGACTAAAGCTTGTTTGCCTCGTTTTAGTTTTGATCGCAGTCAAGTTCTTTGTTTTTATAATAAACTAGTTTTCCCGCCCGCGACTTCCTACGCGCGGATTACTGTTTATCGCGAAAAAAACCTATTTTCACCTCACAAGCTCGGAAAGATTCTGTTTGGTCATTCGAAAGCTGAGTGCAAAATTGCATTTTACCCGCTAGCGTGGAAAATGTTTTTAAAATTCGAACCTTTCTATTCAATAATTTTCTATACCGACAATTCACTGAAAATACTTTATTACTAATTTATATTATATTATTATCCGATTCGATTCTACTCTACTTGACTCTTTTCGTCTCTATTCGCCTCTTTTCATTTTCAATTATATTCTAGTCTGTTCTACTCTATCCTACTCTGTTCTACTCTATTCTACACTTTTCTACTCTTTTCTACTCTATTCTACTGTGTTCTACTATATTCTACTGACTATTTTCGAATCTATTCTATTCGATTCTGTTGGACTCTATTCTATTATGTTTACACATCTGCCAGGCATCCCGCGACGGCGCATTTTTTATTATTATGATTATAAACACTAATTTAATATTATTTTAGCTGTTTTTCTTGCATTTTCCTCGCTGTAGTGAGGTGAAAAGTTTTGTGTTGCGCACGGCAGCAAAGTTATTTGACGACTAGTACTTTTGAAATCCTTCGCTTGCTCAGGTTTCAATACAAGTACTCTCGCCAAAAAATCACTTTGCAGCCTTGCATAACAAATAACTATTTCTTCTAGGGTATTAAAAACCAGTGCAAAAGTAGGTTTAGCACCACTCTTGATGTTTCGTTTCTAAAACTTGTTATTTCGTTTCTATGGCAACCACAGACCATTGTGATGCCAACCGTTCCTTACAGTGAGTAATCAACATTTTCCAGTTTCCCGTGGAAACTTACAATTTTCCGGGATATAAAGTATCCTTTGTTTTATTCCAAGGTATAAGCTATCTCCATTCTAAATTTCATCAAAATCCGTCCAGTCGTTATCGCGTGAAAGCTCCCCAAACAAACAAAGTTTCACTTTTATATATTGGTATGGGTTATTTTTTACTTTTTCTCTCTCGCTCTTTTAAAGTGCCGCTCCATCCTGAAGGTTGGCAGTGAGCTCCTGAAACTTCTGTTTGTCCAGAGCTAGTCTGAACAGTTGTTCCACCGTCTTTATGCCTGTCCACTCCCGGATGTTACGGAGCCACGACATCTTACGCCTACCAACTTTTCCTTTCCCCAGTATTTTGCCCACCGATATAGTTTGTAGTAACTGGTATTGGTTCAACTTTTTAGTTTGCCATAAAAATATGGAATATTCTTTTAGAGACCTTCATATTGATACCTCACTCGAGGTTTTGGTCAGTTTTGGTTCCGACGGAAATACAACATGGCAGCTGCAAGCCGCCATATTAGTTTTCCTGACACTTCATATATCCTATGTCACTCTCGTGATTACGACGAATCCAATGATGCCTTACTTATCTAAATTAATCAAGCCATTTAGGCTGTAGGACGCGCTTAAGAAACATACAGTCCAAACACATAACCCTCCGCAGTCGGGTAAAAAGTTGAAGACCACGCCGCCAAATCGAAAGTGAAGCATAAACGTAGTAGATACATATAATTCTGTGCTAAATGCTACGAATAATAAGTTATTCGTAAGCAGGCTTAATGCTTGATTATTCCGATAGGTATTAAAAAAAAAACAACTATAAATTTTATTAGCTCAATAACAAAATTTTAATTGAAAGTAAGAAAATCTCGTGTTATCAATTAGCAAGGAGGTTGTGCTATTAAAACAACATTGTTTTTTTACAGTAAAAGATTACGTCTGAGGCCGGGAGAAGTGATCGACCATTTGCCGATAGTTTTACTTCGTAAATACATTGCGTACGCCAGAAGATACGTCCACCCCAAGCTTAGTGCCGAAGCGGGCAATGTTCTGCAAAACTTCTATTTGGAACTGCGGCATAACCACCAAGGTGGTACACAGGACGGCACGCCTATCACTACCCGACAGCTTGAGGCTTGTATTAGGTTAACACAGGTATATTGAATTCCATTTATGTTTAGAAACAACATTCTGACAAAAACACTTCTGCGTACTATTTACTCATCTGTGGAGATGTGGAAATGACGATTACAAACTGTTCAACCCAGCGACGCTGGTTTAATGCTTGCCTTATCCTAATGTGTGTTGCCACTTAAAACTTGGTATTATGGTACTTTAGGTCTTATCTTGGCTTGGACTAACACTTATGATACTTTGTTTCATTGTCCATGCGGGGAAAGCTGCGGGGTGCTCCTAGATATAAAATAAATAAAAATGTATATTTACCTGCATATTTTATGTAATTTTTAGTTTGAATCTTAAGACTAAAGACTCATGGATCATTACCAGTTGCAACCACCATTAACGCCGCCACTAATGGCATAAGGGATTACTATTTACTCAAACAATACTAGTAATGTGGTCATTATTTCGACAACCTTCTTTGGGATCCTTTGGGACAAAGTCGACCTTGCCGCGCTGCTTGAATAGGCGCCAGCAAAGTTGTATGGAATTTCATTATTGTCGTGTTTTGCGGCCAGCAATTTCCTTTGAAAATCCATTATTGTCGTCTTTTGTCGTAGCACTATTATTTATTCCGTGGTTTCGTTAACCCCGAACGCGAAAAGAGAGGCGTTGTAGCTCCCAGACGAATGGACCGATTTTGATGTTTTTTTTTTTTCTTTTTGAAAGCTGATGTAATCGTGATTATTGTTGTTGTTTCAGTTGTTGTGGTCGTTGTTGTTGCATTGTTTGAGTAAATTCTTATTATACTAAGTTGGTTTTATTTAAATTCCTCGCATTGTTTGAGTAAAGCACTATACAAGCCTTGGTCCGCAATGACTGCCCTGCTGGCCATGCTATGATGGCTGCCAGCAACGCAGTCATTACAGACCGCGGCAGTAATGTACTATTACTAAACCCTCTTCTTTACTGTTAGATAGTTCCATTGATGGTACTGGGGTGTCTTTTCTTTGCTGTTACCGTTCCCAGTTGCCTCGGGAAAAGTATATTTTTTCGCCTCCTCGCCCTATGGGTTATACCCTGCTGCCACCACCATCAACGCCCCTACTGGTGGCGTATAGAAATATTTGTTCCAGGCTCGAGCAAGAATAGATCTGAGAGAGGAAGCGACGGCCAAAGACGCTAGTGACGTCATCAGCTTAGTCAAACACAGCTTGATTGATACATTCAGTGATGAGTTTGGAAACATACAACTGTCCCGGTCCATCAACGGCTCGGGAGTTAGTTCTAGAAGCAGAGTAAGTTATTCATTTGTATACACATTCGATTATTATGCTGGTTATTTTTCTGGGATATCAGGATCCTACGAGTTATTCCAGAACAAAAAGTACCAATATTATCAAACTTCGCTTAGATGTCAAAGCTTTTTTTATCTATTGCTCGGTTTGTACTCATACCACTTGAGATACCAATTGTATTTGTATACTCTTTGATACCAAGTACACCAGTTTTTAACTCAAACCCTAAGGTATCCAACAGTAAAAACCGCAATCGGGCCAGTAGTTTTTACGTTATGCTGGAACAAAAATACAAAATTAAAAATAACTAGCTTAGAAGCTAAAAAAAACACACCTGCCCGGCAAAAAAAGAGCTTTTGCTAATAAATTATATACTGTTGGAATGTGCTTATCAAGGCCTTCAATTTGATACCCATATTGTAAAATTCGATGGTGCCATACTGCCGCCATATAAAATGTTAAAAAAAAATAGCCTGTGTTACTTGGGGATGTAAGGATTCTAACGATACCCCTAAACGATACGTCTAAATCTGTTCAGGCATTTAAAAGTTATGGTAAAATAAAGAAACTCAAATACAAACATACATACATATGTACACTCCTGTTTTTGGGCAGTTGTGTAAAAGTACCCTAGCTAGTCATTTTTTTTAATTACTTATCTTAATTATACAGTCTTTTTTGGTACTCACTGCTTTCTTATAAGTATAGATAGTATGTAGTATGATTTGTGTGGAAGTATGTATTTGTTCAAATGTTATGAACTAAATAGAATGGATTTCATATTAATATGTCAGCCTGAAGAGCTATGATACACTACAATAAGAATTTATATAATAAAACTCAACATGTATAAAAAAGGTGTATAATCAAATCAGTACATATAATTTACAAATTGATACAAAAATTTAAAATTATGAATCTTTTTCAGTTAAAAAAGTTTCTGGAAGTTCTGACAAGAAGAGCACATCAATTAGGCAAGGACGTCTTCACAAGACAAGAACTGATTCAGATACATAAAGCGGCGGGAGTGGCTGGGGATCCCAACGATCTCATAGAAGCAATGCACATACATTCATATTTTCTGCTAAAAGGTTCCAACACATATCAACTGCTAGGTATATAAAATTACCGCTTAGTATAATAAAAATAAAGAAAGTGCTCAATCTAAATGTTTTTATTTTCTTATAATCAAACACCTAATCAGAAACTCTGCTAGGTACATAATCTATTGTATACAAATGTAAAGGTCATTCATATCACAGAAACTTAAATTAGTTAATTAAAATAGGAACTCAACACCAGTATTTTCAGTTATTCAGCCTTAACTCGAGTTCTTTTTATCTTTACATCAGTTCTTGACGAGACATCTTGAAGGGCCATTGATACATGACAGCAACAGTATGTTGATATGAGAACTATCATAACATTGTGTAGTGCTGGCCAATTTAAGAGTGCTACGTACATGTTACCTACTTCTGTACCCCCAAAAAAATAAAAATTAGAAATTGCTGACACAGCTAGAAGCGGAGCACATATGCCTGCAATGAAACGGATTTCCATAGCCTCTGTTTTTAACACTTTAGCCTTAAATTTTTTATAACATTCTGTTGTTGATACAGCTTTGGCTGTATATTCCAGTACAATCCCACAATAATTCAAAACAGCCCAAATGAAGATGTTCAAAGCCGTCCCATGCCACAAAAATATGAATGTGAATGTACTAAAAGAGGCTATTAACTTGTATAAGATCTTGGACAACTTCATGTACTTGCATAATGTACTGTAGCCAGGTTTATAAATGTATCTGAAACAAAAAAATAAATATTGAAGTGGATTGGTAGGTAAAAGAACAGAGCGCACAAAACAGGATGGTTACTCACTTCACCAGGAATTTATAAAGGCCCACATCAAAATATCTCCACATTTGAGAATAGACATGGATCCTAGCTATGCACCGTGGTGTCGGTGGTGGGTCCATGTTGTCCAGACGAGCAAACGCTGTTGTAGTACCGTAAGATATCACATATTTAGCATGGAATTGAAAGCCCATCCACAGTCCACCTCCAGAAAGTGCTAGTGTAGGCAACTGTTTTATAAGCTGTAAAGCAATAATCAATATATTAATATGTTATACAAAAATATAACATTTTATTTTAGTGGAAACAAGAATAATACCTTCATATCACTATGCATAGCACAGAAGTAAACATAATGGAGCGCTAAATCCAACAGGAACGAATAAACTGCAAAGAGGATCATATCCACTGTGAATCTTTTTAATCTTGGCCATATCTTCTCTCTTTTATACTGGAAACTGTTCTCAAAGTCTTCATACAACATTATGGGCCCAACATACATTAGTGGCAAGTACAAGACATAACTAAACATGTTTATGAAAATTTGAAATATATTTTCTGGAATATGGCATTCTTTATCAGATTTAATCTTATCTTGTCTTACAACAAAGTCTAAGCAAAAGCTAATGCACCTCAACTCAATCCAAGCCACTGCAAATAATAGTAGAAATACTTTCTCATCATGAGAACTCCCATCATCCAAAAAATGCCAAAAATAATATTTGTACTTCAGCGTATCATAACTGAAAAGGAGTACCAGGCTGCTCACCCATATACTGATTTGTTTGCCTCCACAAACTATGAGGATAAAGAATATGACAGGCTGAATTAAAATTATTGCCAGTTGTTTAGTGCCCACGAAGAATAGTATAAAAAGTATACTGGATACTATGTACCAGAATTTCACTAATGAGATATTAAACTTTCTTAGGGTTTCGGATATAAGAAACTGAAACATTAGGTAAAGCCACGATGCTTGTATGTAGTATTTCCAACAACTCCATTCAACATCAGATACATCTTTTTCTCTATTTAGGAATGACCATCCAGGAGTGAGATCTTTCAGTGAACTTCGCAAGTTCGGGTTCATTCCAATTATTTCTGAAAAGAAACAAATTAATAAGATCATATTATAAATATTTTAATTCATGACAACATTAATACACGGGACATAACATACCATTTTGAGCCGCAAAATATTTACAAAAAGTAAAAATTATCACAGACACCCAAATGCAATAATATGACAAGAGTTCAAAGTAATTTACAGCAAATTTCATTTTCTAAATTTTATTTCATCATTTCATTTCATTTTCTTGAATGTGTTTTAGTAATAATTAAAAGCAATTGTAAGTAAACCAGGTTTTTTCGAATGGAATACAAATAATACAAATTTTTAATTAACTTTGTTGATCTTTCAAATTTGACGGCAAACAAAAGAACAGTGCTGCCAGCTCTCTCGGTAGTGAGTAATTCTGTGTGACCGACTTAAAAAACTGTAGGATTTCCGGTACACGCGAATGTATTTTTTATTTTTGGTTAGATAAGTGCTGTTGGCCTCTACCGGCCTCTACAGCTTCACCGGACGGGTGAGGGGCACGCAAGCGCTCCTCCTAATTTTGGCGACCGGCACCCAGGGGGTATGAACCTCGGCTTGGACGGTCACCTTGATTACGGGGATCGGAGGAACATAATCCAAGGGTGTTTACCTTGGATTGTTAGTGTTAGTAGTGATTCAGGGAGCCCTGACAAAATGGCAAGGAGCCCTTTGATTGATGTAAACAACTGACCACCGATTTAGAATAGTCCTTCGAGTAGAAATGGCAAGAAACTCGAAACACGCGTATTGTATGTAATATTGTTGAAAATGTGTAATATTAAATATGTTATTCTATATAGTTATCTAAACAAATGTACCAAATTTAGTGGGTGTATGTACGTACATATGTATGAATGGATATTTGTCTACGTATTACTTAGAAACTAGATGTTTGATTGCAAAAAATCTTGTTGTAATAGTTTCGATATCTTTCAACTTAGGCAATAGTTCAAGTTTTATTAAAATCGGTTCAGTAGTTAAGATATAGACTGTAAAGGAATAAAGCACTCCATTTTTCTTAGGCCTACCCTAACGTAACTAATTAGTAAGAAATTAATAAAGACTTCTAAAATAGTATGTAAAACAAAAGATAAAGGAAAAAAAATATTCTAGGTCTGTGCGAAGCCGCAACAATTAAAGTACATTTGTAACTTTTAAACATTCGCGATTCGAACACATAGTTAAATATTTAAACGGGACTTAATCGCGCTGAAAACTTAATATTTATTTCCCTCGACGTTTCGATCAAGTTGCATTGATCGTGGTCACGAGAAGACTGAAGTACGAGTAGCGGGTGTCAGCGTCGAGAAGGGTGAGCGTTGTCTCAAACTACCCGCATTTGGTTTTGTAAAAATTCAGAATTGTCACGACACACGACACTAACGATATCTGCAGATATCTTCTGACATAATCCGCGACGCGAACACTTGCTTATCACGGGATTCCAGGACGCAGCCAACTTGAAATCATCCTCTTGGTTGAAATTGGGATACTTTTTAATTTCAACCGCTTCACGTACAATCCTGGAGTAGTAGTGACGTTCCGTGGAGAGGATATTCGGGAATTTCTTTAATTAAATTACATACCCAGCACAGACCAAAAAAATATTTTTATTTCTTTCTTTTGAGTGTTCACTATCGGTTTTTTTCAGAGTTTTTTTCAACTTGTTTTATTATTTACGTAGTATGTACTAAACCCTCACAAACATGCTCTTTCCCTATCGTATCACTACCTATTTTGTGATCACGAAACAGCTTGGTAAAATAATATACGCAATGATCTTAATACAACATATAAATATACCATAATCGATGAAGTTTTTAAATGCTACGAAGAAAGTACGTTTTAGTATAATCTGGTAACCCTAAAAATTTAAGAACAACGAACGACTCGTTCCACAGACTCACCCTGCATTCGAGATGAAGCAGTGGCGTTTTGGGCTGTTTCGATTGCCATTTTTGACATTAATGATCCTTTCCAACCGAACGAAAAACTACCTTAAAGCTTGCATATAAAGTTGCTTTTCCAATTTCAGATTTAACTGTCATGTCCAAAGCGAACGCTGTTCGAAACTTAATTAGCGTTTTTAGCTGTTATTTTTAATAATTATGCTTGAACACGATCGGCCCCTCATTGACCCAATCAATTAACATGCTTTCCACACACGGTACTTGTTCCACTAATTGGCCACACAACAATGTGTACAAACTGCTTACACTGATGTCGTAGAGAGTTGATACTCTCTACGCTATGACTGATGTAGTAGGTACATGTGAATTTTTTAGCAGGGATCTATTATGGCAACTACAATAAGTAAAGATAGGAAGATTTGTTTTAGAAAACCATCCAAACATTTTAAAACGTACTGAATGTACTGCATACTTAGAAAAATCGTTTTTTATGCTTATATCGATAAAATGGCATAAAAGCTAAGGTACTTATGAGGATAAGGGGAGGTACGCGGCTTCTACAGGTTTTTAGGACAAAAAGTTTCTACCTAATTCCGGTATTTATTTTATTAATCACTGTTAGTTAATTTACGTTTATAGCTTTTTATTTTTATTTATTTTATTTTATTTTTATTATAATTTATATTATAATTTGTAAAGAATTTGAATTAATGAGTGTTTAAATGCCGATATATTTTATCTCAATCTAAGTATAACACTAATATTTATTCTGTGGTATAACGTGATTAACGAGAAAATTAAAGATAACGCCTCCCAAATCTATATTTTAATACTACCAATAGATAGCGTTACCGTCTCCATAGGACGGGTTCAAAGATGGTAGTGGAAAGATTTGGATGACAACGCATAGGTCTCGGTGGCCGAATTGGTAACGGCATGTGCCGCGCTGAGGCACAGTTTGCGAGCTCGAATCTCGTCCGTGACCCAAATTTTTCCATTAGATTTTTTTTATATATATTTACGCAAAGCAGGCGTTAACTGCTATAAAAATCATAAAAATATGAAAATAAACTCTTACAAACTCATTTTTTAAAGTTGCTATTCTACCTTAAACTTGATGGAAACTCACAGTAGATTTAAGTATACTAAATGTTATGTTAGCAGAGAGAAAATCAAAATGTTGATTTGTATCAAGTTGTTGAAGCTACTTTATTCTAATGTGTTCACAACTTTTTGTTTACCAGAAGTAGCAGATTCTATTTTCACGAATAAAAATAAGGATAATATCTATATGGTAATTTCCAGGATTTTACGTGATGAACAATTTTCTGTCAAGACATTTATTGAGTGTTTGTTTCTCTCGTAGAGAGAATAGTCCCTCTACGGTTTCTCTAGTTTAGTTTATATTCTCTTTGTTTATAGCCTTAGAAGACGTTCTAATTTGGCTGACCTAGGTACCTACTTCGGATACCGATCATTCAGACCACTGCGACATAAGGGTACGTTGTACGATTATTTAATCTGTGATTAGAGCTAGAACATCTGATTTGTCGGTATCCGAAATTGGTAGGTACTTAGTCAGGTCAGCCAAATCAGAACGTCTATTCTGTGATTAGCGATAGAACATCGGACCCCTGATTCAGAACCCTTTGATAACGAACCGAATCGATTCGATTCGATGTAGTTCTCGAATCGAATGTCCTTTTTTCGAGCTATTCAGAACAATCGACTCAAATTTGATTTCTTTATTTAAGAATATATTCAAATGTAATTGAAGGTAATTCTAGTTCTATCATATCAAACATTTAAGAAATAAATTAAAATTGCAGAAAAATATCAGATATTAGATTAAAAGTATGTATTGTAGTTAAGCTTTGTAAACATAATTATGTAGGTACTAACTTTCAAACAAATGGTAATGTTTTGTTGATCCCGCAACGTAATAGTATTAAGTATTCTGTGTCGCAATATCGAATACGCTGAGTCCCTATATTGTACAGTCCCTATATTTATTATTCCCTATTAGCTGAGGCTGGGCTGGCTCATGGCAATATTATGTTCACCGGCAATAGATTTTGATCACTACCATGAGCATAAAATGAAGAGCGCTCAAAACCTGTAAATAATAATAAATTACAGCACAAAACTCAAAATTGGATATAAATTTAGAGTTACCTAGGTAATTATTATTCAAGACGAAACATGGTTAAACTAAGTACCATAATTAAGTTAATCATTAGCTTCTATCAGTGACATCTATTAACTTTTAACTTTCAACTCGTTATTTTTGTACGGGTATTGACATAGGTACATTATATAATGCAAATAAAATATAAAATTGACGTCTCTTGCTTCAGTGCTATAGTAGCTACCTAACTATACATATTAAGCTGGTAGGTGCCTACCTACCTAGTTGATTTTTTACCTAACTTCCTGATAAATATATACCTAAGTTAGGTTATGTACCTACTTACTTTAATTTCTGCAGGTATGGCGAAACATTTGTCACCTCCATTCAAAAAACCTCTTATACCAGCCCTAGGCTCGTCGTTAGTATCGTTATATGTAAATATGTACTTTGGCGAGGTGAGGGGGTGAAAGTGAAAGAGGGGATAACCCTCCCCCTGTAGGGGGGGGGGGGGGGGGGGGGTTGCGGAAACCCATAATTTTTGAGAAAAAGCAAAAACATATTTGAGGCTAAGTATGAAAAAGCGTACGTAATAAATCATTAATGTAGGGAAAATTCGCTCTTTGCTACGTGTTTTGACAGCAGTGGACAGCTGTTTATTGTGGTGCTTTGTTATTACATGTATATTTAGCAAAAAATTCATAGAATAATGCATTTTTTCTCTGTATAATTTCAGTTCGTATAAAATCATTATCCACCGCTCGAGGTGTTAGGCGGAATCCCGACTTGGTTAGGTTAGCTCGCTACGCTTCGCTCCCATTTTCGTCTCCTAACCTATCACGGTATTTGCCTTCGTGTTTTTTTTTAGCATTGAGAACTTTACGTTTTTCCATAACTTAACATCAAATATTTATTTTGTTTTTTTTCTTAAAAAATATGGGGTTTCCGCCACCCTCTCTTACAGGGGGTGGGTCATTCGCCAACCCCCTCCCACCCTGTCCCTCCCCTAAGTACATATAGAGATATACCAATTCTAAAGTTCTTCCCAGGCCTATACCAGAGCCAAAGTAAGATCTTGCGTTAGTCAATACTTCCCGATAAATTCTTGGGTAGAGGATGTGAATACGCATCCCGCAGTGAATGTAACATACGTCTACTTTAAGTGACAAAGCGAGGTGTTGACGCTCGTCAATTTCTTCTTGGCGACGTCTTTGTCTCCAAGCTATGATACCACTTTGCATTGTGCTAAATCACCTAAATACAAATTATACAATAGTTTTGAACCAAACAAGCTGCATAAAACGTTATACTTCTAAATTTACAATACAAAATTATTAAATGAAAATAATATAGAGGCTATCGAATGCTCTGTTGCTCTCAATAAGTTACCGAAATCGTCCGTGCACCGCGCGCGTTTTATCTGAGTTTTGGCTACCACTGCAGTCGCGGGGCATAAAGTAGGTAGAGTATCTCTATTTAGTTTGTGGTTATTGAAAAAAAAAACGAAGTTTGGTTACTCGGCTTCGTTAACTTAAGTTCTGAATAGCGTTTGATAGCCTTGCCTTAGTTTTAATCGTATGATATGACGTCAATTCGATTCGATTTCGATTTCGTTATATTTTTCTTCGATTCTACTAAATCGAACGATATAAAACCGAATTTCGATTCGATTTCGATTTCGACCAATTTTTCTTCGATTCTACTAAATCGAACGATATAAAACCGAATCGATCGACAACTGAGTTATCGAATGGTTCTGAATCGGAGGGCGGATCGGTCGGTATCCAAAGTTGGTACGCTGGTAAGTCAGGTCAGCCAAATCAGAACACTTCTTTTGTTTATATTCTCTTTGTTTATAGCCGTAACAGACTTTCTGATTTGGTTGAACTGACTAACTACTTCGGATACCTACCAGTCAGATCACTGCTACATAAGTACGATTATTTATTCAGTAATTAGGCTAAAACACAGACCATATATCAAGAAAGACGACGCGAGCAGCTCTGAACTGTATGAAAACCAAGCGTGTCAAAGTTTTCGTGCTTAGTAAGACGTCACGAGAGCAATTTAGTGATGGGAAGTACCTACATGCCACGCGAATCCGACTAAAAGAGCGCTGCCAAATCGATTCAAAGGCAGAAAAATAATCGATTTTCCAAAAATCCGTACCGTAGAGTGGGGCTATTTGGGACAATTTTGAAGAAAAAAATTGTATAGTCAGTTTTCTGATGGAGTTACGACCTATATCAATGTTTTATTCATTAAAACTAGCCTTAATAAATAGCTTAGATTAATTACTTCCTTTCTAATAGCAAAGATAAGTTCAATATTATTTTTTAAATAGCTGTCCCAAATAACCCCATGGTTGGGGTTAATTGGGACAGGTATTTTCTTGTTCGAGTTTCTATAAGATTTTCTTGCCAACTCAAGTTGTACAGCCCAAGCGATATTTGGGACACTTCTATGGAACGTTCAAAAAACCGGTGAAAAATTAAAAACCCCTTTTTTATCATTACAAGCAGTTACTTCACCAATGTAATATATCCACTTTTTATTGTAGTAGCGAACCAAAACCATGTCGTTTACATAAAAATGTGGAGTAATTTGTCCTCTCTCTGAAGAGTTTTCAGCAGCGTTATTTGGAGCCAAATCATGAGAATAATTATCATCATTACTACAATTAGTAGCGTCACTGTCATAGTTGTCAGTTTCAATACCTATTATACTAGCTATATTACTATAATACTGTAAGCCATATAAGGCATATGTATTTTGCCTTTTCTTAGATGGCGATGTGATCTTTTATAAGCACGAACCATCTTGTTAGTAATTATCTATAAAAGAAAGCAAAAAACCGGTTATAAAAATAAAAACCGTTTTCGAACGTACCGGCAAAAGTGTCCAGAATAGTAACCATATGCTGTCCCAAATAGCCCTCTTCAACAAATCAATGCATGAATACAATCAATTGGAGGTTATTTCTAGGTTGAAATGTAGCATTAAAATCAAGGAAATCCCTACGTTTTGATAGTCAAATAAAATACTCACTAACTTTTATATAATATAAAATTCATATGAAAGTAGGACAGGTACCAAAACACCCAAATTTTTCACATTTATTTATATTTTTATTTTGTTTGGAATCCGTCACCATAAGTCTTCAATAACTGCCATAGCGTTTTGACATTTTAATAATAGTGCTGCTAGAAATAGTTTTTATATTCTACCAAGGTTTTTGCCATAAACAGTATTGGTTAAAACTTATAATTCAGACTGTCCCAAGTAACCCCTTGAATCCTACATAGCCCCACTCTACGGTATAAGTAGTAACTCCCGAGGGTTACTTAATCTCTATCTATACATAGTATAAAACAAAGTCGCTTTCCGCGTCTGTCGGTCTGTATATCCGCTAACTCCTCCTCTTTGATGCGGTTTTTATTATCAGTTAGATACTTTTTTATGTAAGGTATAGGCACATCACTAGCTGTGCCCGCGGTTTTACCTTCGTGCTCATTTCTCTGGATTAAAAGTTATCTGTGTTATTCAAGGTAGGTTGACTTATGGCGTCCATTGTGGTCTGTGGGCTAAAACATCTGATTGGTATGTCTGTATCCGAAGTTGTAACTTAGTCAGGTTGGCCAAATCAGAACGTCTATTCTGTAATTAGGAATAGAACATCTGATTGGACAGTATCTAAAGTTGGTACTTAGTCAGATCAGCGAAATCAGAACACCTCTCTATAATTTATATTCTCGTTGTTTATAGCCGTAACAGACTTTCTAATTTGGCTAACCTGACTAAGTACCTACTTTCGACACCTACCAATCAGGCCACTGCTACAAAAGGGTACGTAGTACTATTATTTATTCTGTGATTAGGGCTAGACATCTGATTGGTCGGTATCCGAAGTTGGTACTTAGGTCAGCCAAATCAGAAGTCTATTACGGCTATAACTTATTAATGAAAAAAAAACACAAAATCTAAATGAAACAAAACATGAGTTTTATTATCTTCATTACGTAGACCTTCCCAAACTTATGCCTACTACTATACTATACCTATAAATAATCAAATCAATGCTTTTTCTTGTACATAATTATGCACTTAATTACAATACCTACAAGTGAAAAAACTCTCAAGGCCAATGAGAAAAATATATTCATAAATGTTTTATATAGACCTAGGGACGTATTTTAAGACTAGCTGTACCCGCGGCATCACACGCGTGGTCATTTCTCTAGGTAAAAAGTACTCTATGTACTATTCCAAGACCTAAAATACCAATATACCAACATTTGATCAAAGTTCTGCTGTCAAAAAGTTTTTATCGATTGCTCGGCTTCTAATCATCGGATTGAGATACCAAGTACACTAGTTTTTAAGTCAAACCTTAAGCTATTCAACAATGAAAACCGCATTGCAATCGGTCTAGTAGTTTTGTGATGTGCTAACAAACATACAGACAAACAGACAGACACGAATTTTAAAAATGTTATATTCTTGTTCAGTAGCTTATTTTAAGTACCCTAGACCATTTATTTTTTAATTATCTTCTTTGTACAGAGTATTTCGTTCCGATTGCTTTAATATAAGTATAGATAGATATAGATTTGGTGCCCCGGACCTTTAAGCCTAGGTTTGCCGGCCTATAAATTAAAGAAAAAACCCGGACAAGTGCGAGTTGAATTCGCGTGGAGTGGAGAGGGTACCGTACGATGAATATTTATCTCACAACATTGAGAGATTTACCACGTTATTGTATAAGGGCTCAGTAGTTTCGGAGATAAATGTAGCATCATCATCATAATCAGCCATTGAGGAATGGTAAATTTTTCTTCTATTTTCTTAAATAACTTTAAAATATACATATTCACAGTTATATATTTAAACGGGACTTAATCCCGCTGAAAAAAACATATGTTTTTTTTACCTTGACGTTTTGATTAATTTGCATTGATCGTGGTTACAAGAAGACTGATGGTTTCAAGTTGTCTGCGTCCAGGGGCCCGACCACATAACTTAGCTTCCATCGGATTGTCAGTATCGATATCACTAGATTGCTATGAAAAAAGTGATAATCCGATTGTAACCAAGTTCTGTAATCGGGCCACCGGAATCCCGTGATTATGCAAGTGTTTGCGTTGCGGTTTATGTGAGAAGAAATCTGCAGATGTCGTTAGTGTTGTGTGTCGTGACAATTCTGAATTTTTACAAAAACAAATGCGGGTATTTGGAGACAACGCTCGCCTTTCTCGACGCTGGCACCCGCTACTTCAATCTTCTTGTGACCGCGATCAATGCAACTTGATCGAAACGCCGAGGTAAATAAAAATTAAGTTTTTCAGCGCGATTAAGTCCGGTTTAAATAAGTATATAACTATGAGCATGGGCGGATCCAGCCTTCGAGTCATGGGGGGGGGGGGGGGGGGGATCACACTGAACGGGTTCCAAAATTATACAAAACTAGCTATTCCTCGCAGTATCAATCGCGTAGACTATGCCACTGGGGAATAGTTTAGATTTAAATCAATTTTCAAAATCAGGCTAGTTGTAATCAATTTTTACCTTTTGTTTTAAAACAAACACATTTTTTACCTTTAACTTTGAGCCACACTACTGATATTTTTACTGTGTTATGTAGTTATGTGAAAAAAATAATGTTTATGACCGATCTTCTATGATTGCGAAACATGGTATACAACCAAGGAACTGCGAGCAAAGCGAAAACGAAAATTTTGAGCTACTCATAAATTTATTAGTGTAGTTATATCAAAAAACTGAACGTTTATGATCACATAGAATGTGTAAAATTTATATAATATTATTAACAAAGCGCGAGTGGAGAGAGCGCGAAAATTTTGTACTATTTCCGTTATATTATACAAATGAGGAAACAGAATATACCATTTAACAAACGCAAGTGTAGCGTGCGCGAAAATGTTCCGTAATGACAGAGTTAGACATTAATGAAATTCCTCAGCTTGCGAAAATAGGTAATATAACAAAGGCGCGAGCAAAGGTAGCGCAAAAAAAAGAAACTATTTGTGGTCGTGCGTATGACAAAAGATGAAAATTACTATGGATCCACTGAGCAGATAGATATATGAGAACGCTAATTTAACGATAATTTTAAGTTATTTCTTGAAATGTTTGTTAAAACTGTAGGAAAACGAGATGCACTGTATCCTTCATTCAACAGGCAATAACAGAACAAGGGTGCGAGTATAGAGAGCGCGAAATATTGGAGTTATTTCTAGTAAGTTTGTGTTTCATCAAAACGTGATATTATTATAATGGCACGAGCGAAGCGAGCGCGGAAATTTTGAGATATTTCTATTAGTGGAACAAATAAACATGATTACAAAACATATGAAAATAGCAAATGGAACTAAAAAAACCTTTGGTTGAAATATGCCCATGGGGGGGGGGGGGGGTCATGACCCTACGACCCATGATTTACGTTACACGTGTGAGTCACCTACCGCTGGACAAATCGGTCCAGTAGATTCGGAAAAAAATGGCTATGACAGACGGACAGACAGACATTTCCGTATTTTTTCATTCGGAAGTAAGGAACCCTAAAATGTGAAATTCTTTGAATTAGGTAAATAAGGACATTTTGTTATGCTTTAATTAGTTGACGAATGACACATGAAATCGCGAGCGAAGCGAGCGTGTTTTATTTTATACAATTCTATCAGTGTAAAATTAAAACAACATTCCAAGTCATGTAAAAAATATAAATCATAGTAAGTAAAGCGAGAGCGCAGCAAGCGCGTTTTATTTAGTTGTTATGTAGTATTTATACACATTAACCTACATAAGTATTATCAAATGTTTAAGTATCAAAGAGATGTCCCACAATCATCAATAGTAATAGAATAGGTTTATAATACCCCTTGAGATATTTGAAATAGAATATTTACCATTTTGTGATGCATAATAGCTGTAGAAGAAGATCCACAGAGTTATTGAATATGCGCACCAATGTATAACTTGCTCACTGATACTAAGCGGGCTCTTCGGTGAAGTCTTCATGACTAAATCTAGGTCTGACTACATGTCCCAGTTATTCTATACGAAGAATGATCTTCTTATAGAATAACTGGAGTACAGTACATTTGTACATAATTTTTATTCTTATCACTTAGGGTTATCAATATTTTCTTAACCGAGAGCACAGAATAAATAATAGTACAAGTACCGAGAGCGGGAATAACGTGTCTATCAGTTATTTTATGTACTTATTAAGTACCTAGTAATTTATATTTTTCATTTAACTGCCACGGGCAAAGTTAGTACCTTCATACTTAAATCATTTTACATAATATTACATAACTTGCAGTTTTTATTTAACTATATATTCTCTATTACTCGTATTTTTTTCTCGCGTGATTCTTGAATTACACTACAAGGCCTACTCATTCAAGATCCATTGAATTGATTAATCAATTTATTACGTAGGATTAAATTAGTTGGGGACCTAAGGTTTACTATAAATAGAACTTCCTTGATCTTTCATAAAAGTTTTTGCCCCTGATATCACCTATCTTTCTTTAGTGATGTGGCCGCTACGCAGCAGCTTAATTCAGTACAGTACCTACTTACTTTGTTTATATCGCGTCTCGTCTCGACATAGACATTCTTGGACCAGTGCTCGAAGCAGACTGTTGTATTAGTCATTTCACCTAGGTACCTACTTACTTTGAACTCGTTTTACTCGTCGTTCACGAAAGACTTTTGGATGTGACACACCAGTGAATTTTTAAAGCAGAAATATGAAGAAATATAGTGTTCTATTTTGTTTGATAGCATTAATATTTGACCTTACTCTCGGTGAGTTTCTATGAATGTTATTATATTTAAAAAAAAGTTACCTATATACCTATTTTTGTGTTTACCTACTGTGTAGTGTTTGTGTAACGCTATTACGAATCCGACACGTCGCGACTCGTGCATCGTGTTACTCATTCTGGTGATTAATTTTAACATATAACTAAAGAACAGCAATATTTTCAAACTACCTGTTACTTAAAATCAATTTACTTGATTATTTTATAAAACAACATGTTAGTATTATTTATTAACAGATCAGAATTTACACACTTGTTGAACATTTAAATATACTTAGTGGCATTTCCATTGTCTGATAAATTACTGAACCTGAATCATTCAATATTGTATGCATTATTTGTGTTGTTATAAATAATAGCAATAAGGGTTTTATCTATCTATCTATCTGTCTATTTGCGTAAGTTACGCTTGCTTGCAAAATATCTAAAGCTTTTTATTTTTTACGATTGACCTACAATTGCAAGGTTTTCCGCTTGCTGACTAAAATGATGTGACCAACTTAATAAACTAGTAGCTCTGTGAGCTGTAGACCTCGCACGTACAAACTTTTTTGCAAACAATCTAGCGGTGCACAGTAGCGCCATCTAGTTACCTTATTGTACAACTAACATTAATAACCAAGGTGCTCCATCAATCCCTACCTAGTAGTAAAACCTAAAAGTGTGAAATGTACTGCATTTTGAAGAGCTATTCTGCTCATCATGCCGAAGATCTTCATCAGATTTTCACCAATTTTTTATGAAACTAATTTAAAGTTTCTATCTGTCAAATAGAAGAAGAACCAAGAAGAAAATCGGTTTTCATAAGGCGGAGATTTTCAGTGCCCCCTTTTTTCCTTTTTTGGAGGAAGTACCCCCCCAAACAAAAGTCCCAGTCTACGATTAAAAAATTCAAAAAATTCGCTTAACCTGTATATCAAGTTTCGTCTCGATCGGTTGAGAAATGCGACAGACATCCGGACATACGAATGATTTTTTTCGCTTCGCGCTCGCTCGGTCAATGGGGTAAACCTACTGGGTATACTTTGAGTTTTAATACTAATACTAAATCTTTATTTCATTTTCAGGTTTGGAATATAATAAACAGCAAAATCGATATAATCCAAGTAATGATTTTCTATTACATGAAGGCGGTGTACATCTAAACGGGGCCAATAAAGATCAATTAAATACTCAGGCTTCTGTCACCCCTACACAACAAAATGCCAATCAAAATAATGGTAAACGAGATTATATAGCTCAATTTCCACAGCTAAGACCACCAAGTACTACAAAGCCATCAACTGCTGGAAATAATTATAACCAGAATTCTGGAAAGAGGGATTACGTGGCAGCCTCCCTTCAAACACCAACTCCTGTAAGTCCAGTTACATCGAAATCCCCTACAACAGCCCCTTGGCGTACACAGTCCTCTGGGGGAAAGCGTGACTATGTGGCCCCACAATTTCCTACTCTTAAACCAATTCAAGGAGCTAATGTAACACCAAAATCTTCTACAACAGCCACTTTGAGTACACAGGGCCCAGGGGGAAAACGTGACTATGTTGCCCCACAATATCCTACCCTCAAACCTGTTCAAGGTACTAATCAGCCAGCAAACGGCAAAGTTAAAGATCTAGTCAATTTTTATGATAGTAATAATGGTAATCAAAATCCGGCTCAAAAAATGCCAAGCTACAGTTCTATTTTAACGGGATCGAATAATAAAAATGCTCCGGGATCCTCTTCAACTACTTCGATGTTTACCCATACGACTCTTAAGCCGGGTTCTGTGTCTACAAAACCACAAAGTTTCAGTAATGTGGTATCTGGGTCAAAAAATCCCACTAAACAGACTACTGTGACAACTCTTAAACCATCAACAAGACTTCCTTCCAACACACCTACTTCGAGACCGGGCAGCCCGGTGCTACCAAGCTCCATAGTAAATAAGAATACAAATAATCCAGCAAACAATAACGCACCTACTGACTTGGAATTGCAAACGTTGAGTGAAGAACTGCTACGCAAAGATGTAAATAATGCCGCAAAATATGTTACTGTGAATTACCAAGAAAAAACAACATCACATTCCAAAGATGATAACGCTCCTAACCCGTGAGTAGTATATTTAAAAATTCTGATTCTGAGTAAAACCAAAACCGTTTTTCGGATGTTCTCTGAAACGAAAGATCATCAACTTATGAGTCAGTTTAATTAAGATCGATGTTCAAGATAATTAGCTTTATGAAGTCATATGTTGTTACAGATTGTTTACAATATCATCGCAGGTATGGAATATTCCAACCATTCAAAAGTTTGTGCCACTGTTGGATAACTACGAAAGGGATACGCTTACCAACGAATATGTTACGCCTCAGGTTATCCATCATTTAGATATGTCCTAATCACTATTATTAATAAAATCATGTAAATTTTATAACAATAATGACTTGATGTTTTCAAACTTTTAGGAAAGAAATGAAGAAAATGCATTTATGGACGCTATCATGTCCACTTCAGTTATACGTCACCTGATGAACTTTTTGAAAGATAAAGGTTTGTTGAAATTACATATCAATTGCTTTTACGTTTCTACTGCTACTTCTGTGTCATATGCCTTCTCTTGGTGAAAGAGTATGCCATACTCCATCACGATGGACATACGCTAGTATTTATTATTTTAATAATAGTACCAATAACATAACATGACTACGATAATTCTGTTAACAGGTTTCGTTACTCCAGACCCTAGACAGCAAAGGGATTTCTTGAAGCAATTATGGTTTAGTCTATACTCAAGAGGTAAAGGAAAAATAGGCAGTTCTGGTTTCGAACACGTTTTTGTTTCGGAGGTCAAAAATGGAGGTGTATCAGGTGAGAATTGAGCGTACCCATCGTACTATTAGTCAAATAAGTACTTAAAGTTAATTAGTAGACAAGAACTTTTTACCTTATTTTTTTTTTATTACGGACTAGGCAATCGTTTAACCACGATCTCACCTGATGGAAAGCGATGATGTGGTCGAAGGTGTAGCACGCTTGCCTAGTAGATACCTATTCACTCTTGACTTGAACAAACCAGGGATATAATTTACCGGAAACACTGACGAGGGCAGGGCGTTCCACTCCTTTGCAGTTCTTATAATAAATGAAGAAGCGTAACGCTTCGTTCTTGTGCGAGGTATTTCAACCATGAAAGGGTGGCGCTTTGCTGATTGTCTAGTCGTACGGTGATGGAAAGGTGATGGGGGAATCAGGTTGTGCAGTTCTTGTGCACACTCTCCATACACATTCGCAACCTCTACATATTCGCAATTATCTTTGCATAAATTGCAAAACATTTAAAAAAGCATTTTTTTTTTTATTTTGGCATTACGTTTGCGTTCTTAAAATTAAATTATATCGCATTTTGACAGCTGCCTTTACATCATTCCACAGAAATCATAATATATTAGAACTTCTATGCATCTTTCAGACATTAATTAAATTAACTACGCTTACAGGACTACACAACTGGATTTATTTCTCGAAAGAAGAAGCGGCAAATCGAATTAATTATTTAGGATATATGAAATATGTTCAATTGAGCGATGTAAGTATTACATAGTGAATCTAAACATAATAGGTACCAACTTACACTTTTATATTAGAAAATTGATATACTACCGTAAACAGGTACAGTTAAATATCATCCTTCATATACTAATTTATGCCTTCATTTTATTAAATAGGAGTACCTATGTAGATAGGTATATTTACTGATTTAGTTGAGCATAAATGCTAGTTTAAGAAAATGATACGGTACATTTTCAATTTTGTGTTTTTCTTTCAGAAAGGAGCGGTGTTAAAGTTACGTTTCAATCAACAAGGCATTGACAAACCCGTTGGCAGCATGCTGGTTGGAACATCTCCTGAGATGGAAATCGCGCTATACACTCTCTGTTTTGTCACTCGTCCTGACAATGATTGCAAACTGAAACTCGCTAACAATGACGTTGAAATTATCACGCACACTTTCCGTTATCGCAGCAAAAATCTTATTGGTAGTGCCTATCCACAAATTCCTAGTAACTATAATTACTAAGATACCTACATATAAAAAGTGTTTATCCTTTGAGCATTCAGCTGAATGCCACTTTTTAGTTAGTTGAATGCTCGAGGTGTTTATCCATTAAGCACATTGATTCGTTTAGTTATTTCTTACGAAATCAATTAATTTAAATAAAATGATTAACATTATTATTGACTTTCACAAATTCAATTTATTTTACATCGTTTTTCTTGGATTTTATCCATTTACTATTTAGTATAAGTACCTAGGTAGGTATAATTGCAATGTTAATATTGTTTTTATCTAGTTAAATAGTTTTGAGACATCATAATTTCTAATATACTGAATTAGGTAGGTAATGCATTATAGTAGGGCCAATGTAATAGACCATATTTGACAATTCATCAAAATTAATCAAAGTTACAAAGTTACCTTGTAACGGAGGGCGCACAATAATGAATTAATATTTATTTTTTCAATGTTAGAACTGCACAATTGCAACCTTTTTCAGTTAAAAATGCAAACTTATTGTAATAACTAGCTTTTACCCGCAAATTCGTCTACGCGGACTACAATTTATCGGGATAAAAAGCATCCGAAATCCTAACGTAAATCATATAGATGTCACTAGGACGCTTTTCTGCGTGATTTTTAAAAAACCTATCTAATTAAATAAAGCGTTTCAATTTAACGCTTCTCGTTTTAATTGAACAAAAAACTTTTTTTTTATTAATTATTAAGATTAAAAAAAGTACTTATACAAGTATGTTAGTAATTTAAAAAATGGATTTTTCAGATACACTTGTCATTGGTCGTAGCAATCATGGGCACATAATAAAGCATTAATTCAATAGCTTCAAAAGCTCAAAAACTTAAGGATTTTTGGTAGATTGATCAGCAGTGCGATTACGTAATGTTGATCATGACGGATTCAAGCCGTCAAATTCAATAATGCTTTGCGATAGAGTCGATTTTGCTATGAAAAAAGTGACAATCTGTTTGAAGCCAAGTTCTGTGATCGGGCCCCCGATAAAACAGCGCTATAACAAACATACACTTGTCACTTTGACACCTGTTACTGACACATGTCATGTTGACACCTGTAACTTACGATCTTACTTGCGATCTGTCACTTTGAAATTGATGTGGCAATTCCCATACAAAATTATTATTTTTTGCAATAGGGCGAAAGGTATGTATGTATGTATGTATGTATGTATGTATGTATGTATGTATGTCCTTTTCTGTACCCCTGACAACGTACGTGCAAAATTTCATTCAAAGTAGGTATAGCACCACTACGTAGTAGTATTAGGTATTCTGTGGCACCACTCTTGTTTTTTGGCATACTTTTTATTTCGTTTTCATGGCAAACGTTTCTTACAGCGAGTAATCAACATTTGTTCAGTTTTTCCTGTTTTCTCGTGGGAAATTACAATTTTCCGGGATAAAAAGTATTCTATGTTTTATTCCAGGGTATAAGCTATCTCCATTCCGAGTTTCATCAAAATCCGTCCAGCCGTTATCGCGTGAAAACTCCCCAAACAAACAAAAAATAAACAAACAATCAAATAAACAAACAAAGAAATAAACAGACAACGTTTCACTTTTATGTATTGGTATCTATAGGGAAAGTCCTTAATTGCCTACCTAATTAAGCAGATAAAATAATTAAAATCTCTAAGACTTGTTTAAAAAGTCGTTAACAAGTAGCATAACCTACAAAACTTTGAAGCCTAATAACTATTATTCCTGGTTTCCCCAATAAAAAAATCTTAGACTAACAATCTCAAGAAATGATGCTGAAATACTATCGATATTTTTGCTCTGAAGACGCCGTGATTTTTACTGACATAAAAATATGTATGGGTGTTCGCCATGTTCTTTTGAGTGAGCTCGAAATGTTCTATGGACAATTATACACCTCATCGCATAGTCCTTTTAGCACGACTAGCGATGCAAGAGCCCGTTTGACCCGACATTATTCCGAAGATATCCCGAACGTCAGCCTAAGAATGGCTCTCAAACAGCTTAAGAGCAACAAGGCACAAGGGGAGGACGGAATAACGACAGAGCTACTGAAGGCGCGTGGATCACCGGAACTTTAAATCTTTCAGAGGCTGTTTAACTCGGTCATCCTCGAGGGTACTACGCCAGAGGCATCGCATAGGAGTGTAGTGGTGTTGTTCTTCATGAAAGGTGATAACGCCCTCTGAAAGAGTTATATGCCCATTTCGCCGCTGAGCAACGTCTATAAGCTGTTTCGAGAGTAGTTACAAACCGTCACGCTCGTTTAGCACAGTAGTTCACATCCATACGCTCCGGCAGATTATACAGAAGACCGAAGAGTATAATCAGTCACTATGTCTAGCGTTTGTCGACTACGAGAAAGCCTTTGATTCAGTCGAGACCTATGCAGTGTTACAGTACAGTCATTACAGCGGTGCCAGATTGACTAGTACATCGAAGTGTTAAAGTGTTTGTATAGCAAGGCCACCATGACTGTCCATCTCCAAGATCTGAGCACGAATTCTATCCAAATGCAAAAAAAGGGTGAGACAGGAAGACGTTATTTCTGGTAATTCTGACGTAATTTTGGGTCTTACATTGAATCCAAAGCCTAGGTAGCTGCAAAGAAACTTGGTATTTTGTCTAAGGTTAGTCGGTACTTAACGCCGGGACAGCTTGTGAATCTTTACCAAGCACAGGTCCGATCTTGTATGGAGTACTGCTGCCACCTCTGGGATGGTTCTGCCAAGTACCAGCTCGAGGCTTTGGATTTAATTGAGAGACGTGCTATGAGGCTCATTGGAGATGACACTCTGGTAAAGAGTAAGCTTCAAAGTCTGGCGCATCGACGTGAGGTCGCAAGCCTGTCGGTATTCTACAGATTGCACTATGAAGAGTCTGCACAAGAACTGCACAATCTGATTCCCCCATCACCTTTCCATTACCGTACGACTAGACGATCGGCAAAGCGCCACCCTTTTATGGTTGAAATACCTCGCACAAGAACAAAGCGTTACGCTTCTTCATTTATTATAAGAACTTCTAAGGAGTGGAATGCCCTGCCCTCGTCAGTGTTTTCGATAAAATATAACCCAGGTGTGTTCAAGTCAAGAGTGAATAGGTATCTACTAGGCAAGCGTGCTACACCTTCGACCACATCTTCGCTTTCCATCTTGTGAGATCGTGGTCAAATGATTGCCTAGACCGTGATAAAAAAAAACAAATAAGAAAAAAACATTGAACATAATACAGAAAAAAAAAACTTAATTCTTTTAATCATAATCATAACTCAAAGTAATGAATGTGCCATAAAAAATAACTAGTCACAAAAATAAGGAATTTCGAAACTAGTTACGCGTACACATGAAACTCCGTAATACAGACAAAATAGGTTATGAACCCACGAATCCTACGAATAACAAAATGGAAGAAATATTTTGAATCCCTGCAGTGTTCCAAGTCTAAGAAAATTAATTTCACGAAAAAAAAATTACCTCAATCTGACTTTGTTTAGAATGATTATCATGCGTAAGTAAAAACATAAAAACAATTCAATTATTCAAGAATATCATTATATTCTTTCAAAATAAGTAAAATAAATTTCTATCTCAAATTATGGATTGCACGATTTGTAGGCAGTTTTTTTGGCACTGTTATCCCCTTCATTTACATAAAATATCTAAGATAATGGAACAGGGTATAGCAACCATTTAATTTTTAAATTTTTGACTCCGTTTCAGTTTGTTTACAAAATAATTTTACGAATATCATACTAATATTATAAATGCAAAAGTTTGTGGGGATGGATGTATGGATGGATGGATGTTTGTTACTCTTTCACACAAAAACTACAAAACGGATTTGGATGAAATTTGGTATGGAGGTAGCTTATACCCTGGATTAACAGATAGGCTACTTTAATACCCCGGAAAAATGCATGGGTCCTGAGGGACGCGGGTGAAACCGCGGGGCGCAGATAGTTACGGAATATATGTATTCTTCGATATCGTTTAAATAATTTAAAATATGTGAATTATGGTGAAGTGCGATATAAGAGGCTGCGACTGAAAATATAGGAAAGAACGTCCTCAATTATCAATTCACAGGCCACTCGCCTGTGCTAAGCCACAACAAGCGGTTGCTCTCAAGAACCTTTAAGACTACCTTTCATTAGCGGGTCGGCATGCATCTTGGTGCTCGCAGTAGTTGGTGATATGATAATACACAACAAAGTGCTGCTGCCCATTTCCCATTACCTGGTTCTCGCAGCACTTTCACGATGAGAAGTGGTGGTGGTGGTGATATCCATACCAACACATATAAGTGAAACGTTGTCTGTTTGTTTGCTTGTTTGTATGTTTGTTTGGGGAGCTTTCACGCAATAACTGCTGGACGGATTTTGATGAAATTTGGAATGGAGATAGCTTATAATATACCCTAGAATAAAATATAAGATACTTTTTAACCCGGAAAATTTTAAGTTTTCACGGCAAAACTGGATAATGTTGATTACTCGCTGTAAGGAACGGTTGCCATGGTAACGAAATAACAAGTCTGTCAAAAACTTCGAGAGCATTGGTGCTATAACTACTTTTGCATTGGGTTTCAATATCCTAGAAGAACACACAGTGTAGGTTTTTTTTTCGCGATAAACAGTATTCCGCGCGGACGAAGTCACGGACAGGAAAGCTAGTTTATGATAAAAATTTGTTTATTCATTTTCCTGGATCTAAATCAAATCTATCTGCCTACCAAATTTCACGTAAACATGGATAGGTACTTATATCTTACGAATAGGTACCTACTAAAACTTGAAAGTATAATCACAGAATAAGTCACTTATATTTTTCAAAACTCTATGGCTTACTAAATTATTGGAAAATATTAATTATCACTCATTTATATTTACTTGAAGTTTTTTTCTGCTATTTTATTGCATAACCTGTTATGTTGCTCTTGTCGTAGTAACATATATATTAAATTATAAAAATATTTGAATTATTATGAATACTACCAAAACGCTAGACAAATATGTTAAAAAATTACAATTTTCAACCTTTAAGCCCAGACAAATAATCAATAAATGCGTATGTTTCATAAAAATATGAAAACATAGTCACTCGCCTGTGAAATGATAATTTATTTTATTTTTATTATATTTGGGGGGCTAAGCAAACGTAACGTAACTAAAGTAACGAAAGATGTAGCTTTCGTTACAAAACAGTCTTAAATCAAAATAATTTAGGAAAAGCCATTAACAAGCCTCCACAGGTAGTAGAAAAGTACATTCGAAGAAGTAAACAAGAATTATACAAATAATTAGGTAGGCCAATAATAAACGTATATAGCCGCGCGTTAAAAAGCTACATGAAAGACATAAGTTTCTTGCTTTACTCTCATTTTAATAAATTTTTTTATATACAATTTTATTGATAAAGGCCTGGTTAATAGAAGACAGCTTGCCAGTATAAAGATCAATAGAGGAATGGTCTGATTTCATAAACTTTTTAAAAGATAAAGACGATCGTAATATAATAGATTTTTTACGATATATAGTCCGGATGAATGGAGTGTGAAGCAACTTTCTGGGTCTAGCGTGAGCTGGAGGAACATATAAACTTTATTTACGAACTAAATCGGGACAATCGATCTTAGATTGTGCTATCTTCATTATCGGATATAATACGACGAGTAGCAAGTGGTAGCAGGTGGAAACGGGCACATCGGTTCACATAATCAGTGCGAGGAGTTTTAAATTTATATCCTAGGTACCTAGTGTTTTTTTTTATTTCGTTCCATCCTATGATCGTGGACGGCATAATTAGGGTTCCAAACGTGACTTGCGTACTCCAAGTGGCTACGTACGTAAGCACCTGCACTGCGATTACGTAATGTTGATCATGACGGTTTCAAGCCGTGAAATTCAATAATGCTTTGCGATAGAGTCGACTTTGCTATGAAAAAAGTGACAATCTGATTGAAGCCAAGTTCTGTAATTGGGCCACTGGGGTGCGTTCACTTACTACGCTCGAATCAGCCGTGCGATTATCGCTCGATCATCCGCAGCCCGATTACAGAACTTGGTTACAATCGGATTATCACTTTTTACATAGCAATTTCGATTCTATCGCATGGCATTAGTGATATCGATACTGACAATCCGATTGAAGCTAAGTTATGTGGTCGGGCCCCTGGAGTTAGTGAACGACTTTGGACGTCTACATAGAACTGACAACTGTCAAGTGTCACTTTCATACTATTCCTCCCCTCCCCTACTATTTTTCGGATGACCCAGGCGAACGCCCGACGACGCCGTGAACGATTTCGAGTGATCGCGCGGGTGATCCGTGCGTCCTCGAACGTAGTAAGTGATTGCGCCCGTATAAAATTTCCAGAGCTTTCATAGTTTTAAATGTGCCCACGTTACGCATAATAAAACTTAAGGCACATGACGCTTTATTAGCAATAGTGTTAATGTGATCATTATACGAAAGCTTACTATCGAGACAGACACCAAGATCTCTAATAACATGCACAAGTACGTACAAGTGGTTGGTTTACAATTGAGTATTGATACTCAAATACGTGTTTTTTACGACTGAAGCTACTAACTGAACACATATTAGGGTGTTCTTTCCTATATTTGGAGTCGCAGCCTCGTATATTGCACTTCACCATAATCTATTTACCATATTTTACTATGATGTTATGGAAGAATGTTATTTTTCCGAAATCTGAAACAAGTCAATTTTTGAATTTTTAAATGGTTTATAGCTGCAACATATCAACAGATACCTTTTGTATGGGATAGTAGATTGTATAACTAGGGAGCAAAATTATATTTTGCCGGCGAGGGCGCTATTTTGAATCCAGAGCGGAGTGAAGGATTCTTTCGTAGAATCCTGAACGTAGCGAGGGATTCAAAGTACGTCGCCTGAGCCAAAAATATATTTTGCGACCGAGTGATACACTCTACTTTTCATCTCCCTCTAATAAAAGGCGCTTGTAGATACTTTACATCTCATATATTTATTAAAACCAGAGCTAAATCGGTCCAATCGTTTGGAAAAGTGCGTGACAAAAAAATTTGCTGCGCACTTATTAACAAGTTAATTTTTTTTTTCAAAAAAATAAAAAAATTGTTTATTTTTGTCATGTCCTCTTTAGAGGATTAAAAACTCAATACTGCCCTCTATAAGTTTCTTATAGAAAACACCACCTTTGGGTGCACTTAACACACACACACACACACACACACACACACACACACACACACACACACACCAAGTCGTCCTATTCGAATAGATAGGATGAAAAAACCTTGGGCGCGTTCACTTACTACGTCCGAGGACACACGGATCACCCGCGCGATCACTCGAAATCGTTCACGGCGTCGTCGGGCTTTCGCCCTGTGGCCCAATTACAGAACTTGGTTACAATCGGATTATCACTTTTTTCATAGCAATTTCGACTCTATCGCAAGGCATTAGTGGTTGCGATATTGAGAATTCGATTGTAGCCAAGTTCTGTAATTGGGCCACCGGCTATCCGAAAAATAGTAGGGGAGGGGAGGAATAGTATGAAACTGACACTTGTCAGTTGTCAGTTCTATGTGGACGTCCAAAGTCGTTCACTAACTCCAGTGGCCCAATTCCATAACTTGGCTACAATCGGATTATCACTTTTTTCATAGCAAATTCGACTCTATCGCAAGGCATTAGTGGCTGCGATACTGAGAATTCGATTGAAGCCAAGTTATGGAATCGGGCTGCAGATGATCGAGTGATAATCACACAGATGATTCGAGCGTAGTAAATGAACGCAGCCCTCTAGAGATAACCTAACCCCAGTGTCAGGGGCTCGTTCACATAAAACGTTCGAGGACGCACGGATCACCCGCGCGTACTCTCGTAATCGTTTACGGCGTCGTCCGGGCGTTCGCCTGGGTCATCCGAAAAATAGTAGTAGAGGGGAGGAATAGTATGAAACTGACACTTGACAGTTGTCAGTTGTATGTGGACGTCCAAAGTCGTTCACAATCTCCGGATGATCGAGCGATAATCGCACGGATGATTCGAGCGTGTAAGTGAACACAGCCCAGAGATTGGCAGGAACTTTGACATATTTCAGACAGAAAGAAATGTCATTGTCATGTCATGTCCAGTGTCAAGTCAAGTTAAACTGTCATCAAACAAAATCGGCCATCGGCGAACGATCGCTGCCGTGTGGTGGTGTTTTTGTGCAAATCAGGAATTATGCAACAATATACGAAATAAATCACGGTTGTTATTATATTATTAAATATAATAAGCCTAACAAATTTTACTCATAAACTTAGGATACTTTTCTCTCATAGTTTTGAGATCTACGTAGGTATTTATTTATATTTTGGGAGAATGTCTTCTCTAGTGAATGTGTGCAGTAATTTTATGAGTCGGTTTGGAAAGTTTATGTTGGTAAAAAAAGGAAAGGTATCATGTTCGGGTTCTGTTATTATAAATAGAGATTTGTGTACTCGAGAACTCCTGAATGAGGCATATTGCCGGACCAAACTGAAATGCCGATGTAAGTGTGTTGTATTATTTTCTAATAAAAATATCTTGATCATCAATATCCTATGTAGTCAATCATTTACTTAGGGTTGGCTATACACATCCGGTATCGGAGTTGAGGGAGGGGAATGGAAGGGGAAGGGGAGAAATCCCCCACGATCCCCTCCCCCATTCCAGGACACGCTTAGTTTATGAGATAGGGTTGACTATAGAATCGAGGCGCAGGAGTTGGGGGGAGGGTGGGGGTGGTGAAGGGCTACCTCCTATTACCCCTCCCTCCCCGCGGAGATGCTTAGTTTAAGAGATTTAAAAATTGGCTGTTTGGTCGCTGTAAATAAAATTATTAATTAGTGGAATGTGTTTTTTTCCTCTACTTTTGCCAGAAAGTAAATTGAAGATGTTATGTATGGGCCCAAAAACTAGGGTAGGTTAGGTTTGAATATGACTGCAAATTGCGCGAACCGAGCGAGCGAAGCAAGCATGCGGCGGTAGCGTCCGGCAAGCGCCAAAGTTAAGTTACGGCTGTTTGGTCCCTGAAGGCGACCAAACAGCAGATTTTTAATAACTGTTAAGGCTGTTTGGTTGGCAAAAACTTTTTTTTATGTATTACTTTTTTTAAATAAAAACATCTCAAAAACTATACATTTCCTGGACAGGGGACAGGGGGGTGGTCGAGGAGGACTTCCCTCCTCCCCCCTCTCTTCTCGCCTCCCTCCCCCCATCAACGCTGGTACCAGATGGATATACTTTTACCTTTACTTACATACTCTAGACTGTCTTGTTCCAACCATTACATTTTAGTTTTTTAATCAAGGTTTCTATCTCCTGCCATATTTCGACACAATTTGTATAGCTTTAAAGTTTGTTGTTGTCTTTCCTACATGTTTTTGCCTGCATTTAATTTTAATTGTTATTAAATAAACATTTTAGCTAAGAAGCTACCACAAGATGTGAATCCATTTGGGGTGTTTGCATGCAATGAGTTGGACCTATCTGAAGTCAAAGTCTATGGTTTCGACTATGACTACACCTTGGCTCATTACAAACCCACATTGGAGCACCTTTTGTACAATCTGGGAAGAGAAATTCTGCTGGAAAAATACAAGGTATGGAAGTATGGATTATAAGTGTGCGCCAATGACTTTCTGGACCCTATTTCATATAGCGACAAATCATAATAAAACTACAAATGTCAGTTGAATACATATTGCATTTCATATAAAAAATAAATGTATGATATGATGTGACAACTGATGTCTAATTTGTTTGTGGCATATCTTTGATATCATTTATTCCTGGGCTGTGTTCACTTACTACGTTCGCATCATCTGTGCGAGTATCGCTCGATCATCCGGAGTTAGTAAACGACTGGACGTCCACATAGAAGTGACAACTGTCAAGTGTCAGTTTCATACTATTCCTCCCCTCCCCTACTATTTTTTGGATGACCCAGGCGAATGCCCGACGACACGTGAACGATTTCAAGTGATCGCGCGGATGATTACGTGCATCCTTGAACGTAGTAAGTGAACGCGCATCTGGGATCTCTTACCAATAGGTATTATAAGCATAGAAATGGATAGGGTTACCTTTGATTTTATATTCCTTCAAGAGAATTGTTACTAATCATGTTTCTGTTTTGACAAAACATGAGATAATAATATTATGTAAAAATGATGTGATACCAATTTCATAACTTGGGTGTATTAAACAAGTAGACAGGTAAGTTAAAAAATTATCAGGAATTGCTAAAAGTGGTCTAACCCAGCCTTATTTTTTGGCGCTGATTTCACGCCAATCGTGATGTTACCGGAACAAAATACGAACATACCCTCTTCCTGTAGTATGGATGTTGTGTATTATTTTCTTTCAGTCTTTAAAAATTTGCTTCTGTTGTGAGCTTTGTTTATTCCTATACGTAGGTTTCATAGAATTGATATTAGAAAGGCCACCTTTGATTTTATATGACACATATGAGATGGTTGTGTTAGGTTCTGCCTTTGTTTTTATACAACACATATCATGTTATTGTTCGTTAGTACTACTACTTTTGGTAACATAGCAACAAATACATGAAAATCCCATTTCTAAAGTTAATTCCTGTTTTAATAACTGTTTAAAACTTACAAAACCTACTATCTGTATTTTTAGACACATTCTCTTTAATGTTTATTTTCAGTACCCAGCAGAAATATTAAAACTGGAGTACAAGCCCAACTTTGCCGTCCGAGGCCTGCACTATGACATTGAGAAAGGGTTGCTGCTCAAGCTAGATTCATTCCTACAAATACAGTTTGGAGCGGTCTACAGAGGTTTTACTCCGGTTTCTACCGACGAAGTCCTCAAATTGTACAAAAATAGGATTATTCCTATAGCTTATGTGGAAGGGGACACAAGAGCTCATAAAGTAAGTATACTACCTACTTAATTATGTAGTGTTTTTATCTTAGACTTATTATAGTTTCCACCTGCTATAAAGCCAGCACAGTTTTAGATCAAATAATAAACAAGTACTGGCATATTCATTATGAAATACGAGTCACTATTCAGTTACAAAACATTTCCAAGCTAAATATTTATTAATGTCTCAGTAATTTTCTTGCACAATCTCTTTATTATTTTGCACACAGTCATTATGATCTTTTGTATATTTTTACAGCAATTTTATTGCAGTTGGGATTACCCCGATTATTGATTCAGATTGTTATAAATACAAGTCTTTCTTTCTGAGATGTAACATTTACCGGTTATAGCATTATATTATTAATGTTTTGATTGTGTTTAGGGAAGATTTAATAATCCATATAGGGCATCTGCCGTTAGACCATAAAAGTAATACTTTTTAATTTTTTCATTCTCATCTGGAACCAGCTAAGCAGCACAGGTTTCTGTCAGTAAGAGTATTGTCAGGGAGTAAACAAAACATGTGATGCATTCTTTGAGGAAATTACCAGTTTTTTAAATGGAGTGGGTTGTTTGGAAAGGATATATTAGTTATTCATAGTTTTTTTCTTGTTGTCTGCCAGAACCCTTGATAAGTCCATATGAATGGTTAACATATAAAGAAGCAGTATAGCACAAATCATAATATAGTGGTAACTTTCCCAGAAATCCTAGAAAAGCAAGAGTATGTACCTTAAGCCTTATTAACAAGTTGTGTATAATTTAGATGTGTATTTTGATTGAGGACCGGTTGGATGAGTGGTTAGTGATCCTGACTGCAAAGTCTACCAAAAATTTTGGGTTCGAATACCGCAAGGTGCAATCATTTGTGTTATGAGCAGAAATGTTTGTTTTCGAGTCATGTATGTAATATTCGTATCTATGAGTGTTTATCCGTTTCCTTGTACCCATAGGTACAGGGTATCCTAGTTTGGGGCTAGGTAATTGGTGTGGGACTAGAATGTTGTATTTATGTTTGTTTTTTTTATGTTTGTATTGGAGTGGTAACATTTTTTATTTATCTACCTTATTTAGTCTACTCCATAGAACTACTTACTCAAGTAAATGTAAATATTGTCTCTGCAGCTGAAATCATATAAACAGGTAACTTACAATTGTTGTGTATGATTAGTTGATAGAGTTTTTTCTTTTGTTTTTTTAGTGTGATTGTTTATTCAACATTGATCAGTGTTTGCAGAAATCTATTAGGAAGAAAAACCGGCCAAGTGCGTTTTTTCTTCCGGCAAAGACTTAGGGTTCCGTAGCCAGGATCCTAATGCCCGTTTTCACTAACCCTAGGAGTCGCGTAAGTCATATGCCTAAATATTTAGGCATTGCCAAGGCCAAAAAAACGTTTCACCAAACTTTAGGTGATAACTAGTGACGTTAGGCGTCACCTAAAGTTACGAAACCGATTCGGGTGCGCTTAATGATAGGCAATTCTTAAACTGGCAGCCCGCGCCGCGCTCGCTCAATCAGTAAATTAGTGAGTAAGCGAGCGCGCGTAGCTTAGGATACACCTATTAATAATGGATTAGTGAAATAAGAGTTTGCTTAGATTAGGAGTTCCTCAGTTAGGCGTCGCCTTGTTCGTGGTTAATGAAAACAGGCATCTGCTACCCAACTAAGAAAACCGCAATATAAAATTATTTTTACAGTTCGATTATGTTATGTCTCTCACTAAGGAATTCGTTCAGAGTTGACGCGGGAATAAAATGCGTTATCTTGGTCGGCTATATCTCGTAAACTAGTAAACCCTAGCTTTGATAGCCGTCATAGTAATTATGCGCTAGTGCCCTACATTTTATCAATTTTTTTATTTTCGTACTTTAAAAGTTACGGCTATTATACTATAGAGGAAAAACTTCGTACAATGACCCCTCACTACTCGTACAATTTATTATTGCGAGCGCAACGCCGATACACATTTACGCGCGAGCGATAGAGACAACTAGTTAGGGGTCATTGTACGATTTTCTTCCTCTATCGCGGCCGTGCTTTAGATAAGTGCATCTGTTAGTGTTATGCAACTCTATCAAAAAGTTCACATTAGAGCCTAATATTCTGTAAACGGAAACAAATAAAAAAAACTGTTTGTTGTTTTTGTAAACCTATTATCGACCCGCCCGACTTCGTACGGGTGAAATTATGAAAAAAAAATGAGATGAAAAATTTGTTTCTCGCACACTCGATCTTCACTCCGCTTCGGGGGACGGAAAGGGCTCGCTTCGCTCGTCGTGTCCCCCCTCTCTATGTAAATAATGAAAATCTCATTATTTACATAGAAAGATTTTGACGGGACTTTCACTGACAGTTAGCTGATGTTTTGTGGAGCAACTTAGGCTACTTTTATTTTAAAAAAGAAAAAGGGATACGCGCAAAAAATACCCCATGAATATTGACTACGCGGCCAAAGCCGTGGGCACAGCACATATATATATAAAACTTCTGTGAAAAATAATCTAACTGATGGTGAAAACGGCATTACAATCCGTTGCGTAGTTTAAAAGCTTAAGCGTACCAGACAGATGTCGGAAAGCGACTTTGTTTCATACTATGTATATATAAGTAGCGGATATAAATGTCTATACTATACAATACACATAGTACCAAATTTCAACTTTGTAGTGTTAATATTTTCTGAAAAAAATGGCTGTGACATACAGACGGACGTACAGACAGACAGACGGACATGATCAAATTATAAGGGTTCCTTGTTTGATTAGGGAACACTAAAAAAAGGCATACCATCAAAGTGCTTTGTGCGAGAGGCCTATGTGCAGCAGACACGGGCTGATGATGATATGCAGATTAAAACTTTGTTCTTGGGCACAAAATAATTATTTCTCGTTTCAGAACAGGTACCTCGCGGAGTACAGAGTTACACTTGTTTTTTTTTGGCATATTAAACACTCAAAAATGTGAAACCTTAAATTAAACAAAAAATTGATTTGTTATGGATATCGGAGCCTTTTCATATCATCAACATCAGCCCGTGTCAGTCCACTGCTGGACATAGGCCTCTCTAGCACGTAGCTGAGCTCGATCTTCGGCTCTTGTCTTCCAACTGCTACCAGCCACTTTGCGTATATCGTCGCTCCACCTATCTGGAGGGCGTTCACTCAAGAACATGTCTACCCCAACAGTTATCAGTCCTTCAGCAGATAAGATCACTGCCACTTCAGCTTCTAATCTTAAGGGCGATGTCGAAAACTTTGGTTCTCTGCACCTCATTCCGGATACGATCTTTCAGAGAAACTCTGAGCATAGCCCGCATATTCCATAGCCCGCTGAGCGACCTTAAACATCTTTTCACATGACTCCTCAATACTGATCTGACTGTCGCAGCTTACATTTTTTTACCCCTTTTTGTACTGGCACTCACAGCCCCTCGACCGATTTAGCTCATTTATGATATAGGAATTTAAAATATACCTATTATTACCAGCTTTTTCCCACTTCACTTCATCCGCGCGGGCTACAGTTTATCGCGATAAAAAGTATCCTATGTCCTTTAACATTGTTCAAACTATCTCCAGACCAAATTTCATCAAGACCTGCTCAGCCATATACAGAGAGACAGTTACTTTCGCTTCTTATTATTAGTATGGAGTATGGGTTATGGATGGACCTACCAAACACGAATATCGGAGAAAACTAGTAGTGTGGTAGTATATCTAGCGGCACGTAAGTCTAGCGGTCGCGGTGAACGAAACGTAGCGGGGATCTTGGCACAGTTAGTTTTCGGGATAAAAAGTATTCAACATTTTAACACATCATATAAACTTTGACTGTGCCAAGATCCCCGCCACGTTTCGTTCACCGCTAGACTGACGTGCCGCTAGGTATAGTACTATTTATTCTGTGGTGGCAGTTCAAAACTTACATACAAACGCGCCGTCCCGTCAATAAAATTGTAAGTAAACGAAAACATCACTGCAAAAACCTACAGTAAAAGCCTTGATCAACCTGTCGTCGGCATTCTACATTGCCTTTACAAGTACCCACATAAACGGCAGCTAAAACAGGTTTCGCTCAACAAGTGCTTGCCTTTTGACCCAATTTTAAATTTCATATCTGCATCCTGATCGAGAAATCTTATTCGCAAGGCATTGAGTTCGTTTCTATTGCACATTCATAGACATGCTACTATTGTATAGACGCTATAGCTCGTAGTAATCAATGCAGTGGCACTTGTAAGCAATCATTCATTTATGGCTCCCCCTGTTCATACGGCCACCATGTGACTTTGATGTAGTGTTCGCCTTATGTTTGCTTACCTATTTGCGTAGTTGTGTACTAGGTTGGACGTTTTCTTTGCATTGTGGATGATTGTGGAAAATATTAGCAAAATTTTCATAGTTTCCGCGTAGATTGGACAGGCGCGAGTAATAGAATGAAATGAAACATTTGCAAAACAATGTAATCTCCAAGTATTCGTTTCCATAAATGATTAACTTCTTGTATAATGCTTACCGACCCCAAATAGATTTACTAATAAGTACATCATCAAAATAACAGAAAAACACGACTGCCCTCCCAAAAAAAACGAACTTTTAATATATTTACCTTTACATCCAAGAAGAGGATTTCCGGATGGTAATCGGTGTGGTTCCAGGTAAGAGCGTGGTCAAACGATTACCTAATCCGTAATAAAAAATATAAAAAAAAAATATATAGCCTATGTCACTCGGGATGACGTAAGGATGCTAACGATACATCCAAAACTGTTTAAGCATTTAAAAGTTATGGCCGAAGAAACTCACATACATACATAAACCCTAAAATATTACAGTCCTTTTTTGGGCAGTCGGGTAAAAAAGTACTGAACCAATTTTATGAAATTTTCCAGTCTAGCAAACTCCTCTCATATAAATTAAAAACCATCCAAATCGTACCAGAAATCTCGAAAAAATCGGTGTTGTTTGTCTAAAATAAGATCCTTCATCAATTTTATTGAAGTAAAAAATAAATAAATAAAAATCTCATAACAATCCCAGAGCAAGCATATGAGTCACAAGGTCCTCAGAAACGAGCTACATAATTGCAGCAATTGTACACATAGTCAAAAAGCTACTGCAATATAGAGCAACAACCTTGGGGTCACTCTGCTAAAGCTATTGCACTGGCTATACAATTGCAGCAATAATTGCGAAAAACTAGCCCGTTTCTGACAGAGTTTATACATTTCTCAGAATGACGAGCGCGGGGGCTTGACGTGCAAGAATGCAATACAAAGTAATGTCGCAGGGCGTGAATTTAAACGACATGCGAAACGACCGGATCGTATCGTATTTCTTGCTTTGAAGCCGCCGACACTTTTATTTAAGTTTTCGACACTTTCGTGAAAAGCACATTCGTGAATATAATATCGGGTTTCGTAAGGCTTTGACTATTTATCGTAAAGGTAACGTTATATACAGTTTATTACATGTTTGTTTTCAGCCGAACCGAGCCAAGATGGTGCACTTAGCAGATCTATTCTCCGTGCCGGAAATGGGGTTGCTTTGCAACGTAGCGGAATACTTCATCAGGAACCACATCGATTACCATCCGGAAATCCTCTTCTTGGATGTAAAGGTAAATTGTATAGGATTTTATTCTACATCTACACTAATACTATAAAGAGGGAAGATTTGATTATTTGAAATTTATTTGTATGTTTGTTTGTAATGGATAAACTCAAAAAATACTGAACTGATTTCAAAAATTATTTCACCTATAGAAAGCTACATTATCAGCGAGTAACATGGAATGAATTACATATAAAAAATAAAACCTACGAAAATTACAATAATAGAAACCAGGGTATCAAAAATTTGCCTACATAAACGGAACGGAAAGACACATCGCCGTGGATACGAAAAATAACAAGTCTGTCAAAACGCACCACGAGCTTTGCTCATAGTAAGCGTAATTCAACCTTCTTGGCGTTGCGTTGCTGTTACTCTTACTGGAGTATTCTGTTTTTAGAAGTTACGACTGGTTTAGAAATGCTAATAGTTAGAAAAATGTCGCGGTGTGAGCGCTACCCGTGCGAAGCCGGGACGAGTCACTAGTAAATTATATGAGCACATTTAATTTGTATGTCCTAACCCGATTTTCGGCTGCTTTCATGTCAACGGAATATAACTGTTTTCTAATATCTATACCATTATAAAATATCTAATAATATCATATCAGGTATGTCATTTTCTAATAAACGGCGGAACCGACCTCGATGAATTTTACATGGAAATAGTGTGCATTATGAATCATGGGCAAGACCATAGTCATTTTTTTTTACATCTTACCCCGGAACAAGCATAAATTAAAAATATATATATAACCCTCAACCCCCCACCCCCTATTATAGCTAAGAAACATCTCGATCACATCAGCTTTTAAACTGAAAAAAACGCATCAAAATCGGTCCTTTCGTTTGGGAGCTAAAATCCCTCCCCACAATAGCTAAGAACCATCTCGATCACATCAGTTTTCTAACATAAAATACCGCATCAAAATTGGTTCATTTGTTTTGGAGCTACGATGCCACAGACATAACGATACTTACATGCATACATATACATCCTAAACTTATAACAGCTCTCTCTTTTTTTAGTTCTGAGGTTACAATTAAAGGGCAAAGCAGCGGGCCACAGCGTAGCTAGTTTAACATGAATTGATTTATTTTAACTAAAATTGTTAATTTCCTATATTCCAGAACTCAGTACAGAACTGTCACCCGATCATGCACAAGATAGTTGCTGAAAACGTGGATGAATACATCAGGCCGAACCCAGACCTGGGGAAATACTTCGCACTGCTGAAGGAGAGCGACAAAAAACTCTTCCTCGTCACCAACAGTCCGTATAATTTTGTGTAAGCAAGAATTTGATAGTTAAATACATAGATACATTCAGCAACTGTTTTTAAGTCATTGGATTAAAACAAATAACGATTGACGACCAGTTGGCTGAATGGTTAGTGACACTGACTTTGAAGTCACAGAACATTATGTTTGAAGTCAACCAACGGTCGCGAGTTCGAATCCCGCAAGTTGCAATCATTTGTGTGATGAGCAGAAATGTTTGTTTCGGAGTCATGGATGTAATATTCGTATCTATGTATGTTTATCCGTTGTCTAGTGCCCATAGTACTGGGTAATGGGTACCCTCGTTTGAGGCTTGGTGTTAATTGTCCCGAATATATTTATATCTATGTATTAATTTGCTTATACCCGGGAATAACACATGATACTTTTCATCCAAATTTTCATCATAGTACTTAACTCTCAAACGGATGAACTGATTTTGATAAAATTTGGAATGGAGATAGCTTATACCTTGGAATAACACATAGGATACATTCATCATCATCATCATCCCTAACGCGGGTGAAACCTTGGGGCGCAGCTAGTGTCTTATAAAATAGACCCAAGTGACGTTCTAGCATCAATCTCTCTGTACCCAGTAACGCCGGCATGGAGATGCTGGTGGGCCGCCACTGGCGCGAGTTCTTCGACGTGGTTATCGTCAACGCCAACAAGCCCAAGTTCTTCACGGAAGTGTCGCGCCCCATCAGAGTGTTCGACAAGAACGCCAACACCCACATTTGGGAGAAGGTTACATCGCTGGAGAAGGGCATCATTTATTACGAGGTGAGAATCTTTAAAGTACTGACCTATAAAATGCAAGATTTTCGAAACGTGGAACAATTTGGGATAAACTAGATTCTTATTTAGTCCCATGACGTCACTGAGAAGTGAAGTCTGTAGAAATGCTAGTATATAGTTCTATAGAACTAATCAGTAAAAAAAATACTCATTTTGTCCGATGACGTCATGTTCCATGGGGCAAATGGGAAGCAAACTTCATGTGCTTGTTGAGTTAAGGCCCTAGTGCGTTCCTAAATAGGAATGTGATGAGGATATATTCATTTTTGACGTATGAACGACGGACCAAAATGCTTGGCACGAAATATACAGGGCGTACGGTAGATTACTGCAAGTCTCTGAGCCACACGAAGGTATAAGAAGGTCCATAGATAGATATATAGATAGATAATACTTTATTGTACACCAGTATTCAAAAAAATTACAGCAAATAGAAACATATAAGTATGTTTCTATTTGCTACTAATTTACTAACTTATACCATACTCTCCATACTAATATTATAAAAGCGAAAGTAACTGTGTTTGTCTGTTAACTGTTCACGACTCAACGGATGAACCAATCTTGATAAAATGCTTTACTAAAGAGTATTATTTTTCAAAAAAAAATGGGAATCCTACGAAAATTGCAATACTGTAACCCAAGGTATCAAAAATACAGAATGGAATGACATGTTGTCATGGAAACGAAATAATAACAAGTCTGTAAAGTAGGTACGTGAGTACTAATGCAGTTGTCTATGGTCTAAAAACACCACGATCGTTGCTGCCAAAGATTTTGAATTACGCTTATTTTTTGAAGTTACTTGTGTATAAAAATGCTACATTTAAGAAAAATGCTGCGGTGTGAGCGCTACACAAGCGAAGCCGGGGCGAGTCACTAGTGTACCAATAAGGAGAAATCCTTAGCTAAAGCCGGGGCGAGTCACTAGTTAATGATAAACATGCAATTAAAATTATTATTGTTCCTCAAACATTAGAATACTAAGAGCTACCACATCGCTTCGACGCGACGACCGACAAGATGGTATTTGTATGACTAGTTGGCTACCTATTGAGAAGTAACAGTGCGTGGTGCTGATTCCAGGGCACAGTGAAGCAGCTGCAAGACCTCACAGGCTGGTCCGGACACCAGGTGCTGTACTTCGGCGACCACCCGTACAGCGACCTCGCGGACGTGACGCTGGAGCACGGCTGGCGGACCGGCGCTATCATCAACGAACTTACTGTGAGCGAATACAATGCAACTGTAATCAAACATTATAAAGGCGAATTTGAGGATCCTATGGTTATACCAGAACCAAAAGTACCAGTATCATCAAATTTCGTTCGAACGTCAAATGGATTTTTATCGATTGCTAGACTTCTACTCATCGGATTGATATACTAAGGACCAGGTTTTAAGTTAAACGCTAAGATATCCAACAGTTAAAACCGCATCGCAATCGTTCCAGTAGTTTTTACGTGATGCGCGAACAAACAGACAGACGGACAAATAAAAAGACAGGTACCATTTTTTTGTTGTACCTGTAATGTTATATTCTTGTTCAGTAGCTTGTTTTAAGTCTCCTTGTTTTTTTTTCAAATATCTTCTTTGTACAGACTTTTTGTTACTTACTGCTTTATTATAAGTAAAAATAGATAGATGTTCTTAGCAGCTCTGCCGTACGGATCCGCTCGTAGTTTTCCTGTTATCCCACAGAAACTCCCGGGGGGAAAATTATGAAAAATATGAAAAAAATACTAGTCAATAATAGAATAGCGTAACTTTCTATCTGTGAAATAATTCAATACTCAATATTTTATTGGAATAACTAGCTGATGCCCGCTGCTTCGCACGCTTGGTCATTTCTGTAGGTTAAATCTTTGTGCTATTCCAGGACCTAAAATACCAATATACCAACATTTGATCAAAATTCCTTCAGCTGTCAAAAATATTTTTATCGATTGCTCGGTTTCTTCTCATCGGGTCGAGATATAAAGTACCCTAGTTTTTAAGTCAAAACATAAGCTATCCAAAAGTGAAAATCGCATCGCAATCGGTCCAGTAGTTTTTACGTGATGCGCGAACAAACATACAGACAAACAGACATACACGAATTTTTAAAATGTTATATTCTTATTTTATGTACCCTATCCATTTCCACCATTTCTTTTTAATTATCATCTTTGTACAGACTTTTTCGGTATATCAATGTAAAGTAGGAGCGGACCGAACCATTCCTGTTGGATAATGTATTATACTAATTTAGTCATTCATAAAATCATTTAAATTATAATAACATTTTTTAATTAAAATCATTTTGATTTTATCTTTTTCTTCGTCTTTTATTTCGTCGGGTATTTTATTATATATTTTTACTGACATAACATTTGGTCCAGAACTGTGCATTTTCAATTTGGAAGAAGGCAGTACTAATGTATGTCTAAATCTAGTTGCACACCGTCGTACTTGGTCCGCACGCTTAATAAAAAACGGTAGATATTTCCTAACAAAAACACCTACTTCACTAACTACTCAGGACGGTTGATTTCCGACTTCATTGATTAGCAAATATACACAAAATACATTAAATGTACAAAGGCTCAATGCTGCGGTAGCCAAAACTCAGTACAAAAACCGATTTACGCGCGCGCGAGTGCACGTACAACTTAAATCTTAAAATCCCCGTAAAACCTCTTACATTGGTGAAACTGGAGTTAGTACTTTTTGAGATAAGTCCGAACATACATACGCCATTGGGGACATTCTTTAGAAGATAGTGAAGAACTGTTTGTCGTTTCCAGCACGAGATCAACACTCTTAACATGCAGTCGTTCAAGGAGAACGCTAACTGGCTGCAGATGCTCACCCAGCTAATAGAGGACCACCAGGAGTACAAAGACCCCGCCTCCGCGAAGGTCTTAGACCAGTGGATGGCGGAGAGAGACTTCCTTAGGTAAGGATGAAAAACATTATTATAAAAAAATAGTTAAAATTAAAGTTCCTTTCGTATACATTGGCATGCCAGTCTCGGATACTAATGTTGTATACAAGACTTACGTCGTGTTGCGAACAACTTGTAGCGTATGCGTATAATGAGACCAACAAGCATTCTAATGGCCGGTTCCTATATCTTAAAACGAACCGTTTTCGCTTACTGTCCGTCAGCTTTTGACATAAACGCCATACAAAAAACGACTCGTTTCATTTTTATAGGAATGGGGGGATAGTGTTCTTACACTGTATGGTTTCAGAATGTATAACAAAATAAAATTTCAGAAAATATACACGATTTCGGCGTTAAGGACGCTTATACTTTCTGACACTGATTCAGTGAATTAGTTAAGAAAATATACAAGGCTAGAACCAAAATGTTCTGACTTTGTATAGAAAACAGACTAATGTTTATTTTCAGTTTCACGTTCGACCTACCTAGATTTTAGGCGCAATTCTATCAAACATAGTAGTTTGTGTTAATAAACATTTGTCTGTTTGCAAACAATTATTATGTTTGATAGAATTACGCCTAAAAAACTAGGTAGGTTAGTTAGGTTGAACATGAAAACTGTTTATAAATATTTATCTGTTTGCAAACTACTATGTTTGATATAATTGCGCCTAACAAACTAGGTTAGTCCGCAGTGGTAACAAGAGCATTATATTTTTCGCAAAAAATGTTAGTGTAAAATAACGTTAAACGTTATTGGAAAATATACGCGATAAAAGCGTAATAACCATGTATAGTTTCTAAAAATACTTCTAAATATACGCGAGCAGTCCCGACCTGTGCGTACTGTTCTTGTATACTTTCAATATATACGTAGCGCACGGTCCGTACATGGCACCATACACACGCAGAAAAACGTGCAATGGCGTTTTTCTGCGTGTGTGTCATTTGCCCATACTCGTGCACCTAATGTAACTCCTAATGGTTAATATTCCACCAATATTACACATCACTCGAAGAAACACAAGTTTGAGAAAAAATAACAAAGCAAAACTACCTTCTCGATTTAGTTTCTCGCTGAAAGTCCCACACGGATGATCGGTGCGGGCGCTTTGAATCGGTATAAACGAAAATACAGCAAAGCAACACCATTCTAATGGAACTCATTGCTGTGTATGAACCTCCGTATATTTGTATTGCAGTAGGCGCCTAGATACTAAAGTCCTTAGGATGCTTCGGGATCTATGCGTGTATAATATGAACTTGAGCGAATTATTTGTACCTTTGGCTACACGGTCACGTTCGCTTTTTCATTTGTTTTGACAGACAAATGTATTGGGTTGGGCTGCCATACAAAAAGCTTAAAGTTAGTTCCGTCTTCCGCCGCGACGATATCCTTCCGCACTGACTATATTATTATTAATTCTATAGATAGTGGATAATAATTCTATAAAATAGTCTAGAATACTCTCTACTGACTACTGCGCTCACTAAGACGTCTGCCAAGCGCGGTGATTATGCAAATTATGATAGTAACATGATATGGTGATAGTGATAATCTAGTTGATGATAAGCGACTTTGTCACTTCTGCATTGCTTTCCATCGGGCGATAAAGCGATTCTGTTTCAAAATGAAAGCCCTTGTCTTGTGCCTGTATGTTTGCTTGCTTGATATTTACTTTAATTTTGATTACACTCTTATTAATGCGGAATTATGTATATGTTTGTTACCGCTTATCTCTGTAAAGTCAGAACGGATTTTGATGGAGAACACAACAGACATCTACATATGTAGAAAACATCATCATTGTCCACGCAGGCGGTGCCGCAGGGTGCATCTACTTCGGAATATAATTAATAGAATACTTATCGTTCTTAAAACTTTTTTTTCTGTTTGAGAAGAACAGAAAAACGTTTTCTAATTATATAACAATATATATATATTATATAACAATAGTTCATAATAATTATATTATCTGAAAGCTTTTGCAAAGTGCACAAAAAGTTTTTTTTTTGTATGTGTTTATGTCTGTATAATGTATATACATTTGTTTTATGATTATCCAATTTCTGCTACATAATTATATATGTCATGCTACGGCGTTAAATATATGCTAAATGCTAACACTATTCAAAATTATTGAGATTATCTGCGTAAAATATGGCACGTATCTTCTTTCACGACGTGAAGGAAGTGATGTGAGACTGATACCAATAGTTGATTATCTGTTTGATCTGTCATTCTGAGGCAAATTCTATAAATGGTTGATGTCACAAATAAAAAAAAATGCTAAAAACATTGCGGCTCGTGTTGTGGCGCCAATTTAAAAAAAACACAATGATGTATCCTATTTTTTATGATTAAACGAAAATAACGATTTTGGCGGCCGGTTGGCCGAATCGTTAGTGACCCTGACCACAGAATAAATAACAGTACAAGTCCTGACTTTGAAGTCGACCATCGATCGCGGGTTCGAATCCCGCTAGGTGCAATCATTTGTATGATGAGCAGAAATGTTTGTTTGTAGTCATGGATTAGTATCTACGAGTATGTGTATTTATCCATTGTCTAGTGCATCCTAGTTTGGAGCTAGGTAATTAGTGTGAATTGTCCCGAATATATTTATAATGATTTATTTTAAATTTAACCTAATGTTCATGGGAATTGTACGATGTGAAAAAAGTAAGAAAAAAAACAAAAAAGTGTTTCCTGTCTTCCGCTGTGCCATATTTCTGACCGCATGTCTATGTACCTGATTGTCTGTAAATAATGCTAACTGTGTTTGTTTCATGCCTGCAATGTAGGAGTAATATTCTCGGTTCCAGGAACGAAATAAAGGCAGTGTTTAACCCTCAGTTCGGTAGCGTGTTCCGCACGTACCACAACCCCACCTACTTCTCTAGGAGGCTGTTCAGGTTTGCCGATGTCTACACATCTAATATTACCAACCTGTTAAAGTATTCGATGACGCACACTTTCTATCCCAGGCGTGGGGTCATGCCACACGAATACGGCTCTTATTTTGTCTAAGTTAAGGTTTAACTGTTTGGGATTATAACGTAACTTGGCATCTTCACCTAACTGCTAATATCTGTGTGGATTTGACAATTGCAATTTTACGCTCCCATAGTAATGGCCGGTTACAGTATAGTCTCATAGTTTGTTTAGAATCAAACGCTGCGTTCAAACTTCAACTAAACGCTAAATCAATTATGAAAGCAGCTAAAATTGTAAATATTTATGCCAGTGGCTCCACCAGTGTTTGATCTGATTCATGAATCGAAGTGTACTTGCCAGAACTTGTGATTTTGTATCAACAGAGAGTTGTGTTCATCTCTACTGTCTGAACGTTTAATCAACTAAACTAAATATTTAGTTCATTATTTTAGTAAGCTTAGAAGTAAGTATGCCATACAATCAATGAAGTCACACATGTATGTACTATTGTCATCTTAGCCATTAAGTAAATGTACATAATTTACATTACAAAAAAACTCTTGTTAAATTAATATATTTCCGTTATTGGTATTTGTATATAAAATCAGTCAGCTAGGTAAGTCCAGTTTGTTAGAACTTTTATCTATAAGTGATTATAGTCACTCAATTAGTTGTAAATACTTTTGATATTAATTGGTAGAGGGAAGACATGAATATCACCGAAATATCTAATGTTCCAACGATTTTCTAGTCAAGGTAATTTAGTACTGCGCCAGCTAAAGTCTTGTATTCTTATATAAGTGTTTACTATTTATTATGTTATCTTTGTCAATACTTCTGTTACCCCGCCTGTCCACCTTAGCAAACAAGTAATACGTCAAAAACACAAAACTCTACTTCTCAAAATGGAAATATTGTTCTAATTCATACGTTGTTGCCATATGTGTCATATTTGTGAGTATATGAAACGGATTCTAGCAATTTTTTATATCTAGTATTTTGTAAGAGAAACTCAAAATATCTGAATATAGTGTTAGTTTTGTAAATAGTTCTGAGCAGGTCTCGCAGTATTATTTGAATCAATCTGATATATTATAGGCGTGCCTACTTTAATAACGGATCATTTTAAAATGTCTAAGGCTGGATTTGACCAAACGAGAGTAAATTTAATCTTAAAATAGAAATAACGAAATAACCGTATTTTGTCTATGTTGCTATTCTAAGAAGAAAATTTACTCTCGTTTGAACGAATCCTGCCTTAATCTTACTAAGTCTGTCCAAATCAGCTAATACTAATTTTACAATTTTTGTGTAGCTAAAGAATATACTGAGATTGCTGAAGGCGATTATTCGTAAAATCAACTTAAATAAAGATCTTTTTACAAATTTACTTTTATTGCGATTTTTAAAGAGCTCTTATTTATAAATTAGTAGTCTTAGATTGTAATCCAATTTATAAATGTATATTTTTGTATGTTTCCTTCTTTGGATTAGTTATACGGAAGAAACTAAATTGGATTAATAACGCACGCATATCGAATAATGTCGATGTCTATAACCTAAACATATTTTTATGTAATAATTAATAGTGTATTAACTAATCCGAATCTGCTAAATAGACCCGTTAACTAGTGCTCATTTGAGTATTTAATATAATAGTATTCTTACCAATATACATAGAACTATTTTATATAGCGTGTTGACGCGCATATTCGCGCATATTCATTCATACGTAGATGAAAATCTACGTATGAATGAATATGCGCGTTTGTCGTATTCGACTGCTCCTAGATGCCCTTACTGTTAATTAAGAATACGTTTCTTTGATAACCTTAGCCGTTGCCTACTGGACATGTATATCTGTAGACAATTTCGTTGTAATTAACTTTTCAAAGACGAAATTAAGAAATAGTGTCATTCACCGATATCTCAAGAAAATATTGTAATAAAGAGTTGTTTAAATATCGTTATTTACTGAAATACCCGAGATACCGAATTAACTACTCTGATTAAGCTTCTAGGTACCTAAGTATTTTATCAGCTGGGGCAAGACCTGCGCAAATGAGATAATGATATTTTGTCAAGTAAAATTATGATGTATCGTTAATAAGTTATTTATTTAAATATTTTGAACTGGCATAGAGAGCTGTACTTAAAGCTTAGGTATATCTACACAGTATTAAAAAAAAGAGACACACACGAGCGATAATGCATAGGTACTTAATAATGCAAAGAAGAACACATCACCAGAAAGTAAACATCGCTTATCTGTTTCTTTAAAAGGTGCTATGCTCCACGGGTATAGGTGGTGATGGCACGTTATTTTATAAATAGCTTTTGTTGCTATAGTAACTATTATTGTCTATGGGTATTAAATAATAATGTAGTCAATTAAGTTAGAAGATAGGGTAAGCAGTGTCAATGAGTTGGACATTGTCCGCCCTCAAAGTCTTGGTCTGGATCGTGAACGGGACATTGTTGTAGCGCAGCTTGCAGGGGCGGTCGGGGCGCGCCATGAAGCACAGAGTATACAGCGCCGTCTCCAGCTCAGGAGATGTTCCCACGAACATGTTGACCTCGGGAGCGTCCTTGGTATCGCTCAGGACTGAGTGCTGCTTGAGGATAATCCCTTTCTGTAAAGGAAGGTGCATTTTCGTAAGTTTAGGTTGAGTTTCGCTCGAATTCGAATCTTCTTTCCCAGAGAAAGATTTAGATTTATCATTTTTAAATACAGACTGTGGATTCGATGGAAGTTCGCTACGAAATGTAGGAAGCCCTGTGGCTAGGTTTGGTGACGACCTGCTTAAAACGGCTGGCTAAAATTGGATGGAGAGAGCTGAGGACTGAGCTCAGTGGCTTGCATTAGAAAAGGACTACGATGATCTTTTAAGTGTTAGTTCGTCGATAATGTGTCGCACTGTTACTTTATGTAGATACAAAAGTGTACGCAAGTGTAAGTGTACTGTTTTGATTGAATCTAAATAAGTACTTACGCCAGAAAGGTCTAGTTTGTCGACGTAACCCAAGTAGTTAGCCTTGTGGTCCAACTCGCGCTTGGCGAAGAACAGCCAACTGTGAAGACCTGAAACAAGTATAACAATAGTTACATGAAATAAAATGACTACAGTCACTATGAAATGCGCGAAAGATTTATCTTCTCACTATTAAAAAGTTGTTTTTAACCTAAAAGCTTTTAAAACATATGTTTATAAAAAAACGTTTTTTTCGTGTGTTTCAGTTATGGGTTTTTTTAACCGATTTAGATGATTATTCCTTTATTTGGGTGCTCCAGTGTGAGCCGATATAAGTACATTTTGTCAAAACCGGTTCAGTAGTTATTTTTTAGTAAACCCATTTGAAGTGGTGTTCTTAATTACTAAACAGTGACGGAAAATTGAAAGGACGCCAAGAACCTAACACCACCATAAACATTACACTAACACCATCACTGGTACCATAGTTTCACACTACCAGGACTGCACAACACACACATGATGAACAATTGAAGAAACAAGGATTTGATTTTCGTCCTTTATTTGATATGTATTAAATTATGTCTTTCGATGTCACAAGTAAAATATCTTACCAAGCACGTCGTTCGACTTGAGCTCAGCCATGAAGATATTCTCGAAGGCGCAACTGCACTTGCAGAGGCCGGTCCAGTGGCGCGCGTACTTCGTGAACCAGATCTTCTTCAGGAGCTCCACTTGCTCCTGGTACTCATTCAGTTGAGTGAGACCTGGATCAAGGAGGAAGGTTAGAAGTTAATGTTTCTTATGTAGTCTTATTTGCGGACCTAGATAACCGACTAGTGGCAGGTCACATGAGGGATATGTACCCCTAGTAAGAGTTTATATAGTTTTCGAAAAAGAAACACATTTACATTCGTTTTCGAAAACTAATAAACTCGTACTAGACCTCCACTCGTACTAGACCCCATGATATACCTTACTGTTTGATTTAGTAAATTGGTTTACTTTTCTGAAATACCCTTGGATTTTTGTGTTATGGAAGTTGCAAGTTTTCTACAAGAGTTAACAAAAGTAGGATAGTGCCCTGGTTTTAGTCAAACACTGAAAAATATTAACTGTCTGTCAGTTGCACATGGACTATCGTAACTGTCTGTCAGTTGCACATGGACTATCTTAACTGTCTGTCAGTTGCACATGGACTATAATACTGATAAAGAATGGGCTCTTTCTTACACCAACTGTATAACACAAATTGTACTGTTTGCAAGTAGGTACCTTACAATAATTTTGTCAGGGCACTGCTTATACCACCTAGATAGGTGCTCCATATTATCTTGCCTTGTTACTCGCCGTAAAGTACGTAATTAAAAAAGTTACGTTACAATAAAAATCATATACCTAGCAATTAAATTACCTCAAGTTTATCAAAATTATCGTGTTGGTAAAATCTCGGTGAAAGTTTAAAGTTATGTGTGAAGAATGCACGAGTAAGAAGAGAATGTCTTTAGTGTGAATTATTTAGTCGAGAGAGAAATGTAGATTAGGTATATCCATTTCTCCATTCACTTGATAGCATCGAGAAGAAACAACAGTGAAGAGTACTGCAGTGGTAAGCTAGTTACGTGCTGGTCAAAACCTACTACCTACTTATCTTTAGTGACTTCTCACTGTGCCAGCCGCATTACCGTCGATTAACTGACGCTTACCTACTTTTCTAACAGCTATGCTATGTATGTAGGTACATGTATAAGTCAAGCCAAAGAGGCAGAGCGGTCCGCCTGTTCCCAGTAGAGGTCACAGTCTCAAGATTTGCTACTTGGTATTTTTTGAAAACAATGTTTCCAAAAATGAAAAAAACTGGGTTGTAAACTAAAAATAATAATTATAGGTTGTGTTAATTGCGAAATTACTGGGCAATGAGACTTAACAACCAATGTCTCAGGGTGACGAGCGCGGTGCAGTGACGCGCAAGACTGAAACCAAAGTTCTGGGTAGCACTGCAACTGTTATGAACAGGCGTGACGCTTACCATCAGGCGAGCGACCTGCCCGTCTCGTCATTCAAATAATTAAAAAAAAAACAGTAGTTATCTATACCTACTTATAATAAAGCAGTAAGAAAAAGTCTGTACAAAGAAGATAAAAAAAAAAGTTTGGACTTTAAATAAGCTACTGAACAAAAATATAACAATACAAAAATGGTGTCTGTATGTCTGTCTTTTAGCTCATCACATTAAAACGAATGTACCTATTGAAATGCGGTTTTCAATGTTGGATAGCTTACGTTTTGACTTTAAATCTTTTAATCTGTATTTCGTATATGTTTGTCCGATAGGATAGAACTTTGATGAAATATTGTAGGTATTATTGTAATTAATTGGTAGGTACTTTTGGTCCTGGAATATAACATAGGTTACTTTTAACCCAGACAATGAAATGACCACGCGGACAAAGCACCGGGCACAGCTAGTGTTATCATATAATGTGGCACACTACGCGTTTAGTTATCTTTAAATCGACTTACGTTTACTGATAAATGTGATTATTCTTCGTAATTCAAATTAGCGATTTCCTGTTAGCGATGAGGAAATATGTTTACAAATCTGATCGCTTACCTTTGCTGGTCAAGAACGTCATAAGGCTCCTTATAGGTCCCGTGGCGAGGATCGTGTTGATAAAAGTGGTCTGTTCCGATTCCTCCTGTAAATGACATCATCGTGAGTTTACTTCATTGTGAGACATAGGTACATATTATGTATTATACTTAGATAGGTGGTTTGGATGCATGATTCAAATGAAGCAACTTTACTTACATTGGGCGTGACGAATTCAGGCCTGATCACGTTTTTGTGGTAGTTATCGAAGAGAGCCACAAAAGGTCTGATCGTGGGGCCGTTCCATACGTTCTCGGGAACATTCAGGAGGCTGTAAAAATACATACATTCATATAAGAAATAGGTACAAATTATTTTGTGTTGAAACGAAAAACTAATTGTTAGTCACGAAGCGTAGATCACGGAGTGGAATAAAAACAAAGACTTACTTGGTCTGCGCTTCGTCATTCTTGGACATGGGTGTAGTTTTGCCTTGCAAATTGACTTGGATGTAGCTAAACGCGTTGTTGATATCAGTGTTGAACATCTCTTCACTGATGCGGAGCAAGTCGTCATCACTAGTTTGGTCTTGCACTTGGCGAAGGAGGTCCTCGTAGCTCTTTTTCTTGGCGTAGTCTACTACCCCACCGACAACTGTGCCGATGTTCTGGAGAGTGTTGGTCGCAGTGTTCCCTTGCTGCTGCGTCACTTGGTTGCCGATCAGATTGGGAAGGATGCTATTGAAGATCTGTCCTGCTGCATGTGTGAGGTCGTCGGCGTGGCAGGCGGCCAAACAAATCAGAAACACTAGTGTAACCCTCATGATGGAGTAAATTTAGTACGTTGTGTCTAGCGCGGTTGCGTCGCACTAGTGATCTCTGCGCTCGCGGTCCGCCGACACTGCGACCTTTGGGTGACGTCAGCCTCATGTATGTATAGATACGGCATGTTGTTGAGATTCAAGCCGCGGACCTCAGTTTTTGCTACTGCAATTGTCCTAATTGGTAACTTGATATGCATAGCGTACCTTGGTAAACAAAATTGACCTTCGTTCGTCGTGACTTCCGGTCGACTAGTGAACTAGACTTCAATGAAATCATCCGCACAGGAAATATAAAAACTAAAATAGGTAAAATCAAAGAACAGACTGTATATTATGTATAAGTATGTATGCTCTTAAATAGTACAGTAGTTTAGTACTCAGCTTACCTTGAGTAGTTACTCGAAAGTTACAAAAAACATATACTTATGTGTAGGTATTTCAGATTTAATAAGGAAGAATAAACTGCTTCTTCTGAGTTTCGTCACAGAATTTCGATCACGTGTGCTTTGTTAAAATGTGAATGTTTATTGTAGTACCTACCAAGTATCCATTTCAATTTCTTAGGTATTAAAGTAGGTATTATCTATTTTATAGGTAGGATAGTTTGATGTTTACCTGATATAAATCATAGATGACGTAAGAATGCGCAGCCGATAGAGTTGATTGACATCATAATCAAATCTCGTTTTGCACGGGTAGAGTTCAACCCGGTCAACTGTACCTACTAGTCCACCTGCCCAGTTTTATACTGTTGCTGCTAGGTATAAGTAAGCAAAGACTTCCTGCAACTACGATAGGGATATATGTCCAATGAGGTTGTCATTTCTCATTTTTATTGATGACAACAACACAATGAAATCAAGACAAACCGAAAACCAAATCCCGACTAACGTCGGTAAAAGGCCTTTGATACTCTTGCAATCTTGGATCATGCTTGCAATGAAGACGAATCGATTGATGCCTCGCATGTGAAAATCGGACCTAGTTTTTATTTTGAACACATAAACCTTCCTTTGCTTCGCTGTAATCGGGTAAAAAAATAGCCTATGACACTATAAATGAAGACAAATCGATTGATACCTCGCTTGTCAAAATCGGACCCAGTTTTTAGTTTGATCACATAACCCATCCTTTGTTTCCCCATAGTCGGGTAAAAAAAAGGATATGGCACTATACCTGAACTACGCTGAAGACGAATCGATTGATACCTCGCTTGTCAAAATCGGACCAATAAGGGCGACATTGGTGGAATATTCACATAATATATACCTACATACATACATACATACATACATACATACATACATACATACATACATACATACATACCTAGACTGTTAAGTACATCACCCTTCCCTTGCTTCGCCGAACTCGAGTAATTACTATGTAAATAACAGGTTCAGTATGGCTTCTAAAATACAAATAGTTTGAATCAGCTGATCGATTACTATGAAAGTCGAAAATATCTAGGCAATAGCGCTACATCGATCTCTTTTCTCAAGGTACTTTGGGAAATGTCAATGTTCACAACAACCAAGTTTATTCTAAAAAATATACTTATTCCGGTTAGAATTAGGTGCTTACGAATATCACATAGATTCCTCATAATACAAGTTTAAAAGAAAGTCATGAGAAAAGAGACATTATCAAAGCGTATCGTCACAGGCGAGCGCCCGTGTGCAATGCGATAGCGTGCGCGGGCGCAAGCAAACGGTAGCGCGGTAAAATCTGAGTCCATGTTTAATGCATGCTCTGCTCTCCGATCTAGCACTATGTTGCTATTAAAGAACTGTACCGTCGTGAGGAATGCGCTATTGGGATTGTAATATAGTAGGTACTATTATTTATTCTGCGGTAGTATGTAATACTTATCTACTTTAAGCGTAACGAATGTTGGTATAAGAGAATGAGCATTTCGGGTTTTGCTTGAAAATAATCTCCAAGCGTGTCTCACTAAAATTTGAAAGAGTTTTTACACGACTGCGGAGGGTTATGTTATGGGTTGTATGTATGTTTGTTTGTACGTTTCTTTGGCGCGTCCTACAGCCTAAACGGCTTCATGGATTTTGATAAATGAGGTATCATTGGCGGAAATATTAGTTATCATGTAAGGGCAACTGAAAAGCATAAAATAAAAAAGAAATTATTAAAGAAAAACAAATAACCTGATTGCGAACAAAACTAAAAATACGCAACCAAACTTTAGATTCTTGATTTTGAAATATAAGTTACAGTTATTTCATTTCTCCTTTGACGGTATCAGCTAGAACTCCTCATGCAAAATCTATAAAAATACAATAAAATGCCGTTATAACAAATAAACCAGTAAATTATAAAATATAAATATTTTAAGTTTATTGCAATTGAAAAAACAAAGTATACCGAGAACTGAGGAGCAGCGCTATCATATCATGAGGTCACGATCGTTGCTGATAGAGCCGGCAGAGCTGTATATTCATTTATTACGTACTATGGACCCGCCCCGGCTCCATATGGGTGTAATTTAGAAAAAAATATAAGAGAAAAATGTGATGTTCTCGCACGCTCGACCTTCACTCCGCTCACTACGTTCAGGTCTCGTATGCTCGTATTAAACGGAGTGGATTTTTGAGACGGGACAGTAAGGGCAGGTACTGAACGTTTTCCTGTAACTATAATTGTTAAGGTACGTGCCCTTACTGTGTCGTCTGTCTGTCTCGCGTGGTTTAGAATTTAGAAGGAGTTAGCAGCCAAACAGACAGAGACAGATAGACACAGGCAAAAATCGACTTCGATTTATACTATGTATTGAAGACAATTTTAACTACTTTATGACCCCCCCACCTACGTAAGAAAAAATAAGACTTGGATGAACCCCCTCCGGGGTGGGGGGATTCTTTCAATCTTCCGTAAGATCAGTATCTACCAAAATTGCAAAGAAAAAGTAGCATAGCAAATATATAAAAAACGCGTTAATTTGTGTTAGGAATAAAAAAGCTCAACCTCAAAAAGTGAATCCGTCTAGGGCTTAACAGCCAGTCAGCTAGTGGATCAGCAACTGGAACGCCTCAGCTCTGCGTTGGATCCACTGCCTCATGTAAGAGAATAACGTCATCCACGTTCAGCCATTCAACGATATCAACATCGTTGCGCTTCATGTGGTACACACCTAGCTTCGGTAGTCCTTTCTTAAATATACGGCAACAGCACTCATAAGTTATGTCATAAACTTTTTTGTGAAGCTGCACAACTTCGATGCGGATTACTTTGAGCACACTTATCAAATTCTGCCATCGAGGGTATCGTGGACCGATGAATAACAAACACACACACACCCTCACACACACACGCACACACCCTCACACACACACGCACTTTCGGAATTTATAATATTAGTGTGAAGTGATTACTATTAAAAAAAAACGACTGCTAACAAAACTAATAAGAGGCAAACAAGCTTTAGCTTGATTTTGGAATATAAGGTGCAGTCGGAGGCATACATTTCATTTCTCCTCTGACGGGATCAGTTAGAACCTGGCGAGCTACTCCTCATGCCTCCGACTGCATCTAAAGGGCGTCACAGACTATTAAGATACTATAATATTTAATGTTACGATATCTGCATATAAAATATTATAGCATCTTAGGGTATCACACACGGCTAAGATACGATAATATATTGAAATTATTCATTCGCTCGCAGGCCGTCCTAGGTGCCACAAGTATTTCTTCACCGCTTTCTATATACAGGTAAGTATATAGAAAGCGGTGAAGAAATACGTAATATGATAAAGGGGTTCAAAAAAACCGTCACGAATACAAAACAGAGCAACCTGTAGAGCATATTACGATATATTTTGTATCTTAAGATAGTATATTAATATATATTTTGTATCTTTTACGATATATTTCGTATCTTAAGATGACATCTTATAATAAATTCCATATCGCTCGATATCTTAAGATACTGTAAGATGCAAATATATATATTATCTTCGCCGTTTGTGATGGTTCATATAAATTGTATAGCGAGCGATATTTTATCTTAAGATAAAATATGATCGTATATTAGTCGTCTGTGACGCGCTTTATATTCAAAATCAAGAACCTAAATCTAGTTTGCCTCTTTTTAGTTTTGTACGCGGACGTTTCTTTAATAATAATTTGTTCCTATATTTAGATTACCGTTCAAGTAAAAGAATTAGATATATTTGGATGGTCTTTTGAAGACCTTCATTTTGATACCTCACTCGATAGTTTTTGGTAACATTCTGTTGCGTCGGAAATACTATAATTTTCTTGACTTCATATATCCTAAGTCATTCTCGTGATTAAGACAACCACGCTCATACGTACAGCTCAAAAATGTAACCCTCCGCCGTCGGGTAAGTAAGGGTGTAAGCGATCCGATTCTAGAACTGCTTCAGGAGGAGAAACATGAGCGAAGAATTGCACTGCAATGGGCGTCGTGGGGGATAAACCCTTCTGGCAGGATTTCACGAACCTCATTTACAAATTGACCACAACATTCCTGATCAGGGCCATTATTCTCTATGAACAGTCACACGCGTAACGCTGTGGAATCGTTCGGAAAAGTACCGCAAATCTCGAACATGCACAAACAATTCCACGCAGATATCTTAACGCGGCGCGTTACGTGGCCGAGTGGCAATAGAGAATAAGGACCCAGTGCATTTCACAATTAGCAAAAAGTATTGTGACTCCTGCACAGGCGTTGAATACCAAGCTGGAATTAGTAATGCTGGAGTAGATGCTACTAGGGAATTTGTATTCTTATCATAATATGTAAAAAAAAAGTGTTTCTTCGTGTACTGTTTAAATTTAAAATAATAATAAATTAAAAAAAAGAAAAGTTATAAACCTAGGTTCTGTGATAAATAAAAAAAAAACAGAATTACTGGATTTGCATATGGTTCAGTAAGGTAAAAACGTTTTCTCGCAAACGCATATTTCACGGAAATGTAAAGCAAAACCTGTAGAGTCGCGTGGGTGCCGTATGATCCGCGCCTATGCGGTAAAGTGCGCTTTTTGTAATTATAATTTTTCCTTACATTTATGTTTGTGATCTTTTGTAAAAATGTAGACCCATCCCACCCCCATGTAAAAAAAAAAGAATTGATCGGACCCCCTCCCCTCCTAAATCGTCTTAAAATCCATACCAATATATAAAAGTGAAACGTTGTCTGTTTGTTTGGGGAGCTTTCACGCGATAACGGCTGGACGGATTTTGATGAAATTTAGAGTAGAGATAGCTTGTACCCTGTAATAAAACATAGAATATTTTTATCCCAGAAAATTGTAAGTTTCAACGGGAAAACTGGAAAATGTTGATTACTCACTGTAAGGAACGGTTGCCATCACAGAATGGTCTGTGGTTGGCATGGAAACGAAATAACAAGTCTGTCAAAAAACATCAAGAGTGGTGCTATACCTACAAGAAAATAGGATGCTTTTTTTCGCGATAAAAAAGTCCGCGCGTACGAAGTCGCGGGCGGGAAAACTAGTATGTAATAAATGAACAGCCCCATACTGGATGTATAGCCAAAGTATTTCTCCACGAAAATAAACTCTGTTCTACAAAAATAGTAGGTCCACCAAACTGGCCATACCTATTGTTACATTAATGAAGTTAATTGCGATTATTGTACAACCTTCTAGAGGCGAACACAACTTTCTACAATAGCAGATTGTATTACTAGGGAGCGAAATAGTATTTTGAATCCAGAGCGGAGTGAAGGATTCTAGAGTAGAATCCCGAGCGAAGCGAGGAAAAAGGAATAAAAGGCGCTTGTAGATACTTTACAGCTCATTTATTTATTTACAAGCACAAATTAAAAAAATTAACATAACCCGTCGTTTACCCCAGTTTTCTTTATTTTTCAGTTTTTTTATGAATTTATTGTATAAGTCACCGGTAAAATATAAAAACCGATAGATTAAAATTTAACGGATCCTAATTCATAAAATTATTAATAAACAAAAATCGTGAAAGGACATACAATTCATTGAAAGATACTATCACCATGCCTTTTATATTGTGTACCTTTTCCTGATTGCTCGGTCTAGTCTTGAACACCAAATTCAATAGAAGCTCGCGAACCCAAATTGGAGCAACCTGAACCCCAGGTGGTCAGACTGCCCTTCCTACACAAATGTGTGCAATTCTACAACGCGGAGCCAAAAGCTCGCAAGAAGTTCGTGAGCGAAATGATTAAAGAATATCTCACCATATTGTCTTCTCACAGATCCGACAGATATCACAGTAAGGAAAAGACTTTAAATGTACTGTGTCTGGATCTGTCCATAATGTGCCCTCCTTTATGGTTTGAAGTCTGCATGATAAAATTTGGAAAGTATCTGTGATCTTTTTAAGAAGATCGGTGAAGTATGATACGGATCTAATATAATTTTGTAAATTGGTAATGATAAAGTATGTGTACATAATGAATGAGTTTGTTTCTTCGGTCCATTTCTTGCACGAATGCTGGTTGGCGCTTGTCAAGATAATGTGTAATAAGAGAGAGTGATAGTTATTAATAAAAAAACACTGATAGGTATATCAATAATCAAAAACTACCTACTTAATAATTTGTCGGTTATTTTAAATCCACTAAATAAGAGGAAACAAATAAGAAGGTGGTACTTAAGTACTTATAGAAAATAATAAACCTGTATTAGTTTTTAGGAATCATCATACTACCTCTATATTTGAACCGTTTGAGTATTTGTACCTAATAGAACATTTGTAGATGGAAATATGAAATAAAATATAAGTACCTACATGACTGCAACTTTTCGTAATCAGCGTGACTGTATCGTAGATCAAACGTACGAAATGTCAACGTTTCTAATTGCACTATTGTACCGTTTATTGTGGTTTATTTCCAATTTGCATGTCCGGTAGCGCCCGTCGGTGCTTTTATCGTCTAACAAGCAACACTACCTTTAAAAATCTACGCTAGGACGTAATGTTTCTTTATTAGTTAGGTACCTACTCATTAGTACGTTAATCAATAGTTTCCTTCGTTTAATGGATTTGCAAAATTGTTGAACCAATTAGAGGTTTTCTTAGGTAGAGAAAGCGATAATAAGGAAGGTACATAAACGTTTGTAGAGGATTTTCATCGAGCGCGAGACTTGGGGTTTTGTGCAGGGTTTTTCGTATGGTCTGTGATCTTTATAAACCAACCTCAGATTTTCTACAAAAGCCAAGATTTCATACATTTTGTTTAACGACCATCATTTGTCATAAATTAAATTTTATTAGGTAGGTATATATATATATATATATATATATATATATATTGTAGGTAGGTAGGTACGTAATAGGATCTACTCCACTTACATTCATTTTATAGTCATATCATACCTAATATACATACGTTCTCAATGAGTTACATAACTAGGTAAATATTCCGAATTTATTAGTAAATAGCTGCTTCCGCGGCTTTACCCGCACGCGGTAATTTCTGCGAGTTAAAAGTAGCCGATGTATTATTTCAGGACCAAAAGTACCGACATCATCAAACTTCGTTTAGACGACAAATCGCATCGCAATCGGTCTAGTAATTTCTACGTGATGCGCGAACAAACATACAAACAATAAAAGTTGTTCAGTAGTAGTACTGAACAAGTTATTTTTTAATGGTCTGCCATTGTTTTTTTTTTATATAATCTTCGTTGAACATTCTTTTTGGTACTTACTGCTTTATTATAAGTATAGACTAAGAACCTATTTCAACGGAACATTACGGAGAACTTACAAAAATATCTTACCGTTAAAACAACCCCGTAAACAATAAGACGAAAACATTAGAGTGTTTTGCATAAAAACAAACTATACCGAGAACAGAGGAGCAGCGTTATCAGCATGAGGTCACGATCGTTGCTGAGAGGTCGCTCGCTAACGTAGGTACGAGTATATATCTTATAATACGACGAGCCACCGGCCATCACCGCCACTCCTGACTTGAGCTGACCCTGGCTATAACTTGTTCTTAAAAAATAACTCTATTGACTATAGCCAAAGTTATTCTCTACGAAATCAAACTCTGCTTCCTTTGTGTCAGTAACTAAACAGGTGTGGAGGTGTCACTACGTATCAAGAAAATGAAGGCCGCGGCGTTTGTGTTGTTATTGGCGATCTGCACTATTGAATGTGAGTAGTTACTCTCTTGTATTGTTTTTCATTTTTATTTGTTCTATAAATAATGTGAGATCGTTTATACATTTGTTTTTCTTTTGTGAAATCGTTGACTGTGCCTGGTTAAGCTAAGCTTAGGTTACGTCATTAGGTTACGTCTATAGGAACATATAATCAAAGAAATAATCAAAGGATATAATCAAATATATATAATCAAAGAAAGTAAAGTTATGGTTTCTTGGTACTACCAGAAATGCGCCCCTGCTTTATATATTAAAAACTAACTAAAAGTAATTAACGATAATTGAATGTAATTTTTAGCCATCCGGCTAGATGGTGCGTCGATCTGCGCAAGGTAGCTGGCATTCATTGGACGAGAATACTCGAATATCGGGCTCAGTGGTGCGCCTTTGGGAGAGGCCTATGTCCATCAGTGCACTAATATAGGTTGTTGATGAATGATCGAAATAACAATTCTAGCCCAATCAAATATAACCATAGACCATAGAGAAGAATCATTTTTATAACTTTGATTTATTTTTTGTTTGGTTTTACAGGCCGCAAAGTCGTCCCAATCAGCAAAAATGCTAACATCGATTTCATTAATATGGAGACGGGCGGCGGGGCAAGACCTAGCAATGTCCCTGTCAGACCAGCTGGACCTGGGCCGGCACCAGCTAAGCCGCAGAGCCTTGAGCCGCCTAAGAGTCCTACTGTCCCCTCTCCACAGCCGAAGTCATCTGTACCAGTAGTAACCACGGCTAAACCAGTTCCTGTCGCTGTCCCCACCGTTCCTCCCCCAACTCCCATAAAGCCGATTCAGCCTAAACCAGCCCAGCCTCTCCCAAACCAAATGGACTTGAAGCCCGTCCCTGCGAAGCCGGCCTCTGCAGGCGGTGTGACCACGCCCGGGCCTGGAAACGTAAAGCAGCTTGTCACTTTCTACGACAGTCAAGGAAAAGCGAGCGTTATCAGGCCATACAGCTACAGTTCGGCTGTTAAACAAGGTTGATTTGTGCAAGCTCTATTGCAAGAAATAAAAAGACAATAAGCATTTTAAATTGTTTCATTAAAGTACGTTTGTCAGGCGTCAGTGAGATCTTCTTTAATATTTTTTTTTTGGAAGGATTTTTAACAAAATGTCGGTAGATATTTAGGTGTAGCGTAGGTACCTACTTAAATCTCAGAGAATAAATCTTACTTAGGTAATTTATTAGAAATGCAAAAGTTTAAGTAAAAGTGTAGATAATGTGTTTGTTTTGTTACCACACAGCTAAAGGGAATGATTTAGGTAGGTTAGGTAACACAGATTCAAGAATTTAGATTTTCCTTTTTGATGAGTACCTACCACAAAAATATATATATTGTGTGAAATGAGTCATTTCATTTAATTTTATTAACTACAACTAAGGGGAGATAATACTTGATATGGTTATTAGTCTTATTACTTATTACACACAATAATTAAGAAAGTAGTCACCGACCATCAGCCGGATACATCTGACCACAGTTGTACTATATTTATTTAAACAGAGCTTGAGCTTGATGTTCCCATCGTTAAGTTTGCTCTGCTAAAGCCCGAATGACGGATAACAAGCATAACTACCGCTTTACCACATTTTTATTAAGTTACTTTCTTGTTTGTCTGTCTGTCTGTCGTTCCGGGTGGAATCTTGCAACTCAAATTTCGAGCACTTTACGATTAGATATCCGGCTGAAACTTTCAGAGAAGCTGACAATGCATACGACTCGAAGACAATGCAATTAAAAAAATAAGGCTATAAAAAACGTGGTTCTTAGATTAGTTTTTTAATTTACATTTTCTGCTTGTTTTTATTCGTATATCTACATTTGGACGAGCAATTGTTGTATTCATGCTGACTGTCTCTATATATATATATATATATATATATATATATATATATATATATATATATAACGACTCAAAAATATAATAAAAAATGTAAATAAAAAAATGTAGTATATATATATATATATATATATATAATTCTACGTAACAGACACAGTCATATTACGTAGAATAATATTTCATTTCAAGAAGGCGAGTTTTGTGTCTTTTTTTAGCTTGCAACCCAGACAGTTGCCAAAAAATATGGTATTACGGAACAATACAATTTTGGTTTGTTGTAAAGCACAGATCACTCCAATCCTAAATTCTGTCTTACATTGACCAGTCGCAGTCACATGCAGCGAGATATAAACAATTGGCGGAGCCTTTTCTATCCAGTGAAAGTGTAGAGCAGCGGATGTGGGGTCTTTGTGAGGCTTGGGATTTTCGTATTGCTGCGAGCTAAGCTGCAGGCGTCGTGATTAATGTTCAGATTTAATCTGGGTATGGAGATAATCTCGTAGATGTGTGAATAGGGTTAGATGATGATTAGCAGAAAATCTCCTCATCACTGTGAGCTAAAAAAATAGCTGACAATTTAAAAGAGAAACCAAGAGATATATTGATATTCAAGTCCAAATTAAGTAGTAAGGTTTACCTTCATAAGAAAAACCTGTGTGCAAGTAAATATTTTCTTCTAGCTAAGCCTAGCTAAGCCAGCCTCGCGTTCTAAGCCACGGCTATGTGCTATTCCAAGACCTAAAATGCCAATATACCAACATTTGATCAAAATTTCTTCAGCCGTCATAAAGATTTTTATCGATTGCTCGGCTTCTTCTCATCAGATTGAGATACCAATTACACCAGTTTTTAAGTTACACTCTAAGCTATCCAACAATGACAAACCGAATCACAATCGGTCCTGTAGTTTTTACGTGATGCGCGAACAAACAAACATACAAACAGAAAGACATGACATAAAAAAATAATTGTTCAATATTATAAGTATAGATATAAATTAGTTTTGTTTAAATAGATATTTATTACATCAAAATTAACATTAAAACAAGTCAAAAAATATTTTTACTGTTAAATGTTGTGAAATATTTGTATCATTAAAAAACAGGAGATTTGTCAATGTGGCTCAGATAACTAAATAAACTACTTTGGCTCATTTAATTTAATTTAGGTTTTGTTTATGATTGCCTGCTCAATGATTGTTGTAGCTTATTGTGATGAAAGATTGAATTGTTAAGACTAGTTAGAAACCAAAATAAAAGTGATTAACGCAAACTTTTGATATCAACTTAACCATGACACTTTTCAGTATGGCATATGCAGTTTAAAATTATCATATTGGTACCCTTCATCAGCTCCTTCAATCTTTACATCGTTCCACCAAACACCCCGTGGAGGATACTCTCCAAAAAATATTATTTATTAATTCAAATTTAATATAACTTTGGACCCCTATCCTGTAGGAACCCTTTATGTTTTCGAGATAAAAGTATCTTCAATTTTAACCCATCATACAGACTATGTCTGTACCAAGTTACCTTAAAATCCGTCCAGTAGTTTCAGCGTGGTACGTGTTCTTTTAAATAACTTTCAACCCCTATCCTGCGGGAACTCTTTAATTTTTCGGGATGAAAGTATCCCATGTTCTATCCCGTAGTATGAACTCAAATCATACCAAGTTTAATTTGATTTCATTCAGTAGTTTCGGCGTGATGACAGACAGATACAGACAGAAAGACCAAAATGAAAAAAAAAAACTTGCATCAGTATCGAATATAGAGAATCCTACAAAAAAATACTTCAATGTTCAGAATTGGTACATTTACAGTTTTATTATAAGTAAACATATAGATAGATACATATGTCGTAAAAATGTGGAGATAAAATGGAGTCTGCCCCACCCATCGGGAACATTATCGCCGTGTCAATGTTGCCTAAACCGGAGGAATCTTTTCATACTAAGCTTCAATTGGCATTTAGGTAGATACAAAAGTCCTTCTAAGGCAACCGTTTACCAGTAGGTATGACTAACTTTGGCGGCCGAAGAAAGAAGTGGTCTTTGATGGCTGTGATAGAAATAAACCTGATGGTGCCGTGTGCATTAAAATAATTGAAGAAAATAGGCAAATTTCTTGTGAGGTTAACATAATAACTGTTTTTTTAAAGAAATTTATTGTGTTTTTCTGAATAAAAAAGTTAAAAACTTTCATGTCATACAAACGAACGGTGATCGAAACATATTTAGCGTTTTTAACTGTAATTACTTATGAGGAGATCCAGCACTTATTGCAGATTAGATTGAGGAGTGTGCATGACTTTCTACATGGACATCTTCACGTATAATGAGGACAGTTTCGCGCTGGGTACCGCTGGGTAGCTATGGAACCGGCTTTGCAAGGGGGTTCTCTAAGGGATCGAATCCGTAACGAGGTGAAATGACACAGAAAAAAAGTCACCGACATAGCTCAAAGAATTAGCCAACTGAAGTGGCAATGTGCTAGTCACATATGTTAAAGAACCTATGGGGTAGGTGAGTTGTTGAGTAATAGGAGTTCTTCTGGCTAGATAGAGCGAAGACTTAAGCAAAGTAGCAGGATGTAATTTCATGAGAAAAGCCGAAGATCGAGCTCGGTACTCACCGTATTAGAAGAGGACTAATGCAGATGATGATGATGATAATGGGTAGCATCATGAGGCCCTCAATAGTGTCAGAAGCAGGCTTGTATAAATTTTGAAACTGCCGAACGGTCGACTGTTCTATACACAGTCGACCGTTCGGCAGTTTCAAAATTTAAAATGAATTAGCGCCTGCCAAATTGAAGTGAGCGAGCAGCGAAAGAATAATTTTGATTGTAAGAGTTCATTTTGACGGGGTATCTGCTTGGTGTGGTGTGGTGTATCTTTTCGAAATCAATGGAGCATTAATACTAAAAGTTATATTACAAAATGCTTGCCAGTTATTGTTTAGTGCTGTGAGCAGAAAAGGACCAAACACAGGCCTCCTCGGGCAATCCTATCTACCCCATTTTCATCTCGCGCACGCGGCGCTTAAACGAGAGAAGCTCTTGACAGCATGCTACTTACGTTGTCGATTTGGCACCATTCTATTTCACATAATTCCCAAAAATTAAAAAAAAAAAACAAATAGAAGGAAAACAGTTTTCATCGTCGGAAACCAGCTACATTTGAGCATCCAATTAGAGTAGAGAGTAGATGAGATGCCTGATTCGGACTGTAATCAATGCTTTGAAAATTGGTTAAGACTCAAGAAACTTTGTATGTTAGACGCTGATGCCGCTGATGGAGAGCTAAAAACATAAAAAAAACCTTATCATAATTAAGTTTTTATTGAAATAAGTCCACTTACAAAAACATATAAATCTTTGGTCCCCAAACTAGGTTAACCTGTAACTTGGGGAACTCAATAATAATAATGCCTTTCAGTTCCTCAAGGCTGCATCTGTTTTATTACTCACTAAAATAATAAAATTATAGGACTGTGAGCTCCAAAATAAGTCACTTTCACTCTCCACGTGAATCAGCTGGTTACGACTGCAGGATGCCTATTACGTCGTCGGCGACACATTGTGTAACTGACCGCATTCAGCTTCATAACAATACGTGACTCATGGACGCTAAAAATAGCGGAGGCATATCGGTTTATTTATCCTGATAGGGTACCAAAGACGGAAGATAGTTCATATCAGGGTACTTGATACTTACTTGATACTTGATGCGCGGGCACTTTTCCGCAATTAGGCCGTATATCGGCCCTTTTTGCGTGATGGGTGGTACTGCTAGTCACTGCAGCCACCCGATGTCCTCCAGGAAGGCCTGCAACTCCTGTATCCTCATGCAGGCTCCTGTAGGGTTCCTGGTGTTCCAAGGAAATGCACTCTTTGGTTCGCCACGCTACTGTACTCCAAGACACATGCGTGGCCGTTTCTTCAGCTTCCATGCATCCTCTGCACAGGGGGCTGTCTGTAATGCCTATAGTAAATAGGTGTTTATTAAGGGCACAATGACCGGTGATTATTCTGACGACTTGTCGGAGCTTATCCCTTTTATGGTTTAGGAGTTTACGGGAGAATCTCGGATTTAACTTTATCCATTGGAGAGTAACACGGTTGTCTTTACTAACCTCCTCCAGTAGATTGTGGCACTGTATGATTAGCCCCGAGGAGTGTACGTTCTGTTGAAGAGCTCTGAGAACTGCAGCACTATCTGAGAGTATTCTGATATTAAAATCAGTTACCTTTCTCCGTAGTACTGCAATTGTCGCCTGGATTGTACCTACACATTCCGCCTGAAAGATGGAGTTGTGTGAACCCAGGGTTTCTGCTATGTGTATGTTTAGATCGTCCGAGAGCGCGCCTGTTCCCGTCCCTGTTTTCATTTTGGAGCCATCAGTGTAAATCCTAACTTCATGTGTGTTTGAACTATCACTAGACTCCTCATATAGTTGTATTTTATAGCTTTTGACGAATTGATGTTGTTTTGGCACCCTATCGTAGATGGAGAGTATAAGCGGGTTTCCCTCTGCATACTTCTCTATGACGTTCGTGTGTGATGCCTGTTTGTTTTGCTACCAGAGACTAAGTGCCCTAAGCCTGTAAGCAGATGCAGCAGCTTCATGTTGGATGTGAAGCTGTAACGGCTACAATCCAAGTAATGCCTCAAGTGCTGCCGTGGGGGCAGTTTTCATACATCCAGTTACAGCCACACAAGCCAGCCTCTGGAATTTTTGTAGCTTACTAGCTGTGGTGCTCTGTTTGGTTCTTAGCCACCAAACAAGAGCTCCATAAGTTTTTGAAGGCCTAATCACAGTATTATACAGCCAAAAGGTAATCTTTGGACTAAGGCCCCATGTTTTCCCTATCATTTTTTTGCATTGCCAAAATGAGATAGTAGCCTTGTTTATTTTACTTTCCAGGTGTCTAGCCCAGTTGAGTTTGCTATCTAAGGTGATTTCCAAATACTTTACCTCTTCAGTCAGGGTCAACTGAGTATTGAAGAGGTAGGGCAGTGTGTGCCTACCTAAGTTTATATTGTTTGTGAACATTACTAGATAGGTTTTCGTTGGATTCACGGTTAATCCGAATTCTGTAAACCAGCTTTCTACGATCTTTAGAGCATTATTCATGATATCACAAGACACGCTGGCAAAATGTCCAGATACAAGATTTTTGAGATTTTTGTATCTCTCTGGGCAAGAATCGCCAGATCGTCTGCGTAGCCAACCGTGATGAAGCGTTCGTTATTCAGCTTTGTGATTAGGTCATTTACAACCATGTTCCAGAATAGAGGTGACAGGACTGCTCCCTGTGGGCACCCTCTTGACACCATACCCATGGTGATTCCACCTAGGTCGACGCGAACCGCTCTAAGCTTCAACATGTTTAAGACCCAATCAATCAGAGTCGAATCCACACCATGCTTCTGCAGCGCTACGTTGATGCTTATGAAATTCGTTTTGTCAAAGGCTTCTTCAATGTCAATGAAAGCGCCCAGACACAACGTCTTGTTGTTAATGTCTTGCTCTATTGTGCTTACCACTTTGTGCAGGGCAGATTCTGTAGATTTGCCCGAACTGTAAGCATGTTGTTGTGGATGTAGTGGTGTAATAGTTAGTATGCTGTCTCTAATATATCGGTCACATAACCTCTCCAACGTTTTAAGAAGGAAAGAAGCTTATCGGTCTATATGCTTTAGGGTCCGTATAGTCCTTCTTTCCCGGTTTAGGGATAAACAGAACTCTGACCTTTCTCCATGCCAGGCGCACAAACCGAAAGACCAAACAAGCCCTGAAGATCAGTGAACCATTTATGACCATTAATGAACTCTCTCCCCATTGTAAGAGCCCCGGGAAAATACCATCTAGACCTGCAGTTTTAAAAGGTTGGAAAGAATTAGTAGCCCATTTAACTCTCTCCTCTGTTACTACTGTCTGTGCGACTGACCAGTCTGTAACTGTAGGCATAACCTCATCAAAAACACCCCAAGTGGTGGTGTCTGTGATATGGCACTCTGGGAAGTGTGTTTGTAAAAGGAAGCTGTTTGTTTCGGATTCTGTTTTAGTGTAAGTGCTATCTAGTTTCTTTAGGGACCCGATACCGCGATTAGGGTCAGCCGCTAGGACTTTCCTTACCCTATTTGCTTGCGTATTCGTTTCTATGCTAGTGCTGTATTTCTTCCATGACCTTCGACCCTTGGAGCGTATACGTTTTTTATATTCGGCTTGAGCCTTCTTGTAATTGCTCCAGTCCTCGTCATTGTAGGTGTTCATAGCTCTATTAAAAAGTTTATGTACCTTTGCTTTCAGCTTCTCCAAATCTTTGCACCATCCCTGATTCCCACCTTTACTTACGTACGGTGGAGATAGAGGGCAGGCGTCTTCAAAGCTTTTGGTGAGACTGTCCGTTAGTAGTACTACCACCTGTTCTATTTCGGATGTACCTGTTAACTGTGATCCGCCAGTTTCTGGACTAAGGCGTTGTTTTAGAGAATCATAAAAAGTTACCTTGTCCGTTCTACGGGGATTGCGTGTTTGTGCTGGTGGTGCAATATTTAATTCCAGTTGAAAACGGATCCATCTGTGGTCTGAACATGAGAATTCATCTGATACCCTCCAGTTTTTGACACTGCCCAAATTGTTACCTGAGACCATGGTAACATCCACAATGGTGCGGCATCTCCGTGTAACAAATGTTGGTTCCGTTCCCCTGTTTGCTATGTAGAGGTTAGTTGTGAAAAGGAAATTTACCAAATCTTCACCTCTGCTATTTGCCGTCGGCATTCCCCATATATGTGCGTTGGTATCTGCTGATAGTACTAGTTTAAAATTGTTTAGCTCACAGTGCCTTACCAGGTCAGCGACGTCTTTAGGTGGGATGTCCTCGTCAGCGTGCATGTAAGCCGACGCGACAATCACTGCCTCATTGTCCTCTCCGGTAATATTCAGGAGACTAGCAGTTACCAGGTCCCTAGAACAAAACTCGTTAAGGGGCACTGCTACAACGTTACGTGGTATGTATATACAAGCCCGCGGATCGTTGCAAGTGCTATCAAGTAGTAACTTACCGGTTAGATTACTAAGACCACACACATGCCCTGCCCTGATCCACGGCTCCTGGATCAAGGCGATGGTCTCGTTGTTTACTGCCCCCAGCACTCTGCGCAGGTTAGCCGTAGCAGTGATGCAGTGCTGGAGGTTGCACTGCATGAAGTTACTGGTCAATAGGTTCGGGGTCACCATCATGTTGGCTTCCCTCTCCTTCAGACTCAGACACTCCCAGCTCCTCTCCCGAATCCAAACTGACATCACTCTCAGGGGGTTCCGGATCCAGGGACATCCCTTCCATCTCCCCCGAAATTGACGCCTGGGGTGAGGAGTGCAGTGGTGGGGCCGGGATTGCTCCCTCCGCACCATCAGCTGAAGCTGGGACTAGGTTCTTCCTGACTTGTGTCCCGCTAGGTCCCGGTTTTGACACAGCTTCCTCAGGGGGACCCTCGTCGCGCTTTGGTAGTTCGTCCGTTAACGAACCGTCCTTTGTGTAGAACCTGTCATACACATTCCCAAGGTTGTGGGCCAGCCTACGATCACGTACCAGAAGGATGGGAACAACGTCCTCGGGAATCCCCAAAGTCAAAAACAGAGTCCCATCCCCCTGTCTCGTGTGAGTGAACACCGTCCAGGTATTTACGAGGGCCCACTTGTTCTGATACGCCAAAACAAGGTTGGTATCCTCCAGAGTGTTTTCACACTCTGGAAGGGCCAAGGCCGCTCGCACCCTCCTGGTGAGCTCACTCTGCTGCTTCACCACTAGCCTGGGACATGTTGTCGTTGTTGGTATGCTGTCTATAGTTTCTATAAGTCACCTTAGTGAAGGTTCGTCCTCGCACCACAACTTTAGGGCTCCATCAGCAGTGATGGGCTTGCCTCTGAAGTTGGGGGAGAAGGTATTGGCAGGGTTTTTGACGCCCTCCAATATCCTACTCTGCAGGAACTTTTTCACCAGGGCAACTTGCTCATCACTTAGTTGTAAGCTGTCAGCCCTAGACACAGCTACACAGAGCTTGTTCTGCACAATATCCGCGTAGCTTCGCTTTTTTGTGTTCGCCTCTCGGTGACATCGTGTCATCCAACCGCGTACGCTTGCTGGAATCATTGCGGGCCGGAGCCTGTGCCGATTTGGCAATCAATATAGCAGCTCGCTTCTTGCGATTGTACCTGTTATCATGCTTAGATCTCTTCTCCTTACCTCTGCCCGCGGTCACAGCAGTCACCACGGACGAGTCCATGGAAGTCGCTGGCGGGGCATTCGGTTCGTATCTGTGATCCTCGCGTACATTGTGCTTGGGTCTCTTTCCCTTGCCTGTACCCACGGTCACAGCAGTCACCCTGGACGTATCCAGCCCGTACCCAGCCGTACCCCGCCAGCGACTTCCGTGGGGAAGTCGCTGTCGGGGCATTTGGCTCGGTTCTGTGATCCTCGCGTTCATTCTGTCTACTCTTGAAGTATGCGCGCGGTCCCGGTTTAATCAGTCTGGTGTCATCCGCCGCTGGCTTGTGACTTCCAGAGCTCGCTACCTTGCGCTCCTTCCGTTTACGCTGTTGTTTTAGCTTTTGTTTTTGCCTCTTTGAGAGTTTTACACCTGGGACGTAGGCTCCCCCGGTGGTGGGGGCACTGGCGCTTGAAGTTCCAGCCAATGACTGTTGCCCCACATTCCTTGCCTCCTTTTTACCTTTGGGTCTGACGACCGTCCAGGCAACAGTGTTACCCTCATCGACAGCAAAAGCCGCCTCGAGGTTCTTCACCGCCTCTCCGCTCAGGGGGGTTTGAAGTGGATTGTATGTTATATTAGAGTCATCCATACTCAGTTTGTTTTAAAGAATTCACCTTCCTAGCTCCCCATCCTCCACGGAGCCCGCACCAGGGGTATTGGGTTGCAATACCAGGGCTACTAGGAAAGGTATAGAACGGGTGTCCCAGGAGTCCACGAGCCCAATGCCGCTACGTCCTACACTACGCCCAATCCAATGGCGCAGCTCAACGAACACTTCCAGCTGCAGACCCCATAGTCCTCCCATTCTCGCCAGGTCTCTACCTGAAAAAGAAAAAGGCTACTAACAGTGCTGGATAGGTATGGATGGCTAGTCCAAATCCCCCCGTTTTGGTTGAAATCCACACCAAAGAGGAGTGTTGCGGAAGAGAGGTACTGTACCCTGACCAACTCCGCACTCAGCCACCAGGTTAGTTTCATCCTACCATACGGGCCCCCCACGCACAGCCTTGGTTCTGTGCATTACGTGGGTGATCATCCCAACCGCCTATTATCTCCTCCATTTGGGATAACAGGCCACCAGTGACCTGACCACCTCGTCACTGCAGCGTATTGGATAGGAAAAATGGGTAGGAATAGGATTGGGTTAACAGAAAGTCTATAAATACGCCTAAAAGTATTAGTTACATCTGTTCCTTAAGGGACCAGACCAATAACAGGCGGCACCACGTGAAGGAACTTTTTAGACTTGTTACGGATGTCTACACGACCTGCGCTCCTTTCCGCAACCATCTGCCGAACCTGCGGACAGGTGGCCAGGTTAGGGTTAACCCAGATCACATACAAAAGAGTTGTGGAATGGAATAAACCCCCCCTTCATATCAGGGTATACCAATAGGATAAATTCTACTAGGTCGTAGGACCACAGGACCTTCTAGTACTACTACTACGTTCTTTGCTACAATATAACAACTCTGTAGGTACAGCCATAACATGTGTAAGTACTGCACTGCACACCAAGATATAAACTCGTCGCGTCTTGTCGGCATAACACTCCCAGATGAAGGACTTCAAAATAGTCCGAAACTGGTCGGGGTGTTTCCGATCTTCTATTTCGTGAGTTTTTAGCCGTTTTATTTATCTATCTTCTATCTATATCTATATTTACTATAATAAAACTTTAACTGGGCTAAATCTGTACATAAAATATTTTTTGGAAATTATAACTGAGATAAACTTCAAAATCGATATGGAGTGCAAAAAGGATATGTTTTTATTTTTTGTCTGTCTGTCTGTCTGTCTGTCTGTCTGTCTGTCTGTCTGTCTGTCTGTCTGTCTGTCTCTTTGAACACGCATCACGCAGTAACTACCAGACGGATTTTGATGTAACTTGGCACAGTCAAAGTTTATATTATGTGTTAAAATCAATAATACTTTGAATCACGAAAAAATACGGGATTCTTGCGGGATATGAGTCTAAAGTTATGTTAATTTGAAAGGAATAATAATAGCACATCCGTTTATAAAACGGTACCGTAAATTCGGTGCTCATATCACATGTCAGAGTGGCACAGTGGAAGCGGTGTCTGGCCTGCAACCCAGAGGCACATGGAACGAATCCACGCGCTGTTATAAATGTTTTGCCTCAATATTTATAAACGTTTTTAATGCGCGACCTGTAGAGGAGAACTGCCGGGCAGATGGAAACACATACAAAAGCATTTTTGCCCAAGCTGAAACGGAGGCGCTTCGCGCTCACTCGGTCAAAAAGTCTTCATAGCTACGCTTCATAGCAACAATTCAACTTATTCGCGATTGATCCAATTCGAGACAAAGATGGCTCAAAATCTGATGCGCCAACCATTGATGTATATGTTACTAAATAGCGCCAACACGACGAACGAAAACTTCCTTTGGTGCGTTCCGTTTCACGATTATTTATTTAATGCTGGATAAAATTTGAATATATTTGTTTTAGTCGTAAAAGTAACATTTATAGTCATGTAACATAAAAGTAACATGAGAGGGTCAAAAGTAACGTAAAATGTTACAAAAGTAACATTCTGACAACGCTGCCTCCTCTCTCAAGCCTTTGCGACTGATTTAAAAACTGGGGTACTTGGTATCTTAGACCTTGCACGCACTGCCTTGCGGTGGAACGCGGTGCGTTTATTCTAGCGTTTATTTCATATTGTATTATATGCGTTTATTTCATTGCAATACGTGCACTTCTATGAAGTGTCATAGAAGTGCAAGTGTGTTATAACGCATATTCTGTGAAGTACGGAGTGCCGTACTTCACAGAATATGCGTTATAAAGGCAAGGCAGTGCCATATTCTGATGATTAGATGCCGAGCAATCGATAAAAAACTATTTGACGGCTGAACGAATTTTGAAGAAATGTAGTATAATATTATACTTTGTACACCTGGTCCTCTGGACCTGGACCAAACCTACAACTGATCTGGTGGTGGTTTGGCTGTTGGTCCTGGAATAAAACGCTACTTTTAAATGAAATGACCACGCGGGCAAAGCCGCGGGCACAGCTAGTATTTAATATTTAAGATATAAATAGGTACCTATGTGATCATCATCGTCATCATCAGCCTATATTTGTCCACTGCTGGACGTAGGCCTCTCCTAATGCAAGCCACTGGTATTCAGCTCTCCTCATCCATTTTCTTCCAGCCGCTTTTCGCAGGTCTTCACTCCGCCTGACACATGGCGTCCTACACTACGTTTGCCTAAACGTGGTCTCCACTCGAGAACTCGTCTACACCAACGGTAATCGGTTCTTCTGGAAATGTGACCAGCCCATTGCCACCTTAGCTTGCTTATCCTTAGAGCTATTTCAGTCACCTTGGTGCTCGTTCTGATATCTCCATTACGAATCTTTTCCTTCAGAGAAACTCCAAGCATAGCTCTCTTCATAGGTACTTAGAATTAGTTAGTAACTATTAAAGGTGAAATATGCGGTGTTATTGCTAAAAAATAATATCAAACCGAAAATGGATCCAGGAAGTATATGGTACATCACAAAAATTCATATAAACCTACTTACATTATTTTTTGTGAACATAAGTTATTTTTAAGAGAATGAGAAAGTTTTCTTGATTACTTTGTTTTTATTATATACCTTCCTACTTACTTTGTATATGATGAAGCTAAACACGCCGCGGAGGCCGATTAGAAGTCATTCCTAAGAAAACGGCATGAAGGAAGATGAATTATTATTGTGAAAGAATGGATGCCAAAGTATCCGCTCTTTGCTAAATAAGGAGTTATTAGTCAAGGAGTGCCCATAGCTGAAGAGAAAACTGTGCCGCGTTATTATTTATTTTAATAGTCAAACATTATTAAATTAATGGTCATTAAAGCATATTAATTTATCCTGTTAGCTCAGCTTTTCAATCGAATTAAGAATTTGTTATGTAACTTTAAGTTGTTAGTACATATAAAAAGCCTTAAGGCTCACTATTAATGTGCTCCATAATCATCGTAATAACCACTTCCAACTTGTGACAAAGCGATTTACATCAGCTTAACTACATACGGTTACGTAAACGTAGTAAATGCGTTGAAATTCTCTAAAACATATTTCAATTTATGCCTCAACTTTCTTTATGCTCTCTAAAGATTAAAAATGCTACGTAATGTACCTATCTACTGCTATACGAGTTCTGTAGCTGTATGAATGCTTCGCTCGTTGACTGCTTGGAATTAAGGGGTATTAATTGAAGTAACAAAGGTTTTTACTTTATACATAAGTTTCCATTCATGTGTAGTTCCAATTGTTGTATTCCCTTGTATGTGTTGAAGATTTATCTGCACACAATCTAGACTTATCTCGGCACACATGGATAACATACGAACATACTTGAGCGAGCGAAAGTTGTCTATGTAAGTATGTGAAAATGCAGTTTCAAGGAATCCAATAATCGTTATGTTGTTAATTATTGATATAATTTTCTACAGACTTCTTTTGCCACAGACTTCTTTATAGTACTGAATTATGAAGTCTAGATTAAAGCATGATGGCATTTTCGCACCATTAAATTTATACTAACTGCAATTACCTATGTGCACACTGATGCCATCAATAAACGGAATCTTATTAACAATACCTATTTAAACCTTTTTGAACCGACAAAGTAAGGTAGTGTAGGTTACCTACTTAATTGAATACTTGAAATTATAAAGAATAAAATTGTTTCTTGTTCATTGTGGTTTTAAAAAGGTCTGCTATATTATATTATCGTTAATTGATGTCCTTGATGGCGGCATTTAGTCAATGAAAAAAACTACTACGCCCTAAGCAAAGTTCTCTCAACAGAATTTGGGGAGTTTCCTGAACGATGTTCATACAACACACCAACAGTTTCCTGAACGATGTTCATACAACACACCAACAGCTCATATTTCAACTTATGAAATATAAGATCCGCCCCCATTCCACACGCGTCCGTGTTGGATAATCAAAGTCAGGCAGCCCATTCTAACGACGTGCAATGACGTGCGTAGTTGCACAACCAAATAATAACTTTGGACAGAGGTCAATGCCGGGCTATTACGGCGGGCGGCGGCAGTTACTCATGCAGTGCTTTGTTTCAATGGTTCTTGGCATGAGTTTGAAAACGTCTATCAACGGGCAATTCGTCATTTGAAGCCAGCCTCTTTAGCTGACCTCAATACCTAGATACTTGCGCAGAGCTTTATATTTGCAGCTGTGGTCTACAATTATGAAACTTTTCGTTTCCTATTTTGTTACTTCGCTAAATTATATTTTTTAAACTCTGCTCTGCAGTCTGCAGTGATCGCGGGTTCTTTAGTCTTCTAACTCCAAATAAATTTTCTTATCATTATTATAATAATTTAGCTTTTATGAGTAATGCCAATAATTGATAGATCCATACTTTTGGACTTACCTCGGCATTCTTTCGGTGTTAGCAGTAGCTGCACCTCGCGGTTTTACACGCGTGGGTGATGATGATGATGAAAAGAAACCAAGGTGTTAATCCAGGATATAAGCTATCCTGGTACCAAGTTTCATCCAAATCCGTTCAGCAGTTTGAGCGTGAAGGAGTAACAAATATACAAACATTCGCCTTTATAATACTAGTGTGATAGAGATAGCTTGAAGTTTCTTTGGAGGACAAGATTCGTAATGAAGATATCCAACAGAGAATCAAGGTAACCGACATAGCTCTAAGGATAAGCAAGCTAAAGTGGCAGTGGGCTGATCACATTTCCCGAAGAACCGATAACTGTTACGGCAGACTAGTTCTAGATTAGACGTCGAGTGACGACCTGCGAAAAGCGACTGGCAGAAACTGGTTGAAAAGAGCTGAAGACCGAGCTCAGTGGTGTGCATTAGGAGAGGCCTACGTCCAGCTGTGGACAAATATAGGATGATGATGATGATGACGACCTACTAATATCTTGAACGGTTTTTTCGGTATCCAAATTTCGCCGACGACATAGCGAATTCCCATAAAACTGTAGATATAATCTTATTTGAAACTAGCTGTGCACGTAGCTTTGCCCGCGTGGTCATTTAACTGGGCAAAAAGTAACCTATATGTTATTCCAGTACCAAAAGTACCTTCATAGTACAGTGTATTATGAACTTTTCATAAATACAATCAATAAATTCAATTTCATCAATATTTATTCATCCTTCAAATAGTTTTTATCGTTTGATCGACTTCTATTCATCGGATTGAGATACCAAGTACACCAGTTCTTAAGACAAAACCCAGTTATAGCGCGATTCGCGAACATGTTTGTTCGCGAATCGCGCTATAACTGGGTTTTGTCTTTAAAAAAATATACACGATTTAAAAAAATACTTGTTTAGTAGCTTATTTTAAGTACCCTAGACCATTTGTTTAATTATCTTCTTTGCACAGGCTTTTTTTTATACTTAATGCTTTATTATAAGTAGCTATTTAAATAAATAGGTGCCCCGACAGTCTGAAAAATACCCAATACGAAAGGTCAATATGATAATAACTTTAGAAAATAAAAATTTACCGGGCTTTATAAATAATGCCCTTCACTAGTGGGCAGAATAATTAAAAGACGTGTTTTATAAAATTATTTTAATCATGCCTATAAAACAGTACCGTGACATACCTACTGACTGACTGGCTGATTAACAGACCGACAACGCACATCCTAAATCGGTGGACCTTGGGATTTGAAATTTGGAGGAATATTCCTTGAGTATCCTAGAGATGCACTTCGGAAGTAACTAAAAACAGGAAAACTTGAATACCAACTCCTAATAAAATACCCTTATCCTGCGGGAACCCTTTAATTTGTCGGGATGAAAACTATGCAATGTATAGTATGTATGAACTCAAATCATGCCAAGTTTCATTTGAATTCATTCAGTAGTTTCGGCGTGATGCGTGGCCACGATACAGACAGAAAGACATAAAAAAAAGAAGTTTTGTGTTCAGTATCGAATATAGAAATATTCGATACTGAAGCCAAAACTTTATACTTTTTTCAATGTACAGAATTGGACCTGTTACAGTTGTATTATAAGTATAGATAGATATAGATATGAAGCACGTATATTTATTTAATTACTTACTAGGCAATCGTTTGACCACGATCACACCTGATGGAAAGCGATGACGTGGTCGAAGGTGTAGCATGCCATGCTTGCCTATTCACTCTAGATTGTAACACACTTACTTTTACCGGAAAAACTGACGAGGGCAGAGTATTCCACTCCGATGCAGATCTTATAATAAACTAGCGACCCGCCCCGGCATCGCACGGGTGTAATTTAGGAAAAAAATAAGTGAAAACTGTGAATTTCTCGCACAATCTACCTACAATCCGCTTGGGGGTCGCTTCTCTCGCCGCCATCCCCATCGCCTGGTCTCGAATGCTCGTATTATATATAATACGATGGGCGCACTGAAAGTTTTGCGTATTTCATAAATAAAACAGGTTAAAAGCAAAATAACATATTCATTGTTATCAAAAATATTATTTTACCTTTTAAAATTTTTTTCATTCGATTGAACCATATTTCAAAACAAGAGGACCACTGACAGGACGGCATGTTTTCCACGTGTTAATTGAATGCCATCTCGGCCTCTTCAGAATTCGTAAAAGTCGAACCTCTCATTAAATCTTTGATTTTCGGAAAAATTAAAGAACTCACAGGGTCTGGACTATGTGCAGGATGGGACACGAGCTCTAGTTTTTCATAGGCTAAAATAGCTTTGGTTTGTTCGCCGTTTGCGAAGAAGCATCATCGTGGTGCAAGAAAATAAGCTTCTCGCTCATTTTTCTCGTACATTTTTATGCACTTAAACTAATTGACAAACGATATCCCGCCATTTAAAAAAAATATTATATAGCATAAGTTTTTTTTTAAATAAAAGTTTTGATATTCAAAAAAGTTATGTGCAGCCAGGAGTGCAAAACTTTCAGTGTGACCCTTGTATAAACCTTCCGTGTAAAATTATTTTACTGATGGTGAAAACCGCATCAAAATCCGTTGCGTGGTTTAGGAGGAGTTAGCGGCCAAACAGACAGAGAGACAGACAGATAGACAGACGCGGAAAGCGACTTTGTTTTGTACTATGTATTGATATTGATTGATATTGATTGATAATTATTGATATTGATTGATATTGATGATTGATGATGATGAAATATTATAAATACGAAAGTATGTAGCTATGAGTGTGTTTGTTACTCAGCGTCAGCTCCGTAAGGACTAAACAGATGTTCATGATATTTGTTTTGTTTTTTCTTTAGTTGCTGGAAAAATAATAGGTATAGAGCATCATTATCCACGCCAGTAAAGCTACCGGGAGTATTATCATAGAACCCACTTTCACTTTTGAAGCATTCATGTACCTACTCACTTACCTACCTATCCATTGTGTTTGTACTGACACATTTGCAATTTGCAATACTTATTGATAAGTGTCAGACGGTCTCAGCAGGTAAGCTTCTTATGTAAATCGGTCTACTTAGCATGTAGCAGTGACTAATCTGACCCGAATGCGTTCCGTTTGCAAGAAAGCAGCGCTGGTTCCGTTGACGCAGTATTGTTATGCAAAGCGGATCTGTGCGTATAACAAGGCGTTTTTGCATTTTTACCAACCATGATATTAGTTTTTAGGTATTTATAGGTCGCCAGTTTTAAGAGAGTAGGTTTTGACGCGTTGCTAATGTTGTGCAATAGTTGTATTGTAACCTTCAAAAAATAAAAAATGATTTGTAGGTGGAACAATAGCAGCTCAGCAGTTAGCACTCTGAGTACTTTACTCATAATACAAATACAAAATACAAAAATGTTCATTGGTACAAAAATTTGATGAGTTACAATTGAAATGAGTCTCTGACTCTTGAAATAGTAGAGATAAATTGTATACCTGTGTCTTAAGAGCCAGATCCTTCCCGTTTACAAGAAATCAGTTAACAATTATGTTATAATTACAGTTTTAACATATAAAACGTGGAAGATATAAATAAGGGTTTTATATATCTATATCGTTAGGGCTTTTGTGGGTGAATAGTAAGTATATGTGTGTAAAAGTATGTTTGTATGTATATATTATGCATTTGACGCTTTTATTTTTAATAGTTAACAGGTTTTCAGTGTCCCTATGGTCTGGCTCGTCCAACCATTGTATAATTTTACTCTTAATTTGTTTATTGCTAAAGTCCTTACAATTATTAACCTTTTTATTTAGAATGTTATATATACGTGGGGCTATGTGTAGGTAATGCCTCTGGGCAAATGAAGTCTTGAATGTAGGCACTGGGCATGTATCTCTGCGTTTATTGAGCTTTGGTAATAACGGCACTGTGCATCGGTGGTATTTTTGTATTGCAAGATAGAACAAGCACAAATTAAAATGTATATAACCCCCGACTTCCCAACCCCCATTATAGCTAAGAAGGATCTCGATCACATCAGTTTTCAAACTTAAAAATAGTTCCATCCGGTTGAAAGCTACAGTTGTCACCTTCACCCCCCCCTCCCCTATTATAGCTCCATCTCGTTTATCTCAGCTTTGAAACATGAAAAACCGCAACTAAAAATTGGTCCATTCGTTTGGACACCCCTTTTCTCGACTAAGAACCATCTCGATCACATCAGTTTTCAAACATAAAAAACCGCATCAAAATCGGTCCATTCATTTGGGAGCTACTATCTTCATTCCCATCCCCCCCCTCCCCTCCTCCCCCATTATAGCTAAGAACCATCTCGTTTACCTTAGCTTTCAAATATAAAAAAACCGCAGCTAAATCGGTCCATTCATTTGAAAGATACGATTCTCACCCCCCTTTTCTCAACTCCCCCCCAACCCGTCTATATAGCTAAGAACCATCTCGACCGCATCAGTTTTCAAACAAAAAAAAACAGAAGTGACCAGAGACTGAAATTAAAATGTGTCTAGAGTAACGAAATGGCTGAGGTAACATTTACCTAAAACCCTGCAACACTAGGCAAAGCCCAAACTACCAAACAAATATTTCGAAGAGAAGATTTTTAACTTTACCACAACTCACGCCCTCAACTTTACAACAACTCATGCACGCCTCTACCATTGTACCTACCACAGAACAAATTATAGTGTATGCTCTATGCCTTGTAATGTCCATTATCTTCACAACTTAGATTGATATCTGGTTACACGTACCTTTGTTAAATAAAGAAATTACTCTCACTCGATTTCGTCAGCCGAGATAATAGGCGCGTGAACAGCAACTTTGCCTTGGATTACCGATTCTCACAGTTTGGAGCACCGCAGAGGAAATACAGTGAGTCAACTCCAACAGAACTATCGTAAAAAAAAACATTGTAAGTAAAGAATTTTTGAAGGACTTTGTCCTCCAACACTTGCTTCTTTTAAAATGAATATTTTGAAGATTTGATGGAAAATGCTATAAGCCTAACGCCTATGGATCTTGGATCCTACTAGAGGTAGAGATTGGGATTTTATCCTCCAAGACTTGCCTAAGGTGCCCTTTTCACAACCAATATTTTGAAGTTTGGTAGTTTTGAGCGTGAAAAAGAAGACTGGATAGTTTCCTTATGTTTCATATTACATAAAAACTTGAATAACTTTGTCATTTTTCAATAAAATATATTTTATTGTATTTATTCCAAAGAAAACTTCCACATTGCGATTGGTTTACATATGTGTAATGAATTATTCTAGGTACGTCGAATTAATTAATGACGCGTTGACTTTATGAGGCCTATTGTTCTGCTAATATATGTAAAGTAAGAAGGAAGTTGTCGTAGTACAAATGGTGATTGAACTTAGTCCTCCAAGTAACAGATCATATCGTTGTACATCTGCCAAAAATTGCTCTGTGGCATCACATCCCATTGCTCGAGATCGTTCACCCGCCCGCGGCGTCTCGCACGTGGTCAGATGGAAACAGAAAGTATTACCTACCAAATTCGTGCACCTTGCTCGCTAGACAATGGGCAATTTATGCGATTTCACTAATTCCGTAATTTCATATTTCTGTTGTGGATTTAGTCACCGCAACAGCTGGTTAGGAAAAATATAGTGCGGCAAAATTAGGCGTAATTATCTTACATTAAATAAGTGTGTACTATGCGTTTTTTCCACAATAATGGCCCAACATGACCCATTTTTAAGGAGCCACAGGGCTGAAGCTTTAACCTTCTTATACGTCCCACTGCTTGGCAAAGGTCTTCTCTATATCTTTCCTGAAGTCTTTGTCCGCCTCTTTAGACCAGCCGGCATAGAAAAATGAATTACTCTTTATTAAACACAAGCTGTACCTACTACTACTCCAAGACCTAAAATACCAATATACCAACATTTAAACAAAATTCCTTCAGCCGTCAAAAAGTTTTTATCAATTGCTCGGCTTCTACTTATCGGATTGAGATAATATGTACACCAGTTTTTAAGTCAAATCCTAAGCTATCCAACAGTGAAAATTGCATTGCAATCCGTTCAGTATTTTTACCTGATGCGTTAACAGACTAACAGACAACAGACGGACACGAGTTTTAAAAATGTTTTATTATTTTTCAGTAGCTTATTTTTAGTACCCTAGATCTTTATTTTTTAAATATCTTCCTTTCTTTACAGATTCTATCTTTCACAGATTTTTTTGGTACTTACTGCTTTATCATAAGTATAGACGCCCTTCACTTTTGGCAGAATAATAAAAATATGTGTTTTATTACATTATTTTAATCATGCCTGTTAAATTAAACAGTACCGAGACATACTTACTGACTGACTGACTGACAGGCAACGCCCAGCCTAAACCGGTGGTCTTAGGTATTTGTAATTTGGAGGAATATTCCTTGAGAATCCTAGAGGTGAACTACGGAAGTAACTATAAACCGTAAAACATGAATATCAACTCCAAATAAAATACCTCTATACTGCGGGGACTTCATTTACCGGTATGAAAAGTATCCAATGTCCTACCTCGTAGTATGAACTCAAATCAAGCCAAGTTTCATTTGAATTCATTCATTAGTTGCATCGTAATACGCGTTCAATTTACAGACAGACAGACAGACAGCAGAAAAAAATGATAAAAATCAATTTTGGCTTCAGTACAAGTAAAAGAACAGCTTCCAAAAAAATGTTAATCTTCAATGTACAGAATTTGGACCCCTATTCCGCAGGAACCCTTTATTTTTCGGGATAAAAGGTATCCTCAATTTTCATCCATCATATTTATAAACTATGACAGTGACAAGGTGCATCAAAATCTGACCAGTAGGTTCAGAGTAAGTGTTTATTTAAATAACTTTCAACCCCTATCCTGCGGGAACCGTTTAATTTTTCGGGATGAAAAGTATCCTATGTATCCTATGTATCCTCGTAGTATGAACTATACCAAGTTTCATTTAAACAAATTATACCAATTATACCAAGTTTCATTTAAATTCATTTAAATGTTTCGGCGTGATGCTTAGCCAAGATACAGACAGATAGACATAAAAGAAAAAAAAGAAGAGTTTTGGCTTCAGTATAAAATAGAGAAAAGCCTCAAAACTTTTTTGTAAATATCTTCAATGTACAGAATTGGACCTGTTACAGTTTTATTATAAGTTAAAAATAGATATAGATAGTCTTGAACCAACCGAAACTTATTTATAATAGCTGCATTCCGCGGCTTCGCCCGCATGCAAATTTTTCCCTCCCCCCATCCTCTCTAAATCCCTATGTATGTTCTTCTAGGATATTAAAAACCAATGCAAAGGTAGGTATAGCACCACTATGTAGTATTATTAGGTATTCTGTGGCACTTGTTGTTTTTTGGCATACTTGTTATTTCGTTTCTTACAGCGAGTAATCAACCTATGTCCAGTTCTTCCTCTTTTCCCGTGGAAACCTACATTTATCCGGGATAAAAAGTATCCTATGTTTTATTCCGTAGTAAAAACTATCTACATTCCAAGTTTCATCAAAATTTGTCCAGCCGTTATCGCGTGAAAGCTCCCCAAACAAACAAACAGACAACGTTTCACTTTTATATATTGGTATGGATATGGATATACACCGTGACATTGAGTTCGATATTTATCTTAAATGCATATATTCAGTCCATTATTTAGAATTGTTCTTTAACATTCAATAAAAAATATGTAAGTAACTGACCAAAAAGTAATTAGCCTCATGCTGAAATGTCTATTTCACTAAACAAGCTACACGGCCGTGGCGCGGGTACATTCGATACCAATATATAAAAGTGAAACGTTGTCTGTTTTTTTGTTTGGGGAGCTTTCACGTGATAACGGCTGGACGGATTTTGATGAAATTTAGAATGGAGATAGTTTTTACCACGGAATAAAACATAGGATACTTTTTATCCCGGATAAATGTAGGTTTCCACGGGAAAAGAGATCATATTCACGATAAATTTTAGTCCTTGAGGTCATGTTGGTGTGAATTGTCTCGAGATCATTTGCAATTGACTGACTGTTTAATTTGTAACTCTATGGTGATAAACACGAGTCTGACCAATCAAGGGCAGGTTCACAATTTGACGGCGGCGATAGAGTCACAGATATCTGATAAATTGTAAAAAGTGCACTGATTGGTCGGTAATACGGTTCGTTCACAATTTTTTGTCTGTTTGTAATAAAACGAATTAGAATCCGTCAGATTATAATCTATCGGTTCTTAAAATTAACCGGTAACATATAAACCTACCTCATCTAAATCCATCTATTCGTACGTTCAAAAAATAATTATTGTTTTTTCTTATAAACATGCTTAGATAATATTATAACGAACAATTTACTGCGGATGTTCTCCATTTAGGATTTTCTGACAACTCTGGACAAATTATTTCAATTCCCTGTAGTCCCCTGTCTGTTAGTCCCTGTGTATGTGTGTGTGTGTGTGTGTGTGTGTAAGCTAATGTGAAAAGTTTCAGTTTGCTTGTAAAAGAAACATCAATGAAAATTTGGATACATTTGCAAGCTTCATAACTCAATTATCATTCTCTGAAATATTTTCACTCTTAGATGTAAACTTGGCCTACACTTCTTTTATTGAATTGTTCAAATTAATATTCGATTTATGTGTACAATTCGAAAGAATAAAAATAACTTATAAAAAACACCTCACTGGAAAACAAAGGAAATAATTAGGGCTAGTAAAGTTAAAATAATGTTATATGTAAATAGTTTACAAAACTACTGGTTAAAGAATAAAGGACATTATCTAAAATACTGTAAAGTATTAAAATCTGTGATCCGAAATTCTAAGAAAAAAACCAATATAAATTATATTAAAAATAGCTCAAATCAGAACAAAGCAGTATGGAAATTGATTAAACAGCAAACGACTTGTACTAATAAAATAAAATGTGCAATAGAAAAAATAAAAAGCCATGACGAAGTCATAAAAGATCCGCGACTTTGAGATTTTGAACAATTATTTCATTAATCAATATTGTCATAGTCAACACTTGAGTCCCAGTATTAAACAAGCACAAATAAAAAAAAAAAATAACCCCCGACTTCCCACCCCACATTATAGCTAAGGACCATCTCGTTTACATCAGCTTTCAAACATAAAAACCGCAGCTAAATCGATCCATTCGTACGAAAGCTACGATTTGCACCACTCCCCGCCCCCGCCCCTCCTTCCCTCCATTATAGCTATGAACCATCTTGTTTACCCCAGCTTTCAAACATAATAAAACCACAGCTAAATCGGTCCATTTGTTTGGAAGCTACGGTTTTCACCCTACCTTTTCCCACCTCCCCCCTCCCTCCTACCCCTCCACATCAGCTTTCAAACAGAAAAAACCGCATCAAAATAGGTAATATAATTGAATACTTTCATTGAAGAAGTTAAAGAAGTAAATTTTCTTGGCGTTACAATCGATTCTCAACTAAATTGGAAATGTCACATAAACAAAATTAACTCTAAATTATCGTTTTATTGCTAGGTATATGTTATCTGTATTAATAGAATCAAGTCAATCTAGATTAATAAATTAACAATCAAAAGAGGTGGCAGCAAGGCATATTTCGGATATGTATATCCACTTTTAAATTATCGTCGAATCCACTTTTTATTCTCCAAAAAAAGTGCCTTCGTATAATATATGACATGTACAGCGATGAGACTTTGAGAAATGTTTTTATAGAAAAGGGTTTGTTGGGTATTAATCAAAACCATACTCTCACTGGTATTTTTATTCTTCAGCTTTGTTTATTTGTCAAAAATAATATGGAATATCATGAACTCAAATCCGATGCACGCACTAATTTACGCAGGAAATATTTAAATAATCTTTGTTCACCTAAAGTTTAAAGCTATGTTTCTATTAAAAGTGCTTATATAACGAGCATTAAAATCTATAATCACTTACCATTGTTTAGGAAGGATTTGAGTGGGAATATTTTTAAAAGTAAAATTAAGTAGCCATGACATTGAGAAAACTTATAAAACTTAAAAGAGTATTTAAGTTATGAAACGTCGTCCCCGTAAGACGGGCTTAGGAGGGAGAAGTTTGGATGACGATGTATCTATTACGGTAGGTGAATTGTATAAAGGGTAACTGGTAAAGGCATGTGCCACGCAGAGGCACGACATGATGCGGGTTCAAACGCCGTCCGTGATTCAAATTTTTCCTTTTGAAAATTATTAGACAAGTAAAATTATTATAAAAATACACAAAACCCGACTGAGAACAAAATTATAGAACACGAGCCGACCGCCCGCAAAAATAGTCACACTAATATTATAAAGGCGAAAATTTGTTTGTATGAAAGTGTGTGTGTGTGTGTGTGTGTGTGTATGTTTGATACTTCTTCACGCTTACACGACTGAACGGATTTGGATGAAATTTGGTATGGAGGTAGCTTACGCCCTGTATTAATACATAGGCTACTTTTTATCCCGGTAAACGCACGGTGTCTGAGGGACACGGGTAAAACCACGGGGTGCAGCTAGTATTCCTATAAAAATGTTTCTTACATATTGTACTTTACTTTAATACTTGCAATTGCAACACTAGACAGTATTTACAGAGTATTCACATTAGCAAAAAAAATATATTTTTGTTTTACGCAAACAGCCACGTACCAATATACTCCGACGAATACCACCACTAACGCCAGTGCATCTGAATTTTTCCGTTGAAATCGGCCACTGTCGCCTCAGCATGTTCCACGCAAATATTTGTGCGGGGAGTCGGGGGAAAAGGTCATAAGCGCATCGCTGCCTTTACTCGGCGGAATTGCTATTCGGGCATTGGTCGTGGTCCACCTGCTCAGATCACCTGGGTCGACCACGGGCACTATCACGCATTGCGGCGGAGTGCTTGTAAGCGCCCGCCCCCAAGTCCGGTTCAAGCTGTAGAGGCCGATAAGGCCAACAGCATTAGTCATTCAAAAAAAAAAAAAAAAAAACTATTCAAGGCGACATAATTAAACCAACGAAGAGACTTCGTGAACGTGAGTAAACAGATCATTTTTGAACCACACTAGTTAAGTAGTACTTATTTTAATAGAAATTCAGGTCTGACGTCAGCATTAGGTACCTGCTTAGGTAGGAATCTTTTCAGACCTACCTATAGGCACACACTGAATAACATCAGATTTCTTAAAGTACAATTAAATAAAACTCCTAGGTACCAACCTAATACAGGTACTTCAATCTAAGTAGGTATCTAACCTGCTTGATAATAAAACAACTAGATACCAACCTAATTATTGGTATCTAGGTATATTTATAATTTATGGACTTTATAGACCTTTTAAGCAAGGTTTTATCACCATTAAAAAAAAACACTGTATACTTTTGTGCTACCTCGAGTGTGCTGCATAGTTAACAACGGAGTTAAAGAAGACCTAAAACACCTTGAGAATAGGTTTACCTTTACGAGCTCCGATTTTCTATTTTGATTATCACAGGGCCATCTCCATCTCTTCCACGCTGACGTCTGGTAGCTTATCAGTATAGAGGCGAGTCAACGTGGCTCTTGAATCCTCAGAAACAGTCTCTGGCCGGGGAGCATGCGAAGCGTATAAATATCCGTAGTAAAAATCAAAGGTGAGTGATGTATTCGCCATTGATCTTAACGCCATATCCATTCCAGTTCAGAAGCTTGAATATATCTTCCAGTGCAGAGGTGAACAGTTTCGAAGAAATAACGTCTCCTTGTCTCACCCCTTTTTGCAACTGGATAGAATTCGTGCTCCAATCCTGAAAACGGATAGTCATTGTGGCCTTGCTGTACAAACACTTCAACACATCCATGTACCGGTATTCAATCTGGCACTGCTGTAATACTGCCCAGGTCTCGACTGAATCAAAGGCTCTCTCGTAGTCCACAAACGCTAGACATAGTAGCCGATTATACTTTTCGGTCTTCTGTATAATCAGTTGGAGCGTAGGATGTGGTCTACGGTGCTAAAGTCTTTCCGGAATCCAGCTTGTCGGGAGGCTGATAGTCGTCAAACCTACGAGTGAGATGGTTTGTAACTACTCTCCAAAGCAGCTTATAGACGTGGCTCAGCAGCAAAATGGGCCTATAATTCTTCAAGAGGGTGTTATCACCTTTCTTAAAGGACAACACCACTACGCTCCTGTGCCACGCTTCTAGCGTAATATCCTCGAGGATGACGGAGTTAAACAGCCTCTGAAGGACTTTAAGTACCGGTGTTCCAACCACTTTCAGTAGCTCTGTCGTTATTCCGGCCTCCCCTGGTGAATTGTTGCTCTTAAGCTGTTTGAGAGCCATTCTGATCTCGTATAGGCTAACGTCCGGGAAATCTTCAGTATAATGTCGCGTCAAACGAGCTTTTGCATCGCTAGCAATGCTAAGAGCACTACGTGATGAGGTGTATAATTGCCCATAGAACTTCTTGAGTTCACTCAAAATCTCTGGCTTGATCACAGAGACATCATTGAATATATGAAAAATGTAATCTAACTTGTGTTTATGACCGCCGGGGTGCAGCCACGTCCATTTTTGGACGGGCGCTTCTTAATTCATCATAAAAAATCCCTGTTTCTCCATGAAGTCAGCCAATAGCTGACTCCTTTGGTTCCGATGCCCAAATCCAAACTGCCCCACTCTCAGTTCATCGCCATTCCTCATGCCCAGCCGTGCGTGGATGGACATGAGGAATGGCGATGAAAGAAGTACCCAATCGCCATGTGAAGTGTGTTTTCGGAGCATGTATGGCATTGGAAATGTCGTCATACATAGTCTCGTCATACATAGCATAGTCGTACATAGCATAGCTTCATCGTTCGGATGGGGCGTACATCTGTAATACCTTCAACGAATACCGTTCGGTTATTCTGAGTATAAGGTATGCCACCCTGCTCGAAACGCTTTCAATCTTTACAATGTTGTTGACGAGGGACTTGTGGACGAGAAACCCGATACCGTGTTGGGACAGCTGTTCGCCCTCCCGGTAATAGAGTAAGTTGCTGGAATTGAGGGTTATCGTATCCTCTCCCTCTCCTCGGACTTCTGATAACCCTATAATACCCCAGCGCTACTCACTTACTACTTCTTCCAGCTCTATCAACTTCTCATCGGTCCTCAAGGTGCGTGCGTTGTAGGTTGCCTGGTCCAGAGATCGTGGGGTTCGTAGCTGAGTCCCTGCCGGGGGTTCTTAGCACCCCCCTGCTCCGCCGTTACCATGGCTGCCATCGGTTCCAGGAATAACGGAGCCACCGGGGACTGGGGGCAGTCTTTGCGGTGTGTTTATCATATATTTGGGGGTGTTGCCATAGTCACCATGCTTGGCAGGCGGATTGGTGACCGCAGTGTTACAAATATGTACTCGGAGGACGCTGCTGCCCATCTTCCGGTGTGTATTCCCTTAGTAGCCTCCTACGACATCTACGAGAGGATTGGGAGGGGTCCTAATCTAAGCCGAAACCACCATGGCACATAAAACTTATAGAAATATAATGTAATATACTTCCGGCTCATATCATATTTTTGTAAATGTTCACTTGTGCCATGTAGTAAAAAAAAACCTCCGAAATACTTAATAGTGAATCTTAAGTAATTATTTTGTTGCTTTTGAATATTGTATAGTTTATCTTATATATTTTAATCATATTGTATTTTAATATCAATTTATAAGATATGATGACACGGATAATGATTCAATATTAATTACATCATTGCTCCTGCATAACCTCGTTTGCCATACGTATGAAGTTTTAATTAAAAGTTACCTTGTAATAAATAATGTTTTACTTTCTTTGCCGAAAATGAATGGTGACTTTTTGCTTTGAAAATAAATCATACGTTTTAAACATTTCTAAACCTAATACTTATAAAATATCTGTGTGTATGTTAGGAGTGCTTAATAAAATAAAATTGCCGTTATTGTTTCCTGATGACAACTATCTTATTGTGATCTATTTTAAGTAACATGGTCACAAAGACATTTCCTATGTACAATGGTAACATGCAAAAGTAACATGACATTTTTTTATTTGTTATTACCAATACAGTTAAGTAATATTTTGAGTCGATCGGTTTTTTTCATTCCATTTTACCGTAACATTTTTCTACCTATAAAATTGGGTTAAACCTTCAGTAACCACCGGTATTATAAACAATATGTAGAATCCTTATTTTAAGTTAAATATGCCTATTAAAATAAAATACAATGATAATTATTTGTTTATCAGTATACTTACTGGAAGTAAATCAACAGTATATAAATCAGTCCGATCATACAAGAAAAAAAAGTTTTTCTTTAATTTTGTGTACGGAAACATGCCATTTAACTTAACACTTTGCTCGTTAAAAGCCACCATGTTGCTATTTCCGTCGAAAAAACCTAACGTCTTTTAAATTTACGCGTGCTAGTCATTTTACGTAGAATAAAGCCCTTATGGCGATTGAGTTCATGTAAATACGCTAAAGTTCCGCGGAATACAGTCTTAAGGGACAAAATATATAAAAACTGATGATATTAAATAAAAAAATATATCACTGTATGCTCGTTATATCACCTAATCGTTAAGGATACCAGAAAACATACATTCTCTAAGAAATTTAAGAGAAAATTAGAAAAAACCTCCCCCTGAAAACATGTGGTTTTGCAATAGTGGCTCTTTTCGACGGATAGGGCGATATACTACGCTTAATGGCGCATAACATTTAGACATAAATAACCTGTATTTTCTCTATAAGTGAATTTGTAAATACCTTTTGGAAAATAATTTCTTAAACCGTAACTTTCGTTCTCAGACGGATCATCTCATTTCGGATGAGATCCCTTAGAGAAACCCCAAGCACAGCGCGTTCCATAGCACGCTGAGCGAACTTGAAGTCAGTGTCCAAGTTTCGGCTCCGTATGTCATCACGGGTAGGACGCAGTGGTTGAAAACTTTTATCTTCAGGCATATGTGGCTTATCATTTTTCTTCATAATTATGGGTTAATTATAAAAAAGATACAGACGTTCAAAAATAATAGAAAATTGCATCGTAATCATATTTTATGTCTCTAAATATCGTTGAAAATTAAAGAAACCAAGACTTAATTCTTGTTTTCTCATAGAGCGCGGCAGCTTTGAACTTTTGTTGACAAATTAGTCAAGCAAGTCAACATTACTGCGCGAAAGTGCGTGCAATTTGAACAAGCAGTTTTCGGATATAACAAGTGCTTGTTTTACCCCGCTCCTGTATCCAGTTTAGACTAATCTCCCCTAAATAATTTGAAGCTAAACACCTCAACACCTTAGGCCCTAATGTATTTATTTTTAATTTCCATTAGTTAATTTACTTTTCTTTGGAGCTCTGTCTGTCTATCAATACCTTGATGGAATTACAATAACAGTTAAAATATCTCTCAGTTATCGCCACAACATGAAAACCTTTTCACAATCTTAACTTGGCGTTGGTTGTTAATTTTGTTTGGCATTAAAAGTTCTTTTTAATCTGATACATTAAATTTATTAAGTTAATAAATTACAAAACGAGGGTTTTAATTAAAATTATTAATTAATTAGGTACTTTTTTATGAAGAATTTATGTTATACTTCATAAATCCATATATAAAAGTGAAACATTGTCTGTATGTTTGTTTGTTTGGGGAGCTTTCACGCGATAACGGCTGAACGGATTTTGATGAAATTTGGAATACTTAATAATGGAAAAATACTTTTTATCACAGAAAACTGCAAGTTTCCACGGGAAAACTGGAAAAAGGCTGATCACTCGCTGTAAGTAACTGTTGCCATGGAAACGAAATAACAAGTATGTCAAAAACATCAAGAGCATTGGTGCTATACGCTATACCTATTTTTGCATTGGTGTTTAATATCGTAGAAGAACATAGGATGGTTTATTCGCGATAAACAGTAGACCGCGCGGACGAAGTCGCGGGCGGGATATCTAGTTGAATATAAATGTTTGTGCGCGCGTTGAAGTCTTTTGTTTAACGTAAATAAGTTTGAACTATCTATAATACATAACTACCTAGATGGTTTTCATAATAATGAATATCGATACTTATAATAAAGCAATAGGTACGAAAAACTCTGTCCAAAGAAGATAATTTAAAAAAATGGTCTAGTGTACCATAAATAAGCTACTGAAAAAAACATGTCTGTCTGTCTGTTTGCTTGTTCGCACATCACGTAAAAATTACTGGACCGATTGCAAGGCGGTTTTCACTGTTAGATAGCATAGGGTTTGATTTAAAAACTGGAGTCCTTGGTATCTTAATCCGAGAGAAGAAGCCGAGCAATTGATAAACACTTTTTGACGGCTGAAGGAATTTTGATCAAATGTTGGTATATTGGTATTTTAGGTCTTTGAATAGCACATAGAGTATTTTTAACCCAGATTAATGACCACGCGTGATAAGCCACGGTTACAGCTAGTGATTTAAGAAACAACCTGCTTTCTTTCAATTATTGCGATCAAAATTTGAAGTAAAATGATGAACTCCCGTCAAATGATGGATGCTAACGTGAACTCCCGAGCGTAGCGAGGGGTGTTAAAGTTAACTCCCTTGCTTCGCTCGGGAGTTATTTGGAGTCCCGAGTGAAGTCCCGTCCGTGACAAAAGACAGGGTTTATCCCCGAGGTAAATGCTCTATTTTTCATGCCTTCTGCGAGACAATAAAAAAATTAAATGCACCATAGGCTGCTTGGCTTTCGAGTTGATGCTACGTATTGGAAATAAACTAAAAGGATACATACAGCCTTGACTCCTTTTAATGTTCTCAATTGATTAAAATCATAATAGGCTCTTCCGTATTTATGTTTTGATTTTCCGGTAGTAGATAATTAATAATCCTTGAAGCGTCTGATTTAATAAACTCGAGTCAAATAACTATCGCTCGACGACATTTTTGTGTAAACTTGAATATGTTATCATACGGAACTGTTCAACTATTTTATTTTAATGTCAAACTTCTTAACAGAGAAATATTGTCACAAACACCACCTTTTGTATCAAATTCTTTGCAATCGCGTTTTTCTTTTTTTTTCGTATTTTTACTATGGCCAGTTCGATTTTCAAATAAAATCTCTTTACAATACAAAATTCTTATGAATCTATGCTAAGAGTCATTCGAATTTTAGCGTTCCAAATTCAAATAACATTATATCCCTTGTTAGTTTCATAAAACATTATATCCCTTGGTATATAATGACTTACTTCTCGTTGAGATTGTGTGATATGTAATTGGACATTGTCGAGCAGGTGGTATGAAAAATAAAATAATATAGCATATTTATTCAAAGAGATCTAATAGGAATCCAATATATAGCGATCGTAGACTACGGTTCAATAGTGCAACATAGAATCCAACGATACCGGGTTCGGTCCTAGACTTCGCACCAATTATACTTTTCTAAGTTATGTGCGGTTTTCCATCGCTCTGTGTTTCAGACGGTACGTTAAGCTGTCGGTCCCGGCTGTTATTGATTAATAGCAGTCAAACTCTGACACCTCGGTTATTTTCTATACTCCGAAGTTAATACAGATAGTAAGATACTCGTACCTTACAAGCACATAGCTCTTATAGGGCAGGTGAGGTTCTGCAAGCTAAATAAAACCAAAATTATATAATTATCGTTTACAGTATCAATAAAATTGTGTTGCTTGATTTCTTGTTGATAAAAAATATTATTATTAGTAAGTAAGTAGATTAAATTTAATATTGTTTTTGAGGACTTTTTCTTGTCAGTATATATTCAACAAAAGGGGTGTAAAGGGGATCATTTGTACCAAAAAAGTACTATTGGTATTGACAGCTTAAGAATATATTATGATTATCTGAATACATGAAACTAATAAATAACTATATATATGGTTTTAAAAATTTAGGTAAATAATAAAAAAACACTTGATTTTAATGGTCCTAATTTTAATTGTTAAATTTAGTTGTCATAAATGAAGAGACACGCCAAGCATTCTAAAATGATTGTGACCTGCCGACCAAAAAAACATAAAGATCCTGGCTAGCTAATTCCTTCAACCAGAAAATCTGGCTTATATAGGTTCATCTGTCGCCTAACCCTTTGATGGTCATACGGCAGAAGTCCTAGAGAGATGTCAAACGGTTAAACGGTGACCTGAAACCTTTAAAAATAACAACACTAACATTTGTAAGTTTTCATCACCGAAGGAAGTCCGCTTTTGCTCAACCACATTTCCTCTATGACTCTACCAATCGTCATCTCATTGACGTCAATATATGTTGCAAGGATTGCAAAATCGGCGTCCTCGCCAAACCGCGATCCGGGATAGGTGCGTCCGGCGCTGCAGCGGCAGAACTTTCACGGGTATAAAACCACGGCGGCGGCGGCCGGCGCGACCAGTGAGCCACCCATCTCGAAGCCACGACGCACGGCGGCGCACGCGCACACCACGCTTCACGCGCTCGCGAAAACGAAAGTGACAGATCCACGGATCAGACTGTGACGTCAGTGTGTGTGAACTCTGGAACAGTGATCGGTAGCCGCCGTTGTTATCCTTGAACTGTTTCTTCTGTGCCACCTTGAAAGCTCGCCTGGAAAGGTACTGGGATTTTGTGTTTATCGCTTGGATTGTGTTTTTAAAGTGTACTGGATCAGAGATGTGTTTTATATGTTTTATTAAGTGTGCTTTCTGAAATTAAGTATCCGCAAGTGTTTTCAAATCATTAAGTGATCTCTACACGTGTATACTTTCACATAAAACAACATGCAATTATCAACATTTTAATTGTTTAAAATGTTAATAATTTCTTCGTAAAATACTTTGTATCTCTTTTCAATATAAATGAAAAGTTCATAATTTTAATATTGATAAACTTTCGACAACTTAATTCTTAAAGCCATGCTTACAACGAACTTCAATTAAATTTCAAGTTATATATTTACAAGAGATTTAAATTGCAATTTTCAGCAATTAATGCTGTGGTTTGTAATTGTTTGCTGGATTTTTCAATTGAATCGATGACAAATAAACGCTTCCAATATGAAAGAGCATGTCCCACATATGTATCTATAAATATAGGCTAACTGGTAACGCATGTCATGTGGAATTATCACGGCTGACTGAACACAGTAAAAAGTTAAACAGCAACATGCAAATCGAATTACGCATTTAAATCTCTTATCTCCACAACTTTGTTAACTGTAGAAAGTTGCATAACTTTACTTTCACTCGCGCCAAAAACTCGCGAAATATTTGAAACAAAAATTGCGTGTTCAGCGGTTTCTGTTATACGCGCACTTGTTTGTTGCTCTTCGTATGTAAAGGAACTTGTTCTTTATTTCTGTAAGTGTAAGATGTTCGCGTGGAAGCGACATGTGGTGAAGCCGGTGCGAGGAAAGTGGGTCGGGCGTCACACAGCTCGCATTTTATAGATGTACAGCGGGGTTTCTCGTTTACGTTAATAGCAATGTGCATAATGTGAAATTGAAGTGAATAGCTTCCAAATGCACTTTTATGTAGATTCATCTTTGAACACGATCATCACATGCGTCCGTTAAAAAACAAACATGGCGAAAATGCCAACAGTATTTTGGATAGCTTGCAGTATACAGCAGTATTGCTTGCAGTAGGGAAAGATTGACGAATAAGCATTATCTAGGAAGTTTTGACGAGTAGGTACGTGAGTGTGCGATATACCTTACTTGACGAATATTCCTATTCTGTGGGTACAGTAAAAATTGAAATACTTATGAGAATATGAAATTGTCTTGATCAGTGTGACGTGACGTGAATCGGTCTTTAAATGTAACTCGCATGACTAGTTTGGCGTGGATATATTTGATCCTATGTTTCAGACATTAAGTTAAAAATATTTACGGATCAGATTTTAAATAAAATCTTAACTGTAATAGTAATAAAGTTTATATTAAAAAAAAGAGTTAATAACGAAAACGGATGCAGGAATACAATCGAAGGAAATAGGTTAAAGAACATTTAGTAATGATAACAGTAAATACGCCAAATATTCTTAATCGCACTTTCAAAAGCTCACAGAAATTAAAGCTATTGTTAAGCTTTCAAACGTAACGAGCTACAAAAAAGAAACTCGAGTACGTCACAAAAACGTTCGATGTTGCTGTGATATGTAAAAACCGTGAAAAATTACCGTGAAAGCTGTTAAGATAGTGAATCTGCGGTTTTCGCTAATAATAATCCTTATCTGTCGAAACGGATGCAAGACACACATACTTGTAACTAATGGCTACTGTGTTGCAAAAGTGTACGTAAGCTAGTAGGACCCCCGTTCTATTGTTTGGATGCGTTAAGGTTTCGTAAGAATGTATTTTGCGTCACGCTGTCTTACCATCTTCAGGGATGTGCACTTACGCAATTCAGTCACTTGTTACAGTTGTGGACAAAAATGAGCTAACTTGTCTTGTTGTTTAAGCAATTACTTAGAGTCTTAGACAATGTAGCTCAGCTGTACGACAGTTTTAATCCAAGAGAACGAAACATTTTGAACTACGAAATATGTAGATAGGATCATCGTAGCCTTTCTGCTACGAGTAGGTACTACGAGAATAAATACTTACAAATTGAAGTAAACTTCTATAGATTTATTCATTAATTATTTATTTATTCTTTATTACACAAATTAAATGTACAAGGAGGACTTAATGCTAAGTAGCATTTTGTACCAGTCCACCTGGACGTGCAAGAAAAATGGTAGCGGTGCAGTAAAAAAATAACGTAAAGTGAATAGAAATAGGTAGGTATTTTAGCTATAAACTAAAATTGAAAGAATAAATATAATAAAACTATAGAATACATAAGAATATTATAAGTAATACACTAATATATAAAATAAATATAATATGTAATAATATTATCATTTATCACCTCTGATTTTAACTGTAATTCAAATACAATTCTATAAAATTACATGCATATTTAGAAAATTAGCTTGTACAACTTAAGCAATGTTTTAAAAACGATATTGTTATCTAATGCTTGAATCCAATTGTGACTTTCACTTTTCCAATCTATAGGTATCATGCTTACGAGATAATATAACGGAAACACACCGGAGAAAGCCTTAATGAGTATATCCAGTTTTAATTTCCGTCAAGACGACTTAAATCTTTTAATACGAGGATCAAAAGCGGCGTATCGCCATTATGGCACTTGAGATACAATAATTTTAAAGGTTTTAACGTCAAATTGGTAGCACATATATCTTTTCAATCGAAAAAACTGGATCTTTACTTTGTAACTTCCAATTTAAGTACATTTTATTAATTGATATAAGATAAATAAATTAAGGTTTAAAATATGCAACTACAGTGTTGCATTACTTTCGTTTCTCGAGCGAGTGTTAATTTATGTCAAGTTTATTGACATGGCTGAATGCATGTAACAAGAATGTAATGTTTGTGAAAGATGTTCTGGTTACCGGTGTCGTTAAACAAGTAAAATGTAAAATAAATAAATAAAATAAAATAAAATAATAAAATAAATAAAATGTGAGTTGTATAAATCAAACCAAAAATAGCAGTAGCATAATGTATTGTTGTGCGACTTTCGAGAGCAGCTGTCTATTTGTCTCAAATGAAACATGCCAAGTAATGTTTACAAAATGACGCTCAGATTAAGTAGCTAATATAGTAAATCGTACGGTGTGATGTGTTAGCTAAATCATAAAAGATGTATTATAATTAAAAAAACACTCTTATATCCACTCTTATAGGATTCCCCGTCTCGCTGATGGTGGCATACACACATCGACACACTAGAAGCATCCATGACGCGAGAACATACATTTATGCACATCTCACAAATTTTTGTCCCGGCCGGTATTCAAACTGGGACAAAAAATAACGATAAGGCAATAGAACGAATGCCTTCCAAGCAAGAGTCATTTGTTTTCAAATTGTCCGTAGTGCTCTGTAGTAATATGCATGTAAAGTTTGTTAAATGACGTTCATATTGCTTGACAAGTAGTTTGCGTTTTGTTGTTTAGATGTGAGTGCCGATATTTATATATAGATGACAAAAACATATGTGCGATGTATGTATCTAATATATGTATCTAAATGTATAAAAAAAAGTTGGGTTATTTACACCATAACTCTAGAACGGCTTGACCAATTTTTATGATATTTGATTTGTTGTATTTGTCTCCACCCCGAATAGCAGAATAACTAATAAACAACCGAAAAAATATATGAAAAAAATATTTATGAGGATAATTCATTTTCTCCAAAATTTTGTACGGCTTTTTGACGGGGGTTGTTGGTAGGGGTTTAGAGGGGACGGGGTTGGGGGAAGGAGGAAGCGGGGGATAATTAATACGCTTGCAAAGCCACGGGGCGCAGCTAGTATACATATATATAGGTATATATAGATATACAGCGCGAGAGGAAAGCGAGTCAGTGTGTCAAGTCCAAGGGGCAAGTCTATCGGCCTTTTCTGCCTAACACCTGATCAATGTTTAAATAATACGCTTGTTATAAGTAGGCCTTTGTGTAGAAGAGCTCTGAAGACTATTGCGGATGTTTGCGGATGTTTTTTATATTTAGTTGCGGTGTTTGGAATTAAGGAGGAGTACAGTTATTCTATGATTAAAGGGTGAAAATTCTAAAAAAAAAAGTTTGGAAATTACGTTTATGTAATGTATATTTTTATTGAAGACAACTTTTGTCTGAAGATGATATACAATTGCAAAAACCTACTGTCTTTGGATTTTGACATATATTGAGGATTCCTCAAGAACCAGCCAAGAATAATGTATACGCACTGATTTACCACATTGATATCAAACCAATTACTTAATTACAGGCAGATCCGAACACGTCCTGAAACATAAATCTTAATTAACTCTATTTACCGAGTGAAAACCATGTAATACAGAATTTAAATCAATACCGGATAAATGGAAACGTAGTAAACCACTCGAGGCTAATAAGCAGTCAGCAGTTAAAGTGGCCCCCGCGTGGTGTCAGGTCTTAGATCTGGACCAGCAGGGAGGAGCAAGGGATCCGACGGATGCAGATTACTGGCATGTCAAGCCCAGGGGCCGGTTCCACATCGCTGTCCCATAAACATGGGTAATTGCGCTTGCACATGCATTGGGTACAGCGAAATGTATCGCGGACTGGATTTTAATCCAGTACACAGCTGTATATAACTACATTTTAATTTTCTGAAGGTAAAAGTGAAGAGTTTAGGGTGAAATTCAAAAGATTAATATGACAAAAGTAAAAGTCTTTTTAAATTTTTAATTGCGCATAATGACATGCAACACAAAGTTGTAATTTCATTGTTTGCAAGCAAGATCATTAGTTAAAGAGCTACGGCAATACGATGAAAGCTATTTGATAAACTAGATAATTACAAGTGTGATTTCTGTTATCTCGTTATCAGAAACTAGAGTAAGGGGAGTATTTATGCTTAGTTAAGAGAGCATTTTATTGTTTTGCTATAGTTGATCGCATCGCGGTATTGTTCGCGAGTCGGAAGTAGGATATTTCTTTAGCTTGGGAAATAAGTCACTTAACTAATTGTACTGCTTTTGCAGTGCTCACTAACCAGACTAACACAATGACTAACTGGAAGAACGCATCACTGTTTTCTAGGTCGGTGATTATAACCGCTGGAAAATTCGACATTAATTGGAGAAACGCCGTGTTTTCGATTATAGTGAAACTACTTCCGAAATTTTGAGAAACGTTTCCCTACTGACAGCATAAAATATTATAATTGCTTGTTAATTTTTATTACATTTAAAGTTTTAATTACGATCGATTGTAGGCCATCGAAATCTGCGAGATCTTGAGGCCATCTTCTGTTGACGTAACTTTTCCGTCTGCGTGTGACGACCCTCGCTAAGAATGCGGTTATTCGTACAGTGTGGTCAGCTGTCAGCTTTCCATCCATTTTTTATTGATTCGAATACGATGCGACGCCTTGGGGTATCAATTAAATTCTCGTTACAAACAATCACTACAATCACAAATCAAAATGCGATCTGTTATTTACAGGCAAAAGTGATTCGGCAGGTCGTTAAACGTGGCCATAATTATGTTTCATCAAGCGCAGTTTGAGGAATAGGTACATTTTTTCCGCCTTAGATATGTTTTGTTTTATTTGTAATCACCATCGCGAATTCCTCAAATGATTTGTTCAGTTCTAACGGTAGCAGAATTGAAATTATATTCTATCAGCGCTTGGTTTATTAAGCACTAGTTGCGTGCTGCGGCTTTACCCGTTTGGTATTTTTTCTGATATATAAGTAGTGTGTGTAGTATATTTTATGACAAAAAGTATCTATAAAGTTGGTACAATATATCCGCAACTAGTTTGGCCGTCAAATTACTATTTTCCGTTTGCGCGGCTTCTACTTAATGAGTTGAGATTCAAAGTGTATCAGATTTTAAGTCATATGTTAAGCTATCCAGATGTGAAAACGCGTTGCAATCGGTATTGTAGTTTTACGTGATGCTAGAACAGACAGAAAGAGCATTTTTTTAAATATTGTATATTATTTGTTCAGCAGCTTATTTTATGTCCACTTGGCCATTTTTTTTTATTATTCGTTGAACTAATGACACAATCCGATTTTGAAAATTCTTCACTGATAGAATGCGATTCAAGATAAGCTTTAAACATAGACTTTTCAATGAGAAAATACAAAGTTTCTGAGGGATTTCAGTTACGGATATTATTTTCTTTCGGATACCTACGGGTATGTCTACAACATCTAGCGGTTTAATAGTGTGACTTAGAATTCAACGCTACCGGGTTGTCCTTGGCTTTGTACCATGAGTTTTCTAAGTTATGTACGGTTTTCCATTGCTCCGTGCTTAGGGGCGCAAGTTAATCTTTCGGTCCCAGTGGTTAATAGTTAGAGGCCCTCGGGTGGCAAGACAAACTCTGACACCAGAGGCCAGCACTATTTCACACGACAAACAAACAAGCATAAGTAACATACACAAACACACAAGTTCAAGGTTCAAGAGAGAAATTATAGTACATTGTTTAACGAAACACGTTGTTCACCAACTGTTCCTCACGTAACAACTGTGATAACATTTAACTCATCATTTATTATAATGAGGATATGCCATTAGAAAGTGGTCCCAAATGTCATACAGCAAAAATGTAATACATATAATAAAGGATTGCAAACAAGCCGCACCCGCATGCCTGATTGCCGCCAACGAGATGATAGAGCCCCTATATAAGCTTCCAATCTCTACCACGCTCAACGGGGAAACTCTACTGATTTCACTTTTGTTGTACTTCTCTATCTGTTCGAAGGGACGTTCGAAAGTTACCTTCAATCAGCTCGCAAACGATAGCCTTTCCGACTTATCCATACTCTAGATACTCTAGAATTTATCTGGGAACTGTTTTTTTATGTACAGGTGTTCGTTCTTGTTTTGATTTAGCAACACCGTGTTCATTTCATATTTATTAAATTGAAAAGTGATTTAGCCTGAATCAGATTCTTTAGAGCTGAAGTTATAGACGCAATTAAACAGACTTTTCACTTTGTTAATAGACGTATATAAAATTATGCAGTAGCTCATTATGGCAGCTTAGCCCGCAGTAGAAACTATTGTTTTAAGTGCTCGAGAAAGAAACCGAAAGTATTAATTAAAAACGTACAAGTATAAGTTTGAATTTTTATGAATTATTTTAACGTTGAATTGGAGAAAGTATATCAAATTATTGTGCTCTAATTATGATGAGAAGCTCCGTGTTACGGCAAATGAGTTTGGTCGTGCGGCTGCGAGCCGCGGGTGCAGAGCTGCGGTGAAGAATGACATGTTTCCGACGGTTCTTATCATTTACAGCCCAGTAGCTTCAAGCACAATAGGTATAAAGCGAACAAACATATGTCAGTAAGTCTACGTTTTATCTTTGGGCGGATGCAGCCAACTTCATCAGATAAAGAAATCGTTAAGGTAAAACGTTTTCTGACAGCTCGATATCAAGATGTTGAGTATTCTCTGTTGGTAGATTTGGAATGAGTGACGATAAAACACGTTTAAATTTAATTTATTTTAGAAATCAACAATATTTCAATTTCAAAAAATTCTGTTTTGTTTATTTTGTTTCAATTTACCTACCTTACTTGTAAGAAATAATCACAATGTCAAGTAATAAGTTGCAAATTACAAAAAAACTCAAGCAAATCGAGTAACTTAAACTGGCGCTGTGATACGTTAGTGTTTTAATAATGTAAACTATTAATGAGACGCTCGTATTATGTATATTCAACGAAAGTATAATAATTATAGTAATAACCAGTATAATCTTAACACTTGTTTGTTTTATCTCATTTATTACGAAACTAATGGCCAGGTGAGAGTGAAAACAGCTCAATAAATTTGGCTGAGGGCCATCAATTTAATGGTATAATCTGTATCTATCTATATCAAATATATTTTTATCTACTGGCAATTATCTAAATAGAAAGGTGCGTAACTCGGCCATTAAAAACTCGTACCGATTACTTACAATGTTCCTTGTCACAACACGAGCGCATTCGAACCTGTTGGTTGGTTTAAGGGCTTGCTCGACCGAACTAGTGCATTATTTATTATGGAGTCGATTTCTCGCAGCCCGTCTAAAGATTTCACCACTTTCATCTTGTATTTACGAGTATGTGCAAGCCACATCCATCCTATCTACGCACACATGACTAGTTTGTCGTTGTCTAGTGAAATTTGAAAAACTGTAGTCAGTTACCTAATATGACAGTCGTTATGTTGAAAGCACGCTTGCAAATTGAGCGGTTTGTTTGCAAATTATCTGTTTTTTTAATTTTATTTTTACCAGCATAACATTCGATGATGTTTTATGACAGAATGATTAACAGTAGGTAACTTATAACACTGTCTGAAAACTACAATGGACTACAAAACTTAGCACCACATTTTTAAAATTTGTAGTTTTTTATTAAATTGCTTGGCTCCTACTCATCGGATTGAGATACCAAGTACACCAGTTTTTAAGTCAAACCCTAAGCTATCCAACAGTGAACATCGCATCGCAATAAATCCAGTAGTGTTATTCAAAACTTAATAGTACCACACTTTTAAACTTAATAGATATAGTTTTTTTATTAAATTGCTTGGCTCCTACTCATCGGATTGAGATACCAAGTACACCAGTTTTTAAGTCAAACCCTAAGCTATCCAACAGTGAACATCGCATCGCAATAAATCCAGTAGTGTTATTCAAAACTTAATAGTACCACACTTTTAAACTTAATAGATATAGTTTTTTTATTAAATTGCTTGGCTCCTACTCATCAGATTGAGATACCAAGTACACCAGTTTTTAAGTCAAAACCTAAGCTATCCAACAGTGAACATCGCATCGCAATAAATCCGGTAGTGTTATTCAAAACTTAATAGTACCACACTTTTAAACTTAATAGATATAGTTTTTTTATTAAATTGCTTGGCTCCTACTCATCGGATTGAGATACCAAGTACACCAGTTTTTAAGTCAAAACTTAAGCTATCCAACAGTGAACATCGCATCGCAAAAAAACCAGTAGTGTTATTCAAAACTTAATAGTACCACACTTTTAAACTTAATAGATATAGTTTTTTATTAAATTGCTTGGATCCTACTCATCGGATTGAGATACCAAGTACACCAGTTTTTAAGTCAAAACCTAAGCCATCCAACAGTGAACATCGCATCGCAATAAATTCGGTAGTGTTATTCAAAATTTAGTAGTACCACACTTTTAAACTTAATAGATATAGTTTTTTTATTAAATTGCTTGGCTCCTACTCATCGGATTGAGATACCAAGTACACCAGTTTTTAAGTCAAAACCTAAGCCATCCAACAGTGAACATCGCATCGCAATAAATTCGGTAGTGTTATTCAAAATTTAGTAGTACCACACTTTTAAACTTAATAGATATAGTTTTTTTATTAAATTGCTTGGCTCCTACTCATCGGATTGAGATACCAAGTACACCAGTTTTTAAGTCATAACCTAAGCTATCTAATAGTGAAAATCGCATCATAAACGGTCCAGTAGTTTTAACTTAATGCGCGAACAAACAAAAAACTGTGGTACTAAGTTTTGAAAGCCAGTGTATAAGCTAAGTGCTATTACATTATTTCTTTATAATTTACAAAGTAGGTATTAATATGATTACAATATGAGTTACTTATAGATAAAAAAATACCTTAAATATTTAAGTAAACTATGGAAAAGATAATATAGCGGAAACTGTACTGTTTACCTACTTAGATCCACACTTGTGTCAATTTTACGGTTGAACTTACCAGTTGTAGTATCCTTAGCAAATTGTTTAGTTTATTGCGTCTTACATGCTTTCACTTTCGCGTTTCCGCTAGTTTCGTCGAGGAAGGCGGGTTATCGCAGAAATAGCTCATTGTATATGAATGGTAACAAAAAATTGTAACCATTGTTACAAGGACGGTTTCACTGCCGGCAATGCCCGGGTAATTCGCGACACACATAACTGCATGAAAATATCATTGTTGTCACATCATAAAGAAAAACAATAGCTAATGTCTTATTTATTAGTACTAGACGTTTCAATAAGTTATGGGTTGCGGTTGCCAATAATGGTAAACGCGTGCAATTGTTTGTTATGAATACAATGCTGATGGATAGGTATTAAATGGTGTCGCAAAATTGAGTGGTATTGGTACATACTCAATATGCGGCCATAACCTATATTTCGATTAGCAGTTCCATTCAAAAGGTGAAACACAACATTTCAGGAAATTTGCGCAGTTTTCTATCAATTTTTTTCTTTCTGTCAACCCCTTTATTTTAATTTTTGATCTTTTTCCATTTCCCTGTAACGTAGCATAACGACCTACTTTAATATCGTTGCGTCAAATGACGTTAAAAACGAGTAACACAGTAACATAAATATATTTTATTGTTCCAGGTTTTCAAGTTTCGAGTCACACGCGACTTTATGTCACCAAGATAACTTTTGTAAGTATTTAACTTCACGCTTTTTTTATATGTAATGACTTACCACGGTATTGTGGTGCCTCATTAAAATTACAATCTAGCCTTAAGACTAATAAGTAATTTTACTTTAAACTAAGCTGCTAAGTAGAGTATAAACTAAGAATGTGTCCAATAACACTTTTCTTAATGTCACTATTTAACGGGAAGTCACTTTGTTCTTGTGTTCATTTGATTTGCACTAATTGATACTACATTGTCACTATCATATCATTAAACTAACTCAAATGGTATTGTCCGTTTGAGCCTTCTCACGATGTCCGTGTTGTCGAGGAGCTGGATAGCCATGACGTTCACATGATGATGAAGTCTTCATTCGTGAGTTTTGGCAACCTTTTCAATAACCTTAGTAACGAGATCCACCTTCAGGTCTCGATGGAGGTCGTTACTTCTGATGTACCACGGTGCATTAACGATGCCTCTGAGTACTTTATTTTGGAAACGTTGAATGATCTGTATATTAGTGTATTTGGTACAGCCCCATAGCTGGATACCGTAACTCCATATTGGCATGAGGACTTGCTTGTTTAAAAGTAATTTATTGAAAACTGACAACGAAGAATGTTTTCCCAGAAGCCAATACATTTTTGTGTAACGAAGTTCCATTTCATCGCGTTTTTTTTTTGACATGGGCCTTCCAGCAAAGCTTTGCATCTAATGTCATACCAAGATGCTTGGCCGTATTTTCGTGTGGTATTACTTGTTCGTTTATAAATACAGGATGATAATTCGTTATTATTTGTAAAATTTACATGTGTGGATTTTGATTGATTAAGTTTTATTCGCCATTTTTAGTCCAATCGAGGATGGTATTGACGGCTGTTTGCACTTTCTCGACAGCTTCATCTTGAGTGTCCCCAATAGCCATGATTACTGTATCATCAGCAAAGATGGCAACGGTATTATTTTCTAAATTTGGGATATCGCAAGTGTACAATAAGTACAGGAATGGACCTAGGACACTCCCTTGCGGTACTCCAGCTTTTACTTGCTTAAGTTCTGAATACGCATCTTCTTTCCTTACTCTGAACATTCTATGTGTTAGATAAGACTCGAGAATATCTGTAAACTGTTTAGGCAGCATTTTTCTTAATTTGTGCAGCAGGCCTTTATGCCAAACTTTATCGAATGCTTGAGCTATATTTAGAAACACAGTTGTACAAACTTTTTCTCCCCTAAAGCATTTTCAATAATATTAGTGATTCTATGCACTTAGTCTATTGCAGAATGCTTTGCTCTAAATCCAAATTGATAATCTGGGATGAATTTATTTTCTTCTATGATGGGCTTCAATCGTCTTAGTAGTAGTTTTTCAAACAATTTCGACATTATCGGCAGCAATTAAATTGGCCTATATGATGTTACTTCATGAGGTGGTTTATCTGGTTTGGGTATCATAATGACTACGGCTACTTTTCATTCACTTGATACATGCTGAAGACTAAATGATGCATTGATGAGCGTAGTTATTTTAACTAAAGCATTACAAGGGTGGTTTTATAGAACTTCACCAGTAATTAAATCATAACCAGGAGATTTCTTGCAACTAAGATGTTTGATCTCGTTAAAAACCTCCTTTGGTGTAACGAATCTTATTTTTAGCTAATTTTTACAAGTTTCTTCCTGTATAAAGTCTTCATCATCTGTAAGATCTCCAGTTGATTGAAAAACTTGCTCTAGGTGGTATGCGAACCTATTAGCTTTCTGTTCGTTATTGATTGCCCACCTTCCATTATGTTATTTTATAGGTGGGATATGCATGATTGGCTTTCTAAGGTTCAAAGATAACTTTTGTAAGTATTTAACTTCACGTGAAAAGTTATTTAGAAGTAAAGGAAATACAATAAGATATATTTAAGAAAATGAATACATTTTATTTAAAAAAAATGTACTTCTTATACTGTAAAGTAAGTAACGTGTGTAGTTGTAAACTAGGTAAGTCTAAGAGAATAAGTATTTTTAGAAGTCAAACAAATAAGGTGCAAGATATTTCTCAAAATACAACTATTTAAAAGTGGCTTATCGGCAAGATCGTTTAATTTACAAGAGAAAATAAATCTATGCATGCTGGCCAATAAAAAGTAGCTAAGCTTTCCTTCGTCTAGCCTTGTGCATCATGCATTTATGCAACTCTGCTTTCTTTATTTAAAACACCGGAGAAAATAACGGAATGATACTAAATCAAAATCATTTCTGTTACGTAACCGACCGGGTGGTGTTAACGAATTTCGGATACACTTAGGTTGCGCAACACGCTCGTTAAGTGAAACGTATTTTGTGTTCACTCGATCATTTCTCGCCGAAATATATCTACTTTCTCCGAGTGTAATTATCTATGCAAGTACGAGGTGTTGGAGCAGTGGCTGTATACGTGTGGTTGTTATGCAACATCTGTATCACTGTAGGGTCATGGTAGGATCAGTGGCAATGTGCTACTCGCAGTGAAAGTGCTAAGGACAATGCTCGTATATCAACCGGCATGCGTTTTATCGGATGCGTATTTTATGGCCGCATTTATCTTGTGCGATGTTCGGACGCTTATGGAGCGGTTACGTGGGACTTTTTCATCAATCATTTCAAATTTACATTATTCAAAAGGTCGTGTTAAAAAAAGATGATGTTTACTGAGCGTCTGATTAATAAATCATCAGTATGCTACGACTTTTTATAGGAGTGGATGCATAATTTCAATGTATCTACTCTTCAGCATTGCATAAGAATTTGAAGTGAAAGCGTGTCCGTGGCGTTTAGATGATGGTCCAAAAAGCGCCGGCTTTGTCCTTAAATAGCATCCGCATTGTAATATCGTCATAACACGCGATGACTTTGAACTAGGGTTGGCTCTACTCAACGTAGGTATAACATTAGGTTCAATGTCTTTGGTTCATCTGGACTAATTTATTAAAGTAAGTATGTTAATTTTCAACGCTTTAACACATTGGTCAAGTTCTATTATTTTTTATATTTTCGCCTAATGTCAGTATTCGACTAATGTTTTTGAGAATTTCAAACTCTTCACAAAACAGCATTTCTCAGTTCTGGGACCTATATCTTTACTACATCTTACAATTTATATTAAGACTAACACGTCTCTAACATCCTTAGCTTTAACTATGACATTAATTGTTAAAATCTCCAATCTGTTAATCTCAGTTCAAAAAACATGTTACGGATATTTTAATAGAAAGGTCATAGTATAGCTATAAAGATTATATTGATGACAAACATGTTTGGAGATCGTCTAGCTCTGTGCAAACTTAGTTTAGGTATTTGACAAAGCTCTGTACAGCTGCTAACAATATGTGTGAACAAGGACAAAGCCCTTTTACAGCTGCTTTTAGAATTAATTACTTGATATTTTTTGACAAAGCACCTTTAAGTCAGCTACTCATAATTTTTTACATTTAACATTTTGTTATTTTTGTTTGACAATGCCCCTGTAAAGCCGCATATATTTTTTTATTTCAATTTTATTATAATTCTAGCCTACAACTTATTTTGAGAAAAAAACTTTTGTTATATGACATGACCAAGTGTTCCATGTGTTCCTATGGTATAAATAAATGCTTATTACTATGACTCAGTTCTATGTAAGCTCCAATGTCCAACTCTCTAAATACATTATCTGATTTCCCACGCTCTTCACACATCTTAAGTTAAAAGTCTGGCAGCCCTATTTCCGTGCGCATCAAGGCATCAATTACCTCACTGTTGCGCAAGCGCAGGGAGCGACGCCCTCGTCCTTGGCCTAAAACGATACTTTCTCTTCCGCCGGCACCATCGATCATTGTCCAGTCCACGGATACACGCGCTACAACCCGTGAAGATCAGAGATAACTCGGGGCACGATGTGCTACCGTATTGAGTATTACTATGTTTATACGAGTACGCGTACGTAAGTCTTAATTGTAATTGTTACAAGTGTTATGGTGACGGCTAGACTTTATATTTCTCTGTGTCCGTTTTTTGAAGTTTGATCTCTGCTGTGATGTTTTACCAAGATAAAGTCATGTTAGCTGTTACGGCGCCGGCGGTTCAGCAGGTGTCATGGGATCATTTATGTTTATCGTATCATGTTTCATCTTAATTGACATGACTATTTCCAAGTGACAAATCGGGTTACTATGCAGATATATTCTCACTGTTTAAGTTACTGTCACTTATACTGTCTTAAGCCTATAGCATACCATTTTATAATTATCTTAACCATACTTTGCACTGATTGTATTAAGTTCGTACTTTTCTGTTACGGTGTGAGTTGTGACTAATTACGAGTTCTTCGTTATGGGTGATTGGTCAAGCGACGTGGTCGTTCAACAAAGCTTGAACGGAAAAAAGTGGAACGAGTTAGTTGAAACAATGTGGACACGGTCGGTTCTTACGTGAAAGACTAGTCGTTTGACAAAAGTTGCCGAAATGTAAATCCATTAAATTTGTAGACTAGGAAAAGGAAGTGATATTTGACAAAACGATAAAAAAGATAAACCTACGCGTATAATATAATTTTTCTTATATATATTAATATTTTTTTATAATACCATTGGATTATCATTATTTTTATATAAAAAACATGACATGATGTTTTATTTTTTCAGACCTTTACGTTTTGCATGTGCGAAGGAAAGTTATGGATAATGTAAAAAGCCGTGATAAAAAAAATGTATAAAAAAAGTCTATTCATTTTTTACTCTGAGATTGTGATACACTGCTGAAACTGACTGAGTTTTTTTGATAATATAGTAGAATGCTCAATGGCTATACCTGTATAGTCATTGTGAGGCAAATAATGGGGCATCATGGGTAGGTTTTCCTTCCTCCTTTTCCTTTTCCTTTGTAGTTGGAAGCTTTTCAGAATCATCGGGCTATTTTGAAGAAAAAAGTAAATGCATTTTTGTGCCCGCGGCTTCGCACGCGTGGTCATTTCTCTACGTTAAAATTACTCTATGTGCTATTCCAAGACCTAAAATACCAATACATCAACATTTGATCAAAATTCCTTCAGCCGTCAAAAAGATTTTTATCGATCGTTCGGCTTCTACTCATCGGATTGAGATACCAAGTAACCCAGTTCTTAAGTCAAACCCTAAGCTATCCGACAGTGAAAACTGCATCGCAAAGGGACCAGTAGTTTTTACGTGATGCGCGAGCTAACATACAGATAAACAAACAAACAAACACGATTTAAAAAAATGTTATATTCTTGTTCAGTAGCTTATTTTATGTTTTAAACATTTTAATATTAAAGTTTTTTTTTAAATTATCTTCTTTGCACAAACTTTTTCGTGCTTATTGCTTTATTATAAAATAAAAATAGAAGATACATAGATATAGTTTTTTTGAAAAAATTTAGAAATGTATTATTTTTAGAGCTGACTTGGAAAACCCTTAAATGTCGTTTTTTTTTTCTTCAAACGAGATCCGATGTTTCCTCAGAAAAAAAAAACTTTTAACTACCTAGGAAAAGCTACCTAGCCTACCCTTGATGTCCCATTACTTAGCCTACCCTTGATGTCCCATTACTTAGCCTACCCTTGATGTCCCATTACTTAGCTCACCCTCTTTAAATATAATATGTAGTAATGAAAATGCCCTGAGTAAACTTTTTAAACACTTTAACAATTAGGTATCATCATCAGCCTATATCTGTCCACTGCTGGATGTAGGCCTCTCCTAATGCACGCCACTGAGCTCGGTCTTCAGCTCTCTTCATCCATTGTCATCCAGCCGCTTTTCGCAGGTCGTCACTCCACCTGGCCACAGGCCGTCCTACACTACGTTTGCCTAATCGTCTTCACTCGAGAACTCGTGTACCGCAACGGTTATCGGTTCTTTGGGAGTTGTGACCAGCCCACTGCCACATTAGCTTGATTATCTAAGAACTATGTCGGTTACCTTGGTTCTCGGTCTGATATCTTCATTACGAATCTTGTCCTTCAGATAAACTCCAAGCATAATTCTCTCCATAGCTCGCTGAGCGACCTTAAATTTGTGGACTAGTTTGACCATGAGTGTCCACATTTCGGCTCTGTAGGTCATGGCTGGTAGAACGCACTGTCTTCAATCGACTTTAGTCTTCAGGCACTGTGGTATGGACGACGAGAAGACTTGACGAAGCTTGCCGAATGCCCAACCCAGCTGAATTCTTCTGCTGGCTTCCTTCTCAAAGTTGTTCTTGCCCAGTTACAATATTTGCCCAAGGTAAACATATTGTTGGACAACTTCAAGAAGCACAACATTAACTGCAATCGGTTCCGGGTCAATAAGATCGTTGAACATGATCTTGGTCTTATCTATGTTCATTCCGAGGCTGATGCATCGAGAAGCATCATCTAGGTTGGTCAGCATACTTTGCAAGTCTTGCAGCGACTCCACCATGAGCACAATATCATCGTCACAATTAGATAGGATGTATAAATATATTTAAAAAACATAACAATATTTGTTTGTTTGTTTTGAGGTAGTGCTGGCCTCTGGTTTCAAAGTTTGTCTGGCCGCCCGAGGGCCTAATGGCTTAACGACTGCTATTAATCAATAACAGCCAGGACCAACAGAAGCACGAAACGATGGAAAACCGGATATAACTTAGGAAAGTCATACCTACAACAGTATTATATTATCTATATAGGTACATATACCAACCGGCAAATACGCTACCGGCTTGTGTCTCGCGCTAGATGCATGTGTTTGTTTTAGTGACACACATACCGATAAAATTACATGCGAGAAATGCGAGAATATGCTGTTACGTGAAAACACCATATCGGTACATGGTTCTAACTGAAAAACTTGTTGTAATGCAAGATAAGTGAATTATTCAGGATAACTAACAATAATTGGTTCCTACTATGCAATATGCAAAATTATTGATGAATTTATTGTGTTCATTATTTAGGCACCAATGCACTAAGCAAAAACATAGGTAACTAAATCCTGAGCTAAATTAATTTACCTCAATACTTAATGTTTTTGGCTATTTTTAGTAGGTATAGTAGTTTAGAAGATTCGTATTTATTACTTACGATACTTTCTTAATTTCTAGTACCTACATACATACATCCCTAGAATAAACAGAATAAACAAACCATAAACCTATTAGCATGTTGAACTGTCGGTCCCGGCTGTAATTGATTGAATAGAAGTCGTTGACATTTCAGAGGTGCTCAGGCAGCCAGACAAACTCTGATACAGCACTACCTCATACAACAAAAAACAAACAATAAACAAATCAGCCAACAAGAGTCACTCAATAAGAGCAATCAAGTTGAATTGGGAATCATTTTAGAAAACCCTATTCTAAATATAACCTCAGACGTATAAATCTGTAGATAGAGACACCTACTCAATATCGGATATCAGTGCTCGGGAAAAGTGTGCGCTCAGCCGAGGTTTCTACGGAGTTCTGGCTCGGCGAACGGAAACAAAAGTACATGTGAATGTGCGAATAGATTGTTCTAATTTAAACTCTTTGAACTGTATGTATACACAGAATAGTACAAGTTGTATCTTACAGCCGTATTCACAAACATTACTTGCCTGAGTAAAGCAGCGACACCATGCGAAGTAAGCCATTTCACAATGCGTTCGTCATTGCAAGCCTTCTAATTCACAAACGATACTTAGTCGACTCTTTACTATGAGAACGCAGTGCGTCCAATACTGCGCTCTGATAGGTCCATGTAATATTATGTTCAATCATTTTTGGCCGCACGGCACTATGCGTTGCTTAAAACAGCTACTTTATGAATGCGCTGCTTCAAGTGAACGCACAGTATGCGGCAGTGTTGCGCACTCAAGTGTCGTTTATGAATAGGATTGTAGGACCCTGTGCGTTCGTGAGCACTATGAGACCTCATAGTAACGTTTGTGAATACGGGTATAAATCTTCTATATGCACGAAACGAAAATTAAGAGAATGACCGTAGTAATATAATTTACTTACCTATCTGGAATAAATTACACGACAGAGAGAAAAATGAGAGAGTGCTGATTGATGTTACAGACAGAAAAAATAACAAAAGTTAGGAACTAGTAGAAGAAGAGTACCCATCTAAAAAGGTCATCGTTATTGTGAAGTAGCAACTTGGCAACACTAAGTTGGCTTCATAATAAATAGCAGTACTAAAGTTAGAGATAAAGAACTTCACCAACCTTCTTGTTCGCACAAACACACAAATAAACGTATTACCTACGTAACTAGAATTGCAATGAGAAGGTAATCAACTCATCATGAGTATATCAACTCTCGCGTCCAGTGTGCTTTGTATCCGCCAGCGACATCGTTGATAGACATTATAACATCTCGCCTCAGTCCATGCAAATAAGGCAATTTTCTCAGAAAACCGAGTCAGTACTTTTTATATGCGGAAGCCCAGATTCGCATGCTACTGACTTTGAACTATAATTGCGTCAATTTACGGTCTCAGCTCGGTCAAGTTCAAATGCTCACGTAATCAGTTTTCCTGTTGAAACAGATCTACCTATAAAAGTCTTGGTCAATCGATTAACCTCGATCTGGCTGAACAGAACTTGATAAAAAATATTCGAGTATAATTGGCAAAGAAAAATAATAATACTATTAAAACGAGTTTACCACCAAAAGTTAACAAATGGACAATCAACTAAGAAAGGCATTTAAATATTTGTTGTTTCAATTTTCGGAAAGTCCTGTATTCTTATTATCCATGTTGTTTTTTTGTCTAATTATTTTATTTATGTATTCATACAAACTTGAGTACTTGTAACGTAATATAGTTTATTAACAAATTTTAAAGGAATTTTAACTAAATAACCTGTAAACGTGGTCTTCCGGTTATTGGTTAAAAGCTTAATCCGAAGTTGTATCGCCACACATATATTTTATATTGCATTGTTAACGCAATAATGTATTATAACATCACTAAAATACGACAGTACATTATGTAACAACTTCTTGAATTGTCATCGGCGGACAACAAACCATTTCTGTTACCAAATTGATAAATAATCGTTACATCACAATGGCTAATTGTATCGAGTCGGGACAGCGTGGGCGGCACTAACTTCGGAATTGACACAATCGAAAGTTACCGGATTTCGTACACGTCCAATGCCAAGTGCGGCGAAGAAAGCGAGCTCAGCATCCGACGAAACATATCTAATATAGCCGTCTCACTCTTCCCTTGACCGAAACCAAACGAAAGAAGGAGATAACGTGTGCTTAAAAGAGAAAGTGGGCCACGTTACGTTCCTCGGTACCATTACCACGGGCATTGAACGTAAACGTCAGCGAAGAGCATCTCGGTGGAGCTTGAATGGTATGTCGCAATCGAAACTAGAACTTGTTAACGTCTTGATTGAGCATAATTTAGCTTGTTTTGTTTTGTAAAGTTCGAGCTCGTCCGTTGATGGTGCGGCAGAATTTGGAGAGCAACGAACTGCGGCCGCGGAGAAAGTGTTGTGGCATAACCTTGAGACTAAGTTGCACTTCATTGAATCACCTAATCGATACGTCACAATCATGTGTCCGGTATTTGCCCCAGTTAGCGACACCCACAATCATCCGCATTGAGGAGCTTTTTTTATCCTTTACGTAAGAAGATTTATGTTACTGCTTGTATGTGAAAGTCACGTTCACATCAATGGCCTTGCGGGGCTTAAAGCACCAATATATCAAAACCATAGCAGTTTTATAAAAAAATAGTTATAGAAAAAACTGTAATTTCTGGAAGCTATTAAAGGCTAAATACGAGCGGTAACTCTGGTTACCGTTACACTATATGAAAAACCGTTTCTACACGAGCGCTCGCTATGAGCTTTTAATAATCTTTTATAATAACTGATTAAGTACTAAAAAATAATTTGGAAAACGATAACAAGAACCTAAATACAAATAGACGATTATATTTAGCGGTTTTAAGGGCTCTCTTGAAAATAAGTACGATTGAATATCTACTCTAAGCACGTGACATGAAAATTATGTGTGAAATTTTGGCACATTGAGGTTTTGAGGCAAGAAATTGATATTCAAATGCTAGCAGTGTTAAAATAAAAGATACTGAAAAAGGTACTATATCGCTATAAATGGCAATGATCGGCAAAAGAGCATGTGAATGTGAGCTTAGATTAATCAAACTTAAACTAAACGTTGCGTGATAAAAGTAATTGTTTCAGCTAACTACTAAAACCTTGGAAAACCATCCAACTTACGCTATTTTTGCAATGAAGAAATTTAACTTCAGTTCAATTTCTCCATTATCGTCATATCTTTACTATAATATGAATTCTAAAACGGTTGATCATCAAGCATTGCTTGCTTGTTTGTCGTATGAGGTAGTGATGGCCTCTGGTGTCGGAGTTTGTCAGGCTGCCCGAGGCCTCTGACATGGCTTAACGACTGCTATTAATCATTAAAAGAATTAATCATTAAACCGACATTCAGCTTAATGTGCCCTTCGAATCACGGAGCGATGAAAACCGCACTTAACTTAGAAAAGTCTCTGGTGTAGAGAGTTTGACTGCTATTAATCAATAACAGCCGGGACCGACAGCTTAACGTACCCTCCGAAACACAGAGCGATGGAAAACCGCACATAACTTAGAAAAGTATAATTGGTGCGAAGTCTAGGACGGAACCCTGTATCGCTGGATTCTATGTCGCACTATTATACCGCTAGGATACCATCAAACATTGATTGAAAAAAAAATACATAAAAGTTTGATAGAAAATAAATTTATAAAAAAATGATAGGCCAATACCTGCATAATTTACGAGCGCGCCCTGCCCATGGTCCACCTACATTGCTCACCTGGTTGTACCAGGGGCAATTTTTTCTTCCCGTGGTCCACCTCAAAATTTCTGGGTGTACCAGGGGTTTTCATTTCTTCCCATAGTCGACCTTAGTTCACCGGGCTGTACCAAAGGCAATTTTTTATTTCTGTGGTCCACCTCTAGAGAACTGGGTGTACCATGGGTTTTAATTTTTTTCCATGGTCCACCTATGAAGTTATTAATCCATACCAATATATAAAAGTGAAACGTTGTCTGTTTGTTTGTTTATTTGTTTGTTTGGGGAGCTTTCACGCGATAACGCTAGACGGGTTTTGATGAAATTTGGAATGGAGATAGTTTATGCCCTGGAATCAAACATAGGACACTTTTTGGCCCAGAAAATTCTAATTTTCTACGGGAAAACTGGCAAATGTTAATTACTCGCTGTAAGGAACGGTTGCCATAGAAATGAAATTACAAGTCTGTCAAAAAACATCAAGAGCTGTTAGTGTTCTACTTTTGCATTGGTTTTTAACAGCCTAGAAGAACAAGGATGCTTTTTTTCGCGATAAACTGTAGTCCGCGCGTACGAAGTCGTGAGCGGGAAAGCTAGTAAATTAATATAAACTTGTGGGCTTGCAACTTTTACTTTCTTTGACTGACTGACTTTATTTTTTTCATGATGACGTTGTCCATCATTATGAAGAAAACGAATAATATATAAAAATCAATAATATGTATGTATCTACTAAGGTGGATCACGGGAAATAAAATTGCCCTTGGTACAGCCAGGTGAACTTAGGTAGACCATGGAAATAAATAAAAACCCCTGGTACACCCAGTTATCTTGAGGTGGACTACGGGAAAAAAATATTACCCTTGGTACAGCCAGGTGAACTAAGGTGGACCATGGAAATAAATAAAAACCCCTGGTACACCCGGAAATCTTGAGGTGGACCACGGGAAGAAGAAATTGCCCCTGGTACAACCAGGTGAACAATTTAGGTGGACCACGGGCAGGGCGCGTTTACGAGATTAATGACCGAGTTTGTACCTTTTTATGGTTTCATTTTGCATTGCAATAATCTGATTATATGTTATGAAATATGAGTAGGTTACTAGGTATATGAGTATTATGTATTTTTTTTATACTTGATATGTAGTGCCTTTTTTTAATAAAATACTAAAAAGTACCTACAACCAACTACCCCAAATGTTCTTTCACACTAGTTGGAGTTTTGTCATACTTATTTAAATGAGATAAAATATTGGCAATTTCTTCAAGTGTTAAAATGAAGCATTCAAAATGCTAAATTAACCATTAAAACATATATTTATCTGGAACTAGCAAAACTGACTATAGTTATCTTCCAACCCAACCGTCTACGTCGGATTTTCTTGCATATTTCCGACCATTGACCCAATAAGTGAAAACCTCTGCGAACAATTAACAATAAAAGCGAAAGAAGTCGTTTTTCATTAGAAACGAAAGCTACTAAAACGTTTTCAATGGCTTGTTTTACGTACGTTCTCAGATGGATACGCCCGCCGTTAAGCACCGAGCGGCGGCGCACTTTGCAGTTTATGCATTTTCTTGGAAACGCTTCAATAGAGTCGGATTATTTTCCGTTTTTACGTTTTGCGGGAGAAATCTGTCGCGATGTGCAATCAGATCGATTCAATGCATCGATTTACATTCGTTCACAAACAATTAGTGGACATTTCTCAGCACAGCTTACGCAAAATTTAACGATGCTCGCTTTCTAACTTGTACATGCTTCATAAGAATAATGGAGATGGGAGGTTGATCTTTGCTACGATTCTCATTCATTATTTGAGTAACATTACTGTTAATACTGTTGCAATTAGAAGGCATGAAACACACGGCCCCACTCGTCAGTCACGTCAAGACCAAAAGCGACTCGGTAAACACTGTAATTTTTCTTTGTATTATGGATGGTTAATCTATATCTATTCTATATCATATTATTATACTTATAATAAAGTAGTAGGCTACACAAAGTCTGTACAATAAGGATAAATAAAAAAAACTCTATAGGACTTTAAATAAGCTACTGAACAAGAAATATATATAACATTTAAAAAATATGTGTATGTCTGTTTGTACGCGCATCACGTAAAAACTTCTGGACCGATTGCGATACGATTTTCACTGATGAATAACTTAGAATTTGACTTAAAAACAGGTGTTCTTGGTGTCTCAATCCGATGAATAGAACCCAAGCAATCGATAAAAAAAATGGATTTTGGTGGCTGGATGAAATTTAGTATATTGTACCGTATAAGGTACTTTTGTCCTGGAATAACATATAGGATTCTTTTATTCCAGAAATAATACCACGCGGGCAAACCCGCGGGCTCAGGTAGTGTTAAATAAATCATTTAGATAGTTCTGATCTAGTTACTTTTCATTACTATCTTAAATGAATTTTCGAAGCATCTCGAATGTTTGATACATTGACATTATGGTCAATGTTTGATGATTATTGCACTTGTAGGTACATTTTACTAGTACATATTTCTTAGACATTCTCTAATAACTTAGTAGGTACTTATTGCATGTTAGTTCTGATTCGGCCAATAATTTGTTAATCTATCTTTCTCGAGTTTGACCTCAAAAACCAGACAAAAGGCGTGCCGCCCCAGAAGATTAATTCAAAATAAAAATGACTGAAATATTTATGAAAGTTTTTTTCAAGACGTTTATGTATTTATAATGTCTTTTTCTATATACCCTTTGGCTGCGCCCGTATTTATTTATCAATTTCACTTTCTCGGTTTATACCAACCTGTCTATTAAGGCAGTCGTATTCACGCGTACCTAGTACCTATATATTCGTAGAAAATCAATACAAGGGTATAAAACGTCTTGTTAAATACTCAATAGAAGTTCACATAAGAGAAAATGATAAAAAATAGGCTTAAAATTTCAAAATGATTAAATGCAGATTTTTTTGATGAATAGATTTTGAACATAATTGAAGGGTAAAGATCAAAAAGGGTTTAACTGACAAATAGTTCGTTTCGAGATTATCGATTTAAAACGTCAGCGTCTTGAATTATGTGTGGAGTGTGTAAATAGATAGTAGTTTTTTTTTATAACTTTCAGTCGCTTGAAAAAACCATAATCCAATTATGATGTAAAAAATAGCACTAATTTATACAATAAATGTAAAAATAAGGACGTTTTCTCATATAACGTTCGCTTCAGCATGTGACGTGCTTCTTGAGTGTAAAAACGGTTTATTGGAGAACAAATCTTTTTTCGTTTTAGCGTTTTACTCATCTGGTCTCTTTTTGTTCGGGTTATTGGAAAGTAAACCATTACTATTAAGAAAATATCACATCTCTGATCTTTTATTGTAGGTAAATGGCTGATAATGAATAGAGTAGTGGTTCCCTGGTGGATCACTTTATTACGAATCTCGTCCTTGAGAGTAACTCCAAGCATAGCTCTCTCCATAGCTCACTGAGCTACCTTAAATTTGTGGACTAGTCTGTGTGTGTCCACATTTCGGCTCCGTAGGTTTTGAATGACTCCGTGATTGAAGGCTTTTTGTCTTGACGCACTGGTATATGGAAGATGGGGAGATTTGACGAAGTTTTCCAAATATCGAACCCAGCTGAACTCTTCGAATGGCTTCCTTCTCAAAACTGTTCTTACCCAATTGCAATATTTGTCATCATTGACTGCAATTGGTTCCAGGGCAATAAGATCGTTAAACATGATCTGTGTCTTATCTATGTTCATTCTGAGACCTATAAGTCGAGAAGTATCAACTAGGTTGGTCAGCTTACATTATGACATTCAAAATTCCAATGTATTTTTATGTTAATTTATTATAATTTTCATGTAACTATTTGTTGTGGAATAAATTAATTTCAATTCATTTACATTGAAAGTCCTGCAGTGATTCGCCAGAAGGATGATATCATCGGCAAATAGTGTGAGATATACTCGCTATTGAGGATATACTCGTAACAGCCCAGACACTCATGATCACGGCGTTATATAGATATCTCAGCACGTCGATATACCGCTAGTCTACTTGGCAACGCTGCTAGGACTCCAGAACTGCCCAGGTATCAACAGAATCAAAAATCTTATTTTTTTAAGTTTTGTTATATATATAACAAAACTTAAAAAAAAAAACCGCTAACCCCATCAATTATAATTATATACCATAAACAGGTATAGAAAAGATTGGTTTATAAAACTCAACTTAACAAAGTTGATTCAAAATAAGCTTTCGCATGAGACGCGGTGTACTCGTACGTATCTTACCAAGCAAACGGTAATTTGAATTTTGAAACAGCAGACAAAACAAGTTTCTATTTGTTTCTTTTTTATAAACAGCACAAAGTCCGGAACACCGAGTGCTCGCGGAGTGGGAGACAATAGTCCGGTAATATTATGATATAGAATTTATAGATAAATGTAACATGCCATATCGCTGAGTAATTACTTAACGTGACTCCGCGGCTTTCACAAACAGCGACGGCGGCGCGACGCAAGCGCAGCCACTTCTACTCAAAAACATCAAAATATTGTTATTGCTTCTTTGGAGAGAAAGAAGGCCCTTTTTATATATACGGCTTATATATACGGTACAATAATTATGTATGTATTTAACTTAAATTCATTTCTTATTTAAAACATTGGTCAGTTTAAAATTGTGATAGGTTCAAAATTTTGTATTTTAGATCACAGAATATGTTTACATAGACACTACATGTTACTTTACTATAAAACCCGGACAAACGCGAGTTGAGCTCGCGTGGGGATGGTTTCGATTATCTCCCAATATTGAGAGATTTACCATGCCATTTTAAAACCACAGACTTTTTATAGGTTTATTTTTGTATGTAAAGAACTATTACGTGCATATTTTTTGAAATTTTAGTCTCCTTAATTTTAGAGACACTGATCAATCTTCATCTATGTTAACAACAAAACTTTTTTTTTTAAATATTTAATAAATTGACACCCTCACATTATTATTATTGAAAATTGAGTATTTCTTTCAGTATTTTTTATTTTCTGTTTTGCTTTCCAACAGTGACCAACATATTCAAAATTCATTTATTTGCTAACGCAAAACGACGTTCTAACGACGTTCGTGTTTGGATCGCAGAAACTCATGTCTGTAACCAATCAACATTATCGGTCTAGTGGAATCGAAGCAAATTGGCTGTGACAGATGGACAGTCTGAAAAGAGATTAATTTGGACGCATAAGTCTAAATTAAAAAAACCGGAATCACTCTTTGGGTTCCAAAGAACCCTAAATATAAACAACATAAGTTATGGCATTCCATTAAAATTAATTTTCATTTCAAGTGTTATAAAGACATTTATATTTTATTGTGTACGTACTGAATCCTAAGCGCCCTTTACCACTACTATTAGTTATATATTTTATTTATTACATATTTTTATGTCAGTGATGACAAACGTCAGTTAAAATAGTTATGAATAATGATACAACGAACCTAGCAAATGTATATGTGTCTTAGCATACCTCAAATAGGAATAAAGGAACCTTCTTTCATATTAAACAATAAAAATATAAAGGGAATGGGCGCTATACCATTCCCTTTATGTATTTGATACATTAGTGTAATAACCACGTTGGGTTTACAACGGATGCTCAAATGGTGCAGTGACAGACATTGATGTCGTAAGGTACACATACGACACGTGTCGTGCCGTTACCGTAGGATAACCAGTTGGCGAAATGACAACCGTAGCGTTGCCGTGGCGCGTTGATGTCTTTTGTATGGAACTAGTGACTCGCCCCGGTTTCGCACGGGTAGCGCTCACACCGCGGCATTTTTCTTACTTTTGGCATTTTTATACCCGATGTAACTTCTTTTCTGTCTCTTGTAACACAGTTTTACAACTAACACAAAAGGCAGAACATCCCAATTCTAATATTTACCCCGGTCCCCGATTTAGGCTGTAATAACGATATTAAAAACAAAAACTGCATTATTACTCACGTACTTTTTGGACTTGTCTTGTTATTACTTCGTTTCCACGGCAACATGTCATTCCGTTCCTTATACCTGTATCTCCTTAGTTTGTGCGTACTTAGGTAAATGTTTGATACCTTATGTAACATTATTGCAATTTTCGTAGAGATGTCTAAATTTTTGAAAAATATAATGCAGCCTATGTTACTCGTTGATAATGTAGCTTTCTACAAGTGTAAGAATTTTGTAAAATCGGTTAAGTATTTTTTGTTTTTATCCATTACAAACAAACACACCAATAATCAAATCTTTATAGTGGTTACCTAACCAATGCGTAATTTTTCGCGAAATTGATACTATTTGTATACCTATTATAAATAAATAAAACACAACACAACATATTATATCGTATTTGGGACATTTTCACACCAAGCCTCAAACTAGGATACCCTGTAATATGGGCACTAGATAATGGATAAACATACATAAATAAGAATATCACATCCTTGACTCGGAAACAAACATTTCTGCTCATCACACAAATGATTGCACCTTGCAGGATTCGAACCCGCGACCGTTTGATTTCGTTCCTAGGGTCACTAGCCGAAGTTTAATATTAATATACTCTTTTAAAACGACCAATACTGCGCATAATTCGAATATCCAGCCGATTTGCTAACATCATGATATTTGAGCTTAGAGCATTCAACCGAACGGAAATTTGCTGGATGGTTGAAGTGATTGAGTTTAAACTTTAGGAAATGTGTTAGTACGAAAGGCGTAAAACTGGTTTCACTACTCAAAATCGCATAAAAGTGCATGTACAATGTACGTGCCGTGGCAATATCGTAAAATTGATCATTTCATGAAATAGTCGATAAAGTCAAGAAATGGTTTTGTTTCATGAAATGCCATCATAAACTGACCATACCGTTGAAACATCAACGTTTAATGATATTTTAATCCACGTTTGGCCATATTATTATATATCATTAATGTCGGGTTTTTATGGTACCAAAGGTGTTCAAACAGATAGGATTTCAAGGCTAAAAAAAACACGAAGACTAAAGTGGGAGCTCGCTACGCTTAGCTCCCGCATTCGCCTTCCACCATTTTAATCATCATCATCATCATCAACATCATCAGCCTATATTTGTCCACAAATATACCTAATATGTTTTACCTACGCCTCTTCTAATGCACGCCACTGAGCTTGGTCTTCAGCTCTCCTCATCCATTCTCTTCCAGCCGCTTTTTGCAGGTCATCACTATACCTGACCACAGGGCGTCCTGCACTACGTTTGCCTAAACGTGGTCTCCACTCGAAAACTCATCTACCTCAATGGTTATCGGTTCTTCGGAAAATCTGACCAGCCCACTGCCACTTATCCTTAGAGCTATGTTGGTTGCCTTGCTTAAGTACATACACTATAAATTTAGTTACTCCTGTACGTTGTATAAGCGCTTGATGACTTTATTATGGAAGGATTATTACGTAAATAGAGTATAACTTTTAAATTAAAAACCAGGTAAGTATTTCAAAACTTTATGTTTTACCATTGCACATGTTTTACTAGCATTATGCATTATGTATTATGTGGCAACTTTAAATAGTAAGCAGGTAGGTACGTTCAATATCACATCTATCTGTTTTACATATGTGTGCATAATGAATTTACTTGTATTCTTTGCCAAGTGAATTAACAACCTTGGCGTGTTACAACTAATAATTGAGATACAACACATACAAATTGTAGTAGGTATAGTACATAGTATTTTATTGAGTGTGTACACTTGTAATATAAACGAGTAATTTAATAACACATGTGAGCGTCTAATATGTTAATTTATAGCAAAAACCCGTGGATCGACCGATTAAATTAAATATAGCAATTAGAGCCATGAAAATGAAATTTTTGTTCAAAGTTTTCAATCACGTCATGGATAATTTGCTTTTTGTTGAATATCTCGTGTGAAATCTGAACATTTCATTTTTTAACCTCCGGACTCTAAGTGAGGGGTTGCATCGTGGCTCCCAGACGAATGGACCTATTTTGATGCAGTTTTTTATGTTTGAAAGCTCATATAAACGAGATGCTTTTTAGCTATAATGGGGGGTGAAGGGAGGGGAGTCCGGGGTTGTATACATTTTTAACTTGTGCTTGTTCTTCTGTGCACGTTTTTAAGCTATTTTTTTTTTTTGTCCTACTTTTTATTACCCCTCACTAAATGCATATTGTGCGTGCGACAAACCCTTTAATCATCTATATTCAACGAAACCCAATAATTCCGAAAACAATAAATATCTTGAGGAAATTTCCGAGCCTACCATTTATGATAACAAACAGTGCATCAAAATCATTCTAAATACCTACCAACCTTTTACGCGTTCGCTGCCGGCCAGATTTTATTGAGTATGTCCACTATTCATCAGTGCCTTGGATTCATTAAATTATGCGTTAGAAGAAACAATAAAAATGAAATGAATTCTATTATGGTAAAAATGATTTACCTACATAAGAGACATAACATGAGTGACTTTTGACCCATTTCACATGATAGACGATTATTGAGTCCACTTTTAATAATAAACTTATAAGTTAGAGTAACTTTCTCCGCTGCGGTGGACTTTGATCAATGGTTATTTAATTTGGCGATACATCCAAGGCCCCCGCGACAAATGAGTATTTTGACAGATCAATTAAGAGTTTAAAGTGGACTCTCGCCAACGACTACGCGTGGCCCTCGGGCCGAGTCAGCCTCTTATTAGATTGATGAGCCAGACAACAATATAGCATTGTATCGTATTGCTGTTCGACGAAGCGACCTTATTTTCTTTGTCCCCAGATCTCAGGTTAGTCGTTTCTCATGTTGCGTAACAACTAATTCTTTGATCAATTTAATTACAAATGTCGTGGTACAATGATGAGGATTGATAACTTAGTAAAAGTAGGCTTAACAGCTTTATTCTAGTACTTAATTGCCAGACCTCGGGTCTGAAGCGTTCTATTAGTCGAATGAAATGTTTCTCGCAAGAGTGGAACATACAATACAATAACTCTTTATTGAACACATCACAATAAAAAACAAGATAATAGTTATTATACATAAAATCCATTGTTGTACAATAGGCAGCCTTATCGCTGTTATCTATTTCTTATAGGCAACCTTTGGATAGCCAGGAACTGAATATAAACATTGCGGTCAGTGATGGAGATTTACTTAAAAAGTAAATAGATCTGATATATAAAAACAACTATAAGTTTACATTTTTATACATACTTACGTAGGTGTATTCATAAACTACATATTGCTTAAAACATAAATATATACTATAATTACATAATGTAACATCTATGTAGGCAAATTTATAATATAATATATATATATATATATACATACATAAATAGCATCATCACGAAGGAATATTGCATAAATTATGTACTCGTATGAATAACATAGTACCAGGGTATTATTTGAACTTGAATGAGATAAGTGTAATTGTCACTACTGTGTGCTACAAAGTGCTACGCCGTAGTGGGTTACGTAACTGGCAAATGTAGGTCACAAATGTAGTCCATTCTCCATACAATGAAAAATATACTACGAGAATGTTGCACAAAACTGGGATAGATTTTGATTAAGGTTACTTCATTTACCATCGTAATAAATATGAATATAAATAAATATATTCGGGACATTTTCACACCAATTACCTAACCCCAAACTAGGATACCCTGTACTATGGGCACTAGATAACGGATAAACATACATAGATAAGAATACTACATCCATGACTCGGAAACAAACATTTCTGCTCAACACACAAATGATTGCACCTTGCAGGATGCGAACCCGCAACTGTTCTATTTCGTACCTAGGATCTCTAGCCACTAGACCAACCAGTATAATACGACGATATCTATTTAATTGATTCAATATGAGTAACACCAATAAAGAGCAATTTTATTTCAAAATACCTACTTTACGACCTACCTACCTTTACCTACCTACGACGTCAAAAAAAATGTATGAATTATTTATTCATAAAATAACTTAGAATAAAATTAAATGTCTATTCAATACTTATAAAGTAGTAACTAACAAAAAGTCTGTACAAAGAAGATTAAAAAAAAAGTAAAAGGATTTAAAATAAGTTACTGAATAAGAATGTAACATATCTAGTACATAAACAATAAATTGATGCCCTGGGAATAGAGGCTTTAAAAAATCTTATTCACAAATATTTTCTTTAGTAAATTAAATTCAAAGTTGAACTATAAAAAATATATTTTCACTTTCTGACATTTTGTTAGGTCACAGTTGCTTTATTACTGATTATCTTACTTAAATATTGATTTTATTAGTACTTACAAACATCAAAGATACTCATAATAATAATTGTTAACAGATACATCATGTAAAAAAAAATCACAAGATAGGTGAAATTTCGGAAAAACTTCAAAAAAATAGAAAGAGTGAAGTGGAAAAAAGCCTGTGTGTGAGGCTGTGGAGGGTTATAAGGACCATCGTACACAATTTTGCACGACCCCCCCCCCCCTTCCTCCTTTCCCTATGACCTACGTTCTGCCGATCATTCTGTATAAATATATTTTTTCAGCTTGTGTTACGAAGTGCTACGCCGTAGCCTATAGCCTAATTGGCAAGTATAGGTTCATAAATTCATCGAAGAACTTGCTACGAAAATGTAGCTCAAACGTAGGATAAACTAGGTATAAACTTCTTGCCCCAATTACAGGAGGTTAGGGTATTATGTTTAACGAATGTATGTGACCAAACAGCACTACAGACAACTAGACCAATATTGACAACGAAGACATCGACCAAATTAATTTCTAGATTTATGTAATACTGCTGCTGTGCCCACGGCTTCACACGCGTGATCATTTCTCTTGGTTAAAAGTACTCTATGTGCTATGTGCTATTCTAGGAAACAAAATACCCATATACCAACATTTGATTAAAATTCCTTCAGCCGCCAAAAATATATTTATCGACTGCTCGGGTTCTGCTCGTCGGATTGAGATACCAAGTACCCCAGTTTTTAAGTCATTAGGGTTTGGCTATCCAACAATGATAATTGCATCGCAATCGGTCCAGTAGTTTTTACGTGATGCGCGAACAAACATACAGACAAATTAACTAACAAAAAAAAACAAAAAGACAGATACGAATTTAAAAAATGTTATATTCTTGTTTAGTAGCTTATTTAACGTACCCCAGACACGTGTCTTCTTTGTACAGACTTTTTCGTTCTTATTGCTTTATTATAAGATAGATATAGGAATTAACTTTCTTCGTTTTGTGGTATTTACCAGAAGGGTGTCTCGGTACTCTCGGAGGTGTGAACTTGAGCGAGATCTGACCACTTTTATGGTTTCGAGTTGATTGGGCGACGCCTGGCCCACATTCGTCGTTTCTTGTTGGCGCTTAATTGACCGCAGCGAGCACCTACTGCCTCTATTATTATAATATAACCGCAGATTGCAGAAAATAGAAAATGGCCTAGGGCCGCTTTCTTACGAGGGTAGCCTAGTTATTTAGTGGGTGCAGTGGAAAAAGGAACGAAACTTATTATATGGCGTGTAAGTCGATCAGAGTAGGACTTCTCAATATTCTCAATTGTTATTAGATTCGATATTTTTGTCTAATGACTGTATAATAGGTGCTATTACGCTGATAAATGCAAGTGTTCTTTATTGTTGGAATTTTGATCGTTTTGAATATACTTTAATAAGTGATCTAAGTGCCACACTCATAATCATCATTTAACGCAAATCAAGCATTAAGTTGTCCAAATCCATACACAACAAGCAATTTGATAATTGATTAGCGTTAATTGACCACAGTAAGACATTGGTAAATATAAAATCCTACTATTATAAATGCGTAAGTTTGGGATATTGTTTCTAAAATCAAGTTGTTAGATAAATTGGTATATAAACTAACGTGACCAGGTTTCATTATATATAGATATATTACGACTGTCACACAAGTTTTTTTTTTATCGCGAAATCTTGAGGATGGACGTTTTTTAAAGTCCGAACACCAGTCGAATTGTTTGACAAAAAAATCGTTAGATAAATTGCCTTATTTATTGAACATTTAAATCTAAGGTGCATTGTTATTTTGAAGAATGTTTGTGGTGATTCATTAAAGAGCTTTTCTACATAGTGCGCCGTATATTAGCAGATAAAATATAAATTCCGTGGAAAAACGACGGCGACCAGAGCTGCAGATGGTACCTAGCTGATTATACTACTAATTCGTCAGAAAAGCTCTCTATTTCTACCTAGTTTATCAGCACAGTACAATTTCATATTTCCAGTAACAAAAACAACTATCTTCAAATGTCTATTGTTAAAACCAGAAAGTCATTTCTAACGGTCAGTTATATCGCATCGTCCGCGTTGGCTGAGTGTGCTTTCTAACAGAGATCGAGTGGCTGGGGGGAAATCAGCGACGCGCGCGCCCGGCTGCAGATTAGCTAATACTAATAAGATTATTATATAAAATAGGGAAATTAATAAATTAGTTTTTGTAAATTGGTTTGTGAGTGTGTTTTTATTTCTTTTCATTATACTTAAATCTGTAATCGCATATCCCCATGAAGAGTTCATAAGCACAGGTATAAAAACGCGCACAAAATATTTGTAGATTATGGTTATTTAAAACTAACGGTAAATGAAATCTCATCTCATCTCCTTGTAAGAGACTCAATATCGCCAACGCGTGTACCTTATTAGCAAGTCTGTTCAGAATCAGGATAGTAACAAAACATAAGTTAAAAAACTAAAACCCGACTGCAGTCGGGTAATAAACATCCTATGGCACTCTTGCGATGAAAACGAATCGATTGATACCTCGCTTTTCAAAATAGGACCAAGTTTTTAGTTTGAACTATGTGTTATGTACCCTTTCTTGAACTTGAGGTAAACGGGTAAAAAAATGCTTATGACATTCTATACCTGAAGGCAAATCGCAAAATAACCTCGCTTGTCAAAATCAAACCTATATGGGCGACGCTATGGTGGAACATCCACATAACCACATAGACTGTTAAACTCATTACCCTTCCTTTGCTTTGCTGTTGTCGGGTAAAAAACCTAGGCGTGCACCCACCAGTGGGTGAGGCCGGTGGGTGGACGGGTCATTGCCCGGTTAAAACAACCTGCAAGACAGTTTTACGTCGAGAAAATTACACTTTTGCTGTATAAGAATACATTCATAATCAAACTAGGCCATTTATAAATTACATGCTCTAAGTATTAATTTCGTTGCACTAGTCTTTGTCTTTCTTTTCATCACTGCCGATGGCAAATAAAAATACAATCGTTAGTGATATATAAAGGAAGTATTAAACAAAAACATACAAACGTTGCAACAGGAAGTTATGATATCACAATTCATGAATTAAATCAAACAAAAGTGTACGAACCGAAGTGGTAACTAAAATCTCAGTCCCCAACTTAAAAATCAAGAGGCACCGACTAATAAGTAAAAGCATTATTGCGTAAACATTTGTTACAAAACAAAAATAGATGTGCAAATCTGTCACCGAGCACAGTACAAACAAAGAGCGACCTTGCCCCGGCAGCGAGACGAAGGCCGCGCGTGGTTTCCTCTCGACGCAACGGGAGCGGCGCGCGCGCAGTGAAAGATGCAGCACTGAGCCGGTGTACCGCAACGCAGTTATTGAACTAGGTACAACTAGATTGGTTTAACTCACACAAACACAGATATAACAAATTGGTAAGCGATCGATGATCCAGGGAACCTTTTGATGGAGCAATCAATTTCAAAGCTACGTATTGTATGTCTCGTTCAAATGAGACACATGTTTTGGCCATGCAAACACCGCAAGCAAGCAAGCTTATAAACAACTGATCCATGGATTTCTAAGAAATGTTTTTTATGGATAGAAAATGGGCGTAACTAGAGCTTGGTTGGTCTAGTAGTTACTACAAAATCAAACGGTCCTGGGTTCAAATCCCGCAAAGTGCAATCATTTGTGTCATGAGCAGAAATTATTGTTTCCGAGTCATGGATGTAATATTCGTATATATGTATGATATACGAATATTACATCCATGTGCCCATTGTACAAGCTAGAAGCTTGGGACTAGGTAATTGGTGTAAATTGTCTCGAATATATTAATATTTATTTATTTATATTCATTATGGGCATGACATTTAGAATACTTTCGACTTCGGCGACTGTTTTCCAGTTGCACGATAGACGGCGCGAGCTTTAGCACTGTCTATGTTAATTATTCTGTGTAGCCGGTGCAGTTCCGTCCGGCTCGCGTTGCACTCGGTCAGTGGGTCAGCCCCACTTGATTAAGGGGGGGTAGCGGGTAGGGGGAGCCGGCGTCGGCAGCAGTGCTCTCGGTTCTGCAGTCGCAACAACCGGTGGTGGTAGTTATGGCACAGTAGCGCCCTCGATAGCGCCGCCCGCGCCCGGGCTTGTAAAGTGACATCCTGAACGTGTTTCGTTGGTTGCAGGACGCTGATCGACTGGACTGTGACCATGAAGAGGATAAGACTGCTGGTGGCTGTAGCGGCGCTCCTTTTACAGGTGAGTTAAAAAAAACATTTGCTTACTGAAGTGAAAGATGTGTAATACATTGTCTCATGCTAGGTCCATCTATAGAAAGAATTTTGCTCTCCGTTTTGTTAGACACAAAAGTGCAAAAAAATATGTTGATGATGATTTTTCAGTTTGGTGGTCTTACAACAAAAATTGATTATTTTTCTCTTACGATGTTTGATACCTTAAAGCTCATTTTATGAACTTAGAAGACAGACCAACACAGATATACTAAATGTCAGATTATTCCGAGGTAGGTACTTCAACATAAGGTGCTTTCGAATCATCACGTTATGAAAGGAGTATAACATAGTTATTCTACGACATAAGCAGAGGTGTTTTCTAAAACGTATAACGAAATATTTTCCGTAATCTGGCATGTTCTGTACACGGCCGAGCAATACCGTTGGCTTATGTGGAAGAGAGCTGATTATAAGTATCATAACAGACCAGATAACAGTGCACCTTGTTGCTGTTTACCACACTTACTTAGAGTTACTTCGTCACTTTTCCAAGAGCTACTTAGTTTTTTGCCCAGAGTGGTATATTTTCTGAGATTTCTAGTTCGCGGTTTTAATCTAATTCCATTCTAACTGCCACATGTCACGAATGAGGCGGGTCGATCTTTAAATTCGCGGTGAAGCTTGCTTTGCATTCCGAATCGTAGATCATAGGACTTAATAAGCACGTGCACAGAATAGTTAGAAGTTGGACGTGAAGTGGTTCTTGATTAGTAGGGCTGATTAAGTTTAGGACGTTTCTCTTAAACCAGTTTAAAGAATGTTCTCTATATTTAGAAACCTATTTCTTCCGGGTGAAGAATCCGGATATGAACACTATATAACAGAGTTGTTTTTTTAGATTATATATAACTAGCTGATGGCCGCGGCTTCACACGCGTGTTAATTACACTCAAAAATAACGTGGCTTTCTATTGGTAAAATAATTTTCAAAATCGGTTCAGTAGATCTAGAGATTACCTCCTAGAACCTCACAAACTCAAAAACTTTACCTCTTTATAATATTAATAAAGTAAAGTATATAGATTATAGATTAGTATAGAAGTATAGATTAACATTGATAAATAAGTACCTACTTAGATCTGTTTTAAAATTCTATCAACTCAAGCTTATCCTCGACAAATACTTATCGCTTTATTAAACATTAATGCTGCTTGAACCAGTAGGTACTAGCTGCGCCCCGCGGTTTCACCCGCGTTATGGATGATGATGATGTACAGTATCCTATGTGTTATTTCAGGGTATAAGCTATCTCCATTCCAAATTTCAGAAAAATACGTTCAGACGTTTGAGAGTGAAGTTTGTTAATGATGATGATGAAAGTATCCTATTTGTTATTCCAGGCTATAATCTATCTCCGTTCCAAATTTCATCTAAATCCATCCAGCTGTTAGCGTGTGAAAGCTCCCCAAACAAACAGACAACGTTTCACTTTTATATATATTAGAGGGATAGGTATATAAAATTAATTTTGATATCTATTACAATATTAAAGTCAGATACATCACATTGTTTGATGGTGCGTACATCAATCGTCTGCACTGCACAGAGCCGTGTGCCGGAGCGTGGAGTGCGCGTGCGCTCCTCTCCTACATTATTCAGTTTTTTCCGCTCGCGATCTCGCCAACTAGGCTAATGATTCCGTTAGCACATCCACAAAACACCGGGCCATTGGAAACTAACTGCTTATGCTGATAGATTAATCAATGTTTGATGTTGTTAATAGTGAACGAATGATGCCCTATGAGTGTGGAGTTTTATCCTTAGCTGGGCTGTGATTTTTGAATGTCATGATATCGAAATCATCGATGAGAAAAAGATCGTCGGTGACTGTGATATCAGCATTTCACAAAAATAGTATTTTTGAATATCATACCCTGCGTACCAACATGCTAATATTTCTCAGCTTTGATCATAAACAAGCGTATGATTGTGTTATATTTTTTGTAGTTTTTTTCTATTTTTATTTTTTATACGAAATCTTTTATGTTGACAGTAAAATGTAAGACGGAATGTATCTGCCAAAGTCTAAAATGCTACATATCTCTAATCTGTGGTCTAAATCAGCTGTTTTTACGTTTTTATCACAAATCTCTAATTTAATGTAATGAAAATATTATGTTCGTACTGACGAATGGCAGTATCTTGTTTCAGTTAATTAAAAAAACGGCGATTGCTCAATATTTTGTTACAAGTGAATGCTCAGGTTTATCAGCACCTTAAGACAAAATAAACGAATCTTTGGATAGATATTATAGGTTAGTATAATAACAAGCATAAATGTAAGCATGAATTTAATGTCAAACAAGCACAAATTATTAATAGCTAAGAAGCATCTCGATCACATCAGTTTTCAAACATTAAAAAACCGCATGAAAATTGGTCCAGTCGTTTGGGAACTACGATCCCCCCCCCCTTCCCCCCATATAGCTAAGAACCATCAACTTTCAAACAGAAAAAGTACAGTGATACACATTACACACCCTAAACTTATACTCGGGGATTACAAAGTCACTACATGGTGATTTCACAATACGAGTGGGAGGGCAATCGTAACGATATCATAGGTATGACAATTTTTCTCACCAACTGAGATTCAAAAATACGACTTTTGGAAATCCGGTCGTTTCGCTGATAAGTGATATTAAAAAATGATATTAAAAAATCGCACCCTGAGCTAAATATTCTGAAAGAGCCCTAAGAAACCTCTCAAATATTATGTAGTAATGTGATGATTTCACTTAGAAATCGCAAATTTGTGTTGCACAGCTTCATTGCGCGCTTGTTTGTTTGTCGTATGCGGTAGTGCTGGCCTCTGGTGGCAGTTTTGTCAGGCCGCCCGAGGGCTTCTGACATGGATTAACGACAGCTAATAACAATAACATCTCATCATCAATAACAGAGCGATGGAAATTGTGCTTGTCAGCTGCGACATAAATCTCATACGCCCTGTTATTTCACTAGGTACTAAAATAAATTTAAAATCCAACTGAAACCTCTACAGTATCTATGTATAGGTAGGTACCTACTATAGAAGTTTCAGTTGGATTTTAAGTTTGAAACATAGATAGTTTTTTTTGATTTTGGAATTTTAGCCAGGACTAAGCGACACATTTTATTAAAAGCTTTTATACTATCTATGTATGTATTTCTGTCCTGGAATCTTGCAACTCAAATTAGCTGTCCGGATGAAACTTTCAGGGTAGCTCACAACTCAAAGACAAAGTACGAAAAAATATGTTTTTTTTTTTTCAAATAAAATTTTATAAGTTTTACTTGTTATTATTAATAAATAAACAGATTTGTTTTTTAATATAGAAAAGTAGGTACTACTGATGCAAAAATTATTCAGTATCATAAAATAGCATTAACTGCCAGTCGTTTGAATAATATTTATAGAGCCTTTCAGATTGTCATGTTATTAGCACTCATTAAGAAACTAAATCTATTGCAATCATTTAAATTACCAGTTTGTAATCCATAAAATTGTGAGTAATGATTCAGCTCCCATAAAACAAGATGTTGTGGGTTTTCTTAGAAAGCTAGGTTACAAAGCTGAAAGAAACAGAACTCCCGTGTCTGTAGTCGTCATTAAAATTTAGTTGACATTGCATTAATATTTATAACATTATGTAAACGAGCGTAAGCTGCAATATTACGCCAACAGAAGTAAAGGCTGTGAACTCAAGTCTTGACCGTTTATAATACCTTTTTACACGCTGCAGTAGATAGGTACTTTCACTAATGGATAGAATTTCGCAGCTTAATTCAAGCAGTTACCAAGAAGGTTTAAAACAGACGGAGCTACACTGCTAAACAAACAGGTGAAGCACAGCGAATGGCGGCTACGCATGTGTGCGTGAGTGGATAATTTGTGGTGGTTGATATACAATTTCATTACAAAAGACTGCATTGTTTTTGATTTTCCGTGAGAACTGTGCAGAAGTAACACGACTAACAAGGTCGAGATCTTGGTGCTACATAGCAAGATCTCAACTGCCACAAGGCAGCCGAACGGCATAACATCGTGCAAGTGCTAACGTGAGAATTGTGCGTACGAGCAGATCGGCATATCTTGAGTGCTTCACTTAGAATTTGGCGGTATGGAATCCGTCTTTTCTTAAAGATTATTGGTAGTTACGTAATCATTTCATGCCGACAATTTTGCCTTGATCATGATTATCATATATGGATGAATGCCATGAACGGTGGCCGTTTGGGACGTAATAGTAACTTGTATTATAGCTATAGCAGTTATGGCATACAATTAAGTCATAGAAGAATTAATCAAATTGATCGATTAGTGTTTAGAAAGTGTAAGCTAGACCGGTATTTTGAAACATAACTTTTTCATCTTTATTTTCTCATAACTTGTATCATCATCATCATTTTCAGCCCATGTCCGCCCACTGCTGAACATAAGCCTCTCTCTTTGTACGCCACCCATCTCTATCCTGTACTGTGAGCACCCATGTCTGACCCACGACCTTTAAAACCACCATCCATCATCACCATTCGACCGATCGTCGTCGACCCATTTCGCCACTGGAGACCGACGCTTCTGTTGCCTGCTCTCGGCACCACTCGGTCAACGTTTTGGTCCACCTGCTTTCACTCTGCCTAGCCACGTGTCCTGTCCGATACCATTTTAGTTTGGAAATCGACTCTCCGACAGCTTTGACTTTTGTACGGCGTCTTATATCTGTGTTGCGAACTCGGTCTTGTAATTTGATGCCGAGCATGGCACTCCTCATCGCTCTTTGTGCAACTCTCACTTTATACACAACTGCCTTCGTGAGCATCCAAGTCTCGGCACCATAAGTCATGGTGGGCAGGACACACTGGTTGTAAAGGCGAGTCTTCAAACATTGTGGATATTCGGTTAATTTTAGAATATCTTCGAGCTTACCAAATACAGCCCAGCTGAGCTGGATCCTCCTAGAAATCTCTCTTTGTCGATGCTCTTTACCAAGTGTATGTCCAAGATAGACGTATTTATCGACTGTCTCTAGCCTTTCGTACCCAACAATGATGTTGGGTTTTGAGTTGCCAAAGACATTTCGTCTTGTACATATTCATTTTTAAGCCTGCGCCCAAAGAAGCATCATGATTTTCTTTCAGCTTAACTGCGAGGTTATCTGGAGTCTCTGCGAATAGAACAAGATCATCTGCAAATCTCAAATGTGACAGGTACGAGTAGGCACCATTGATGTTCACTCCTGTTTGTCCCATTCAAGTGTTTTGACAATATCTTCTAAAACAGCTGTAAGCAACTTGGGTGAGATGGTGTCTCCTTGTCGCACTCCTCTATTGATGGGTAAAAGGTTGCTTAGTGCATGCAGTCGTACTTCGTACTTGCATAGTTGTTGAGCAGTACAGCTCTCGGAGTAAATCCACATATCAAGCGTCGATGTGACAGCGATGGAGAGAGCTGAACACAGCCCAATGCTCGACACTGTCGAAGGCCTTTTCATAGTCGACGAAGGCCATGCAAAGGGCCCGGTTGAACTCCTGACTCTTCTCCATCAGCTGCTTCACCGTGTGGATATGAACTATTGTGGAAAAGCTACTCATCAAGCTGGCGAGTGAGTCGATTGCACATTTTTTTTGTAAATACTTTGTAAATATGTGAAAGAAGACTAATTGGACTTTAATTGGCAAGTTTTGTGATTTCGCCTTTTTTATGAAGGATGGTGACAATCGCATTATTCCATGTGCGAGAACCATATGACGTCGTTGAAAAGGTTCACAAGCACTGTTAGAATTAGATTACCACCGGCACGGAGTAGTTCAACAGTGACGCCATCCTCAACAGCGGACAAACAAACACAAAATATCATTTTTTTTCCTTTATAATATTATTGAAGATTATATGCTGTATCTATTGGATTACATAAATGCTTGTACGATCGGGTACAACTCATCTTTAGAGGCACAATTGACATGACCAAAATACCGGTCCCAAGCTTGGTTTCGCGCACGCCTATCTGCTGTAGTTGTCGGCATTTTTGGCTTACAGTATAGAACTTTCTTGTAAAGTGACAACGTAATCTTGCTAATTCATGTTAGAAAGCAATTGCTCACAGAAAGTGTAAAATGGTCGATCACTTTCGTTTGACGGATAGAGTTTAGTGTCCACACCGGTTTACTATCCATTACTTGGTAAAATCGATCTGCTACGTTTTATGCTTAGGTACTGTGGGTGCTTAATCGGCGCGGCGCTTTAGGCTATTCATTACAAGCTGTCTGACAATTTTAATAGACTCATTTCGGGGAGACGTACCTAATTTATTTGTTATGCTCTCATCTTGTTACAGACAGATTATTTAAACGGTTATTTAGAGAGCTTTCTACGAGCCTTCTTGGAACACTTCGTTTGCTCGCATTGTAAAGTTTAAAATAATTTAATGAAGATTTTTATAATAAACCATTAAGAAGGTTAACATAACCACTATCTATCTTGATATAGAGAGAACGTCACTTTTTTAGGGTTCCGTACCTCAAAAGGAACCCTTATAAAATTACTTCATTGTCCGTTCGTCTGTCTGTCAAGACCCTTTTTCTCAGGAACTAATTGAAATCAAATTGAAATTAATATCAAATGCTCAAGTTTGCAACACCTTGGAGCTGAAGTCTACACAATCAAAGCCGTTTATGCCGCATATTTTGACACTCACAAGGGAACCTACAATCATAAAATTTGGCGAAAAGCACAGTCTTATAGCACAAGTAAAGGGGAAAATTGGAAAACCGTAATTAAATAAGAAAAACTTTTATAAAAAAATTACTTCGGAACTGGATTCCCGTGATGGACGAACTATTTAAATACCTACAATTTTGTATGGAACCCTCGGAGCACTCGCACTTGGCCGGTATTTTTTCTCTCATATGGACGAGTTAATTCAAGCTCCACATAGGTCGAAGGTCCGCATAGGTGCGTAGAATATTTTACTGTGACAAAATTGTGACTGTTTCGCCTAAATGCTCACCGCGCTTTTTAAAATATTGGCGGGTGTATTTATGTCTGACAGGGGTAGGCGATCCGATCTAACCCACCCAGTGACTAATATACCTAAAGGTGTTGACAACAGGAAGTGTCCTCACAATCAAGAGTTCCGCGTTTTTGTTCGACTTCATAGCGAGCAATTGCTAGCAGTCTTCAGCAGTCCACGTTCTATGCAAACGAATGCGAATGCGAAGAGCTTAAACGCACGAAAGATATGCATGCTTGACTGCGTTAACGAACTCATATTTCTTGACATTATAGAAACGGCTCAGAAATATCTGACTCGCTGGATATTGTTCAATGGCTCAAACAGCGTTTATATAGCTAAACGCCATTATAGACTCGGCTCCGGTCGGCACGGCAATTCAGACTTTTTCCAGGTTGAGTCTATTCAATTCCTATTTTATATAACCTCGTACAGTCTGCATAGTATTCACACTCTATTCAAATTCAGTAGATACATTGTAACTAGCGATAAGATCGTCGAGCTCATTGGGCACGACGCAAAGCTGACCAATAGAAAACCAAAACAACCTCGACCTTTTTAGAATCCACACTTTGCAGATCATCATTCCGGTTTTACTCAATTCGCACTCTTTAACAACTTTCATTCGAGATGTGCAAATTTTTGTGCAACGGTATTGGACTTTTCCAGTTATGCAAGAACACTTATTAGGTGACAGGGGCTTAATAAGAGAGTATATAGCGCCCTTGTACATACAAAAAGAAAAAACACTTATCTACCCTTAAATATTATGCGTATTTTTTTTGTTTCAATTTATTTCATTTTTTTACTACGCTTATATGTCTTCCGTTTTCTAAATTTTTCAATAACTTCAAAGTTATAAGCACCTTAAATGGCGTTTTTTTGTGCTGAAACTACGACTAATTGACAATGCTCTTTTTCAAAAATTAAAAACTTTCTTTAAAAAAATAAAACGTATAAGCGTAAAGGACGATGCCAGCTTCCGGCTTCCAAGACTTTTAAATGTTAAACGCCGCGGACACGAAATCTATCCACATTATTGACTATATAAAATAATTTAATTCATTCTTATTAAAACAATATCATACTGGAACTGTTATTAAAATAAAAACAATTAATATGAATAGATATGACCGGAAATAGCTGTACAAGACTTTTAAAAGTTAAATGCTGCGAACACGAAACTATCCACATTATTGACCATATAAAATAATGTAATTAATTCTTATTAAAACAATAACTTTCGGGAATTGGTTATTAAAAAAAATAGGAATTAAAATGAATAGAAATGACCGGAAATTGCTGTGAACTGATAATAATTACGAATCATAGTGTTCACTATAACTCGTAATTAGTGCCATTAAACTATTAATAAAACGATAAACAATATCGATTTAAAAAAATCTACAGGCTATGTTAGTTTATTCTAATAGAAATCATTTCAGTATATTATTTTATGATATTAGAAATAAACAACAACAAACGCATACGTATGTTTTTATCTTGCTTATACGTTAATTCATTATTTTTTGTATAAATGTTTCAGTGGTTTAAGTACCAAGCTCATGACAAGAGCCGAGAAGGCCCAGGGTTCGATTCTCAGATTGAGTACCTAAGTGCCTAATACTATAGCAGGTAGGTAGGTAAAAATACTTTATAAGTGGTATTAAACATAATCGTAAAGTGTAGGTACCTACATAATATATCAGTTTAATATTAGATTTCAATAACTATGTTGGCTGTATTATTCTCTTGACCATAAACCGTGTCATAATCTAACGAAAGTCACAGAACCACAAATGTTAACTTTATTTCCTCATAACTTATTTTTGAATACTTTCCAGAAAAAACTAATAACACACCAAAGCTTTTAACATAATGCTTTAAAAATAAAGATACTGTTCAGTTGTGTCCGCGATAATTTTACATCGAGCCTAAGTCACTTTGGAGATCTGGCATAGTCCTTTAAGCATTTACACTAATAACAAAAGGTTTCACTTTAGAGGGTGGAAAGAGCTTTCCCCCAAAACACCAATTCTATCAAAAACTGCACTACTAAAACTCACGACCAGCGACTCTCTTTGTTGAGAGAGAGAAGAGGGAGGGAAGCAGATAGCAATACATTTACTAAATACCTACTTTGCGAAGATCTTGTCAAGCGACTATCCTCTTAAGAGCATTGTGGCCGAACGGTGTCATGTATTGTGCGCTCCAGAATCCGACGGAACCTAGAATGCCATCGCTCTAAAACGGTAATGAAAAACAACAAAGAAGAACAACATCAAAATTCAAGGATGTGTAACATCTACCAACCCGCACTGGGCCAGCGTGGGGGATTATGGCCCATACTCTCCCTCTCTGAGAGAGACCTGTGCCCCAGAAATGATGGATTATGAGGGCTTAATCTTCCGACAGAGTCTATCTGGTTCCAAACTTTGATATTGAGCCGTGATAGTAGTATGCAAGAAGTGTGTAAGTACTTTGTTGTGACGAAAACATGAAATCGAAAGTACTGGTCATAATATAATGTGAGAGCAGGATATGAAGGCTTGCAGAGCATCCATGCCCCGATACTATAAAGCTGATCAAAAACATTCAAACAGTATTACGTTTTGGTCGATGCCTAAAGCTCAATATGAACTTGTAGGTTTTTCAATATGAGAACAAACATTTTGAGTATTTAGATAGGCTGTCTATATTGGATCATGTTTATGCAAGAACAGGTCTGCATGTACAACGCTAAGGAATTTTGTTTTTAGCTAATGCTGTTTACTTTGCCAAATTCCTCTTTAGAAAGCTGTTTAAGATTGATGAGCTGTTTGTGATGGATACGGAGGTATTAGCTTAACTGTACAAAATTGTCTCTAAGCCCGCTCCACTAGTTAGGTAGGTATTGTTTTTTTTTTTTTTTGGTATCATCACTTGATTCATTCTTTCTTAGTAGGTATATGTATGGTACTATCTTAATAGATTCGTTAAAGCTTTTCCTAAAATTTCCTATTCCGTAAATAGGTTAGCGTGTACAATAATTTTGCTCTGACGTCCTAATAGATCTCTGTGAAATTTTGGCCCTTTCGGCATAACAAAAAAAAAACACATCCTTGTGGCAAATGCCAACAGGAACTTGCCAAATGGCAAATGTCAAGTTACTCGTAAACAGCTAGAAAGTTATTTTGTGAATCAATTTGGCTTTTTTTTTGGCAACTACGAGGTGTGAATCATTAAAAATGTTCCATAATGAGGAATTATTGCAAAAACAGGATTTCACTTTATTCGTGGTCAACATCCATTTACGTTATCATGTCAAGCTTTTATGAGTGTATTTTTTTGCATGGTATTTTTTAAACCTTTGCATGTAGGTGTAGTATATTTTAAACGAAACTTTAGAAAGATCTCAGCCTAAGAATCTCAGCAGACTTGCAGTAGCGCAGACTTAGAAATCCGATGTATATTCAATATTTCGCTAAGAGCATTTACCTATCTATGTATTCTAACTTAAAAGGTTATAGATTTAACGTGCCAATTAGAAAGCTTCCACGCTACATAAAATACCTAGGGCCATAAGCTCATCCTAAAACTGCATGAAGAGTGAAGCCGTTCGTGTGGCACTTGTAGTAAAATTGGGGTGTATGCGGATGCAACTAAGCCGGATACTTTCACCGGCGCCCGCGCCGCCGCCGGCGGACGCACCTGTCGTCTTGCGCATGCGCGAGCCGAATCACGTTTAACAATTTCTCACAGTTAAACTCACGTACTTGTCCAAATACGACAATGTCTAAGTGTTTCCGCAGAATGGAATTACATGAACGCTAGAGAGTTAATGCTTCCCTGACGCGGAGTCCACCCACGCGAGTCTACCGATGATGCACATGAGAACTGTCAAAGAAAGCTCTATTATAAGTATAGAGTGGTAGGTCTGGTGTTTTCTTCCGCAACTGACAATCTCGATCAGTGGGTAATTTCTAACCGGTTTAGAAAACGCGAGCGTCGGAACGCACCGGGCGGCGCGGCATCTCGCAGCTATTCTGAGCGCACCGGCTAGTGGCTGGCCCAGAGGCCGGCACCTGTCGCGCCCGCTCTCGCCCCATATGTACCACATGTAAAGCCCAAATACAGCACGTCCAGTTTGTACGAGCTGTTCTCACTTAGATTGAGATATAAGCTGCAATTCGAGCGAGATAAATAACACTACGAGCGATCGAGCGATGTCCATCTCTAAAATACGCGCTTTTTATTATTTTGATTAGCTCCGCACGAATAGTGCATTAAGCCAGCGCCAGAAAAGAGATTTACAAGTAATATGTATTTTTCACTAAATATTCAAAATGTAGAGTCCGAGTCAGGCAGGTAGTCAAAAGTCTAGTCCGGTCACAGTGACGATTTACTAAAGTGGCGGAGCTTTACTGAAACTTCCTAGGGAGTTTCCGAGAGAACACGAAATTACACTATGTTTTTTGCATTTGTATCATTTGCCTACACTCGTGCACGTTAACGAACCGTTAATATTGCACAGATTTAAACTCGAAGACACACAAGTTTGAGAAAATAATTCTAAGCAATTTCGCGATTTCTTTTTTCCTGCCGAAATTTCAATACGTAAGTTAAACTAACTTAGATAGGAATAACTCAGTTCGCTTACGGAAAGAATAGACGGCTAAATATCGTGAAAGCATCTGTGGAACTCATCAAAACGTTCAGATTGCGCTGATTAATATTATAATTGGTCGCGCGAGTTATCCATCGGTGTAGAAAGTCGGAAAGAGGCGCGCTCGCGCTCGCGGGCTGCAGTCGCACGCGGCGCGCGGCGCGCCGTATCTAGACTGCATCGTTACGAGGAAGATAAGAGTACAATTCTGCAGAATTAGGTATATCGGACTACACTTAAAACTAGACTATGGGTATTTATAAAATGTATGACTTGGTTGGGGCCTAGGTACCTTCTCGCTCTTTAAGAGATGATCAGAGTCCCGGCAGTGTATAAGAATAGTCGTAAAAAACTGTAAACTAAGATATTATTTTTGTCATTTCAGGATGTGTCATGCGAGCCCCCGGTGGACTCGGCGTCGCTGCCGCTGGAGCACCGCGCTGGCGGCGGCTACGGGCCGCCGCTGCCGCCGGCTCACACGGACGACCCCTGGCCTCTCGCCACGCCCGACAGCCCCAAAATAAAACACCTGCAAGTGCAGTGCGAAAAAACACACATGCGCGTCAACATCGAGTTTGACCGCCCCTTCTACGGAATGATATTCTCCAAAGGCTTCTACAGCGATCCTCACTGTATGCACCTCAAACCCGGCACGGGGCACCTCAGCGCGACCTTCGAAATCTTCCTGAACAGCTGCGGCATGTCCAGCTCCGCCAACCACAACGTCGCTACCTACGGTAGCCCCACGCCCAGCGGCTCCTATGTAGAGAACACCATCATCGTCCAGTACGATCCCTACGTGCAAGAAGTATGGGACCAGGCGAGGAAACTGAGATGCACGTGGTACGACTTCTACGAGAAAGCAGTCACTTTCAGACCTTTCCAAGTGGACATGTTGCACGCCGTCACAGCGAACTTTCTCGGAGACAACCTGCAGTGCTGGATGCAAATCCAGGTCGGCAAGGGACCCTGGGCCTCCGAAGTGTCAGGAATTGTCAAAATCGGACAGACGATGACGATGGTGCTCGCAATAAAGGACGACGAAAACAAATTCGACATGTTAGTCAGGAACTGCGTAGCGCACGACGGCAAGCGAGCGCCCATACAACTCGTCGACCAGTACGGATGCGTGGTCAGACCCAAAATCATGAGCAAGTTCCAGAAAATAAAGAATTTCGGGCCATCCGCGTCCGTCGTGTCCTTCGCGTATTTCCAAGCTTTCAAATTCCCCGACTCGATGAATGTACACTTCCAGTGCGTAATTCAAGTGTGCAGATACAACTGCCCCGAGCCAAAATGCGGCGGCTTAGGTGCCGATTACGGAGTTCCACTATTGGGCGGCAACAGTCTTGGCGCGGGAGAGTACGGCGTGCCCAACTCGCCGCACGCGGAGTACGGCCCGCCGCCGCCCGCACCGCACGGCGAATACGGCGTGCCACCGGCGTTCCCTGACCCGCGCCACCCCGCCGACGCCCAGGGCTCCTTCTCCGACAAGCGCGACGACGCCGTGCCACCGCCACAGGCGCAGGTCTCTTCGACGCCGCACGCGCCGAGTCCGTCGTCGCCGGCGCCGGCGCACGACGAGGACGACGTCAACCTGCCGCCTCCACCGCCGCCCGGCCGCAGAGTCATTTACAACACGGTGAAGCGGAAAGACGACGGGCATACGAACCTCGTCACTCTGGGCGGCCGGCCCAGGTCCGTCGAGGGCCTGCCGGAGAGCTTGGCGGGCGCGCGGCGGCGGCGCGAGACGTCCGCTAGCACGCGCATCTACAAGCGCGACGCGCAGGAGATGACGGACGTGAATACGAGCCGCATCATCCAGGTGGTGGCGCCGGGTGACGTCAACTTCGCGCTCAACAACGCCGCTGGGAACGAGACCGTGGTGATCCAGTCGCCGGCGAGCGACCCGGAGACCATCTGCATGTCGGTGCCGTCCTTCGTGGCGGGGCTGGTGATGTTACTGCTGGTGCTGGTGGTGGCCTCGCTGGTGGCCGCGTTCCTCTTCGTGCGCGTGCGTGCGCTCGACCGCAAGGGCGCGCACGCTGCCGCCTTCTACGAGACGGATTACGTGAAGCACACGAACTAGTGCGGGCGGGCGCGCGGGCGCGAGAGTGCTCGACGCGAGGACGTTCCATAGACTTATCTCGGATCCAAAGAGCGTGCGCGCTTCGGCCCCGGTCGGGCGGCGCGTGGCGCTGTCGCGGTCGCGATCGAAGCGCGCTGGTGATGAAACAGCTATTTATTTAGTTAGTGAGCGTGATGTATGTAAATGTTCGACTGTTTTGTAAATTATTTTATCCGTGTGAAAAGCACCCTGTATCTGCCTTGTAGTCGATACGTCTGTTGTAATTTTGTAAAGAGTCGTAAGTAAGGACATAGTCGTAAGTTATATAACTACCAATTAAAAGTGTCGTGTGAGAAACGTTTAACCTTGTTTGTTTTATTATTACTCAGTCGCAGAGTAGCTTATACGCATATACGCTACGTGTGCAATCTATACTAATATAAATGCTGTCATCTTGTAGGTTTTAAAATGGAAGCATTTGTTCAGTTTTATTTAACACTGCCACTGTGTGTGTTTTAGCTGTGGCCGCGTGTTCATTTCTTTGGGTTAAAAGTAACCTATTCAAGGGCGTCGCCAGCCCCTTGGGGGGTGTTCTCTGGATCTGTTGTTTATTCGAGTTATATTTCAAATAAATGAAATATAATATTTAATAATGCCTACTGAATAATTAGAACAGACGCGAGCGAAGCGAGCGCGAAATTTTTGCGTTATTTCTATCAATACTAAAATTAATTGATAATAATCAGAATCATATAAAATTCATTGCATGGACAAGCACAAAAGGCGCGAAGCGAGAGTGAAATTTGAGTAATTTGTTTCGATAATTAACTTAAAAAATTAAAAAAAAAAACTATGCACTATGGAATGAGTGATAAAAAGCGCGGCACACCGAGCGCAAACATTTTTGAATTATTTTCTTTCTATGTACAAAACGCATCACAATAAATAACTAATTATAGGAAAATAATGAAAAAATCTATAATAGGTGCTGATAGAGATCGCGTAAATGTGGAGCTACTAATACCTGCATATAAATTTGAAAAGTGCTATTTTTAACTGTAAAATAATTCAAAATTCCCATTTAGAGCACTTGACAACAAAAATATGTAAACAAAAAGGGGCCGTTTTGGCGGGAAGACGTTTTCGTTCGTGAGTAGGTACCTATATTTCTAACGGCGCGGTACGGGAGTAACGACGACTGTTGGCGTGGCGACGCTTCGCTCGTGGCTCATCGGCTCTTTCCGCCTCAGCTCGGCTATATTCCATTTTCACATCTGCCAGAGTTATTAAGTAAAATCCTAAGCTATCCAACAGTGAAAACCGTACTGCAATCGGTCCATTGCTTTTTACATGATACGCTAACAAACAGACAGTGATTTTTTTATATTATTGTTCAGCTTATTTTAAGTCCACAAACCAAATTTTTAAAATTACATTCTGTACCTTTGTACAGTCTGTACCTTTGTACAGACTTTTTGTTACTTTCTGCTATATTTTATGAAGTCAATAAGCCAAGTCAGATGCCCAAGGGCGTCTTGACAACCTCTGACACTGACACCAGAGGCCAGCACTACCTCATACGACAAACAAAACATAACGACGTTAAAATTAAGTTAATTCTTCAGAACAGCACTGATGGCAAAAGTGTGAGAGGGGTGCTCATTGTTTGGAATAAAGAAACCGAACAATAACTGTCCCACGTGACACTTGAAAATTAGCTCGTACTCGTACTCGTAGAATTATAATAATGGAGATATACCATAGAAGAAAACACAGCGTCTATTGTAATCGTATAATGAATAATAATCTAGGTAAATATAACCTATTAGACGTAAATAAGAAATACATTAAATCAATTAAGAAGTTTGGGTAATACGTCCAGTTAATGAACACCACTTCGTGAATGAAAATACATACACATGATAACTCATTTAATACCGCTTGCCAAGTCCGTCATTAAAAAAATCTCTTACTTATCACATTGAGATAATTTTTAGAACATATAATAACTGATTTAGAATCTTTGTGCCAGTATCCGAAACATAACAGTTCTCGTTTTATCATTTCCATTAGTTAGATTTCTTTGAAATCTTTGATACTTAGATTTATATATAATAAACGCGTAACTTTGTTGACAATGTTCCATGTTCAATGCGTGGTATTTCTACCATAAAAGGGTAGCTTTGCCGTTGTCGTCCTGGCAATTTGGAATTGGAATATCAAAGATACTTTTTTTTTTTATAGAAAATTGTTATTATCTGTGCACGTTACCACTTTGAAAGGTCCCAGACAAGTAAAAATGAAATAAAAATAACGTTTTTAGGTAGAGAAAATAAACAAAAATAATTGATAATATACTACATTTTTTGAGTTCATTCTTTGAAAATCGAGTTCATTCTCTAGAATTTGAGGCCATTTTGGTCATATTTGTGCATATGCATAAAAAATATCTCCACATCCAGATCGTTTCTTGTCTAATAACTTAGGATTTTATAAAGTTAGGAATACGCTAAAGCCACGTCGTACTTCCGAAAAGAGTGTTTAAATTTGAGAAACCACATAGAATTTCATTCACTGGAACGATTTACCCTACAACTACTGAATCCCCTAACCCGCTTCTAACTCAATCTCCAGGAGATCCCACAGCACTTGCTATTCCACTATAATCCCCTAAAGCTGTTTATCCACTGTAACCGATAATTTCAATCATCGTCTCGCATCGCTGCTTTAATTATGAACAGCCTATCTATTTTTATTTACCACGTAACTTCCGTCAGCTTTCAACGATATTTTCATATTTGTATATGTCAATTGTCGATATCGTTATTTGTGGACAAACAGCATAAGTTAGGAACTCGAAGTAGATGAGTTGGGAACTCAAATAGGTACCTACTATTTGAGTTCCCAACTCGGCTGATTGCAGTGAAATGACAAGTAAAATAAAATAATAATAGAAAAACACTATTATTACCTATTCACCGTGTTGGGTCAAAACGCGAACGTTGATAGCGTAAAATACTTCACTCGTCCAACATGAAGTTGTCTAGTTCATTAATACAAGATTCCTACGTTTCCTATCTCACCTCCAAGGTTTCGGTTTTTTAGTGCCGTAGACTTCGTTATGATGTTCATGAGACGATGGGTATAAATACATGATCTTAGAAGAGGCCTCTGCTTGTTTCCTTGGACTTTTGTACAGCGTCCTTATTCTGATATCGTTTTTAGCGCCGATAATGTCGATTAGTTCCTGAAATAATGTAAAGCCTATTAGTTTCAGGAAAACTACATTTCTGACAAATCTAATGAGATTCTTATCCCAATTCTATTATTCCTAAGCCATATGAAATTGGAGAACTCATTCTCACATTTTACAATGTTTTTCGGCAACTAAATATTTTCAGGTTGATATCGTTTTAGAGATAAGACCGCCAAGTACATTAAAGTACGAGAGGAAGCCAAAAAGTTCGCGGAATTAAGGGCTTAGAAATGGGAAAGGTTAGTTTTTTACGCAGTAAATGTTGATAATTTTGTTCAGACGCGTCTTTGTAGAACAGATAGCAAAATACTTTATTTATCATTTATGACCATTTGGAGTATTCTCCATTAATATCTTGGCATGTCTAAGGGCAGCACAAGATGACAATATAACAAAATGATAATATAAATAATAATAATAACATTATAATTTGTATTTAATGTTTTGGTTGTATTATATATTACATTATACATTAGAGTCTTGTTATTCAGGAGTAAATTTAATTTTTCTTTGTTTTTAATTATTATTTTTCGTCCATAGCCCCCTCAGGGTTGTGCCAGATTACCAGCTCTGAGTGTCATAAACATTCAGTATTATGCTGAGGCGCGGCCTTTTTGGCACCGCACTTAATTTTTCACTATTTTTTGTTATTATTATTATTGTCATATTTTTTTTGTAATTGTGTGTCAAATAAATGGTTTTTCTTTCTTTCTTTCTTTCTTTTTACAAATGCAAAGCACGTCGAATATTCGCGCGACTTTTCAGATCTCTGTAGACTACTATTAGTACTATAAGCACAGAATAAATAATAGTTCAAGTACAGAAGTATAACTGAGTAAAGTCATTTAAATACATAGCAACTCTCGCTACAACGCAATAAAGTGCAATTTAACTCGCACAGCGCTGAGATCTTTCAATTATATTTACCAAGAAGGCGCTCACCCATTGCGTGCAGGCTAGAATGTACCGTATCACAACGCGCGAGAGCTTCCATTGCTCTAACCGTTTCAGAATCGCTCTGTCACTTTTTCGCTCGGCAGGGTTGTATCAAGATATAACTAGGTACTTGCACTAGTAATTATTCTGTGATATGATATGAAGTAGATATTGTAACAGAATAAACAATTATGTAATAATGTATTATTTTTTTACTTATTATTATAATTAAATGTTGATACTTCTATTAACTACATATAATGACATTCTTATCAGAATGCTATGCAGTACATTCTAGGTATCTTCTTGGTACTCATAATTAAGAAAAGAATAAATATTGACAAAAACTTTACGTAAGCACACGGCGCACAGTGGGATGAAATTCGACTTTCATAGTCATATAATCCTTTTTTCAAAAATGACGACTTTTATGCTTGAAAATGTTTTGGAAGACTAAATACATATAAATATAATATCAACATTAAGGAATACCACTGCAAACAGAGCACACAGTTTTTTTTCTATAAAAAATTGTATGGAGCTGTCATTGTCATCAGAAGCTTGTGATCAACTGAATTGCTATTGCACTCAGTTGGTTGGAGAGCTGACATTACATCCTTCATTTTTCTTTCTTCGTCCTTCACTACTGCTTCACTTTCTTTTATAAATGTAAACTGCACTGGACGACAAAATGACGCTGAGCAAGGTTTCGGGTTCTCCCAGACTGTCTTCTCTTCATATGTCATTTTCAGTGGCACCAATGACGTCATGAAAATACTAGAATCATCTTGAACAGCATCAAATTTCTGCTTGTATCTGCTCTGGCTGGATGCTCCATCAAAACCCTACTTAGATATTAAAATAAGCTCTTTGTCTTTTAGGTCTTCTGGTAAAGATTGTAATATTATATTTGCTGTTAAGTCTAGGAGAGCTTGTAAAACAATTCTGGCTGAAGAATCTGTTACTGTGATGGAATTTTCAGGTTCAGGCGGATGGATAACACTTTTTTTTTTCTATTTGCAAGCGGTAGTAAGAACAATCAACTAAGACCTTCGCGAATTGCTGACTCTCTCAATATACTGCCATTTTGATAAATTAAGAGATATCAATAAACCAAGCGCCTTCAGGGGTGTAAACGTCTCTTTTCCAGCCGGTTTTTGTATCATATCTTGGAATCTGTCAACTGATTGTGCATCTTTCATCAGATATTCAATCACAGAAGCCATTTTCTCTCTACCGTTTTCCTTCAACTTGGATACAGCTGCATAAACAAGCTGCAAGCACTGTCCATATGATCACTAATCCGTCTCTTCTTTTGTTGTGTTCCTAAGTCTTCAAAAGGTTTTCTAGGGAATTTTCTTTTGGTCATAGTGCCAACTGATGATGTAAATGGCTGTTCTTTGTCGTGAAAGACAGACGTCGAAGCTTCTTGAAATGTGTCTTTGATGCAACTAGGCCAGTCAATATTTTCCTCAAGCCAGCTTCCGTATTCCCTTCGGAACAACTCCATTTTCCGGCTTGCGGAACGCCAACGCTTCTCTACTGCTCTGGTAAATTTACGGCAAAATTCTCTAAAAGTTACTCGATCTTCTTCGGATAAACTACAGCTCAATCGAGAAAGAACAGTCTCAAATAAAAACTAATAATCGTTCACATTGGATGAATTTAAAAAAAAACGAACAGGTCCAATTTTGTTACGATGCTATCCATATTTATTATGATAATATTAATGTTTGTACTTTCAACGCTTAAAGCGAAATGAATTGATATTCTTTTACGCACTCCTATTTATTGCGACTTTATTACATTAGTGTGAATAATAAACCAATTTACTAACTACCCTCATTACCTAATTGTCGCAATACATAATTATTAATTACAATATCAGTTAAACTCATAAAATAATGTCGACAATTAAGATAAAGGGGTCGTTAGGTAATGAGTGTCTTAGAAATTAAACACAAATTAACCATCAATATTGTAACATTGATTTATTTATTAAAGTTTTTATGACGTGTAGTGTTCGGGTACGTAGTTTAGGTAGTGTATGTAGATGTTAAGCTTAAATTAACCTAAATGATATTTATATATTTTTTTTCAAATATTAAATATTTGGGCATTTTTAAAAAAAATATCGCACCAGTGGCCGTTTAATGAAGTATGTAAAAACATTCAAAATAATTCAAGGATTAACCATCAGCAAGGGAATAAAGGCCAATTGTGCGATAGCTGAGATATATGTTTTTTTCATGCCAGCTCCATACAATTTTTTATAGAAAAAAATCTGTGTGCTCTGTTTGCAGTGGTATTTCATAATGTTGTTATTTATAGGTATGTATTTAGTCTTCCAAAACATTTTCAAGCATAAAAGTCGTCATTTTTGAAAACAGGATTATATGACTATGAAAGTCGAATTTCGTCCCACTGTGCGGCGCGCGACTCATCGAGCGCACGCTTGACTTGACACTACTGACACGGTAATGTTATCTATCAGTATTGTGACTCGGCTCTGTCCTTGAAATAACTACCTACAGCCGCGTGGTACATAAACAAGCGATAGGGCTGCCCGCCTGTAGTATTTTAATTTCATCTACCTACTTGAATTTCTTTCTAGTTTTGTGATTGTATATTTTAATATGTAAAAAAGAAATAAATTCGTTGTAATGAAATAGGAAGTGTTCAATAAAAATACATGGGTGTTTTTTTAATTAGTAGATTTAATAAAAAAATACACCCTTATAAATTTGATACAGAAAAGTATTTGCGCCTCGGCTGAGACGTACGAAAAGCTTTATAAATAGTTTAATTAAAAATACTTTTGGCAAACATGGACAAGGAGGATACCGTACTCGCAACGTATCACCCCAAAAGCGAAATACCTACCTCTTAAGAAAAGAAACAAATTATGTACTAGGTTATAATTTTTTTTATAGTCTAACTTTTCAGAGTTTGCAGGTAATTTAAAAAATGTTATCTCTGGATGCGTTACTGAAGAATTCAAACAACCAAAAACAGCACAATATGTCTATTCGTGCTCTTTGCCATATTAAGTTAGTACTTGTACTTATTTCAGTAAAATATTCACAAATCGCAGGCTTACTGCTAACAAAAAAAACACACCGTTCGTTCGTCACTGCGGTCACGACATTACCGAGCCACACCGAGCTGCGGCGCATTCGCGACTGGCCGGGTACCGAGTGGGTACACGGCCAGTCGCCGACATACGACAGCACCGACACGAGGCGCGTAGGTATAACTCACTTTCCGGCCGCTTGTATGAAGATAGAATACTGTATAGATAACATTACCGTTCTACTGAGTTAACCACAATATTGCGGCCGCAAAGTGTAGGTATAATATTTGTACTTACTATAAGTCGTATAGTATAAGTCGCTTAACACGAATTATCTAATAAAATTATCATGGCTATTTAGAGTTTACGAGATATAGCGATCAAGCTAGACTTAGTTGGCATATCACGTAAAAACTGAACCGATTGCAATGCGGTTTTTTCGGTCGAGCAAAACGCAAAACGCACTTTTATCGGAAATGAGAAAAACGCACTTTTATCGGAAAAGAGAAAAGTGCGTTTTGATTCTATTATGATTTCTAACTTTTGTTAACCAACTTCACAAAAGGAGGAGGCTATGTATGTATTTATTCATTTAACCTAGATGAAATTTAACCTTCATTGAACCTGGGAAAAAGAGGGTAGGACACCTCGCAACAGTTTCTAGCTCCGTATTTTATTCATTTGTTAATTAGTTTTTCGGCGTTTCCCGTCTGTAATTTCAAATTAGGACGAAGATTTTATCACAACTAAAGTGCTCCGGTGTTATTTCGACATTCCGGGCAGAAACAAGTACAAAAATCTACAAAGTACGGAAGAGGTTAGCGATCACAACATAGTGATTGTTTTGACTGGATTTTTCAAAAGTCTACGTTTCTGTGATCAAGATATTTTGCTGCGAAAAGTGCCAGTGTGACAGTGTGGGAATATTGTGAAAACGAGGAGGAATTGGGTTTTTGAAAATAAACTCTGCTTCCTAGTACAAGTGGCGCCATCTGTCAACCTGACGCCGTACCACTTTGGATTGTAGTTTCTACAATTAAAACTGCAATAATTCTACTCGACCGTAGATCGCGTCGTGTGGTCGAAGATTTGAGGCATCCAAGTTCGATCGAGTTCGCCCGAGTTCCGACGGGAATACACACACGTCACGTCGCGTCGGATCTAATCCAGTCGGTTGAACGATACGAGGGCCGCGTACTCTGTGATGAAGAACGAACAAGACGATTAGAAGTAATTTTAAATTATTTTATGTTTATTTTATTGATTGAACGTCGACGTTTACGTTCGTTTTCCATGTAAAATAAAAATAATTTTACACTATTTGACATTTTAACTAGATAGGTACATACTTGTTTTTAAATTTAATTGATTCACATTTCGTTTAAGTATTAATTGGATTGATGAATTTTAACGATTTAGATATTTATTATTTTATTGAATTTGATTAATTTGTTATTTATTTATTTTGTGGTGTGATTATTATTTTATATAATAATAACGTTTGTGTATTGGTTTAAATTTTTAGTTTTGGGTGTGAATATTGTTTTTATATATTTATTTGCAATAGGTTGGATAGCTGATCGATATGAGTTTAACGCCTACACATTTAAATTGTCCTCACTGTCCAGGGTCTTCCCGTATTTTCGCCGCACATGGGTTAAAGGTGCATATTGGGCGCATGCACAAGGATGTGCTGCGTTCAGGTGCAGCCTCGCAGGTTTCTCCAACCGACACAAGTAGCGCATCATCAGCGGGACAGGGGACGCCAGCACCGCCACCTGCTCAAGGTTCTCTGGAGAGACTTGCTTCTTTTAAGGGAAGTATACCAGTTCTCCGGCACATTCCTAAAGGTGCCCGGAATCAGGCGGCCGGTAAGCTGTGCGACATCATAGACTCATGTGTTACTAACAATGGGGTAGATGAGTGGGGGGCTCTTCTTTCTTTCGCGTATACAGCTCTGAGAGTGCCCGCGAGGTAGTCGCCCGGGAATGTGACATCAAAAGTTAAAGCTAATGTTTTGTCGTCGGGGGTTTGTGATGAACTTGAGACAGCTGCGTCGACGGTGACTACCGGTTCTCGCTCTATTCGGAAGAATATTGAGTCGAAGGTCTTTGAAGGCGATTTGAGAGGTGCTGTTCGCCTTTTGTTGTTAGATGATTCCTTTGCAAGGCGGGATCCCGTTACGCTGTCCGTTTTAGAACTGAAGCATCCAGGTCCTTCACGTCCGCTCAGTTTCCCTCCTGATCCTGGTTTAACGTTTACTGCGGTGACAGTCACTGTAGAGGACGTGATTTCGGCGCTTGGTTCATTCTATGCAGGTTCAGCGGCGGGCTTGGACGGGATCCGACCGGCTCATCTTAAAGAGTTGACCTCTGCGTCGGCGGGAGAGAACGGTATGCGCCTCGTTGGGAGTTTGACCAGGCTAGCGAAGTTTCTGCTCAGTGGTCAATTGAACCCTCTTGTGTGTCCGTATCTGTACGGGGCCTCCCTTTTTGCTTTGATTAAAAAAGATGGCGGTTTAAGACCGATAGCAGTAGGCAGCGTTTTTCGCCGCTTGACTGCCAAACTGACTTGCCGCTCCGTCAAGGAGGATATGGCCAGTTACTTGCAGCCACACCAATTGGGATTCGGCACACGCCTGGGTTGCGAGGCGGCCATCCACGCCACGCGAATGTTTGTGATGAACCCGGGAACAAAGACTCTATTTTGCTGAAACTTGATATTCGCAACGCGTTCAACACTTTGGAAAGAGACGTTCTTTTGAGCGAGGTTATGGATAAAATCCCGTCTCTCTACTCTTTCCTTCATCAAGTTTATAGACTTCCTTCCAAACTCTTTTTCGACACAAATCTAATTCTTTCAAAAGTGGGAGCTCAGCAGGGAGATCCACTCGGGCCGCTTTTGTTTTGCCTGGCTATTCACAAAGCGATTCGTGATCTCAAATCTGTTTTTAACGTCTGGTACCTGGACGATGGCACTATCGGGGGCAAACCGGAAGACGTGTTACAGGATCTAGAGGCATTAATTCCCCGCCTTAGAGACCTGGGTCTGGAGGTGAACCCCTCGAAGTGCGAGTTCTTCCCTTGTGGTACCGAGGCTCGAAAACACTTTTCGTGTTTTCATTCTCTGCTTCCTGGCCTCAAGGAAATATCTACTTCAGACCTAAATCTTTTATGTTCCCCAATCTTTCTTTCTGGTGTCCATGAGGCCATATATTCAAGAAAACATCTTCTTCTCTCCGCTCACGAACGTCTAAAAGACCTTTCCGCACACGTGGCGATTATCTTGTTGCGCATGTGCTTAGCTCTCCCGAAGGTCACCTATTTATTGCGGACCACTCCAACCTGGCTCTGTCCTGAGGAAGTATCCTCTTTCGATGATGCTATGAAGATGGTGGTAGAGTCAGTCCTTAATGTCTCCCTAGATGGAACCCAGTGGAGTCAGGCAGCTCTACCAATCCGATGTGGGGGTCTCGGGGTGCGATGTATACGTGATGTGGGCCTGCCAGCTTTTCTGCCGTCATCGCAAACCAATATAGGTTTGCAATAGGGTGGCAAACCTTGTTACTATGTTAATCAATTCTAATGGTGACGGGGGGAGTATTCCCTTTGTGTCTGATGCTGTGTCAGCTTGGTCGGCTCTCAACGCGGTTGCATCAATCCCTGATGCAACGCACCTTCAGCGGTCGTGGGATGATGTCGGGGTAAAGCGACTTCAAGATAAATTATTAGAGAGTGCTACGGGAGCTGATAAGGCTAGACTGCGGGCTGTGTCGCAACCTGAATCTGGGGTGTGGTTGCAGGCATTACCTTCGCCCTACCTTGGCACATTGCTCGATGACGACTCTCTGCGGGTGGTGGTGGCTCTCCGCCTGAGCTGTAAAGTGTGTAAGCCTCATTTATGCACCTGCGGTTCCATGGTGGAGGCCAATGGCCATCATGCGATGAGTTGTCGTCGCTGCGCAGGAAGGTTCTCGCGTCACCACGCCTTGAACGACATAGTCCGTAGGGCCCTTATATCAGCGAACGTCCCCTGCGTACTTGAACCCCCCGGCCTGAGCAGATCGGATGGAAAGAGGCCGGACGGGCTGACTTTGGTGCCCTGGAAAAACGGCAAGTGCCTGATTTGGGACGCTACTTGCGTCAGCACTGTAGCTGCCAGCCACTTCAGTCGCACCGTGCACTTTTCATCTGCCGCAGCGGAGGACGCCGGCTGTAAAAAAAGGGTGAAGTATGCATCCTTGGAGCTGCTTTACGAGTTTGTGCCTTTAGCCGTGGAGACCCTGGGTAGCTGGAGCAGTGAGGCTAAGAATTTCGTTAAGGACTTGGGGTGTAGGCTCAGTGATATCACTGGTGACTCCCGCTCCGGGTCGTTCTTGGTGCAAAGGTTAGTCATCGCTATTCAGCGTGATAATGCAGCGAGCGTGATGGGCACCTTTGCACCGGGAGCGAGCAGGGGCGGGTTATATGATTGACTTTTTTATTTTTTTTGACATTAACGAATACTATTTTAGTATTTTATTTTATTTAATTGATGACAATATTAATGTAAATTTGTATTGAATAAACTTTCTGAAATAAAAAAAAACCTAGATATAAGTATTTATTTTTACACGACTGCCCAAAAAAAGGAGTATAAAGTTTTTAGGATTTATGTATGTTTATATGTATGTGACTTTCTAAGTTATTTTTTGGCAGCGCAAGCGTGTTTTTTTAGCTTTTAAGCTAGTTTTCGTGTATGTTCACCGATTTCTCCGTCAATGAGCGGTTTTCCAAGTGTCATTTTAGCATTATTTATCTCTCGCTAGATGGCGTTGGCGACATAGTTTGGTATGACCAAGGAAGTTCTATAAGGAAATAGAACTTCCTTGGGTATGATCAAAGATTCTGAATTACGCTTACGGTACGACATTCTGTGTTCCCTTGTTTATGGCAAGGTGTGCGTCAGTTTTGTAACAAGTTCATTACATAAAGTATTTATTGGTAGTATTTTCTACTTTCTTGATATTCTATATTATAAATTACAGCTAATGATACAAAATAAAATGGACTGTTTTATTTACATTTAATTTATCTGCTATAAAGGGATAGAAAAAAAACGGAATATGCACAAACTGCCAATGTCATAGTAAAATAAAACAAATAACAAATTTCACTACACAAACAACTTGTCTTTCGTTTTTTCGCTCGTGGTTTGTGTATTTTTACGGTAAAATGCTGTTTTTACCTGCTTTCGATTACTAAGTTCAGTTGAGTAAATACCAAAAGATACGCGAGCGCCATCTCTTGATTATGAAAGAACTAAACTGGCAATGCCTAATGGAAAACTGCTCATTGCGGACCGCTTTTGTTTTTTTTTTTATTTAAAAGCGTGGACCTCCAGGTTGGTCCCATATAAATTGTATCAAAATTGGGTAGTTTCTTTTTTAATTATTAGATAATCCATTTGAAGTAGTTTGTTTCTGTACTATGGTATTCTGTACAGCTCTTGTATGTAGTAGGTATTTAAGACTTAACTGCCGCACAATCTAGGTAATTATTATTTTATTAGTAAGAATTTTGGCAATTTAATGCTTGATGCGTTAATTGATTGTACTTTGGCTGAATGTGTCAATCGAAGGTATGAAGACCACATACTGATGCTAATGTTACAATCCACGGTATCCCTTTGTTTAGCATATCTATATTAATACTATGTTACTTTGGCATAATGAGGTAGGAATAACTTTTAATGATTTAAAATGAATTTTACGTAATCAGTATTTGGCATACTGCTATGGTAGGCAGGCACATAATGATCTTTTGGGCTATATTATTTTGGAGTACTATGGAGTCGCATAAAATATAATCTACGAGTAGATATATTCTACTGTGACAGTAGATTAAGGTGCAGCGGGGTGGCCCATGGGCCACCCGGAAGCCGCCAAAATGTTTGTTTTACATAGCCTAACTATGTAAAACAAACATGTTGACGTAACATAATTTAATTCAAAGTTATTTCACTCACGGTGAATAATTAAATTTTTATGCTACTATATCATATGCTTGTTTATTGTTGTACTAACTTTAGATATTAGTCCAAGAATATTAGTCAAATGAGGGCAAGTATCTCGGAATGACAGATAGTCAGCTATAAACTTGTATAAACCTTTATTTTGACACCCTAAAACTTGTCCCAAAACCTACTTATCGTAGGGTGTCCGTGACTACAGATATTCCAAGGTCAAAGGTAAAACGACGTTTTTGTACACATTTATTGCACTTATCTCGTTTCCTATAGGTTTTATGCTATTTGTATCTATTATAAATATTGTAGAAGATTAAATTTTTTACAACTTATGTTTAAACGTTTTTTTATATCTTGAACCATTTTCGATATAGAAGGCAGAGCGCGCGCATTGTTTAACTATTTAGAGTATCATTCGAGGTCAACCTGTAGTCCGGATTAAAAACAAGCCGTATAAAGTTTATAATGCTCCAAAATCTGAGGACTGTATCGATCATCTTCGCTATGCACAGTTCATTAGTTAACAAAACTGAATAAACCTGTGCAGTTATCAAATCTTCCACTAACGAGTGCAGAAGTTCACCAACATTTCAACCGTGTTTATTATCAAGTTCAGACTTGGTTAGGGCATGATTTAGAACCCAAGAATTGGGGTTGGATAATGCGTGATGAATTCCTGGAACCTGTTATGACAATGAATCAGCTCCGGAGGCATTGCTTAACACAATATTCTGCAACTGCAAGAATGGTTGTGGTTCGCGATGTGGATGCAGGAAAGCAGAGTTGCAGTGCTCTTTAGCTTGCGGCCAGTGTAATGGGCAAGCTTGTCTTAATGCTTAACCATATCAGAGTGATATCTATGAAGACGGTACTTTTGACCCCGAAATCCTAGAAGAACTGTAGACAAATGTCGTTGAAGACGAGAACACAGAGGGATTTGAAATTTTACAGCTACTGGAAGACGATGATGAAGAAGAAGAAGAAAATTGAAATTAGTACTTGTACTTAGTTCTTATTATTATTCAATTTTTTAAATTTCAACTTTCATAAATGTATGAAATGGTATTTTTCAATAAAAATATTAATTAAAAATATAATTATTTTCTTTTTATTTAGTTATGAAGTAATACGTATAAATAAGAATAAAATAATAATTAAAGTATTTCCCTTAATGACTTTATAACCACACGAGTAGGTAAGTGTTATTAAATTAATAGATAGGTACTGAATTATTGTTATTTCTTATTAATTATAACGTAATAGTTACTCGTAATAAAAAATCCAAATTATTTAGTTGTAGAATGGTCGTCGGTTGTAGAATGCAATAACAAGATCAGAATTAAATGGTATAGTACACACGAATGAAAGCGCAACGAAGCCAATGAATAGGTAACTAACTATAGTAGTCGCAGAGGTTCTTTGTGTTCGTGAAGTTGGCTCTGTGAACGATTGCGCAGGTACTTACTGATGGGACGATAAAACAGCATAAATTAAGAGCGAGATAGAATATGCGAAAAATGTAAGGGACTGAGCGAGGCAGTTATACAATGCTGTCTTCAACTTCAACATTGGGATTGCGCATAAAAAATAACAGTTTGCGCAGCGACTTGCAGACAAATTCCGAGCCACAAACTTTAGCTGCGACTACTGTACAAAATACAAAAAGCATTCACAAGCGACATGACATTTTGTGATGTGGCAGATGTATGACATTTCTCGTAGGTAGTCCGTTTTTGCTAAGTGAAAGTGCAAAATCGTATTGTATTATTTGTAACAATTACATAACAAACAAATAAATATAAATGTCAAAAAATGTTGCAATTAAAAATACTTAAACATTACGTGCATTCACTTTAATTATTGAAATATTTGTCATTTATATATTTATTTATCATCGTACCTACATACATTCCCTTGAACGGAACGTATGACATTCAAAATGTCGTTGAATTACAGATACAACAATTGAATTACTTTTATTAGTCACCTCTTTCAAGCCTAGAGTTCTTGAGATACATGACACATGCTTTAGTTTTATGTTTTTTTGTGAATATTATCAATTACCTACAGTCAAAGTACATTCTAGGTAAAAACAAGCCATGTCCTTTTAGCTTATACCCTAAAATAAAACATAGAATACTTTTATCCCGGAAAATGGTAAGTTTTCACAGGAGAACTGGAATTATATTGATTAATCGCTGAAAGGAACGGTTGCTATGGAAACGAAATAATAACAAGTCTGTCTAAAAGCATCAAGAGCGTTGGTGCTATACTTTTGCATTGGTTTTTAATATCCTAGAAGAACATAGGATACCTTTTGCGCGATAAACTGTAGTCCGCGAGGACGAAGTTGCGGGCGAAAGCTAGTTTTATACATAAAGTGAAATTTCACTTACATTGTCAAACAATTTAGGAGTTTCCGCATTTCCAATATCCACGTGGCTATATTGTTGGCTGTAACGTTTTGGACTTCGCCTAGGCCTCTCATTCTTATTAACTGAAGGTTAGAACGCAGAAGTCGCTGGATATTTTTCGCAGGATTTAAGACTTAATGGTAGGTAATACTCAAATCTAATAATATATATCTGATAATAGGTATCTGATGTGCGAAGATGCGTACCTTGTTTGTGGAGTAATAGGCCTAGTCCGTGAGTCGACAGGCATTTGAGGCCTGGTTTGTGAGAAAAATTCGCGAATTTGTGGCGTTGGTTCCTTGTAATAAGGAAAAAGCCTATTAAGTACCTATCTATAGTATTATTTTTGTGAAGAATATAATACTGACTATCCCAAGCATTCAAATCTAGGATTCAATTTGGCAATGGAGAAACAATGGAGCAACTCCGGACTCATACACCGGCTCTCTTATTATCCTTAGGAGTAGCTCTGCTACTTCTGAGGATAATGTGCATGTGACCGAGGGATAACTTTATGTCTAAAGGCGAAGGTAGAAATTATCCCTAAGTTCGGGTCCCTAAGTATTTCGCTGGCAGCCAGCGGACAGCCGTTACACGGGATCTCCCTGGCTTTTCGCCAACTGTACCTTTAAACAAGCAGTTTCCCTTTTTTGTAACACTGGACTCTAGTTATTCATTACCTACTTATAACAAACACATCTATCTAATTTATGGGCGTATCTATTAATGTAATTCAAGCATGGCAGTCAGTTAACATAGTGAATTTTCACTTACATTGTCAAACAACGTAGGTGTTTTCTCTTTTCCAATTTCCACGTGACCTTTTTGTTGGCTGTTGCGTCTCAGACTTCGCCTTGGCCTCTCATTTATATTACTTGAAATATGGAAGACAGGGGTCGCTGGACTCGTTACAGATTCAGGACTTAGTGGTAAGTACACGGACTTGATATGCGGGGATGCGTGCCTTGTTTGTGGAGTCACAGGCCTAGTCCGTGAGTCAACAGGCATTTGGGGCGGAGTTGTCTTGGTTTGTGGAGTCACAGGCCTAGTCCGTGAGTCTACAGGCATTTGGGGCGGAGTTGTCTTGGTTTGTGGAGTCACAGGCCTAGTCCGTGAGTCAACAGGCATTTGGGGCGGAGTTGTCTTGGTTTGTGGAGTCACAAGCCTAGTCCGTGAGTCTACAGGCATTTGGGGCGGAGTTGTCTTGGTTTGTGGAGTCACAGGCCTAGTCCGTGAGTCAACAGGCATTTGGGGCGGAGTTGTCTTGGTTTGTAGAGTCACAGGCCTAGTCCGTGAGTCTACAGGCATTTGGGGCGGAGTTGTCTTGGTTTGTGGAGTCACAGGCCTAGTCCGTGAGTCAACAGGCATTTGGGGCGGAGTTGTCTTGGTTTGTGGAGTCACAAGCCTAGTCCGTGAGTCTACAGGCATTTGGGGCGGAGTTGTCTTGGTTTGTGGAGTCACAAGCCTAGTCCGTGAGTCTACAGGCATTTGGGGCGGAGGTGGCATGGTTTGAGCAGCAATTTCCCGTTTTTGTGGCGAACGTTCCTGATAATAATAATTTATTATGAATAATATTATTTTATCCAAAAGCAAAATCTAAGTGATTAGCATCTAGGGAGATTCTAATCACTTTCTTTTTCTAACCCATTCAAACATGAGGCTTTTTAGTTCCGTCTGTGTTCTTCTAGCTAAACAAATCGGGTGTTCTCAGTAAATAATTGACACGCCCATCATGTATCTATAGATACACTTATTATTATCTGTATCTATTTTTTAGGCTTATCAATCAATGTAGTCCAAATAACCCAATACATCCCCATCCCCACTAATATATAAAAGTGAAACGTTGTCTGTTTGTTTGTTTGTTTGTTTGGGGCGTTTTCAAGACAAAACGGCTGTATCGATTTTGATGAAAATTTGTATGGGTACTGGACAGCAAAGACCAACCAACATAAGGTACTTTTTATCCCGGAAAAAGGGAAATTGTCACGGGAAAGCGGGAAAATTTCGATTACTACAGCAATGATGAAGTTTTAAATGTAGGAATTTAGGTACTCTGGGTACTGAGTACTTTTTGAGATATTCTGAACTGCATTCACAGATTTCAAATAGACTTTTAATCCTTATAAGGAACAGGATCGATTGGCATCAAAAAAAGTTTTTGTGTAAAGTGACTATTATCTTGCTGACAGTATTTTTTTTCCAAAATCTGTGACTGCAGTTCAGAATATCTCAAAAGTTATGGATGGTCTTAGGAGACCATCCATAACTTAACTTTTCCTCTAACTATAACGATTAAGGTACTGCCCTTAATGTACCATCTCAAAAATCCACCCTATAAGTATGAGTATCTGAACAAATATACCAAATTTCATGAATTTATGTTTGTTTCCACGTACTTCTCAGAAACTACAAGTCTGATTGCAATAATTCTTTTTATAGTAGTTTCAGTATCTTTCAACTTAGGGAATAGTTTCATCAAAATCGGTCCAATAGTTTAAAAGATATGGACAGTTAACTGCCTTTTTTTCATAAGGAACGGAATAATTACTTCATTTTCTTAAGCCTACCTTAACGAAATTAAAAAGAAAGAAAATAAAAAGAAACTTTATATCGTATAAAACTCAAAAGAATGAAAAAAATCATTTTTTTAGGTATGTGCCAGGATCTTTTGTCGGTTTGGGCGTAGCTAGCGTAGCGTAGATTTGAAATCAGTTTTCATTTTATTTTTGAATTCTTTCTTTATGAAGCAGTCCCAGAGAAAGTGGACATGGCGAAGCCCGGATGGCGTTACAAAAAATGAGACCGACCCTATCGTGATGTACAAAAAGCATATATTCAGAGATGTCTCTGTGATCAACGAAATTAAAACGAAAGAAAAGGCTAAATACCGGAAGTGATCACCGAATGGTCCGAGGCACTCGTAGTATCGACTTTAAGCTTGAGCGAATCCGTATGATAAAATCCATACTCCGACCGAATCAGCTGCAAACCATAGTTGTCCAAACAATTCCAAGGAAATCTGGAGAAACGATTCGTGGCAGTGGAAACCACAAATGAAGTTAACGAGGGACTTAACAAGGTGGTGAGAATTCTCACGGAAGAGGGCCGTAAATTCTGTAGTCTGCAGCGTAAGGGCCGGAAATCCAAGCTCTCAGACGAGACTCTCCGTTTAATGGCACAAAGACGGGAAAATGCTAACGCCTCTTTGGCAGAGCGGATGACTCTCAACAAGAAAATCACTGAAACTGAAGCGACATGACCTTCGGTGCTTCAATACCCGCCTAATACAAAAGGCGATTGAGCAGAACCGAGGGTCCAAGGTTTTCATGCAGCAACTTGGGAGGAGACATCTGACAAAGCTAAAAACTGCTTATGGAAAAACCGCTTTTTCAAACCCTGATATTCTCGCTGAGATCGAGGATTTATATGGCCAATTATATGCTCCACATGCTCCTCGACCGGAAATCCCTAGTGAGGATTCAAGAGCCACACTGACCCGCCACTACACCGATGAGCTGCCAGATGTCAGCATGGACAAGGGGGAGATGGCCTTGAGACAACTGAAAAATGGAAAAGCCCCTGGTCCGAACCGGTATTACCTCTGAGCTATTAAAGACAGGACATACTCCTGTCCTCAGACAGGCTTAGTTTAATTCCATCATCAAATGTGAGAGAACTCCAGAGGCGTGGAACAAGAGTGTGGTGGTACTATTCTTCAAGAAAGGGGATAAAACCTTGCTCAAGAATTATAGGGCCATCTCACTCCTGAGTCACGTCTATAAGTTGTTCTCAAGGGTCAACACCAATCGTCTCGCGCGTAGATTTAACGAATTTCAGCCTCCCGAGCAGGCCGGGTTTCGCGGAGGATATGGCACCGTAGACCACATTCACATAGTGCGCCAGATTATCTAGAAGTTAGAAGAGTATAATAGGCCGCTGTGTTTAGCTTTTGGGGAGCTACGAGAAGGCCTTTGACTCCATCGAAATCTGGACTGTTCTGAACTCTTTGCAGCGATGCCTAGTGGACTGGCGATATATTCAAGTGTTGAAATGCTTGTGACACTGCTACGATGTCCGTCCAAATCCAGGACCGGCAAACTGAACAAATCCAATTGCTTAGGGGAGTACGACAGGGGGATAACTGTTTACCAACGCAATATGATATGTTCAAAATTTTGACGATATTGTCCTTATGGCGGAATCGCTGCAAGAGTTGCAACAAATGCTAACCAGCCTATCAGATGCCTCCCGACATATTGGCCTCCGCATGAACATCGACAAAACAAAATTGATTATAAATCAACATATTACACCGGAACCAATAGTCGTTAGTGGCATGCCTCTAGAATTTGTGCAGGAGTATGTCTACCTAGGACAAACTCTTATGTTGGGCAGAAACAACATCGAGAAGGAAGCCGATAGGCAGATTGGGCTGGGCAGCATTTGGGAAACTTCGTCATGTCTTCTCGTCGCCCATCCCACAGTGCCCTAAATACGAAATTCTTCGTCCAGTTCGTCCTACCCGTAATGACATACGGAGCCGAAACGAGACATTGACTGTTAAACTGGTGAGACTGGTCCACAAGTTTCAGGTCGCTCAGCGGGCTATGGAACGTGCTATGCTCGGGGTTTCTCTAAGGGATCACATCCGAAACGAGGTGATTCGGCAGAGAACGAAAGTCAACAATATAGCTCAAAGAATTAGCAAACTGAAGTGGCAAAGGGCCGGTCACATTAGTCGAAGAACCGATAACCGGTGGGGTAAACGAATTCTCGAGTGGAGACCACGTATAGGCAAACGTAGGGTAGGACGCCCTCCAGCCAGATGGAGTGACGATTTACGCAAAGTAGCTGGCAGCAATTACATGAGAAGAGCCGAAGATCGGGCTCAGTGGCGCGCATTAGGAGAGGCCTATGTCCAGCAGTGGACTAATGCAGGCTGTTGATGATGATGATGATGATGATGATGATGATGACTTTTTCTATTCGTTTTTTTTTGGTAATTTGTAGCATAAAATATTATGTGAGTTATTATTTTATTAGATTAAGGGTTGCTCTTTTCTTATAACGCGATATGTTTTAGTCAGATTTTTTGAAGTTTTGATCATAAGTACTGTTCCATTACTAGCTTCTAAACATGACCAAATATTTTGTAGTTAAATAGCACTGAAACAATGTTTTAATGTTGAAAAACATCATTGTTTTTTGTTCACTGGACGCTTTACTCTATCACATATCTATCTGTATATTCATTCTGAAACAAAGTGAGTTTTCACTTACATTGTCCAACATCGTTGAAGCATTCCCATTTAATAAATCCACATGGCCTTTTTGACGGCTGTAACGTTTCGGACTCTCATGCTTTTTACATGAAGGATGAACGGCAGTGTTCGCTCGCCTCTTTACAAAGGATTCAGGATTTAGTGGAAAATACACAGACCTGGTGTGCGGGGATCCGGGCCTTGTTTGTGGAGTGACAGGCCTAGTTCGTGAGTCGTCTGGCCTTTTGGGCGAAGGTGCAATGGTTTGTGTAGCCATTTCCCGATTTTGTGAGTTTATTACCCTGTTTTGGGAATGCGTTGACCTTTGCGATGTGATTGTCCGGTTTCGTAGAGATGTAGGCTTGTGCTGTAGAGACATAGAGCCGTTGTGTGAAGCTTTAGGACTATTTTGTATTGGCCCATTTTCTGTTATTCTAAGATTATCATGTAGGGATAATGCTCTAGATTTTTGGCCTTGAGGCATTCTTTGAAGTAGCACATAGCTGTTTTTGGGCAAAACAGGTGCAGGTTTCCGAAAAAACTTCAATGGCGGGACTTTAATTTGTTGAGCAGTAGTTTTATTCTGAGAATTTACAGGCGTAGCCGTCACTTTGATCATGTTAGACGTAGCCTCGATACCATTTCTTTTTGGCACAGATCGCCTTTGTTGGCCGATTATGGATACTTTGTCCGTCTGGGAACATTTATTAAGAGTCTTCTTTACTCGTGGACATTTAGTTTTGGATGGAATCTGTAATATAATAATGTTTTTAATAACAAGAATTATACCCGAATTCTTGTGTAATGAAATAAAAGTTCTTGATGTTTTATCGAAAATTTGACAGCTTATTTCTAAATTACCTACCTATTAAGGTAGAGACTGTACCTTACCATAATTCGATCATTATTGTGGCATCCCTTACTGCAATTGACTACCGTTAGTTTTACATTATTATTCTATTGTTATAAAAGTGGCCGGTACTGGAAAGGACTTGTTTAAACACGATACTGTGAAGACAGACGCGCGGGGCGGGGCAAAACCGAGCGAATTCAAGGCGCGGGCGAAAAAAAAAAAAAAAATAGGCGAGCGGCGCGGCCGCCAGAGGCAGTCAAGAAGAAACATTAAAAGTGAGAGGTTGTGCGCGCGCCGATCGGCCCTGTATTACGAAAATCTAGTGTACCGAAAGTGATTGGGGCGGCCTGGGCTCGGGGAGTCACCGAGCGGCGCTCTCTGTGTACAATGAAGATAGTTTGGGAAGGATTGGTCTGGGGTGCTTGGAATGGTTGCTGAACGGAAATATAACGTTTGGGAATTTTGTCTGTCTGTCTGTCTGTATGTTTGTTCGCGCATCGAGTGGAGCATACTGGAACAGGTGCGGAGATTACGTGTACTTTAGTAGTGGACGGTACCTACCTAGTTTTAGGTATCAACTTAGTCCACATGAAATCATAGATCGCGAGGTAACTAGGTATATCGAGTGAGCGAGACAGTACTCCCCGTAATCGGATCTTTCGCTCGCCGCTCGCCGCATGTGAGCAGTTGGTCGTGAACGGTTGGCAACACGCTAATAGTGGCAATCTTTTTATCTGAACATTGCTCTCATACTATAGTAAAGTACTTTGTACTTAGGTTGGGTATGGTACGCGATTTACTTCATGACTAGATGTATGATCAAACAACTGAACGGATTTGGTTGAGGTTTGGAGTTGAGGTGGCTTGTGCCCTGGGGCTTAATTCTCTAATTTTAAGACACCAATTCCACGCCAATTCCACGCCGCCTGCATGGAATTTGTTCATGATTCCACGCAGGCGGCGTGGAATTGACGTGAGTGGTCATACAGAATCCAGGCCCTGGAATGAAACACTTTTACATCATCATCCACTCGAGTGAAGCCGTGGGTGCGGCTAGTTATATCATAAAAAATAATTCACCGGTTTAAGTAAGGCCTTTATTTTCAGCTGCAAATTTCATAGACCATTGACTATACAAACGCTAGAGAAATAGAAATTTTCGAGTGATTTCTGAACCTTAAAATGGGGCATTAATGTGAAGTCTAGATAAATATTTTAGGAAACAAAAAAAAACACCGGTTTAAGTAAGGCCTTTATTTTCAGCTGCAAATTTCATAGACCATTGACTATACAAACGTTAGATAAATAGAAACCTTCGAGAGATTTCTGAACCTTTAAAATGGAGCATTATTTTGAAGTCTAGATAAGTATTTTAGGGAACTCTTTTAACTGATGAAATTTGTCACACGCGGGTGAAGACGTGGGTGCGGCTAGTTATATCATAAAATTACCATAAAAATGAATTCACCGGTTTAAGTAAGACATTTATTTTCAGCTGCAAATTTAATATACCATTGGCTACGCAAACGCTAGATAAATAGAAATCTTCGATTGATTTCTGAACCTTTAAAATGGAGCATTAATTTGAAGTCTAGATAAATATTTTAGGAAACACTTTTAACTGATGAAATTTGCCACACGCGGGTGAAGACGTGGGTGCGGCTAGTTATATCATAAAATTACCATAAAAAAAGAATTCACCGGTTTAAGTAAGACATTTATGTTCAGCGGCAAATTTCATAGAGAATTTACTATATAAACACTAGATAAATAGAAATCTTCGAGTGATTTCTGAACCTTAAAATGGGCATTAAGTTGAAGTCTAGATAAATACTTTAAGGAACTCTTTTATCAGATGATGGTTGCCACTAGTGGGTTTTGTGTATTGAAGAATGCTGGTGATTATTGAGTGATTACACTGTTTAACATTGTAAAGGCGGAAGTATGTAGGTATATTTCTTACTCCTTTACGTTCAAACGGCTGAACTGATTTGCTATGAAATTAGGTACCGGGATAGCTATATACTGGATTAGCACATGGTATGATTTTCATCATCATCATCATCATCACCATTTTTTTTACTCCTTTACGCTCAATCAGCTGAACCGATTTGGATGAAATTAGGTATTAGGAAAGCTTATATGTTGGATTAGCACATATAATACTTTTCGTCATCGCAGTTCTTACTCCTTTACGCTCAAACGGCTGAACTGATTTGGATGAAGTCAGATACTAGGATAGCTTATATGCTGGATTAGCACATATAATACTTTTCATCATCATCATCATTCGTAACTCCACACTCAAACGGCTGAACCGATTTGGATGAAGTTTGGAACTAGGATAGCTTATATCCTGAATTACCAGGAGGACTAGATGGAACAAATATTTTAAACTAGTATCTGAACGTACTAGGAACAGGTGCATCTAGTCTCAAATTTGCCGATTATAACTCATCTCTAGCCGGTATTTACCTAAATACGGACTAAGGGTATCTAGTTGATGTATTTCGTGTGTTTAATCGAAATTACCGAACAATTTTGAAATCAAGGTTTACTTTTATATATACAGGGTTTTTCTCAAATAATACAGGGTAACTTTTAAAAGGGTGCAAATTATTGGCAGATGAAAGGCAATAATTTCAAGAGACCCTTTTACTTCAGACAGTGTTTTGTTTTTGTATTTTTTGGCCTTGAAATATTTTTTCTCTCAGAGTGTTTTTTTTCCTTGCTATTATTTTTATAAGGTGGCTGCTATTGGTACCGTATTATTATATAAGATATTAAGACGACAATCCTAAGAAAAAAAAGACGGCGAAGGTTTGTGGTCGTTTGTTTTGCTTACTTTAGAGTCATCTTAACTCTAAGACAAATATTTTATTATGCCCCCTTTAAATTTGATGACAATTTAGCTAGTATATCAATAAAGTATTTTATTTTAATACTTTGTTTACAGATCCAATATACACAATATCTGTTAATATAATGAGTGACCAATAACTCAATCACAATTTTATATTTATCTCTTCTAAGTAATACAATCACTCATTGTACGATTGGGATTTTGAATTATGTTTTGTATTTCAGCAGGAGACAAATTATTTGACTTATATTTCTGATTTGGTATTTAGCATGACATTATCCTTTGTTTATGCATGTATTATTTTCCAGCAAATAATTTACTTTGTTCCCTTTATTTAAACAGGTCTATGCGTTTTATTTTCAGCCTTAAAAACTTATATAGTATAATAAATGGGTTATTTTATGCTTCCTACAGTAAATATTTATATATACTTATTTATAAGCAAATTTTCATTAATAACTTTCTTGTTTTATATTAATGAAACAGGACTGAGTTATCCTTTTTAACATCTTTTGAGGAAGGAGTTGTTTCGATTCTTTTGTACTTTAAAGGACTAGATTCAGATTCAGATTAATACCTAATGCTAATAAGGTGGAATATTACTTATAAGATATAGTCTACTTTGAAAAATTATAATAATGTTTATTTACAGCTACCTGACTTTTACTCTAATTAGTAATCTTGCATATTATTTTATATCATGTCCCTTTTAGTTAATGATGGTACGAGATTTCCTGATTGTATCATTATATATTTTTGTATGTATTGGTGGAGGGATATTAGAAAATTATAATGATGTTTATCTACAGCTACCTGAATTTTACTATAATTAGTAATCTTGCATATTATTTTATATCATGTCCCTTTCAGTTAATGATGGTTCGAGATTTCCTGATTGTATCATGTATTGGTGGAGGGATATTAGAAAATTATAATGATGTTTATTTACAGCTACCTGAATTTTACTATAATTAGTAATCTTGCATATTATTTTATATCATGTCACTTTCAGTTAACGATGGTACGAGATTTCCTGATTGTATCATATTTTGGTGGAGGGATATGAGAAAATTATAATGATGTTCATTTACAGCTACCTGACCTTTTACTATAATTAGTAAACTTGCATATTATTTCATATCATATCCCTTTCAGTTAATGATGGTACGAGATTTCCTGATTGTATCATGGATTGGAGAAGTGTTATTAGGGATGATAATAATGTTTATTTACAGCTACCTGAATTTCAATGCCAGTTATTAACCTTGCACATTATATCTTATTATTATGTTCCTTTTAGATAACGGTACGAGATTTCCTGATCTTAGAATAAATTGGTGGCGGGTTTTAGAAAAATAAGATTTAGATATAATAAGGCGAAATCGTTTATTTGAGGATCATTAGTTTGTTAGGTTTCGGAACGACTTTCTGTTTCTAATAGAAGCAGAAGTCCCCTTCCCCTTGCTGACGCAGGCGATTGATCACTAAATACAACAGCGTTAGAAATAAGTATAATTTACCCTTATCCTCATAGAATAATAAAATAATGGACTTTTAATTTACATTATATACTAATTGAGCGATAGCTTGAGTGAGTGATATTGTATGGGGATAGATGCGATTTTAAAGCCTCACAACCTATACTATATACGTGATCTTTTCTATGCATTGCTGACTTGTAAATAATATCTGCTGCTATAAAAAGGACTTCACAAAGAGGAGATACTCTTAAGCACACTATACAAAGAGTAAGTGGAGTATTGTTCTGTTCGGCCAACAGATCATTGCTTATTGACTTAACCTTCAAACATAAATATCAAATACAGATAAATTATGGCTTGATTAGTAATCGGTGATAGCGGAGATTGACTCCGATCGCTTCCTCCTAACTGTCATATTCCTACCCTTCAAACCTATTTCTTTATGTAAGATTAAAGATGAATTACGCCTTAAGGGTGAATTTAATACTATTTCAGTCTAGCAGAACTGTTATATTTATATAATCAACCACTAACTAATTAATAGGTTTCTTGGTTGAAATATATGGAAAGGATGTTAATTTTCACTTTGTTGTTTGGCACCCAGCACTGATAGAATATCTTATGTTCCGAAAAAAGATAAAGGCTATAAGCTGAACAAAGGGACCCTTATCGTGTAAATTCTGGCTCTGTCAGGCACTAGTGATGGATTGACATGCTTACTTTTGATCGATTACGAAATCTTAAATTAAGGTACAACCTTGAATTAATAGCAATTATTATGGAAATGTACTTACAAAAGTGTACTAATTTCATAATTAATTTACTGAGGATTATTCCTGATTACTAAATAATTCACACTGGCATAGTCCAGATAAAACCCTTAAATATTATAAAAGGAAACATATTGAATATCAGAGGCTTTAGTCTCAACTACGAATTACGGCAAGGCCGATAAACTAAAGGGATTTATTCCTAATGACAACTAAAACTATTTACTGGTATAATCCAGACTTTATTTAAATAAAACTAACTGGCATAGTCAGTAAAAGACAAGTTACGGTATAGACCGATTATGTTCAACTAAGTCAACCTGAACTAACTCCAGTTATGTTAGACTGAATGGTTTGCTTTGCTATACACATAAAATATACCTACCCTACTCCATCCTTATACCACTCCGGTTAGTAGGCGATGAAAGTTCTACTATCCTATGAGTGGTTTTACATAACCAAACTCTAAAATAAAAAGAGAAAAAACATGTTATGCCTTAAAGTCTCCGATCATATTGTCGGAGAATAACAGGCAGAACAAACAAACACTTCCTCATAACGAAATAATAAGTCTTCCGAGTTCCTGTTTTATATTTTATGATATGCTGGATGGAGAGATGCGAACAATATGACTTTAGTAATTATTTGAATATTATAATAACACATTATATATTACACTTATATATTATCAAAGAACACGCTCTTGTTGACACATGTTAATAACCAAATCTCATATGCCTAAGTTAACATATTTATTATAATATCTGTATTTGTAATTTCATATTAATTGTCATGCCTTCCCATGAAAATTAATATGAAAGTATTTATTGATACAAGACATAACCAGGTACAATACTCGAAAAGTGAAAAATAAATATTATGGTGTGTTTGTGCAATTGTAGGTACCTACTAAAATGACGACTGGTTGGTCTAGTGGCTAGAGGCTACTACGAAATCAAACGGTCGTGGGTTCGAATCCCGCAAGGTGCAATCATTTGTGTGATGATCATAAATGTTTGTTTCCGAGTCCTGTATGTAACATTCGTATCTATGTATGTTTATCCGATATCTAGTGCCCATAGCACAGGTTATCCTAGTTTGGGGCTAGGTAATTAGTGTTGTCCCGTTTAAAAAAATAAAAATAAATGAACAACCTGTAGGTCTATCAGGGAATCAGGGTTCGAGCGTATTTGAACGAGATCGTAGGCAAGGTACGTATACGAGTATAGGTAGGTACGCTATAATGCTCATAACTTACCCTTCATGCGGATACGCTCGAGATGTGCACGTTTTAGTTTCGATGTTTTCGTGTCGATAACATCAAACAACTAAAACTTTGAAACGAATTTCCATGCATCAGGTAAGTTATTTAAGGTAGATACCTACATTTGTAGCAGCTTACGCCCAAAGCATTGATACAAATTTAAACGTAGGTAGGTAGGTAAGTAAGCACTTCCTAATGGAATATACTAGAGCTATTAAACTAGGTGGGTAGGTACTGAAAGTGTAGGTATGTAATAATGACTAGCCAGAACTCTCAAATATTCGTGTCAATGGCAGGCCTTTACGAATTGAAAATGCAGTCCTCATTCTGCTTCCAACATATCGAACGATGCCATACAAAACCATTACAGAAATATCAAATATGCATCATGTTCCACCTATACTTATATATCAAACAGAGAGAATGCACCATACAATAGGTAGGTGGGTGGGTAGGGACCGGACGTTATTTATATCGTTTCTAAGTATTATTTATTTATTTATTTATATATAATGGTACAAAAGCAGTTATCAAATTACTACTTAAAAAACTAAACTTAATTATAAAGTACAACTTAACTTAATTATAAATTATTAAATTTGATAACCAAATCAGAGTACACAGCATTCATAATGGCATGGAGTATGACTGTTTAGGGTGCGTCCAGATCTGGCGAATGCGCCGAGAATGCGCTGCAAGCCGCTTGCGAGGTGCAGGCGCACTGCACACGTTCAATTACTGCAAATTGTTTGGTGCGCTTCTATAAGGCGCGCGAGTGGTGCATTCGCTAGATCTGGGCGCACCCAAATATTGTAGTTACTGGTGATGAGTGTGGCGAGCTCCTGACCTGAAACGTCAATACCGGAGGTGGACGCATAGGAGGCTGCGACAGAGGCGGTGGAGGCGGGCCCGGCCGAGGAGGCCGCGCTGGCGGCCTGCGAGACGGCGCTCTCGATGCTGTTCGCCGCATTGAACAACAGTCGGCAAAGCTTGCATTCGCTGGCTGAACCGGCTGTTCGTAAAACACTGTTCGTAAAAGCGACATCGTGGTGGATCTCAGTCATACCCTAAGCCCTAGATCCGATTTAAATGTAGATATAATAAAGGACTATCACTTTAGTATTATGGTTTACATCGTACAGAACAGATGCGATGAGATTGGCTACTATTTTAGGAACTTCGCTAAAGAAATGGATAAAAAGGAGACGTATGAAATATTGGCTGATATCTATGTTGAATTTTTGTACATAATTTGTATTGACGAAATGTCCCACAGTTCGGGCAGTGCTTCTATAGATCTATACTTATAATAAAGCAATAGGAAAGAAATAGTCTGTACAAAGATAATTTAAAAAAAATGGTCTAAGATACTTAAAATAAGCTAACTACTGAACAAGAAAATAACATTGCATCTTGTTAAAATTACTGGATCGATTGCGATGCGGTTCTCTGTTGGATAGCTTAGGGTTTGACTTAAAAACTGGGGTAGGTACTTGGTATCTCAATCCGATGAGTACAAGCCGAGCAATCGATAAAAATAATTTTACGCTCTGAAGGAATTTTGATCAAATGTTGGTATTTTAGGTCTTGGAATAGCACATAGAATACTTTTAATCTAGAGAAATGAACGCGCGTGCGAAGCTACGGGCATCAGCTAGTTTATAATAAATTCCTTTCTTCCCTTCCATTGATCCCTTGCCCTTGAGCACGTTTCGAGCAGCGTGGGCGAAGTTTTCGTAAACGTCTTCATCCATCGCTGTCGCGAATTGTATACTGACTGGCGTGACGTAATTATATTATCGTCTCGATAGTACACGTTCAATATTTATGTATCACGATTCGTGGATTGACAATCCGGAATTCGGGAATCTAGAAATCCTGTGATCCATATTGTGTCCGCCAATAGACACCCTAGTATAAATAAAAGATAAATATCTGATCACAATATAATTGAACGTCTAGCCTTCAGGCGGGCCGCAGACGCGACGTTTTCAATAAGCACATCAAGCACATGTTAAAGACAGTATCAAGCGCTTGAGTAAAAGTATAAAAGTAGATAAACTGCACTTGCGTGCCCTATACTAAACTCCGTCTTGCTCTCCCGAGTCCCTCTCGTCGAGAATATTTACCTACCTATATAGGCTGCTTAGAAGATTTAAGATTACCTTATCCCAAAAAAGTTGCTCGAGTTGATCTTAGTTATTGTTTGTTCGTAGTAAGTACTTATCGAAACACTGCTGCCAATAAAACTATGCTGGGTATAAGCGCCGTTAGTTGGACTGGCTTGGATGTGATCAATTCCACATTGTTCTACCTTAATACGCTGGCAAAAATGCGTTGTAGGTACAGATTCAATAAGATGTTGGAGCTGGAAGGCTCGTACATCGGATGCAGCACCTGGGTCGAGGTGGGAACACCCTGGAGCCCCAGTGGGCACACATATGTAGTCGCCGCTGGCGGCGCCTCCACCGCTGCCATTGACATGCAGTTTTATGTTGTTTCGGACGAGGTGGGGCTTTATGTCTTCGAACCACACATCGCATAGCTGAAAATTCAACTATAAATAAGTATATTAGAATAATGTGACCACAAATTAATAACTTCTAAATTCAAATTTGCGGGGTAGTCTTCATCAGTTCCGATCATGTTCCGATGATCTGCTATTATAGGTTCAGATTCATAGTAGCAGACGGAACATAGACGAGAACTATAAATTTTAAACCAGGCGCTGACTTACTCCAACTAAAGCATTGTCTAAATCGTATCGTATACTTTTAGGTAATTTGTTCTTGATTCTGCTCCTTTGATTCTGTTCCTTGGGTCTCGGAGCGATGTCACCCGATGCTTTCACCACTGCAGCACGAGCCTTGTTAGCTTCGCTCCCGCCGGGAGCCTTGCGTACGCGCGACTGCGACATCACTCGCCTCTTGCCATCCGTACAAAAAACAACTTTTAGAACAAAATCTACAATACCAAATAACAAGTTAGCTAAAACTTAGAAAACATTGAAAAATAACGATCAGAGAGAAAAAATAACGAAGTGTAAAAAGTAAATCGATGAGTACAAAGACAAAAGAGAATACAAACCACATACAAACCAAACGCTAAGCTAGACAAAGGAGTATAGAACCGTAGGAGTATATAATACACCGTTTGTACTAAGATGTATCGAACGGAGAAAAAAAAACCTTTTCAATACCCCCTTTTTGCGCATGCGTTTTGCGTTGTTGATTTTATTTTTATCATGGTCCACCTACTCTACCTATGTAGTTATTAATAAAATATGGTTTTTACACAGACTTAAGTCTGTGGGTTTTAAGAAAGTATGGCCTGTGGTCCACCTAGAAAAAAATAGTAGTTCCACGAGAAGTACCTAGTAGTAATTTTTATTTCGGGCGCTGTACGCTCCAAACAGTTTTTCTGCTCGTCAAGGTGCAGGCACGGCAGGGAGAGGTGGCATGCAAAGAGTATATAAATACTACGTAAGAAGAGACGGGACTGACGTATATTGGAACGGATGTTGTGAATTTTTAAAACGAGCGCTTAGAATAAGTGCAACATAACAAAACGAATGACCATAGATAATAACACTCTATATCGAGCATGTTAGCCAACATGACAAACAGAAAAGGATGTCTGCAAACATAGCACATTTTTAACGATATCGATATTTTGAGAAAAAAAACGTATTAGTACTATATTAATTTATATGGGGTTTATAATAATAATATGTTTTTTCTAAGCATGTGGTTTTTATTACATACAAAAATAATACATTATATAGTACACAACACAATTTGTGTCTTTTTCCCATAAAATAATGTCTTATCTTCCTTACTCCTTACTTAATATTACAAACTAGCAGTGGTCCGTGATTAATAGCAGTTAAGGAGTAGCATTTTTTTTAAATTGGGTTGTTTCTTTTTGTTGTCGGTGTTTCGAAAATGTTTGCCACAGAAATATTTAATTCATGCAGCTTTTCGATCGGTATGTATGTCAAGTCCTCTTTATCGGTCACTTGTATACAGTTTTTGCACCTGAAAATAAGATTTTTAATTACAATTAGATGATTAAGTGGTTTAAGGCTACGCGACATTAGGTATTCTAAATTTATACTTTTACTACGTTTACTATTATATAGTGTGGAATGCAGAAGGACTTAGAATAAGTTTAGGAACCAAATATCGAATAACGGGTTAGAAAAAATATCGATAACACCGGCACCGCACTAGTTCTAGCAAGGCTATGTTATTTTGTTGAATATTATGAAAGAAAAATCATTAATTTCTTGTACCTAATAGATTACCGAATAGATTTACCACTTACCTATCTTTATTCACTGGAAATTTAGCCATAAATGTTCGTTTTTGTCCCATCGCTCTAACAGATCGCAAACCACAAATTTCGCAAGTTTATAGCTCATTGCATAGAAAACTTTCAAACTCAATCACACTATTATTTATTTAATGTAGAAACAAACACCTTCAAAGCATTAAATACATCAACAGACGGTAATTATCACAAAATCAACTTGCCTAATAATTTTGTAAACAAAGTTAAACCACAGAACACATATTCATAGCGAAGGCGTGCAAGAAGGTCATGCATATAGTGAAGTAGAAAAGATAGCCGCCATAGAAATTAGCTCACGTTTGATACAACAGTTATGAACAGTTTTTTACTATGCTGTTTCGCCTGACTGGTGGCATGAAATAGTATTTTTTTTCTTATGAGGTAAATAAATGAAACAATATTTTGAACAGTTTGGAGTAGAATTGTAAACCTATTTTATTTCACTATCGAAATAAAATGCTATAATAACCATTTATTTATTCCTAAATATATATTTTTGCACCTTTAAAAAAAGTGTATATAATATATTCCTCTCTTGGTTAATTGCAAATAATGAAACAAAGACGTAATTGCGTTTCTCTGTAAAACGAAAGTTTTATTTATGCACAATATCAAACATTTAACCAAATACAGTACCTATCTGTTAACAAATGGCTCAGTCACCTGTAAAACGAAAGAAACAACATTTAAAGCCTTCTAACATTTAAGGTCTTCTTATATCATAACAAATATATTAAATATTATCTTTAAGAAGATAAATTACTCAACTTATTTACAATACAACCATTCTCCTATTTTATAAAAGTCACCACGACAGTGTCAGTCGTGACATCTAGAAGATCTTGTCGATAATACGGCAAAGACAAACTTAAAGAAAAGAGCTCGTATATGAGTGAAGTGGTTTTCTTTACATCTCCCCCCCCTAAAAATAAACAATTGTAAGTGATTGTTCATTCCAGCATCAACTTCATAGATCGAATTGGAAATCTTCTTCAGAATTTTGTATGGTCCAATCCTCAATTCATCAATTTTCTTCCTATTTAGTCGATTTCCATTTTCCACGTGTAAGCGTTATTAATTATATATAAGAATGTTAGTAATCTATTAATAATAAGCGTAATTAATTATAAATGTTACGTTAACAAATCTAGTAAATTATTAATAAAAACAAGTACATTTGACTACTTTAAAATCGATTCTTAATCGTTACTGATTTGGATAATGTAATGTCAAATTGTAAATTATTATAAAAGCGAAATTCTAAATGTTGTGAAATTACTTATTAATCATTTTAAGTATTACTGATTATGAAAATGTAAATACATTATTTTATTTTAATAAAATAGTTACGCTTTCCGGTTTTGCCGCCTTGGCGCTTCCGGCAGAACGAAAGCGCGGGGAACGGCAGAGACGGAACGGCCATTCGTTAGCCAGCTGGCAAAGGAACAAGTCGTGAAGTAGAATAAAGCTAATTCAAAGTGTATTTTGCATCTAAACTAAGGTTATTATTGGAATAAATATTAGTAAAAATCTGAAAGTGTTTGAATTTTTGGTTGGCGCCAAAACACGTAGACTCTGTCTCCCACTTCTAATTTATATTCTTCTCTATACAGGTCGAATATTTTTTTATTATAATTGTGAGAATGTATTATTTTCAAAAGCTAGTTTCCTATCTCTTTTCAAATCTTCTTTTGTACATCTTGATTTCAATTCAAATGGTAGAATATTCACATTTTCACATTCCAAAAGGTATTTTGGAGCAAACTTCGTGACTGTGTGTTCTGTTTCGTTATATTTTTCAACACACTTATGTGCAATTGTGGACCATGCTGTTTTTTTTTCACTTTCATTTATTTTACACCTTATCTTATTAACCAAAGTTTGATTTAGCCTTTCATTAAGCCCATTTGAAAATGGTGTATCCACAGAAGTGAAAATCATTCTTATGTTTTCCTTCTTCAGAAATTCTTTAAATTCTTTGGAATTTATGCCAAGGTATTGGTCCGTTAATACCATATCAATGTTGTAACTTTGTGTAACATTTTTTATTAGTTTTATAAAATCACTCGAACTTTGATTTTTTGATGTGAAAATATAAGCATATCTTGTGAAATGATCAACCAGAAGATGTAAGTATTTTTATGTTGACCGTGATCCGCCAAAGCCTCCAATGGTATCAATAGATATTATTTCAAATGGGTATGTTGCTGGACCTAAATGTGACATTAAGCCATATTTTGACTTCCTCCTTGATTTGTTTTTTATACAAATTTCACATTCATCACAAGTTTGTTTAATGTTTGCGAGGATATTCTTAGCTGTGTAGAATGGTGTTATTTTATTTGTCATCTGGGTTCTCCCAATGTGGCAGTAAGTTTCGTGCACATCTTTTATTAAAATTTTGCTAAGTTCTTCTGATAGTATAATTTTCTTCCTTCTTTTATTTTTTTGTAGTAAATTTTATTCTCCACTATAAATTTTCTATTGTGATTTGGAGATTTGTGTGTTTTGGTCATTTTTTATATCTTCCAGGTTTATTCAATTTACTACTTTAAAAAAATCGTCCGTGTTATCATAAGGTTCTAGAACCGGATTTCTGCTTAAACAGTCTGCTTCTTGGTTTGATTTTCCTGGGTTATATTTTATTTTGAAATTATGTTGGGATAAATAATACGTCAAATCCTCTAGTTCCTCATCTGTTCTAGTCTTGATATTCATATTTTCTAATGGTTTATGATCTGAGTATACCATAAATTCTTTTCCCATAAGCCAGTGCTGCCAATATTTCACTGCTTCTTTTATTGCCAGATATTCTATATATATTGCCTTCTTCTTTTTTTGAGATTCAGTTTTTTTTTTTAAAAAATAAGCCACTGGCTTACTCTCCCCGTTTTTATCTTCTTGTTTCAACACCGCTCCCACTCCTTTGATACTAGCATCCATATAAATGTTTATTGATAGTTCAGGGTCAAAGAGAAATTCAGAATTGGTTCTGAACATAGCAATGCTTTTATTTTATCAAATGATTCCTGACATTCTGCGGACCATATAAATTTCACATCTTTCCGTAGTAAATTGTGTAACGGGTTCAGGATAATTGCACTGTGTGGTATAAATTTATGATGAAAATTTACTTTTCCTAGGAATTGTCTTATATTTTTTCTTGTTTCTGAAACTGGTAAATTTTGGACTGCGGTTGAATAATCTTTCAAAGGTCTGATTGAATTGTTTTCTATTATGTGACCTAAATATTTGGCGTAATGATTTGCAAAGCTACATTTCGAAAATTTTAATCTAAAGCCTTCTGTTAATATTGCCTCCAGTAATCTTGATATATGTAGTATATGTTCATTAAAAGATTTCGAAAAAACTAAGATGTCATCTATGAAATTCAATGCAAAGCTAGAGAGTTTGTATTTTCTTATAATGTTGCTCAATATTCTTTGGAAAATGGCTGGAGCAGTCTTTAATCCAAATGGGAGACACGTCCATTGGAAATGGCCTTCTTGTGTAACAAATGCAGTTTTGTATTTATCTTGAACATTCAAAGGAATTGACCAAAAAGCAGAATTTATGTCAAAAGTAGAAAAATATTTACAGTTTACTGTTTTTACCATAAAATCCTCAATCAACGGAAAAGGTTGTGATTGAGGTACGACAATTTTGTTCAATTCTCTGAAATCTATACATAACCTTGTTTTTATTTCATCTTCTTTTTTATATGCCAGAGTTACTGGAGCAGCAAATGGACTATAAGATTCCTCAATCAAATTCCTCTTTAATAATTTCGATATTTGATTTTCTATTTCTTCTCTATCTTCAGCTGTGCATCTGTATGGACGTTTGTAACAGTATTTATCCACCATCAAGTCAATATGAGCTTCATAATCTCGCACAGTACCGACGTCATATTTATCCTTAGCAAATGCTGATTTCTATTTTTCTATCAACTGATCAATTTCTGATTGTTGATATAAATCTAGATGATTTACTAACATTTCAAATCCATCTGAGTTTATATATTCATTAAAATTTATTTCACATTTGTTTATGTGTTTAGTTTCTTGTTTTAATACGTCAGAGTGTAAAAAAATACCTTCTTTATTTTTGTCACCTAGTACATCAGGAATTTTGACATTTGTTGATTTTGAAGTATTGTTTTTTGTGTAGTTATCTGTTTTTATACCCTCCTAATTTGAAGTTACCTTCTTCTCGTTTGGATTGTTGCATTGTATGATCTTCAATTCTTCATTTTGCAATAATTTGATTTTTTTATACAATCCAAACCAATTAGAAAATCGTAATTAAAATTTTCATTATCTACTACAAAAACATCCATAATTCTTTCAATATTTTAGATTTTTATTTTTAATGTTACCATACCTTTTGTTTTCTTCTCACCATTAATAGTTTTCAAGTTTACCATTTGGATATCACTTGAAGTGGCTGTATCTTCAATAATTTTGCATTGATTAATGATACATTTGAACCTGAATCGTAAATTCCTGAAATGTTTAAAGTATCATTTAATAGTAACTTTACTTGTATTACTAGTTTTTTGGATTCTTCTCGTTCAATTCAATTTCAAGTTCTGAGCTATTTACAGTTTTCACAACTGTAATATTTTTGATTTTTCCCTTTTTTCTCGTTGACACAAATTTGGCATGGTTTTTTTTCTTCAATTTTTTTAGATTTGGTTTCTGAATATACAATACTATTTTTATCTTATTTATTCCTCCCAACAAGATGTTCCAGTTTTCCTAATTCATTGTAGAGATATTCCGTTCCTTGTATAGTTTCTCTGTCAACTTTATCAGCCACATAATTAGGTAAGCCAAATGCTATAAGGTCTAAGTGCCCAGTGTCAATTGATTTTCTTACTTCCAGTAACAATTTTTCTTTTTTTAAAGCATACTCTAGTAATGAGCCTGTTTGATATTTAAAGGCAAGAGCATATCTGATAGGTGACCATACTTTGTTTGCAAACGTCTTACAAAAACTTTTCTCCCATCTGTTCCATTCCGATTCCACTGTAAGTTTCATTAGCATGCACTTGTACCAATCAACACTGGAGTATTCCAAATTTTTTTGTAAAATTTCTATTTTCTTTTTGTCTTCGTTGATTTGGAAATGTTCACGTTCTTTATTAAAATCCTTAATCCACTGGTAAGCATTTGAGTTTCTGCCGTTCAATTTCTCAATCATAAAATCCTTTGCAATTTTTCCTAAATTTTGAGTTTCAGATTTTGTTTGTTTATCTTCAAGCAATTTCTCTAACAGTGTTTCCAACGATTGATTTGAACTACCAGGTATAGATTCAGCACTATTTGTTTTTTCGAAAATTTCTTCTAGGTAAAAATCATTAAACTGTACGTTTTGTTCTTCATCCAAATATATTTTAGATGTGTCATTGTTATCCATACTCTCCTTGTTTGATGTCTTTTATGTAATGATTTTCTGATCTTGGCATAGTTTGGAGTATTTGTAATTGCTTGGTGTAGACTTGCAGGTTGGTATTCGACTGGTATCCCAAACATCTAACCATCAGGTGTAGCTATTGAGGTTATGCAAATGGCATTTGATTTTCCATCTGCTGTTGGTTTCACAGCAAAATCAAACCTCAATTTTTTCATGTTTCGTGAAGTATATGCAGGAAATGTTGTTTTATAATATATTCCTCTCTTGGTTAATTGGAAATAATGAAACAAAGACGTAATTGCGTTTCTCTGTAAAACAAAAGTTTTATTTATGCACAATATCAAACATTTATCCATCTGTTAACAAATGCTCACTCACCTGTAAAACGAAAGAAACAACATTTAAAGCCTTTATTTCAGGTCTTCTTATATCATAACAAATATATTAAATATTATCTTTAAGAAGATAAATTACTCAACTTATTTACAATACAACCATTCTCCTATTTTATAAAAGTCACCACGACAGTGTCAGTCGTGACATCTAGAAGATCTTGTCGATAATACGGCAAAGACAAACTTAAAGAAAAGAGCTCGTATATGAGTGAAGTGGTTTTCTTTACATGTATTTTGTCCCTTTCATAAATAGAAGGTCTTGAAAGGGACAGTACGTAATATCAAGGAAAATCAACTTGTTGGTTTGTTTGTCGTATGAGGTAGTGCTGACCTCTGGTGTCAGAGTTTGTCAGGCCACTTATAGGCCTCTGACATGGCTTAACTACTGCTATTAATCAGCCAGGACCAACAGCTTAACGACTTCTTCTTTGCTAAATAAAAGAGGGTACATTTAACTACTTATATCATACACTAAAATCTATTTTTTCACAGTAAGCTGAGATCAATTTAGTATCACATTTATTGTAAACAGTAAATAAAAAATAAACTTATTCATAATTATTTTCATAAAAAGATAATACTGCTTAAAAGTAATGATTTATGATGGGTTATGAGAGAAACAGTAATAATCAACAGTTTTACTATAGTTTTTTTAAATGGCCATCTTAAAACTAAGTAATTAATTTTGATAATAATTAAGAATCTTAGTATGTCGAACAAAAAATTTAAAGACACCTTTAATTCCGCAGGTTTCCTGAGCCCATTTTGTACAAATTTAACATTGAAACTAATCTTCAACGCTTTCTGAATATGTTTTCTTAAAAACATTACACTCGTCATCATCTCCTTTTTTATCTCCTGCCTGGCTACGGTATCTTAACCTTGGATTGAGTACTTTAGTTTCAGAAATATCATCTATAGAGTCAGAATCAGTCCCTTTCATAACCGTTTGTTGTGTCCCTTTCATAAATATCACACACAAAATAAAAACATAACACCAAAATCTTCATTTGTAATCAAAAGTTTAATGACCTTCTATTCTCATGTCTATCTGTATCTAGCCGATAGTAAACAATTGTACACAGATAAGTAGACAACTTATAGTATTTGACAAAACGTTTCTCCTCATTACCAAAAATAAAACTTTTGAACTCTCCTAAAAACACACGTACGACGCCGCTATCTTTGAATTGACTAGCACGTGAAGTTAGGTGCAAGTAGATGTGCATTTGGGTTGCAAAACAACAAAATGAGTGTTGTTCTGATACGACTTTTATTTAGCCGGTAATATTAATTGTCCCTTTCAATACGTGTCCCTTTCATGGCACGTCTCCCCTACTTAAAGGTATGGTGTGCAGGTTAAGCAGGAGAGGTGAAGCACCTCGGGAACCGATTTTAGTTAATATTTTCAATTTTATTTTACTTTTTTTAATAAACTTACGATTTTTCAAAAAACTGTTTAACAAAAGAATTTGAATGTTTAACTTGTTATGTTTATGGGTAATAAGTACATATATTTTTTGTAATATTATCTTCGGTAGAAACGGAATGAAGTTGATTCGACGGGAACGTCAAAACGGTTGTTTTTACACGGCTGCCCAAAAAAAGGAGTGTAATTTATGAAACTTTACGGTTTTTTTTTCAATAGAGCCAAATTTATTTGATCGTGTATCGGTGAACACATCCGAATAAAGTATTTTGTGAACGTTTATTACACAAAAAAAGTCAATTAACCGTTTTCAAAGGTCTAGTTTTAAATATTCGTGAGGACGAATCGTCAAATCTGGAGCACATTTCGCCTTCATAGTCCAGTAAATAAAGGAGTTGTAGAGTGCGTGAGCAGGTACCTAAGCGATTTCTTCAGAAACTTGATCAGGGTGCTTAGGGAGTGAACTTACTAAACTGACGTCCTGACGTCTATGAGGTGAGCCGGAGTGGGGAGTGGGGAGAATAAAGTTCCACTTTTGGGTTTTCCACATATATCTCAAAAACAGTGTGTTGTAGGGAAAAGTTTTCTGAGACTAATTGAAATCTCATAAAATTTTCTACAACTTTTATTCTATACACTATTCCGCATTCTTAACCGTTTTTGAGTTACACGCTATTGTTAACATATGCCGGGAGTAAGAATACTTTTTTTTTTGGTATTAAGTTTATGAACTGACTTTGTTTTGGTATTAAGGAGATGAACTGACTTTTGTTGGTAAGATTGGACCAAAAAAACTTATTGTTTCTCTCATACTGTTACCGCCTTCATCGCGTGGAGGTAGGTACTCTCAGCTTATGTTATTAAGCACAAATAAAACTTATTGTTTCTCTCATACTGTTACCGCCTTCACCGCGTGGAGGTAGGTACTCTCAGCTTATGTTATTAAGCACAAATAAAACTTATTGTTTCTCTCATACTGTTACCGCCTTCACCGCGTGGAGGTAGGTACTCTCAGCTTATGTTATTAAGCGCAAATAAAACTTATTGTTTCTCTCATACTGTTACCGCCTTCACCGCGTGGAGGTAGGTACTCTCAGCTTATGTTATTAAGCACAAATAAAACTTATTATTTCTCTCATACTGTTACCGCCTTCACCGTGTGGAGGTAAGTACTCTCAGCTTATATTATTAAGCACAAATAAAACTTATTGTTTCTCTCATACTGTTACCGCCTTCACCGCGTGGAGGTAGGTACTCTCAGCTTATGTTATTAAGCACAAATAAAACTTATTGTTTCTCTCATACTGTTACCGCCTTCACCGCGTGGAGGTAGGTACTCTCAGCTTATGTTATTAAGCGCAAATAAAACTTATTGTTTCTCTCATACTGTTACCGCCTTCACCGCGTGGAGGTAGGTACTCTCAGCTTATGTTATTAAGCACAAATAAAACTTATTATTTCTCTCATACTGTTACCGCCTTCACCGTGTGGAGGTAAGTACTCTCAGCTTATGTTATTAAGCACAAATAAAACTTATTGTTTCTCTCATACTGTTACCGCCTTCACCGCGTGGAGGTAGGTACTCTCAGCTTATGTTATTAAACACAAATAAAACTTATTGTTTCTCTCATACTGTTACCGCCTTCCCCGCGTGGAGGTAGGTACTCTCAGCTTATGTTATTAAGCACAAATAAAACTTATTGTTTCTCTCATACTGTTACCGCCTTCACCGCGTGGAGGTAGGTACTCTCAGCTTATGTTATTAAGCACAAATAAAACTTATTGTTTCTCTCATACTGTTACCGCCTTCACCGCGTGGAGGTAGGTACTCTCAGCTTATGTTATTAAGCACAAATAAAACTTATTGTTTCTCTCATACTGTTACCGCCTTCACCGCGTGGACTCTCAGCTTATGTTATTAAGCACAAATAAAACAAATCTCATTGGCTTAGGGAATTCCCTGCAGGTGAACTATGTAGGTGGACCAAATAATCGACTTTAGTTATTTTCTCGAAGATTAAGTACTATGTTAGGTGCACAGACAACAGGCAGGATAGGTACCTACTTAGTTACAGTAGTCGAGCAAAAGTATGCGTCTCGGAAGTTGTCTGCTAGTCGCTATTTTTCAGGCGCAGTACCTGCGCAATCTTTCACAGAGCCTAACTTCACAAACATAGATTGGCTGCTGTACGTATGTAAGGTACACCGTTGAAAATACTAAATAATTTTGGTGTTAACCTGAGTGTTTCATTAGATTCCCGATTTCTCGAAATAGGATTGTTCATGTATCTACAAACAAAAGATTCACAATTGCAAGCAATAACGAACCGGCGACTTTTATTTCCGAATTTAATGAAACGTAATTGTACTAATGCGTGTCATACGAGGGTAGTTAAAAAATAATATGACATTAGCATCCATCCGTCTGCAGTCGAGCCAAAGTTGTTACCTATACACTAAAATTATTGCATTAACCTACCTAATTAAAAAGATGAGCCTAACCAACAAAAAAACAACTTCTGGATTGTTAACCAGCCTGGCCCGCAAAATATTTGGTCAAAAATCAAAGCATTGCGATGAAATCAACGAAGTGTTATGCTATGGTGCGAAAGACGAAGAAACGGCGAAAAAAAGAGGATTGAACAATCTCTTCTGTATTTACTACGTATTAATACACGCGAGTAGAACCATCGACGTGTGTGTGCCGGGCCTCGCTGACGAGACCATAGCAAAGTGCCTCCTAACCGTGCAGCAAGAGAGCAACGTCAAAGTTCGAGTGACCATTCATAGCTGCGTTGACTTTCACAACCTGCAATCGTTTGCTGAGAACGGGATCCAAGTGAAGGTGACTGCGGCGGAGCGACTCGAGCACGAGTTTATACTTATTGATGGAGGGTGTGATGATGCAGTAGCCGTCATTGGGTCTCTTGATTATGAAAGTGATCGAGTCAATTGCAACAGAGACGCTACAATGGTCACCTCGGAAGCTGCGGTGGTAAATGCTTTGAAGGCAGAATTCGACAGGATCTGGACAACGTCAACAGCTAAATGATAATGTACTTAGGTATATCATGGAGGCGTGCCTCTACCGTCGGCTTTCAAGCTGGTTTCAATTTAATGAGTTCTATGAAAGTTTTCGATTAGCAATAGCACCGTACCTACTATTTCCAGTGGCTGTGGTTGTAAGGCCACTAGCTGCCTTGTTTGGTTAATGCTACATGGAACATTTTATTTAAAAGCCTTTATTTAACTTCACTTGTATGTATGTATGTCCTGGAAATGTTGCAATCAATATTTCACCCACTTCCACTGAAGCTGAAATTTGGCACAAACGTTTGGTTCTCGTGACAATGCACGATTACTTAAATGCAATATGGCGATTTATAATATCCATAGTAACCCCTATGATATGGGTATCAAATGAAAGGGCTTGATGAGTGAAACACAGTAATTAAAGTGACGTAATTCTAAATCCAATATAGCGGACGTCACAAAATGGCGATTTATAATTTCCATAATAACCCCTATTATATGGGTATCAAATGAAAGGGCTTGAGGAGCGAAACACAATAATATCCTCGTGACATTACATGGCTACTGCATAAAAGCTTTCTTTCATTTAATTTATTTCTAATAATACTTATTTCATTGATAAATTATCCAAGTGGCGTTAACCAAACCACGCTTCAGCCACAGAATAAATAACAGTACAAGTTTTTAACTCTGCCGAACCAGGAAGCAGGCATCTGTGGATACCCTAAAAGGATTAATAATATTGTGTTTAATAAATAAAAGATGTAAATAACAAAACATATTCTGATTTTATTCCGTCTGCCTAATGAGATTATCTTTTCAAAATTATTACATTACAATAAAGTTAATTTTAATACAAATTGTAGATTTACTAAAAATTTTGTACTCAAGTGCATATCATAATTTGCCTAGATTTAAACATGACAACAGACCACATGACAATAGGAGATAGATAAATAAAAAAGGAATGCATGCATCCTAAAGATGTGAAATTTTTAATTAAACACACTCAAAAACAGGTTTTTAATTTGTTTTTTATTTCAAATGTTTTATGTCCTCATATCTCCGCGATTTCTTAACCGATTTGGATTAAAGGGTAGATAGACCTCCAGAGTGCCCAGACCTCCAGGGTCCTATAAAAATTAGTTCAGTCGTTGTTTTACTTAGGTAATCTATTTAAGTTCGCTTATTTGGTTCGAACGTGGTTAAAATAATTATTATTATTACATTAGTAAATTAAATTATTGTTTGAACTAAAACATTGGACAACTATTAGTCATAGAGATTGATTAAGTCTTAAAAGACTTAACGCCAAATGTAGGCGTATTTAATGAAGCACGCATGAAGTGCGTGTCGTAGTAAGCCAATTTAATGCTAGCAAGCACATTATCTTTCAGTTCAGATCGGTGTTTTGCGAGGAGAATAGTAGATTATTGAAGTATGAATGGTATAAATAAGCAAATTTAAAAAAAAGGCGTACCTAATCAATACGAAAAAACATGCGCCTTCAATAAAGTACCTACTTCTTGGCGTATTTTTTTTAACATAACTCAAACATTTCTGGGCATATTATTTATCTTTTTGTTTCTGCGTTTAAATAAATGAATATCAAGCCAAGTGCGTGCTGGACATGCATACGGTTCCGAAGACAGGACCCTAAGCTACCCAACTGTGAAAAACAAATTGCAATCGGTCCATTATTTTTGAAGTGATACGAAAGCGAAGTTGTATCTACGGTCGGTTTTTTCAGAATTGAAGGGTTGATTTACGTCGAGGTTATTCGAAATGATATTTTGATAACAACTTGTGCGTAAATATACTCGTTAATTTATCCTATAAACATGAATTTCAATTGCTAAAGTTTAAGTTATTAGTGATAATAACCTAATGAGTTTTGAAATGTTGGACTAAGAAAATAAATTAGCAAAACTAATAAGTTTCTGAAGGAAAAATTTGGATCACGGACGGGTTTCAAACCCGCTTCATCCATGCCTCTGTGTGCATAATTGTCTGTGTGCCTTTAACCAAGTCAGCTACCGAGACCACTACATCATCATCCAAATTTTTCCCTTAGTTTCTAAATCCGTCTCACGGAGACGGTAACGCCATCTATTGGTAGTGTTCTGAACTGACCAACCAAACACGGCCAATATTGCATTTTTATTCTCGCTAAGCAGACGTTTATGCTAAATCATAAAAAAAATAGCATAAACTTTAAGTGACAATATAGTGGCCACATTTTTCCTGTGATCTTTTCTTTTCAGGCTTTTCATTCATCAAGATAGATAGATAAATATACTATACCTAAAAATGTACAAACTTACTAGAATGATGTCGCATTGACAAGTTCGACTCTTTACACTACTTTAATTACAGGCATTATAAAATTATTGCGACATGACAACAGTCATTTAGACTACAGATATGTCCTCTACAAATTGACCATCTATAAATTGACTTGTGGTCTGCTTTAGCATGTTCAATATTAGTTTTAGAAATCGTGAAAGTTATTGTCACTTTCTTGTAACAGTATTCTAGGTAATTTTATGAACACAGGCAAAGTTATGGTTAACACGTTTAGTTTTAAGTCGAAATGACTATGAACAAGTGTTCACTATGTGCCCATTAGATACAGGTAATTTCACAAATATTCCAAAACTGTACTGATGAATGTAATAACAGGTGTGATTATATTTAACGGGTAATAACTTCGGCTAATTGCGTCGGAGAATTGCTCCCACCAAGTTTATTTATTTATTTAATACTTCAGCCCAAAAAGTGTACCCGGAGGACTTAATGTTAGGAAGAATTAAGTTAAGTTTCGTACAACTTAAACAAGACGTTTAAGTTGTACGAAACTTAACGCTTAACTTTTCTTCTGGAAAGACACATGAAGAAAGAAAAGACACCTTTCTTCTTTCTCTTGAACTTAACTGGAATTGGATCAGTATTGGAATTTGACGTTTCGTACAGTGAAACAGTACTATTCCAATACCAATCAAAGTCCAACTTTGTTCGAGAGTAATGGTTCGGTCAAACCAACGCGTCCAGTTTGCGATCGCGGTAGCTTGCACGGTAGCGATCAGTACCCCTAGTACACGTTATTATAGTTTTTGAAAACGAAGTGTAGTTTCGCCTAGTTCCGTACATTTACTGTCAGCGCCTCTTGCTGAAACTTGTAGGGACTAAAATTGGTAGGACGGGTTTTATCAAAATGGTAGTATTCGAATTCGAAATAAAGTTTTCGAGTATTGTTTGCATTTTAGCAGTACGAGTTGCCACTTTGACAAGATAGTGGTAGTAAACGTTGACGAATTCGATCATTTTCAAAGTATTGTTACTCGTTAGATAAATATTCGTGAGAGCTTCATGAGATCTTGCAATTTTTCATTTTATTATGATAACGAGACGGTATCTTCCGTGGATGTTAGCCTCGAAGGCTGTAGGAGCTGGCCGTCGTGAAGAGAAGCGACAGGAGCTTGACGTAGGCGGAGATTAATTACACCCAGTCACATCTGTTACACTAACTTTGTGCAACGGTATCGGATCACGGGCTCACTAAAGAAGGTTTTGTCTATCTCGTAATACTCTGCGGGAAAATACAAATCTCAGGAACTCTCAAAGAATCCCTCTAGAGGCCATCTAGAGACCAAGGTAAGTTAATAGTTAGGTACCTAAGTACCTACTCATATCTATAGATACTTATCTTATTTTGAACTTGTATTTTGTATTTTTAAAATAATACTTCCAAAATAATTACATGAGTTGTAGTGCAAAACACTACCAATCTACCTACTTTACAATTTCAATGTCGTGATGACGTCACGTCGTGATGTCGTCATTTCTATTTCGCCAAATATGACTCAATTGATGAAACAAACACCTAGTTCAGGATTCCCAACAAGTAATTATCACAAATCAAGTATTACATTGAAGCTAGATGTCGTACTTGAGGCATAAACTCAATATAAAATAACTAGGTTTTGTTGGATTACTTTAGTCTGTAACTTCGTTAGTACTGAACGAAATTAAAGACCAAAGGTACTGGAAGAATCAGAAAAATACGTTCTTTCCATTTATCACATCAATTAAACGTAAATCGGTAATCATTTTTTCCCAATAAAACCACAGATAAAAACGACATACAAAAACAAAACGTCAAACACGATTAAAGTGGACTATATTGTGTCTCTTTTTTTGCTTGTGGGGAAGAGAGATAGAAATATTTCGTTCAATCGAGCTCTTCGATTTTTTTTATCGTGTGAACTTCATTTGAAAACATGAACTCGTCCTACCGATTACACCCAAAACTGTTAGTTTAGCGAGCTCACGAAACTTTTTTCCGTTTTCTTAATGTGCAAACCCGAACTAGTGACGTGTTCAAACCAAACGCTTCGACCGCCGTGTCCAGCCGCAGGACACGTTTGGTTTAAACACGTCGTTACTAGTACAATTGCAGTAACTGTACGCCACCGCGATCGCAAGCTAAACGCGTTGATTTTTCCGAACCTTAAGCCATTTTCCGACGTTATTAGCCGTGAGTTAAAGTCGTTAAACGTAATTAAATTAAATATGAATAACACTTGCGATAGATCAAAACTCAAATAATAGATTTGCTACAATAGCTTTTTCAGTTATATACATTCAGTTTTCATTGCTCGTATATAATCAATAATAATTACAGTTTATTTGATATTGAGCTTGCATGTACACAACAGCGCCATAGTATTTTGGCACTAATAAATATTTGGTAAACCTTCAACATCAGCTCGACAGTAATTCTGGTACAAGAACAGACAATACGCTAAGATTACATAAATGCATCACAGATACGAATTATTCATTTTTACAAAAGATATTCTCACAATTTCAGTGCGTTACCATATTTCATACCCCACTTCTACTAAACCTAATCTGGCAGAGGTGTTGCATACAAATCTAATAAAATATATTTCATATTACACAATAAACATGTAAACCACCGTACCAGGCTAATGTAAAAGCTACTTACACAATTTATACAAATAGTAATTTAATTTACAATAATTGATATAATGATTATGAAAGGTTTAGCTTACAAGGCTTTTTATTCGTCATCCCTTTGTTGCAGAAACTATCGGATTACTGATTATTTCCGTCGGCGTCTCGGCTCGATCTGTCCCTGATAAACTTATGTTTTACAGTTTTCATAATATCAAGGTTTTTGATGTGTAATATCTTTCCGCTCGCTTTCCTGAATCTATGGGAGTGATTTCGTGAAAAGTGTTAAACAATGTGTAACCGGAAATGTAATAGAAAGCCGGGGAAGCGCGCGCTATTTGATTTGACCAATGAGCGCGCGCGGTGCTCTCAAGCTAGAAGCCATCACATATTTTTTTAAAGTGAAAAATAAACACTTGTCAGGAATAGAACTCAGGTACTTCAGACTATCAGCCGAACGGGCCATCAAGACTAAATTCTCTGACGAAAAGTAAGATCAGATAGGTCAGATGAAGTAGTTGCTGATTCACAGTTGAACAATTAGAGTATGTTAATGTTGCTTAATACCAAGGTGAGATGTCAGATATTACACATCATAATTATGCGACTACAGTAAGCCTCGCTCGTTTTTTTTTTAAATGATCTGATGATGATTAAAGGTATCTGGTAGAAGTACCAGATATTTTTTTATTAATAAAATTAATATTGCTTTTTTTAATTGATATAATGATCACATTCCACAAACATTGTATGTATAATTCATGTTTAATTAAGAAATAAGGTAGTAAAACAAAAAGTTTATATGTAACTGTAGGGGCCAGATCAATCTGCGCAGTTATAACTGTACCCTTATACGGGACAGATAAGTTTTTGTTTAATATATTTGTAGCATGGGGATGATCCACAAAAACGTGTACAATTCTGATATTATACGTGATAATAAATAATACAAGCTTTGGATAATTTTTCTAAGTACGATATTAAGTAATAACGATACAACACTCAAAAAATTTGCTAATTCATGAATTATTCACTTCAATTAAAGTAAAAAAAGTAAAAACAAATGTTTTCAGTCGCACAAAATAATAATATAATGTGAATGTTAAAGCCACTGGTGATTTCATTGTAGTCAAAGCAATAAATTATTGGAATCAACAGTGATGTTTGTGACCACATCAAAATTGTGAAAGTGACCAAAGACACGAACATCTAATGAAATGTTTAGGAACAATTTGATGCCGCACACATTTTCGGACACACCATTTCATCCACAGATTAAATACAACACTGTACACTTAGAAACACCAACATTAAAAAAATAAAACTTACACCTAATACCAGTTAGACACGGAAGTGACTAGCAATACTATCATTATCAAGAAGTTTTTAGACGTGTGGAAATATAACGTAGAGTTCTCAGTGCAAGCGTCAGAAATATGACGTGGGCCGTGTCCTAGTCACTGCCAGGCGGGGGCGAATGTCATACGTCTACTTCAACGTCGCTGTTGTTTTCTTGTGTTTCGTTGGACTGCGGGGACCCAATCTCTCCGTCGTCCTCTATTCGTCCATCTTGCGGGGACACCAGAGCATAGTCCTGCGGGGAACTGGTGTCATCTTCCCCCGCTGAACCGTCTTCTCGCTCGTGTCCTTCTTCGTCCATCATTATCGTCGCCGGTAATGACAGTGACACATCTTGTATTTGTGTTGTAAACACTGGAATGAGAAATGTTTGTTGTCAATGTTTCAAATTATTTAATTCTTTGTGATCAAAAGTTCCGGGCGCTTAATCATGTGTGTACCCACACACGCTGCGTAATACAATATGCAATTTACATTAATTTGATTCTAATGTGTTCGCGCGTACGCTGTGATCCGTCAAATTCCGATTTTTCGTGCACCGAAAACAAAAGTGCGCGCAGTACGCACGCAGATACGCTCGTCGACGTAATTTGCCACAAACGCGCGCGCCTTATCAAAACAATCTTACTGCGAATGCGTATATAGATGGGGATGATGGCTAAGACGATGAACACATATTTTATTTATATCAATATGTATAATAATTTTTGTCTCGTCCGTGACCCAAATTTTTCCATTAGAAAATTATTACGATAAGCAGGTGTTAACTGCTATAAAAAATCATAAAAATATATCAATATGTGTCAGAAATCCATTTTTTATTTGGTGATCAAAGTTGGCAAAGGTTTGTAAATTCGTCAGCTTCACTGTGATTTCAGTATTCTCAACTGATTTATTGGCCTTTTCGACCTAGCTAATCGTGTCTGGAATGACAAATCAGACGGAAAGAGCCCGCATCAGTCCACTGCTGGATATAGGCCTCTCCCAAAGCACGCCACTGAGCGCGATCTCCGGCTCTTCTTTTCTAACCGTCACTAGCCATCTTGCGTATGTCGTCACTCCACCTAGCTGGAGGGCGTCCTACATTACGTTTGCCAAGTCGCGGTCTCCACTCAAGGACACGTCTACCCCAACGGTTATCGGTCCTTCGGCAAATATGACCAACCCACTGCCACTTCAGCCTGCTAATCCTTTGGGCTATGTCGATAACGTTGGCTCTCTGTCGCATCACCTCGTTCCGGATTTGATCTCTCAAAGAAACTCCGAACATAGCCTTTCCATAACACGCTGAGCGACTTTGAATTGGTGAACTAGTCGTAACGTGAGAGTCCACGTCTCAGCTCCGTAAGTCATAACAGGCAGGACGCACTGGTTGAAGACTTTAGTTTTTAGGCAATAGGGAATTGGTGACGAAACGACTCGACGAAGTTTACCAAATGCTGCCCAGCCCAGCTGCACTCTTCTAGGGGCCTCTCTCTCAAAGTTATTTTTACCGAACTTCAGCGCTTGCCCAAGGTAAACATACTCTTGAACAACTTCAAGACGAGATCCGTGAACTAGTATATACCTATCAATTGCTTTTCTTTTTTACGAATTTCTGGTTTGTTGTTTAATTATACAAAAATAAATCAATAATGATCGGAATGGTAAATATCTAAATTAGATAGATAGATAGATAGATAACTCTTTATTGTACACCACATAGAACAAAAAATACAATAATAACTAAAACATTTATACAAAATAAATGGGACAATGGGCGGTCTTATCGCTAAAAAGCGATCTCTTCCAGACAACCTTTGGATGGAAAGGAATTAATATACGGCAAAGACGGTGGTGCATTATAATCTAACAAATAAATAATAAAAACTGAATACAATGAATAAACATATATACACATATATTCCAATATACCTACACATAAATATGTAAATATATAGTACAGTATATATATATATATATATATATATATACTGTACTATATATTTACATATATATATATATATATACATATATAAATATATATCCATATACATAGTATATACATTATAATAAATTACATTTACTACATATACATTTACAAAATATATACAAACATAATAAAAATAATATACAGTGAGACCACAACAGAATAACAACAAAATAGCAAGAAGTGATATTAATTAGAGAGATAAAACTTCTTTACTTGAAGTTTAAAAACAGGAGTGACTGGGCTCGCCTTATAGTAACTGGCAGAGCGTTCCATAGGCGAACTGCTTGGATGGTAAATGAACTGCCATAAAAAGAGCTTCTATGTAGAGGGATCAACAAAGCTAAATTTTCTGATGACCTGAGTGACAACTTGTTAGAATCAGACAGGAAATTAAAACGTTAGGAATTAGTTAAGGGATTCCCCAAAAACTCAATGCAATCCGATACACGCAGTAAAATCAAACCGAAATAGGTGCGTTGAAAAATAAAATGTTTTAAAAAAACACATTTGTTTTTTGTATTCTGAGAATTTGTGGCGTCACTAATACTTAGTAATTTATCTTCTGTACCAGTTTAATTGACCTATATTATGTACGTCAGTAGATGTTAAAACAATTATCTTCTAAGTAATAAGACAATACACATTATCGCATACTGACTGACTACTGACTTACAGGCAACGCACTGCCTAAACCAGTGGACCTAGATATTTGAAATTTAGGGGTACTCTTTGGAGTTTTTTTTTTTAATTTCAGCCCTAAGGGGAGAACGGGAGTGGCAAAGTTTACACGTCGGCAAAGCCACGGGGCGCCGCTGGTTATAAATATAAGTACGATGTAAGACCTTTTTTCAAAAGTCATGGATAAGGCTTTTATAAATAAGAAAAAACGCTTTTTATTTTTAACAAAAAAGAAAATACTTATTACAATATGAGAAAATAATAGCACAAGAAGGAAAATTTCTGTTTTATCACTATCGCACTAGATTGCCCAAGTATTGAGCAATGGGATAGTTGCTAAAAATATATTGTTAGGCTAATATAATAGGCTAGCACTTCACTATTGTTAGGCTAACATGTAGGCTGGCACTTAACTATTGTTAGGCTAACATATAGACTAGCACTTCACTATTATTAGGATAACATATAGGATAGCACTTCACTATTGTTAGGCTAACATAAAGGCTAGCACTTCACTATTATTAGGATAACATATAGGATAGCACTTCACTATTGTTAGGCTAACATATAGGCTAGCACTTCACTATTATTAGGATAACATGTAGGATAGCACTTCTCTATTGTTAGCCTAACATATAGGCTAGCACTTCACTATTAATTCACGGTTAATGCACTTTTAACCTTATAGCGCACTATGTGTATACATAGGCACAGATAAGTAATAGTCACTACGTGCGAATTGGCGCGAAAATATTCTCGTTGCTGCGTTCCCGTAAAACTCATTTTCCATTCCTTGCTCAATGGTTTGACGCAATCGCACAAAACTTGGCCTGTGGTTGCCTGAATATATGTTGCCACTGACAAACCGAACCAAAGATATAAGAAAATATTATTTATGGAAATATAACCTCGGAAAAAATATGAAGACAAAAATGGGGTGATTTTCCAGAATTGCTAAAAAAAAAAAAAAAGAAATAAAATATTATTATTGCTGATATTTTTCCTTTATGTTTAGTGTTTAAACATAAAGGAAAAATATCCCTTAAAAGAATAAAATAAGATCAGATTGGATAAGGAACGCGGGATTCCATTTTAATCGAAATCTGTACAAAACTGGCTGCCACAGCAGCCAGGTGCATTTAGAGTTTTTATTTTGGCAATAGGAGGGGCCGGCCGTGTATCGGGCGCCCGGGGATTTGGCAACAGGAGGGGCCGCGTGTATTTACCGGCAGGGTAACATATAGGCTAGCACTTCACTATTATTAGGCTAACATATGGGCTAGCACTTCATTAATATTGCCATCTTCATTTTCATCATCTTCACTTTCGTTGACCCCATCACCATTGTCACTGGAACAGTTTTCCAGTGACCTAAAGTCACACTCCGCTAGTTTGAGGAGTTGGGATGGCTTGGGTAGAGGCTTGCAGGGGGAAATGCACAATACACCCCAATAAAGCTGGGTATTGATATTGCGAGGCTGCTCATCAAACACGAGATATGCTCGCGATGTGCTCACGTTCCATCACGAGCTACGCTGTACCTGTGAGGCATTTGTATACGTTTCAATAATCTCAATAGGTTACAAGTTCTTCGTTTCCCATGTCGCAAGCGCGCGCAGCAATACACATACGTCCCTTGCAACTGAGCAACTCAGACTGAGAGCCCTTTGAGCACGCCACTTCACCAACACCGCGCCGGACCGGGAACGATTACGTTGCCTCAGGCAACTGCGTCTCTACATGGCGAGGCTTGCTGCTTGAGCAACCTCGCAATAAGTAGGCAGCTTATGATAGCGCTTGACCACTATCTAAGCATTCTAAGCTGCTGCTAAGTGACTATAGGGTCAAAGGTGCTAAAAGCGCAGGGACTGGCTCTCAAGGTCAAGGAGTTCTGCCGGAAACCCCCCACCGCCATGAAGCTTGGCACCAGATTTGCTTGAATATGGTAGCTAGCCCTAGACAATTGCCCTAAGGATTGTATTTACAGATTGGATTCATCAGTATTTATAAAAGCGAACCACTTTTATAGTTACTCGTATATTTTGTTTGCCGTGTATCACTGGAGCTAGTTTGTTCTAATAGAGCAAAAATTGCTTCACATTGGTTTACAATTGGTCCACAACCCATCACGCATGTGAGCATGTGGCATATGTAGCTAAGCCTCATAATTATTAAAAATATAATTTACTCATTTATTTCCTTTTAATTTATTTATTTTTTAGACGACAGGTTGGCCGAATGGTTAAGTACCCTGACTTTGAAGTCAACCAACGGTCGTGGGTTCGAATCCCGCAAGGTGCGATCATTTGTGTGATGAGCAGAAATGTTTCTTTCAGAGTCATGGATGTAATATTCGTATCTATTTGTCGTGGCGATATCGTAAAATTGGTCATTTCATGAAATGGTCGTATTGATGCATTTTTATTTCATGAAATTTTTGTCGACTTTTTGAAATGGTTTAGCCAGATCAATGAATGATTAGCGTTTGACTATATGAACAGCTAAACATATTGTAAAATAGTTACTTGCTTTTATAGCCTTCAAAACCTATCTGTAGAAACACGTTTGGTATCATGAAAACCCTACATTAATTATATTTAACAATATGGCCAAACGTGGTTTGAAATATCATTAAATGTTGATGTTTCAACAATATGGTCAGTTTTAGATGGCCATTTCATGAAATAAAACCATTTAATGAAATTATCGAACATTTCATGAAATTATCAATCATTTCATGAATAGATCAATTCTACAATATCACCATGACATACATCATTCAAACGGACAAAGAAAGCTTTGCCCATGTACATGTTTCTCTATAATTTTAATGACGAAGTCTTCAACGCAAGAGGCTACACTACTATATTACACTGTATATCTTCTAGATAAGCATGTCACATCTCAGATTTTATCATTGCTTACAGAGAAAGTGACAAAGTGACCGAGTGTGAGCATATACTTAAAGAAAAGATTTAAAAGGTATGGTCTCCTTCAAAGATCTAGTTAAAAGGGAGGCGGTGTTTGTGTGGGGGGGGGGGGGGACGCTACGGCACACTTTAATATCACGTAAACAAAAACTGGACTAGATACAGCTACAGGCAAATTCACCCACACATCTATACATTCCCTCCATATTGCTTCATGTGCATCAACAACAAAGATAGATCGACATACGCAGACTGTTGTGTAAATGAGAGTAACTGCTAACATGTGCGAAACATACGCCACTCCGATTGTGACTCAGGACAAAGAAGGCCGATTGTGTGCATTGCACCTAATTTATGCAGTCCATGCCCAAGGAGCTGGTACCTAATCCCCCCGCTTTCATTATGATCTATGGTCTTGTTAATATAATTGACAGTCTTATTACCTTTGATATCAGTTGGTTTGATATCAGCACTATATGTTATAGTTTCCTCCATAGAGTCCATAGTGAGGGTGTCCGTATCTAAGCTGTCTATGGACCCTGAGCACGACGGAGAGCTATCTGTGTTGTTATTTAACGTTATCTGCAGGTCCAGCTGAGGTATATGCGGTCTCACCTGGAAATTAAACAATAAGAGTTTAGTAAAGAGCACTATCTATAATCTATACTTATAATAGAGCAATAAGTACGAAAAAAACTGTACAAAGATAATTACAAAATGGTCCAAGGTACTTAAAATAAGCTACTAAACAAGAGAACAACTAACATTTAAAAAATCGAGTCTGGCTGTTCGTATGTTTGTTCGCGCATCACGTAAAAACAACTGAACCGATTGCGATGCGGTTTGAACTGCGAACCGGATAAGAGATACTTTGACTTGCATTCACAGATTTTGGAAAAAATGTAGTCATCAAGAAAATGGGAACTTTACAAAAAAAGCCAATCAATCCTGTTTTTTATAAATTTCTGATCTTTCTAGTACTCTAACCTCAGTTGATCCAGTAGAGACTTTCGATCCTTATAAGAAACAGGATTGATCAAAAATAAAGTTAGTGTAAAACAAAATCTGTGAATGTAGGTCAAAATATCTCCCAAAAGTTGAGGACAGCCTCATAAGAATGGTTTTCCTCTAGCTAATACGGTTAATGTAATTTCCTACAAAATGTATGGAAAAAGTTTTTGCAGTTTCTGACATTTGTAGTGACTCAAACCTCAGTCGGTCCAATAGAGACATTTAATCCTTCTAAGAAACTGGATCGAATGGCATCAAAAAAAGTTTGTGTGTTAAGTGACCATTATCTTGCTGACTGTATTTTTTGTCCAAAATCTGTGAATGCAGTTCAGAATATATCAAAAAGTTATGGATGGTCTCCTAGGAATGTGTTCCTGTAACTATAACGGTTAAGGTACCTGCCCTTACTGTCCTGTCTTAAAAATCCACCCTGTATATGGGATATTTTTATGGTATGAAAACATTTTGTTTTGGCACAAGATTAATTAATATTTATCAATTTATCATTTACAATTTACACATTTAACAGTTACCTACTATTTTTACGAACAATTCTAATTAAGGTTAAAAATGTTAATTAAACAATTCTTTTTATAGCTTTTCAAGATAAGAGAATCATGAAAACGAGATTCTGTACCAGAACAAAAATTACCCAAAATTATAGAAACAATTTTACTGAAAGATATTAACATTTTTAAACAACAAGGCTAACATGTCAGCGTCAATGTTTAAAATTGTTAATAACTTTGCCCAAGCAAAAGCATTTCAAAAAAAAGCAAAAGCATTTTCTGGTAAGCATTTTTTTACCAGATAATCCAGGTGTTTAATCCTTGTTTGATTTATATCAATAAGTGAACACGTCTTACTGGCATTTAAGCCCTACAATTAAACTGCGAAAAAGGTCAATTTGTGTGCCGTGGACAAGACTTGCGTGTTTGTTTTAGGAGTGCTTCCTACCGTCATTAATCAGTAAAATCTCCAATCAAGCTACATTCTGGAAATCCATCATGACCACAAATGATGGAGCTCATGTGTCGTATAAACATGAAAGCTTTCAATTCCATTGTTGATGGATAGTAATTGTTTCAGTAGACAAATGGCCGAAGGCTGCTTTCACAGCTCTGCCAATGCTCCGGTGAGGAGCTTCCACACTACCCGCAGCCATACATCAACAAGTATCACATGGTGGTGACTGACTGACCACAGACTAAAGAGTTGAGAGGATTTAATTTGATTAATTTAAGGTATTGTCAAGAGTGGTTACTTGGAACTCTGTGGATACATGGTCCAACCACAGGTAGTTTTAGAAATGATGCTGAATATCCTGAACTTTCTTAGTCTATGCTCAATCGGTCATCACCACCTGATGCTCACGCTCCACAGTACCAACGGACCATCCACAGAGCTGTGAACGCAGCCTAAGTGATCAGTTAGAGCATAAGTATAGGAGTGATCTAGTTGATAAAACAAACCTTAGTATTTACCTTCATTCCATCAGGCCTATGAGGGTTTCTACATCCTTTACATTTGCATTCAGTACAGGGTTTACTCTCAACATAGCATGGACATCTCTGACCACAACATGTCAGTTTCCCTGGTGTTGCCGTTGCGTTGCCACAGCGACACCCCTTGCGCTTATTGCTAGTTGAACTTCGAGTTCTATTGGAAGGTTTCTTAAATCCTAATTGGTTAGACTGAAAGAAGTACTCAAGTTAGTCCCATGTTAACATTTTTTGAGAAATTAATTCATACAAAATGCAATAAAAATAAAATAACATGCAGATGTGGTTTTGGCACCTCAGTGAATCATTTTAAAAACAGACTCGATGACTGGTTACAATCTAAAAACATTGTTACAAGAGTGAACATTAATGTGAAGTGACTTTCAACATTGTGTAGACACACATCAGCATTCTGCTGCTTGTCTATAAACAAATAAGTAAATAATAAACTAACCTTTTTATTATCATTACTAGGCGAGGGTTCATTTTGGGAATCTATTTCATCTACAGCTTTCCTCTTAATTGTAATTTTATTGCCAGACCCCGCATACATTACAGAATATATTGGAGATCCATTAGAAGTTGCTCTACTTGTATTTGGCGAATCTTTCGAAGATCTTGGTTCTGAGTTTGTTGATGTTGAAGCCACTTGTGTTTGTGTAGATGCTGAATTGGTATATACACACGGTAATATACTATATGCTGATTTAGAAAGTCCCGCTGTGCTTTTGTAATCGTCCGAAAAGCCCGCGCCTTCCTGTATTAGGTCTATCAAGCCTGAACTAGCCACTGTCCCACCATTCACTCCCGCCGCTACCTCGTCTTCCTCCAACAATGTTTTGTACACATCTGTGTCCATAAAATATTCACACAATTTTTTATAACACTGTAAAAGAATACGCAACTGCAAGTTTTCCGCATAGCTGTCGTAGTCTTTACACCAACTACACGAAGGCTTCAGTTTTTTCCTGCCGCCTTTGCACTTTTTACAAACGTGGTGCTGGCAGCCTGCACTAGTTGGCGTGTAGGGCTCCTTCAACAAATTACCACAAACCGTACAAGAAAGAGATTGTCGTAAATAGGGAACCAAGCGAAACAAATCTGTCCAAGAAGTTTTATCCGTTGCATCAGCCAGGATTATCAACCGACACGTTGAAACGTATAAACTCGTAGCATTCATTGTACGTTTAAACGAAGATTCAATTAGAGGACATTTATCATTCAAATTAATTGTTTACACCGAAAAATAAAACTAACTTTGCAAGCCAAAAAGCCGCAAACGCTTTCATTCATCACAAATTTGACAACTGGTTGAACTGTCACTATCACTCAATGTCAGACTGTTACTGCTGTCATGGTCATAAGCAAATGCAATTTAGTCTACGTTCGGATTGGCATGATTGCTTAGTGGGCAGTTTTGAAATGTACATATTTTTTAACAAGCCGTTTGGCTTGAAAATTTTCAGGGCTTTTGCAAATTTTGTCATTTTGTCATTTAAAATGAAGATATCGATGAAATCTATCACTTCAGGGGTGCGTTCACTTACTACGCTCGAGGACGCATAGATCACCAGCGCGATCACTCGAAATCGTTCACGGTATCGTCGGGCGTACGCCTGGGTCACCCGAAAAATAGTAGGGGAGCGGAGGAATAGTATGAAATCGACACTTGCTTCCTGGCACCTACAAATCATTTGGAAATTGTGACCATAATAAAGCAACTAAAAAATACCAATAGCTGCTGAGCAGTCAATTCTTTGATTAGTGTGTGTTACTTAGCTTAGGTATAACTTGTTACTAATCTAATGGTAGTAGATAAGGTGTAAGGTGTGGGTCGGAGCAGTAGTTATGGATGTGCTTATCCCGAACTATTGTTTTGATTTTACATCACATTAGTTTAAAGTATATGCTCATGTGTCTTGATTTAATTATGTTTCTAAACGCGAGGACCTGTAATTGGCTCTCTGGCGCGTATAATAAAATTTCAACTTTGTTACTTAAGCTGTTGGTCTTCCTATGAATAAATAAATAAATAAATAAATAGTACCGGCTACGATGATATTTGTACCAAAATAGTAAAGTGTCCTGCAAGAATTATAGCTCCAGTTCTTAGTCACATCTTCTATTACTATAATAAAACTGTAACTGGGCTAAATCTGTACATAGAATATTTTTTGAAAATTTTAATTGAGATGAACTTAAAAATCGATATGGAGAGCAAAAAGGTATTTTTTTTATTTTTTGTCTGTCTGTCTGTCTGTATGTCTCTTTGAACACGCATCACGCTGAAACTACCCGACCGATTTTGATGCAACTTGGCACAATCATAGCTTATGTTATGAATTAACATTAAGAATACTTTTTATCTCGAAAAAAAAACAATGGTTCCCGCAGGATAGGGGTTGAAAGTTATTTAAAAAAAACACATATCACGCTGAAACTACCGGATGGATTTTGAAGTAACTTGGCACAGTCAAAGTTTATAGTATGTGTTAAAATGAATGATACTTTTAATCACGAAAAAATACGGGGTTCCTGCGGGATATGAGTCTAAAGTTATGTTAATTTGAAAGGAATAATAATAGCTCATACGTTTATAAAACGGTAACGTAAATTCGGCGCTTATGCCACAAGTCAAACTGGCACAGTGGAAGCGGTGCCTGGCTTGCAACCCAGAGACACATGGATCGAATCCAAGCGCTGCTATGTATGTTTTGCCTCAATATTTATAAGCAATTACATATTTTGTGCGTTTTTTTACATTTTCTTTGATTGTTTTAAGGCTTATGTAATTTCCTGAAGTAAACCGTCAAGTTTTGTTACGTACTATTGCAGATGGTAGTTTTTAATTATTATGGTTTACAAACAAAGTGTAAAGACAGAAGCGGACACCCAATTTTCAACCTATGTCTAAGATTCTTCGTGGCGCAATGGTGTCAGAACCCGACATACGTGCCGTCCCAGGTTCAAATCCGAGTAGCCGACTTTTTCGCACTTTTTATTGTTTACAAACAAAGTGAAAAGACAGAAGCGGACACTAAATTTTCGGCCAGTGTTTAAGATCCTTTGTGGCACAGTGGTGTCAGTACCCAACTGACGTACCGTCATACCCAGGTTCGTATCCGAGTAGCCTAACAACTTTTATACTCAACAAAAACTTTTCATGGAGCAAGAGTTCCATTAGCTAAATACAGAGGCGGCACTGAACTTTACCCCTATTGGGCGCGAAGATAGGCCTCTATTTCCGTATATACATAGTACTCTGTGCCAGAATCCTTAATGTTTTACATGTTGTACTAACAGAACTGTCTGATGCACTAACTAAAGGAAAGCCGACGTTGTTGCATAATATTTCGAAAATATACATTCGTACACAACGCTCTTGACGTCAGAGACCGTGTTGTCATCATGAATCTGTAGAGGTTCGTGGTTGGCATCGAGTATGTTTTAAAATCCAGAAAGCAAAAATGTATTCTTCGAAAGTACACCGTAAAGGTTTCGAACATTTATGACGTCAGTGGCGGAGCTGCGATCGGGTATAGGTAGTTTCGAATAACGCTCCACATAACGCTATTCTATTCTATTCCACAAAGTGTTGTGGTGGCTGTACAACCATCAATAAATAATAATAAATATATTGGGGACAATTCCATACCAATTACCTAGCCCCAAACTAGGATACCCTGTAATATGGGCACTAGATAACGTACATAAATACGAATATCACATCCATGACTCGGAAACAAACATTTTTGCTCATCACACAAATGATTGCACATTGCAGGATTCGAACCCGCGACCGTTTGATTTCGTTCCCAGGGTCACTAGACACTAGACCAACCTATTAATTATTTATTTGCTATTGCAACACAGATAGATTTCTGCCAACAGCCTTCAGTGACAACCCGACTTTAGAAGACGAAGGCGAGAGCGAAGCTTAGCGAGCTCCCGCCTTCGTCTTCTAACCTATCACGGCCATGTCGGGTCACTACTGAAGGTCTATATGTAAGTTTGTTCGCGCATCAAGTAAAAACTACTTGATCGATTGCAATGCAATTTTGGATAGCTTAGGGTTTGAGTTAAAAACTGGGCTACTTACTTAGTATCTTAATCTGATGATTAGATGCCGAGCAATCGATAAAAAACTTTTCGACGGCTGAACAAATGTAGTATATTATTGAATATTATAGGTACTTTTGGTCCTGGAATAAAACGTGTGGGCTACTTTTAAATGAAATGACCACGCGGGCACAGCCGCGGGCACAGCTAGTAATTAATAAAAGTATCGAGGGTGGGATTTTTCCTGACAAATTAAAAACTTCCGTCGTTATCCCTGTGTTTAAAAAACTAAACAAAGAGGATATGCGTAACTACAGACCAATTGCCTTAGTACCGGTATTTTCCAAAATATTTGAAAAAGTAATATACAATTGTCTCTATAATTATTTTGAAAAAAAAAACATATATTTGCAATAGAGCAAGCTGGCTTTCGTAAAGGAAAATCAATAAAAATGGCTATTTTGAGTTTTCTCGACAAAATTTTAAACGGCCTGAATGCGAAAAAGCTACTCACCGCTCTCTTTATAGACATGACCAAAGCGTTTGACCATGTAGATCACGGCATATTACTTAAAAAATTAAAATCATATGGTGTTCGAGGCATGGCTCTCAACCTCATAAAATCTTACCTTTCAAATAGAAACCAGCATACAGAAATTATCAGGATAAACATTGACACAAAAACTGAGAACATATATTCATCGGATTTCAGGATAGTAAACTACGGAGTTTCTCAGGGCAGCATATTAGGGCCTTTATTGTTTCTGATTTATATAAACAATCTTCCCAACGCTATCAACCATCCTATGATCTTATATGCTGATGATAGTACTGCAATATTTACGGACAGTAATACTAGTACATTCGAGAATGACATTAATGATTCTTTAGTATGTATAATTGACTGGTTGCACAATAACAACCTCAAAATTAATCTTGATAAAACTCGCATTATGACATTTCAAAATAAAAATTCCAATTTTGACATTCTGAATATTAATTATCTAGGCAAACAAATTGATGAGATCCAATGTAGAAAATTTTTAGGTATACACATCGATGCAAGCCTTTCATGGAAACAGCATATCGAGCATGTATGCACAAAACTTAGCCAGTTTTCATACGCACTATATATGTTAAGAAAAGTCGCTAATGAAACTGCACTTTTAAGTGCATATCACGCCTATGTAGGATCCACACTTAGATACCGAGTTATATTTTGGGCAAACTCCACTAATAAAGAGATGGCATTTAAAGACCAAAAAAAATGCATTAGGTCAATGTACAATTTACAACAGATGGATTCTTGCAAGCCATATTTCCAAAAGCTTAAAATTTTAACTCTGTCTTCTATATATATTTACGTATCAACTTTACTCGTTAAAAAGAATGTTAATAATTATGATACTGTAAACAGCAAACGGCACAAAAATAGACTGAAATTGACAAGTTGCAAAACAGCTATGTTAAAAAAGAGTACATTTTTTCTGGGAGCCAAAATTTATAATAAAATTCCAGAAAATTTAAAAGTAACAGAATGTATTCAAATTTTCAAAAGTAATTTAAAAAAGCTGTTATTCGATAAGGCATATTATTCAATAAATGAATTTATTAATGACAAGACATTATAATAAATAAAACTTGTAATATATAATCATGTAACATATTATGCTTAATTTTGACATTGTTATTTACCTATTTGCTATTTCTTGACTATATTTTTGTTCAATTTTTTTTTATTTACTAATAATACTGTATAAATGACATTGTAACAAATTTAGAATTTAAGAAATTATTATTGTGAGGTTTTGTTCTATGTTTACATTTAAATATATTTACACACCTTACGGTAAAAATGTGGCATTCTGCTTATAATTAGTGAAACATCTTTGTATACCTACATATATTTATGCAAATAAACAATTTGATTTGATTTGATTTGATGTTTAGTACATACTCCAATCTTATTAATTCTGACTTTACAGCATCGCGAACAAAATGATCCACATATTTTGTGCGCTGGTGATGTGCTGGATTGTTAGCAATAGATATAGCTGACTGTCTGTCCGACAAATACTGTAACAGCCTTTTGATCTTCTTCAACAGTCATCTCCACTATAAATCTCCTAAGGTATATAGTTTCCATAGCTGCCTCCGAAATGTGAGAAAATATTGAAACCTTCTGAACGACTTCTCACTTATAGGCCCACAAACGTCTGTGTGAACTAACCTCAAGACCTTTTTCACCCTGCTGGCATTAGATTTTTTTTAATGGCTGTTTCGTCTGTTTTCTCAACAAGCTTCACACTCTAGCTTAGAAATTGTGTAAGAAAAACTTACCCCTTGCGCCATCTTATCTTTGAGCAATGTAAGATTCCGTACCCCTACGTGACCCATTCGCCTGTGCCACATATCCATCTGATCAAAAGCTGTTGAAGCTAAAGCCACTTCCTGTGAACAATATTGTATCTTATAAACACCCTTCTCTACAGTACCTGTAAGCGAAACATCACCAGTGACCTTACATCAATCTGCTTTCATTATCTTAAAGCCAGATTTGTCAAACACAACAATTACGTTTCTACTTACGATTGTGCTTACACTAAGTAAGTTAGTTGCTAGCCCGGGTACGTACAATACACCTCTTATCGAAACACCCGTCTCACCCGTCATTGGTAATGTTGTTAATGAACCACATTACCAATTTCCTCAATACACCATTTCACCGTTTGCACAAGCTACCACTACTTATTTATCTAATTTTATACAGCTTTACTATTTATCATATGGCTAGACGCTCCAGAGTCCAGAACCCACTCTCCAGATCGCTAATGTTGTCAAAGCATCCTTCTTCGTCTTCAAGTTCTTCGGACAGACAGATCTATGCTTTGTGAGGCCCAGCGCATTGAAAGTATTTCATCGCTCGAGTTTTCTTCGTACTCCTCTGCGATAGTTTATCATTGTGACTAATATTAAGCTTGCAGTACATTTGTCACTGTACTCGAGTTTGTTTGATATGTGTCCTCCATTTGAAACAGTTTCATTTTTGACGTAATCTCTGGTCAATTCTATTTTTGTGTTTTCTATTGCTAGTCTCATGGCAAAGAGTATACAAATACTACGTGTCTCATGGGTTGAAACGTCTCTGTTAACCCCTGCAGCACCAAGGTTTCAAGCAATTCGTCGTCTACTTCCTTGCGAAGATCACGAAGCTGCTGAGCAACCATCATCATGGCCATTACGTAGTATCTTACTGTAGTGAATTGCTCTAATTTCAAATTCACCAACTTTGAGAGCAGTCTGCATCGATTATTCAGGCCCTTGTCCTCAAAAGCAGCCTTTAGGGCATTTTAGGCAAAAATTTACTTGCATCCCATGCTTCCTTTGCAGACTTCGCACGGTGAACGTGGACCAATCAATGTGGCTTCACCATTAAGCAATTTTTTTCTCTGACATTTGAATCCCTTTTCCAGGCTGATACTTGCTTGCAGCCGGTGTTGTCGACGAATATTCCCACAAGTCTTCATGGATCAGGTATAGCTTCATCATGAACCTCCACGTGTTGTGATCAGCACAACCATCAAGTTTCTGTATTGCTGGTAGGCTTAGAGCTCGTGTTACCTTCTTGGGATGAATGCGCTTTCTCATTTGCGCTAACTGTGCTTACAGTATTCCCATTTCCAGAGACCGGCATTATTCTGCGATTTTCTGTTAGTGCAACATAACATTGACATTGAAGTCACATCAGTATAATATATTCACTTCACTCGGTAAGTTATAAGAAAACTACGTAGAAAAATACAACATTAACCCATATTTACTTCGCATAAACCGGAATTTTCGATATTTCTGATAATACGACAATTTTCTCTTGTGATAAGTTCTCTGTCAATATCCCCTACAGTGTCATGCAATGAGGTTATATTTAATTAAGCAACAACCTCTTTGCTTCAACAGTTATTGATTAGTAGCAGTCGCTAGGCCATTTCAGAGCCCTCAGGCAGCCTGACAAACTCTGACACCAGAGGTCAGCACTACCTCAAGCGATAAGCAAGCATTTGTTAATTGCCCGACATAAGTGAAGCCAAAAGAATGGCTATGATTTTAATCAGTTTGTATGTATGTGGGTATATGTGTATGTATGTATGTATGTTCATCTGTTCGCTCATAACTTCTAAACTTCTCATCATAATTTGGCCAATGAGGTATCGTTAGAAGCATCGTAATCGTCCGCTGGTATAGGTCCGCTGGTATGTGACGTCACATTAAATTTAATATGGCGCCCTCTAGAGGACATAAAGAAGTGAACTAAAACCTCTTTGGTTTTCACTTCTTCACTTCTTTAGGGGGATTGCTGAGGAGTATACTCTAGCCGTGCGCAGAATGTGTCACTAAAATGAAAAGATATATACGCATCTTTTCGTCACTGTGAAGTATATCTTTCTTTTACTTCACTAGTTCAGTCTAGTTCAGTTGCTCAAAAGACGATTTTGTTTGGCGTTCGGTTTTCTTTTGATAGTTCATCGAACTATCGTATCGAATAGATAGATTGTTAAAGTGCATTAAATCTTTTAATCGTTGCTCATGAGAAGAGTTGAGGCAAGCGACAGATTATAAACATTTCGCACATTTGAATAAAAAACATGCTCGAATAATAAAGAGAAAATTGTATCTATTACTTGTTTACAAATAAACCAAAAAGTCCCGTAAATTCTTGTCATAAAATTCATAATCTTGAAACTTTTCGCACTTGGGTTTTAGCTAAGGTACATTTGGCGCGAAAAAATAATGCATTAGATTTCTTACTTTTGTATTCGAGCTCGTTCAAACGTGTTTGTAAATTTTACATTGCCTTTTTACTTGGAAGTTCATAGGTAGCTCTCTTTGTATAACGAGCAATGTACGTCTAAAATTAGGGTACATTGCTCATTGCTATTGTTTGAATATTTTTATCGATTATGTGTCTTCTAGAAAACGATGTTTATCTCGTGTTTAGAAAGTATGATTTTGATCATCATACTTTTGTAAACTATTTTAAATAGATGTCTACTTACCCAGATTTTAAGTTCGGCGTACTAACTATTTTTACTCACCTGATGAGGGTTATGTATTTGGGTTGTATGTATACCTACGTTTGTTTGTATGTTTCTTAGGCATGTCCTACAGCCCAAACGGCTTCATGGATTTTGATAAATGAGGTATCATTGGATTTGTCTTAATCACGAAAGTGCTACAGGATGTATGAAGTGTCAAGAAAACTAATATGGCGGCTTACAGCTGCTATTGTATTTACGACGGCACAAAAAATTAATAAAACCTATCGAGTGAGGTATCAAAATGAAGGGCTTTAAAATCCCACTCCAAAAATATATAATTCTGTAAATTAAACACTAGCAATTGTCTTTCAAGCTTCTTACAACATTTTCAATTTTAGATTATTCAAGTAGGTATTCAAGTTATGTGAGTACTGTAAGTGTGAAGGTTAGTCGGTCGTGGTCATGAGTGTGAATGTGAGAAAATACTAACAAACGGTGTTACGGTTAGGAAAGCGTTATTCTTATCCTTGATACTAGTGTGACGGTTAGTAAATTTTCTTCTTAACCATCACACCAGTGTGACAGAGCAGTGTGAAGGCGCCATTGCGCCGCTCAGGGCTCGTCGGCTTTTTTCCCCTCAGCTCGACGATATTATGTTTCACATCTGCCAGGCATCCCGCCATGGCTCATTTTTTTTTAATTTTTAGTTTATTATCTGCATCACTCTATGTTTTTTTTACAAAAAAACCGTTTAACTTAAAAATAACATATTATTTCTAATGAAAACGCACCAATGCTCGCGGCAAACGTTATTGGCGTGTAGCGACAATATTGCGACGTGTAGCGACTGAACGGAGTCGACAATATTGACGACTTTTGTTTGGAAGCAATTCAAGGTGCACTTATTAGGTATCTAGTTTGATATATATCTATGGCTACTCAAATTCTGTCAGAAAAGATTTTGCTTACCTGAATTTTTCTACCTGAATGTAATTAAATGCATTAAATACTACTAAATCATAATATTTTCAGCACGTACACTCTAAGGAGCGTACGTACACTAGGGGGATTTGCCGTTTTGGATCTTGGTCGCTACAGCGCCAAAGGAGATTCAGCGGCTATGCACAGCAATTATCGAAATACGTACATGACGTAGGTTCAACGTACATTACTTTTCGCTATGATTGATCCTTCTAAATTATGGTGGCACTGCTGCGGAGCATGACACCAATAAACGATAATAATGTTATCACCTTGGGAATTTAGTTTGGACGATTTGGACGAATTTAAGATCACCGTTCCTATGCAAGAGAAATGATATCGGAAATGCAACTGTACGCACAATTCCGAGGGTCGTTTATCATTCGGTTTGGAAAGGATCGTTAGAGGACAAATTGCAAATTTTTTGAAATTCTCACTTTTCTAAATCGAACGCTTTCTTAAAAATATACATATCTAGACTGCTCAAAATACTCTCTCTCATCGTGTGGGGGGTCTCCCCACACGATGGACCGACGACATTGTAGCCATCGCAGGAAGTCGGTGGATGGAGGTGGCACAAGATCGCTCGTCATGGCACTCTTTGGGGGAGGCCTATGTTCAGCAGTGGACTTCTAAAGGCTGATATGATGATGATGATTAGGGGGGAGAAACCTGCTACGGGTAGAACTACTGCGGCGTGATTACGGTTACGGAAATAATGAGTAAAAAACTGTGAAATCTGAAAGAAATTCTTTTACTGAATATGCGATGAAGTAATGCAGTTTATCTATACTTCTAATAAAACTGTAACGGGTCCAATTTTGTACGTTGGAGATATTTTGTTTCTTATTTTTGGATACTGAGGCCAAAACTCATTATTCGATACTGAGGCCAAAACTGTTTTTTTTTTTCATTTTTAACTGTCTGTCTGTCTGTATCTTGGCTAGGCATCACGCCGAAACTACTGAATGAATTTAAATGTATCTTGGTATGACTTGAGTTCATACTACGAGGACATTGGAGACTTTTCATCCCGAAAAATGAAAGGGTTCCTGCAGGATATTATGAAAGTTATTAAAAAAAAAACACTTACCACTCCGAAACTACAAGACGGATTTTGATGCAACTTGGCACAGACATAGTTCATATGATGGGTTTAAATTGAGGATACTTTTTATTCCGAAAAAATAAAGAGTTCCTGCGGGATAATGATCTAAAATAATATTAAGCATGAAGTATATTGTTTCAGTCAAAGTTTATATGGTAAAATTGAGTACCTATATTTTTTATTCCGAAAAAATAAAGGGTCCCTGCGGGGTTGGGGTCCGAAGATATGTTAAGTTTGAAGCAATAAATAATATTTTTTGAGTTTACTCTTTATTCGATACTGAAGCCAAAACTGTATATTTTTCTTTTTTTTCTGTCTGTCTGTCTGTATCTTGACCGCGCATCACGCCAATACTACTAAATTAATTCAAATGAAACTTGGTATGATATGAGTTCATACTACGAGGTAGGTAGGACATTGTATACTTTTTAGCATGGTTCTCTTGGGAGAGGGGATGAAAGTCAAAATGTGTACTTTGTTGTAAATTATTAACGCGTAGTCCGATTTCATTATTTTTTGTTAAAAAGAAGTCGCTTACTTTGGATATTGTCATGTAAATATTTCAAGGTTATCGGGTTTGTAGTTCAGAAATTACAGACAGCACAACCTTCAGTATTATGTACAAATAACTTGAAACCCGAAATGTACAGAAATGTTTGAACGTACGGCTCATCGCACTTTATCATATAGGAATATCGGTGACCGTAGACACAAACACAACGTAGTGTTCCCACACTACGCCACCACCACTACTTTACCGTCCGCCAGCCAGGTGGACGACTTGAATGAACCAGGCGAATGACAGCTGGCAGCGACTGGATGAGAAGAACCGAAGATTGGGCTCAGTGGCGTTCATTAGGAGAGGCCTACGTCCAACAGTGGACTGGTATAAGCTGATGATGATGATGATTATGAAGACACAAAACTAGCGTTAGGCTTATTCTGTGGTGCTTATTCGCAAAAATCTGTACCGTCCTGTTTTTTGGGATGTTGTGAGGATAGATACCATTAGTGTAAAACTAAACTTGCAGCTCCGAAAAACCTGAGCTAACTTCGTCGTGCTCGAAAAACATTGAAATTTTCGGTCTTTTTTCAGATATTGGCTTATAACTTCTAAAAGGTGCTTTCCACGGAAAAGTAATCTCTAAAACTTATAAATAAAATAAAAAAATCTATAATTTGAGTCAAACCGCAGCTCTGTTATTTTTTGAAAAACTTGAGATACAGTACTTCAACATTGGCCATTTTTCCTAAAAAGTTCGAAATTGTAGTTTTAGCCACCTTCCGAGCAGAATATCGGCTACAATACTCATTCTACGAGGAAAAACATGAAAAAAAGTTTTAGAACAGTTATTTTTTAACTTTAATATAAGTACAAGTGAAACTTTGTAGGACTAAAAGTTCCCCAGTAAACTGGACAAAACGAAAAATTAAAGAAATCTGATTTCTCAAGATATGTAAATTGTTATTAACATTGTAATAACAATTTACTTTAATGTGTAATGTTAATAACAACATAACATTTATAAATTTGATTTATTTTTAGTGTATCACACCTACATATAACATTTTTTTAAATCGTGTGTGTCTGTTTATCTGCGTCTGTTTGTTTGTTCGCGCATCACGTAAAAACTACTACACCGATTGTGATGCGGTTTTCACTGATAGACATATATATAGGGGTTGACTTACAAACTGGTGTACTTGGGTACCTCAAAATAATGAGTACAAGCCGAGCAATCGATTAAAAAACTTTTTTAGGGCTGAACGAATTTTGATTTAATGTTGGTATATTGGTATTTTAGGTCCTGGAATAGCAATTAGAGTACTTTAAACCTCGAGAAATGAACACGTATGTAAAGCTGCGGGCAGAGTTAGTCAATGAATATTTTAACAAGAAAGGATCACCTAAGTATTTACCTAGGTACCTACCTACTAACATTAATTATTTACCCTTATCTGGGATTCCCTAGGCTGTACTGGCTGTAACTAGTAAGGAATTACGAGAACCATGGTCCCACCGCACGCTACTAGGTAGATATACCGTCTAGTCACGATCACTACACTATCTATAGTACTAGAGCGACTTCGGTGGTCGAGCGGTAGTATACTAGAACTCCGTTAGAATCCAACCTGGTTTGATCCTCGCTTCCGCACCAATTACTTCTTTATGTTAGGTATGTGCGTTTTTAATCGCTCGTGCTTCGGAGCGGGCGGTACTGATAGCTTTCGTTAAACCATATCAGAGGCCGTAGGGGGCCTGACAAGCTCTAACACTTGATGCCAGCACCACGCTTCGCAATCGTGTGATCTTCGTCATTTTAAGTTATCGGCTCATAACCAAATAAGCTACTACAGAGGTTACATGTTGATGATGAAAGAAGTTAAGATAGCTTAAGCGGTCGGTAGATACCAACCACCTAAACTACGAGTAGACTAGTCTAGTGGCTAGTGACCCTAGGAACGAAATCAAACGGTCGCGGGTTCGAATCCTGCAAGGTGCAATCATTTGTGGGATGAGCAGAAATGTTTGTTTCCGAGTGTGATATTTGTATTTATCCGTTTATCCGTTATCTAGTGCCCATATATCAGGGTATCCTAGTTTGGGGCTAGGTAATTGGTGTGGAATTGTCCCGAATATATTATTATTATTAATTATATATTACCGCCTGCCCCCACTAACGGCCACCGCGTGTGGGCAGACGGTAATAGGTACCTACTTACAAATGGTTAGTTAGTCCTGTCGAAGTCGTTTTGGTACATATGCATTATTGTAGGGATTTGAGTATCTCGAAAGTGAAAATCACGAATATCAAGGTTTAGAAATCGATTCTCACATTCCGGAAAGTGCGGAAAGCTTGGGAAAATTATTTTGTTCTAATATTATATTTTATGGTAGGTATATGGTATGATATTGTATGGTGGTTTTATGGTGGTATTTCAGAGGCGAACCTAGGTACAGGTATTAATAATATATATATATATATATAGGTAGGTAGGTAAAATTTATATTCAGAACTTCGAGAAGGTATCCATATTAATACATACCTAGGTACATATCGTAACTACCAAGTTGGTGGAAGTCACAGAACTTCGAGAACTCAGGGAAATCATTATATTTCTTTAGTTATATTTAATCTGAGTTCGAGAAGGTACCCAACAACTACACCCACTACATCACCGAAGTGGGAAAGGATCGAAAGGCTGCCAACCAAATTTTGTAATAAACCTAGTGTAGCCAGTTGCATATTCTAACGGTAATATAATATACGCGTCTTTATATGAACGGTCGTTTGTTGTTTCGCATGAATATGTACATTGAAACATAGTCGCGGCGCGCCTGTCACGCTAACATAGCCTCTCTACTACATACAAACAAATTTGTTCTTCTTTATGAGATGCATAGCCATGCTATGCGGAAGAAATGGAACCACTACAGTCTACAGTTGATCTTATGAAGTTCATACAGTTGGCATGTAAGCTCTAGATAGTACCTACAGTAGAGGTTCTACGCCAGTAGTGATGTATTTACAAATGCATCTGACTTGCTGCGAATTTGACGCGTCTCTAGAACTGTACTGTTATGTCATATCCACACCATTATAAAAGTGAAACGTTGTCTGTTTGTTTGGGGAGCTTTCACGCGATAACGGCTGGACGGATTTTGATGAAATTTGGAATAACTATTTGTTATTCCAAATTTCATCAAAATCCGTCCAGCTATACTTAACTACTATTATAAAGGATAAAGCAAGCAAGCGAAGTATGGGGAGTCCATCGTGTGGGGGGTACACGATGGACCGACGATATTGTAGCCATCGCAGGAAGTCGGTGAATGGAGGTGGCACAAGACTCGTCATGGCGCTCTTTGGGGGAGGCCTATGTTCAGCAGTGGACTTCTAAAGGCTGAGTTGATGATGATGATGATAAAGGATACTTGTCATCATCATTCACGCTAAAACGGCTGAACGGATTTTGATGATTTTGAAAAATTTGGATTGGGTATTGCTTAATGCTTATACCCTGGAATAACAAATATCTTAGGATACTTTTCATCATCATCATCATACTTCACTCTCAAACGGCTGAACGGATTTTGATGAAATTTGGAATAACACTTAGGATACTTTTTATCATCATCATCACTCACGCGGCTGAAACCACTGGAGCAGGTCTGCTAGTGTGTAATAAATCCTAATTTTATTACACGTATGGTAGGTACTCAATAACTATGTAATGTATTTTACCTACTAATTGATCCGGAATTAGGAGTAAGTAAAAATATTCATGTGGTAGGTAGGAGATGCGGAGCATGCAAAACATATTAGGCGGGATAATGTAAGACCACGGCACGCGGTTTATTACATCTAATAAGAGTATTTCATGACCAAGTCTTTTGATGGTCTTTTTCTAAAGAAAACTAACTTTATTATTCAAGTCATTTACTTTTCACTATAGCCCTCATTAAGAGGCTTGTTAATTTATCAATTTTCACAAATCGAATTAGGCAGCCATCCATTTAACTAATGGGTCCCATTATACATGACTCGTTATCATAAGCTTCATAGTCGAGTACGGAATCAAAACAAAGACAGTAAATTACTCGATAAACACTAACTGTGACTAAATAAACATAATCGGCGCACCAATCGGAGCGTATAGATAGGAGTGTAACGCTTGCCCCAAATGATCGGCAGTTGAAGCCATTGTCTTAGTAGATAGGGTGCTCAGGCGCAGGACAGCTGATAAAAGATTGCACCGTCATAGCAGCAGTATCAGTTGATCCACCGTCGAGGAAACACCTCTTCAGCGGCTGTAGTCGCATCTGGCTGAGTGAACGTTAATTGAATCAACAACGTCTTCCGTCGCGGATTGCTCTCGTCGGCATGCCGGGCTTGTGGAGTGTATTTAACAAGTGCGGTGATGTGAAGTTCTGAATAGTGCTAAGAGACGGATTATGCTATAGTGCTGGATTGAAAACACTCAAGATGTTCAGGTAAATTGTGTTATTAGTTGACTGTCTGTCTTTGTATATCATCTGTTCAGTAGTAGGTAGTTCTTCCCACTTTTATCTGACTATACAATCATATTTGGGCTAAAGGTCAGGTTGCGCTCATTGAGACTCGTTTATCTATGACTATTCACTCATTAATTGAGAACTAAGTAAGGGATCTACATAACTACCTACCTAAAATGCATTTAGCTCATGTGTAGAGTTAAGGAATACAGAAAACGTACTGCCACAGGTAGAGATGCCTAGCTATCCAGTCATGTAAGATTTTGCAGCGAAAGATACACACTTATAAGTAACTATATGTACATAAACAAGTTTTGGTGCAAGCAGGTTAATGCCTTCCAGTATAATAGGTTCTTGCTTAGGTATATTACCTAACCTATAAGTACTTAATCTCTATTAAAATATAATTATCTAAATGAAATTAGCAATTTGGTAAATTCCATTAATACCTACCTATCAAATATAATGTTTATTGTCAAGTAGTACGGTAGGTTCGTAGCTATAGTGCTACGAATGTGGCTACGAAGTAACATACACTACTAAGGTAAATCAATATAGGTACATATTTAATAGGAATATAGCTACCGCTACTAAGTACCTACGTATAATAATAAGATAAACTTGAATAATAACAAATCCCCATTTAATCACAATTGGACTAGCAGTTTGTTCTAGAGTGGAATACAGAGGAACATGGACACGCGCGATACTTTACTTTAAAAACACAGCAATAAGTTTAAAATAAAAAAATGGTTTACAAATTCCAGAGTTCGCAGAAGAGAAGAGCTCAGATTAGGCACCTACTAAAGCAATGAAAGTCATTAATGTTCAAAGAAACAATTTTCCGGATGATTCATACAAAATTCGTATCAGGCTTATCTGGACATGATTAAATTTGTTTGGCAGCTATTTTACGCACCTGTCTAAGAATGAAACGGTACCATAGTGACAAATACATACGACAAGGATCTAATCCCTGGTAACACTACAACTTTTGATTTAGCTTGAGAGTTTGTTATTAGTGCAAATACGTAAAAAGACAGTTCGAGTTTTGTTTTCGTCACTGACAGTTCGTCAGTGACGAAAACAAAACAGCGAACTAGTGTAACTCAAGGGACTTAGGTACACCCAAATGTTACTAGTTACGTAAGGTTAAGACAATGAGATACTCCAAAATACTACTTAATCTAATACCTAGATTCCCTATCATACCAGTAAGACAATCGGACTCTTTCGGAACACTTTGTTCGTTCAGACAGAATAACATCGCTATGTGGTTTAAAACGCACCAAAACAATACTTGCGGGAAAAGTGGAGATCTAGAGCAGATGGCAAACGATACAACGAAAAAACATTACACTTTTTTGGGCAGTCGTGTAATAAATAGTTAAACCTCACTGATGATTTTAAACAACGAACTACTAAATATCCTTGTTTGTGTGGATCTATTAACATTTAGGTATATAAAAATCTTTTACCTTTCAAAAATATAATTTTCAAGTCAGATTCTACTCAACTCTACGAAATCTAGACTTACCCAGGAAGAGTCGTACCTACCTATAGAAAAACATTAGTACAAGTCCTAAGTATATTAAAAAAGCCATTCAGATAGACATTCAGGTAGACATATTCTATCTATCTATCTATCTTCTATACTATAATAAAACTGTAACTGGGCTAAATCTGTACATTATTATTTTATTTCTTGATAAAATTCAAAATCGATATGGAGTGCAAAATCGATATATTTTTATTTTTTGTCCGTCTGTATGTCTATCTGTCTGTCTGTCTGTCTGTCTGTCTCTTTGAACACACATCACGCTGAAACTACCAGCCGGATTTTGATTCAACTTGGCACAATCATAGATGTTATGGATTAACATTTAGAATACTTTTTATCCCGAAAAAAACAATGGTTCCCGCAGGATAGGAGTTGAAAGTTAATTAAAAAAAACACATATCACGCTGAAACTACCGGACCGATTTTGATGTAACTTGGCACAGTCAAAGTTTATATTATGTGTTAAAATCAATGATACTTTTAATCACGAAAAAATACGGGGTTCCTTCGGGATATGAGTCTAAAGTTATGTTAATTTGAAAGGAATAATAATAGCTCATACGTTTATAAAACGGTAACGTAAATTCGGCGCTTATGCCACAAGTCAAACTGGCACAGCGGAAGCGGTGTCTGGCCTGCAACCCAGAGGCACATGGGTCGATTCCACGCGCTGCTATAAATGTATTGCCTCAATATTTATAAGCATTTACATATTTTATGCGTTTTTTACATTTTATTTGATTTTTAAGGCTTCTGTAATTTCCTGAAGTAAACCGTCAAGTTTTGTTTGAAAACAATAAATAATGGGATATTGATAATTTATAACCCTTTCGATGCAATATACCAAAAACGTTAAATCCCAAAGACGTAGAATGGTACGATAAATGCCAAATTCTCATTATGCCATTATGCGCGAAATACGAAATGGTCGACGATGCCAATGTTTTAAATCATCACAGTCACAATAATTCCACTTCAGATTATTTAGAAAAAAGCTCAAATACAAATCAATTCTGTCAATTTACTTTGTAATATTTTTTGAGTTTGTAAATTTGTTAGTTTTAGTGCATGTTTTATTTACAATCCCTCATAAAAAGCGCCCTCTTGCGCGTTTTGTATTGGTAACCAAAATGCTTACTGTTTTAATGTTGTACTAACAGAACTGTCACAGCTATGCGGTCGTACGCGCAACCACGGGTTCTTCCGTGTTGCACTAACTAAACTAAGGGCCCACGTCGTTGAGTATTTCGAAAATACGTTTTTCTAGACGTCGGAGACCGTGTTGGCATCGAGTAGGTATGTTTTAAAATCCATAAAGCCAAAATGTATTCTTCGAAAGTATACCGTACAAAAAGGTAGGTTCGAAAGGTATACATTCGAACATTAATGACGTCACTGGCCGAGCTGAGATCGGGTATAGGTAGTTTCGTATTTAAGATTTGCGCGGCGTATTTTGAAAACATACGCCACCACATAACGCTATTGCAACACAGATAGATTAGAAGCGCAGCGCTACGCTTCGCTGCGCTTCGCTACTGCCTTCGTCTTCTAACCTATCACGGCCATGTCGGGTCACTACTGAAGGTCTGTATGTAAGTTTGTTCGCGCATCAAGTAAAAACGACTTAATCGTTTGCTATACAATTTTCACTATTAGATAGCTTAGGGTTTGAATTAAAAACTGGAATACTTGGTATCTTAATCTGATGAGTAGATGCCGAGCAATCGATAAAAAACTATGTGACGGCTGAACAAATTTTGAACAAATGTAGTATATTGTACTTTGTAGGTACTTTTGGTCCTGGAATAACACGTATGACTTTGAAATGAAATGACCACGCGTGCAAAGCAGCGGGTACAGCTAGTATTTAATAACATTATTAGATCCAGCGCTGTGATTAAGAAATTACGAAATTAAATCTACCTATGTTAAGCGAATGAACGCGAGTGAATTTTCGCATTATGTGATTATGTGCACGCAATTTATCTAAGTATATTTTCATACCCTAAATCATTCAGTACCTACATGCGCATGCCTAAATCACAAAATACTAAAGAGCAGAACAAATAGGTAGTTAATTACACGCATATTGTATGGAAGGGTGGGTTCAGGAAATTACCACCGCATCGCCACTCAGGCAGTTTGCATTTCAGGCAAATTCAAAAATGTATTAGATAAGTCACTGTAAAAGAACGTTCTTTGGTTTGTTTTTTTTTTAAGTTTGTAAAATGTTTTTTTATTTGGCTTTTACCATTAGTATTTAGTAAATGCTAGGTTTTACCAATGATCGGCTAGTAAAAGTTGGATTTGGTTAGGTTTTATTTATTTGGCCAGGGATGGGGTAATCCTCATAGATACCGCGGGAAAGCGGTTATGTAGGTAAAGGTAAGGTTAAGTTAGTCTTTTTCAACGATTACTGTGTCACTGAGGTAAATCTTAAGATTTACCAAATGAATGGTGGTAAAAGTTTGAAACGAATGATTATTCGTCGTATCGTATTACACAGAACTTTTCGATCTTTTACCAATAAGAGTTGAAAAATATGAGGTTATACAAGTAAATACCGATTTCCCGTAGTTCGGCCTTTTAAAGTAACATATACACAAAATTCCAACCAAGCTAATCAATATTGAGACGGTGGGAATTTTTGGAATAACCTATTTGGGTCAATCCGGAAGTCCCTGCCAGCCCGCTCTAGTAGCGAATTCAGGAACATTTTAAAAATGTATTACACTGGTTCCACGTACCTACACGCCATTGATATTAAAGCAGCGGTGACTCTAGGAATAACCCAATTTAATATCAATAGATGGAAAATGAAGTTATTACTTGTTTGCCCATACATGAACTTAAGTATGTACTTATTTTTTAACAGACTTCAACATGGAGGAGGTTTTCAATTCGGCTTATTGTGGGATTCTAACCCATTCCCGATTTACCGCTAATTTCAGTGTATCCACTTTCATACTGTTCAACTGCAAGCGCTGGAGGCACAGAATAAATAGTCGTACAAATGAGCTATTACACAATGGTTGTTTTTAATTTTAGCCAAATGCAAGGCATTCACACTATTAGAGTCCACCGTAACCGTCGTACATCCTTAGCACAGAGCATATAGGAGATACGGGGAACCATAATGTTTTTTTCGTTTCTTTTGGCAGGTTGCAAAAATGAAAGCAATCATGCGTTCTGCCAAATTTAACCGCGCTATCATTAGTAGTCTAGGTATATATTGCAGCAGTGTGTTGGAAACACTTTGAGTTTTGGACTCAAAGATGTTGAATTCTATAGACCATATAAATTTCATGACAATTGTTCAGATGTTTTTAGCTAATTTATTTTGAAGTCGGTCAATTATTTTAATTTCATTTATTTATTAGTAACATACAAATTTTATCAATCCTCTAACATTACCTGTATCTATGTAAATTCACTTCCTTAAAAATAAACAGGCACATCCATACAAAAACTCTACCACATACTGGTCCCTCCCGTACTTCAATATGCAACTAACCGAATCCCTACTTTCTAACTCTACTTTACTCCTGCCTACATATTAAAACGGACGCAATGCTAATTTTTCACATAAAATACACACATATATTGCACATTGTGACTATTTAGATATAGGTACCTAGTACATAGATGTAGAGATAAGTAAGAAAACTTATTTCTGACTAGCTGTGCCCGCGGCTTAGCCCGTGTGGTCATTTCTCTGAGCAAAAGTAATCACACAGACATAAAACAATATACATACATTTGCTATATATACATTTCATCGAAATTTGTTCAGCCGTTTTATTGAACAATTTCTTGGTTTCTACTCATTGGATTGAGATACGATGTAGGTACATCAGAATTTATGCTAGACCTAAGCTATCCATCAGTGCTGATAACCGCATTTCAATCCGTCCAGTAGTTGTTAATTGTTGCGCGAACATATAGACAGACAGACAATTTTTTTTAGTGTTGTATTCTTGTTCAGTAGTTATTATAAATTCAGCTTTTCTCATTTGTTTACCCCTATCTATTGCAAAAAGGATGAAAAATGATTGAATCAATAAAAATAGCATCCTTCTATTGCCTCTGCGAGGGCGTGGGTGTATCATAAAGATCATTTAGACAAATGGGGCCGCGCGTCGCCACGCTCGCTGCGCAGGAGTGTCCCTCACAATAACGCACAATGCTTCCGTTGATCGGGTCGATCAGGTTCAAACTGTACTAATAAGTACTTTTTTGTACGTACTAATTGTACTAATTCATGGTATCACCGTAACAATTGCGATGATGTTATTGTTTCGCTTATTCCGGGTATGAATAGGCATAGACATAGACATATCTTTATTGTGACAAAAAAACTATAAACAAACAGGGAAATAAAATTATATAAAGGACTAAAAATAGGTACTGCCTACAATAACGTTTTTTTGCCTCGAGCCGGCCCCAACTCAGCATAATGCTGGTTGCAAAACAACCAGCGCTGGTCTTCCATTGGGAACGACAGGTGACGTCACGCACGGAATACACTACAAAGTTGTACAACATTTATCTATGCACACACATTTTATGACGACTTATACGAATCAGTGATCGGAAATCAGTAATTATATGCTGGCAACACTATCCTAAAACAACACAAATGAGCCAATCCATCTATTTGACAAAGCATCCAACTCCGTTAAATTCTCTTTTTCAGCACGCTTAAATATAACAGGTGAATTTAAAACGCAAAAACTGAATTTTGAGAATAAGTACAAAGACTTAACAATGTTTAACCAAAAATACAAGAGGGTGAGTAATGATTATATAACACTGGTATCAGTTTTTAAACGTGCTTCGCTTTGTTGATGGGTGAAAATAAATTGTTTCAGCTTAAATTTGAGTAAGTACCTAATCACATTAGGTAGTGATCATCTGTATTTTTTGCTATTGAGATATCTTCTAATACCTACTTAAAGGATAAAACCCTTGAACAAAATAGAAAATTCCTCATTCTTAGGTTTCGACACGACACGCCATAATATAGACCTATGGAGAACGAGTGAAAAGAGTTCCTCTTGGGAATTATATCTGCTGTAGATAGGTACCTACATTAGGTACATGCGAACACTTCCTACGGAATCAGATAAATAAAAACAAGATGAAACTAGCTGATAGGTACAGGAGTTTACGTACGTAGAATATAAAAAAATATACTAAAACGAGTAGGTACGTAGCATCCCCGACTTCCCAACCGAAAAATACAAAACGGTCAATTCTTGAAACATTAATTATGACTAAGTTTGTAGCCTGAATCCAATTCTGCATGTCGCAAAGTTTTCCTGGAGACGAGTCGCCAATTGAAAGGAATTAGTTTGACCTCTGGACAATTAAGAGAGTTGATCACGGACCCCCTTGGCTGCCGAGACTTGTGGAATGGCTTGTACAATCATTTGTGGGATTATGCGATTTAAGGGCCCGTTGGTACCACTGCAGTACCTTTCGGTACATTATGTTAATTAAACCATAATCAACTTTATACTGTGCACATCTTATTAGTGTGTTACAAGGTCTCATAGGATTAATGGTAAATTTTTAAGTTTTAACCATTACGCCCTGAGGTGGTCTGTTTTGGTTGAAACATAATGGTGACAGGTTTTAGCCAGCTAGTCTGCGATGACAGTCTAACTAATGCGCCTGACGGTTTTAGAATCAATTTACTAAACGCCACTCGAAAATCGAATGTCTTGCACCCCTGGTAATTTAGGCCTCCTTCGCTTATTAAACAAACAAACAAACAAACATCAGCCTATACTTGTCCACTGCTCAACGGGGGCACAGTACATATATTAGTCTTTTAATATATGTACTGAGACGTGGGCCTCTCCTAATGCACGCCACTGAGCTCGGTCATCAGGGCCTGCAGTCTCGACATAGGTAATGTTTCTTTACAACCAAAATCGGTACATATACCGATCACAATCGTTAGCTTTGAAAGTTATTGTCTCATGCTATCGACAGTTATCGTTATCTATAATGACATTGATCATGATTGACATCGATAATATTTGGTAGACACTACCAAATATCGTTATAATAGGACTTTGCGACCCTATGCTACTTTTTACCCCGGAAAATGTATGGTTCCTAAGGGACGCGAGACGCGGGTGAAACCGTGGGGCGCATCTAGTATTTATATTTCGTTTTTACTTACATAATTATTTTACTTTACTTTAATAGTTACAATTGCAACATTAGACTATAGTACCTAATTACATTAACTTGAATAATCTAAAATAGGAAATTTTGTATGAAGCTTTAAAGAAATTTGCTACTGTTTAGTTACTGTATTTTACACCCGATAGGTTTTGTTCCTTCGGCAATACAATATGGCAGCTGTTAGCCGCCATTTTGGTTACTTCACACTTAATATGCTTCTCGTGATCAAGACGAATCCAATGATACCTCATTTATAAAAATCCATTAAGCCGTTTAGGCTGTAGGACGCGCCTAAGAAACGTACAAACAAACATACAACCCAAGCACATAACCCTCCTCAGTCGGGTAATAAGTAAGGCAGCACATAGATAGGTAGGAACAAAGCCACTTATCCTCAAAATAACAGTGTCAGCCATCAACACAGCCAACATCACATATCATCAGGTATACACGTCATGTGTAACAAACTGAAAACTTTGAATTTCATTGAGTCATCATAACATTTCTTAGATGCCAAAGATAACAATTCGTCTACCCACTGATAGAGCATTAGTTACCAGAATGTGGGCAGTCTTTGGTTAGCAGCTATCATTCCAGCCTTGAACGATATCTTTTAACAGCGGCAAATTATAGTTAAAATCCTGTTTATCTTGCTATCGCCGAAGACAAAACATTATCACTAATATTACGTACACCCTTGCGGTGATGGACAATCAAATCTCAATTGGTTAAAGTGGGTCATGGCCAATTACTTATTAGAGCTAAATCAGGTCATGTGCGTTATGTGCACTGAGAAATTAGTATCCACCTAAATAATTAAATAATAACTTTTTATTCTAGAAGAATGTTCTAATGTTAACTTTAGCATTCAAGAATGTCTTGAATGTCGCGCAACAAGACGTAAGTTCAAAACTAAAGACTCTTGCGATGAAGTCGAATCAATTGATACACCACTTGTCAAAATCCGTCCAAGTTTTTAGTTTGAACATATAAGCCTTCCTTTGCTCCTCCATAGTATGGTAAAACAATAGCCTAAGACACTACAAATGAAGACAAATCGATCGATTCTAGCCTATCAAAACCGGACCAAGTTTTTAATTTGAACACCTGACCCTTTCTTTACTTCGCCGTAGCCGAGTAAAAAATCAACCTATGACACTCTATAAATGAAGACTAATGGATTGATATCACGCTTATCAAAATCGGACCAAGTTTTTAATTTGAAAACATAACACTTTCATTTCTTCGCCGTAGTCGGGTAAAAAATATTGCCTATGACACTATACCTGAAGAGGAATCGATTGATTCCTCGTTTGATAAAATCGGAGCAATAACGGCGACGCTATGGTGGAACATCCACATACCCACATAAATACATAGACTGTTACCATTCCCTTGCTTCGCCGTACTCGGGAAAAATTACTACCGTATCACACCTACCTAAGCCTCAAAAGATCTAATTTACCCCAATGATCTTATCTAGCACGTGGTAATTAAGTATAGTAACCAACCCATACGCATTTCTCACTGATCCCGAACAAATTAGGCACCCAGTTAATTATCAGGATTTTTGGCTGGCTAGATTAGCCACAAAACCATTGCAACCAGTGCAATTTACTTTAGCGAGAACGGTTATTCCTCACCTATTTCATAGTAGTTAGTGGTAATTTTCCTAACAAAAGCTATGACAAAATGAAGCTGACATGACGTACGACAGTAGGAGACTTCGGAAGGTTGGACATCACGAGGATGCTCATTATCCACTGCACCACACTATTATTGCATTACTTTAAACCCTCTAATTTGATATTATTTCACGTCCATTATTTTCATTATCTCTGCTGACATTACGTTAAGAATATGGTTCTACATTGTCACCAATGTGACGCAGGCAGGAAATTATAGGTGCGGTACCGTTCGCAAGTATTTGTTCGTAGGGTAGGTATGTTTTTCAGGAAATAATTTCCGGACGCAGTCATGTGCTTAAAGGCGTTTTATTTAATAAGCAGCTACGTCACGGTACGTGTGAATTAGTAATGTAAACACTCGTATGCCTAATGTAGAGGTAGTTGGAATGATAGGCAGAAACATGTTGTCTTCTTTGCAAGCAGTACCTACTTACATGCATATTGTAACAAAGCGACTCGCCCCGGCTTCGCACCGCGGCATTTTTCCTACTTTTAGCATTTTTATACCCGTCGTAACTTTTACATGAATGATCGAATAATTATAAGAGGAATTTACATGTACTTAGTCAACCTTGATTATGAAACTACACTGGTCTTTCATAATTAAAGAGGGGGGAGTCGAGAAAAGGGGGGTGAGAATCATATTTTCCAAACGTATGGACCAATTTAGCTGCGGTTTTTCATGTTTCAAAGCTCGTCAGTGTTTCCGGTAAATTATAACCCCGGTGTGTTCAAGTCAAGAGTGAATAGTTATTTACTAGGCAAGCGTGCTACACCTTCGACCACATCATCGCTTTCCATCAGGTGAGATCGTGGTCAAACGATTACCTAGTCAGTAATAAGAAAAAAAAACTGAGGTAAACGAGATGGTTTGTGCTTGTTATTAAACTCATCGGATTGAGATACCAAGTACACCAGTTTTTAAGTCAATATCTATATCATGATACGAATGTCATCATCTTTCAATTCTATACCCGTGCTTTAATTGATTAATTAAAATAAAAACGGTTAATTGTGACTTAACTGTAATAGTTAGACATAATAGCCTCACATACTTTTTTGTGGGTAATTATGAGTTTTCTATAAAAATGTAGTACATTATTTTATGTACTTATCATCAATAGTTTTAGCAGCGTACGCCTAAAAATGCCTTTGAAAGGATTTTTTTTGATTACATTATTACAATTTTTGTAGAGATCACCTAGGAGAAAAAAATATGAAAAATAAAATGCTACCCATGTTACTCGCTGACAATGTAGCTTTGAACAGGTGAAAGAATTTTTAAAATTGGTTAAGTATTGTTTGAGTTTATCCATTACAAACTAAAGTCAAAGTATTTTATTGTAAATAGGCAAAATAAAAGCACTTTTATAAGTCAAAATTAACATCTCATTAACAAGGAGAAATACATAAAATATTATGAAAAGAACAAATCATTAAAAATTTAGGTAAACTAAGTATTCTTTGAGTTTGAAAAGGAAATTTCCCTTTAATGTGCCAACAGAGTTAAATCTCACACTGGAAAAAGAAATACCCTTCTGACTCTACTGGTGCTTCGGAAATACGCCCGTTAGAGAAGAGAGCGCCAAGAAACTCTACGGGGATGTATTTTTTTTCATATTTGTTCTTTACATTTTTTCCAAATGTCACATTTTATAACAATACTTACGTAAACTACTAACTAACACAATACAAACATACAAAAAAAAACTAATCTCTTCTCTTTATAATATTAGTACAGATGTAGATTGTTATTGTGAACTGTCTAAACTAAATCCTTAATTTCGATTAAAATTTAAAAACAAATCTATTTTATGTGTTTATTCTCGCTTTTAATGACAAAAATGAGAATAACAATGATATGTTTAATACCTACCAACCTACTTTTAAAATGTTGGTGGGGATACCTACTGGGGATAAAGAGAAAACTTTTTGATAATCCGCAACAGTGGGGATAACCTGGTGGGTATTAAGACAATGAACCGATATCTCCACCAGTAGATTTCAAGAGCTTGCAGTTAATAGGTAGGTACTTTATCGTCTAGTGGCCATCTACACCTGACATTATCTAGCAAAATGCTTAGTATCGTGTGACATTTCATTAACTCAGGTTTCCAGGACAAAGACCCAGTACAAACAATAACCTTTTTGATGTGACACCGGACCTAATGACCGCTTCTATTTGCGCTCACGATAAATGCACTCGAGTCGATAACATTAAGTATGGAAATATTGTGTTAATGTCCATAATGAGAACAATGAATGAGATTAGAAGTGCCAATAGTCCAAGTGCAGTAGATACCTTCAAGGCTAATGGTCGTTAAATATCCAGAACTGGGACATACGAAAAGAGGTGTCTCTTTCTTTACGTTGCAAGACATTTGGAAAAAGTCGATTCCCTCTCAAGTTTGTAGACCTAAGAAGCAGGTATAAGAACTAGGAGCTTAGATTTTGAGCTGAGATTTTTATCTCATCAAAATAATTATTTCTGTCATTTAGATTCAATAGTAACTTCATCTGATAAATCTGTGTTTTCTTCATCGACAGGAAGAAATGATTATATGACGTTTTCTTTGACTGTCGCTCCATCTCAATTTAAAATCTTAACACTAACGTTTACAATTTGCTCTTCTTCGACATAATTTGTTCTCTAAACACGCAATTAACCTGTCGCGTTATCGTCATTTTTTCATATTTATCTCGACTTATCAGCGACGGGGTTTTCGTAACACTGAAAACTAAAATACGGTCGCACCGAGAATACGACATAGTGTAAATATAAGCTGTGTGCAGACCTACATTTGATAATGATCGAAAGCCTCTAAGAATGTTATACATAGGTAGCTTCTTATCTTGTTCATCATCATTATCTCAAGTCCATTTCGTTTCCATTGTTAATTCACACTCCACGATCCACTGCTGTCTGAGTATGGAGTTGTGAAAACCAGCACGTGCCATATTTAATTTGTCGTTATTGCATGGTCATGCGAGTATAGTCTCATATTATGGCCCTTACTCTATAGCCTTGTTCCGTCATTGTTGAGGATTCATTTTATTGTGACTCCTTCCAATTAGAATACAATTTGACTACAACTGCTCTGATCTTCAGCTTTGTGGAGCCATTTTGATTGTCATTTCAAGTTGTTGTGTCACAATCATTTTCAGGCTTCGGTGGAAACTGACCGATAAGTCAGTGGTCGTAAGGGCCCTCTCACATCGCTCGGTATTAACTGTGAACTAAGCTGTGCTCTTTTCGCGGGAGCAAGGAAATTATATTATTTTATGATATATTGTTTTGTTATCAGTGATATATTGTTTTAATTTAATCGTAATGACAAAAGTCTGAACTTTAATGTAGTATAATTCTAATTTATAAAATTTAATTTATTTAGGAGAAAAGGGTAATTTATCTCGAATTCTATGAAAAAATAAAGCCGCTACCTACAATAAATAAAACAAAAGTTTAAAATAGAGTATTTTATGTTAGTAATTTAGCGTAAAACTATCACAAAGTTTTCCATCAGAGCGTTTTACGAAAATCTACTTTTGAAGATTGAATGTCAATACCTAGTTGGCATTTTGAAAATTGCCATTATTTGAAGCCGTTATCTGATATACAAAATACCGATCTATGTACTTCCGTAATTTCTATTTCTCATAATAAGATCTGCACCTCGTTGGTTTTTCCGTCAAAAAATGTTATAGGCTTTATAGGTATTGTGCAAACCTATACTTACTCGTATAACTGTAACAGGTCCAATTCTGTACATTGAAGCTATTTAGATATTTTTTTTGGGCTCAAGTATTGGATACTGAAGCCAAAACTGTATTTTTCTTCATTTTTGTCTGTCTGTCTGTCTTGACCACGCATCACGCCGAAACTACTGAATGAATTCAACAGAAACTTGGTATGATACGAGTTCATACTACGGGGTAGGACATTGGAAACCTTTCATCCCGAAAAATTAAAGGGTTCCCGCAGGATATTGGTTGAAAGTTATGTAAAAGAACCCGTATCATGCTGAACTACTGGATGGATTTTGATGCAACTTGACACAGCCATCGTTTATATTATTGGGTTAAAATAGAAGATACTTTTTATCCCTAAAATATAAATGGTTCCTGCGGGTTGCTATGGAAACAAAATAACAAGTATGTTAAAAACATCAAGAGCATTGGTGCTATACTTACCTAATTTTGCATTGGTTTTTAATATCCTACAAGAACATAGGATACTTTTTTTCGCGATAAACTGTAGTACGCGCGGACGAAGTCGCGGGCGGGAAAGCTAGTAATAAAGTAAAATATGGTCTAGAGTACGAATAAAAATAGATCATTTTTTTAAATCGTTTCTGTCTGTTTGTTTGATACTTTGTTTGTCTGTATGTTTGTTCATGCATCACGTAAAATCTACTGGACCGATTGCGATGCGGTTAGTGTTTGACTTCAAAACTGGCGCACTTAGTATCTCAATCTGATTAGTCTCTACAAGCCGAGCAATCGCTAAAAATATTATTGACGGCTGAACAATTTTGATCAAATGTTGGTATATTGGTACGAGTATTTAAGGTCCTGGTATAGCACATAGAGTAGGTACTTTTAACCGACAGAAATGACCACGCGTGCGAAGCCGCGGGCATCAGCTCGTACTTAATAAACCTACTCTATTGCAGCTCTACATTTAAGTAATTCCTTACAACTTGAGTGGTAGGAACAATACGAATGTCCATTGAAATTTTCACGGTTTTCATTTACGTACCATCTGTCTGACAGACGAGACAAGTGTTACCTACTTGACACGTTCATTAGAACTCACATTTGTCATCTAAACTTCTCAATTTCGAGATATGATATGAAAGACAGCGGACATTGTCTTTGAGGAAAGATCTACTTAGGTAGTTTCATACGTTGGTATTTGGTTGGTTGATAGTTGGCAGTGTAACAAGTGTACCTACCCGTGTGTACCTCATGACACAGTTTATTTTAAACAAAGTGTGTGTGCCCGCGGTTTTACCCGCCTGGTTATGTGTTATTCCAGGACCAAAACTTAAAATACCAACAAACAAACTAAATCAATAACCAAATTAATATCAATATCAACAAACTTCGTTCTAACGTCACATGGTTTTTTATTGATTGCTCGACTTCTACTCATTGGATTGAGATACCAAGTACACCAATTTTTAAGTTAAACCATCTACAGTGAAAACCCCATCGCAATCAGTCCTGTAGTTTTTACGCGAAGCGCGAACAAACATACAGACAAGAAAAAAAAGTGATCAGTATCTTATTTTAAGCACCCTAGACCTTGTTTTTATTATCTTAATTGTACAGACTTTTTGGTACTTAGGTATGCTTTATTATAAGTATAGATAGATGGAAATATTCGGTTTCGTTGTTGCGTCGCGAGTCTCGGCGCAGCAAACAGCTTTACTCTACTTATCTTAAGTATGCATGCATATTACTCCATTTTGTCATCGGTGGGGTCAAGTTATATGAGATAACCCCACAAGATACTGAGAAATGGTAATGCACTGAGTTATAGTGGGTTCGACCTGATGACCTGATCAATACAAAGAATGAATGTTCAGAAAAGAATATATTGATGGAATAGCGGTGACTAACCTTATTTACCTATCATGTAGAGATACGTAACTGTCTTCGCGTGAATCGATAATATTTTCCGTAATTATGACAAGCTGTCGTCTTTAACGATTTTCCTTAACTTTGCCGGTGAATATGGCGGCTAAGTTTGACTGTTTTCTTCAACGTAATATAAGGTAGAAACTAAAAATAAATAAATGGCATGTCACCTATATTCGGGAAACTACTCCACACTCACTCACGGTCAAACTAGTCCACAAATTTAAGGTCGCTCAGCGAGCTATGGATTATGCTTAGAGTTTCTCTGAAGGACAAGATTCGTAATGAAGATTTCCGAAGGAGAACCAAGGTAACCGACATAGGTCAAAGGATGAGGAAGCTAATGTGGCAGTGGGCTGGTCACATTTTCAGAAGAACCGATAACCGTTGGGGTAGACGAGTTCTCGAAGGTGCAACTTCCGGGATTCGAACCCGCGACTGTTAGTTGACTCCGCAGTCAGATAGTGACCCTGACTGCGGAGTTTACTAACGGTCGCCAACCAGTCGTCAAAACTAAACTTTGTTATAGATGGCTCGTAGAAACGATGAGGCTAGGTCTTCCCTGGAATATTGTACTAAGTACGAAGAATTAAATTGCTTACCAAGGAAAATAGATATTTCAACAAAAGGAATAACAATTGAAAAACCTTATAGATAACACAATGATTAATTCCCTCAGACAATAGATATTGTCTATACTACAAACAGCACACTGTCCAACAACATGTGATAACAATTTCCCTTTTGCAGAACAAACGACGCATTATTGGTGCTGATGCTGTGTACTTCCTTCAACTGGGCCAAGGAGTTGACGGAGATCGATGTACTGGGCGCTACGCCCAACCATTGCACCTACGAGTATGCATTCGATATGTACGGGGCCCACTGCGCCGGTCTTCGGCTCTCCAAGCTACCCAATCTACGAGGTGGCATCGAGGTAAGCTTGAGCAATACCCGATAACCTAATCTTAGATAAGCGGTTTACCTATTCAAATCTATTGAACATTGATTGTGAAAGGCATATGGAAAATTTACGTACTTAGGTGTATATTTTTAGATTAGTATCTAAATTAATAACGATTATATTTGCCTGAGCAAGTAGGTACCTTTCGCTCAGCGAGCTATGGAGAGCTATGCTTAGTATTTCTCTAGAGGACAAGATTCGTAATGAAGATATCCGAGGGAGAACCAAGGTAATCGACATAACTCATAGGATAAGCAAGCTAAAGTATCAGTCACATCAAATCTGGCTGGTCACATTTACCGAAGAACCGATAACCGTTGGGGTAGACGAGTTCTCGAGACCAAATTTACGCAAACGTAGTGTAGGACGCCTTGCGGCCAGGTGGAGTGACGTGCGAAAAGCAGCTGGAAGAAAATGGATGAGGAAAGCAGAAGACCGAGCTCAGTGGCGTGCATTAGGAGAGGCCTACGTCTAGCTGTGGACTGATATAGACTGATGATGATGATGATGATGATGATGAAGTACCTTTATTTTTATTTTAGTTTTTTGTATATTGTAGTATTACTCTATATTAAGGTAAAAACGCACTACAGTCTGTTTAAAAAAAAGGTATTTACTTCAATGGCATATCCTAAAATAGAAAGTGATTACAAAAATAATCACGAATTGAAGTCATACTTACATTTACACTTTTGTTTCAGATCTTGGACTTCAGCGAAAACAAGTTGAAAGAAATTAACGCAGAAACGTTCTCGGGATACACAAGTATAAAATACCTGTACTTGGCCGACAATCAACTATATCTCATTGAGGAAGACGGGCTAACATCCCTCACATACTTAGAAACGTTGGATCTCTCGAATAACATCATTTTAGAACTGCCCAAATCTATATTCCAACTCCCTTCTCTGAGAAAACTTTACCTAAAAGGCAATCCTTTGTTACACAAGAGTTTCAAAGGCCTCGATCTACCGAAACCTATAAAAGCACCGCTGGAACTTTTGGATTTGTCCGACTGCAAAATTAAGGAGTTGCCCAACTTGGGAATTCTTCCTCAGATGAATTTCTATAATATCTCACTTAATCCTCTGACGAAGCTAGATGCCATGCATTTTGCGTCCATGTGTAACTTGCAGAAGGTTGATTTGAGTGAGTCCTTGGATGAAATGAAGATCTGCAACTTGAGGCCTGCAGTTTCCTGGTTTCAAGCGAAGCATATATACTTCCAGCTAGCGGACTACACGAGGTTAAATTCACAAGGTATGTTGTCATTTTGTATACAACGAGGTGATGAACAAGCAAGCCTGGGTAAACTTTAGAGACGGGCGCAGGCGCAGACTTAAAGCATATTGTTTATAGGTATTATATACTACTAGCTGCGCCCGCAGCATTGTCCGCACGCTATCTTTTACGCGTGGGATGGAATTTCAAAAAATCCTTTCGTTAGTGTTAGGTAATCAAGGAATATTTCCCCAAATTTCCTGGTCCAAAGGTGTGCGTTGTATGTCAGTACTTGCTAAGCGACAGTACTCATCTAGACTCACTCCTTCAGCTGTTCTATTATTCCAAAACTCCTATGATAAGCCACTTAGAGCAATTTTTTTTTAACATCGCTTAGTGACGGTGTTTCCCACTGAATGGAAGAAGGCTCGTATCGTCCTCTGCAGCTGCATTTTGTAAAGAATTATAGGCCAATTTTTATTCTTAGTTGTTTTTCCAAATTATATGAATCACTTATTTATCTATTAATATACAAACATGTCGACAATATATTAACAGACTTTCAGCACGGTTTCCGGCATGGTCGATCTACTGAAACAAATCTTGTATCTTTTGTGTCTGATATATCGCAAACTGTTGATAAAGGAGGTCAAGTTGATGCAATTTACTTGTTTTTTTCTAGCGCATTTGACAAAGTAGATCATTCTATCTTGCTTAAAAAAAAATATTACGGTATTGATGGATCACTACGAGTACATAAATGGTTCGCATCATATCTTGCCAAAAGGCATCAAGTTGTCACTGTGAATAATATTCAATCGCATGCATCTTATGCCTTATCAGGGGTCCCTCAAGGATCACATTTAGGCCCTATATTATTTTTGATATTCATTAATGTTATATATAAACACATAAATCACTGCAAAATATCACTATTTGCTGATGACATTAAAATGTATAATTCAATTGATAGCCCTGCTGATTCAAAATTAATTCAAAGTGATCTTAACTCTATTCTTAATTGGTGCATGTCAAATCGTATGACTCTGAACGCAAACAAATGTATTTATATTAAATACACCCGGAGAAAAAAAAACACTTGTCATTACATATAAGCTTGGCTGCGCAATTTTACAGGAAGTTGAGGAAATTCGTAGGTACATTAGATAGTAAAATAAATTTTGTATCGCACATAGATAAAATAGTCACAAAAGAAGCTCAAATGTTAGGATTTAAAGCACATACTAAATTAATATTGTATAACGCACTTAGAAATAGAATATGTATCTGTCGTCTGGAGTCCTTATTACACCATTCACTCACAACACGTTGAGAGCTTAAAACGTTCTTTTACTAGACATCTTGCATTTCTCATACCCGATTTCCCCCATATACATCCCTATAGCCAGCGCCTTGTAAAGATCAATATGATATCACTTCATGATCGCCGAAAATTAACAAATTTAACCTTTTTACACAAAAACATAAACGGCAAAATACAATGTAGTCAATTACTTGAACTTTTCCCCCTGTCAGTTCCCAACAACTATCCACGACATCCAAACGCACAAATCTAGGACTACAAACCCCCTCTTCACGTATCTCAAACAAATACAATGAATTCTCGACAAAAATAGAAGAATTAGATATATTTTTTAAATCATCATCAGTTTTCAAACGCTAAATATTTAAATTATTTTTTTTCCCAAATACACAGTTCCTCTATAAGTATAATATCTTATTTTTATTTTCTATGTTTTAACCTTACTATTTTTTCTTACTAGTTTTCTTTTCTATTATGTTTACGAGTACACGTGGTCGATGTTATACACGCCGAACTTGTCACGCATATCAGCAAAGCGTATTGTGTATTATTAGGTGTGGCTGTGCTTATTAAATAAATAAATAAAACGTAAAATAAACTGTTTCTTTGCAGAATTTGCTAGTTGTCGTCCGGACAACTCTACATTTGAAATACACAACGCAACGTATAACAGGTGCAAAGCTGAATTTCTTCAGGTGAGTTATATATTCTTACCTTTTTTTAAGCTTCCCTTGTGACTCCATTCCCAAGACGACTTTTTCAGATTTTCATTATTCGACTTGACAGAAACGGAAATGGGTAGTATAAAGCGGATGGTCTTTCCAACTGTAAAAAAAACACTGATGACTATGAAGCCCTTTCAATGGTGTATTTACCTAAATACATTTATTTTCTTGTCCATATTGATTGCGCAGTTTTACCGTTATAACCGGTTCAGCAGTAGGTACTTGGTTTGGCGCCAACATCGAGCAAGCGCTTAACTCCTCCTACCTAAGCCCGAGTTTCAGACCTGAAAGTATACTCAGACAGACGCATACTTCTAAATACTTCTGGAACAGGTTTTTGATTGGACGCGAACTCGTAAGACTTAATATTTGTAGTTAGTACGTCTCACCTCTAGCAACGACCCTTAGCCATCTAAACTGCGAGATGTTATGATGAGACGGCTCGGAGCCGTCGTTCGCTTGAGCGTGAAGCAGGGCTGGAGCGATTCTTCTACATATGAGACCCTGATGAAAAATCCAAGCTATCGACATTGGGTAATTGGGGAGGGCCGCCATCTTGGATTAAAGGTGTGAAAAATTGGTTTAGTCAATATAATTCACCAACGGTTAATTTAAAGGCAAAAACGTTTAAAGCAAAGTTAAAGAGGGTAAAATAATTTTCATTTTTTTTATAAGTCTGATAACTAATTTCTTACAGCAGCGAAAGTATTTTACCAAAAAGCCCCCTATATTATATAACACTGTTGAAGTGGGCCCTTCTGGTTGTATGAAGGGATTTGGATATGTCTTCATACACATCCTCCAAATCATCATCCGAGTATTTCGAAGTCGGTGCGTAACCTGGACACCTTAAACAGAATATCTCTCGGTGATCTTTATAGTCAGGTACACCACCCTAGTCGACAAACTGCAGATTTCTTCAACATTGTTAGCGAGGACCTTGTGCACGAGGAACCCAACGCCGCCTTGATATTGGCGATCTCCCCCTCTCTGAAGTACATCAGATGCAGAGATGTACAAGATACCCTATACAAAGTATCTGGAATACAAAATACTATTAAAATAAGTATTTCAGATACCAAATACAAGAAACCATGGAATGGTATCTGAAATCCTAGATACAAGATACGTATCTTCTAAATAGATAGATAGATAGATAACTCTTTATTGCACAAAAAATGAAACTGATGATACAATAATCAAGTACAAAAAAAGAAAAAAAAGGAATCAAGTATCAAATACTTTTTAAAGATATAATACTTTTTGAAAGAAAACACAATTTTATGGAGTTTAAGTTTATTATATGAATTATGAAACTTTAGTCTGGGGCCAATTTGATAGCTGGCGACTAATTGGCCCCAGACTAAAGTTTCATCAAATGTCAAATCAAAAGATGGCTTTAGCATAGGCAGTTCATATGAAATTATTATTAAAAGTATTTTAGCAAACATAGTATTTACCAAATACAAGATACCAAACGAATGGTATATAAATACAAGATACAAAATACATTTTTAAAAAAGTATTTTAAATATAAGATGGAAATACGTATTTTGTATCTGTATTTCAGATACTTGTATCTTAGATAAGTCACATCTCTGATCAGATGACCTGATTTAACGGTTGTGCCCTCTCTTCGGACTTCACACAGTCCCAAAATATGATACCTGATGTTCTCCAGTTCTACTTCCAGTTGTGCCAAGTGCTCGTCCAGCCGTAGAGTGCGTCCATTAAACGTAGCCAAGTTCAGTCATTGTTGGTGGCTTTTTTCACGGGGATTCTTAGCACCCCTGCCCTGCTGTTACCATAATTATTCTTAGCATGCACCTATAATATTATATAGTGACGAGACTCTAGGTACTATTATTTATTCTAGTACCTCTAGTACTATTATTTATTTAAGGTAGGTAAAATATTCTCCCTTAACAGGAAAGCACCACGCCTCTATAAAACTTTATAAATTTTGAAGCGATCTGTACTTAGGTATGTATTAGATTGTATAACAAACCAGCCCTTTTATCCGAGATATTTATCCGCCCGAGTAGAAGGCGAGGGTAGATATAGAAGTCGGGGATAAAACGCCTTGTTTTATAAACGAGTTATACACTGTTTCACTTCGATTGCGAGGAAATTTAACAGTGATATCTTATTTAAATACAGCTGATAGAAAAGTCGAGAGCTTCTTTCCCGCCACTTTTTTTTTACTTTCTGCATGTTACATTAGACCATTGAGAATTAGAGAAGTTGAACTCTTTTATGCATAAAATTTTAGAGCATAAAATGCTTGAGAATCAGAGAAGTTGAACTCTTTTATGCATAAAACGTTACAGCATAAAATGCTTGAGAATTAGAGAAGTTGAACTCTTTTATGCATAAAATGTTAGAGCATAAAATGCAGTTTTATATCGCCTACACCCAGCATAAAAATCCGTATCTTCCATCCCCAGGTTCAAAACATAAGAACGTCGCGTAGAACGTGGCTGACCATCGGCGGAGGTCTGTGCGGCTTCCTCATCGGCTTCATACTGCTGCTGTGGCTGATGCATCGTCACAACGTCGCCCAAACCAAGACCACGGCCGAGAAGTTGAAGGAAAAGCCCAAGGACACCGACAAGCGCGCCAGCGCGATCCTTCTCAACAATGTGGACGTGTGAACTGAAAACTAAGTGTAGATTGTAATCATAATGTGGCGGGTTCTATAAGTATCCGATTAGGTGTGAAAAACAATACTTAGCCTTCCCTAACATTACTGTTTACTTTTAAAAAGCGTGCGAGGCTATATTTTCTTTGGTATCGCCTGCCAACGAGTTTTTACTTGTGAAATGGACACTGAAGCACTATATAATTTTAGTCACACGAGACCAAAGTAGGATTAACTATAATTATGGTAATAAATAAGCACATTATATAGTCATTAATTAGGCCGAGATAAATCAGTCTATTAGTATAAGTCGAGTCTAAGCACAGCTAAACATCCCTTTTCATTTAATTTATCAAGATTCTTTAGATGTTTAAAAACATCAGAAATTAAAGATTTCTAAATGAATGTGATATCTAAAGCGCTATTATGCCAGAACTTTGGCCTAAAGCAAGGATAACTTTTATTGGTCTAAGTTTTTGTACGTTACGAACAAGTTTTTAATTTTATTTTTTATTCTGGCAAACCCAGCGTTTGACAATAATGTCACGTGATGGAAACTGGTGATGTAGTTGAAACATGAAAGTGTAGCACACTGGCTAATAAACCAGTAGTAGGTACCTCGATTTGAACATACTCGGGTGGCAACGCAAGCAACGTCAGGGTGTTCTATGCCGTTCTTATAATAAAAGTTCGGACGTGTTTTTTTTACACGACTGCCCAAAAAAGGAGTGTAATGTTTCAGGGTTCATGTAATGTATGTTTGTATGTAAGTGAGTTTTATTTATTCCACCATAACTTTTAAATGCCTGAACAGATTTGGATGTATGGGGTATAGTTAGAATCCTTACATCATCCCGAGTAACATAGTTTATTTTTGCTCCAAATTCAAATGAAAAAAAAAACACTTAAAAATTTTGCAATATGGGTATCAAATTGAAGGCCTTGATGAACACATTCCAACAATATAATTTATTGTCATATGTTTTTTTTTTGGCAGGGCGGCCATATTTTTTTAATTTATGTCTTGTTATCACTACTGTATTATAAGGTACTCACAAAGTACTACATAGTGTATTCTAGTATTCATACTATATAGACACAAAATTATTGTAAAAAGAAACTTCGATAAATAAATTAATATTCGCATGGTATATAGAAATTAAAACAGCTTTTAATTATGGAGGCTTGAAAAGGCTGACTAATTATTTATGTGTCATATTTCTCAGAAAAATAAATTAAGCAATTTTAAGTTATTAGAAAAATAGGTAAGTGTTAATTTCTTCAAATATTTTGTTAAGTACTTTTACAATAACTACTCTTGCCAAAGATGTTATTCAAAATGTGCACAGATATTAAAGTTCTCAACAGATAATAATAACATTGTTGTATATTTTGTAACTATAAGAATACAATCACTGTGATAGAAAATAAATGTTTTTTACATATTAACAGATGTTTGTTCCTTCAACACTCTAGAAGTAGATAAGAAAAAGCAAATCCCATTTGAAAAAAGGAAATATATTTAAATGAAATTAACAAACTGAAAGACGGTCACAAGCTAAAAACTTAAGCAATTTTTATGCTGCATTTCCAACTCAACATGTTTTAAATAGGGTAAATGAAACAATAAAAAGAGACAGGTATAAGCAAACACGAGCCATTCCTTGAGTTGGCACATTCAGTTGTCCTCATCTACTGAACCTTCGAAGACACGTGACATTGCCAGCTTCAAGTGATTCCGTTGAATGTTGTCCAAGTTTCGGGAAATGTGGAGTTGATCTCAAGTGTCTTTCTTTTCACTTTCGTTGATAGACTTTGCTGTTGGTAGCTGGCCCTCTTTCTCTTTAGCGAGGCGTTGTTTGCTGAACTTGCCCATGCCCGGCTGGTAGATCACGAGGCTTGGACGGTCCTAGAAACAGCAAATAGTCGTGTCAAAAAAATGAGCCGTCGCGGGAGGCCTGGCAGAAGTGTAAAAATAAAAAAAAAACAACGAGCAACGGTGCAACGGAAAACCGTTCGGCCACAAGTGTAGAACTGGAGCAATTCCCAACTGGAATTTTTACATTTACAAATAAAAATATATGTGATGGCTTATAACTTGAATATGGCCGAGCTGAGGCGGAACGAGCCGAAGAGCCACGAGCGAAGCATCGCCACGCCAGCAGTCGGCGTCACCCCCGTACCGCCATTAGATGTTTAGACTCAAAAATAAAAAGGTTAGAACCAGCGAAGTGGGAAAGGATCGAAAGGCTGCGAACCAAATGTTGTATGAAACCTAGTGTAGCCAGTTGCATAATCGAACGATATCTGTCTTAGCTGATGAACAAATTGCACATATATAATTTTTCTATTCGTCACGTTTATTATTATTTAAAGAACTAGACTCTTGAATTGTTTTCATGGGTCATCTCAAATCTTCTCACAAGAAGGCTTGACGAATTCCAGCCTCCTGAACAGGCCGGGTTTTGAGGAGGATTTAGCACTATAGTCCACGAACACAGTGAGGCAGGTTATAAAGAAGTCTGAAGAGTAAACCAGCCCCTGTGTCTTTCTTTTGTGGACTATGAGTAGGCCTTTGACTCCGTTGAAACCTGGGCGGTTCTGGAGTCTTTACAGAGTTGTCAAGTAGACTGGCGATACATCGAAGTGCCGAGGTTTCTGTATGACGCCGCGACTATGAGTGTCCAAGTACAAAACCAGCAGTCTAAACATATCCAACTGCGCAGGGGAGTGAGACAGGGGGATGTTATATCCACGAAACATTTCACTAATGCCTTGGAAGATATGTTTAAGACGCTGGATTGGAAAGGAATGGGCATTAATATCAATGGCGAGAACAGCTCACACTTACGATTTGCCGATGATATCGTCTTATTGTCGCGTGTACCTCTTGAAGTTTTCCAACAATGTTTACCTTGGGAAAATATTGCAGTTAGGTAAGAACAACTTTGAGAAGGAAGCCAACAGAAGAATCCAGCTGGGTTGGGTAGTATTCGGCAAGCTTCGTCAAGTCTTCTCGTCGTCCTTACACAGTGCCTGAAGACAAAAGTCTTCAATCAGTGCGTCCTACCTGTCATGATCAACGGAGCCTAATCGTGGACACTCACGGTCAAACTAGTCCACAAATTTAAGGTCGCTCAGCGAGCTATGGAGAGAGCTATGCTTGGAGTTTCTCTGAAGGACAAGATTCGATATCCGACGGAGAATATCTCTAAGGATAAATAAGCTAAAGTGGCAGTTGGTCACATTTCCCGATAACAGTTGGGGTAGATGAGTTCTCGAGTGGGAGACCACGTCTAGGCAAACGTAGCGAAGGACGCCATGTGACCAGGTGGAGTGACGACCTACGAAAAGCGGCTGGCAGAAAATGGATGAGGAGATCTGATGACCGAGCTCAGTGGTGTGCATTAGGAAAGGCCTATTTATATAGCAATTTAAAAAAATATAAACGCCATTCGTAGCTCTTAAAAATTTACCTTATTATATTTCCCTACGCGTGTTTACGAAAGGTCGCTTATCGCTTTGGATGGATATGTACATTGAGACAGTCGCGACGCGCCCGTCACGCTAACAAAGTCCCTCTACTTCAAACAAAAAATCTTCTCTGTGGTTAGAACATTATAGCGAGCGCGCTCCATACAAGCGAAGTTTGATCCTATTTCAAACCTAACGAAATTTTGTAAAATGCTGATTATAGCAGTTTAAATATCGTTTCTGTGCTAAAGGTTCTTCATAATTTCAAAATTACAAAGGTTTAAAGGCTTTCTTTTGAGCTTGTATACTAAAAACTATTTTCTCGGATTATAAGACAAGAAAATTTGCGCACATAGAAAAAACCCGAAAGAGAATGGTTGCTAACCAACTTTAAATCGTTATAGATCCTAAATGGTAATTTGAAATAAAAATTAAAAGAGAAACCTAAAGATGATTTTCAAATACCTATTTAATGATACCCCACTTAACATAGTCCGTCGAGTTTTTTTTTCCCCCATATTACGTCTGGTTGTCGCCATATTGAAATTTGATTAACGTCATGTCGTGTCGTGACACTCGCAAGATTAAGACAAATCGCTTGACGTCAGAATCATCAAAAACGGTCCACGAGTTTGGTCTATATAGTGCCACAATGCCACAAAGGAACAGACATGCATACATAGGCTGATAAACATAATACCCTCCAGTCAGTCGAGTCGAGCACAAATAAACTAAATTATAACACACGACCCCCCCCCCCCCCCCCTCCACATTAGTTATTACGAGTATCTGAAATAGGATATATAAATATAGGACTATGTTTGTATAAATAAACATATTAGCTGGTATCACTTACTTTATTCCTAATCCTCCTTTCAGTACGGCGGTCAACATTATCGTCCTTTTCTTTTTCTTCTGACTCCTCTCTATCAGTAGACTTGCCCCTGTCATCATAATTCAAAGACTTTTGCCTCTTCAATTTAAACTCTTCTCTAAACTGATCGATAGATTCCATGCTGCTGCGTCTGACCTTCGGAATCACCTTTTCTACTTCATCACTTGAATCTTTCTTAGACTCTTCCATTTTCATCTTCTTATCCATGCTGTCAATAATCTTAGTCAAATCATCAGTCTTAACTTGCGGCAGTTGAGTAAACGGTTTGATGTCGTCGTGATTGAGAGATTTCGATTTAATGTCCGCAGACATCATCTTGCTTATTGCTGCTTGTTTGTCAGTTTTTACAGCATCGCCCTTAAATCTCTCCTTCCTTGTATCGCTGTATTTTTTACTCTTTTGTTCTTTTGGAGATTCTTTATTCTTATCACGTTTGTCTTTTCTCGAGCCCCTATCGGAATCTTCTTGATCGTCGTCATAATTATTCAGTTTGTCGCTATCTAACTTTTTCTTTTTGTCAGCGACATAATTTGTTGTAGACTTGCGTTCCCTGTATGTTTTAGATTCGTAAACAGATCCATCTTTATCATAATCATCTTTGGATTCATTTCTATCTTTCTCCCAATCTCTTGATTTGATCTTTTTCACTTCATTTTCACCAGAATCGTCCTCCTGGGAACAATTTACATGTTGAAAATCTATGGAAACACTAATTAAAGCTGAATATAAATACACTGGGCCGCCAAGAAAGCGGGTCGGTTATAAATCATTTGAAATATTTGAGCAACCAAACCTTTTATCTTTTTGGTGATTGTATTGAAAACCATAAATAAAAAGTAAAGATGATTTTAATAACTTAGAATCGGCTCAGAAATCTGGTGCAAAGCATACCAAACCGTATAACAGCTGATTTAACAGTTCGAGGTGTCAATAATAAATACTTAAATGTGTGAAAATGGCATATAAGCCGCATTTTTCGTAATCTAGACCTTTTATTCAAAATATACTTGAATTTTCATTACTTTTATTTAAGTACTATAAAATTGACTATAATATAGACTTTATTTCATAAAGCTAGTTCGAATATTTTGGAAATTATTGAGGTTTTTGTTACCGACCGGGTTACTTTGCAGCCCAATGTAGGTAAAAATGTACTAAAAGTAAATATAGTAGGTATAATAGAACCAACACACGCTTCATATCTATTTTGAATAATGAATTATTAACTAAATCGATGTCATCATTTTTGTTACCCAACATTACAACCACAATTAATGTTTTACTTTAGTACTAATCGTGAAACATACTTTTTATTTCTTAAATCTGTCTAATGAACTTCGTTTACTTTCAAATACTTAAATGATGTTCTACAATGGACAAAACAAAAATGTCAGCCAAATATTAGGAAACCTTTGCACATGTGTCTCCACCACTTTTCTGAATAGCTTCTACTTCCTTCTTGTCACAAAGTTTACCCGAAGACAGTGTAAAAGTGTTATGCGTTTTCATAATAAGAGCAGGGAAATGGGCATCCCAGTCTGAATCAGTACTGATAAATTCATCGGAAGCTTGAGAGTTTTTCAAATCGGGTTTTGCAGTGTTTTTTTTTGTTTTTTTGCTGTAAACTGTTTGTTCTCCAAAACAGATGTTATGACCGCTTCGAATGTGCTCACTGTTTTCGTTTGTGTTTTCGTCTTCAGATACATCACCGGATCTCTATAGGGTTATCAGTAAATTGATGAAATCAGAAACATACCTGGGTGGTTATCCTCAAAATGACGTCGTCTTTCTTCTCTGCGTCATTGTACTCACAGGTACAAGTCAGTTTTTTTTTATTTTGCAGTATATTTGTTAGTCGGTACGCTTCCCGGTTTTCTATGAATTGTGACGACTCAAAAATAATATAGAGGACTTTGAGAATAATGACGCAGAGAAGAATGACGACTCATTTTGAGGAGATTCACTCACGTAGTACAGTGATTTCTTAGATTACACAATTTTTTACATTGAACTATGAATTGTAATTTTTAAAGGTTTTTATTGCGTTAATTATATTATTTTGATCCTGAAAATAAAGCACTTTACAGTATTCGTGGTCGCAGGTAGACTAGATGACAGGCGCTTTTAAACTACCGCCATATCATTGGGCAACGTTCGTTTTGGGAACGTTGCCCACTGGCAGCGGCTTGATAGACTAGTTCTAGTATTATTTAACTGTATGTTTATTATGTGAATAAATTATTAAATACCATTTATGTAGGGTTTTCATGGTACCAAAGGTGTTCAAACAGATTGCTTTTCAACACTAAAAAAATGACTACAAAGTCGGGGGCTCGCTAAGCTTCGCTCCTGCCTTCGTCTTCTAAACTATCAAGGCCAAGTCGGGTTTCCGCCTAGCGCCTCTAGCGGTGGATAATGTAACTATTTTACGTTATGATCACTAATGTTTGACCATATCATGAAGTAGGCGTGCGTTTAGCTGTTCATATCGTTAAACGGTAATCTGGCCAAACCATTTCATGATGTCAACGATAATTTCATGAACTAAAAAAAATATCGTTATGCGGCTAACCATTTCATGAAATTATCAATTTTACGATGTCGCCACGACAAATATATCCCTATCACTAAAGATTCAGTATTCGCTCAGTGTTCGCTAGCATTGACACATACTTAGCTTGGATAACTGGTTCCCAAGGAGGTGGAAATTACCAACCACCCTCTCATGAAACTGGCATACTTTTATTTTTTAATAGCAACATATAGCATTCTTGGTATTTGCCATGTTCTTCAAGCTGTAACGGCTCAATGGATTTTGATGAAATTATGTATATATGTAGAAAATTAAGGTCCTGGAATAACATATAGGATACTCTCATCATCATCATATCCGAGGGTGAAACCGCGGGACTCAGAGAGTTATTACATATTTGTATGAAGCACAATATTAGCGGTTTTCAGTGATGGGTACTTGAGGGTTTATTGAACCATAATTATGTAGAAGGTTTATTCTGAGCACGTTCGTAAACTGCAGGCGTATCAAACATCAGGATTAAAAAACAATATAATAAACGAGATAAAAACGACACGATAAAAATGACACGCTCGAATGAAGAGCGTCAGCGGCAAATTATTGACGCCTCGCTGCATCTAAAGAGAATACAAATACTACATAGCAGAGCAGCAGCTGTCTACACATACCGCTTTTATATAATTGTTATTATCAATGATTAACACCTTCGCTTTCCAAACTTGCCAAGGCCTTGGTCTGTTCAAGGCATAGACAACTGCATATTACTCCATACTCTAGATAGGCTTTTGACGAACGTAGCAATGAGAGAATTTGACTATCGCTATTTTGGCGCTGATAGCAGTAGTTCAGCAGTAGTGCACGGACCCATCGTACTATTATTTAATCTGTGACTAACGTCAGGAGATGACACAATGTCAATTTTAGTTCCATGGGCCCTCGGCGGGGCGCTTCAGCAGAAATCAAAGTACGGCAGAGCAAATTTATATAGATCACTGCGTTCAAGTTGGGTTTTTGTTGGCCTTCTTTCTGTTCATTTTAGATTATAATAGTAAATGATTGCCATGCAGATTTAGGTGGTGTTACATAGGCCTATAGTGGTAGACTAGCTGCGCACCGCAGGTTTGCCCGCGTGCTAACTGTGCCAACCCCTCAGGGATGGAATTTCAAAAAGTCCTTCCTTGGAGCATCTCTAGGATACTCAGGGAACATGAACTCCAGATTTCAAATCTCAAGGTTTAAGCTGTGCGTTGTCTGTCAGTCAGTGGGCAGGTATGTCGTGGTGCTGTTTTATAGGTGTATATCATTACCTTTATAGGCCCGTCTTTAGTTTTCCTTTCGATCCTCATTTTCCGCTTATCGTTTTCCCGGCGGCGGCGCTCGTCTCTCCCGCGCTTGTCTTGCTTCCGAGCTGCTAGATACTCAAGCAAGGGAGTTGATTGCATTTTTTTGTCATTTGCTGGAAATATTAAGATAATTATAAATTGCTTGTTGTCAGAGTTTGTCAAGCTGCTCGAAGGTCTTTGACATGGTTTAACAAGTTAACCATTAATAACCGGGACCAACAGCTTAACATACAGTTTGAAGAAAAGATGGACGGTTGGTGCGGAGCCGAGTATAGAACCCTGTAACATCAGATTCTAACGCGCACTAACTATACCGCTCGGCCACCGTCATTCAATTACCATTATCAGGAAGCAAACAGGAAGTCTAAGTCTGGTCTGGTCTTTAAGCACAACTGCCCTGCCAAAAACGAACTAAAATAACAACAATAAGAGATACATATAATTTTCATTGCAGTCCGGGGTACCGTTCCTGTAGAACACATTAAATTTAATTAATAAATAATCCTGAGTAATAAGTTAATCCTGAGTATTCCTATGGCTGTGCACCAGTTATGACCTACGGAGCCGAAATGTGGACACTCACGGTGAGACTTTAACGTCGCTCGGCGAGCTATGGAGAGAGCTATGCTCGGAGTATCTCTGAAAGACAAAATCCAGAATGAAGTAATCCACCAGAGAACAAAGGTAACCGACATAGCCCAGCAAGCTGAACTGGCAATAGGCTGGTCACATCTCTCGCAGAAACGACAACCGATGGGGAAAACGAGTTTTAGAGAGGAGACCACGTTTACGCAAACTTAGTGTGGGACGCCCGCCGGCCACGTGAAGGAGACGACTTGCAAAAGGCGGCTGGCAGCGACTGGATGAGAAGAGCCGAAGATCGGGCTCAGTGGCGTTCATTAAGAGAGGCCACGTCCAGCAGTGGACTAGTATAGGCGGAGGATGATTCCTAAGGCAATATAAAATATTCAAGTAGTTGATTAGATCTGCTGATGTTACTCCAGTGAACATTTACCACATTGTTTTGGAGCCAACAGACATACTGCTTAGTGCCTCTTTATGTTTTACTGTGCTTATGTATGTACTTAGACTTTCAGGTGTGACATTAGCCTAAATAATAAATTTAGATCTCTTCTAGCAGCCTCAAGCAAAAAGGTCACTTCAGAGCCAAATATTTCGTAAACGGAACCAAACATTAATACCCATTCAATGAGAAATTGCACATAATAAAAGAAAAAACTTCAATATTCATGTATTAAAAAAAAAAACTTTTTTCATTTGTCTATGTTGCGGTTATATATATCTATACATGTGCATGTAAGCATGTAACGATTGACGATTTTGGAAAAAGTTAAATTTCTTGGCCATAAATGAAATTATATGTCAATCAATAGGAAAAATATATTAAAAAATAAGTGGTTTAAAAAAAAATGCAGAGATTAGATAAATGGAATAGTATACTTTCTGAGATATTCAGTTAGAAAATATATTTTTTGCGTCTTTTGCATGAGTTAGGAACACATGCTGCTATCTATTTCTTCTCTGTCTTGGTCAGGTTATTAATCCCCAAACTCGATAAGAGTGGGGTGTTATAAGTTTAGGGTGTGTATCACAGGGTGTCTGTCTGTGGCATCATAGCTCCCAAATGAATGGATCAATTGTTATGCGTTTTTTCTGTTGGAAAGCTGATGTGATTGAGATGGTTCTAAGCTATAATGAGGGGTGGGGGGTCGGGGATTAAATACATTTTTGACCAAGTGAGCGCAAAGCGCGAGAGAAGCGTCTCTGTTTCATCTTGGGCAAAAATGCTTTCGTATGTCCGGCTGTCCACGCGCCGTCGTCCGGCTGTCCGGATTTCTGATCTCCGCTACAGGTCGCACTTTTCAACCGATCTAGACGAAACTTGGTATACAGGTTAAACTTCCCCCAAACCCTTACCTACCTGCCTTATTTGATCCGATTTCAATGGTTCTTTTTTTATTTGAAAGGTAGTAACTATAACTTGGTTTCATAAAAAAATGGTGAAGATCTGAGGAGGATCTTCGGCGTGATGAGCAGGATAGCTCTTCAAAATGCAGTAAATTGCTCACTTTTAGGTTTCTACCAGTGGAATCAGCCCTATACCTACTGTTAGCGACACAACCTTTTTAGTGTTTAAAAATTGAGTTTGGTTTTTTCGTTTTACCTGTCAGAGTTGACATTGTGTTTTTGAGGTAAAAAATTAAAAGATACGAACAGAATATTAAAAATACAGTTTTACTATAATCTCTCAAGTTTCTAATACGAGGGCCGGGAGGGGTCTTTAACACCTACTAGGAAGGGATTGATGGAGCACCTTGGTTATTAATGTTATTTGTACAATAAGGTAACTAGATGGCGCTACTGTGCACCGCTAAATTGTTTGCAAAAAAGTTTGTTTTCGCAAGGTCTACATCTCACAGAGCCACTAGTTAATTTGTGTTTGTTTAAATATAATTGTGTGATGGAATTAATGTCACAGACAACTGTTGTAACCCGCACCATCCCATCATATTTTGCATGCCACAGTGCATATATAACAATATAATACAAATGAATGCATAGTTTTTTTTTCCTAGATATCTCAGAAAGTATATCACTAAGGCAATGTTTTTAGAACATTTTTGTTTCTTATAATTTTCCTTATCAAATGACCTTAGTTTCATTTAAGAAGATGGTTCAAAATTATATTGATATCTGATATAAAATAGAATGTATGACTATTAATACTCACAATCGTTAACTGGATATGAGTACTCCAGTTTCGGCTGATTCTCAGTTTCCTGCTCTTTGTTGAGGCTCTCAGCAAAATCTTGGTAAATAGGGTCACTTTCAATAGTCCCCGTCTTGGGGTCCTTCTTCTTCTTCTTCTTGGGTATTCTTTGAAAGGGGGCATATTCTACTATGCCAATATACTCCACACCTGGAACATTCAAGAAAATAATTATATAATATTTAGTTTAGAATCCACACCAATATATAAAAGTGAAGCATTGTCTGTTTGTTTGGGGAGTTTTCACGTGATAATGGTTAGACGGATTTATAAACATAGGATACTTTATTATCCCGAGAAATGGTAAATTTCCATTGGAAAACGGGAAAATGTTAGATTGCTCGCTGTAAGGAACAGTTGCCATGGAAACTAAATAATAACAAGTCTGTCAAAATAGATCAAGAACATTGGTGCTATACTTTTGCATTGGTTTTTAATATCCTAGAAGAACATAGGATGCTTTTTTCGCGGTAAACTGTAGTCCACGCGGTCGAAGTCACGAGCGAAAGCTTATTGTAGATAAAAAGAGCTATGCCACAGTAATGCTCAAGCCGAAGTAGTTTCTACGAAAAATCGAAATGTGGCGTGGAGGGAGAATACAATATGTAATTAGTAGACAGCGGAAATGAATTACTAGGTACGGTTTCAAAATAATGTTATTTTTACAATATCTGAGACATTCTATGTAATTTCGATGTCACAGGGTTGGATACTGTTCTGATGTATGTAGAATAAAGCAGCTCTTTCTATTCTTATATCTGCATCCCACTCAGTCATAAGAGCAATGGCCTAACGGTTCAATAGTGCACCTTAGAATCTAACAAAACTGTTGTTCGGTCCTAGGCTGCACACCAATGACTATTCTAAGTTAGTTTTTTATCATTCCGCACTTCGGAGGGCACATTAAGCTGTCTGTCACGGCTGGTATTGATTCATAGCAGTTGTTAAGTCGAGTCAGAGGCCCTTGGGCAGCCTGACAAACTCCGACACCACAGACCAGCACTACCTCATATAACAAACAAACAACTCATACATCTCATGCGGATTGCTTGTTCTCGAGTTCACTTACCTCCCCTTCATACAACAAATTCGATAATGTTATTAAAGTCATAGTTATAGTTAGTAGCGCTACTTTTTACCCGACTATAGCGAAGCAAGGGAAGGGTAATGAGTTTAACAGTCTATGTATGCCATTAACTATTATATATTTTTCCGGTTGCTGCAAAGCAAAGGAAGGGTTATGTGTTCAAACGAAAAACTTGGTCAAATTGTTCAATTGATTCGTCTTCATTTATTGTGTCATAGGCTAGTTTTTTACCCAACTACGCCAGATCAAAGGATGGAATGAAATCATGTATTTAAACTAAACACTGGGTCCGATTTTGACAAGCGAGGCAAGTTTTCATTGCAAGAGTTTTATAGGCTATTTTTTAGGGAACAGAACGAAGACTGATGTTGCCAGATCAGTTGAATAATGCGGAAGCGGTAACAGTTCAAAGCCACAGTTGTTGATTTCAGCTATGGACTGCACACACGTGAACACGGACCTTATCTTGATGAAACAGGACTTTTCATGACATTTCTCTTTTATTTCCTCTCGTAAATAACGTAGTAATGTGCAGTAGTAATCAGAGTTTATAGTCTGACCCCTTTCAAGATAATCAATAATAATCACACCTTTTGAGTCCCAGAATACTGAAGCCATCACCTTATTTGCCGACAAAATCAACTTAGCCATTTTAGGGAGTGGTGAACCAGGTCTTCTCCACTGTTTTGATTGTTGTTTTGTTTCCAGAGTACAGTAATGAACTCATGTTTAGTTACAAAACGATTCAAAAAATCATCAGCATCAGCTTCAAATAACTCCAAACAGTCGCATGAAATAGTCAATCATGTCCTTTATTGTTCAACTGAAAGCAGTTGTGGAACCCACCTCGCAGACAACTTGTGGAAACCCAACTCGTTGACTATGATGATTTGAGTTTGTTCATAAGTGATGCCAATAATCTCAGCTGCCTCTCAATTTTTTTATCTGCAGTCTGCCATTATTAAAGCAAGTACTTTTTTGATATTTTCGTCAGTAGTGGACGTCGAAGGCCTTCCAGAGCAGGGTTCATCTTTCACACTCTCTCTACCATCCTTAATTCTCCTATCCATTTTTTGACGGATGAATATGACAGAGCAGAATCCCCTAATGTACTGACCATATCATCATGTATGGCTTTTGATGATAGCCCCTTCTTATGGAGGTACTTAATGACGGCACGCTGCTTGATTTGCTCCATTCGCAGAAATTATGTCCGATTGCATTGTCAATAAATTTATAACATCACACACATTATCGCACAACAAAAACAACAACATTAACTTCACACAATAAATTAGTCTGAACTAAACTAAATAATGTGGTTAGATTTGAATTTTAGAATTGAATGGATCTGTGTTAGGCCGAGTACTTTTCAATCCACCCTCATATATACTGTTGGAATGAGCTTATCAAGGCCTTCAATTTGATACCCATATTGTGAAATTTGCAAAAAAATAAAACAGTTTGAAAATGGAGCCATACTGACACCATCACCGACATTATAACCCAGTAGATGCCTATGGAAAATATATCATATATAAAACCACACCCATTAATGTTTAGCCAATATATTTAGCGGTATGTAGCGTTATGACGTGATCATTACCTGACCAATGAGCATGACATGTAGCGATATGTTGTGATCATTACCTGACCAATGAGCATACAGTACCCTGCATGCGCTCACCTCAGTTGGTCGACAGAACTGTTTGCCTTGCAAATAAATAGGTATTAGGTGTCTACTGGGTTATAAGGTCCATGGAAGCAAAAATGATATTTTAAAAAATAAATGGCCTCTGTTATTCAGAGCGACGTAAGGATTCTAGCGATACCCCATACGTCTAAATCTGTTCTGGCATTTCAAAGTTATGGTGGAATAAAGAAACTCACATATATAAAAACATACATGAATCCTAATAACTACAACATTGTTACAAGTGCACATGCACTGTATGTATGTGGTTGTGCACTTGGTAGCTTTTTCGCATGCGAGCATGGTAGTAGATAACAATACACTCCTTTTTTTGGGCAGTCATGTAATAATAGAAAGCCAAATATATTTTTGTCAAGCCTATAGAAGCGCCACAGGCTCTTAAAACCAACTTACAAATCTAAAAATTGAGAAATTAACAAGGAAACAGAAATGTTAGTGAGAAATGTTGTACTAAAATGAATGTTTAAGTTTTTGGAGCCATGCTGTTAATGCCGTTTTTGGTGTGAAGAGAACTAGCATGCTTACTTTTTTTTATACACTTACAATATCTGTTGTAGTAGTTTAAGCATACCTGTAGTGCAGTGTCTAAACAGCATTGTGATAAAAATTTGATAGGTACTTGCCTCTTTCATCTACAAATACATATCCATCAAACTTGTCCCTAAACAAGTAGATATCTTCCACGTTCACAAAGTTTATGTAAGCTCTAGAATACAGGTTATTGCACAGTGAAGAGTCTGGTTTGGCAAAGTAGAAATGATCATGTTCAGGTATTGGAGATACTTGCTCCAGAAATGATTCCTCGGTCATGGTAGGGGGAAGTCGGCGCAATATTATCTGGAAAAAACATAAACACGTTACACAACCTACATAAACACTGATATAGAACGATAATAGATAGAAACACAATCACTTTGGTCAGTGGCCGTTGGGTTTTCAATTTCTTATCTTTGCTCTTGTTGACAAAGGTCCTGCTGCCTGAGTCAGAATGTGACTCCTTAGCATCTTGATCTTCGGTCATTTTCACTATTATTTTAGAAGTTATCCAGTAAAATTGCACAGCATTATCAAAAATCCGTGTCGTGGTGATCTTTTGACGTCTCAGCGCTCCTCCATTTGACAAGAAGAGAAGAGTGACAGTGACAGACAAGACGCACGCACGTACAAAATGACGAACCCTGGGGCGCGTTCACTTACAACGTTCGAGGACGCACGGATCACCCGCGCGATCACTCGAAATCGTTCCTCGTTCGCCTAGGTCAGTTTTATGTGGACGTCCAAAGTCGTTCACTAACTCCAGTGGTGGGCCACTGGAGTTATGGAATCGGCCTGCTGTGGCCCAATTCCATAACTTGGCTACAATCGGATTATCACTTTTTTCATAGCAAATTCGACTCTATCGCAAGGCATTAGTGGTTGCGATACTGAGAATTCGATTGAAGCCAAGTTATGGAATCGGCCTGCTGTGGCCCAATTCCATAACTTGGCTACAATCGGATTATCACTTTTTTCATAGCAAATTCGACTCTATCGCAAGGCATTAGTGGTTGCGATACTGATAATTCGATTGAAGCCAAGTTATGGAATCGGGCTGCAGGGGCCCGACCACAGGGGCTCGTTCACTTATACGTTCGAGGACGCACGGATCATCCGCGCGATCACTTGAAATCGTTCACGGCGTCGTCGGGCGTTCGCCTGGGTCATCTGAAAAATAGTAGGGGAGGGAGAAATAGTATGAAACTGACACTTGACAGTTGTTAGTTCTGTGTGGACGTCCAAAGTCGTTCACTAACTCCGGATGATCGAGCAATAATCGCACGGATGATTCGAGCGTGTAAGTGAAATTAGCCCTGAACTTGGCTTTAATCTGATTGTCACTTTTTTCATAGCAATTTCGACTCTATCGCAAGGCACTAATGAATTTAACGGCTTGAAACCGATATGATCAACACTGCGTGATCTGCACTGCGGATGATCGAGCGATAATCGCATGGATGATTCGAGAGTAGTAAGTGAACGTAGGCATTCGAGATGATGCAGTGGCGTTTTGGGCTGTTTCGATTGGCATTTTTGACACTAATTTTGCTTTCCAAACCGAATGAAATCGACCCTAAAGCGTATACTCGCGTCTACGCCCTAAAGCCTAGAATACATAAAGTCGCTTTTCCGATGTCAAATTTAACTGTCATGTCCAAAGCGAACGCTTATCGAAACATATTTAGCGTTTTTAACTGTCAGTTCGTTTTGATGCTAAATGATCGCATTTAGCATCAAAATGAACGGCCCCTTTGAAAGACAATAAACAGTAAACTTGATGAGCGCCAAAACCTTAGAATATTTAGGCTGAAGGCAGAAGTAGCGTCGATGACGTCACTACAAATAGAAAGAACGAGTGATATACAACTTAGGCAAAGACAGAACAGGACAGAGCTATATATCTTGCATCTCTTACGCGTAACGCATTTTTTTGTCTGTCACAAAGTCAACTTTGCGACAAAAAGTACGTGAGCTGTCATAGTGATCGTTTGGCGAATAGTATTTTTGTGTTTTTAAAGTTTTAGGATATTTTTTGGGTGAGAAACGGACTCCATTGGTGTTATAAAAGTTTACACCATGGTTGGGTGTAGTGTGTCTGGCTGCCAACGCCGTAGTGAATACAAAAATCCTGGAATTAGCTTCCACACATAAGTATTCACTTTCCCCTAACATTTTCAATATTATGTGCTACAAGCTCGTCTCATTTAAATTTCTTATGTAATATTCTTCACTATAGTATTGATTTTTAATCCGAAGTCATCTTATTCCAGCAAATTAGGCGCAATTAAAGGTAAGATAACCTTAAACAATAACAAGGAGAATGTTTCCATAAAATGGATGTATTTTTTACCCAATTTATAGGGTAATGATTTTGTTTTGCAGTTTGCATCTTGAAACATCAAAAATAAACTTTAAGTATTAGCCGTATGTTTACATCGTATTTTTATTTAATTTGGGCGAAGAGGTTCAACCTCGAGGCCAAACCAGCCTCCGGGCTGACGATTCACGATGATGGTATTTTCGTATGGAATAAGGAAACCGGAACGAGATTTTTACGTTTTCCTATTATAGATATTAAAATAAAACAAGAGGCATGATTAGAATATGTAATAATATAATAAACAAAATTATTCTATTTTAGGTTTTCTTTAGATTCAATTGTAAAACAAAAATGTATAAATGCAACGGGCCAAACAATTGAGTACCAAGTAAATATGCAAGAATTTACTCAGTCCACTTTGATGCTACACAAACAGTAACAAAAAATAAAAACAAAGAGCTCGTTGACGATGCAGTTCTGGTAGAATTTGTACATGTAAGTGCTTTCTTGATGCTTATTTTTTTTAATGTTTCCTTACACAATGACACTATCAGATAGTCATTAAGTAGGTAACTACATGTTTTTTTGTAAACTCAATCATCAACCATCAATCAATCTATAGATGCAACCAATCAACCTATTGTTGTGGTTACTTGCAAACAACAAACAAGACAGAATTGAGTATTTCAGAAAAACAGCTGTACGGTTACACTTATTATTTATTTACAGTTTATAAGATAAGTTCCTTTTCCAGCATTTACTTTTTTTTATTTGCAGTTACTTCCTTCAACATCAGAAGATACAAGTCAGTCTTCAATAATGTGTATAGTCCTGTGGTATAGCCAAACGACATCTAGAATGTCAATAAACTAGTGTTTATAAAAATACATACCAAAGTAAGTATTTTTATAATCAATGGGCGTTTTTCTTATACTATTTCATGTTATTTCTTTCGAAGCCTCTAGATATGTATGACGTTGTCTCACCCATCCTTTGTCTTGTTCGTAGACATTTTCTTCAACGTCAAAGTGCACAAGTCAATCAGTTATGGTCGGCACCGCAAAACAACATCAAGATTGTTCAGATACTAGCGTTCCTAAAAAAACAAAATGTGGTAAGGGTGTGGAATCTCATATTAAAAGAGAATTACTGCCGTCTTTATGCGAGTTTGATTTGCGTTTATAGAGTTGCGTAAAGTTTCATTGCAAATGTTGCATGACCAACAATTGCAAGCCTCGACTAACATCTTAAGAGGCTCTTGCTGGATGGTTGGATAAGGATCAGATGCAGAAGGCAGTACTCCTTGACACGGCGCGTAAATTCAGGAGGTTCCTCACTCTGCAGCCTTAGCCACCGGTAGTTTGAGCCCTGCTCCGCTGCCGGTAGTACCCTAGGTTTAAAGTTTTTTATAATACTTTTATAGAAATATTGTAAAAAATAATCTAAAATATCAAATAAATAAACTGAAATAATAATAATGAAAATGAATACAATATCTTTCCTCTTATTAGAGTTCTGACTGTAGTATTCACACAATTTTAATAGGGAATCGTGTTTTATATGAAATTACTTATGTTATGTTTCTTATCCTTTGTTATGCTACTTACCTTTTGTTATGTTATGGCCCTAAAAAATAAATACGTAACCTGCATTATTGTGTTTAATTTATTTACATGCCTATCATCTGTTGACAATATTACATTATGTCATATGATTTAGTTCCATTAGGGGTAATTTTAGTTATAATATGGCAACACCTAAGAAAAAAACTATTGCTAACTAAAAGGGGCACGCAGAGACTACTTCTACAGGCCAAAACTTGTTGGAATTATTTAAAATGAATCAAACAGTTTTATTTCCTAGGCATGAGGATAGCAATGGTGTTTGTATCTACAGTGATAATCAGGGAGCTCAAATGCTTACTAAAAACTAAGTTCACCATTCACGTACAAAACACATTGATATGAGACATCACTTTTTAAGAGAGCTTATGGATAGTGGTACAATTTGTATTAATTATGTCCCCGCAAATGAAATGAAGGCAGATATCTTTACCAAGTTTTTACCAAAGCAAAGACATCTGTGTAATGAAAGATATATGTTTAGTTTAACATTATATTGGCCTATTGTCTATCTAGAAGTATGGGAAGTGTTGGAACTATTTAAAATGAACCAAACAGTTTTACTTCTCCATAGATACTTTTGAACTCATTGATATGCCGTACTACTCTTTTGTTTTTTTTAACTTCTAGTTGTCACTTTGTATATTATTCATACAAATAAATTCACACAATTATAATCTTATTTTATTTTGGAGTTATTGGTGTATTCCGTACGTTAAACGTACTGCGTAACTTTTGGTTACGGGCCCAGATCCCAAAACCTCCAAAATTTTACCTATAATTGAGTTTTGTCAGGTGTACAATCGAAGTCAAAAATGGAAGGAGATTCTTGTACAATTCCTCCTGCTCTTTCAAGTCCAAGTAACAGTGCACCTATTACTATTGCTACTCCATCTTTTCGTAAATTAGAAGGACGCTGTAACTACACAACTTGGGTATTTTCAATGGAAATAATGCTTATAGACTGTGGCTTATGGGATTGCGTACAAAAGCAACCCTTAGATTAATAGTTCTCAAGAAGTTCTACGCCGCGATGACAGGGCTCGCTCTAAAATAGGGTTGTGCTGTCATGAAAGAGTATTCTCCAAGATAATGGTTTCTAAAACTGCCTTTGAAGCATGGAATAATTTAAAAAAGCCATACGCCGATGGTAATCTTATCAGAAAGCTTACATTTATGAAAAAGTTACTGACTACTCGTTACACTGACAACATGGAAAGTTATGTCAATGAGATTATGTCAACCTATCAACAACTAGAGCAAATTAATCAGAAAATAGATGATAATGTTCTTGGAACCATACTACTTTGTGGTCTACCTAAAAAATTCAAGCCTCTTGTTATGGCATTGGAACATTCCGGCTCAGACCTTACTTCTGATAATGTGGTAACTGCACTACTGAAGGAAGATAACCACGACATAGTCAGCAGCAGCAGCACCTCTGAAGTTTCTGCTTTAGTGTCGTCGAATAAAAGTTTTAGTAGAGACTTATTTTGCAATTATTGTCGTAAGTCAGGTCACACTTTAACTAACTGCAGGATTCTTAAAGCTAAAACCAATAAGGAAAAAGCTGATATCTGTAAGGTGACACTGATGGTCAACCCTCAACCTATAAGTAGTAAAACAAAGTCTGTAGTAGATAGTTTGTTGAATTGTTAACCTGATTGCAACTCTTCTATTTGTAAACCAAATGTTGATAATTCGCTTCTTGTTAAGAGTAATGACTGGTATATCGATTCTGGTGCTACAAGTCATATGTCAAATAGACGTGATTGGCTAGAAAATACTAAACCTATCAAAAACCAAGTAAGAGTAGCTAATGATGAAAGAATACTTCTTCAAATAGTTCTAAAATTACCAATGTTCTACATGTTCCAGGCCTGTCAACGAACCTGCTCTCAGTGAACTCGTTGTTAAAGGAAGAAAACATTGTATTATTCTCACCGTCTGGAGGAATAATTTTGGATGCTCAAACTTGTAAGGTTTTTGAAAAAGTTTTCACAGCCTCAAATGTCAACGGTATGTACAAACTTGATTTACCCATTGCCAATGCGCATTTAACGAAGCAACAGATAACACCGCGAATTTATGGCATAAATGCCTAGGTCATCTTAACTTCAGATCTATGGAATTACTCCGCCTACACTTAGCTCTTGATATGAATTATTCAAAACCTGTCTGTTCAATTAAAGATAATTGTATTGCTTGCGTTGAAGGCAAACTGTCGAAGCAACCTTTTAAATCATCAGATTCAAGGGCAACAGATATTTTAGACTTCATTCACAGTGACGTTTGCAGACCTATGAGTACCCGCTCATTTGGGGGTGCTTTATATTTCGTAACCTTTACGGATGATTTTTCTAGAAAAACTTTTACCTACCTAATAGAACAAAAATCAGACTTAGTCGTTTTTTTTGCGAATTTAAGAAATTAGTAGAGAATCAAACTGATTAAAAATTAAAGGCTTTACGTTCTGATAATGCCGGGGAATACATAAATACTAAATTAAAAGAGATTTTAAAACAAGCAGGGATACTATATCAGACAGCTGTACCGTATAACCCCGAACAAAATGGTATAGCTGAAAGAGTTAATAGAACTCTTGTAGAAAAGGCAAGATCTATTATTTCTGAATCCGCTCTACCTCAGATTTACTGGGGTGAAGCCACAACGGTGGTCAATACGGCAACATATTTAAAAAATCGCTCACCGACTAAATCCTTAAGCGGCAAGACACCGGAGGAAGCGTGGACAAAAAGAAAATAAAATCTGTCTCATCTGCGTGTTTTTGGATGCAGAGCCTATGCACACATACCAAAAATTCTTCGAAAGAAATTCGATTTTAAGGCTAAGCTATGCATAATATTTGTCGGTTACTGTACCGAAACGAAAGGCTACAGAGTAATAGACCCAGAAAATCCTAAATAAATCATAAAGACTAGAGATGTAAATTTTTTTGAAAATGATTTTCTTAACAAACCAATGTCAATTGAATGTGGTATTATGGAGAATGAGGTTGGAACTCAAAAGTCTGAACCTATTACAATTCAAGAACATTTCGAAGAAGTATCATCAGAAGGGGAAGTTAACGTGACTCCACCAGAACCTGTCAGTCAGGATAATGAAATCATTATACCACATGAACCAGGTATTCAGGAAAGTGAAATAAGTATACCAGAACCGTTATACAGGAAAATTAAATCACTTTACCTCAAACTGAAATTCAGGAATATGAAGAAGAGTTTCAGGAATGCTTCTTTCTATTGAAGAGATTATAGAAGATCCTTCTGGCATTCAAGTACAGTCTCAAGATCAAATTGAGAGGAGATACCCTTTAAAGAATAGAGCTCCTAGAAAATGGCCAGATGATATAATTCTATACAAAGCCATAGAAGATGATACTCCTGCAACTTATAAGGAAGCTGTTTCTTCTAAAGATAAAGATAAATGGCTTGAAGCTCTACAAAATGAATACGATTCACTTGTTAATCATGAAACTTGGTCACTTGTGGATAAACCCAATGATAGAAAAATAATTCGTAGCAAGTGGGTATTCAAGATAAAAAAAGATGCAAACGGAGAAATCGTACGCTACAAGCCAAGATTAGTAGCGAAAGGATTCACACAAACTTACGGCATAGATTATGATGAAACTTTTGCTCCTGTTACACGTCTGTCAACTGTCAGAATACTATTAGCTTTCGCAGCTCACTGGAATATTACCATGGATCAAATGGATGTGGAAACAGCCTTCCTTAATGGCGATATTAATGAAGAAATATTCATGGAACAATCTGAAGGTTTTACCAAAGAATGCAATAAGGGGAAGGTATGCCAGTTAAAGAAAGCACTTTATGGTCTTAAACAAGCGCCGAGACAGTGGAATCTGAAACTTAACAGTGCAATGATGCAACTAAATATGAAGAGATCGGAACATGACCACTGCCTATACTCGTATTATAAAGTAGACGGAACTTGCATTTTAATTGTCGCAATCTTTGTTGATGATATATGCATTCTCAGCAATAATGCTGGAATGAAGGAAAAGTTTAAAATAAACTTCAGCCAATTCTTCAAAGTCAAGGATTTGGGAACTTTAAAACACTGTAACTTTTAAACTCAGAGAAATTATAATTTCTCTGAGCCGCCAAACAATACAGCGATGAATTTTTGATGTTGTACAATAATTTTGTTATACCGCCTCTACACTCATAGCCAAAAAGAATACAACCACTGCTCATAGCATGAATTCGTGGTACTGTAGTAAATTGAAAAGCCCTGTTCGTAGAATCAAGGGTTTATTCCACATAACATGACATGACAATTGACATGAGCATAAAATATAAACCATAGAGCTATACACAAGGAGGTACATTATACACTATAAAACCTACATCATTTTTCCCTCCTTACGTCTCGTAGTCATCACGCAGATATGCTGGTAAGCGTCTGCTTCTTTCTGAACGCTGAAGAGGATCTGTTGGAGGCACCAGCGTCAAATCCTGAGTATCATGAAATTCATCGACATTAGAATCCGAGGTCTCTTCAACTTCTGCACCTTCACCTCTTGGCGCTAAGTGTCTATTAGACACTATGATTTCTCGTCCATTTGTAAACCGTACTCTACTGCTCAATGGAGAGGGTTCAACCATTTCCACTTCTTCAACAAGCGGATCATATTTGTTACGCACATGCTGCTTTAACAGAACTTTATCATCCTTGAACCAAGATGGCAGAGACTGTCCCGAGGAAGATCGTCTGGGGTGGAGAAACATTCGTTCGTGTAGAGTCATATTGGTTTCAGTACAAAGCAGTGATCGAATGCTGTGTAGGGCTTGTGTTAGTACATTCTCCCACATCTCTATAGGCATGTTCTTTGTTTTTAATGCAAGACGTATTGTTTGCCATAATGTCCCATTCAAACGCTCAACTTGGCCGTTACATTGAGGATATAGGGTGCAGAACGACTGCTCGCGATCCCTTTTGAATTCAAAAAATCCTTTAGTTCCCTGGACATAAATCCTGCTCCCTGATCCGTGTGTATCATACAAGGCATGCCAAAGGTTGAGAATAGATCCGTTAGACTTTTGATCACACTATCAGAGCTTGTATCTTTACAGGCATATGCGAATGGGAACCTCGAATATTCATCTATTATTGTAAGAATGTATTTGTTTGTGATGGAAGAAGGTATTGTTCCTTTAAAATCTAGAGATAATCGTTCAAAAGGGGTAGTTGCTTTTATCAGATTACCAGATATGTTTGTGTTAAATCTCTGCTTTTCTTCAGCACATACTCTGCAAGATGTCACAGTACGTTTTATATCTTCCGCTGAGTATAGGAGATTCTTGCATCTTACCCAAGTCGTGTAACTCCAGGGTGATACAGACTCGTGTAGTGTCATCAAATTATCTCCATTTGTACTAGCACATGTTGCTTTTATACGTGGTAAACAATCAGCGTTAATGTTTTCTTTACCGCTCCGATATTTAATGTCAAATCTATAGTTAGCGAGCTCCATGCGCCATCTTTGAATTTTTTATCTTGCTAGCATGTCCTTTCATCATGAAGGCCACAGATTTTTGGACAGTTAATAAATAAAATTGCCGTCCAAGTAAGAAGTGTCTCCATTTTTTAACGCTTTCGATGATAGCACATGCTTATTTTTCAATAGACGGGTATTTTCTTTCACTTTCATTAAGTGTTCGTGAGAAAAATGCAACAGTTCTTCCATTTTGAGTCAATGATGCTGCTATAGAGTGTTCTGATGCATCTGTTTCGACTGTGAATGTTTTTTTTAGGATCAATAGCAGAAAGTGAAGCTTTAGATATATATTTTTTCATATTCTGGAACGCAGCAATTTGATTAGTGTTCAGTGGATACTCTTCTACATTGGCAAGTGGTTGTAGTTTATTCGAAAAATCAGGTATCCATTTAGAATAATGTGAAAAAAGACCAAGACCACCATTTACCATTTACCAAGGCCACCGGCATCTCTAGAAGTGGTGCTAAACAGTCTTTGTCAGGTTTAACCACACCATCATTAATGTTATATCCCAGTATGTTTAGGTTCCTAACTGAAAATTCACTTTTTCCCTTGTTGATGGTAAGGTTATATTTCTCAGCTACTTCCATGAATTTTGCCAACTTCTGGTCATGGTCTTCCTGATGTTATCCTTCCTGTATACGACAGAATTGGTATATGTTTCCTTCTGCTTCGAATGTTGTCATAGGTTTATTCATTGGGACATTGATGATACGCTGACTTTAAGTCAATTTTGCTAAATACTTTGAACTTGGAAATCTTCGAAATCAACTCTTCAAGGTTCGGCAGAGGATAGGCGTCTAGGTAAGTAAATTTATTGATAGTTCTAGAGTAATCAATGCACATGCGTCTCTTATGATGAGTGCCAGACGTAACAAGTACTTGAGCACGCCATGGAGAAGTACTCTCTTCTATGATTCCATCTGATAACATCTTCTTTATTTCTGTTTCAATAAATAATAGATCATCTGGCGTGTGTCTGCGAGACTTGATTGCAATGGGTCTGCAGTCAGCTGATAAATTTGTAAATAAATTGACAGGCTGTATATTGGCTTGACTTAATGCACATAGCCTTAGCTGTGGTTGAGATCCTCCGAATTCCATCGTCATCTCTAAATGTTGTTCGAGAACGTCATCATGCAAGTAGCTTGAACCGAAGCTCAACTTTTCATGAATGTTACTTCTGTGGAAAATCACAACATCCTCGCCGTTTTTGTCCAGCTGTCAATGCGACATGTCTCAAATGCGGCAAGAGTGGACATTTTGCAAAAGTTTGCAAAGGCCAACCCAGGAATATCGTCAGCTACCACTCAAAACGAAAATGATATAGCTTCATGCATTCAATTGGCGTCAACTGGCCTTCAGATATGTACAATACCGATTTTCGTAAATAGAATACCAGTAAAAGCACTGATAGATACTCGAAGTACTGCGAGCTTCATCGATAAAGAGGTCATTCGCCAGTATGGATTAGAAACAAAACCTTGGCAACAGGATGTTACAATGGCAATGAAAAGTCCTGTTCGTAGAATCAAGGGTTTATTCCACATGACATGACATGACAATTGACATGAGCATAAAATATAAACCATAGAGCTATACACAATGAGGTACACTATACACTATAAAACCTACATCAGGTACATCCCTTCATGCCGCCGACCGCGCGCAAAAAATAATAATTCCGAGACCCCCTTTCGAAATTTTGTTTCTTACACTTGTTAGAAACATAATTTAGAAAAAGAACCGGGAATCTGTTTATTGTTCACAAAAGAGATATTTAAAAAAATGACTATTATTAGTTGTACTTTTATGTGTATTGATTGGTTTTATGTGTAGAACTGGTCTCTCGCAGGACCTTTAGCTTATTATATAATATGTGGACGTTAATCAATGTAAGATCTAGTAAATTTTCACTAATTGGCACGAGCGTTAGGTATTGTCGTGAAATTGTCGCATCTGTTGTAGGTACATTATTTTTTGTTCTATGACGGAAGATACATGTCGCTCTCTGTCGCACTTGTTGACTGGGATATTTCATATCGACAATACAATATATGTTTTTTGGTTCGGTCAGAGGTTAAATATTTTAGTTTTTTTTTCTGGAAAATATGGCAAAAATAAATTAAATAAGTAAACTTGTTTACGCATGGTATGTGATCTCTCGGCTTTCCGAAGTCTTGCTTGTGTAATTTCCACAGCCTCGGATAATACCGGATGGCATTTTTATTTAATGAATACGCGCAGTGTTAGCGATCAACGCTTTGACGAGACTAAGCTCAAATGTGGCTGTACAGCCACATTTATTGGTGCCGTGTTAAAGTGTATCGGGTATAAATATTCTGTGAGCGCATTACAACTCATCTTTCTTTTTTTAATATAACATCATTGCCCGTAGTGTAGGACCTAATTCTTTGGCATGGCTCTCTAGGGTATGGAATTCCTATAGTCATCTCGCATCGCTAGTGTGCGTACAATTTTTTCATTCTGATTTTCGGTGTCATTAAAAGGGCCGTTCGTTTTGTAGCAAATGACGAAAATAACTGTTATAAACACTTGATATGATCACATTTGGAACTCTTTGGACATTTGTGGGTGAAATCAGCGTTCTGAATTGTTTTCGATCACCGTTCGTTTTGCATGTTTTGATGACATGTTGACATAGGAAAATCAACATTATTCCGTTACACATAGGGTCGTTTTCATTCGGTTTGGAAAGGATCGGTAGTGTCAAAAGTTGCATTAAGGACAAGGGCAAAAGTGAAAAAGTTCATAGCGAACGGCTTGGTAAAAATGTACATTTCAAAACTGCCCACAACGCCATCTCCAAGGAGTATTTATATACTACTCATCATCTCGAACGCGGGGTATGTAATGTGAAATTGTGAATTCTGTGATAAAATATACATGTGGAGTGGAATTTGATTGTTGTTTTTTACTGCGATTTCGCGGTTGCTGTTCGAAGCTACATAACTAGTTTGTCAGTAATTAGGTACCTACTTATTCTGTGAATTTATCTAAAAGTAGGTAGACCATCAAAACATAACAATGCTCCCTGCTAGAATTGTTCTGGGAAAAAGAGCGTTCTTTCGATGTGCTGCTGGAACATCAAGAATATCTGATCACTCTATAACGACGATATGTTCCCGAGCCTTTACCACCGGCACCGAAAAAACTAACACACATCCAAAGACTCAAGTGAATGCAGATGCAGTGAAAACAGGAGGATTCGCACAAGCTTTTGAAAAACAATCGCAAATTGTAGACACCAAGGACAACGAGGAAAATCATACATTCGCATCATTACTTCGTCATTCGAAGCTGATGGATGTAAGTTAATAATAAGCTTGGATTTATTCAGTTAACAAATGTAAACTAACTACTGAATAGGACAAATATGCGATGGCAGGTGAAGTCAAGTACAATATGCATGTGCGAATTCAGAACCCTAATCTGCGGTCTGCAATTTGACTTTATTAATTATTAAACATTGTGTTATTGCAATAATATTATTTTAATTTCAGTTGGGAGATCCGGCAGATAAAGTAGTAGTTGGAAAAATATTCCATGTAGTTGAAGATGATTTATACATTGACTTTGGATGGAAATTCCACTGCGTTTGCACAAGGCCTACCAACCGTGCCGATGAGTATGTCAGAGGCACCAGAGTGAGAATACAAATCAAAGATTTAGAGCTGTCTTCTCGGTTCCTCGGTTCGAGCACAGATCTGACTCTGCTGGAAGCTGATTGTAAGTTACTAGGTATTGTGTCGTCCCCTCTGAGACCAGCAGTAAGTGCAAAGTAATTCTTAGTATGTAGATTAGTTTAGATGTAATAAAGTATTGTTGATTTTAAAGTAGTTTCTTTGAATTATGTATCCTTCTTTTCTATTATTTCTGTGGTGGAGGATAATAGATTGACTGCAAAACTATTGCTATTTTTTTACGCTTTATATTAGCTTCACTTGTATGTTTGTTTGTATGTTTGTTATTATTCACTAATCCATACCAATATATAAAAGTGAAATGTTGTTTGTTTGGGGAGCTTTCACGCGATAACATCTGGACGGATTTTGATGAAATCTATACTTATAATAAAACTGTAACGGGTCCAATTCTGTACATTAAAGATATTTTGAAAATTTTTTTTGGACCTTACTCTAAATTCGATACTGACCCCAAAACTGTATTTTTTTCATTTTTGTCTGTCTGTATCTTGGCTAGGCATCACGCCGAAACTACTGAATGAATTTAAATGAAACTTGGTATGATTTGAGTTCATACTACGACGTAGGACATATACTTTTCATCCCGAAAAATGAATGGGTTCCCGCAGGATTGGGGTTGAAAGTTATTTCAAAAAACACTTACCATTCTGAAACTACTGGACGAATTTTGATGGAACTTGGCACAGTTATAGTTTATATGATGGGTTAAAATTGAGGATACTTTTGATCCCGAAAAAATAAAGAGGTCCTGTGGGATAATGTCCCAAATTTTGTAAATTAAAGATATTTTGTAATTTTTTTTTGGGGGCCATTCTATGTTCTGTACTAAAGCCAAAAGAGTTTTTTTTAAATTTTTGTCTTTCTGTCTGTCTGTCCGTCTGTCCGTCTGTCTGTCTGTACCTTGGAAGTGCATCACGCCGAAAATACTCAATGAATTCAAATGAAATTTTGTATAATTTGAGTTCATACTTCGTGGTAGGACATAGGATACTTTTCATCCCGAAAAATAAAGGGGTTCCTGCAGGATAGGTGTTGAAAGTTATTTAAAAGAACACATATCACGCTGAAACTACTTGACGGATTTTGTTGAAACTTGGCACAGTAGTCATACTTTATATAATGGGTAAAAATTGAGGATACTTTTTATACCCAAAAATAAAGTGTTCCTTCGGATAATGTCCAAAATTCTGTAAATTGAAGATATTATGTATTTTTTTGGAGACCGTTCTATGTTCAATACTAAAGCCAACCATGTATTTTTTAAATTTTTGTGTGTCTGTCTGTCTGCCTGTCCATCTGTATGTCTGTACCTTGGCAGCGCACCACGCCGAAAATACTTAATGAATTCAAATGAAATTTGGTTTGATTTGAGTTCACACTTCGAGGTAGGACATTGGATACTTTCATCCCGAAAAAATTAAGTGTACCTGCAGGATAGGGGTAGAAAATTATTTAAAAGAACACTTATTACGCTGAAACTATTCGACGGATGTTGATGCAACTTGGCACAAACATAGTTTATAAGATTGTTGAAAATTATGCATACATTTTGTCCCGAAAAAATAAAGGGTTCTGTAGGATATGGGTCCAAATTCTGTAGATTAAAGATATAGTGTTTTTTTTTTGAAAGTTCTATATTCGATTATGAAGCCTAAACTGTATGTTTTTTTCATTTTTGTCTGTATGTCTGTCAGTCTGTATCTTAGCCGCGCATCACGCCGCCGGAACTACTGGATGAATTCAAAAGAAACTTGGTATGATTTGAACTGTACTACGAGGTAGGACATAGGATACCTTACATAACGAAAAATTTATGGGTTATTATTTAGGGGTTGAAACTTATTTAAAAGAACACGTACCATGCTGAAAGTAATGGACGGGTTTTGATGCAACTTGGCACTGTCTTAAGTTATATGATGGGTTAAAATTAAGGACACGTTTTATCCCAAATAAGTAAAGGGTTACTGCGGGATATGGGTCCAAAGTTATGTTAATATTGAAGTAATAAAAAATATCTTTTGGATGGTTCTCTATATTCGATACTGAACCCAAACTGTTTTACTTTTTAATTTTGTCTCTGTTTGTCCGTATCTTGACCGCGAATCGCACCCAAACTACTAAATTAATTGAAATGAAAAAACGCATCACGTAAAAACTACTGGACCGATTGCAATGCGGTTTTCATTGTTTGATAGCTTAGGGTTTGATTTAAATCTGGTGTAATTGGTATCTCAATCCGGTGAGTTAGAAACCGAGCAATTGATAAAGTATTTTTGACGGCTGAAGAAATTTTGATCAAATGTTGGTATATTGGTCCTGGAATAGCACATTGTGGTACTATGAACCTAAAGAAAACAACATGCGTGCGAAGCCGCGGGTACAGCTAGTTTAGAATATAGATAGCTAGTTTGTTTGTCGTATGAGGTAGAGCTGGCCTCTGATATCAGAGTTTATCAAGCTGCCCGAGGGCCTCTGACATGGCTTAACGACTGCTATTAATCAATAACAGCCGGGACCGACAGCTTAACGTGCCCTCCGAAGCACGGAGCGATGGAAAACGGCACATAACTTAGAAAAGTCATTGGTGCGTAGCCTAGGTTTTGAACCCGGTATCGTGGATTCTAAATTGCACTACAGAACCATTAGGCCGACATCGCTCTTAGGTAGCTTATACCCTGGAATAAAACAGGAATCTTTTTATCCTGGAAAATTGTAAGTTTCCACGGGAAAACTGGAAAATGTTGATTATTCACTGTAAGGAACAGTTGTCATCACAGAATGGTCTGTGGTTGCCATGGAAACGAAATAACAAGTCTGTCAAAAAACATCAAGAGCATTGGAGCACCTACTTTTGCATTGGTTTTTAATATCCTAGAAGAAAATAGGATGCTTTTTTCGTAATAAACAGTAGTCCGCGCGTACGAAGTCACGAGCGAGAAAACTAGTCTATACTAAAATTTTAACCAGGTAATTTTCTTCTACAATGATTATTATCTACTGGACTTATGAAATACATTTTTTTTGTTGGATTGCTTGGGATTTCACTTAATATCTAATGAACTTAGAATTTCAATCCAATGTGTAGAAGTCAAACAATCTATAAAAAACTAATTGAGAGAAGTACAAATATTGATGAAATTCAATACTTTGGACTCATCTTGTTTGTTATCTCTTTTATCCCAGGGTAATTACCATGCGGGCAAAGTGGCAGGCACAGCTAGTTAATAATTATGAAAATAAAAATACTGGGTGGAGGCAACAGTGTTTTAATAATTGACATTTGTATACATATGAACAACATCAATAGATAAATTACATTATATTATTTCTATTACTCACAGTAATTTTAAATTTTATTCAATATATCTACTTATTGTCTTTATTAGAAAAAAATAGTAAGGTAATAACTTTTACTATTCCTAGAATTTTATAGAATTTTACATCACATAGAAAATATTAATTCTCTATTGCTATTGGACTGAAAGGATTCTATTGTTGTAGACACATGAAAATACAATGATAGTCAAGCAAACTTTGATAAATTAAAGGAGTGAAGATGTGCTACAACAGGCTTTTATACATTACATTCAATGAAACACTAAGTCCAGTGAACCTATAATGATGCTAGTCACAAAACATAGGCAATAGGCAAATAACAGAAGTAACACTTATAGTTATACGGTAATATTTTGATCATAAACAGCACTACAGATGATTGCATCTTTTATTTATCGAAGCATGCATGAATGCTAGTACTTTTATGTATTTACCATTTGGAATGTTAAAAAATACATTCAGAATTTGGCATTTCAAATACTAACAAACTAGTAGAGAGATTATTATTAGTAAATATAGAATCTCATCGATAATTGGACATTCCCATACCATCATCACCCCCACCCATCATTACCCCCACTGGTGGTAAATGGGAATAAATTTTCCATATAATAATTAGGTAAAATGCTCTATTGTTTTTAAACAACATCTCTAAGTTGTAAGTAATCAACATTTAATGTAAAAACTTAAAATACAGAAGTAACTAATATCACTTGAATGAATACAATTCTGTAGTAGGCCTCTTCTGCAAGAGTTTACCACACCTTGCCTGATATTCAAACGCCAAGCAGTAGTTTGATACGTTATTTCGATGAAAGAAATTGTTCTCTGCAAAATTAGTGGCCATATGAGTCTTAAAACCCAACATCTCGGGTGACGAGCGCAGTGCAGTGCCGTGAAGATTTTGCAATTCAATATTTTGGGTGACTGCGATTGTTAAGGGCATGCGTAGCGCTTTCCATCAGACAAACTATCTGCTTATCTCCTCAATCAAATAAAATAGCCTTTTCACTTAAAAATGTATGACACAATTTCAATTTACACAAGTCATTATTATTTTCATAACATCTAGCAATATAAGCTCATTATACTTTCATAAAGTAAAATGCATTATGTAATGCCACAGTCTCTTCTTCCAATGCAGCAATTAATTAACTTCCTAAATTACTAAATCCCAAAATATTTAAATCATAAAGTTAGGATTTTTAAATAGAGCAAGAGCACAATTTCCCCTCATTCTTGCTTATATGCGAATCTTTGGAAGGACCAAAAAACAATACCGGAACATACTGTACATGTTAGAATTATGAGATCTTCCAACAAAATAAAATACAATGCGAGAACTTGAAATGAGATTCTACTTTACTGGACCTTGTCCCCGTTTCTGGTGACTATCTCCTGGATGCTCGGATCTTTGACTGCGTCATCGGCGTCTGGTTTCACTTCGTTTGGAGGCAGGAGGTCGTCGACGTTGACTGCGGGTTCGCCGGGCTTGGTTTGCGGGTGGGAGGCTTCCCATTCATTGAGGTACTTTACTACGGCTGTGTGTCCGAAGGTTTCTGCTTCGTTGAGCGGACGGCTGCCCCAGCGGTCGCGCGGGTCGTGAGGCACCCCACACTGCGCCAGCAAAAAGTCAACGCAAGACAAGTGACCCTCGGCTGAGGCCAAGTGCAACGCTGTGCGGCCGTCGTAATCCGAGAGCGTCATGTCCATTTCGGAGAGGTGGTGCCTACAAAGAAGAACCAGTTTAATTTGGTGCAAACGTGGCCAAAGCGCGCTCAAATAGCCCGTGGAATGATCCGTGTTCTATCTAATGACTGCTGCGAAAACTTCCGTGTAGAGCATACTACTGGATGAGCAACCACAGCTGAACCAAGCATCAATCGGTGACGATGGAGCATTGACCTATATAAATACGCGAATAGCTAGGATGTAGATTTTAGACCAAGGCCGTGAGTTTTGAAGCAACACTGTCTACGAATTTATTTGAGACGCGTACTTGTACAGAGATATTTTAGTTTGAAGGTGTCACCGTTGCAGGAAGTGTTGTTTGAGTTTTTTCAGAACTTTCGGGTTTACTCGAGTGTGCGCTGGCAAAAATAAGATAATCTTATAGTATAATCCATCAAATGTATGCGGTCAGAACAGTATTTTATTTTTTATTCCTACCTTCTGAGAGCGCTGAGGTCGCCGCTCGCAGCTGAGAACAGAAGATTGACAATGTTGAGGCCGGTAGACTCGAACTTATAGCGGCGGGGATCCTTTTTATGACTCGCGTAACGAATGTTATCGTATTTGTGGAAGTTGAAGCGATTGATTAATTCCTGGAACAGAATATAACAGCTCTTTCAACAATTACTAAACCAAAGCAGAACTATTAGCACAAGTAGTGTAAATAACATACATCGCAGAACTGGAGTCCTCTACAGCTGTTTCCGAGCGGATCGAGTGGCGGCGACCAGGTGCAGATACCCATGACGTTCGGCACCACTATCAGCATGGCTCCTGAAACGCCCGACTTCGCCGGGAGGCCTACTTTGAACGCGAATTGCCCGGAGTAGTCGTACATGCCGCAACTGTGCATCAGAGAGAGCACGTTGCGCACTGAGTCTGGACGCAGCACTTTTTCATCAGTGATTGGACAGATGCCGCCGTTTGCGAGGGTTGCTGCCATGATCGACATAATGTCGCAGTTAGCTTCCATCGAGCAGCACTGAAAAGAACAGATTATTGTTACTATCCGACTGAGCGGAGGGTAGGTGGAGTGACGACTTGCGAAAGACGGCTGGCAGCGACTGGATGAGGAAAATGGGGCTCAGTGGCGTTTACAAGGAGAGGCCTACGTCCTGCAGTGGACGAATACGGGGTGATGATGAGCGGAGGGATTGTGTTTATCAGCCTATGTACGTATGTTTCTTTGTGCTATATTAGAAAAAACGCCGATTTTGATGATTCTTACGTCAATCAATTTGTCTTAATCTTGCAAGTGCTACTAAAGACAGTGATTAAAATTGAATATGGCGATAACAGATGCAATATTGTGAAAAAGAAAAAAAAAGGCGACGAACTATGCATTGAATAGGTATTTGAAAATCATCTATAGGGGTTTCTTATCATGTTTCATTTCGAATAACTATTTAGGATCTATAATGATTTAAAGTTGGTTAGCAACCTTTCTCACTTAAATGTATGCCTCATTTTAGTTTTAATCGAAGTCGCGCTTTTATCACTTTTGATTACCTACGACTTTATATTTTAAAACTTAAAACTCAAATATAAAATTGTAGAATTTTACATAATCATTGACAGATTTTTGGCTAGTTCATTAGAAATATGATTCGGTAATGAACCTACCTGAAAATAGAAGTCCATGCACTCGCGAAGGTTGGTTTTTTCTGGATAGCATTTGTACTCCCGCATGTAGAAGCCAAGCGCATAATTACGATCGGCGGCTTCGCGTTCGGACAAAAATACTGCATTGTTGAAGCCCAAGACCTCGTTGCCCGCGAGCCGGCTGAAGAAGGACATCACGTAATCGAACTTCTCAGCGAGCGTCATTTCAGGCTTATCCAAAGCCTTGAGTAAGGAGCAGACCAGGATCGCTCCTGCATTTATCATTGGATTGTGTGGCTTCACTGTGGAAATCAATCAAACATTAGCACAGCGACACATGCAAAGATACTTGTGTTTCATTCTGTGTTGTCAATTATTTGCATATCAATCTGAAAGGACATGTTATAACATAGATACTATGTTGTTCATACGTACTATTATAGTCCAAGACGAGTTCATTGAAGTTGCGGCCACTAGGCTCTGTGCCAATATATTTGTGTACAGTGTCGGGCCCCAGAGTGTCCAGAGCCATCGCATAGGTCAGCGGCTTGCTACAGGATTGCAGAGTGAATGGAACAGCTACATCACCTACACCGTACATTCTATTATAATTTGGTAGAAAAAGGTAGTCAGAATTACGATGTTATTTATCTTATAATAAACCTTACCGATTGAAAATCTTTGCCCGTCTATAGTACAAACGCTGACGCCCCAGTTGTCGGCACTCGCTCTGGCGAGCTGAGGGATGTAACTGGCCACTTTCCCGTCAGTATTGCTCTTAGCAGTCCAATACATCTCTTCAATATCCTTGATAAAGTCCTGAAAATCTGGAATGACGAATTGGCTGCGGAAGGCCCTTGTTATCAGAACAATGTTGGGTGAAATTACTTCTTTAAAGGTTTTCCTGTCTAGCTTCAGTGTTTCTGGAGAACCACCTTCGAAGTTAGATTGCTTGTGGACTTTGTAAAGGTTGTGCATGACTTCCTTGACACGGGAGTCATTCTTCCTTATGCCAGTCGTTCTCAAGGCCTGCAAATAGAATAATAGAGCGCTGCATATCTGACGCCATAGCTCTAATTAAAAGTGGGAAGATAAGGTACTAGCGCCTAGGACTTGGCCCGCATGAATTAGGTGTAACGCACACAATTGGCCTTATTTGGTCTTAGTCACAATCGGAGTAACGTTTGTGTAGCACGTGTTAGCAGTGACTCATTCGCGCTATAGTCATATAGTGTGTGCATCTCTCTCTATCTTTTTGTTGATGCACATGAAGCACGACGCGAGGTTGGGAATGTAACTGGGCCTCAATTTTACTAAAACAATTGTAATGACAATTATAAAAAAATACAGGGTTTTTTTCGCATTTACCTCTTAAAACTTATAATTGTTTTAGTAGAATTGGGGCCCTGTGTGTTGTTAACGTGATATTAAAGCGTGCCCTATCTTCTCCCCTTTATCTAGATCTATGCCTGACCGTAAGTCTATTTGTCTAGACTGGGTAAGCCGATATACGGCCGGATGGAACGGAACAAGAACACGTGCCGTGCTGCTATGTTAATTGAGCCAGCTGATTGGATTAACTATTTGGAAGACTATATCAAATAGCCCATGCTCTATTATACCATAGATAGATAGTATTGCACACCAAAGAAAACAAACAGAAAAAAATGTACATATAAGTTAAATCGAATGCATTGGGCGGCCTTATCGCTTAAAGCGATTTCATCCAGACGACCGTTGAATGGAGAGGATCACATTTATTTGTCATGGCCAGTGGTGCTCAATAATAAACATAAAAGGGCCATTTTTCTCTACGAACAGTCACACGCGTAACGCGTCTCGCTGTGGAATCGTTCGGAAAAGTACGGCATTTCTCGAACATGCACAAACAATTCCACGCAGTTATTTAACGCGGCGCGTTACGTGGCCGAGTGGCAATAGAGAATAAGGTCCCTGGTTGAACTTAAACAACTACTAACCATACAACCATAATTGTATGAAAACCTAAAATATTGATTTTCATCAAATTGGGCCAACTTTAGAAAATGTATTTATTCAACTTTTTGTTCGTTAAAGCAAATTATAATGACAGGGACAGGGTTTTGACACAGGGATCGTTAAAAAACTTGGGTACATATACATCTGGAAATCACCATTGAAAGATATTTAGATAAGGTACTTAAGATTATAGAACAAAGTAAGGTCAGTCGGGGCAAGTGCCTCCACCACCAAAATCTCAGAAACTAGTTGAGTATTTCAATAAAACGACATCTTTCCTTAAAGCCCGACACAAATTTAGTTTCAAAATTAAATCCTAGATGGCGTGTCTCGTCTTGGGTTAACATAAAAAGCCATTGTGTTTCCAGTGTCATATGAACTAAGCTTCAGATATGAGTAACGTGTCATAAAACTGTAAAAATCTTAACATTATTGGTATTTTCTGTGAATCAATGAAGATAATGTTATTTAATAAATGTTATTCTTCACATTTTATGTAATTATTTTTCTAATATTTAGTGAAATATCGAGATTTTGTAATTTGAAAATTATAGCTTTTAAATTAAACAAAGAGGAAAGTGCGTCACACCTTGATGGGGCAAGCGCGTCTGTATCACGCACTTGCCTCAAGTTAGAAATAGCAAACATTTTTTGGTAACTTCATAATAACCTTTATTTTGCATATTACGGTTTGTATGCAATACCAAGTTATGCAAATTCATATATTTGATACCTACTTATTAGGTTTATAGTGGGTTTTTTAAACTAGTGGTGATATATTTATAGATTATGAAAGTAGACAAATACAGTTTAATATATACCTTTTGATGTTTAAAGTGCAATAGCAATAAATAAACAGATTTTAGTTTTTAAAGTATATGGTTCCAAATTTGTAAGTCTAAAGAATGTTAATGTTTAGAAAGTTGTTGTAGACAGTTACAGTTTAATATATATTGATGTTAAAAGTGCCATTACCTATAACTAAACTGATTTTATTTTTTATGATTCTAAATTGTAAGTCAAAGAATGTAATATTAATGTTTTGAAAGAGGTTTTTTTAGATACAGTTCTTGTTGTAGATACATAAGTATCTAACTAGGTAATTAAATGTTCATCAACAATCTAAAATAATCATTATCTGTAACTATGTAGTTCCTTCGTTCGATTTCCAGTTCCAAATAAGTACTTGTACATCCAAAAAATCTGAATAAATCGATGTTTTCTTTTTCAATCCCGGAACAAGATAAAAGAAAAAACAAACTTTTATTGGCAGGTTCGGAATTGATAATATATTCCAAACACGTTTTTTACCTTATGCTTCTATTTTGGTGCTCCTAACTATAGCAAAAATTATAAAATTTAAGTACATGCACTACTCGAATAAAGGTTTCTACCCCTGCCATGAAAAAGTGTGGCGCACTTGCCCCTAATTTCTTTTTTATTTTGTATTCAACCCAATATTGATCGCAGAAAAGGTCAGAATGCATAATCTAGTAGGGCTCAAATACGTCTATTGGTAAATTTTAACAAAATGTTATAATGAAGATTTTAGAAGTATTTTATCGAACTGACGCACTTGCCTCATTTGGTTGGGTAAGTGCGTCTAGTGGAGTAACTTACTATAAACAAGTAAATATCTTAGTAAAATTCGTCCAAATTCCACGAGCTAAGTATATATATATATATATATTCGTTGCCAAGGAAACAAATTATCATATAATACTTAATTTGATGGCCAAACTACTAAAGAATCCTAAATATTTGCAGTTGACTTCATCATTGTTAAAAGTATATCGCACTTACCCCGACTGACCTTATTATTTTCTCAAAGCCACATAATAATTCTATCTTTTCTAGGCAGTCCATTGCATTGAAAAAAATGAATAGCTAATGGCACGATGGCAAAGTACTCAGGTTCAGTTAGGTAGAATACTCACGGCCAGAAACTTTCCAACAGGCAAAAGTCCTGTGTCTTCGTTTTTGAACATATCAAAGAGCACATCGTCAGCATTTTTGTGTGGTGCTTCGCGCGCCCTGCAAGCGCAAACAAAAGAATTAGATACGTAGTTATTCTAGAGTAAAAATATTTTGCTCTACTGCATGCAATAATACTTGTGCGCTGAATCTATTAGAGTTCTATTACTAATGGGAAATTGATTGGTTCGGCATACTTTGTCCGTGTTATGGTAATGTTTAACCACAGTTCGTCACGCCGTGATCTAATAATAAAACATCGTAGGCAGGCGTTGACGTCGCGACGGGTGTGTCTGCGACGTGCGACTCCTCGACCACTCACCGTCAGTGCTGTTTACGATGTCACATGATTTTATAATTAGCAAAACTAAACAATTCCAAGGAAAGTTGTTTTTATAAGTTAGTTGAATAACTTCTTTCACATCTAGCTACGGTTGATAGCTATAATACCAAGCTAGGTACTTTCACATGTAGCTGCGGTTGATAGCTGTAATACCAAGCTAGGTAAGTTTATTTCTCTAGAATATGGAATGGATCAGAGTATGAATTAATAAAAAGATCTAGGTAATTAACTGGCTAGAATAAAAGTAACTATTGAAATACTATAAATTCATGATAATCCAATTTACATAATGATTATAAGGCGTGATTCAAATTTTTTGCAGAAAGCCAATCAAGTAACAGTTTATAATAATTTAAGCTAAAGTTTTTCGGTAATGAATAAGATTTTATCACTTGTATAATCGAAAGAAGCCAATTGCAAATGTTATCCATACCAATATATAAAAGTGAAACGTTGTCGGTTTGTTTGATTTTTGTTTGTTTGTTTGGGGAGCTTTCACGCGATAACGGCTGGACGGATTTTGATGAAATTTGGAATGGAGATAGCTTATATCCTGGAATCAAACATAGCATACTTTTTATCCCGAAAAATTGTAAGTTTCCACGGGAAAACTAAGAAAAACTAGAAAAAAAATGATTACTCGCAGTAAGAAACGGTTGCCGTGGAAACGAAATAACAAATATGTCAAAAACATTAAGAGCATTGGTACTATACCTATCTTTACATTGGTTTTTAATATCCTAGAAGAACATACGATGCTTTTTTTCGCGATAAACAGTAGTCCGCGCGGACAAAGTCGCGGGCGGGAAAACTAGTAATATCATAATGTATCAATGCTAAATTATAAATATCTGGGTTCCTAATTAAGCATTTAAAAATCAAAATAAGAAATAAGCTCTAAAACTAAAACCAGACTACGGTCGATTAAAAATAGCTGGAACATTATACCTGAACACGAATCGATTTATATCTCGATTGTCAAAATCGGACAAATAGGGGCGACGCTATGGTGGAACATCCACATACCCACATACATACATAGACTTTTAAACTCATTACCCTTCCCTTGCTTCGCCGTAGTCGGGTAATAATGTAACAAAGCAATGATTAAATAATACTTGTTTGTCGTATCAGGTAGTGCTGGCCTCTGATGTCAGAGTTTGTCAAGCCGCCCGAGGGCCTCTGACACGGCTTAACGACTGCTATTAATCAATAACAGCCGGGACCGACAGCTTAACGTGCCCACCGAAGCACGGAGCGATGGAAAACCGCACATAACTCAGAAAAGTCATTGGAGCCTAGGACTTGAACCCGGTATCGTTGGATTCTAAATTGCACTATAGAACCGTTAGGCCATTATCGCATAAATAATACTGTAATCAAGATACACGCCTAGACGTCTTTCACTTAAGACCACGTTATCGTAATCTTGATTTTTAATAGTTCTCTTTCATGTACACAAACTTTTTCACTATCTACAAATTTTATGTAATGGGTTTATTTTTTATGTAATATTTCTGCTGCATACTATTGTCTTATCTATCTTATCTAATATAAAAACACTGAAGCAACAAGCAGTCTAATAAATTATGTCACCTCATTAAAAGAATAAACATTGCAATAACAAAAAATAAGGCTTAATTAACAGGATTGGATACAGGTTCAATTAGTTATTTGCCAAAATTTAGGCATAATTTCAAATTTTACGGCCTTAAAAGTCGTCTCAGCTCATTTTCATTTCTTCATAATTATATATACTTTTTGTAGCAGGCAGATTCATAAATATCAAATATCATTATAGGCAGTGCCAGCTAGCCCAGTGTGGAAATTAAAGCGCAAGTGGAATTGTGGTTTTATTATTATCATCTGTTGTTGATTGGCCCTAGATATTATTCTTATATCAAAATGACCATTTCTAAAAGTTTCCTGTCTCAAGACATTCTTTTCTCAAAATGTCATTTTCTCGAAATAAGTATTTCTCATAATTTCCTTTTCAGAAAATGACCCTTATTTAAAATACATATAATTTATTAATTTGATGTTTTTTTTAACAAAAAAAAAGCATTATGTATATTGATATGTATGTATATTGAAATCATCAGTCATTTTTTTTTAAGTTTTGTATAGATTTTTTAATTCAAATAATAATAATAAATTTCACCTAAAATCAATAGTAAATAGTAATAAAATAAGTCAAAAAGTAGAAACATGTGTCGCTGAAGTTATTTTTCTGAGAATCTTATGTACACATATTGTCCGATTCCTTCATTTAATTTACCAAAATTTTTTTTTTTTACATATATGTAAACATTATTAAGTAGGGGTTGATGTGGCCTTTGTAACAATACTACTCACTTCCCGAGGACTGCTAGACCTACGATTAATTTTAAAAAAGTGCGTGTAACGTAGCGTCCATTATTGTCATTTTGATTGGCATGTTTGAGTAGTTTCCAGCCCCCTCCCCTTAGCTAGTCCCCTCGCCCAAAATTTATCGGTGAATTTGGAAATTTTGAAAAAAGGGCATTTTAAGAAAATTACATATTGAGAAATGGTCATGTTAAGAAAAGGACATTTTGATAAAATAACTTTTTGAGCAATTGTCATTTTGAGTAAAGAACATTTCGAGAAAAAGACATCGTGAGCTGAGAGGATAAAAGTAAAGCTTTAAAAATGTGGATATATATTTATAAAACTATTTTCTTTGTAAATCCACAAAAAAAAAAATGTGTTTCTTCAAACTCTAAAAGACAACAAAAAGAAATTTAGCCGGCATTACTGTAGAATTTTTGATACCACTGGAAAATATAAGTAAAATCAATCAAAAAACTTAGAGTGCCAATAAAGCATGCAACACACAAACGGGCAGGTGTGCTGCCGCTATCTATACTCACGACGCAGATTTGGGATCGATGTTATGCACGAATGAATACCGTCTGCACCATGTGGAACGAACAAATACATATTTTAGGAGACAGTCTTATCAGTTGCAGTGATATAAATGTCATCACGCTTCTCGAATCTAACAATGAGATTACGCAGATTTTGCTGTGAGCAGTTATAATCTTCTAGAAACTAAAGTGAGACATGGGTATTTAATACACTTAACGTCATTTTACCACGTTTGTATTAAGTAACTTTCTTGTGTCTGTCTGTCTGTCGTTCCAGGAATATTGCACCTCAAATTTCGAGCACTTCCCGATTAGCTATCCGGCTGAAACTTTCCAGGTCCACACTCGAATAAAATGCATTAAAAAAACGAGGTTAGTTTTTTAATTTACAAAAAAACAAACTGAAACTGAAACTGAACTGAAACTGAAACAAAACTGAAACTGAAACTGTACACAAATTATACAAGTAATTTGTCAAGTATTTTGTATGTTTCAACTGTTAAAATATTGGTTATGAACACTAGATTCTAGAGCGTGTTGCTAGAAGTACCGACATGACACGGGGCATGGTTGAATTGACAAGTACCAGACAGGCGCCGGTCGGAGTTAAAATAGATCATTACGAGTGGACACGGGCTTATTGACGGCAATTTGTTTTCAATTAAGTGTCACTTGTGCATTGATGGGTAATGATGCATACCTCGTCATATCGATGGATTGGACTGCGTAGAAGTGGGGTGCCGAATTGCGCCATTTCTGTAAATAGGAAACAGATTAAATGGACTGTTTTTTACCCCGGACTTGTGAGCAGTTGGATGATTAATGGATTTGCGGAGACCAGCAGGAATCCTTCACTAGAGAGACACATAAAAGGACACTCACATCATTTTTATTGATTATATAGTTGGGTCTCACTTGACTGTATTGCTTGAAGCATACGCATAGAGGTTTGACGGGGCTCGTGAGCCGGCGGAGCTGACGGGCGTTCATGGTTAGCGCTGGACACCTCCGGAGCCTTCGAACCACCCTGAGTATTGGCAGCGAGTGGCAACCGACGCCGGCGTTGTAAAGTGCACCTTCAACGCGCAGGCGCCAACTGACGCCGCCTTCATGCCTTATCTCGACTTATGTCTACAGTGTTTACACGACTGTGACGTATCGTTTACGGGAAATTCTAAATGTTCATGTCACGCTGTTCTAGTACCTACCTGTGTGACACCTCCGTAACACACGAGTTGTGGCTATTTTCATAGGTGTTTGCTGGCGGGGGCGAGGCACAGTCAGGCTGTTTGATCAATAGTTTGTTTGCAGTGGAGACCTACACGGAGTTTGACTTGCCTAGCCGTTTAAGATTAGCATGCTCTCGTAATCGATTGGACGTTTACGGAAATAATCTTGTTTTCACAATGAAGATTTACCATCGAGATGGGACCAATTGTATTTTCATCAGTAGGATATTAAAATATAAAACGATTGTATGAGGTACACCTCTCTAGGTATAACCTTTCTCACTACATAAATACCTACAAGCGGACAACATACATCATATCTGTTATTCAGTAAAAATATATTTTTATATCATTTAAAACATTATTTGACGTGCACCAGCGCCACCAACCAGCCACTGAACTTGAGCAGTGCAGTGGATGAAGCCTATACCCTCACTGCCAAAGAAAGGCCTGAGTTCCGTCAATTCTTACATAACCGACTGGTGTTATTTTTACTAATTTTGCTTATAAATAATAAACTGCCGATAGTATTATCAACAGAATTAAGCTTGTGACCTTTCCAAAGTTGAAAATAAGAGATATTTTTCAACATTCAAAATTCTTATAATTAAACAAAAACAAAGTTTTATTGCTAGAGATTATATTTATCTATTTTAAATTACACCACTATGTTTGCAAGTAACAATGTATGTCAAAACTAGGAAGCATCAATGCTTGTTACAAAACAATTAGAAAATGGCACGGGATTTATTTACTCGTACGAAAACAAATAATTACCTACCTCAAAACCATTTTCACATTCCATCACGAAATCCTCGAATCCACTGTCTGACAGAGTGCGAATCACCGTTAAATGCACTGGCGTGAAAAGCTGCGCAAACGTCGGTGGTCTCACGAACTGACGCGGCGCGGAGTTCACGAAGCGAACCGTTCTTCCGCGCACTCCACACTGAGCCATGCTTCTTCGCAAGTCGGTTATAAATATACGACCAATGGGAGTGCCAAGTGCTATTTGCCGGGATTCTATGTACCTATATTTAGCGGACAATATTGCGGATACAAAACACTGGTGATAGAATCAGTCCATGTGACGGGCGTGCGAGCTCATTGGAAGCCCTCTGTGGACCTTTAGTCCTCGACTTTATTATTGAAAAGGATAAAAAGAAAAAAACTAAATTCTAACTAATCTTCAACAAAATTGTTGATAGCAAGAATGTTTAAAAAAGAAGGATTTCACACAGATAAATCGAAAGTGAAGCACCCAAGATATGCCGATCTGGTCGTACGCACTAACCTCACCACACACACCATTTTATGCTGATCGGCCGCCACATCGCACCAAGATCTCGACCGTGTTAGTCGTATTCATTCTGGCAAGTTCTCAGGAAAAATCAAAAACAATGCTGTCTTTTGTGTTGAAACTTCCATCTCACATACAAAACTAATTATTATTTTATTTATAGTAATAAGTGTGGTGATAATGGACCTTCCAATTAAATACACAATCAAGGTTTAATTCCAGGAATTTGTGTTCACAAACTTCCTTAATAGTTAGATACATAGTTAGATTTCCCCAATGGAGAATAGTATCCTCTATTGGGAAAATCTAAATTAAATTATCTTGTTTTTATTCATTGCTCTCCAGCTCCATTCATCTATACATAAGTTGATTGTAGAGCTAAATTAGTTTATTATGTTAAAATTATACTACAGATTCAGGTTCTCTTTGAAATGGTATTTATTATAACTTACCCGGTAAACACATACTCGTAGAGGAAGAATTAGCGTTATATATATAAAAAAATGCGTTGTGTTGTTTATAAATCTTAATACTTATTTTCGCCATTTGCAACAAAACGAACGGCCCCCAGTAGTACCTTATGAATTTTCTCTCGCCCGTATTGACAATATCGTGATTCAGGCGGTACGAGGGTCGCACAACAGAAACAACAGGGAATTGCCGAACTCTGTATTTACCTATATTTGTAACCAGGAATTATTCATGTTACAATTCAATAGGTTACTACTAGGTAAACTTGTATCATCGTCGACCGCATCGTCGCTGAACATCAGATATTGGTGAAAAAAAATATATAAAAACTAAACAACACGCTTTATATAGAAAACCAAACTAAAAAATAGAAAATAAATTTTAATAATTTTGAATTAAGAATAGTGTAAAATGTTTTATTTCAAAAAAAAATTGGTTAATTCTTGAAAATAGGTAGTTACAGGTTTCTGAAAAAGACTTCGCTTCTGTTGCATTTTCTCACTTGATAAAATTGTTACATATAAGCTTTCAAATAGTTTTCCAGGGATTTAGTTGGTCATAGATTCTGTATCACATTTTTCAGGTGTAAGTACTGTAAGTAGGTAGTATAATGCTTTCGCTACACTTGCATTTTCGTGAAATTATTTACCTTTTTGCACTCTCAATATTCCTTGTTTCCGTGACGATGAAATCGTAATTCGCGCGCTTTTATTTTTTATTCTTCTCCGTACATTTACATGATTCTTATTTTAAATACAGACAGCGAGCCACGCGACACAATGAACAAAAAATAAGAATAAGTAAGTCATAAGACTGCATGGCTCGACGGAACATCGTTGGACTCCCGATCTTTAGTAGCAGAGCTCAATTCCCAACTGGAGTCTTTACAATTTGTACATAAAAAAAATTATGTGATGGCTTATAACTTGATTATAGACGAGCTGAGGCGGAAAGAGCCGACGAGCCACGAAAGCTCGCGTCGCAGAACCGATCGATCGAAAACATCAAAAATTCACGTTCCAAATTCAAAACTCATTACTGCCCTCTCTGAAAGTACCTATTGAACAGAAAAGACCTACATTTCTCCCTCTTTTTGAGGAACCAATCAGCGTTTTTTCAAATAGATGGGATGAAAAAACAATTATGTATTATTTTGTAAATGAATATATTTAATGTTGGGGGGTTTAAAAAACTTTATATTATATATTTTCAGCTAAATGCGACCGTACTCTATTGCACTTGAATAACGACCGACAAACAAAGAATATAACTGACAATCATCACACAGGTAGGGTGTGACAATGCTCTACGAAGCCGAAATTAGTCGAGTCTCTTTCCAAAGACCAATGTGCATTATTTATCGCCGGTTACTGTACTAAGTTTTGTAGGCCTTGTATTTTAATTTGACATTATTCATATTTATTTATTCGTACGATATTATTCATATGTATGATATAAATGATGGTACATTATAGCATTATAGCTAACTTCATAACGTTACATTACAATAGCGATTATAGGTATAAACAGAATACTTGAAAATAATTGTATTATAATACATTATTAAGCCTATGTCTACGTATAAGTTTTTAGGGCTTTAACAAAATGTCTGATGTCTCTACATTCCATCTAATTTACGACATTCAATAGTCTAATTCGTGAAACGATCGCTTGACACGCTAGAGCTAGCAGGATACATAGTAATATTAGGTCTAAGCGCTAGAGTTTAAATTAAAACAACTTGCCATTGTTTTGCTTGCTAGTGTCCGCGCGATGAGTTGATCGATTGCAATAGAGCACATGTTTCAGAGACACCATAAATATCTCTAATGATTACCCAGGTTCGCATCTCTTAAAAGTTATCTTGTCGTTTGGCAAAAGTAACGTAGACAGGCCCTGACGATCTTAACACTAAGTCTACAGTAAACTGCAGGTCTTCAACTCTAGTAACTGGCAGCAACACGAACTTTCTCAATATTTCCGAAATTACCGACTTCATCTCCAACAGGGCGAACTTTTGTCCTGTAACAAATATTTTACAATAATTTATGTAACTACTACTAGTGGCTCTGTGAGCTGTAGACCTCGCCCATACACACGTTTATACGATCTAGCGGTGCACAGTAGTCCATCTAGTTACCTTATTTTAACATTAATTACCAAAGTGCTCCATCAATCCCTACCTAGTTAGTAGGTAAAGGGCTGATTCCACTGGTAGAAACCTGATCAATTTTCTGCATTTTGAGAAGCTATTCTGCTCATCTCGCCGAAGATCTTCACCAATTTTTTATGAGACCAACTTAAAGTTACCTTTCAAATAAAAAGAACCATCGAAATCAGATCTAAAGGCAGAGATATTCAGTAGCCACCTTTTTGCCCCTTTTTGAGGGAAGTACCCCTCCCACCCAATCAAAAATCCCCGACGACTAAAAATTCGTTTAACCTGTATACCTACCAAGTTTCGTCTAGATCGGTTAATGTAAATGTAGTTTTTGGTCCTGGAATAACACTACTGGGCTAGTTTTAAATGAAATAACCAAGCGGGCAAAGCCGCGGGCACTGCTAGTTATAAGTATAGATAGATAGATTTTGTTTAATTATTGGACCGTGTTAGCCAATCAATTACCTATGCAGCTTCTGGGGCCAGCACAGAAAGGTTTGTAAGCGTAAGGGTGGCGATTGACACAGTTTTCCGGCAGGAAGCGGTCAGGGCCGTACACCAATGGATCCTTGTATAGATTCTCGGATCGATGCATTAATTACTTACCTATGCAGTTTCTGGGGCCAGACTGAAGGGTATGTAAGCGTAAGAGTAGCGATTGACACAGATTTCCGGCAGGAAGCGGTCAGGGCCGAACACCAATGGATCCTTGTATAGATTCTCGGATCGATGCATTAACTACTTACCTATGCAGTTTCTGGGGCCAGCACTGAAGGGTATGTAAGCGTAAGAGTAGCGATTGACACAGTTTTCCGGCAGGAAGCGGTCAGGGCCGAACACCAATGGATCCTTGTATAGATTCTCGGATCGATGCATTAACTACTTACCTATGCAGTTTCTGGGGCCAGACTGAAGGATATGTAAGCGTAAGAGTAGCGATTGACACAGTTTTCCGGCAGGAATCGGTCAGGGACCAACACCAATGGATCCTTGCATAGATTCTCGAATCGATGCAATCGTTACTTACCTATGCAGTTTCTGGGGCCAGACTGAAGGGTATGTAAGCGTAAGAGTAGCGATTGACACAGTTTTCCGGCAGGAATCGGTCAGGGACCAACACCAATGGATCCTTGCATAGATTCTCGAATCGATGCATTAATTACTTACTTATGCAGTTTCTGGGGCCAGCACTGAAGGGTATGTAAGCGTAAGGGTGGCGATTGACACAGTTTTCCGGCAGGAAGCGGTCAGGGTCGAACACCAATGGATCCTTGTATAGATTCTCGGATCGATGCAATCGTTACTTACCTATGCAGTTTCTGGGGCCAGCACTGAAGGGTATGTAACATTAAGGGTGGCGATTGACAGTTTTCCGGCAGGAAGCGGTCAGAGTCGAACACCAATGGATCCTTGTATAGATTCTCGGATCGTTACATTAATTACTTACCTTTGCAGTTTCTGGGGCCAGCACTGAAGGGTTTGTAAGCGAAAGGGTGGTGAATGACACATTTTTCCGGCAGGAAGCGGTCAGGGTCGAACACCAATGGATCCTTGTAAAGATCTCCGGATCGATGCATTAATTAGGTACTTACCTATGCAGGTTATGGGGCCAGCACTGAAGGGTATGTAAGCGTAAGGTTGGCTATTGACACAGTTTTCCGGAAGGAAGCGGTCAGGGTCGAACACCAATGAATCCTTGTATCGATCCTAGGATCGATGCATTAACTACTTACCTATGCAGTTTCTGGGGCCAGCACTGAAGGGTATGTAAGCGTAAGGGTGGCGATTGGCACAGTTTCCCGGCAGGAAGCGGTCAGGGTCGAAAACCAGTGGATCCTTGTACAGATCTTCGGATCGATGCACGTCAAAAATGTGAATTAAGCAGTAAATCCCCGATGGTATAACGTAACCTCCTAAAAAAATATTACAAACAAAATCAATGAATTTATTATTGTCGTAGTTCGTAGACAATGCATTTTATAGACCAGTCGTAGTTTAACTAATACCCGACTACGACAACAATATTAAAATTAGTTTCGTGAGCACGTGCGCGCTTCTGGGCTAGATCACTTCTTAAAATGAAAGTATTGTTCAATTCTATATTATAAGTTGTTGCTATATGTAGTTAAATATATATATACTGGACTTAATCGCGCTGAAAACTTAGCTTTTTTCTTGTTTGCGGTGAAGATATGGAAGCGTTATGTGGATGATGTTTTCTTTATCATGAAAGTCAATGAACAGACAGCGGAACAATTCTTGGGCCATCTAAACTCGATCCATGGCAACATCAAGTTTACCTGTGAACTGGAGGTGGAGAAAACGTTAGCTTTCCTGGATGTCAGAGTGTCGGTGAGACCAGCAACGAGATAATGGCTCGTTATCTCGTTGTGTTTATAGGAAACCAATACACACTGACAGATACCTCAACGCCTTTTCACATCACCACCCGCGGCATTTACAATCAGTAGCCAGATCACTTTTAGACAGAGCTCATGCCCTCTGTGACCCTGAACATTTGGATGCCGAAGTGTCTCATGTTCAGGAGGTACTCAAGCGAAACGGATATGTGGTGACCAGACGTTGGCGTCCTAGACGCAGATATAATAAGAGTAGGTCTGATGTCGATAGACAGCCGGCTTTCATGCCTTATGTAAAAGGAGTGACGGATAAAGTAGGTGCTCTATTAAAGGACTTTTCTATCAAGACCATTTATACTCCTTTATCCGAGTTAGCAAGGCATGTTAGAACACCGAAAGATGTCATTCCTTTTCAAACTCCTGGCGTATTTAAGATAGATTGCAGCTGCGGTAGTTCCTACATTGGACAAACCAAGCGTACTATAGCGGAAAGGGTCAAAGAACATATTGCAGCTGTAAAGAACCGCCAGATAAATAAATTTGCAATCGTTGAGCATTTGCTCGAATCGGGAAAACCCGTGGTGCTCGAAATTGTGGCACTGTTTCAGTTTTTTCGAAAAATCTACCTTAAGAAAGCTATTTTAGGATACATTTGAATCATACTTTTGTAAAGCAAACTAAATTTCCTACAATTTTAAGCTCAACCTAAACTCTCTAGGTCTATTGGTTGTGGAGATATTCAGACAAAGATGGGCAAGTTTTCAAAAAAATATTGAATATAATCTGTTTGGTCATTTCCAAGATATTTACTGACTAAACAAATTTTTATACAAAAGTCATGAGAGAGGAATTTGTAGAGAATTTAATGACCTTCAATTTCATCTAATTACTTTAAAATCGTTTGTCTACGTCTCAGTTTCCTCAGAAACTGAAAACAGTAAAACATCTGATTTTTGGGGAAATGATACCCGAAAAACGCTTCCTTCAAGTAGAAATAACTGAACAAGTGAAAGAAGTTCAAGCACCACGGGTTGCACAGGGTTTTCAGTGTTGCTAACTTAGATATAAACTACTCTCGCTGATGGGCCTGGGAGGATGGTTTAAAGTTGGCTGCGTCCTGGAATCCCGTGATACGCAAGTGTTCGCGTCGCGGTTTATGTCAGAAGATATCTGCAGATGTCGTTAGTGTCGTGTGTCGTGACAATTCTGAATTTTTACAAAACCAAATGCGGTTAGTTGGAGACAACGCTCGCCCTTCTCGACGCTGACACCCGCTACTTCAGTCTTCTCGTGACCACGATCAATGCAACTTGATCGAAACGTCGAGGTAAATAAATATTAAGTTTTCAGCGCGATTAAGTCCCGTTTAAATATTTAACTATGTGTTCGAATCGCGAAAGTTTAAAAGTTACAGTTGCCATATGTGTTTAAATTTTTTAATATGGTCCTTTTATTCTTGAATTTGATACTCATTTGATAGAATCTGATGATTTTAATCCCCAAACTCGAAAAGAGGGGTGTGTTATAATTTTAGGGTGTGTGTGTGTGTGTGTGTGTGTGTGTGTGTGTGTGTATGTCTGTGGCATCGTAGCTCCCAAACGAATGGACCGATTTTGATGCGGGTTTTTTTTCTGTTTGAAAGCTGCTGTGCTCGAGATTGTTAGCCATAATGTCGGTCGGAATCTTAGCTCCCGAACGAATGGACCAATTTTTATGCTGTTTTTTTATGTTTGACAGCTGATGTGATGTTTTATGTGTTTTTTTTAAAATGTATGCTTGCTATTTAAAAATACTTTCCTGTGAACAAAATCAATCGAGATGTCGAGGATTCAACGATACCTACCTTATAAGTTAAAATCATTTAGTCAACAATTTAGGCGCTGTGAGGGTACAAACATGTCATGGCAATAGAGACTCGTTTTTTTTGGAAGGGCTGAAGACTAAATACGAGCGGTAGCTCTGATTACCGTTACACTATACAAAAAACTGTTTCTGCGCGAGCGCTCGCTTCGAGCCTTCAATGTTTAATTACTTTAGGAATCCAACTGATATTTGCAGGTAATGAACCTAGGCTACTATTTTGTGTCATCAAATTTTCGACTAGACTACATAAATCGAGCCAGGCAGTAAAACTAAAAAGATGGGAATTGAGCCACTGTGAACACGGTAGGTAGGGTAGACTGGGTACGGTTGAAACGATTTGGCTTTTATCGTTCAGACTCATAGTATTGTTGTCTATAAGCCAAGCGACGATGACGATATGTCAAATTCAAGAGCGTGTTTCTAACTGCGAAAGTTCTATACCAATTTATTTCCTGGAGTGCTGTTTTCAGAATTACACAAAATAAAATAAATTTAAATGTCCACAGAGTTTGTTCAATATTCGCTGTTACAGACTGTACTGCAATATGAACAGTTGTGTCGCTCGTGACCGCGTGATCTAGTGTAAAGTGCAATTCAACATAAAAGTGCGTGGCGCGATGACCCAGTTATTGCGCAATGCTTGCGCTGAAGGTGAATTATATTGGTAAGGCGAAGTTCACACTCGCTTTAATATTGTAAGAAGATTGGGGAAAAAATGGGTTCCCCGAAGCAAATCAAAATAGATATAACAACAGAAAATGAACGTCTGTTGTACGATACTATATGCGAAGAACGAACCTAACATGAAAAATTGCAAGGCCTAGTTAAGGACTTAAAAAGTCAAATCTTCTTCTTCAGCAACAGCTGAAATGTCTTGCGGAGACTAAAACATCGTCAAAATGAATTACAGGTAGTCCTAGATATAGAAAACGTGGACGTGTGTCTAATATCCGAAACGCACTTCACGAAACAATGTTACGAGGGGAGTTCAATGTATTCTCGGTATAGGCATGAAAGAATAAGCAGAAAATTCTGAATCAAATTTATTTTTCGATGTAGTCCCCTAGGATCTGAACACACTTATTTGTCCTGGAAAATAACTTTTCAATTCCCTTCAAAAAATATTTTTGAAAAATGATCGTTAATTGCCTTTAACTCTTCATCGTCGGAAAAATGCTTGCCTCGAAGTTCTTTTTTGAGATTTGGGAACAGAAAGTAATCACTAGGGGCTAGGTCCGGGCTGTAGGGTGGATGATTGATTTCTTCAAATCCGCAATCCCGCACAGCAGCATTGGCAATGCTCGCCTTGTGAACAGGCGCGTTGTCGTGCAAAAGCAATACACCTGTTGTCAATTTTTCCCGTCTTTTTTCTTTTATTGCCTCCTTTAAATTGCGCAGGGTGTTAGCGTAAGTTGCGCCAGTAATACTCTCACCTTTTTTTGTGTACTCAATTAATAAGATTCCCGTGGAATCCCAAAACACTGTGGCCATGAGCTTTCCGGCGGATGGGCAGACTTTGAACTTCTTCGGTGGGGCTGTTCCTTTTTTATGCCACTGCATAGACTCCTGCTTGCTCTCAGAATCATAGTGATGAACCCACGTTTCATCACCAGTAACAATCCGATCATAAATACTTTGCGGATTTTCATCACTGAGCTCCAAAAACTCCTTGCAACAATCAACTCGCGCTTGTTTCTGAAGCGCTGTGAGCATTCGCGGCAACCATCTTGCACTGACCTTTGACAAATTCAGATGGTCATGAAGGATAGTGTGAATGGTACCCACGGATAGCTTGGTTCTTTCTGCTCATATTTTCACTCTCACACAAAATTGTTGAGAAACTTGTACTCGAAGATGCCCATCTTCGAGTACAAGTTTCTCAACAATTTTTACGTTTTCATCAGTAGCGGCACTAACCAGCCCACCGGCACGAGGGTCGTCTTCAATACTCTCTCTACCCCGTTTAAATTCACTTGACCACTTCTGAATTGTAGATAATGAAAGGGCAGAATCTTGGTAAACAGCCATCATTTCTTCGTGAATTACTTTTTGAGTCTTTCCTTGTTTTGTGAGGAATTTTATCACAGCGCGATGCTCGATTTTTTCAACATTGTCGTATCAGTCATCGTAGTTGCCTTTCCGAAATGATATTTTGAATACTAATGGCGAAAATCAAATAAAATTTTGTATTTATACCCTCAATGTCATAAACTAATGAGATAATTTAATTACCCTCATCATTAGTATATTACCCCGATACCGAGAATACATTGAACGCCCCTCATATGTAACGTTTAAAGGATACAAAATGTATCATGCACTACACCCAGATAATACTGCAAGAGGTGGTAGCGCCGTCATTGTAAAAGAAAACCTTGATAACTACGAGGAAACTAAATACAAAGAGAAAGAAATTCAAGCTGTGGCGATATGTCTCAAAACCAAGAGATATCCTATAACAATCTCAGCCATCTACTGTCCACCTCGGTATGCGATAAAAAAAATAACAGTATCTCAGCTTTATAGAGCGCCTTGGTAATAGATTTGTCTTAGGAGATGACTTCAATGCTAAGAACACGTATTGGGGCTCAAGATTAACCACTACTAAAGGCAAAGAGTTATACAATGCTATAAAAGAGTTAAAATGTGATGTTTCGTCTACTGGAAAGCCCACTTACTGGCCGACTGATCCAAATAAAATTCCTGACCTTTTAGATTTTTTCATAACGAAACATTTATCATCTTGTTATTTAAAAACAGAACAAAGCTATGATATGAATTCAGATCACTCTGCAATATATTTATTAATAAGCATGAACATCTTATATAAGGAAAAAACTCTGACCCTAGTTAATAAGTCTACAGATTGGGAGAGCTTCAAAACAGACCTAGATTTTTGTATAGATCTCAAGGTTCCACTCAAAACAACAAAACATAGAAATAAAAAAGTTCGTTGAGAACATCCAACAAATAGCTTGGAAAAATACACCAAAGGCATATAAGAAGACCAAAGGAAACACGTACCCAATAAGGATCATAGAACTTATAAAAGAAAAGAGAAAGCAAAGGAAAATATGGCATCAATCCAGATGTCCTGAAGACAAAAGAAAGCTTAATAATTTAACAAAAAAGGTTAACAGACTAATCCAGGATTTCAACGATGACTCCACTAATAAGTATCTTGAAAAGCTAACTAGTGACCGCAGTACAGATTACTCTTTATGGAAAGCTACGAAGAACTTAAAGAGGCCTATTACTCACGTACCACCTATTAAAGATTAACATGGAAAATGGGCAGTTAGCAATGAGCAAAAGGCTAAACGGTTTGCAGAGCACTTAGAAACCATCCACCTCATTTCAACTAAATGAGGGTGAAGGAAATGAAGCTCTGACTTTGGAAGATACTATGCCACACAATAATGAAAGTGATATCAAACTAGTTACACCTAGAGAAATTGTAAGAGAAATAAAACTAAGTATAAGCCCACGAAAATGTCCTGGGTATGATTTAATATCAGGAGAAATACTTCGTAATCTTCCAAGAAAGGCTATAGTGAAGTTAACGACCCTTATTAATGCCACTCTAAGGTTGAAGCATGTACCAGACTTATGGAAAGTTGCGGAAGTAATCATGATATTAAAACCTAAGAAACCGCCGCATGAAACCACATCATACAGGCCAATCTCTTTGCTCCCCATAATGTCAAAGCTTTTTGAAAAGTTGTTTCTCAAAAGGCTGAAACCAATCATAGATAGCAAAAATTTAATACCAGAGCATCAGTTTGGTTTTCGAGAAAAACACTCGGCTATAATATATATCAAGTGCATAGATTAACAAACATTATAGAAAAAACTCTTGAAGGTAAAAAAGTGTGCACTAAAAAAGTGTGCAATTTCTAGATGTGGCGCAAGCTTTTGATAAAGTGTGGCATGAAGGGCTTATACATAAACTGAGAAATATGCTACCAAAACATTTTGCGGATATCTTAGAATCGTATATATCAAATAGAGTATTTAGAATTAGACAAGAAGATGACTTCTCAGAACTTAAGGAAATAAAAGCTGGAGTACCTCAAGGAAGTGTTTTAGGTCCGGTCCTGTACCTGCTTTACACTTGTGATATTGCTGAGCTAGAAAATAAGACCATTGGGACCTTTGCTGATGACACTGCTATAATGGCAGTAGGAAGTACCCATCAAGAAGCAGCAGAAAAGGTCCAAACAGCGGTCAATCGAGTCTACGACTGGACTAAACAATGGAGGATGAAATTAAACGAATCCAAATCAATTCACATTGACTTCAGCAACAAGAAACAGGAATATTCTCCAGTTTTTATAAATAATAAACAGATTCCATACGAGAATACAGCCAAGTATCTCGGTATGACGCTTGATGCGAAGCTCCGCTGGAAAACGCACGTCAAGAAGAAAAGAGAAGAGTTAGAACTGCGATTCAAAAGAATGTATTGGCTGCTTGGAAGACACTCCACGCTGTCAACACACAATAAACTATTATTATACAAGCAAGTCCTAAAGCCAGTCTGGACTTATGGTATACAGCTTTGGGGCTGCACCAAACAGAGCAATACATTAATTATTCAACGCTTCCAGAACAAGGTACTAAGGGAAATAGTGAATGCACCTTGGTACATAAGAAACAACGATCTCCGTCGGGACCTCAAAATAGAGTTCATTGACAAAGTAATTAAAAAGTATGCAGAAGCTCACGACCATAGACTTCATCACCATGTGAACATTGAGGCAATCCAGCTCCTCGATCACACTGACATAGTTAGAAGACTTAATAGAGACTATAAGAAAAGTGTTAATGGACACATTCTTAGTATATTCAGTGTAAAAGTTTAAGTTATATCCAAATTACTTATTAGCCAAATCGTGGCTAGATTGTAATAAAACTAGGGTGCGTAAGTCTCACGTTCCCTAAGAACAAGGAAAAAAAAAAAATAAAAAAATGTCCACATGCCAGGGGCGGTTGAAACACCAAAATACAATACGCTCCCCCCCCTGTCCGTGACCTATCTATTTATTTATTTAATACATTAGCACAAAAAGTGTACATGGAGGACTTAATGCTAGGAAGCATTTTCTATCAATGATCCTGGTCGTTTTCTATCGTCTGTCGTTTTCCCCTTACACACCTCACGCCCTGCGTAAACGTCGCAAGATATTTAAAAAAAAGTTTCATTCTTCCCCGAGCCCAGGGCTGCTTGAAAAGCCGAAATACAATACGGCCTCCTATAAACAAAAAACCGCGCGGGGAACGGCGCAACACTGAGATTCATGTTCGGACCTGTCGTCCGCTTCGTTCTCCACTTACACCCCTCGCTCCCGCGTAACCGTTCGCGAGATATTTGTTTTGTTTCAACTGTCCTTTGTTTTAACCGTACCCAGTCTACCTTACGGCTACATAGTGACTCACTAGCGCGGTTCACAGTGACAGTTAGATCTAACTGATTATGCTTCAATGTTGTAGAGTCTTCCAGTGATAACTTAAGATAACTGTTTATTTTTTCTCTATTTTTTTCTAATTTTAAAATTGCGTCATTGCGTTAAATAATTCATCAGATAAAGTGTAGCAAAGGCAACACCGTTGGTTTTTGACGCCTTCCGAATTTTTGAGTTCGGGTACTGAGCTCTTCCTAGAAGAGGACAGCTTTTTAGTGTGTTTCGTTCTGTTTAAAACTTGCCTGAGTCACTTTACCCGACCAGGTCACTGTTCCCTACATGACGATTTTTCCATTTTTCGCGAGGCCAAAACAGTTCATAAGGAAGTACCTACGGGGTTGCTCTCATCAAAATACCCAAATCCAAAGTTAACTGGCACTGATAGACACGTCTTAAAATTCCAGAACTTGCCTAATTTGACATCTTCGCTCAGAATACGTCCAATAAGAGGAACCGGTGGGTACAGTCGAAGAGATTCCTTGATGCAACGCTCCAAGTAGCACATCTTAGAGAGATCCTCGATCGTGGAGCTTCGCTTCGAATCACCGTAGATCTGCCTCAATTCATCCACTATTTTGCCCTGAAATAAGGCACAATGCGATATTGTTTTGAGTTATATTCCATCAGAAGAGCTATGGTAGCCTGTCGGTTCAATATTGCAACTTAGAATCCAACGATACCGGGTTCGGTCCTCGGCTCCGCACGAATGACTTTTCTAAGTATATGTGGTTTTCCATCGCTCCGTGCTACGGAGGGCACGTTAAGCTGTCAGTCTCGGCTGTTCCCAGGTAGGAATTTTACGTCATTATGACGTTGCATTAAGGTCGGTTACAGACGGAACAGACGTCCTGACGTGACGTCTGTGTGACGTTCGTTGAGACGTCAAAATGTCACTGATACATGACGTCATTAGGACCTATGAATCTGGTAACAATGAATAACCAAAACATGAACAACATGCGACGTCCAGGCAACATATTTAATACCAACAAAATTAAATGTCCATTTAAGTTTTCTTTTTTTCCATGCCACGTTGACTTAAGTTGGCCGGTCGAATTTTGCACATTTTTTCTTCCTACTAAACAATATTACTAATGCGTAAACTGTCTTTTATTTACTGCTTGTGTGCATGTTGAAACTTACTATATTGAGATTAAGGATTCAGTTCGAGGCGAACAAATAGTATGTAAAGAAAATAAATAAAAATTGTTTCAGTAAAGAGTAGTTTTACATGGGTACAATGATAACATGGTCTATACATGTAGTTGGTGACGTAAATAAGATTTTATTCAAAACGTACATTTATGAAAGTAATAACATTCTTTCTCAAAGACGTCTTTTGCACGTCATATTGGACAGCCTCTTTCACGTTAAAATGACGTCATTTAGTGTCATATTGGTCTGTAACGTCACGTCACGTCACGTCTTTTTGACGTCACAGATGACGTCAAAAAGACGTGACCATGTGACGTCTTTTTAGGGTATTTTGAGACATTTTTCATTCGTCAGAAACATTACGTTATTTAGACGTGTCATATTGGTCTGTTACGTCAAAAGGACGTAACCATGTGACGTCTGTTTAGGGTATTTTGAGACGTTTATTATTCGTCAGAAACATGCCGTCATTTAGACGTGTCACATTGGTCTGTACCTAACGTCTGTTACGTCAAAAGGACGTAACCATGTGACGTCTGTTTAGGGTATTTTTAGATGTTTTTTATTCGTTAGAAACATGACGTCATTTAAACATGTCATATTGGTCTGTAACATGTTACGTCAAATTAACGTAAATAAGAAAGTTCGCATTAAGGTCACTGACGTCACCTTCTTACCTGGGTTATTGATTAATAGCAGTCGTTAAGCCATGTCAGAGGCCCTCGGGCGGCCTGAGAAACTCGACACCATAGGCCAGCACTACCTCATACGAACTAATCCATGCCATGGGTAATAATACTATTTTTTAAATAGTTGTGGGTCTTTTCTGATTAAATATTGGTATGATTTTCAGCTTCCCTACCTGAATAGTTTCGTCGTTAGCGAGAACTAACAAAAAAAATGCTAACCCGCAGGCTGTGGTGTCATGACCCTGAAAAACAAATTGTATCAGCATTCGTCAATTAAGAATATAATTAAATAGGCCCTCAAAATAACAATACATATATTGTACAATATTAGTCTTACTTCAAACATAAAAGTATCCACTTCTTCTTGAATACCTTTATTATCTATCAAACCATTTTTTTCTGCTGATATGAGGAGGTCGAGCATTGCTGTTTTCTTTTTATTTATACACATTTTGTCCTCCTCGTCGTCAATAATGTTATCAATATTGGTCCCTCCATGTGTGTTCATATAAGTTCTTCTAAAATTTATCACTTTCGTAGTGAAATTGTGAATGATTTTCAGATATTTCTTCTCGAGTCTTCCTGCCGCGGACAAATAATACATAAAATCTAGATATAGGTATAGCCGAACAGTTCTATGGACAATTAGATCACCAAGTCCGTATATTGCTGCTTGGTATTTATTTCCGTACGTTTTTTCCTTTTTGAGCTGTGTCCCCATTGCTGTTTCTGTAATATGACAGTTTTTCAGTCAGTTCAATATCTAAAATCTCAGATTCCGACACTAGTGACCTCACTGTAAAGAGAAGTTACCACAAATTGAATGTAGAGTGAATTGAGAGATAGTCTCTACCACATTAACTGGTTTTCCTTCAGTTGTTTCCAAAGCTTTAGTTAACTGTTGGCTGTTATCGCCAAAAATGGCACAGAACCGCCGCAAGATGTTGAAGTGGAAAGCAGGAGTAAGAATTTTTCTCCGGTTTTGCCATTTCGCACCTAAAACAAAGTTATCGTTAAGAGTTATTTTATTTTGAGTAAAACTGTTTTTATTTGTGTAACGCCTTACCATCACTGACAAGCAATCCATCCTGTAGCCAAGGCCTCAGGAAATTATAAAAAAAACTCTTTGTGGTGTGTTTCGCGCCCGACAGTATAACCTGCAAGTTCAAGTCTTATCAATTTTTTATCCTCGGGTTATGTGTTTGGGTTGTATGTATGTTTGTACGTTTTTTAGGCGCGTCCTACAGCCTAAACGGCTTGATGGATTTTGATAAATGAGGTATCATTGGATTCGTCTTGATCACGAAAGTGCTATATGAAGTGTCAAGAAAACTAATATGGCGGCTGATATCTGCCATATTGTATTTCCGATGAAACAAAAAATGACCAACACCTATCGAGTGAGGTATCAAAATACTAGTCTTTATAAGACCATTTTAAAAATATATAATTCTTATAAAAAATATATAATTCAAAATTTTCTATTTTAGATTAATCAAGTTAATGTTAATACTATAGTCTAATGTTGCAATTGCAACTATTAAAATAAAGTGAAATACGAGTACGTTAGTAAAAAATAAACATTAAATTTATATAAATACTATAAGCTGAGCTCCGCAGTTTCACCCGCGTCCCTCAGGAACCACACATTTTCCGGGATAAAAGTACCCTATGTGTTGATCCAGGTTATAAGCTACCTCCGTACCAAATTTCATCCATATTATCAGTTTAGCCGTTTAAGCCGTTTGAGTGAAGAAGCAACAAACATACACACACCCTCACCATAGCCCTTACCCCTTACATGCATACAAATTCTTTTTTAAGCGACTTCACAAAAGGAGACGGTTATATGTTCAACTCCATGTTTTTTTAATTTATTTTTTAATTTTTAATTTATGACGTTTGATATCTCCGTCAATTGCGGACCGATTTTAAATATTTATTTTTTGTGTGAGTATACTCTCCAGGTGGTCCCATATAAATTGTATCAAAAGTGGTTCAGCAGTTTTTCGAGAATAAATAGTTTTTTTTTGAGTAAATCCATTCGATTTTGTGTTTATATTGCCTTGATCTAAACCGATTTATATGGTTGTTTTTTTTATTACAAAGGGTATACTTTCTGTATAGTCCCATATACACTTCATCAAAATTGGTTCAGTAGTTTTATTAGAAAATCTATTTGTTTTATAGTTTATGTTTTTGTGTGGATAATGCTAGGCATATTACATGTTTTTGTTTTTACCTGTTCAATTATTTAAAAGCGTCAAGGTGCGTCATGTTGCGCAAACTCGCGCGTTGTTTGACATGAAATTAAAGACCTGTTGTATTTACAAACCTTCTCGTACCTCTATATCATCAGGTCTGTAAATGCTGACTGCTCCAATGGGACATGCCCAAAGTCTCCAGATTGTGTCCCAAGTTTTAGCGGCATCTCTTAGAAAAGAGAAAAGTTTATCTGAAATGACAACAATATATGAGTTCGGAAACTAAAACCCAATTACGATCGGGTAAAAAATAGCATATGACACTCTTGCGATGAAGGCGAATTGATTGATACCTCGCTTGTCAAAATCGGACCAAGTTTGTAGTTTGAACACATAACTCTTCCGTTGCTTTGCCGTTGTCGGGTAAAAAAAATGGCTATGACACTATAGGTATTACGACGATAACGTCTAGGTTTATGATCTCATTAAGAGACAAAGCCCTCAAAAAGCTCTTAGCAAGAAGACGGCTTCATCCAAAGCATATTATACAAGACAAAAAAAATGGTACAAGGTGTTATAGAATGAAAAATAATGCTTCTATTACACATTACGTTACTAAAAATCTAACAACCTAAACAAATGTGGAAATATATCAAGAATATTAAAATCCATACCAATATATAAAAGTGAAACATTGTCTGTTTGTTTGTTTATTTGTTTGTTTGGGGAGCTTTCACGCGATAACGGCTAGACGGATTTTGATGAAATTTGCAAAGGAAATAGGTTATACCCTGAAATAACACATAGGATACTTTTTATCCCGGAAAATTGTAAGTTTCTACGTGAAAACTGAAAAAGTGGAAAAAAAAAAATTACTCGCTGAAGAAACGTTTGCCATGGAAACAAAATAACAAGAATGTCAAAAAACATCAAGAGCTTTGGTGTTATACCTACTTTTGCATTGGTTTTTAATATCCTAGAAGAACATAGGATGCTTTTTTCGCGATAAACAGTAGTCCGCGCGGACGAAGTCGCGAGCGGAAAAGCTAATGCTAAATAAAGACTCTTTATTGGATATTATTGATTCCAGATAATTTAAATGATGCAATTAGTAAACACTTTTTAACTGTTCCTGGGCCCCAATTCTACTAAAATAATTGTAATGATAATTATCAACAATTTTCGCAAAATTTTCGCTTTTACCTCCTAAAAGAAGTAGAAGCAAAACATATGTTTTTTTTTATTTTGAGTTTTTATTTTTTGGATATTTTTTTTTTGAAAATTTTGCAATAATTTTCTCTTCTACTACTTTTAAGAGGTAAAAGCGAAAATTTTGCGAAAATAGTTGATAATTGTCATTACAATTGTTTTAGTAGAATTGGGGCCCTGATGACGGGACATAGATAATGAGACCATGCAGTTTATAAAATATGTAAAGCAAATAACAGTGTATTGTTACACGACTGCCCAAAAAAAAGAGTGTTATGTTTTTAGCATTCATGTATGTTTGGATGTATGTGAGTTTCTTTATTCCACCATAGCTTTTAAATGCCTGAACAGATTTAGACGTATCGTTAGAATCCTTACATCCCCCGAGTAACATAGGCTATTCTTTTTTGTCAAAATTCAATGTGGCGGCAGGGCAGTATGGCTCCATTTTCAATTGAAATAAAGCTTACTCTCTAATAACGGCTATCATAAATCGCTCTATTGAATTGAATGTCTTTCCTGAGTCATGGAAGCGATGTTAGACCAATCCCATAGTCACAATCAATAGAGCTGCTTAAAGATTTACGGCCAATAAGCATTCACCCTGTCCTATCGAAGGTGCTAGAAAGAGTGGTACTTATTAAATTAGAAAAATATGTATGTTCAGCAAACATAATCCCTTCATTTCAGTCAGGCTTTAGGAAAGGACATAGTACAGAAACAGCTCTTTTACATGTGACTGATAACAGCCTCAGATTCGGGACTCAGTAGCGCTTTGATTCTGCTTGATTTCCCCCGCGCGTTCGATTGTCTGAATCCTGATATGCTTATTATAAAGCTCTCTTACTATGGCTTCTCTGAGAACACTTGCAAATGATTCCGTACATAACTGACAGACAGAAAACAATATGTAGAGACTGAATCTCGTAATGGAACTAAAACTTTGACTAGTATAGGGAAACAAAGTAGAGAAGTACCACAGGGATCTATTTTAAGTCCAATACTGTTCTCAGTTTATACAACTGATTTACCAAATCATACTCTTTTAAGGATGACGATACGCAAAAGGCTGTAATAAACAGTGATTTAAAAGAGATCTATGAATGGGCTAGAAGAAACTCAGTAATATTAGGCCAGTAAGTAGAGAAATTTGCCTTGCAGAAGGTGGTGTAGTAATAATTTTTAGTTATAGAATCTGATGAAAAATCTAAGTTTTCTACCTTGGAGGGGTGGTAGCGTTAGCCACCATCTTGAATTTAAGGGGCAAAATTAGTTTTTTTTTCTAAAGAGTTCTTTTACAGTTAGCTTTATGTCAAAAGTGTCTGTGAAAAGTATAAAGAAGACAATATTTGCAACATTTTCTGCATTCACAGTTGTTCTGTAAGTCTCATAGATAAAAAGTTACAAAGCCCGACATGGCCGTATTTTTTTAGCCTTGAAATCGTATCTGTTTGAACACCTTTGGTATCATGAAAACCAAACTTGGATTGAAATAACATTAAACGTTGATGTTTCAACAATATCAGTTTTAGCTGGGCATTTCATTAAATAGAACCATTGAAATTATTGACCACATCATGAAGATATCAATTATATGAAATAGCTACGACATATATAAAAATGAACGGTTGCTAGGCGCATCACTTGAGAACGGATGGACCGATTTGTCTATGTATTTTAAAATATTCATTTTACTTGCAAGCTGAATTAAAACCACTTGCTTCGCTCCTACGGTTTAAACTTTTACACGTTGGTTCAAGTCCGATGACAATGCATTTTTATGGTAAGCATGACCTGAAGCTCCAGATAAAGGAACTCTTTAACGGTTACTAACACGGTCACGAAATTTTGAGTACGCATTTTTGACCGAGCGAGCGAAGCGTCTCTATTTCAAGTTCAATCAATTTGCTTTCATGATCAACTAACAGCCTTGTTCAGTTAACAGGACTGTTAGTTTGACTAGGTTGCTGACGAATTACGATAAAATTAGCTAACCAAAGATAGATGTCATGCTGTCCGAAGGCGGCAATGAAAGCTGTTTGAACTAGAAGATGATACAAATAAAGTTCTAAAAACTGCCTACTTATGGTGGAGTTCAACGACTATTAAAACGGCTGTTTAACAATTAAACGGCTGGTTATTCAAATTTTAATGTTTACCACACCCTAACCAACTTCTAACCAATGATCACAGCCCTTGAACGGCCGATTTATGTAACCGAGCTCGGCGACATCGTTTAACCGTCGGTTTGCCTCATTTTGACGTATTGTGCATTTGTGTCAACATTATTTTTAGTTTATTTGGATATTTTTCGTTGTGTTCTTGTGTTTAATATTATGGTAGATAATTATCAGGACCACTATTACCTTGACTTCCTTGAAAATTAAGACTATTTAGAAAGGAGAATTAGAACACCACGTATTTTTCAAGTGCATCGTAATTATTATGATGAAGAATCTTTTAAAACTAGATTCCGTTTGTCTAACACTTCTGCACTGGAAGTACTGCAATTAATAGATGATAAACTGGTTTAAACTAAATTCTGCTATAGTATGGCATCAAATTCCTGAGGGAAAACTACATGGAACGCGAGAAGTGTTCACTTCTGAGCATAATAGATAGGTACCTACGTAAGTAAATTGTGAGTTTTTATCATTATTTACTACCTAGTTATATGTACCACAAACCCACCGTTATTTACCGAAGTCCAATTGCGACATATTTAATCATACAAGTAGGTACTTCCTTAGATTGTGAAAGTACCAATTAAGCACTTTTTGTACTTATGTTGTTTTTCTATGAATAATGCGCAGTAGAGGTACTCTACATGTTGATTTGATTTAATTGCGCATAGCTGAATAAGCATTTAAGTACTTAGATGTTTTTCTCGCTAAATTATGAGAAATGTAACTACTTAGTTGTTATTGCAAATTAAGAATGTACTAGAAATCGCCTACGCATTTATAAAAGTTATATAAGGAAGTTACTAAGTACAAATTGTTATTATTTTATCTTCGCTTGAATTGTACGGTCAAAAGTAAGACCAATAAAATTAACTTCAAATTTAATTTGTTGTTTATTTTATTAAAATCTCGGCTCCGTCCAATTTGTCTACCTTATTTTTTCAGATATATTATATAATTCTAACTATAATTAAAAACAAAGCGACGAACGCAGCTCACTGCGCATTTTTTTTATAATGCTCACATTATAAAAAAAATGATGCTTGGCAGATAATTTCATGCTTCATCAGAGGTACCACGGACACAAGAACAGTTACAAATCGCATACTTGAACCCAATATGAATAACAAGAAAAATAGTAGCTGTCGAAAACGTAAAAAAATAATCATTATACATTATCTTCTTCACATGATCTTTATCTAGTTTAAAATTTAAAGCCTCATTTTTAAACTCTGGTTATATTTTAGGTCGCAAAAGTCTTTGTTAAAGAGTATAATCCAAATAAAACAGCAAATAATCTTAAATTGCGGAAAGAAGAAAGCTAATTTCAAAAGATAATCGGCCATTCTCGACAGATTAGTTGACTTGACACACGCAGTCTGGCGCAACAACGAAGAAATTCTCGAATTTGTCTCAAATGTGTAGGGTTTGGCAGAACAGTGAAGTTCATTTGTTTCTGAGATCCCATGAACGAACCAAAAAGAACAAACTATAGAGTCCAATCATAATAATATTACTATACTCTTTGGTCCAATCTCTTTGTGGTACTGGCATCCCACTTGCACAGCATATGCTTTTTCTTTCACGCATGTGTATTGTGAAGATATATTCTTCGTTTGAAAGAACATAGGTGGAATTTTATGCGATAAATCTTTTAGTCTCTTGACATATAATTTCTACAGAACTGAAGTAATTATTTTTCTACGTTTTTTCAACATTGCATTTAAGCTAGAAAACCCCAGGTTAACAAATCAATTTAAAAAAAACATGAAATTGTAACTTCATTTCCTTCCTACAATGTTTAACCGGCCTTGTTGCCTGCCCAACGGGTGAAGAAATATATATAATACAATGACGTTTCCGGTTTGGACGTCAAAATTGTCAACACAGTATACTTCCCACACAGTTTTTTTAAACCAAAGGAGGTTTAATTACGCTTTCTTCCCACCCGGTTTTATAAACCAAAGGAGGTTGAATTAAGCTTATGGTATTAAATCTTTTAAGCATGCATAATTCAACCTTCTTGCGATAAATATAATAATAATATAGATTGTGCTATAGACAAAATAGTACGTCAATATAAAACCTCTATACAAAACATTATACTCGTAGCAAAGGGAATACAATGCATATTAGTTTATGGAGGAAGATAGGGTATGTTAATTTATTTAATTGTTTTGCACAAAAATAGTGTACGTACAAGGAAGGACTTAATGCTAAACAGCATTATCTACCAGTCATCCAGGTCGTAAAGGAATAATAGTACGTAGGGCGTGTTGGTTAAAGTATTTAACAATAAATACGAAAGAAACAAAGGTTTGTGTAAATAAAATATTTAGTGTAAGGAATTGTTGCTAAATATTTGTGCTAATATGGGACAATTGTTTCCCTGCACAGTGAAACAGCAGCAACATATCTAAATATATCGTTTTGTAATCTCGCTAGGCAGTAACAGATTGAAAATAATTCTTATTCAAAAGCCTAGTCTGTTACACTAGGTAAGTAATTGAATAGGTAGGTATCTACAATATCTTGAAACATTATATTTATCACGCATAAGTACTTACTTGCCTACCTAATTAAGTGGATAAAATAATTAAAATCTCTAAGACTTGTTTCAAAGGTCATTAACAGTAACATAACCTACAAAACTTTGAAGCCTATTAACAGTTATACATGGCCTCCCCAAAAAAAAACTTAGACTAACAATCTCAGGAAATGATGCTGAATTACTAGCGATATTTTTTGTCTAAAGACACCGTGAATTTGACTGACATAAAAGTATGTATGGGAGTTCGCCATTGTTCTTTGTCAAGAAAAATCCAATATTTAGGTTAGTGATGTGTTTTTTTTATTTTATTCATATTATTGTTAATAGCGTACTGTTTTGTGTATTCTTTGAAGAATCAGCAAATAGTGTTAAACCGGTTTATATGATAATTTTAAAATGCCACCAACTTATGAAAGCTACAGATGTGTTTTATGTGGAAATCGCGCCAGTCGCGAAAACCAGAACAAAAAGGAAATTTATGGCATGATTTCCTATTGATCAGCCCCTGTAAGCATTAATTTGATATTGCTTAGTACCACCTCCCATCAACGTGACCATAAATGATCATTTACATGATTTACATTTTGTATTAACACTAGGGATACGCAAGGTCAAAAAACTATTAACTATCGTAGGCTGGCTCAGGCTGCCTATAACGTATTTCCTTATCATTAATTAACATGATTATTTCCAGATGCAGAAAATGAGGATCTAGCATACATTCCTATAGAGACCAGTCGTAACATACATTTATGAGTGTGATTGCGTGAGATAAAGGTAGAGTAGGTACATCGCAAGATATCAATTCAGAGTAAAGCACTAGTAGGTAAGCTTACCTATGTTTGTAAGATCCATTTTTGTATTTACGTTGTAAAAAAGTATTATAAATAAAATGTTCCGTTGCGCAAAAGTGTTTTATTTCAAAGTTTTTTATAACATGGCTCCACTGTTACCTGTTGCAATGAGTTTCCAATAAGCCCAACGTTGTTGCATTGTGAGAAAACAACATTGGGCTTATTGGAACCGTCAGTGCTGCAACTGTTGTGGGCATAAGATTTCGGGCATATACAGCACTTTTAAAATTGTCGCAAACGTGCTCAATCGGATTAAGGTCCAGGCTGCGCGCTGACCAATTCATGGTATACGTATCCCAACCTCTTCGCAATATTGTCGAACTTGTGCAGCGGCGTGCGGTCGGGCATTATTTTGCATTAGAGTAAAATTTTCGCCTATGAATCCCATGTAAGGTCCCACCTCAAACCTCTGTTACCGTTTTGGCGAACCATGTCAATGAACACAACTTCCGTTCGCCCGTTCATCAATATGCTGTTAATAATACCCCAGACCATACACGAACCGTCTCCAAAAGGAACACGTTCCTCAATGCACCTTTGAGCATATCGGTCCCCACGTCGATGATAGACTCTGATTCATATAAACATGTCATATGTGTATGTATTAAATATTGTTTTTTTTCACCCGTTGGGCTGGCACAAGGCCGGCTAAACATTGTAGAAAGGAAATTAAATTACAATTTCATGATTCTTAAATTGATTTGTTAACCAGGCTTTTCCTAGCTTTACATGCTATGTTGAAAAAACGTAGAAAAATAATTACATAAGTTCAGTAGAAATGATATTTCAAGAGGCTGCAAGATTTATCACATAAAATTTAGCCGTTGTTCTCTCTGTTCCCGGCTATAATCATATGTTTTTTTGCATTTCCTTTTTTTATGTTATTTGCCAGTCTTCACTTTTTCATTTATGTGAATCTAAAAAGTTTACAAACTTATTAAAAATATTAATTTGATAGTAATCCTGAACTTTTATGCATTGTATGTGTCCATCAGTGTATTAGTATTATAATGCCGGTATTAAGTTTTACCATGACATGGTTGCTGCACTCAGGGTTGGGTCCTGACTAGGGAACTCCTTAACGGTTAACAGAACAGACACGAAATGTTGTGCGCATGTAATTGTGATAGCCCGTTCTAAGTTTTACCGTGACTTGGCTATTACTGCATAAGGCCGATTACACATGACGCCGCCGCCGCTGCGGCACCGAGGCGGCACTGCGGTGGTGCCGTAGTTCTCAACTAATGTACGATATTACTAGATCGTTTGCGGTCGTGTCGCTGGTTCTGCTATGTAACGCCGCAGCTTCTGCGGCAACGCGGCGGTATAAACGCTGCCGCTGCGGCAACGCGGCGGTATAAACGCTGCCGCTGCGGCACCTTGTGTAAGCGCTCATAAGGCTTTTTATAAAACATTTTTAATTTAACTTAAACTGAACCTTTATTTCTATGGGAGTTTTGTATGAACTCAAACTTGACTTGGATGCTTCGTTCGAAATTCAAGAATAAACAAAAGACGAAACTTTTATTTCTCTGAAGCACGAGCAAAGACGTGCTTCTTGCGGGCACAGAATACCTAATAATATTGCGGGCCTCATGGCACGTCGCCAGTGAACAAAATAGTTTTGAAAGATGGATATTCGTACTTTTCATCATCCAATCGAATGAAAACGCAGGGCGCTGTTAGTTGCTTATAAAAAATAAATGGCACGATATCGAACCAGCGTCGGGATCGACGGATCAAATCTTAACCTTTGTTTACATAGACAACTGTATTCTTACTCACGTTCCAAGTTAATCCAGATGAATTATACCTACAAAAACTGATAATAACACCCCAATATGTGTTATTAACAGACTTTCGACGAAATAAAGTTTACGTACCTCGACGCATCATGATAGCGAACGCATTTCCGGCAATAAATACAATGTTGGGTCCTGGCACTTTTCGCATCAGTCGAGCTGTTCGGTTGTAATTGAACAAAATGTGAACAAAAATCAGAAAAAACAATATGACCAATAAATAAGTAAACATTTTTAAAAAAGCAATGCAATAATCCTTTGTTTGCCAAGTGCTACTGACTTGTAATTTCTGCGTCTCTCAATGGTCTTTATCATGTCCTTTGAACGTAATTATAGGTAAGTTAATAATTAATGTCAATTTATAGTATATTAATGATAATTGAGAGAAAATAGTTATGATAATGAAGTCGTGTCACTAAACTGCGGTAAAGGAAAACTGAACTGTGATGAAAGTTAATTACGCTTAAACGCCAGGTCCATGATATTTTTTCATGTGAAGCACGAGTGCTAGGCGCGGGGTGAGGGAACAACAATTATTGCACGTAATCAAGAAAGAGCTGTTAATCTGTCAATCCTTCCGGTGTGAGTGCAGCGGAGATGGTGCGATCTTTGGCACACGTCCTACGTCGTCAACAAGGTTACGACTAGCCTGACAAAAAAAAGTCGGCAAGCGCACGGTATTATGCCTTATTCTAGTGCACAAAAAAATATAAAAAATGGCATATCATATTTTTAAATTTTTTGGTTGAGTTTCTATTTTTTTGGATGGCATCACGCCGCCGAAACTACTGGATGAATTCAAATGAAACTTGGTATGATTTGAGTTCATACTACGAGGTAGGACTTAGAACACTTTACATCCCGAAAAATTAATGGGTTCTCGCAGGATAGGGGTTGAAACATATTTAAAAGAACACGTACCACGCTGAAACTAATGGACGAGTTTAGATGCAACTTGGAACCGTCTTAAGTTATATGATGGGTTAAAATTGAGGACACGTTTTATCCCGAAAAAATAATGGGTTTCTGCGGGATATGGGTCCAAAATTATGTTAATATTGAAGCAATAAATAATAATTTTTGGATGGTTCTCTATATTCGATACTCAAGCCAAAACAGTTTTACTTTTTATTTTTGGCTGTCTGTCTATCTGTTTGTCCATATCATGATCGCGAATCGCACTGAAACTACTGAATGAATTCAAATGAAACTTAGTATGATTAGAGTTCATTCTACGAGGTAGGACATTGGATACTTTTCATCCCGAAAAATTAAAGGCTTTCCACAAGATAGGGGTAAAAATTATTAAAAAGAACACGTATCACGCTGAAACTACTGGTCGTTTTTTTAATGCAAATTGACAGTCATATTTCTATACTTATAATAAAGGAAAAGGTATGAAAAAGGCAGTACGAAGAAGATAAATTAAAAAATGCTCTTGGGAGCTTAAAAAAAGGTATTGAACAAGAATATAACATTCTTTTTATCGTGTCTTTCTGTCTGTTTGTCTGTATGTTTGTTTGTTCACGCATCACGTAAAAACTACTGGACCGATTGCAATGCGGTTTTCATTGTTAGATACCTTAGGGTTTGTTTAAAAAACTGCTGTAATTGTTATCTCAATCCGGTGAGTTAGAAGCCGAGCAATTGATAAATGTATTTTTGGCGGCTGAAGAAATGTTTATCAAATGTTGGTATATTGGTCCTGTAATAGCACATTATGGTACTTTGAACCTAAAGAAAAGACCACGCATGCGAAGCAGCGGCTACAGCTAGTACGTTAATATATGTTCCAAAAAATTAAGCGTGTGAGAAGTAAGTCTAAAATAACATATTTATTTGAAAAAGGGATATAGTTTTGTGCCGCGAGCTGTTTTTCGAATTGTGTATTGAGTTTATGATTTAAATAGTGAAGTCAATATAATCGGCAGAAACTTTAAGACAAAAGCTCCTATAAGTATTTTGTGAACCGATATGTCGGTAGCACCATAACGTGAAACACAGATTGAAAACGTTGTTTAGCTATACATACTTTTTTGAATCATGTCATTCCCTCCACCTTGACAACATCCATCGCGTCGCTGGACGTCCAACCTTTTGCCAGTTCTTGGTTTCCACTCGTTCAAAGACTTGCTCCACCTGACATCACCTCGCCAAGCCATGTGTCTCGCTCGATTCCATTTAAGTTCCATGAGATTCTTCCTAATATCTCGAACTTTCGTTCACCGTCGTATTTCGACATTAGGAATGCGGTCTTGTAATTTGATGACGAGCTTAGCTCGCTCCATGGCCCTGAAATGGATGTGCAACTCCTAGTCTGTATGTTTATCCGTTATCTATTGCCCATAGCACAGGGTATCCTAGTTTGGGGCTAGATAATTGGTGTGGAAATGTCCCGAATATGTTTTATTTATTTATTTTATTTTAGTCTGTACACAGTTTCGTTTGAGATCGTCCATGTCTCGGTACCATACGTCATGGTGGGTACACTGATAACAGAGGCGGTTCTTCAGGCATTGTGGAATGGTCTTCGATTTGAAGAGGTCATCCTCTTTACTGAATGCCGCGCATACGAGCTGTACCCTCTTGGGAACCTCCCTGTTTTTGTTGCTCTTCGCCAAAGGGTAAACTATGTCGAAGGTACGTGTAATGATCCACCACCACCAACCTGCCGGTTTCTGCTATCACGGCAGGATCCGTTACTGTAGTTCTGCGACAAGTGGACACCATTGATGTTAATACCTGTGGTATCCCATTCGAGCGTCTTCATCACGTCTTCTAGAACCGCACTAAAGAGTTTGGGTGATATGGTGTCCCCTTATCGCCCCCTTTTGATGGCTATTGGGTTTGTCAAGGCATGCAGTTAAACCATCATAGTTGCCGACTGGTACAGCTACCTGTGTATTCACGTAGCGGGTGTCGAGCTGCAGCGATGGAGAGAGTCAAACACGGGCCAGTGATTGACACTCTCCAAGGCATTCTCGTAGTCGACGAAGGCCATACACACCCCTGTGTATGAACTTCGTCGACTATACTACTCGATTGAACTCATGACTTTTCTCCACGTATCCACGTATCGGGTGTCGATGCTGCAGCGATGGAGAGTCAAACACGGCCCAGTGATTGACACTGTCGAAGGCATTCTCGTAGTCGACATAGGCTATAAACACCCCTGTGTATGGCCTTCGTCCACTATACTAATCGGTTGAACTCGTGACTCTTCTCTATCAGCAGCTTGACAGTGTGGGTTTTCCACGATTGACCTTCGGAAGCCGGCCTGCTCGACTGGTTGACACTCATCCACGTGACGGGAAAGTCGGTTACAGGGGTCTTTGCAACCAGCTTACAAATTTGTGATTGTAGGATGATAATATTGGACGGTAATTATTCAACAAGGACACGTCATACTTTTTATGCAAAATAGTCACTACGGCATTTGTCCACGGTGTTGGGGGTTCTAGACATTTTACGAGTACCTACTGCTGTTACATATTCTCCGCCAGCTATAAGCAGTTAATTCTATTGTAATGCCGTCGTCACCGGGAGATTTTTCACTCTTCTTTTGTGCAAGAGCTTTTTCTACTTCGCACGGTAGAATAGCAGAAAGCTCCAGCGTGATGTTCTATGGGTGCAGATATGGGATCATAGTGCAAATAAATCTCTATGAAACTTATACAAACCCGCGGAAACAAAACAAACTTAAACTACGGAAACCAAAATTAGAAATCTACAGAAGAGAGCCACAATACACGCTTATAAATCCATACCAATATATAAAAGTGAAACGTTGTCTGTTTGTTTGTTTGTTAAGTTTGGGGAGCTTTCCCGCGGCGAGACGGATTTTAATGAAATTTGGAATGGAGATAGCTTATACCCTAGAATAAATATAGGATACTTTTTATCCCGGTAAATTGTAAGTTTTCACGGGAAAACTGGAACATTTTGATTACTCGCTGAAAGGAACGGTTGCCATGGAACGAAACAACAAGTCTGTCAAACAACTTAAAGAGCATTGGTGCTATACCTAACTACTTTTGCATTGGTTTTTAATATCCTATAACAAAATAGGATGCTTTTTATCGCGATAAACAGTATATAGACCGCGCGGACGAAGTCGCGGGCGGGAAAGCAATTTTATAATAAAATTACAAACAAAATAAAAATAAAAACTTAGAGGTAAAAACTTTCATCTAAACTTAGACAATTTCTGATTACTAAATGTTAATTCTTTGAGGATAAAACGTAACAATTCCATGAAAACATGTGGTAGTAGGTAGTACCACAGTACATATATTAGTCCTTAGTAGTACTCTTTCTCCACATTAAGGTAAGTAATTAACATTAATGTGGAGAAAGAGTGTTTGTGTCAGTTTCGTAGTGTGTCGTAGTGTCCTTTCGGTTGCGGCACAGATTTAAATCTGTGGGTGTCCGTCATGTCATTGAGTGTGATGACGTGCGTTTAGTGGCCATAAAAGTTAGGCTATGCAATAAATCTGTCCTAATATTTGGTGTGTATATGCCGACAGACACTAAAGCCAAAGATAACGATAATTTATTTGAGCTTACGCTATGCTTAGGTAAACTAAGTTCAATAGTGGAAGATAACTCTGACGCGGATGCAATTTACATGTTAGGCGATTTTAATACGCATCCAAAGGCGTGGTTTGGTGATAAACTCGTGGATTTTTGTGATGACCAAAATTGGATGTATGCCGACATAAACTTGCTAGGCGCTGACTCGGGCAGGTTCACTTATATAAGCGATGTCCATGGATGTGGGAGATGGTTAGACCATTGCGTGGTAACAGGCGTTGCAACTCCATCTATAAATATATGGGTGAACCTTGATACGGTGTGGTCTGACCATTTCCCACTTTTCTTATACTCTGAGGATCGTCCAGACTGTGCTAACCGGGCTCCTTTAGATAGACAGATAGATAACTCATTATTGTACACCACATGGAACAAAAATAACAAAAACATTTACACAACATTTATGGGACAATGGGCGGTCTTATCGCTAAAAAGCGATCTCTTCCAGACAACCTTTGGATGGAGAGGAGTTAATATACGGCAAAGACGATGATGCATTATGATATATATAATAAATAAATAATAAAAACTGAATACAATGAATTAATATATTAATAAAAATATATACACACAAAAATTCCAATATACCTACACATAAATATGTAAATATATAGTACAGTATTTATATATATATATATATATATATATATATATATATTTATACATTATAATTAAAAAAAAACATAATACAAATTATACACAGTAAAACCACAAAAGAATAATAACAAAATAGCAAGAAGTGATATTAATTAGAGAAATAAAACTGCTTTACTTGAACTTTAAAAACAGGGAGTGACTGGGCTCGCCTTAAACTGGCAGATCGTTCCATAGGCCAACTGCTTGGACGGTAAATGAACTGCCATAAAAAGAGCTTCTATGTAGAGGGATCATCAAAGCTAAATTTTCTAATGACCTGAGTGACAACTTGTTAGAATCAGACAGGAAATTGAAAATAAAACTTTGTGGGGAGATCGTACTGTTGAACAAATTGAGCTCTGCCATCAATAATAATAGATTCGAGAACAGCCCAGGTTTCGACAGAGTCAAAGGGTTTCTCATGGTCCACAAAAGCAAGACACAGGGGCTGGTTATACTCTTCCCACTTACTCTTTTTTGTATAACCTGCCGCACTGTGTGGATGTGGTCCATGGTCCCGCAACCCCCTCGAAACCCAGCCTGCTCCGGAGGCTGAAACTCATCAAGTCTTCTCGCTAGACGATTCGAGACTACCCTCGAAAACAGTTTAAGACGTGACTCAGAAGCGAGATGGGCCTGTAGTTTTTAAGGCCCGTTTTATCTCCTTTTTGTTGAAAAATAAAACTACCATGCCTTTGGAGTTCTCCCATCGAAAAGAGCAGAGTTAAACAACTTCTGGAACTCTCGAAGTATAGGTCTTCCTACCGCTTTCAAAAGTTCCGAAGTAACTCTGTCTTCCCCTTGGGCTTTTCCATTTTTAAGCTGCTTGAGAGCTATCTTGATCTCGTCTAGGCTGATTTCCGGCAGGTCGTCGGTGTAGTGGCGGATCAATCAAACGACGGTTTGGAGCTGGTTTAGTCAGAGCGTAGACTTCATCAGACGGGATCTTTTCAGCTTAAAGTTGATACTCTGAGAGCCTCGTAGTAGTCGGTGGTCACTACCGGTATTAAACCTATTGACCACGGAGACATCTCTGAATATGTGCCTTCTATTCGTCATGATAAAGTCAATCTCATTTTTCGTCACACCATCGGGGCTCTGCCATGTCCACTTCCTTTGGGGCTGCTTCTTATAGAACGAAATCATTAAGAAGAGCCCCTTTTTCTCTAAAAAGTTGATAAGCATTTGCCTCCTGTGGTTCCTGCTTCCATAACCGTGTGAACCAACCCTCGATTCGCTGCTGTTCTGTACTCCCACTTTAGCGTTAAAATCCCTCATGACAATGTTGTAGTGAGTCTTCAAGATTTTGTGAAGAGCTGTAGAGATGTCCTTATACATCTCTTCTACTGCGTCATCCGAGAGTGCCGATGTCGGTGCCTGCACGACCTTAGTTTTTTTTTAATTATAATCTTTGTTATTATGTAAGTACCTACCTATTTGATGTAATATTAGAAACTTTAATAATATTTAGGTTTATTCCTTACTGTAATTAAGTTTAACATGAATACAGTGTATGGTTAGCTATTAAGGTATCACAAAGATATGCTAGTTAACAGGGTAAGTACACATCTTTATACCTAAGAATATTGTATGTGTGTGCATTAATAAATTAGGATCTGTTGGTCTAGTGGCTAGTGACCCTAGGAACGAAATCATACTATGGCGGGTTCGAATCCTGCAAGGTGCAGTCATTTGTGTGATGAGCAAAAATTTTAGTTTCCGAGTCATGGATGTTGATATTCGTATATATGTATGTTTATCTAGTGCCCATATTACAGGGTATCCTAGTTTGGGGCTAGTTAATTGGTGTGGAATTGTCCCGAATATATTCATATATTTAAATAAATAAATACTATATTTAGGTAATTGACATGTTCTACAATTCAAATTCATAATACGACGATAGTGTGTATATTTAAAAAAATATAGGTAATTCACATTGTGACGGAGAACTTGCTAAAGTTTCGAACCATTTATTTTTCTTCAAATTACTAATATTTCACAATTTTTGTCAGGACAAAAAAATAGAAAAGAATAATTGTTTATTTAAACACATATACAAACATAAAACAAGTAAATAAACTGCATACAAAAATTAAACATTATGATACAAGAATATACATAATTATTATGACAATTCAATTCAACACCCCTGCAGTGTCGAGACGCGCACGCCGCACGTGGCGCGCCCCAGCCTGAGCGCGCGCATCATTTCTGGAGTTAACAGCAAAATACTTTGCATTAATTAAACTTCTTTCGATAAAATTTATTAAAGTGTACATTAAAACATTGTTTACATCTTATTCTAACATTTTATTTATTTTGACAAATATTATAAATTAGGCTGATGATTATCAAAATTTTTATTCATACAAGACATAATCGAAAGTAATAAACCCGACTGCGAACAAAACTAAAAAGATGCAAGTAATAAGTGAGAATGGTTGCTAACCAAATTTAAATAGTTATAGATCCTAAATGCTTATTCGAAATGAAAAATGATAAGAGAAACCTAAAGATGATTTTTAAATACCTATTCAATGATACCCCACTTAACGTAGTTCGTCAAATTTATTTTTTTGCTTTTTCATATTATGGTGTGTGATTGTCGTCATATTGAATTTGAATAGCCCACGCGTTTGGTCTCTAGAGCGCCACAAAGGAACAAATATACATACACATGCTGATAAACACAATACCCTCCGCGCAGTCGGGTAATAAAAACAACTCTCATCTTCAACTAACTATGGTTCAATTTTGTCTTGTATCGTTTAGCTCCGGGTTGTACTATTATTTATTCTGTGCTCCGGGAGAGAGTTCCATTTACTATTTTTGGTACTGAACTGAAAACAACCACATACTTCCTACTTATGTTACGACTATAAAATATGCGAAAGTCTTTGTGTAAGTGTAATTATATCTTTTTTTACCACGTTTTATTAAGTCACATTCTTGTTTGTCGTACCGGCACAATAAATAATAGTACAAGTTCCGGGTGGAATCTTGCAACTCAAATCTCGAGTAGTTTTCGATTAGCTATCCGGCTGAAACTTTCAGGTTAGCTCACAACCCGACGAAAACGAATTTTGAAAAAAAAAAACATAAAAAAGAAGTTTTTAGATTAGTTTTTTAGTCTACATTTGCTGTTTGTTCTCTAAAACTAAAGTGCAGTAGAATACATTTAAAATCATCTCTTATTTTATCGTTTGGCAAATGTGACGCATACGGGTCCATTGTTTCTCAAAACTAGATCGGCTGTGAACTCCATGTCGTCGGGGTGAGTCACCGGCATCAGCACCAACTTTCTCAATATTTCAGAAACGGCAGATTTCATTTCCATCATGGCGAATTTTTGTCCTGGAATATGGGAAGAGAGAATAAGTATTTGCTCTATTAACGCAAATTGGTGTAACTTAGATAATACTGGAGATGAATGTAATAAATAAATAATGCAGAGATTGGATTACGAGTGCACAATTTACAAAAACAATTGAGAAATATATTTTGTCACAAACAGTTTGACATTTGTTATGACGACCGGTTGGCCGAATGGTTAGTGACCCTGACTAGTCAACCAACGGTCGCGGGTTTGAGTCCCGCTAGGTGCAATCATTTGTTTGATGAGCAGAAATGTTTGTTTGGAGTCATGGATGTAATATTTGTTTCTATGTATGTTTACCCGTTGTCTAGTACCCATAGTACAGGGTATCCTAGTTTGGGGCTAGGTAATTGGTGTGAATTTGTTCCGAATATTATTATGAGTTATTCCTTTCAAGTGGAAGAGAAAGTTTAATTAGTAAACCGCCTCAATTAACGTGAAACTGAGGATCTATGATATTCGTTTACCCTGCAAGATTTTTTCAAACCTTTAACAGTAATGTAATAACCTAATAACGCTTTCATTTACTTACCAATACTTGAACATAAGTCACTCTTACCTATACAATTCCTAGGGCCAGCACTGAACGGAATATAGGAGTACGGATGGCGAACAGCGCTGTTTTCAGGCAGGAATCGGTCAGGGTCGAAGATCTGAGGGTCCTTGTACAGGTGTGGGCTATGGTGTAGATCAAAGATGTTGATGTGGCATAACGTATTGTCTGGAACCGTGTAGCCACCTGAATTAATTAAAATGATACTTAATTTTTCATGTTGTGTGATACGATTGACGACGGATTGTGGAGCATAACTTAAAAATCTATATGTACTTATAATAAAACAGTAAGTGACAAAAAGTATGTACAATGAAGTTAATAAAAAAAAGTAAGTCTAGGGGTCTTAAGCTACAGAACCAGAAGATATCATTTTTTTAAATGGTGTCTATGCTATGGTGGTTGTGCGCGTATCACGTAAAATCTACTGGACTGATTGCGATGCGGTTTTTACTGTTGGTTAGCTTAAGGTTCAACTTAAAAACTGGAGTACTTTGTATCTCAATCCTATGAGCAGAAGCCGAACAATCGATAAAAACTCTCTGACGGCCGAACGAAGTTTGGTATTTTGTACTTTAAAAATACTTTTGGTCCTGAAATAACACAAATTCTTTCAACCCTCATAAATGACACGCGGGCATATCTTGATAAAACCGTAGATCCCAGTTTTTTTTTATTACATTCTAGGCAAATGAATCTCATCTCACCTCATGGAAAAAGACGCTTGCCTAGTAGACCTATTCACTTTTGACTTGAGTATGGAGCATGTCTTATGCTCATCATGATCTCAATTCAAGTGATATGCACTCAATACAACAGTTTCCTGCAAGTTCCGACTGATGAAGTGCACCGGAGGGTAGATACGCATGGACTCCTTGATGCAACACTCAAGGTATTTCATCTTGGAGAGATCCTTGATACTCACTCAATACAACAGTTTCCTGCAAGTTCCGACTGATGAAGTGCACTGGAGGGTAGAGTTGCATGGACTCCTTGATGCAATACTCCAGGTACTTCATCTTGGAGAGATCCTTGATACTCACTCAATACAACAGTTTCCTGCAAGTTCCGACTGATGAAGTGCACTGGAGGGTAGAGTCGCCTGGACTCCTTGATGGAACACTCCAGGTACTTCATCTTGCAGAAATCCTTGATAATCACTCAATACAACAGTTTCCTGCAAGTTTCGACTGATGAAGTGCACTAGAGAGTAGAGTCGCATAGACTCCTTGATGCAACACTCCAGGTACTTAATCTTGGAGAGATCCTTGATACTCACTCAATACAACAGTTTCCTGCAAGTTCCGACTGATGAAGTGCACTGGAGGGTAGAGTCGCATGGACTCCTTGATGCAGCACTCCAGGTACTTCATCTTGGAGAGATCCTCGATACAGGCAGGTCTGGTGGAGTCGCCGAATATTTCCTGTAGCTCGATGAATATTTTATCCTGTATACAAAATCCAATAGCTAACATACAAGAAAAACTTTTTTTTTTAATAGAGTATTATTAAATAATTAATATTATATTTGTTATTTTGGGAATCACACTTATATTATAAACTATCTGTGCCCATGGCTTCGCACGCGTGGTCATTTCTCCAGGATAGAAGTCTCTTTGTCTCCAAGACCTAAAATACCAATATATTTTTGGAGGGTACTCCTCCAATAAATATTATTTATTACTTCAATACCATAAATTTGGACCCCTATCCAGCAGGAATCCTTTATTTTTTGGGATATAAAGTATTTATCCACAATATTAACCCATCATAATATAAACTGACTGTGCAAAGTTGCTTCAAAATCCGTCCAGTATTTTCAGCGTGTTCTTTTAAATAATTTTCAAACAATATCCTGCGGGAACCGTTTAATTTTTCGGGATGAAAAGTATATAATGTCCTACTTCGTAGTATGAACTCAAATCATTCCTAGTTTCAGTTGAAATGGCGATAAGAGCATTACAAATTACAATTATTATTCTACACTCGTAAGTGGGGCTAAAGGATATCAAGAAAGTAGTTTTAAATTATTCTTAATTTTTGCTTCAAGTTATAGCCAATTTTTGAAAAACATTATCGTGGTTACATTCTGAGGGATATCTCGAGGGACTTATTACTTTTATCCAAGACAATAGCTCCGATTTATTGTCTCTAAGATATCTTTAATACTTTTTTAGACAATGTAGTGATACTTGGGTAAACAGATACCTAAGTTTGTAATACCGTTAGATCAGTTGGTAGGTTTTCATGTCTGCATGTATGCGTAGAGATACGATTACATATAAATCAATATGTTGTATAGCTGTAGACTGTAGGTGTACTACCTGAACGCTTCTGTTGTTCGCCAGAGCCAGCAGGCAAAAGGTAAGTCCAGAGGCCGTTGTGTCATGACCCTGAGAATAAATAAATAACAATAAAATTACATTCAGGACAATTCACACCAATTACCTATCCCCTAACTAGGATACATTGTACCATACATCTAATAAAAGTACTAAGGGTAAGTACTAGACAACAGATAAACATTCATAAATACGAATATATACAGGGACCGTCACTCGAAGTGTTATTGAAAATGTAATGATTTGGACAATTGTCATACAATTTATCAAAATTTCAGGGTAATGCTAAAAAAGCTTTTCCGGAAAAGCCAAAGTTATTTTTTAATATGACTCCTTTGACATGGATAATGGCATCGAGTCTTCCGACAAAGGCATGGCACGCTGCACGAAGGCACAGAATAATTAATGGTACAAGTACAGAAGGATATCAGTCTGAGTGAAGTCATATAAATACATAGCGACTCTCGCTACAACGCAATAAAGTGCAATTTAATTCGCACAGCGCTGCGATTTTTCAATTATATTTACCTACAAACTACAAGGCACTCGCCCATCGCGTTACTTCTTTATTCTGTGGTGCAGCCTAGAATGTATCGTATCAAAACGCGCGTGAGCTTCCATTGCTCTAGGCGTTTCAGAATCGCTTTTTCGCTCGGTAGGGTTGTATTAAGATATGACTAGGTGCTATTAATTATTATATGATATGACTTAGTTAGATATTGTAACGGAATGAATAAGCAATAATGTATTATGTTATTACTTATTACTATAAATTATGATAGTTCTATTACATGCAATGACATTCTTATCAGAATAGACCTAAGTAGTAGGGTCATCGGGTAAACGATGGTTCAGTTGGGTACAGTGGGTCACGCACATATTGACGACACTAGTACGAGTAGCGTAGCCGCTTGTCTGCTCACTGACGTCCCCCTATACGCAAGTAAGTTTAGTGAGATACGAGCGTATTAAGTGTCATTGGTTGATTATGATTATATCCTGATTATGATTATAGGTAGGTACCTATTGCACTTTGATGAATAAATGTGCCTGTCTGAATTCTATGCTTAATAATGAGTGAAAAAGAAAATGCTACCTACCTACGTAATAAAATGTCGGTATGTAAGTATTGAAAGTAGGTAAGTAGGTATTTTACGAGACTCCTCAGACTCAATGCTATGCAGTACCTTCTAGGTCTCTTCTTGGTACTCATAATTGAAAAACGAATATTTGACAAAAGCTACGTAAGTAACTAGGTACATTATTGCGAAGCACACGGCGCGCGACTCATCGACCGCACGCTTGACACCCTACTGAATTAACCCTAACATTGCAGCCTCGTTGTACCTACTTGTTGCGGAGTGCAACCGGCCTTACGAAGGTGGGTTTTTGCAAGGTTCGGACCCATTCCTGACGAAGCGCTGCTTTCAGTGTATCCACACTTTCATTATCGTTCACCTGCAAGCGCTTTGGCCAGGCGTGTTTTGCTACTTCGCAACTGTGCACTCTGTACTCATGTATGGAACCGAGCTTTGGGGAGAAGCAGCGAGTGCCAGCGAGCTCTCATCTTGCAAAAACGAGCTATACGTGCCATTATGAAGGCGAATGGGGATGTCTTTTTTTTTTCCAAAAGAACACTTATTCTATTAGGTACACATTATAAACACACAGTTAAACAATTTCGAATAAAAATACCAAATAAATAGCGAGTCTAAAACTAGGCCGGAGCCTGTATCTTGAGGCTCTGAGAGCGATGAACCAAATTTAAATACATTAACAGAAACTCAAGAAAGTGTAAAAACAAAATAATAAAAAACTAATTCCACATTTTTAAGCTATAAAAATTAATAATTTAATAAAATTAATTAATAGGGGGAAAGGCCCTATCCTTTAGGGATAGGAGTTTAAGTATTTACTAATCAGGGGGTTGAATGGGAGATTTTATGTGTGAGTGTCTGTGTTTGAGTATATTTGTGTTTGAGGATGAGTGTATGAATTTGCATTCATGCCTGCAATTGAAAGCGTATGCAGATTTATAATAAATCCTCTGACTCTTCATATGAGAGCCTTAGAAGCCAATCTTTGACTGTCCGTTTGCATTCGGAAACTGAGCTGTCTTTAATATCGCATAGTTTGTTAACATTATTGTATGTGTTGAGATGAGAGAATGCTGGACATCTACGAGACAATAGGGATGAAGCTCGCGGAAGGGGGAGACGAAAGATACGTCTAGACATTAGCTCGTAATAGTCAGGTCGGTTGGGGAGAGCCTTGTCTGCTTTTATTGTGGCATTTATAATAAATAACTGCCGAACTCGTAGGACCTTGAACTCATTGTACAGATTGTCAGTCGGATACCTAAAAGTTTTTCTTAAAATTACCTTGATAAGAGCCCGTTGGGCTCTTTCCAATGCAATAAAACAAGTTTTGCCGGCACTGCCCCAAACCGAAACGCAATATTGCATGATGGATTGACACAGGGCTAGATAGATTTGAGTACAATCTCTAAGCTTTTTCATAATGTAGATAAGTTTCCTCACTCGGCACGACAAATCAATTACAGGGTCTTTAAAGGACAAGTTCTCATCAATCGTAATCCCCAAGTATTTTATTGATGTAGTTCGATCAATAAGGCTGCAACTGCATGTACAATGAGGGTATTGGCCGGTGCTGTTGTCTTGCAAACAACTATGAATTCTTAATAAAAGATCTGTGGAAGGGCTGGAGACGCAAGTTTTGGAGAATGCCATGTATTTTGTTTTTTTAGTATTCAACGTCAAAAGGTTTTTATCCAATAATGTTGCGACATGCGTGAGACCTACTTCCGCAAGATGGTATACACTTGGTCCCAGCTTCTACCATGGAATAAAATAACGGTGTCATCAGCATAAATGAGAATTTCTGCGTTTTTTAGAAAGCAGCTCACTATATCATTTATGTATATTGTAAACAGTGTTGGACCAAGGATACTACCCTGCGGAACGCCAAAACCAATTGGGAGATTATCGCTAGTGCAGGAACCAATTTTTACGTATTGGCTACGATCACTCAAATAACTCCTGAACCAATCATGAGCCACTCCTCTTATTCCATGGGACTCAATTTTCTTTAGAACCGAGACCGTGTCAAACGCCTTTGCTAGATCTAAAAACACCGCTAAAAAATGTTTTCTATTTTCGACGTGTGATGAAACTAGATTGACAAGAAGTGATGTAGCGTCTTCGGTTGACCTACCTCGACGGAAACCAAATTGCATCTCTGACAGCAGGTGGTGCTTTTCCAAGTATGCAATGAGACGGCTATTAACAACTTTTTCAAGGACTTTTGAAATAACGCTTAGCAAAGCTATAGGCCTGTAGTTGTCAGGGAGGGTTTTGGAGCCACTTTTATAAATTGGAGATATGGCAGCAATTTTCCAGCAGTCCGTGAATAAACCTGATGTTAGGCTGAGGTTAAATATATATATATGTGAGAGGAACTAGTAACGAATGGAGTGATTTCTTCAACAAGCTTACTGTAAATTTGTCAGGACCAGGTGAACTATCAGTATTAAATTGGGAGATGAATTTAGAAATTTCATATGGGTCCGTTGCATTGATAAAAAGTGAGTGAGTGACTGAGGAAGATGGTCTATAGCCCGCAATGAGTGAGTCTTGGATAACACAGAGTTTATTTAGTATGGTAGCTGACAACATTTCACGAACTGCCACAAAGTGTTTATTACAAAGATGAAGCGAAGCGATGGGATCATTATTGACATGATTTAAAAGTTCACAAGCGTCATTATTTTTGACTGAGGTCTGACATATGTTTTTGATAGCTTTCCAAAGCTTTTTCGTGTCATTTGTATTCATTTTTGAGTTTCTTTAGTCGAGAGTTACAAAAATTACGGTACCTAGTGTATACTTTTATATTGACAGTCCCATCCATACTGGTTTACCAGAAGTGTGTATTTGTTCGAAATAATTTACATATTTTCGAACACCTGGGAGCTTCACACAGATACCCGACTAGACATAAGCATAGACTGAAAACACCCGCTCACACTCTTAGTAAGTCCAATAAGTCAGTATAAGAGTACATAGGTGGACCAAGCTTGTATAACCGCCTACCAAATGAATTAAAAGACGCAGCTTCCACGAACATATTTAAAAACAAATTAAAAAGTCTACTTACTCAAAAAGCTTATTATTCTGTAGCGGAATTTTTGTCAACAACATTAAATATATGACATAACGAATATTGTGAGAATATATTATATATTATTTATTTTTAGTTTTATTCGTAGTATGTAATTGACTTGTAAATTTATTTTATCAACTAGCTGTACCCGTGCTTCGCACGCGTAGTCTTTTCTTTAGGTTCAAAGAATAATGTGCTATTCCAGGACCAATATACCAACATTTGATCAATATTTCTTTAGCCGTCAAAAGTACTTTTATCATTTGCTTGATTGAGATATCAATTATACCAGTTTTTAAATAAAACCCTAAGCTATCTAACAATGAAAACCGCATTGCAATCGGTCCAATAGTTTTTACGTGAAGCCTGAACAAACAAACAGACAGAGCGAAACGATAAAAAAATACGTGTTCAATACTCTTTTTAAGCGCCCAAGAGCATTTTTTATTTATCTTCTTTTTACAGCCTTTTTCGTACCTATTGCTTTATTATAAGTATAGATAAATGACTGTGTCAATTTGCATCAAATAGTCCGTCTTGTAGTTTCAGCGTGATAAGTGTTCTTTTTAATAACTTTCAACTCCTATATTGCGGGAACCCTTTAATTTTTCGGGATTAAAAGTATCTTATGTCCTACCTCGTACTATGAACTCAAATCATACCAAGTTTCATTTAAATTAATTCAGTAGTTTCGGCGTGATGCCTAGCCAAGATACAGACAGACAGACAGACAAAAATGAAATAAAATACAGTTTTGGCTTCAGTATCGAATATAGAGTACCCTCCAAAAGGAAATTTCAAAATATCTTCAATGTACAGAATTGGACCCGTTACAGTTTTATTATAAGTATAGATAAATGTCTTTATCTGTATCTATTTCTGTATCTGGAGCTCTCGAACTATGGTTGCTTGTGATTTCAGACAAACGCTATGCGATCACACTATTGCGTACCAACTTTTAACAACCTTATTGATACATTTTCGTTTTAATTTTTTTAAATGTCTTCTAATAAAAGAGGAGTTTCTCAAGTGGATGTGTATATATGTATAATTGTTAAAAATGCGTAATATTCATATATGTTAGTCTATGTGAGTATCTGAACAGATATACCAAATTACGCAATGTATATATTTGTATTGTATTATGTATTGTTTATTACTGTACTTTTGTACATAGGTACCTAACTATTTGTGATTATAATGACTTGTATTTGTAAATACCAATAAAGTACTATGACTATGACTATGACTGTGGATGTATGTATGTTTGTCCACGTATTTTTTCGAAACTACAAGTCTGATTGCAATAATTCTTTTTGTAGTAGTTTCAGTATCTTTCAACTGAGGGAATAGTTTAAGTTTCATCAAAATCGGTTCAGTAGTTTAAAGATTTGGACTGTTAACTGTGTCCAGTATCGCTTTTTTCTTAGCGAACGGAATAAATACTTTATTTTCTTAGGCCTACTTTAACGAAACTAATAAGAAAGAAATAAAAACTAATTTAAAAAAAAAAGATTTTAAATCGTATGAAACTTAAAAGAAAGAAATACGCAATACAAATATTTTTATTATTTTTTTAAATTCACTTACATCCTGTTTATTTCACTCCACCCTACCTCAAAGAACGCTTAGAGTTCCTACAACCTTCACACTCCCCATGCGCTCTTATAAAGCCCTCCAACTTAAAATCCCTACAACACTAACTCCCAGTTCTATAGCAAATCCTTCACAATACAAGCTGTCCGACTGTGGAATGCATTGCCGGTAGATATCCGACGCGCTAAATCCATAACGATTTTAAAAAATATGGTTAATAATCACAATTTGTCTAACCTCTGAATTATAAGCAGCTGTGTGCTTATAATTCAGAGGTTGTTAGCTGCTTATAATTTATATTGATATGTATTAATTTATTATATATTTATTTTATGTAGTAGTATAATTTTTCTTTGATTAGTATTAATGTAATTTTAATAGTTTTGTAGTGGTAGGCCTCTTACGCAAGAGTCCGCCTGGGGAAGTACCACACCTTTGTCAGATATTCAACCACCAAGCAGTAGTGTGTACACATTCCTGTGTTTTGGATTGAAGGGCAATGTTTCCAGCGAAATTACTGGGTAATGAAAAATAACAACCAATGTCTCAGGGTGCCGAGCACAGTGCAGTGACGCGCAAGATTTTGCGACCAAAGTTCTGGGTGGCATTGCAACTGTTATGGGCAGGCGTGACGCTCAGGCGAGCGACCTGCCAGTCTCGTCAGACCAAGTTTTGCCAAGTTTTGCCGCGCTGTCATTAATAGTTTAACAATGTGAAGTTGGTAGGTAAAACATTGAAGTGACGGACCCTGTATACGAGTACATCCATAACTCGGAATCAAACATGTGCTCTAAATACAAATGTAAGCACCGTGCGGAATTCGAACCCGTGACTTCGCAGTCAGGGTCACTAGCCACTCGGCCAATCGGTCGTCAAACCAAGAATACGAGTAGGTACCAGTGGTAATAATAACTGATAACTGCTGACAGATAAATGTTCTTACATTTCATGTCATGTAAGTAATGTTATTAATATTATTGAAGATAAGTTAGTATTTAATTACGTCAATTATTATTTTAAGAACAGAAACATAATTAATAAGTATCTAATACATTCATTATTGTTATATCAACCTTTATTATTTCTTATTTTATCTTGAATATGACGGTTTTTACCCGACTACGGCGAAGCAAGGGAAGGGTAATGAGTTTAACAGCCTATGTGGAATATGGATGTTCCACCATAGCGTCGCCCCTATTGGTCCGATTTTGACACGCTAGGTATCAAATCAATCGATTCGTCTTTTTTATGTTTTATAGAATGTAATGGGCAATTTTTTTTACCTGACTACGGCGAAGCAAAGTAAGGGTTATATGTTCAAACTAAAAACTTGGTCCTATTTTGACAGTCGAGGTATCATTAGATTTGTCTTCATCGTAACAGCAATATAGGCAATTTTTTATCCAACAGTACTCGGGTTTTAGTATTTGAACTTATGTCTTGTTACTGTAATTAACGATGAAAATGCTGATGATGATGATTGCTGCTAAGGGAGACAATTACCTTACTTCAAAAACCCGGCCAAGTGAGTGTCGGACACAAAGACTTAGTGTTCCGTAGCCAGGACCCTAAATCTACCCATCTATGCCAACCGCATTGTAATCAGTCTAATTTTAACGTGATATTATGCTAACCTCCGAGAAATTATACAAAGTTCGCCTAACTAGGTCAGCTATCTCGTAAATAAGTTCTAGATAGGCGTGATAATTTTGTCTATGCGTGTCTTTTGTGTTCACTTGTATGGTTTTTACCCCACAACGGCGAAGCAAGGGAAGGGTAATGAGTTTAATAGTCTATGTATGTTGTGGATGTTCCACCATAGCGTCGCCTCTATGGGTCGATTTTGACAAGCGAGGTGTCAATCGATTCGTCTTCAGGTATAGAGTGTCATATGCTATTTTTTAACCCGACTATGGAAGCGTTATGTGTTCAAACTAAAAACTTGATCCGATTTTTACAAGCGAGGTATCAATCGATTCGTCTTTATCGCACGAGTGTCATAGGCAATATTTTACCCGACCGTAGTCGGGTTTTAGTTTTTGAACTTATGTCTTGTTTGTTAGGTAGATATTTCGTGCCTGACTATTCATCTGTTATTAGTAACAGGAAGACTAACAGTTAATATTTTACGTTGTACATTGCAAAGTAGGAGGGGTGTATTATGGTTTCGGTTCTTTGCATACTTAATTAAATTAAAAATCATTACCAGTAAATCTATTAATAATGTCAATATTTTCATACCTCAAACATAAATGTATCGACCTCCTCTTGTATTCCCTCTAAATCAATGTGGCCATCCTTTTCGGCTAACAACAACAGATCCAACATAGCAGTCTTTCGCTTTTGCTTGTAAACCACGTCATCCTGGTCATCATTATCTTGAGGAAGCTGTATACCATGTTTGTTGATATACTCCCTTCTGTCCTTGATAACTCTCTCAGTGAAACTGTGGATGACCTTTAAATATTTTTTCATGAGTCTCCCTGCTCGACTTATGTTGAATATAATGTCAAAGTAATACATGTACACTCGTAATAATCTATGTAGGAGTACTTTTGCGAGGTCGTAAATAGCCTCTTTGTAAGCTCTGCCTGCACCAGTAGTCTCGTCACTGAGTTTTGTGCCCATTGCAGTCTCTGAAATAAAAAGAAGTTGCAAAGCAGCCAGTTTGTCCTTATTAGTATACATTTGTATGCAATGAGTAACATAATTACCAATTAAGTACCGGGGTGGGGTATTCCATACGGCATGGCGAATAACGTTAGTTTTACGACATTTGAGATTTCGAAGTTTTTTATTCATGAATTTACTTTTAAAGATTGTTTCAGGAACAGTGTTCTTCAAACTCTAGTAGCACAAAATAAATAATAGTACTACATACTCGTAGTAGGTTGGCTGGGAAAAATCAATAAAGTGCCACCAACTTATCTGTTCAGTCGAGCGGGGCGCCACTATCCTTACGATATTGACAAGATATTGATAGTAAAATATGTAGGCATTGGTTCCTGTTTTGTCAACGGAACAGATAAGTTAATGCCACTGAACCTTGAATTGTCAAGTGACAAATCTCGCGCATCGATTCATGTTGTGCAGTATTCAGTCGTACGTCAGAACTGTAAATCAGAATGTCAGAGTCAACTACGAATTTTCTTTATTATTTTGTAAAAGTGATCATTATGTTACTTGTGATTAGTTTTAATGTCTCCACTGAACGGGGTCTTTTCAGCAAGACTTTCCAAGCGAGGAGAGGCTTAGCAAATTAAACCCGCAGATGTACGAGTATGTACATAATTTTTATGCGACGTAATATATCAAATATTTATTTATTTTCCTCACAAAAGGTAAACTTCTTACACATTAATTGCGATCAGACAGGAGTAACAAAATAAACCTAGCTTTGTGAGGAGCTGGTGCCTGAGTTAGGTTTAAAAAAACTGTAGTACAGGTTACCAGGTAGATAGTAAACAAACATTTAGGGTTGTCGCAAATTTGAAAAGAAATTATTTGTTATGGCAATTTTAAATACTATGTATTCAACCATTGCACACGTAAACGAATTTAGATGCTTGATCGAAACAAAACTGCTGCGTACTTATAAGGCTAATAATCAGTGACACGTTGTATATCTGTACATACAGGATTATTGGTAAGTTGACGTATTGACGTATGACGGGGTAAGGGTGCTGCTAATGCAGCACCTTGCCGGGACTTAAATGAACTTAAATGTCATTCATTTTTCATTTCTAATTTATTTCATCACAAATGCACAAAACTGGGTATTATTTGCAAAATTTCGACCATATCATATTGCATATTAATGCAACAAATTAAGGCCCCCCCAATATATGACCGAAAATTTATAGATTTTGGGATATTCGAAATTTTGCAAATAATACCCAGTTTTGTGCAATTGTGATGAAATAAATTAGAAATGACAAATGAGTGACATTTTTTTGTAGGTGACTTAGCAATAAACCTTAATTAGCAAAAAAATAACTAAAAACAATTAAAATGTTGCCACTATAACAAATGAAGTTTTTTTGTTATTTCATAATGTTTACGTTACTTGTAAAATAACGTCATTTAGTTTAAAAATACACTATAACATTAAGGTTAGGTAGACATTTCTAATACAACTTCTTCGTTTTATAAGCGTTCCAAAAAGTATAAAAGTAAAAAAAAAATAACAACATAAACAAATTTCATTTTAACTACCACATGATGTTTGCACACCCATTGTGGAAAATAAGGGCTGGCCGGTTTAAGCTCCCTGATTGGTCGCTATTGTTCAATACAGGTCTGCTTAGAACGATGTGGGTTAGTTAGTTTAGACTCTACGCCACGCTAGCAAGTATTGTTTGAAATCTGGCTATTTATAACCCTTTCCTCTGATTGTTTCATTAGATGTGTTGTTTGTTTTTTATGGCCGTGTAACTACTCGAAATAGTGAATATTCTGACATAATTGACGGTTATGGAATTTGTAACGGCAAAGCTGCTGAAATTCGAAAATAATACCAACGTCATTTCCGCGACCGGAGATTTGTACACGTATCGTGTTTTTATCAACTTTAAAAAAAAAAAGCCTTTGCAAAAAAAAACTGAGAGCCCTTGTAGATAGACCACTAAAGAACAATCCATGGAAATGGTAAGAAATAGATATCAAACAATACGTCTTAGCGTGGCGTCTTAACTAACCCATACCGTTCTAAACATACCTGTATTGAGCAATAGCGACCAATCAGGGAGCTTGCAGTCACAGGCAAGGGTTAAATCAGGTAAAAAATCGGTGGGCCAATGTCATTTACAATGGGTGTGCGCACATCCTGTGATAGTTAAAATTAAATTTATTTATTTTTTTCTAGTAAAAGTGTTGACTTTTATACCAATTTGGAAAGCTTATGAAATGAGGAAGTTTTTTAGTAGTTTGTCATAGAGTTTTTTTTACCTGAATGATGTTATTATAAAATTAACGTAAACATCAACAAAAAAAGATAATGACAGCATTTTAAATGTTTTTATATATTTTATTGCTAATTTACTAAGATACCTACAGACAAAAAATAACTTAAGTGACATTAAATGTACCATTTTTTTTATTTCGTCACAAATGCCCAAAATTAGTCATTTTTCGAAAAATTGCAAAATTTTGAATATCTCAAGAACTAACAACTTTCGGCCATACTTTGGGGGGCTTAATTTTTTCCATATTAGCACCCCTACCACGTCCTGCCATGCCGGGAAACTAGCTAGCTGTGCCCGCGGCTTGGCCAGCATGGTCATTTTTCTGTGATAAAAGTATCCTATATATATTATATTATTCTAGGAATAAAAGTACCTATATAACCCTCTTGCGACTGTTTTTATTGGTAATCAAACTGCTTACTGTTTACATTTTGTACTAACAGAACTGTCACCAGTAATATATTCATCTATGGTCACAGCCGTGCGTGAGGGCGAGCAACGCGAGTCATTGGCCGAGCTGAGATCGGGTATACTTTCGAATTTAAGATTTTGCGAGGCATATTTTGAAAAAATAACTACCTTCACACTACGCTAATGCAATGCGACATAGATAGATTCTCAAGGCATCGCGCATAAAGAGCCTAAAACGGATATATATTAGAGTACCAATGGAGTATTCTACTTCCTTAACACGGGCGTAAGTATTTTTATTGTAGGACCTCTACACTAGAGAGCGTAGTATCTGTACTTATAAGAAATCATTAAGAACAAAAAAGACTGTACAAAGAAGATAATTAAGGTTTGATTTAAAAACTGGGATACTTGGTATCATAAGCCTTGCGCGCACTGCCTTGCGGTGGAACACGGTGCGTTTATTTTACGAGTACCGTTTATTTCAAATTGGATTATATGCGTTTATTTCACCGCAATAGGTGCACTTCTATGACACTCCGTACTTCACAGAATATGCGTTATAAAAACGCAAGGCAGTGCGCGTTAGCCTTATTCCGATGATTAGTTGCCGAGCAATCGATAAAAGAAATGTAGTATATTGTACTTTGTAGGTACTTTTGGTCCTGGAATAACACGTGTTGGCTACTTTTATATGAAATGATCACGCAGGCAATGCCGCGGGCACTCGATAAAAAAATATTTGACGGCTGAACGAATTTTGAAGAAATGTAGTAGGTATATTGTATTTTACAGGTACTTCTGGTCCTGGAATTACACGTATGGGCTATTTTTAAATGAAATGTTGACGGCTGAAAGAAATGTAGTATACTGTATATTATAGATAGATACTTTTGGCCCTGGAATAACGTGTATAGGCTACTTTTAAATGAAATGACCACTTGGGCATAGCCGCGGGCACAGCTAGTTTTGAATATAATATTTTGTTATCTTACCACATATTGAGTGCAGTGTGAACTCCGATAGAATGGGCACTATGTCCACAGCTTCTCCAGCAGTTACTTCTAATGTTTCCACCAAACGTTGGCTGTTCTCCTGTAGCACGGTGAAAAATTGCCGTAAAATGTTGAAATGGAAGGCGGGCGTGAGCAATTTTCTCCGTTGCTGCCATTTTTCTCCTAGGACAAAAAATAATAACTAGCTAAAAAGCTAAAAAAACACACCTGCCCGGCCAAAAAAGAGCTTTTGCAAATAAATTATATACTGTTGGAATGTGCTTATCAAGGCTTTCAATTTGATACTTTCACAGTTTATTTTTCGATTTTAAAATGGAGCCATACTGCCGCGATATCGAATGTTTTAAAAAAAAATTGTCTAAATCAGTTAGTGCATTTAAAAGTTATGGTGGAATAAATAAACTCAGATATACATACATGAATTAAAAACAATACACTCCTTTTTTTGGGCAGTCGTATAAATACATCTATGATTAGATTTACTGCCGTACTCAGTTTCATCAATAAGCGCTAAACTCCAAAATAACAATTTTTCACCCCCTTTTGGGTGAAAACCAGCGCTGCGTGTCACTGGCATGCAGCATAATGCTGAGATAAGTAAGGTAAGGCCCATTCGATACCTACCTTTTATTTTTCATCCCCAACTGAAAAACGAGGGGTGTTATGCGTTGAAATGTAAAATGTAAATGAAATGTTTTGTCTGTTGCCACGATAGTCTTTTGTTGTTGCTATTTTGACAGAAAATGTTCCTGACATGCCCGTTGTCCCCCACTTTTTGTCCACCACTGGTGGACAACGGGAAAAAAAGTAGCGTTGTCCCCCATTGGTGGACAAAGCTACTAAATTATTCCCGTTGTCCACCAGTGGTGGACATCGGGAAGAAATGAGTTGCACTGTGTGGACACTGTGTGACACCAGTGGTGGATTTCGAAACTAATGTGGCATTGTCCTTAGCTATATAACTATTTTATTATTACTGTTTCATGTACATAGTGACAGGTGTCAAAGTGGCAGGCGTCAAAGTGACAGATGTGACAGATGTCAAAGTGACATGTCAAACTTCAAAGTCATACGTCAACACCTGACAAGATTTAATCGATATATTTGTTTTGGATGACAGCTGTCAAATTTAAAAGGGCTCTGAAACTAGTGATCCTAGACTAGTAGTTTCTTTACAGAAGTGATAGGTCTCATCAATATCTTAAGTGTTATTCCTTGACCTAAAGTATCTACAGAGTGAGTTTTTTTCCAGCCTGTCGGGGATATACCTAATTTATAGCACTTAAGGAAAATTGCTGAAAGGGAAATAGGCTCAACTTTAAAGATCATAGAAGTGTCATGCATTTTGTTTTTAAATATTATTTCTTTAAGCAAATAGGTAATATGTTAAAAAATAGTAAAGATAACTGACAGAGTTCCAAACACTACGCTTGTTTCTAAAACAGGTATTGCTGATGTTGGCGAAAAGACAGCCAGGCTGAAATAGGATTGGGTGGGTCACGTGAGCCGAATGCACCTGGACAGGTGGGCCCAAGTTGTCACTCAGTTTTTTTTACGTAGGATATATGCTGTTGGTCTATAACTGACCTCTAGAACTGACCGCGCAAGCGCACCGCCGTAATGCGTGACGCAGAAGGCGCACGCCAAAGTTAAGTTTTGGCGACTTGCTCAAGGGCACCCAAGGGGTACTAACCTTGGCTTGGACAATTACCAGTGATTACGGGGGTCTGACTAAACACCCCTGGATTGCTACTTTTGGTAGTGATCGAACGGGGCCCTGAAAAATGGTTGGAGCCCTTTTAAATTATTTGCATAACTGACCACCGATTCTGTATACACCTTCGAGAAGAATCGGCAAGAAACTCGAAGGCGAATAATATCGACTTTAATTACGGGACCTTTGACCTCGCCGGCGAGGTCGGTGTCTGTATCTAAGTGGCAGTCATAGACGACGGGATAGACCAAGATAACAATAGCGCGATGACTTGGATTCCTTTCTACGGGATTGGTCTGACGCGTCCATGGGTAGGGATGCTAGGAAGGAGATGGGGAGATTTTCCTTTTGCGCAGCAGTGGAAAAAATTTGGTTAAAACAAAACATTGTGAAACATATAAAAAAAAATGAATTTAGACACATTTATCTAAAGCTTATGAATATCAATATTTTGGTTTACTTTCGTAACATAATAAAAAGTTGAAAGTTAAAATTTTTATTACACGACTGTCCAAAAAAAGCAGTGTTATGTTTTTAGCATTCATGTATTTTTGTATGTATGTGATTTTCTTCATTACACCATAACTTTTAAATGCCTGAACAGATTTAGACGTATGGGGTATCGTAAGAATCCATATATCCTCCCGTAAAACAAAAAAACAAAGCCCATAAAACAGCCAAGGGTTTTTTTAAAAAAAAAAAAACATTTTGTCTGATCAGTATGGCTCCATTTAAATAGGCGAAAAAAAACTTCAAATTTTACAATATGGGTATCAAATTCAAGGCCTTGATAAGCACATTCCAACAGTATATAATTAATTGGCATAAGTTCTTTTTTGGCAGGGCAGGCGTGATTTTTGGCTTTTAAGCTAATTCTTTTCATTAAGTAATAGCACAGTACATATATAGTCCTACGACTATATAATAGCAACTTAAGAAAAAATACACAACCTTTCGTTTGTTTTTTTTTTCGGTTTCGCTGTACTTGGTCGGTCGCTAAATCAACGAACAAGTACATATAAAGCAGCAGAATACAATTTCACGAAAATGTTATTCTTATTAAATTACTTATATCTACGAGTATCTAAAATCATCCATAAATTGTGTCCGTGGTTCCTTTCAGCATTTTTACACGACTGCCCAAAAAAAGGAGTGTATTGTTTTTTGCATTCATGTATGTATGTGAGTTACTTTATCCCACCATAACCAGATTTAGACGTATGGGGTATCGTTAGAATACTAACATCCCCCGAGTAACATAGGCTATATATATATATACAAAAAAACTAAAAAAAACTATATATATATATATATAGTTTTTTTTTTAAACATTTTATTTGGCGGCAGTATGGCACCATTTTCAAACTCAAAAAATACGTTTCTTCAATATTTACAATTGACAATATTACAATTACAATATTATTATTTTTTTACAATTTTTTTTTTATTTACAATATTTACAATTTTATTATATATATATTATATATATATATATATAGTTTTTTTTTTAAAACATTTTATTTGGCGGCAGTATGGCACCATTTTCAAACTCAAAAAATACGTTTCTTCAATATTTACAATATGGTATCAAATTCTTGGTCTTGCTAAGCACATTCCAGCATTATTTAATTTATTGGCAAAAGCTCTTTTTTGGCAGAGCAGGCGTGTTTTTTTAGCTTTTGAGCTAGTTATTCCCTACGTGCTTTATAGATTAAGATATGTTCTGGAATAACGTGTTCGTTGAACATAACCTTGGTTTTGTCCAAGTTCATCCGTTATTCCCAAACAGGCAAGAAAAAAAAACACTGTATATAAATCCCAGAAGTTCAGTACTGAGTAGAGAACAAACAGACAAAATTTATAACATTAGTAGGATTATGTGCTTTTGTGTAGCGAAGCAAAAGCTTGTTAACTGACTCAGATTTATAATAGAATCCTAAAACATATCAAGTAGGTTGGTAAAAGTGAAGTGCATATACTTAGGTACCTTTACTGAGAAGCAATCCATCACGAAGCCATGGCGACAAAAGAGTGTAAATCTCACTTTTTTCATTGTTCTTTACATTTGATATCACTGTCTGAAAATAATTTAAATCAGATTACTTATTTTGTTGAAAATACGCGACATAAATGTAGCACTTTTTCGAGTCCAAAACTTAACGTTTTATGAACCAGGAGAATATTATAAATAGACCAAATTTATGCTTTGTGTCTGAAATAGTCATTTGTTAGGCAAGGCTGCAAAGTTGTTTTTTGGCGCGAGTACTTGTATTGAATCCTGAGCGTATATAGCGAGGGTCTCAAGGTACGAGACGCAGAATAAATTTGCTGCCGTGCGAAACATACAACTTTTCACGTCACTACAGCGAAGAAAATGCTAGGTGCAAGAAAAACCGCTTAAATAATTTATTAAATTAGTGTTTATAATAAAAGAAATGAGCCGTCGCGGTACACCTGGCAGATGTATAAACATAATAGCTAACATAACATCATAGAATAGAATCGAATAAAATCGAATAGAATCGAATCGAATAATAATAATAATATAAATAAGTATTAATGTATTTTCAGTGGACTGGCGGTATAGGAAATTATTGAATAGAAAGGTTTGAATTTTAAAAACTCTTTCCAAGCTAGCGGATAAACTGTGCATTTAGATTTCGGATGATAAACAGAATCTTTCCGAGCTTGTGTATTTGCTGTTTCAGCGTTGAATCAAGCACAGGAAAAGGAACCTTCTGACTATACTCTCTAAGTAACCCTTTCTTCGCTAAATGATTAAGTGGTGCTACTTCACTGATAAATTTATAAATACTTCATTATTGCGGATGCGATAAATTGATGTATACATAAACTTTGTTTAATCAGTCACCCACCTCAATGTCCTCGGGATTATAAATGTTAACTGCACCAAAAGGAAATATCCAAAGTCTGAATATTCCCTTCCATTTCAAGCTCCATTTTCTTCCTAATTTCATTAACTCCTCTGAAAAAGAACATAATAAGATTAACTATACCTAGGCTAGGAGGAACGTATGTATGTATATTGTACCGATGTGTTCATACAGTGGTTCTATTAGTACCTACCTTCTATTAGTTGTTAGGAAGTATGTATGAATAATTTAGTTTAGCTCATAAGTACATATTTTCCAACCACACGAAGATCGGATCTAAGGCGAGTCTCTCTGCGTCGACTTTATGAAGCCTATTGCTATTCCAGAAAAACACAGAATATTCGTTAAAATAATGCTTATTTTTTCCGAAATATACTAGGGCTTCATTAATTTGTAGGAGTTCGATACTAAACAAGTACCTATATCAATACGAACGCCGTTCGCTCAAGCTGATTTGGAGACATCACTTTGCTAGGTTAAAAATGCCCAGCATCATCGAGTTTATATTTCTCTTTATTCAAATTTTTTTTTTTTTAGACTGTTTCGTGGTCTTTGTCGCTTAGCGACCAAATCACCCTGTAGGGAAATACAAAAATCTACAAAGCAATTATTAATTGATTATTTAATTAATTATTACCTTGTACCTAAGTCTGCTAACCTATACTATTTAAATGCCTAGTCTGACATCAGACATGATAGTTTATTTTTATTGTTCAACCTTTTTTGTACCACTGCTGGGCAAGGCATGAATCCTTCCATGAATCACGATTTAGGGCTTTGACTTGCCAGTCCTTCCAATACGAGTCCAGTTCATCCTGCCATCTCCTTCTGGGCCTGCCACGACGTCGTTTAACGTTGCGTAGGCTCCACTCAATGGTGAGTTTAGCCCACAGCTCGTCCGACATGCGGCAGATGTGGACACATTAGGCCATGTTCCACCCAGTTCCAGTTTAAAAAGGCAGCTTTTTCACCAACGTCGGTGATTTGGGTTTGGAACGCAGTATGCTGTTTCTGATCAATCAATTGGACTCCCAGAATTCTGCGCTCCATTGCTCGCTGGCTTGCCCTGATATAAGTATTCATTGACACATTCAATCTCAAATCCTTCAACTTCTAACCTATGTTTCGTGCTAGGTTCCGACAGAAAATCAGTGCCAAGGCTTTATGGCCTTAGCATTTGCTGAATCGGGACCTGTTTGTGACAACACACAGCATTAATTTTGTACCTACCTTTTATTTTTAACGAGGTTAACTGGAAGATAATGCTTGCTAGCATTAAGTTCGCCTATGTACCTATCTTATGTGTGCAGTAAAGAATTTAATTTTCTATCTATCTTCTATTTTTGTTTGTAATTATTGTTCTTTGTTTTTCTGTATAATGTTGTGTGTTGTAATAAATAAATTTATTTTCTTTCTTTCTTTCTTCTTTCTATTTGTCATAAGCCCACCACTATAGCTTAAAGATTAACATGTCTAAGACTTTGGTCTTAGACACAAGACTACTTGGTCAAGACCAACTTGGTCAAGACCAACTTGGTCAAGACCAAAGTCTTAGACATGTTAATCTTTAAGCTATAGTGGTGGGCTTTTTCATGGCTTGCCCTGTTCAGTTCGTTGATCACTGAGCTGAGTTCTGTAGAAAAGAACAAAATAACAATATCGTAGGTGACTCAGAGGTTGGTCAAAATCTTTTCACCAACGAATATGCCCTTTCCCCTTCCACCTAACGGCCAGAGTTTTGAAGATCTCTTCTAATGTGGCCGTGAAGAGTTTAGGAGATAGTGGGTCTCTCCCTACTTTGCTCCTTTTTGTATGGGGAAGGATGGTCTGGTCGATTGCAATTTAATAGCTGCGGTGCTATTATAGTAGATTCTTTGTTAAAGTTGAATGTACCTATATAAATAAATATAAATATATTTGGGACAATCCCACACCGATTACCTAGCCCCAAACTAGGATACCCTGTACTATGGGCACTAGATAACGGATAAACATACATAGATACGAATATTACATCCATGACTCGGAAACAAACATTTCTGCTCATCACACAAATGATTGCACCTTGCAGGATTCGAACCCGCTACCGTTTGATTACGTACCTAGGATCACTAGCCACGAGACCAACCGGTTGTTATCCATATGCCATCGATTTCTTGGTTGCGTAGTAAATGGAATATTGCTGAATGTTTTAGTCTGTCAAATGTCTTGCAATAATCAATGAAGACTAAGTAAAGAGGCAGGTTAAACGAATTGTACTTCTCTAATATCTGGTTAAGAGTAGGATACGATATAATTACAATATCCCACATCTAAAATTTCACTTCAATTCCATTTCGAATTCCATCACGATATGTTGTACATCCTCCGTAACCACCCCACACTCAGCACATTGGGAGATGGAAATTTTCCCATCAAAAATGCAAACTTCTTTGATGGAATATGTGCGCAGCGTAGTCCTAGGTCTTTCACTAGCATTTTACAATTCAGGTTATTACTGACAATCCATGGATTGAGTTTCTTTTTCGACATTTTAAATCATGAGTTACTTCGTAGGTACCTTTTCTTACATATTTCAAGGCTGAAATCCCTTGAACAGTTGCTGGCTGGTTTCACATTTTATAAGAATACACCCTGTGGTAGGACCGAACCGGACCACGTGAAAATTTGGTGAGATTTAAATAAATTCAGAGCCGATTTTCATCAATTGCTGATAGCTTAAAACTACCGTAGTAGTATTTTTGGTTTATTACCGCAGCGTCGAGTATCTCTACGTCGACTTTGTCGGATATTAATTGTTATGCTAACTTAAGTTTACAGCACAGTGAACTGAAAGTACATTGAAGTCCCTTATCAACAGTTTCCTTTTCATGGCATCATGGGCTCAACTCCCTGAGATTCTCTGTATCCCCATAACCCCCTCACCTGACAAAACTAATATTTTTTGTTCCAATCCAATCCACAATGGAATTCAAACAGAGGCCGCGAGATGCTGAAGGGAAGGGTCGATTGCTAGGGCTTACTAATAAACAAATATCTACAATTAATATCATCGTATGGATTCATATAGTAAACGAATTGATAAACACGTAATCTTCGGAAACATAATATGTTATTAAAATTTAGGTTACCTGCACTAACAATGATGTCCAATCCATTCCCAAATATGAAAGCAAGTTTCGGTCCCGGGATTTTCCGAAACATCCGCGCCTTTTCATTGTAATTAAACAAAATATGAATAATGCTCAGAAGTAAAGCGAGTATTATCAAACACACGAACATATTGATATAATTAAGACGTCTTCACTGGCACAGACAGATTTCAAACTGTTTGTTCTATGATGCATTGGCGATTGTGGTCGAAATTATCGCGGAGACGCGGATACTTTGTCTCCTTAGGATACTTTGTACCTAATTAGTTCATTGCGTGTAAACAATATGATAAAACCATTTCGAGATTTAGGTGTTTTACCCTTGCCTAATTATTCATTAAATTATTCTATTCTTTAGTATGCAAGGCGGGGAACCGCAGATCTGCGGGCTTGAGTTTGCTTTTCGTTTGACTTTTCTATGGGTTCTAAAATTTGTGATTAATTTTCTAAAACTTCATCATCATCAGCCCTTGTTAGGCGTAGGCCTCTCCCAAAGCACGCCACTGAGCCCGATCTTCAGCCCTTCTCTTCCAACTGCTGCCAGCCACTTTGAGTATATCTCGCTCCACCTAGTGAAGATATACTCAACGTACCTGGAGGACACCTAACACTACGTTTGCTAAGTCGCGGTCTCTACTCAAGAACTTGTATACCCCAACGGTTATCAGTCCTTCGACAGATATAACCAGCCCTCTGCCACTTCAGCCACATTACATTATAGTCCGACTATATTATATGTACTGTGCTTCAGCTTACTAGCCCTTAGGGCTATGTCGACAACTTTGGTTCTCTGCCGTATCACCTCATTCCGGATACGATCTTTCAAATAAACTCAGCATAGCCCTTTCCATAGCCCGCTGAGCGACTTGGTGGACTACTCTTACTGTGAGTGTCGAGGGGATGTAAGGTAGCTCCTACACTCTTAATTCTCCAAGTCAACCTCATCTGCCCGTGGTGCGTCCTGCCGAACAACGAACGAGGCTCTAACGACCGGCAGATGGCGGTATAACCATCACGTCAATAGCGTAGTTAAATTCCACAAGCCAGTGATGGGCAGCACGTAGTTTGTTGCGTCACCAGTGCAACAAACTACGCTCTGCGGTCGCCAACCCGCATGCCCAGCGTGGCGACTATGGGCAAAAACCTCCAAATGTTATGTACATCAAGAATAAACAGCCCCTAGTTTTCGGCAACCCTGCTATTCCTGGCCAAGGTGGCGGTCATGGTGACGGCAGAGTGATGGGTGCGAAGAATCCCAGGGCTATGGTAGGCCACCACCAACAACAACTGACTTTGGGTGAACGCTCAGGCTTGACGACCAATATGGCACAGCTCGAAACTGAACTGGCAAGGATAAGGTGGCACATTTTGGGGTTATGCAAAGTCCGAAGAGAGGGCGAGTACACGATAACTCTAGAATCGGGCGACCTTATGTACTACCGGTAGAATGACCAACAATCCCAGGGTGGCATATAGTTTCTCGTACATAAAGTCCTCACTAACAACATTATTGAGATCACCTGTGCGTCGACCAGTGTAGCGTACCTCATAATTAAGCTGACCGAGAGGTATAGTCTTAAAGTCGAGCAGATATACCGACGTCGACACACTCGAATGACGCAGTAGAAGTGATGTATGAAGACATCTCTTCAGCTCTCCACAAGACCACGAAGACGCACTTCGACGTTGTTATGGAGGATTTTATCGCTAAATTGGGAGTACGAGACAGCAGCGAATCGAGATTTGGTCCAACGGTTATGGAAGCACAGCAGGAACCACAGGGGCAAATGGTCGTAAACTTTTTAGAGAATGAAGGGCTCTTCGTTCATGAGTTCGGTCTATGAGAATTATCCCCAAAGGAATCCCAGAGGAAGTGGACGTGGCAGAGCCCCGATACTGTGACGAAAAACGAGATTGACTTTATCATGACGGATAAAAGGCACATATTCATTGATGTATCTATGGTCAACAGAAGAGGTTCTCGCCGAGATAGAGGACTTCTAAGGCTGACTGTACGACTGGCATGTTCTGCCACCCGAACCCAGCAATGAGGATTCTCGAGCCACGTTGACCCGCCGGAACCTCCGCCGACCTGCCGGAAGTCAGCCTAGATGAGATCGAGATATCCTTCAAGCAGCTTAAAAATGGAAAATCCCCAGGGGAAGACGGAGTTACTCCGGATCTTTTGAAAATGGCAAGAAGACCTGTACTTCGAAAGTTTCAGAAGTTGTTTAACTCTGCTCTGAACGTTGGGAGAATTCCAAAGGCGTGGAAAACAAGCATGATTGTTTTGTTTTTCAAAAAAGGAGATAAAATGCTCCTTAAAAACTACAGGCCCATCTCGCTTCTGTTCTACGTCTGTTTTCGAGGGTAGTCCCGAATCGTTTAGCGAGAAGACTTGATGTGATTTAGCCTCCAGAGCAGGCTGAGTTTCAAGGGAGTTACGGAACTATGGACCACATCCACACAGTGTGGCAGGTTATACAGAAGACTGAAGAGTATAACCAGCTCCTGTGTCTTGCTTTTGTGGATTATGAGAAAGCTTTTGATTCTGTCGAAACCTGGGCTGTTCTCAAATCCCTGCAGCGATTCCAAGAGGACTGGCGATATATCGAGATGATGAGATGCTTGTACGATGTCGCGACAATGTCCGTTCATGTCTAGAACAGGCAGACTAAATCTATCCAGCTGCGCAGGGTAGTGAGACAGGGAGATGTCATATCCTCGAAACTGTTCACTAACGCCCTGGAAGATATGTTTAAAACTCTAGACTGGAGAGGAACGGGCATTAATTTAAATGGCGATTACATCTCGCACCTCCGTTTCGCCGATGATATTGTCCTTATGGCAGAGTCACTGCAGGATCTCGAGCAAATGCTGATCAACCTAACTCACGCTTCTAGTAGTCGCAGTCGTGGAGACCTCGTTTAGGCAAACGTAGTGTAAGGCGCCCGCCGGCCAGGTGGAGTGACGACTTGTGGAAGGCGGTCGGTAGTGACTGGATGAGGAGAGCCAAAGATCGGGCTCAGTGACGTTCACAAGAAAAGGCCTACGTCCAGCAGGGGACGAATACGGGCTGATGATGATAATGATGAATGTCCATGACTTGGCTTCGTATGTCATAACAGGTAGGACGCACTGGTTGAAGACTTTTGTCGTAAAATTTTGCGGAATTGGCGATGAGAAGACTCGACGAAGTTTCCCAAATACTGCCTAGCCCATATATATTCTTCTGTTGGTCTCTCTCTCGAAGTTGTTTTTACCTAGTTACTAAGATTGCCCCAGATCATAAACATACTACTGAAAAACTTCGAGAGCAGTTCCGTTAACAGCAATTATTTCCGCAATAACATCTTCGTTGAACATAATCTCGATTTTGTCCAAATTCATCCGGAGACCAATGCGTTGAAACGAATCAGCTAGCTTGTCCAACAGCTGTTGTAAGTCCTGCAACGTATCTGCCACAATGATGATGACATTCGCGAATCTCAAGTATGAGATGTACTCACCGTAAATGTTAATGCCACGTCCTTTCCAGTTCCAAAGTCTTAAACATATTCTCCATTGCATTTGAGAACAATTTCGGAGAAATAACGTTTCCTTGTCTCACACCTCGATGCAGGGGTATATGCTTAGTCTGCTGGTTCTGTAATTGGACGGTCATTGTTTCGAAGTCATACAGATATCTGAACTCTTGGATTTACCGCCAGTCGACTTGGCATCGTTGCAGGGACTCCAAAACAGACCAAGTCTCGAAATAGTCAAAGGTTTTTTCATAGTCCACAAACGCTAGGCACAGGGGCTGATTATTCTCCTCTGTCTTGTTTATAAACTGCCGCACTGTGTGCATGTGGTCTATGGTGCCGTATCCTCCCCGAAACCCGGCCTGCTTTGTTGGCTGGAATTCGTCGAATCCCCGCGCAAGACTCTGATGCTGATGACTCTTGAAAACTCTCCTAGACATGGCTCAGGAGGGAAATGGGCCTTGTCACCTTTTTTGAAAAACAGGACGACCACAGTCTTGTTCCATGCATATTCTCCCAGAGAAGAGTAAAGAATTAAACATACGCTGAAGTTTTTAAAGGGTGGGATTACTTCCTGCATTCAGGAGCTCCGTTATAATTCCATCCTCACCCGGGGCTTTTCCAGTTTTGAGCTGTTTCAGAGCCATCTCAATTTTGTCAAGGCTGACTTCTGGCAGCTCTTCGGTATAGTGACCCTGGAATCCTCGATGTTGGGTTCGGGTTGCGATGCATGTGACACGTGCAGTCGGCCACTACTGCCGTGAGAATCTCCGGCTTAGAAACGACAGCTTTCCCGCTTGATGTGGTCAACTTTGTCAGATGGCTTTGACCAAGCTGTTGTACGAAGACTTTCGACCCCCGATTTGGCTTAATCGCTTCATCTATAGCGCTTGTATAGGAGCATCGGAGGTCTCACCTGGTAGCTTTGTTATTTGCTTATTCAAAGCCCGCTGTTCTGACGAAGTGACTGCTGGATGTTCGCGTCGTTTCTCAATGAGCTGCAGAGACTCCACCGAAAGTTTTGATTTCCTGCCTTTACGCCGCATCTCGCAAAACTTCGTTCCCTCTTCCCTCAGGATTCCCACCACTTGGTCAATTTCCTTGTCAACTTCAAGGTCAATTTTGCTTTCCAAGGCAGCAAATCGGTTCTCCAGTTTCAACTGGAATGTTTCGGATCCAACAACGGTTTGGAGCAGGTTGGGTCAGAGCGTGGACTTCATCAAACGGAGACGTTCATGCTTGCAATCAATATCCAGAGTGCCTCGGACAAGTCGGTCATAACTCCCGGTTTTAAACCTATAGTAATCACTGAGACATCTCTGAATATGCGCTTTTTGTCTGCTAAGATGAAGTTGATCTCATTATTCGTCTCACCATCTAAAACTTAACATAATACAATTTTTGGTGTTTGCAGTTGTTTCAATATGAAAAGGTTATACCACTAGGTAGTTCTGTTTGTAGACAAAATGCTCCATAGTTTCGATTTTTAGAAACTACTGGACCGATGGCAATGCAGTTTTCATAGTTGGGTAGCTTAGGATCCTGGCTACGGAACGCTATATGCGTGTTTAATACGTAATTGGTCGGATTTTGTTATCCTGAGAAGGTTATAGGACATAAAGGACCATGTCTCATTGTAATTTTCTCAATCTATATTAATGAGTGAGAGATACGACACGTCCCGATTGAAATACAGGGGTTTTAATAATAGAACTACAGAATTAAAAAAACATCATCATCATCGTTCTAGAACGTACCCACTGCTGGGACACAGGCCTTTTCTCATAGAGAGCGTATGGGCCATAATCCACCACGCCACCCCAGTGGATGGTAAATTAAAGATAAGAAATAATACACTATAATTGATAATATATTTATTTTGTAACAAATATTATAAATAAAGCTGATGATGAACAAAACTTTTATTGAAATATAAACAACTATTATCGTCAACTCCATATGGCTCAATTTTGTCTTGTTCCGTTTAGCTCCAGGAGAGAGTTCCGTTTTACTATTTTTGGCACGGAACCGAGAACATGCATCCTACTTCTTACTTCCTACTTATCACACTAATATTATAAAGGCGAAAGTATATATCTGTGGGTGCGTGTGTGTATGTTTGTTAATCCTTCACGCTCAATCGGCTGAACAGATTTTGATGAAATTTAGAATGGAGATAGATTATTAAACACCTGGAATAACACATAGGATACTTTCATCATCATCATCATCATCGTCGTCCTTCACAATCAAACGGATTTTGATGAAATTTGGCATGGAGAACTTATACCCTGGTGATATCATCATCATCATCATCACTTACGCGGCTGAAACGGGGGGGGGGGGGTGCAGCTAGTATTAAGAATACCAAAATTTGCGTTTCATCATCATCATCATCATCATCATCATCATCATCATCATCATCATCGTCGTCGTCGTCGTCGTCGTCGTCAACATCAATAGACCTATGACCTATCTCTAAATCTAAAATAGGTACATCAATTATTTTATCGTTTGACAAATGTTACGTGTACGGGTCCATTGTTTCTCAAAACTAGATCGGCTGTAAACTCCATGTCGTCGGGGTGAGTCACCGGCATCAGCACTAATTTTCGCAAAATGTCAGAAACGGCAGATTTCATTTCCATCATGGCGAATTTTTGGCCTGAAATATGTTCTCTATTAATTAATGTTGCCTAGATTTAGGGATGTACAAACAAATTATGTAGAGATCCAGAGCGAGTAGAGAGGAGGGGGTCTTTGTCTTGTCCTGGGCTTATTTTAACCGGTGGTTTCTTAGTTCCATTTGTTATTTTCGTATGTTTTGTAACATGTTTATTGGTTTCACTGATTAACGCTGGCGATAGAATCGCAGAAAATCGGATACATTGTAAAACTGTGCCTGATAGTAAGTATTCATTAGTGCATGTGCGTTTACAGTTTTACGGTTGGAGCCGGATATAATGTAATATATAGATATTGTATTCGTTTTATTGTAAACTGAATGCTCCGTTCACAAATTTTCGTCTGTTTAATAGCTCGACGTATTTATATTTATTTTAAAAGCTTTTATTTAACTTCACTTGTTATCTATCTATCTTGTCGAATTTTTACTCCAACCAGCAGTGTTACGTATGACGTCTATGCTGACACCGAGTGAGCGCGCGACCATGCAGCATGTCGCGTGCTGTTTGCGCTGAAAATACCTGTATCAATCCCGCACACATTCAGGGTGCGTTTAATCCGACGACTGAGTGTCTGCGTACCTACTTTCTTATGGGGTTTCAAAATACTAATGAATAAATCATCAGATTTTCTTAAAGACGATGTACGATCTAAATAGTAGTTTTAGCTGGGCATATTTTCAGTCTTTCGGTAAAAAAAGGGTAACTGTAACACAGGCTGATACTTTGTGATCTTTTTTTTTTCAGTTTCTTTGAAATAAGTTCCTAGTTGTTATGCATGGCTGGCAAGCGGGAAGAAAACGGTTAAGTGTTTAAAATAATCTGCATGCCAAGTTTCATAACGTTTTTCTAGTTTTTAAGGCAATTTAGTGGAAAAAAACTAAAAAAATATAGTTTTACGTCTCGCATTTTTAAATTTTGAACGATAATTGTTGTTTTAATATTGATAAATAACCAGTGTTTAATCGTTTTTATAAATCAGAAGAAAAAATGAGTTTTAAATTGATACTATTATTGTCTATTTTAATTTTAAAAAAAATGTTTCATTTTTGTCTTTTTTGTAAAAAGCTAAAAAAAACATGATATCTCAAAAATGGTTCACTTTTGCATAATACATATGGGGGTTAAAAATATCGCAAATAGTCACCCCTATCACCTCCTAACGGGAATACGTCGAATTACCAATAACTTTATGAAAAAATATCAAGGTATATCAAAAAATGTGTGGATGGATTGAGTGACAGGTGTAAGAAAGAAGGGAATGAATACTGAAATGACGGAAGAAATGGAGGAAAAGTACATGTTGTAGGTACCAACCTCACATAATAAGGAGAAGTAAGGAGATGATGATCATTACTTAGGTCACTCTTACCTATACAATTCCTAGGGCCAGCACTGAACGGAATATAGGAGTATGGATGGCGACCAGCGCTGTTTTCAGGCAGGAATCGGTCAGGGTCAAAGATCAGAGGGTCCTTGTATAGGTGCGGGCTCCGGTGCAGCTCCAAGATGTTTATGTGGCAAAGTGTATTGGCTGGAACCGTGTAGCCACCTGAATTTTAAAGATAATGGTACAGTCAGTTTTGGATTGAACACAATCTTACCTCATGGAAAGCGACCATGTGCCCGAAAGCACGTTACCTATTCACTCTTGACTTGAGTATTGTGTCATCATCAACACCAGCATATATCTGTCCACTGCTGGACGTAGGCCTCTCCTAATGCACGCCAATGAGCTCAATCTTCAGCTCTCATCCTTTTTCTTCCGGCCGCTTTCCGCAGATCGTCACTCCATAGAGTATGGAGTATTGAGTGTGAATAGCATAAACTTAATTCAAGTCACCGGAACGGATGATACTTACTTAATACAACAGTTTCCTGCAAGTTCCGACTGATGAAGTGCACCGGAGGGTAGAGACGCAGGGACTCCTTGATGCAGCACTCCAGGTATTTCATCTTGGAGAGATCCTCCATACTGGCAGGTCTGGTGGAGTCGCCGAATATTTCCTGCAGCTCGCTGAATATTTTGTCCTATTACAGAACCAATCCAATAGTAAGAAGATTCGAACATGTTCAAGTACAAAGGTATGAGTTTGATTTTTGTGTATATAAAATAATATATCTAAGTACATAGATGTATACGTTACTATATGCCTAAGTAGGGAATTTGACTTGCCCAAGGATTTCTTGATCTTTTTATATGGGGACACCTGTGGGGGACACCAAACCCACTGATTTTTTTTGTGGCTTAGGGCCATAGTACTCAATACGAATTATTATTCATTATTATCATCATTAATAATGAATAATAATTCGTATTGAGTACTATGTACAAACGTATTATTCATTATTATCACCATTACCTTCTACCTTGTATTCATCATCTTGTGTATAGAGATAGAGCCGCTTACGTTTAGTGACGTCTTTACAAATCATTTTCGAATGACTAGTCCCTCTTCATTGTCTAGTGCTGAAGGGTAGTGACGTGCTATAGAGTAATCTTTTTGTTTATTTTTAATTTTTAACATCTTAAAAAGGCTTTATTAAACTTCCAGTATGCTAGACACCAAAGTCGGGAGGGGTGGAGGGGGGGAGAGAGAGAGAAGAGAGTTTGGGGGGTTTAAAAGCACCTCTATCATTATAATCATCATCAGCAGGTAAACGTCCATAGTCTACTGCTGAACATTGGCTTCCCCCGTAAAACGACCTTAGTCCACTGCTGAACATCGGCTCCCCCGTGAAACGTCCATATTCTACTGCTGAACATCGGCTTCCCCCGTAAAACGCAAGCAGTTGCTCGCTCTTTGCCTTCTTAATGGGGGGTTCGCCATAATCTCCACGCTTGGCAAGCGGGCTAGTGATCGCGGCAGTTGGTAATACAGGTGCATGCTGCTGCCCATTTCTTGAATTCCCTTAGCTGGTGCTCACAGCACCCGCGGGATAAGAAGCGGTGGTTCTATTAGAATGTCGGGCCGCGCCGAGCACACGGCAAGCTTACTAGCTGTGTTACAAGTGCGTAAGGAGTATTAGCACAGATGAGCTGTGCCCGCGGCTTTACCCGCGCTATCATTTCTATGGGTTAAAAGTACCCTATGTGCTATAAAAAACTAAAAAAAACATATTGTAACTAATATTACATTAATTGTCTATTTATTAAAATTAATAGTATGAACAAGAATTGATGTAATAGACTTAATGACGAGATGGAATGTTTACATTTAGAATTTCTTATCTTATCGTATACCAGGCGACCTAAATACCAATAGATCGAATTTTCTGCAGCCTGCGGCTTCTACACATTGGATTGAGATATAAAGTACACCAGATTTTAAGTAAAAACCACCCAGTACCTGTACAGTATAGTAGGGTACTTCCCATCGGATCACTACAGTAGTACAGTAAATATACGGAGAAAACTGTATTTTACTCGTCCCAATAGTTTTTACGTGACGCGCAACTATTAGACAGACATACACATTATTTTTTAAAACGTTCCGTAGGTCGTTTTAATTTCTCGACATTTTTTATATATTATTGTTTATACAGACTTTTTGTTACTACGCTATTATAATTATTAGTTATTTTTTGATACTAGTAGGTATATGTAATAGGTATACCTGTATGTCTTTGTTGTTCGCCAGAGCCAGCAGGCAAAACGTAAGTCCAGAGGCCGTCGTGTCATGACCCTGAGAATACGAGATATTGTATCAGTGGTGTTAACTGCTGACAGTCAAATACATAATAAGTATATTATTGAATAATATAATATTTAATGTAATTATTTAGGACTAGCTGTGCCCCTGGATTTTCCCGCGTGGTCAATCCTCTGAGTTAAAAGTACCATATGTGTTAATCCAGGATCTAAAATATCAATACAACAAAATTAGATTAAAGTTACTTCAGCCGTTAAAAAAATATTTAACTATTGCTCCGCTTCTACTTGGATTGAGATATGAAGTACACCAGATTTTAATTCGAAACGTAAGCTATCCAACAGTGAAAACTGCATCGCATCCACGTGATAGCCGTATCCAACGTTATTAAACCATGACCGATGGCGGCCAATGGTGTAACACCATGAAACAATCTGTGTTCCTTTACAAAACGCGGCCTAGACTCGTGTCAAATTTTACCGCGGCGTAGATCATTTCTTACGGCGCGTGCGTCGGGCTTAGCGAATAGTATTTTCCACTGACTCCACCATAGGACACCATGATGTCATACAGTGACGCGTTTACATGTCTGAATACTCAGCTATCTATATCTATACTTCTAATAAAGCAGTAAGTAAAAAGTTTGTCAGTTAAGATAATTAAAAAGAAATTGGACTAGGGTACTTAAAATAAGCTACTGAACTTCGACTTTGTTTTATACTATGTAAAGAAGATATAGAATACATCCCCACTAATATATATATAAAGTGAAACATTGTCTGTTTAGTAGTTCGTTGGTTTGTTTGGGGCGTTTTCACGCCAATCGGCGGGACCAATTTAAATAAAAAATTGTAGGTATGTAGATTAGATACTGTACGTTCACAACGGAGGCCAAAATACGATGAAATTTTGAATATAGATAGGTAGGTACTGTACAATACCTGTGTTGTGTACTGATACTAGTAATACCTGCTATAAAGAGCCCTTGAATTTTGCATATAAGTTATTGAAGTCACCGAATAGAACATAATAATGATACTCTTGAGCCTTTTACACTTCGAAATACTTCAATCGATAGAAACATATATGTAATCAAAAAAATAACGACATGAGAACGTGCGCTTGCCTTCGTCAGCTCGGCCGCAGACTTTATATATCGACGTAGCACGAGTGCCGAATTTTCGTAGATTACCGCTGCGCGTGAGATACTATTTAAATCGCGCTTCAATCCCTCTTGAAATGTTTTCGTAGACATACGCCGCACTAACGGGTATTTGATCTAAAAAGTTGGCCGAAACTCATTTTTACCAATCCAGTTGTTCACGCTATTTATGAATTTTTCAGGATAACTACCTGGGCTAACTACCTGCGACCCTTTTTTTGCCTACTGAACAATGGGCGTTTCAGCACAATCACAATTTAACTGTCGCTCACGCTGTCCGTTAACTTTGTCGAAGCTATAAAAAAACATTCGTGGTGTTTTTCAAATATTATTAAATACGTGTGTTTTAACTGTTTTTTTAAGCATGGATTGTGATATAGAAGGTATGTATATAATTATGAATAGTATTATACATTTTATTTTGAAAGCATTATTAATAAATTTTATTTTAAAGTTACCTATTAAAAATAGAATTTATTTTAGTGATTTTCAATAATCACGAGTTATTTAGTAGTATTATTTTAGCTTTAATAATCAGTAATATTTTCTTACCAAAGTACATCCATCAGGCTTATATTTTCTTTTTTAAATCAATGTCTTTTATTTCAAGTAATAATCGTGGTGTTCATAAATGATAAAATCTTGTTCACAGACCCCCGGAAACATTAATACATATGACGCGGAAGGCTCTGTATGACATAATAAAAGAGTCATGTCGTACAAAGTTTGAAGAATACATTTAATATTTGGAGACAAAGTTGATGCATGTTATTAAATGTCAAGAAGTAAAACGTAAGACACAAAAAAAGTTTTTAAGTATAGCAGTTTTAAGTTTCTATAAGTGTAGAAATATTTAAATAAAAAAAACAAAAAAAACAAAATTTGTTTAAATGTTTTCTTAGAGATGCTAGAGGCACCAAAGCGCGTTAATTAGTTTAGGCCAACTTTTTGGGTGAAATACCCGTATGTGCGGCGCCTTAAAAATGACAATGTTTTCATACCTCAAACATAAATGTATCGACCTCCTCTTGTATTCCCTCTAAATCAATGTGGCCATCCTTTTCGGCTAACAACAACAGATCCAACATAGCAGTCTTTCGCTTTTGCTTGTAAACCACGTCATCCTGGTCATCATTATCTTGAGGAAGCTGTATACCATGTTTGTTGATATACTCCCTTCTGTCCTTGATAACTCTCTCAGTGAAACTGTGGATGACTTTTAAATACTTTTTCATGAGTCTCCCTGCATGACTTAAGTTGAATAATAAGTCATAGTACATGTACACTCGCATAAATCTGTATACGAGTACTTTTCCGACGTCGTAAATAGCCTCTTTGTAAGTTCTGCCTGCTCCAGTAGTCTCTTCACTGAGTTTTGTGCCCATTGCAGTCTCTGAAATAAAACCGGTGCAGAAGTTGCAAAGCTCTGAAAGGGCTTAGAAGATATTTCTTCGGAGGTAGGCATAGCGGTCGTTCCGCCATATTTTTTAACCCACGAACAAAGAGACGGGTGTTATGTATGTATGTGTGTGTGTGTGTGTGTGTGCCTGTCTGTGGCATCGTAGCTCCCAAACAAATGGACCGATTTTGATGCGGTTTTTTCTGTTTGTAAGCTGATGTGATCAAGATTTCAGGGCGGAGAGAGGAGGTGAGAAAAGAGTGAGAATCGTAGCTTCCAAACGAATGGACCGATTTGGCTGCGGTTTTTTACGTTAGAAAGCTAGGGATGCATCGCTTACGAGATGGTTTTTAGATACAATGGGGGGAAGGGGGGGAAGAATCGTAGCTTCCAAACGAATGGACCGATTTAAATGCGGTTTTTTATGTTTCAAAACGGAAGTAATCAAAATGTTTTTAGCTATAATGAGGGGAAGGGGGGGGGGGGGGGGGGGGGGGGGGTTGGCGAGACTCTTAGCTTCCAAACGAATGGACCGATTTAGATGGGGGTTTTTTGTTTCGAAGCTGAGGTAATCGAGATGTTCTTAGCTATAATGGGGAGGGGGGAAATGGGGATAAGGATCGTAGCACCCAAACGAATGGACCAATTTTTGATGCGGTTTTTATGTTTGAAAACTGATGTGTTCGAGATACTTCTTAGCTATAATGGGGAGTGGGGGGCCCGGGGGTTACATAAATTTATATAAAAAAGTGCTTGTTTTCAATTTGTGTCGTATAATGAAATCTTTATATATAATACAGACAGCGGGTAGTTTTGCCCTAGAAATGGTGAAGGAGATGAAATTTTGATTTGTATGGTACTCATGGTAAAATCAAAATTTTTGAACTCGAGGATTTGGAGCGATAGCCCCTATCTAGATTGATCCCCAACTGTTAAAGAATTATTTAGATGAAATTGTTTATGTCTTGGTTGGAAATTGACAAAATTAGTATTTTTCTAAATAATTCTTTATGGCTTTTATGGCATGTGCCTTTGAAAAGTATAGAGAAGTCAATATTTGCATATTTTATTGCATTTGCAGTTGTTCTGTATTTTCCCATACGAGTACATGAGCAATACTAATCAAAATTTCTTCTTCTCCTACTTTTGTAAGGCAAAGGCTTTTTTTTCTCCCCAGCTAATAAATAGACTCAGATATGAAAATGTCGACCTTTCCTCTTTTAAAGTCACTTTATACTGTTTTGCCATTAGTTTAGGCCAATTAAGTGTATAATATTTTATTGCCATTGAACTGAAGAAGTTTTTAAGATAAGAACAAAAAATAAATATTCTATACTTTTTTATTATGGGGACCTCCAAACTTTGAAGTGATATTTTGCTCTAAACAAAGTTTTTTTTAAATAATTTTATTATGTTGTTGATGTCTCATAACTACGAGTAACATTCGAAAAATCAACAGAATTTATTGTTAGTTTGGTCAAAATTACTAAGTTTGTGTCGAAATCTGGAAATTTGTGAAAAAAAAACAATAATGGAATAACTCCGAAAATATAAAAAATCACGGAACATACATGGGGAGTTATTCGGGTGCGCCTGAGAGTGCTCTACCTCGGGACCTCAGCTTATCTTACTTCCTGGGACATCCTGTATATTGGTATGTAGGTATGGATGTGTGATATAGAGTGAACGGTGCTCAAAGGGTTATACACTGTCCTTCAAAACTTATAAAGCAAGAGCCTGAGACGATTAGACCATCGATATTTTATAAAACCTGAAAGTTTCTGTGTTATGTCCCTAATACAGGTAAAAACGATCTCCGACTATGAAGTTTGGAGGATGCTTTGAAAGTTATCAGGTAGCAAAGGTGTATAAAATTGCACCTCAGTTTTATATAATTTTTTATTTTGAATAATATTAGAAATCCCGTCGTCCATTGTCAGACACTTAGTACAGTTGCAACTTGCAACCCCTTGTCAGACACCCTTAAATTATAATAAATTATAATTATACTTACGTTATGGTATATAAGCATATATTATGTTCACAGAGGAACTATTAAAATATGTTTTCTTAGTAATCAGACAGTTTCGATGGTTCTTACACCTTGTCAGACACATTAAAAGTCTACCGTAGGTGCGAGCGAGAGGTAAATATTATATGCAAGCGGGTGCGAGTGAAATAGTGCGTTGGGTCTACTGCGATATTTCACTGCGCATTTTTCTTGTACTCAGTATTAGGTGGCTTTTTATTGGAAAATTTCATTACATAGAATTATTTCTAAACAAGCCTTCGCACGCGTGGTCAAGATTAAAAGTACTCTATGTGTTATTCCAAGACCTAAAATACCAATATACCAACATTAAAATTTCTTCAGCCTTCAAAAAGATTACTCGGCTTCTGCTCATCGGATTGAGATACCAATTACCTCAGTTTTTAAGCTATCCAACAGTGAAAATTGCATTGCAATCGGTTCAGTAGTTTTTACACGATTAGCAAACTAACAAATATACAGACTTGTTTTAAATAAATGTTATATTCTTGCCACAGAAATTCAATCAATATTTGTGCTGCAATAAAATTTGTTCCATATACAACATGAAATCCCGCGATTGTCTGACCCAGGTAGGAAGGTGATTACGTCAATTTGACGTAAAAGACGTTACAAACCAATATGACACGTCTAAATAACTTCATCTTTCTAACGAATAAAAAACGTCACAGAATACCCTAAAAAGAGGTCACATGGTCACGTCCTTTTGAAGTAACAGACGTTACATACCAATATGACACGTCGAAATGAAGTCATGTTTATGACGAATAAAAAACTTGTATCCTAAAAAGATGGCAAATGGTCACGTCCTAGTGACGTAACAGTCGTTACAGACCAATATGACACGTCATAATAACGTCATGTTTTCGACGAAAGAAAAACGTCTCAAAATACCCTAAACAGACGTCACACGGTCACGTCCTTTTGACGTAACAGACGTTACAGACCAATATGGCACGTCTAAATTACGTCATGTTTCTGACGAATAAAAAACGTCTCAAAATACCTTAAAAAGACGTCACATGGTCACGTCATTTTGACATAACAGATGTCACAGACCACTATGATACGTCTAAATGACTTAATTTTAACGTCAAAGAGGCAGCGATCCAGTATGGTGTGCAAAAGACGTCTTAGAGAAAAAAATGTTATTTCGTTCATAAATATACGTTTTAAATAACATCCTATTTACGTCACCAACTATATGTATGGACCATGTTATCATTGCACTCATGTAAAACTACTCTTTTCTGAAACAATTTTATTTATTTGCTTTAAATACTATTTATTCGCATTGAACTGAATTAATCTCCAAATCGTAAGCTTCAACATGCACACAAGCATTAAATAAAAGCTAGTTTACGCAGTAGTAATATTGTTTAGTCGGAGGAAAGAATGTGCAAAATTCGACCAGCCAACTTAAGTCAACGTGGCTTAGTTGATCGTGTGACGGATTCGAATACCAAAGCAAGACACGGCACCGGGTTCGATCCGCGTCACCAGCTACTTTGTGCAATCTAAACAATTTAATTTAAAATGTAACTGAGAGAGCCTTTAAACATTTAACAATGGATATTTAATTTTGTTGGTATTAAATACGACGCCTGGATGTCGCATGTTGGTCATTTTTTGTTTTTTTTTTGTTACCAGATTCATAGTTCTCACTGACGTCACAATATGACGTCATGTTGTGGCCGTGACATTTTGACGTCTCAACGAACGTTACATAGACGTCACGTCTGGACATGTGTTACGTCTGTGGCCGACCTTAATGCAACGTCATAATGACGGAAAATTTAACGTCATATGATGGGCCCGCAGACGTAACTAGTACCTACCAGATTCGGCCTTCATACGTCATATAAAATAGGTCACACTGACTACACTACGACTTCTAGTGTCCGTGACATATTGACGTCTCAACGAACATCACACAGACGTCACGTCAGGGCGTCTGTTACGTCGGTGACCGACCTTAATGTGACGTCACAATGACGTAAAATTCCTACCTCGGGAGGGAACGTTTTAAAGAGATCAATATTTTTACAGTGGCATATATACATATATGAAAACATAATATAAGTTCGGAAGAATATCAATACCTTTGTTAAAAATAGGGATGTTCATAATTTTGACCCTAGAAATAAAAATAAACTGCAAGTGTCTAGATTTCTGTTAAAGAAAGTTTGTGGTTTATATATAGGGAACTGTATACACTTTTTAATAAGTTAACTGACGGCTTTGATCAATGATCAATGCATTGGTTTAAAACTTTTGTTAAAGTAAATCTCATAAAGAAAGCATATCACAATTAATGACAGAAATGCATGGCTTGATGTCTCCAAGCTCTATAATAATAATAATATGTGATCACATCTATGTCTATGTTAAGTGAATAATAATAGTATATTATTCACTTAACATAGTATACAGAATAAGTCAACTTTTAGAATTTTTGGTCGTCGGGGATTTTTGATTGGGGGGGTTACTTCCCGTAAAAAAGGGTAAAAAGGGGGCTACTGAATATCTCCGCCTTATTAAATCTGGTTACGATAGTTCTTTTTTATTTGAAAGATAGGATTTACTTACATTACTTAAATTAGTCTCACAAAATTTGGTGAAGATCTGACGAGGATCTCCGGCGTGATGAGCAGAATAACTCCTCAAAATGCAGTAAATTTCTCACTTTTAGGTTTCTACCAGTGGAATCATCCCTTTACCTACTAGGTAGGGATTGATGGAGCACCTTGGTTATTAATGTTAGTTGTACAATAAGGTAACTAGATGGCGCTACTGTGCACGGCTAGATTGTTTGCAAAAAAGTTTGTGCGTGCGACGTCTACAGCTCACAGAGCCACTAGTATTATAATTCCAGACATTTGAAAAAAAAATAAAGAATTAACAAATATGGATAAAGGTCATCTTTCATCATCATCGAAAAAATATATATAAATAATTTGTCATGATAATTACATACCTGGTAGTTTTTAGAGTACTGACATAATATGGTAGTTGATTCCCTTCAAACCATTTAAAATGGTATTGGTAATTTTTTTCATTGGAAAAAAGTAGGTGACTGTGTGTTTGCGCATCACGTTAAAACCTGGACTGATTTGGATATTTTCACTGTTGGATAGCTTAGGTGTTGACTAAAAAACTGTTGTACTTGGTATCTCAATCCGATGAGTAGGAGCCAAGCAATTTAATAAAAAAAACTATTAATTTTATGAGTTTGGTGTGGTACTGTACTAAGTTTTGAAGCCCAGTGTACATAATTGTCTATAGTACATACCACCACCTGTATAAGAACGTTGTTTATATGCATGACATCTAATATTTTGTTATCTTACCACATATTGAGTGCAGTGTGAACTCCGATAGAATGGGCACTATGTCCACAGCTTCTCCAGCAGTTACTTCTAATGTTTCCACCAAACGTTGGCTGTTCTCCTGTAGCACGGTGAAAAATTGCCTTAAAATGTTGAAATGGAAGGCGGGCGTGAGCATTTTTCTTCGCTTCTGCCATTTTTCTCCTAAGACAAAAAATAAACTTAATGAGCTTGCGCATTTTTGGGGTTTACCCAAACAGTGCAAATGTTGTAATGTAAAATATACTAATCTTGCTATATCGGTAAACTGTCTAATTTTACGTACTGCATAGGCTGCAGAGCTCAATCTACCAGCTACCAACGATATGTGAAGACCCCACTGTAATTTTGAATCTACAGTAATGCCCAAAGATATGGTTGACTGCACAAGGTCTACAGGCTCACTATTTATTAAAATATTTGAATTCGTAGGAACCTCTCTGTCATTTGGTAGTGAGAATTTGATACAGTTAGTTTTCTTAAGATGTAACATCAAATTATTAGTTGTAAACCAATTAAGAACTAGCGTGATTGGCCTGTTAACATTGACAAAATTGTTCAACGTTCTGTCAATCTTAAAAAATAGAGATGTATCATCTGCAAACAAGACAATATCACATAAGTTGTCTTTGAAAAGGGAAGATCGTTAATGTAAACCAAGAACGAGAATGGTCCCAGTATTGAACCCTGTGGGACTCCCATTGCACTGCTCTCAGTGCAATGGGAGTCCCAGGATAGGATCAGGATAGGAATAGGATCCAGGTGACCTCGCAACATTTACATCCAGTTTTTGGATTCTATTGCTAAGATACGAGGATAAAAGATCGAGAGCTTTCCCATGAACTCCGTAGTGCTTTAATTTAAAAAATAAGGTCTCGTGGCAAATGCTTTGGATAAATCACAGAAGACGCCAATTGCGTCCTGAAACTTCTCTCAAGCATCGAATATATGATTTAATATATGCCTTAAATAGAACCATTTCATGACTTTATGATTATTAATAGTAGGTATGTAAAGATTACCATTACTGACAAGCAATCCATCACGCAGCCATGGCCTCAAATGTGAGTAAATAACACTTTTGTCGTTGTACTTTACATTTGATATCACTGTCTGAAAATAATTTAATTGATTAGTGCTAATGCTAATTATCTATTACCAACATTACCTTTAACTATTTATCTTATCAAAGTAATTCATTGTTTTATAGGTGTGATAAATAATAATAATAATTGATGTAGGTCCTTATACTTAAAATTAGTTTAATGAGTCACCTCGATGTCCTCGGGATTATATATCATAACTGCACCAAAGGGAAAAATCCAAATTCTCAATATTCCCTTCCATTTCTGGCTCCATTTTGTGCCTAATTTCATTAATTCTTCTGAAAAATGACATAAGAGTAACTATTACACTGTACAGCCTTGGTACCTACAACAAACTATACGTAAAGTAATATCATAGGTACAACTGTGTATGAGGCAAAATAGTATTAGATAAAGTTTAAGAATACCCAAAGCACAAATACAAAGGCTTTTAGACTCTGAATTGAGGCTTGTTATGTTAACAAGCTTCAAACCGATTTAGTTCACAAACGAACTTAAAATCCTATTATTTTGATTACCTATCTACCAAACATGAAGACGGAGATCAAATCAATAGCACATAATACATATATATACTAGCTGTACCCGCGGCTTCGCATGCGTGGTATTTTCTTTACGTTCAAAGTACCATAATGTGCTATTCCTGGACCAACATTTGATTAAAATTTCTTCAGTCGTCAAAAATATATTTATCAACTGCTCGGCTTAACTCACCGGATTGATATACCAATTACACCTGTTTTTAAATCAAACCCAGAGCTCTCTAACAATGAGAACCGCATTGCAATCGGTCCAGTAGTTTTTAAGTGATGCGTGAAAAAATAAACATGATATATTCTTGTTCAGTAGCTTTTTTAAGTACCCAAGACCATTTTTTTTCGTGCCTTTCGTACCTATTGCTTTATTATAAATATTGATAGATGACTGCTTCAAAAAATCCGTCCAGTAGTTTCAGCGTGATACGTGCGCGTTCAAGTTACAGATAAACAGACAGACAAATATAACTGTTTTGGCTTCAGTATCGAAAACAGAGAAACCTCCAAAAAATTTTACTTTATTTGGACCTCTATCCCGCAAAAACCCTTTACTTTTTCGGGATAAAACGTGTCCTCAATTTTAACACATCATATAAACTATGACTAAGTTCCATCAAAACCCGTTCATTAGTTTCAGCGTGGTACGTGTTCTTTTAAATAATTTTCATTCAACCCCTATCCTGCGAGAGCCCATTAATTTTTCGGGATGTAAAGTATCCTATGTCCTACCTCGTAGTATGAACTTAAATCATACCAAGTTTCATTTGAATTCATCCAGTAGTTCCGGCGGCGTGATGCGCGGCCAAGAAACAGACAGAAAGACATACGGACAGAAATGAAAAACATACAGTTTAGACTTCATTATCGTATAAGAGTAACCTCCAAAACACAATATCTTTAATGTACAGAATTTAAACCCATATCCCGCAGGAACCCTTTATTTTTTCGGGACAAAAAGTATCCATAATTTTCACCCATCTTATAAACTATATCTGTGCCAAGTTGCATCAACATCCGTCCAATAGTTTCAGCATGCTACGTGTTCTTTTAAATAATTTTCCACCCTTATCCTGCAGGAACTCTTTAATTTTTCGGGATGAAAAGTATTCAATACCTCGAAGTATGAACTCACATCATACCAAATTTCATTTTAATTCAGTGAGTATTTTCGGCTTGTTTCGCTGCCGAGATACAGACAGACAGACAGACAGACAGACAGACCGAAAAACATAACAAAAATACAGTTTTGGCTTAAGTATTGAATATAGAACGGCCTCCAAAAAAAATTACAATGTATCTTTAATTTACAGAATTTGGGACATTATCCCGCAGGAACTCTTTATTTATTCGGGATAAAAATTATCCTAAATTTTTACCATTATATATACTTTAACCGTGCCAAGTTGCAACAAAGTCTGTCCAGTAGTTTCAGCGTGATACGTGTTCTTTTAAATAACTTTCAACGCCTATCCTGCGGGAACCCTTTAATTTTTCGGGATTAAAAGTATCCTATGTCCTACCTCGTAGGAATGCCTAAAGACGAAAGTCTTCAATGCGTCCGTCCTATCAGTCATGACCTACGGAGCAGGAACGTGGACACTCACGATGAGATTGGTTCATAAGTTTAAGGCCGCTCAGTGAGCTATGGACAGAGCTGTGCTCGGTGTTTCTCTTGAGATATGTTGGTAACTTTGGTTCTCTGTCGGATTACATACCGGGAACCAAAGTTACCGACATAGCTCAAAGAATTAGCAAGTTGAAGTGGCAATGGGCTGGTCACTTCTGTCAAAGAACCGACAACGCTTGGGGTAAACGAGTTCTAGGGTGGAGATCACGCAAACAAATGTAAACAAATGTAATGCAGGGCACCAGCCGCCACGTTGGCTAGGTGGCGTGATAATTTGCGAAAAAAGGCTGGCAGAAACTGTATGAGGAGTGCCGATGATCGGGCTCAGTGGCGTTTACTAGGAGAGGCCTACATCCAGCGGTGGACGAACATATAGATATAGGCTGATGATGATGATCCTAAGAAAAAATTAAAACGACACCCATATCATTTTAATAAAAATAATATGTCCGCCATTCTGCATTTGAAAATTAATGTAATTTTCGCAATCAGCATCCCAAGAAACCTCGAATATGACCCCCAATATATTATGATATATAATTTTATTAAAAAACATGTCCAACATCTTGTTCTTTCATTTTCGTTATAGGTACAACGAGAAACCTCAAAATTGCCACCCATTACATGCTAAAAAAAATATGACCGCCAACTTGAATATTAATATGCATATTCTTGATATTCATATCTGAATTTCTTGACACAACCTATTTATTGCCGCAAAATAAGTTTTCATGAACCCACGATAAGTAATAGAGCTGTAATTGACAAAAAACGCAAGAAAATTTTAATTTGGTGCGCTTAGTGAAACGTTGCACCTTAATGAATTTTATTTACTTACCCTTGAAAAACCTTTACATGGCAGTAAAAAGTGCTACATTTTGCCAAATCTCTATGCACTGGTATCACCCGCATCAAAAACTGACAAAAACTGGCTTCTATGAAATGTACTATGTACTCGAAAACGGCCTCCGGATAACAGTGTGTATTCAAACTCATTGCATAACAGGTTAATATTCAAATATAGGTTACCTGAACTGACAATTATTTCAAAGCAATTCCCAACAATAAACGCAAGTTTTGGTCCAGGGATTTTCCGGAGCAGCCGCGCTTTTTCATTGTAATTAAACAGAATATGAATAATACCCAATAGTAAAGCGAGTATTAACAAATACAGTAACATATTGATATGATAACTTTGAAGTCCTCACTGGCACATACTGTTTTAATCACTGACTGATTCCCAAATGTTTATGTTACGAAACTTTAAAATAGTTGATGTTATATAGTAATCGATGATGTTATGTAATAGCAAATACTAGGTAATCGCGATTGTGCTCGAAATTATTATCGTTGAGACTCTGATATTTTGTACATATAAATAGCTTGTCTGTACTAATACGAGTATCATAGCAGTTAGTAACAAAAAGTCTGTAAAAATAAGACAAATAAAAAAAACCGGCCATGTTCGAGTCGGACTCGCGCACTGAGGGGTTTCGTACAAACTACTGCAATACTATTTCAAAAAATATATATGATGTTACCTACTTAAACGGTTTTCGGATTTTTGCCTCTTTACTTGTGCTATAAGACATTGCTTCTTGACAAATTTCATTGCGTTGACTTAGAAGTTATTTTTTTTCACAGCTTGAATCCCTTGGGATTGCAGACCTGAGTATTTGATATTAATTTCATTTTGATATCTCCACGAGTTGCTGAGAAAAAGGATACCTATTGACATACAAACAGACTGACGGCCAACGAAGTGATCCTATAAGGGTTCTTATTATTGTTTTTGAGGTACGGAACTCTAAAAATGGTTAAGGGACTTAAAATAAACTTCTTAACATGAATATAACATTTAAAAAACGGTGTCTGCCTGTCTGTTCGCGCATCACGTAAAAACTAGTGTACCGATTGAAATTCGGGATCCACTGTTGAATAGCTTAAGTTTTGTTAAAACCTGGTGTAGAGTACTTTGTATCTGCATCCGATGAGTAGAAGCCGATTAAGCCATAACACACTTGATGGCTGAACGAATAGTTTATACGTATTTTTGGTCCTGGAATAACACGTTAATAATATTACTATTATAAGTATGTCAAAAGTATCATATTATGTGTTATTCCAGAACCAATCATACCTACAAACTACATTCCATCAAAGTTCGTTCAGCCGTCAAATAGTTTTTTACCCAGAGAAATGAGCACGTGGACAAAGCCAGCGGGCACAGCTAGTACCTAAATATTACATGATACGGGATTTAGGTGGTTCACTATCTCTGCCTGGTTACACTTTTCATTATTATACAGGAAGCTGATTGGCTTTGAATTTGCAGCAGTTTGCCAGCACTCTTCTAGTTTCTATAACTGTGGAAACAGGGAATGAACCAGGGAAACTGAAGGCACGATGCACTTGTATTATTATACAGGAAGCTGATTGGCTTTGAATTTGCTGCAAACAGTTTGCTAGCACTCTTCTAGGTCCTATAACTGTGGAAACAGGGAATGATTCAGAGAAACTGTAGGCACGATGCACTTGTATTATTATACAGGAAGCTGATTGGCTTTGAATTTGCTGCAAACAGTTTGCCAGCGCTCTTCTAGGTCCTATAATTGTGGAAACAGGGAATGATCCAGGGAAACTGTAGGCACGATGCACTTGTTTTATTACTATCCGACTTATTTTTTGTGTGGCGGTAATATAGGTACTAAGTACGTATGCTGCGAAAAATGCACCGAGTTCTAGACTCTTAGAACTTGCGCTATTTTCATCAAAATTGTTAGTTATGTTATCCGAAACAAAACTAAAGTTAAATACATTTTCATTCTGGGTGTCCGTTTCATCAGCCTGTATCAAATCTACAAGTATTTTAATAATAATTTCGGGGTCCGTTAGCAACTCGTACAGCAAACAAAACAAGTGATCCAGTCTGTCAAACTTCAAATAACCTGAAGTATTTGTTAAACCATTGTATTAGGGTTTCCTTTGATTTGGAGACATTTAACAGATAGGCCAACTTGATCGAGCACGTGGTCGGTGATTAGCAATGTACGAAGTCCGCTCTTTTATCTCGTCCGGGTTTCTATATCTATACTTATAATAAATCTGTAACGGATCCAATTCTGTACATTGAAGATATATTTTAAAATTTTAAAAAACTAAAAAACGCGCTTTTTATAGAAAACCAAATTAAAAAATGGAAAATAAATTTGAATAGAGTAAATAAGAAAAAAAAAATTATTTAAAAAAAATCGTGGGGTGCATGGGTCAATAGTTATAAATATTTCATTGACAGATATGAGAAGAAGGATTATCATTTCGATAATATCTTAAAGAGCACCCCACGCTTTTTTTCTATATAAAACATTTTTTTCTTATTTACACTATTAAAATTTATTTTCTATTTTTTTATTTGGTTTTCTATATAAAGCGTGTTTTTTTAGTTTTTTAAACTATTATTTATTTTCTACTTTTTTTTTCGAATTATTGCATTGTCATCGGTCTTTGACAGGTGTGCAAAATTTGAATGAAATCTGACCGTTTAAAGTGGGTCAAAAGAGCGTCCAAAGGAGTCGGTTACAAACATACAAACATACAAGTGAAGCTAATATAAAGCGTATAAAAAATGGATGCTGTTCTGTATTCCATACTGAAGCCAAAACTGTATATTTTTTTCACTTTTGTCTTTCTGTCTGTCTGTCTGTATCTTGACTAGGCATCACGCCGAAAGTACTGGATGAATTAAAATGAAACATGTTATGGTCTGAGTTCTTACTACGAGGTAGGACAAAGGATACTTTTCATCCCGAAAAATGAAACGGTTCCTGCAGGATAGGGGTTGAAAGTTATTTAAAAATACACTTACCACTCTGAAACGACTGGTCGGATTTTGATGCATCATAGTTTATATGTTGGGTAAAAATTGAGGATACTTTTTATCCCGAAAAATAAAGGGTTCCTAAAGGGAGTTATACGGGTCCAAATTCTGTACATTGAAGATATTTTGATATTTTTTTGGAGGTTTTTCTATATTCGTACTTCAGTACAAAACTGAACCCCAAAACTGTTGTTTTTCCTTCTTTTTTTTCTGTAGTCTGTCGGTCTGTCTGTCTGTCTGTATGTATGTCTGTGTGTCTGTCTGTCTGTATCATGGACGCGCATCACGCCGAAACTACTGAATGAATTCAAATGAAACTTGGCATGATTTGAGTTCATACAACGAGGTAGGACATTATATACTTTTTATCCCGATAAATTAAAGGGTTCCCGCAGGATAGGGATGTTTTTTGTTTGTTTGTCGTATGAGGTAGTGAAGGCCTCTGATGTCAGAGTTTGTCAAGCCACCCGCGGGCCTCTGACATGGCTTATCGACTGCTATTAACCAATAACAGCCGGGACCGACAGCTTAACGTGCCCTCCGAAGCACGGAGCGATGGAAAACCGCACATAACTCAAAGGATAGGGATTGAAAGATATTTAAAAGAACACGTATCACGCTGAAACTGCTGCACCGATTTTGATGCAACTTAGCACACTCATAGTTTATACTAGCTGTACCCGCGGCTTCACACGCGTGGTCTTTTCTTTAGGTTCAAAGTACCATTATGTGCTATTCAAGGAACAATATACCAACAAATGTAAATGAACAAAATTTCTTCAGCCGTCAAAAATACTTTTATCAATTGGTCGGCTTCTAACTCACCGGATTGAGATACCAATTACACCAGATTTAAATCAAACCTTAAGCTATCTAACAATGAAAACCGAATTGCAATCGGTCCAGTAGTTTTTACGTGATGCGTGAACAAACAAACATACAGACAAACAGAAAGAAAGACACGAAAACAAAAAAAAGTTGTTCATTACCTTTTTTAAGCACCCAAGAGCATTTTTTTCATTTGAATTCATTTAGTAGTTTAGGTGCGATGCGCGGTCAAGATACGGACAAACAGAAAATTAAAAAGTAAAACAGTTTGCCTACTAGGGAGTAGGCACGCGATCAAAATGGAATACTTACATACAGTTTTATTTTCCCATGTGATCAGAAATTAGGGTGCTACTGGTGCTATTATAAATGATGTTGGGAAGCAATAGCCCTAGCTTGCGGTACGCCCCTTACTCAATTAGATCAATCAGGTCTTCTCCTGAAAAAACGCATGGAAAAAAAGAGAAGAAGAAAAGTTTAAACATTTCCAACGTGTTGTTGATGCGTCAACAACACGTTGGAAATGTTACACGATAAGAAAATATAAATTTCTTACACAATCTGAAAAATTGAAGCATGGAGTACCTGTCACGGTAGCCGAACTTGGTAAAGGCATGTGCTACGCAGAGGTACGGAATGATGCGGGTCCGAACCCCGTCCGTAATTCAAATTTTTCGTTAAGAAAATTATTAGATATTTTCTCGCTAAGCATGCGTTAATGCTAACATCATATAAACATTTGATTTAGGAGGCGTCTTCTTTACGAAACGTAGTTAATTGCAATATTAGCCGTATTCGGTTGGTCAGTTTTGAATACTGCCAATGGATGGCGTTACCGTCCCCGTAAGACGGGCAAGAAATTTGAAGCATGGAATACCTGTCACGGTAGCCGAACTTGGTAAAGGCATGTGCCACGCAGAGGCTTGGAATGATGTAGGTTCAAACCCCATCCGTGATTCAAATTTTTGTTTTAGAAAATTATTAGATAATACATAGGATACTTATATCACCACTTTACAGCAGTTCCATGCTAATTCAATACTGGAGATAAAGAATATACTATTGCACAATTAAATATGAGGACTTGCACAAACGTAGGTACTCTCTCTCTTTTGACAGTGTAAGCGAAAATGATGTGCGGCGAATTATTACTAGTATTCACAGCAAAGCGTAGGTCATGATGGCATAGGACGGGAATTGATAAATCCCCTTCTGAACGTAATTTTACCATACATAACTCATTTTATTAATTTTTATATCTTCTTTATGCTTCGTTTTCTTTATAAGAACTTTTTTTTTCGTTTTCTTCGTTTTATTGTTTTTTTTAGGTAAGGTTTTTTAGGTTTTCTCATACAAGTCGCTCAAGCACCGTCGACTTTGTAACTATCTTATTATTCTCATAATGTTCTCACTTCTTTTCAGTCATGTTTCCGGTCAGCTCACAGTACATGTATTGCTCTTATAAAAATTACCGATGATATAAGATCTTTCAAGGATGAACGTAAACTCACATTTTTCATAGACTTTAGTAACGTGTCTTTAACTTACTTTAACTTTAATTGTGTCGTCCACGAAATTTTGCTTGAGCTATTAAATAAATAAATTATGAGCTCTTTAAATCTCTCTCAATCTGCTTGTGATTGTTTTTTTTTTCATATTCTAGGTGGACGAAAACAATATATTCTTCAATTTGTGCATCCTTTTCGTATACGGACTGCGAAAATACGACCACGTATCACAATTTCGTCTCCAATTAAAGTGGCTGGATGAACGATCCCGGAGGAATGCACATATTGTGAATCTTGTTTATAACATCCTCCAAAATCCATATGCTCCTAGTTATTTAAAAGATCGTTTTACTTATCTTTCTTCTCATGGTCGACCACAGCGCACTTCACAACTGATTCCTCAACATAATTCAGTTTCATATTCTGATTCGTTCACTGTCACTGCAACCCACACATTCGTCAGGCATCATCGATTGGCGTTTTCAAATCCAAAGTCTACAACCACTATCTCGCACTACAAAATAAAACAATGAACTGAGCAAATTATTGAATATCTTATTTATTACCTGTTTTATTACTGTATGTAGTTATATATTTAGAGATATGTATCCTAATTAGGTATACTATGTATACATGAAATTATATTATTTAGTAGTAGTTATATTATACATGTAGGTATATTATGTAAGTATATTATGTAAGTATATTATGTAAGTATAGTAATAGTAATAGTAGTAGTTATTATTGTTGGGAATCTATTAGTTTTTTCAAATTAAAATAGGCACTACTCCGCATTAAAAACATCTTAATACACCGAGGTTAACTGGAAGATAATGCTTGCTAGCATTAAGTTCACCTATTTCTAAGATGTGTGCAATAAAGAATTTTCTATCTATCTACCTATACTTTTCATCCCGAAAAATAAAGGGTTCCCCCAGGGTAGGGGTTGAAAATTATTTAAAAGAACACTTACCACACTGAAACTACTAGACGGATTTTGTTGCGACTTGGCAAAGTCATAGTTTATATGATGGGTTAAAATTGAGGATACTTTTTATTCCGAAAAATTAAAGGGTTCCTGCAGGATAGGAATCCAAAGTTATGTTTGTTTGTTTGTTTGTTTGTCGTCTGAGGTAGTGCTGGCCTCTGATGTCAGAGTTTGACAAGCCGCCCGAGGGCCGCCTCTGACATGGCTATTAATCAATAACAGCCGGGACCGACAGCTTAACGTACCCTCCGAAGTACGGAGCGATGGAAACCGCACATAACTTAGAAAAGTCAGTGGTGCGGAGCCTAGGTTTTGCACCCGGTGTCGTTGGATTCTAAATTACACTATAGAACCGTTAGGCCACCATTGCTCTAAAAAGTTATGTTAATTTTGAAGTAATAAATATAATATAATAAAATTGTGTAAAACTGTTGTAGCAAAAAAAATGCAGTAGTTTTATTTCCCGTCATAATATTATTATTATTATTATTTGGGCCGCCCGACGCTCGCACGGCGACGGACTGCGTGCCGCCACAGAATCTTTAATAGTTGAAACTGCGGCCGGCCGATAGACAGGCAGGCAAGGCACAGAGCACAAGTCAGGGAGAGGGAAAATTATCGAAGGTTTCGTTGGTTGGTTTGGTTTAGGATTGTGTGTGTGTTATTTGAAGTTCGTAGGTAGGTAAAAGTAGATATTATTAGAGTTTCCTGGTTGAGATAATAATAAGTAGGTAGGTTACCTACATAGCGAAAGTAATTATATGAAAAAGTACTTTGAAAAAAAAATGGTTGGAAATACATAAAAATTATGTTGCACGTTAAAATATTGTCGTGTCTATTCGTTAATGTAGTTTACATACATTATTTTCTATGTTATCTTTGAATAAATTTAACACAAAAACAGAAACATCAAATACACAGTAATTGGCCGTATCAACGCAGCTATTGGCCATGAAATCATACAGTTATTAGCCACTTTTAATCTATACTTATAATAAAGTAATAAGTACTTTAAAGTCTTTACAAAGAAGATAATTAGAAAATAAATGGTCTAGGGTACTTAAAATACGCTACTAAACAAGAATATAATATTTTTGAAAATCGTGTCTGTCTGATTTTCTGTGTGTCTTTTTATGCCTCGTCCAGGGCTTTTTTTAGTATATATAGTTACATTGAAATACGAAGATAATATATTTTTTTATTTTTTTTATTTCTACCTTTTCTGCATTATATTGCTTATTTTAAAGTACCAAAGTTGAAATGGCCAATAACTGTATGGGGGCCAATATCTATATTGTTTCCCTACTCCAAACAACTTGAGCAGTCCAGCGTACTGTACCCTGTCCACGAGGCGAATTACACGCGTATGACGCGTACAAGACGCGTACGTTTTCAATCATGTGTGACAATGCCGTCGGACGATGAAGAACTTATTTTTTATCAAATGTGATGATAACTACGTAGTAGGTAGGTAGGTAGGTAAAGTACAACATTAATCAAGTAGATGCTTACCCGTCCATTGTATTTCATTCGCCATCTCACTCCAAGCCTTTTCAGTTTTATCTTTTCTAGCATATTCAGCAAGATTATTGTTGTACAAACACAAATATTTTTCTAATATCTGAACCAATTTCGCAGCCGTTCCCACCATTTTTACAAAAATAAACAGTGGTTTCGCTCGATGTATGCCCCGGCGTATGACATGCGTGAGGTAAGGCAGACGTTATAAAGTTTGCATCACAAGCTTCATGATGCCTGTCTGTAATAGTACATTACTGCCGCGGTCTGTAATGACTGCGTTGCTGGCAGCGATGATGATGGTCGAGAGCGTAGCTAAGTTAAGTTCGAGGCCATCACAGCGCGGTCAGCATTGCAGCCCTTGATGGGCAAGCTGGAATGAAGGCCGAGAACGAAGGTCGAGGCCTTTATAGCGCGGACAGCAAGGGCTGCAATGATGGCCAAGCTTGAAGGCTCGAGGCCATCATAGCGTGGCCAGCAGGGCAGTCATTGCAGACCAAGGCTTGTATAGTGCTTTACTCAAACAATGCGAGGAATTTAAATAAAACCAGCTTAGTATAATAAGAATTTATTCAAACAATGCAACAACAACGAAAACGACAAAGACAACAACAACGACCACAACAACATAAACAGAAACAGAAACAGAACAGGTTAACGAACCCACGGAATAAATAATAGTGCTACGACAAAAGACGACAATAATGGATTTTCAAAGGAAATTGCTGGCCGCAAAACACGACAATAATGAAATTCCATGCAACTTTGCTGACGCCTATTCAAGCAGCGCGGCAAGGTCGACTTTGCCCAAAGAAGGTTGTCGAAATAATGACCACATTACTAGTATTGTTTGATTAAATGTACTGTGCTTGCATGGCGACGTTGCCGCTCCGTCGACAGAGTTTCATAGTTTTGTATGTAAGCTGTGAGCAGGCGTACACCAAGCGTATAATGACGAATACGCGTCTATGAAGCTACGCGTCCGTGGACAGTAGGCCTTAGTATCTCAATCCAATGAGTAGAAGCCGAGCAATCGATAAAAATCTGAGAATCGTAGATTCTAAACGAATGAACCGATTTTGATGTAGTTTTTATGTTTGAAAACTGATGTCATCGATATGCTTCTTAGCTATAATGGAGGGTAGAGGGACGGGTATTTTATAAATTTTTAATTTGTGCTTGTAACCTGGAGAAATTAACACGTGTTGACAATAAATAGTCAATTTCAAACGAAATTTTAGCAGCTTCATTCACAAAGCACCGCGTTATAAGCAAGTTATAAGTCATGCGCAAACAAACAAACAGACAGACATCTTTTTTAGATGTTATATCTGTTTCAGTAGCTTATTTTAAGTCCCCTAGAGCATTTTAGTTATATTCATTGTACAGACTTTTTGTTACTAACTGCTTCATTTTATGTATAGATAGGTATAATTTCGTCAAAATTATCAATAATTTGATACAAGTAATGTAACAAGTATTATAAAAGGGCCAGTTCCTTTATCAACCACTAACTACAACAAAATATAACTTACTAACTACTACATGAAACAGTTGGACAACCCACACGCCATTACTGCCGATGATGTTAATTAAAACATCATTGATTACAGCAAAGAGAAAAAATGTTCTAGCCCACTACACCAGTTGGCAGCGTACCATTGCATTGCCCCGTTGAATTGCAATGCTAATTCCATGAGCCAAATAAGTACCAGCATTTTGTTATGTTACAAGTAAAGTTTGTGTACATCACATATTATCTAAGTAGGCGTAGTATCTATAGTAAAGTCGTGTTTTTAATTTGGACGTCCCACGTGCTGGATGCTGCTCTAGTGATTTCTCCAAAGATATTTTTTCCAGGCAAACGACTAGGATTCATCTTCGAGAAAACTATCACCAAAGTATTTTTATAAGCTTTTATTTAATGTCACTTGTATGTATTTCTATGTGTCCTTGAATCTTGCGACTCAAATTTCGAGCACTTCCCAATTAGCTATCCTGCTGAAACTTTCAGGGTAGCTCACAACTCGATTACAATGCATTTAAAAACAGGTTTAAAAGAAAACAAAGCAATTTAAGAAAAAGGAGAGGTTATTTTTAAATTACAGTTTTTAAATATAACTTATTTTATTATTGTTATTATTCGTTTGATTGGCTCTGCACGACTAATGGATTTAACCAGCATCAAGTAAAGATATATGGGTTAGGCCGTAGACTTTGGAACATTTGGTATAACCTAACTCTCCGCCATCATTTTTTCGTAAAATATAATCCACACCAATATATAAAAGTGAAACGTTGTCCGTTTGTATGTTTGTTTGTTTGTTTGGGGAGCTTTCACGCGATAACCGCTGGACGGATTTTGATGAAATTTGGAATGGAGATAGCTTATACCCTAGAATAAAACATAGGATACTTTTTATCCGGAATATTCTACGAATTCCGTGAAAGTTTCCATGGGAAAACTGGAACATGCTGAATACTCGCTATAAGGAACGGTTGCCATGGAAACGAAATAACAAGTCTGTCAAAAAGCATCAAGAGCTTTGGTGCCACAGAGTAAGTAGTTGATGCTATACCAACAACAAGCCACAGAGGCCATAACCAAGAAGTCTAAGTTTACTTTTGCATTGGTTTTTAATATCCTAGAAGAACGTAAGTAGGATGCTTTTTTCGCGATAAACTGTAGTCCGCGCGGACGAAGTCGCTGGCGGGTAAGCTAGTACCTTTATATTTTTTAATCACTGCATCGTATTCCCCAAGAAACGTTGAACCTCGATCTTTGAAATAAATTTATAAGTTTGGAAAATTTATGATATTGATCTACAAAGAAATTTCGATTTTTTTTATAATTATAGTTGGCTATAATTATAATATCTTCTTGTGCTTCCTAAGAAAATACCCAAATTTTAAACATTTTTAACAAACGACATGAAGCCATATTTGCGATATATTTGTTGCGCCACTATTAACTGCCCTTGTTGTGGTGTTAAAACTTTAGAAGGATTTGTTTATGAGTAGCGCCAACACTAAAGTAACTTTATCTGTAGTTGATACGACGTTTGGGGCCATATTCATGTCAGTTCAGGTGTCAACTACGTTCCAAGTTGAAGATGTCACATTTTTCGTGGAGTTCATTTTTTGAATATTTGAAGGAAAGTTTTCGGTTTAGATCAATGAATGTTACTGCGCACGATTCCATAAGCTGTGTGGCTTAAGGCTAAATTTACCTGTAAAGGTAGCTTTATTTATTTAATGATTTATTTAGGATTTCTTTCGCGCCACGGTGGCACAAAGTTCCATTATGCCACTACAGCGATATCAGTGGCGTATAATTTGCGCTACATCTTTTGCGCTACAGAATAAAGGTGTATATATTTGTAGGTGTTTTCTTTTGCTTTTGATGCAATTGTGGTTTGCAAAATCTCAAATGTTGAAAATAATAATAAGTACTCAGTGAACTATAGGTATGTACCTATATTCATACTAGACGATAATATCTTCTGGCATGTAATTATATTTCTACGATAATAATTCTTACGGCAGTAAATCTAACTTACTGCGAAATAGCGTTACCGTAGCGTTTTGTTAGTGTTAAGAAAGTTACCGACATAGCCCAACGGATTATCAATTTGAAGTGGCAGTGGCGAGATATTATTACTTTAAAGTATTGGTAATTGCAATTTAAATACTAATTTCTAAGCAAAATCACACCCTAACTTTCATACGCTACCGCTTTGCGACACTTTGCGCGACCGACTCGTAGAAGATTTTGCGTCACTTTTGCGCTATTTATGGCAAAATCTACGGCCTAACCCACATTACAAGTTGTATGCCTTTTTCACATAGTCAAAATGTCGAGTCCTCCCAGTCTGTCAGGTAATCAAATATCTAGTCAAATCAGATTCAAAGTCACGATTAAGCAAAGTGCTGAAACTTCCTAGGGTGTATCGTAAAGAACACATTCTAATGGTTAATCTTCCACCAATAACACTCGAAGAAACTCAAGTTTGAGAAAATTATTCAATGCAAGACTACGTCTGGATTTCGTTTTCCGGCTGAAATGTTAGGTGGTCATTTTCTCGAAATCCTGTGTAAATGACCCAGCCAATTTAGCCACGTTTTATTAACAAAGTGGTTACAATAGTTAGTTTTACAAATTCTATAACCCTCTCATGTGTCACCTTATCCCTTCAAGACATAGATTATATACCTGAAGATTATATATTATAAATAATATGTAATTAATGTAAACATGTACGTATAACGTTACATTATAGAGCCATAGCCAGGCCCAAAGACATTTGACTGTGACATGACCACCACGTCTAGGCAAACGTAGTGTAGGACGCACTGTGGCCAGGTGGAGAGATGACCTGCGAAAGGCAGCTGGAAGAAAATGGATGAAGAGAGCTGAAGACCGAGCTCAGTGGCGTGCATTAGGAGAGGCCTACGTCAACAGTGGACAAATATAGGCTGATGATGATGATAATGATGTTCCCGCTCGCAAGGCTACAAGCGTTGCTTCCTTGTGCTCCCTTGTGCTCCTTGTGCCCTTGTGCTCTTATTGCCTGTTGAATTATGGAAAAGGTGGATCTTGTTTTCCTTTAGTTTTTAACAATTACTTCACATAACTTTAAATTATCGCCCCATTTCATTATTGGCAACTTTCAAAGGATCCATAGTAATTTTTCAACTTTTGTCTTATACGGCTACAAATAGTTCGACATTTAATTTTATGCTTTGCTCGCGTATTTTAATATTGTCTACTTTCGCTCTATTTTCGAATTCCAAAAATGTCTAATTATTCATCTCGCTCGTTACGCTCGCGTCTTTTATATGTTGGCTTGTAAGGTTATAAGGTTTCGGAAATTTACGAGCTCGCGCCTTTCTTCATAAGTTAACATTTTTTGCGAACATAGAAGATCAGTCGTAAATGTTCGTGTTTTTAACAAAACTACACTAATAAAAGTATAAGCAGCTAACATTTTTGCACTCGCTACGCTCGCGTCTCTTGGTAGTATTGCATGTTTCGCAATCATAGAACATTGCTCATAATAACAAACATTAGAAATAACTACACTACTAACCAAGTAAGTAGCTCAACATTTTCATATAAAAAAGGGGCCCTGAAATATTTCTCCCCAGGGTGCGAGCGCACAGATGCTTAAGGCCGACCCTGATGTAAGCAGGCTTCTCTTGAGGTTGTACCTACCGTTGGGGTATCGCTTATCGATGTAACCATTTGTGAGGAAAAATAAATAAACTTTTGATTTGATTTTTTGATTTTGATTTTTGATGAATATTCAATAGCCTACTATCGGCATAATCATATTCTCTGGTTATTTAAGTTCGCAATAAGTGTTTAATAACAAGCAGCGGCCCGCGGTTTTTTTTTCGGAATTTTGCACCCCTGGTCAAGTGTTCACGTCCTTATTCATATAATTTAACAAAAACACTCCTTGTGCACTCATACGTTTTTTTAAGGAATATTTCCTCCTAATTTCAAATATCCACCGGCTCAAACTGTGCGTTGTCTGTCAGTCAGGTCACGACAGTATCACCACAGTACATATATAGTTCTGTAAAGACTATATATTATGTACTGTGGTATCACGGTACTATTAATTCCCCGTATCCTCTTTGTAGTTTGTGCTGTTAATGTATATTGGACACAAGGCTCGGTCACTTTGTTTTTTTTTGTTTTTTTTTTTTGCCATAATGTGCAAATAATTTGAATGGAAAGTTATTATCATCTCTATAAGTTTCATTTTTAATCTTAAAGACTCTATTTTTATTTCTGTAAGACCTCTGCTTCCGTAGATATTAATTACTACAGCCAATCAAATAATTTTAACACTTAAAAATTAAAATTCCTGCCTTTAAATAGGGGATGGGATTGCAGCACCCTCGTTTTTTTCCCAGCTATAAAGTTAAGTGTAATAAACACACTGTTAAAGTCTCCGAGTCTTGTGTCCAGACACATTGTAGATAAATTTAGTTATTTACATCTCCTATAATTGCCCAATTCGTAATTTGGTGACTACGCACGTACGAGGTGAGTATGATCTGCAGTAAACTAGGGTGATAGCTATTGTCGATTACAAGCATTACATTTTATGCTAATATTCATTTCAGAGGCCTTGCCGACTACACTAAATTTCCAGAAGGCTTCACATTTGGGGTAGCAACAGCCGCCCACCAAATTGAAGGCGCATGGAACGTGAACGGTAATCACTTTTTTACTTCCTTGGCTATCAATACACGTGAATACCTCATAAATTTCATCTACAATTGGAATTATACATTAATATGGTGGAGTGACCACGTAAAGCAAACTAAATTTTGACGGCTATCAATTTGTTATAGTAGGGGAAAGTTGTAATATATTAAATCACTAAGCGACGCATTTTTTCTTTTTTTTTTATAAATCATCATCTCTAGCCTCCGCATCGCTGTAGAAATTTTTAGTTTTTGAAATTTTCTCTTCCCATTCCCACCATAGCAATAATAATTAAAAATATGACTTAGTACCTTTTTTTTATGAAAGCACTTCCTGTAATTAAATAAATATGGTTTGCAGCACACAGTTGACAAAAAAAGTACAATCAATTAGCCCTAAAATCTCTGTTTGTTTTGATTTCCGCCATGGTTAGTTTCGCTTTTCGTGAACACACAGAACTTGACAGAAGTGAAAAAAAAAACATGGCTGAAGACCCGTGATTTTCACCGCTAGGTATTTGTTTAGTGTAAGAAACATCTAATTACCTAATCCTACTATAATCATCTTTTACGAGGTTCGTTGGTCGGTCGAGTTTTTTAATCGTTTTTTGGTAAGTACCTTCTTCTCCTAGGGATACACACAAATATCAAAGCTTATCACTTAAAAGAATAAATGACCAAAAGAAACTTTACTTGACACTCGAAAAACCTTGAAATGTTGAATGTTGAATTTGTATGCAGGGAGGCTATTAATAGACTCTAATAAGTTTTGGGACCGCAAGTGGCATGCTTTATTTCTTCAACCCTCAATGTAACTGCTTCAACAGTATCCCAAAAAAAGGTTCTTTGTTATGTATCTTCATTGAATTTAACTGAAATCTCATCCATTGGTAGAATTTCATGATGTCTTTTTGTATGTAAAATTTTACCTGTAATTTACTCAATATCGCCAAACAAGGATGATTTTGAAGAACTGCCACTCTGCGAGTCTTTTTGGTGGTTAAATACCAAAAAAAAACAACGTCCAAAAAAATAGGTAGAGAGAAGTCAGTAGAGTGCAACCATTGGCGCAAATGTAGCACGCCACGGGCCAAACCACGGGCCTCCCTCGTGCGTCGCAGATGTAGCACGCCACGGGCCAAACCACGGGCCTCCCTCGTGCGTCGCAGATGTAGCACGCCACGGGCCAAACCACGGGCCAAACCACGGGCCTTCATCATGCATCGCAGATACCGCATTTTTTTTAAATATTATATTATTTTCTTATATTATTTTTATTTTCTGATATTTATTTCCGTAACATGACTACAATATTTAATGTTAAAAATAATAAAAAGCTGTAAAAAATACTAAAACCTGACCAATAAAATGAGATTTTCTAAACTTCAATGATCTTGCGGAGGCTCTTACCATCAGATCCGGATAATATTTAGCATACTTTATTTGTTTTAAATATGTCCAAAAGCCAACTTTTTTATAAACGCGTGTTTCAATAAAGTGAATTTCGCTCCACCCTACGAGTATTATAATTATGTTCGCCCATTATTCACGCACATCCTGTGGTAATGTCTAGTGTCCTAGAATGTCTAGTATGCTAAAAAGTCCAGTGTCCTATTAAGTCCGGTCCCACAATGTCTAGTGACCTGAAGCGTCCAGTATCAAGAGGTCCAGTTACCAAAATGTCCGGAGTCTCAGTTACCAAAATGTCCAGTCTAGTCGTAATATATTCCTTTTTTTCAAATCTCAAAATCTAGGTGGATGAGCAAAAGGACGTCTTTTAGTCATTTTCTGACTAACCCCAATACCTTCTTTGATTTAAAATAAAAAGTATTAAAAAAAATATGCTTTTATGCAGTAGCCATGTAATGTCATGAGAACCAAACGTGTTTGCCAAATTTTAGCCCGATAGCTTTAGTGGAAGTGGTTGAAATATTAATTACAAAATACAAAATATATACATACATACAAATGATGTTAAATAAAAGCTTTCAAAATAGTAATCCATTTTCTCTTTTTTCCTGCTCCCGTTCCCATTTTTTTATGTCCCACTTCTAGCTCTTATCCCATTTCCATTTCCTGTACTTAGAGCATATAAGCCCTTAAGTGTGGAAAGAAAACTATAGTATTTAAAACACTATAGCCCTTATAATGTCATTTGACGTTATGACCTCTTTGATAAATTCTTAATTCTTTCATAATTCATTTCATTCCATTTGATAGTTTGTCATTATTTAATTCTAAATTCAAATAACCTGTCATTCCCATATTGATTGGATTAGCAAAACCGAATTTTACGAAATAATTTTATTAAATACCTAAATAAGTTTATTACAACAGGACTCTTTTAAATATATATGATAATATCTTTATAAGTGGTTGTTTTAATCCAGATTGTTGAAGCACGAAAAGTCTGTGATAATAATGCTCCTATTGTGGAGATGTAGATAAACAGAGGCTTCACCTTCGTGGACTCGTTGTAGCATAAGATGAACATGTACAGAGATAGCTGGCCTATCAGTAACGCTTGCAGGACTCTGCTAGTCGAGCTGGACCTTCCTTACTGAACACGAACACGCCCCAAGCGGTGTTGTTGTTTGTTTGTAAGGGATAAACTCAAAAAATACTGATCCGATTTTAAAAATCCTTTCACCTATAGAAAGCTACATTATCAGCGAGTAACATGGGTAGTATTTTATTTTACGATAAATTAGAGATCTCTACGAAAATTGCAACAAAAAATCCAAAGTATCAAAAATACAGAACGCAATGACGTTGCCATGGAAACGAAATAATAACAAGTCTGTCAAGTACGCGAGTAAAAATCATATTCATTTCCTACGTAAATGGTAATAATGCAATTATCAATGGCCAAAATACACCACATTCGTTGCTGCCCAAAATTATGAATTACGTTTACTAGATTATTTTTATTAGAAGTTACGACTAGTATAAAAATGCTATAAGTAAGAAAAATGCCGCCGTGTGAGCGCTACCCGTGCGAAGGCGCCGCCGCCGGCGCCGTCGCCGCCGCGCCGGGGCGAGTCACTACTCTTAGTTGATTATAAAGCACATTTCATAGAAGACACTTTTTGGTAGTTTTTGATGCATGTGATAGGTACCATCAATGAGATTTTATAACATCATTGGGTACCAGTGCATAGACATTATGCGAAAATTTCGCACTTTTTACAATAATGCAAAGATTTCTCAACGGTACCTAAGTAAATAAAAGACCTTCAAAAGCTGTTTAACTCCATCATCCTCGAAGGTACTACGCCAGAGGCCTGGCACAGGAACATAGTAGTGTTGTTCTTTAAGAAAGATGATCCCTCTTGAAGAATTATAGGCCCATTTCGCTGCTGAGCCACGTCTATAGGTAAGCTGTTTTCGAAAGTAGTTACAGACCGTCTCGCTCGTAGGTTTGACGACTCAGCCTCCCAAACAAGCTGGATTCCGGCTTTAGCACCTAGCTTCGACTACATCCGTACGCTCCGGCAGATTATAAAGGAGCCCGAAGAGTATAATCGACCACTAAGTATGTCTGGTGTTTGTGGACTACGAGAAAGCCTTTGCTTCATACGAGACCTGGGCAGTGCTACAGTCATTATAGTGATGCCAGATTGACTACCGGTACATCGAAGCAAGGCCACCATGACTGTCCGTTTCTAATATCGGAGCACGAATCCTATCGAATTGCAAAAAGGGGTGAGACAGAGATACGTTATTTCTCCGAAACTGTTCACCTCTGCACTGGAAGATATATTCAAGCTTCTGAACTGGAACGGATATGGTGTGAACATCAATGGCGAATGCATCACTCACCTTCGATTCGCTGATGAAATAGTCATCATGGCAGAAACCCTGAAAGACCTAAGCACAATGCTCAGTGACCTCAATACTGTTTCCCAACAGGTGGGTCTTAAAATGAAGGTGGGTAAGACGATCTTATGTCAAATGCCCATGTCGTACCTATGCCGGTTTATGTTGGGAACGATATTACCGAAGCTGTTCATCACTATGTCTACTTAGATCAGACGATCCAACTGGGTAGATCCAACTTCGGCAGCGTTCGGGAAATTACGCCACAGCTTCCCGTCACAGATACCGCAGTGCCTCAAGACGAAAGTTTATAATCAATGCGTGTTGCCAGTGATGACATACGGCACTGAGACGTGGTCGCTAACTATTGGTCTCATACACAAGTCGCGCAGCGTGCAATGGAGAGAGCTATGCTCGGCGTTTCACTACGTGATAGAATCCGAAAAGAGGAAATCCATAGAAGAAACAAAGTTACCAACATAGCTCTCAGAGTTTGCAAGTTGAAGTGGCAATGGGTAGGCCATATTGTTCGCATAACCGACCACCGCTGGGGAAAGGTTCTCTAATGGCGACCACGAACAAGCAAGCGAAGTGTAGGGAGACCCCCCACACTATGGACCGACGACATTGTAGCTATATCGCAGGTAAGATAAGATAATCATTTATTTAATAGAAAATATTACACAGAAAAAACCATCACATTTACAGATTGTGAACAACAAAAAACCAAAATTAAATCAAATTAAAAATTAAACTAACAAAATACATAAATATAATAAAACAAATTGAAGCAGTAAAATAATATATTGAACATATTTTAGTAAAGTTAGGTATTATGTAGGTAGACAGGTTGTGTTGACTACGGGCCCCAAACTAGGCAACGCCTGTATCTTCGGAAGAATACAGTCGGTGTCTGGAGGATGGAGGTGGCACAAGAACTGTCGGTGGATGGAGGTGGCACAAGAACGCTCGTCGTAGCGCTCTTTGAGGGAGGCCTATGTTCAGCAGTGAACATGATGACGATGATGAAGTAAATAAAAAAAGTAATACTAGAAAATATGAGAAGATTTAATATTATTTTCAAATTATAATTGGCGTTTATTTCTTTGCATTATTTATTTTATAATATCGGTGTCGATTTCGAGGTTTCTCGTAGTGCAATATACGGCCACAGAACGTGCGCTTGTCTTCGTCAGTGCCCTCGCAGACCTTATCGACGAAGGACGTGTGCCGGATATATATATTTATTATTGAGTATACTCTCTGGTGCAATGAAAATTACATCCAATTTCAAATTTAAGGTGGTGGAAAAATTATTTTTTAGTAAAATGATATAAGTTTGTGTCGTATTCGAGCTTCGAGCATACAGACTAGTATAACCAATGCTTGAAGTATTCGAGGTTTCTTGGGGTCCTTATTACGAAAATTACATTAATTTTCAAATGTAAGATGGCGGACATGTTTTTTTATTTAAATGATATGGGTGTCATGTTCAACCTTTCTTGGGATGTTTATTATGAAAATGAGATCAATCGAAGATGGCGGCCTTGTATTTTTAAAAGCTTTTATTTCACTTCACTTGTGTGTATGTATGTACCTACCGAACTATCGATGTATCTATGTATCTATGTGTATTTTGTCCAGGAATCTTGCAATTCAAATTTCAAGCACTTCCCGATAAGCTATTTGGCTGAAAATTTCAGGGTACCTAACTCACAAACCAAAACAAAAGAAAAAAGAAAGGAAAAAAGAAAGAAACTTAAAAACGTAAAAAAGTGAATATGCTAAAAGAAGTGACATTCTTTTTTGTTAGGTATTCTCATTATAGTACAATATAAAAAAAAAAAACATATACGCTGCCCGAGAAATCTTTAATCTTTTATCTTTATCTTTTTTTTTTTACCCATATTATATTACTGAAACGTCATTTTCATAATCAGCACACTGAAAATCCTCGAAAACGACATCCATATAATTTTAGTAATAAAATAAACATGTTTGCGATGGATTTGAAAATGGATGTCGTCTCTTTTATCGCTCTTGCGGTGTCGGGTCGGGTTTTATGCAAATATCAAATACGATGACTGTATGATTTACTTGACTGTACCACACTGAGTTCTCCACCCCTAGCGCTCACCAGTAAACACACTGCTGGCACATATGTACACATGATGTCTCATCACTTATGGATAGATCAAAATGGGGGTTGAGCTAGAGCACCCCTGCTGCTTTGCCCCAGGCGTATCGATTTAACCCCTATGTTTGTTCAGCGGTTTGGAATAGTTAAGGAGTTACGGAATAGTGTTTTTTAGGCCAGCTTCAAGTTTCATCAGAATTGTTCTGATCACGAGGACATCGAGGTGCCTGATTAAACTAATTTTAAGTATCAGTACCTATATCAATTATTATTTATCACACCCACAAAACATTGAATTAATTTGAAAATGGTGAAAAAATTGCATAATTAAATTATTTTCAGAATTTCAGTGATATGATATGTAACATACAATGACCAAAGTGCTATTTAGTTACTTTTGACGCCATGCCTGCGTGACGGATTGCTTGCCAGTAATGGTAATCTTTACATAGGTACCTACTCCGGATTATTTTAAGGATTATATTTAAATCCGAGATTTGACAAGCGTTTGCTTTGTTACAGAAAAGCACAGATTAACTATTAATAAAAATACTTATTCTATAAAAACGACTTCATATACTTATCCATACAAATATATAAAAGTGAAACATTGTCTGTTTGTTTGTTTATTTGGGAAGTTTTAACTCAATAACGGCTGGACAGATTTTGATGAAATTTGGAACAGAGATAGCTTATACCCTCGAGTAACATAAGATACTTTGCATCATCTTCCTTCAAGCTCAAACGGCTAAACGGATTTTAATGAAATTTGGATTGGAGATAGCTTATAACCTAGAATAACATATAGGATACTTTTCATCATCATCATACTTCACTCTCAAACGGCTGAACGGATTTTGATGTAATTTGGAATGGAGATAGCTAATACCCTGGAATAACTCATAGGATACTTTTTATCAACATTATCAGCATCATCATCAACATTCCTAACGCGGGTGAAACCACGGGGCGCAGTTAGTGATTATTATATTGTAACCCCTCACAGTTACTATACGAAATATTAACAATGTATGCACACGGTGCGTCTGACAATTTATGGTTACTTACTTCAATATTTTTGACTTTCCATGTTGGGTCACGGTATTATATGGCCTGCCCATTGCCACTTCAACTTGCAAACTCTGAGAGCTATGTCGGTAACTAAAATAAAATCGGAAACGAGGAAATTCTTAAAAGAACCACTTCTAAGAATTTCCTCGTTTCCGATTTTATCACGTAGTGAAACACCGAGCCGAGCATAGCTCTATCCATTGCAAGCTGAGCGACTTTGAGCTTGTAAGAGACCAATAGTTAGTGACCACGTCTCAGTGCCGTATGTCATCACTGGCAACACGCACTGATTATAAACTTTCGTCTTGAGGCTCTGTGGTATCTGCGTATAGTACTGTCTAGTAATCATCTTGGGAAAAAAAACATGACCTTGAAAGTGCGCAACAACCTATTAGACATTTCCTTCGCCATTGGTAACAACCACAAACTACAAAGAAGATACGTAAGTCGCTGTCGCGAGTCGCTGCGCGAATTGCTATTTTTCAGGCCCAATCCCAATGTTTAAGGTGAAAACAGCATTGTATAACTGCCTCGCTTACGTATTTCGCATATTCTATCTCGCTCTTCCTTTATGCTGTTTTATCCTCTAGCATTAGCTGCGCAATCGTTCACAGAGTCTAACTTCACAACCACAAAAATCCGCTGCGACAACTGTGCGTCTTATTATCTTGTAAAAGGTAAAATATTATGTTTTCATGTGTAAGGTGTGTAAGTAACATTGTTCCTTCCTAAACCTTCGGTGTTATTTTTTATTCGATATTTGGTGTTATTATGTGCGTGCAACAATAGGCTAGCTGGCTCAGTCTGTCTCGCTGGTGAACCTTCTCTAATCAACCGGGTCTTTTCACCAGTGTCTGGCGAGCAGATGCGAGAGAAGCTCGAGAGGAGGCCTTGCAACCTGAACCCACACATGGAGCAGTAATTACATACTTTCTATATGGTGCGACGTGATAGAAGAGTAAACAAACACTTATGGTTGTCGCTAATTACTAAGATATTACTTTTGTACGGGAATTTTAAATACGATGTATTCAACCATTGCACACGTAAACCAATTCTCATGCTTGATCGAAACAAACCTGTTGCGTATTTATAAGGCTATTCAGTTACTCTCTGTATATCTTTATTTGATGCTGGCTAAATTCACTAGTCGTGCGGAGCCAATCAAAATAAATGTAAATTTTTGATAACGTCACCAGCGTAGTATTTTTGGTATCGACATTTTCTACGTACAATGATTTATATACTCTTTGGTCACCATCAAAGAGTATACATATACCACCCAAAGAGTATATAAATACTGTATACTACCAACTAGACATTTCTTACTGTCGTTGACCACCAATCATCATGACAGGGCTCAAACATATAACTTGAAAATCTAATAAACAAAATAATCAAAATGAAAATAAAAGTCCCACCCATACACCTATCTCCAAGTAATGAAACCATACCAAAGGACACATAAGGTTTTCATGGTTCAAGTATGTAAGACTCTATCATTATTGAACAATCACGCAGCTTAGAAGTTACTACCACAGACTACGTAGTGCTGACTTAAACTTTCCCTCAGAAAGAGAAATTCATCATCCACCACCCCGGCCCATAGAGCAAACCTAAAACCGTTTCCCTGAGTCTTCACCAAACTCTACGTCCCAACAACTGTGTCCCACAGGTTTTTCTACGCCTGAGTGGCTAATGGACGAAGGTAAAGTCTCGGGATTGGTATCAGTAGCGTGTTTTTTCCCCAACGACTCCTCTTGCATCTGGCATACCGAGAACCATCTCGAACTATTAAAATAGACAACGTTGTAAGTCCATACCTTTTCCGCAGCTGCGTAAAGCGTCAAGATTTGGCCGCATCAAAGTGCTCCTCAAAGAGTTCGCTGGTGACGTGTACTCCCTCTGGCGATATGGAGCACCTTTCCCAACGTTCCTCAAGCTTATTGGAACAATGCTGCTATGTCTCCTAGTTATACTGCCTTTAGTATATCCGATCTTCCTAGCCGCTATTACTTACGTCACGTTTGAAGGTCTGTTTCTAAGGTAGGTTATACATACAATACGATTAGAGTCTATTCCACGAAAGTAGTCTAACTGGAACGGCGCTAGTTTCTATACGAAAGCGAACAGTTTATTAACACCCACAGCAAAAAGAGAGGTAAAGCTTTTGGATTTTATCTGTAGGTACCTTATCCGTTATAGTTACAGGAAATCGTTCCTAGGAGACCATCCATAACTTTTTGAGATATTCTGAACTGCATTCACAGATTTTGGAAAAAATGTACAGTCCGCAAGAAAATGGTAATTTTACACAACAACTTTTTTTGATGCCTTTCGATCCTGTTTCTTATAGGGATCCAAAGTTTCTATCGGACCGCCTCGGGTTTAGTACTAGAAATGTCAGAAATTGCGAAAAACTTTTCTTATACATTTTGTATGAAATTACGAGACGAGTAGCTTAACCGTTGTAGCTACAGGAAAACGGTCTTAAGAGAATCCTCTTAACTTTTGGAGATATTTTGACCTGCATTTCCAGATTTGAGAAACAATCAACAAGTCATCAAGAAAATTGCCATTTCACAAAAAATGCCACTCGTTCCTGTTTCTTATAAAGATCAAAGTCTCTATTGGAGCAACTGAGGTTAGAACGCCCAAAAAAACCAACAACAATTTTTTTGGCATCAATATGAAAAGTTTGTTTAAATTGCCTATTTTCTCGATGACTGAACATTTTCTACAAAATCTGTGAATGCAGGTCAAAATATATTTAAAAGCTACGGAGAGTCTCGTTTTCCTGTAGCTACAACGGTTAAGGTAATTTCGTACAAAATGTATGGGAAAAGCTTTTTGCAATTTCTTATAGTTCTAGTACTCAAACCTCAGTCGGTTCAGTAGAGACTTTTGATCTTTATAAGAAACAGGATCGATTGGCATCAAATATTTTTTTGTGTAAAATTTAAATTTTCTTGCAGACTGTACATTTTTCCCAAAATCTGTGAATGCAGTTCAGAATATCTCAAATAGTTATGGATGGTCTCCACAGAATATTTCCATGTAACTATAACGGTTAAGGTACCTGCCCTTACTGTCCCGACTCAAAAATCCAGCCCTGTATACTCGTAGCTCCCAAACGAATGAAACAATTTCAATGCGGTTTTTGTTTGGATGAAATTGGTGCAGCCGTTCCCAAGATATTCAGCTTTGGTCCTTCCTTGTGAAGAGTTTTCGGGCATACAAAACTGAGTTCGTGCTCAAATGTTTAGTTTTCATGACATTCTTCGTACTCTCATATATGATGATGATGATGATGATCATGACATGAATCAAGGGGAAAGCATTAAGTTTGAAATAGAGTTTTGAACATTACGAGACGGTCATAAACGCTTTACCGGTGTTCAACGTTAGTTACACATAATAAACGCGTTACCACTTTCAACGTTAGTTACACATAATAAACGCTTTGTCCTCGAGGACATATCAATAGTATTGCCACGCAGAACATGTGCACGTCTTGCGCGGCACTCAATACAATACCAAATGCCCCGTAAATTCGTTGGCTAAAATATCCTTGCACACGGAACGAAAATGTTCCCACACATGTCTGCTTCATAGAGGTTGAATATCCGGCCAAACGGTACTTCCACAGTGTATTACACTGTTGCAGAAGAAATCACGTACTTAACTGTTTTCAGCTAGGAAGTGTTTGGAGTTGTTCATTTGTTCGTCTCCGACGGGAAATAATCCAGGCTTCGTTTTCCTACAACCATTTACCCTTATTATACTAGAAGTTTCTACTCATATATCAGTTCTCATCAGCTGGTGGCGCGATCAGCCATGGCGGTTCCTGCCACAGCACATTGCAAGGCGCCTCGTCTCCCTGGCCTTTCGCCGCTCCAGCGTGGAGGAGATGTGGAAGGTGCGCGAGGTGATGACCCGGGGCATTTTGCTCGCGCACTCCCTGGCCACGTCTGTCGACTATCTGTGCGTCATGCAGGGGCTCCTTGAAGAGGCATGAAAGGTTCGTCTTTATTTTTACCCCTGTCCTTTTTTCGTTATCAGTAACATTTTCATGGGGGTTTTTCTAGGCCTCATATTAAACATTTTAAAGACAATAACGGGAGTTACTCACGTATTATTCCAACTATAGTTTCAACTACATCTGGTGGTCTTTCTCAAGGGGAGTGCAGAACGCTCGCGAACGAGTCTTGCCTCGCACTGCGGGCCACCGCCCGCAGCGCGCACGATGACAGCAGCTGATGCGGGGGCGCGGGGTACCTAATGTCGGATGCGTCGGCGCATCCTGGAGTGAATCCTCTTCATTGCTCGAGTACTCTTGAAGAACACACAAACACAGAACTCTCTACATCTCCACCAGTCACCTCCTTCGCACTATCATACGCTCCACGAAGACATGGTCTTTCTATGACTCGTTAGAAATGAGACGAGAAGGTCGTCCACCTGATGGTAAGCGCCACGCTTTCCCTATAGTAGTTAAGGTGCCACTCCAAACTTTGCATTGCAAAATCGTGTGCGGTACTGCACTGCGCTTGCTGAGACAAGCCCAGTAATTTTCGCTAGAAACAATGCTCTTCTAACTGAAAGACGGCTTACTGTTTCAGAGTTGGCCTACAACTACATAGCCACTAACCAACTACAACCAAAAATGAGTTGGTGCAAATTTTGAGTAAGCTGTGGTTAGTGGCTGAGCGGTATTATGTGTGCTTTGCATTCCAATGACACCGTTTTCGATCCTCGGTCCCGCACTAATTACCTACTTTAACTAGTAAATCATCAATGACAAAAAGGAACTTTAAAAAAAATTTATAGCCTATTCCTATATGTCACTCGGGATTTATGTAAGGATTCTAACGATACCCTATACATCCAAATCTGTTCAGGCATTTTAAAGTTATGGTGGAAGAAAAAACTCGCACACATATACATGAACCCTGAAAACATTACACTCCTTTTTTGGGCAGTCGTGTAATAACATATGTGCGGATTTTCGGTAAGGGTAGCTTACTATCAATAGAAGTCGTTCCGTCATATCAGAGGCCCTTAGAGGACCTGTCAAACTCTGAAACCAGGAGAGACCAAGTCTATTTACACTTGGTCTCTCGACGAGCTCTATAGGGCTCGTGACTACCTTATTTGATTACTTAGATAGGTACAGACAGGTATCTACTATATCTATATCACGTGTAGATATATACAAAGAAAACAATTGTAGACAAAGAGTATATAAATACTACGAAAGAAGAGACGGGACTAACGTTTGAGGAACGGATTTTGTAAATTTTATAAACGTGCACTGAGAATGAGTGCAACATAACAAAACTAATTACCATAGGTAATAATACTCTATATCGAGCATGTTAGCAAACATGAGAAACAGAAAAGGATGTCTGCAAAAAGTAGCACATTTTTATCGATATCGACGTTTAGGAAAAAAAAAGTATGAGGATTCTTTTAATGTATAATGGGGCTTACAATAATAATAAAGACATATTTTTTGTACACAACACAATTTACAAAAATAGAACATGACATCCCTGAAAATAATATGAAATCTTCCTTACTCCTGACTTAAACTAGGAGTGCCCCGCGATTAATAGCAGTGAATAGCAGAGATGGAGTAGCCTTTTTTTTAAGTGGGTTTTTGATGTGTAATATCTTTCCACTCGCTTTCCTGAAATCTATGGGAATGATTTCGTGAAAAGTGTTAGACATTGTGTTACCGGAAGTCTAATAGGAAGCCAGGGAAGCACGCGCTGTTTGATTTGACCTATGTACGCGTGCTGTGCTACGTATCAAGCTAGAAGCTATCACATATATTTTTTATGTGCATAATAAACACTTCTGTTGGGAATAGAACTCAGGTACTTCAGACTATCAGCCGGCTGAGTTGTCAAGACATACATTATCTAACGAAAAGTAAGAGCAGATAGGTCAGATGAAGTAGTTGCTAATTCACAGTTGAACAAAGAGCGCGCGCGGTGCTAGAATGTTGCTTAATACTACCACAGTACATATTATATAGTCGAAAGTACCATAAATATGTAATACCAAGATGCGATGTCAGATATTACATTTACACATCATATTCGTCCACTGTAAGTCTTACTAGTTTTTTCTTTTAGAAGTCTGAGGTTCGATAATGTTTGCCGCAGATACCTAAGTATATTTTATTTCATGTAGCTTTTTGATGGGTATGTATGCCAAGTCCTCTTTCACTTTTACCCATATTTTGCACCTGATTAACCTGACAGATTTTTATTTAAAATTGGAAATTGGAAGATTATTAAGCGGTTTTAGGCTACGCTACATTAGGTATTTTAAATGGTTTATTTTACTACGTTTACTATACAATAGCGTGGAATGCAGGAGGACTTAGAATAAGATTAGGAACCAAATGTCGGATAACGGTTGAGAAAAATTATCGATAACACTGGCACCGCACTAATGCTAGCAAGGTTATGTTATATTATGGTTAATATTATGAGTGAAATATCATTATTTTCGTGTATTAAGTATATTACTGAATAGATTTACCACTTACTTATTCAATGGAAATTTAGCCATAAATGTTCATTTTTGAGCAGAGTGATTCTGCTGGATCGCAATGATCGCAAACCACAAATTTCGCAAGTTTCGCAAGCTTTTTTGCAAGTTCAAACTCAACCACATTATTATTTATTTCATGTAGAACAAACAAACACCTTCGAAATGCCTTCAAAGCATTAAATATATCAACATACGTTATTTATCACAAAAGCAACCTGCGTAATAATCACAGAATACTATGTATAATTTTGAAAATTTGATACAAAGTTAAACCACAGAACACAACATATTCATACTGACATAGCATAGGCGTGCGACAAGGACATGCCTATATTGAAGTAGGAAAGACATAGCCACCATCAAAGAGTTTATAAATACTTGGCTGCCATAAAAATTTGCGCACGTTTCATGCAACAGTTTTTTACTAAGCTGTTTCGCCTGACTGTTAGTAGGTACTTTATTTGGACAAATAGAACAACAACAATTTCTTACACAAAATGTTTATGTTTATAGGTTTTATACTCACGTACCATTTCGTCTATAGTATTATGCTATTTAACGCAAGGAGGTTGAATTACGGTTCGTGTATTATTAGCAAGCATTTCCTACGTCAATGATTATTAGATGTTCAGTGATTTCGGTTCCATAGCAACGTTCCATATACAATACGATATACAAAGACCCGTATCTCCTTCTTAGTTTGTAATCTAACGTAGTATGTATATACGCTTTGGTTTGTGATACAAAGAAAACGAGTTTTTTTGCAAAATTTAATACCTCGGGTTTCATTATTGCAATTTTCGAAGGGAACTCTATTTTTTTGAAAAATAAGATCCTGCTAGTGTTACTCGCTGATAATTTAGGTTTCTTAATGTGAAATAATTTTTAAAATCGGGTTTGTATTTTTTGAGTTTATCCTTGTAATGGACAAACAAACAAACAAACGATCAAATCTTTCCTCATTATAATATTAGTGTAGATTAGTGTAGATGTAGACATACCTAGTAGGTATGTACCTACCTACATACTTTCTGGCTTTAAAACTTCTAGCAGTCCACGGATCCAGTATGCAGCTCTTTAGGGCTTGGTATCTTACAAGTAAGTATCGCATTATACTGACACGATTCCTAGTGAATTCTAGGAAATATAGTCTCAATTGTTGCGGATCTTTTCAACAAACGCTATACGTATATATAGATAATGTGCCTACTATTCTATCGCTTATCACATTTATCGCACTACTTCCTCACCATAAGTGGTCGGGTAACGTTTTGCCAAGTTACACGTCAGATAGCTACTCTGCATTCACTTTTATAAGGTTCTTTGATCGTGATCCGTAAATCCTCTTTGTATCACAAATATGACTTATCTAAGCAGGCTCCTCTTGAGATTGTACCGTTTGGGTATCGGCTTTCAATGAAAAAGAACAATAGTGTCGTTTTGTAACCAGCAGTCGGTTGCAGGAGCTCAAAGCAGACAGACGTAACCATGGCTTTTCTCTCGTTTATCGGACTGCTGGCGCTCTGCCAATCGTAAGTTAACGTTTATTTATCGCCCGCAATCGTAACACCCTGTTAACGCCGTTTTCTATGTACTTTTGTGGCCACACTTATTTCGCTGCTACCTATATTTATGCGTAAATTATAACCAGACTTCTTTTATAGTTCTTGAAATGACGGCCTTATCCAACCTTGTTATAGATATACTAGCTGTACCCGCGGCTTTGCCCGCGTGGTCATTTTTCTGGGATATAAGGATCTCATTGTGTTATTCCGAAACCATAAGTACCCACGTACCATCATACTTCGTTCATACGTCACTTATTTTTTTATCTTTTGCTCTACTTTTTCTCGTTGCATTAAGTCAAACCCTAACGCTTTCTAACAGTGAAAACCGCATCGCAATCGGTCCTTCGCAATCGGTACGTGATGCGCGAACAAACAAACAGACCCATTTTTTTAAATGTTATATTCTTGTTCAGTAGCATATTTTTAAATCTCCTAGACCATTTTTTTCATCATCTTCATTGTACAGACTTTTTGTTACTTACTGCTTTAGTCTAGGTATAGATTGACTACTGGTAGTACGTGATCTGTACTTCAAGTGGTCCAATGTAATTGCATTACAATACAATCGTTGAATATTCAATAGCCAATAATCAATCGCCTACCTATATTATGTAGAACCCTTTAAAGTCGGCCTAATGTTATGCTTTGTTTTTTTTTGTTATGTTTGAGTTAAGTGTTTATGAACTTGCTGCGCCCCGCGTCAGTGCCCGCGTGCAAACTTTGCACCCCTAGTCAAGTGTTCACGCTCCTAAGGAAGGAATTTAATAAAAACCCTCCTTGTGCACTCCCAGGATGCTAAAGGAATATTTCTTCCCAATATAAAATCTCCACCTGTTTAGGATGTGCGTTGTCTGTGAGTCAGTTAGTTAGGTACAATGCGTTTGGACACAAGATTCGGAGACTCAAATGTTCACGTCATTACTCTATTATTTTTTTGCCATGATGTGTAAATATTTTTAATGAAAAATTATTAATATCCCAAAAAGTATTACTTTTTACTCTTGAGAATCTATTTTTTATGTCTGTAAGACCTCTACTTACGTAGATATTAATTATTAGAACCAAACAAATATTTTTTACACTTGAACAATTAAAATAGCATCAGTTAAATATGGGTGGGGTTGCACCCCCATATTTTTTCCATCTTTGAAATTAAGTGTTTAATACACTTAAAGTCTTTCCTCTCGTTTATCTCCGAGTCTTGTGTCCAGACATATTGTAGAAGATATAAGTAATTCATAACTGCGATACTTGAACTACTCGTTATTTGGTGACTACGTAAACGTCACCAAAACGTAAACTTCAGATCATGGTCAACTTGTAAACAAGCACGTACGAGGTGACCATGATCTGCAGTAAACTAGGGTAATATCTAACGTCAAATGCAAGCATCTTATACATCCATTTCAGAGGCCTTGCCGGTTACACTAAATTTCCAGAAGGCTTCACATTTGGGGTAGCAACAGCTGCCCACCAAATTGAAGGCGCATGGAACGTGAACGGTAATCACTTTTTTTACCTACTTGGCTATCAATATACCTAACGTGAATACCTCTTATCTTTCATCTTCAAGTGGAATTATACATGTCAGGCGTTTATCATTCGCCCATCATTCAATCAAATGTTTATCTCTGTCCATGTGAGGTGGCTCAGGCCCTCTTGACTTGATGTGGTATAAAATAAATGATTTCTAGGTAAATCTGAAAATGTATGGGACCGGTTATCTCATACCCGCCCGGAGATGATTGCCGATGGTTCCAACGGAGACATCGCATGTGACTCTTACAACCGGTACCTCGAGGATGTGGAGGAGCTGGAAAACCTTGGCGTGGACTTCTACAGGTTCTCGCTCTCCTGGGCTCGCATCCTGCCCACAGGACGTGCAGATAAGATCAACCCTGATGGCATCCGATACTACAACGACCTTCTCGACGCTTTGGCGAAAAAGAATATTGAACCTCTGGTAAGAATCTAAGGAGACGGCTATTTTTCAAGTTGCAGGAACACCAAATTGATTTCTCTGTCTTGTCATAGGTGACATTGTTCCACTGGGACTTGCCCCAAACCCTGCAGGACCTTGGTGGCTGGGCTAACCCTAGAATGATCGATTACTTCCGTGACTACTCCGACGTGTGTTTCCGCGAATTCGGTGACAAAATCAAATCTTGGATCACCTTCAACGAGCCATATGAAATCTGCGAAGATGCTTACGGCGATCTCAAGAAGGCTCCTGCGATCGACAGCCACGGCGTCGGCAACTACTTGTGCAGTGACACTCTCTTAAAAGCCCACGCTGAATCGTACCATCTTTACAACGAAAATTATAGGCCAAAACAAGAAGGAAGGATCATGATCTCAATTAACTCCATCTGGTATGAGCCCAGTGACCCTGAAAATTCTGAGCAAGTCGCTCTGGCTGAAGTTGCTAACCAATTCAAAGTAAGTCGATTTCGTATAGAACTTCTCTATACAAGCTATTACTGAAGTTCAGATTAACAATATTTTCTTCTTGCAGTTCGGTTGGTTTGCCCACCCAATTTTCACAGAAGAAGGTGGCTACCCTGCTGCCATGATTGAAAACGTTAAGCGGCAAAGCGAAGCCGAAGGTTTGGCTAAGCCCCGCCTGGAACAGTTCGACGCTTACTGGATTCAGAGGATCAAGGGCACCTCTGACTTCCTGGGCATCAACCATTACACCACGCATTTGATCACCGGAGCCGGAGTGGACCCCACTGCTAAATCTCCCTCGTGGTTGAAAGATATTGGTGCTGTCACGACGATGGATGTCGGTGGTGACTCTGCTTCCGAATGGCTTAGGGTAAATATCACCACAAGCCAACTGCCTTTTGTCACCATAATATTTGAGTACCTACTTATTTTACTGAACAGTTTCTGTTTTTAACCCCCGAACAAAGAGAAGGGTATTCTAAGTTAAGTATCACTCTGTGTGTGTTTGGCTGTGGCATCCAAATAACAACATCACATCATCGTAGCTCCCAAACGAATGGACCGATTTTATTGCGGTTATGTTCTGTTTGAAAGCTGAGCTGTATGGAAGGGGGTGGGAGTTGAGAAAAGGGGGGTGAGAATCGTAGCTTCCAAACTAATGGACCGATTTAGCTGCGGTTTTCTATGTTTGAAAGATAAGGTAAACAATATGGTTCTTAGCTATAATTGGGGGGGGGGGGCAGAATGGGGGTGAGGATCGTAGCTCCCAAACGAACGGACCAAATTTGATGCGGTTTTTATTTTTGAAAACTGATGTGATCGAGATGCTTCTTAGCTATAAATTATTAATTTGTGCTTGTTTCCCATAGGTTTTACCCACCGGTTTCGCCAACTTGTTGCGCTGGTGCAAGAGCTCCTACAACGACCCACCGATTTATATAACTGAGAATGGATTCTCCGACCGCGGTACCTTGGAGGACTATGGCCGTATTAGCTATTTCAATGTAAGCATCACAGAATATACTACCAAAATTGGATCGAAAGCTAAATGTTTAGGTACTGAGAACGTTAGTCTTTCAATCCATTTTCTAACAATTGTTTGTTCAGCACTGCTACTTCAAAGAACCTACATATTTGCTCTAAATAATGTTTCTTATCGCAAAATGATGATTGTTTGGTTTCAGGAGTACTTATCGGAGATCTTGAATGTTATTTATGATGACGGCGTCAAAGTCCTCGGGTACACAGCTTGGACCCTCATGGACAACTTTGAATGGAGAGCCGGATTTTCGTAAGTTCTTCAACCACTCGACAAGAAACTCTATGGCGGTTTATATATATAGGTTTTCGTAACCAAAGGATCCAAACAGAACCCTATTATTGAATGACTGTCAATCTGCCTGAGTTTTTTTTAAATATTTTATTGATTATTAATTGTGGCTGCGGCTTTGTCCGTTTTTTTCCAGAAAAATAAGAATCTTTTGTGTTATTCCAAAACACAAAACTATATGTAGTTCGTACTAAGTTTTAGTGAAGTTTTATGTTACGAGTATATGTAACATAAAACTTCACTAAAACTTAGTTACGTCAAATAGTTTTTTATCGATTGCTCGGCTGCTAGTCATCAATTGATGAGTACTCGGTATATCAATCCAATATACCGAGTACACCAGTTTTTTTGTCAAAACATAAGCTGTCCAACAGTGACAACCACATCATTATCGGTCCAGTAGTTATTACGTGATGCGCGAACAAACATACAGACAAACAAACTGACAAACACACAATTAAAAAAAATGATATATTCTTGATCAGTTGCTTATTTAAAGTACCCTAAGTCCCTAACTAGACAATTTTCTTGAACAGACTTTTTCGTTCTTATTGCTTTATTGTATAGATTATTTTTATTACCACAGACCTTTACTTATATCGAGACCTGTGATGAAAACCGCATCGCAATTGGTCCAGTAATATTACCTACGTGATGCGCGAACAGACAGCCAGATACCATTCAAAAAAAAACTCTTGTTCAATAGCTTATTTTAAGTATTCTTGACCATGACCATTTTTAGGGTTTCGGGCCTCAAAGGCAAAAAAAGGAACACTTTTTTGTCCGTCCTTCTGTCTCTCAAGGCCCTTTTTCTCAGGAACGCGTGGAAGTATTAAGTTGAAGTTAATATCAAATGCTTAAATCTGTAACCCCTTGGAGCTGAAAAAACAGACTTCGTATAGCAAAACCAAAAGAAAAATTAGAATACCGTAAATTTGTAGTTACATCCCAAAAAAAAACTATTTTTATAATATCTTTTCTTATCGCGAGTTGACTCGCACTTGGCCTGTTTTTAAAAGCATTTATTTAACTTCAAATTAATGTATCTATCTATGTATGTTTCTATGTATTTCTAACTGTCCTGGAATCTTGCAATTCAAATTTCGAACACTTTCCGATTAGCTATCCGGCTGAAACTTTCAGGGTAGCTCACAAACCGATGACAAAGAACTAAAAAAAAAGAATAAAAGAAAAATAATTTAAAAAGTTCAGTGAAAAGGCAAAATAGAAAGAAAAAAATAGAAAAAAAGTTAAAATCAAATGCAAAAAAACAAGAATGACTTTGAAACGTTAAAACGTAACATTCATTAAAAAAAAACATGTAATATTTTTTATAGTCGTACTTTTTTTAAATTATTTTCATTGTACAGATTTTTTGTTACATACTGCTCTATTATAAGTATAGAAGCTACCGCTGAATGTTGACTCACAGCACAGATAAAGCTGCGTATGAACTTTCTGCGTATTTAGAAAATAAGTCCTAAAGGAAAGCCACATTGAGGTTACGTTCAGTTCCGAGGACTGTGACGAACGAAAATTACATTATCATGAGATATCCTATTACATAGTAATTAAGAGCAAATTCAGTCAACTTTTTTGGAATCTTTTTAAGGGTTAGGTCTTTCAATCACCTTGTAAAATACCTCTTTCTCCAAGGTGGGACAATGTTTTAGCAACTGCTGGATGTTAGAAGTCATTCATCAGTCGAGGCCTTTAATAGGCATTCAGTTTATACTCTGCTCATTATGATCTTTACCCTATAGGCAGTCACTTATACTCTGCTCATTATGATCATTAACCTATAGGCAGTCACTTATACTCTGCTCATTATGATCATTAACCTATAGGCAGTCACTTATACTCTGCTCATTATGATCATTAACCTATAGGCAGTCACTTATACTCTGCTCATTATGATAACCTATAGGCAGTCACTTATACTCTGCTCATTATGATCTTTACCCTATAGGCAGTCACTTATACTCTGCTCATTATGATCATTAACCTATAGGCAGTCACTTATACTCTGCTCATTATGATCATTAACCTATAGGCAGTCACTTATACTCTGCTCATTATGATAACCTATAGGCAGTCACTTATACTCTGCTCATTATGATCATAACCTATAGGCAGTCACTTATACTCTGCTCATTATGATCATTAACCTATAGGCAGTCACTTATACTCTGCTCATTATGATAACCTATAGGCAGTCACTTATACTCTGCTCATTATGATCATTAACCTATAGGCAGTCACTTATACTCTGCTCATTATGATCATTAACCTATAGGCAGTCACTTATACTCTGCTCATTATGATCATTAACCTATAGGCAGTCACTTATACTCTGCTCATTATGATCATTAACCTATAGGCAGTCACTTATACTCTGCTCATTATGATCATTAACCTATAGGCAGTCACTTATACTCTGCTCATTATGATCATTAACCTATAGGCAGTCACTTATACTCTGCTCATTATGATCATTAACCTATAGGCAGTCACTTATACTCTGCTCATTATGATCATTAACCTATAGGCAGACACTTATACTCTGCTCATTATGATCATTAACCTATAGGCAGTCACTTATACTCTGCTCATTATGATCATTAACCTATAGGCAGTCACTTATACTCTGCTCATTATGATCATTAACCTATAGGCAGTCACTTATACTCTGCTCATTATGATCATTAACCTATAGGCAGTCACTTATACTCTGCTCATTATGATCATTAACCTATAGGCAGTCACTTATACTCTGCTCATTATGATCATTAACCTATAGGCAGTCACTTATACTCTGCTCATTATGATCATTAACCTATAGGCAGTCACTTATACTCTGCTCATTATGATCATTAACCTATAGGCAGTCACTTATACTCTGCTCATTATGATAATTAACCTATAGGCAGTCACTTATACTCTGCTCATTATGATCATTAACCTATAGGCAGTCACTTATACTCTGCTCATTATGATCATTAACCTATAGGCAGTCACTTATACTCTGCTCATTATGATCATTAACCTATAGGCAGTCACTTATACTCTGCTCATTATGATCATTAACCTATAGGCAGTCACTTATACTCTGCTCATTATGATCATTAACCTATAGGCAGTCACTTATACTCTGCTCATTATGATCATTAACCTATAGGCAGTCACTTATACTCTGCTCATTATGATAATTAACCTATAGGCAGTCACTTATACTCTGCTCATTATGATAACCTATAGGCAGTCACTTATACTCTGCTCATTATGATCTTTGTTTGAGCGTAAATTACCGGTGAATTTTAAAGAACACAAACATGAAACAGATTTAAAAAAAAAACTATCTGTAGTTTTTATAAAAAAGTGAATTTAAGCGGTCTTTTAATTTAACGTGGAAAGCAATCATAATGGACCACTGATCGCTTTGACATCTTCCGTGGAGATCTTCAACAACAGATATCACGGTTGTCGTTGTTATTGAACTCTGCTCTGTGTCATAGCATAAGGAAATCGTGGTGAAAAAAACCAACAGTGCGCTTGTAAAATGTGAAAATGTTTCCTTGTGTGTGTCACGTGAAGGCCGGAACGCCCGGAACAAGTAAAGCGAGTTACATCGAACTTCAAGTTATGTAAATTGAGTGAACTTGAAATGGAGAAGCACAGATCGGGTGAAGTAGGTACCTACCTACTTAGTTCATTTTCTTTTTTTATATCCTAGTAACTAATAGGTGTGAAAGTTTGTGAGTTTGCATTGTGGTTCCTCATTCACGCCCGCCAATCAGGCCGCCCGAGGGCTTCTGGCATGCCTATACGACTGCTATCGGTCGGTGTAGCTGTCAGTCAGCCGGGACTGACAGCACAACGCGCCTTCCGAAGCACGGAGCGATGGAAATCCGCACGTGACTTAGAACAGTAAGAACAGTAATTGGTGCGGAGCCGAGGATCGATCATTTTGACGCGCACCATCGCTCCTCTACAGCTATAACTGAATGAATTGCATGAAGTTTGGTAGATAAGTCTATGAATAGGATTAATATTTGAATATGCACTGCCCTTCAAAACTATTAGTACCACACTTTTAATGTCTGTCTGTTTGCGCATCACGTTATAACTACTGAACCTATTGCGATGCGATTTTCACTGTTGGATAGCTTAGATTTTGAATTAAAAACTGGTGTACTTGGAATCTCAAATCAGACCAACCGCGAATTGGGCATTTTTTTACCATTGGACAAACCGCGAATTGGGCCTGTCGCGCCTGACGTATCCCATGAGTACCCCTACTCATCGGATACCAAAGTACCTACCTTTTTAAAGTTAATAGAATAAAAACTCTATGCTACTAAGTTTTGAAAGCCAGTGTAGTTATTTCCCTCGAATGATGAATGCAGTTACCGCTATAAAATGGGTACAGTACCCCCTAGTACGATTTTTCTAAGTTTTCGAATACGAAATGCAGTTTTGTTTAGTCCCATTAATTTTCTTTAGTTCCTGCAAGTTTCCGCTAGAGGCGCTGCCAAAGGTGCAGTACTGGCAATGCGCGTAAATGTTTAGAACTAAACGAAACTACATTTTATTATGGAAAACTATAAAAACTATGTACTATGGGTATAGTCAGTTTTCGGGATAAAAAGAATTCAACATTTTAACACATTATATGAACTTTGACTGTGCCAAGATCCCCGCCACGTTTCGTTCACCGCTAGACTTACGTGCCGCTAGGTATACGTAGGTGCGTGCGTAATCGCCGGTGTAGCGGTATACCAATAACCAAAAGTACAAAACGTTCCACAGCGAACGTTTCGGATTCTACCACGTGGACATCACGCACCCAGACCGGCCCCGAACCGCCAAGCTGTCCGCGGAGTACTACCGCCAGCTCACCTCCACCAGGGAGCTCCCGCAAGACGAACGCTTCAAGGACCCCGCTGTAAGGAAATCCGCTTGCAAACAAGCCTAGATCGTCCATGTTTCCTGAGTCTTCTTCTTTACATAGCCTAAGCCATCATCAAGGAAAGAGTGTATCTTCCACTAAGCTCTTCTTTCGAATAAACTTATCAATCAATATTCAGACCTGTACCCAGAATGATTGACGAAATATTTAAAAGAAAGTTGAATTTACTGAATCTTCATCACTTCTGAATACATTTTTATCAAGCATACAAACCTAACGTAATTAAGCAAATATTAAATTACGATAATAGATATAGATACATTGCGCTTCACCATATTTGTAAAATATTTCGCAAATCTCCGCTGAAAGAATTAATTATTTTCATTAATATAAAAAAAATAAAGTATAAAGTAATTTCATTAATTTCGCAGAAAGTATTTTCATTAATTTTATTTACATAGACTAGCTGACCCAACCGAGTCGTTGTCCTGTCCAAATTTCAATAAATAGTTTGTGATCGATTTGTGAATTTGTAAAAATGTGTTGGAAAATTGTAAAAATCCTCATCCCATCCTCTTATCCCTTAACTTAACCCACCCCCTACCCAACTTCCCCACGCTCCCCACACATACACCTACCCTTTGCTCAATTCCCCCAGCCTCTTGCAGCGCCAAACACATGTAAAAAAATAATATCAAAATCGGTCCAGCCGAGTTCAGTGACATACACACGTAGAGAATAATTATATTTTATTATAAAGACTAAGATAGGTACTTATTTAGCTACACGGCACTATATTTTGTAATTTGATTTTTACAGACACGGAAACAATAAGGACTCAAGGAGAGATGACGGTGGGCTAGCACTATGCACTAGGTAGATAAAAAATGACAGAAACATAATGCATTTAAGATAAACTAGGTAAACCAAGAAATAGTAAATTATTTTTGATCTTAACACCCTGTTTTCATTCTACCTACAAACCATTCCCAGCAGCGAAAATCACATTATGGCCGAAACAATGGTGAATTACGAAAAAAGCGTGAGGTTCAGAGGAGTTTTTAGATGAATCCCTTTGTTTGTTTCATAAAAGAAAAATATATACTCGTAGTAAACAACAACAAGTTGTATTGTTTCAAATTGTAACCCTGTATATACTTCAGGTTTTGAAATAACACATAGTTTAGTTTCATCATCATTATCGACGCGGGTAAAACGGCGGAGCGAGCTAGTAGGTAATTACTACATTTTGTTTGAATTTGAAATTGAATTGAACCAAATTATATGACCAAAGTGCTATAAACACGAATGCGAAAAAACTAAATTGAGGTAATGGGGATCTGACAGTGATTCTTCTTGGCTAGGAGATCCGTGTGGACAAATAATCCAAATTAATCCCCCAGAGGATCAATGTTAGGTGGACGGAGGCAAAAATTTAAGTAAGAATGGTTGCTAACCTACGAATAAATAATAAGTCAGGAACTCTAATTCAGAACAAATGTCACAATAAAAGTGCCCCTACTTCAAACCAAAACGACGTAAGATTCAAAGCACGAATCAGTTCCGAGGTTACAAATAGACATGCTTGGTGATTGGTTTAAATTCAGAACGAAAGCAGGGATTGGTTCACGCGCGTAATGCAATGTCTGCTATGACAGCTGAGTCATAGCGGCGTGGACGATGTTATGCAATAAGTGGACCGGACCAAGTCAGTAATAAAACAATATTACTGTACAATGTTTTTTTTTGGCTCACTTTTTACAATTCATTAAATTCTTTGTCCCACGAAATATAATTAATTTATTAAGTTTTTGTCCAGAAGACATTAAAAGAGAATCTTTCTTCGCAATGTAGTGAAGACGGATTCTGAGAAATTTAAAACGGAAAGTCCTCCTGTGAGCCTGTGAATTTAGAGCTGAGGTTCAAGTTCAGTAAATTATTTTTATATATTTCCATAAACTGTCAGGCGTTTGGGTTATTGTTGCAACGGCCGTGGTTGCGGATCACTCCAAAAACAACTCAATATGATCTTGGCTTAATATGGTTAAATAAATTTCTATATTTGTAACTCTACTAGCCGTGCAAAAAGTAATTTAAAACTTGAAATACATATGAGGAGTCCTAGAAGTCCAGTTTTGGACTGAGTTTTGGTCACTGGTTTCAAAGAGTTAGTATATACTGTTACTCTTTGTCCATTTACTGTTCGAGTTTTTTTTTTACTGCACATTGATTTAGAGACCTTTAATATATTTTTCGCTTTGATCCAAAACGTCATGTAGTTTTTCTTTTTCTACCACTGAAAAAAGGTGTTTAAACCCGTATCGGTCGGTCTTGAATTTAGTATGTCGAAAAGGGTGTTAAACGTTTCTAAAAAGCTAACAGTTGCATCTGTTTCTTGAAAATCAGCCATGTTTAACTGTTGCGAACCAAACTTAATCGCATCAGCTACACTTTGACTTAAGGTTTGAATCGCTAGTTTCACGTTCATGATATTATTTCGGAAGTATAGATGCCGATTTGACAATTTATTCCCAAAATGCAACCCAACGATATCTTGAACATTTTTCAGTTTCTGCAAATGTGCCCACTCAATTTTTTTTCTTGTTTTTATCTACGAGTGTATTTTTCCTCTAATGTGTTACGCACAAGTTTCACCATATGAAATGGATCTAATATAATAACTACTGGGTCTCCGGTAGATGGGTGGTCAAAAAACGATTTTGAATTGTTTGCGTCTTCAAAATTGCAACCCAACATCTTAGCCGTAGCGATGTTAGATGCACAGCCATCAAAGATCAAAGTAACTTTTGACTTTTTCCTTTTAAGGGCTAAGACTATATCGTCCGAAAAATCATTCAATGCAGTATTTTCTGTAGTATCGCCAAATCCATTTTTCTTCAATTGGGATAAAATATTTTAAGTGAAATATTCTTCATAGTTAATCTTTTATTTGGGCATTGTAGATTTCTGATCTGTGATAGTCGTTATACTGCCAAAATAGTTTTTTTCTTAGTTTTTGCTTTAAAATGTGTGTTTTAGGAGTATTCAGAGCAGATTCAATATCTGACGATGGTATATTTATCGGCGTAACGCATGATCCTCTTTCTTCAAAACTAAAGACTTCGGTTGAAATAAGATTATTTTTTAATTTTGTTTTTCTTGGGTCTTTTTTTTGGTTGGTAAGGTTATTTTCAGGAGAATAATATCAACACTGAATGTAATGACGGTGTTGTTTTCAGGTGAATAATATCAACACTGAATGTAATGACGGTGTTGTCTTCAACACCGTCATTATATTCAGTGTTGATATTATTCTCCTGAAAATAACCTTATTGAAGATCAGTTTCAAATCTATGAAAGACTGTCTCTAAATGAACACATATACACATACACAGCTAAAATAAAAATTCCTATCAAACCTAAATATAAAGTGTGAAATCTTACAAGTTTTTGTGCCTTATTCCTTGAGGGTTTGCATTATTTGTTTTTTTGATCAACTCAGGTAAATCAAACACTTCAAAATTTCCAGAAGGTGAATTTTCATTAGCCTGAAAAATTAAACGTGCTTTAATTCGATCAAACTATGAACTGTTTTTTAATGCTATTGTTATTCCCATGAGTCGAAAAAGCCGAACCTATATTACATACCAACTGCAATCGTTCATTATTGTTTATTTGCTCATTTTGTTTAGTATTCTCCTAAATATGTTGACGTTTCTTAGGTATGAATCATCTGCGTGAAAAAAATAACAGCTTAATTTCAAAATTTCATCGAGTAGAAATTAAACTTTAGTGCAAAAATTGACTGACTTCATTTTGCATAGTATTATCGCGGTTTGATAATGTATTTGAACGTCTTTGAATATAATTATAATTTTGCAACTACTACTAGTGAAAAGTGATCCCTGGACATTTTAATCTTGTATGGCTCCTGCACCACTTCACAACACATGCTGGCATGATGATTCACAGCTGTAGTTCACAATGATAAAATTAAAACGTACGCGAAGATATGACGTGTGCTCGCTTGCATGAAAAATGTACGACTGATGACGCGCTGGACACGACTTTTAAGCCCCACCTACTTGGGCACGACTTTTGTTGGGTCATTTTATTAACGCTGTTACGTTTCCTGACTTATTACTTATTCGTAGTTGCTAACCCATTTTGTATTGTTATGGTCAACTGAAATTAAAAATGATAACAAAATGATATTTTTAAATACCGATTCAATGATACCCCACTTAACATAGTTCGTAGACTCTCATGTTTTTCTTTTTCACTATATGGTATCTGGTTATCGACATTGAACTTTGCTTATTGTCATGTATTTAATACCATTTGCAAGACTACGACAAACCGATTGACGTAAGAGTTATCAAAATCGGCCCACGCATTTGGTCTCTATTATTAAACTAGGTAGAAATAATTTTGAGAAAGAAGCGAGTAGGAGGATTTAGCTGGGCTGGACAGGTTTTGGAAAACTTTGTCAAGTCTTCTCGTCACCTATTCCCCAATGCCTGAAGACAATAGTCTTAAACCAGTGCGTACTACTAGTAATTACATACGGAGCCGAAACGTGGACACTGACGGTGACACTGATCGATAGGCTCAAGGTCTCTCAGCAAGCTATGGAACAAGCTATGCTCGGAGTTTCTCTGAGAGATTGAATCCGAAATGAGGTGATTTGGCAAAGAACTAAGGTAACCAACAAAGCTCAGAGAATATGCAAGGTGAAGTGGCAATGGGCTGGTCTCAGTGGCGCGCCTTAGAGAGGCTTATGTCCAGCAGTGGACTAATATAGGTCGTTGATGTTGTTGATGTTCTTTGGTCTCTAGAGTGGTACAAAGTAATAAACATAGAAAGCCAAAGTATTTCATTGTAAATAGGCAAAATAATAGCACTTTAACAAGTCAAAATTAACATCTCATGAATAAAGAGAAATACAAAGGAGAAATATAAATATTATAAAAAGATCAAATCAATAAAATTTAGGTAAACTAAGTATTCTTTGAGTTTGAAACGACATTTCCCTTTTATGTGCCAACAGAATTCAGTCTCACAGTGGAAAAGGATAAAACCATCTGACTCTACCTGTGCTACAGTTAGAGGAGAGACCACCAATAAACTCTACGGGGATGTCCTTTTTTCCATATTTGTTAACTCTTAATATTGTATTCAAATGTCACAAATTATAATTAAACTTATGTAAATTACAAATATAAAAAATAAAAGTGACAATGAGATGTCCCACAATCATCAAACAATCAAACTAGGAAAAATAAAGTAAAAACTCTAGCTAGCTAGATGTTGAAATGAAATGAAATGAAATGTATTTATTGCAGAAACTGTGTTATAAAGCGTTGTTATGCAATATTGTTTGTTTCAACAGTTTGTCCAACTAAGGACGTACAATATTTATAATAATAACATGCACATTAATTTACATACAATTTTAAAATTAATTTAATTACAATTTTTATTTGATTTTATATATGTCAAAGAAAATCATATTTTTTTTTTAATACATGTCAATTTAATTTAATTATCAATTGAGCAATTCTTTTAAGTCATAGAAACATTTTTCAGCTAGCCACTTATACAGCTTTGTCTTAAATTGCTTTGTTGGTAATTCTCTCAGATCTCGAGGTATTTTATTGAATATTTTCACTGACATAACAAAACAGTTCTTTCTAAATAAAGCAGTTCTGCAAGCAGGCAACAACAATCGAGTCTGATCTCTATTTTTTATCTTTGATTTCGTATTGTCCTTGCATTTATTGAAAAGCGATGAGTGCTCTCTAACAAAACATCCTACTTGAAAAACATACAATCCTGAGGTTAATAGATTTAATCTCCTAAAAAGTGGTTTACAAGATTCAAATGGGCCAACTCCACATATGGCTCTCACACATTTTTTTTGTACTATGAAAGCCCTCTTGACATCTGTGGAGTTACCCCAGACCATATCTTAAAACTGAGGCGACATATCCATGGTATGCTGTTAGTGCAGTGCTTTGTCCAGCTGTGCGTCTCAATCTTTTTATAGCAAAAACAAAACGATTGAGTTTTTTACACATTACATTAATATGCGACTTCCAGTTCAAATGTTTGTCAAGTGTAATACCAAGGAATTTAATTTCGTCAACTTTTTCAATTATTTTATTTCTACATGTCAAATTAAAATTAGAATTATCTATATTATTATAATTTAGAAAATTTATGAATTTAATTTTTTCTATGTTCGCACGAAGGTTATTTCGATCTAGCCAATTTACAACGTTTTCTATTTCAAAATTGATCATCTTTTCAAAGTTTTCATTTTTGTTATTATTACGTATCACGACTGAGACATCATCCGCAAACAGCACACACTGACACTCTGTTATATTTGGCAAGTCATTGATGTATAGTAAAAATAGCAAGGGCCCCAAAATGCTACCTTGGGGCACTCCCACCACACCACTGTTGTATAAAACAACGTGACATCATGTCATGATCTCATGGCATGTTGTGAGACATCTCACAAAGTACTTTGAACATTTTATTCACTTAAAGTAAACATCAAAGTGATCACTTATTATTATCATCATAGAGCTTGAAGACATCAGGCCATTTCTGTAATTAATATAATCATTCACGTTGTAATACGCTCTCTTTGTGAGATTAACTTAAACAAAAGTTTTAAACCTATGCATTGATAATTGATCAATGCAGTCAGGTAATTTTTTAAAAAAAATATACAGTTCCCATATATGAACCACTAAATTTTTTTAACCGAAATCCAGACACTTTCAGTTTTATTTATTTCTAGTATTATAATTATGAACATCCTTATTTTTGACAAGGGTATTGATATTCTTCCGAACATACATTATATTTTCATATATATATATTGACAAGCCACTGTATGAATAATGATCTCTTTAAAACATTTCCTGAGAGAATCACGGGATTTCATACTGTACATGAAACGAATTGTTCTCTTCTGCAGCATAAATATTGATTGATACAGCTAAATACACAAAACATAACATCAACAAAAACACAAACACAAACAAATACACAATACATATACATAATACATTATGGAACCCATATGATATGTGGGACTCCCATTGTAATGAGACCTCACACCATTTACATTCACTTTTTGGATTCTATTGCTAAGATACGAGGATAAAAGATCGAGAGCTTTCCCATGAACTCCGTAAAGTTTCAATTTAAAAATTAATGTTTTGTGGAAAATGCAGTCAAATGCTTAAGATAAATAAAAGAAAAAGCCAATTACGTCTTTTGACTCCTCCCTGAGCCCTGTGCTACAGGCACATTATGAAACAGACTGTTGAGATTGAAGTGTGTCAATAACTGGTACAATATTACTTTCTCAAAAAATTGATTTAGATCGGGAAGTATAAAAAAGGGTCTGTAGTTATTCGCATAATTTTTACTGCCAGACTTGAATAAAGGAATAAGTTTACTATTTTTCATTATGTCGGGAAAATTTCCTTCTTCTCTTTCTTCCTTCTTTCACAATTATAAAAAATCGAATGACAGGTTATTTGTATTTTGAATGAATGATGACCAACTATCAAAAATGAAAAGAAATGGATTATGAAAGAATTAAGAGATCAAAAGAGTATTATTATGAAAGAGGTTTTGACCTCGTCACAACTGTAGATTCAAAATTACAGTGGGGTCCTCACATATCGTTGTTAGCTGGTAGATTGAGCTCTGCAGCCTATGCAGTACGTAAAATTAGACAGTTTACCGATATAGCTACTGCAAGATTAGTATATTTTAGTTACTTTCACAGTATTATGTCATATGGCATTTTGCTATGGGGTAAGGCTGCGGAAATTCAATCAATATTTGTGCTACAGAAGAGAGCAATTCGTTCCATTTACAATATGAAATCCCGAGATTCTCTTAGGGAACGTTTTAAAGAGATCAATATTCTTACAGTGGCTTGTCAATATATATATGAAAATATAATGTATGTTCGGAAGAATATCAATACCTTTGTTAAAAATAGGGATGTTCATAATTTTAATACTAGAAATAAAAATAAACTAAAAGTGTTTGGATTTCGGTTAAAGAAAGTTAGTGGTTCATATATGGGGAACTGTATACGATTTTTTAATAAGTTACCTGACGGCATTGATCAATTACCAATGCATAAGTTTAAAACTTTTGTTAAAGTAAATCTCATAAAGAAAGCGTATTACAATGTAAATGGTTATATTAATGCCAGAAATGCATGGCCTGATGTCTCCAAGCTCCATGATAATAATAAGTGATAGCTTCGATGTTAACGTTAAGTAAATGAAATGTTCAAAGTACTTTGTGAGATGTGTCAAACAAACCATAAGATCACGTTGTTTTATGCAACATAATTATCGAGTTAGAAGTTTTTACCTTATTTTTTCCAGTATGATTGTTTAGTGTTTGTGGGATATCTCATTGTCACTTTTACCTTTTATATTTGTAGTTTACATGTTTTGATATAATTGTGACATTTGAAAAAATCTCTCTTCTCTAACGGGCGTATTTCCGAAGCACCAGTAGAGTCAGAAGGGTATTTCCTTTTCCAGTGTGAGATTTAACTCTGTTGGCACATGAAAGGGAAATTTCCTTTTCAAACTCAAAGAATACTTAGTTTATCTAAATTTGGATTGATTTGATCTTTTTATAATATTTTATGTATATCTCTTTGTTCAGGAGATGTTAATTTTGACTTGTAAAAGTGCTATTATTTTTGCCTATTTACAATAAAATACTTTGACTTTGACTTTGAAACAAATAAGAAAAAATTATAAAGTTTGTATGTATTGTACGCTGACATAAATACTCTGAATGCACTAAATATGGGTACTAGACAATAGATACGAGTACACATACAAAGATATGAATATTACATTCATATCTCGGAAACAAATACTTCTGCTCATCACACAAATGATTGCACCTTGGAGGATTCGAACACGCATCCATTGGTTGACTATCAGTCAGTGTCACTTAGCCACTCGGCCAACTGGTTGCCAAATGTAGTGGCACTGAATGTAAATGACAAAAAGAATTTTTCACCTCCTTTTTGAACGACAAATATGACAATGTGCAAAATTCAAGTTATCAGATTGCACTATGGAGAGTGAGCATAAGAACTGCACAATCTGATTCCCTTATAACCGTACAAACTAGAATATTGGCAAAGCGGCACCTTTTTATGATAGTAATACCACACACAAGCACGAAGCGTTACGCTTCTTCATTCATTGTAAGATCTGCAAAAGAGTGGAATGCCCTGCCCTCGTCAGTTTCTGGTAAAATATAATGAATCCAGGTGTGTTCAAGTCAAGAGTGAATAGGTATCTAATATGCAAGGGTGCTACACTTTCAAACACATCATCGCTTTCCATCAGGTGAGATCATGGTCAAACAATTGCATAAAACGTAATAAAAAAAGGTGCATTAGGTATGGGTTTAAAGTAGGCAGTTCCCGATGAAATTTTAACTGATTACCTATAAAGGTATCATTTTAGGTTTTGTACTTATTTTGTTTTAATTGTTAATATGACTTGGTATCTTTTGTCGATACTTTTAATACATTTTGACTGTTATTTTTGCAAATTCTTTCATAATGAATGGTCTAGGGTGTAAATAGGCCTGTGATTGTTCCTCAAAACCTTCTGGAGATGTTTTTCTTCTGCAGCTGGCTACAAATTCTCTCATCAAAAATATTCTATAAATAAACATACATAGATATAAACCAATATTACATCAATGACTCAGAAACAAACATTTGTGCTCATCGCACAAATGATTGCACCTTGCGAGATTCGAACTTGCAACCATTTGTTGACTCTCAGTCAGGGCACTAGCCAATCCATCTCTTACGACCACCTGGGTGAACCGTGGAAAGTTTTTTTTTTACAATAGCTTACCTTTGTCCACCTGGGTGTTACTTGGGAAATATTTAGTTTCCACTGTCCACCTTGTTATCAAAACTTTTCTGATTTGAAGTGCATAGAGATAATAATTTATTGGTCTATTTTGTTGATATTTGTTGTTAGACATTGAACATCCATAGATATTTTAATTTTAATATTAGGGGCTTGAGAGCCTGTCCATTAGTTTGGAGATGTTGTTTTTCTGCAGTTGGCTACAAATTCGCCCATCAAAATATTCTTCATTTTATGTTTTTGTAGGTTAGGTACTTATAGTGCCTGTAATCGAATAAATTAGATATGTTAAACTGAAATAAGTGCTAGTAGAAGTAAATATCGAAATATTCTCTTTGTATCGAACTATATATATCACAAAAAAACAGTGAATTTTCTGTTTGACTTTCGCAAGTTTGGAAGTCGAATTTTCGGAGAATTAATGCCTGAAATTAATAAACCGCAATTAATTATGATACCTAGATTACCCCTTCCCTTTTAACTTACGCAAACAGTCAACTTTTAATTCAATAAAACTATAATTTCGTCACAAACTCAAAGCCAGTTGATACGAAAGGTTAGGACAGAGCAACCTTTTTCATTTGACATGTCTCGGTGGCGATGAAAATTTAGACAATACCAATATAGTCAAAATATGATGTTTCGTTCATTCAACAGCTGATAGTGGGGACTCGGTGAAGATCACCGAGGAGATCACCGGTGGATAGTTAGACAATTCGAATTCGGAGATTCATGTTCATAATGGTGTAAATGAACGTCAGTTTCAGTATCACCAGAGTTAGACAATAAGGCTGCTGGTTCCATGTAGTCTAAAATAATTTAACTAAAACTAAAATAATCCAATTCCGCAAGTCCCAGCAATGGCGGAACTCGTAGTAATTAGTAGTAGTAGAAACTTATCGAGTTAATTACAATGCCAGAATTATAAGATAACGTGTGTTTAATATGTAGGAATAGGAATGTATGAAAGCATGAGACATATGTGTCAAAAATGCTACAACACAACACAACACTGCAACACTATATTACGTTAAAAAAAATAGTTAGGTACCTAGGTACTATTCGATAATCGATAGAGCATGCTATCTACGAGTACAAAGCCTGTGGTAGAGGGCGCGAGGCTGGCTTAACTTTTGTCAGGGGGTGCGGGGCCTGCGCGGGGCATTTTTATCGGTAACGCCCAATCGAGCAAGGTCATCGGTACATGTAGCAGCCCTAGGACCAGGCTCATTAAATTTAAGGGGTTTTTCCATAAATATGCTGGGTCAACCACAAACCTGATAGATGTGAAACTTAACATATACCTATGTTTTTGAAATATGTATCTCTCCGTGATCAAGACAAAGACGTGAATAAAAGAATTATATTCGATTCATTTTCTTATCAAAATTTACGTTATTTTCAGTAATATTTTCATATTTCTACTCAACGGCTTAAGTTTTAACTCTAAAATAAATCTCACAGCAAGAAAGTATAGTTTATTATCCACTGTCAATACAAAATTGACCTAACTAAATTATTAGCCTGCCAATAAAATAAATAACTTTTGAGACTTACGTCATTTAGTTCCGAGCTAAATTGTGTGTTCAAACAGCGCTCGCGATATTCAACCTTGTTACGCATCAGGCACTGCTTGTTGTGGGTAGTGTATAGGCGGAGCTAGTGTGGGAAAATGTATTAATGGAGCCTGGCCTTAATATTTTAAATGCGCATGTTTGTAAGTCTGAATATCATTTTTATTCACAGAATAATATATTATAGTAGTTTATGAAACGGTTGCATAACGAGGGCTATTAAAACATGAGAGTGAGTATAAAAATAAGCCGTAGGCGAGTTTTTTAATAGTATCACTCGAGTGTTTTAATACCCAGTTATGTGCTCTTTCATACACTACTTTATCTACACTCATGCAATAGAGGAACAAATGAAATGAAAAAAAATATGTTGTAATATTTTTTGATTTTGCTGGTAAAAGCTCGTTCGTCATGTTCGTTGCTGTTTCCTTGATGTCAGATGGAGTCAAATTCTCCACACTAACACTGCTGTCGAACATTCTTAATCAGGATAAAACTTTTGATCAACAATAACGCATTAAATTGGTTATGTTAATAACCAATAATAATAATTATATGTAAAGTAAATTATGCGACAAAATCCAGTCCACAGCGAATTCGTGCGCATACGGTCTAACACGCGTCGCCATAGATTATGAACCAAACCGCGCGCGCGCGCGTGTGGCGTTGTACGGAGCCAAACCGGTGCTTTTATGGGAAAAGAAATATTTATTATAAAATTGTTTAGTTCAAAATACAGTGAAACCGCGGGCGCAGCTAGTTGAGTAATAAAACCCAACATTGTATGTTGAAGGAACGAAAACTATGATCGGTATTAAAACAAATATTTAATTCATATTAAGTATAAGAATATCGAATTATTTACAATGAAATTATAGTAAAAATTAATCATAACTTGACACTTAATTTCATTGTTATAACATTGATACACGTAGTTACATACACTACATAGAAAACTTGCATCTGCTATCAGACTGAAAAAGATATGTTTGTAAAATAAAGGCTATAACTTAGAAATATACGTACAGTTAACTCGTTATATTGTTCCGAATATTATTCCTTGGTTAGCGGATGCCGGTGTGGGCCTACGGTCTACTGCTCCAACACCGCCGCGGGCGCTAGGCACCCTAACGACTGCGCCAACGCCAGCGTGAGCGCTAGGCATCCTACCATCTGCGCCAATAACGACGCTGGTGCTAGGCATCCTACCGACTGCGCCACCGCCAGCGCAGGCGATAGGCATCCTACCATCTGCACCAACAACGACGCAGGTGCTAGGCATCCTATCGACTGAGCCAACGCCAGCGCGGATGCTAGGCATGCTACCATCTGCGCCAACAACGGCGCAGGTGCTAGGCATCCTACCGACTGCGCCAACGCCGACGCCGGCCCCCTGTCGCTGTGCTGACTTGGAATGTTTTTCGATATGCCAATAAAGCAAGGTTTCAGGAACGCTATCAGACGAGTATGGCCCTCCTTCGCGCGGGAAGCGTACAATAATCGAATGAACAATATGAGGACCATCGCTACTTACAGACTCTTAGACAATAATTCACGACGAATACAAATATAGAATACAATAAATGGATCTACAGAATACAAAATTATATGCATTATAAACCCAGCACCGTTACAATAGTCTAGTTACAATAGTTACACAGATGCAATTATTGCTATTAATCATAAACAGAAGATTACAATAAGTCTTATAAGAATAGTACATTTACTAATATGGCAAAGTTTTCAATGTAGCATTTGATTAAAGGCCTAATTTCGATACATTAAAAAGCTAGTCATATTCATTACACTCATGCAAAAGTTCTAAAGACTAGGTGGGCTAAAACACAATTTTGAGATGTTAATTGACACTTAAAAATAGTACAAAATATAGAGTATATATTCTGACTGCTCAGCGCTCACTTCACATTAAACTATCGTTACAATTACCGTAGAAATATATTGCTCGTAGGTACTTGAATAAGGCACAAGTTCGTAGCCAACGACACTACATTATTTAATTATCCTAGAGTTATTTAGCTAGCTGCATCCACACATCCATTATTGCATAGGTGAACTACGTTGTCGTATCGCAACTGTCGATAGATGCCAACGTAATTGTCTCCCTATTTCACGATTACCTATAATAAATCTTAACATCTAACTATAATCTCGAAAAATACACAAGGACGGTGTAAGTCGACAAAACGCATCTCTACCTATTCTAAGTAGGTAGTATATTTTCTGTCAAATTACTTTTATCTCAATAGTTAACCAATAGAAAATTTTAGAAATATTTTCAGAATTACCTAAATTACAAACAATATAAATATATTTCTAATAGAGTAAAGGCACAATAAGGCACTGTTACGTCAAGATGTTATCACAATCTTAAACTTACGATACAAATACACCGATATAAGTAGCGATTTCCGATAGTCTCGATACAAAGATTATGGAAAACTGGAAGGTACACATACCGCCGCGACGCTTCGTGTTTCTAATGAGGAAAGACGGCGTGCGGCGCCCTACTCTATGACTATTCACTCGCAAGTCTTTCTCCAGACATTTCGTGGCTCCTTACTTCATAAAACTCAGATTTACTGCAGGGACTTTCAATGCCACGAGCGAAATCCTGACTCCATCCCCGTTAGAGTAATATTGCTGCTCGATCATTCGCAATGAGCCAGTTACTCCTTACATTCACTCATAAGAAACGGTGATTACTTACAGCACAATGACAATACATAAATTTTGATTAGTACAAAACGAAAACTCGGAGACGTTACAAAACTTTACATAATGTGAAGAACACTTATTACGAATGCAGAATTACATTCATATTTCTGTCTCATTCGGATAAATGCAGAGACAGAGATAAAACTAATTCTGCACAATAAGCGAGTACGTAATACGAACAGACGGAACGGTGCAACGACAACATTATTGTAAACATTTTAATTCTTAACAAAAGGAAGACGATGGGAAGCGAATCGAAAAGCACATTTGAGCTGTGCTAAATAGCAAGGCTTCAATAAGGCAAGTATAGCACCAATATGAATGTCCTTTCTCGTTCACACCGATTCCCCTGTTCGCCCGAAGCCGTTCCTGCTATACTATGTACTATCCTACTAAGCACACATCGAATTCACATCAATCCATTCACAGTCTCGTTCGCTATTGTCATTTTATTGAAATTTACACCGTTTTGTCACCGACACTGAATGGTCGACTGTGGCGGTAAGTACAATATATCGTAACATGTAGGTTTGTGAGCGGCATGGTTAGTGCGTCTACAGCCATGTCAGCAGTCGGTCGCCCAGCCCTGTGTGCCTACAGCCATGTCAGCACGCGGTCGCGCAGCGCCAGTGCGCCTATAGCTATATCAGCACGCGGTCGCACAGCGCCAGTGCGCTTACAGCCATGTCAGCACATCGGGCTTGCTAGTGTTCGGGTTGATCAGCGACTGCACGTCATCTAGGAGGATGTCGTTTGTAAACTCGTTCATCTGAAAGTGCACAAAAATGCATTTAGAACTGTTGTACGGATTGGGAAAAGGACTAATGTGAACAGAAAACATCGAGCTCGTTAAGCAATATTTCAAGAATAGGACCTAGATGTGTTTATAATAGAGCAGTAAGTAACAAAAAGTCTGTACAATGAAGATAATAAAAAAAATGGTCTGTCTGTTTGTTCGCACATCACGCATAAACTACTATACCGATTGCGATGCGGCTTTCACTGATACAAAGCTTAGGATTTGGCTTTAAAATAATGTTCTTGGATGTTACTTAATAAGGTGATTTTGAAATAATCTCAATCCGATGAGTAAAAGACGAGCAATCGATATAAAACTATTTGACGGCTGAACGAAACTTAGTTTATTGTACCATATAGGACTTCGGTCATGACATTAATAGGATACTTGTATCCTAGAAAAAGTACCACTGGCACAGTTAGTAATGCTAGTATACCTATTAAACAGTACCGTGACATACCTACCTACGGCCAGCGACGGACTCGTACAGACTGACATACAAGACAATGCACAGCCTAAACAGGTAAAGGAAGTTTTACATTTCCATCCACTCGGGCAAAGCAGCGGGACTCAGCCAGTCGATATTATATATAATATATAATGTTAATTTAATTGTGCATTAGTGTTATTTTATAGTGCATTTTTTTATTGTCTTCTCGCAAAAATGAAGCAGGAATCTGTCGGTTACCAGTTTCTTCAGCAAACCGTTCCAGCGCGTAACCAACAAAAGTATCTGTGTCGCGATCCTGTTTCTTCTACTCCCAGCATAATCTGACTAATTTATTTACCTGTAAAGAAGGCACCAAATCATCAGTAGATGCGAGGTTATCCCCGAGTGACATTTCGGAGGAGTCCATAGCGTTGCCGGCCTCGCTGGTGCAGTCCATGCGGTCGTCCATGGTCGCCAGGAAGTCCTCCGGCGTGTGTGGCATGGAGTAGGACTGCGGGACTGCCATGCCCAGCCCACTGTCCGCGGACTCTTGCCGCTGGTGGTCGGTGAGGCCCGACAGGAACGGGTCCAGCGGCAGGTCGGAACTGGCCACAGCCGTACTGTTTGCGAGCGAGGACACGATCGATGACGCTTGTCGGGCCATTAGCTCTTGCTGGAATTAAATAGTATGTTGTTAGGAGAATTCAATTAGTGTGCAACTGGACTGCCTTGAGGCATATTCTTTATTCTATGCTTGAGGCTTGTACTAATCTTTATTCTGAGCTTGAGGCAAGATAGAGCGGAAATCTAACGAGAACGGGATATCCGATCAGGCCCAGCGGCCAAGCCAAGCTTTTAAAGAGGTATAGCATAGGTGATGTGGTGGACCGATAATGATGATGATGATCAAATGCAATGAAATGTCAAACATTGCATTCTACGTGTGCGTGTGGTGTGAGGGCCCGAAAGTTAAAATTCTTTGAAACTATAGTTACTTAGGTTTCAGTGAACATGCTAAAAGTATTGTGAAAGTTGGACTAAGATAACGTAATTTAACGTAGAACGCTATGGATGATCTTGACGATCGTGCGTTTTTTTATCGCTGGGATGCCTTTGAATGCAGCAAATTCTTCTTTCTTGTAGGTACAAACCAGATCTTCTGCAATGTATCCAATAACATCCCACCTAACTATTGATCATCTGTTCTTCTTTTGATAGTCTTTTTGTTGAAATTTTTGGTTTGAAGGCAGGAAGACAAATCAGAAAAGTAAATGCGGGGAAAATCTTCTTCGTACAAAAAAATAGAGTAGGTACAACACGGGATGAGTAAAGTCATGGATGAGGTCGCGGATGATCTTGCTTGACGTTCTTCAAATATGATGTTTACTGGTATTGTATCTTCTTGTGTCGGTGGGTATTTGTGCAACCCTTAGTTAGATCATATTATCGGGTGATGAACCTAGGGAATCCGTCCTCGTATATATCACGGGTGTTACCTGGAGTCTGATCTCCTGCTGCCGTTGCTTGAGCCGGTCCCGTTCAAGTTGCAGCGACTGCAGCCGAAGTTTCTGCTGGCAGGCGGCCTGCAGCGACGCATTCCACACGCCAGCGCCGGGCGCACTCGACGTCGGCGTCCGCTGCAGGTCTTGTGCTGGAACATGGGTGTCACGTGCTCAATCATTTATGAAGACAACACAAAACATGTCCTCCAATCCAAAGATTACGTCACATTCCTACATAATAGATCCTGGCTACACAAGAATGCCCTATATTTAAGTAATCGGGAACTATGACGACCATGGCCGTTTAACTATGTATATATATTAGTCTGGCCGCAGGGATCGAACCCGCAACTAAGTGCTGGAGAAATTGAGTCGACAAACCGAACCACAACTTCACGACATTTGTGTTCTTCGTCAGATAAAGTGTCTATAGTTAGATAATATATCTGTCACTAAACTTGGTACCATTGTCAGCGAATAAGTGCAGTCGTATTTCGAAACTGTTCTTTACCTTTTCTTTAGTTCTAATTTTTATCTCAGACATATAATTGTATTTGATTGTTATTTCCTGCTAGATGGGACATCGTGAGATTTAACTTATAAGATATAAACTCATGTCTCAAAAAGTGCGAAAGGGTTTTCTTGATGTATGTTGGCTATGCAGCTATCCGTCGGTGATGAGTAAAGTAGCGGAGCGGGAAGTACTTATACAAACGCTATACCTACTTCTATTTTCACAGTTATGGAAATGAAACGATTAATGTTATTTTTCAGCTTGCCACACGCCGTACTGTTGTCACCCTCCCCGCTTTACTGGTTTCAGATTTCCGAACAAGTAGTTCTGTTTTGTCCGTTTGAGCTCTTTATGCGAGTAGGTACAAATAAGTATTTCGGGATTGAAATGTTACGTTGTAACCTTTGTGCTTTCAAACCACTCCGTCGTCGTTGGTTGAATGCTCGATGGTTGTAATGATAAAATTCTGAGTGCGAACCAGAGTTCAATTATTAACGAATGATGAAAATAAGAAAACGACACTCGTAACGAGGTTTCCTTTCCTTATCCGATGCAGCAAAGATTTGCAGTGCACTGCTTTGGACGCCCAAGGCGAACAAAGTGAACAACACGCCATGCGTACTGCATGGCGTGTTGTTATTTTGGTATAAATTCCACTTGCATTGGCGGGACCGAAGCACAAGACCATGGGTGATGGATGGGCCTGGGGCCACAAATAAAATGTGTAACATTATTGGTGTGTGTTGTGTGTGTGTGTGTGTGTGTGTGTGTGTGTCACCGCGCACCCGACCTCCCATTATCGAAAGCAGGCCTGCAGTACTACCTAGGTAGATGTCAAGTCGAGATGTAGGTAATTAAACTTACGTATTCTAGGGTCGAACCAGGATGTGGTGCGCGCGGCATGATTTATGAAGTAAATTTCTCCTTCTGGTGTCGCAGCCTGCTCCCAGCCGTCCGGCAGCGGCCCTAGTGGATCCGTCGGTGTGTTACTACTTGTACTCTTCGCTGCTGAAACCAATCAGAGGTACCCAATCAATCGAAGATTAAAATCGACGGGAACAAAGGGGAATGTAACCGTGATCCTCTCAACAGCGATTAGTTGCAAGTGGATTAAGAACTAAGACGTACGCGCACGTGATTGGGTATCGGTGGACATCGGGAAGGTCATCGAGAGCTCGTTCCAAGAAACAGCGGCGCCAGACGCGCGCCCGCGCCCTGCGCCACTGCGTCGTCGGGGCCGTGCGTCGGCGCATGCGGCCAACATGAATCACTGTGGTGCGTGCGACTGGTGCGGATGTCGCCAACATCACCCCCCCTCGTGCTCGCTCATGCTTATACACAATTATACACAGGCAACAAATAAGCGATCATTCATAAACAACCCGCGGGTAGGCCACTTGGCTAATTGGACGTCAATATCACAGTCATTAGTAAAATTATCTACCTACTGCGGGCTAGAAATAGCTTTTGAATCACTGCGACACGTACATGAATGAGTTTCGATTCTAATGGGTAAATCGTGTCCCGGGATCTCATACATATGTAAAGCTGGCTCGAGATTAGATTTGTACGGATATGATACATTTTATTAACATTAGAATGCAAATGATTAGATCCAAGCTTTGGTTAGCACAGAGACGAAAATGTTGTTCGGCGCGCAACAATGACCAGTTCTTGAACAAAGTGGTCAGAATAAAATCCAAGCTAGCAAGAATAAAATCAAGATTAACTTCTATATTAGTAACGTTGCCCGGCAGTGAGAGTGCAAGCGGTGTGTAGGCCTAATTACACATTATTTACAATTACCATTACTCAACACCGCAGTCGACAACCAGTGGCGAGTCGGCAACTGACCGAGGAGTTACGTCACCGATCTACGCGTTACAGCTGCGAGGTACCTCTATAGTCTACTATCTAGTATCTACCGTGACCACTGTTGCCATTGTAACATCTGTTTGTATTTTTTCTTGATATAGTTTCAAATTTACCTACTTAGTTACGTACTTATTCAAATTCAAGGTCTCTAGTATAATGTCTTTGAATTGAAACGTCGTTAGGTATTGATTGGCGTGAAGTGAAGCTGCATTATATTATGATTATCAGCAGCAATAGCTGTACCTATGCAGAATTATCGACATCTCCATGTTGCAGAGAACTGCTGGGTCACGGCTGTGCCCCTACAAGTTCGCGTAAGTATAAAGCATGCAAGTAGATAGGTACCTATATTGACTTGGCGTGGTAGAACGACAGAGAACTAAAGTTAGCGACGTAGCCCACAGGAAAGACCAATAACCGTTGGGGTAGACGTGTTCTTGAGTGGACGACTGGCTGATAATGATGTCGTAGATATTTTTGGTATAAAAAGCTACAATGACGACTAGGATTTCTAATATTTGTTTTTGGGGTTAAAATTAGACTCAGGAATATATTTAGGGTATTCCTAATTCCTTTTCATTTTTGTGATCTCTTCGATCGATGGTTCAATCAATCTATTGTAATCTATACCTGCAAGATATGTTTTGCCTCCAGTGCTGCAACTATAATCGCCCGATCTGCTGCCTCTTGCCTCCATGAGATTCGCAAAATCTCGTGGAGCTGGGCAAGTGAGACAAACTAGAGTTGATGGTCTCCGCAAGTTATATTGCTTTTGATATTTCGAAAATAGCCTCATCTGTTCACGTTCTACTTTCATAGACCTTAAAAGATATCAACAGGCAGGGGGCTTTTCCGTAGGAGTAGGTAACAATGTTGGTGGTGGAACTATTTTTTCTTTTTGCCGTTTGAGTTGTGCCTCAACGCTTACGGGTGGGAAAGTTAATAAATGTTCGATATAGTTGGCTGAAATGAATCCGGTACTTATTGCTTAAAAAGCTGTTCCAACTGTAAATCAGCTTTTCAGTAAGGCATTAAGTACCTACGACATCTCTTGAATCATGAAGCACACAGACAGAGAAAGTGTGCATTAATTGATGTTGTAATATACGTAATATGATAATAACTAATTAACTTACCTAGAACCTTTACCATAATTAGATAACTCGTTGCAAATCACACAAAGGCTTAACTACTTAGCTATTCTCGGAAACCGACAGTTATTTAATATGTTTTGTTGATAATTATTGTTTTTTAGAAAATATGTGCCGTCATGTACTCGTTCGGGCTCCCGCGTCATGCAACAGTTATTTGAGCGTTTGTAAGGCGCTGCGTTATCGCGACATCAGATTAAAGAGGAACGCGCTGTGAAAACATGATTATTTGTATTGTCACCTGATCTACATACATGTTTATAGTCTGAGATAATGTGAGATGGAGCTGTCGGCTGTCGAGGCTTCGGTGCATCGGTGTCGCCGGCGCGGCGCTTAGCCACCACAGTATACAATGTGATTACGTGACTAGGTCACGTACTGAGCTATCTTACATGGAACAAGCGCCTGTATAGGTAAACGGACACGTTCCTAACTACGCGCTGATTTAAAAATAAGTTTATGGCTTTGCAGACCGGATTTACCAATTGTATATGTACCTATTTCTGATAAGATTCATTGATAAATCGTTACTTCAAATTCAATAATAAAGGAACGTGTTGATAAAATTGATAATGCAGAAGTAATTAATAACGATTTTTCTCACTACATAAGAGTTAGTTTCCGTTCCTTTGCTAGACCTGCGTAAGATTTTGTGCTACCGTGCGTGCGTCGATCGCTAGAGCATAATTTTTGTGAGAATAGACAAGATAACGTCCTTGCTCGCGCGTTTGATTTCGTCATGCAGCAGCTGACAAAAGAATGTTTAAATACTACTGTTTTAATGAGAAAGAGATGTGGGATACGGTGTTTGTTGTAAACAGTGGAGTCGTAGCGACGCGACGCGGATGTGTCGCAAGGCGCTGAAAGGCGACGCGCCAGGGCCGCAGCGCGCCGCCAACACCGATGTATTTTCCGAACACCTTTCAACGCTCATCTCGCATCGACCGACGGAAACAACGCGTTAATTCGCGTCATAAAATCAGTTTTAGAATTCGGGTTATTTACTTGTTTTTATTTTAGTTCCATGATAATTTTAAACCCGACTCTGTGGCCAATTAGATCACGTGGAACGGGATCGAGGCGCAATCCGTTTCTATCCTAGAATTACTTCTATTTATGTCCATTATATACTTTACTATGTTTTGTTTTTAACTTTGGTTAGGTATTGTATTGAAACGAATACAAGACATAATAGAAAATTCTAAAAAAAAACGACTGCAAACAAAACTAAAGAGGCAAAAATTTAAGAGAGAATGGTTGCTAATCAACTTTAAATCTTTATAGATCCTAAATAGTCATTCGAAATTAAAAATTATAAGAGAAACCTAAAGATGTTTTCTAAATACCTATTCAATGATACTCCACTTAACATAGTTTGTTGACTTTTATTTTTTACTATATGGCGTCTTGTTGTTGCCATATTGAGTTTTGATTACTGTCATGTCTCTTGTGACACTTGCAAGATTAAGACAATTCGAATGACGTAAGAATCATCAGAATCGGCCCACGCGTTTGGTCTGTAGAGCGCCACAAAGGAACAGACATACACATAGGCTGTCATACACATTACCGTCATTTGCGTTCGGCAGTCTGGTAAAAATATGGTCTCAACGTGCACTACAGACGTTGTCCACATCAATGAAGTTATATATAAGAAGGGTCCTCTTGGATAAAGTACTAGCGTCTATGACTAAGTAAAACAAGGTAGAGGAAATCTACTTTTAGAATACTAAACAAACTATAGCAATAAATAGTTTAATGTTAACAACGAAAGCAAAAAAAATGTAAGCTGGATAATCCCTGCAAAACCATTCCTGGTAATAACAAACAAGCTACCTCCTAGATAAATTGGATCCGTTGAGGTAAATCTGCTGCATTTGTGCGCTAATTAATACTTTGTCATTAATATTATTGACAATAAACAAGTCCATTATACGTATTCATTGATTGAAGATTTAAAAGGAAACATGTTTAAAATAAAAACCTATTCAGCGTTATTCCCGGGTTTGTCATTGTTAGTCTTACCTATTACGCAAAAATACATTGTTATTAATATGAAATAACAAAATAGGTATTATGTGATATCCATATAGGTATCAAAAAACTTATAATTAAAAAACATTAGTTACCGTAGACCGTGTCATACTGACTGACAGACGACAATGCACAGGCTAAACCAGTGGACATAGAGATTTGAAATTTATTTATTTATTGGAAGAAAAATCCTTGATTTTTTATTGGGTTTTTTAATCCCGTAGGTACTTAGGGGTGGGAAACGGGGATGGCAAAGATTGCACGCGGGCAAAGCCGCAAGGTGCAGCTAGTAGTAAATAAGAATAGGGTTGAATATATTTCTTTTGTGGTTAGTATTGAAATGAACCTAAAATATTAAAATTAAGTCTAATTGATACCGTGCTTTCGTTCAATGATAATTATTGAAAACAATGACGCGCATGAAGTCATACTGTCATCAACAGAGGGTAAGAAAATACCGCGCAGTTCACTCTGGAATAAAATCACTGCGTAGTTTAAGGCTTCTTTTTATTTGTATGACTTTTGTCGAAAATTGTATGCAAATAACGGTTAGATCGGCCTCTTATAATTAGGGTTCCGTTTTCACAGTTAATCCTGATTCCTAAAAGACTCGAAAAATTTTCATCACCGGATATCCGCACCACAAAGGTTCTGAATAGTTCAGTAATCTTTGTTTCCTTTAGACCTATTCACACATTTTAGAAACTAAGTTCAATTTGCTAGAAATGTTTTTTTTTGGCATGTTATCATGTAATATCTATTCTACATCTAAATGCAGCTATAGGTAAATTAAACAATTAGTAGGTAATAGGCTAATAGGTATACTTATTATCTTTGCCAATATTGTAGCTGGTAGCTGTAGTTACGAAGACTAGCTGAATTATCAAATAGGTATAGCCAGTAGTAGTTACCAGGTGCTGTAGTTAAGGAGGCCCGCGCCGCCGCCTGTGACAGCAGCGTGTCGGTGCTCTGGTGCTGCACTCCGGCCGCCACCGTCTGCGCCGCGAGCGACTTCCGCGGGTCCTCCCACGTGGTCGTCTTTGTTATGTGACTGGAAATAAGGAAAAGCTTTGATTAGTCTGTGACGAAGTCATTCTATAGACTATATCAATACCAATATATAAGTAAAAACTTGTCTGTTTGTTTGGATAGTATTTATAGAGACCAACCTAGGATACTTTTATTCCAGATAATGGTAAGTTTCTACGGGAAAACTGGAAAATGACGATTACTCGCTGTAAGGAACGGTTGCAAGGAAACGAAATAATAACAAGTCTGTCAAAAAGCATCAAGAGCGTCGGTGCTATACTTTTGCATTGGTTTTAGATGAACATAGGGTGTTTTTTTTTCGCGAAAAACTCTAGTCCGCGCAGACGAAGTCGCGGACGAAACCTAATTATAACTAAAACAAATAGTTTTAGGTGTTACATTTATTTTTACAACCAGAAGTACCTATTTTAATAAAATAACCAGTATTATTTACCAGCCTCGACTCCAGTTTTATTTGTGTGGTTCAGAGATTCAAGAAGTTGCAAATGCCACAATTGCCAGCGTTCATCGACTTTGTTCCAGTTCCTGTACATACATTGAGCTGCTTGGAGTCCCCTTGCCTCGGTGGGTCAATCCTCGGGGGACCTCCGGCCACAATACATTCGTCCAGCATTCGTCTTCATTCGTTTCGTTAGATATAGAAGGAAGTCTACGGTGTTTCCTCGTCCTCCTTCTGGGTTCTTCTACTGGTGGGACCGAGAACATGCTTTTCCTCATGCTCCTATTGGTGGCAGACCGGAACATGCTATTCCTTGTGCTCCCACCATTTAGTAGGACCATAGTATACATAATAGGTAGAAGCAGGAAGGAGGAACTTTCATTTTATGTCCTTGTGCTCCCAATGGGAAAAGAAAAGATCACGGTCATCATCATCATCATCATCATCATCATCGTGTCAGCCTTTAGAAGTCCACTGCTGAACATAGGCCTCCCCCAAAGAGCGCCATGACGAGCGATCTTGTGCCACCTCTATCCACCGGCTTCCTGCGATGGCTACAATGTCTGCCATAATCTACTTGTGGGAGTGGATGTGCTAGGACGATTCCCCATCCAAATGGAGAACCAATATTAATGATGACAGAACTATTTTCAAAACAAAGTATTTAATCCATACCAATATATAAAAGTGAAACGTTGCCTGTTTGTTTGTTTGTTTGGGGAACTTTCACGCGATAACGGATGGACGGATTTTGATGAATTTTAGAACGGAGATAGCTTATACCCTGAAATAAAACATAGGATGCTTTTTATCCCGGAAAATTGTAAGTTTCCACGGGAAGACTGGAAAATGTTGATTACTCATTGTAAGGAACGGTTGCCATCACAGAATGGTCTGTGGTTGCCATGGAAACGAAATAACAAGTCTGTCAAAAAACATCAAGAGCATTTATGATATGTTTTTTTTTTTTTGTTGCCGTGGTTTTTAAAATCCAAGAATAAAATAGGATCCTTTTTTGCGACAAAGTAATTCGCGCGGACGAAGTCGCGGGTGGGAAAACTAGTAACTAAATAAAAACACAATAGGCACTTAATTGCTTAATTGCTTAATTGCCATTATATTGAAGAAATAATTTTAAAAAAAATACAAAACAGTGGTTCATCATCATCATCATCATCATGTCAGCCTTTAGAAGTCCACTGCTGAACATAGGCCTCCCCCAAAGAGCACCAAGACGAGCGATCTTTGCCACCTCCATCCACCGACTTCCTGCGATGGCTACAATGTCGTCGGTCCATCGTGTGGGGGGTCTCCCCGCACTTCGCTTGCTTGTTCGTGGTCGTCATTCAAGAACCTTTATTCCCCAACGGTTGTAGGTTCTGCGACTTATATGGCCTGCCCATTGCCACTTCAACAGTGGTTCAATCAGAGGTTATTGGCGGGTATTATCAGTGGGTATTACCAAATAGTTAGTAGTAATTTAATAGGACAGTTTTTTCCGTAATAGGTAGGTACTCTAAAATATTAATGAAGGCATTTTTTCCAAATATCTATATTAATAAAATGTCTTTAATGTTTTATGTTTAATATAGACTGCCATCTTACAACAGTAGGTATAACAGTATAAGGTATCTGTTATGGATTTGCCACATGACATTTAAGTGGCAAGGTGCACTTTGTTTGGTGAACTGTTGTCGCTTCCGGTCACGGAAGGACATCTACATTTACAAATGGAAGGCCTGCCGTTCTAGTTTTTGCCATCAATATAAATATGATGGCAAAAACTACACTTACAATAATTATAAATAGCTTAAACAAAATTGTTTTTAAAATGGATCCAGTTGATGAAAACGTATTTGTTTAAAGGGTTAATTTAACTGGCCATATTTTCAAAGATCTGTCATTAATTTCTAGATACCGGTTCCAAAGCACAAAATGATATTCATATACCTATTCAATAAAAAAAATAAAAATTTGAAAAATTAAGTTAATAAAAGAAAAGCTTTTCTGAGTTTTTTTTTAATGAATGTGACTTTAATGTTTTTTTTATTATTATTTCGTTATCACTTTTTACGTTCTTAAGTTTTCCTTTTTCTTTTTTTTCATCGGTTTGTGAGCTACCCTGAAAGTTTCAGCCGGATAGCTAATCGGGAAGTGTTCGAAATTGGACTTGCAAGATTCCAGGACAGACAGAAATACATAGATACATACATACAAGTGAAGTTGAATAAAAGCTTTTAGAAATGACGGAAAGTTCATTATAAACCCGTTAGCGACATCGGCACCGTGTGAGCCGAATCTTCCCACTTAGCGGTCAATGTGACCAATTTGTAGACAAACCGGACGCGCAATGTACGCGACCCAGTGAATAGTCGCCGCCAGCGCCTTGGCCATGATGAATGACTCTTTTACTTTCTTTACACGGAAAGTAGGCAGATAATACATCTGCAGACGAGCCGCATCGGCGCGCGGCGCTCTCTGTAACCCCCCTCTGTATCTCTCTCGCATATATCTATCTACACTTTTATTAGAGCACTAACAAAAAGTCTTTATAACCACAGAATAAGTACAAGTAGTTTAGCGAAGATAAATAAAAACAAGTGCTGTAAAATACCATGGTACAAAAAATCGGATTAACTAATAACTCAACTCCGTATTTCAGAGGGCACGTTAAGCTATCGGTCCCGGCTCAGCAGTCGTTAAGCCATGTCAGTGGCCCTCGGGCGGCCTGACAAACTCTGACACCAGAGGCCAGCATTACCTTATACGACAAACAAACAATATGTAAAAAAAAGCTACTGATCCTTTTTTTTAGATATGAATTGTGCTTTAAATAAAAAATAAATTTAATATCAATCGGCAATTGACGAAGAAATCGGTGAACATACATTGAAAAACATAAGAGTCGAATATAGAACCTACTCCTTTTTTAAGGGCGATTAAAAATTGACTAGGTTACTAAAAATAAGCTCCTGAACAAAAATTCATTTTTTTTATGGGTGCTGTTTATCTTTTAGCGTATCACATTATAAAAAAAACTACTAGACCGATTGCGATGCGATTTTCACTGTTGGATAGCTAAGGTTTTGACGTAAAATCAATAATTAATTTGTAATTTGTCAATTCAATGACTAGAAGCGGAACAATCGATAAAAATCTATTTGATGGCTGAACGAAATTTATGGTGTTTTGATGGAACAAGCAACGACGCGGCGTTACGCGGCTGAGGAAAATCGATGAAGAAAGTCCAGCATCAATTCAGAGAGTGAGAAATTAAAAAATAAGGGCGCAAGAAATGCAATGGAAAGCGGTTAGGGGCACCGCGACCAATCGATCAGCACGGCCGGTAATGAACTTGGCCGTCGCGATATCAGCTGTTGGCGATGTCACGCCGGCCGCGGCACCTGCGCTCCACGCACCTGCTTCGCCACTTATTACCATTTACCTTCTACGAAGTGACCTTTAACTGAGACCACAGATGTTGAATCTGGGGAATGAGGACCACCCATGTCCAATGATAACACCCGCCCGACTCATTGTGCAAGCTCTGAAACTGCTGACACATGTAGAGCCACAACCCGTGTGTGTGTGTGAAGTTGTTAAATCTCAAGAAGTAGGTATATCTTGGTACTTAGAATAGGCAGCACGGATTTGCCAAGATCAGTTTTAGGTAGGAATGTAAATACATTATTATTCCCTCAATGTTATCCATTCATACCAAAAAACGATGCACGTGCATGAAATGGATGAAACAACAATAGACCAAAACTAAATTTAAAATCGATCGATCTACCGCTGTACAAGGAAAATAACGCAATTTCAAACGGGTTTCTGTAGCAAAAACATACAGCAACTAGAGTATCAACAAGAGATTGCATAAGGCGCTTCTATTATTCAAAGTTCAATGGATTATTTACTTTTGAAGACGGAGGTGATCCTATTGTCTGCATGGTCCATAGCACCTTCTAGATAATTACAATTTACTTAGGCATATGCATTAAAATATATTTACAATAACTACTTATGCTTCTACTATAAATATTAGGTACTAGCTGCGCCCTGCAGCTACGCCCGCGTGCAAACTTTGTCACCCCCGTCACCGGAGTAATGTGCAGTTATCTATGCCGTCACCCCTCTAAGAATGAAATTAAATTAAAATCCCTCCTTATTACACCCTAGGCTTGACACTTGTCACTTTGACACCTATCACTTTGACATCGAAGTGGCAATTTCTTTAAATATTTTTTTCGATTTGTAAATTTTCTAAATAGGGATGAATGGTAGGTACCCCTATGTTCTTTTTTGTAGCCTTGACAAAATGAGTGTAAATTTTCATTATGATCGGTTGAGTAGTTAAGGCTTGAAAGCGGAACAAACAAACAAACTCACTTTCGCATTTATAATATTAGTAGGATGGGTGCTTCATCATCATCACATCACATCATCAGCCGGTAAAAGTCCACGGGTGAACAGCGCCCTCCCTAGAACACCACAACGAGAGGCTGTTCGCTGTTACCTAAAAAGGGATTTGTTGTGCCTCGGTGATCGCATGATCGCAAGTTGGTGATATCGAAAATGCTCCTGCCCGTTACCTGAATTCTCTTAACTGGTTCTGTGAGAACATTCGCGGAATAAGACAAGGTGGTCCCTATAATTTCGTGAATATCTCTAAGGGCACCACATGGCACTTGATGGAACACTACTAATTTCGTGAATCTGTATGCTACTAGGTAGTAAACACAACTTTAAACTCAGTGTGACATCCACCAAACAGCACTGGGTCCGTGTAGTATGTGCAATGGATTAGAAAATTAAGTTCCTTTCTGAAAGAGGGCTGAATGCAGTGGAAACTGGGGTCTTCGTATCAGGCTGATGAGAATATTTATATTATGATACCTACTAGATGAACATGAACATACCGAAACCGAATAGAAACCGAATCTTCCTACCTACAAATTTTCTTCATGGTGGACGACGTTGGAACTCCCTATTTCGTACGAGCAAAGGCGCTCTTGTAAATGAAACGCCAAATTTTCGAAACCGTTTTTATACACTTTGATATCTACGTGCTTGCAACTTGCAACATGTTTTGGTTGAATCACGCCACTTCAGTAAGTACCTACCTAGTTAATCATCAGAGTAGTGCCGGAGGGGCGCGGGCGGACAGGTGTGTAATTACAAACCAACCTGCGCCCGCGCGGGGGATGTCTCGGCTTGCATAACAAGAATCAGTCTGAACCAGCTTATAATCCATCTTCTGCGGAGTTATCATATTGTAAACTCACTAGCGAAGGAAAATTCTTAAACCTTTCAAAAAGAACAGCGCGTCTGTCAAAAACAGATACATTCAAAATATTTTTAAATTGTTTACTATGTTGTAGTACCTACTGTAGTAGCTCATAAGCTTAGTTTCCTAAATGCTTCATCATCATCATCAGTCTATACTTGTCCACTGCTGGACGTAGGCCTAATGCACGCCACTGAGCTCGGTCTTCAGCACTCCGCATCCTGTTTCTACCAGACGCTTTTCGCAGGTCGTCACTCCTGGCCACAGGGCGTCTACGTTTCCCTAAGAGTGATCTCCACTCGAAAACTCATCTACTCCAAAGGTTAACGGTTCTTCGTGAAATGTGACCATCAGCCCACTGGCACTTTAGCTTATTTGTCAGAGCTATGTCGGTTATCTTGGTATCTTATATGCTTAAAGTAAATCAATTTAATCCACATAGTATGTACGTTAACTGGACCAGTTTTAACTTTTTATGTTCCTTCTTTAGTGTTACGGTAGTGACTTTAGGACCTAAGATTTTAGAGTCGACACCTTTCCTTTGCAATTTATGTGCTAGAGAAGATCGGAACTTTCTCTTCTACAATTATTTATTTGTTTGTTTACGAATTGATTTGAAGAAAAACATGAATGGGACACGTAAGCTATTTTAGTTCTCTGAAGCCTTACTTCGAAGTTGGCAACGTCAACGAACACCTGGTTAGCATTAGTCATTCACATTGGTAATTTAAACAACTGACATTAAAACCATAAACAACAATAAGGTAAGTATTAGAAACCCGTAGTTCTCGTATTAATTTCTTCAGAACTAAAGTGAGGAAACGAACGTTATTTACTATTGTTTATTCTGTGGTTGTACGCCTGATGTAAACCCCATCCACACTACACTCGTTCCTATTATTCTGTGTCCCTATCAATTCCAGTGCCCCCAGAACCACCCAGAAATTAGAATTGTAAAATTTTGCGCGACACTGCACTGTCTGACTCCTACGAATTTATTATTCGTAGAGTGACTCTATTTCCACAGAATAAATAATAGTACTAGGTGAATCTTTCATTAAACTAAGGTGATGACTCCTTCCGATATGTGATACTTAATTCGACATAAAGCCACTATGTTCAAGAAATAAATAAAATTAATAATAATTATATTCGGAACAATTCACACCAATTACCTAGCCCCAAACTAGGATACCCTGTACTATGGGCACTAGACAACGGATAAACACACATAGATATGAATATTACATCCATGGCTCGGAATCAAACATTTCTGCTCATCACACAAATGATTGCACATAACGGGATTCGAACCCGTGACTGTTGGTTGACTAGTCAGGGTCACTAACCATTCGGCTAACCGGTCGTCAAGACCGGCCGACAAGGCTGTCGGTTTGTAAGAGTTCGTTAATATCAATGAATAGTATCGAATTCTTACAAATTTATGATTCTCTGGTAGATTTCGATAAAAATAAGCAAAATTTTAAATTTTGAGTGTTTTTCTGCCCACTGTACTAAACTAAAGTTAAATTAGCATGACAACAGGCCTCATAAAGTCGACGCAGAGAGACTCGACGCTGCGGTAATAAACCCGCTCGTCACTTTCCTAATATAAGTACCTACTGTTTTTTTTACTATTGGATATTATCTCGACTGCTCAGAAAAGGAGTGTAATGTTTTCAGGGTTCATGTATGTTTGTATGTATATATGTATGTGAGTTTCTTTATAACACGAATACCCAAAAAAGGAGTGTAATGTTTTCAGGGACAATTTATGTATGTATGTATGTATGTGTTTTTCTGTGTTCCACCATAACTTTTAAATGCCTGAACAGATTTGGATGTATGGGGTATCGTTAGAATCCTTACATCATCCCGAGCGACTCAGCTTTTTTTTTATTGTTCGTTATTGTGCCTTTTTTGGCTTGGCAGTAGTGTTTTTGTCTTACTTTGATGATTTACTTGTTTATAGACTCCAATTTGTGATTTATTTTTAAGCACAGTACAGGTACTATAGTATATTTACTGTGCTTTTAGTGTAGATACTGGTCTTTAAAGCGGGTCTCAGTAGGTTTATTAGGATTCAAAGAAGAAGCAAAGCCCGTTGGATACAACAGTGAAGAAACTCAAGTTAGTCGTAGAGTAGTAATAGTGGCACATCTTCATTCTTCACTAAATCGCTGCAGTTTGCAAACAGGCAAGCTGCGCTGCGTGACACAACAGTTAGAATTTAAATAATAATCACTGAACAATCACCAGCCAGATGACAGGCAGCATTAAGAAACCACACGCCATTTCTCTGCTCGAAGGCCTTCCACTCTTGCGCAATTGTCGACTTGTCGGTAGGCTGCTGTCTCTAGTTACATGGCGTGAACTGTACTGTAGTGCTACTCTTAAATACGAGTTATGTTGACATGATTAATTAGCATATCGTTAACTTTTGAGGGTAGTAAGGTACCTATTTACTTATTCTTTCACTATCCTTTTAGCCAATTAAAAATATTTGTGGTATAGTTTACTGTGTGGGTATTACAGGCAGTAGTAGGTAGAACCCTCCCGGAACTTGTGTGACTTTAAGAGTTCTTGTAATTTGCATGACAATGTGTTTTGTGGTTGTCCACTCAATACCTGGTTAGGTCATTTCCTACAAGAAATGCTTGCGTAGCGTAAACCATATTATAATTTTGATACCACAGGTATTCTAGAGGAAACTCAAGTTACGTTTACGGTACCTACTGGTTACGGTAGCGCATTATATGTAACCTTAACGTAAAACAGCATATTTTGCCACATTTATAGACACAAGAAGTATAGCATATTAAAAAACATCATGGAAAAATGGAAGGGAAGCGGGGAAGAGGAAGAATAACATGGAGTGACAACCTAAAGAGCTGGACCAATATCAAAGACGCTGCCAGTCTTTGTAGACTGGCACAGAACAGAGAAGAATTTCGTGTGGTAGTCGCCAACATTCGCTAGGATATGGTACCCGAAGAAGAAGATCCATAGATGTCGCGAATTCATAATATCCCATCCGTAACCTAGGCTTAATTGTACCTCCACAAAATCTTCTGAATTACCTACCTTTAAGAAAATTAATATTGTATATTGTGGTTTGTTAGGCAATTGTAGATCATAATAATAATAACATAATAACTATAAGCCTTTTATTTTCAAAAACATACATAACCGTAACACATTTTCGTATTTCTTAGAAGTACTTATCTTAGATATATCTTACATAATTTTCAAATTTCAATATTACTATTTTTAACAAGCATTTTTAAATTTGTTACCTATTAATTTTAAGTAGGTACATATTTATTATTATTATAAAATATTTATCATTCAATTCATATAACAAAATTTACTATTTCATAATTCAATCGTCTCTCCTCATTACTCATTTAATAAAATTTAAATTAAAAAAAAACATGAATATTTTATAATAAAATTTGTAGATCATAGAATGACTAATGTAGCCAATCCCAGTCACGACCAATAATTTGTAGATCATAGAATGACTAATGTAGCCAATCCCAGTCACCACCAATAATTTGTAGATCATAGAATGACTAATGTAGCCAATCCGAATCACCACCAATAATTTGTAGATCATAGAATGACTAATGTAGCCAATCCCAGTCACCACCAATAATTTGTAGATCATAGAATGACTAATGTAGCCAATCCCAGTCACCACCAATAATTTGTAGATCATAGAATGACTAATGTAGCCAATCCGAATCACCACCAATAATTTGTAGATCATAGAATGACTAATGTAGCCAATCCCAGTCACCACCAATAATTTGTAGATCATAGAATGACTAATGTAGCCAATCCCAGTCACCACCAATAAATTGTAGATCATAGAATGACTAATGTAGCCAATCCCAGTCACCACCAATAATTTGTAGATCATAGAATGACTAATGTAGCCAATCCCAGTCACCACCAATAATTTCTAAAAGTGAAACGTTGTTTGTTGTTGATTTTTGTTTGTTTGGGATAGGTACATGCACGCCAAAATGGCTGGATCGAATTTGTATGTACCTACTATAGAGTAGAGATAGAAACCAACAATGGATACATTTTATCCCGGAAAACATTACCGACTGATACCTAATATTATTTATTCTGTGACGCTGGTAAACCGCAGGGCATAGCTAACATTTTAACGAATATGATTATTCTCTTCGTCTCTAGTGAAACTAACTCGGAAACAAAGTAAGCCCTGACCGCAAACAAATTGCGGAGTGTAAACAGAACCGCGGCTGTAATGACGAATTCAGTGAAAAGCCTCGTGTTTCAGTTAAACGGAAAATAAAGTTGGCATCGGGTCCATCGAGGTGGCATAAACATTAAAATAACTATGATGTTTGAATAGCATCTCGGGAAATCTCATTCAGCTGCCAATAGAGAGGTGCCATAAGTACTACACTAGAACAAAGAAATTATACACTTCGCGAAACTAGAGTTCTGTCTCTGGCGAATGAATATAGATTTGTCTTCGCTGTATTCACAAAACTTTGAGTATTATCAGAATTAACATTGATAAACACATGTTTTCTATAGTATCTCATATGATTTACTAGACTGTTGCCAACTTTATCATAAGAATTAGGTATTACAGAAGATATTGATCATCTCATCAGCCCGTGTCAGTCCACTGCTGGCCAAAGGCCTCTCCCAAAGCACGCCACTGAGCCCGATATTCGGCACTTCTTTTCCAACCCAGCATTTTTGCGTATATCGTCGCTCCACCTAGCTGCAGGGTGCCCTACCCTACATTTGCCGAGTCGCGGTCCCCACTCAAGAACACGTCTACCACAATGGTTATCAGATATTGATAAACACGTTTAATGACAAAGATGGCTCAATAATCCAGGGCCCTCGAGTCGAATGCAAAGTCCAGGATGTTCGCCAACTTAATAACTCGATTAGCCCGTTAAATCGGGCACAACAATCTGCACAGACGGGTATCGCTCCTAAGATGGCGCTGTAGCCGCCGGATATGCGTCATCTCGGACGCACATCCTCGTCTGGTGCGTAATTTTCCCGCTTTTACACTTACGGACCAACTAAACTGCAGACAACACAATAAAGAGTGCATCAAGTCGACTAACCTCAATAAAAAAAAACTTTATTTACTCTAGTATTGATTACGTAATGCCGCTGAAGTGTGATTACGAGTCGAATGCAAAAATAAAAAAATGTCTTGACTTGCGGCGGCTCTGTCGCTCCCTTCTCTCTTGAGGACGGTGATGACTGGCACACGAGTCATACTCGTGAACTGGTGCTGCTTGTAGGGACTGCTCCAGCCTATTATCTTATTAGTCATTTGGATTTTTAATATTTTTATCAGTATGATTATTGTGAGACCTTTTATCTACAGTATTTGTCATTTACATCTATTTATTATAATTTCTGGCTTTAAAAAAATAATGAATAGATAATAATGCAGAAAGTAACATCCCCGTAGAGTTTCTTGGTGCTCTCTTCTCTAACGGGCGTATTTCATAAGCACCGGTAGAGTCAGAAGGGTATTTCCTTTTCCTGTGCGAGACACATGAACCGGCACATGAAAGGGAAATTTCCCTTTCAAACCCAAAGCATATTAAGTTTACTTAATAGTATTAGATCTATTTATAATTTAAAAAAAAACTCTTTGTGTATGAGATTTTAAGTTTTGACTTTTAAAAGGCAAAACTTAAAGTCTCATGCTTTTTGCCTATATAAAATAAATACTTTGTCTTTATATTTCAGTAGCTTACCAAAGAGTGTGACTACGAGGGCAAACAATTGTACCTGTTGGTCACACTCCATTTGACAAATAGGTGTGACCACGAGTTCGCACTCCTGATTGCGGGGTTACAGTATTTTGCTCTGAGGTTAGGTTAGGTTAGGTGAAAAACAAACGCATCCAAATGCATTCAAGATAATTGAAGATACGAGTAATGTGCATCAAAATAAATTATTAAAACAAGTACCTTTTTTTTTCTTTTTTTTTATCACTGTCTAGGCAATCGTTTGACCACGATCTCACCTGATGGAAAGCGATGATGTGGTCGAAGGTGTAGCACGTTTGCCTATTAGATACCTATTCACTCTTGACTTGAACACATCAGGGTTATATTTTACCGGAAACTCTGTTAGGACAGGGCATTCCACTCCTTAGAATTCTTATAATAAATGAAGACCTACCTATCTACCTATCTACCTAATCCTTTCTTCTAAATTATCTTCGTAGACGCTTATCTACGCATTCTACGCAGATAATTAGATAAATTACTTTATGGCTCAGCTCCAACAATTTAAAAAAAAAAAAAAAAAAGAGTATTTTCAATAAAATATGAAGATCTGACTGGCTTTTACCTGGGCAATGGAAATCAGATTTATCAAATGTTTGTTTGTTTATCGTATGAGCTAGTGCTGGCTTCTGGTGTCAATAGAAATAGAGAGATCAAATTATACATTAAAGTATTAAAAAACGTATTGTTTTTGAGAGTTTTGGTCGAAAAATGGCCAAATTATCAGTTCTATGTACGTGAGTTCCCTGTGTCATCATCATGATAAGCCTATAACTATTTGTCCACTGCTGTGCGTAAGCTTCTCCTAATGCACGCAACTTCTTCAGCTCTCCTCATCCATTTTCTGCCAGTCACTTTTTGCTTTTTTCAGTTCCCTGTGTAAAACTGATAAATTGTTGCTGTTATGGTTTATAATATAAATAAATGTAATATACCTCCATAGTTATCTTTGAAGGAGGTTTCATTCTTATTTTTTAATACACGTTTATTATAATATTTTTTGTGTTGATCTCAGTTCCTTGGTAAGCATCCTCGTGGCAGCAATATTGCTTTTCTTTAATAAAATTATATTTTTTGTTTCTATAGCATTTTATTTATTTATTCATGATATATAGGTAGGTACCTACCCATTTAATGTCCTTGTCTTACTACCTATTTAATAGTTAAAATAACAAGTGAATGGTTAGGCGTATGGCTCAGTTCCCTGTTCTCTGAAAATTGATGAAAAATAAAATGCATTTTACCGATAATTTGTCTGACCCGTTTCACGTACTACTTTGCTGCTTGGGACTAAAATATGCTCATTTTATACACCTAACTCTTCATCTGGAAACGGTAATTGTGTTAAATACAATTTTATCAGTTGAAGTACATAAGTCAGTTATAAATTATAATCTAGCTAGAGCATATGTACCTACTTATTATCAAGGAAATACGCGTAGTAGGTACCCAAATACACCACCTAACGGCTCCAAAGGAAGATCAGCGTTGGTTAACATCCAGCATTATGCTGAGTTGGGGCCGATTTGTGACTTACTCATACAAATTTTTATTTTCTTTTGTGTTGTTTGTCGCAAATAAAGTTTTTTCTATTTCTATTTTTAAATAGGCTCGAGGCCCAGAATAAGTAATAGCAGGAGGTAGAAACGAATGTAAACAGCGAGTGTCTAGGAAGTAAGTAGATACATAGTAATACTAATATCAACGTTATCTGCACTGCCTCTCCACCTGTCGACTGAACACAAATACGATACAATATTAGCAACTACCTATAGTATAGATCGTTTGTGAAATAATTGATCAAACTCATTAGCGCTGTATTAGCATACCTTCCTGTTTCAAATGTCTTTGATACCTATACCTATCTATGATTTAATAACTAACGGTGTAAACAACCCTAACTATTAGCAATGTACAATTCACTTCACGAAACAAACAGTCTCAAGGTCAGAATATAAGTAGGTAATATTTATTAGCCTAGCTAAAAGGAAACTAAACGTATTATTATGTTAAATTATTATTCATGTTAAACTGATTTGAGTTAGGTCGTCGTTATGCCATTAGATACCTAAACCACAGAATAAATAATAGTACAAGTCCTAAACTAAATTTCAAATACCAGGCAGGTATAAACTTGTTGCCAAATTTCCGTTTAAGTAAATAAGTAGAAAAACCCGAACCTAAACATAAACCTATTTAGGTCTTGCACTGTATTGAATTCATACACATAACATAGTAAGTACAATTTAAAAAAATAAATTATAAATAAGAAGTTTTTATGTGCTTTTAACCTATTTTTTTTATTTAAACGCGTTGTCACATTAATTTCTTCATTTTTTAATGTTCATTGTCATCGAGTTGTGAGCTAACCTCAAAGTTTTAGCCGGATAGCTAATCGGGAAGTGCTCGAAATTTAAGTTGCATTCCAGGACAGACAAAAATACACATATACATATAGATACATACATAGAAGTGAAATTAAATAAAAGTAGATATGATAAGTGGTAATATCGTATAAGTAGGTATCAAATAACTATAGCAATAAAATTATATTTAATAATTTAGGTACCTATTTAAACATTCAAGAAACAAGGTGTTGTAAATAGGACAATATTGGTTGTAAAGGTGAATATGTAATAATCTTCTTTATTTGTTTTAGCTTATGGTAGAATGGATACACCTTGCACAAAGTTAGGACAGGTGCTCACACAAACAAGGCAAATGAGCTATACATTGCAAACTAATGTGGAAATCACTGCGTATCCACACAATATTGACATGCAAATTGCTTCTTTGTAGTGGTAATGCAATAGATGGTGGCATAAACAGTAGGCAGGTCCCGTTAACCGAAGTGTGTCGTTTCGTCAACAAAGAGCGTCGAAGTAAACAGTAAAGCACACAATAGGATGCACACGTAGTGCCTACGTAGTACGTAAGAAACCTACAGTCTGACACACTTACGTATGCGTACAAGTAAAGTTAGATAAAAATAATTAATAGCGGTTAAACAGGTACAATAAACCGGCTTGGTACATCTGCGGTGATGATGGCGGTACGTCGTCTTATTATGATAAGTTAACCAGAACTTGAGCAGCCTGTTAGGTATGTACCTAAAACGTCCAAACATCCAATCTGGCTAAGCGGATCTAAAATAAAATGGTAGTTAAACAAAAATAGACGTTTTTAGTTATTTATAGGCGTGCATACAGCGATAAATTAATTGCAGCAGAATAAACAAAAATACAACAAGCGTTTGATGTTTAGACGAATCCCAACATCAGTTTGGAACAATCTTACAGATAACTGAACCGAACCAATCTTGGGCGTGACTCATTCATTCACATGAATATACTTACGTTTCACTAAGCAGCAAAATTTATTTACGCTAACAGAATTTTCAGCCAATTTGGGCAGTTCATGAAATGATTGAATGACAAATTTACTGTAAGTAAATAAAAACATGTCGGGGGAACCAATCGAATTAAAGCATTGAGTAAAGAAATAAGCTTAGTTTTAAAACAAAGCTTAAGATAAATTAAACATTTGAATTACAAAAGATGTAATAAGTTCGCAGCATTTTCAGGAGGCTATGATTTAACAGACGCTACCTCTGTGACAGTTCCACGGCTTTTACACGATGGATCGTAGGTTTTTCACCGAGAACAACATGGCGGAGACGGCATTCTAAATTTGAATCTCGGACGAGTCGGCGCTCGGGTACGTAAATAAACGCACACACGAATAATCAGTAACACTATACAAGCGTTAGAGCAACGTGCAACCACTACATCACACAAATGAACAGACAATATCAGTTTATTTTATACTTGTAAGCATGCAAAATGTAAACAGTTTTATCCATAAGATAATCGAAAATCAGCGCATATCACAAGCACTTTGCAAAATCACATTACTTGTGTTGCTACAATACGTACGCCCAGAACACTTACGCACACAAACAGCAGTGGACGAAAACGAACTAATGACGCATCGACTTCCGGTCGATGATTTTATCTACGGCAAAAGCCAATATATTGTCAGAGCTTATTTAAAATAGAGTTTAGCGGCTGGTGCATCGGAAATAGAGCAAAGATCTCAAATTATTCTAAGATAATGACGAAAGTTTACGCTTGAACTCAATAGGAGGACCTAGAAGAGCATAGTTAGGAGTAACGACGCTAACGCAGCCGCCTGCGCCGTTTTAGCTTTTGATGTGTTGAAGCTGCAAAACATAAATCAATCCGTATCTTTCCTTGTTGACGGCGTGAACTGGCGTGGCGCCGCCGTCTGCAGTTTCAGCATCTCATAATAATATACTCGTAAGTATGTACATACTTTCATTTGGAAAGAGAAAACGTAAAATAAAAGTGAAAGGAGTCAATGAATCTTCAATGATTTTAAATCAGTAAGTCCATCTGATAAGAATGGTGGGAACATTTTGATGTTAATTTTCGTATATAGAACTAATAGACACTTTTCATCAAGTAACCGCCCTTTTGAGTTTATTTGATTTATAACATCTGGTATTTCCAGAAATGGGATTTGGGAAGTTCAAAATAAATAATTACAAGTTAATAATGGACCTAGAAAACTTATACTCGCTTATTGTTATGTAAGATTTTTTTATTAAGGAAGATATTATTTTTATATTGACGATTTGCTATTGGGTGATTTGTGTAGTTAAGATATTATCGTTATGGGATATTTTAAAATTGATCATACTGAATTAACCCTTATAAAAGCTAGCAAAATCAAAACAGTTACGTATTACGGTTTATGTAGAGCCAGTGCATACGCACTCTCGCACGCATGAGGCAGTTTCGAGGCGCGGGCGACGGTGGTGGCGGCTGCGGTGACCAGTCGGCCTTGCCACTCGGTGGTCTGCCTCTCGCTGCCAGAGGTTACCAACGCGTTATTATTCCATCTAACTTTAGAAAGCAACCAGATTAATTAATAACGTAGCATGCGTTATCGCACTAAATTAATTAAACGGGTTGACTCCTTTGAACTGAACCACGAGCTATGGATGGATAAAACAACTGATAACTACTTTATTCTTTACTTACCCCCTTCTTCAATTTGAAATGATGAAACAAACATTTAAATGAAACAGTTTATCTAAATAGATAATAATTTGTGAATGAATAGACAAATCAAAACCAACGGCGAGTTTCCCGGGTCCATTAAATGCAATCAACGGGTGATACAACCATGACGTAATTTTGCCTGTTTGCTTAAGTCACTTTAGTGAACCGTGTGTTGTTGTTTTATTATGAAATAGGCACGATTACATTTTGTGAATGACTTGTAACAGTAAAAACCTGAATTAAATATGTATATTTTCATGAACAATTTACAAGCGTGACACAACACGACATAAGTATATTTCTGAAAGGCAGTCGTCTGAGTCAGTAGGATTCATTTGTACAGAGCTGTGCCCTATAATTAGACGTTAATCAGCGAAAAAGGCAGAACACGGAGCATGTGCCCGGCGACTCCGGCGCCAACGGAAGCTAATCTGGCACGAATAAATTCATTGTGCAGTACGCGCTATCCATTCATATGGCGAGCTGCCTGGGCGCAGATCGCCCGCTCACAGAAGCGATCACAGAGTTGGAAGTACAAAGGAAACTCTAATGGTTGCAAGCGCCGTCATTAGCTCAACGCTGAGCGCTATCGGAACTGGAAACCGACAGGAACTAAACAGTTAACACACCAAGCGAAAAATCGCTTTTGTGCACTATAAATCGCTTAGGAGTTTATCAGCCTACCCGTAAACGATATTAAATATAAATATTAAATGCTATTATATAACGTTAAAAATAAACAGCTTAAAATCTAAAAAACACGCCTGCCCTGCCAAAAAAGAACTTATGCCAATAAATTATATACCTACTGTTGGAATGTGATTATCAAGGCTTTCAATTTGATACCCAAATTGTAAAATTGTAAGAACATTTATTTTTTCGCTTTTGAAAATTGTGCCATACAGCAAATAAAGAAATTTTAAAACAATGCCTTTTTTTCTCGGGGGGATGTAAGAATTCTAACGATACCCGATACGTCTAAATCTGTTCAGGCAATGTGGTTTTTATATATAATATTATTTATTCTGTAGTTATGGTGGAGTAAAGAAACTCACATACATACATACATACATACATATAAACAAACATACATGAATCCTACAAACATAACACTCCTTTTTTTGGATAAAAGAATGACTATATGGATATCCAATCCCTATCTCAAACTACCGAATATCCGATCGAAAAAAAAACCATATCCATACGAAACTTCATGTCAATTTATTATCCATTTAGGAAACTGACTAAGTACCGAATTAGTAAAAATTTAAATGTATGATAAAACTAGTGATTGCGAGCCCACTAGCTCAATGCACCATCGATCGGTTGTGGCCGCGGACTTTGGACCTCAAGATTAATTCTGTGCTCAAGTGTTTGTGTGTGCAACTGTGCATCCTGTTCTCTCTCGAGACATCTCATAGTATCTCGCAGCTCGCTTGCGCTCTTATCCTCCCCACTATCATTAAATTACCTCATCTCATCGATTCGATCAAAATGTGATTGAAGTCGCCGCTCCTTTTTTTATCATCTACCTCCACAGAAAAAGATCGTAGTTCAGCTCGTGCTGCATTGCGTTATATCAATCATTGACTATCAAGTTCAACCAACATGTCTTTATTTAATACTTGTTTGCTTTGATGAAGTATCATGATTACTGTTTATCATCATCAGCCTATACTAGTCTACTGCTAGACGCAGGTATTTCCTAATACACGCTTCTAAGCTCGGTTTTCAGTTCTCCGAATTCAGAAACACCACAACATGCGTATTGTATTTTTTTTTGTGGTTTTACATATAGTCAATCAATACAATTGAAACCCTAGCTAACTGATGTCATGATTGCCAGCTAGGAAATGATTCGCAATTACTAGCTGCACCCTTTGCCGTAAAAAACCTGTAAAAAAGCTTTGCCCGCATGCTTACTTTTCCTCAGTGCACAAACCTTGGGCACTCAAGGAATAGGTACCTCCAAATTTCAAATCTCTAGGTCCACCGTGCGCTTTCATTCAGTCAGTCAATATATCACATACTGTTTTACAGGTATGTATAGAAAAAAAAGATTCTGGAGATAAAATATCTACAAAGCTCTTTCTCAATCCCAATTCAACTTCTGATACCACAATTGAAACAATACGGATGACTAAGTTAAGAATTGACAAAAAAGTAACAGCAGATATCAAAGCTCTAGGTAGGTGCAAAATAGTAATACTTGTAAATATGACATGCAATTCGCAAATGTTATCCAAGGCTCGACACGCACGAAACGAGACAGAACCAAAGATAATTTCCCACATGCAAGCTCAGTTGAAATGGACGTAGTTAAAGGCGGCAGCTTCGAGGCGGGTGCCTGTACCTGGCTTCTAAATGACTTGGCGGTCCTTGAACTTTCCTGTGCACGGCTACACACCGTCATTGATGTAACAGGATAAAATTGGAAACCGACCAGCAGGTAGGTACCTAAATCTCATTCTCAAAACAGTTCTTAAGAAACAAAATAAGACAAGCTCAATTTATTCAAATCGCGTTTAATAGGTCACGAAATGCTGCAAGATTTAAATGTCAAGATACTTTATATTTGAATTTAATAAACGCTATCCGCAAGCGAATATCCTATTGTTCGCAAAGTTGTTTCGTTACTCTGAGTAAAATATCTACTCGTGCCAAACCAATGCGAGAATTGTGCTTGAGAAGAACGTCTACGCTAGAATAGAACAGTTATTGAAGTAAATATACCTACATAAACCTAATGTAATATTTTATACAAAGTCCTAGATAATAACGGTATCTAGATAGTAGCTGTACCCACTCGTACCTAGTAATCTTAAAATCTAGGACAATCGCAACATTTGCAACAAGCTCAATTACAGAATAGTTTTGAAATACCAAAACTAGAAGGGAACCCAAATATCTACCTAATCTACCTCGCCCCAAGATGCGAAATGTCAATGGGTATATGTGCTATAGCGATTTACATAACGATAAACGACCCAGTTACGATTGCTTAAAAATTCAAGGTCGATAGGCACCGCACGTTAGCGATATAATAGATTGACAACCCCTCGAGGAGCCATGACCTTTCTTTCCCACGATTCAAAAGAGCAATCGAAAGCACAATAACCTACCTGACTAGGATTGCATTCATAGTGTAACATGAGTCATTAGCATTTCTGATAATTGTTTTGAATGAATAGTTCAATAGTCAGGTATGATATTTGCATTAACGCCCGCTTAGCGAGAACATATCTAATAATTAGCTAAAGACGGATGATGCGAGTTGAAGTCCCGTCCGTGATCCAAATTATTCCTTTAGTTATTTGATTAATAGGAAGGTTCGTTTGTTAGTATCCCTTTACCTATTTGTTTTACATACTTAGGTAAAACAGATTTATCCAACATTTTGTATTGCCTGCCCTACCTCAGAATACAGAAAAATTTGAGCATTTGTGCAACATTTGTGTCAATTTTTGATTTCCTAAATAAATGTTTTTTTTAATTTCAGTCCTCATAATTTGAGAAGAATTCGGTTGTCGTTATTTTTGTTTTAGTCTGCGCCTGTCGGATTGAAACGAACAGGGACAGGACCGTGGAGAGAACCAGCTATCGGAGATTAGTGAATGATCAGTGCCGCCGCCGGCTGATACCATAGTAACTACTGCCTATTCGTGCCGTTACTGAGAATCGCGGCGAGCCACTCAAAGGCCGGGGCGGAGCTGAGAGAAAAAATCAATCCCTTTGTTACCAACAACTCAGGTGAAAGAAAATAAAACTATTTTAACATGGACTGAGTGTTTAGAGAAGTGGCAAGTGCAGCTCCGCTATAGTTATCGATAAAATTAAGATATGAGCCTCAACTTTCAAATCGCAGCCATCAATCACCTTCATGACCCCAAGGTAGTACAACATTTAACTCGTTTTGGCTTGGCATGCTTGGCTTAGCAGATGTGTGCATGGAGTCGATTATCGGATTTGCTATACATTTATTATAGTTATATCTAGTACATTACTAAAATAAATTTCTTTGGATATTGCTTACTGTGCCTTTGAAGCCATCAAAGCAAGTAACATGAGGTCATGCTGTTGAAATTTTCTCCCACGTGGAAAAGATCTACAATCCCTTTGCATCAGTGCTTGTGTTGTGTTGTGCGGTAATCACTCTCTTCCATCATCGTCTTTAATTTTACCACAATGATGTGAAATAAATAATGCTTATCGATAGTCAGTTCCGTAATAATCTGTGGTAAGTCCTGCCTGCCTGACGTGGATGCGATTACAAGGAGTAGAGGGTAAGGTAAGGTGAAGGGAGGGGAGGGGGAAAGGTACAGGCTCTGGAGCGATTCCGAGAAGTCGAGGCGCACCGCAGCCTCCAAGGCTAACTGCGGTAACATCACAGGACATGAGCTCGTTAACTCCGCTGGGAGGTGAAAAACGGACGAGCGCCGAGCGCCGCGCGGCTGCCCTTCTCAACCAAACCCAATTAAAATTCAAATGTTTTTTTCTCTTGCTTGTATCGATAGTTTTTTAAGTAGGCACTAGATAAGTTAACTCAAGTTCAGTTTAAAGTACCAGTCGATGGTTAAGATTAAGAGTGCAAGGTTAAGTGGTGCTGGACAGTTATTGGTACCTTATTTGCTTAGATACCTAGGAAGGGAAATGGAATGTACCCTATTCCATCCAAACAATAAAATAATTACAAACAATCCGTTGAAAAAGACGATTTTCACAAGGTAGTGCAAGCTACAGATTAGATTTCTAATATGAGGTGTAAGCTAACAATTCTCGAAGATCGAGGATACTAATCATTCCTGTTGAGCCATCGAGTGAGGATATACCTACCGTGGCGTCGTTGTGCCGCCTTCGCCAAGCCGAAATAACCGCACGCGTACCGGCGTGTTCAATGGGCGGCGGCAGCGGCGCGCGGGGGCGGGCGTCGCGGCGCTCGCGCCAAAATTAGACGTAAACACGACGCCGACGACGCGCACGGCACGAGGCGCCGCCGGCGAGACGCTTACTTAGCTCTTTACACTGTAAACTCTCGGCCCTTGCGCGATCCCTTCGAAACCAAGATCTACAGCTTCGATGCGTAGCTGTTAAAAGCTAAATGAGGAATTCGATTTGGCAATATTTTTGAATATTATAATGTCTTTATTTCTACGGATGGAATAGGAAATTGGCAATCCTGAACTTAAATTAACTCCACACAAAGGCAATCAAAATATAGAATATTAGGTGTAAAGTGGCCGCGATTATTATTAGAAACTAGCTTTCCCGCCCGCGACTTCGCCCGCGCGTACTATTGTTTATCGCGAAAAAAAGCATCCTATGTTCTTCTAGGATATTAAAAACCAATGTAAAATTTGAGATACTTGTTATTTCGTTTCCATGACAACCGTTTCTTACAGCGAGTAATCAACATTTTTCCAGTTTTCCCGTGGAATCTTACAATTTTCCGGGATAGAAGGTATCCTATCTTTTATTCCAGGGTATAAGCTATCTCTATTCCAAATTTCATCAAAATCCATCAAGCCGTTATCGCGTGAAAGCTCCCCAAACAAACAAACAAATAAACACACACACAAAGTTTCACTTTTATATATTGGTATCTAAATAACATTACCGTGGTATGGATGTGGTACTCGCCTACTGTTGAGGAGATTTCTTAAGATCGTATGAAAAGTAATGAAATCCAAAGAGAAAAGCCTGATACTACATTCCAGACAACAGAGAAGGAGCAAATTTTTGATAAAAATCGGAAATCCATACGTACTTTTAGGTGATTTTTCAGTTAGGAACTCTAACTTAGCTAAATCTGCCGTATAATAAGACGATTAAAATCAATCGATTCCGTTGAAATACGTAGATTCTAAAACTATCGTACCAAGAAATTATATAAAAAAAACAATACTTTATTAGTAAAATCGCAAATGAAGCACAAGTTAGCACATTATACGGCCTTGGCTGAACTATTGCCATAAGAGAACAATAACCTAAAGAAAGACATGAGTAAACTTATCAGTATTCAATGTAGACACTCACGGTAGCAAACAAATGGCGACGGTCAGCTAACATCGCTGTACCGTGCTGTGACATCGTATGAGTAATCACAGGAGCACAATAACTTAACAATAGGGGGTCGAAGACATTGACTTGGGTCATTATTGTAATATCTGACCGACCACATTATTTAGAAATATTCTATTTTATTGCATCTCTTCGAAACATTCCGAATATATGCTACCTAAGCCGTTTCTTAGTTTCCATAATATGCCAATAATAAAGTTAATCTTGAAAAACTTATGGATTTGGAAGTCAGGGGAATACCTATGCAAGAGTTCATACGAATTAAAACATAAGGACCCCCTTATCTTCGCTTATCAACTATTTATCAGATAAAAAAATATGGCGAACATATGCAAAACCTCCAACTAACTACACGGCCATCGTAAAATTGGTAAACAAAAATTGGTGATACGAGAATATGAGGACAATTCTGGCCTCCTTTCTTAGGCATGACGTGGGCCCTAAGGCGCTTGTCAATAAACACACTTGACCCCTTTTGATCCTACAATTAAGCTGGCAATACACTCTGCTCAATAACCACCATGACCACCAGAACACAGTGTCTTGTCACCCGATGAATTCTGGATGTGTACCTACTGGTAAGTACGTACTGGTGTACTGGTAAACTTTAAAAATAACTATTACATACTTCCAAAAAATATAATTCAGAAGTTAGAATCTAGACAATCTTTGGTAGAGTTCAGAATGTTCAGATATTAAATTTGTTTTGGAAACGGAGGAATGATTATATATTTTAAGATGAGTGCGATTGCGATTTTCGATATATCCTACTTACCTACCTGTTGATCTGAAAAATACAATTTAAAACCAATTTGGCGATTGATATTTCAACAATTTCAAAATTTCAAGGAGCACCTTTTCAAAATGAGTAGGTAGATACATTTCCGAACTGGCATTCGTTATTTTAAACTTAATGATCATCATACATACGTAAGTTATTAATACTAAAGATAGAGATAGGGACGTGGATGCTCGACCGGTGTGGTCTAGCGACCTGAATAACTCTGTGTATCTATTTATCGCGACGAGAAGTTTTATTGACCATGGCAAGTATTATTGGAAACACATTAATACCGATGACACAAGCCGATGAGAGCCAACTGTGTCCACAAGCCTCATTAATGTGGCGCTGCACGGACAAAGATCTGCCCTTGAAGGAACCGAACCGTCTGCAGTGCAGGTCTTCGTATGTAGATTAAACATAGTAAATTAGATGCACTTGTGTCAAGATAATGTTTGAAGAATTCCACCGAATAATATTTCAAGTGAGCTTCTAATATTAGAATAATTTCTTTGGACCACTTGAAATTTTTGGTGGTGTTAGATATATTAACGAAGGAATTTTAAGAGTATATCCGTTTTTAATCAGAATGATTAGGTATTAACACTTTAAATATTATGTTGTAGATATCCCTAATGTATTCACACTTATTTCTGTTTCCACATGTATAATTAGGTCTTAAATATAAACTCAGTGCGTAACTTAAAACATGGAACTCTGGTTGTCGAATATTTATGTAAGGGCAGGAAGCATTGAATATAACAATTATAATGAAAGGAGTGACCGAAAAAGAAAATGATTTAAGTTGCATTTTTATAGTCAAAGAAGTCTTGTAGAGCAAAGTAGCATTTTTTGAAGAGATCATATTATAATGTGTAAGCTGTGCCTATTAGTGGCATTATGTTCATGTCGTAACTTAACTCTACATTTTGGATAATGTAAAGATAAAAATGTACAGATACTTCATAATAATATAACCTACATAAACCTGGCTCCAAAAAATAAATGCATCTACGTATTTATGCCAATGTTAAGCACAAGCGTTATTGGATGCAACCTAAACAACAACATCAAAACCAATTCCTTATACATTTTAGTTCGTTAGGTTATTGAACGGATTTCCGTAACTATTGATATATATTATTTAAATGAAATTGAATATCCTTTTCCGGTATTAAGGTAGGTACTTGTAACATCAGATCGATTTCTCACAGCACTCCCGCTGTGCTCAGTTTCTGATTGGTGGCGATAAAGACGCTGTCTCAAGCCAACATCCACTAATCAGAGCGTGGAAACTGACCAACTTGTTGCTATTACACTGCATAATATGTTGTTCTCTATACACACTCGTATAAAGTTCTTATTTCTGAGGAGCATGTAGAGAAAAGAGTTGATAAGTAAAACAAAAGAGGTAGGTTTTTATGACGATTAGTAATGATGACTCAACTGCCGAAACGCTAGTATTTAGGTTCCATGGATCATTTCATTGTTTTCCACAGGAACACTATACATAGGAGATAGTTATTTTTTAATCGACTTCACAAAAGGAGACGGTTATATGTTCGGCTGTATGTATGTTTTTTTTTTAATTGAAGAATTTGCAAGAGGTTATTTCCATTCGCTATAAATTCAGGACGGCACTTCAAAAGAGGACATAGTTAAAATTATCAGATTTTAGGATTTGCTTGTATCACACTAGACACTGTAGGTACAGACAGTAGTTTTAAAATCTTTGATTATGTTTGAAACACAAAACACTTTTTTAATTAAAAAACCAAGAGAAAGTAAATGTTATTAACGGCATCAGTTTGTTCTAAAATTGAACTCTCGGTAGAGTTCCGTTAGGCAAGCTACCTGTCGCCCTGCGCCTGCGCCGCCCGACGCCGTTCGCCCGACTTCTTGGAAGGCGATAGTGAGCTGTGTTTTAATGTTATCGCAATGAACATACTGCGATAAGTCTACTTGTTGTGCATGTGATCGCTCCATCACGATTTTCTCGGAAAGCGTCGTCGCCCATTCCTAAAGTTTAACTTGTTCAGATTGCTCCTGTACTCACGGTAGGTTAGTTACCTAAATATTGTGATTTGTAGGATTTCAATGAATGCAAATTGTTCCACATTATTAAAACGAAAAAATATATATGGTATTTTCAAAAAATTTCTACCAACATTCATCTAACTCATAACAATCTACGTCTACAAACATATTATGAGGACTAAATGTTTTGTCTTAAAATTTTGACTTATTTATACTTATAATAAAGCAATAAGAACGAAAAAGTCTGTACAAAGAAGATAATTAAAAAATGAATGGTCTAGGGTACATAAAATAAGCTACTGAACAAGAATATAACATTTAAAAAATTCGTGACAGACACGAATTTTTTAAATGTTGTTTGTATATTTGTTCGCGCATCACGTAAAAACGACTGAACCGATTGCGATGCGGTTTTCACTGTTGGATAGCTTATGTTTTGGCTTAAAAACTGGGATACTTTATATCTCAATCCGATGAAGAGAAGCCGAGCAATCGATAAAAATATTTTTGACGGTTGAAGGAATTTTGATCAAATGTTGGTATTGGTATTTTAGGTCCTGGAATAGCACAAAGAGTACTTTTAACCTACAGAAATGACCACGCGAGCGAAGCCGCGGGCATCACCTAGTTTAAACATATTTCCATTAAAAAACTCAAAGACTTGGTAAACTTGGTGCATTTGGTGCACAGTGCGTAGCGTGAAGCACCGAATAGCAGAGAGAACACTCAAATAAGTTGAATGAACTGCATCTACTTTTATTTTTCGTACGAAGATGGCTTTTGTATTCAGTACGAGAAGTTTCCCTTATTAAGATTCAAAGGATGAAACTTAAAAGGAAATATTGTTCGAAGCCTGATTAATTTGCCTATTGTATTACATGGCAATGCATACAGCGACCAAACTTGTTGACAGTTCCTCAAATAGGCACGATGAAAATATATTATTATAAACTCATTACGTATTCAATGAAGACAAAATAAAACTTAAAAGGTAGTTGATATCGGCAACCAATAGCGTTTCGATTATGAAAACCAATAAACCTAGAAGAAAGACTAAGTAAAGGTAGAAACTTGAAGAAGTTTGGGTCAAAAGTTAGCCAACAAGAGTAACGCGCTGTATCTTGTGGGTGGAGAGGCTGGTAGCGCCGCGTTGGGCGGCCGCCAAGGCAATTTGCATGGCTACCCATTTCGGAACATCGCCAAGTCTAGCCGAACAAAACCACAGAGAATTACCCTCCATTCCAATAATAATTAAAGCAAACATTTCGTAGTCCAGACATACGCCGACGGACGTTATGGAGCATATAAAGCATCGGCCCCAGTGTGCAATTAAGAAACGACGACGGGCAGGTCTATTTACCGACACGGAAGAGATGCACCGCTTGCAATGGTCCATTGCGGTTTGCGGTATGCTCCTGCGGTAGTTGGAGACCAGCGCCAAGCGGCGCGCCCGTCTAAATTAATACCTTTGATATTAGAAATATCAATATTCTAAGGGAGCTTGAATTGAGTCGGTGCAGGCAGATGTAACCGGCCTTCCGCGTTGGCAAACCACGTGCGTTAACGAACCGCGCACACGTAATACCTACAACAAATAAATCACCACGATGTAGGTAATTATTTGCAAAGCACCACTGTATGATACATACATAATGAATGTTTAAAATACACTTGTTTTTACTTGTTTACGTGGTGTGGAACCCCCATGAGAAGACCCGTGCCCTTATGTTAGAAAAGGTTCAGAAACAGTTTCTAAGATTATTGTACAAAAAACTTTGACATATTACCTGTAACTTTAACCCACGAGGTTTCTGTAAGGTGTATTAGGCTTAGGTTAACTCGCAGACTGCATGAGCAGATAGTAACGCTTTACAGAGTCTTACACAGGATTATAGACTGTTCTGCAGTATTAGTACTGCAGGACAGTCTATGTGAGGTGAAGCCAGCCGTCTGTATGTTCCGGAGCAGCCTGCAAGGTTCTGCAGTGGGCGTGCGCCTCTCTTTGCACCAAACGTCAGCGCAGCGCGCGCGGTGACTCGACAACAGCCCTGTCTGCCGCGAAAACCATCACCAAAATGGGCTCTTCATCTCACAAGCACAATGTGTTATATTTTCCGTTAAGTTCTCTGTATAGGTGCTCCATGGAGCACAGCGAACGAATTAGCTAATACGTTGATCTAATTTTTTAACCTTATGACGTATTTTGTAACTAGTAAGAAAATTTATCTCCTGTTATTTTTATTTTTGTGCAAAATGCACTTTTTGTTTTTTTGTTTCTAGTATTTATTGTTTACTAGGTGTCTTTTTAGACAAAGAAACAGTATGTATAGATGTGTTAATATAATTTTATTAGCTAGCAAAATATTAAAATTTATGCACTATTCTTTAATCTATTAATTCCTTAAGTTATTCAGGTAGGTTACGGTGTATAAGTTGACATATTAGATCAACTTATACACCGTAATAACAGTAGGGTGGACTGTACCTATTTATATGAATGTCAATCTACAAATCAAAGGTTTAAAAAAATACGACTTAGCTTTTTAATCTTCCTAGCTTGCAAATAATTATCCTGAAATTTATGATTGACGTGACTGTATTGATTTGATTGTTATTTAACAATAAACATTAAGTACCTAGTTTTTTTTTGTTAAGTATAAAATTCCAAGATCAATGAAACGAAAGTAAAACAAAAAATAATACTCAAAGCAGTAAAATAAGCTAGCTTGAAAGAAGACAACGACAATTACGACAAGCGTGAAGCGGGGGAGTCCATGTAGATACAGCTTGCAATAAATCATTGTCGAACAGCAGTTTTAAATCCATCATTACGTGCATTGAAACACAAATACGAAACATTATCGTGTGCGCAAATGAAAACGTAACGTGACAATAATGGCATCGGCGCCAGTCTACCAGCCACCATTACCGATTATCGATATAATTGTATCGAGCTTCAAGCATCGGCGCCGGCGTCTGTTCCAAGGAAATAAAATTGAGTAACGTTTCTCATAATAATAAGACGTATCGATACCGACTGTTGCAGGAGGATAACAGTCCCACAGAGATTGATGTAAAAACAACATCTCGTGCACAAGAGAACTCGTGATTCCTGACTATAGCAAGTATCCCTATAGTCTGGGGGTATTATTTTGTAGATTAGGTTAGGTTGGGCAAAAGATGTAAGTGGAAATAAGACTCCAGACAATGTAGCCCTAACCCAGAAAAACTAAGACTGTTTGACTTAGTTTCAAACTTTCCTTTTTATCCTTTTTACACGACTGCCCAATCAATGTTTTCAGGGCTCATGTACTTAGTTATTCCACCATAACTTTTAAATGTCTGAATAGATTTGGATTTATGGTATTGGGTTTCGTTAGAATCCTTACCTACATCATCCTGAGTAAAATAGGCTTTTATGAAAAGTACGTGCTTTGGTAGGGCCGTCGTGTTTTTCTCACACCTTGATGATTTACTAGTTTGACTGGTCTATCGGTGCTGTGAAATTGCCTGGCAGAAAAATGGGACCACTCAACTCGCGGGTGCTGTGAGTGAGAACCAAGCTAAGGGAATTCAGGAAATGGACCGCTAAATTTCCTGTGTTATCACCAGCCACTGCAATCGCCAAGACGCCTGCAAAGCGTGGTGATCTTGTGGTTATTATAGCAAAACCACCCCTATTATAAGCAAACTTTGAGCACCTGCTGTGGCGTTCTGCGGAGGCCGATATCCAGCCGTGGACAGTTATCGACTGATGATGTGATAATCTATGATTTATATAAGCTCCACATGAAAATATAGAATGTGAAGAAATATAAGTATATTATGTTAGTATACATGTAAATAGTACTTACATTCATCATGATGATGATGATATGGAAAGTATAACTGCAAGTTTAGGCATAAAAAGTAGAAAATGCCACTCATCTGAAAAAGCCAAAAAGAAGTATACTTTCCTAGGTTTCAAACTATCTCCATACCAAATTTGAATCTAGATCGCGGTTCAGCCGATTAGTCGTGAATAGCTAACAGACAGAGTTACTTTCGCTTTTTTATATTATTAGATAGTACCTTTGGATGAGTGAGAGCTTTTCCAGTTCTATTTAAAGGTTTGTCAGTCTTCTAATCAGTCCTATTCAACGCCAAGATCTTCAGACCCCCCGTTACTTGATAATCTTGACGCTTCTCTAGAAATGCAATGCTATTTTTGTTAAATGTACCTATCTAATGAAAACCTGTCCTAATACCCCATTTGAGAGGCATGAAACATTTTAATATTGCACCTAAATGAAATAAACCCGAATGAAGATTGAAAAGAAATGTTGTATGGGCTTGAATAGCTAGCAATTGAAACAAAAGCAAAGTTGAAAAGCACAGTACTTATCTGTTTCTATTATGTATGAATCATTTCCTAACTCTATCATGTTTTATCATTGTAATATTGTAAACTGACGGCAGGTACATATCGCGATAAGATAGCAAATGACGACAGTGTGTTTTCAACACGAACCGTCCATATAAGCCAACATTATCCCATATATACGAATTCAAACATTTTAACTTCAACAGGACCCGAGAACCAATGATCAGACAGAACAAAACATAACGCAGCGATAAATCTTAAGCTTAATAATAATATGATACATTGTAGACATTCTGGGAAGTGGGTTTCACTGTGGTAGGTCTATTCGATTTTCTTATCTTGAGGATAGGACTTCGGAACGTATATCGCCGAAAATAGATTGTAAATGTATGTACTTAAATACTATACTAATTCTGAAGATATATTTAAACTGTACCTGGGTATGATCCGAAAGATGCTTACTGCTCAGGATGAACAGGTATCTGGATGAGATTAGTTCAAGATTTTCAGACTAGAATCATTCCGAACCGACTGAACAAGACCCTTCTACTGAATGAAATTTCATCCGCGAATATTTCAAAATCTCCGGAATAGGAACAGAAAAATATTACGAGTAAATACAAATTATACTTTTCTTGTATTTAAGCTATCATTATTGAAAGTCTTATCGTCGTCCATTCCACAGTGCCTCAAGACGAAGACGAGAAGTCTTCATTCAGTGCGTCCTATCACATGACTTATGTAGCCGAAACATGAACACTCACGGTTCGGTTAGTCCACAAATATCAGGTCGCTTAGCGACCTAGAGAGAATTAGCTTGGAGTATCTCTGAAGGACAAGATTCGCAATAAAGTGATCCAACGACAGAGAACCAAGGTAACCGACATTATAACTCAAAGGATAAGCAAGCAAAAGTGGCAGTGAGCTTGTTACATTTACCGAAAGATCGATAACCGTAGGGTAGACAAGTACTGTGGAGAAAACGTTAAGGAAAAAGTAGCGTAAGACGCCCTGTACCCAGGGAATGACCTGCGAAAAGTGTCTAGCAGACCAAGTTCAGTGGCATGCATTATGAGAGGCCTACGTCCAGCTGTGGACAAGTCTAGGCTGATGATGATAATGGAGAAAGAACTATGCGTACGGAAAGAACTATGCGTACGGAGTGTTACCTCCTATTCCATGAGAGCTTTGTAAATATATCTAGAAGGTAATAGAGAGGTGCTGCGTTTAAAATATATTCAGTGACTGGTTTCAGTTGCAGGGAGTTAACAAAAAATGATTCTGTAAACAGTGAAATTACGTAAATAACATAAGAGCCTTGATCAGTTCTTATAATAATGATGTAAGTACTATTTTTTGTTTCCGGTGACTTTACGTTAGTAGGTATGTAGGGCTGCCATCCGTCCGGGTTTCCCCGGATTTGTCCTAGTATGAAAGGCGTCCGGGGGGGTTACTCAAGGACGCCCGTCGTGTTGACAGTTTTGTTCCTCTTCTATTCCAGTAAGTAATTAGTTATGTATATGACGCAGGTTACGTATATGACTTGAATCAAACAAACTGCCTCTCATCAGACACAATTGGGCATAGCATTTTCCGGGGATGTCTTCCACGCAAGTTATGAGGGAAATGCCCTCACGTGACGCGTGATCATTTTTCATTCATATTTCAACCGAAGCCTCTCGCTTCTGTTGAAATATGAATGAAAAATGATCACGTTAAAAATGAAAAATGATCACGATCACATTAAAAATATTGTAGTAACTAGTAACCTACCAAGATGATTTTATTTTATAATTTGTTTTGAATTTGATGCCAAAAAGAAGAGAGTAAATAAGTACAAATATTTTTGTTAGTTAAGTTCCTACCTAATTTTCATAGTAGAGTACGATAGATTATTTTATTGGGGTTATTTATGACATTTCCAATTAGGCCAGAATTATTATATTAAAAAAATATTAATATATTAAATACATTAGGGGTGTCCGGGGACAAAATCCCGATTTTGGCCAAATGTCCGGGGTTTCTGAAATCTTTGTCCGGTTTCAGCAATATAGATGATGGCAGCCCTATAGGTATGTAACGTACATTAGAGCAATGAGCATTTCTTGAATTAGGATTTGTTGTTAGTACATAAAACAGCATGAGTTGCACATTTCGCATTACCCAGAATTAATTACACCAGGTTACCGATACTTATGTACTCCTCATTTAATTTATTACAGTCGTAATTAGAACATTACTTTGTAGTATACTAAATTAATGTGTTGTGTAGGTGCCAAGTTACTTCTGTTGACTTAATCCGAACTAAATCCTTATCCTGCACGAGTGTCCTGGTGTGCTATAATATTGTAAGTTGTATATAGATATGTCTAGTAGGTAATCACTGAACGGCTGAAACCATATGCGTGCCTCCTACTTAGTACACTAGGCCATTAGGTAACAACTAGCGTAGCGTTTGTATACTCTTTGGGTAACAACCTCTGCCACCCTACAATGTTCAAGAAAAATGTTTAAAAATACACCTGTTTTCTGATTATACCTACTTCTTATGTCTTATAAGAAGTAGGTATAATCAGAAAACAGGTGTATTTTTAAACATTTTTCTTTGTTGTTTGGAAGTTAAACATTGTAATGGAACTGTCATATCTACAGGTAGAATTTGCCATAAAAGTGGATGTAACTAGTGTTTCGAAGCATTGTAAACTTGATCATTAATAGTAATTTGTATGACATGTTATTAATATTCGAGAATACGGTTGCTATGAAAATGTACAGTTTCTTCAATGAAATCCATTTCTCTGCTTTGCATCCTGTTTTCACATGAGTAAGTTTGTAATAATAGGATTGTAAATAAACAGAAACTTACTTGAGGTAATAAATTTGTCCCTCTGGTGTACGAGCTTGTTCCCATCCAGGCGGAAGCGGTCCGAGATCGTCTGGCATATGTGGAACATCGTAGGATCTCTGTTTAGCGTGCTGGTGGTGCAGCGGAGGCTGTTGGTTCTGCTGCCCCGCTGCTGCGTACGTCTGTTGCAAGCTCGCCGGTGACGAGTGCGCACGAGAGTGCGACACTGTGGAGGCGCCAGTGACGGACGACGATCCGAACGCCGAGTCAGCCGAGTTTTCTCGCGAGTGAGACACAGATGGCGATTTGGAACCGGTCGAAGGCGGGTTAAAGAACGACTTTGGAAGCTGTCGCATACGGAGAGGCACCTGTAGCGGTCGTTTCGAGTCCGGCTTTAGCACTGTGTCGAACAATGACTGTAGAACCGAGTCGGAATCCTGGTCCACGCGGAGGACCAGGTTCGATTTCTGTTCAGCGTCCGTGTTTAGAGCCATGGTTTATGTCGGAACGAACAAATCTCGAAACCGACCTGGCCCACCGCTGTGACACAACACTTGCACGCAACGGGTCGGCGCGGCGCCACCCGACGTTCTTGCAATATAGCGCTCGCTGCGCGACTGCCGCGCCCCGCCCGCCGCCCGCGCCGCCACTCCTGCCCACGCGCACCCGCCGCACCACCCGCGCGGCGCGCCGCCATCCATCGCCGCCGCGGCACGTACCTCAGACCGGTCTTCGCTTCGAGAGCCATACCCCTCACCCCGCTTACCTACTATCACCGCTGCTCGATGGCCATCAAATCATATGTTGTGTTAAGTGACGACGTCAATCCTGTAGGTAGGTAGGCTGATGCATGGCCCTTGTACTAGACAAAGAACATCTCTTGAACAAAATCTTGAACCAACATGTAGAAGTAGATCCAGATTCTAGATTAATTAATAGTACCAACCTACAAGGTGGTAGGTAACAGACCTGCAATTTTACTAGCGTAACTTTAGGTGCTATTGTAGGTACTTACACGTAACGTAGATACCTACATAGCTAGTTTTTTTTGACTATTTTTTGGCAAAGAGATGTGTGTTAAGTAGAGACTTCTAAATAACTAGCTTAAAAGCATCATAAAAGCTAAAAAAACACGCTGTTCTGCCTGAAAAGAACTTATGCCAATAAATTATATTCTTACTGTTGGAATATGCTTAACAAGGGCGTTCAATTTGATATTACCTTTATGTATTGTAAAATTCAAAGGTTTTTTTATTCGCTTTTGATTATGGTGCCATTCTGCCGACTTTTTTTGTATATATGTATATATTATCCTGTTACTCGGGGGGACGTAAGGATCTAACGATACCCCATACATCTAAATCTCTTCAGGCATTTAAAAGTTATGGTGGAATAAAGAAAATCACATACATACAAAAGAACAAACACCTACATACATGAATCCTAAAAACGTTTCACTCCTTTTTCAGGCAGTCGTGTAAAAAGCACAAATAGTAAAGCTATGGACATATGGACGAGTTATACTTACCTATTTTGATTAAACACAAAAAAAAACAAAATATACCTATGTACCTATTATACCAACTCAATCACACCATACTTATTATACACCTACACTACACTCTGCACTCTGCACCTGTACCGAAGAGCGGGCTCAGTGGTGTTCAAAAGGAGGTCCAGCAGTTGTCGAATGTGGGCTGATGAATGAGGTTAAATATGTTTTTGAATACAGAGCACATTTCTCATTTCACTAAAGCCAGTTTTTGGCAGTTTTTGACGCGAGTGATACCAGTGCATAAACATTATGCCAAAATGTAGCACCTTTTTCAGTTATGTTTAGATTTTAAATTACAAAAAGGAAAGTTAGTAATATGTGGCTGTAGTTTTCATGGTTGTTTAGGGTGCTGATTAAGAAAATTACATCAATTTTAAAATGCAAGATGGCTGACTTGTTTTTTTTTAGTAAAATGATATGATTTATAATAACCCATGTAATTTTGCTAAAAAATAAACATACAAGCCATTTTGGTTTTGAAAATGGGCGTCTTGTTTTTTTTGTCTTTTTTATCGATCTTGCGGTATCGGGTTTTACGCAAATATGAAGTAAGAGTGTGCGTGAGGTTGTCAGAGCCACCGATGACTGATTGTATGATTTTGGTACTTGACTGTGCCACACTGTGTTCACCACCCCTAGCTTTAGGGGCGCTATATTAACTAAAACATTATAATATTGTTACCTACTATTCAAAATAATAGCCCTGCAAGCATGCAGGCAGTTTTTGTGTGAGATAAAAATGCTTTGCTAATTAAACCATAAAAAGAACAATATTTTTATTCGTTAATTTTGAGTGGCCTAATCACTGTAAGAAAACTTTATCAGTTTGCAAGCTTTTTTTATAGCAAGCTTTTACTAGCCGTCACCAAACTCGAAGGGGTTTCGTCATTTGAATATTAGGTTCCTGTGACTACCTTCCGGCTCCATCACATACCAGCTCAATGGTACCCTTTGATTATATATCTGTCCAAAGATGGTACCATAATATTGTATTATTATCAGAACTACGCAAGTGAGCAAAAGAGAGTTAGCTTCAGTTATTCAAAAGTCACTTGCAAGATTTGTCTCAAACATACTAACACAGTGAGTTAAAGAAAAGCTTGTAATAAATTAGGTACACACTGTAGTTTTATTCATTAAAGTTAAAAAAAAAAACATAATAATTGGTTCAGAAATCCCAAAAATATGAGACATTAATAACACCAAAACAAATCGATTTAAGTACAAATAAAAAAACTAAACCATTTTTAATGAAATTGATGTGGGACTAAAATGAAAATTTACCCTTATAAATAGACCATTCAATTCGATTCAGAGATCCTGCATCCTTATCCGCCTAATAAAAAATTGCGGAATGGGACCTATTCGGAGTCCTACCAATTCAAATAAAAAATATAATATCCAAATCGGTTCAGAAGTTATGAGAAAACAAAAATACAAAAAAAAAACATATGACTTGAGAACTTCCTCCTTTTAGAAGTCGATTAAAAAGACAATTTATCCCGCGGAAAAATCGCCAACCATCTTAGTTGATGAAATTTTGTACAGTCACAGCTACCAACAAAAAAAACAACCTTACCCTCCAGGATGTATGGGAGCGAAAAACGATCTCACTGCTCCAGGAGACCCTTAGCAGCACGCGGTCATCCTGCTGGATAACGAACGAGGCTCTGGCGACCGACAGACTGCCAGATGCGATACTGGCTAGATGGCGGTCCATCCCAAAAACAAGCGTAGCCAAATGACACAGGCCACTCGCACCGGCGACGCTGCTGCCCGTCACCGGTGCGAGTAGCTACGCCCTGCGATTGCCAAACCCGCATGCTCAGCATGGCGATTATGGACAAAACGTCCACATGAACGGCACAAATATAAAAATGGCCCCCAGTTCCCGGTAGCCCTGCTAGTCCTGACCAAGGTGGCGGTCACGGACATGGCAGGGCAGGGGGTGTAAATAAGCCCCGGGCTACCGTAGGCCATCCGAAACAAAAATGAATGACCCTGGCTACTTACAAAGGACGAAAGATTAGGCTTGACGAACACATGGCAACTCGAGACGGAGCTCATAAAGATCAGGTGACATATTCTAGGGTTCAGTGAAGTCCGAAGAGAGGGGGAGGACACAACGACCCTGGAATCGGGCCACCTGTTCTACTTCCGAGAGGGCTATCAGCAGTCTCATAGTAGCGTGGCGTTCTTCGTTCATAAGGTCTTCATTGATAATGTTGTAGAAATATCCAATGTGTCGACCAGGGTAGCGTACCTGATTCTTAAGCTGACCAAAAGGTCAACCTTAAGGTCGTACAGATTTAGGCTCAGACCTCGACACACTCGGATGATGAATTAGAAGATATGTTTGATGACATATCTTCAGCCCCATATAACACCACAAGGGCCCACTACAACGTTGTCATGGGAGACTTTAACGCCAAAGTGGGAGTAGGTACAGACTTGTAGTGAATCTAAAATAGGTCCACACGATTATGGAGACAAGAATCACAGGTGGCAAATGCTAGTTAACTTTTTGGAAAAAGAAGGGTTCTTTTTGATGAATTATTTCTTCAAAAAGCAACCCCAGAGGAAGTGGAAGTGACATGGCAAAGCCCCGACATTGTGACTAAAAAAATAAGATTGACTTCATCATCATCATTATCATCATCATGTCAGCCTTTCGAAGTCCACTGCTGAACATAGGCCTCCCCCAAAGAGCGCCATGCTGAGCGATCTTGTGCTACCTCCATCCATCGCTTCCTGCGATGGCTACAATGTCGTGTCGGTACATCGTGTGGGGGGTCTCCCTACACTTCGCTTGCTTATTCGTGGTCGCCATTCGAGAACCTTTACTCCCCAGAAACTCCCAAGAACCAAGGTTACCGACATAGCTCTCAGAGTTTGCAATTTGAAGTGGCAATGGGCAGGCCATATAGTTCGCAGAACTGACAACCGCTCGTCATGGCGCTCTTTGGGGGAGGCCTATATTTAGCAGTGGACTTCTAAAGGCTGACATGATGAATGGAAATATTAATTTCTGACATCTATCTAGGACTACAAATAAAATGGCGTAGAAGTAACTAAATTATAATAACATTAAAAAGTTGTTATTGTGTCAATACTTTTAGAGGAAATTACTAACGCTTGATGGTTCCTCGAACAAATTGAACAGAAAGTGCGATATAATAGACGGACCTTTAAGAGTAACAAAGAAAATGTATGAATAAAAACTTGTAATTAATTAAGTGAATAAAGAATGTATCAGTTGCAACGGATACATTTCATTTACATTACTTTATGGGATACTCGTATATGTATGCAGTTTAAGTCATTAAAAATATAAACCTAACCTAAAAATAAGTTGAAATCATGTTATAAAATCTGCTTGTATTTTTTTATATTTTTCACAGTATTCAATATGGCGTTCGACCACAGAATATATAATAATAATAATAATAATAGCCTTATATTCAGAAAAAGTTACATGTACATATTAATAATAAAGATCAAAAGTTAAACCTCTCCGACAACCGTTTCTGTTTGCCATAATTTGACAAAGGCCTCTTCCATCTTCTTCCATTCATCTCTTATTCTAGCTGTTCTAGACCATGTCTGTCCTGCCACTGTGTTTATGTCGTCTTCCTATCTTTTAAACTGTCTTCCGCGTTTCCTCTTCCTGTCTTTAAGATACCAGTTTATCACGGCTTTGCTTCATTTCTTGGTTCCGCGTAACTCGTGTCCCGTCCATTCATCATCTCCATTTGTGTTTTCTTATTGTGTATGTGACATCTTCTATCTTTGTTGTTTTTCTAATCTTTGTGTTTCTTATTCTATCCGATTTCCTAATATTTAACATACTCCTTTCCATTGAACTCTGGCATACTTCTAGCTTTTTATTTTGTGCCTTTGTGAAGGCCCACGTTTGGCAACCATATGTCAGCACCGGTAGCACACAAGTGTTATACAGCCTCCGTTTTATGTTTGTACTCATTTCTTTATTTTTCATAATTTCTTTGAAAGCCCAGTATCTCTTCCACGCATATCGCATATTCCAGTGTCAATTTCTTTTGATGTTTGATCCTGGCCCAGATATGTGTATTCTTGTACGTATTCAATCGTAGCGTTATTGACTAAGGCCCGTATTAATAAATCGCTCTTGGTTGAGCTCTCGAGTGCGATATTAACTGATACGCTCTCAAGTTGTGATCAGATCTTAAGATCGTCGCTGATTAATAAAGACATTTCAAGAGCAACTCAGATCTTGTTGCATTCGAGAGCCGCATCTCAAGATGCTACGTCACGAACCAGAACTTGAGAGCAAGATTGAATGAACTACGAATGAACGATTTATTTTCTTTAGTGAAAGTTCGGTTTTGCTCAAATAAGACATAGCGTAAGGTTAAAATTTATTACTTCGATGTAGTTGAATTAAATTAAATGCGATTATATTGAAGGTAATGTTTATTTTCTACATAGTTATCATAACCTTACTTTAGTTTTTTTGTTAAAAAAGATGTAAGCCATAATATTTGTCTATATTTTCAAAGTTACATTATCTAATAAAGAACTTAACGCAATTCATCAACAAATAACTATAATTTATGAAAATAAAAATTCGTTGATTAGCCATGCAGTATTTCCAGCGCGTATCCTTTGGTTACGATTTCGGATCTTTTTAGACTTCAGCGGGTCCTCGCCAGGTTCTGATATCTACCAAATCTTCAGATCTTTTCGCAATCATGCCAAATAAATGTGTTTATTTCCAGAGGAATATAAAAATATTCCTATAATGATGGTTAATATAATTATAATTATCAACTTCTGACATAATATTTTCGAAATCCTTGATTCTAGCAACTGGCAATCACGCTCTCAAGTCACGGATCGACTGCACTCAACATTCTGCATCTCAAAGCACATCGCAAGTGCGCTCTTGAGAGTCGAGATTGATTTATTATTAAACACTAACTCAGCTGATTACGGCATCTCAATCAACAGCTTAAGATATGTTTATTAATTAGATTAGCATCTTGAGATCGCTCTCAATAGCGCTCTCAGAGTTAAGGTCGGTTTATTAATACGGCCCTAAGATAGGCTCTTCTGTACTGTTCGTCATAGCTTTCGTTTTAAGTGTATTCATGTAAAGCCCCACTTCGCGACTTTCCTTGTCTAAGGCCCGTATTAATAAATCGCTCTTGGTTGAGCTCTCAAGTGCGATATCAACAGATACGCTCTCAAGTTGTGATCAGCATCTTAAGAACGTCGCTGATTAATAAAGACATTTCAAGAGCATCTCAGATCATGTCGCTTTCAAGAGCCGCATCTCAAGATGCTACGTCACGAACCAGAACTTGAGAGCAAGATTGTATGAACTACGAATGAACGATTTATTTTCTTTAGTGAAAGTTCGGTTTTTGCTCAAATAAGGTAATTTCTTCGTTTTTTTTTTATTTATGTTATTTGTAATTTATTTTTGCGTAAGGTTAAAATTTATTTCTTCGATGTAGTAAATTAAATTAAACGCGATTATATTAAATTTAATGTTTATTTGCTACATAATTATCATAACCTTACTTTTTTTGTAGAAAGGATGTAAGGCCATAATATCTGTCTATATTTTCAAAGTTACACTATCTATTAAAGAACTTAACGCAATTCATCAACAAATAACTATAATTTTTGAAAATAAAAATTCTTTGATTAGCCATGCAGTATTTCCAGCGCGTATCCTTTGGTTACGATTTCGGATCTTTTTAGACTTCTTTTTTTTCCCATTCATCACCACTTTAATTATCTACTTTTACCTTTTCTTTGTTTTCCTTTTCTATTGTTCCTACAAAAATTTTCTAAATATTTGTATCTTTTATTTTTGAGTGTGTTGAATAAATGTATTTTCTTTCTTTCTTTCTGATATTTACCAAATCATCGGATGTTTTCGCAATCATACCAAATAAATTTGTTTATTTCCAGAGGAATATAAAAATATTCTTATAATGATGGTTAATATAATTATAATTATCAACTTCTGACATAATATTTTCAAAATCCTTGATTCTAGCAACTGGCAATCACGCTCTCAAGTCACGGATCGACTGCACTCAACATTCTGCATCTCAAAGCACATGGCAAGTGCGCTCTTGAGAGTTGAGATTGATTTATTATTAAACACTAACTCAGCTGATTACGGCATCTCAATCAACAGCTTAAGATATGTTTAGTCATCAGATTAGCATCTTGAGATCGCTCTCAATAGCGCTCTCAGAGTTGAGGTCGGTTTATTAATACGGCCCTAACTCATTGAGCATTTGTATTAGTTCTGCTTGAGTGTGAGAGATGATTATAAGGTCATCCGCAAATCTTAAATGAGTCAGTCTTTCACCGTTTATATTCAGGCCATATTTTTCCCAATCTAATGACCGAAATATTTCTTCTAGGACTGCCGAAAAAAGTTTGGGAGATAATGGATCTCCTTGGCGTACTTCTCTTTCTATTTTTATTTATATTCCTTCTCTTTCCATTTTTACTTTTGCAGCGCTATTTCTGTTAATGGATCTTATGATCCTTATTTTTTTTTCTATTCCTTGGGTTTTTAATGCTTTCAAAATTTTTTCATGTTTGAGTGTATCGAAGGCCTTACAATAATCAACGAAACAACTTTAAAAGGGCATATTGTATTCTTTAATATTCTCGATAATCTGTTTGACAACATGGTCTAGTGTTAAATAACCGCTTCTGAACCCGGCTTGTTCTCGTGGCTGGTTCTCGTCGAGTTTTCTTGTTATTCGGTTAAGGATAACTTTGGAAAAGACTTTATATATATTGGACATGAGACTGATCGGTCTATAGTTTCCAATATCACTTTTATCACCTTTTTTGTGTAGTAACGTTATGGTCGATGTGAGCCACTGTTTGGGGATATATTCGTGAGAGACAACTTCGTTGAATAGTTGCGTAAGGATTGGGACGATAAACTCTTTGCCTGCTATTATGAACTCATTGCTAATTTTATCAGATCCGGGGGCTTTCTGAGTTTCAACTGCTTTTTCTACTTCCCTTGGTAATATTTCAGGTATAGTGTCTTCTCCTGTTAAATCTGTTGATACCATACTACTTTTTCTTGCGTATAAGTCACGGAAAAATCTGGTCTTCTTGACATAATTTTTCCAGTGTGACTTCTCATGTTTTGTATTCATTCCTTACTATCTGTCAGAGTACGCAAAGTCTTTTTAATACCTCCGGTCTTGCCAACATAAGTTTCAAATGTTTTCAATCTATGTGTTTGTCTATCTTTTCTCATGGTTTTCTATATCTGTTTACTGAGTTGTGTTATTTGCGTTCTTATGTTTCGTGTCTTGTCTTTAGTTTGTAATAACTCAGCTCTTCTTGCAAGAAGGTTTGATGTTGCATCCGAAATTATCTTCATCTCGTAACTTGTTTTGTTTTTCTGAGTTGTTGTGTTTAGTATATCCAATAATTTATCATATTTATCTTGTATATTGTATTCTTTTACCATTTCTGTAAAGTTTCCAAGCTGTTTATTTATACCGTCATTGTGTATTACTGTACTACATCTATTTGTTTTAACTTTAATTGGTCTATGGTTATGAATAAATAATAGTAACCGTTAAATCTAGTTCGTTTTAGCGAAGTAAAACTTTAGACAATATTGACTAACTAAACCAGGCTAAGGACTAAGAGAAAAATTATCACACGGGTATACTCGTACTTAAAGCAAAATTAAAACCTTTTTGGTTGAAAAGGATTTTATAAATACTTATAATGCTGAAGTAGCGGTATTTTAAAACTGTTTGGACTTAAAGTCCAAAAAGATTTCATTAAAACCGAATTAATAGTAATTTTTCTTTGTAGAAACCAAGTTTAGATATTATATAGACTTATAACATTTAATCGTTATCCAAATTGCTTCCTGGGAAGCTCAGCTCTGATCATAGTGGGCAAAGAGTTGTTTTTCCAGGTAAATCAGGTAAAAGCTCTCAGGAGTTCACTTATAGGCCTATTTTTGGCGTGCGTTTGGAACGGTTTGCATATAACATTGGTAATCAAATTATTCACTTGCCATTTGATAGAAATCCTGCCCCCGATTCAGAACCTTTCGATAACGAACCGATACGATATTGTGAATGAAAAATGTATTGAATTGAATGATTTCAAACCGAATCCACGGAATAAATAATACCTTATCAATCGACAACTGAAGTATCGAAGAGTTCTGAATCGGGGGGCTGATGACCATTGCAATTCCGTGTTTAATATAATGGATAATGAGTTAAATGATATATTCAAAAAAATGAAAAGGGGGCGTATAAGGGTGGGATTTGATGACTGGGCTACAACAGATATTTACAAAAGTAGGATCAAATTATATGATTTATATTCTCAAAAAAATATGAATGCTAATGACACGAAATTTGTTGAATACTTAAAACAATATTCTAAGACTTTTAAATCCGTGTGTAATGCCGCGAAATCTAAGAAACTGAAACATTTGAGTAGGAAAATTAAAAAATCTGAAGATTAAATCAAAACAACATGGAAAATAATAAATACTGAAACCGGCAAAATTAAACCTCAATACCGGAATTTTATCCTAAACATCGGCAATAAATTAATTTCCAAAGATCACGAAGTTGGCAATGCATTTGAAAATGTCTTTAAAATCACCCTCAGTTGAGGCTTCTTGTATGCTCTCTACCAACGTTGAAAAGTGTGATGTTATATTTGAATTTAAACACATTAATATTAATTTGATTGTTAAGACATTTACATTGCTTAACTAAAATATTGAGGATCTCTGGGGAATATCTACAAACTTTTTAAGTTCTATTATTGGTATAATTGCTCCATATTTAGTAATTATTTTTAATAATTATTTTGATGACAGAGTTTTTCCCGACATAATGAATAATAAATAAATAAAATATATTTGAGACAATTCCATACACCAATTACCTAGCCCCAAACTAGGATACCCTGTAATACGGGCACTAGATAACGGATAAACATAAATAAATACGAATATCACATCCATGACTCGGAAACAAACATTTCTGCTCATCACACAAATGATTGCACCTTGCAGGATTCGAACCCGCTACCGTTTGATTTCGTTCCCAGGGTCACTAGCCACTAGACCAACCGTCCGTCAAATAGTAAAATTATTCCCTTATTCAAATCTGGCAGTAAAAATTATCCGACTAACTACAGACCCATTTATATACTTCCCGCTCTAAGTTATTTTTTTAAGAAAGTTACCTATATTATACCAGTTATTGACACACTTTAATCTCAACGGTAAACTAAAGGCCGTTCATCTACAGACGCAGGAACAAGGCTCTTAAAGCATATATTCAATGCTTAGGAGAAGTCACAGGACGCAATTGGCGTCTTCTGTGATTTATCCAAAGCATTTGACTGCGTTTGCCACGAGATTTTTTAAATTAAAGCATTACGGAGTTTATGGGAAAGCTCTCGATCTTTTCTCCTCGTATCTTAGCAATAGAATCCAATAAGTGGATGTAAATAGTGCGAGGTCACCTGGATCTCTCATTACAGTGGGAGTCCCACAGGGTTCAATACTGGGCCCATTCTTGTTCTTGGTTTACATTAACGATCTTCCCTTTTTCATAGAGAACTTATGTGATATTGTCTTGTTTGCAGATGATACTTCTCTAATTTTTAAGATTGACAGAATCTTGAACAATTTTAACGTTGTTAACAAGGCAATCACGCTAGTTCTTAATTGGTTTATAGCTAATAATTTGATGTTAAATCCTAAGAAAACTAAATGTATCAAATTCTCACTACCCAATGTCAGAGGGGTTCCTACGAATTCAAGTATTTTAATAAATAGTGAGCATGTAAGATCTTGTGGAGTCAACCATGCTTTTGGGTATTACTATAGATTCAAAATTACAGTGAGGTCCTCACGTGATATCGTTGATAGCAATATTATTTAATAAAAAATAAATTTATTTCGGGAAAAAAATCGCAGGAAAATGTTGGAAGCAAACAAAAAAATTTTTTTGAAATCTTCGACTTAGGCACTGTACAATACAGAGACCAACCTCAAATACATTTATCCCGAAAAATGGAAAATGTGAAAACGTTTTGTTTTATTGGTTTCACATCCAAACGGCTAAAATGATTTATATGAAATTTTGTACGTAGTTACAAAAAAAAATAAGACAAAAAAACAGAAAAATCCACACTGAACATTTGTACTGTGTGGATTTTTCTATTTATTTTGTCTATTTTTAATATCCTGGAAAATAATAGTACTCATTTTATAAACTAGCTGTACCCGCGGCTTCGCACGCGTGGTCTTATCTTTAGGTTCAAAGGACCATAATGTGCTATTCCAGGACCAATATACCAACATTCGAACAAAATTTCTTCAGCCGTCAAAAATACTTTTATCAATTGCTCGGCTTGTAACTCACCGGATTGAGATAACAATTACACCAGTTTTTAAACCAAACCCTAAGCTATCTAACAATGAAAACCGCATTGCAATCGGTCCAATAGTTTTTACGTGATGCGTGAACAAACAAACATACAGACAAACAGAAAGAAAGACACAATTACCACAATAAAAATTGTTCAATACCTTTTTTAAGCACCCAAGAGCATTTTTTTCATTAAGTAGTTGAGTGCAATGCACGGTCAAGATACGGACAAACAGGCAGACAAAATTAAAAAGTAAAATAGGCTTCGGTATCGAATATAGAGAACCATTCAAAAAATATTTTTATTACGTAAATATTATCATAACTTTGGACCCATATCCCGCAGAAACCCTCTACTTTTTCGGGATAAAACGTGACCTCACTTTTAACCCATCATATAACTTAAGACAGTGCCAAGTTGCATCAAAACCCGTCCATGAGTTTCAGCGTGGTATGTGTTCTTTTAAATAAGTTTCAACCCCTATCCTGCGAGAACCCATACATTTTTCGAAATGTAAAGTATCCTTTGTCCTACCTCGTAGTATGAACACAAATCATACCAAGTTTCATTTGAATTCATCCAGTAGTTCTGGCGGCGTGATGCGCGGCTACGATACAGACTGACATACATACAGACAAAAATGAAAAAACATACAGTTTAGGCTTCATTATCGAAAATAGAGTAACTTAAAAAAAAAACACTATATCTTTAATGTACAGAATTTGGACCCATATCCCATAGGAACCCTTTATTTTTTCGGGACAAAATGTATCCATAATTTTCACCCATCTTATAAACTATGTCTGTACCAAGTTGCATCAACATCCGTCCAATAATTTTAGCGTACTACGTGTTCTTTTAAATAATTTTCCACCCCTATCCTGCAGGAACACTCGGAATGAAATGTATCCAATGTCCTACCTCGAAGTATGAACTCAAATCATACCAAATTTCACTTGAATTCATTGAGTATTTTCGGAGTGGTGCGCTGCCAAGGTACAGACAGACAGACGGACAGACAGACAAAAATACAATGTTGGCTTTAGTATTGAATATAGAACGGCCTCCAAAAAAAAAACATAATATCTTCAATTTACAGAATTTTGGACATTATCCCGCAGGAACACTTTATTTTTCGGGATAAAAAGTATCCTTAATTTTTCCCCATTATATAAACTATGAATGTGCCAAGTTTCAAAAAAATCCGTCCAGTAGTTTCAGCGTGATACGTGTTCTTTTAAATAACTTTCAACGCCTATCCTGCAGGAACCCTTTAATTTTTCGGGTTGAAAAGTATCCATTGTCCTACCTCGAAGTATGAACTCAAATCATACCAAATTTAATTTGAATTCATTGAGTATTTTCGGCGTGATGCACTTCCAAGGTACAGACAGACAGACGGACAGACAGACAGAAGACCAAAACTTAAAAAAATACAGTTTTTGCTTTAGTATTGAAAATAGAACGGCACAAAAAATACTTTTTATCCCGAAAAATAAAGTGTTCCTGCGGGATAATGTCCAAAATTCTGTAAATTGAAGATATTATGTTTTTTTTTTGGAGGCCGTTCTATATTCAATACTAAAGCCAACATTGTATTTTTGTCTGTCTGTCCGTCTGTCTGTCTGTACCTTGGCAGCGCACCACGCCGAAAATACTCAATGAATTCAAGTGAAATTTGGTATGATTTGAGTTCATACTTCGAGGTAGGACATTGGATACATTTCATTCCGAGTGTTCCTGCAGGATAGGGGTGGAAAATTATTTAAAAGAACACGTAGTACGCTAAAATTATTGGACGGATGTTGATGCAACTTGGCACAGATATAGTTTATAAGATGGGTGAAAATTATGGATACTTTTTGTCCCGAAAAAATAAAGGGTTCCTGCGGGATATGGGTCCAAATTCTGTACATTAAAAATATTGTGTTTTTTTTTTGAGGTTACTCTATATACGATAATGAAGCCTAAACTGTATGTTTTTTCATTTCTGTCTGTATGTCTTTCTATGTTTCTTGGCCGCGCATCACGCCGCCGGAACTACTGGATGAATTCAAATGAAACTTGGTATGATTTGAGTTCATACTACGAGGTAGGACATAGGATACTTTACATCCCGAAAAATTAATGTTATAGTTAATTTTTCGGGATGTAAAGTACCACAGTTATAGTTAACTGTGCCAAATTGCATCAAAATCCGTCCAGTAGTTTCAGAGTGGTAAGTGTTTTTTGAAATAACTTTAAACCTCAATCCTGCGGGAACCCTTTTATTTTTCGGGATTAAAATTATCCTATGTCCTACCTCGTAGTATGAACTCAAATCATACCAAGTTTCATATAAATTCATTCAGTAGTTTCGGCGTGATGCCTAGCCAAGATACAGACAGACAAAAATGAAAAAATAGCTTCAGTATCGAATCAAGTGTACGTTCCCAAAAAAAATATTCAAAATATCTTCAATGTACAGAATTGGACCCGTTACAGTTTTATTATAAGTATAGATAGATTTTTATCTATAAATATTATCATAGAATAAAAGTTCTTATCCCGATAAAAACTGGACGTATTTGGTATAATGTAGATACTTATACTTGGAGTGACTTAGCATATATGAACAATGATATGTATCCTATATCATATAGCGGGCAAAAACGCGGGGCGCAGCTAGTGCTTACTAAAATAAAAACATCAGATGTTGTGCGTCATTATTTATTATATTATGCTGTACATTTAAAAGGCACAAAAACATATTGCTGATATACCAGGCATGTGTTGGTCCTAGCCAATCTGATAAGCACACTTGACTAGAATCCATTATTCTAGCAAGTATCCGATTAGTGTTCGCGTGACCGCCATGATAAATTCAAATGTTTAAGATAACTGTACAGTTACGTACGAACTAGGTAATCGCTGATTTGCAACATTTGTAGTAATTAATTAGTTACACTACATTTCGACATGCATATATAAACTAATTGTAGATTTGAATGTACGATCCGACACACAGAAATGAATAAATATATTTTTATCCTAGTTTTTTTCTCTCTTCGGCGATCCGACAAGACCAAGCGCAGTTGTACCACAAAATACACAGATAAAACTCTTTTTAAATGAACACTACTTACAGTTTTAAACTTTTTTTACGCCGGAGCTTGTTTACGATTTTCCCCTTTATGAATAAAACACATAATAAAATTTATTAAGGACGTGAATAACTCCCAGGGATGTTACAGGGATGTTGTGTTGTTTTACTGTGGTTTTTCTAGACAATATTATCGTTATATAATTATTGTAATTGGTATCGGCCAAAAAGCCTTTCGGGCCTTTTTTATAGAATATTGTTTTGTTAAAGAATTACAGCATCCTGAGTTGCGAAATTCTATTAAGACATTTTTACATAAATAGATATACGTCCTTTAAAACTTAATTACAATTAAACAACCAGTCACATTTGTTTGTGCTGATAAACTTTACGTAAATAATTGAACAAAAATGTTTACAAAATATCATCGCATACATAATCCATGGTAGTAAAACCATTAAATAGATAGAAATAACTTAAATTGTATAATATTGTACACACGTTAATTAAATCTGTCAAATACATATCTGGATTTTTGTGACAAGCTTTTATTATCATTACAATATTAATAACCTACACAAGTAGGTATACACCAACCACTATTCAAAAAAGTAAATGAATCTTATCCACTTACTAGTACAACTCGGTACTGTCGTTTTTACAAAATATATTATATTCTTACTTACAATAGCTGGTCTAATATTTACAATCTGTTTAGTACTTTAACAAAACTCTGCTTTTATCATTCCAATTCCGTGGTTTTTATAATAACTAATACTAATAAAGTACTAATATTATAAAGAGAAAAGATTTGTTTTTTTTGTATGTATGTTTTAATGGATAAACTCAAAATTTACCTTGCCGCGTGCGCACGCGCAGTATGCGCGGAATGAGGCGTGTTGGCGATATATCGCCACCCGATCACCGATTAAGTAACGGAATTTAAAAAATATTTTTTCACAGATATAAAGCTACACTATTCCAGATGGACATACTTTTCCCCCGGGAATATTTAAAATGGGATAACTATGGGCAGAGCAGCTAGTTTATATTATTTAAAAAAATACATTAAAAAAACATTATAAAAAGTACTTGTGTGTAGGTACAACGAAATATCTAGATAAACATTTATATACCACCAAATTGCTACCGAAAGCGTAAAGATAAACTCGGAAGGTTTTGTAAGTACTTATGGTGCAGTAGTAGCAGTTACAAAACTTCAATAGTATTGAATAGTGACAGTGAGTACATTAATTAGATTTCTAGCGGGTCAAAACACCCACCCGTGTGAGGCTCATGTTAGAGAGAGGTCCTCGGTCCCGCGCCAATACTTTATTAAGTTATCTGTGGTTTTCGCATTATAATTAATAAAAAGTACAAATAAGAAAACATTAAGAAGGGCATCGCGGACTAAAAAATAACCTCCTTTTTGAAGTCTGTTAATAAGTTACTGTACAAGAATATATCATTTTTGTGTCTGTCTGCAATTCTGGACATACGTTCGCCCATCACGTAAAAGTACTGGACCGATTGGAATGCGAGGTTTGATAGCTTAGGATTTGACTTAAAAACGCGAAGCGATGAGTAGAAGCCAAAATGAGCCATCGATAAAAAAACTATTTGACAGCTAAACTAATTTTGATGAAATTTTGTATTAATGTACTTTATAGGTATTTTTCATCCTAAACTAACAAACATGTTACTTATAATGTTTATATGATTTTAGCATTAATATGCCTGCTTAGCGAGAATATACCTAATATTTTTTAATTAAAAAATGTGTATCATGGACGGGGTTCGAACCCGCATCATTCCTCTGCGCGACACACGCGCAGCGGCAGCGGGTTTGTTGTACTTGTCTCGGTAGCCGAATTGGTAGTCATGTGCCGCGCAGAGGCACGGAATGATGCGGGTTCGAACCCCGTCCGTGATCCTAATTTTTCCTTTAGAAAATTATTAGATAGGATTCTTTATATCTCTGAAAAATTACCACGCGGGCAAGCTGTGGGGTGAAGCTAGTAAATAAATGTAACAGAAATAAATAACAATATTACAACCATAAAAATGGTATCCACACCCACCCACAGATACGAAATTACTACCTATTCCGTCCCTATAGGGTACAACTAAATGCAAGCTATTTTTGTACAATTTTTCGTTCCTTATAACTTAACTACCTATGTATATACGCACTTTATATATTAACGTACCCACGCCATTAGTATTATCAATTAGAAACGATATATTTATTTGTATTGAGTTCTCCATTTTCGGCTCCGTTGCAGGCCATGATCACGAGTGAACTGATTGATGTTTTTGTGAGAAAGTAGTTTTTAAGGGTAGACATATCGATCTAGCCCATTTATCACACTTTTTACCCGACTGCGAGGAGGGTAATGTGTTCATCAGCCTATGTGTTTTTGCTCCTTTCTGACATTATACACCGTGACATTGAATTCGATATATTTCTTAACTGTATGTACTCAGTCCATGCAACAGAATGTATTTGTAGCACTAAATATGAAAAGTAATTAACTAATAAAACTAGGCATTATTAAATTAGTCAAAATTTTAACTTGTTATCCCTGCGACATTACGGAAGAGGGGCGGCAGATATGGGTAGGTACGAGTACAATATTGTCATCGCGCGCCTGGTGGAGTACCCGCGTCGCAGCCGTGTAGCGTGTTTAGTGAAATAGACATTTCAGCTTAAGGCAAATTATTTTAGCTCGGTTTTTTTTAAATTATTTGTTATTGAATGCTATAGAACGATCCTAAATAATGGACTGAGTACATGCATTTAAGAAATATATCGAATTCAATATCACGGTGTATATGCCAAACACTTGGACCGATTTTGATTACTCTTACGTCAATCGATTTGTCTTACTCTTGAGACATGTTAGTAATCAAAATTCAATATGGCGACTACCAAACGCCATATAGTGAAAAATTAAAAATGCAAGTCGACGAACTATATTAAGTGGGGTATCATTGAACATATATTTGAAAATCATCTTTATGTTTCTCTTATCATTTTTCATTTCGAATGACCATTTAGGATCTATAACGATTTAAAATTGGTCAGCAACCATTCTCACTTAAATTTTTGCCTCTAGTTTAGTTCGCAGTTGGGTTTCCTATCACTTTCGATTGTCTTGTTTGCGATCCGTTTCTAATGATAATACTTAATGTTAGCGACCATCACACATACTGACTACATAATGACTTAACTATGTTTAGTCACTAAAGTTAAAGACAATACAATATTTCACGATTAAAGTGTTCTTAGAACTATGATGAACTGTTGAATAATCCTTTGGTATCATAGCATTTCCTATGAATACGGAATGCAGTTTACAAATTTAACTAAACAATAGTTTTTATGCACTATTCATTATTAGTTTGACTAGTAAACGACACGGGCACAGAAATAGACCTAGTCTAAACTAGAGCTATAATTAAAATAGATCTAGTCTAAACTAGAGCTGTAATTAAAATAGATCTAGTCTAAACTAGAGCTGTAATTAAAATAGATCTAGTCTAAACTAGAGCTGTAATTAAAATAGATCTAGTCTAAACTAGAGCTGTAATTAAAATAGATCTAGTCTAAACTAGAGCTGTAATTAAAAACGTTGACTATAGTAAATTATAGACAACGTTTTCTTTTTTATGAATTCTTTAAAATGTTTTGTTCCTATTTTGAACTATTATGAAAATTTAACAATTATATTGCCAATTTTGTTTGATGTTGTAGTTGATTATATGTAAACAGCTCAAAATTAATATATAATAAGTGCATCAAAGTTTATTAGTAAAATATGGCCGGTTTCTGTTGTCAACAATATGTTGTATAGTCAGGGCTGGGTAAAATACATACCAATTATTGAATTACAAAATACATTGATATCCTACTAATATTATTAATGCGATAGTGAGTTTGTTTGTTTGTTATTTCATGCTTTAACTACTCAAACGATCATCATGAAATTTTGAACACACGTTGTCAGGGGTACAGAAAAGTACATAGGGTTACTTTCATCCCGATGGTAGGAAAAAAATATCGTAATTGTTAATTTTGCCACTTCGATATCAAAGTGACAGGTGTCATAGTGACAGATTTAAAAGTGACAGGTTTTAAAGTTACAGATTTCAAAGTGACAGGTTTTAAAGTTACAGATGACAAACCTAGGCGAGAGGTTTTTTGAAATTTCTTTCTTAGATAAATGGGGTGGCAAAGTATGCACGCGGGCGAAGCTTTTTTTCAAGTACCTCCCTGTGCCCTTGGGCAGTTAAACGAGATTGTGTAGATGACCTCTTTGGGGCAAATGCCTCTATGTTTTTTCGCAAACCATTTTGGCGGCGGTCGGCAACTATTTAACATTGCCATTGACTACGAGTGAGTCGCTTACATCATCATTGGCCTCATTCATCTACGAGCCAGCTATTGGCCTTAACCTTCTCCCAGTTGAAATGCTTCTCGTTTCAAAGACGCTTGGTTTACAAAGTGCTGTAAATGCTCTATAAGTTCTACCGGTGCTCATGATTAAACATATTTTTGGCTTTCTTAACACATTCACTGCTGACCTTAAAAAGCTAGTCTCGCTCCGGGTGCTGACGATGACGTCACTGGGTTAAACTCACGTCTAAAAACGCCGGGCGTGTATTGCCGTCTTTGCGCGCTTTCAAAAACATAACGTATGTGTTTTCAGCAGTGAAAGAGTTAAGGGGCCCCCAAACTTTGTGTGCCCATGGGCCCTTGTAGGGCCTAAGAGCATGTTTGAGATTATTGTATTTTCATCGTGAACTAAACAATAAATATAAAATAAGTTTTGGATGAATATACAAAATAAATGTCTACTTGGTAATTAAACTGTTACCATACGAATTTGTATTTCAATTTCAAGTAATGCAATGCCTGCCCAGTCCTGTCCATGTTGAGTGTATGTTCACTGTTTGCTCGCCTGGTGCTTACGGGAATGTAGGTGCGAGTTTCAGGAGAGCTCTCCGATTGGTGCGTTTTGGAGCCACAGATCATGTATGAAGTTGTACAGATCGTCGCTCACAGCCACCTGAAACAATACGCGGAACTTATGAATCCAATGTTCGCGAAGTAGTAGTAGTATACGCATCGTTGATCGTCGATGCTACAGACAGTATGCACATTTTTGTTTTGTTTGGAACTTGACAATGACCTGAAAATAAACACTGCATTAATAGATTATATCATAATGACTCCGTATGTTTAATCAATAATTCAAAACATTTTTATTAAAAAAAAATACAAAAATCATAATAAGTAACATTTCGCCATTTGACTCAATCACACACACCGCAGTACGCGTGACGTCACATCTTGCTAAAATAGAGGCTTCTGCATCCTATCCATTATGGATCATCTATACTTATAATAAAGAATATACTTATAATAATCAATTGGTAAGAAAAAGTCTGTACAAAGCAGATAATTAAAAAATATGGTCAATTACTGAACAAGAACATACATTTAAAAATTCGTTTCTGTCCGTTTGTCTGTATGTATGTTCGCGCATCACGTAAAAACTACTGGACCGATTGCGATTCGGTATTCACTGTTGGATAGCTTAGGGGTTGACTTAAAAACTGGTGTAGTTGGTATCTCAATCCGATGAATAGAAGCCGAGCAATCGATACAAACTTTTTGACGATCGAAGGAATTTTGATCAAATGTTTGTATATTGGTATTTTAGGTCCTGGAATAGCACATCGAGTAGTTTAACCTAGAGAAATGACCACGCGTGCGTAGCCGCGCGCACAGATAGTATAGTAATAAATTGATAGAGGACTTGTACACACACAAAGAGTCACTAGTGTCGTAAAGTGTCTCATTTCTGAGATATTGGACCAGAAAATCTAGGTTGATTATCTTTGAGCTCCAATATCTCCGAAACACGATACTATAAGATACTAGTCTTTCAACTATTTTTGTTTGTACTGAAGTCTTCTTTCGACTTACGTATTTTTTCAAAATGGCGGACTAGGTACAAAATTTAGAACGCCTTTGCTTCGACCGAGAAACTTCACTAATAGTGCAATGGGGGCATGTTTTAGCTGCCATGACAAACCTTGTAGGGTGTGGGGTTCAAGTTCCGCTTGATGTCCTGCCGGAGAGTGCGCAGCGAGGACTGCACCCGCTCGCGCACTTCGGACAGCGGCTTCAACGGCACGCAAATACGACCTTCCTTCCAGTAAACCTGAAATACACACATACACTACTTAGCATGTTCAATTATACCATTTACACTTCTAGTGCTCGTAGTTCTTATTTATGCTACGTGTGAGCGGACTCGATATGCATTTTATGCTCTACTAGTACATTAAAGTATTTCATACCACCTGCTCGACAATGTCCAATTACAAATCACAAAATCTCAACGTAAAGCAAGTCATTATATCCTAAGGGATATAATATTATATGAAACTTCCAAGGGATATAATGTGATATAATGTGATTTGAATTTGGAATCTTAAAATTCGAATTAAAACTCTCATAGTTACGGGCATTGTAAACAGAGTTTATTCAAAAATCGAGCTGGCTTTGGTTAAATAAAAATTAATTATTACTGAAAGTTAAATATGTCACGAAGTGAACATGATATAACACTTACTCGTATGGCAAGAAACGCAAAGAAAATAGTTCAGCAGACACTACCGCCAATATCTAGGCAAATATATTTTACAATTTCATGCATTGTATAAGCGGGAATAAAGTAAATATTGACAATACCAATTTCCTCGCAATGGAAGTGAAACACAGAGATAAAAGAAGGCATTTTATCCTCGACTTCAATATCTACCCTCGCCTTCGGCTCGGGTGGAAAAATATGTATGTACTTGTATTATGCACTTGTGGTACAATCTGCTATTTATCTGCTTGAGCTAAATGATTTTGCGTGATGATATATCCAGCCTGAAAAACTTCATCCAGCAAAAGATGGCATTTTTAAAAGCTTTTATTTAACTTCACTTGTATGTATGTATGTATGTACCTATGTATCGATGTATCTATGTATTTTGTCTGTCCTGGTATCTTGCAATTCAAATTTCGAATACTTCCCGATTATAATATCCGGCTGAAACTTTCAGGGTAGTTCACAAAACGATGCCAAAGAAGAAAAAAAACTTACAAAGTGAAAACGTAATAAAAAAAAAAGAGAAAATGCAATTAAAAAAAGAAAAAAAAAACTCTTAAAAGCTTCATTTTCTTATTTTTTTTTTTTTTAATTATGCTTATTTATAATAATCAGCCTTGAGGCACTCTTCCAGATATGACCACTTTCATATGACGACCGGCCGAGTGTCTTGTGATTGCGGGTTCGAATCCCACAAATATTTATGTGATAAGGATATCTTAGGTACTGTATGACGATGTAGACGGACAGTCAGACAGCTGTGAGCGCGGGCTTTGGAAAGTTGAGTGAGAGGATGCGCGAAGCCGAGCTCGCAGCGCACTTCACAGCCGCCATTAAGTTTGAAACGTGTTGTATATTCTGATAACACAACATAACATCACTTATAAAGAAAACTAGCTGCGCCCCGCGGCTTTGCACGCGTACACAGTTCCCCCCCTCCCCCCCCCTCTAAAACTCCTACCAACAACTCCCGATTCCCTCCACAAACCCCCCCCCCTGTGTTCATTTTAATATTACAGTGCTACCAACTTATCTGTGAACTGAATGGTGGCGTGAGTGTTCCACGGTTCACTTCTATATACAGAGCAACCAAATTAAACTTTTCGTTCACTCGTATTTTTTCTGGATGTTATTTTTTGTACTTAAAACCTCGTGTGCTTCATTAGGAGACCCTACCAAAGTTTAATCACTGTCTGATCAAATGGTTTAGGAACGCATAGCGGACATAAATCCAAACAAAAACATACAAACATTACCTTTTATAGATATACTAGCTGTGAAGGCATGGACATTTCATTTAAAAGTAGCACATACATGTTATTCCAGGACTAAACGTACATATATGAAGATAAACATATAAATATAATAGACTACAAATATAATATACTATAAATATACTACATACATTTCTTCAAAATTTGTTCAGCCGTCAAATAGTTTTTTATCTTTTATCAATAGATAAAAAGCTATTACTAACTAAACTATCATCGGATTAAGATACCAAATAAGTCAGTTTTTAAGTCAAACCCTGAACTATCCAACAGTGAAACCCGTATCGCAATAGGTCCACTAGTTTTTACGTGATGCGCGAACAAAAATACAGACAAAGAAACAGACAAACACGATTTAAAAAAATATTATATTCTTGTTCAGTAGCTTATTTTAAGTACCATAGACCATATTTTTTCCATTATCTTCTTTGTACAGACTTTTCATTCTTATTGCTTTATTATAAGTATAGACTGATATACAATGTCCGTCACTCACAACGATAAATTATTTGCTATCAGAAAATGAGAGATTCCATTATATCGGTTTATTCCACATTAGCATAAAAAAACACATATACTATGATTAATTATTAATGATAAATATGTTTACTATAAACACAATATAAATACGTAAATATATTGATGTTTGCACAACTCCGATCTGTCTGTAATTGTCGCAATTATTTACTTATTTATCTATTTATTTCAGGCAATAATATATGAGAGCGTTGGTAGCCTAACGGTTCAATAGTGCAACTTAGAATACAACAATACCGGGTTCGCTCCTCGGCTTGGTATCGTTGTATTTTCTAACTTTTCAATTGACCATTGACTTTTCTAAGTGCGGTTTTCCATCGCTCAGTGCTTCGGAGCGCACGTTAAGCTGTCGGCCTTTGGGCTACCTGACAAACTCTGACACCAGAGGCCATCACTACCTCATGCGACAAACAAACAAACAAAGGCAATAACATTAGCACCGAAGTTAAAATATTAGCAATCTCCCACCTACTCTTCTAACTTCTAATATTTTGTAAATGTTTACTGTGAAGAAATCTATTTAGTTCTTGTCTAGTGTAAGGTTGGTGAAAAACAAGCTCGTATACGTACGTAGTGTCTATTATTAGCATAGATCCAGATAACGGGGGGAACGCTCTTATATCACGTAAACAACAACTGGACTAGATTCAACTACAGGCCCACAGGCACACATAGCTACATTTACAATGTCGAGCCTACGTGTGCACAAACAACATCACACTGTCACACAGATCTATCTATACTTATAATAAAGCAATAAGTACGAAAAGTCTTTGTAATAAAATGTAATTTAAAAAAAAAAACTAGTGCACTTAAAATAAGCTACTGAACAAGAATATAACATTTTTTTAAATCGTGTCTTTCTGTTTGTTTGCTCGCGCATCGCGTAAAAACTACTGGACCGATTGCGATGCGGTTTGCGGTTGAATATATTAGGGTTCGACTTAAAAACTGGGGTACTTGGTATATCAATCCGAAAGCAATCGATAAAAACTGTTTGACAGCTGATGGAATTTTGATCAAATGTTGGTATATTGGTACTAGCTGATGCCCGCGGCTTCGCACGCGTGGTCATTTCTGTAGGTTAAAAGTACTTGTATAGCTCTAGGACCTAAAATACCAATATACCAACATTTGATCAAAATTCCTTCAGCCGTCAAAAATATTTTTATCGATTGCTCGGCTTTTACTCATCGGATTGAGATATAAAGTACACCAGTTTTTAAGTCAAAAGATAAGCAACAGTGAAAACCGCATCGCAATCGGTCCATTACTTTTTGCGTGATGCGCGAACAAACATACAGACAGACAAACAGACAGACACGATTTTTTTAAATGTTAGTTATATTCTTGTTCAGTAGCTTGTTTTATGTACCCTAGACTGGACCATTACTTTTTTAATTATCATCCTTGTACAGACTTTTTCGTTCCTATTTTGCTTTATTATAAGTATAGATTTTAGGTCTTGGAATAGCACATAGGTACTTTTAACCTAGAGAAATGAGCACACGTGCGAAGCCGCAGGCACAACTAGTAGGTATATTATAAATCAGAGAAGTGTAGCCACTGTCGTCAACAGGCCAATCAGAGCGAATGTTTTAAAAATTAATACTCTCATAACGAGCGGAAAGCTTCATTTGCGCGATGCAGAACTCCATACATTAGAACTGACAGTCCTTACAAACCGTCATAAAATGCATAAAAACAGATTAGCGACATCTTTAAAAGTGTGTATGTTTGTACTCTTTCACGCTCAAACGGCGAAACAGATTTGGAAGAAATTTGGTACCAGGATAGCTTATATTATGGATTAACACATAGGCTATTTTGCATCATCATCATCATCCATCATCATAATCAACGCGGGTTAAAACGAGGGGCGCAACTAGTAGATACATAAGTAGACTGTAGCGTGAATGACATATCAATAATTGTCGCAGCTATAGTAGGAACCAATCTTAATGGCGGCTGTGAAGCGCGCTGCGAGTGTGACTTCGCGCTGGTACAGTAAGGTTCGCAATTATTATATATTTTTTTTTACTACCTACTTGTAGAACATGCTAATAATAAGAAACAATTTATTACACCAGAATTATGAAACAAATATACAAGAATTTAATAAAAAATAGGCTAAAAGCGATCTTTTCCAGACAACAATACAATACAATAACTCTTTATTGAACACATTACAACATAACAGTAATTATATATAAAATCTAATGTTGTACAATAGGCGACCTTATCGCTATTTGCAATTTCTTACAGGCAACCTTTGGATGGACAGGAATACAAAATAAACAATGCGGTCAGTGAAGGAGACTTACTTTGGAACAAAAAAGTTAATAGATATATAACAACTATATAAACTATATACAACTATATAACTTAATATTTTTATGCATACTTACATAATGTGTTATCATAAATTTTGTTAAACACATAAATATATATATACTATAATTAAATAATATAACATATATATTGGCAAATTTATAATATAATATACATAAATAAATAGCATGTTCATAAAGGAATAGTGTATAAATTATGTATGAATAACATAGTATCCAGCTTTATGACAGGTAGTGCTTCTTCACCATGTCTTTGAAGACAGCTATCGACTTAGCTTTTCTAATGTTGATGGGCAAAGCATTCCACAGTCTTACAGCCCGTTTAGTTAAAGAGTTGTGATAACACATCGTAGATTGGTCAGGCACTTTGAACTGCAGAGTATTGGTGGAACGAAGAATACGGGAATGGGAAAGATGAAGGAACTCCAATCGCTCTTTGAGATAGGGAGGGGTCGATGGATTAAATAGGACACTGTACAGAAGAGAGACGGCATGAGTATCCCGGCGACGTCGGATTGGTAACCATGTGAGCTTTGTGCGAAAATCAGATACATGGTCATACTTGCGTAAGCCAAAAACAAACCGAATGCAAAAGTTTTGTAAGCGCTCTAGCTTATTTAGCTGTTCCTCGGTTAAGTCCAAATAGCAGGCGTCGGCGAAGTCGAGTAAAGGCAGCAGAAGAGACTGTGCTAGAGCAAGTTTGGTGGTAGTGGGAAGAAAATTGCGCAGTCTTCTAAGTGAACCCGCTGACGCATAAACTTTAAGGCTTACCTCACATAGACAACTGTCTTGGGGACCTCAGTTAAGGTCCCCAAGACAGTTGTCTATCAATAAGCACACCCAAGTTTTTAACAGTTTCACTTATTTTGATATGTGTGCCATCGAAAAGAACTTGTGGGAGATGAAACCAGTCAATCTTAGATATTAGTCTTGAACTACCGATTACAATAATTTGGGTGTTTAAGGGATTTACACTAAGGCCATATGATTTACTCCAGTCTGAAATACGTTTGAGGTCATAATTGATTGTTTCAATAGCTGTATGCAACTGGTCTAAAGGAGTTTGTGTATAAATTTACAAATCATCTGCATAGAGATGGTAGGAAGAAGATATATAGCTATGTTTCTAGTAGCTAAATTAGCGTCGACACTTAACGCTTTAACCTATTTATTATTATGTTAACATACGTCAACACAATAATTTTAATAATAGGCTGATATCGTGTTGGTGAATTGTATTGGTTGGTAACAAACAACTAAAATAACTAACTAGACTGTACTTGAACAGAATCGCACGCATGTGTGCAGCGTACGGATGCTTTGTGCACACAAGCACAACCGCGGCGGGCGCGCGTGGGATGCGGTTGGCTAGCGGGAGGGTGTGCCCCGGCCTCTCACCTCTCCAAAGCCCGCTTATCCTAAAATTAGCTATTGCGCAGCGCCTTGCGCCTAACTTCTCAGCCGCCATAAAGATTGGTTCCTACTCTAACACGTGCTACACATACTCCACTACGATTTTGACTAAGCCCAATTAGGTGAGTTGCACCTAATTTGTTTAACTTGTTTTTTTTAGATCCACACAAAACAAACAGGCAACATTTCACTTTAATATTTTAGTGAGAGTTAAGTACTTAAAAAATGTTGGGAAAGAAAAAAGGGCATTATCTTTTTCTTCTAAATATATTGAACCACTAGTGACTTGCTCCGGCTTCGCACGGGTAGCGCTCACATCGCGGCATTTTTTTTACTTTTATCATTTTCAAACCCGTCGTAACTTCAAAAAAAAAATACGCCAGTAAGCATATAATTCAAAATCTTCAGCAGCAACGATTGTGGTGTTTTTTGACCATAGACAACTGCATTATTACCACATTATTACCCACGTACTCGACAGACTTGTTATTATTTCGTTTCCATGGCAACATGTAATTCCGATCTGTATTTTTGATACCTTGGATTACATTATTGCAATTTACGTAGGTATCTCTATTAAACAGAACTGACCATGTTACTCGCTGATAATGTAGCTTTCTATAGGTGAAAGAATTTTTTAAATCGGTTCAGGATTTTTTGAGTTTATCCATTACAAACAATCTTTCCTCTTTACAATATTAGTGTAGATATATCCCCGGGAATAGGGAAAGTACCTTAAATATTGATGTTAGCAAATTTTACTCAAAGGAAACATTTCTTTATATTTCGAAATAAGAATAACTTTCTGCATTCAAGTCTGCCAACTGCGTTAAAGTCATTTCCCAGCGCCGGGAATCAAACCCGCCAAATGTAGAAAATAAATACCCTTAATTTAATGATACCGGTCTAAAGGGTCAATCATAAGGAACAAATCTCTTTAATAAACATTGCATCTAAAATTTGAGGAAGACCATGAAATCCAAATACATAAGTAGAAAAACTGGTTGAGTTTATTTACTTCTCTCAGTTAGCAAATTAATTGCCTCTAATGTTTCCAAGTGAGATTTTCATTTATTTGTTTGTATGGAAAATCAAGTGATCTGCATTCACTTTTTTGAAGGAATCCTAAACACTGCTAAGTACATTGAAATTCTGAAACTGTTAGTAAATGAACTCCATAACCTGCCCGAAGACAAAATATCATTTTCCAACAAGTCGGAGCTCCAGCTAATAATAGCAAAATTACCAGAAACATTTAAATGATCATTTTGGAACCTGAATTGCTACAAATGGGCTAATTCAATGGCCTGCTAACCTAACACCATTAGACTTTTTTTAAAGATTTTTTATAGCAGTTAACGCCTGCTTAGCGTAAACGTATATAATATTTTTTTAATGAAAAAAAATTGGATTGGTTTGTTTGGTTTTGTTAGTTCGAAATACTACCAATAGATGGCGTTACCGTCCCCATAAGATGGGTTCAAAGAAGCTAGTGGAAAAATTTGGATGGCGATGCATAGGTCACGGTAGACGAATTGGTAAAGGCATGTGCCGCGCTGAGGCACAAAATGCGAGTTCGAATCTCGTCCGTGATCCAAATTTTTCCATTAGAAAATTATCATATACCATTAGACTTTTATTTGTGAGGCTTTGTAAAAGGTGAAATTTATAAAAAAAACGTATCAGTCTGTAGATGAATTACGTCATGAAGTTCGAAATATGTTTTTAATTAATTATTCATCATAATACCACACGTAACGAAACACAACGAATGTATGAAAATTATCAATCTGAATTGTATTGCGGCAAACGGTTCGCATTTTGAACAATTTTTAAGTTAATGATATACGTTAGCGTTACTCAATTTAAATGTTAGATAACAAAACATTAATTTTTGTATTAACTTTGACTATTTCGTTATCTTCTTTAGATTTTAGATGCATTGTTTATAAAAGAGATATGTTCCTAACTTCGAGCATATATCCAATGAAGATGCTAACGATTTCATCCGCAAACATTATTTTCTGCTTTTTTTTACGGGGGACGAGGTAAACACGCATTGCACATGCGCAAATCAACATCTTATTCATGTAAACACACACTAAAACAATCTCGCAAACCACCATAAAATACGCACACACTTATAAAATACAGCATAGTTACGCAGTGTTTAGACGCACACTGTGATAACCTTTAGTGATGGGCATTCACAATGACCGGTAAACCTGAACGATAAATGAATGAAATGAATGTGGTTTTACTAAATACTTATGTCTAAGGTCCCTTGAAGATGTAAAATGGAAGCTTTTATGTTAACGAGATGAAAGTATATAGCTATTTATAATTTGAGTTTATTCAAAGATATTTATGTACATTAAGTATTTGCTCGAAATTTTCGACAATCTGAGATAAATAAAAAAATAAGGGGTGAGTACTTCCTTTATTCATTCAAGCGATATACCCTAAAATGACTATATTATAGAGTTCCCTATTTTCAACGAAACCCTCGTCGAGCGAATTTTCGCTACTTGGTGAATTTATTTATTAATGCTATTATTTATTAATTATCTAAACTATTAACTTAATACCAAACGTTGAGTTGTTTCCCTAACTTTTATATAACATGAACTTTAATAGAAACTCAGAACTGATTTTTCACCCTCTTAATCCGGCCCATTCGTAACATCTGTTCGTGATTATCGTCTACAGCCTATATGATTCTAACAGGCAAAAATTTCAGCGTTGTAAGTGTTTAGTCAGTTAAAGGCATATCGCTCTTTAAATGTAGATTAAAACACTTTCAACCCTAGAGTACTAATATAAATATATTACCACTTACTACTAACTAATGATCGCCTGGCAGGCTACTTTTGGGATAAAACAAAAAAAGAACAGGCAAACCTCTACCTTTTCTAATACAAAATAATAATTATACCTCTAATTCGGTCAAATAATCATCCCTAAATCTTTCAAATCATCTAATACTAATGATCGCCTCCCAGGCGAACCCAATGTCTTTTAATTGGAAATGAAGAGTCTACGCTCGACGCGCGTTCTCTCCCCGCCGCGACATCGGCTATACAAGTTGGCGTGAACGCACGACTCAATACGTCCCTACAATTACAAAATAATCGAAAAAGTTACTAACACTCCACATTTAGAAATAAATTTACGTACATTCAATCAATTTTACTCAACTTGCCCCCGCACTACGCCTTCTACCGAGACGATGGTAGAATGGTATGGTGGTAGATGGTATTCGTAAAACTGTCGCAACTGGTAGTTCATTTGAATCAAAATTATACAAAATTACAAGGACAATTCACATATATAACAAATACTTGTGTGATAGGAAATAGCGTTTCCCGTAAGTTTGATGTTGCTGATCGCCTTCTGCACAAAAATACCGCACAATTCACCATTTTCACGGAGCTCTGCTTTGCGACACGAAATGATACAGAATGGACGCGGTTGTGAGTGTAATAGTTTTATATAACGTGAATGGCCAAGACGTGCCATATGGCCAGCAGAGGGGTACGCCTTGCATTAACATCTCCATTGGATATATGCTCGAAGGTTCCTAATGATAGACCTTTTCGATCAGTATCATAAAAATACAGGTTGTCTATTTTCTACATTCGGCGGGTTCAATTCCCGGCTCTGGCAAGTGACTTTAAAAAAATCCTTTAATGCAGTTATTTTTAATTCTAAAAATATAGAAATTTTTCCTTTATGTAAAATTTGCTAACTTTAATATTTAAGGTGCTTCCCTCCGCGGGGCATTAGTTTGGTCTACCCTGTTTATATAAATGTCGTGTCGCTGATTGACTGGCTGACAATCAACGCACAGCCTAAACCAGAGACGAGATACGAGTATGTTCCAGGTCTGTTACATGAGTGTAGATAAAGCAGTGTATAGAACGGCACATAACTAGGTATTAAAACACTCGAGTGATACTATTAAAACACTCGCCTACGGCTCGTTTTTTAAACTCACTATCGTGTTTTAATACCCCTCATTATGCAACCGTATGATAAACTACTATAGTTTTGTCCTTTGCTAGTGTAGGGTAGCACAAGGAATTAATAATATCCGCAGTCTAAGGGGGTGAACGCGGGTTGCAAAGTTTGCACGCGCGAATGCTGCGGGGCGTAGCTAGTTACCTTATAGAGATGTTCCACTTTGCTAGGGATGACGTAGGCCCTCTTGGACTCCTGGAAGGGGTGCCGACACAGCACCTTCTGCCCGACCACGGGCGCAGCCTCTGAAGACCGCTGCAGAAGGTCTACGAGCGCGTGCCCGTCCGCACCGAACAGTCGGTACGCCTGCAATTGTACACATTAACAAGACATTATCGAAAGTGCTAAAAACAGACTGCGAACAAAACTTAAGACAGGTAAAAATTTAAGTGAGAATTTCTAATCAACTTTAAATCGGTCTGTTTTTTTTTCTATTTTGTCTCTCTGTATCATGGCCACTCGGAAACTCATCATTATCATCATCATCAGCCTATATATATACTGAGCTCGGTCTTCAGCTCTTTTCATCCATTCTACTCCAGCCGCCTTTCGCAGGTCGTCACTCCACCTGGCCACAGGGCGTCCTACACTACAATTGCCTTGACGTGGTCTCCACTCGGGAACTCGTCTACCCCAACGGTTATCGGTTCGTCTGGAAATGTAACCAGCCCACTGCCACTTGAGCTTACTTATTTTATTAAAAATAGTTAGTGAGGAGAATTCGACTCCACCTGACATCACGGAAACAGCAACGAACACGACGAACTAGCTTTTAACAGAAAAATCTGTTGCATGAGCGTAGATAAAGCAGTGTACGGAACGGCACATAACTAGGTATTAAAACACTCGAGTGATACTATTAAAACACTCGCCTACTGCTCGTTTTTTAAACTCACTATCGTGTTTTAATACCCCTCATTATGCAACCGTATCATAAACTAATATAGTTTAGAATTTTGTAATATTATGCATTATTGACGTTTGTTTGTAAGGTATTTATTTGGAGTTGGTATTCAAGTTTTCCGGTTCATAGTTAATTCCGTAATACACCTCTAGTTTACTCAAGGAATGTTTTCTCCAAATTTCAAATGTCTAGGTCCACCGGTTTAGGCTGTGCGTTTTCTGTCAGTCAGTCAGTCAGTCAGTAGGTATGTCACGGTACTGTTTTATGGACATGATTAAAATAATTTAATAAAACACATATTTTTATTATTCTGCCCAATATGTGAAGGGCATTTATTTATTTGCATTTTAATTACCTTAATTCTTGAATGATACAATTATACCTGTGAGAAACATATGTATGTGTAGTGTGACATGCATTTTTTGTTTTACCTTATAATTTTATGTGCAGATCTACAGGCACGTGGAATGATTTACCTATACAAGGAAACTTTTAAACGATAACGCCTATCAAATGCAAGTCATTACGATATTATATTATAATAAAGATTAAAACTGAAACAAGACAAATAAACAAAGGTGGAGCTCACACCGCCAAATCGAAAGTGTAGTACCCAAGATATGCCGATCCGATCGTACACACAAGCCTCACGCACACACTTACACCATGTTATGCCGATCGGCCGCCACATGGCAGCTTGTCTCGGCCTTGTTAGTCGTGTTAATTCTGTCAAGTTCACACGAAAAAACAAAAACAATGCAATCTTTTGCTATCAAACACAAATTCTCCACACGCGCACACATACGCACCCGCCCTTTGCTAATCTTCACTGGTTTGTGTGGCGGAATATATTCCGTCTTTTTTAAAAGCTATTATTTAACATCACTTGTATGTATGTATCTATCTATCTATCTATCTATGTATATATATATATATATATGTATCTATATGTATCTATCTATATATGTATCTATCTATGTATCTACCTTTGTATCTAAGTATTTCTGTCTGTCCTGGAATCTTGCAATTAAAACTTCGAGCACCTCCCGATTAGCTACCCTGCTGAAACTTTCAGGGTAGCTCACAAATCGATAACATTGCAAAAAAAGTATAAATATAAAGAAATAAAAAAACCTGAAAGTAATAAGAGACAAAGAACGAAAAAAAGGGATTTATTTAAACCTAGAAAATAATAGCAAGACTTTTGTACAATAGCTACAGCATAGGAAACTGCAAGATAATAAAACCTAGTTTTACGGAGCTAGAGTTTCTTTGGGAACAGCAGATACTTGTCAGCTCCGCGATAGAAAGCTTGTATATTCGTCACCGTTCTAACCGACTCCGCAATGCAGTTGAAATGGCATTTCACTACAATTTTCATTGGTTTAGAAGCAATCAACGTGACTGTATTAAGTGAATATACATTTACTTAAAGCTAGTTTTTGTTAGACGCTAAAACCATTTTGTAACTAAAAGTGGTGTCATTCTCCATTACTACGATACTTAAAATAAGCTACTGAACAAGTTTTTTTTTTTTTTTTAATCATGACTGTCTGTTTGTTTATTTGTTTGTCTGTATGTTCGCGCATCAAGTAAAAACTACTGGACCAATTGCGATGTGCACTGTTGGATAGCTTAGGGTTAGACTTAAAAACTGGTGTACTTGGTATCTCAATCCGATGAGGAGAAGCCGAGCAATCGATAAAAATATTTTTGACGGCTGAAGGAATTTTGATCATTTGTTGGTATATTGGTATAGCACATAGAGTACTTTTAACCTAGAGAAATGACCACGCGTGCGAAACATCAGCTATAACAATAAAACACGTATCATAGACCTTGATCTATACGACGTTAGTATATGTTGAACATTAGGTACTTTTTATTCATAAAAATGATATGGAAGCCTAATATTTTCGTCTGATATGATAACACGCATCGGTTCAAGGCCGGCAAGTATCACGACATTTTTATAGCTGTCTTCAGTTATGTACATATTTTTATTCGACTAGATTCTTGCACGCAAACTACGTATATTCTTGAGAACAAAGTTGGACAAATTGACGAGAAGGCACGAGGGATTTTATTTCTAATCTTGACCTATTATGATGACGCATGAGTTGGCAATGAACTTTGGCGTACCCTGAAATTTGGGAGTACAGTTCAAATGAATCTAGAAATACTAATTTAAGTAGCTTAACAAAAACGGAGAGATTACAAAAATACGGAAGCAATTATTAATTTATGCTAGAGTTGCTGTCATTGTGACGCGAAGATTAAAATGTCAAATTAGCATTGAACAAAGTGATAAAGTATAAAATCCTAACTGTTCCATAGTGCACCTTAGAATCCAACGATACCGGGTTCGATCCTATGCTCGCACAGTAATTTATTATGGTGTAATAAAATGTGTCTCATGTTGATGATAAAAGAACATAATAAAATCTTATACAGCAAGTTCCATGTCGATATTGACAACAGCGATTAAGAAAATAAATGGTAGCCTAACGGTTCAATAGTGCAACTTAGAATCCAACGATACCGGGTTCAATCCTAAGCTCGCACTGTAATTTATTATGGTGTAATATAATGCGCATCATGTTGATGATAAAAGAACTTAATAAAATCTTACACAGCAAGTTCCATGTCGATATTGACAATAGCGATTAGGAAAAAAAATGGTAGCCTAACGGTTCAATAGTGCAACTTAGAATCCAACGATACCGGGTTCGGTCCTAATCTCGCACCAGTGACATTTCTAAGTTATGTGCGATTTTGCATCGCTCCGTGCTTCAGAGGGCTCGTTAAGCTATCGGTCCCGGCTGTTATTGATTAATTGCAGTCGTTAAGTCATGTCAGAGGCCCTCGGGCAGCCTGACAAACTCTGACACCAGAGGCCAGCACTACCTCCTAAGAAAAACAAACAAACAAAGATAACAAAAAGGAAGAGAAATCATTGTGCAATATATGTTCCCTATGTAAAGCTAAAGATTAAAGATATACATATGGGGGAAGATACGGCACGCTCTAATATCACGTAAACAAAAACTGGACTAGATACAACTTCATATAGCTACGTTTCAACAGTCGTGCTTCATGTGCATCAACAACAAAGATAGATAGACATACGCAGTCTGTAGCGCGAACGAGATAAAAATAACTGACACTACTTAAAAAATACTTGCTGCTGCTATACACGTGCTACACAAGCGCCACTCCGATTGTAATTTAGGCCAATTATGTGCGTTGCACCTAATTTATGAGGAGCTAGTAAAATGCAATGACAGTGAAGTATTGGGATGTATGTCATACGTACCTCTTTGTGGCCAGGTATGGTCACTTTGCCCACGTCTTGGCTCAATTTAATTCGCGGCTGACCGTTGATCTCCACTAATTTGTACACACATCCTAACGCCGGCTGCCGTTGACACGTCACTGTGGACATTAAAGCATTGTTAGTTTAATACAGTTCCCTTCCCATAATAAGAAGAAACTCAACAGTAAAACTTTAGTTACATAAAAGATTAACTATACTACTGTTACATAGGTACTTATAAAAAATATATAATAATTTTTATTTATAACTTATTTTTGAATTTTTAGCTTGTTTTTGGCAGGAAAGCCTTATTTTTTTATTTATCTTTATTTTATATTTTTTTAGTGACAAGTTTTGAGTTATTCCAATAAATTATATACCAATAAATGTAGCCATACTACCGCCATATTGTTTTTTCCATAAAAGTTAGAGCGTAAGTTACTCGGAATGGTTGTAAGGATTCTAACGAGACACCATACGGGTACATCGAAATGTTCAGGCATTTAAAAGTTATGATAGAATAAAGGTGCCGGCATAATAACAGGACTACCTCTTTTCAATAGGAAATCCAGGAAATGATTATAGCTAACCCCCCGCTCTCCTATATGTGGGAGAGGCCCACGTTCAGCAGTGTACTCTTCCGGCTGACTATGATAAACCTTCGTAAATACTCTGAGGTGCTTTAATTGTTTGCCAGTCTTTAATTAGTAATCATAATAAGTATATCACATACGCCAATGACCTCATTGGCAGGTAGTTATCAATTTAATCCGAGGTAATTGACACAATTAAGATACGCCTCTACTTTATAAAAGACAAGCGGCTGTAAAATAAGAGTATTCTTGCCATACTCAATCCTAAGGCTGATAACAGGACTAAAGTAAAGCTTTGCAGTAAGTCTAGTCACCAGCACCAGTGAACTCTTTTAGGTACTTACGAGTATACTTATTTAACAAACATGTTCGGAAATGTATGTTAAAAATTCAAAAGAATTTACTAACAGAAATTTGTATCCAGATGATATTTTTAGTCGCTGAATAATGTTAACTAGGCGCCGGCAATGTTAAATATTCGCCAGCATTAAAAAACTTTATTAAATCTTCGATTTGTTTAAACAAACATCATGCATTGTTCTCAAATGCATTGGAGTATATGTTTAATACTATGGACTGGAAAGGATGTGGCATTAACATTAACTGAGATTCGCGGGTATCATCTTCATTGTGGCAGAAACATTGTAGGACTTGCAACAGATGTTGGACAGCCTAGCTGATTCGTCTCAACGCATTGGTCTCCGGCTGAACTTGGACAAAACCAAGGTTATGTCAAATGAACATGTTATTCCGGAACAAATTGCTGTTGACGGAACTGCTCTCGAAGTTCTTCAGGAGTATGTTTATCTGGGGCATACTTTGCAACTAGGTAAAACTACTTCGAGAGAGAGATTCACAAAAGAATACAGCTGAGGTGGGCAGCATTTGCAAAACTTCGTCGAGTCTTCTCGTCGCCAATACCGCAAAGTATGAAGACAAAAATCTACAACCGGTGTGTCTTCCCTGTTATGACATACGGAGCCGAGTCGTGGACATTCACAGTACGACTAGTACAGCAATTTAAGGTCGCTCAGTGGGCTATGGAAAGGGCTATGCTTGGAGTTTCTCTGAAAGATCGTATCCGGAATGAGGTGTTCCGGTAGAGAACTAAAGTTGTCGACATAGCCCTTAAGATTAGTAAGCTAGTGGCAATGGGCTGATCATATCTGTCGAAGTACTGATAACCGTTGGGGTAGACGTGTTCTTGAGTGGAGACCGCGACTCAGTAAACATAGTGTACTCCAGCTAGGTGAAGCGCCTATATACGCAAAGTAGCTGGCAGCAGTTAGAGCCGAAAATCGAGATCAGTGGCGTGCTTTGGGAGAGGCCTATGTCCAGCAGTCGGCAGTGGACTGACACGGGCTGATGATAATGATGCAGCCCTTTAGAAAGAGATTACCTACAATTATTTTGAACTGCTTAATGGCATTGTCATTCACTTTTTGGCTGATCAGAGTTGAACATTTGGAATACTTAAAACTTTTAAACTTGGCTGTGTGAAATAAATATTTATACATTTACAAAAGCTATTCAATTACCAAACAAATATAAAAAAAAAATTTTTTGCTTAGTTCCTCGCATATTTTTTTTAGTTGTAGGTAAAAGCTATATACATAATTCGGCGGAAAAGATAATTACAAGTCTCGTATTTATAACTCGAGCCGTATTTACGACGTTTTTATATACAAGACCTGCAATTGCTTTTCCAGCACTCAGCTATATCATCATCATCATCATCATCATCATGTCAGCCCTTAGAAGTCCACTGCTGAACATAGGCCTCCCCCAAAGAGCACCATGACGAGCGATCTTGTGCCACCTCCATCCACCGACTTCCTGCGACGGCTACAATGTCGTCGGTCCATCGTGTGGGGGTCTCCCCACACTTCGCTTGCTTGTTCGTGGCCGCCATTCAAGAACCTTTATTCCCCAACGGTTGTCGGTTCTGCTAATTAGATGGCCTGCCCATTGCCACTTCAACATGCAAACTCTGAGACCAATGTCGGTAACCTTGGTTCTTCTACGGATTTCCTCATTTCGGATTCTATCACGTAGTGAAACACCGAGCATAGCTCTCTCCATTGCACGCTGCGCAACTCTGAGCTTGTGTATGAGACCAATCGTTAGCGACCACGTCTCTGTGCCGTATGGCAACGCGCACTGATTATAAACTTTCATCTTGAGGCTCTGCAGTATCTGCGTCGAAAAGTTATGGCGCAATTTCCCGAACGCTGCTCATCCGAGTTGGATTCGTCGGTTGACCTCTTTGTCGAAGTTGGATCTACCCAGTTGGATCGTCTGATTACTTAGATCAGACGATCCAACGATCCAATCGAAACTGTTGATCCGACATCGTGATCAACAGTTTCGATAATATCGTTCCCAACATAAACCGGCATGGGTACGACATAGGCATTTGACATATGTTCGTCTTACCTATGTTCATTTTAAGACCCACCTGTTGGGAAACAATATTGAGGTCACTGAGCATTGTGCTTAGGTCTTCCAGGGTTTCTGCCATGATGACTATATCATCGGCAAATCGAAGGTGAGTGATGTATTCACCATTGATGTTAACACCATATCCGTTCCAGTTCAGAAGCTTGGACATAGGTATATATAGGTACTATAAAAAAACACATTCAATGGATGTTACTCGTACCTAAATGTGTCCCGATACCGAAGCAGTCAATCTTGTGTCCCTGCTCATTGAGACTGAGTATGGTTTCTTCATTGATATCGTTCGACGCAACTATGGTCAGTTTAGAGAACCAAGGCAGCTTGAACGCTTCGGCGACTTGCTCGAACGTCTCCCTCGCGAGAACCGATAAGTAAGCCAAGTCCCCGCTGTCGATACGAATGCCCACAGCTCTGTATCCACAATCGTTTAGAGCTAATGCCACAGCGCAAAAGTTCAGAAGACCACTCCTGTTAAGGAAAAAAACATTAAAAATCCTCCCGCTTTCTTACCAACTGATAAAATATATTCATAGCAGTCACTGTTGGATGCGATCAAAAATAGGAACCACATACGTGTAAAAGCAGTTAAAATGTTGCTGCAACTACTAACGTAACTTAGACTTGCAACCTTACGGGTGTAGAAATACAGCATGATATCATTTGCAATCAGATACAGTGCTTACAAAGCTAAAGTGACCCATGGTAACTATTACTTGTAGGTAATCTAGTAAATAATGTAATACAATATCATAACAGTCAAACAAAATGGTTTACGATGAAAAAAGTGCATGCAAATACATTGACATAATTACTGTGAATGTGTGCATATCCCTATACAATGCAACTGTGCCCAATGACTAAATTGCCCATAATCTTGCTCAAGGGTCCAGGACAGTACGCCACACTGAAGCAAATATAAAGTATAAAGTAAGTTATCGTCTGAAGTGTTCTCATTTATTTACATTCGGTCGGAACATGAAGCGCCGTCCATATACGCTTCACTGAAAAAGCGAAATAAAATATAATATTCATAAAACTACGGCCATGGATGTTAAATCCGCGGGCGGCTCCCGGCGTGTGTTGTTAGTGTGCTTGCATGTATGTTATCCCACCGGATGTATGATCTCTCATGCCCACCATGAAGGATGCGATGACCGGCCACAGGCCAGCTTTCAAACAAAACAAACTAAACGATAATCAAAACTCCACATAACGTATACATAAATGAACAATGCAAAACAATAATAGAAAAAAACTGATCAGACACCAAATGTCGAGTCGTTCTGTTTCATGTTTACCTCAGTGTGCGTTCGACCGTGGTAATTCCATATGTAATGTTCGGTGAGTTTTGCACTATAGTACCATTGGATCCACAGTTGCTATTGTAGCCAGAATGCCCATTCATATTACGCTGCCAGTGTCGTGAGGGTAAGCCTTGAAAATTATACCTCTTGACATCGTACGTATCCACAAGAGCCAAGAACCCGGACGGGAAAGCTAGGGCATACGATATTAGAGCGGCAAGTTCTCCGTCGCTCGCCTCCTCTTGCGAGATGTCTATGACGGAGGACACTCGGTTGCGCCACTTTGTCGCCAGTTCCAACAGGTTGCACTGCTTCTGTGTGTCCGCGTGTCGGACCACCACCGAGTTGAGATCGGCCAGAGTGCTGAACGACGTCACGAACGAATGCGCGTGAGTACCCTTCACGGGGATGTTGAACAACTTGCCCGCTAACACGTTACTAGTACCGTCAAAACCGCCTGAAAACATTTAAGGTGTTAGATTCTTTCGAGATTTATATAATGACGAGTAGGTAGCCAGAATGCAATTTCGTTTAGAACTTGCGAGTCATTCGTGGGCGACACCAGCATTTAGTTAGCACTATGACTCAGATTGGCAGCCACTATGCAAAGGCACAACTTTGAAAAGTAATTTCCAACTTTGAAAAGTGATTTCGATGAGCAACTGTGAAGTTTTCAAGGGCACGGTTCAAACTTGCCTGATTGAACCTATTATGGCAAAGAATATTCGCTATAGGGGCTTCTTGTGAGTCAATGGCGCGGCAGGGTGTTTTATATTGCACGAGTTTGAGGGAGGGCCCGTGCCTGGTACCGCCGGGTTTCGCAAGCTGCGGCAACACGCTAATACAATCAATAATACTGAGACAAGTTAATTTGCGCCACAAAAGAGCGTTTCCAAAATACGAAGGTAAAAGAGTTTCTAACCGATGTAAGCGTATTTGGATGCCGATAGACCGCCATCGGGGCCTTGGGCTCGTCGCAGTCCAAATTCCAACAAAGAAACGTTTTTCCCGGCGACCATTCGATACCGTGCCGCGTTTGTCGCCATCAAGCTGCAAGAAAAAATATTTCTTTACTAATAATTCTAGTGCACGGCTTATCGTTGACAAGCAAATTACTTCAGAGTTAAAACACAAACACTACCTTCATTTAACTAATTATTTTTCTGTTCGGTATGCAAAACATTAGACACTAAACATTTTATTTCAGTAGGTACCTCTTACGTAGTATTTATATACTCTTTGTAGGTACCTACCTAACTGTCAGTGTAAAAACTGAACTGTTTTATTTCGAACTATCTGTGCCTGCGGTTTTGCTATAAGTGTTATTTCAGGACCATAAATACCTATAATGTTCTATATACTACATGTCTTCAAAATTAGTTCAACCGTCAAATAGTTTCTATCGATTTCTCGGCATCTTATCAACGGATTAGGGTACCAAGTATACCAGTTTTTTAAGCCAAACCCGAAGCTATCCAACATCGCAATCGGTTTTTACGTGATGCGCGAAAAAACATACAGCCCCTTTTTTTAAAATGTTGTATTCTTGTTCGGTAGCCTATTTTGAGTACACTAGATCACTTTTTTAAATTATCTTCATTGTACAGATTTTTCGGTACTTACTGCTTTATTATAAGTATAGATCTTGGGACTACGTACGATAAAATGGAGATAGTACCTAATACAAAAACATGTAAGTACCTACTACCTACAGTACAGGAGTCTCACAGAGATAATGGAATTAATTAGATATATTATCAACTAGTGAAAGGGTTTAATACCCTGCTAACGAGAAACTGCAATTAACTGACCTAGTCATGCCTGACGACCGATAAACGCTTCGACAGCGACATAACTCATCTACTATCTATAAATAAGTATCACAAACATTGTATTTAGCAGCAATGGCCTAGATAGCAGAAACACAGGTTTTAAACTAAGCTGAATTGCATATCGTCATAGGTTATTCTGTACCTACTTACCTAGGAATATACATTGGGACTTGCGGCCGCAAAAAACTACTAGATCACAGATTTTAGCTTGTTTTTTTTTTTAAAGAACTTAACTCTGAGACGATGCTATAATCAGATCTTGTTTTTACAGAGAAACATGTAGGTATAATACCTTTTTAACCCCCGTACTCGAAAAGAGAGGGGTGCTATAAGTTTAGGGTGTGTATGTGTCTGTGGCATCGTAGTTCCCAAACGAATCGATTTTGATGCGGTTTGTTCTGTTTGAAAGTGGTCGAGATGCTTCTTAGCTATAAGGGGTGGTCGGGATGATATATTTTTCTGTGTCAAATCGTTGTGGCGAGGTGTGCATGTCGTTCACATGATGGTAAGCGCCTTCTAATAACAGTCGCAGTGCCACCCAGAACTTAGGCAATCTTAGGAATCCTTATAGTTTCGACATGTCCGTCTGTTTGTATAACTAGGACTATACGCCTATGTACTCAGGTATGAACTTACCTCGCAAAGTTGACCAACGTTAGCAATGTTGTCTCCAACAGTTGTGCAATGATCAAAGGCCCTTCGACTCTCAGTAGAGGCACTCTGAAAAAATGTACATACTTACTATGTGAAAATTATACTTAACTAGCGCCCCGCGGTTTTAACCGCTGACACTTCGACGCCTGTAAATTTGACAACTGCCACTTTGACACATGTCACTTTGATACCTGCCACTTTGACACCTGTCACTTTGACACCTATCAATATCGCAGTTGCGAAAGAATTATTTAAATATGTATCTTGAAAAATTACGAAATTATTTATCTTTTGCTGCAGCCTTTTCGAAAGCAAAATAACCCGCGGGTCGTATGCGGTGTTACACCGCATACAACCCGCGAGCTATTTTGCTACACCATGTAACGTCACAAATCTCTTTGGCCGTCTCTTATGTACTAGGAAATCTATCAGTCGATTGCTCCATAGATTTCTTATGAAATGGAAACGGAAAGTCTTCTATGAAACGGAAACGGAAAACTTTCCTTTTCCCGCTCACAAAATAACTAAACCATTTTTTTACATTTTAAATATTTCTTAATGTCCCCAGAAGGTTTTGAGGTAAGAAGTGTGAGGATCTGGTGGCTGACCAGGTCATGAGCCTAAAGATCTCGGTTCCCACTAAAGATAAAGACCTGAGATTTTGTCCTCCAATTGATACTGGCCTGAGATGCTCTTTTTAATCCCCGAACAAAGGGACGGGTATTATAAGTTTAGGGTGTGTCTGTCTGTCTGTCTGTCTGTGGCATAATAGCTCCCAAACGAATGGACCGATTTTAATGCAGTTTCAAAGCTGAGGTAATCGAGATGGTTCTTAGCTATAATGAGGGAAGGGAGGGGGGGTGACGATCGTAGCTCCCAAACCCTACACGAATGAACCGATTATGAAGCGGTTTTTATGTTTGAAAGCTGATGTGAACTAGATGGTTCTTAGCTATATGGGGGGAGTGGTGTTGAGAAAAAGGGGGATGAGAATAGTTGCTACCAAAGGAATGGACCAATTTAGCTGCGGTTGTTTAATGTTTGAAAGCTGGGGTAAACGAGATGGTTCTTAGATATAATGCGGGGGGGGGGATGGGGTGAAGATCCCAGCTCCTAAACGAATAGACAGATTTTGATGCGGTTTTTTTATGTTTGAAAACTGATGTGATTGAGATGGTTTTTCATATATGGGGAAGGAGGGAGTTGAGAAAAAGGGGGTGAGAATCGTAGCTTCCAAACGAATTTACCGATTTAGCTGCGGTTTTTTATGTTTGAAAGCTGAGGTAAACGAAATGGTTTTTAGCTATAAGTTATAATGGGGGGGGGGGGGGGGAGTAGCTCCCAAACGAATGCACTGCCAACGTATCTCAATTCCTACTAAAGCCAGAGACACCTTAGGCAAATATTGATATTGAATTTACTCCTTTAGTAGGAGCCGAGATCCATAGACTTATGACCCGGTCAGCCACCAGATCCTTACATTTCTTACCTCAAAACATTCCGTGGATATTAATAAGTACATACCTACATAAATAAATAAAAATGTATCATTTGTTTTTGAGCGTGCAACGGAACACTGATAGGTTCCATAGGTTTCCTAACGCAGACAACAACACTTGTGACGTCACACCATCTACCTACGTACCTGCTAGTTATTTTGCATTCGACAAGTAAAACCTGAATAACTTCATAAGATATTAACATATTATTTTCACATCTGTTAAAGTACTAGTAATTGTATGGAGTAGCAAAGAAATGACATAAATTTTCATGTGTGGATTACTTAGTCATCCACGCAACTGCTCCAGGAACCATACAAAGACAGTATAATGTGTATAATACAGAGTGGATTTTTGAGACGGGATAGTAATGACAGGTGCCTTAACCGTTATCATTAGAGGAAAACTTTCTTATGAGGCCATCCATAAATTTTTGAGAAATTCTGAACTGCATTCACAGATTTTGGAAAAAAGTACAGTCAGCAAGATAATGGTCACTTTACAAAACCTGTTTTGATGATAATCCATCCTGTTTCTTATAAGGATCAAAAGTCTCTATCAGACCAACTGAGGATTGAGTACTAGAAGTGTCAGTAGTTGCGAACAACTTTTCCCATACATTTTGTACGAAATTACCTTAAACATTGTAGCTACAGAAAAACGTTTATAATGACAGTCCTTAAGGCGAAATGGTATCCAAATTAGACGATTGGTCCTCACGAATATTTAAAACTAGACTTTTGAAAACGGTTAATTGACTTTATTTTTTTTTGTGTAATTAATGTTCACAAAATACTTTATCCGGCTGTGGTCACCGAAACACGATTAAATAAATTACGCTAGATAGAAAAAAAACCTAGTTTCCTAAAACTCACCCGTTTTGACTATCCCGTTGTTGGAATGAATCAACTTCATTCAGTTTCTATCGAAGATATTTTTACAAAAACCAAATGTGTGTAATCCCAACATTCAAATACTTCTGTGGGATTAGTTTTATTGAAAAATCCTGCAAGAAGATACTTAGGAAGGCTCATTTTGATCACGTAAGTCGAATTGGGGCCAAACTGGCTTCATACCCCGCGGGTAGCAAAGCTTTTTGGTCCCTGGCCAAGTCAGTCGAAGAAAACTTCTGCCGCCCCTCACTGCCACCATTGCTGAAACCTGATGGATCACTAGCTCACACTGCTGGAGACAAAGCGAATTTATTTGCTTCTCTTTTTGCAGAAGCCTCGCATCTAGATGCTTCTGGCAAGACACCTTCCCGCCTTCCTCATTGCGAGGTTTTTATGCCCAAAATTCGCATTCGCCAGAAGGAGGTTCTCAGAACGCTTCGAGCTCTAGATGTGAACAAGGCCAGTGGTCCTGATGCTATTCCAGCGATTGTGTTGAAAAACTGTGCGACCGAATTGTCTCCCATCTTAACGCGTTTGTACCGCCTCTCTCTTCACTCAGGTAAAGTTCCGAAGAGCTGGAAGCTTGCCAATGTACAACCAGTACCAAAAAAAGGTAGTCGTGCTGATCCGGCCAATTATAGTCCCATCTCGATAACCTCCTTACTCTGTATGTGTATGGAGCGTGTCATAAACATTAGGCTCTTGGCATACCTTGAAGACAATGATCTTCTCAGTGACCGGCAATACGGATTTCGCCGAAGCGAAATTTTAGAAGAATTTTGAGCGAAGCCATAGAGATGCATGGTGAGGCGCTTGCCGTCTCCCTTGACATATCGAAGGCATTTGATCGGGTCTGGCACGATGGCCTTTTAAACAAGCTTCTCTCATATGGTTTACCTGTTGGCTTATGCAATTGGATAGTTGATTTCTTGAGGGAACGATCTATTCGAGTAGTCTTAGAGGGCTGCTCGTCTGATCAAATGGCTATCAATGCCGGTGTACCTCAGGGATCGGTTCTCTCGGCTACACTGTTTTTACTGCACATTAATGACCTTCTGAAGCCCGGTACATTTGGGTATGCTGATTACAGTACTGTAGTTGAGAGATACACTTCCAATGCTCAAGCCAGCTGTGAATTGCAATTGGATAGTTGATTTCTTGAGGGAACGATCTATTCGAGTAGTCTTAGAGGGCTGCTCGTCTGATCAAATGGCTATCAATGCCGGTGTACTTGAGGGATCGGTTCTCTCGGCTACACTGGTTTTACTGCACATTAATGACCTTCTGAAGCCCGGTACCTTTGGGTATGCTGATGACAGTACTGTAGTTGAGAGATACACTTCCAATGCTCAAGCCAGCTGTGAGGCTGTCCAGTTTCAGAGAGAGGATATGGTAGACCGTTTAAATTTTGCCATAGAAGCCGTGTCCGATTGGGGCGATGCTAACCTGGTTAAGTTTAATGCTACTAAAAACGCAGGCGTGTTTGTTTTCTGCTAAAAAGAGTCCTCTAAATCGATCTCCGTCTTTCCAAAGTGTAACAATACCAATAGGCGACCATTTGGAGCTTTTGGGTGTCGAACTCACATCAAACCTGAATTTTGGGTCTTATATTGAATCCAAAGCCAAGGTAGCTGCAAAAAAACTTGGTATTTTGTCTAAGGTTAGGCGGTACTTCACACCGGGACAGCTTTTGAATCTTTATCAAACACAGGTTCGATCTTGTATGGAGTACTGCTGCCACCTCTGGGACGGTTCTGCCAAGTATCAGCTCGAGTCTTTGGATTCAATTGAGAGACGTGCTATCAGGCACATTGGGGATGACACTCTGGTAAAGACTAAGTCTGGCGCATCGACGTGAGGTAGCAAGCCTGGCGGTATTCTACAGATTGCACTATGGAGTGTGCACAAGAACTGCAAAACCTGATTCCCCCATCAACTTTCCACCACCGTACGACTAGACGATCAGCAAAGCGCCACCCTTTCATGGTAGAAATACCTCGCACAAGAACGAAGCGTTAAGCTTCTTCATTTATTATAAGAACAGCAAAGGAGTGGAATGCCCTGCCCTCGTCAGTGTTTCCGGCAAATTATAGCCCCGGTGTGTTCAAGTCAACAGTGAATAGGTATCTACTAGGCAAGCGTGCTACACCTTCGACCACATCATCGCTTTCCATCAGGTGAGATCGTGGTCAAACGATTGCCTAGTCCGTAATAAAAAAAAAAAAACAGCTACCGAGACCTATGCGTCGTCAACCAAATCTTTCCACTAGCTTCTTTGAACCCGTCTTATGGGGACGGTAACCCTATCTATTGGTAGTATTACGAACTAACCAACCAAACACGGCTAATATTATATACACTTCATTACCGTCAAAGCAGTTCGCCTATGGAAGCTCTGCCAGTTACTATAAGGCGAGCCCCGTTACTCCCTGTTTTTAAAGTTCAAGTAAAGAAGTTTTATCTCTCTAATTAATATCACTTCTTGCTATTTTGTTGTTATTCTGTTGTGGTTTCACTGTATATAATTTGTATTATGTTTATATATATATTTTGTAAATGTAATTAGTATATTGGAATATATGTGCATTTTTTTAAATTAATATATTTATTCATTGTATTCAGTTTTATTTATTATATTATAATGCACCACCGTCTTTGCCGTATATTAATTCCTTTCCATCCAAAGGTCGTCTGGAAGAGATCGCTTTTTAGCGATAAGACCGCCCATTGTCCCATATATTTTTTATAAATGTTTTAGTTATTTTTGTTTTATGTGGTGTACAATAAAGAGTTATCTATCTATCTATCTATACACTAAGCAGGCGTTACATCGTTACATATTCACATCCAACAGGAAGCTGCTGCATCTGCTTACAGGCTTAGGGCACTTAGTCTCTGGTAGCAAAACAAACAGGCATCACACACGAACATCATAGAGAAGTATGCAGAGGGAAACCCGCTTATACTCTCCATCTACGATAGGGTGCCAAAACAACATCAATTCGTCAAAAGCTATAAAATACAACTATATGAGGAGCCTAGTGATAGTTCAAACACACATGAAGTTAGGATTTACACTGATGGCTCCAAAATGAAAACAGGGACAGGCGCGTTGTCGGACGATCTAAACATACACATAGCAGCAACCCTGGGTTCACACAACTCCATCTTCCAGGCGGAATGTGTAGGTATAATCCAGGCGGCAACTGCAGTACTACGGAGAAAGGTAACTGATTTTAATATCAGAATACTCTCAGACAGTGCTGCAATTCTCCGAGCTCTTCAACAGAATGTACACTCCTCGGGGCTAATCATACAGTACCACAATCTACTGGAGGAGGTTAGTAAAAACAACCGTGTTACTCTCCAATGGATAATGGGGCACAGCGGATCTAGAGGTAATGATGCGGCTGATGTACTGGCTAGGCGAGGCTCGGAAATGCGCGCGGTAGGTCCAGAACCGATGATCCCTTTGCCTTTCAGCCAAATCCGAGCATGGATCCGACAGAGAACAAACAACCTGCATCAAAACTACTGGGCGAGTATTAAGGACTGCAGGCAGTCGAGGGCGGCATTCCCGGAGTTAAATTCGAGATTCTCCCGTAAACTCTTAAACCTTAATAGGGATAAGCTCCGACAAGTCGTCAGAATAATCACCGGTCATTGTGCCCTTAATAAACACCTATTTACTATAGGCATTCCTGTGCACAGGATGCATGGAAGCTGAAGAAACGGCCACGCATGTGCTCTTGGAGTGCAGTAGCGTGGCGAACCAGAGAGTGCATTTCCTGGGAACACCGGGAACCCTACAGGAGGCATGCACCAGAATACAGGAGCTGCTGGCCTTCTTGGAGGACATCGGGTAGCTGCATTGACTAGCAGCACCACCCATCACGCAAAAAGGGCCGACATACGGCCTAATTACGGAAAAGTGCTCGCGCATCAAGTACCAAGTAAGTAAGTAAGCAGGCGTTAACTGCTATAAAAAACATAAAAATTGACTATTTTCTCGAAGATTGAACATTTTTAACAAAATATGTGAATGCAGGTCAAAATATCTCTAAAAGTTAAGGACAGCCTCCTAGAAACGTTTTCCTCTAGCTAATACTGTTAAGATAATTTCCTATGAAAAATATGTAAAAAGTTTTTCGCAATTTCTGACAATTCTAGTACTCAAACCTCAGACAGTCTAGTAGAGACTTTTAATCCTCATATGAAACAAGATTGATTGGCGTCAAAAAAAGATTTTGCGTAAAGTGACCATTATCTTGCTGACTGTATTTTTTGTTCCAAAATCTGTAAATGCAGGTCAAAATATCTCTAAAAGTTAAGGACAGCCTCCTAGAAACGTTTTCCTCTAGCTAATACTGTTAAGATAATTTCCTATGAAAAATATGTAAAAAGTTTTTCGCAATTTCTGACAATTCTAGTACTCAAACCTCAGACAGTCTAGCAGAGACTTTTAATCCTCATATGAAACAAGATTGATTGGCATCAAAAAAGTTTTTGTGTAAAGTGACCATTATCTTGCTGACTGTATTTTTTGCTCCAAAATCTGTAAATGCAGGTCAAAATATCTCTAAAAGTTAAGGACAGCCTCCTAGGAACGTTTTCTTCTAGCTAATACTGTTAAGATAATTTCCTATGAAAAGTATGTAAAAAGTTTTTCGCAATTTCTGACAATTCTAGTACTCAAACCTCAGACAGTCTAGTAGATACTTTTAATCCTCATATGAAACAAGATTGATTGGCATCAAAAAAGTTTGTGTGTAAAGTGACCATTATCTTGCTGACTGTATTTTTTTTCCAAAATCTGTAAATGCAGGTCAAAATATCTCAAAAAGTTAAGGATGGTCTCCTAGGAACGTTTTGCCGTTACTATAACGGTTAAGGTACCCACCCTTACTGTCCCGTCTCAAAAATCCACCTGTGTCGGCACGGCAATGGAAGTGTAAGTGAATGTGAAGTAGATATTGGTGGTCCACAACCATCCAGATCATTTTTATTGGTAATCTTTTTAATTAGAAATACCAATAACTAGCTCAAAAGCTAAAAGAAGACATGCATGCCGTGCCAAAAATTTAAATTATATATTGTTGGAATGCTCATTAAGGCCATCAATTTGATACCCAAATAGTAAAATTCATAAAAAGACCTTATTTTCCGAGTTTTATTTTTTGCTTTCTTGAATTTTTACAAAAAAAGAATAGGCTATGTTACTCAAGGGGATTTAAGGATTCTAACGATACCCCATATGTCTCAATCTGTTATAGGCAATTAAAAAGTTATGGTGGAAAATAAAGAAACTCCCATTCATACATACACACAAACAAACATATATGAATCCTAAAAACATTACACTCTATTTTTTGGGCAGTTGTGTAATGAGTCCTAAAATTATTACACTTCTTTTTTTGGGCAGCTGTGTAATGAATATAAAAACATTACACTCCTTTATTTGGCAGTTGTGTAAAAAGACAAACTTCTCATATGTAAATGAAATCAAACCTTGGAAATACAACAGATCCTTCTTCAATAGAGCTCACTTTGATATCTTCGCAAGTTAAATCTTTCATGTAAGCGAAAAACTCAGGTTCAATGTTGTCCGGCAATGTTTGCATTAAATACTCAATATCTGAAATAGCATCATGTGTTACACATATATACCAAGAACTTTTTTTTTATTTATTGTGCATAATAAAATCACTAACAACTACAACTGTTTCAAAAAACTTGAATAGGTACCTAACAAACAGTTTACCCGCCAGCTACTGACTTTTTAGTTCAGAAAAGCATTTGATGATGTTTTATTTAAATAGCTAATATTTACTGATATTGGAAACTACATGCAATTATTGAGACATTACTACAAAAAACAAGGACAAAAATAATTATTGTTTTTCCGTACCACGTTTTAAATTGTAGCTAAGAAAAATTAATCATCAATCAATTTAAATTTAGGAATTTTAGGTATTAGTGCTTAAGCAATGGGATGTTTGATGCAACTTGTTGATTATTAGAGATATACATACCACTGTCAGAATAACGAAAATTGTCCAAAAACTTTAGACATTCCTCAAGACCCGCAAATATTGTAAATTCGCCTTGGAAAGGGTTAGCGCGGAAAAATAAATCAAATACTGCAACATCATTCACTTTTCCCGACTTCCAGTAGGCATATGCCATAGTAATCTGATAAAGATCTGAAAATCAAAGTCTGTACCTACATAATATATTCAACCATGATTATTTTTTTACACTCATTGTAAAGGTAAAGACCATTTTATGTTTTGAGTGCGGCAGTAAGTTAAGTCTTAGCATCTATTATTTTATGTCAGAAATCAAACCAGTGTACATACCTACCAAAAGAATTCCAATAGGTACATACTTAACCTGTTGTTATAATTTAATACAATTTATTCATACTTAAACAATTTAAAATTTTAGGTAGCTATCCCAATATCTTTCTCATCATTATATCTACTATAGCTTTTAAGATTAATCCTCAATTATTTACGTCACAAAACAAAGTTACCTATCACATATATAAATTTTAGAATAGGTAGATATAATTTTGAAAATTAAACTATTTGAAATTCGCTCCAAATAATATGCATTGTAAGTACTTACCCGTCAATAGGGGTTGCACAATACCATTCTGGCGTGCCATTTTTCTGCTAGTTATCAAATCTTCGTTAGACATTTTCGTTGCAATTTACACAAAAGTAGTTAAATGAAACGTGAGGAATGTACGTTAGCGGACGGACGACTAAACTATATAATTTCATCGTGATCAGCAGCAACTACCTACGTACTTATCAGCGCGCCAAACTCAATTTGACGGATACTCACTCTACGCGTACGCATGCGCATTTCCTATTGACTTCAACTTAGAGGTCATTTTCGATTTTCGAAGGTCAACAACAACAAAACAACATTTTCAAGCATTAAGGGGGCCATACGTTTTGTAACAATTGGCGAAAATAACTGATAAAAACGCTAAATACACAGACTACAGGATGCTAACGTATGCTAAATATGATCACAATCGGCGTTCCCTTTGGCCATTTGTGGGCGAAATTAGCACTCTGAACGTTTTTGATCACCGTTCGTTTTGCATGTTTTGATGACATGTTGACATAGGAAAATCGACTTTATTCTGTCAGTAATAGGGTCGTTTTTCATTCAGTTTGGAAAGGATCGGTAGTGTCAAAAGTTGCAAAAATGTAATATGTGTTAAAAATGTTCAAAGAAAACGGCTTGTTAAACATGTACATTTCGAAACCGCCCACAACGCCAAAACATCATCTCGAACGCAGGGTATGTTTCGATTGGGAGCGAAGGAATCATAATGGCGAGAATGAGAATACTTTTTCGATTATTACCTTTCTCCCCACTGTCAAATAAAATATATTCCAATATAATATATTCCATAGTGGGGAGAAATGTCATACATTTTTTATTTTCCCTTCCTCCCACTAATGGGACAAAACTGGTGGTGAGAAAGGGAATAACCTTTAACAGCAGTGCTATTACGCAATGTTGATCATATCGGTTTCAAGCCGTCAAATTCATTAGTGCCTTGCGATGGAGTCGAAATTGCCATAGACTAGGTAGAGATACATGAAATTGCTATGAAAAAAGTGACAAACTGTTGAAGCCAAGTTCTGTGGTCCGCAGTGCGATTACGTACATATCAAAAAGCGGTTGACCTAACAAACTTTTTTGCAAATTCCTCTTAGAGAAAGTCAGCGTCATCTCTTGGATTCCATGTTAACTACGATAAAGTGTCAATCTGATTGAAGCCAAGATCTGTGGTCGGGGCCCTGCAGTGCTATTACGAAATGTTCATCATATCGGCTTCATACCGTCAAATTCATTAGTGCTTTGCGATAGAGTCGAAATTGGTATGATAAAAGTGTTAATCTGATTGAAGCCTAGTTCTGTGGTCGGGGCCCTGCAGTGCTATTACGCAATGTTGATCATATCGGTTTCAAGCCGTCAAATTCATTAGTGCTTTGCGATAGAGTCGAAATTGGTATGAAAAAAGTGTCAATCTGATTGAAGCCAAGTTATGTGGTCGGGGCCGTGCAGTGCTATTACGCGATGTTGATCATATCGCTTTCAAGCCGTCAAATTCATAAGTGCCTTGCGATAGAGTCGCCCGGGCCCTACCACAGAACTTGGCTTCAATCAGATTGTCACTTTTTTCATAGCAATTTCGTCTCTATCGCAAGGCTCTAATGAATTTGACAGCTTGAAACCGATATGATCAACACTGCGTAATAGCACTGCTGTGGCCCAATTCCATAACATGGCTACAATCGGATTATCACTTTTTTCATAGCAAATTCGACTCTATCGCAAGGCATTAGTAGCCAAGTTATGGAATCGGGCTGCTGAACCCTTCCTGCGCATAGAGAAAGATAGAAATTTCTTACGTACACGTACCCTGCGTTCGAGATGAAGCAGTGGCGCTTTGGGCAGTTTCGATTGCCATTTTTGCCACTAACGATCCTTCCCAAATCGAATGAAAAACGACCCTAAAACTACAGCATAAAGTCGCAATTCCTATGCAATAATAATAATAATATATTTGGGACAATTCCACACCAATTACCTAGAAATAGAAATATTTTATTGTAAAAAACTGTGTACACTGTGTGGTCTTAAATGTAAAAAACGTTCCAACAGCCTATCCATTTCGGACATACAATATTTTGAACATTATTTGATAACATTCTTTATATAATAAATTTATGGATAAATTTATATTAATATGCTTAAAATTATTAATAGGTAGTTATTAATACATTCCATTCTTATTTACACAGATTCAGTAACCAAAATATTCATTTAAATCATAGTAAGCTTTAGATATTAACCATTTTTGTAAATTCTGTTTGAATATGTTGCCTTTTAATAATTTCAGTTTTATAGGCAAGTGATTGAATATTTTAATTGCGCTTATAAAAGAGCTCTTATAATATAATATATTATTAATCTGCAGAATACACATATTATATCTATATTTGCTTCTTAAGTTACCAGCACGACTAGACTTTTGACTAAAGTAGTGTTCTTCATTAGTCTTTACAAAATGACACAATTCTAATATATAAATACAAGTCAAGGTGAGGAAATTATTATTTTTAAAAATGTTACGGAGGGTATCAGTACTGTCTAGATTATATATATTTCGAAGACATCTCTTTTGCAATATAAATGTTGACTGAACGTCATAACCATAGTATGCATTCACAGCTACAGATTTAGATGCAACATTACTTAACAATGACAAGGCGTAAGAATATTTTGTCAAGCGACTATTTATTTTACTAACGTGAGCCTTCAAGTTCAAATGGTTATCTAGAGTTACACCTAGAAAATTGGTTTCAATAATTTCGTTAACCTTATTACCATCATTTAAAATATTTAGATTTAGTGGTACTGTTATATAATTAGTAAACTATAAAATTTTAGTTTTTTCTATATTAACTTTTAAATTAATTAATCCTAGCCAATCAGTGACTATTTGTAGAGTTTTATTTACTTCTATTTCAAAATCAGTACTGTTAAGATTCTGTTGAGGTATGAATATAGTGTCATCATCAGCAAACATGACGCAAAGGTGTTGTGTTATTAGAGGTAGTTCGTTGATATACACAAAGAACAGCAAGGGCCCAAGAATACTGCCTTGTGGCACTCCAAGGGCAGATTTCTCAAAGTCCGACATTACTTGTTCTACTTCTTTTGTATCTCTATTATAAACATCGATGACTGTTGATTGACTTCTGTTTTCTAAATATGATTCTAATAATGATAATGATGTTCCTGTTATACCAGCTGCTTCTAGTTTTCTAAGTAAAATTGAGTGTGAGACAATCAAATGCCATAGATAAATCTAAAAAGAGAGCAATACCAGTTTTTTTATTATTAATTACTTCCCATACCTGTCTTAGCATTTTAAAAATGGCTAATGTGGTGTTTTTTCCTTTACGAAAGCCGAATTGATTGCTATCTAGCATATTATTGGAATATAGAAATGACGTAATTCTGTTAAAGAGCACTTTTTCAAAATTTTAGAGAAGCTTGGCAAAATGGCATTTTTGACCCTTTTTTGTGTAAAGGCTTTATTAGTGCCTTTTTTAAATCGTCAGGAAAACATCCGGTTTCGATAGATAAGTTTATTATATATGTCAGTGGTTCTACTATATACTCTAAGCTGCTCTTGATGAGCCCCAAACTAGGATACCCTGTACTATGGGTGCTAGATAACGGATAAACATACATAGATACGAATGTCAAATTTAACAGTCATGTCCTAAACGACCGGTGATAGAAACATATTTTGTACTCTTATTTTTGATCATTTTGCTTCAGCACGAACTAGGCATGCAAAACTCGGGTAGTTTAAAAAACCCGTTTTTATCGAGTTTTCAATTTTAAAAACCGTTTTTTTTTCTAGTTTTACGGGTTTTTCGAATTTTTCTTTATTTGTGCCTAGAAAGAACTATTATTAGTATGTGTAAGTAAAGGCTGAAAAAATGTAATTAAAATATTTTTACCTTCCGTGTTCTTATTTTCTAGCTTTACCAAGAGATTAATCAAGTAACATTTGGTATATGTAAAACGAGTATTAATAGACAAAGTAACATTTGGTACTAGTAATAATAAAAAACTGACTGTCCGTCTCCAAAATAGGAGCACGAATTCTATCGAATTGCAAAACGGGGTGAGACAGGGAGACGTTATTTCTCCGAACTGTTCACCTCTGCACTGGAAGATATATTCAAGCTTCTGAACTGGAATAGATATGCTGTTAACTTCAATGGTGAATGCATCACTCACCTTCGATTTGCTGTTGATATAGTCATCATGGCAGAAACCCTGGAAGACCTTAGCACAATGCTCAGTGACCTTAATATTGTATCCCAACAGGTGGGTCTTACGAGTAAGATGAACAAAGGTATGGTATGCTGGTATGGGTATGCCCATGTCGCACCCATGCCGGTTTATGTTGGAAATGATATGATCGAAGCTGTTGATCACTATTTCTACTTGGGTCAGACGATCCAACTGGGAAGATCAAACTTCGACAAAGAGGTCAACCGACGAATCCAACTCGGATGGACAGCGTTTGGGAAATTGCGCCATATCTTCTCGTCGCAGATACCGCAGATCCTCAATACGAAAGTTTATAATCAGTGCGTGTTGCCACTGACGACATATGGCACTGAGACGTGGTCGCTAACTATTGCTCTCATACATAAGCTCAAAGTCACGCAGCGTGCAATGAAGAGAGCTATGCTTGGTGTTTCACTACGTGACAGAATATGAAAATGAGAAAATCCGTAGAAGAACCAAGGTTATCGACATAGCTCTCAGAGTTTGCAAATTCAAGCAGGCCATATAGTTTGCAGAACCGACAACCAGTGGGGAATAAAGGTTCTCGAATGGCGACCAGGAACAAGCAAGCGAAGTGCAGGGAGACACCCCACATGATAGACCGACGACATTGTACCCATCGCAGGAAGTTTTTGATGAAGGTAGCACAAGATTGCTCGTCATGGTGATTTTTGGGGGAGGCTTTTTTTTGTGCTTTTTTTTTATGTTCAGCAGTGGACTTCTAAATGCCGAAATGATGATGACGATGATAAAAACACAAATTTCTTCCCCTTTCATAGATATAACACTTAGATAAAGAAAAGGTACATTTTATACACACACAAACAAATACACACACACACGAAATAATCGAAGCAACACCTTATTTATAATTAACTATTAAGTAGCATTTAAAAACAAAATGAACGAAATAAAATGTTTTTAAATATTTATGTGTGTGTTTTCTAACTGGTAGTTACAATAAAGTGTTTCGTATCGTATCGTAAATCACATAAAATAAGTCTTATTTATTGTTTACACAGTAACTTAATCTAAAAATTAATTCTTTATCAAGGACAATCTTTAAAAAATAATTAGACTAAGACGATTTCTAATCAAATCAAAGTAGAAATGGTGCAAATTTATTATTAAGGTCCTCTGTCAAGTTGTAAAGGGACCGTAGTCAAGTTTTTACATTGCCAGTAAAAACTAACTAGCGTTACAAAATGTACAATAAAATCCACCGTTACCAGATGACTCCCACTGGCTCGCAGCGCCTCACTCGTTCCACGTCAGACCAAAGCTTAACAAGTAACAATATATTACTCCCTAATACCTAATAATGATTATAGATTGTGGTCAACCAATTAAGTCAAGTTAAATATAGTAGTCCAACATATTAGCCATTGCTGGCATGCAACATTTTTACAGGCTCGTAATATATATATATAATACACACACTGTGAGATCGCTTTTTAGCGATAAGACCGCCCATTGTTCCATATATTTTGTATAAATGTTTTAGTTATTATTGTATTTTTGTTCTATGTGGTGTACAATTAAGAGTTATCTATCTATCTATCTATATACTAAAGAGCAAAGACAAAACAATTTCTTTTTATTAAAAACATGCGTTACTAATTAAAAATTAAAATTAAATTACATAGGTAGTCCTTCATTAAATATTTAGTAAAAATAAGAATTAAATGTCAGCAGAAAAATAAGTAATACAATAATACAATTTCGAAATATCAAACTCAGAATGTCAAGCTAGTGTTTAGTATTTAGGAAATCATTCACAGAATAATAACATTTATCCAGTAGCCATGAATGCAAACTACTTTTAAACTGATAAGCTTTCATGTTTTTCATACCTTGTGGTAGGCGATTATAAATTCTAATGCACATACTAAAGGAGTTTTTGCTAAATAGACTCGTTTTTATACTAGGCAGGACTAGCTTTTGAGGATAACGAGTGTTAAAGTTTCATTTTTCGCAATTCTTTGTAAAGAGTGTACAGTTAGCTTTAAAAAAATTGCAAATTTCATAAATGTATAAGCTAGGTACCGTTAACAAGTTTAGCTGTTTAAACAGAGGCCGGCAAGTTGTCACAGGACACACATAATAAATGGCACGAACACATTGTTTTTGTGCTATAAATACTCTATTAATTTGAACTGAATTTCCCCACAGCAAGATACCATACCTTAATATAGACCCTACATACCCGTGATATGCCTTTAGTGCAGTTTCTTTGTTAGACACTTTTGATAGTCTATAGAGCGCATATGCGAAACGGTTTATCTTTTTAACAATGCGATAGTGGTGCTGTAGAACACTTAGGCAGCTGTAATACATTTGTGGTACCACAACACTGTGACCCAGAGACTCCCAAATCTGAAAAAAATAGTCTCTAAAGAATACACAGCCCAAACAGAAACCTAACAAGATATGGATTCTAGGCACTCAGTAATGTACTGGCTTGGGTTTAGCACTCTCTCATTCTAGGAATAATAACCTGTATCGTAAATACAGTGTGACAGCCATTATTAAGCCATCTGCAAACTCAGAAGCTCAAGCTTTGAAGTTGTGTAACGTTCACTTTGGAGATACGGACAAAATTGTTATTTGTGTAGGTGAAAATGAAAGTAATCCCCTAAAATTGGGTTCCGAGTTGAGTAGTTTTCTTAAAACTCAGAATAAACGCACTGTTATAGTCTTAAATGTATTAGAAAATAAGTACCTGAATGTAATTAAACTAAATCATGACATTGAGCTTTTATGTAAAAAAAATGACAATTGTTATTATGTTAAAAATAATGCTAATAAGATAAATATGCTTTCGGACACATCCTCAAAAATTAATTATTTAATCGATTGCATAGATTATGAATACACCTTTCTGAAACAGAGCCGTCTTATAAAATTTAACAACAGATGCTTGCAAAGCGTAAATTTCGCACATGATTACACATATAGCAACAAGCTTCAGAAAGTCCCAAAGGAAGATCCCAGACAGTATCACTGTACCGTAGCATGCTTGCATGGTAACGCACCAAAACCTACGTCTAGACAATCTACTATTCTGGACTACTTCTGAATGATCTTGAATACTGATGTGAAGCCTGTTAAAAAACTATTTTGGACTACTTACCGAAACTATCTGCCACATCCAACGATGGAACAAAATGTTTTCGTCGCTAAATATCATGATTTCAAAATCTTGCATCAGAATATAGCTGGCATATTATGTAAAAAAGATTTACTTGAAATCACTCTTCTTAAACTTTCTAATGGAAATAAAAATGTCGACGTATTGTGTTTCTCCGAAACTTTTGTCAAAGCTGGAGATGAACCTAATATAAAATTGCGAGATTTCATTTTAGCCGATTGTTATTGCAGGAGTAAACAGCGCCACGGTGGTGTTTGTATACTTACTAAAGAATATTTAGAGTTTAAAAAATACCTATTTTGCAAGATTTTTGTAGAGAGCTCACTTTCGAGTGCTGTGAGATAGAATTACCTAACCATAAGTGTGTTATTATCTGCATTTATAGAATACCGGCTAGCAATTGTAAAAAAAATCTCAAGAATTTGGAGCTATTACTTAATAAAACTTAGAAGCAATATTAAAAAGAAATTAATAATTATTGGCGATTTCAATATAGATTTGCTAAAATATTCTGAAGCCCTAACTGAATTTAAAAGAATTGTACTAAACTATAATTTTACAATACACATTACAGGTCCCACAATGCTAACAGCTTGCCTGGATCAAATCATTAGTAACGTGCCTGACGCTAAAGGTGAAATACTTGCTCTGGGCTTGTCAGATCATGATACTGGACAATTGCTAACTTTTGAAGTCGAATAAAAAGCTATGCCTTTTCGTCATTGGTTCATTATGACTACAGTTTTGAAAATATGAACAAGTTTTACAGTTGTTTAGCTAGTCTCTCGTGGCATGAGGTTTTTTCTATCGATGACACCAACCTTGCATTTGATACTTTCCACGAGACTGTGACACTTTTCTTTAAATAATGCTTACCTATTTTCAAAAAATAATATTAAGTAAACCCAAGAAAGCTGCTTGGATATCTAAAGGCATAAAAAAGCAGCAGTTACGAAACGAAATCTCAGATTTAAATATTACAAAGACAGAACTAACAGTAGCAAAACTAATTATTTAAATTATAACAAAATCTTCAAAAAATGTGTCGTTTCAGCGCATAAAATAACGAATCAACGCATCATTAAGTTTTCCCGAAATGTTTGTAGTGCGTCTTGGAAAATAATTAAGGACAGCACAAATTCTAGTCAATCTAATAGGGATAAAATTCTAAATTTAATATATAAAAATCAAATTATATGTGAACCTGACCAAAGGACTACTAATACTAATAATTTCAATGAATATTTTATAAACTTGACCCACAAAAATGACATTCAATTCGACATTAATAAATTTAATTCATATAAATCTAATAGCAAAGAAAATTATAATAATATGTTTTTATTCCCTACAGATTGCAATGAGGTACTTAGAATGATTAAGTCATTAAAAAATACCTCATCGGTTGGATATGATGATATTCCCACAAACGTTATCAAAGCCTGTTGTGATATTTTTACGCCTATTCTGGCTCATTTGATAAACTTATCATTCCAACAAGGTATTTTACCAGAATCACTTACAATGTCTATTATTAAGCCAATATATAAAAAGGGCGATAAACAAAATCCTTATAACTATAGACCCTTTGCGCTAATACCTGTATTCTCAAAAGTGTTTGAAAAGAGAATAAATACATCAGTGAATAACAAACTTCATTCAAAAGCACAATGTTTTGAATCCAGAGCAGAATGGTTTTCAAAAAGGAAAATCGACTACTTTAGCAGCTTTTAAACTTATTAGTAAGATAATTTCTTACATTAATAACAAAAATGAATTTCAACTATATTTTTTGACATGAGCCGGGCATTTAATTTCGTTTCACATGAGTTGCTATTGTATAAAGTAGAAGCTTATGGAATGAGAGGTCGTGTTCATAACTGGCTCAAAAGCTACCTAGGTGAGAGGAAGCAATATGTATAAATAAATGCAATTAATTTAGATAATATAACTGAAATTAAATCCAAATCTTCTATTAAGGAAAATAAAGTTGGTGTACCATAAGGTAGTATCTTGGGTCCCTTATTATTTCTCTTATATATTAATGACCTGCCTCAAGTAACGAATCATCATTGTACCCTCTTCGCTGATTATATCTCGGTAGTAGTTCCAGATAATATGTACGGTAATTATAACCTAAATATCAACGAAGCAGTAAAAAATGTTGTGGAATGGCTGAATGCAAAGAATCTGCGAGTAAATATTAATAAAACAAAATTAATCCAATTTAAAAATAAACGAGCTAACCAGCCTATTGCAGAAACAAACGAAACTACTTTTTTTAGGAATTATACTAGATGACAATTGCTCTTGGGAGTCGCACATTGATAAAGTCTGCAAAAAGATAAACCGTTTCGCATATGCGCTCTATAGACTATCAAAAGTGTCTAACAAAGAAACTGCACTAAAGGCATATCACGGGTATGTAGGGTCTATATTAAGGTATGGTATCTTGCTGTGGGGAAATTCAGTTCAAATTAATAGAGTATTTATAGCACAAAAACAATGTGTTCGTGCCATTTTTGATGTGTGTCCTGTGACAACTTGCCGGCCAAATGTTTGCAGTGCGTCTTGGAAAATAATTACGGACAGCACAAATTCTAGTCAATCTAATAGGGATAAAATTCTAAATTTAATATATAAAAATCAAATTATATACGATCAAATGGCTATTTTCAAACAATATCAATCAGTGGAATTTTAAAGAAAATTATGATTTATAGTACAGAGTGAAAAGTAATGCAGTGCAACTTATTTTTGGTTCTTGAGCTATTTGTGCACCTTATAAAAGAACAGGAAGGTCATTTTTGCTGCGAATTCCGAATAATAATGGTGGTAATGTACACGTACGTGTTACACCAACGCAACTCCGATTACGACTGAGGCCAATTGTGTGCGTTGCACCTAATATACGCGGTCCATGCTGAGTAGTTGGTCCCTAGTCCTCCTTTGTTCAATAGGGTCGATGTAGTAAATAACTAAAATTAAAACTTGTTTTAACAATAAACAAGACACAATCGGCGTCAAACCGAAAAAACATCACTATTCCCAGAAAGTACTGGGTAATCATTAATAAAAACTACCATTAATTGTTTTATTTAGAAATAGTCACTTATGTGGTACGAGGTCGTCTTAGAATGTACGTGTATTTAGGTACATAGGTAGCAAAGAGAATATAATCACTACGTTTATAGGCAGGTATGAACTCTATGACTATGGTAGCTACATCACAAATTATAAAGTATTATGAGCTACATATCTCTAATCTGTGGTAACCAATCTACCGTTCTGTTTTGACAAATAACCTCAAAAAGACTGATTTTATTCATTTTATTTACTAATTTTACAAATAAAAAGTAGTGAATGGTGTAAAAACGACATCTTCTACTAAAGTGGGATATATCAGTTCGAAATAGTAAGTTCCTTTTATTTTAGTGTATTTCATTTGGTACTGGGATATGTAGAATAGTTAAAATCACACAATTCCGACTCGGCCGACGCTTTGGCGTACTAACAAATTTATCCGATATTAGGTTTCTAAATAGTGCTCTATCAATATTGGACATCCCAGCTCAGTTGATTTCTGTGTGAGCTAAGTTTTCCTTGAATCCGTTTCCTTGAAGCTTGTGTTGTGGCATTTTATAAGATGATATTGATGATGCACAATAATTATTAATATATAAGCTTATTCGAGAACATAAATGCATCTTCTATTTTTTTGGGGGGGCGGAGGGGTGGAGGAGGTAGGGAGGGGATGTAGGAACCCCCCATTTGAAGGAAAAGTTGCGCAGTAGTCCCCCTATCCGAGTTTTTTTATTTTTTTATTTTTCTATCCTTGCTTTCAAATTTACTTCTAATGCCATTGATTAAAGGTGAGGGGTGGATGGGGGAAGTGAAGGGTTACCCCCTGCTACGTGCCCTTTAAGATATTTCAGTTTATTAAAAATTGCCCAAAGACTACGGTAGGTTAGAACATGATTGCGCCCGCGCAGCAAGCGAAAGATAATTTACGGGTGTACAGATTGGATATACAGATTACAGATGTACAGATTACGGGTGGATAACAGACGATTTTTGATAAACTTAAAACTGAAATATCTCATAAACTAAGCATCTCAGCGGGGGGAGAGAGGTACCAGGGGGTAGCCCTTGATTAAAAAATCACTTGATTAAAATAAATAAGTGTACATAAAAAAAAAACAATTTAATTCAATACTTTTTTCCCATGTGCAATGCTCAGTTTACTCAGTTTACAGTTACTCAGGAACTGTGTTTACTTACACAGTTCAGGGATTCTCCGAAATTTAAACTCCCGACTGAATCTCCCCTTTTCGCCCAGTTATTTGTGATTGATTAATGTAAGAGTGAATACAACAACAAGATGTCTGGAAGAAAAAATATGCTGTATGGGTATTTCAATTAAAAAAAGTTGGCTTGTGGCAAGTATAACAAAGCGGTGTGTAAACCTTGTTATAAGGAATTTATGGGCTTTAGCGAGAATGAAAAAAACATTTAAAAACATGTGTGACAGAAATGGACCGCAAATAAATATGCTACTGTTTTTTAAAAGTGACTGATTTTTTAGACTTTATTTATGTTGATTTTTGTTAATTTTATTAATAACTAGCTTACCCGCCCACGACTTTGTCCGCTCGGACTACAATTTATCGATAAAAGAAGCATCCTATGGTCTTCTAGGATATTAAAAACCAATGCAAAAGTAGACTTAGACTTCTTGGTTATGGCCTCTGTGGCTTGTTGTTGGTATAGCATTACCTACTTAATCTATGGCACATACGTTCTTGATGTTATTTCGTTTCCATGGCAACCGTTCCTTACAGCGAGTATTCACCATGTTCCAGTTTTCCCACGGAAACTTCCCTATGTTTTATTCTAGGGTATAAGCTATCTCCATACCAAATTTCATCAAAATCTGTCCAGCGGTTATTGTGTGAAAGCTCCCCAAACAAACAAACAGTCAATGGCAGCAATTTGGTCATTTTACTCTTTAAACTAAACTAGACTAAATTTCGTCATATGTAATTTAATTCTTGTCGACTTTGTAGCAAGGTCTTTTTGCCCCTGGCATCAATTCTAAACTTACGTCAATTTAAGCTGCATCGCTTAAAATAATGTAATTAAAACAGGTTTTTAACACGCTGCCTAACAGCGTTTGGATAAATTCGGATACGTTCTGAGACAGCGTTTAGACAAAACGGGACGCTAGCCCCGTGGAAACAAAGTTGATTTTACGCTGATAGGCTTTAGTGATAGTTTAGTGATTGAGGATTAGATGCCAGGGGAATAAATACCTTGTTAAGAAGTAAACAAGGTTTAAATTACATTTGAAGAAATTAAGTTTAGTTTAGGGGTGTCCAAATCGCTACCAATGTTTCACTTTTATATATTGGTATGGATTAATTGCATTGGTCACCAAAGGGTTTAATAAATAAACATTGTATTGTTCTTTCTGACTTCCAAATTAAAAGAAGCCAATATAAAAAAAAACAAATAAAATAAAACTGATATAATCAAATAAATCTGATTTAAATCAAATGAATCTGATTTAAATCAAATAAATCCATATTTTTTTATAGTAATCATGATGTTTATCAACCCTGCTTTGGAAAAATTAAATATAATACCTGTAGGAATCGTTAATTTAATAATAAAACTATTTGTTTCCATCAGGAAAAAATGTCCTTCATAGAAATCTCTATTGTTGCCGTCCTACCAAACTAATATTTAAAATTATTCAAACAAGAATTTTTATCTGCTCTACAGTCAAAATTTACTATTGCTGTTCATAAGCCTAATTTAGCTTAGGTGTCAGATTTATAGGTGAAATTTCAAAAACAACCAAAAAAATGGACAAATTATCTTAAAAACGGGGGAAAGATAATTTGAAAACAGGGTAAAAACGGGGAGATATAAACCCTCATGAGATGAGGATAAAAACGGGGGAAAGATAATTTGTCCACCCCCCATGCTAGGCCTGCAGATCTGGAATTTCTTTGGTAGATAAGGTATGCTTTTTGTGCATAGCTACCCATAGACAAGTTCATAGACAAAACTAACAGTGCTGCTGTGTTGTTTTAGCTCGACAGTCAACAAAGTGGTCGGAGAATTACAGGTGCGGTTATTTTTCACCGCACCTGTAATTAAAATACTTGACATAAAATCGAGACAAAAAAGGAAGTAATGTTATGGTTAAGTATATTAAAAAACTTGTTGCGTGATTGGTTTTTTACTTTGGAGATGAAAAAATTAACGAATTCAATAGATGGTTTTGATGTACAGCAGGACCTCTTTAATCCAAACCACATCTAATCCAAACACCTCTGTAATCCGAACGCCCTACCCGCATTAACATTGTTTCACGTTGATCCAGTAGCAAGCGTTTCCCATTCAAGCACAGTGTCTGCCTTAAATACATGCCTTGAATCGGATGACCAAGTGGACATTCCTGTGCCACAAAAATAGCTTTTGCAAAAATTGCGAGACAACATTTTTGAATTATCATTTTTTCTTTTTAACATAAAAAAAATCAAAAGAATTCCAATACCGGGTATTTACCCGGCAAACCAAAATATTGGAATTCTTTAAAAATAAAAAATTTACACTTATAGATGAATATAGGTACATAACCTATTACTGTCACATCAGGTATACCTCAAGGCAGTCATTTAGGACCTTTATTATTCGTTATATTTATAAATGATTTGATTGATTCACTATCATGCCTATGTCTATTTTATGCGGATGATCTCAAATTGTTTACCGTCGTAAATAATTGTAATGATGCATCTAGCCTGCAAAATGATTTAAAAAGCTCTCAAAGTGGTGTCATCAGAATTACATGCGACTTAATGTTGGTAAATGCTTTGTTATAAGTTTCACCAGAAAAACTCACAAGTTTATGTTCGATTATTCCCTACAAGGTGAAGTTCTCACGCGTAAGAATGTTGCGAAGGATTTGGGTGTATTTTTTGATGAAAAGCTTTCATTTCATAATCACTACAACTACATCGTCGAGCGGAGTTCTCGGCTACCTGGATTTATATCGCGGTCCACAAAACAATTTCGTAAAATAAAAAGCTTTATTTATCTTTATTATACACTCATACGTAGTATTCTAGAGTAAAACTCATCAATCTGGTCTCCTTCCTACAATGTTCACAGTGATCGAATCGAACGCATTCAAAAGCGATCTCTAAATATCCTCAGCTATAGGTGTGGCATGGGATGTAAACTAGCGTCGTACAGGGAACGTTTAGATTATTTTCATGTGATTCCTCTAGAGGTCCGTCGCAAGTATAATGACCTTGAGCTGCTTCATAAATTAATTCATTCCACTATAATATTTTCAGCCTTAATATTTTAAGTTTCTTCTAACAATATATCTTATTATAACTCAATAGTTAGGACGTGTCGCCAATACAACGAAATCCTTGTCTCCAACAGAGACATCAATATATTACACCTTAAATTATATCAGTTCCAGAACCAAATTAGGAGCAATTTATTTGAACCATAACATTGTAATGGGTAAATTAAATATTTTTATAACATGTAATAAAGTCCTCTCTAGCGATAGTATTAATTAGATAAAATTGAAACTAATAAGCTTCTAGGCATACATATTATTTGGAATGTAATCTAGATCATAACACTTACATTTAAAATTTTATCATGTAATGATTACTTTCTGTTTTGTGTGCTAATAAATAAATTAATAAATATCTGTCCTGCTGGCCTAGACAAGTAGACTTTCTATTCCTTCAATGCTAATGGAATAGAATGCAAATGTATGGGACTGACATTAGCAAATGAAAACTCTAATGTCAGTCCTGTACATTTTCGTTCTATTCCATTACATTGAAAGAATAGAATGCCTACTTGTCTAGGGCTCCTGGAATCTTGTGACTCAAATTTCGAGCACTTCCCGGTTAGCTAACAACTTCAACAATTAGATAACAACTTCCATCCAGACTGCCGATACGTAGCTGAATCCGTCTTGGATCCGAACTCTGGCCAGAAAATAACATGGTTCTCATTAATGATGCAGCATTCAGTATCTTTACGCAGAAGTGTCAAATCATGTACTCTTCTACCGGAACATAAAAGCAGCAATGTAGCAATATGCCTTGAAGTTTCATGGAAGCTAGAAATGTTCACATTTGCTTTCTTGAGGAATGCAATTACGACATCAATGTCCCAAACTGGTGGTTTCAGTATCTTCGGGTGTTGTAATGAAATAGCCTTCAAAGCATGTTTTACGATATTATTTTCAGATAACTTAGTCGAATCTGAACTACACATAGTAGTCACTACTGTCTTTTGAACCAGTATTGTGTTGTATGCCAACTTTTCAGTAAAGTGAAGGTCTATCAAAAAACGGGCAAGTTCGGGTTCGGGTTTTGGGGGTCCCGAAGGACTGCATGCATTAATGCTGTTGCGGTTGGCCCACGTAACCCATCTTGTCCATGCTGGTTTGTAAGTTCGTAAAGTAGAGGATCTCCACGAAGATTTCAGGAAATCAAGTTGTTGACTCGACCACCCAGTTAGTCCCTTCGTCCACCCCCACATCTCCATACCTCCAGGGCCATTTCCTTGGCTTTGGGAAGACAACGCCCCGTCGATGCGTCTTTGAGAACTTTCTGTGGATCTCGTGAATGGTGGATCTAGGGCACGATTATTTATGTCTGGTGTCCAGAATACACGATCCCACCTCGTGGCCACTATAAGGAATACGCCTTTCGCTTCGTTCAGGTGATTTAGTTCCCTGGGCATCAGCCACGGAGGTGGAAATACCCATGCTAGACGGAATTCCCATTTGTGGGCAAACGCGTCGTGAAGGATAGCTTCCTTGTCCATCAGATCTATGGAGCAATATTGATTCATCACATGCGCTATTCGTGAGGCAAACAGATCGATATTCGGGACTCCCCATTCGGCGAATATTATCTTGGTCACTTCAGGTAGCAGATGCCACTCTGGTGAAGTCATTTGTCGTGATAAATGATCGGCTTCGCTGTTGAAGATTCCTGGTATGTGGTGAGTGATCAGGGTTATGTTGTGACTGTCCAGGATTCGATACACTCTGTAGGTTAGTTCTTTGAGAGCATTCGATTTCGTGCCTCCTTCGTTCCGCAGATATGCGAGTACTGATCTGTTGTCGGACTGTAGAAGGATGGTTTGATCGGAAAGATCGTGACTCTTCAGTTTCAGGACTTTCAACACAGCTTTTTCAGGATTTTTCAGTAGCTCTTTCTGTTGCTGTGAAGATTTTTCTCCTGAGGTAAACATGCTCCGGACAGGTCTAGGTTGTTGAGGCGAGCCCCCCATGCTATTCGTGCTGCATCGGTTGTTAGGAAATAGGTCGGTGGGTTTGCATGTATCTTTGACGGATTTTTGCAGTTCTCTAGCCACCACCGAAGTTCTAATATCACTTCGGGGGTCAAGCGGTATCGGAAATCGTTTTCCGGTTATGTCAGGTTGTGTTTTTGCAGACAGCGTATGTGCAAACGACCTCGTGGGACTGCGAAGCTGCCGAAGTTCAGAATTCTGAGCATAGAAATCCCTTGCGCGTCGCTCATTTTCTGGCAGTTCAAGGCACGTTGAATTACTTCCATTATATTCGCGGTCTTCTTCGCTGGCAATTTTTTTAGGTTGATCCATGGGTTCCAACTTATGCCCAGGTATTAGATCTCTTTTTGAGGATTGATTATCGATTTGGCCGTATTGACTTGCCAGCCCAAGTGCTGAAGTAGGTAAATCACGTACTGTACCTGATCGATTAAGAATGAGCGATTCTGGTGCGCCAGCAAAAAATCGTCGATATGAGAACTCTTAGGCCTTTGTCTCTTAGTATTTGTGTTATCCATGCCGTTACGGAGGCGAAGGCACTTGGAGCTGAACTTAGCCCGAAAGGGAGGCACGTCATCTGCATGAGTTTTTGGTTGTAAATTAGTCTCAAAAACTCTGTGACTTTGTGATTCAGCAACGTGAAACTATGCCTGTGAAATGTCTATTTTTACAAGTCAGTCCTTGTACTGAAGGAAGTCTGGAACTTTGTAGACAGATATGAGGCGAAATCTTGGAGTGTGAACAAAATCGTTTAGTCCATTGAGATTGAAAATCGGTCTCCAAGTGCCGTCCCCTTTTGGTCGTAGAAACATTTTGGACAGAAAGCTTGGCTCGGCTAGCGCAGCCTCCAAGACATGATCTGATTTCATTTGAGACATTATTGTAGTCATTTCAGGAGTGATGGGGTTGATATAAGCAGAGTTGGACAGGTGCGTCTTTATGAGAGGTGGTTTTGCAACAAACGGAATGCGATATCCGCTGATCATTTGTAGGATGTGTTTTGGTGCTCCGAGTTCCTCCCATTTGTTTATGAACTGTTGCAGTTGTCCAGCTCGGAATGGCCCCGAGTCAATATTTTCGGCGGTTTTTTTGTGATTCATGCTCACGATAGGACGGCGAGGCGTTACGTTTTCTTGTCTTGCGACGCGGAATATCTTTGGCCTCCCCTTCTACCACGAAAATTACCACGATCGTTTGTACGAGTTCCTGATCGGGAGTAATATACATGCCCCTGCGAGATTGTCACTTTTTTCATAGCAAAATCGACTATTGCAAGGCACTAATTAATTTGACGGCTTGAAACCGATATGATCAACATTACGTAATCGCACTGCTGGGCCCATTTTGGAATTAATAGCTTGCGCAGCTATTTTTCTTGGTGATTTTAACCAAAAGGCTTTTCTGACGCCACCGACTTTATCCAGAGCATTCGTGAAATCCTCCGCAGCAAACAGGTTATGACACGTTGGTGGTATCTTTCGCAACATTGTCTTAATCAAGGGATCTCTTACGGAAGCCAATATTTTAGATCTCCTTCGTTCCACTAAATTGGCTCGGTGCCCACATGTCAAATGCAGGATGTCATTCGAAACTTTGCAATACTCACCTTTTGTGAAGATGTCATTAATTCTTTCGACGATTTTGCCATGTGGAAGATTTTCAGGGCTACGCGCCCAGGATAAAAAGTTACGGAAACCTTCTTGAAAAGCTTCTTGTTGTTTTACGACGGCCATTGTGAGGGCCGCGTAAGACCTCTCAGCATAAGATAGGTCAGAAGCGTTGTCAAACATTGCAATCTCATCGTTGCATTCGAGATGGGTGTAGCCCGGCGTGCTGGTGTACTGTTTTTGTACCTCTGAAAAACGAATCTCACTCCACTCCGTGGAGTTAAATCTTTGCAGTCGATTTATTGTGTTAATATGATTTGTACTTGTCTTAGAAGTTGCGCCTTCTTTTAGCAAAGTACCCACATATTAATAATCGAACGTTAACACCGTTAAAGTTAAAAATATATTATTTAAACGGGAAGTTTTCAAAAATATTGTATTTCCTACAATATTTTAATAAAAAAATAGATTTACTCGTTGAAATTAAATATGGTAATTAGGAAATAATGTGCACCAAAATTGACCATACCTGATGAGTAGTCTTCTGAGGTGTGCAGTCGACGAGGCAAAGGACGCCAATGAAGAAATAAAACGCGCGCAGCGCCGTTGTGGCCTGGCCAAGTGGAGGGGTGTGCGATAGAGACAGCAACATAAATTCGGTAGCTAGGAAAGAGAGAGGCAAAGAGTACGATATTCTCTTATTGTTTATATGCTTCGAATCACGGTACAGGGGTTTAATATACATTACTGAGTGTATATTTTCATAGTATATATACCAATATTTTTACCAATCTATAAAAAATAAGCTTAGAAAGAAATGGTCCTTTACAGGTGATTTTAGGATACCGAATTGATAATTTGATTAGAGCCGACTATGATCACCCAGGTGATTAAATTCACGGGTGATCAAAGGACACTAAAGAGTTGCCTATGATCACCCAGGTGATCATAGTGGAATAGACCCTCGATAATATACCTTTTTTTTTCTTTTTAAGTGTATCTTTTACGTTATACTGGCCTGAGAATGTAGAATTGGCAAAAATATACTGTCCTAGGCCAGGTATCTAAGGATACACCAAAAGTTTCTCATTTTCTTCTGTTTTTTTTAGCTTAATGCAGTTTTTTGTGGTTGTATAGACCACAAAAACTAACCCGTAACTCTGTTCCATAATCATCTCTTGGTGAATAATTTGTTAGTGATCCACTAAACGCCGTCGGTGCAAAGGCTGCTTCGCATTGTATGGCGCCAAAAAAGCTTGTAGATGGAAAAAATAATTGCTCAAGTGTAAACTATTTGTGCTACAAATAGTTTATACTTGAGCAACACAAATAAGTTTACATTTGAGCAACATTTTTCTTCTTATACAGCTTTTTTTTTAACATTGCTCTTATATATTAAAAAAAAAAAATTAAGAAGAGCTCCAGAAAGTTAACAAACATATTTGCCCTCTGGTGTTTCTGCTGCCAATCCCATGTGGTCCAATCCTCGACTTGTTGCCGTCATATACTCTCATGACAATGTTGAAGTGAACCCTACTGGTGGTATGAAGGGCCTTGGATATGTCATCATACATTATCTTCAACCTAGTCGTCTGAGTGCGATGAAGTCGGTGCGTAGACCAGTATAAAAAAAGTATATCAGATGGCCCGATTTCAGGATAATGGTGTCCTCCGCTCTCCGGATTACACATTATCCTAAAATATGCCACCTGATCTTCTCCAGTTCTACTTTCAGCTGCGCCATGCGGTCCAGCCGTAGACTGCGTCCATTAAACGTAACCAAGTTAAGTCGTTGTTGGTGGCCTTCCGTAAATCGGGGATTCTTCCCACCCCCTGCCGTTACCTTGACCGCCACCTTGTTCAGGAATAGCTGAGCTGCCGGGAACTAGAAGCCGTTTTTTGTGGTGCTTGTCATTATGAGGAAATGCCCGGTATCGCCACTCTGGGTAGGCGGGTTGGTGTTCGCAGGGCGCAGCTCCTCGCAGCGGTGACCTAAGCTGCTGCCCGACACCGATCTGTGCCATTTAGCTGTGCAGATTTTGAATGGATATACCGCCTTTTGTCGGTCGCTAGAGACTCGTTCGTTGTTCGGCAGAATGTACCACGAGCAGGGAGGTAGGCTTGGAGCACTGAGATGGTGATTGTACTCCCATAAACTCCCATAGCAGTTCACACACGGTCAATTTACTGTGAGAAATGTTGCTTTACTTTTGTCCACGGACGGAACTGTAATTTTTTGGGTTGGTCGCTCAGCTAAAGTAGTATTTATTCTGAGGTTGGTCATGTGATTTGAGTTCTTAATATCCATTGAAATTGGTTATTTAATTACAAATGCATATTAATAATAATAATATTTAAACCATCAACTAAAGATGTTTTAGAAAAATTAACTTTAATAATTATATTTTTTGTAGATTCTTGTTTAAAACATGAATTCTGGGTTTTAGACATGTCATTACGAGTTTATTTTTTTCTTGATAAAAAATTAAGATGACGATGAGTGTGCGAGTAGAACAATACCGCAGCTACGAAATCATACCAAAAATATTTCTCTCACTTGGTTAGCATAGGAGTAACACATGACATTTTCAAAACCTTATTTGAAAATGACCACCAATATATATTTTTATTGTTTTTTTTTGCACAGATTATCGGAAAACTTTTTTTTGTGAATCTACCCAGTGAAAGGGAACTAGTGGGGTCGGGACAAAAGAAACCACGTAAAAATGACTCAAGTTAAGTCTAACTGCCACACTAATCAAGCTACAGTCAAGCATTAAATCGCTTATTTTGTATGGATTTTGACAACTTATTGCTTGATTAGCGTCAATTGACGATTATGAGTGCGGCAGTAAGACACACAAAACTCTGCTGATAATATTGTCATTGAATTATATGTAGGTACTTCGTACAAAATATCTTTATGAATATTGTTTAACATCATACTTTGTTGCCACAAGTGTTATATATTTTTGAAATGATCTTTTGAAGATCTAATATGTTTAAAAAAAAAACATTACTTTAAAGAATACACTGCCGCCATATTGGTTTAAAAATATACTATCCTGTCACGCGTATAATCAAGAGGCGTATAATGAAGAGGTATTCAACTATACCTTACACGTTGAAGTGTGGTGGATGGAGCAGACGAACATACATAGGTACATACATACGCTGCCTTAGTTCGATACTCCCCAAGTAATCAATGGCAACTGTCCAAGCCGAGGTTCGTACCCCCTGGGTGCCCTTGAGCAAGTGGCCAAAAACTTAACTTTGGCGTGCGCCTTCTGCGTCACGCATTGCGGCGGAGCGCTTTTGCGCCCGCCCCACCGTCCGGTGACGCTGTAGAGGTCAGTTATAGACCAACAGCACATATGCTTTCTAAAAAAAAAAAAAACATACGCTGCTAAAAATCATAGCTCTCCATTTTCTTACTCGGGTAATAAAAGAACAGCTGTCGTCAATCGTCATCGCGTCGTTAACTATAGTAGTTTTAAGAATGTAGTTATATGTCTGTGCTATAGTGACAAGGATGTCTCATTGAGCTTACGCCGTTAATGCCACGCCCCAACATAACCACAACTAGTCACTAGCCTACTTATAATCAGTAAGTACTCGACCTCGAAGAATATACCCCTCTCACTCTCAGTCAGGGCCTGACGATCGTTAACTGCAGCCACCATACGCGTCTGAGAAATGTCATTGAATTACTCGCCTTTATAGCCACACCTCGACATAAGGCAGGCCGTCCACCGGTATGTCGATTAAGGTGCAATGTTTCGCTCAGAGAGTCAAATTCAAAATTTCTTGCGTTTTTCGTCAATTACAGATCTATTACTCATTTTGGGTTCATGAAAACTTATTTTGCGGCAATAAATAGTTTGTGTAAAGAAATTGCACCAACCAAAAAATCAAGGTGAACGCTAGTTTAAGTACATTTGTCAATAAACCAAAAACCAAGATGAAAATCAGCTTATTGACATTTGTAGCTAAATCAATATTATCTGGGTGATCATTTTAACCGTAATTTCTTGATATAACCTATTTATTGCCGCAAAATAAGTTTTCATGAACCCACGATGAGTAATAGAGCTGTAATTGACAAAAACCGCAAGAAAATTTGAATTTGGCGCTCTGATTGAAACGTTGCACCTTAAATGCGTTTGGCTATGGACACTGTGTGCAAAGTGTTTAAAATACTCTAATCGCAAATGAGAACTGTTAACCACCGTTATGAGACAGAAAGTCGCCTTCGTCTTCGGACGACTGCAGAGAAATCCCAGTAGGTACTCGTTGATCCTTGAAGGCAAAATTCCGGGAAGGAATAATCCTGAAAAATGTTTGAACGCCGAGTTGAGTTACAGCAAGCTTAAATTTGCAGCGTGGAATCACATGTCCAAACTCAGCTCATCACCAGAGCTGATCATCTCCCTCACAGAAATGAGCAGCGATATATGAAAAGAGCCTGTAATTATATTACCGCTGTGCGAAGATAAATAAATGAAGCAACAAATGAACAATTGTTTCTTAGTTCGCCGATATTTTCGCCAATGAATAAATGATTAGCGAACTAAGAAACAAATTACCATTGGTAATTTGTCGCCAATCACTTTTCTCGCACAGCTCTGGTAGACAGCCTCCTTAACCACAGCTGATGTCTACACATAGGCTGAGCCCACCGTACACTGCTGCGTTTATATGGCATCTGAATTACAGCATCAGAACTAACATATTCGACAAAAAACCGAAACAAGAATTTAAGTGTCATGCTGGATGCTGAAGGAAGCAGTTTTCGATGCTTCTCAAGCGACTGTTTAACTTTCCGATAATGGCTGTAGAGTCTTTCATGAAATTTCGTAAGCGTCCTTTAATCTAACGACTTTTTTTTTTTTTATTGAAATACAGTCTACCACGACATTAGTTGTACTCATGTGCTTAGCCGATAACATAAAGCAAAGTTTTGCACCAAGTTATTTTTCTTGTAAATATGTATAAATTCTATCGTGGCGCCCGTCAGTACTTTGTTTAACTGTTCCCTGAGACCCTCAGGGGCTAATATGATTAAAGTGCTGTTTTCATAGTAAGTAATTGAAATTAATATGCGAGTTATGTCGCAATGTTCCTAGAGTCGAGACCGGGACATACGATGGACTCACAAAACCAATAATACCTTGTAAATATTGCATCGCTATTCTATGCATAGCTTAGTTATTCTCTTACAACCAGCTCACGAACCAATATATAGGGTGTTAGGCAGATGTTTGTCCTAACGAAATAGGCGGCAAGGCAAGGTAATTGCCGACTTGTTCAGTCCGAATATCCTGGACTTGACCTCCCTTTAAGACGAAATAATTTTATAAAAGTTTTAGTAAGAACTCTGAAATTCATTCCTGAGACTGAAATTTAAAAAAAAATGTATAACCGTATAATATAAAAAACAGGTTACCTCACACACTAGTGCCATTTCTACAAAGTCGTTATTTTATTGTTTTCGCTCGGGTGGGTCAAATTAGCGAATTACTTTAACTTAATGACAGGTTTGGCATACCATTAAAAAGAGCACGAATAGGAAGTTTTTAGCGAGTTTGAAGATTTCAATCACTCTTACTTTTTTAAAGTAATGCTAAGTTGAAGTATGATTTTCTTATTAGCTCTTTTAGAAACTTTGATAGCTTGTAGTTTATTTTTTAGTTGATACTTGCACCAAGTAATAATTTTACTAGAACATAACAACAGTTAATATAAAAACAAAATATGGTTTTAGCAGTTAGACTAACGTCTTTTTTAAAATTTCATTTTAAGGTATAAATTTCGGAGTTCTTACTAAAAATAAATAACCAGTCCAGGTTATTGGGATTGAACAAGTCGGCAATGACCTTCCCTTGCTGCCATGGTTGTCCAAACGAAATATCTTTTGGACAACCTAATCTGCCTAACGCCTGTATATACCCAAAATAAATATGAAGTATCCCTCGAACATTTCAATACAATGCCACGGTAATGTTATCTATCAGTATTGTGACTCGGCTCTGTCCTTGAAATAATTACCTACAGCCGCGTGGTACGTAAACACGCGATAGGGCTGCCCGCCTGCAGTATTTTAATTTCATCTACCTACTTGAATTTCTTTCTAGTTTTGTGATTGTATATTTTAATATATACAAAAGAAAGAAGTTCGTTGTGAATGAAATAGGAAATGTTCAATAAAAATACATGGGTGTTTTTTAATTAGTAGATTTAATAAAAAAATACACCCTTATAAAGCCTCGACTGAGACGTACGTAAAGCTTTATTATTAAATTTCATAGTACAAAAAATCCGCATTCGGATAAATAGTTTAATTAAAAATACTTTTGGGAGACATGAACAAGGAGGATACCGTACTCGCAACGTATCACCCAAAAAACGTGATACCTATCTATTAAAAAAAGAAACAAATTACGTACTAGGTTATAATATTTTTTTATAGTCTAACCTTTCAGAGTTTGCAGGTAATTTAAAAAATGTTATTTCTGGATGCGTTATTGAAGAATTCAAGCAACCAAAAACAGCACAATATAGTCTATTCGTGCTCTTTGCTATATTAAGTTAGTACTTGTACTTATTTCAGTAAAATATTCACAAATCGCACGCTTACTGCTTACAAAAAAACACACCGTTCGTTCGTCACTGCGGCCACGACATTACCGAGCTGCGGCGCATTCGCGACTGGCCGTGTACCGAGTGGGTACCGACACGTGGCGCGTAGGTATAACTCACTTTCCGGCCGCTTGTATGAAGATAGAATACTGTATAGATAACATTACCGTGACAATACACTTAATGATATATGCAATCTTAACCCTGATAACACTTGTAAGTTTTGACAAGCTATTTTACTTCTCGTCTATCAGCTCGTTACGTTGTGATGTGAAAGTTGTGATTGTGACTGAAGAGCCTGAACTCGTGTCCATAAAGTTTATTCGGTTTCCTTGAAATCTGAGAATTATCTCATTCTTTTTTGAGAAATTGACTTACAGTAATATTCATAGTATTATCACTAGGACGGGATATTTACTTTGTATTTTATTTGTTTTGAGTTATCGATATCAAAACAAATAAAATACATTCTAAGTATCAAGTTTCTCATGATAATACTGATAGTGACCATGACAACTTAAAATCTAATACAGTGATATTCAATTATGCTACTATTTTTACCGAATTATGGAATGCACGGGCAGCGCAATGTCTTGATTTTAGAGTAGGTACTATTGTTTATTAAATATATATAATCCCGTTGATCAAAATCTGTTTGATAAAATAGTTTGACCACTTCCGGGAAAAAGACAAATTTTTTTTAATGTCCAGATTTGGTCTCTATCTTTTATCAAACTAAACTTCTAATTTGAAAACAAATAATTACGATGTGACGTAAACATTAGTTTTGGGGTATCAAATCGCGGGAGAAGAGCCCGGCTAGGGAGGAGCGAGATGCGCCGGGCGGGCGGCGCATCCGCCCTGCGTCAGTGCCGCGAGTCGCTCGCCGCCGTGCGCTCGGCCGCCCGCCGACCGACCCTTCCCGTATCCTCGACTCGACTTGACTTACATTAATGACTGCGAATTACTTCACACTAAACATTGCAAATTATCACTGATCATCCACTGGAATCGCTCTGTGTAAACCTTACGAAGAGCTCACTAAGTTCATATCTTAGTCTTTCTTTATTATATTAAGTTACTTTCAAATGTGCAAAACGCTCGGGAGAATAAATAATAATTATGTTCAAAAGTTGCTGTGCGCGACCTACTAAAAAACTAAGCAAAAGCAAATCTAAACCGGAAAACATGGATTCAATGGCAGAATCGGACGAGATCCAAACAAAAGAAAACTTATCAGGATACAAAAATGACGATATACATATAAAAGAAGAATTACCACAAATCGAGACCGCTCCTGTTAATACAGAAAGTAATGAAAAAGAATCAAACGATATTCAAAATACGGAAAACGTACCGAATATTGATCAAATTCCACCCATCGAGGAATGTCACAGTGATAATGAAGAGGAAGATGATCTTGTCTTTACAAAGAGGGAATTAACGAAAAAGCGGTATTCAGTTGACTACAAAAGAAAAAGTAGATTGGACTTTAAGCGGTTCTCAGTAGATTGTCGCCGAGATTCCGCCACGCTTGAAGAGTTGGCGCGGCTCGAGCAGGAATTGGCTAAGACAAATTTTGATGTACGTTTTAGTGGTCGACGTAAGTCAAGCGGGATCTTGAAATCCACTACAAGCAGTAGTAACAGCGTCGACCAACGCGTAGCTAAACAGCCGTCGGATTCAGAGGATGACGAAGTGTTTGAGGCGAGTTCCTCTAAGGATAAAGAGGCAGAAGGTCCAAATGAGCCTCCAGCTACGCCTGTGGGTCGAGATGAGCTAGCTTTACGAAGGCACAGATTCTTCTCGGATCTAGTTTGCGCAGCTCGAGCTGCTGTTGAACATCGCGTACGTTTTGACCCGCTTGGACCTGTTGTGGCCGATACAGGTGAGCTAATTAATTAGTATCAATTAAGTTAAAAGTGCCGAAGTATAGGTATAGCGCAGTTAATAGAAAATTACTTTTTGTCACGATAGGAATGGTGGGTAGTTGTTTACAGAACTACGTAAAAACGCTAAAAATGTTTTGACGACATGAACTATATATTTTAGACACACAATCAAAAGATGTAGAGCGATGGTAGCCTAGCAGTTTACTAGTGCGAGATAGAATCCAACGATACCGGGTTCAATCCTGGGCTCTGCACCATTGAATTTTCTAAGTTATGTGTGGTTTTCCATCGATCCGGGCTTCGGAGGCCACGACAAGCGTTCTGTCCCGGCAGCGATTAATTAATAGCAGTCATTAAGCCTTGTCATAGGCCCTTGGGCTACCTGATAAACTCTGACACCAGAGACCAGCACTACCTCATACGACAAACAAACAGTGAATCAAGGGATGCGTTCGAGTTATCCACCTACATATTATTTCACGTAGAATTTGCAAGTGGACGAAAATCAATGCTATTGGCAGTTGCCCAAGAAACTTGTAGCTTGGTAGGTCCATGATTCGTCCTTCCCGGCTTACAAATTAGGTGCTCCGAAATAAAAGTTTTATTGGGGAACTACTTCTGAAACCAATTGATGGAAAAGTTTCACGGCTTATATGACCCATAACATAACTGTTACTCTATGTATGTTTATTGGCCTGGAGCAGCGTTTATCAACTTGGGGTCAGTGAGCATCATATTAAAAGATGTTTTGGAGAGAAAACCAGGTGGTGAATTTCCAAAAATTAAGTAATACCTGTGAATTCCGTATGTAAGTGTATAATTTGTGAAGATGATAAAGTTTTGAACGTGGATAGCATCCACAAATAGTTGGCATTGCACGCGGAGATGCGCTGGTTGTTTCATAGCGTACCTTCGTTTTTGAGTTGAGACAAAATCCGAATGTTCTTGAAGAATCCTACTGGGGAATAAATAGACCTGCCATAGATTTCCTTGTAGGTAATCGTTGAATATGTATGGTAGTATAATTACGATTTCAATTAGCCTATTTATCAATGCCTGATGCCGAATTAGTAAATCCTTTCACGTCGAATAATTACTGTGGCACCGACAAGTGAGACTCGCGGCAAATGCGTCAGCAGTGTGATATCAGTTTTCAAGTTATTGCTAACGTATTTAATTGTTAGTTTGATGCATGCTATTTTTTGTTTTGAATACTACAATGTAGGCACTAGTGATGACACGAATATTTGCATTCGCATTCGCAAATATTCGCAGGATATTTGAGATTCGAATATTTTTAGTTTTTTGATTACTAAAAGTTTAAATATGTCTACTTTATAATCAGATGGGGAATTTATTCTATTTGAGTTTTATTAGTTAGTTAATCAATGAGGACATACATCTTTAGGTACTCACACGTTTTGTAACTTTATGCCTAAAAAACGGGTTTAGCCCCGGCATATTTGTCATTAATATTCCCTGAAGCAAGGCGACGGCTAGGAAGGTATTAAATAACTCAGTATTTTTTAATTACAAAACTAAAAATATATGCTAATAACATCTATACTTATAATAAAGAAATAAGTACGAAAAAGTGTGTACAGAGAAGGTAAATAAAAAATGTGGGTGCTTAAAATAAGTTACTGAACAAGAATATACCATTATTTTAAATCGTGTCTGTTTGTCTGTATGTTTTTTCACGCATCACATTAAAACTACTGCACAGAATGCGATGCGGTTTTCACGTTGGATAGCTTAGGGTTTGACTTAAAAACTGGTGTAATTGGTATCTCAATCCGATGAGTAGTATGCCGGCAATCGATAAAAATCTTTTTGACTGCTGAATAATTTTAGGTGCGGGAATAGCACATACAGTATATTTAACCTAGAGAAATGACCACGCATGCGAAGCCGCGAGTACAGCTAGTAATAATAATAAAACTAAGTATATAATATTTTATTAAGTATGTTTTATAGCTTTTAGGAATAGAATTTAATTACCTTTAAACTCTTAACAAAAAATTATCTGAATTACTACAGTACAATATCTAGTATCTATAGAAACAGAAAAAAAATATGATGAGTCAGTGGTCACGGTAAGGTTTAAGGCAAGTGCCGCGCAAAGGCACGGAATGATGTGGGTTCGAGTCCCGTAAGTAATCCAAATTTTTCCTATAGAAAATTATTAGATATGATCTCGCTAAGCATGCGTTAATGCTAAAATAATAAAAACATTCGAGTGCAATAGTAAAAAAATGTTACTCATTGGTTTACTAATTTTATTTTACGAAACAAAACACTTTTGAAACAACATTCAAACTGAAAATATTATCATTTTATTTCACACAAAACCTGGTAGATCGTAGATATCCAATACCGGGCGTCGTTTATTTGTGTTAACGTCCGTGTTGCCTATAGGCCAGTAAGTAGAGAAATTTGCCTAGCAAAAGGTAGTGTAGTAATGATTTATACATATGTAGTTTAGGTCTTGACTCTGATGCAAAATCCAAGTTTTCGACCTTGGGGGGTGGAGCGTTAGCCGCCATCTTGTATTGAAGGGGCCGAAATTATACTTTTTCTAAATAGTTCTTTAACAGTTAGCTTTATGGCAAAAGTAAATATGAAAAGTATGAAGAAGATAATATTTGCAACATATTTTGCATTCACAGTTGTTCTGTAAGTCTCATAGATAAAAAGTTACAAGAAGCGAAAAAAACGTTTACTCAAATAATGGTCCAATGCCGGAACAACGTATATTCTTAACCGCTGAATGTAGAGACTTGCCGCCTTATTTATAAAAAAAGTTAATAAACGTCAATTAGTACCGCGCAGTACAATATTGTAGTGCGCAGTATTACTAACCAATGCATATTTTTTTATAAATAAGGCGCTTATTTTTTTATAATTTGGAACTTGATGATTTTTAAAAGTCAGGATTCCTGAAACTCGTGTGAGTTTATTTTATTTCGGGAGCTTACATTCAAAATTTCAACTGTCTAATAATAATAATATTTATTCCCAAAAAAGAACAAAATATATTAGCAGCTAAATTAAACTTAAAACTAGGAACTTATACTAGTTTTACAATTGTTTTATATTTGAGCTTTCTAGTTCCCACACTAGGATACCATGTGTTGTGGGAACTAGCACATAACAGATAAAACGAACAAAATAATGTCAACAGTGTCTTCAAAATAGAGGTACCTATACCCTTTTATATCCCATGTAGTATGTTTTTTTTTTCAAAATTATGCTTTTGGTGTACGTTGTTACCTCTATATAAACATACTCTCCAAATATCAAGTCTCTACATTCAGCGGTTAAGAATATACGTTGTTCCGGCATTGTACCATTTTTAGCAAAAATGTATTTTTCGCTTCTTGTAACTTTTTATCTATTAGAATTACAGAACAACTGTGTGCAAAAAATGTTGCATATATTATCTTCTTTATACTTTTCATAGACACTTTTGCCATAAAGCTAATTGTTAAAGAACTATTTAGAAAAAAACTAATTTTGGCCCCTTCAATTCAAGAGGCTAACGCTCCCACCCCTCGAGCTCGAAAATTTGTTTTTTCGTAAAGACCTCATAACTAAGCAATACAAATCAAAACATCTTCTACACCACCATTTGTAGAGCAAAGATTCATATTTTCCTCCAATGACTGGCCTACTATCACAGGCGCTGAAAAATAACGGCAATATTAAAAGTGAACATTCGCATTCACGAATGTGAGTGACAAGAATTCGCATTGGCATCCGCGAATGTGTGAAAATCGATATTCGTTACACCACTAGTGGGCACATAATTTAGTAAATTACTATCGGCTATTTGCAGGGGCCTTCAAGCTACGAGTATTTCACGAGGCATTAAAATATATATCTACATTAGCTTTCATGTCTATATGTTGTGCTATTTAAAAGGCCATCGAGATCGGTTTTATATTAACCTTTATTTCGCGTTTTATGTCAACTTCATAAGAAAAATGTGAGGGCGCAATTGACCTTTGTAAGTAATAATATGAGTATCGAAGAAGAGGCAGGTACCTACGATATCCATTAAGGTCTGAAGTTTTGTTCTTCAGGGATACGAGGTTCGGTAAAGTTAGCATCGAAGCATCAGTTTCAGTGATTGATTTCTTTACACACCCTAAATGTTGAAAAAGTTTTGTATATGTAAGTTCTTCTGTTTGGTTGCTCCGTATAGTAAACAAATGCACACAGTAATGCAGGCTTTCCTTTCTTGTTTCAATTACTCTTACCATTTTAGACTAGGCTTTGCCTTAATCATAATATATGACAACAGACTACAAAATATTGGAGTGATTTCGTGAAATGTGTAACAGTGTTAACAACTGTTAACATCTGTTAACATATTTCCTCTCGCTTTCCTGCAATCTATGGGAGTGATTACGTGAAAATTGTAACAGTGTTAACAGATGTTACACATCATATGCGACTACCGTATCGTATTTTTTATCGTCTCGTTCGTATATTTGGTCCTTTTTCCACTTCGGTGTTATATTATACCTGCAAATTTAACTTTGACCCGTTTAATATTTGGATTAGACAAACACAACATAATTGATTTATGCTGCCGCTTGCTACTCCATTTCTTTGATTTCGGAAGCTGATTAAAAAGTAAACTTTGAACGAAACCTTTGATCCACCGTAAAGGTAATGATCGTTATTTGAACTTATTCCTACTGGCTTAACTTTTTGTGAAAATTAATGTTTATTCTGTTTCGAGTAAGACTCAAATAGGATTTTATGTAAAATTCATAAAGAAATTAAAAGAGAATGTAATATTCGAGAAAGTTCTAACTTTCTCTCACTGTTTTTTTTATATATTTTGGTAGGCTTGCGTTTGACCGGCTTAAGCCACTCCGCTCAAAGAACTTGTTCCTCAAAGGAATTTTTGTTCAAGGCTTTATCACTTCCTCACCTGCCGTTTAAATACACTTGAATTTTTAAAAGAATACTCAATTTAAATTGAACAAAAAATTAATAGGTAGAATATTCATCATATAAAGGTAAGGCGTTGCGTCATTTTTGTGCTCGTCCTGTGATGAAATGGGCTCGGGGGGACTTAAATTGTTTGTTTGTCGTATGAGGTAGGCTGGCCTCTGGTGTCAGAGTTTGTCAGGCCGCCCGAAGGCCTCTGAAATGGCTTTACGACTGCTATTAACCAATAACAGCCGGGACCGACAGCTTAACGTGCCCTCCGAAGCACGAAGCGATGGAAAACCGCACATAAGGAGCCTAGGATCGAACCCGGTATCGTTGGATTCTAAGTTGCACTATTGAACCTTTAGGCTAACATAGCTATATTAAATTGTGCAACTTTAACGCACTCTCGCCGAAATGTAATTCTTAATACTGTCACTTGACTTCTGTAAAGTTTTTTATATTATTCTTTCTTATGCTGCATCGTTTGTGTTGTTTGTTTTTAAGATTAAAATTTTAAATTGCCTCTTTAATTTTTCGCCTCACTCCAGTGATAAGTCAATTGTTGGGAAATGTATATTTTCCGAGTTAATATTTGCTTGCTCTCCATCATTATATTCAGAGTATAATCACTGGTAAAAGGAAATTGCTGTGTTCACAGTTGGTTTCCCATCGACAGTACCGACACACTTCGCACCTTCTACTTGATTGAGCAGAACGGACTTGCTTCAGACCGACATTATTAGGTATATGACAAGGTGTTATAATTATTGGACATGGTACTGTCAATATAATAATTTAACAAATATCTATTGTAGCTTTACGTCAAAATGCCTTTTAGGCAAGGTTTATTTGTAACACACTGCGCTAATTCGTTCGGTTTTTTTAATTTTTAACCTTCTGCGGAGGCTTATGTTTTTGGGCTGTATGTATGTAAGTTCCTTTGGCGCGTCTTACAGCCTAAACGGCTTGATGGATTTTGATAAATGAGGTACCATTGGATTCGTCATAATCACGAGTGTCATAGGATATATTATGAAGTGTCAAGAAAACTAATATGGCGGCGTACAGCAAACTTGTATTTTCGAAGGAACAAAAAATGGCCAAAACCTATCGGGTGAGGTATCACAATGAAGGTATGGACCCATTGATGGGGACCTTAATGGGGCAGTTGGGAATATATCCTTTAAAAGACCATTCCAAAAATATATAGGGAAACTAAAAAGTTTAAAATGAAAACAAATTATTATAAAAACAATACGACTGCGAACAAAACTAAAAAGAGGCAAACAAACTTTAGAATCTTGGTTGTGAAATATAAGATGCAGTCGGAGGCATCACGCATTTCATTTATCCTTTGACGGGATCAGCTGAACCTGGCGAGCGACTCCTCATGCCTCCGACTGCATCTTAGATTTCAAAATCAAGAATCTAAAGCTTGTTTGTCTCTTTTTAGTTTTGTTCGCAGTCGGTTTTTTAATAGTATTTTATTTTCTTATTTTTTTTGTCGTTTTGTGTTATCGTAAAAAATGCATTTTCTTTCTTTCTCTTCTTAAAATGTAACTAATTATCATGTTTTTCCCGCCTCTACTGCTCTAATGTTCACCGGGGGATGTTCTCCATTTCGGACATTTGTGTATTTGAAATGAATTCTGAGTATTTTACCAGCTCACCTCCACAAAGGTGAAATGAAAAATTCACGAGTGCGGCAACGAAACATGGTTCAGCGGTATCGATGTGCCGGCTGATTGGGTTCGCTTGTATCATGTTTTGTAATGCGTATTGTTAATAGCGATACTCATCGGAATCATTCATGTGTCCGACGTCATCATGTGAGTCATTCGCTCGCGGGCAAGGCAATGGTGAGATAGGATAGTGAGGCGCGGTGGTCGCTAGTAGAGAATGTTCGGCGACCACTCGGCAGAGTGAACTGTGAATCACCGTCGCGTATCCGCCCGAGCCGGCCGCCGTTGCCGACAGTGTTCGACGTCGCACGCGCATGCCTACACGCATCTCGTTTGTAGCTACTTAGTGTTATCAGTGCATGAAAACAACGGTTCAGTGTGCTTAAAGTGTTAATGACTGTGCTTTAATTGGCAATTTGGACTTTTTGCAAATTTCTTGGTAAGCAACCGTAATTCAACTTAAACCATGTTACTAACTGTCCTGTTTTAAATTCAGCCAATGTAGAATCACCGGATATACTGTATAGCAAAATGCTAATCAACTTTGACTAGCGTGCGATGATCAGCGGCTTGTTTGTTTGCTTTATTAAAACAGAGAGTGAGCTCTCCTGCCTCCATATTTTAGGATACAGAGACTTACCGTACTAGGCTTCACTACTTTGAATTTTCGATATAAGACTTCTATTGTTTTCAAAGATCTGCAAACGTTTTTTTTTAATACGTAATTTTCAACTTGGTTACAGCATTAAACCGTCACGCGCTGTATTTTCCAATTCCCGTTGTTGCAGGATAATCGTAAATTACCTAATTTAAAACGCAATTTTACAGTAATATTGATCTTGGTAGTGCCGGAGTTCGTGTATCTATCTATCTATACTTATAATAAAGCGATAGGAACGAAAAAGTCTGTACAAAAAAGAAAATTAAAAAATTAATGGTCTAGGGTACATAAAATAAGCAACTGAACAAGAATATAACATTTAAAAAATTCGTGTCTGTTTGTCTGTCTCTAGGTTTGTTCGCGCATCACGTAAAAACTACTGGACCCATTGCGATGCGGTTTTCACTGTTGGATAGCCTATGTTTTGACTTTAAAACATTACTTGGGGTACTTTATATCTCAATCCGATGAGTAGAAGCCGAGCAATCGATAAAAATATTTTTGACGGCTGAAGGGATTTTGATCAAATGTTGGTATATTGGTATTTTAGGTCCTGGAATAGCACAAAGAGTACTTTTAACCTACAGAAATGACCACGCGTGCGAAGCCTCGGGCATCAGCTAGTATAATATAAATGTGCATTAGTTTGGGTTCATTGATTTTGGCTTTTACCAACATGCATTATGTTCATTTTGTACGTCTGCAGTGTATTTTTTGGCGAAAGTAGCGATAATAATGTATGGTACGGCATAATCTTATCATCTCATTATACCAACGTCATTAATAGATTTCTCGGTACGTCCTGCATAGTCTGACATCAGTATTATTACATTTATTTAGTTATCAGTGTATTCGGAAATGTATGCAATACATTTTTACTTCACGGCTCTGCCCGGTCCCGGTAGAGGCCTGTCGAATCGAGAATGCAGGCGTAAGAAAACAATACTTCGAATTCGGTATTAGCCTAATGAGAAATTATTTAGACAGGTGATTACTTACCAGCTAAAAGGCTGTAAAGGGCAAGGTTGTTGTAGATACGACAGTTAAATGTGACAAGAGGTGCGCTACTCCCAGTGTTATGCCCTTTTGGAGCTTAGGATTTCGCCTCAAACCAAGGCCATATAAGACAGAGGTCTCCTTAAAAAAACGTATGAAACGATACCTTTTCTTTCACAGACAAGTCTAAATAATGAAAAGAATCAGAATTCTAGTAGTCAGGAGTATTCATGTAACATGGCAACACTGCTGGCAATGATAAATAATAATGGAACGAAACAAATAATTCCTAATTAATCGCTACGCTGCACTTAGTCCCTTTCTGACAAAAACATTCTGCTTATCCAGCTTATCTAAATACATGTCCACAGCGCATTATTACCTACATAATAGTAATAGGTATTATTAGTTCACATGCAAATACCAAGCGTTTAAAACGTACTACATGGTTTCAGTTTTATCCTGTCTGTTGTTAAATATCCACACAATCTTCAAATTTTTATTAAAAGTTGACAACCAATGTTTTAAATACAAATATTTTAAAACAGCATGTGCAGAAAAATTGTTGATTGCCGATGGCATAATGTCCTGGAAAAATCAATACAAATATTGAAATTTATAAAAGCTAAACTTGACTGATACAGCAATACAAAATTAAATCCCGAAATATGTTCAATATTGTTGTTTGAATTCAAATGCTAGTCTGATCCACCAGCTGGCACCAATCCCAAGCGTAATGTAAATATAGAACGGAGAATATTACTGGAAGGCAACTCTGACATCAGCTCTCGTAACAGCGCGTTTACTGAAGTGACCTCTCACGTATTCGTTGAAGTTGCAATGCCCTTGGACAGATTACTAGGTCACATGCAATTTGCACTATCTCGACCGATCCTACCTTGACTCCTGTCCTGCTTAATTATTGGTGCTGACGCCGCGACTCTGAGAGGTAGGCGCTCATTAAAAATGAACGCGAGATGTCGTATTGCCGTGAAAGCTAGCAGTGCGAATGTAGAGTGACTCTAGAGCAGGCTCTAGCATTTCTCGCTTCCTTCATTCACCTTAGAGGCTTAGCTAAAGTGTCGAGTAACTGCCTTGTGTGAGCTCTCCTTGGTATGTTGGTGCGACGTAATGAAACTACCTCATAATATACCCGTTTAATCTCTTGAATGGCAATAAAACTTACCTGCAGCTCGTTAAGGAGCTCCTGCTGTTTTGTGAGAATATTGATCGTTGTTTACAACTCGCGGGATGAAGGTTAACGGCTGTGCGGGAAGCAGGCTGCGATTAATTTCAATTCTCTAGGTATTTTTGTGGAAAATATTTTCCTTTTGCATCTAGCTAATGTTTGTCGGTTCGAAAATAGTGATAGGTGTGTGTTTAGCTAGTCAAGCGTGACGTTATTGGCTTGGACGTGGGTATGTCCTGTACAAGCTCTGTATAGTATCACGAGGGTAGCACATGGTAGGTCATCGAGCCTTAAGTGTAGTGTGCGACAGATGGTCCCTACCCATTCATTTTACCATTCCTTACGACCGTTGCGATGTGTTGAAATCAAGTCTCTTGATTATATTATTTATGCATAATATATCATAAGGTCGAGACGTTCGTGCGTGGCGTGAGATCGCTCAAAATAAATATCTGAAACTGGGTGCCCTGGCCGTCCGAAGTTTTCCCGTTATCCCAAGAAAACAATTTTTTCCCGGATTAAAAAGTAGCGTGTGTATATCTAAAATAATGTAGCTTTATACTAAAGAAAGAATTTTCAGAATCTGATCAGAAGTTTATCAGAGAATAGCCGTAAAACAAACTTGTAAAAATATAATTAACTCTTTATAATATTAGTGTAGACTAGTGTAGATTACTAACTTTATAAAACTTATATAAACATTAGATCTTTAATAACATAACACAGCGGGGCGCCTTTTGTTCATTAGTTAGGTACAGTTATGTCTCTGAAACTTTGAATCGGAAATTATATCTCGAATTTAGTCTTCAAGAGAGTGCTTTTAATTAGGTGTCTAGCGAAGTTTGCTATCTTAAGAAGGTATGTTTTTCAGTGTTAGTCAGTTCAATATTTTCCCAAAATTATTAGCTGTTATACATTTATTTCAGACACCAATCATAAATATATCGCACACAACGTAACTTGACTGATTGGTTGAAATTGCAAGGTTTCTTCACTTGCAACTGACATCCTTTCCCAATCCAACTATTTTAGATCCTTTGCTTTTTATTGGTTTTCCTCTTCTTTTTTATCATCAATATTCATTTCGTTACATAACTTTCATGCTTCCACATGACGTCAATCCATGACAGCCTATTGATGAACTTTTCTGTCGCTTGTCCTACTTTCGAACTCCCTCCCACAAGGAGTACCTATCCTTCCTTATTTTAGGAATTGTGCACAAACAGCAAAAGTTGTATATTGTTTAAAGTTTATTATCCTGTGCTGCTAATTAATTTAGTCTGAGTCACATAATAAATAATAGTACAAGTACAGAAGGCTAACAGAGTAAAGTCATTTAAACAAATGGCGACTCTCGCTACAACGCTATAAAGTGCAATTTAACTCGCACGGCGCTGCGAGCTTTCAATTATATTTAGCTTGAAGGCGCACGCCCACCGCGTGCATCCTAGAATGCACCGTATTACAACGCGCGAAAACTTCCATTGCTCTAACCGTTTCAGAATCGCTCTGTCCCTTTTTAGCTCGGTAGGGTTGTATTAAGATATGAGTAGGTACTTGTACTACTAATTATTCTGTGATATGTTATGACTTAGATATTGTAACAGAATAAATAAGTAATAATGTATTATGTTATTACTTATTATTATAAATTAAAATAGTTCTATTACATACAATGACATTCTTATCAGAATAGACCGACTACCTCATTTTTACTACCTACCTATCCTGTTTTCAGAACGCCGATAAGTTTAGTGAGATACCTACCTACGTGTCGTTGGTTGATTATGATTATATCCTATAGGTATTGCACTTTGATGAATAAAGGTGCCTGTCTGAATTCCATGCTTTTTAATGAGTGAAAAATAAATTGCTACCTACGTAATAAAAGTATTAAAAGTAGGTAGGTATTATACGAGACATATATTATATAAATTCCTAATTAGTTGTAGGCTACTTACTAAGTCAGCACAGTAATTCATTTTCCGATCAACAATACCTACTATAATCAATTATAAAATTACGTTGATCGATTTAATAAACGACTTTATTTCTGCGCGGAAAAACCTTAAATATGCGTAGCTTCGGTATGGAACACAAATGAAATAACATAAAACTATAGGAATCTACGTAATAAAAAAATATCAATATCTAACTACATAACTAGGACCTATTATAGGTATTACAATTTATTACCTTTCAATATCCTTTGGAAGCGTAAAGAATTACAATTTGTCATTTCTATCACTATTCAAACAGCCGAATGCTATGAAGTACTTTCTAGCTTTCTTCTTGGTACTCATAATTAAAACACGAATAAAGTTTGTCAATAACTTTACGTAAGTAGGTGCTCTATCGCTAAGTACAAGGCGCGCGACTCATCGAGCGCACGCTTGACACTCGACTGAACGGACCCTAATATTGGGTCCTCGAATTTATTTGTACTTGTTGCGGAGTGCGACCGCCCTGGCTGAGTTTAAATTTAATACAATGTTTGCGGTTTCTCGTTGGTACTGTGTGCAAGACTGGAACGAGAAACTTACATAATGCTCGCATAGCAACAGGTTTCTCAGTCCTTCGACCTGTATTAAATAAAGTTCTTTATATTAGTAGCGTCTTGTACATTGACAATAAAAATACCAAACTAAAAAGTCAAAAACAAGAGTTTTTTTTTTAATTTAACTCTTGGTTTTTAATTTTTAGTTCGTTTTTGGCATGGCAGTCATTTACTATTTATTACTATTTATTTATTTATTCAATTGAAACGGTAACTCCTATTGATAAATTAATCACATTAAACTCCAGTATACATTAAATTCAGTCCTATTCTAAACACAGAAATTTGAATTATAAGTAGAATGTCACAAAATAATAATAAATGTCAAATAAAACTATTTAAAATATTTCCAATACATACATAGTCAATAGAAATATCGAGAGCATTATGGTCAAAAATTCAATCTGCCAAAATTACAATAATAATTATACCAAAAATCCAAATTTACAAATAAAATATAAATAATTAACAAAAATCCAGATGTCATAATCAAGCAAGCATCTCACAGTACTCCAAACATCCCGATAAGAGCACCTTCCATTCATCTGCGAACACATCACAATTCGGACTAGCTACCAGGAGGGCATTGAGCGCAGTGAGAGTCCGTGGTATAGGTGATCTAGAACGGGCTTTGGTACGACACACCGGGACCGCAAACAATCTATGTTTTCTGCTCCGATGGTAATTATTGGGAACAAATAATTTACACAGCTTACTATTTAGATCAGGGGCGTCAACCTTCCCTCGAAGAATCTTGCACATCATCGCAAATTGGTCACGAGATCTTCTGACCTCCAAAGAGTTAAACCCTAAGCAACCTAGAAGAAATTTCGTTGGGTACATGTAAGAGTAATAGCCATATATGCGCTTGTATAAGTATCTTAGAAAAGCCTTCTGTACTTTTTCTAATAAAAGCGCATATTTACTCTCGTGTGGGTGCCACACACATGCACTGGCTTCTAGCTTACTGCGAACCAAGGCGCTTAAGATTAGCTTGATGACCCCTATGTTCTGAAAATCTTTGGAGTTCCAAAGAACAAAACCTAGTCGCTGAAAAGATTCCTCAGCCACTGTCGTTATATGGTCATGAAAAGTGAGTTTTTGGTCATGTTTTTATTTCATACTTTTTAGTGACAAGTTTTGAGTAATGCTAATAAATTATATATTGTTGTACTTAATGTGATCACGAAGGCCTACAATTTGATACCCATATTGTAAAATCGAAGAAAATAAAAAAAAACGCTTTTGATATGGAGCCACACAGCAGACAAAAAGAATAAAAAAAAAACTAAACTATACCATACATACATCCAAATCAGTTCAGGCATTTAAGTTACGGTGGAATAAAGAAACTCACATACATACAGTCATACATGAATCCTAAAAACATTACACTTCTTTTTTGGGCAGTCATGTAAAATTGTACTATTATTTATTCTGCGGTAGCGGTTTGTTACGTAATAATGTTATAATTTATTGGTTTGTCTTTATGATTGTGCAGCTTATTTTTAACCCCCGAACTCGAAAACTAGGTGTTGTAAGTTTAGGGTGTGTATCCGTGTGTCTGTCTGTGGCATCGCAGCTCCCAAGCGAAAGGACCTATTTTGATGCGGTTTTATTTCTGTTTGAAAATTGATGTGATCGAGATGGAGCTATAATAGGGGGGCGGGGGTGGGAGGGGAGGAGTGGAGGAGGATCGGAGCTCCCAAACGAAAGGACCGATTTTTGTGGTTTTAATTCAGTTTGAAAACTGATGTGATCGAGATGCTTCTTAGCTATAATAAGGGGTGGTGAGGGGTAGGGGGTTATATTTTTTTATTTGTGCTTGTGTTAGAGTTGATTTCATTCCATTGTAGAAGTGGGGTGGTTAAGACAATTTAACATCGTTGCAGAGTTGTTCTAGATACTGTAACTGCCGTAAAATACCGCTTTCAGGTTTGCTAGGCATCCAAAATACAGCTTACGGCAGCAATGTCAATACCGTATTAAAATATTTAAGAGTACATGTTAGTTTTGACACGCATATTAAACAAAGATGATTGCGTTTATCAATATCTCTACATAAATAAAACGAGAAAACTTCTCATTCAAACAAAATATTAATGATATTTAGAGCGTAAAGGCGATTTAAAACTCTTTCCATGCCGAACTTTAATAAATAATGATGTTTTCTGTAGAATTGTTGTTAGCAAAATACATAATGTAATTTTCTTTTATGTCTTCGAGATAAAAACTTGGTATTTCGTTCAAATACTTAATAAAGCAAAGAGAAAAAAATCGGACGCCTATCAGAGCTTCCCCTGCCCGATTGATATACGGTTCCCAACTCTCCCTACACTTTTCGAACGTTGTTGTTGTTTTTATCGGAGAACCTGTTGTCGTAAACAACGATCTGTTACGTAATACCGTTGTTAAATTTGTTTTTAAACTGGTTTTGCTCACGTCACTGGTACCGAGTCATAATAGTTGGAAACGCTGGTTAGGCACTTTTTGTCGTTTCTGGTCTTGTTCATGCATGCTTTCATTTCGTTGAAGTCACTAAAAAACTTTGCGATAAGTTTTACTGAAATGTTGCTAACAGTGAAAAGTTGTTAGATCTATCGATGAGTCGCTAAATTGGCAACACTGGCTGCAGTAGATACAAAAGTAAGCGCATCCTGTGTTAGCGAGTGGTTTATCTTTACTCGCCCATAGACAATAAATATATCACTTTAGATAGAACAGGTGGTACATCCATTTGGCACGCTTCATTCATGAGAGATACATTTTACTAGGCTCTCTAACTTAGAGTGCCGAGTAAATTAGTTTGGCCATGTGCCTATCTGTCAAACATAATGAATGCGTTCATATTATGTACAACTTGTTGATTACTCATTCGCTATAAAAAGTATCATGTGTAGTTTATATTGTTATTTTATATAGGTACAAACGAACAACAATAAATATAAGGAAATTGTAATGGCTACAACAATTTATGACTCATGTTTATATTCTCGTCAAGTTTCAATTTCAATATAGGTACATAATTTATAAACTATAGTTTGTATAACGATTCAGATTACTCATTAAAGCACGTAAAATAGGCCGAAGAAAAGATGAAATTACAAGAAGATTATTTACAGTTAAAACTTTTAATTCCTTCAAGTTGCTAAAGTTTCAGTTCGACGACATTTTTATAGTAGCCTAATAATAGTACGACTGTTCCTAATAGATGTTTTATCTTTGCAATAGATTCAATGTTTTTTATCTTCACCCCGCAGATGTTGTCGTTTGTTTTTGAAAGGTCTTTCGCCGCGTAGTACGCTTTCAGTAGGTATCAATTCTCTTACAAGTCATCTCAACGGTGCGGTGGCTGCTATCGGACGGTGGTCAACTTTAATAGCATCCTTATATGCAGACTCGTAACGGCTTTTGCGGACCACGTACCACGGGTGTTCCGTTTTTGTTTACTGGAAGTTTACTGTTTAATTAATGTTTTGTTTTACCGCCAATTCAATGGTTTCACATATTAAGCGGTGCATTCTTTGTCCAAATCCATGAAAAACGCCGACAAATTGTTAAATCAAACTATTTTGGCACTAAATCCTCCAACCATCGATTGTGGCTGCCAATGTTTAATACATTATTTCATATCGAAGTTCTATGAACATTTTCGTAGACTGAAAAGAGATTATAATGTCCCAAAGGATTTTATCGAACCAGAAGCACCAATTAGTACCTAAAGATCTTTATACCAAATTTTAAACGATGCTATATTTTTAGCTGTAGACAGTTTTTCCCCTAATGAACCGACGACGCGGACGCTTCGTAATTTATGAATGTTTTTGAAGATCAGTGACGTCAATCAAGACATTAAGAAGTTCGCGTGACGCCCCTAATAAAATATTCTACCTAGTTATTGAGGACATTTATTGAATAATAAAATGACACCATTTGGTATTGCTATCACAAGTACCAGGTTTCATTATTCCATTAGCAAAATGATAAACACGTTGTTGCGTTTCTAGCCGTTAGCCTGCAATGACCAACTGCAAAGCAAAACCTGCTCCTGCCTTTTCACTGTTTGCTATTGTTTGTTAGGGACTGTCAAAATTTGTCAAGTCCCGCCAACGTTTGTGCGGTCTACCGTCTACCGCGAGCCCGCACCGCCGCTGTCTCATCATGTTGGGATTACTTTTAGTCCCGGATGATTATCTGCAAGAAATTGCTCACCATGTTTGATTTTGCTCATATGTTGTCCACATCTGCTACATAAAATAAGTACAGTACAGATGTGTGTGTTTATAAAACAGGTAATGAGCTATATTTACGCCTAGAGATCTTCTCTGACGTGACATGACTCATAAAACCGTTTTAGCTCGAAGCGAGTCCTAGCGTATCTAATAAAGTATGTTTACCTAAGCGGAGTTTTATACCAAGTTTAATTACACAATCTAAGTGCATAAACTTGTTTGTGAATTCGTCGTCGCGGGGTTCGTCCTATTTTTACAGACTACTTAAAAAACTCGTTAAAGCGTTTCAGGCGTGCCCTGTAATATAAATCTGCCATTTTCAGTACTAAATTTCAGCATTAAAGAGTTAATATCGCTTTGATTTTGAGGAAATTACGTTATTCTGGTTCAAGTGTGTTCATATTATATGGCGCTGCAGTCAGTTTTCCTCGAGTTGTTTGGCCTTATCTATCACTCACGTCTTTATCTGCTTACGATTTGTATGATTAGCGAGTTCTGTTTAAGGAGTTGCTCATATCGTGTCATATCTTTTGTGCGGTTTCCTCGGTAGTACCAGTGTCGATCAGTTAAAAGTATTGTTTTAAATTAAACCATTGATTGTGTTGCGTTATACTGTTAAACAATGGATAGCGATAGTGTTCATCGGAATATAAGGAACGTGATTGAAATGTTCGAAGCCAGAGCTAGCACAGCCGAGGATGAGGAAGTAACGGATATTGCGGTTGCAACTCGAGAGGCTTATAACCTTGCTATGGGTATGAATATGCGACATAAACAATCTAACTAGTACACACGAATAAATTCTAGTAATACCTGGAAAATCTTAGCGAACATATACTCCACCAAACGTTTATTTGTTAAGTGAGACACACCTCAGGTTCTGATTGGGGAACCAAATTGTAATAGAAATATGTGATAACTTTTAAATGTTTGTATGCCAAGTTTTGGTGGGACATGCTGGACTGTTTTACTTTAATACCATATCTAATTGTACAATGTTTGTAGCAAATAAATCATTTTCATTTTTTCGCACTATAATTTTCTCTATAGCTCTGCCGTATTAGATTAGTTCCTTTTTCTATGGTACCTAGTATTTGTCTGTACTAGGATCTCATTGCCGACGGCTGGTGGAAAAAAATGATAGCGTATATTACAGCAAAATATTTTGCAGTCAGAGAAATAAGTCCACCAAGACTTTTACATCCTGTTGTTATTCAAAAATACTTAATTTGAATATATTTTATTTGACTTAGTGACAAAACGTAGCGTAGCGTAGTTTTCTTTAGTATATCTTCGGTATCCAATTATTTTAGGGAAAGTCATTAATTGGCTCGCCATTAAATATTCAGCTGGGAAGAGAAAATCAGTATAAAATACATTTGGTCAGCAACTTGATTAGCAAATAAACGTTTGTGCTCTAATATCAACAGAATTTTTGCTCAACTTCTTTGATGTGCAACAATAGAACAGACCTATTTTAAAAAAAAATAAAAGTTTTTGTGTTGTTTGAACCAGGTGGCGTGGTAGGTTAGAACTTACCTTTGTGTTTTAGATGTTGCTGAATAAACATTTAAGCTTGCCATAATTTCATCAAATCTGTCTTACTTAATATTTAAGAAGCAAATCTTCTTAAATATTTATATTCCTGCAAAGGTATTTAATTAGCTGTTGAAATAACTTTATCTGTGTTTACTTTTATAGTCATAATTAATTTTAATTTGGTTGCTGACCATTAATGAATTCTGTGACCACGAATTCCGGCTCAAGTAGTTTACTTTCCGACAGAAAACATTTCAGAGCTGTCCAAAACAGCAATTTTCTAGCCTTATATTTAAGTTTAATATTTAGTTTATTTGCGAGTAGAATAAATGATGTACGCATCCTTTAGAATTGAAGTACCAAGTGACTCTCAAAGAGCACCTGTTTTCCCGAAAAGTTGTTCCGTCATACATGTTTAATTTACCTTTATGCATTTGACGGCGATCCTCTTTGCTAACTGTTTAATTTTAATTAAGAGAAATTGTAAATTCTCTATTAGCAAGGCAAGGCCGTGAACTTTAAACACGATGCTGAATTATAACTTATTTGTATATATTCTTTATTTCAGCGAACGATTCAGTAGAGCTCGACTCAAAAATCCAGTCGCGGCATCTATCCATTTACAATCATTTTCGGGTATTAAATAACTAACTAAAGAAAATATTTGTTGTTGTGTAAATCAGAGTCGACAGAGAGTCGTGGGTGGTTCACCCAGGTACGGACGGAGATTACAGGGTGGTAACTTGTACGCCTACAAGACTATTTATCTTGTTGGGGCAAGCTTTTGTTCTAAGAAAGGTTATGCGGTACGCCGGAAAATTAGGATCATTCTACAACGCCACCTGAGCCCGGAGACAACAAGTTTCTAGGGAGGCATTTTTGCTGAAAAAGTGCTCTGAATTCTTTGAAATATTATGGATTGCGAAACTCGACCACAAGCCGCAGGCTAGAGCTCTATTACAAAGTTTTGCCGTCTCTCTGGTTTATGTATCTCAGGATACTTATAGCATGTATTTTCATATGCCTGTATCGGTTGTCGCGTTTTATTAATTAACTGACTTAGAGGAGGAGGTTCTCAATTCGACCTCATATTTCCTGGATTTTTGATTAAGATGTTTGTTTTATTTGAAAAGCTCCAAGATGATCTCACACAAAATTTCATGAAAACTGGTTGTTGTTTCTTTTAGCACTTAAATCCATTTGAAGACAGTTTCTGTATTACATTACAAATTATTATTTTGTAAGTTTCCAAAGGATATCAGTAAATCGATACCCCACCACACGGTGGGGCTTTTTCATTAGTCAGACTTTCTTTAGCAGTAATTGTAGCTTTATGTACATGTCGTAGCCATTTCTTAGAATTGATAAGTTCATGATGCAGTCGATAATTTCATGAAATGGCCAGCTAAAACTGACCGTAGTGTTGAAACGTCAACGTTAATGATATTTCAATCCACGTTGAGCCATATCTTTAAATATCATTAATGTAGGGTTTTCATGATACCAAAGGTGTTCAAACAGATATATTTTCACGGCTGAAAAAACACGAAGACGAAGGCGGGAGCTTGCTACGCTTCGCTCAGCCTTCGCCTTCTAACCTATCACGGCCAAGCCGCGCTACCGATCTCGCCTTCTATTTTACGATATGACCATATCATGAAGTAACCGTGCGTTTAGCTGTTCATATAGTTAAATGCTGATTATTCATTCATCTGGCCAAACCATTGAACGATGTCACCGATAGTTTCATGAAATATAATATATTTCAAGATGTGGCCAACCATTTCATGAAATGATCAATTCTATGATATCGCTACAACACACATACTACGTCGGTAGCTCGGTAAATTATTTTCCACTACCATCTAGTAGGATACTTTATGCTATTGTGGTATTATTGTAATACACTGTTACGATTATGTATGTTACTTGAGCTTTTCGTGCAGAACTAGCATAACTTAAAAGCAGCACTGTTTGCTATCCATATAACATAAGCCCATCTAGTAATATTTTGTATCAAATGTAGCCTGTTGGGGAATTCGCATGTCAGATCCCAATATTCTAACGTGACGTTACATAATCCATAATGTTATGCTTATAATGTCATTCAGCGGGAGTGCGAGCAATACTTTATTAACTGTACACCTCTACAGAGGCTATACCCTGGAGAGCGGTGTCGAATCCGAAATGGGGAGTGAACTTGCGCGGAATTCACGAATTTAGAGCAAACGACAATGGCGGCCGAAGCACAGAGAGACCGCTTTGTTTTGTGCTATAATCGTAAAGAGCTATCTTTATCAACATCGGAGGAAATTGGGGTAGCGTCGTATTTTGGCGGGTTTTGATATCGAACTTTGCGGAATTAGCCCCCTTACTTATAAAAAGTTATGCAATGATTTGTACTGCGCAGTATTACTAACTATTGCATAACCATTGCATAACTTTTTCTAAGTAAGGGGTTTTGTTTAAGGGTTGGGCCTCACCGAAACCACATTTTCCGTCATATTCTTTTCTGTATCCAAGATGGCGGGCGGCCGCACTCTTGATGCGTGGCCACTCGTCAGCACTGTATCTCGTTCTATAGAACGAAGCCTCCTAGCGACAGAATGGGACAGAGCTACTAAAAATGCGGTGCCTTGTGGACAGGTCGATCTAGACCAGACCCAAGCAAAAATCCATTACTTCTGAAAGCAGCAATTATCTTTAGTCCCTGTACAACATTTATTTATGAGGAATTTTCTTTCCAGGAACAGAAATCGAGGCATCAGCCGCGGCGCAGAGTCCCGCATCAGAGCTTGAGGCCCTGATCGAGCGTTTGGAGCGAGTCACCTCCCGCTTAGAGAGGCTGCCGGTGCTCCGCGCACACAGTCCGACCCCTCCGCGCTCCCCCGCGCCCTCCCTTGCATCAGCTCCCTCCCAGGACCTAGAGGAGTCTGACAGTATGAGTGTCAACGGGTATCAAGACATTGTGCAGGTCAGTAATATTTCATATGGAAAATAATGAATGTGGAAGAATATTTGAGTCGCTTTTAATGGAGACCTGCCATCATATTCTTACTATCATCAGGTTAATAAGCTTAAACTTGCACATTAACCTGGTGCTATCTCATAGGGTGGCTTATGGTCCTGTTCCCCCAGGGTCTTTCCACTACCATCAGGTTAATAATGTCAAACTTGAACATTTACCTGGTGCTATCTCATAGGATGGCTTATGTATGGTCCTGTTCCCCCAGGGTCTTCCCACTACCATCAGGTTAATAATGTCAAACTTGGATATTTACCTGGTGCTATCCCATAGGGCGGCTTAATGTCCTGATCCCTCTGGCTCTTCCCACTGCCATCAGGTTAATAAGGTTAAACTTGAACATTTACCTGGTGCTATCCCATAGGGTGGCTTATGGTCCTGTTCCCCAAGGTCTTTCCACTGCCATCAGGTTAATAAAGTAAATTTGAATATTTACCTGGTGATATCCCATAGGAATAAAGGTACTCGAATGGCGACTACGAACAAGCAAGCGAAGTGTAGGGAGACTCCCCATACGATTGTTTTACGACATTGTAGCCATCGCAGGTAGTCGGTGGATGGAGATGGCACACGATCTTTCGTCATGGCGCTCTTTGGGAGAGGCCTATGTTCAGCAGTGAACTTCTAAAGGCTGACATGATGATGATGATCCCATAGGGCAGCTTATGGTCCTGTTTTCCCAGGTTCTTTCCATTGCTATATCAGGTTAATAAGGTTAAATTTAATCATTTACTTGGTGCTATCCCAAAACACAAATTTGTTAAACCAAGCTTAAATAAGGTAAAACAAGCTTAAATTTTTCCCCTTGCCTAAAAACAGATGAAATAACTTCGGCAAGTCCCGCAAAGTTTGTGATGAATCCAATTTTTACGGGAATATCCGACTAAACCTTCAAATCTTGTGTCGAGGTCGCCGGGCAAACACCGGATATACCTCCAGCCAGTTTACCTACAGCTATATGAGTTTAACGACGTGGATTACAGAAACATATTAGGGAAAATTCTTAGGAGGTATTTATTTAACCGAGTAAAGATAAAACACATTCAAATAAATTTCATTATTTAACGGGGCCGAAATGACGTAATCTTTAGTAGGATGGATTTCAAGACGTCTAGTGCTTCGTAAGCGGTGTAAAAATAAAATAATTGGTTATTTCTACTGCAAACTATTACAAATATTATATACTAAGTTACATTGTTTTTAATATGTTTCCTAAGACATTATATTTTCTTCCTAAAGCCCTATATGTTCTATAGTATTCGCATCAGCGGTGCCGGCGTAGGCCTCCCCTAAATCCGCCCACACGTCCCTTACACGCGGCTTCCTCATCCAATCAGCTCCACATCTCCCTTATTAATTTATTATTCATACTAAAGTAAAAACCTCTTAACTACGAGGAAGAAGTAGTTTTTATCCCTATATTAATCATCACTTCATTATGCTAATAGTTTGAGGAGCGATATAGATTATTTGAGTAAGAATTTGAAATCATGCAACTTTACCGATTGAAGCGTAACTTATAGAGAAGAGTTGTTGAAGAGAAGCCAATGCAGTTTTCCCTCGTCGGCGTTAGATCCTATCCACCATTATCATTACCAGCCACTAAAGTAGCTTATTGAAATTGTTTCCATTATTCTGTGGAATGTGCTCCCTTTTGAGCACTCCGCCCCGACATAGAAACGTGACGCGAATGCTGAAGATGGCGAGTTCATGGTTATAAACCGAGCGTATAAACTTTTAGTTTAACCTAAATGGAAATGGAATAAAAGTTCTGCATTTCGCTGTTCCAATTTTAGATTCTCGATACCTTTTGAATCCAATTCGTCTCCAAATAATCCCTCTCGGCTTGGCTCGCCCATTGTGTACAATCCCTAAATATTCTTCATAATTTGCATAAAAAAGCCATGGGTTCAGTTGGCGCCTGGCTACAATAACCTATAGATTAGCGGCATCACGGCTGTGCCCGGGCCTTGTTTACAGACGTGGACGGAAGTGTTCCGTCGCGGCTCAATTTACCCGATTCTACCCTAGATCCGCCCGACGATGGGTCGCCGTTGTACAAACACTTATTCAATTTATTTGCACAGATTTGGCGTTATGGCTAGAGTAGGTATACTTAGGGTCCATTCACACGTGGCTCACCCTGGCCACATCGCAGCGACAAAACGTGGTGAAGCAGTGGTTACGTTTGAATAGCGTAGCTGCGGCCTTTTGCAGTTGTGTTGTGGTTACGTTGTGACTGTTGTTTGCAGACAGACAGATCGACTCCGGCTTTCGTAGAGGAAACACGCCTTGAACGAACTCATGGACATCGGAGAGGAGTCTTTGTTGTTGCTATCCTTGTTATGGCTTTTATATACTTATAATAAAGCAATAGGAACGAAAAAGTCTGTACATAGAAGATAATTAAAAAAGAAATGGTCTTGGGTACATAAAATAAGCTACTGAACAATAATATAACATTTTAAAAATTCGTGTTTGTCTGTTTGTCTGTCTGTATGTTTGTTCGCGCATCACGTAAAAACTACTGGACCAATTATTGCGATGCCTTTTTTACTGTACGTGTGAAACAAGCCTTATGATTGTCTGTCTTCAAGGATTTGCCTTTCTGCAGATTAAATTCCATCTGGTGCTGGTTGTAATGTAACACCGGATTCAGATAAGAAAAAGATAAATACGTATTATTTTCAGACTGACTGTAATTTGACATGATACTTGCTTTAATTTGAGACGACTTAGCCGTGTGGTGTGTGGTGCTCAGCTTACTAATAGTTTCACCCGTTCACATCCCGCGGGTGCTATGAGACCATTATAGGGAATTCAGGAAATGAACAGCAGCATGCACCTGTGATGTAACCGACATAGCCCAAAGAATGAGCAAGCGGAATTGGCAATGGGCTGGTCACATCTCTCGCAGAACCGACAACCGTTGGGAAAAACGAGTTTTATTGTTGAGACCACGCTTATGAACGTAATGTGGGACGCCCGCCGGCCAGGTGGAGAGACGAGTTGCGAAAGACAGCTGGCAGCGACTGGATAAGAAGAGCCGAAGATCGTGCTCAGTGGCGTTCATTGGGAGAGGCCCACGTCCAGCAGTGGACTAGTATAGGCTGATAATGATGATTTTCCTGTGTAAGTATCAACATCAACATCAAAATTATTGGAACCCTTTTATGGAGAATGGGGGGGACATGTTCAGCAGTGTACTTCTTCGGGTTGTTGTTGTTGTTGTTGATGATGATGATGATGATGATGAAGTAGAAGATGATGATGATGATGATGACGACGACGACGAGACGACGTAGAGGAGAACGATCATATATATTTTTTAAATTGTTACTTTTAACGTCTGGAATAATCTGTTTTTAACCCCCGAACTCGAAAAGAGAGAGGTGTTATAAGTTTAGGGTGCGAATGTATCACTCACTGTGTGTGTCTATCTGTGGCATCGTAGCTGTTTGCGTGGGGTGGTCGGGGTTATATATTTAGATAATTTGTGCTTGTTAATATATTCCTTTTCTATTTATAATTAACAAAATAATCACAACTATAACGTAAGCACACGCAAGATAACTATGTTTAAAGACATCAAAGGCAACATTTCTGTGTTATTTTCAGTGTTCACGAGCACTTGTAGCATTTGATGAACATTGTGTTGCTTGAAAGTTGTAATATCAAGAATGTAGAATATCCCATTTCACTGGAGAGCGGCGGTTAGGACTCTACATAAGTATAATATAGTTGTAGAGTCGTTCAAAGAGTTAGATAACACCATTTTGACACACATTTGCTGCCATGCAAGGCCATGCTCTGCCTCTTTGAAGGGGACTGTAAAACAAAGTGATAATGTAGTTCATCATTCTTATAAGATTTGTGTGACGGCAGACGTACTTGACTCTTCGAACAATATAAAATGAATGCACCGGCCTTGTCCATACAACTTGCTCAAAAATAACGAGTCAACAATCGGAGTCAGATTGACATATACTTCAACACATAATTGGAAGTATCTAACGTGTATTTGTTACAAAAAATACGAAACGAATATAATTTATACGTGAGAAAAAGATATAACCTGGACAGAGACAGACTGAGACCAAGTGAGAGCCGGGCAAAAAATCTACCGCTTAGAGGCCTATCCACTCATTTCATATTGATCAAGGACTTGACTCATGACATCATTTTCTACATCAAATAATCTAACCGCCTAAAAGTGCACGGCACACCTGATAAACAAAATTTGTTAGAAGCTGTTATCACTCTCCTAAACTCTCCTTCATAAATAAGATTGTCTCTGCTCCCCTGCAATAACATTATACGGAAGTATTCCTCGTTGTTCAAAGTATATTCCGATCTCTTTATTACCTACTTAAGCTTTATTTGTGTGAATGGAAATTATTACATTATTGATCTTTGTGACTGACTTGTAACGTTCTGAGATCAATAGTCATGGGATTTCGATATCCCATGACTATTGATCTCAGAACGTTTTAAGTTGGAATAAATAAACGGGATCAATGATACATTTGAACTTTGGCTATGGTCTTGAGATTTTTGAGAGAGAAATATCTAGAACAGAATCCAACAAATGTTTTAGTTGGCGCCGTATAATATCCCGTCCAGTAGCGTGTTTTGATTATTTTTTCGTATGTTTGTCGTTTATAACTTGTCCCGATGACCTTGGAGAGCTCAAAGCATAATGACTAGTAGAGAAAAAACTGGAAAAAATTCTGGACCAAAAACGGTCTGTTATTTTATGTGGCAATTTGACAAGACATTTCCAGCACCAATTTAAATCTAGAGGCTTAAAAACTTCCAATCTAAACAAATATAGTTTGCATCGGAACTGCAGGAAGTAGATATAATTTGATATTTCTATAGATAAAATGATCCTCATGACGTGTAATATAGTCTATTTATACTATTCTACATGTCGTGTATGATGAGGATCATTAGCCACATGCACGGGTGGTTAATTACTGATCTAATTTGTCTCTATCTCAAGTAATTGTGTTATTAATCGGTAGTATTACGTCTCAAATTTAGTATAGAGTAGAGGCTCTATAATCCGAACACCCGAAAATTACCTCAACGCGTTCGGTTTATCGGACGGAGAAATCAATAATAAGGCATTCTTTGTACGTTTTGTTTTAAAGTTCGTCGTTTATTTTGAATCAAATACTTACACTTGCTTAAACAATATTTAATTTTAACAATATTTATAAATCTAATATTTTATTTTGTCGCTTATCTGTGAAATAGTTAATGTCACAAGTTTAATTTTCTTTGATCGAGTTCATGACTTCAAAACATGACATGAAATCTATAAAATACTGATTGGTATACAAAATGGCATAACGAGTAACCAAAACACGTACGTGTGACACCAACAATGCGCGGCAAGTGCGGGCTGGGGCGTTCGGAATAAAAGAAGTGTTCGGATCATCGGGGTTTTGGTTTATCGAGGCTCTGTTGTATTTAGTAAAGACTCGCGGACCTCGAATCGCAGAAAACCTTGCCTAAAATGGATGAAGTTGCAATCTGATTTATTTGACTTGCATGATTAATAAGTATAATTATTAATAAAAATAGGCTAGGTATGTGTGTGTGTGTTTGTGTGTGTTTTTCTTATTTAAATGTTTTTTAAACTTTTTTTATCTTTGCCTCCGAGTTGTTAGCTACCCTAAAATTTTCAGCCAGATAGCTAATCGGGAAGTGCTGTAATTTGAGTTGCAGGATTCCAGGATATAAATGCATAGATAGATACATAGATACGTAGATAGATACATAGATACGTAGATAGATACATAGATAGATACATAGATAGATACATAGATACACACAAGTGAAGTTCAATAAAAGCTTTTAAATTAACGCTAATTCCACATCGATTAATCGTTTTATCGGGCTCTGTTGCTATATTAAGCTTAGATTATACGTGTGGGACTTGTGTCACCTGCGACCTCACATCACGATCACGCTTGTATTACGGTTTATTTGCTGTTGTTGTATGACAATCGCCAACAGCAAACAAAGCCAAAAAAACGTAAATATTAAGTCGTTGCTCTATATCTCTATTTTGTAATCGGTCATTAAATTGTTGCAAACACTGTCATACACACACACTGTATTGCACATTATGATGCAAGTGTGCTATGTTGTTAATTTCTCTCGAGGCGGTATTATTTGCGCGTGTCTTATGCGAGCGCGATAAGGGAGCCGAGCGTGTAATCAACAACATCCGCACGCGTTTCATATGACGTTTTCCAATACACTTGCGAGGAAAAACCTGACTAGGAAGTACTTGTAATGTTATTAACTTTTAATTATTGAAACAATTAGTGAAAGTACAATTCTAAAAATGATACCGAACAGTTTTTCTCTGTAGATTTTGGTGGCAACAGTCTATCGCTCGCGTTTCGTGCCTCGATTAGTATTTCCGGCGGAGTCAAATCTACTTATTGCTCTTCTTCCCTACGTGAAGTCGTCATTTTTGATAATAATTAACCACACAACGAAAACGTTGACAATGGCGAATGAAAAATGGAAAATGGCGCGCTAGTTTTGTTTTTCTCGCGCGCCGCGCTAGCGATGCGCGTGCAAGTGTAAATAAAGGCACTGGCAAAACCGCTATACAACCTATCCATACCAATATATAAAAGTGAAACGTTGTCTGTTTGTTTCTTTGTTTGTTTGTTTGGGGAGCTTTCCCGCCATAACGGCTGGACGGATTTTGATGAAATTTGGAATGGAGATAGCTTATGCCCTGGAATAAAATATAGGATACTTTTATCCCGGAAAATTGTAAGTTTCCAAGAGAAAACTGAAAAAGATTGATTACTCACTGTAAGGAAAGGTTGCCATGGAAACGAAATAACAAGTCTGTCAATAAACATCAAGAGCATTGGTGCTATACCTACTTTTGCAGAAGAACATATGACGCTTTTTTTTCGCGATAAACAGTAGTAGGTACGCGTGGACGAAGTCGCGGGCGGGAAAGTTAGTATAAAAATATCATCATCATCATCATCATCATCATCATGTCAGCCTTTAGAAGTCCACTGCTGAACTTAGGCCTAAAAATATAATAAACACAAAATAATGTTTTGAATAAGCAAATTAAGGCTAATATGTAGTGAAAAATATATAATTCGATAAAATGATGATAATTTTGATGATTGATTTATCATATTATAAACCTAAAATAGTTTATTTATTCACATATACATTGTTTTTATACATAAAAACTTTTAGTGGAGATTGAAAAAATATTGTAAAGGGAAAAGCTCTAGTGTGGTAATGTTAAGTAAAAGCACTAGTGTGTAATAAGCTGAATTATGAACTTAAATGCGTTGCCATAACAGTCACTTTACGAGCAAGTGTGTTGAAAACAAACTTTCGCCCTCTGGGCCTGGATTCTGTATGACCACTCACGCCAATTCCACGCGAATTCCACGCGATTTCACGCTGCCTGCGTGGAATCACGAACAAATTCCACGCAGGCGGCGTGGAATTGGCGTCTTAAAATTAGATAATTAGGCCCCTGATTGAAAGCTTCGTGGGGCGGCGACAAGGGCGAGTCGTTGCATGTCTGTCTGTGAATGGATGTCAATGTTTTGTCTAAGCTAGTCTTGACAACATCTGAACCAATTTTGTTCCGGTTTTCACCAATGCACCCATCTCCGAGGAAGATTATGATGTAGATCTGTATATTTTATAGAAAATACACCAAGAAACATTAATCAAAAATCTTTTCTAAACCTGTGCTAAGCCCCGTCGGGTCGATAGTAGTTCAAAGGTGAAACAGCTCGCCTAATTCCGACCTTTGTGCTTGGATTTCCGACGAATAAGATTTTCCCTGATTACTCAGTTGTTGTATAGTATGAATAAAAAGGTCCATGAATAAGTAGTTATCAATATCCACTCGAATCGACTCGAAAAAATCATGTTCCGGTGAAAGCACCGGAACATAAATTAACGAATTTTTGTTTAGATCACAGGTTCTCAAATTTATTTCGCTCACCGCCCATTTACGAGGATAAATATTTTTCAGAGCCCCCCAATTTTTTATTTACCATCTGTCCCGCAAAAGCTATTAGAACTATTATTATTAAAAGTGCATTATATTATAGTATAGCATATGGCCTCTATCCTATTTCTGAGTTCGTTTTGTAATGTTTCAATGAGAGCAATTAAAAAGCATATGTAATCTTTTTTAGAAGATTTTTTACTACCGTTTTATTTTAAAAATAAAGTAACTTTCTAATCCTTATTTAATGGGATGGATGAATTTGATGCATTTTAAGGAGTTTGTTAATATCAGGCCCGAATTTACTTAAACAGCCAAAAGTCACCACGTTCAGTAATATGGAGCCGATTTCTCTTTTTAGTTAGCAAAGTTGCCACAGCACTAAATCCACGTTCAGGTAAATATGAAGATGGAAATGCTATCAGAAATCGTTGAACTATCGACAATAATCCAGGGTACAGTTGCAAGATTGGCTTCTGCAGCCAAAATTCTTGGTAGCCATTCTTGAATTTAAATTTTAATTCCTCATTTGTTGTCAGTTCTATAAGCTGTTCTTCTAACTGCGATGATCCTGCTATGTTGACATTTGAAAAATGATCCAACACCCTGTCCGGTATGTCCATGTTTAAAATGTCCTGAAATCGTTTTGGCAACGAAAGCAGCAACGATATTTTTTGTTTTAATCAAGTTTAAATCGTCGCCTTGGAATTTGAGATTCACATCATTAAACAATTTGTACAGGTCTGTAAAGTACTAGTGTCAATATCATTCTTTGATGAGATGAGGTTGTCACACAATTCTGTGTCTTTGTTTTCAAGGAATCCTATCACAGAGTCAAACAGATTGTAAAATTGAGTCAGACAAGTACCTTTTGATAGCCAGCGCACCTCTATGTGAAGCAACAAACGGTTAAAATCTTCATCATTGGCAATGCAAAGCTGACTAAATAATCTGTCATTCAGTGAGTTTGGGGGAGGCCTATGTTCAGCAGTGGACTTCTAAAGGCTGACATTGTGATAATGATGATGATTATTATAGCCGGAGTGTCATCCGTAGCAGCTGACATAATATTCTTCAAAAGAATTTCCTTTTTATTACAAAACTTTTCCAGTGTCTTAAATATGGTTTCTCCTTTTGTATCTGTTTCTAAATTTTTTGCATACAATAGTTCTTTACATAGTTTCTCATATTTGATAAACCTCACGTTATGACAATAGCAATGCTTCATTGGTTGGTAAAGTGTACTCATCCAACTGAATTGAAAATTGGCAAGCCTGCAGATGATTGCACAAGGATTCTTGAATGTTTTCAGCCATCTCATCAATTCGGATTTGCACAGAACTATTGTTTTTTTTTCGGATAATATCTGCCATTGGTTTATGGAGCACAGTGGTTATTACTTCTTTGACTGCGGTTAAAATTAAATGTTCCCAATTAGAGTAATAATAATCAGTATCTCATTGTTAACAATGAGATTTTGTACGAAGCTCGAAATCCGTCATCGTAGAAACTGCTGCAAAAAGTTTGTATATAGTTGGCTGATCTTCGTACTTCTTTTTCAGTTCTTGAAAATAGGTCACGTCTTTGTCTTTCTTATCACAGAGTGTATTTAATCGACTTCATTTATTAATATGATCTTGAAGCCTAGGAGGCTTCATCGCTTCATTAGAAAATGTTTTTTGACAAATAAGGCACATTGGCGATGATGGATTTGTGGGATTTTCGATAAATCCGTATTTAATACATTCCACATTATACTGCCGTCTCTTCTTTTTTGCTTCCAACATTGTGTTGAGTTCACGTGGGTACAAGATTAGCTTTTAAACCCCTGCTATCGATTGCGCGCGATAATATCAATGAAAATAAAACCTACGATCACTGCCTTTATATAGGTTGGAGATATATAACACGCATCAACAGGAATAAGATAAACATGCAATCACTCGTTATAAGTTTTAATTTATAATACACGTCGCGCTAACTTCCGTACTCTACTGAAACAACTAAGCGGGGGCTAGGGCAACGCGGGAGCCTGGCCTTAATATGAACCGATAAAAACACAAGAATAAAAAATATTAAATACCTATATTACAATATACGTGGACAAAGTGATTTAAAAAAAAACATATTTTTTGTATCTTCCCTCGCCCCTCTATATCTCCTTAATGCCCCCTAATTTTCTTCTACTGCCCCCCTGAAAGCCTCCAGCGCCCAAAAGGGGGCGTTATCGCCCACTTTGAGAAAGGCTGGTTTGGATCGTGAATTATTTACGGAAGATTACATTTATTATGAGCTTAAACATGATTGAAAAGGGTCGTTTCGCCGATGATTTGCCATATAGAATAAGAGTATAGGTAGTTATTCTATGATATCGGGACAACTTTCCTGCAAACAAGTTTCCTTTACTTGTTTTGCGGCAATATTTTATGCCTGAGAAAGTAGTTTGATAAAGCTTTTAACTTAGCCTTTCCTATTTGTTTTTAAAGGTTATACTTTCGATATATTATTAACAAGCTGTACCCGCGGCTTCGCACGCGTGGTCATTTCTATAGGTTAAAAGTAATCTATGTGCTATTTCAGGACCTAAAATACCAATATACTAACATTTGATCAAAATTTATTCAGCAGTCAAAATGTTTTTTTCGATTTCTCTGCTTCTATTCATCTGATTGAGATACCAAGGACCACAGTTTTAATTCAAACCCTAAGCTATTCGACAGTGAAAACCGCATCGCAATCAGTTCTGCAGTTTTTACGTGATGCGCGAACAAACATACAAACTATCAAACAGACAAACACGTATTTTAAAAATGATTTATTCTTGTTCAGTAGCTCAGTAGTTCAGTAGTTGTTTTATGTACCCTAGACCATTTTTTTCTTAATTATCTTCATTGTACAGACTTTTTCGTTCTTATTGCTTTACTGGCTTTCCCGCCCGCGACTTCGTCCATACGGACTACTGTAGCATCCAGTGTTCTTAAAGGACATTAAAAACCAATGCAAAAGTAGATAGAGCACCAATGCTCTTGATATTTTTGACATACTTGTTATTTCGTTTCCATGGCAACCGCTTCTTACAGCGAGTAATCATATTTTTTCCAGTTTTCCCGTGAAAACTTACAATTTTCCGGGATAAAAAGTATTCTATGTTTTATTCCAGGGTATAAGCCATCTTCATTCAAAATTTCATCAAAATCCTTCTTGCCGTTATCGCGTGAAAGCTCCCCAAATAAACAAACAAACAAACATCGTTTTACTTTTATATACTGGTATGGATTATAAGTATAGACTACATTCAGATAATATAACATGTAATTTAGTTATTTTTTATAAAAATTTTTCGTCTGTCGTTAGGTTATTTAAGTACCTAGTAGGTACTTATTTCAGAGGGATTTTTATACAATGTATTATCCATTACGTAAACCATTCCTTGAAAAGTGTAAAAACAAAATTGAAATTTTGGTCTTTCAAAATTGATAATAGCTCTGCTTGAGTTCTAAATTAGAAGCTCTTAGTATTTTACTAAAGCGTGTTTCCAAAATTTACAGAAAGGCGAATAGGAAACCTACCTTGAACTACCGTCTTTTCATCGGCTATTTTCTCATATGACGGCACACGCCCCAACACTCGGCGACTGCTCCCGAGAGGCCAGTAATTGGTCGCACCCTCTGTAATTGTAGCTATTTACCGATCTATTCAAATATGTACATTGTGTGTCCACAGGGTCCGCTGCAGACCTACCTACAGCTGTCCAAGCAGATCGGCGGCGACGTGGCCACGCACGCCAACCTTGTCAACGCTGCCTTCCAGTGAGTAAAAAGTGTTATAACTACATTATATAACGTAACCTTTTAGTAGGTAAACGTTGAGAAAGGAATGTTCTCGAGTGGCGACCACAAACTAGTTGTAGACAGCGTTGTAGTCAAATCGACGTCATAGGCTCCAAGTCTGTTAGCTATTTTCACTTCGTCTGTGATTCATCATCATGTCAGCCTTTACAGGTCTACTGCTGAACATAGGCCTCCCCCAAAGAGCGCCATGACGAGTGATCCTGTGCCCCCTCTATCCACCGACTTCCTGCGATGGCTACTATGTCGTCGGACCATCGTGTGGGGGGTCTCCCCACATTTCGTTTGCTTGTTCGTGTCTCCATTCGAGAAACTTTATTCCCTAGCGGTTGTCGGTTCTGCGAACTATATGGCCTGCCCATTGCCACTTCAACTTGCAAACTCTGAGAGCTATGTCGATAACCTTGGTTCTTCTACGGATTTCCTCTGTGATTGGACTATCTTACAGTGTCAGTTTGGTGGTCTGCCAAATGAAGTACAATATCGCAATTTTAGAGCAAAACCTACGCAGTAGCACTCATGTGCTACAGCTTTTGAAAATCAAACGACAAAGCAAAACAAATTTATGAACCATCTCACAAAAAAATCTTAATAAGAACGTTTAATTTAAAAAAAAAAATGAATGTCACATTTTTTTTTATTATATTTTATCTTTTCTATTTTTACGTACGTTTTTTTATAGCTTTGTCATCGGTTTGTGCCTAAAAGTTTCAGCCGGATGGCTAATCGGGAAGTGCTCGAAATATGAATTGTAAGATTCCAGGACAGACATAATAAATAGATACAAGAACAGAAAAAATACTTCCATGCGGTATTTGGGTAGTTACGATGATACAGATAAATTAAACCAGTTTGTTTTGTGTCGGAGGTCAAATATAAACACCAATATATATAAGTGAGAGAGCTTTCACGCGATAACGACTGGGCGGATTTTGATGAAATTTGGAATGGAGATAGCTAAGAAAACATAAAATACTTTTTATCTCGGAAAATGGTAAGTTTCCACGGGAAAACTGGAAAACGTTGATTACTCGCTGTATGGAACGGTTGCCATGTAAACGAAATAATAACAAGTCTGTCAAAAAGCATCAAGAGCGTTGGTGCTATACTTTTGCATCGGTTTTTAATATCCTAGATGAACACTATGATGCTTTTTTTCGCGATAAACTGAATTCCGCGCGGACGAAGTCGCGGGCGAAAGCTAGCATGTGTATATACTCAGCTTACCATGTTAAAGATACCTGCACTATTCTCCACCGCTATCTGACCTAAAAGAGAGCGGCGATAGACTAGCAGATAGAGCACGTCCGCGTAGTCTGCTATAAAAAGTCTTAACAGTTTTTAATCTTAAGAAACTTAGACTACGTATCCTCAGGCCAAATATTACTAAAGGCGTATCAGATTTCGCAAGCAGCCTTGGAATATGTTTATTGGAAAAGAAATCCTAATTATATGCTAACAATAAACCTTTCACGATTGTGCGTAAAAAATGTTACGCAAAGAAAAAATACGGCATTACGGCAAGAAAAAACGACATTATAGCAAGAAATCGGATCCCCACTGGCATAAAAAAGGAACTTTTCGACCATTAGTATAATAAGGCCTAACGCTACATTTACCGTTAATAGCCTTCGGAACAGACACACCTTTCTAGGCACCAATTAATTTTAATCCCTCATTTACAATTAATTTACTGAAGATCGTCTCCGGTCACAGAATAACTAACAGTACTTTCGCACACCCCGCGTATTGATGTAATCACTTGCCAACAAATTACCTCGCTTCAGATGCCTTCCCTACCCTTATTAATATTGAAAATCAAAACAACCAGAACCTTCCTACGCAGAAATCTTACGATAAACCAATTTGTGAATAAACCGCAGGGGATCGAAATATGCCATTATTAAAACTTTAATATTTATATGTTAGTTCACCTGTATACAAACGCGTAGGTTTTATTAATGTAAATAAAGTTAAGAGCTCGATTTTCTCAAATAAATAAAATTATTCTCGAAATTATATTTGCTTGTGAAATTATTTCATTTTGGTTTCTTTGATTGTTTTCAGCCTTTAATCAAAGTATATTTCATTAAACCTCGTTTTTGTGAACATTAATGATTTAAATAATGATATTCTCAAAATAGGGCGCAACTCCGCTACATCCAGCTAGCGGCGGCGCAAAGCAAGCCGTCCCAGGCGCAAGAGATGCAGCTGCTAGCGCCCACCAGTGAGCAGATCTCAGCCATCCAGCAGTTCCGCGAGAAGAACCGCGTCTCGAAACTGTTCAACCACTTGTCGGCTATATCCGAGAGCATCCCCGCGCTAGGCTGGGTGGCGGTGTCGCCCACTCCCGCTCCGTACGTGAAGGTAAGCAGGAGATGCAGCTACTAGCGCCCACCAGTGACCAGATCTCAGCCATACAGCAGTTCCGCGAGAAGATCCTTGTCTCGAAACTCTTCAAACACTTGTCGGCTATATCTGAGAGCATCCCGCGCTAGGCTGGCTGGCCGTGTCGCCCACTATCGCTCCGTACGTGAATGTAAGCAGGACATGCAGTTGCTAGAGCCTACCTGCTGCTAGTTCTCAGCCATCCAGCAGTTCCACGAGAAGAACCGCGTCTCGAAACTCTTCAACCACTTGTCGGCTATAACTGAGACCATCCCTGCGCAAGGCTGTGTGGCCGTGTGTGTGGCCCACACCAGTAAAGTAGCCGCGCGATAGAAAGCAAAATAATTGACAAAAATAAAATCTCAATTATTTTTTCATAGATTATGACTGACTACGATGTTTTTTTTTATGAACGGGGAAGTAACTTTGTCTTCCTGTATGTTTGTTACCATTTCACAACTAAATGGCTGAACAGATCTTTATGAAATTTGACAAGGAAATACTTAAGGGCATAAGGAAAGTACATAAGCTTTTTTTTACTTTACACCGGGAAAAATGTTTACGACGACAAAGTCGAGCGGCGCAGCTAGTCGTTAAAAAATTGCTGTGTTGTGACCTTATTTTTTATTTCGGATAGGAAATGAACGACGCTGGCCAGTTCTACACGAACCGCGTGCTGAAGGAGTGGAAGGAGAAAAGCAAGACCCACGTGGAGTGGTGCCGCGCCTGGGTGCAGCTACTGGCCGACTTGCAGGCGTACGTCAAGCAGCACCACACCACCGGGCTCGTGTGGTCGGGTAAGTCGATACCCGATGTTACAGGACAGTTTCACTTGTAGGTATGGTGAAGCTTTTTTAGGCCTCAACACGATTGGAGAGTGAAAGACGACAGTGATTTCAAAGTCAAAGTATTTTATTGTAAATAAAAAAATAAAAGCACTTTTACAAATCAAAATTAACATCTCATGAACAAGGAGAAAAACAAAATATTATAAATAGATCATATCAATAAAATTAGGTATACTAAGTATGCTTTGAGTCTGAAAAAGACATTTCCCTTTCATGTGCCGACAGAGTTAAATCTCACACTGGAAAAGGAAATACCCTTCCGACTCTACCGGTGCTTCGGAAATACTTCCGATAGAAGAGAGCACCAAGAAACTCTACGGGATATCATTTTTTCCATATTTATTTATTTATCCAGTGAAGTGACAGTGCTATACCATATTAGCAAATGGGGTTATATTGATAAGCCCGAGGCTCAATGGCTCTGTGGCAAAACTACAAACTATGCCATATTTGTTAACTCGTGTTCAATACCTGCATCACTGATGATCTATATAAGGCCACTGATAAAGCTATAAGGTGTCTGAATTCCGGACTAAGCATGCAAATTAGTTACAAAAAACAACAGGAAATGATTTATCAATTTCCTTTGACGTCCCGCTGCCATTGTATAAGCATGATAAATTAATTTACGCGTCCATAAACAATAATTTATTGTTGTGACTGTTTTCATCGCTCCCTACGTGCCAATATCTAAATAATTTGTAAATAATTTTATAAATTTGTATAATATACATTATTTAGATCCATTCACAATACCAAGGCGGTAGGTAGCTTTGCGATTTCACAGCCACGAATAAGCACTTTCCAAAACTGTGATACTGGTTCACACACGACACAGCAGCTTATTCCATCTAAAAAGAGCTCTACACACGATTGTTTATGCCAAACAAATTATGCGCACGTTTCATTAAAAAGAAACGAGCTAAAATCACTCAGCGCGAGCCCACCTCTAATTCCCACAGGATCCAACGAGACCGCTCTTTGAATAATTAAAACAGGTTAAGGGGCATCTGGCTCTGGCCAACACAATTACTAATCAAAACGTGGCTTCTAATTAAACTTCAATCGCGTCCTAATGACATTTCTAGTCCCAATTATAGAAAGCTCCCGCCGAAATAGGCAGCTAAATTGTGTAAAAGTCTACGGGGATGTATTTTTTTCCATATTTGTTAATTCTTTATATTTTTTTCAAATGTCACAATTATAATAAAACATGTAAACTACAAATATAAAAGTGACAATGAGATGTCCCACAAACATCAAACGATCAAGCTGGGAATTTTTTACCTACATTTTCATAATTTGGCTATTTCAGTCGCTAACAGTGGCGTCTTGGATATCCAACCATATTATTAACGTAATATATTTTTAATTTTATTTTTGTTGCATGTCTGCATATCATGTCATTGTTTTGATGTAACATGACGTGTTATGTGTTGGGCGTGTAGATAGTTTTGCAGTTTTCTAATTTGTATTGTCTAACTTTATAAATAGAATATCTACATTCATCTTTTCCATGTAAATTGTATGTAATGTCTTTGTCCTCAACCTAGCTTTGAACATATATGTATGTGTACCAGTCTTGCTTGTTATGGTTGCTCTGATTAGCTGTACGCACATGTATTTATGTTGCAATCCAGATCAAAACTGTATATTTGTTATTTCATATTATTTATTATTTTTATTTATTTTTTGATTGTAATGTGTTTTGTGCGTCTAAATAAATAAATAAATGTTGTATAAAACAACGTGATCTCATGGTATGTTTGTGAGACATCTCACAAAGTACTTTGAACATTTCATTCACTTAACGTTAACATCGAAGTTATCACTTATTATTATCATGGAGCTTGGAGACATTAGGCCATGCATTTCTGTCATTAATATAATCATTTACATTGTAATACGCTTTCTTTATGAGATTTACTTTAACAAAAGTTTTAAACCTATGCATTGGTAATTGATCAATGCCGCATCGGATTGAAATACTAAGTACACAAGTTTTTAAGTCAAAACCTAAGCTATCCTACAGTGAAAATCGCATCGCAATCGGTCCAGTAGTTTTAACGTGACGCGCAAACAGACATACATAAAAAGTGTGTTGCTAATTTTTGAAGGCCAGTCTATAACGTATACACAAGGCCAGTATAGTTAAGTTCACTCAAAGTAATATTTATTGACGTTTGCTGTTACTAACAGTCTGTTTGTCATAAAGGGTTACTAAAGTCGTTACCGAGTCCGCTCAAACTGAATTACGCCGTACTAGAAATGCAAAATTTCCCTAACGTAATATTTCATTTAGCGCTCACGTTGACTTATAATTAAGGCATGAGCGGGCGTGAAGACTAATTAAAGTTGAATTGTGTATGAAGTGTTGCTAGTTAGTCACGTAGTTATCTCTACGTTGGCGTTGATGTAAACGACAGACTAATTTGATAAGGCCCTAGTGAAGACAATACTTATAACAACATTGAGACAAAGTTAAAAGTGTCTATAAGATGGCACGTTCGTTTTGATTAAATCTTCTTGAATTTACTAGACGAGTCCCGCGGCTACGAAAAAGTGTCCTATGTTGATATCTATAGAGTAAAGCATCTACATGCAAAATTGATATATTACCGTCTGCCCCCACGAACGGCCACCGCGTGGGGACAGACGGTAATTATACACTTATGGCTATCCCCACGTGAGAAAAGTGCGGGCCGACGGTAATACACACACGGGGGCAGATAGCTTTAATTGTTTTACCGTCGGCCTCCATTTCTTATACGTAGTGGCCGATAGCCATTAGTATTACAGTCTGCCCCCACGCGGTGGCCGTTCGTGGGAGCTGACGGTAATATATCGAAAAAAAAACATCTAATTCGATATCCGTTTAGGTGTGAAAGCGCCCCAAATAACTAAACCAACAACTTTTTTTTTATGGGGATAAATTGCGGTCCGTAGCTCCTGTTATATAAAAATATAGAACATAATTATAATTATAACCTGTCTAAACGTATATCTTAAATGCGACTTTAGTACTTATATCTATAAAATGGAATTAATTTTGCATGGAATGCAGTGTCTTATTAACTGTCGTCCTTCCTTTGCGAGGTCAAGGCCAGTCGGGGCACAGATCGACGACTTTTCCCCTCCAGTTGACTTCTAGGGTCGGCCTCTATCGAGATAGGACCGAAAACTCTCGATCTCGGTTCAGTGAAATGTAAAATATTTATAAGGGTGTCAGCACACATTCACGGCGTCAGCCTTTTTGGTCAACAGATAGAAATTACGGACTCTTAAGTTGTGCGTTCAATTTACTTCCTGTTACCAAAAGAGCTTACACGAGCTTTCGCTAGTTCGAACCCCTGGGAGTAAGGACAAAATTGGTTTGTCTTCTGTTTTGCTCAAAAAACTTTCGCTCGGTCCTTTCTTGGGTCAGTGAAGCCTTTCGGATTTCATTTTCGTGCGACCTCAAGACTTTAATACAGTTAGTTTTAATGTCAAAGCTGATGTGTTGAACTATCGACTATGTAAAAAATATGTACATTATGTCTCTGATTAAAAGGGGCAGGCGGTTCTCTTTACCTGATATTATTAAAATACTTATATCTTCTGCTAGTATACTTGACAAAATCTATTGGTTATATTCGAGGATACATACCCATAATCAATTATACTTGTGAAGGCACGGATGATGCGGGTTCGAGTACCGTACGAGTTTTTTTTCTATATTTTTATTTTGGATATTCTTGTGGAAATAGTAATATAATTGTAACGGGACTTAATCGCCCTGAAAACTTAATTTTTATTTACCTCGACGTTTCGATCAAGTTGCAATGATCGTGGTCACGAGAAGACTGAAGTAGCGGGTGTCAGCGTCGAGAAAGCGTCGAGCGTTGTCTTCCAACTACCCGCATTTGGTTTTGTAAAAATTCAGAATTGTCACGACACACAACACTAACGACATCTTCTGACTTCAGATTTCTTCTGACATAAACCGCGACGCGAACACTTGCTTATCACGGGATTGCAGGACGCAGCCAACTTGAAACCATCCTCCAGGTTGAAATTGGGATAAATAAAAATTCAGTTTTCAGCGCGATCGTTTAAATATATAATAATATAATGTTAACATTATACGCACAATTATGCTAAAGGGTCACAGTGGTATCGCACTTGGTGAAGGGTATTCGCGGTCTTTCTTCACTAGTTCACAGGCCCATCACCAACTGCAGCGCATGGCACAGCAATGCCCACGATTTCATACACATGCGTGGTTTGACGTTAGTCACGTATGCAGCCATGCACTGCAATGGGTGGCTGTAACGCTTACTAAGTAGAAGTAATGCACAGGCACGGGTAGCGGCGCGCCCCCGCCCCCGCCGGCCGGTGGCCTGCCCCCACCGCCGCCCGTGTTGCCCGACGTGGACTTCTCCAACCTGTCGGTGGACGACCGCAGCGCACTCTTCGCCGAAATCAACCAGGGCGAGAACATCACCAGCAGTAAGTACCGACAACAGGGACACTACAACAGGGGTCCAAGTCTGTTCGCTATTGAACCGCGATAACGCAAGTTGATCGCATGAAAATTGCCGATTTTGACAGTTTTGCTCGCTATTTAGGCTCGGTCGCGGGCCGATAGCTGCTGTCGATAGATTGTAACTAGAAAACCACAATAATGAGGTTTTGACGCTGATCTTTGATTGATAGCTATTATACATTTTATTTCAGTGGCAACACTCAAGGGATTTTTAGAAGCCGTAGAACATCCTTCTACTGCGTTGCTTTTGTTATTGTACTTGCTTTAGCAGACTATCAAAATTGACGCTTTAAACAGTCCAAACGCAGAGGTATCGCAGTGGCAAGGCTTTCTGTCAGTAGCTAACAGACTTGGGGCCCAGTACTGTATATTGGCAGACGGTGAATGTTTTCACCGGCGGGCGCTCTCACTTGGCCAACAATGTTAGAAACAGTTTACTTGGCGATGGCGGGTTGGCGATCGTAACCCGCCAAAGGTATTGTTACGCCGGTCGATTCTTAGAAAAACAGTAGGTACTAAAATGACGCAATACCTACATTTAAAGGAACATTCTGGAACACACTAGTAGAGCGTAGGTACCTACAGAAGTTTCCAGAGCGCGCGGTAGGTACCTATATACCTACGGGCGCGGCGGCATCAAAGGTGCCGCCGGCCTTAAGTACCTACAGGCGCGGCGCGGCGCAGCAACTCAAAGGCGCCGCCGACCTTGAAAGTTCAAAGACCTACCGACTACCACTAGTACATACGAGTAGTTACGAGTACCTTCTCGAAACGTACGTCGCGGTATAAATAGAGCGCGCATCGACTGCCTGGGAAAGTACTGATTTGGCTGACGAAACGAAACGATCAAAGTGATTCGAAGCGAGTATTCAGTGATAATTGATAAGAGTGTACAGTCAAGTTAAAGAGTGTTTGAGATTTATTTGTTGGATTAATTTCTTTTTGTGTTTTTTCGAATAAAGGTGTTAATTTTTGGTGTAATTAGCGTACATTAATTTTATCCGAACCCCAGCTCGTAACAGTATTATTTTTGACATTGGTCCAAGAAGTGACATGAAATTTAATTTACTACGAACGGATTCGGAATACAACCAATTAAGAACCGGAATGGGTTGCTATCTACCACTACTATTGCGTCGGTTTGTAGTTTGTACTATACAATTAATGCTCTTGGCTTTAGCAATTGAAGTCCTTAGATTATAAATGGCGTTTAAGTTTAGTTTAGTTTTGAATATTAATCCTCCCTTTATAAGAGTGGAACTTAATAGACCGGTGATGATTAAATGGTGTTGACGATGATGAGGGCTTATTTGAAAAGTAGCTGTGCCCGCGGCTTTGCCCGCGTGGTCATTTCATTTAAAAGTAATCCATATGTTATTCCAGGACCAAGTACGATATACTACGTATCTTCAAAATTCGTTCATCCGTCAAATAGTTTTTATCGATTGCTCGGTATCTAATCATCGCATTAAGATACCAAGTACCCCAGTTTTTAAGTCAAACCCTAAGCATCTTGAAAAATGCATCGTAATCGGTCCTGTAGTTTTTACTTGATACGCGAACAATCATACAGACAAGCAGACTGACACGATTTTTAAATTTTTCTTGTTCAGTAGCTATTTCTATTTTAAGTACACTAGTTTTTTTAATTTGCCGCCTTTGTATATATTTTTTGGTACCTACTGCTTTATTATAAGTATAGATTTTGGTGCCTTATTAACCCTCCAGCTGCACTGGTGTGCTGATGAATACCACAGTAAATATGTTTAGTACAATCCGGTAAGATTTACCTAATAAAGTATGTTAATATAACACACTGACACACAAATGCCGCACTAGCTGTCACTTTTTCTAATCTGCTGTAATCATACGCTTTGCTACTTTTACAACTAACCAACCTCTGGTTTCCGGCTCGAGTGACACTCGAATCAAATAAAATTACGGCTCATTTATTGTTTGTTGCTTTTGCGTCACAAACCGACCAGCTCCACCGCCAATTGTGTCAAATCAGTTCGCATGATTGGGCACCCGGCCGCTCGCGTGCTACACTCGTACAACGGTCAGTGAGTAAATACAAAAGCGGCGATAAATTAAACATGGGACTGCCGGCTTTGAGCGCACCTTGCTACTCCCGATCGGAGATTCTACTTGGTGGAATGAATTTCTACACGACGATCCTCGTGACGAAGGAAAGCAATAGTAAAACCAAGTTTAATAGATGTTGTTTGACAGCATTATTGATGTTCCATGGATTGAGCGACAATAGTTATCCGTGTAAATAGGCCTATAGTCTGTATATCAGGAATGAGACCATGGGAATAGAACAGTATTCCCAACATCACACTTTAAGTTCCGATACGTGGTCAACATCATCGTCATCATTATATCAAAATATGCTCGGAAATGTTTACGTACCTGTCCAAAAAACACGCCAGGAAGTGCCTCATTAACGGTGCATTTTTTTATTGACGCCGGCAATATTAATCTCATGTATTTGTTTTTAACTCATACCGCTCATATTTAAATAATCTACCATTGTCCTCGCAAAACTCAGAGGTTAACTGAAAAATAGAGCTTGCTGGCATGTAGGCTTCAATCACTGTGTGAGCGTAAATCATTTCTGGTATGAACACAGTAAGATCGGAGCGGGTGCGTGGAATCTAGGAGGCCGAGCTGATCCCGCTCCCGCTGCTCGCTGATCAAATCAAATAAGCCTGAAAAAAGTAAAACCACAACTTTAAGAATTCCAAAATAAAGGTTTATATAACTTTCCAGCTTATTATCTCTCATTCCGAGGTGAAACCCCTAATGTTACTGAACTACGCCCCGCTCCCACAGTGATTGAAGCCTAAGTTCGCCCATGTACCTACAATTTAGTTCGTGAAAAAACATTTATCTATGTCGTCAGGTCTGCGCAAGGTGACGTCGGAGATGCAGACGCACAAGAACCCGCAGCTGCGTCAGGGCCCGGCACCGTTCAAGGCGGCGGCGGCGGTGGCGGCGGCGCGGCCCGGGCAACCGCAGCCCGCACTCGCCGACAAGCCGCCCGTCTTCGTGCGCGACGGCAAGAAATGGCTCATTGTGAGTACCTGGGCATCACACACTACCAGTACGAAACATCCACAAATTGTCATTTCATTGATAATTGTTTTTTTTATTGGCATTTTAATGGTATTTTTTCTTTATACAAAGTGTAACTTAATAGCCTTATAAGTACGCAGCAGGTTTTTTGCGATCAAGCATGTAAATTCGTTTACAAGTGCAATGGTTGAATACATCGTATTTAAAATTCCTATACAAAAGTAATATTATTTTAATCTTAGAAAGTGACAATCCTAAATGTTTGTTTACTATCTATCACGTCGCACCCAAAAGTAGGTACGTACATACAAACTGCTCCATCTGCGGGTTCAGATTGCTAGGCCTCTCCTCGCTTGCGCGCTGGTGGAAATACCCTGTTGAGTGGAGACTATTCACCAGTCCGAGCAGATGTGGGTCGAGCTATTCTCAATAGGATAACTCGAGTAAGAAGTTATGGCTGAAGAAAGCACCGAAAGCTTAGAATGTTATGTTACACTTGAAACTAACTAGTCACAAATTTAAACGTAATTTCACTTTTTAGCATTCATGTATATATGTATGTATGTATGTGAGTTTCCACCATAACTTTTAAATGCCTGAACAGATTTAGACGTATGGTTATCGTATATCTTTAGAATCCTTACATCCCCCCGAATAAGGCACCATATTCAACTAAAAAAAAAACTTCACATAAGCATTATATATATATTAAGCACATTCCAACAGTATATAATTTATAGGCAAAAGCTCTTTTTTGGCAGGGCCAGGGTTGTTTTTTTTAGCTTTTAAGCTAATTATTACAAAATAATAAAGTAAAAATAATAAGTTGTAGGTTCTGATGCGCGAGTTCTGTCAACCAGACTTGAAAAGTAAATACATGAATGAATAACTTCGAAATCTCAAAAGTCGTAAAACTAAAGTGGTTAGCCATGACGTGTAGAATACCCCACTCCGGTACTTAATAGGTAATTTTGTTACATATTATATATTAGCATGCATCTTAAAAACTGCGAAGCTTAAAATTAACAAATGAAGCCCTTGCATACATCCCACACGGTTTGGTCTTGCTGCTGATATCTCAATCCCCTAACCTATTTAAAAAATATTATTTTAAACGTATCAAATTGTATGAAGATCGAAGCAACAATGGCTCGAAATTGTCAATAACTTCATAATATTATAACAAACGGTTAGGCTAAACGTGAGTGTTTAGTGTCTAAATAGTGGACCTGAGTTTCGAGTGCATCCGACGCTCTTCCTACGGAGTTACTGCTGGTCGCGACACACACTGCCTACCCCAATCACTATCCGTATTGACTGTGTGACATCAACCAAAGGCTGACCAACAGATCTCCCACAAACAATACTACTACCAACTTTCTTGATTTATGACAAGTTTATGGTCAGCTAATTATAGAAATGTAAAACTTAAAGCAAAGGCCTCTTCCCAGCCTGCCGATTAAAGAGCATTTCTTTTCAGACCAAAGGGCACCCACGCAGCTTCTACAGGTTTTGCCTTACATTTCCGTGAAATTTGCGTTATGGGAAAAAACGTTTCTACCATAACCAAATCCAATAATTCAGGTCTCTTTTTATTAATCACTGAATAAACTACATTTGTAGTTTTTATTTTTTCTTAATTTATTATTATTTTTCATTTAAACAGTACACAAACTTGAGAGAAAATATCGGTATTAAATCACTAATTAATTCAAATTGTTTACAAATTATGATAAAAATAAAAAGCTACAAACATAGGTTATTCTGTGATTAATAAAAAGAGACCAGAATTATTGGTTTTGGTTATGGTTTAGTATGGTAGAAATGTTTTCTCCCAAAACGCAAATGTATGGCAAAACGTGTAGAAGCCGCGTGATGACTGAAGGGATGAGTCCATGATGATTTTGAATGTATTAATAACAATATCAAAACAGTGGTGAAATTAGAGCAAAAAGGTGCAGGCAGAGTTAATCGAGTTTACTACCGAATTTCTACCTGACTGACTTATTACATTTACATACTTTCGTCTCTACCCCGAAAAGTTCAGACGAACGAGATTGCTACGTTAGGGATCCTTTGTTATGTAAATTTAACAAAACTTCCGCAAAACAAATCTGTGGCTAGAAATATATTCTAAGAATAGATGAAACAATAAATGAAAATGATATTCGGCACATGTGTTGGCGTCACATAAAGCTCAGTGCATTCATACAATATTCCGACGTATGCAGATGTTTCGGATTCGACACATAACATAATATGCTAAATGAATTCATACAGTTATTAGCGAAAACCCATTGCACACTGTCACACGATTTCTTTAGCCTAACGTCATATGCTTATTTGACATCTTTCCTTTTTACCCGACTACAGCAAAGCAAGGGTGATGAGTGTAATAGTCTATATATGTATGTATGTGGTTATGTGGATGTTCCACCATAGCGTCGCCCCTCTTGGTTCGATTTTGACAAACGAGGTGTCAATCGATTCGTCTTTAGGTATAGTATCATAGGCTATATTTTTTTACCCGACTAAATAAGGCAAAGTAAGAGTATGTGTTCAAACTAAAAACTTGGTCCGATTTTAACAAGCGAGGTATCAATCGAGTCGTCTTCATCGCAAGAGTGTCATAGGCTAATTTTTACCCGACCATAGTCGGATTTTAGTTTTTGAACTTATGTCTTGTATATGAAATCGTGTACATGGCCATAGTTATTGTTATATTTGTTACTATTGTCAGCATTAATCAATGATGATAAAAATAAATAAGTAGCTATGATATATACGCGCTCAACGGGAGGTTATCTAACAGCTGGAGGAACATAGTTATGCATCCATGCATAGATGGCGCTGAGGAGACATGGTTCTCATTTTTTTCGCATTTATGCAATGAAAAAGCAAAAGGATTGGAGCCCATACAGCCAAATACGGGTCTTTTTTTGCAAAGACCCGTTTTATAGGAGACATTTTGTAACACGGCAAGGCAAGGCACACTTATGTATCTACTAATTTGTGTTGTGTAGTGGAAATATAAAAGTACTTTGTTTGATATCAAACAGTAACCCCAAAACACAAAGAGAATAAAATAATAAAAAACAAGAATGACACACAGATTTTATACACTTGCATATGATAATAAGCAAGTTTTTTTTATTATTGACCTTCGTGTGTTTTTGCGAAATCTTCAGATCCATGTACCGTCAACGCCATCTATCGCATTTTTATAAACTATTTTTTTTATTGACCTACGTAAATCTTTCCACTGTCCCCGCAAAAATAACTTACCGTGTAAATCAGGCGCGTGCTCCCCGTGCATATCACGCATACCTACGCTCGCCTTTGAGCGGAAGACGTTTGAACAAGGCAACCCAAAACAGCGCGGCGCAGTGTTTTCACGAAATATATTTAAAGACTGTCACAATTGCGATACAATCGCAAACAAATTAACATATTATCACAGTATATCACATTGAATTCTGCATAAATTGTTATTCTTAATTTAGGCAACGGATTGCAGAGTGACCGAATTTGAAACGGCATTTTGTATGACAGTAACTTGACATTAAAACTTGTTCAACAGGAATACCAGAAGGGAAACTCCAGCCTGGTGGTTGAGAACGCGGACATGAACAACGTGGTGTACATGTTCCGGTGCCGCGACTCGGCGCTCACCGTCAAGGGCAAGATCAACGGCGTCGTGCTGGACTCGTGCACCAAGTGCGCCGTCGTGTTTGACAACCTCGTCTCCAGCGTCGAGTTCGTCAACTGTCAGTCTGTGCAGATGCAGGTAATCATCACACTAATATTAACCACTAAAGTGTAGCCACTGTCGTCATCATCATCATCATCATCCTTTATCTGTCCACTGCTGGACGTAGGCCTCTTATAATGCACGCCACTGAGCTCGGTCTTCAGGTCTCCTCATCCATTTACTTCCAGCCGCATTTCGCAGGTCGTCACTGCGCCTTGCCACAGGGCGTCCTGCTCTACGTGCCTAAACGTGTTCTCCACTCTAGAACTCTTCCACTCCAACGGTTATCAGTTCTTCTGGAAATGAAACCAGCCCACTTCGATTTTAGCTTGCTTATCCTTTGAGCTATGTCGGTTACTTTAGTTCTCTGTCTTAATTGAGTCTTGTCCTTCAGAGTAACTCCAAACATAGCTCTCTCCATAGCTGATTTCGTAGCACGATTCGAAGACCTTCAAGAAGATACTTAGGAAGGCCCATTTTGATCACGTAAGTCGAATTGGGGCCAAAATGGCTTCATACCCCGCGGGTAGCAAAGCTTTTTGGTCCCTGGCCAAGTTGGTCGAAGAAAACTTCTGCCGCCCCTCACTGCCACCACTGCTGAAACCTGATGGATCACTAACTCACACTGCTGGAGACAAAGCGAATTTATTTGCTTCTCTTTTTGCAGAAGCCTCGCATCTAGATGCTTCTGGCAAGACACCTTCCTGCCTTCCTCATTGCGGGGTTTTTATGCCCGAAATTCGCATTCGCCAGAAGGAGGTTCTCAAAACGCTTCCGTGCTCTAGATGTGAACAAGGCCAGTGGTCCTGATGGTATTCCAGCGATTGTGTTGAAAAACTGCGCCCGAATTGTCTCCCATCTTAACGCGTTTGTACCGCCTCTCTCTTCACTCAGGTAAAGTTCCGAAGAGCTGGAAGCTTGCCAATGTACAACCAGTACGAAAAAAGGGTAGTCGTGCTGATCCGGCCAATTATCGTCCCATCTCGATAACCTCCTTACTCTATAAGTGTATGGAGCGCGTCATAAACATTAGGCTCTTGGCATACCTTGAAGACAATGATCTTCTCAGTGACCGGCAATATGGATTTCGCCGAAACGGGTCTACTGGGGATCTTCTCGCGTATGCCACTCACGTACTGAGCGAAGCCATAGAGATGCATGGTGAGGCGCTTGCCGTCTCCCTTGACATATCGAAGGCATTTGATCGGGTCTGGCACGATGGCCTTTTAAATAAGCTTCCTTCATATGGTTTACCTGTTGGCTTATGGATAGTTGATTTCTTGAGGGAACGGTTTATTCGAGTAGTTTTAGAGGGCTGCTCATCTGATCAAATGGCTATCAATGCCGGTGTGCCTCAGGGATCGGTTCTCTCGGCTACACTGTTTTTATTGCACATTAATGACCTTCTGAAGCCCGGTACCTTTGGGTATGCTGATGACAGTACTGTAATTGAGAGTTACACTTCCAATGCTCAAGACAGCTGTGACGCTGTTCAGTTTCAGAGAGAGGCTATGGTAGACCGTTTAAATTTAGCCTTAGAAGCCGTGTCCGATTGGGGCGATGCTAACCTGGTTAAGTTTAATGCTACTAAAACGCAGGCGTGTTTGTTTTCTGCTAAAAAGTGTTCTCTAAACCGATCTCCCGTCTTTCCAAAGTGTAACAATACCAATAGGCGACCATTTGGAGCTTTTGGGTGTCGAACTCACATCAAACCTGAATTTTGGGTCTTATATTGAATCCAAAGCCAAGGTAGCTCAATAAAACTTGGTATTTTGTCTAAAGTTAGGCGGTACTTCACACCGGGACAGCTTTTGAATCTTTATCAAGCACAGGTCCGATCTTGTATGGAGTACTGCTGCCACCTCTGGGACGGTTCTGCCAAGTATCAGCTCGAGTCTTTGGATTCCTTTGAGAGACGTGCTATCAGGCTCATTGGGTATGACACTCTGGTAAAGAGTAAGCTTCAAACTCTGGCGCATCGACGTGAGGTAACAAGCCTGGCGGTATTCTACAGATTGCACAATGGAGAGTGTGCACAAGAACTGCACAACCTGATTCCCCCATCACCTTTCCATCACCGTACGACTAGACGATCAGCAAAGCGCCACCCTTTCATGGTTGAAATACCTCGCACAAGAACGAAGCGTTACGCTTCTTCATTTATTATAAGAACTGCAAAGGAGTGGAATGCCCTCGTCAGTGTTTCCGGTAAATTATAACCCCGGTATGTTCAAGTCAAGAGTGAATAGGTATCTACTAGGCAAGCGTGCTACACCTTCGACCACATCATCGCTTTCCATCAGGTGAGATCGTGGTTAAACAATTGCCTAGTCCGTAATAAAAAAAAAAAAAGATGCCTGTTAGCGCACTTAGTTGACTATTAATAATAATTTCAAGTAATCGGCACAATGCCTACATTTTAATGTATGGTACATGAGGTCGCACCTTGCCTATAATTGCAAATAGATAACTATGTGTATTCGTATTCGATCGCAGCATGCCTACTTCGGTTATAGGCAGTGCTTTTAATATATATGTGTTCTACAATTTGTACAGTCAACACAAAATTTGTTTACCTTGTGGATTGTGGAGGTTTGACATAATAGTATTTTATGCAATGGTTGCATAAGAAGGGGAATTAAAACACGTGAGTGAGATTAAAAAGTATCACTCGAGTGTTTTAATACCTAGTTATGTGCCGTTTCATACACTACTTTATCTACACTCATGCGATAGGAACTTAGGTACTTTGAAAGAAAACAATAAAGTCGTAATATTTTCTTGATTTTGCTGGTAAACCCTCGTTCGTCATGTTCATTGCTGTTTCGTGATGTCACAAAAAATGAAAAATTCGAAGAAAAAAAAATTGATAATTTTGTACGAGAATTGCCAATTTGATGTCAAAGTGTCAGGTGTCAAACAGAAAAAAACAATCGATTATAAAATATATTTTTTCCACAAATATCATAAAACAAGAAGTGAAGTGAAAATTATTTAATTATGAACAATTTCGATTATTTTCTAAATCGGGATGAAAGGTACCCTACCTATGTCCTTTTCTATACCCCTGCCAACGTGTGTGCAATATGTCATGATAGCTACTCAGGCGTTAAAGCGTAACAAACAAACAAACTCACTTTAAAATTTATAATATTAGTAGGATAGGATAGTAAGATAACACATACTATATTTACTATAGTATACAGATAACTTTTACTATATTTAGTAACACTGTTATATAATTTTGAACATAGCTGTACTAAAATAGGCATTACGCTATTGATAGATTCGTTTTTTTATGAAATTGGCAAACTGCGATGTAACTGCGACAAAATAATAAAGTAGGCATGGTGCGACCTCATGTGTGGTGGTTTCAAAATGTTGGCATTGTGCTGACACCGATTACTTGAAAATATTAAAAGTTTTAATATATAGGAACCGGCCATAAGTGCGATAGTAGGCATCGTGCTACGAAATCCCATAACTCGCTGAACGACCTAAAATTTGTGGAATAGTTTGACAGTGAGTGTCCACGTTTCGGCTCTGTAGGTGATGACTGGTAGAACGCACTGATTGAAGACTTTTTGTCTTCAGGCATTGTGGCATCTGTCGTAATCATTTAAAGGCCAAACTGCTAAGAGTTTAAACAATTAATGCTCTCTTATCGAGCAGAAAACTTCGTAAGCTCGATGCAGAACTCCATACATTAGAACTGACAGTCAATACAAAACGTCATAAAATGCATATAAACCGATTAGCGCCATCTATCTTTTATCTTCATAAGTGTGTGTATGAGTGTGTGTGTGCATTTTTGTTACTCCTTCACGCTCAAACAGCTGAAGGAATTTGGATGAAATTAGGTACCAGGATAGCTTATATACTGAACTAGTTTTCCCGCCCGCGACTTCTTCCGCGCGGATTACTGTTTATCGCGAAAAAAAACATCCTATGTTTTTCTAAGATATTAAAAACCAATGCAAATTTAGGTATAGCACCAATGCTCTTGAAGTTTTTTGACAGACTTGTTATTTCGTTTCCATGGAAACCGTTCCTTTCAGCGAGTAATCAACATTTTTTTCAGTTTTACTGTTAAAACTTACAATTTGCTAGGGAATAAGCTATCTCCATTCCAAATTTCATCAAAATCCGTCCAGCCGTTATCGCGTGAAAGCTCCCCAAACCACAGAATAAACAAACAAACAGACAACATTTCACTTTTATATATTGGTATGGATTAACACACAGGCTGCTTTTCATCATCATCATCATCATCATCATCATCCATTATAATCCACACGCGTAAAACCGCCCGGCGCAGCTAGCTATACTTACTCTGTACAGTGAACGGTCTAGGGTAGGTAAGGTATAGGTTAAGTACCTATAATCTAAGTATTTTCCTGTCTGTATCGTTTTATTTTCTTGGTGTCAATAAAGAGTTAATCTATCTATCTATCTACTTAAAATATAAGCTACTGATCAAGAATATAACATTTGTTAAATGGTGTCTGTTGTCTTTTCGCGCATCACATAAAAACTTATGGACCGATTGCAATGCAGTTTTCACCGTTGGATAGCTTAGGTTTTGAATTAAAATCTGTTGTACTTTGTATCTCAATCCGACGAGTGAATGCCTTCATATCACTAGTACCATTCGGCAGTACTATTAATGTTACTGGCAGTCACACTAGTTTGTATCGCTAGTATCAAATTCCAGGTTTTATTAAAGACAGTACTGCTGAACAATCGATAAAAATATAATTTGATATTTGACGACTGAACGAATTTTGATCTTATTTCGTATATTGGTATTTGAAGTCCTGGACACAAAGGATAATTTTAACCCAGAGAAATGACGGACACATCTAGTACTAGAATAAGGGCCAATTGTTTCATCCATACTTGGAATTTCCACTTTGGAACACCAGATTCCAGTAGAAAACTATAAAATTGTGTGAATATTTTACACGACTACACAAAAAAGGAGTGTAATGTTTTCATGTTGTATGTATGTGAGTTTATTTACTACACGACTGCCCAAAAAGGAGTGTAATGTTTTCAGGGTTCATTTATGTTTGTGAGTTTCTTTATTCCACTATAATTTAATTATCTGGATAAGAGCTGGATTTAAATCTCTTCTTCTTTTTTTATTAAATGGTTTATTCGGAGGCACAGGCCTACTAGCAATTTCGCCAATTTCAATTTCAGTTTAATAAAAGTATTGTCACGTCACAGACAATAATTGTCAAAGTCTTGAATCAGTAAAATTGCGGACGTTTTACTGCGTTACTGAAAGTTCTTGGAGAATTTTGAAAACATCACAACCACAAAGAGTCTCGTTTTTTGAATTTGGATCCTTTGCCTACGCTCGTGCTCTTTAACGAACACGTAATGATAGAACTCATTAACACTCGAAAAACACGAGTATAAGGAAAAATTAACAACACGGCAGCTTGAATACTTTTAAAAAACACCGATTTTAATCTCAGTCGATGTGACAAGCGAGCTCAACGTTGAGCTCGCTTGTGCGCAAGAAGCGCTTCGACGTATACAGTAGTCGCAGCGGAAGTATGTGTCTGGGAAGTTGTCTGCTAGTCGCTGCGCAAACTGCTATTTTTCAGGCGCAATCCCAATGTGGAAGGTGAAGACAGCATTGTATAACTGCCTCGCTCACTCGCTTACGTTTTTCGCATATTCTATCTCGCTCTTACTTTATGCAGTTTTATCCCCACAGCAGTACCTGCGCAATCGTTCACGCAGAGCCTAACTTCACAAACATATAGATTGACTTCGACTACTGTAGCTTCTGATCTTTACCCTTTTTTAATCGACTTCTAAAAGGAGGAGGTTCTCAAGTCGTCTTTTTTTTTGCATTTTTGTTACTATCTCTAAAACTTCTAAACCGAATCAGTTTTTTATTTTATTTGACTCCGATTAGCCTCATTTATTTCTCATCAAAATTGGTTCAGCCATTTTTTATTAGGAGGATAAGGATGCAGGATTTCTGAACCGATTTGAATGATTCTTGGTCTATTTAAAAGAGTGGACTTTCATGGTAGTCCCAAATCAATTACATCAAAAATTATTTAGTTATTTTTATTAGTAAATCCATTTGTTTTGGTGTTAATGTTCTCTCGGTTCAGAAGCTCAAAATATTTTCGTAATTAGTAGATTATTTTAAACTTTAAAGAATAAACCTACAATGTGGTACTGTATAAAAATTATTTAAAATGGGTTACTAGTTTATAACAAGCTTTTATTTAAATCACTGCAAAAAAAAAAACTTGCAAGTGAATTTGATCCACTCAACGACGTCCTATGAAGCTGAAATTTGGCATACACTTGTAGTTCTAATGATAATACAATATTATGGTACCATTAAGGTGGTCTGATGATGGAGCCGGAAGATAGTCACAGAGGAACTTAACAATGAAATGATGAAACCCCGGTTTGGGATCATTTGATATGTCTTGATAAGTTCTCTTGAATTGTGGTATCCAGGGTCTGATGATGGAGCCGGAAGGGAGGTACGGGTACCCAATATTCAAATGATGGAACCCCTTCGAGTTTGGGCTCATTTGATTTGTCTCGATGAGTTCTTTGGTCTTAGTGGTACCGGTGATGGCTTGTAAAAGCTTGCTATAAAAAAACTTTAAAGCACGCAAAATGATAACGTCTTCTTAAAGTGTTTTTAAGAGTATTTTAGCTGGCGTATATACCTTCCGATGTTTACCTAAACCACTCAAAATTTAGAAATAAAAACTCTTTCCAAAAAAAAAAAATACCACTTTCAAAATGTTTTTGTAAACAAACACTAAAAGGAATAAAATAATAAAATTGAACAAGAAAGATATAATTTTTCAAAATTATATAGGTATATTAATAGTAATTAAACAGGTATTTAAATTTGTTCTAAACATAGGTTTGGCACCGACTTTAAAATACTCTTTCTTATCCTATGTTGTATTTCAGTAAAGCATTTTCAATTTTGAAAAGTGATATTTTTCTGGTTCAATGATAATTATTTTATTCGTTTTAGTGTTTGTTTACACAAAAAAACTCATTTTGATCCTATCTCCGGCGAGATTCTCCCAAGCTTGATGCATGATGTTGGCCAACCTCTGCATCAGCTACTGCTATTGAAACCCTGCCTCTCTGTGAGGTTCTACCTTAGAAGGCAAGAAAACGACCCAGCCTTAGGAAACAACTCGATTCGAAGGGTATCAACTCAATGTAATATAATAAATTACAAAACACACACAAAGCGTCATATCGCGACGAGGTCCCGGCAGTCGTTGGCGTCGCCGGTCACGTCCTCGATGGCTACCTGGCTGACAGTCTCCTCCAGGATGGACGTCATCTCGGGCGGCTTGTCGGGGCGCTGGCACTGCGCTATGTCTTGCAAGAAGTCTCTGGGCACGCCGGAGTCTTGGTACTCCTGTCAAAACATATGTTTCTCGAACATGCTCTGTTCTAAATCAAGAAAAACAGGTTAGCCTGCAAACAATATTTTGGTGACATATTTTAGTCGCCAGTTGAGTTCTTTGAGCAAAACTGTATTTAATAAGGCTTTTGTAGGCGACCGGTTGGCCGAATGGTTAAAAACCTCAGTGAGGTATCATACCTAACTCGATAGATTTTTAGTCTTTTGGTCTTTTATCCTGTGGTATCCTACTGAAGATCTCTACTTATGTTATATTTCAAAAATATCTAGGGTTTTAAAAAAAATATAAAAACAAAAACCCGTCTGCGATCATAACTAAAAAAGCCAAACAAGCTGTAGATTCTTTATTTTGAAATATAAGGTGCAGTCATTGGCATCGTGCGTTTCATTTCTCATTTGACGGGATCAGCTGAACCTGACGAGCTACTCCTCATGCCTTTGACTGCATCTTATATTTCAAAATGAAGAATCTAAAGCTTGTTAGTTAGTTATGATCGCAGTCGGGTTTTTTATGATTTTCTTATACTGAATATGCCTATAATGATTATGCCTCAGGGATTTCCTATCTACTACTCAACCGATTCTGAAAGAATTTTGATTATCAGAATCGGTTGAGTATTTTCAGAGATTAGCGGTAACAAACAAACATACACCAAACAGTACCTCGTTATAATATTTCTGTTGATTACCAACTACAAAAACAAATAACATGCATCCAATTTAACTAACTAAATTTAACACTCACTGGACATTGTACAAATCTGCGGCAATTGGAACTTTAGAACGCAACATATCCGAACCGGGATTACGTAATCAATCTCGGGTAATCTCTGGAGCATTTAGATAACACAAACTGTATTAACTGACCTAATATTACATGTACCTACATGTTTAGAGCAGAAGCAATAAGGCCCACTTTGTCAAATCTCTCTGACATAAAATAAACTATAAATAAATAAATATATTCGGGACAGATCCAACCTTACCTAGCCCCAAACTAGGATACCCTGTGCTATGTGTACTAGACAACGGATAAATATATATAGATAAGGAAATTACATCCATGACTCGGAAACAAACATTTCTGCTCATCATACAAATGATTGCACCTTGTGGGATTCGAACCGGCGACTGTTGGTTGACTTCGCAGCTAAAGTCAGTAACCACTTAACCAAACATACTAGCGCCAACGGCCATACTGACCTGTGGCCAGATATGGGATGGTGACAGTAGTTCTGGGCCAGCGCCTAATACTGCCACTGCATACTTTCGCATTATGAGGGGTAAAGAGGGCTGTTATATAAGTTTGAAGCTTTTATATGCTGTGTGCATCGTAGCTCCTAAGTGGATTAAATGATAGCTGGAGTTAGCGAGATCAGGCCCAGGGTAAGGTTAGCTTTGATTGCAAAAAATTGTTCCAAAGATCAACTTTGATCACTCTTTGAGAAGGGATGTCATCTGGGGAACTTTTGCAGATATGAACTGAGTTTGTGCTCAAATGTGCCATGTTCGGGTGATCAGCTGTTCGATAGCATTCTTTGTACTCGCATATGAAGGTGGGATTACACCAAACGAATATAGTTAGAGAAAGATATAGAATGAATGCGATAGATAGATACATATACAGTATATATATATATATATATATATACTGTATGTATACTGTATGTATATATACTGTATATATATATATATATATAAGATCAGTTAGAATTTTTAGTGGTAGGCCTCTTACGTAAGAATCCGCCCATGGAAGTACCACACCTTTGTCAGATATTCATCCGCCAAGCTGTAGTGTGTAATCATTCTGTGTTTTGGTTTGAAAGGCGATGCTTCCATCGAAATTACTGGGCAATGAAACTTCTAACTTTTTTGTGTTGGGTGACCAAGGACACCCAAAACAAAAACAGATAACCCTGGCTACGTACAACGGATGAACTATTAGACTTGACGAACACATGGTGTAACTCGAGATCACAAAGATCAGGTGGCATATATTCTGGGGTTAAGTGAAGTCCGAAAAGAGGGGGAGAACACATTGATCCTGGGATCGGGCCACCTGTTCTACTTCCAAGAGGGTGATCAGCTGTCTCAGGATGGCGTGGGGTTCCTCGTCAGTAAGGTCCTCATTGATAATGTTGTAGAAATATCCAGTGTGCCTACCAGGGTAGCGTACCTGATTCTTAAGCTGACCGAAAGGTCCGACCTCGGCACACCAGGGTGGGATGTTTGATGACATATCTTCAGCCCTACAAACACACTACACTGCTATGGAGACAGGAATCACATGGAGCAAATGCTAGTTAACTTTTTGGAAAAAGAGAGGTTCTTTTTGATGAATTCTTTCTTCAAAAAGCAACCCCACAGGAAGAGGACTTGGCAAAGCCCCGATACTGACTAAAAATGAGATTGACTTCATCATTACGGACAATAAGCACATATTCAGGGATGTCTCTGTGATCAGCAGGTTTAATACTAGTAGTGATCACCGACTTGCTCCTTGCATATCACCACAAGCTTGAAAGATGCCGTCTGGTGAAGTATACGCTCCGTCCCAACCTGCTCCAAGCCGCTGCTGGATCAGAACAGTTCCCACTCAAGTTGGAAAATCGATTCGCTGCCTTCGGAATCACAAATGACGTGGACGAGGAACTCCAAAAAGTTGTGGGAATCCGTAAGAAGGAAGGAACTAGATTTTGTCAGCTGCAGCGTACGGGCACGAAGTTTATTATCGCGGATGAAGCTCTTTGGCTTATGAACATGTGACGGGAGCATCAGCAAGCCACACCGTCAGAAAAAGGGAGCTCAATCAAAAAAGCAGTAAACTGGTGCAACGTGACCTCCGATGGTCAAATACATGCCGAATAGAAAAGGCAATTGAGCAAAATCGGGGGTCAAAAGTCTTCGCCCAGCAATTGAGTAGAAGAAGCTCAAAACTAATAATGGCACAAGCCGTCGTCTCTAAGCCGGAAATCCTTTTTGAGATCGAAAACTTCTATGGCCGATTGTACGACTCGCATGCTTCTAGACCCGAACCCAGCACAGAGGATTCCAGCTCAATACAGAACCACCAATACACTGATGAACTGCCCGACGTCAGCCTAGACGAGATTGAGATGGCGCTGAAACAAAAGAATGGAAAGGCAATTGAAGATTGTATAACTTCGGAGCTCTTGAAAGCAGGGGAGAAAATCCGTACTTTGGTTGCTTCGGGGGCTATTTATTACCGTTCTTAACAGTGGGAGAAGGGGTTTAGTAGTACTGTTCTTTAAAAAATACTAAAAGACGATAAAACCCTTAAAGAACTACCGACCCATTTCACTTTTATGATCCACGCCTATAAGTTGTTTTCGAGGGTCATCTCAAATCGTCTCGCAAGAAGACTTGACGAATTCCAGCCTCCTGAACAGGCCGGGTTTCGCGGAGGATTTAGCACCATAGGCCACATACACACAGTAAGGCAGGTTACACAGGTGTTTTGCTTTTGTGGACTATGAGAAGGCCTTTGATTCCGTTGAAACCTGGGCGGTTTTGGAGTTTTTGCAGCTTTTTTTGACTGGCGATACATCGAAGTGCTGAGGTTTCTGTATGACTCCGCGACTATGAGTGACCAAGTACAAAACCAGCTGTCTAAATATATCCAACTGCGCAGGGGAGCACTCCACTCCACTCGTTGCAGGGGTTTTATATCCCCGAAACTGTTCAGTAATGCCCTGGAAGATATGTTTAAGACGCTGGATTGGAAAGGAATGGGCATTAATATCGATGGCGAGAACATCTCACATTTACGTTTTGCCGCATCCTAATGGCGGGGTTGATACCCCATACTTGCAAAGTATGATGACCAACCTAGATGCTACCCCGTAGTCGGGTAAAAAAATTAGTCTGTGACACTATAAATGAAGACGAATCGATTAGATACCTCGCTTGTCAAAATTGGTCCAAGTTTTTTGTTTAAACACATAATCCTTCCTTTGCTTCGACGTAGTTGGTTGAAAATTAATAGCTTGACACTATAACTGAAGACGAATCTATTGATACCATGTCAAAATCGGACCAATAGGGGCGACGCTATGATGGAACATCGACATACATACAATACATATATACATACATAGGATTTATTATAATCGTCCTTTACGATTATAATAAAATATCCTCTCTATCCAAAGATTGCCTGGAAGAGATCGCTTTTAGCGATAAGGCCGCCCATTGTTACATTTCTACTATTAATTGTTTCTATATATTTGTTGTTTTCTTTGGTGTGTACAATAAAGAGTTATAAGAGAGAGCGTGAGTTTATCTATCTATCTACATACATACATACATATATAGACTGTTAAACTCATTACCCTTTCCTTGCTTTGCCGAAGACGGGTAATAAAATTACTGAATCGAGGTGATATGTGGCATCAAAAAACACAGTTATAGTATAAACCATATTTGGTTGGGAGTATTTAAATGTTCAACAATATTTAGTAGTACTGACCTCACAGGAATATGGTCGGTACGGGTTCTGCATCCAGCTCAAACTGTACTCGTCGTAAAACATGTCATTGTTCCTCAAGTCACTGTCGGAGTCCGAGGCCTCGCGTGGTTTTGGGTAGTCCCCCATCGCCTCCTGGGAAGCCACGTCCATAGGATACGTGTCGATGTTTAAAATGTTCAGCTTGGTGTTTATTATCATGCTCAAAGTTTTCTGCCAGTCCTCTAGCAGCTTCTTTATGTTTTCCATCTGAAACAAAAGCATTATATTCAAGTGGATACTTAAACAAGGGAGGCCGGGTGAATAATGAACGGAATACAAAAACCTCATCGCTTTAAGTTCGTTGTTGTGAAATACGAGTGGTTCCTTTAAAGTTCACAAGTAGATTAACAAAAACTGTGCTGAATATTGAGTTGAATAACTTGTGGCTTGTGGGCGGTGATACTTAGGTACTAGATTATTATTCTACTTTTTGAAGTAAATACCTAAAAAAAATACCAATGATTTCGCTCACCTCACGTTATAGCGTCTCGATCACATCACCTTTCAAACATGAAAACTGTATCAAAATCGGTCCATTCGTTTGGGAGCTGCGATCTCACCCCCTCCCCCATTATAGCTAAGAACCATCTCGATCACATCAGCTTTCAAACAGAAAAAACGCATCAAAATAGGTCCCTTGGTTTGGGAGCTACGATACCACAGACAATATAAATACAATACACAGCCTAAAGTTATAACACTCCTCTCTTATCGAGTTCAGGGGTTAAAAATATATACTCTTAGAGTAAATCAATGATATTTCACAAAAATCACATATAGATATCTACATTTTATGGAATAGTAAAAATGTAGATAAATATTGGTGTTTTTTTTCCCGTACCGCCAGCTCTCGCTCGCCTTCATTGGATAAACCATCTTACTTTCTTTGTCAATGCTGCCCGCTTGGATGCGCGGCGTAATTTCTTCTGCTTGATGTAGTGCCTGAGATAGGCGACTTTGTACATGTTGGTGACTCGGACGATCTTGACAGTGCAGTCCTGGCGCACGTCGATATCACGGTCGATATCACTCAGCGAGGAGTAGAGGCTACACTGCTCTGCAGCGGATTCGGTTTCAGCGGGCTCTCCACAGTCCAACTTGTCAAAATTAATTTCGGGTATCGCGTAATTTTCACACTTTAAACTCTTTAACAGTTCCGTTACGAATTCATCATCTGAAAAACCAAAAGTATCTATGTATTACGATACGAATGCACGCCAATAAAAATGTCTTCTATTCTTTCGTTTCGTGTTTTGTGTGTGTTACATCATACGTATGCTGCGCGGCTATGACCTATTCTCACAGTATCTAGCATTTCCTCCGGATATTAATGCAACACGTATTGTGAATCTCCGCACGAACAACGGTTCGCTGGTACAAAGCTGCACAATTTACCAACATATTCATGTTCCCGGACGTGACCCACGTAACGAATAAGAAAGGGTTTGTATATTCTGACAAACGCAAATAACAGTATCATCATCATCGATATTTCGATGAAAGAAGATTCACAGCGCTCACTCTTGCGCGCTTTCAACATCAATAAAACGGTCTTCATCTTTCTATTCATCTTGGCATTTCAGGCGCTTACTGTCTATTTGTGTTCACACTTGCAGATCCACTAGGGCGTTGGTTTGGCGTGCGCCAGATTCATATACATTACACATGCATGCGCTAAGGGCGCACGCTAGCGTCATAGAAAGGCGCAAGTTGATCTTAGAAGCGCACAATTGTGGTTATAGCAATAAGATGATAATTATTTGCGGCTCCTGGCATTTATTAGGCTCCTGGCAAGTTGCGAGCAAATGGCACGCAAGCAATGACTACCATTTAGTTTGTTACCTTCCTGCGGCGTAGCGTGCATTTGCGTGTCGAGGTCTGCGTCGCCGACGGGCGCGGCGTGCATCGCGCGGCGCAGCTCCTCGTCGTCCGCGATGGCGGCCCGCACGCGGGCGCGCACGCGCCGCAGCCGCCCCGACTCGCGCCGCATCAGCTCCTCGCGCTCGTTGAACTGTGCGCCCACGCACATCTTTGTGTTTACTATTTGAATCTGTCACCAACGGAAAACGAACTTGGGGTTGGCTATAGATATCCAGTACCTGATTTTAATCAAAATTTGAGTTTAGGGGTCTTGTCGGGGCTCAACCCGACCTTTAAGACTATTTTTGGCTCTAGGAAATACGTTTAGTTTTACCACGATATGAACAGCTAAACGCACAGCTACTTCATGATATGGTCAAACATTAGTGATCAAATCATAAAATAGAAGGCGAGGACGGAAGCCCGACTTGGCCGTGATAGAAGGCGGTTTAGAAGGCGAAGGCGGGAGCAAAACGAGCTTTCGACCTCGTCTTCGTGTTATTGTTTTTTTAGCCTTGAAAACCTTTCTTTTAAAATCATTTCATGAAATAGAACCGTTTCCTGAAATTATTTTTTTACGACTACCAGGAACAGACAGTGGGAATTTTTAACAAAAATAACATAACTTAAAAACACACATCTCCTTAGGAGGACTTCCCGCTCCTACCTTTACGCCGGTACTGGACATCTATAGTTTTCTCCATCTTGATTACGAAATTTTGTTCCGAGACTTGTTTTTGGTTTTTAAAAGCTAGTGGACCAGAGCTTGCCGGAGTGAGTATCAATAAAATCTACCATCCGAAAGAAATCCAAGTATACTTGGAAAGAAATCCAAGTATACTTGGAAAGAAATCCAAGTATACTTGGAAAGAAATCCAAGTATACTTGGAAAGAAATCCAAGTATACTTGGATTTCTTATGCCTAAGAGATCAATTAGCAGATTTTTAGCAGCATCCTCTGGAGCTACCTCGCACAGATGGTACCGCTCTACGGGTCGCTGCGACTTAATAAACTTCTGCTACGTCGGAAGGATCTATAAATTTTGTTGCGAGTCAAGAATATTATTAATTTTGGTTCGTGTTAATAACACTTTTTTAATGAAAACCCAGTAAATCACTAACATTCGCTAACCTGAAGCTGGATGTCTTCACATTCCATTTGTTTCTGTTTCAACAACTCACGTGACTTTGCGAAAACACGATGCAGAATCGTGTACAAGTAGAAGCCCTTCGGGACGTACTCGAGACAGAATATTACCTGCAGGCATATTGTAGCATGAGCATTGTAAATAAATTGATTGATTCCTAGAAACACCTCAACAAAACGGGTCATTCGGTTCGAGGAAGTTCGATATTGAATCAATACCTATAGGCATAGATAAATATTCTATGATTTATCTATGTAATAGGTTACAAATTTATTATTATTATCATCATCATCATCATCAGCCTATATCTGTCCACTGCTGGACGTAGGCCTCTCCTAATGCACGCCACTGAGCTCGGTCTTCAGCTCTCCTCATCCATTCTCCTCCAGCCGCTTTTCGTAAGTCGTCACTCCACCTGGCCACAGGGCGTCCTACACTACTTGTGCCTAAACGTGGTCTCCACTCGAGAACTCAAAACTCTTAACTGTAAGACGTTCTAATTGGAACCCGAGACTTTGCTATACACAATTACGGGAATGAAATTTGACGTACCAAATTGGAGGGAGTGAGTCGAAAATAGATTGCACAGGCGATGCTGATACATTGCTCCAGAAAGGAGAAGGCATAATTTTCAATAAAAGCCGTCAGGTACGGACTAACGCTCGATGATACATTCAACACACGATTCTTCAGCTCTTCGATCTGATATAATGTCTCGTTGTCGCCTGCACTCATGATGTCCTCAAAAGCGAATTCGACTCGAAGCTAATAAAAATATTATGTCGAACATCTAAAAAAATATCATGTACAACATTCTGAAACACACATTTTGTAATAAAATTTTGATAGAATTGTAAAGTTGACACGAAACTGACGTTTTAAATTCTTCTTTGCCATGACAGTCGATCGAAAGAGGAATTAAAACTAAAAGCAAATAACCGGCCTATAGGTCCGTATTGGACACGCATAAACTCTGGGTTCCATAGACGAGATCCTAAGCTTTCTAACTATGAAAACGGCATTGCAATCAATGCATTAATTTTTACGTGATATGCCAACAAAATTGGTCTTACTCGGTCAGCTATTCAGTAAACTAATAAATTTTTGATAGCCGAGGTAATTTAGTTTGTATATTCGTTTTATGTGAAGCTTTTTTTCTAATATTTTTTAACTGTACTTTATAACTTTGAGCATGCTTGATATAGCTCAAGCAAAGAGACCACTTTATAGATAAATATTTCGTAAACGAAACCATATAAATAAAAAATTGTCAAAGAAACCTCAATTTTAAAATACCTCTAATTGGAACAATTTTTTTTATCATCCCCTTTCTTGTATATATTTGAGCCACTCAATTATTTTATACAGTAGTCGCAACGGAAGTATGTGTCTCGGAAGTTGTCTGCAAGTTGCTGCGCAAACTGCTATTTTTCAGGCGCAATCCTAATGTTGAAGGTGAAGACAGCATTGTATAACTACCTCGCTCACTCGCTTACGTGTTTCGCATATTCTATCTCGCTCTTACTTTATGCTGTTTTATCCCCACACCAGTACCTGCGCAATCGTTCACAGAGCCTAACTTCACAAACATATAGATTGGCTGCGACTACTGTACGTCTGTCATCGATCCTATTAAATATGTATGTGTAGCGGTTATTAATATCTAAACATGAGCCTGTTTAACCGCGGATCTCTAAAAGTGTGTCGTGCAAACAGACCGCCTGCGTGACGGGTGCGTGTTTTTGACACGCAGGCGGTTTGACACCTTCCTTACAATTTCATACAATAACACATGTGATTACAACCACTGCGTGTACCAATGATCATATAGGAATAAAAATAAAATATTGAAAACAAAACTCGACTGCGAGCAAAACTGAAAAGTGGCAAACAAGTTTTAGATTCTTGATTTCGAAATATAAGATGCAGTGGAAGGCATCATGCATTTCAATTGTCCATTGAAGGGATCAGCTAGAACCTGGTGAGCTACTCCTTATGCCTCCGAAGAGAAACTTAAACATGATTTTTAAAATTATTCAATGATAAGTACTCCTTTTAACACAGTTCGTCGGCTTTAATTTTTATTTTTTACATTTTAGGTTGTCCCCAACTTGAATTTTGATTACTGTCACATCTTTAGTGACACTCGCAAGATTAAGATAAACCGATTGACGTAAGAATCATCAAATGCCCACGCGTTTGGTCTAAGCGCCACAGAGGAATAAACATATATAATCTGATAATCGCATTACCCTTCTTTGCGCCCCAAAGTCTAGTAAAAAAACCTTTTTACCATTGTCACTCGAAAAGTTATTTGACTTATTTTGAAAATGAAAAAATATACTTTTTTAAGCATAAGAGACTAAAAGTTTTATTTCTATATATGGAACAAGCAAGAATTATATGAATTATGTACAAAAAATAAATAAAACGTGCTGGACGTACGTACTGGCTTGCTGAAAGGTGGTATTCCATTGCGCTATCCAAAAAAATAATAAAGAAAAAATACCCACCTATTTAGTTTCTTTACTGTTATCGTGGTTGTTTTGGCATTGGAAAATCTATTAAATATCATATATTAAAATGAGTTTTTCCAGTGACAAAAATGAGACACTGACTACGTAATCATTTCGTTTTAAACCAGCAATTATCGTAGATAATTTATTGCTGCCAAAATATCGGGAGATACCCAAGTCTTACTTAATCTAATACTACCGTTTCAAAGTGCAACCATTTTATTTTTTTCCTTTTTCTTAGGGTACTAGGGTACTTAAGACTTAAGCCTACCCTACCCCTACTACCCCTATTACCCTATTTTTATTGCAATCTAGCCACAAATTGGCTAATAAGTATTTTGATTATAACTTAAAATTTTAGGTTGAGTATACTAAGAATGTGTCCATTAACACTTTTCTTATAGTCTCTATTAAGGTGAAGTCACATTGTTAATGTTTACTTTATAAGTAGCACTTGTTACACACTACACTACACTAATACAATAATATACACTACAGTAACTCAAACGGTGTTTTCCTTTTAAGTCGTCTAACGATGTCAGTGTGATCGAGGAGCTGGATTGCCTCTATGTTCACATGATGATGAAGTCTATGGTCGTGAGCTTCTGCATACTTTTTAATTACTTTGTCAACGAACTCTATTTTGAGGACCCGATGGAGATCGTTGTTTCTTATGTACCAAGGTGCATTCACTATTTCCCTTAGTACCTTGTTCTGGAAGCGTTGAAAAATTAATGTATTGCTCTGTTTGGTGCAGCCCCAAAGCTGTATACCACAAGTCCAGACTGGCTTTAGGACTTGCTTGTATAATAATAGTTTATTGTGTGTTGACAGCGTGGAGTGTCTTCCAAGCAGCCAATACATTCTTTTGAATCGCAGTTCTAACTCTTCTCTTTTCTTCTTGACGTGCGCTTTCCAGCCGGGCTTCGCATCAAGCGTCATACCGAGCGGAGATACTTGGCTGTATTCTCTTATGGAATTTGTTTATTATTTATATAAACTGGAGAATATTCCTGTTTCTTGTTGCTGAAGTCAATGATTTGGATTCGTTTAATTTAATCCTCTATTGTTTAGTCCAATCATAGACTCTATTGCCGCTGTTTGAACCTTTTCTGTAATGTAACACTGAATTTCTAAAATATTAATTTTAATGTTTATACATATTTAATCCTTTGTTTTCTCGTTATCGATCGTATAATCGGTATAATACAATGTGATTATAAATACTATACTACTATTTAGTTTCTTCCAGGCAATGGTAAAAAGTAGAGTACATTCTTATTCGAGATGGGGGCGGTAAGACCTGCACTGACGTCCCGCTTGGGGTGTTTTGTGCATTTCCCCCTGCCAGCCTCTACCCGAGCCATCCCAACTCCTTTATATAGCGGAGTGTGGTCTTGGGTCGCTGGCACAACTGCTCCAGTGATTAAGATGGTGCAAATGAAGATGGTATTGATAATTTGGGGCTAGGTTGTCGTGACAAGTCATGCATTCCAGTAGTAATTCTTATTTGTTCCGTGGCTGGATAGTGCAGCGGCACGTGCGTGACAGCAGCACGTGCTCCACAGTCTAGTTTTCTTCCATGCAGCCGCGACACAGCGGACTATCTGTGGCTCCAGTTTTGTACTGATGATAGTTCAAGTCGCAGTGACCTGTAATAAGTCCTATTAAAGGGTCCGTAGGTCCTGTCCATGCAACTTGAGTAAATTGTTTGTTATATTTCTGTTAAGGGTTGGGAACGTGGTCTTTACATGCTTACAGTCCGTTTTCCTGTCCCACAGTTTTTGTTGCTCACTTTCAGCGTGACGGCGCAGTAGGTCTCGCACCTCCATCGCCGATGGTTTGCATAGACCCACTGCGCCATCGGTCACCTGTTTCTTGGTTCCTTCCTTGGCGAGCGTGCCCGCCATGTTATTACCTTTACAAGAGCTATGTCCTTTAGTCCATTTAACTATTGTTCTGTATCTCCCCGCCAGTTTCTGTAGAATCTCATGACATTCTGCTACAACCCTTGATCTAGTTACAGGTCTTTGAAGTGCATAAATAATGGCTGCAATGTCCGTGGTAAACACGAGGACTTTTTCCTTTTGCTCCGCCTCAGAGAGAGGAGCTGGAAGTGCATCTGGGAATGATATTGCTCTAGCAGCTAACAACAGGCCTCTGCCTGAAAATCTGTCGTAGTCTTTCTCAGAGCTTTGATTCGGAAAGTTTAGTTTCCGGCGAATAAAAACCGCAATCGTCTCCCATTTCGCTCTTTGCACTGTCCGTGTAGACATTGCAACAGTATGAGAGACCATCTAGTTCACTTTTCATCGTAGTCAGCTCATACCTCTTGCTATCAAGGTGTTGCTGGCTATTCTGTCAGTGCCTTTTCTTGCCTCTGGGATAATTCTTGTTGCTCTGTCCAAGATTCCGCAGTGTTTAGTAATGGGTCCGTTGCCCTTCCGCTGGTTTGTGGCCTTTATCCTAAGTGCTGATGCCATCGCTTCCTGCTGTATGTGTAGATGCAAAGGAGTCAGACCCAGGATCACGTCCAGAGTAGCTGAAGGTGTCGATTTCGTACACCCGCTGATCAAAGAGCAAGCCAGTCTCTGAATTTGCTGATTGAGTTTGGTGATTGTTGTCACCAGGTTTGTTCGCGTCCACCACACTACATACCCATAAGTGAGAACTGTCCTCACCATTACGGTGTATAGCCAACGGCATAATTTTGGCTTCAGACTCCAGTCTTTCCTGACTGCTCTGGTGCTTTTCCACAAAATGTTTGTTGCTTTCGTAGTAATGTGGTCAAGATATTTCCCCCAAAGGAATTTACTATCTAGCCAGATGCCTAGATATTTAACTTTTTTACTTAAAGTCAACTTTGAGTAAAGAAGTTAAATATTAATAGAGGAAGGGTGTTTTTTTCATTAAATGTCCATCTAAAACTGAACATATCGTTTAAACATCAACGTTTAATGATATTTCAATCCACGTTGGCCACATATCATTAAATATCATTAATGTAGGGTTTTCAAAGGTGTTCAGATAGGTTTTCAAGGCTGAAAAAAAACAAGAAGGTGGGGCTCGCTATTCTTCGCTCCTGCCTTCGCATTCTAACCTATCACGCAAATCAGGCTTCCGCCTAGCGCCTCTAGCGGTGGATAAAGTAACTATTTTACGATTATGATCACTAATGTTTGAACATATCATGAAGTAGCCGTGCGTGTAGCTGTTCATATCGTCAAACGCTTATCATTCATTCATCTGGCCAAATCATTTCATTATATGACTGATAATTACATGAAATAATTTTTTTTCTTGATGTTGTTAACCATTTCATGAAATTATTAATTTTACGATACCGCTACAACAGAGATAAAACACGAGTATGTGGGGCATCGCTGATCCATCCCAAACGCATTACGATTGCGGTGCCCCAGCTCAAACCATGCCGTATTTGCTCGAATGCCCCGCGTGCCCAAACTCCTGCACTAGAAGGGACCACAGATATCGAGGTGCCAACTTTCTGGTCCAACACCATCTAGGTCACAATTATCGAATCATTGACACGCTAGAAGAAGAAGAAGAAAGATCACATTGCACGGCCGCAATCATACACAACTGCATATTACTCCGTACTCTAGCCAGGCTCTTGACGAACGTTGCAATGAGAGCATTTAATTATCGCCATTTTGGCGCTGGTAGCTGTAATTTGGCAGTAGTGAGCGTCCACGGAACCATAGATAAATCATAGAAGATGATTTATCTATGGCAGAACTAAGGCTTCTATACTATTATTTATTCTGTGACTAACGTCAGGAGATGAATCAATGTCATTTTTAGTTCCATGGACGCTCGGTGGGGCGCTTTAAATCAGCACAAACGAAAGTACGGCACAGCAAATCCATAGAGATTTGTAGTGAATCCATAGTGAATAGCTGTGACCGCGGCTTTGTCTGCGTGTTCATTTTTCTGTGATAAAGGATCCTATGTGTTGTTCTAGAACCAAATTTCATCAAACTTCGTTCAGACGTCAAATAGATCTTTATTGATTGCTCGGCTTCTACTCATCGGATTGAGATACTAAGTACACCTGTTTTAAGTCAGAACCTAAGCTATCCAACAGTGAAAATTGCATAGCAATCGGTTCAGTAGTTTTTACGTAATGCTTGAACAGAGAGACACTAATTAAAAAATGTTGTATTCTTGTTCAATAACTTATTATAAGTACCATCTGAGAAAATTGAGTTTGTGTTTGGAATCTGTCTTACATAGTTGGTAACGTTACTTGCAGGTCCTGGGCAAAGTGCCAACCATCTCGATCGACAAAACGGACGGGTGCCAGATCTACCTGTCGCCGGAGTCGCTCGACGTGGAGATCGTCAGCTCCAAGTCCTCTGAGATGAACGTGCTCGTGCCCAAGCCCAACGGAGATTATGTGAGTCATTATTTTAAATTAAAAAATAGTAAAAACAATTGAAGCTAATATAAAGCGTATAAAAAGAAATCAGTTATACGGTTTTATTGTTAAGTAGATAAAATATACATAAAAAAAATGATATAAATAATGAAATCTTGGAGCTAGTCAAATTTCTATTACTCAAGTTACGCTACGAACCAATTTATTTAAAATTATTTTTTCCATCTTTACAATATAACCGTTTTAACTTCGCTTTACCCCATTTTTTTCAAGGTTTTAGTTTTTTATTTAGTTATTTAGTTTTGACGACTGGTTGGTCTCGTGGCTAGAGATCCTAGGTACGAAATCGTACGGTCGCGAGTTCGAATCCTGCAAGGTGCAATCATTTGTGTGATGAGCAGAAATGTTTGTTTCCGAGTCATGGATGTAATATTCTTATCTATGTATGTTTATCCGTTATCTAGTGCCCATAGCATAGGGTATCCTAGTTTGGGGCTAGATAATTGGTGTGTAAATGTCCCCAATAAATTTATTTATTTATTTCTAAAGTGTTCTGTGTTCTACTTGTCAAGCCCTTTCATTTGATACCCATATTGAAGGAATTGAAATTAAAAAAATAAGTAATCCGCCATTTTGTGGCGGCGGCCATTTACTCGTATATCTACACTAATATTAGAAAGAGAAAAGATTTGATTGTTTGTTTGTTTGTAATGGATAAACTCAAAAACTACTCACCTGATTTAAAAAATTCTTTCACCTATAGAAAGCTAAATTATCAGAAATTAACACGAGAAGAATTTTATTTTTTAAAAAATTTGAGTTCTTTTCTAAAATTGCAATAATGTAAACCGAGGTAATAAAATTCGATTTCTTTGTGTATGGAACGTTGCCATGGAATCGAAATCACAGAACAGATACACGAAATCACAGAACAGATACACGAAATAATAAACTATTTCAAAAATTCTAGACGTGGCGTAGACGTCTGGTTTTCAAACCCAAGAAGGTTGAATTACGGTTACTTCCCACCCAGTTTTTTAAATCAAAGGAGGTTGAAGTGGAGTTAAACCTTTTAAAAGTAAAAGTAATTCAACCGTTAAACAGCGTTAAACAGAATAATATATACAAAATGGTACGTCATTATAAAACCTTTAAACAAAACACTATACCTAGTAAAGAGAATACAATGCAATAAAGTTTATTGTTGTTTTATGGAGGAAACAAACTAAATAGGAGATAGGGGCCCCGTTATTCAATATCTCTTGATAGAGAGTAACTATATTCTTTGTTCAATATAATCTCTCTCTGGATACGGGTTAAGAAGTAGTTGCACAGAATACCTAGTAATACTACGGTAGATGTTTGTGTAAATAAAGTATTTAGTGTAACAAATTGTTCTTAAGTTATAATTTGTACAAATACACATTTTGTGTAAGAAATTGTTGTAATGTTCTATTTGTCCAAATAAAGTACCTAATAATTCTATCTTTCTATATATCTACCCGTGCGGAGCCGGGGCGGGTCACTAGTATAATATATAATTTTATTGTTATCAAAACTAAAGTTGTGTACCAAAGGGAACCTTTGTGGCATATTCACCGGCCGCCATTTTGATATTTTTTTAAAGTTTCCGCGCACGGTGAAAGTAGGTCCTAGGGGTAGGGGACACTTTTACAAACAAAAAAATTCAAGTAATATATTACCCTAAAGTGTCACGTTCCCAAAATATTTGGAGGTAAAGGTCACCATATGAGAACAATTATAATGATTGAAAATGCAGTAATTACGTGTGTATATGCATTCCATTGTATGAATATATAATAGTTCCCAGTAGTAGTTGATTTTACTGTTTATTGGAAGACAGTATAAATATTTGCACAAAAAGGCGCTTCAATTAGTAACTTAATTTGCTAAATCGCATCACAACGCAAAAAAAAGCGCTATTTTGTTTGTCAAAACATATACCTGCACTTCTCCCAAATATTGGCACGTCCTACAACATTGAATATTAAGACTTCGGAGCGAAATAAAGCGTTGTGGTAGTATTTTTACTTTTATTGTCAACACTTGAACTAAAATAAGGTTTCGAAGCAAAGGAAGTCTTAATTTTTGACAAAGTCAAAATTTATTTTCTTGGTTGTCTTTCCCAAAGAGTATATAAATACTAGGTCTTTCCCTGCTACTAATCTATGTTTATTGATCAACTTCAAAAAATAGGAACTTCTCCATTCGATTGTATGTCTTTTGGTATATTCTCTCATACCTCAGGGATTTCTCTGAACTGATTTGGATGATTCTTCTTTTGTTTTAAACGCTGTTTTTAGAGAATCCATTAGAAGTCTATTGGTATGTTCAAATAACTATTTTCATTTTCAGAGCGAGCACCCGGTCCCGGAGCAGTTCAAGACTCTTCTAAACAAGTCCAAGACCGGCCTGAGCACCACTCCCGTCGAGAACAAGGGCTAGGCATCCCCGCGCCCCCAACCTCTCCGGGAAACCCTCGATCAGTACATACCTACTCATACATACAAAATTAGCTGGCATTACTAACGAGGCGGGTCCGCACACCCTGCACTCTAGTTCGATATTAGATCACCTACGGCGACCCGTCGTAACCACAGCACAAACAACAAACATTCTACTGTCGAGTTGCGACCCGTCGTAACCACAGCACAAACATTCGACTGTCGAGTTGCGAACCGTCGTAATCACAGCACAAACATTCGACTGTCGAGTTGCGACCCGTCGTAACCACAGCACAAACATTCTACTGTCGAGTTCTCGGGCTTTCAATGTGTCGTTTCGGTACCATATAAGAGTTATCTTCGTTTCTTGCTCATCTCGCTCGTTTGTAGTTATTTTAAATATATAAATATGACGTAGATATAACTGTATATCAAGTATTTACTGGCCTTTGTGTATTGTAAAGATGTTCCTGACTTTTTTGAGGTTTGATTTTAGACAAGGAATTGACTCTACCTTGGAATACTGCTCAGTACGGGATAAGTTAAGTTAGTAGCGTAAGGCGTGTGACTGTCTCGAGTTAAAATTTAAGAAACGTTTGCATTATCGACTTGAGCTATATCTTTACTAATAGGCGCATTGATTTTGAAACTCCGGTCGTTTAACCCAAGCGAGGTCTAAACTTTTCTAAATGTATTAATAAGTTATATATAATGTTAATTTCAATTTCGTATCTTTCGTACGTGCAAAATCACTTTAATAATTTTAATTGAAGACTTATTATTTAATAATTTATGATTATTGTAATTATTTTCAAGTATTACATAAGAAGTATGTCAATCTGTGTATTTGTGAAGTCTTAATAATCTTAACTATTTATTATGCCATCCTTATTTCGAAGAAAATAATACTGTATCGCAAGGTTTGAATTTTGTTAATTTATTTGTCGAGAGATTAAAGTTATTTTTAAGAAAATCCGCTTTTAATTTAAATACCTTGCAAACACCTAAACTAATAAATACGAATCGATATAGGGGCAGTAAATACCTTGCAAACACCTAAACTAATAAATACGAATCGATATAGGGGCAGTAAATACCTTGCAAACACCTAAACTAATAAATACGAATCGATATAGGGGCAGTAAATAGCTTGCAAACACCTAAACTAATAAATACGAATCGATATAGGGGAAGTAAATACCTTGCAAACACCTAAACTAATAAATACGAATCGATATAGGGGCAGTAAATACCTTGCAAACACCTAAACTAATAAATACGAATCGATATAGGGGCAGTAAATACCTTGCAAACACCTAAACTAATAAATACGAATCGATATAGGGGCAGTAAATACCTTGCAAACACCTAAACTAATAAATACGAATCGATATAGGGCTAGTAAAAAAAAACACTAAATAATATTTCTGTAGAAGTTTACTTCGATAAGATCATGGCTTACGTCGTCCATCCGAATCGATAAAATAATTCAAACGGAAAAGGTAACCCATGGCATTTCAATAAATAGATCAAGTGCGGTAAACAAAACAAAACAAATCGGGCTCAGATACAGCTATATGTACAAACGAGCCTAGTGATCGTTCAATTTATGGCAGAGAAAACGTGTTCCAATATACCAAAGTGGGTTTTGTTCGACAGAAAAAACGGTTTCACTTCGACGATATGAGAATCAGCTTACGTCTATACTTACAAAGTATCAGTCGAATTCAGAACTAAAGCTAAACTAAGTACTGGCTTATAAATAAGTTCTTAATAGAATCAATCTGGGTCTATGCTAGAGTTGTTAAGATTAAGTTTACTGCACTGCCACTCGTCGCTGCCATCCGAACACTCTAGGAATCCGTTGCACACGCTCGAGGCCGGCAGGCACTCGCCTAGAGGACACCTGTATCCTCTGCAAGCGTCTACTCTGGCAGCTCTTCTGTTCTCTGCTGCCTCCAAATCTGTGTAAAAGTCCTCATTCGAGTCGTAGCCTTCGTCGGAGGTGGTCGTGTCGTTGTAGGAGGGCGTGTGCGCGGCGATCACGCTGTCGATCCACTCGATGTAGTTGGACACTTTGGTGTAGACGCCGGGGCGGTTGGCGCGCGCGCAGCCGTAGCCGTTGCTTGTCACTCCGTAAACGTACCATCTGTCCGATTCCTGAAAAAAAAACTAATTTATAAAATCTCACTAAAAGTAGGAAGGGCGTGGACCGCATAAATTAGGTGCAATGATCATAATTGGCCTTAGTCACAGTCGGAGCAGCGTAAGTGTAGCACGCGTTACCTAACAGTAAATTGTTATCTCATTCGCGCTACAGTCTGCGTATGTCTCTCTATCTTTGTGGATGAATCACGAAAGTGGAAATGTATCTGGAAAGGTGTTTCTTCTGGCGTGTTAGTCCAGTGGATAAGGGGGAATTCGCAACAAGTGCTTTCGGTGACCGCGTTGCAATAGGTGGGTATTTTACGTGTTGCCAGCAGAAGTTGTTGATGGTAACCTCGTACCTGACAGAGCAGCGGGCCGCCCGAGTCCCCGAGGCAGGCGTCCCGGCCGCCGCGCTCGTAGCCCGCGCAGAACATGTCGTCCGTGACGCGATACAGCGGCAGCAGCCGCGTGCGCCGCCGGCACTCTGCCGTCGAGATCACCGGCAGCTCCACCTCTTGCAGGGTGTCCGCTGGAATACAACATTCTAATTAAAACGTAGAAGCTTGGAAATAATTCATCAATAGGGCCACTTCATTATGCCGCGAAAGGGAAATTATAGGTGATTAACATTTTTTCGCGCTCTGGGTTCCTATTATCTTGTTTATGATCTAGTAAAGATTGTCTTACATGGGATAATTTCGGAGCAATTTAAAAAGGAGCGACCACTTTGCTCTTGTACTGATGAAGATGGATTGTAGGACAATGTGAACTCATAAGTTGATGAATGTTCTGTGTTGGACTGTGGTAAAAGCAAACCACTTATTTAAAGTTCTAGGTCACACTGCAATTGTAACGGGTAAGCGCTTACCACCAGGTGGTCGACAAAAAACTTACGAAAAACTCGCTCATGCTCGTAGAGCTGCCCCCAGCCGACGACAGTGCAGTGGTGTCCGGCGGGCGGCTGTGCGCGCGGCGGCGGCAGGCAGGCGGGGCGCAGGCGCGCGTGCAGCGGCAGCGCATCCACGCGCAGCAGCGCGATGTCGTTGCGGAAGCCGCGCGGCGCGTACCGCGGGTGCAGCGCCACGTGCCGCACGCGCGCCGCGCGCTCCCACGGCCCGCGCGGCCACGCGCCTCGCCGCAGCGCGCCCAGCCGCGCCACCCAATGCGCAGAGGTCGCTCTGCAACACACGTCCACGTTCACTATACGAATCCAAATCGCTCTAGTTCAAGTTCACCATCATCATCATCAGCATTTACCTGTCCACTGCTGGACTTAGGCCTCTCCTAATGTACGCCACTAAGCTCGGTCTTAAGTTCTTCTCATCCATTTTCTACCAGCTGCTTTTCGCAGGTTTTCCTTAACGTGGTCTCGACTCGAGAACTCGTCTACCCCATCGGTCCTCGGTTCATAGGGAAATGTAACCAGCCCACTTGTACTTTAGCTTGCTTACCCTTAGAGCTATGTCGGTTACCTTGGTTTTCTGTCGTATATCTCCATTAATAATCTTGTCCTTCAGAGAAACTCCAAGCTCACTGAGCGGACTTAAATTTGTGGACTAGTTTGACCGTGTGTCAACGTTTCGGCTCCATAGGTCATGACTGGTAGGACGCACTGATTGAAGACTTTTGTCTTAAGGCACTGGTATGGACGACGAAAGACTTAACGAAGCTTGCCGAATGCTGGCCAACCCTGCTGAATTCTTCTGTTGACTTCTTTCTCAAAGTTGTTCTTACCCAATTGCAATATTTGCCCAAGGTAAACATACTGTAACATAAAATTATCATCGGCAAATCGTAAGTGTGAGATGTTCTCGCCATTGATATTAATGCTCATTCCTTTTCAAACACGCGTCTTAAACATATCTCCCAAGGCATTAGTGAACAGATTCGGAGATATAACATTGCCCTGTCTCACTCCCAGTTGTCTGTGCAGTTGAATATGTTTAGACTGCTAGTTTTGTACTGGGTCACTCATAGTCGCGGCGTCATATAGAAATCTCAGCACTTCGCTGCAGAGTCCAGAACCGCTTTGGCTTCAGCGGAGTCAAATACTTTCTCATAGCCCACGCAAGCAAGAAAAACAGAGGCTGGTTATCGTACCTTAGGTACGCTACCCAGGTCGACACACTGGATACTTCTACAAAATTATCAATGAGGACTTTATTAACGAGGAACCCCACTCTACCCTGAGACTGCTGACTCTCTGAAGTAGATTAAATGGCCCGATTCTAGCGTTATGGTGTCCTCCCCCTCTCTTCGGATTTCAAATAACCCTAGAATTTGCCACCTTATTAAGCTCCGTCTCGAGTTGCGCCATGTCATCGTCAAGCCTAATCGTTAGTTCGTTGTACGTAGACAGGGTCAGTTGTTTTTGTGGCCTACGGTAGCCTGGGGAATCTTCGCACCCCCTGTCCGGCTATTTACTTGGCAGTCAAGTCAGGACTCCTTGGTCAGGACTAGCAGAGCGACCGGGAACTGGAGGCAATTTTTTGGTATTGTCGTTCATGTAAAGGAGGGTTTGCCCATAATCACCACGCTGGGCATGCTGTTTGGCGATCGCAGGGCGTAGCTTCTCGCACCGGTGACGCTGCTGCCCGTCACTGGCCTGTATCATTTGGCTACACTTGTTTTTGGAATGGATATATCTGTCGGTCGCCAGAGCCTCGTTCGTTATCCAGCAGGATGACCGCGTGGTCGTCTAGGTAGGTTAGCTTGGCATAGTAACGTGGTATTTGACTCCTGTCACATCCCAGTTCAAAGTTCAAGTGTGCAGGCGCTGCACTTTCAGTATTAACGACATTGTATCCAACAAAATAGCATAAGAGACTTTAAAACCGAAATCTCAGGATGAACCGCGGTACAGTGCCGGGCAAAATTTTCCAATCCATAGTTCTGGGTGTTACTGCAATTGCTATGGGTAAGCGTGGCGCTCACCATCAGGCGAAAGACCCGCTAGTTTCGTCTATTAGTTGTATATATAGTAAACGGATCTATGCCAGTTCAAGGCCTTCTACACAAGATTGACAACCGAAGTACAAACCGGCCTCATTAGCGTTGGTCTTACATAGGTAAGACTGATTAAATAGCAACGTGAATTCCAAAGAAGCTAAGATTATACCCTTATGTAGAACAGAACGAACACTAGTCACCAAGGAACAAGCACAAAAAATATATTTTATAACCCTCTACTCCCCGCCCCCCTTCCCACATTATAGCTAAGTTAAGTACCATCTCGATCACATCAGCTGTACACATAAAAAACCGCAACGAAATCATTCGTTTGGAAGCTATAAAATGCCACAGCCAGACACATTGATACATACACACCCTAAACTTATAACACCCCTCTCTTTTAGAGTTCGGTGGTTAAATATGAGTACTTACTGGTAGAAGCAGTGGCTGGCTGACAACAGCCACTCGCGGTGTATGAGCGTGCCGCCGCACTGGAAGTCTCCGTCCCGGTACAGCGCCGCCTGCCACGGCCACGCGCCCGCTGCCGCGCCGTCGCCGCCCACGACCCTGCTCCGGCGCACGCTCTCAGTCACACTAGGGACGGAAACACAACAGTGCGGTGCGGCGCCGCAACGGTACACTTACACCGCTAAACAACCAAAGTCTGCTCCCCCGGGAGCAGAGTTTTGCGTAACGGCACCGCAATGTTGTGCTTCCGCCCTAACGTCAGGCAACACAGCCGTGACGTGTGTTATAGGACACCTCTACGGCATTACCACAGTACCTACCATATATTATATTGTCCGTAAGGATATATGAGAACTGTAGCTTAGGGTGACAGTAATAGCTTTGAGAAAAATAAAGATAGCTGCGATGATTGCATTGGCGGTGAACAAAAACATTCAAGTTAAGATCTAGATGTCAATTAATATGTTATGTTTTCAATCTTGGATTGTCATCGGCTCATCATCACTGTTTGTGGTGAAAGTTCCGGAAAAAAGTCTCATTAAAATCAAACAATCTGTAGACTGTCTATAGACCTCAATCAAATGCGTGTCTTTTTTTTTGCTGTAATTGGCTTAAATAAACTAAGTACTAAAATAAATAAGAGAAGACACAAGCTCCTAAACCAGTTTCAGACATGCTCGGAACCAGAGCTTCATAAATTTACGTATTCCAAATATAATAATTAACTGTTTGATTAATTACCTCGGCTGCTGAGCGTCCGCATGCGGCCTGATCCCGCAATCCAGCCCCTTGCAGCGCACGCGCAGCGCGCGTCTCTTGTTGCACGTCGCGCGGCGGAAGGACAAGCGTGTGTCGGCGGCGCGCGCGGCCGCGTTATGCCACACCTCCCAGTAACCAGAGCCGCTGGTCTTGCGACCCTCGCGCGCCTCGCGAGCCCAACCTGCATCGCTGCAACAATGATAGGACAAATTTGTAGTTAGGTTCATCTCAAGGTTAGGTTAGGCAGAGAATCCTAGGTAGAAGCGGGGAGGTTAATAAATTTGAAGGTTATTATTTTAAGTTTTATTAGTTGTTAACTCTTTAAGCTTTAGGCAACGTAATCAAAAGCAAAGAAAAAGATTGATGGCCCAGCATAAACGAGGCCTTCTTTCTCTAGAACATTTATTTTTTTATTGATCAGAAGAAGAAATCATGATTGCAAATGAATTGAAATCATATTTAAGGCTAATAAGTTTAATAATTGTATCTATGTTTTACAGGGTTAATGATAATATACTAATGATAACATACTCGAAAGTCATAGCCCGACAAACAGCTCTGCCAAGATCTGGGAGTTTCAACGAGCTGTGTGCTTGTTCTACTACATCCGCGAAGCTTTCCACGCACAATCTGCCCCAGACCCCACGTTTGCGCACCATCACGTAACCTGTAAACGTAAAGAGGCAATAAGAAAACAATCAATAAAAACTTAATACTCAAAGAACCGGCCATTCGAAACAGAATATTAATTTTCAAGAAAACGAGGGAAATAGGTACCAAGAGATAAATCCTTGCTATAATCTGAAACATAAGCTATTTTAATTTTGCTAAAAGTACGTCTTGCTTCGTACCTTCGTCATTATAGGGCACAACTTCATTGTCTTCTAATTCATCACCCAAAGCGACGCAACTTTTTTCATCATCTCCCAGAGGGCAGTCCGGCGAACCATCACAAACTTTATCCATGTTCAGACATTGACGGGCATTGGCGCAAACGTATTGTCCTTTTTGGCACCAATCTGAAAAAATACATTACCATACCATAAGAAAAATCAATGAATGAAACGGCGGTAAAATACAGGAATTAATGCAGGGACTCTTACCACATTGGTTTTCATCGGAATAATCCCAGCAGTCAACTACACCATCACAAATCTTGGAATGAGAGAACTCCGCTCGCAAGTAGTCGGCGCAGGAGCAGGCGCGCTCGTCTTCTCCGCCGGGGCAGTCCAGCAACCGGTTGCAACGAGACGTCAAAGGGTGGCAGGCACCACTCTTGCACCGGAATGATGTCGCATTATCACACGTATCTGAAATCGAATAGTGCATTACGTAAACATAACGATTATGTTAGAAAGTTTTTTTAGAACAATATTGTTAATTATTTACCTTCTTTCATTATTTCTTCAACTGTAACGTCCTCCTTTTCCTTCTGCGCCTTATGAGGTTTTCCATACGTTTTCTCTGGTTTATCTAGACTGTTTTCGTTGTTGTCTTGTTTGGTAGACTGAGCGTTATTGTACGTCTTCGTAAGTATTTTAAACCCCGCCTGATTTAGCGTGTAACTAGATGGGATTGCTTTCGTTGAAATCACGCCTCCTCCGGGGGTACGAAAAAATGTGTTGTTATTTGAATCTGAAACGGTGGCAAGGCTAGCTAGCTGTTTGAGTTTATCAATCGTCAAACTGTTGCTTTGATTTATCGGTATTTCTAAGACGACGTCTGGCTCTAAAGCTAACTCATAAGCAGGAAGATTTTGTGTTCTATTAGCTTGTTTGCTGCTCACGCTTCCTGTTACATGGTAAGAGACTCTATATGTCCCCTCCGGAACATTTGTCAGCTCTTTCTTTCTTAAAGTTTTGTCATTGGAGTTATTCAATCCGTCATTAGATTTGGGATATCTGTTTCCACTTGCAGCGGAACTTGTCAAGTCATAAACTTTCATATTGTTGGTGGCGGCTGCTGAATAGTCGTCTGGATCTTCATCGAGTTTTAGGCTCTCCGGAACGCTTTCTGTACTTTCAGTAGTGTCATCTATTTCAGGATCCTTTGGAACATAATTTTCTGTGCTTAGATTGCTTATTAATTTATCTGCCTCTTGATCCATATGGAAAAAACCACGAACACTATCCTGTAATGGTTCAGCTTCTGGCTTAATTTTTGGTCGAGGCCGCAATGGACGATTCACACCAAGATTAGACTTTGCAGGCAATAGGGTAATAACAGATCCAACAGTGGTAGTTTCTATTTCTTCATCTAAAACAACTTCTACCGAACCTTTACTAGGACCGTGTCGTTCTTCAACCTCTGAATTTTCTTCTTTGCTTACTTTTTCTTGTGTTTTTTGAGAATATTTTTTGATAATAGCCGTTAAATTTCTCATAATGGATATTTTACTGGGAAATTTAGGTGTGGTATTCGGAAAAATTGCATCATTTCTTGTTATAATCGCCTGTAAAGTATCATTGTAAAATTGTTCAGGGGACTGCTTACTAAAAGTATCGTTTTTATCATTTGTGGATGTATTTATTAATTCCCACGTATGATGAGGCTCACTTGTGCTTGGAATTATAGATACTTTGTCATTTGGTCGCCTCGTAGAATTTTCTTTAGGTGTAGTATTGGTTGGGTGCTGCTCTTTGACATTAACAGTACTATTTCGATTTGATTCTGATTTTGGTTTTGTGGTGGTGATCGTAGAAGTAGAAAAAGTAGTAGCTTTTGGAGTAGTGGTGGTAGTAGTAGTACTACTTGTTGTTGAAGTGGAACTAGTCGTAGAAGTGCTAGTTGTGGTAGTAGCATTTTGCTTTTTTAAAATGGACGCACCGTCTATGGAAACCTGTTCTGTGTCATCATCTTGTTGGTCTAGTTCTAAAACATTAATTGTAACAGAAGTTTTTTTATCCTTCGGAGGTCTTTGCATAGGTTTACCATCATCTTCATCATCGGGCTTAGCATGGGCTTCAATAACGGAACCTATTTTATCAACCGGTATTGGATATGGTTTAGGATAGCTAGACCCTAATGTCTCTAAATTTTTCATAGGAGGATAAGTCGCAAGCGTGAAACTGGTATAGATTGGATTTGGAACAAACATGTCTGAGCTTAAATAAGGATTTTTGTGTAGACCAACTGGTTTACGTGTCGTTTTTTCTCGATTCATTACGGGAGGTATCGGAGTAAGCATACTTTCCAATATCGACACATCATCTACAACCTCAGCCACACCCATTCTGTCTTCTGCATTTAAATCTGTTACATCGGGAACTGGCCCGGGAGTAGGTTTATTGGAAGTTTCATAGTACGGCTGGGTAATGGGTCTCCAAGGTTCATTGTCTATTACATGAGGTACCGTAAATAGGCTATCTATTTTCGGCAAATCTTTATAATGGTTTTCATTGGTTAATAAATCGAATAATATCTGAGAAACGTTGCTGGTTGTCGTAGGTATAGAAGTGGTAGTCGTGCTTGTTGACTGTGTTGTAGTTGTAATGGTATTTCTTGTGTTTTTTTCCAATTCTTGTTTGGGTGTAGCATCGGTTCTTGTTTTTACATTCAGAGTAGATTTTATCGTGAAAGGTCGACTCTTTGGTGTACTCGTAGGAACTCGTTTCGTTGTAGTTGTTTTTGTCGTTGGTTCTTTTGTTGTTGTGGTGCTTTTAGCAGGAAGTGGTTTATGGCCTAATTTATCATCGTGTCTCATCGGACTAGAATTTTGTTTGTTTTCCGTGATATCTGCTTCAGTCTTAGTTATTTGAAAAGACCCTTGAACAACTGGAATATTTTCAGTATCAATGTCTGGTTCATCTGGATCATGTTTGTTTGGCTTAACTGTTGTTTTTCTTACAACGCCTACTCTAGTTTGTAGTGTTTTGTCTTTCCCTGCTTGCGGTGTTAAAGTTTTGGGATAGTGCGTTGCCATGCTTTCGTTCATTGCTTCCTTAACATATGATTCGGAATGGTATGTATGTTCTAGATCTCTTTTAATAACAATACTAGATGTATCTACTTTTATCGTAGGTCCAAAAGCTGAATGCTTAGAATTTATGTCTTGTATTAAAATATTCTTAAGCGTTTCTTCTACATTGGATAGAGTACTGAAAAACAAATAAATGTGGTTATGTTATTTAGATACGTACCTCTCGATGATAATATACATATTAAGCAGGGCCTACGCGACAAAATGTTGGTAGCTAACCATGTTATATAACATGTTAGTAACCACAGCCCGTGCACTGCAATTTGACAGCGAATTTTGTTTTTATTAATTTCTTTCTTTAAATCAATTATATTTCTTTAAATGAGCTCCGACAAGGAAGACGTGTCAGCTTTAGTTTTCTTGAGTGTTAGTTTTACTTTTGTTTATTTATTTTTCTGTCAGAGACTGTAGCATTTCGTGAGTCTGAATCAATGGATTGGAATCAAGAAAGTATTGGAATCTCGCTGTAGACCCGTTTTTTTACGTACCTACCTATAACATGCATTGACCTGCTGATCAATCTGACCTTGCTTACTTTTTCGCATTTGGCGATATATCGCCAAAAATGTACTGAGTAACCGGATTAAACCGGTTATAAGCATGGTAGTGTAGGTATACTGTTTTTTTTTTAAGTTTATATTATAGGTTACCTTGGTATTTTTCTTCTATCTAAGTATAACCTAAAATGTACATCGAGTCTCCTGTCTCCGAAGCCGGTGACGAGGGCGCCAGTGAAGGCTTGCCGCAAGGGCGAAGGCGCCGCAAACAGCTGCCTCAGCGCGGCGCCGTACCTCCGCGCTCGCTCTCGCCACGCAGGGCTCCCCGGCGCGCCGCCGTACACGTCCCCGCGTGTTACTCGTAATGTGCCCTCGAACGATATGATAGCTGGAAATCAGAAAAGCTTTCCTACAAAAATGAACTTTTCTAAGGCGAATCTGCCTACCATATTTGATGTCACTCTGCTGATCTACTGTTTTGGGAGTTAATGAATGTTATTCGCTTATATACCTTTATAAATGTCTCCAGTTTTGAAATATATTTTCTACAAAAACCTGATGCTGTATGCTTCTCAAGGTTACTTTTATATTTATTTATTAAGAAGACCAACAAACAAACTTACGTTCCCCATTGTCGGGCCTCAAGGCTCCCATATAGAAGGCGAGAGATGCGACCGCTAGGACTGCAACGGCAGCCAGTAGGGCTCCGCCCACCAGCGCGGCGGAGCACAGGCCACCACTGCGGCTGCTGGTGGTCGGCGCCCGCGGGTATCCCCCGCCAGCGAACCGGTATTCACTCTACAAACAATAAAAATATGTTTTAAAATCGTTTCGTGAGCCCACTGTCTGACTAAGCGAAAGTCACTTCTTTATCACAGATCAGAATCAGATAGACCACTGTTTATCTTCAACGCATTCCTACGTAGGTCTTTAGAGCTACCTGACCAGTTGAGTTGATAATCGTTTTAATCGTCACGTTATCTTTTATGCACAGAGCTTTATTTACCTATTATTTTCTCGAGATTTCCACCCCAAAACAATTATTCTACACTCCGATAGCTTCATCAAAATAATAAGTTAGAGAGACAAATCATATAAAGGTAGGTGTTTACGGTACGAATATTTACAAAACTGGTAACTTTTACGGTTAAAAGTAATTTAATTGAAGAAAGGAAAAACAAAATTCAGTAAATAATTTTCAGTAGAAAAAATCTAAGCAGTAGCGTTGTACTATTTATTTATTCTGTTTTGTTTGTTTGTCGTATGGCCTCTGGTGTCAAATTTTGTCAGGCCACCCGAGGGCAATTGTAATTACAATAATATTGCTTGTTTAGAAGTATTGTTTGGTGTTTGTTTGTCGTGTAAAGTAGTGCTGGCCTCTGATGTCAGAGTTTGTCAAGCCGCCCGAGGGCCTCTGACATGGCTAACGACTGCTATTAATCAATAACAGTCGGGACCTCCAGCTTAACATGTCCTTCGAAGCACGGAGCGTTAGAATATCTATGTGGGGTCTTCCGCCCAATGACTTAGAAAAGTACCTTAGGAACCTAGGACCGAACCCGGTATCGTTAGATTCTTAAGTTGCACTATTGAACCGTTAGGCTACACCGCTCTTCAATTCTGTGGTAGTTGGTATAAATATTATTTTTATATTCCTCGAATGTCCGAATCTGATATCATTAAAGCTTTTTTTAGACGTTCTGATATCAATTACGGGCTCTCAGCAAAGAGAAAAGTTATGTTATTTTTTTATTATTTGTAGGTATTTGCACCTAGAAAATATAAATAAGCCTGGCTGTAGTCGTTAAGCAGAATTATTTAGACTGAACGAAATTCCGTATACGCTTCTGGATGATGTTTTTGCGAAGTTTTTCCATAAGAAGTGCCACAGAAACGTAATAGTATCATAAAGTTTTTTGTCTTAGAAAAGAAGCTACTTCGGAAGTTTTTGTAGTGTTTTAGTGCGTGATCTGTTTTTATTGCTGATAGCGCTCGCCTCTTGTCATTTTGAAGTTTTATGGATGAAGAACCTTCAAGCCTCGATGCCAGTCCGTCTTACTAATTTATATTGATGATTGGTTGGACTTTCAGAGATAGTCCGCCACAAAATGCCTGCAACTTTATTAATATTGTATTAGTTTTTTTTCCACCAAAATTACATTTGTCAACACAATGGAATTGGTGTCCAATTTAGTTGCTGATCGTAATTTTTAGTTCGGTTGAATTGCCGATTATAGTCGAGCCGGCGGCGGGCGGGATCGGAACGAGTTGAGGAGTGCGAGGACATTGCATGGGAATCGCCCGCGGTGGGCCATCCGTCTCCACCAGCTTGCTTCACCTGTCACTCCCCGCCGTTAATCATCCTTCCACAGAACCAATCGTCGGAAACGCAGGAGAATGTTGTTCGCGCAGCGTGCAAGGTATTGCGATCGTCGCGAAATTGGGAGTAATTATTGTCCAGCCTTGTATTTCTAATTTATTTTTACAGGAACAATTAATAAATGTTTTCAAGAAAATAATGTGCCAAAATGATTGAGTAAATTCTCATCGACCTATTGGATTCAAATACCATCACACCGTAAACCATGTGACCGCACATGCTTTGAAAGATTCAATTTTGGAGCAATACCTAAGTGAATGAACGGAAAAGGGGCAGGAAGGATTATCCTTCTCCTTCAGAACGCCGTAGATCGGTGAAGTATCTTATCACGCATTTATTGCAGACTTCGCCAATTCGTAAGCAGTCGTAAATTTATAGTAGGTACCGATAAATAGAATTCCTTGACTTCTTCCTTGGTCCCTGATAACTGTACAATTTGACTATCTTTAAGGCTAGCGTGAACGGGTATCTTGTAGATTTATAAATATCATCTTGGGCCACATCGCGACACCATCACGCAACTTGGTGGTCAAAAGAAAATCTTTAAATAAAAACTGACAAAGTGCTCAGAGTTCTGTTGGCATTTTTTTCTGCATTCATTCTGCATTTGTTTTGGATCATTTTCAAGAGCTGGAACATAAATTACTATGACGCAACAATGCAGCAATTTTTTTGTCAAATTATACCATGGACGCCACGGTCTTTTACACAACGTTTGTCATTTTTTTTGGACGCAAGAATGAAGTCAGTCGCTGTCGCGGTCCTGTGGCAAATCGCGCAGATTTTATACAAAGTACCTACACATTCGAAAAATGTTGATACTGTTTCGAGAAAACTTAAATGATGTAATTACGGCGTTAAATGTTTTGCTGAAATAAGTAATAATTGGGCTAATTTTGGAAGGCTAGGTGGCGCTACACGATGAGCATCGGCTCCGTAACTAAATAATATTTTAAATTTATAAAGTAATTGCTACAAGTTTAAAGTGGTGTGAATATGTACTAGAGGCTGTGATAAACAAGTGATATAGTTTTTCACAAAATTGTGATTGTGATAACCGTAAAAACTCAGCCTCAAAAAAGTCATAGGCATTACGACGCAAATTACAAACAAATCGGCTAAATAAATATATAAAAACATACATTACATTTTGACAAACAAAACAGTGCATAAACTAACAAAATCAGTGCAGTATTACTATGATTTCAACGAAAAGTGCCAAAATAATAAACCGTTAACAAGAGTTCTTTCAATTCAAACATAATTTGACCTTTGGACTCCTTGTACAACAACAACTTCTGCGACAGTCACGAGTCAAACGTGAAATAGAACTTGAGACCTAATTTCACCACTTTGATAACTGCTACTTTGGTCTCGTGGTGTGCGGTTGAACATTAGAAGCTTGAAACTCATGGTTCGAATCTCACAAGAAATAGTTTGTATCGATTACTTTTTTTTTCTTTTTTTTTTACAATTTTATCATTTGTAATACAGAATGAGTGCAAAAAGGGATCAAAATGCAAAAAAATGCACTCGTTGCCTTAAAATTATAACAAGTCGGGAATTCTTACATTGCTCGCAATGCAAGCTTTGTTTTGATCTAGAATGTGGAAATGTGTCAGTCCAGAGATTTTTGAGAATGACCCAAAATCATAAAGTCAATTGGAGTTGCACACCATGTATACAAGCTGGGGCAAAGCTAACGAGCACTCCTACAAGAAAATCCCCCAAGCAGACCATGGTGCAAGCACAACCCAGCATGAGTGGCATAAACAAGTCTTCGGATAATGTAACTATACGCCGTAAAATGCAGTTTCATAAACTGGCTCAAACCACACTAACAAGGTCATGCTCGCTGGAATCCATAGACAAAAATATATCATTAAATACTTCCAGTTTGGAACTCACTACGAGAAGTTATGATTTATCAATTAACATAAACCGTGAAGAACTGCTAAGCTTGAAAGAGGAACTGTCTGACACAAGGCTGCAGTTGGCTAGCACGCGTGACGAGTTAGACAACAAAATTTTAGAAAATATTGACTTAAAAAAGAGTGTAACAAGTCTGAAACAACAACTATTGACATTAAAAACAATTTGTACAACTCCGTCTACAAAAAAATCTTCAATTTCCACATGCAAGAAGGAAAAAAGACTTAAGCGACTACAAGAGTATGGTTTAAATACAGAGCTGTCTCCGTCAAGCTCGTTGGCGATATTCACTGCTGGCTCTGGCTCTAGCCCACCGCGTGAAACGCATGAGCCTAAAATAAATATGCCGCAAGGTGTAGAGCAGAATAAAATACCAGCCATGAAGACTGGTAAAGATAAACACGAGTTTTTTATACCAGCAACTTCGAAAAATAATATTTTTATATTTGGAGGTGGACAATGCAGAGGACTGCGACAAAATTTGGAAAAATCGCGGCAACAGTCAAAACATGAAGCTTATGACATAGTGTCATTCACTAAACCTAACGCTAATTCTGAGGAAATTGCTAAGAATTATGCGTGGCTCGAAACTAATAAGGATGATAGGGTAATTTTGTCATTGGGAGAGCATGATACAAACCCTGCTAGATTGATGATTGAATTTAGTACGATTCTGAAACGACTGCACAAATGCCCTGTTATTATTGTTCTAAGCATTAAAAGCAGTCGTCACTTGAATGAAAATAGATTAAATTTAATGTTAAGGAATATCTGCACAAATTTTTCCAATTGTACTTTTGTAGATATAAATAAATTAGATTCACTGAAGCAACATGCGTCTAGAGATTTATGTTATAGAATTAACAGTATCATTGACCAGTTTGACTACGATTGCAAATATTTGAGCTATGGCAGGCGAGTTTTCCAGCAGACGATTAACAAACCCTACGTCGCACGTCACTCTATCAATAAACCATTATCTGTTTCGCCCCGAAAAGGGACAATTCCCTTTTATTTCCAAAATACAAAATCATCGTCTGCCTCCCCTAAAAAAGGTTCGATTCCATTTTATTTTAAAAAAATAGCTAAACCAAATACAGAGCCTCTCATAAAGAAGCCTGATGAAACATTTTTTCGTCCCTAAAAACAGACAATCAAACCTTAAAATTCTTCATCAGAATATAGCTAGTGTCATATCCAAGAGAGATGTCTTGGATGTAACAATTTCAGAACTACATGATCAAGGTCAAAAACCAGACATACTTTGTCTGTCAGAAACATTTATTGGATTGGGTAATGAAGGCAGTATCAACATATCTGGTTATAGTTTAGCATCTAATTATAGTAGAAGGGATAGAAAACATAGGGGGGGGAGTTTCTATATTGGTTAAGAGAGGTCTGCCAAATAGAGAACTTGTATTATTAGAACAATATGCTGAAGACAAGCAATTTGAGTGTTGTGGTATTATTATTCCATCTCATAGTATTATTGTAATCTGTCTCTATCGTATACCATCTCCTAACAGCGCTTTATTTATTTCAAAATTGGACTTGGTTTTATTCAGTCTTACCAAAACATATCCGAGATATAAAATTGTTCTCGCGGGTGATTTTAATATTAACACGCTTAAACCAAGTAACTCAACTGCTGACTTACAATACTTAGCACAAAATTATAATCTTAATTTTCATATTACCGAACCTACCAGACAAGAATCTTGTATAGACCATTTACTTAGTAATGTTCAAGGCGCTGTTGGCAAGTTATTTGAACCTGGTCTCTCGGACCACAATACAGCCCAAATGCTGTATGTCCCAATAAAAAGTAAGACTTTACTTTCTTCTATATTTTACACAACTAAAAAAGACTATAGTGACGAGAACATGCGTAAGTTCCACTACTGCCTAGCACAGTTGTCCTTTTCGGAGGTTTACAATAAAAACGATTTAAATGCAGCATTCGAAGCTTTTTGTGATACTTTTACTTTATTTTATAAGTTGTGTTTTCCTACTGCCCTGATCAAATTGACATATAAATATAACAGACCTAGGTGGATTACAAAAGGAATACGGAAATGTTGTAGAACCAAGAGATCACTGCGTTACAAATACTATAAAGACAGATCGAGAGGTAACAAAAAGAAATATCAGTCTTATTCTAAAGTCCTTCGACGGTGTTTGCATGGAGCACAAAAGATATTCAATGATAAATACTTACGTAACTCAAAAAATATGTGCCGTGCGTCTTGGAAGCTGATAAAAACGGAAAAAAATGACGTGAATGATCATGAATTTATTACGAAAATTAAAGTAAATGACATAATAATTTCTAATCTAACTGACATTACAAATGAATTTAATAACTATTTAATTGAATTGACTAATCGTGTTATGACCAATGATACTAAAAATACGAATAAAAAACGCATACAAAGTAGTATGTTTTTAATGCCATGCTCCCTGACAGAAATAATAAACATTATCCAATCTCTTAACAACACAAATTCAGAGGGATTCGATGAAATCTCGACTAAAGTTGTAAAACATTGTAAAGTAATTTTAGCACCTGTCTTTGCATTTCTAGTAAATTTATCCTTCGAAACAGGTTTTTTTCCCGACATGCTAAAATTATCAGTTGTAAAACCTTTGTACAAAAAAGGGGAAAAAGAAGATATTAGTAACTATCGCCCTATTGCGTTAACACCAGTATTTTCAAAAATTTTTGAAAAAGCTTTTCATAAAAGAGTTATCGGTTTCGCTGAAAAATTTGGGATTATCAAAAACGAACAATTTGGATTCCAAAGTAATAAATCAACAGTACATGCAATCTATAATTTAATTCATGAAGTGACCAAAAATATTGACAGAAAAATATTATGTAGTGTTATATTTTTTGACATGACCCGAGCTTTTGATTTCGTTTCCCATGATATATTGATAAACAAATTAGAAAATCTTGGTATCCGAGGACCGGCATTAAATTGGCTGGCTTCATATCTTCGAGACAGAAAACAGTATGTGGAATTAACTGGTTTAAATCATGAATCTGTGATAACAAAATACAAATCTGACTGTAGAGTAAACGCATGTGGTGTGCCCCAAGGTAGTGTTCTTGGGCCTTTACTTTTTTTACTTTACATAAATGATCTCCCTGACGTAACAAAATATAAATGTACTTTATTTGCCGATGACATTTCAATAATTATCCCCCGTAATGATAGTATCAGTAATTATGAAGATGAAATTAATAATACCATTAATGATGTGACAACTTGGTTAAATGAAAATAATTTGAATGTAAATTTTACAAAAACAAACTACATACAATTTCAAAATTATGGTAATAAGCAGCTTATGCTTCATATTAATTACAACAACACTGTTATTGATGAAGTATATGAAAATAAATTTTTGGGAATATTCATGGACAAAAATTTAAATTGGAAGTCTCACGTACATTATCTGTGTATTAAATTGAATCGGTACGTTTATGTTCTCAATAGGTTGAGACAAACCTCGGCGCTAAGTACGGTGCTAGCAGCTTATCATGGTTATGTATCCTCAGTACTAAAATACGGTTTATTAGTGTGGGGCAACTCAACAGACGTCAATAAAGTATTCATAGCCCAGAAGAAATGCGTACGTGCAATGTGTGGTGTGCCTCCATTTGAGTCTTGTAAACCTCTATTTAAGAGGCTCAATATTATACCCCTTCCATGCATGTATATTTTTGAGCTTGCAACGTTTGTAAAAACAAACCCCCAATATTTCAGGACGGCACGTGAAATTTACCCCAGAAATACGAGAAATCCGGACAGACTGGTCTATGATACACATCCTAAGACTACGCTTTATCATAAGCAATGTCATGCCATGTGTATTAAAGTGTTTAATGCTTTGCCAAGAGATATTAAAATACTCGATGTAAAAATATTCAAAAAGAACTTATTATGCTGGTTACGCACTAAAAATTATTATTCTATTAGTGAATTATTAAATAAAATGTAACTTTGACTTAACTTAGTGTATTTCTGTATTCAAATCAAATTTGTACTCTTTGACATAATAGATGTTCATACCTATTGTAATCAATTAATTAATTCAATGATTCTGAGCTTATATTGTGTACTTAGATTATAATATTGCATGATGTAGAATATGTTGCACACCCCTGAATGGGGTAGATTGTATGGATCTTTAGCTTTACATTATTATCTTTACCAACTTTCTTCTACCTACATCTGTGACAATAATAAATTTCATTTCATTTCATTTCTAAACTTCATCAATTTTCTTTTAACAGAAAGTAAAAAAAAGAAGTAGGTACTTAATAATTTTACAGCGAACAAAGTAGAGCTTGTTAGTGCACCATTTTCAAAATGAATTAATTTCGCTGTTCATCATAGAACCGATCATTTTGTACGGTCGACCGTGCGTATAATTACATGGCATATTGTTTAACATTTATCGGCATCCGCTAATTACGACAAGGTTGCGCAATGGCCTAATGAGAGCTTTGAACCCGCACCCGCTGGCGCGATGCCGCCCCAGAACTGCATTACTGCCCATCTCGGTAATGTACTCGGTAATTGTGCTCATTTTTCTACAATTATAATATACACCGTTATATTATAATTGTAGAAAAATGCCATCAGAAGAGGCATCTTTGTACTTCATCATCATCATCATCATCATCAGCCTTATTACGTTCCCTTTGCGAAAAGGATACCTATACCTAATCTTCATGTGTATTTATTTAAGTAAAATTGAAATATCTAGCTGCCGCACTCATAATCGACAATTAACGCTTATCAAATATTAAATAGCTTGTTTAGTATGTATTTTCATCTATTTAATGCTTGATTAGCGTTAATTGTCGATTATTCAATAACTTAATGTTGATAAGTAAAGTTATTTATGTAGTGGATAGTTAGGACCACTACTAACCGGATCACCACCACCGTTATGCATTTTTTTTAAATTTTATACTACTATAGTAAAAAAAGGTCTTTTTAAAAGGCTTACTTATCGATTTGTCTATCAGAAACAATATGTTATAGTTATAGAAATCGGAATATAATAATGCTATTATTATTCCGATTTCTGTGGTTATAATCGTTGCATATTATGTTGGTTGCACAAATAACAAAAGAATGAGAAAATAAACGTTTTCAAATGTTGCACAGAACTTAAGATACAATGAAAAAGATAAATAATCCTAATAGTCACACTGAGGAAACGAAGAATCCATAATAATACAACTGCTATTGTTAGACAGGATGTCCCACTAATCATGATTTATTGCACGCAGTAACAGTGAACAGTGACTCATTGATTTTGGACTAAGCTGCTGCTAAATGTCTATAATAATAAACACAATCTTTATATTGATGGATAATAGCAGATTGTAAGTTGTAGGGTCGTAAATAGGTTATTACAAACGAGTTGACAAAGAGTTTGTAATAACCTTTACGCACGTGTATAATACGAGACGTTTATTAATACAGTTGTGAGACAGTTATTTTTTTATAAATTCTACCCATAATTATAATATTTTCGGGACAATTCACACCAATTACCTAGCCCCAAACGAGGATACCCTGTACTACTGGTAGGTACTAAACAACGGACAAACGTACACAGATACGAATGTTACATCCATGACTCAGAAACAAACATTTTTGCTCATCACACAAATGATTGCACTCACCTACTATACTAAGAATACAAAAACAGATATTTTATGTAATTTCTATATTAATTTTGGACTTCACTTTGTACTTTTCAGCATGGAATAATTTGTAAACTTGGGAGAGATGACTTTATTTAAACATGATTGCAAAAAAATTACAATATACTTTAATTATCAGTAAGTTTTTTTTTGTAATTCTTTAAAATCGATTGTGCATCTGTCCCATACGATGAGATGCCTTTATGTGTCAGGGGAAAAAAGTGAGCTGTTAAATCATATCAATTTGAGCATTTTTATGGATCTTCACTAGTCTTTTTCTTCGTGCTTTATCAGAGAGATATTTTTGAGATTTAAATTTGTTGCTCTTAAATCATCGATGGAGAGAGCAAACTCTTTACTTTGTAATTTCTTAGTTTGGTTTATGATCTTTTTCTATTTATCTTCAAATAATGAAACAGGCCTAAACGCCCTCTTTGGCATTTCCGGTTTTGTATCATTGGCGCGGAATTGCTGGCGACTTGATCAAAATCAAATCATTATTTTTAATACCCTCTAATACATTTTTGAGATGAAGCTCTATTCTGTCCCGACTTCTTTTGCACTTAAATACGCGACATCTAAAATTATATAACTAAATAAATAAATTGATGGGCATCTTACCCCCAAAATTTGTTAGGCGTCTCTCCCAAACGTCTGAAATAGATCCCTTAAACGTTTTAAATTAATAAAACTGATTGCACTTTTGAAATGGCGTCGTTATGTTAACAGATGATGACCGTTTGAAAGAAAAAAAACTTATTCTTCGTAAACAAAATTCAAAATTGTCCGACCAAAGAGTTCATAAGATTATTTTTGTGGCTCTGTAAGATTACACTTTCGTTTTCTAATGAGAAATCTGCAAATTCACAACTTTTTGGGAGTAACGTATTAAGTAGATTATAACTTGCTTCGGGATTTTAGACAAGCGACTGACACAATTAAGATGCGTTCAAACATTTTTGCTAGGTACTATATTTCATAAAAAATAAAAATGGGCGTCTCTCCCATATCAGTTCCAGGTTTACCCTAAAACTATATTGACCAAGGACGATGAAATAAAGTACTTTTTTATTAAGATCTACCTAATTTATAAAAATGAAATAAAGTAAAATATAATACAAAAAAGCATAAAAAAAGGAGAAAGTACTTAAACATACGATAAAAAACAAACAAGCAAGTTTTTTTTGTTTATCCTAGAGAATGTAAAGAAAAAATTAATACAATAAATTAAAAAGAAAATGCAAGAAAAAGGAAAACATATTTAAAAAACTATGATAAAGAGAAACTGTGCACTTAAATTAATTTATTAGTTTTATCTATTTATTCACTTTTCTTTGTTCTGCTTCACAGTTTGGTTAGTGTGTAACTGAATGCGGAAATAATATATCACAAAGAATATGTGTATTGAAAAATATAATTAAAATGCACATAGGAATATTTCAATGGATTACATAGATAGAACATAAAAATATAAAATAAAAAAAAGTAGACCAAAAAGTTCAGGTTCCACCGAGATTTGAACTCGGATCGCTGGATTCAGAGTCCAGAGTGCTAACCGTTACACCATGGAACCGATATGTAAGTGGCCGAAATGGTGTATCTGGTTTAGATAACACTATCTAAAATTATCACTTACATTGTAAAAGCAATAAAATAAATGCTAATTTAGTAGCAGCAAACCTGCAGATAAATTGTATTTTTATTTCTTTAACACATTGTTGAGATTAGTTAAATATAAATCATATCTGGACGCAAGTAGATTACTTTATTACTGAAGTGGCACTAAGATTTCAGTCTATTTGTTGAATACAACAAATGCAAGAATATCTGATGTATATGAATGGGCCATTGATGCACAACGTGATGACCTGATGACCGTGGACCCGATACGCGACCTGATGCTCGTAAACGTTAGTAGGCGCACTAAATATGATCGGGCACTAAAGATAATTTCGCCCACGTTTACTATAGTCAGTAGTAAAAATACAAAATGTATTGCCAGCCCTCAATGCGCACGGTCTGAAATAAGTTCAGACACTGATTAAAAATATGTTTAACTAATTATGAAATAACGTGCGAGCGGACCACGCATAGGTATCCTTTCATAACTCGAAAAGTTTGCATCATAGAACAACCAAAATATTTTGATAGCGAGTTTCTAACATGGTTCACTAATTAAGGTCAGTTCATAAAGTTTACAAATGACATAAGGGGGACTAAATATTATTTTACATGTCTTTGGCGGGACATTATATTACAAATAGTGCGGAGAACATTACAGGCCCAACATACTTATTAAGAGTTTAAGTTAGTAAATGTATGTAGGTATATATATTTTATTTAGATCTGCTTCACAGATTGATTAGTGTGAAACTGGATGCGGAGAGCTGAAGACCGAGCTCAGTGGCGTGCATAGGTTAATCCTACGTAGGTACAGCAGTGAACAAGTTTAGGCTGATGATGTAGTATCTAACTTTCGTGCGGTTCGGTTCCAACTCTAGAAATTATGATGCTGTGACAGACTAGGACAAACGAACTGACAGGCGGAATGACTGGACGAACATTCACATATGTTCCTTGGTAGACAATCAAATGGAGCCCTGAAACGCATCACATAAAGTAAACTGACTGATCGATATCACACGAATTGCATCAATATACATAGAATGACTAGTAGGTATTCAATCGGTGCATAGATATCATACCAAATTATAGTGTAGTACCTGCGCCCTCGCGGTTTCACCTGTATGGATAATGATGATGGTGATGAAAAGTAATGTATGTGTTAATCCAGGATTTAAGCTATCTTGGCATCAAATTTAATCCAAATCCGTTCAGCTGTTTGAGTGTGAAAGAGTCACAAACATACACACGAACTTCTAAAGATAGATGGCGTTATTCGGTTATTATGTATTTTAAGATGTTTTATATGGACTGTCAGCTCTAATGTTTGGAGTTCTGCATCCCGCATACGAGGTTTTCCGCTCGTTAGGAGAGTATTCATTTTTAAATCTCTGAGCTCTGATTGGCCTGTTTACGACAGTGGCTCTCTGATTTATAATATTAGGTGATTGCGACAATAGTCGTTTATTTCCAACTCTACCTCTCCATCGTGCGGGTAAACGAGTATACTTAGAAGTAATTAAGTAAGTCTGAATGATTGTTATTCTCAGTGTAGTGCCTTGACATCATGGTGGTTCACGTACTCGTAGGTACCTACATAAGGACAATAATTATGTTAATAGCGCGGGACTGTAAGGTCTCCTTGATTAACATCAATACCTACTGTTATTATTTAAACGCGCTTCAGAATCACTTGTATTCATTACATAATACTGTATATTACAACAATAAAATTGCAGGATGTTCCTTTGACACCTATACCAAGATAACTGCATAGCATAATTATATTCGTTTATTAATAATTTCTCGCCTTCTCTACTTTTTAGAATAAGTAGAGATACTTTTTCTCGAGCTACATTTCCCGGGAACTTTGTTTTAATGTTTCCTTTTATGCCTGGATGACGTTTAAGGACCTTTTCATGGAAACAGTACACAACACTCTATCTTTGCCAAACGCTCAGGAAATAAAACAATTAAAATCTAGATTGAGGAGGCAAGCGGAATGTCTAGTGCAAAATATACATCAGTTTAGTTAATTATGATACCTGATGGAGTATTTTGTAGAACAGATAAGATAATTCGAAGCTTATTTTTTCATATCATACTATAAATACCCTATTTGATCAAGAACCCTACGGCTATGGTACTTAAGAAATGCATGATATAACGGTTGAAAGTATAAGCTCGATCGTCAATCTGAATATTGATTTAAGCAGCTGGGGCCCATTATTGGTTCATCTTTTAGTTCAAAAGTTGGTTAATGAGACAACTGGATCTTACATGCAGTCCCTAGTCGCCAATAAATTGGCCAAAACTGGCAGATTGACTGTGTTTATACTTTTTACCGTTTTATCATGCATATTAATAAGTACCATAGCCGTACTATAAAAATGATGACCTTTCCACATTTGGAGTCATTTATGCTGTGTCGCCATATTATGTTTAGGCCAATTAAGTGTTCACGTATTTTATTGCCAGTGAATTTAAGATGTTTTTAAGATAGAGAAAGTTGGGGATCTTCAAACTATTAACTTTTAAGAGATATTTTGATTTGAGTAAAATTTATTATTTTTATTTTTTAAAAATTACAATATGATTTTGGTGTCACAGAAAAAGAGTCACTACTGGAATACCAACATATAAAAAATCAACTGATTACTAGTGTTAGTCAAAATTAATAAGTTTGACTCAAAATCTGGAGTTACTGTAAGTTTTCCTAAAATTTCCAAATAAATATCGTGTGAATATGCAACATGCAACTAGGTTTCATATAAAATTTGATTCGTAGCCTTTCAATCATTTCCCACTTCAGTGTTCTACCCTATGTAACTTCTATTCATCCCACTTTTAGTTAATTGTTAAATTAACAGCTGTTTATTCACGCATGCTAAAAACATGCACCTCGAACACTATGAATGAAATTAAACGTGAACTTGACGAAGTTAGTAAGTTTTCGCCAAATCTACTGTTTACTTTGCCTAATTGGCTCACAAGGTCCGAAGCTGTAGGTCATGGGTAACAACATGGGTTGTGTTTGTTAGTCATAGTACAGAATAATAGTCGGTCATAGTAGTATTAAAGATGCTGTCATGATATACCGTTGCAATGATAAATGTAAAATAATGAATAATTGCAATTCATTAGTATTAAAACGTGATTTCTAGCACGCCATGATACAATCCTGCAATTAAAATAAACTAAAAACGGACTGTTAAAAAATATCTTGGCATTATTACTGACTTTGTAACAATAAACTTATTCTAAAGACTTCTATGCGACTTAAGGTAACCTGAATATTTCTTACTGTGAAACGGTACTAAACCATTGACATAGTTTATGCAGTTGAAGGTACTTAATCAGTCACGTAAAGATGTCCTCTTTGATTTCCATTTTTTTTCAGTATTGTGCTCAAGCGCACGAGACTAGGTCCCGACACGAACACCCATTGTGGTGCGCTGTCAACCTTCCAGGCAGATTATTCATAATGACGCTCATTATTTTATTACTATTATACTTGATACAGGAAAAGTTTTTGTTAGGAAAACCTTCAAGCAGATTTTAACGTATATAATAATAAATAAGTACACTGGATAAATCACTCAGAATTATCATGAGTAGGTAATAAATATATAGAAGAAAAAACAAATGGGGAAACTGAAGTGGGATGTGAAGAAAAACATCGTCGTGATTAAGAAGATTTCAAAAATGATGCAGTGTATACCTCCAAACAAACGAGTGAAGCATAGCAAATGGTGGCTGCGTATGTGTGCGTGAGTGCAAAATTTGTGGTTGATACACAATTACATCACAAAAGACTGCATTATTTTTGATTTCCGTGAGAACTTGATAGAATTAACACTAACAATAACAAGGTCAAGGTCTTGCTGAGATGTGGCGGCCGATCGGCATAACATGGTGTAAGTGAGGCTAGTGCGTACGAGCGGATCGGCATATCTTGGATGCTTTACTTTTAATTTGGTGGTGTCGTAATGCTACTTAGTTATACTTATTCAAAAGGAAGTAGGTAGGAAATTATTTGTAATCAATATTTGATATGTTTTTTATGTGACGGGTTCGCCATCACGCGAACCAATACATGCTTTTGAGAACGCTTGTAGAAAAAATCAATAAGTATTTAGAATATTATATCAGCACTATCGTTATTTTTAACGCGAAGACACAAAAACTAAACCCGATGGCCAGCACGGCTATGTGAACACAAATAACTATGACTCATTAGACTAGTTTGTCTCAACTATTTTGTATGTACCCAAATAATTACCATTCAGTGGACTCCTGTGGCCAATGGTCACAAAAAACCTTGACATCATGTGAACATTTATGTCCGAATTGTCGAAAAAAGTCATAAGTGACAAAAAGGCTTTGAACTGTATGTATGTATCAAGGATAAATATAATACTTATCAATCATAACCTAAATTTTAGGTATCCTGAACCCTCGGTATAGAGCAGAATATTCCTTGATAAAAACTTGAAAAGATTCTAAACGTTTCGTAGAAACCGGAACTATAAACGGGTAGTCTGTACACCTGTGTCCCAAATCTGAATCAGAATGTGTGATAAACTCGTCATACCTCAACGTAGCCTGCCTAAAACCTGTGTAAACATAATCTTAGAAAAGCTTCAAATAAAAAAGCTTTTATCGCGTGGGTTCCACCTCGGAGGTAGGTATATACATAAGCTTATAGGCATGGGAGGCTCGTTTCTTGTTGGTGGATAGATTGCCAAAGTCGGCTACCTATCAGTTTACTACGAGAGTTTTATCAACAGCAGTTACAATGTCAAGGCTGGTCTTCCTTTTAAAGATGAAACCACGTGCCGTTTCTTTTTATAGCTATTAAAAATGTCTGTTTCTGTGATGGTAGAAAAGCTTTCGATCCAACCAATCATCGTCAGATTGTTTTCTCAGTGTATTGATATCGGAGAGTATCACAATGTATCTATTGTTGTGATGAAAGTTTTATTATATAGGTACCTGTCTTTTTTCATTGAAAGTCATTTGGTCTCGTTGGTCAATGCCAGTCATTTCTATTTTTCAAGTCATTAGCAGGTATAGCTAGCGGCACGTAAGTCTAGCGGTGAACGAAACGTGGCGGGGATCGTGGCACAGTCAGTTTTCGGGATAAAAAGTATTCAACATTTTAACACATTATATAAACTTTCACTGTGCCAAGATCCCCGCCATGTTTCGTTCACCGCTAGACTTACGTGCTGCTAGGTTTATGTCAGGAGCTAAACAACTGAAACAGTGTTGTTTTGAGTTGCAAATAAATTAGTTATAATGGAGCTTTTCTAACTTGATGTGAATGAATATCATGAATATCAATTTATACTTATGTCACGTTTCGTGTTTCTAGTTCCTTACAGCTACACTACGTCTCGATTCAATCTTACTTTTTACAAACGCTTGATTTGTTTCAAGACGCATATAACGCATATTATAAGCTTTTGCTGTAGCCGCGAGCACTCACCGAGGAATGTGGTTGTGGGTGCTTATAGCAAGGAATGCAGAGCTAACACCTGATGGCAATAATAGCAGATAGCGTCAATTGTCGCATCGCCACTCGGTCCCGAAGCCTCCACATTCCATCAAGACTTCACTTTTATGAACATCATTGTGCCAACATAATAAACCTTAGGATTGACGTCTGCACAATCGATTTTCTGATGATGTTGAAATTGAAGAATGCGTGAATAGCGGTTTACTCGAGCAACACATCATTTTATACTTAGTAATCTACATGTGTATCTTAAATCCATTAACACTTGCAACGGATTTTATTAAACCTTCCACAAATTAGTAGATACTAGTTTTTTCACCCGCGACTTCGTACGCTCGAACTACTGTTTATTGCGAAAACTAAGCATCATGTTTTCAATGATATTAAAAACTAATGCAAAATTAGGTATAGCACCACTCTTGATGTTTTTTGACAGACTTATTATTTCGTTTCCAGGGCAACCACATACCATTCTGTGATGGCAACCGTTCCTTACAGTGAGTAATCAACATTTTCCAGTTTTTCCGTGGAAACTTACAATTTTCCGGGATAAAAAGTGTTCTATGTTTTATTCCAGGGTATAAGCTATCTCCATTCTAAATTTCATCAAAATCCGTCCAGCCGTTATCGCGTGAAAGCTCCCCAAACAAACAAACAAACAAATAGACAACTTTTATATATTGGTATGGATATGGATTATATTACTTGCAACGCTTTGTATTTTATAAACAGCAGCCACCTAATTATTCTAATGAGAATGTCCTTCTTGTTAGGGTCTATCATACATATCGTGTCCTTATTTGCAACAGCTCTAGAGAATCAAGTTTCATTAGCGGTTCCCTGTGCGTCTAGCGGTGGGATCCTTCGAACGCAAGGATTTAATGATAAATAAATTAGAAAGCAGGATAGTTTGGAGGCGTTGGCGGCGGCGGCAGTGCAGGCTCCAGTGTGTCGAGTAACGGTATGCCGTCGTCACGGTGACGACGTGCATACTGACTGCTGGCTAAGCTGCAGCAAGACTGCGCGTGCGCTACCGCCCGGGGCAGCACGGTTGAGCCGGTGTCAACCGGCAACGGTTGATACGACAATTTATTTTTTCAGCGGTTTATGCGAAAATATGTAGGTTGTAGTGCTTTTTTAGCTTTCACACGACACGATTCTCTTGTGATGTTTTACTAAGATATATTTTTAACGCTGGAATTAGGAACATACATAAAAAAAATGTGAGCCTTGGTAAACTAGCACTGCCAGAATTGCTAAATTTCGTACCGTCTATCTTTAAGAAAATCTGTCTCTCTATCTATCTATCTATATTTATTTATCTTACGAGTCATACAATCCATTTTTTTTTTTAAATTAAACAATTATATTTTATAACTAAGCATTTTTTGTAACTTAGCCACCGATTTTTGGTTACAACGTAGATAAATTTATACTAACAATTTCCAACCTTTTATAAAGTTTAACTCAAGTTCGTTTACAAGCTTGTTTATTGTCTTCATCATCTTGTGTTCCCTTGCTCTAGGAATGCTCTACCAACACATTGAAGGTGCTAGAGACAATACAATCAACTACTTTGAGAAACTACTTAACTTTTAAATTCTAAGAAGACTATAATTAAGCTAGAGTTTTTAAATAAGTAGAAGAAAGTGAATAAACTGAACCAACGTTTGACAATATAGGTACCATACAAAATATGACAAAACTCTGTATTGGCCCTACATTAAGACTCAAAAAAGAAAGAAATAAATGATAATGTCAAATTATTGTCATAACTTTTAGAGCATAGATAACTCTTTATTGTATCAACATAGCCTACATCTGTCCACTGCTGGACATAGGACTCTTCTAATGCACGCCACTGAGCTCGGTCTTCAGCTCTCCTCATCCATCTTCTTCCAGCCGCTTTTCGCAGGTCGTCACTTCACCTGGCCACAGGGCGTCCTACACTACGTTTGCCTAAACGTGGTATCCACTCGAGAACTCGTCTACCCCAACGGTTATCAGTTCTTCGCGAAATATGACCAGCCCACTGACAATTTAACTTGCTTATTGATGTTAATCTAACATACTGTTAAGTATATACGATACGATACGATACGAAATACTTTATTGTATACCAAAACAAAGAACAAACAATATCAATGTTTATGTTTATAGATAAAGGTGAAATACCTATGAGTCATAAATAATCCAATTGTACCTACTTGTACCAATCATCATAGTAATTTAAAATAAATGTAAGGAAACTGTAGCAAAACCTAAACACGAAACCTGTACAGTAATCACTAATATGGAAACAAATATGTAAGGCCAAATAACGTGTCCAGTTTTGATAAAATACCGTTATCAAGAAAAAACCGAGACTGATCGCTCATCTGGCCACTTTCTCTCGATATCGCCCACTCACCCAGACGTAATTTCCGTAGGGTAAATAGGCCCAGTAATGGCCGTCAAGATGGACCGGTCGCTGGGTCAAGGACTCGGTCACTCACCTGATATCCTCTCACGTAGAGACCCTCGTAAAAATGCCTAATATTTGGTAACGCCGTCGCTGTTATAAACTAAATGGATAAGACATTTTTATTTTATTTTAATCTATTGTTAAAGGTTTTCGAACATTTTTGTATGGAAGCTGGCATATCCTCCAGCCGCCATTTTTTTTAAAGTTTCCGCACACGGTTAAAGTAGTGTATATGGGTAGGGGACACAAAATTACAAGTATTACCCTAAAGTGTCACGTTCCCGAAATATTTGGAGGTTAAGGTCGCCATATGAGAACAATTATAATGATTGAAAATGCAGTATACCTAGCGGCACGTAAGTCTAGCGGTGAACGAAACGTGGCGGGGATCTTGGCACAGTCAAAGTTTATATAATGTGTTAAAATGTTGAATACTTTTTATCCCGAAAACTGACTGTGCCAAGATCCCCGCTACGTTTCGTTCACCGCTAGACTTACGTGCCGCTAGCTACAATTACGTGTGTATACGCATGCCATTGTATGAATAGTTCCCAGTAGTAATTGATTTTTCGTTTAATTGTACTTTTTTTTAAAAAGAAGTACTTTTTCATTGTTGTTCTTGATTTAAAATATTAATTTGTTAATTTTGTAGCCTATTTCAAAAGTGCGATTATTTTTGTCACAAAAGTAGGTTTAGCGATATCATTAGTTTTTATGGATAATCAACTTTCCTTAAATATTGAATTTGTATCATTTAAAATGGTTTATTATAAACCCTATCACGACATAACACAGCTTTGTAAAGCTCATTCCATTTAAATGTAATTAAATATACGAAGGGGTATGTCCCCCGCTACATATTTTATGTAACTTGCTCACCAAATTCCCGCCGGGTTAAGTAATATAATATGAACAAAATGTAATTAACTAAATTAGTTCATTAATAATAGAACTCCACCGTCCATATTATAACTCTCACTATTTTTCTCCGAGCACGGTTGTCTGGAAGAGATCGTTCTAAGCGATAAAGACCACCCATTGCGACACTATTTTTTGTTTTTTTTTGTTCTTGATAAAAGTTCTTTGTTCCTACATAATATGGTGTTTCAATAAACAGTTTATCTACTTACCAACGAAAATAAATTTTAAAGGCAAACCTATCATGTGATGATGAAACTGACCGAAAATCACTACAAGTTAATACTTTTAAATAGTCTGTGGTAGCACAGAGAAAATAATAAATGAGTATTTCACGAATTTTACGAGTAGCGCGCACACACAAGGACACGCGTCGATGTCGTTCGTTCGACCCACTGGCCGCGACCTCACGGCCAATTGAGGTCCTGCCAAATAAATGAGCATTTATGATTTCGAAGGCTTTTACTACCATCGCCTTCCAAGTAAAAAGTGAAAAGGCATCCTTGTTATTATACGAAAGTGTTTTCCTTAAACCTACGAGTAAGCTGTTTTGTTACAGTATTTAATTGAAATAAAATTATTATGGGATTGTTTTACGTGGAATTAATTCGTACTATTTTTTCCGGTTTAGGATCGCATGAGCTTCTGCCCAATTATAATGCGCAGGTTTACAAACATAACTATTTAATTATGCAATATAATAGTCAGTAGGTAGTGTAAATCACGATTACAAACATTATACGTGATCACTGGTACAGCTTCCTCAAATAGAAACCTTGGTAATTTACAATTTTAACTCTACTGAATATGGAAAAAAAGTAGGAATCGTAAAATATACCAAATTTACGATGCATTGTATTGGAAGCATTTCATTCACGTCTTTAAAGAGTTTCCGTTGTGTTCTGAAAAGGATTGTGATTAGTCTTGCAGTCCATCATATTATCTCATTACAAGAATGATAAATAGCAGCTTTTTAGGGTTCCGATCGTCCGAATGAAAATTAAACTGGATTCCTTATAGGATCACTCGTGAGTCTGTCTGTCCGTCTGTCCCAGCCAATTTGGACCGAATCTACTGGACCAATTAGGCTAAAAGTTAGTACACATATGAATTTTTGTAACCCATACATGGACGTGAATAAATTAATTTTGAATATGGGAATCACTTTGAAGGCGAACAAGAAAATAAAATAGAAAGTTTTGGAAACTCTACCGTGTGACATATCCAATGAAAGGGCTTGCTGTGAGGGTGATGTCAAATATGTATGTTTTATAACTTAAAACATTTTTGTATATAAGAAAATAGATAAAAATTGACTTCCTCAATTTTACCAAACTTCTAAGTCTAAACTTAAAAAAAAAAACAGAAAATAGTTATTTACTTAAAGATTACAGAAAAATCTATAAGAAGTACATGGTTCTAAAATAACATGGTAAATCTCACAATATGGTGAGATCAATATCATCGCACGGAACGCTTTCCACGCGAGTTCAACTCGCACTTGTCCGGTTTAAAAAAATACTATATATACGTCCGGCTTATAAAAGATAATGAAGCAACGAAATTGCTTTCCATACAAAACAACAAAAGACCGATTCGCATGTGGCGGTCAAAGATTAATTAAAAAATATAGTGAAATTATTCAGCATTATCATACGAATATATTTTTAAAATCTTGCCATCTCATATTATGAACTAAATGTATTGCTAAGATAGATATTGTTAGCAAACGTGAATTACCCGAGGCTCTGCATATATCTTACCTACCATAGATTTAATTCTTGACCATATAGCAGATATTTTCATAGATAGCAGATATCTATAAGTACATACGTATTTTTAAGTTAATCGGTTTTATCCATACCAATATATAAAAGTGAAACGTTGTCTGTTTGTTTGTTTGTTTGTTTGGGGAGCTTTCACGCGATAACGGCTGGAAAGATTTTGATGAAATTTGGTATGGAAATGGCTTTTACCCTGGATTAAAATGTAGAATACTTTTTATCCTAGAAAATTGTAAGTTTGCACGGGAAAACTGGAAAATGTAGATTACTCGCTGTAGGAGTGGTTGCCATGGAAACGAAATAACAAGTCTGTCAAAAAACATCAAGAGCATTGGTGCTATACCTACTATTTCTAAGGTTTTTAATATCCTAGAAGAACATGGATGCTTTTTTTCGCGATAAACAGTAGTCCGCGCGTACAAAGTCGCGGGCGTGAAAGCTAGTCCATACTAATATATAAAAGTGAAACGTCTGTTTGTTTGTTTGGGGAGCTTTCTCGCGATAACCACTGGACAGATTTTGATGAAATTTGGAATGGAGATAGCTTATAGGTACCCTAGAATAAAACATAGGATACTTTTTATCCCGGAAAATTTCAGGTTTTTTTTCCATGAAAACTGGATCATTTTTAATACTCGCTGTAATGAACGGTTGCCATGGAAACGAAATAACAAGTATGTCAAAAATCATCAAGAGCTTCTATTTGGCAGAAGGCTAATGAAAAACAGTGAGTGTACACATGGTATACTTAGAAACCACTAGGAAAAAAATATATAACCTCGCGAGCGGAGCCGCGGGCAAAATCTATTTTATTAACATAGATGCCCACAAGTGCGATGTGAACCCGGGACCTAAAAAAATGGCAACAAGATATAAGTTTAAAACCTAAAACCCAACTACGGTCGGGTAAAAAATAGCCCATGACACTCCTGCGATGAAGACGAATCGCTTGATACCTCATTTGTCAAAATCGGACTAAGATTTTAGTTTGAACTCATAACGTCCTTAGAATATCCGACGACGTAGTGAGTAAAAAAAAATGCCTATGGACATTATGTACATGAAGACGAATCAATTGAAACCTCATTTGTTAAAATCGGACCTATAGGGGGCTACGTTGTGGTGGACCATCCACATATATATAGGACCTACTCTACAAATACATAATCTAGACCTACACATACATACATAGACTGTTAAACACATTAGCCTTCCCTTGCTTCACCGTAGATTTTGTTTACTTTTGGCGTTCGGCTTGGAATTTTGTGCCCCATATTAGCGTTCTGAAATATTTTCGTACTAGTACTATTATTTATACCGTTCGTTTTGCATATTTAAATTATAGTTACTTTATTTATACAATTTGTTGTAGGGAATAGGGTAATTTGTCATTGGGTTTGAGAAGGATCGTTCGAAAATTGTAAAAGTATTGAAATTGTTCAACCCGAAAACTTGTTAAAAATTTACACTTAAACGCCCTCATTCCAGTCCGAACGTCGCATAACTTGAAAGCGCACAAAGTGCGTCAAGTTCCTGTACGGCCACTATCGGTAAAATTAAAAAAATAATGTTAGCTTTGTCCTTAGGGAGCAGAAACTGACCTAGATCGATAGGAGCACTTCCGTTACAGTAAATACTTATGCGATTAACATCCAATCGAAATAGTAATGCGATAAACATCGCGTCACTTGATTAGTTGCTTCAAAGCCATGCTACTAAACAACTTGCTGATGGAATAGTGAAGTCCAGATTAGAAACTAGTTCTGAATGGGACATGTGCTTAATCTCATGGGCAGTTAATTTTGCGAGGTATAGCCGTCGACCTGCCTCGTTCGCGATCCATAAAGCCCCTTGCCTTCTACAATTTACTTTTATTATGGATGTAAAGGATGATCACGTAATTAGCATGGACGCAGGTACGGTCTAGTCGTGGGGGCGATGAACTCGTCCAGGTCAAAGCCTTGCCATGCGAGGACCGTTGGCATATTTGTTTTAAACTTTTGTGGTCCTTGATTTTAAGAGCACCTATATGTTTGTATACGGCCAGGCTCTTGTTTGGTATAAGCTCGAAAGATAAATCGATGGTAATTTACAACAGAATGGATTATAGCAGTAATTGCAGGATAGATGTTAGATCAGTAAAGGAATAAAGGATGCCAGAGGCAATCAACGCTGTTGTAAAAGCAGGTTATTTTATTACTCCTAAAGTTTTAATACGCTAATTGCTAGGGATTACTTGCATCTGCGCAAATACCTTATGCTTATCTATGTACTTATTATGCTTATGCTGTGAATGTTGTTGTAGATAAGATTATATAGTTATGTATAAAGTTATTCTGCAAAGTCGTACAAATGGAAAACATATCTAGTTAATACGCTTTTGTAAATTTCTCGTCTTTTACACATAACAGATGCACTTTTCACACGAATATAGTAATCATCTATATTCTGTCTATATGCTCGGTTCAATGAACTTAACTCGACTGTATAAAAATGCTAAATTAAGAAACAAAACCAAGTAGAGTAGAGAGCGCTGTTACAATAGATACGTCTGTCAGTTGGTAACTTTTTTGGCAGACGAGCTGGAATAGTCTTGTCTAATCCATACGTGCCTATTACTCGTGTATTATGTTTTAAATTATTTCCTTTGAATATAATAGAGGTCATTTACCCACCAAACAATCTTCAGTTGAGTTTATTGAATAGGATCTAATTCTGTTCAACATCTCAATTGAGTTTTTGCTCTTACAACTGATAGTCTCAGTCTTCCTCGTGTATTAGGTATTATTTCAGCGTTATTTTTATTACAAGATGGTTTTTAGTTAACTATAGAATAGTTCAGGAGCCTCTTTAGGCTCCCTCCTCATGCGTTTTATATAAAACGCATGAGGAGGATAAAACGCATAATCTCAGAAATCCTTAGAAAGTGTATTCTGAGATTATCTGGCGCAGCCTGGGCCTATGGATTACCTCACTCAATCAGCAGCCTCTCTATTGTCTAACTTCGGTGGTAATGAAATGCACCTCCATCTCCAGTTTCATTGGCGTTCTGAGTTCGCCGCTCAGGTGAATTGTCTCTTATTCTCCTTGGAAGTCGTCTAGGAACGAATGAAAACAGTGAACTTTATTTGGGTCATTCCAAAAACTACCAAAACAAATAATAGTGAAGTTCGATCAGTAGGGCAACGGGAGGGAGTTAGACAATTCGAATTGGAAGATTTAGGTCCCTAATGAAATTAATGAACTCTGCGTTCATTATCCCCAATAAGGCTGCAAGTCCAACTGGCTTTTCATGGCTCTATATGAAGTTTCAACCAAAGCTGCCCACCGGAAGGCACAACGGTTGAAACAGGCACGAAGAACAACTACAATTTTGTCTTAAATTGTGCCTACTTACTTAACACATCCCAAAATGTTAGATATTTATTAGCGTATCACAAAATATAGCATGAAAAAATATCGAATAACGATACTATTCTCTCTGTTACTACTTGCCAACAAAGTGAAAGTGTCATTATTTTGAGTGAACAATAAGTCACCGTCTTGTATATTTCACTTTTATCTCGCCAAAATATAACCACGACAGCTCATTTATTTGGGCGATATCGGACACTTTCTTCGGCCTCTGTTTCAAACGTTCCTCGAAGTCGGCGGGAAACAAATGTGTTTTTGTCAGGCCATATAATAGGTAAGTATATGAAGAGAAAGGTGAACGCCTGGGCCTACTAACCCACATTTGACTAACTTTCCTTGCGTCATTGCTCTTTGTATGCTGTAAATCTGTTTTAGGAACATTAATCATTGTGCGAATTTTTTGCAAATTGCTTAGGACCGCCTCCAGACTTTTAAACTATCCCTTATACGTGGTTTGTACAGTTATACAACAGTGTAGATTAGTATAATATTATCATCACTTTTTTTTTATTTGCGTACGAAGTCGCGGGAGTAGGTACTAATATTACATTGACGGTTTTGTAGAGTTAATTAACTTTGCAGATGACTTGGTGTGGTTTACAGACAGCATAGATAATCCAAACGACGTTGATTGAACAATCTTCAACTCTGGGCATCCTGTCGGTCTTTTTTAAGGGTCGTTCACACAGACCGGCTTGGAGAGGAGAGCAGTTTTTGAATCGTGTTTAAACTTGAGTTTTGGATCATTGAAATAAGGTTTATAATTTTTAACACACTTTTATTAGCTTCACCGGTATATATGTATACAATGGAATCTTTGAACTCGATTTTAACCATTTTTATATGGTCAATTTAATTTAAAATTTTGCACACTTATCAGGGCCCGATGACAATACAATAACGTAAAAAGTGACAGGCACGGTATCAAAGTGACATTTGTCAAAGTTACTGGTGTCAAAGTGTCAGGTGTCAAAGTGACAGGTGCCAAAATGGCAGTTTTCAAAAATATTGTTCGGTTTAATGATATTAAAGCGTGTTTTTTTCATATTCATATAAAAAAAAGACGCTTAGTGAAATGTAAAAATAAACCTTATTTCAATGATCCTAAACTCTTCTTTAAACACGATTGAAAACTGCTCTGCTCTGTGTGAACGGACACTAATTAGGATAAATTTTTATCTGGAGGGCCAGTCAGGATTCTGCAGACAGTGTGCATAGCCTGGAAGCACCGGGACGGGTAGTCAGGTGACTCTAGGGCTAAATATAAACGACTAAGTAGGCAACAAGTTTTCATCTGTCTATACTTATAATAAAGTAATATGTTACAAAAAGTATGTACATAATGAATCTAATTAAGAACATGTTCTATTTTACTTAAATAAGTTACTGAACGAGAACGTAACAATTTTTTTTAAATCGTGTTGTGATTGTGATGTTGTTTGCACTGTTGGATAGCTTAAGTCTTGACCTAAAAATTTGTGATAAAATACTATTTGACGGCTGAACAAATGTTTATGAAATGTACTCTATAGATACTTTTGATCGAAGATCCAGAGTCAGACCCAAGACAAGGTTGACAAATTTTGGATTAAAAAAGACATTAGTAAATGCAGACGAGGAATACGCAGACACCATGTTGGATACATATCCAGGAAGCGAGAGAGAAAGAGAGACAGGGGTTTGTAGAATTACGTTAAAAACTTTTAATACTTATTGCAAGTCTATTGTCTCATTCTTAAATCTTCTAAATAATGTTTTAATCCTACCCTAAGCGCTTAAGAAAGTTCTTTTCTTTCTGCGATTACAACTGACAATGCATTCATGAGGGAAAAAACTTTTTTGAGCAGTTATGCTCATAACCAGTAATATTATTGACCTGATTGTAGAGAACCGGTCCTCACAGGGCCGGGCCGGCTGTTGTACTGAAGATGCGCAAACATGGCGAACGATGCTCTTTTGTACAAAATATAAATAAAATACTATATTAAAACGCTCAATGGTGGCCATATACGCAACGGTATACAAAATCAAAGTATTTTATAACAGCACTATTACAAGTCAAAATTAGCATCTCCTGAACAAGGAGAAATACATGACATATTATAATTTTTTTTTTTTTTTTTTTTTTTTTATAATATATTCGGGACAATTTCCACACCAATTACCTAGCCCCAAACTAGGATACCCTGTACTATGGGCACTAGATAACGGATAAACATAAATAGATAACAATATTACATCAAATATTACATTAGATCAAATCAATAAAATTTTCGTAAACTAAGTATGCTTTAAGTTTGAAAAGCAAATTTTCCTTTCATTTGCCAACAGAGTTAAATCTCACACTGGAAGAGGAAACACCCTTCTGACTCTACCGGTGCTAGGAGCGGTAACTCTACTGGGATGTAATTTTTTCCATATTTGTTAATTCTTTAAAAAAATTCAAATGTCCGATATTATAATAAAATATATTTAAATTACAAATGATAATGAGATGTCGCACAATCATCAAACAATCAAACTGGGAAAAATGAAGTAAAAATTCTAACTGAGTATGTTGTATAAAACAACGTGTATACCTGACAGGTTTACCTGTACAGGTAATCGGAATGTGTATGTGATAAAACTGTACTTATCCTATCGAGGGAGTTACCCCTCCATTAATGTAATAGATAAACTCAAATAATACTAAACCGATTTAAAAAAATCTTTGACCAAAAATTTTCTTTCTGCTTTTTTTTAAAGCTACGTATCAGCGAGTAACACGAGCAGTATATTATGTTTAAAAAAAAAAAATGTTATTCCTACGAAAATTACAATAATGTAACCCAAGGTATCAAGAATTTGCCTATAAAAAACGCCGACCGGTTTGACGACCGGTTGGTCTCGTGGCTAGTGATCCTAGGTACGTAATCAAATGGTCGCGGGTTTGAATCCTGCAAGGTGCAATCATTTGTGTGATGAGCAGAAATGTTTGTTTCCGAGTCATGGATGTTATAATAATTATTCGTATATATGTATGTTTATCCGTTATCTAGTTCCCATAGTACAGGGTATCCTAGTTTGGGGCTAGGTAGGGTGTGGAATTGTCACGAATATATTTATTTTTATTTTAGAATAACATGTCATTCCGTCCTTTACTCGTGTCTGTCTGTTTGTTTGTTAGTGGATAGCTTAGGGTTTTACCTAAGAACTGGGGTACTTGGTATCTCAATCCGATGAGGAGAAACCGAGCAATCGATAAAAATAATAATAACAGCTGAATGAATTTTGATCAAAAGTTGGTACATTGGTATTTTTGGTCTTGGAATAGTACATAATTAGTAGGTACTTTTAACCTAGACCGCGTACACAACGAAGCCACGGGTACAACTAGTAATATATACTTATTTACGCTAGATTTTATATGTTAAAGTTTAAAGATTCAATACAAGGTCGAAAAGTGGGCTCTGATCCTTCGAGGCTCCAACTGGTCGAAGCTCTGAATTTCGCCAGTAAACGAATCTTAACCTTAGGCTCAGTAATGCTATTACCAATCTTTGTTGCAAACAGATTTTCATATTTTCAAGGCAATTTCGACTCTAACGCGCTGCATTATGTGCACGTGATAGTGACAGTCTGATCGTAACCAAGATTACCGATCTTGGCCCTACACAGCACTACTGTAGCCCTATTACAGAACTTGGTTACAATCGGATTATCACCTTGTTCATAGAAATTTCGACTGTATCGCAAGGCATTAGTGATAGCGATATTGACAATCCGATTGAAGCCAAGTTCTGTGGTCGAGGCCCTGAACCCACTAACACCCATCTAATATAATACCGCCCAAAAGTCTGGGACACAAAATGCAAAATGCTTTCTTTTTTTTTAAATAAAGAGGAGACTCTTTAGACGTCAAACTACAGACAATAGCTAGCTGGTACATTATAAAAGCATCTCAGTTATTATTTATTACTAGCTGTGCACGGCTTTGCCCGCGTGTTAATTTTTCTGGTACATAAGGATCTTATGTGTTATTCCAGGACCATAAGTCAATAGGTATATCAAATTTCATCAAACTTCTTTCAGGTGTCAATTTTTTTTTAGTTATTTTGTATAGAGACACCAAGTAAAAACACCAGATTTTAAGCCTATGCTATCCAACAGTTAAAATCGCATTTCAATGGGTCCAGTAGTTTTAAATTAAAAAATACTTTATTTTTGTAATAGTATTCCAATAAATTCCAATAAATAAGTCATGTTGCTATTGAAATCAAATAAACAAAACATAGCTAATAAACTTCAAACATTTTTGATGCTGACATTACTTAATATAGATTTTGTTGACAAAAATGGAGGATAAAATCAATGGGACGAGTAACAACAACAACAACAAAAACAGTATTTCGTCCCATTGGGACAGCTGTGTGGACGAGTCGATGAAATAACCGTTTTTAGGTGATGCGCGACAGACAGTCCAGAAATTAATAATAAAATATGTATGTTCTTGTTCAGTAGCTTAGTCACGACCTTTTTTTAAAAATTATCTTCTTTGTAAAGACTATACGACAAGACAAGACTATATGTTACTGCTTTATTATAAATATGTATAGATATAGATTGACCCGATTCGCGGGCGGTTGTGCCGCGGCGGGTGTTGAACTGAAGATCCAAGTGCAAGGCGAACCGCTCGCCTCGCACGTAACTCGTAACACGCTGTAACTACTCACTAGGTAGGTACTTATTTTATTCCTGCTAACTTGTCTCATTCCTGTATAATGTATTATTCCACACGCATCGCTTGTAATGAGTAGTCTTGCTGCTTCGGAATTATCTACTGGAGGCCAATTAGCAATTGAATTGAAAGTAAATAATACCTACTTTACTTTAAGGTTGCTCGTTAAACCATTATATTATTTAGTGTGCGCGCAGCTTTGCCCGCGTGGTCATTTTTCTAGGATATAGCTATCCTATGTCCATGTTAATCCAAGACCAAAAGTAATTGTAAGGTACAATATACCAAATTTCGTTCAGCCGTCAAATAGTTTTTTATCGTTTGCTCGGCTTCTATTCATCGGATTAAGATACCAAGTAAGTACACCAGTTTTTATGTCGAACCTTAAGTGATCTATCGGTGCAAACTGCATTGCAATAGGTCCAGTTTTTTTTAAGTACCTAATGTGCGAAAAAACAGACATACCGGAAAAACTAAATTAAAAAAAAACTTATTTTATGTCCCCTTGATCATTTTTTAAATATATTTTTTGTAAAGACTTTGTGTATGTAATGTACCTATAGATATAATATAATATTATGTGATTGTTTAGCTAAAACAGATAGATAAAAAAAAAAAAAAAAAAAAAAAAGTAGAAAAATATTATGAAATCGAAGCAAAGCGCGACCAATATGCTGCTTGAAGCTTCCTTCTTTCTGGCTCACTAAATCGCAATTCAAAGGGAGTATGTAAAGATGCCAGGTACCTAGAATAGTATTCAGGTATTAGTATATATAGTAATAGTATTCAATAATATACATATATATAGGCACATAATAAATGTAATAATTACGAAGGTTCATCAGGCCTCGACGGATAGAGATGGAGAGCTATATGGTTAAATTACTTCTCCACAAAGGAGCTCCTCTCTAAGCTACATAAGTAATCTTAGTTGGTAGATCTGCGTCCCTTAAACAAATACTTAATTACTCACGCATTTTATATGCGAGGTTTAGACATAGGACTTGCTAAACTACAAATTATAGCATATTTTGAGTGTTATAAGTTATAGAATAGACATGAAATTTATGATATGTAGGTAGTTCTCTCAAGGACCAGTTTCGTTTCCAAGAATTTGTGACTCTTTGATATACTTCTTTAGTAAATGGCACTTAGGCCGATCCGCGAGGATCTTCCTCCGATATTCCATCGTGATAGTGAACACGAACACATCACATAATTTTCTGATTAAAAGGCAAAGGTTTTTAAACAATAGGAACAACAAAATTGTCCCTTTAAGCTTGGAAAAACGTTATATGTGATAGAAAGATATAGTTACATATTTATTTTTATCAAAACGGACATATGTCCGTTATCTATACAACAAACAAACATATACAATAAAGATAATGTCTCAGATTAATTATGTTCACAATATAAAACGACGAAGATTCCCGCATAGATAGAATTTGCAGACGAATTAATGTCCCTGAGGCATCTTAAATAAAACCGAAACGAAAACCTTGAAGGCTGAACTGGTTTTTAAATACAGTTGCTGACTCATTATTTACGAATAAAATCGATGCTTTCGCCAATAGACTTGGAGGTAGGTCAACGTTATAATTTAAAATTGTAATTACAGTGTACATTTCTTAGGTTCTCATCAAAGGTAGCAAATAGAATTCGGATTTGATGAGGAAATTCCATCAATCTTTATATGACGGAGTTTATTGTTGATTACTTATCTTGATTTTTTGATGATGGAATTTCATAGTTTGAAATTTACAACTTGAATGGTTACTATTTTTTATCTAAATAAAGAGTTTTGTCATAGAAGGCGCGCTTTGCATAATAAACTGTAAACTAGCTTGTGAATGAATGTTGATACTAATATATAAAAGTGAAACGTTGTCTGTTTGTTTGTTTGTTTTTTTGGGGAGCTTTCACGTGATAACGGCTGAATTGATGAAATTTTGAATGGAGACAGGTTATACCGTAGAATATTTTTTATCCCACAAAATTGAAAGTTTCCGCGGGAAATCCTGAAAATGTTGATTACTATCACAGAATACTTTTTGCCATCACAGAATGCTTTGTGGTTGCCATGGAAACGAAATAACAAGTCTGTCAAAAAACATCAAGAGCATTGCTATACCACGAACCTCCTAAATTATTACAGATTCATGTGCTATACCTACTTTTGCGTTGGTTTTTATTATCCTAGAAGAAAATAGGATGCTTTTTTTCGCAGTAAACAGTAGTCTGCGCGTACGAAGTCGCGGGAGGGAAAACTAGTATATAATATAAAAGCAATTACGAAGATCTGGTTTGTTGTTTGCCAAGGCACCGTTGTACACTTGACCCGCGGTGGGTCAACGAGCTAGCTATTGGACAATGCGTGCGGCTCCCACGCTTGTCTGATACCATCTCTACGCATATCAAACAACATTATATTTATATTAACCCTGCTCTAGACAGCAAGAAGTATTTTAATTAATATATAACGTTAGCAAAAATAAGGTCATAGATTTTCATAAAACTAAGGTGAAGAGAAAGTGTTTGAGAGACTACTCGTGGATAGTGAATAAAATAATGAATGGACTGTATTAAATGGTGCGGTATAGTCAAAAACAATACATAGGTTAAAGTAGAGATCAGTACAAAGGGAGGCGCAGGGGCAAGTGTGCGCGGGCGGGCGCCCCGGACCCCTATATATGTGAGTGCCGGTGCCGGCTGGTTCACCCCTCTCGGAGGAGTAGCCGAGCTGATGCGTAGACAATGATATCCTAACGGTTCAATTGTGCAACTTCGCCAACGATACCAGGTTTGGTCTAAGGCTCCGCACCAATGACTTTTCTAACTTATTTGCGGTTTTCCACTGCTCTGTGCTTCGGAGGGCAAATTAAGGTGTCGGTCCCGGATTAAGGGCAGTTCTTAAGCTATGTCAGAGGCCCTCGGGTGGCTTGACAAGCTCAGACACCAGAGGACAGTACTACGTCAATCGGCAGACAAACAAAACTAAGATACCTTTTTCATTTCAAACAGGAAGGCAAGACAATGTTACGTGAAGCACACACACATGAAGCACATGCACATAATAATAATTTCATTGTATATTATTATGTGCATTACTTATTACAAGTAATAATACTTATATAAAGTAGCTTAAAGTACCTACCTATAAACTGAACGCTGTTTACTTACATACCATTCACAATAAATCTCGACCGCTTCAACATTCTCAGGCCATTGTTCAATAAATATGAACGCATTACTTTGCTTATTAATGAATTTTATAAGGCAGCTGCTTCATTAATCATCTCGATATCGGCTACGCGTGTCTTCACGGTTGGTCGGGCTTTAAATGATGCAGGGCTTCACATGTGAGGTGGTTTATGAGTGTATGTAATTAAAAAACACGCGGAAGTTGGTCACTATTCATTAGCAGCATCGCTTAAAAGCTCCGCAGGTTTCCTTGGTTTTTGTGCGCAGAAGTTTGCGGAGAGCTCGCGTGCGTCTCGGATCCGCTCGTGTGCGCACGTCCGCTTGCACATCTTAATTCTTACATCATAACGCTATGGAAATTATTCCTGGTATTGTTCGCGGTGCTTGGGTTTGATTTATCTAACGGTTTGTTACAATTTATAGTAATCATGCCAATTACACAGCAGAAGGCAACTCCTTAAAAGGTTTTAGTGTAAATTTTGGAGTGATGCGTGAATCCTCATATTACATTAGGTACTTACAACCTTCATTAGTGAAAATAGTAATCTCTTCAATTTGGCCTCCAGGCATAGGTACTTACACTACTTTGTAATATGTTTACGTTACTATAAAGTTAAATTATAAACGACTCGGAAATTCCCTTTCCAAATACCTATTACCGGCTACTTTGATTCCATACAAAACTTTTTGTTTTTTTTTTTGTTTTAATCCACTTCCAAAAGAAGGAGATTCTCAAATCAACTGTGCTTAGGTACTTATGTTTTTTTGTACACTCATATCACTGTCATATCTCCGAGATTTCTACACGGGTTTGGATATATATTTTATTTGAATGTCGTTGCTCGTATTTTTTATAGGCTTATAAGATATGTAGGCTCGTAAAAAATACATCTAAATTTTTTCAGTAGTTTTTTAGTAGTTTTTTAGTAAATCCATCTGAAGTTGGTTTTTAGTTCAAAGCTTATTTAGTTAAGCTTCAAAGTCAGTACCTACTGACACCTTTTATGCAGTACCTAGATCGATTAGACTTGGTCACATAGATACTTTCAGTAAGGTCAAGTTCAGTGGATCGACAAGATACAGTACGAAGTACCTACACATATACTTTTCGAGTTATGCTATAATTTACTGTTATGCCACAGTATATAAAGACTACTTTACACCTTACAATAAGTGTACAACTGACAGTCATGGCGTGAAGCGGCAGCGTGGTAATGACTGCTCAGGTTACCGCAGCGATGTAGCTCACTAGAGCATGATACTACATAGAGTTTTTTACTTATTCTGATGGTAATCGATTCAGAACGATCTGCGGACTGCGGTCCGCCGCCATGAAATCGAAGATCAATCAAGCCCAGAAACAAAAGTGTTCCACGGCAGGCTCTAAACTTTCCCATGAAGCATGATGCGAGCTTTTAGGAACTGCAGACCTAAATGAAAGTCTATTTGAAGATTATGCAGTTTGCACGTATCAAGGTTTTATATATATATAAAACTTTCAAACTTCATGTATGCGGACCGTCCGCACGGAGCTTTGGAGCAAAGACACACGTGTGGCGTTAGATTATCGTTTTACATCGACCTAGATTGTTCCGTACGGAACATGCTTCACGAAGAGCGCTGCTGCGCACTCCACGAGTGCGGACGGCCCTCAGGCGGACAGTCCGTACGGACTTAACTACGCATTGTTCTAAAAGAAGCCTTTGACTTGTATTAAAGTAAAACAAATTAGATACAAACAAAATTAAAATGTGTACTTAATTAATTAAACAAAACACAATTTTGCTGATGTATTTAGTTAAATTGAAGAGGACAAATTAAATCCTATGAACTCAATAACGACCTAACTACTTAACTCTTCTAAGATTATGGAGAGGGAGTAAACTATAGGTTTTGACCTAACGTTTCACGTGAAGGTTTATAGACGTGCTCGTAAGTTTCATATAAGTACACTAAAATATGACATAACATTGCTTTTATGGCCGTAAACTTCGATAAAGAATATGACAGTAATGACGACAAAATGCGTCAATTCTTTTTATTTTTGGAGGATTTTGGAAAAGAACCAGTTACTCTATGTATGACTTGTAGTGCCCGCGGCTTTGCCTTGTAATTTCTCTGGGTTAAAAGTAGCTTATGCGTTATTCCAGGACCAAAAGTTTCTATAAAGTACAAAATACCGAATTTCGTTCAGCCGTCAATAGTTTTTTATCGTTTGTTATCGTTTGCTCGGCTTCTACTCATACTTTGGAATACCAAGTACACCAGTTCTTAAGTCAAAACTAAAGCTACTGATAACCGCATCGCAGTCGGTCCATTAGTTTTTACGTGATACGCGAATAGACAGACAGATACGCTTTAAAGAAATGTTATATTATTATTCAGTAGCTTATTTTAGGTCTCTATAACTTTTTTATTACCTTAAGATAATAAAAAACAATTCATTGTAGAGCTTCTTTGTTACTTCTTCATTATAATATAAGTAATAGTAAAGTATATACAGATATAGATAGATATAGATAGTTAGTACATCTCTAATGCTATTTATTTGTGTTTAGAAGATAGATAGATAGATTATTACTTTAAAATAACCTATAACAACCCGACTTTTATCCTATTGGATAAGACGTAGAAATGAAAGGAAAGAAGCTTTAAACAGAACGATTACTCAATACCTGTATTCGCTTCATCTTTGGTCTTCGAAAGTATGACCATATCTCAGAGTATCGTTCAAAACTTGAGTGGCTCAAAATTCGAGATAGAAGGAATGCCAGATTACTCAGCTTACTTTTCTCAATTTTAAATGATCCCAAAGCACCCTCCTATTTAAAAGACTCCTTTAGCTTCCTATCCGATTCACACGATCGCCACCTTAGATCCACCGGTGCCCTAACCCTTTGTACTCCAAAGCACAGAACCTCTTTCAAAGGTAACTCTTTCGAAGTCGCCGCAGTCCGTTTGTGGAATATGCTACCTGTAAAAACAAGGAAAGCACCACCCAAAGTTGTTTTCAAGAAGTTGGTCAGAGATCATTATTTTAAAGCTTCATCTACTTCGCTGTTTATCACTATCACTCCATTATCACTACTTTTAAAACGTCACCTTTATTATATTTAATTATATAGAGAGAAATTATATGTATTATGTTATTATATGTATTAGTTTATTTTATTCAATATATATATAAATATAAATTGTGTATGTTGTATTCTTATAAATATTTTGCAATTTTTATTAACTCTTATTTTATAATTTTATTTTTTGCACGCCTGCAACCTCTCTCTCATTGCATTGTTTGGTTGACTGGTAGATAATGCTTTTAGTATTAAGTCCGCCATTTGTACACTTTTAATTGTGCAATAAAGTATAAATAAATAGATAAATAAATAAGCTTTACCCAGCTGTGGGACAGTCCAGGCTGACAATAATCCATACCAATATATAAAAGTGAAACGTTGTCTGTTTGTTTGTTTGTTTGTTTGTTTGTTTGTTTGGGGAGCTTTCACGCGATAACGGCTGCACGGATTTTGATGAAATTTGGCATGGAGATAGCTTATACCCTAGAAAAAACTTTTTATCCCGGAAAATTGTGAGTTTTCACGGAAAACCTGGAAAATGTTGATTACTCCAGCGAGTAATCAAGGAATAAGGAACGGTTGCCATGGAAACGAAATACCAAGTCTTTCAAAAAACTCCCAGAGCATTGGTGCTATACCTACTTTTGCATTGGTTTTTAATATCCTAGAAGAACATAGGATGCTTTTTTTCGCCATAAACAGTAGTCCGCGCGGACGAAGTCGCGGGCTGGAAAGCTAAAAATAAATAATTTTGAACGCCTTCAAAAAGTAAGTGTCTGTACCAAAGTATATCTGTGTCTTTTTAATAGACAACTCAAAAATTTCCAAATCAATTTAGGATGCCTATAGATTAACTGTTACATAGGTAGGGACATCAACAAATTACATCCGAATTCCTGACGAAACAATGATCAGAGCTCAATTATAGCAATTTAGATATGGTTATTCGAAACGGAAATGCGTACTAAACTAATCAATGATGAATTTTATTGAAGAAAATTTGATATCGATCGAATCTAAGAATCAATGGCGAAGCTAACGGTAGCAATGGAACCATGGTGCACGGTGAATGACACCGTGCGATCGGCGCAGGCGCATGATTGATAACGCAATAGAGTTACATCGATTATCGGCACGTTATCGATTTTATTGGTTGACTGACATAAACTACAGTTCATTGTTGTGTTAGGTCAACATAATGTTAATGACTTGGTTATTGTTTCTTAATATTCAGCCCGGTTGGTCTAGTCTAGTGGCTAGAGACCCTACTACGAAAACGGGGTTCGAATCCCACAAGGTGCAATCATTTGTGTGATAAGCGGTAATGTTTATTTCCCAGTCATGGATGTCATATTCGTATCTAAATAAATATGTGTGTATATTAATATGTTTATCCGTTATCTAGTGCCCAAAGTACAGGGTATCCTAGTTTGGGGCTAGGTAATTGGTGTGAATTGTCCTGAATATATTTATTTAATTTATTTATTTAAAGGATTCTAAGCTTGGCCCTGGCTAATGAATGTTTCATGACTTTTGTTATAAAAAACAATAAAATAATTTATAAAAAAGGCATGTCCTGCCAAAAAAGAACTTATGCCAATAAATTATGTATTGTTGGTATGTGCTCATCAAGGTCTTCAATTTGATACCTATATAGTAAAACCCGGAGTTTTTTACTCGTTTGAATTTGGTGCCATAAAACCAACATTAAGAACAATTCAAAAAACTAATAGCCTATGTTACTCGGGATGATGCAAGGATTCTAACGATACCCCATACATTCAAATTTGTTCAGGCATTTAAAAGTTATGGTGGAATAAAGAAACTCACATACAAACATACATGATCCCTGAAAACATTACTCTCCTTTTTCGGGCAGTCGTGTAATTACCCAAAAGGCGCTAGGTAAACAATAATCAATGTGTTCAGTCAAAATCAGGGGAATAACCAATGTCATAATGTAAGTAGGTACTTTCCTATATTTTATTTGAAGGCATTTATGTGATAATTTTATGTCAAAAGGCTGCCATACATTAAAACGAAGAATAGAATAGAACCAAGCCTAGAATCCCTTAAATATTAATGCGATCACTGAATATTAAGAAAAAAAAAGAAATAATAACAAACGAAAAGAACATTATATTGAAAGGAAATGAAAATGATATTACTCGTACAAATACAAATTAAGTCCCGTTGGTTCCCGGGCGGACCGCCCTAAAACCAAGTTCCGGTTTTCGGCTATACCTATTTTGTAGCAAGTAAGAGATACTTGTTTTTGAAACTTGACTTTCAAAAACAACATTTATTAACTGTTGTTAATTTAAAATATCATTATACCGCTATGGCGGATGAAGGAATTAGGAATTACTCTTACTGGGAACTCTGCATTTATTTACCAACTTAGTTTATTTTTTCACTTCTATTTGACCGACACTGGCGGGCACACATAGTACGCTGTCTCTCTAAAATAAATGACATGAGCAGCTTGTGTATTTTACAAATCAAATATTTAAGGTAAAAGACAACCTAATGGCAGATGCATCTTATAGTAGTTTATGAAACGGTTGCATAACGAGGGTTATTAAAACACGAGAGTGTGTGTTTTTAATAGTATTACTCGAGTGTTTTAATACCTAGTTACGTACCGTTTCATACACTACTTTATCTACACTCATGCAATTTGAACTTACTTTTATAAGTTAAGTTCTAAGTTAAGTTTATTTTTTATTTTATTAATCTAATTCCTTTTTTATGCAATAAAGAAGTATCTTTTATCTAACGTAAATTATGGAGCCAAAATCCAGTCCACAGCGAATTCGCGCGCATATGATCTAGCACGCGCCGCCATAGATAATAAATGACAAAAACCTGACGACGACGGAGCCAAACCGTTGCTTTTATAGAAAAAATATATATATTATAACACTGTTTAATTCCAAAACAGTGTTATAGTAGGTTTATTTCTTATTTCAGACATACTGTGTGTAAAACATGTCATTATGCCACCTTTTTGGAGTTCATAATCTAAATTTTACGATATGAGTGTAGATAAAAATACATCATAACACTGTTTAGTTTTTTGAACTAAACAATGTTATACTTAATATATATATATTTTCCAATAAAAGCACCGGTTTGGCTACGTATACAACGAGGGTTTTCGCCATTTATTATGTATGACAGCGCGTGTTAGACCGTATGCGCGTGAATTCTCTGTGGGCTGGATTTTGGCGCCATAATTTACTTTACATTTAATCAGTACCTAACTAATCTGTTATTGTGTATTTGTTGATTAAAAGTTTTATCTTGATTAAAAATGTGCGACAGTATTGTTAGTGAGGAAAATTTGACTCTACTTGACATCAAGAAACAGCAACGAACATGACGAATAAGCTTTTACAAGCAAAATCAAGAAATATTACGACAAACATTTCTTAATTAAAAGTAAGTTTTGGAACCAGAGTCAGGTAGATTCAAATTCTCCTCACTAACACTGCTGACAGCCATTTTTTTACATGTTCCGTGTCATACACTATTTTATCTACACTTATGCAATAGGTTGCATGAGTTTAGATAAAATAGTGTATGAAACGGCACATAGCTTGGTATTAAAACACTCGAGTGATACTATTAATCAACCCGTTACACAAATTACTATTTGTTCTTATTAGAGACCGTGAGTAAAGTAAGTCATCATGCCATCATTTTTGAGCTTACGATATGAGTGTAGATAATTACTAGATTAAGCGCCAAGGGGATAAAGCAGTGTCTCACAACACGGGCGGCATATTGTACCCTGAGCGCACGAGGGAGTTATGTAGCGTCCTGAGTGAAGCGAGGGGTTCAAGCAGACCAAGACGAAGACAGGCTTCACCCTCGAGGTGAATACTCTACTTTTCATACCTTCTGCGAGACAATAAATACCCAGATCTGAGCATTGAATAACATTGATAGATATCTGTTCCGTGGGTATTATAAAGAAGAAAATTTACGCACAATGAAAAAACCCGAATATGAACTTGAAATCGTAATAGATGCTAAATGATCAATCGAAATGAAAAATGATAAGAGAAACCTAAAGATGATTTTCTAATTCCTGTTCATTGATAGCCCACTTAACATAGTCGATTCTCATTTTTTCTTTTTAACATAATGGCGTCTGCTTATTGCCATATTGAATTTTGATTACTGTCATGTCTTTAGTAGCACTCGCAATATTAATACAAATCGATTAACGTAAGATCATCAAAATTGGAACACGCGTTTGGTTTATATATATATATATATATATATACTGCCACAAAGGATTTTTAATTTTTAGTTATACATACATACATACATACATACATACATACATACATAGGCTGATAAACACAATATCCTCCGCGCAGTCGGGTAAAAACACTAATGTGTACCTAAACGTTGGAAAGTAGTTACTACCCCTCTTGCTATATGAAATGACTATTGTGGCTCTATCAATTATATTTTCTTGCATATCATCTACCGTCCATCTTTCCATGGATGGTTTTCGTCGGAATGATGTCGAGCGCATTTATTCCACCATCGTCCATTGTCGGTACCGTTCAAGTAACGGGACGGGCGGCGCGGCGGCCCTAAGCCTGCCTTCGATACCCCGCGATCAAACTGATTATCTCGAAATTATAGGCTGGAGCTTCGGAATCCATAGATTTGGAATAAAATATGATCGAAAAATTGTAAGTAGTGTCGATGTTGTTGCGATAGATATGCGCGATATATACTTTATCCAAATCTCAACTTATTTACGGGAACTTGCTATTTAAATATTACCTATGTAAATGTCATCCTAGGCTTAAATCATGTTACCTCTATCGAACACATTTTCAGCTTATGTTTATAATTAACAGGTGAGCAAACGATAGCCACTAAAAAAAAGTCTTTTTTGATATCGCTAAGAGAACTTTTGCTCATCTATTAATTATAAACATTACACAATTGATATTGACAATTAAAGGCTAAATACGAGCGGTAACTCTGGCTACCGTTACACTATACAAAAACTGGTACTGCACGAAGCGCTCACAAACAATGGTAAAACAAACACACTGACGCCAATTCTATTGAGCAACTCACTAAACTAAACTAAGCTAAATTTATTTTATTTTAGTGACTCCAAAATTTTTATCAGTAGTTGATTTCAACTAAACTAGGACAACATTGTGACAGGACTAATTTGATTTTGACAACGACTAAGTTTAAGTGCTAGTGTTGCCCACATTTAAATAATGAACGAATGTAATCATAAATTGTTGTTTATTATCTGTGTTAGTGAGACGTTTGTTTAATTTTTCATAAGCCGCTATGCACATGCGCGATCGAATGTTTTGAACAGTGTGAGAGTTTTGAAATGAAACGTCAATAAAATCTCTCCGAAACATAGGGGTTTATACCAGGTTTTAAAAGTGGACCATTACGAAAAGGGCTATATCGTCTTGCCTTTATAACTGTATAACTATATAAGCCCCAGAGATTGAATGTAGGTGTCAATTTTCTGTTTTCTGATTTTTAATTCGGTATAACTCGAAATTTAGTAAGCATATTGATTCTGGTGTTTTGGTAAAGATCTCGTTGAGAAAAAAATCGATTCAATATGAAAAAGTTTGCAAAAAGGCTAACAAATTTAAAAATAATGTGGTCTAATACAAAAGTGGCTGCAGCACCCGGAAAGTCCGTACTAAAATAAAGATTATACACATTTTGAACTCCAGCACAGTGCAAACGAGAGGTTTTCAGGACCGGATCAAATTGTACGTGGCATTAACGTTTCACGACAAGCAAACGGCCATGCACCCCAACACACCATCCGGTATTTCAAATAAACTAGTACATTTATGAAACGGAAATCTGGTTATGTTTCGACGGTCACGCATGCGCACGATCGTTCAGCGGTCGCGGAACACGCCCACATCCCGGACTCTGGCCATTATTTGCGTTTTGATAGGGTTTCTGTGCTAGCGAGGGAGAATTTTTTTGTTCCTCGAAAGGTACTATCTATATATAGGTATAAGGGAGGCTATCGAAATTAGTCGCTATTCCAACTTTAACCGGGATCGTGGGTGGATTATTCCTTCGGCGTGGAGACCAGTTCTTGATGCGACTGACACTGGGTCCACAATGTGGGGTCATGAGCCGGACACTACGAGCGCAGTGTGCCAACAATCAAAGTTAACGGAAGTGAGTGACAGTGATAACTCCTCGACAGACAACGAAGTGACTGTGCAGGCCGAACATAGTCGAGCACCGCAATCGCCACCCACTGGGCCGCCCGCGCCACGCACGCGTCGTCAGTTGCGTGCTGACGTTCGTAGCGCTCGTCGCGGCTTGTCGGCATAACACTCCCAGATGAAGGACTTCAAATAGTCTGAAACTGGTCGGAGTATTTCCGATCTTCTTTTTCGTGAGTTTTTAGCCGTTTTATTTATATCTAATAATAGAATATCACTCGCGTTAGTTTTCAAAATCAAACTAATACATACCTGCGGGCGAAGCGTGTTGTGCCTTGAATAGTAGTCCGGCTGGTAGAAGCTGGTCGGTGACAGCGGCGGCCGGTACTTCTTGTGGCCGTAGCCCATCGTGTCCATCGTGTGCATGGCGGCTGGTCGCCTCACCACTATCTCAGCTCAGGCAGGCGATCGTTTGTGTCACTCAATCTTTAAACCGATCATCACATGACATCACGTGCCTGGAACAATAAAACAATGTGAGGTTTCGTCTAATTATTGGGAACTTATCTCAAACTAAGTATTCCATGTCTGGGGTACGTGCTTAGGCATGATAGATAAGAACTCCTCTTATGATAATCGGAAAAGTTGCTGGAAACAGGAAAGCTATTTGTAGAACGAAATCGTGCTTGAGTAGCAACAGAGAATGGAACTAGGATTGCGATCGCCGCTGCACTTTAGCCTTGCTAAAGACAAGAACAAGATATTCATGGTAGACTGCGATCCATGAGATGCATGTATAGAAGAAGAAGATGCTTAGACATTAGAGATTGGCTTGTATACGGATTATCGATTTTGAATTTCATATTTTAGCTTTAAATACATAGTAAGTAGTATGCGAATAATTCCTTCTGTATTTACTGCTAACTAATCAAACTACCACTTCAAGGTTCATCTATCTATTACTACAATAAAACTATCTGTACATTAAATATTTTTTGAAATTTATAATTGAGATAAACTTCAAAATCGATATGGTTAGATATTTGATGTTTTTTTTTTTTTTGTGTTTCTGTCAGTCTGTCTGTCTGTCTCTTTGAACACGCATCACGCTGGAACTACCAGACGGATTTTGATACAACTTGGCACAATCACAGCTGATGTTATGAATTAACATTTAGTATACTTTTTATGCCGAAAAATAAAGGGTTCCCGCAGGATAAGGTATCACGCTGAAACTACTGGGTGGATTTTGATGTGATAGTCAAAGTTTATATTATCTGTTAAAATTTAGAATACTTTTAATCCCGAAAAAATAAAGGATTTTTAAGAGATAGGGGTCCAAAGTTTATGTTAAATTAAGGTAATAATACATCCGTTTATAGAACGGTACCAAATTTCGTTGTACACTCCATAAAGCTGAGTGGCGAAGCGGTAACATACGTGGAAATGTAATCCAGACGTCCGTGGATAGGAACCACGCGCTACTTTTTGCTCCATTATTAAAAGCATTTGCATATTTTATGCGTTATTTTTACATTTTTTAACCCCCGAACAAAGAGACGGGTGTTATAAGTTTAGGGTGTGTATCACTTTGTGTGTTTGTGAGGGTGTGTGTGTGTCTATCTGTAGCATCATAGCTCCGAAACGAATGCACCGATTTTGATGCGTTTTTTTTCTGTTTGAAAGATTATGTGATCGAGATGGTTCTTAGATATAGTGAGGAAGGGAGGAGAAGGGTGAGGTGAGAAAAGGGGGTGAAAATCGTAGCTTCCAAACGAAAGGACTGATTTAGCTGCGGTTTTTTATGTTTGAAAGCAATAGTAAACGAGATGGTTCTGAGCTATAATGGGGAAGGGGGGGGGGGGAGTGGGGGTGAAGATCATAGGTCCCAAACGAATGGACCGATTTTGATGCGGTTTTTATGTTTGATGATAAAACTGATGTGATCGAGATGCTTATTAGTTATAATGACGCGTGGGGATCCGGGGGTTTTATAAAATTTTAATTTGTGCTTATCCTTGATATTTTTAAGGCTGATGTAATTTTCTGAAGTGATCCTTTAAGTTTTATGTTAAAACAAGCAGATAAACATATACAGACTACTGCGCGTTTATCATATCTTGGGATATTGAATATTGATTGTTTATTATATCTTGGGATATTGTAGCACCCTCCTTTATCTTCTATCCTATCACGACCATGTCGGGTCGCTACTGAAGGTTCTTAACACAGGTATGTAGGTACCTATATTGGTATTTTTGGTACTAGAATAACTCATAGGATCTTTATATCCCAGAAAAACAACCACGCGAGCAACGCCGCGGGCACAGGTAGTAGTTAATAATAGTATTTACTAATGGCTCTTTGAGCTGTAGACCTCGCGCGTACAAACTTTTTTGCAAACAATCTAGCGGTGCACAGTAGCGCCATCTAGTTACCTTATTATACAACTAACATTAGTAACCAAGGTGATCCATCAACCCCTACCTAGTAGGTAAAGGGCAGATTCCACTGGTAGAAACCTAAAAATGAGAAATTTACATTTTGAGGAGCTATTCTGCTCATCATGCCGAAGGTCCTCATCAGATCTTCATAATTTTTTTATGAGACCAATTTAAAGTTACTACCTTTCCAATAAAAAAGAACCATCGAAATCGGATTTAATAAGGCGAAGATATTCAGTAGCCCCCTATTTTACGCTTTTCTGGGGGAAGTACTCCCCCAATCAAAAACCCCCGAGAACTAAAAGTTTAAAAAAATTGTATGACCTTTTTTTATTTTTTTGGAACTTTCGTCTAGATTGGTTGAGAAATGCGACCTGTAGAGGAGAACAGAGATCCGGACAGAGGGACATCCGGACATACGAAAGCATTTTTGCCCAAGCTGAAACGGAGACGCTTCGCTCGCGCTTCGCGCTTGCTCGGTCAACTAAACTTCCGATTTTTATTAGTATTCTATGATTATTACGAGTCCCATCATAGCTACAAGAAATCCTTTCATCGTTCAGTGTAAAGGCACAGTACATATAATAGACTATAATATATGTACTGTGGTAAAGGTGTGAGCACATGCGCCGCATAGTCAAATAAGGACGGGCGAGGACGCGCTTGTAGCACGCATTACATTAAACGCTGCAGCATTGCACAATGCATATATGTTTTTGACCGAGCGAACGCGAAGCGCGAGAGAAGCGTCTTCGTTTCAGCTTGGCAAAAATGCTTTCGTATGTCCGGCGGATGTCTTGCTGTTCTCCTCTACAGGTCGCATTTTCAACCGATTCTCATGAAATTTTGTATATGTTTTTATTTTGTCGTTTCAGTTTGAGTTGGGTATGAAAATGTTAAAAAAACAACATATTTCAAACATTTAAAAAAATGTTCTGTACATTTGTTTAGATTTAAGCTAAGCAAAGACAGACTCGCGAGGTCTACAGCTCACAGAGCCACTAGTTTAAATCTAATGTTTAATACATATTCCGCGTATCCTTTATTTATACGCGTAATTAACTTACACTCTATTACCTAAACTACACGCATATTTATCAAAATAAACACGTCTCATTACTCTTATAATAAGATGTATTCAACCACTTCAAATTTACATGTATACGAATTTACATGTTCGATCGAAACAAACCTGCTGCGTATTTGCAAGGCTATTAAGTGACACGTTGTATTTTTATTTGTTTATTATGTTGTCAGAAGTTACCTAGGAGCGGGAGGTGCTGGGGCACACGCCGTGTTTTTTATACGCGTTTAAAGATTGAACATGGGCCCACTGGACCCACGACTACAGTTAAGGGTTAACGACTTTTTGGATCATATAAATACAGTAACTGTTACATCAAAACAGGTTTACATCCACGGAAACAATAAATTACAGACAAAAATGCACTTGTAACGGGAAAGTTTATCGCAACAGTGTCTGTGTGTCACTCGCACACTCCAGCCCACGCATTTGCTTAATGTCAACTTGACCGAAAAAACCGGTCAAAAGCTGCCAATGCCGAGAATTATAAACAAATAATCGGACAAATACCTCGCCTAGAGTCGTAACTGGCCGCAGTGTCACACTGTTGATCGTAACAGTAAAAACTTAATGCAAAGACTCTCAAATCAATCTATTCAATCTGGCAATATTTCAACGAAAGTTACGGCAGATGCAGATTAAACGCACGAATAAGTTTGCATAGTATCAAAAAGAAAATGTTATACGACGGATGAAAGCAGTTAGTGTATATATTCTTTGAACACATCATCTGTATACATGTGCTTCTGCACTAAATACATAGAATGCCATTTTATTAGGCAGGTACGTATACTTGGACTACGTATGTGAAGGTGTATAGCTGCTACATATTAGCCTCCAGCTAAAATCCTAACGATCCACGACCTACAACGATCTCGTTTTCCTCCTAACATTCCCACACTGTCATGCCACGCCATAACCTTGGCTTGGTTACAACTTACAAGGTAATTTTCCTGAATGATATGTCATAAACATTACACGCATTGAGACAGAGCCTGCAAAAACATGTACCGATCTCGATATTAATTATCGATTGTATCGGGACTCGTCTGGTCATTGGCTTCGTGAGATGTGGTAAAAAATGTGATAATACTTGCAAGAAACAATACGTGGTGCGAATGGTGCGATATACTTAATAAGACACGCATATCACGCCGCGACCGGTACGGTATAATTGAAGAGAGAATTTAGATACATGGTATATCTAACTCCCTATCCCAAGATTTAAAACCGACGATTTGCCACAAATGTTGAGACGTGGAGTTAGGCTATCGAAGGCTAACCATATTTTACTTAGATAAATAGATAGATAACTGTGTAGTGCAGTAAAATCTTTAAAGCACGTCGACATCGAACTTAAAAATAGTATTATCGCCGGCCTTTTCCAGGCAACCATAGGTTTGATAGCGAGAACATTAACATTTATTATGAACGGTAGTGTGCATAGGTATAAATTTACTGTTTTTTTTAAAATAATTTTATATTTTTGGTATATAAATACGACAAAATATTACTAAAATATACTGATACATAATACCATAACTCAGTTCTTTTAACAACCCAAACGGAGCCCTAATACAAACATACGCGCCCCGCCGCGCAGGGCGGGCGCCGCCCGCGCGCTCCTCTTTATTGGGCTGTATTTTTGAACCGTAATAAATAGATAGCCGGTTGAAATTTTCACAGAATATTTGTTGTTATTATTATGTTGTATAACGAGTTCGATTTGCTCTTGGCCGGGTTTTCCTCGTGTTTGTCTACCATTTTAATATCGGGTTAATGACATTTAATATTCATCATAAGTCTAATGCCATTTATTTGTATATGGTAGCGCAATACAATATGACGTAGTAAATATTCATATATAAATGCCGAATTGATATTTTCAGCAATATTCTCACCTTGAGAGTTAATTTTAAACTTCGTAAGTTTTTCCTTCATTTGGTATTATTTTGGAAGAAGAAACATTGCTACTTCTCGTAGGCCGTGGGAAACACATGAATACTTACCTATCGCTTCTTAATACTTGTAGATATGTTCCATAGTTAATTATCTTCCGCATATTATTAACTAAGTCGTGGTCAGTTTTTGTTAAATATATTTTAATGAGTCTCGCCCTCCAAGCCTTCGACTGTTCAAGAATCTACCTGTTTCGCAGTACATTTATCATCTCGATAATATAACGTCTAATAATATTGCCCTTACGTTGTATAGCACGTTGTTTACTACAGTTAGCACGTAGCTGCCTACTACAGCGTGTTGTGGAATAAAGTAGAGCACTCTGTTGCCTTGATGCCCATCGCTGACTCATGCAGCCATGGGCACCGTGGGAACGCCGCTTATCTGCCGGCTTTGCATGGCTCGTAACTAAAGCAACAATAGGCGGTAAACCTAACGCTTAGAAAATATTTTATAGCTTCTAAATCTATCCGGGAGCATCGCAATAGATGACTCAGAATAAAACATAAGGTACGAGCTATGTTATCTTCTTTGTTCCTATTTCAGGGTGCCCAAGTAGGTATAACTGTGTGTAACTTTCGCGATTCGAACACAGTCCCATATAAATATTTAAATAGGACTTAATCGCGCTTAAGACTAAACTGAACGAGTTACGCTGAAGACTGAAGTGCAGTGTCAGCGTCGAGAAGGGCGAGCATTGTCTCCAACTACCCGAATTTGGTTTTGTTTTTGACTTCTCCTGACCACGATCGAAACGTCGAGGTTAATAAAAATGCATGCGAGGTTAATTCAGCGCAATTAAGTCCAGTTTAAATATTTAACTATAACTTAAACTGCTCATAAGGGTACCTATTGGTTTTAAATTACTCAGGTCAGAACTTTACCAAGAGGAAACGATGTCCATGAATTCCAATTTATAAATTTCGTATGATATCCTCATAAAACCCGGTACTGTAGAGTCTTTCTTACAAAAGTAGTCTGTGCTTAATGTTGATAAACAAAATACCTGCCGAGTTCAACGATTCGAGAGGAGCAGGCCCGGCCTTACGCTCCATCGCAATGTCAATGTCACCTTTCCATTGACTTTGCTTCGCTTGCTTTGAACATTTTAAAAGCTTACCAACTACATAAATGGAATGAAAATATGTTTATTCTGAGGAAAAGATTATGGACAGGATAGTTTCTTACCAATTTCAGAAGGATGGTAAAGATAATACGAATTTTTATTCAGATTTGAATAAATCAGATTGGAATTCAAACAGTCATGCTTAGTATCTTATGTCAAAGTTTTGGTTATGGTGATGAACTCATTATACACCTACAGTAACAACAATGATAAAAGTAAAAAAATATTTTTCGGCTATAATAACAAAATGTGTAGACAAAATTTCGTGTGTGTCTGTGTATTAACCGCTGAAGAGTTCCTTCTGTAGCTAATCCTGGATGTCCAGTCAGGTCATGCTTACCATAAAAATGCATTGTCATAGGAACTGATCCAACATGTAAAAATTCAACTCAATAGGGTAAAAAGGGGATGTTCTAATTCAGCTTGCAAGATTGACCTAAACTAACAAACATGTAAAGCAAGGTTGACAAAAGCTTGTAAAAATAAGCTAAAGCTCAAATACAAGAATTAAGATCGAGTTATAAAGCAAGTTAATTTTCATGGTACCTAAATGTGTTAACGTAATTTTGTAGAATCACAGCACATTTTAAATGTGGGTGAGATAACGCGAAAGTTGGAATTCAGCCGAGTACGGTACCGGCACTCTAATACATGTCACACGGCGCGGGCGGCCTCGAAACATAATGTAGACCGCGTTTAATACATTATACAACATGTTAACTGAACAAACAAGGTAACTATTCAGATGGTATACTGGTCTTAACACCTATGTCAACTGAGGACGCTGAACTTAACATGCAATGCAATGCAAGTCAGGTTTCGTTTACTAATATTGGGCAAAGTTTGAATGGGTACATAGATGGAATGGAACAGCAGTTTCATATATAATGCACTTATATTCTAAGAAGCTTTTCGGATCTCTCAAGTTTAAAACAACCAGTATCAATTCTATGGTCTGTTTGCAGAACCTCTGCTCCATTTTGACGATATTCTTCTAAGGAAATCTCATTAAGTTTCTATTCATTCATAAACAATGCGGCCACGTGTTTAAACGTTACCACTAAAATTAATTTTAATTAATGTTAGCCGACAACCGGCAGGCGACGGACACTAATGAGACAAAGCAAACGGGCGCGTGCATAACAAAGAGCAAGACACGAGCACTCACCGTGAAGCTGCCACTTTAATCATCAAATCATTAAACCAACACCCATGCAGAGGACCACTCATATGCTTGTAACATGTAACAAAATAAGCGTGTAATCGCTTGTGTTTCCTGTTGCCGTGATGCCGACGGGATAGCATGTCACGAGCGCACCGTCCTTACCCGGGGTTCATCAGTGAGACCTCTCGGCCTCGATGACGTCACTGCAATTACTCGTATACCTCAGCTTCTGTTATCTAATAGCTAGAATCATGGCCGGTACATTACTCATACCTAGAATTAATTGCTTGCGTAAACAAATGTTGCAGCTCGTTAACTTGACAGCCAAGTTGTTGTGCTAGATCTCAATGTGTCCCCGCAAGGTTGAGGATTCGACCTTGTAGATGCCATGGAAATATTTTGCACGCTCTACCTACATATTGATTAACAGCCCTTTGTGTTTTAGAAGCAATCTTCTTGTATGACGGATAATATTGCAAATAGCTTGTAGTTTAAGTAAACATCGTCTTAACGTCCGCCCTCTGCTGGAAAACTTATTAAATTCCAGTTATAGGCACCGTTATTAAAACGGGTCATAAAGATAACCTGCCTCGTAGAAAATAATCTGGGTCGTAATTAAATATTCAAACGCATCGTCGCGTGGAACCGGTCTAAATTAATTTCCCGGTCTATCAACAATCTGAAAATGAGCGATAGAGCAACGGTAAATCTGTGAGATGTTCTGAAACAATGAAATTAATGGCTTGGCACGCGCCAGTGAGCTTTTAAGTCTCGGGGTAATAAATTAGGTAGGTTATAGAAACTGAACGCTCGCAGCATGAAAATGTTTGCTGCAGTATGAATTGTGAGACACGCATCGCGTCCGTAACTAATGAACATATAACTGTGTGAGGTATGTTCGTAGCCATAGTCTGTGGCTTCATAAAGTATGACGGCGGTAAATGCTGTGCAGGGACAGAACAAGCAACGGCACGACATTGAATGGGTAACATAACAGTGTCGGGCGCAGAGCACTGCCACCGCTCCAGACCATGCACGCTATTGGGAGGCTTGAATATTTTCCCACACGTGTAGTGACCAAAAATTAAAAAACTACCATTCAAAGTACAGAAACCTTTCTATAGAGCCGTAGGTACATAAAACTATAACTCCAACACCACACTACTTGATAATCGTACGAAATATACCTGGTCCACAGGCTCCACAATTCTTTCAAAATAAGTCATATCACCGGCGATAAGGCGATGATTTGGAAAAACATGTGTTCTCCTGTCATTCAACTTAGATGAAAATGAATGTAATCATTTGTTTGTTAATGGAGTTGACCGGAACTGGTTTTCTAAAGTTGCTAAATATATTTCTCAATTATGACGTCAAATCGTTAGATAGCAGAATACCGTTATATTATTCAATTTACTCTTTGACAACATAATTACGAGTGTGTTTTGTAGAAATTAATAGATTATAATGATTCCTGACTTATTAACCGTTTACTATACATACAATATAAAGTGCAACTTAGAATCCAACGATACCGGGTTCGATCATAGGCTCTGCACCAATGACTTTCTTAACTATGTGCGGTTTTCCAACTCTTCGTGCTTCGGAGACCACGGCTGTTATTGATAAATAGCAGTCGTTAAGCCATGTCAGAGGCCCTCAGGCAGCCTGAAAAACTCGGACACCACAGGCCAGCACTACCTCATACGGCAAACAAACAGACAAACAACATTTTTTAAGTTTGATGTGTTTTGAATCGGTTGAAATATCTAGTCTAAAAGCCCGATAGAAAGGGACGGGGTTTCGGTGGTTATATAAAAAATTCAAAGTAAGCAAGTCAAGTGAGTATAAAATATCTTTGTTATTTAAATAAAAACTATTTCTGTTTATATAGGCTTCGTAGTTTTTTAGAATACAAAATGTGAAAAAAAGGATAAGTACATCGTATATAGTTCCGGCATAGACATATATAGTCCTTACGGACTGTGTTTCGGGCGACCTAAGCATTAGTTATTATGTGGTATAGGATACATTTCAGTTCGGCCACTCAAACTAAACACATAAGGCAAAGGACCCGAGACTAGCGGTAGTCAAACCAGCTGTACTATACCAGTATACAAGTACTTGAACAGGCAAAAAGGAGTACAGAGGTGAAGAGCTACATACCACCTTAAGGCAGTTATTTACGGAAATGTGGTCCGACGAACAGGTACCGTCTAGCTTCCAAATATCTGTCATATGTTCCCTTTACAAGAACAAAGGAGATCGCGCAGATTGTAATTCATACCGCAGAATCTCCCTGCTCTCAACCACAATGGAAAAATGTTTGCTAGGGTACTGCTGAATGTCTGCTAAAGTTGTCTGAAGCACTTCTGCCTGAGACACAATTCGGATTTAGGCCTAATAGAGGCACAAGCGAAGCTATATTTTCCATACGCCAGCTATAGGAAAAGAGCAAGGAACAAAATAAACCGATGTTCCTATGCTTTGTAGATCTAGAAAAGGCCTTTGATAGTGTTCCTCGGGAGGCTCTTTGGACAATTTTATCTAAATTCGGCTGCACTGATAAATTTATTCGATTAGTATACACGACCATATGACTTGCTGTGTAACATCAAATGGCGATCAATCAGAGTATTTCCCCGTCAGAGTACGCGTGCGCCTCGCACACTGCACGGTCACGTTTCATATTGTCTCCGTATTTTATTTAATAACTTTTGGCAAAATGTCTGTCAAATCAGTTGAAATGTTGATACGCGAACTACAAAAGACAGTGCTCACATTAGTTACAAAAGTGGATGCTCAAGAGTGCCAAATAAACAGACTAAATGAAAATATAACGAAGCAATCCCAGATGATCGCAGAACTTAGCACCCGCAAGCAAGATGACAAGAAGCCCAACGCTACCCGCAATTCGCTGAGTATTTTGCCTGATGCAACTACGTCGATGCAGCGCCCTAAGCGCTTAGCGCATATGAATGCCGCTGCAGCAATAAGCGCTTCGTCGGCGGCGACGGGTCGAATGAAGAAAAATAGCGCTGGCAGCGCTAGCAGCACGAATACTGAGAAATGCACCTATGTAAAAAAATTAACCGAGATAGATCGAGCGAAAAGAACAATTGACCGGACTGATAAGGTTGGAAACCTAACAATGTCTATCAAGGATAATGTAAACGATGACAATTATATAAATAATAACGACCGCAATGATAACGACTGGCAAACGGTTCTATTAAAGAAACATAAAAAATTACGGCCTGTGACGGTTGGGACTGGTCAACATGACAACGAGCTGCAGACAGTGGAGCGGCTAAAATATATACAAGCTTGGTCTTTTAGACCTGAAACTTCAATTGAAAATGTACGCAATTTTCTCAATAAAACTGCACCATCATCGGAATACATAGTCGAAAAACGAAATATAAGGACAGACAGACATGCATCGTTTGTAATAGGAATACCAGAAACACTAATAGATCGTGTCTGCGTGCCAACGGTGTGGCCGCCAGGCGTCCGTTTTGCCGAGTGGTTTCTCGTTTGGCCCCGCTCACAACGGGGCACGGAGTCCAAACGTGGCGCACCCGCAAACCCCGCACCAACAACCACCGCGTAAACAAACGTCTGATACAGTATTAGTCATATGCCACCAAAATATTGCATCTTTAGACAAAAAAACGCATCGACTTGAAGTTCTCTTACTTAATGAGCTAAACTGTGACGTGCTAGCAATATCTGAACACTGGATGTCTGAACCTAATCTTAAAAGTGTAAACATAGACGGCTATGTGTTAATGTCCAGCTATTGTCGGAAAACAATCGCACACGGAGGTTCTTGCATATTTATCAAAAATAGTGTGAAAGCCATTGAATGTTTAGAGCTTACAAAAATGTCGATAGAACAGTACTGCGAAGTGTCCGCAATAGAATTAGTTGAATATAATATTATAGTTTTGTGCATCTACAGGACTAATTTAATCAGTTCCGTAGAATTTCTATCCCACTTGGAACGTCTTCTCGAACGAGCCAGTGATTTTAGTAAAGAATTTATAATAGTAGGTGATTTTAACATTAATTGGCATAAAATCAAATGTGCAGAACGAAAACAGCTGTGTGATGTGTTAGCAACGCACCATTTTACAAATTTAGTTAACTTCCCAACGCGAGTGACTGAGACATCCTCGACCAGCTTAGACCATGTCTACAGCAACATGCTGCAAGGATCAGTGGTAACATCTCCCGTTATTACCAACCTGAGTGACCACCGAGCGGTGCGCGCGGCGGTCGCCTGCCAACGGAGGCAGCCGCCCCCGCGCACTCGCCTGCTGAGGGATTATTCCGGGGTGAACCGTATGAATTTCTGTTCAGCAATTTTGAGTATAGACTGGAGGTACATATTTTCAAAACACAGAAATTCTGTCGAGAATCTAGCCACATCCATAACAAACATTATGACAAACACATTCCATATTTGTTTTCCTATGAAGAGAAAAAAAGTAAAGAAAAACTCATGGGTCACCGATGAAGTAGTTCAAATAAAGACCTTGCTTTTTGAAACCATAAAATTAAGTAATAAATTCCCCGATAATGCACAAATTTTTAATTTAATAGAATAATTTAACCATTTATATGATATAACGATCAATACTAACAAAGCCGGCTACTATTCAAATTTAATAAAAAATAGCAGCAATACACACAAGGCACTTTGGCAAGTTGTCAATATTGAGAGGGGAGTTAGCTCGCGGGCTTCGGCTGGTTTCACAGATGTTGTCAAGGACCCAAGCGGTTCAACTTTCAAGACGAGGAAAGCAGCTGCAGACGCCATGAACGCGAGGTTCGTGGGCGCGGCGGCCGCGTGCGGGGCGCCGCGAGCCGCCTTGGCGCTAGTGAGCGCCACGCTTGCGGCCGCGCAGGCCCCTGCCGACCGCTCGTTCAGACTCACTCGCTTTTCCGCCGCCGAAGTCCACCAGATCATCCCCACGCGGATTCCTCGGAAGCCTACCAAGGATATATATGATATATCAATGGAAGTGCTTCACATAGCAGCTTGTGAATTGGCTCCATACTTGGCCGAGCTGTTCAACCGCTGCATTCGAGCTGGAGAATATCCAGGGGCAATGAAGGTGAGCAAAATCTCCCCATTGTTTAAAGGGAAAGGGAAGCGCGATAATATCGATGGCTATAGACCTGTGTCTATTATTCCAGCGATTGGTAAGATTTTTGAAAACGGGATTAGTACTCGTCTCACTAAATTCATGGCCTCCACCGGGGCTCTTTCCGAACGGCAATATGCGTACCGAGTTGGTCGATCTACCACTTCACTCACGCGCGAGGTGATTAAACGCGTATTCGAAGCGTGCGAGCGGAAGCGGCAAGTCGCCGTGCTATGCTGTGACTTGTCGAAAGCTTTTGACGTTGCGGATCACTGCGTCCTCGCTGCCAAGCTACGCCACTATGGAGTGAGTGGACCAGCTCACGCTCTGCTGGCTGACATCTTGCGGAACAGATCCCAGGTGGTGGTCAGTGATGGAGGTGAGACGAAATCAGATCCTCTATCTAACGTGATGGGTGTAGCGCAGGGGTCATCGGTATCTAACATACTGTTTTGCCTACTTCTGAACGACTTGCCCAATGTGATTGCCAGTGGTGATATATTCATGTATGCTGATGACGTTGCGGCCATTGTCAGTGCTCAGACTCTGGAGGAGCTTGAGCGGTGCCTGAATAGAGCGGTGAATGAGTTGGCACAGTGGTTTCATCAAAATGGTCTGGTTCTTAACCTTACAAAAACTCATTTTCTGCACTTTACCTTGTCTGGACAGACTTCTAGAAGTCTGAGCGTCCACATTAATGGAACTTTTATCGAACAAGTTGAATCTATAAGCTTTCTTGGTTTTGAAATAGATCGTGGAATGACATGGGGTTCGCATATTCACAAAGTCTGTGCAAAGCTAGGCAGTGCATGTTATGCCCTGAGTCGTCTGTCGCGCGTAGCATCAGCTGAAGTGGTTCGCACCTGCTACTTCGCAACCGTGCACTCACTCCTCCAGTACAGCACCGAGCTATGGGCCCGCGCAGCGGACAGGCTGCGCGCGTTTCGGATGCAGAAAAGGGCCGTGAGGACGATTGCACGGGTGTCACGAGTCACTTCGGTGAAGCCATATTTTAAGTCACTTGGGATACTGACTCTGCCCTCGCTCGTGATTTACCAGGTCGCAGTTTACGTGCGTCAGAACCTGAATCAGTTTGTAAGACGTGGGGACAGACACACGTACAACACCCGCGGTGCTCACAAGTTGGCTGCAGTGTCCAGGAGACTGGCGCGGTCTAACAAGTTGACGTATGTGATGGGGCCCACGGTGTATAACCGCCTTCCAGCGCAAGTCACGTCAGCTGCAAATTTTAACACATTTAAGTTAAAACTGAAATCCTGGCTCATCGAAAAAGCGTTTTACAATGTTGACGAGTACTTGACTGTACCTAAATGAGGTACTCGTATTTATTTACTTTTATTTTTTTCTTATTAATTTCTTTATTTGACATTTAATTTATTGTTTTGTATGTGATTACTAGATTTAACGTAATTTGTATTTAGTTACCATTTGTGATACTCTGACATATAATTTTTATAACAAATTATGAATAAATGGTTTATCTGTTTATCTGTTTATCAGCTGTGGAGTTAAACAGGGATGTGTGCTAGCGCCAACACTTTTTGCCATCTATTTTGCAGCGGTCGTGAAGGAAACATTAAGGGACAATGCAGAGGGAATTCGGATCCGTTATCGAACGAATGGTAGTGTTTTTAACTTAGCTAGGTTGATGGCACACACGAAGGTCTCTCTTAATGTTATTACAGAAATAATGTACGCGGACGATTTATGTTTTGTGACGGAAACTTCTGAAGGTTTACAAGAGCTTATATCCAAATTCGACTCAGTATGCTGTAAATTTGGGCTAAAAATCAGTGTGACAAAGACTGAAGTCATGATGACCAACACCGCCCAGCAGGTGCCCCTGAATGTGCAGCTTAACGGGACGAATTTAAAGAATGTAGAAAAGGTTAAATATCTGGGAAGCACCATAGCAGCCAAAGGTGACCTTGACTCCGAAATTAACAGCAGAATCGGTTCCGCCTCAGCAGCTTTTGGAAAACTGCGAGTCAAGGTGTTCCGCTCACACAACATCAAGCTTGAGACAAAAATCAAACTGTACATGGCGATTGTCTTGCCTAACATCCCATATGCGACCGAGACGTGGTGCCTGTACCGTCGCCACATACATACGCTTGACAGATTTCACCTGAAATGTCTTCGCGATATTCTGAACATTAAATGGTCTAACCGTGTCAGGAACATCGATGTTCTCAGGCGTGCAAATGTGTGCGGAATTGAAGCCTACCTCATGCGAAGGCAGCTGCGATGGTGTGGGCACGTATCTCGAATGCCCGAAGAAAGAGTGGCCAAGAGCATCTTTTACTCAGAACTTGAAGAAGGCAAGCGTAAAAGCGGAGGCCAGTTTCTGAGATATAAAGATGTGCTGAAGAGGCATATGAAGGGGTGCGGGATCGAGCCCACGACATGGGAATCGCAAGCTGCCAGTCGATCTGAATGGAGACAAAAAGTTAAAATAAAAACTTACTACTTTGAAAATAAACGACGTCGCGAGCTTGTCTACGACGGGAACATCTAAAAAATAAAGCGCCTTCGAACATTTTCTACAATTATGCAAATGGAGTTCTCACATGTGGCACCTGTCTTCGGCTAAAATTGGTTACATTAGTCATGTGAGGACGCACAAGTAACATAAAACAGAAATGGTCGCCGTTGTCGAAATCGGCATGGAAGACATCATAATCATACAAGTACTTGAACAGGCAAAAAGGAAATAATAGTTTGAACAAACAAAAAGATACTTAACGGTTATATTATTGTGTTTTAAGACATTGTTGCTCAGAACATTTATTTGCTCTATCCGTTCTCGTAAACATAGGTACATTTTGTTGTTAATGCTCTACACAGCAGGCACCTACTTGTATGTTTATTAGCTCGTATGCAGCCAGGAGAACAAGTTTATGAGACATACATAACTTTACACCAGCCCATACGTTACTGCATACTAAAAGAGATGCATGCGAAGAGACAATAAATGATGGCTTGTGTATGCGCCTAGTTTTCACGGCGAAGTTCGAGGGTATGACGCTGTTTCAAGGCACAGACGACTATATACACTTACAAGTTTTCAAATGATGCAAACTTGTGCAGTTACGTGTATGGCCAGCATTACTGGGATTTGCATGCACTTATCGTATGGCGTATGGATGCAAGAGTGTGCGTTGAAGTAAGTATGTCAACGGCGTCCGTTCCGCTATGTTGCCATGGTAAACGAATATCATACGCATATATAGTTTTCATACACTTTTAATGAGTTACGTTCCACCATACCGCCCCCACTCATTAATAAAATTAATTACGTAAGGAATAATTGATGTTGAGATCATTTTTCGCTTTATGAACTCATTTTTTTGGTATTGAGGTTAAAGTTTTATGCTTGAAATCTCTGTGATGTACTTAATTATCTTAGATTAGTTTTTGTAAGTTATTACGTTATTAGAATATGAGAACCAAGAAAGATTAAAAAAGACGGAGTCTACACAGCAAGATCAAAATTGAAGCACCCAAGATATGCCGATGCGCTCGTACGCACAAGCCTCACGTACACACTTACACCATGTTATACTAGTCGGCCGCCACATCGCAGCAAGATTTACACAACTAGTGTTAATTTTGTCAAGTCAAGACATCACGGAAAATAAAAAAAAATACTTTTGTGACGAAATTGTGTATCAACCACAAATTATTCACTCACGCATACGTGGCGGTACATGGTGTAAGGCGCCCTGTGGCCAGGTGGAGTGACGACCTGCGAAAAGCGGCTGGAAGAAAATGGATGAAGAAAGCTGAATACCGAGCTCAGTGGCGTGCATTAGGAGAGGCCTAGAGAGCAGTAGACAAATATAGGCTGATGACGATGATGCACACATACGCAGTGCTTCACTCTCTTGTTTGGCGGTGAAGACTCCGTCCTTTTTTAAAACTTCTTGATGAGAACGAGAAAAGTAGGTAGCCAAAGTTGTACTGAAGTAGGTACGTATCCCTTTTTATATTTATCCTTAAAAGATGTGAAATCAGGATATTGCTATAAACGCCAATGATAAAAATCTATCGCTAATATACATGTCACGAGTTTCGTTCAGCTAAATTGAAGTTCAGTCACACATACACAGTTTTTTCGAGTCGTGAAGAGCGAGCCTAATAGCAACAAGTTTCATTAACCTCATTATATAGGTACCTGCTCGTTCGTATTTTCCGACAATAACTTCCAAAATAGAACCACATCATAGTAAAATAACCAAGACAACAACATAACAGGCCGCAGGAACGTAATTGGCATGAGTTTATTGAATCAAAACACGTCTGTCATGTCATGTCACGTCATAAAGCGCGTGAACCACCGTTTCATTCGTTTCGCCACGTTCCCGTTAAGTTTTACCACGGATAGCGGTGTTTATAGCTAATTTGACACTGTAATGTGGAATTCATGTTTTCTTACAAATTCGATAAATAAATGAAAGACCCTTATACAGCCTGTGTTTAATACGCAAGAAGAGAAATAAAGCCAAGTAACAAACAAAACGCCATCAATGTCCCTTCTTGCCTCTGCCTTTTTTGCAATAATAAGTATGTTATGTATTTAAGTTGTTACTACTTAAAGTATGTCACTTCAGTTGTTATTACACTATTAAAAATTCAGTTAGGATAATATGATTTTCTTCCCAAGTTGATGACTTTAGTCTGGCGAAGATATAAAATATACATGTTTTTATATGAATTAAGTAACTATATGAGTAGGTACTGAATCTCTTTACTATACTGAACTAATTTTCTAGGTACGTTACTTATAATGAAGTGTGTTGCATTTTTCGTTATGAATTTAGATTTACTCCACATTTTATCACATGTTTTTTTCGTATACCGCGTAAACAAATTATTTATCTATACTTATACGAGTATTAAAACAATTATAACGAAAAAGTCTGTACACAGAAGATAAAAGAAAAGAGTACAAAAAATGATCTAGGGTACTTAAAATAAGCTACTGCTTATTTTAAGTACCCTAGACCAAGAATATAACATTTTTTAAGTCGTGTTTGTCTGTTTGTCTGTATGATTGTTCACGCATCACGTAAAAACTAATAGACCGATTACGATGCAGTTTACTGTTGGATAGCTTATGGTTTGTCTTTAAATCTGGGGTACTTGGTATTTTAATCCGATGATTAGATGCCGAGAAATCGATAAAAACATTTTGACGGCTGAACAAATTTTGAAGATATGTAGTATATTGTAATTTATAGGTACTTTCGGTCCTGGAATAACACGTATGGACTACTTTTAGATAAAATGATCACGCGGGCAAAGCCGCGGGTATAGCTAGTAATAAATATAAACCCCAATTAAAGTAATACACTTAATATTAATGCACACTCCATGTTTCTCTAAACACCAACCAAATTCTTAATACCAATGACCTCATCGAAATTTACCAAGACTCATTCAAGACGCTCTACAGAATTTCGCCTGCGCGCAAAAACTAAGAGGAAAACTAAATTGTTTGCTAATTAGAGTATCGCAATACAATTGCATCTACAGGCAATAAAATGTCTGCAAAGACATTATTTCTACTAAATTATGGTTATAAAAACACTTAGAGCAAATAAATAAAACGTTGATAAACTCGTATTAAAAACTAGCTGGGCCCGCGACTTCGCACGCGTGGATATTTTTCTAGATTAAAAGTACTAGTGCTATTCCAATACCTAAAATACCAATAAACCACCAATTGACCAAAATTCCATCGGCCGCCAAAAAGTATTTTATAAATTTCTTAGCTTCTACTCATTGAGATACCAAGTAGCCCAGTTTTTAAATCAAACCCTAAACTATCCAACAGTGAAAACCGCGTCGCAATCGGTCCAGTAGTAGTAACGTGATGCGCGAATAGACAGACAAACAGACAGACACGATTAAAAAAAAAAAATTTTTCTTCAGTATAGCTTATTACCCGACTACAGCAAAGCAAGAAGGATAATGAGTTAAACAGTCTATGTATGTATGTTTGTATCTATGTATGTGTGTATGAACGTTCAACCATAGCGTCGCCCCTATAGGTTCGATTTTGACAAGCGAGGTGTCAATAGATCCGTCTTCAGGTATAGTGTCATAGGCTTTTATTTTTTTACCCCACTACGGCAAGGCAAATTAAGGGTTATGCATTCAAACGAAAACTTGGTCCGATTTTGAGAAGCGGGTATCAATCGATTCGTCTACATCACAAGAGTGTCACATGTTACTTTTTACCCGAGCGTAATCGGTTTTTGTTTTTGTAGTTATGTTTTGTTTTACGTATACTAGAACATTTATTTTTATTATTTCTCTGTACAGAATTTTTCGTACTTACTGCTTTATTATAAGTATAGATAAAGATAAGCTGCGCCCCGAAGCTTTGATTGCCCGCATTTAAATTTTGGCACCTGCGTTTACCTCCATAAGGATGTAATTTCAAAAATCCTTAATTGGTGCACAGGGAACTCCACTAGTTTGTGATCTATGTCACGGTACCTACTGTTTTATATGTAGTTATATAGAAAAATAAGCCAATGAGAAAGCGTTTTATAACGGTAAGTTGGTTTATATATTAGTTTATGTATCTAAACCTGGAACCTATAATTAAGTTAACGGCGAAATAGATGTTTAAAGTTATTGCTCGTTAATTAACCGTGTCTCGGTCGAGAGAGCTGACCAATCTTTGCTGTCTCTACATCTACGGGAACTAGACAACTGAATTCTTCAATTCTTCGATATCAAAACTATCTATACTCTATACTTATAATACAGCAGTTAGTAGCAAAAAGTCTATACAAATAATAAAGCTATAAGTAACATAAAGGCTGTACAATGAAAATAATTAAAAATATTTTTTTTTGTCTCTCTGTCTGGATATTTGTTCGCGCATCTCGTAAAAACTACTGGACCGATTGAAATGCATTTTTCACTCAGGATTTAAAATAAATTTGATGAACTTAGAAACTCGATGCAATGAGTAGAAACCGAGAAATTAACAAAATCGATTTGACGGCTGAACAAATTTAATAATCATTTATCCCAAAAAAATACTACATAGGCCGCGGGCACTGTTAGTGTAATATTATTTATATATTACCTACTACCCACACATTCATTGAAATATCTCCGCCCGCATTACCCAGGATGTTTGATGCTGGGATCAGTATTTGACTAATCCTACTTTATGTTGTAAAATCTTATTGGAATAAGATTAGATGTTCCAACGTGGTCCAAGTAGAATCTATATCAAAATAAACGAACTAACGAATTCTATTAATCTCTCTCAAAATCACCTAATGTAGATAATTTAACTTATGTAATTACTACAAAAAGAAGGATATGATTCTTCGAATAAAAAATTAAACAACAAACGAATTTACTAAAAAAAACTGCACAAATTTTGAGATCCACACTGTAAAAAAAAAAACAACTAACTCTGTTAAAAAAATCCTAGAAATATGAAGAATATAAAACATACTCTAGGGTGTCCTGCGCACGTGCAATTACACAACAGCAGTCAACAGTACAGTTGGGTAACTTCATAAAGTAGTTCGAACAAGAACATCTACGAACTTCCCCGCTAAGAGACAGACATAATCTCACGTGACATTACGAGTTGTTATCAATTGTATCACCGGCACCGTAGCGGCACCCGTTGATGTCTTTTGTAGGACACCACCGCGCTACACTGCGCGGGCGCATCATTTGAAACTAGTTGTGCCCGCAGCTACGCACGCGTGGTCATTTCTCTGGGTTAAAAGTACTCTATGTACTATTCCAGGACCTAAAATACTATTATCCCAACATTTGATCAAATTTCTGTCAGACGTCAAAAATGCATTGGATTGAAATACCAAGTACACCAGTTCTTAAGTCAAATCCTAAGCTATCCAACAGTGAAAATCGCATGACAATCGGTCTAGTATTTTCTACGTGATGCACGAATAAACAAAATTACAGACAAACATAGACAAACATAGTGACAAACAGAAAGAATTCATTATATAAAAAACAGCTTGTTCAGTAGCTTATTTTAAGTACTCTAGATCATTTTTTTTAATTATCTTTTTTATACAAACTTGTTCGTACTTATATAGCTTTATTATAAGTAATAGATTACGACTCGCCAATATTATTATTACAACTAAATACATTTAATTTTCTTATTTTCTGCTTTAGGACATCAACTCCAATTACAATTCTTGAAATAACTTTACGATATAATTTTAAAGGCCTTTGATATTTCAGGTTTATCGGAGGTAATTAAACCACACTTATTTTATGTAATGGATGCAGATGTTGAGTAGGAATCTTTAACTGTATCGAGAATAACTGTAAATATTTACCTTCGTATTCGACCCCAGAAACAGCTCCAGGACGAACTTCGCAAACTTGTCTTAACTCACACTGTACACACGAAATCAGTCAAGGTTTGTTTGAAGGGATAGAATAATGTTCGTTTATCAGTTTGCGTTTAACTCGTTCGATTTTCGTTAGTGGAACGCGGCATGAAGCATCGGAGTGTTCGCCAAGCAGCCGCGCGCGCGAACGGACTCTTCGGATGTGCGCAAGCGCTGCACTTGAACGTTGAACTGGCGCAGAAAGCCGGCTGCGAGCGACGCGCACTGAATCACTCAGGAAACAGTACTAGCGGCGCCTCACACAACTCTGCCGCACAGCAGAGCTACATTTACAGCGCTCCAAAGTAATTGTAGCGCAAAATACAAATGCGGGCGATAGACAGCAAACCGCAAAAGCATTTCGGAGATAGTGTTGTGGTCGGCGACCGCACAGATAGCTTAATTGATCGCTCATGCTCGCTATCTTGAATCTACGGTAACTTTATCTACCTAGCTGTTCTCTTGATATGCACTAATTGACGGAGTTGAACGACAATACTTATTATGCAAGTTAAATTTAAAAAAGAAAATTAAAGATTCGATAGATTTTCTTTTCCTAAATCTAAATTAGTGTTAATTTTTTGTGTGAAGAAGATGGAGGAGGCGTGGGGGGTGGTGTGTTGCGGGGGTGAAGTGAGGAAATTTAAGTATTATATGTAAGATATGTGCTAAGCAAATATGTAAAACAGCTGGAACGGGTTGAAAAGTCGGAAATACTTGCGATAATTTTCCACATAAAAGCAATTATCACGTTAGCTAAAAATTATATAAAAAGATTACAGTATCTACAGGCAGTAACACACTACTGTAATATTTTTAATTTAAATGTGCAAAGATTAACAATTAACATAACAGAATTATTATTATAACATTATTGAATGTATGAATATCATAATTAACTTTACAACAAAAGAAGAAGCAAGGTCATAGGAATAAACACGACGTCTAGGAATAAATAATACATTCTAGTAGTCTCTATCTTGTTTAACACCAATTAGTCTAAGCATATTTTGGATAACTCCGAAACAATAGCAGTTACGTTAGCTAGAACTGATAAAAAAACAAGTATTATATAAAATTAAATAAACAACTATGATGAATCGACACATCAAAAATAAAATAATAAATCATTCTATGAATTATATCACATGAATTCACTAAAAACATTGAACCAATTTGATGAAATGTACTCGTATATGAAACTACAGTGGAGGTCTGCGATCACTCATCTTCCCTTCCAAATAAAAAAAAATACATCTGGACGGTTTAGAAATCCCAGAAATATAAATGAACACACAGAAAAAAAACATTTGGTAGCAAAAAATAAAAAATAACTATGCGTAAATACCTATCTGAGAATAAATAAAATGGACCAGCCTAACAGCAATGCATAAGGTGTTTAAACACTCATAACAGTCCTGGCTTAGGATTAATATCAGCCTTAAGCATATTGAAGTCCTTTAATAGCAACATCCTGTCGTTATCCTAGGCACCAGCTCGCGCGACCGGACGTCGAACCCGCCCGCCCCGCGCCGCCCGCCGCCCGCGAGGCCATCGCGCCGTTTTATACAAGAACCATACTGGAGAGCAGGACTATTAATTTCATGCTCATATAATACAAGTCACGATTTGAAAACAATTTCTAGGAACACTACTAAAATTGAGATGGAACAGAATTTTAGATCATTATAAACGTAGAGAGGCATCAGCGCAGCGCAACAAATACATACATAAAAATACATAAAAATGAGCGACGCAAATCACTGATTGAGACACACTTTTTTGTTACAAAATTTTGAACATTGACATTTATTTTGAATTGGTAATCATCGTCAAAATAAAAATTTCTAGTCTATCATAAACTTGTTATGATGTTTAACATTGTTCAAAGAACATTAATGCCTAAGGCCGGGCTTGTATCCGAGACCATTTCCTTAACGGGCAGCATTCGAGTTGCTTCCCATAAACATCCCAGACCCCGCGTACCTTATTTTATGCTTTCCGTGCCTATAAAACTCCCTACACGACCACTAACATTGTTAAGCTGTACAACGCACTCACCGCACACAACGCTTCACGATTTATTCTAAGTATATCAATAAAAACTCGCCTTAGAAATTGTAAATTTAATTTATTTAACAGTCTAGGAACTAGTAAATTGAGCAAGAGTACTGAATAAATAAGTACATACAACTAACTTATAGATAAGCGAGATCCGATTCAAAGGGACTTTGTAGTTAAAGTTCTGTCGAATCAGGCCTCTCATTCGCAAAGTTTTGCAAGAGGGAATCTTCAATGCAGGGTAACAAGGACTTTTTAACATATTACTTAATGAAATGGAACTGCTAAAGCAGGTAACCTAATGAAAACTTATTTACAAACTAATGAACAACGCTCACCTAATGTTTCGCCATCGGTTCAACGAAAGACGATCTAGTTGACATCTTTTGGGAAATTTACTTAAATTGATTTTAAATGCACAGTGCTATTTTCTCATGTGAACTATTTTGCCATACAATACCATACATAAAATCTGTAATATAATTTAAAGAAAAATAACTTCCGCCAAAACGCTCTTTCTATCTTGGCGTGGGTCATGACGTCACAATGCCAGTATACAACGAGGTTGCTATGGGTTACTCTAGAGTAACCCGTCACTTCAGAAAAAGACACAAATGTCTTTTCCTGAAACATAATCTGTTTTACTAGTAAAACAGATAACAGAATCTGTACTAGTAAAACAGATTCTGTTTCAGGAAAAGACACAAAAGTGACGTCACTAGACCTGGGCCTTTATTTGCTACGACCATTCAGACACGTAACGCCACGTGTTCGTGGAATTGCTCGTGAATTGTCGTAACGACGTCGCGATTTCTGCTAGAAATTTCGTATTGCATAGTCTAGTAATCGTGTCTCCAAACTTAAATATTTTAAAATTAAGTTTTTATCTATTTCTTGCTGTAACGCAACTAACTTTAACGACTGTTTTAGTAAGTCCTAAAACCATGACTAAAACAGTCGTTGAAGTGAGTTGTCTTTCAGATGGACCATAATCCAAGATATATGTATTTATATCTACTGCAGTCAACTAACCGACTCTATCGTATGATGAGCTTTACAAGCCACGGAATTAGTTAAACGTTCATCATACTAGTAATTATCATCGTTACCCAGTACTGAAAACCTTAACTACTAACCTAAGATTGGTGTTCGTAATGGTTAGAAATTGCGTCTAGTATGAACTGGAAGGTCCGGGGGTTGATCCAGCTGAGTCCCGAGGGCAGTTCCATTGGCTCCAGACTCCTGGCCTGCCTGCCAACCGTTCTTTCCAGGAAGTAATCGTCATACTCCATGCTGTAGTCCGGCAGGATAGGGTTGAACTTCGCGTAGTAGATGGCGGATAGGCACGCGTACAGGAGCAGAGCGGCTGTGAAGAGCTGGAAGTAAAACACATAAAATTTATTTTGTTTTATTAGAATCTACTTTCTTCTTCTTTTGCGTCTCTTGATCAAGTGAGTGGAGTAGTTCCTGAAACTTCTCCAGTTTTCCCTGTTGTAGTATGAAAGCCCATTGAGGTTTAAGTACTTTTGCTTTGCAACTAACGACAATATTGTACTACCAGAATCAGAATCATACCTACCTATATATTTTTCTAATTTGCACTAACTGACTCATCATTGACAGCCGGGTTCTGAGTCTTATTAAAAAATGTTATTTACCAAAGTAACTAATTGTACAAGCATTTACCAAAAAATCTACCAAATTAATTAATTCAGTGGTTACAAGTCCGTGCATAACAATGATGGATTCTACATTTAGTTCAGCAAGATAAACAAAAAATCATTGACCAGGATGAGAACAGAGTAAAATTGAATGAAGCCATTAAATACGTAAGATATGACTATAACAAGGTGTGATGACACTGCATGTTTGATAATTCAGACTTGAAGTAAATACCTATTAAATAACTGTCTTCAGCTGCAGCTAGTTGGAAGTGGAACAATTTATTGTGAAGATAGTAAAAAGAAGCGATGCATGACTTTTTGGGGGAAAAAATGTGTGGGCAATAAAATATTATTATATCATTATGTTATCATTAAAATGTATCAAAATTATTTAGGCTGTAACCTACACTAATATTATAGAGAGGAAAGATTTTATTTGTTGGTTTGAAATTGAATGGATAAACTCAAAAAATACTGAACTGATTTTAAAAATTCTTTCACCTATGGAAAGCTTCATTATCAGCGAGTTACATGAGCAGTATTATTATATATTTTTTTAAATTGAGGTCCCTCTGTAAATAGCAATAATGTAACCCAAGGTATCAAACATTTGCAAAAATAGCTATTATACTCGTACTCGCTGTATAAGAAACGTAATTACAATTTGCCATGGAAACGAAATAATGACAAGTCTGTCAAGTACGTAATAATGCAGTTGTCTATGGTCAAAAAGCATTGCTGCCAGTGATTTTGAATTACGCTTACTGGCTTTTTTTTAGATATTACGACGGATATAAGAACGCAGTAAAAAATTTGCCACGGTGTGAGCGATACCCGTGCGTAGCCGGGGCGAGTCACTAGTGTTTATATATAGTTCCATGTACGTAATACAATGATAATTGAACTCAACCACCAGTCCACCATTAGCGTTAATTGAAGCTTTACTGGAACCTATGGAAACTTCCAAAATACAATCAAAGTTACGTAAAAAAATATAACTAAATAGGATGAATCAAATATTCTTAGTACACATATGTACAGTACAATTATTTTTGTATACATTACAGTGCGTGCGCTTCCGTTGACAGCTGCAGGTAAATCGATAGATGTAACAAATTGTTTTAGAATATTTTTTATCATAATTGCATTGATTTATTAGATAATCCCAAGTATCTTATCTGTTGATAGATGTACAAAAAACGCGGAATTATGATATTATAGAAGCACTTAAAAGATGGCCATGGATTATCACGCCTCAGCAATCATGCTATAGTAGATATGCTTACGCATGTCAATAACCGTTGATTTACGCTAACAATACCTGAACTAACAGTAGAGTTATCAACACTAATATTATAAAGAGGAAAGATTTGTTTTTTATGTTTGTTGTTTGTATGTTTGTTTGTAATGGATAAACTAAAAAAATACTGAACCGATTTTAAAAGTTATTTCATTTATAGAAAGCTACATTATCAGCAAGTAACATAGGCAGTATTTTATTTTTCATTAAATTAGAGTTCCCTTCGAAAGTTGCGTTAATGTAACCCAAGGTATCAAAAATATGCAAAAATTAAGATTACTCACTATAAGGAACGGAATGACATGTTGCCGTGGAAACGAAATAATAACAAGTCTATCAAGTCATCATGCAGTTGTCTATGGTCAAAAAGCACCACGATCGTAGCTGCCAAGATTTTGAATTACGCTTACTGGCGTTATTTTTTAGAGGTTATAAGAATGCTAAAAGTAAAAAAAAAACGCTGTGTGAGCGCTACTCGTGCGAAGCCGGAGCGAGTCACTAATTAGAAATATTTGTAGACAAACTAGGTTCATCATCAACCCTGCACGTTCCCACTGAGGGCATGCGGACATTATCTCAAAGATTATAAATTACTAGCTGCGCCCCGTAGCTTCGCCCGTTTGCAGCCACCCCTGTTCACGCCCTTAAAGACGGAATTTAAAAAACCTCCCTGAGTGCACGTCTAGAATACTCAAGGTATATTTCTTTTAAATTTCAATGCTGTGCGTTGTCTGTCAGTCAGCTAGGAAGCCAGTAGGTGTCACGGTACTGTTTTATAGGTAAAGATTAAGATTTGACCCGCACATAAATGACGATGATGATGATGATAAAAAAGTTTTTTTTTATTCCGTACCTAAAGTTCCTTTATACCAAATTTCATCAAATTCCGCACGGATTATGATAATGAATATGATGATGATGATGATGATGATGATGATGATGATGATGAAAAGTACCCTGTGTTATGATGGACCTTGATCTATTTACCAAATTTCATCTCAATCCGTATTGGTATGATTAAAAAATTATTAATGTTTCTTCACATAAACTTTGCCACACGCTTACCCCTCACGAGATGAAGTTTCAAATATAAGAAAACATGGTGCTATTTTATTTCTTGTAAAGACATATTTACAAAGTGTCATTGTCGTAACATGAAAAAAAAACTTCATACAACCTTTATCACCCCCGTTTATCCCCTTAGGGATAGAATTTCAAAAAATCTTTCCAAAAAAAAAGAAACTGCACCTTAGTATACTCCGGTAGAATATTTCCTACAAGTACTCTATGTACTATCCCAAGACCTAAAATACCAATATACCAACATTTGAATACAGCAGTCAAAAAGTTTTTATCTATTGTTCGGCTTCTACTCATCGGATTGAGATACCAAGTACACCAGTTTTTAAATCAAATCCTAAGCTATCCAACTATGAAAACCGCATCGCAATCGGTTTAGTAGTTTTTACGTGATACGCGAACAAACAAACAGACAGACAGTTATGATATTTTTTAATGTTATATTCTGTTCAGTAGTTTATTTTATTTACCCTAGTCTGGAGCATTTTCTTAATTGTCTTCTTTGTACAGACTTTTTTGAACTTAATGTTTATTATAAGTATAGATAGATAGATAGATGTGTAGATAGTTAACACGCACTGACCTATAACGACTTAGTATGTGCTTATTTTAATGGACTTATTCTGGGAGCTTAACTAGGTTCCCACCAACGGATATCTTATGATAAAATCAATTGCCTCATTTGCTATTCATCACACTAATATTATGAAGGCGAAAATTTGTATGTGTGTATGTTTGCAACTCCTTCACGCTCAAATGGCTGAGCGGATTTGGATAAAATTTGCTTATTCCCTGGGATCACATATAGGATATTTTTCATCATCATCACCATCCACGCGGGTGAAACCGCGGGACACAGCTAGTTATTACTAATCTTAACCATTTTAATATCGTAAAGTCTTCCCACATTTGTGCGTTGCCGTGATAATTTTACAGGCACTTTCAAAGTCAAAGCATTAAATAATTTGATAGGCACTTTTACAAGTCAAACAATCAAGATACTTGGACAGATACTTGATATATTTGGACAGCCAAATATATACCTATATACCAAGAATGAATAGAAAATACTTACCTACCAAATATATAACTCTATGCCAAGAATGAATACCAAGTATATACCTATATGCAGAATATATATAAGAATGAATAGAAAATACTTGAAATATGATCAATTTACTCAGGAAAAGGAACCTTTTCTGACTCCACTAGTGCTTCGGAAACGCGCCCATTATAGAGGAGAGAGTACCTACCAAGAATCTCTGAGGGGATGCAATTTTTTCATAGCATAAATGTTTGCTGCATTCGCACTCAAATACAAAACATATTATCAAGGAAATGGAAGACTATAATCACATTCGCAAGGTCAACTGCAATGATCTTGAATTATGTCAGGTGGCGTCACCCATGCCTGACAGCGGTGATTACGCTGCATTATAACTGTGTCAATGTTATGTCTGTCGCTCCTGTGCCCACTGCTATACCCAAACGACAAAGTAATCGTCTTTTTTCATATGAAACAATTAACAGCAATATTGTTCGCGGTACGATGCGCTACGGTGCGCAGGAGGTCGAATCTATTTGTGTGAATTAACAAAGAATAATGGTGTTGTGCACGTCATTATATTTTCCTGAAGAATTTTTATCATAGTTACCTGTGCCTTGAAATTCTTGAAACTATACTTTTTATGCTAGAGCTGCGCTTGCGGCTTTGCCCACGTGGACAATGATATTCAAATTATTCCTGGACCTGAGTTGTCCATATAATTACCAAGTTTCATTATATTATATTCATATATATTCGGGACATTTTCACACCAATATCTAGCCCCAAACTAGGCTACCCTGTGCTATGGGCACTAGATAACGGATAAATATACAAGGATAAGAATATTACATCCATGACTCGGAAACAAACATTTCTGCTCATCACACAAATGATTGCACCTTGCAGGATTCGAACCCGCGACCGTACGATTTCGTACCTAGGATCTCTAGCCACGAGACCAACCAGTCGTCAAAATTAAATCCGTTTGGCCGATTTGGAGCTGAGTGACAAACATACTTAAAAACATACTTACACATCTATCTACACTTATAATAAAGCAATAGGAACGAAAAAGTCTGTACAACAACGATAATTAAAAAAAAAGTACTTAAAATAAGCTACTGAACAAGAATATATCATTTTTTAAATTCGTGTCTGTCTGTTTGTCTGTATGTTAGTTCGCCCATCACGTAAAATATTCTGGACCGATTGAATGCGGTTTTTATTGTTGGATAGCTTGGGGTTTGATTTAAAAACTGGTATACTTGGTATCTCAATCCGATGAGTAGAAGCCGAGCAATCGATAAAATCTTTTTGACGGCTGATGGAATTTTGACCAAATGTTGGTATATTGGTATTTTAGGTCTTGGAATAGGACATAAAGTACTTTTAGCCTAGAGAAATGACCACGCGTGTAAAGCCGCGGGCGTCAGCTAGTCTATAATATGTATTAGTAAAATTTATCTGCAAGCGTTAATATTAATGATACAAGTAATACCAAAATGTCTGTAACAAAAGGAGGAAACGTCACTATTCACAGCTTATCTTGTCCCAATGCATAGTGAAGCCTCTTTTCCCTTTTCATGCCATTCCCCAGTGCCAACTACCCTTATGACCGTGTACCAACTGGATTCAGGTTAAGATGGACTGTCATCAAACCATGCATGTCTCTGTTGGAAAGCCAAATAAATGGATTTGACATTTTGAAAATAAAATGGAACTGACTTGGAAGACACTCCAAAACTTGAAGGAGCCCTCGTTGATGATCCAGTCGTAGTACCCGGCCCAGGGGTCAGTGTACCGCCCTTGCTTCATGGGCTTGGGAGTGGTTGTGGTCTCGTGGTCGTGCTCGTCGTAGTAGTCGTCGAAACCTCGGCCGCTCACCACTGCCGTGCTGTTGGATGCGTCGAGTCCTCGCCCGGTCGCCCCAGAGGTGCTATTCGTCCTTATAGTTCTTCGTTTCAACTGAAAGTCAAAAGGAACATATCGCATATCACATAAGTAAAATATTAGCCAAAAATCTTATAGATGTTGACAGATTAAACTTCTTTTAAAAAAGCTTGCAAGCCCTGGCACTAAATTAATACTTTCGACGCAATATACCAAAAAACGCACAATCCCAAACACGTAAAATGGTAAGCTTAATGCCAAATTTGCGAAATATCAAATATGAATAACGCCAATACGCTTTTACGCGAAACGGCACATACGAATAACGCGTTAACGTTTTTACGCGAAACGCAAATACGAATAACGTCAAAACGCATGTACGCGAAATGCGAGCGACCACCACTTCTAATGACTACAATGACCCCACGAAGCACTAGAGATGACTCTACAATGACCCCATGCAGCTCTACTAATGACTCTATCTATCATCATAATAAATAATAGTCGCAAACACTTCAAAACAATAATCGTGGTTATTTTTAACGGTAGAATATTATAATCTTTGTTAATTTCATTGTTAGAAGATTTTATTCATAACTACAATACTAATTTTAGAAATTTGTGTTGATAAAATATTAAGAAAAGTAGAGCAAGTAGAGGTTTTAGACAAGTTCAGCATAACATTCAATTACGGGAACTAAGCTCATTAGAATTGTCAGCCTATTCGCACCAGCCAGCCAAACAGGCAGTTCTAACAGGGGTGCTAAGTAATTATTGTAGTTAGCACGCTGACACCAGGTCACCCACTTCAGGCGGTACCGTACTGTGACCTGGTTGCTATGGCGTTTATACCTTCCAGTGCATCTTGCTACTTCTACGCTCTAGTAAAAAAAAGATTTGAATGGCCGTTTAGCTAAAACTGACTAACCTAATCTAAATATTACAAATGGTTTCGTTTGGATTTAGGCCTCGGCACGTGTAGATTAATGTTGCACGTCAATGGACTATGTTTACAACAGCGACATAAACTTAGTGCATTGAAGGGCACGCCCCGTTATTCTCTGCGTGTGGGAAACTTAATATTTAACTCAATTGGGGTAAATCCAATGCACTGGCATATTTTTTTCCTGGGCCTGCAGTCTCGACGTATAGATAGTGATTGTATTTTTCTCTTTGGTGATTGCTTTACAATCAAAATTGATACATACCGATGATAATCGTTAGCGTTGACAGTTATGTTCAAAAGCAATCGATTGTCATCGGTATCTGTACTGACATTGAACATGATTGACATCGATATTTGGCAGAGCGTACCAAATATCGTTTTATTCGGACTTTGCGACGGATTTCGGTTGTATAGCAATCACTGTCGATGCCGAGACTGCACGCCATTTTTAAAAGCTAATTTTGTCTTATCTCTGAGAATACGATTACAAACAAATTAACTATGTTAAACGGACCAATGGGACCGACTTAGGACCACTTTTAGGACCGATGTGAATAAAAGTAAGTCCAAAACCATTAAAACATGATTAGTTTATATTTTCAGACTACGAGTATGAACTAATTGTGACAATCCAGAGCAAGTTGATTCTACCGTTATATTAAACTTTAACGAAAAAGAGAGAGAAGAAATCTTAGTGCTCTATTACTTCGAATGATAAACATTCTAGTAGTATTCAGTAGTAATAGTAACCAGCACACGGTTATAAAATAGAAGAACACTTACCGTCACGGCAGTCGCATTGGCAGCAGAAATTCTTGCAGCAGACCGCTGCTTGTTCATATTCCTAACGACCTCCAGAGCAGTCCTCAAGGCCGAGAGGATGAACTGGGAGACAGGCGCGCTGCTGCTCTCCTCAGATTCTGTCTTCTGCATGGGAGTCCGCACAGGATCGTTCGATTCGTAGCCATCGTAGCTATCACTGTGGAAACTCGAAAGTTTAGTCGGTGGGCAAACGTACATTGTTTGAAACCACGTGTTTAGTTCGATAGCTGCAAAATTATCGCTTGTCATATTATTGGAATTTGGTTAGTTTTTTGTTTTGGTTAGTGATCTATCATAAGCTTATCAATAACATAATAAAAAAGTTTTTATCCCTTTGTCTGTAAGTCTATTCGCGAATCACGTAAAAACTACTGGACCCATTGTGAACTGGTTTTACAGTTGGTTAGCTTAGGATTTGACTTAAAAACTGGTGTGTGTCGGATTGAAGTACCAAACCTTAATCCAATGATGAAGCCAAGCAATCGATAAAAATCTATTTGACGAATGAACAAATTTTAATCAAATATATTATATTGCACTTTATAAGTGCTTACTTATGGCACTGGAATGTCAAATAGGTTATTATTAACCCAAAGAAATAACCACATGGGAAAAGCCCCACCGATACTAGTTGTATCTTTAATAAAGAGATACAGCTAGTATCTACTTATTAATTTTTTATATGTCATTCATTTTATCATACTGTTTGTACACATGTCACAAACCTAAAGAAAAAAAATAAAAAAATACAATACTTACTGCATCGGAATATATTTGTATTTGCTGTAGGGCGGCGCATACGGTGTAGCAGTATCGTAACGCACTGCCGCCCTCGCGCCGCCCGCCCACAGCGCCAGCGCAATCGCAGCCACCCACACCACCCCGTGACACGACAGCAATAGCACACCCTTTGACACCATTCCAATTACTCTTTTTATTACCCTTACTTATATTAAGTTGTATCTAAGCAGTACCTATTTATAATTCAAAAATGGTGATCTATGGTTTCACTTTTGTTATTTTATAATTCTGATGTTCATAGTTCGATGGTGCAAATGCGACTGACTGGTTTACGAGGTAGCGCTCCAGTTAACAGTACAGGGAAACACTGAAATATAACTTCTGTAAACAAATCGTGCGCGTCGTCTCAAGTGACGTGTAAATTTAATTTGAGTAGGCATATGTGGAACACTGGGCGTAACAGAGAAAGCTCGGATTTTCGCGTAATTGAGCAGATGTCTGTGGTGTTATATTGTGGCTTTGCATGTACCTATGTAATAAAAGCAAAGGTCGCTCACAGTTATCTATATCAATCAGGGGTTGTGTCCTAATCGGCTATACGCAGAAACTTAGAACAAATATACTTACACTAGAATTGCTTGTTTAGAAGTATTGTTTGGTGTTTGTTTGTCGTGTAAAGTAGTGCTGGCCTCTGATGTCAGAGTTTGTCAAGCCGCCCGAGGACCTCTGACATGGCTAACGACTGCTATTAATCAATAACGGCCGGGATCGACAGCTTAACGTGCCCTCCGAAGCACAGAGCGATAGAAAACCGCACATAACTCAAAAAAGTCATAGGTGCGGAGCCTAGGTTTTGATCCCGGTATCGTTGGATTCTAAATTGCACTATCGAACCGTTAGGCCACCATCGCTTTCAGAAGTAAAGAACAGTAGGTTGGGAACGGTAGGTCACGTTATTACAACAATAGGTCCCCCTCTTACTTGGTAGGGTGTAGGAAATCGAGACTGAGCAAGTGCTACTGCAATGCGCGGTCACGGAAGAAATTATAACTAAAACTGGAATGCAGGATTTATCCCAACAACGACATGTAACAACCTACGAGACAGCATTCTCTCACATATCAAGTTATCACTCATTGACTAAATAGTCTAATTATCGTACTATCCATAAAGATCGGGAAATCCGTGGTACTATCGCTGTCTGGCATCTCTTCAATGAGCTTCATCGGCGTAGATAGCGAGTAATTACATACTGGGCGCTTATTCGCTATGCCACACGAAACTCCTTGCCGAAAACGTGTGACGTCATTACGACAACTGCCGAATGAAACCATGAAAATATAATAACGCACCGCGTTACGTGCGTGAATGGTCATAGCGAATAAAGGCCCAGCAGCCTTATTGTCTAACTCTGGTGGTAATGGCAATCAAATCCATTACCATTACCATTGGCGGTTCCAGTTCGCCGTCCAGGGGAAATGTCTAATATTTTCGGTGGTAATCGTCTTGAAAAAGTGAAGGCCATTTCGTTCTTTCCACAGACTACATAACACCAAAAACATATGCTCTTGAGTTCCATTTCATGAAGAACAGCTTTGAGCACTTTTTAGTGCTTTTTTGAACTAATGGTTGTAAAATGTTAATTTAGCCATATTAACATGTGTAGTGTTTTATTTGTTTATTATAATTTAATTTTTATTAGTTATGCTGTTTAATAAATGGATATTCTTCAAAAAATAATATTCAAGTATATTATAGCCTGACGTTGCGTAGAACGAAACGTTGGTTTGCAAGTTATTATTTATTCTGGACCATAACTACTTATACTAAAGTATGTGTTTGTTTGTTGTTTACTTTAGCATTCACTATTGAAATGAAAATCAAATGGAAAAAAAAAACAATAGGTAGGTTATAGTCACAAGATTTGTGTGAGTTTGTGTGAAACGTGGATAAACCAAAAGTGGAATTGCTTTGTGAGATGTAATGTATGTCGAGGTTATGTTCGTTTTCGGATATAAAATTGACAAATATGCCTTGATTTAGCAACAAATACGTACCTATGTACCATATTGTATTTCAGAATGTCATCTGATAAAGTGGTCTTTGCATAGACCTACAATTGGTCATCGAGTTAGATCGAAACTTTGAACAAATATATCGCAAGTTCTAACAGTCTTTGGCTTGGCTATACAGGAATTTTGGTGGACTAATGAATATTATCTAAGCACCTATTCGAGTCTAGTTTAATTTACCTACTAGGTACATAGACATATATACTAGGTATATGCATTTTCACAAATGCTCATCAACAACATACATATTTAATAGATTTTTACCTCATTTCAATGCATACATAATCGGTTATGTTTTGTGTCATTTTACTTCACAGCACAAACTAAGAAGGAGATATACAGATAAGATACTGCTGCATAACCAATGTTGACTTCTGTAAAAAAATCCCCAATAGAAGAAAACATTCATCAACAGAACTCAAGCTTTCTGTAGTCCTATATTTTGTATTATAATTTATTAACTAGGTAGGTACATACCTAATAATTATTATTGACTGGCTTGGGTAAAGGCTGGCAGGGAGAAATGCATAATACACACCCCCCAAGCGGGACATTGTATATTTTTGGTGTACAATAAAGAGTTATCTATCTGTCTATATTTAGTCTCTTATAATGGGGGGTGGGGGGTCGGGGGTTATAATTTTTAATTAGTGCTTATTATTAAGTCACTTTCTTGTTTGTCATTCTGCGTGGAAACTTGCAACTCAAATTTCGAGCACTTCCCGATTAGCTATGATTAGCTACCTGGCTGAAACATTCAGGGTAACTCACAACTCGAACATAAAGCACATAACAAAACACTTGTTTTTAAAATAGTTTTTAATCTACACTTAGTGCTTGTTAAAATCTCTTATTTAACTTGCAATGTATGGATGTTTGTTTAGGCTGAAGAAATGTTGACCAAATGTTGGTCCTGGAATAGCACATTATGGTACTTTGAACCTAAAGAAAAGACCACGCGTGCGAAGCCGCCGGTACAGCTAGTCTATAATAAATTAGTAAGAACCAAAAAGTCTGTACAATGAAGATAGTCAAAAATAATTTGGTCTAAAATAAGCTACTGAACAAAACCATAATATACTTTAAATCATGTCTTTCTTTTTAATTCATGTTTGTTCGCGCATTACGTGAAAAATAAGAAACCGATTGCGATTCGGTTTTCACTGTTGGATTGCTTAGGGTTTGAGTTAAAAACTAGTGTACTTGGTTTCTCAATCCTATGAGCAGAAGCCAAACATTAGGTATTATTTAAACTTTTATACCTACATATTTAACTTGCAATGTATGGTGGAATCTTGCGAGTTGAATTAGAACCACTTTCTCTGATCCTTAGGAGTTGAACTTTTACATTTTGGTTCAGTTCTGGTAACACGAAATGTTGTATACGCATTTTATTATGATAACTGGTTTTAAGTTTTACCATGATATACTCGTAGTTGATGCGCTCTGGTCCTGACTAGGGAACTCCTCAACGGTTAACAGCATAGACACGAAATGTCATCATCATCATCAGCGCCCCCATGGACATAGGACTCTCCCGAATTTTGTATACGTATTTAATTGTGATAGCCCGTTCTATGTTTCACCATGACATGGCTACTGCATAAAAGCTTAATTTTAAACGTTTTATAACTAACTTATTTAAATGTTTTTTAATTAACTTGTTGTACCTTATAGGTACATTTGGTCCTGGAATAACACTTAAGTAACTTTTAACCCAGAGAAATGACCACGCCGGCATAGCTGCGGGTACATAAACAATACCAAAAAATAGGAAATACTAGCTTTCCCTCGACTTCCTCCGCGAGGACTACAGTTTATCACAATAAAAAGTATCGTTTGTCCTTCCCCTGGGTTCAAACTATGTCCATACCAAATTTCAATAGGATTGGTTCAACCGTTCGCGCATGAAAAACAGACAGACAGAATTACTTTCGCTCTTATAATATTAGTATGGCTAACAATGTCTTGCAATTATCATACAAGCGATAAGTGGCCCAGTTTGAAATGACAAAAATATAGGTCTCCAAACGAAAGCAAGGTGAATGACATGAGTTTTTAATCGACTTCACAAAAGGAGACGGTTATAATTATGTTCGATAGTACGTATGTTTTTTTTATGTATGTCGGTCGATTTCTCCGTCAATTTTGAACTGATTATGAAAATTAGTTTTTTGTATGAAAAGGAGTACCCTTTCATAAGGGTACTTACTCCCTTATGAAAGGGTACTCCTATCAAGGTAGTCCCTTATAAATTGTATGAAAGTTGGTTCCGTAATTTTTCGAGGATAAATAGTTTTTTTAATAAATCCATTTGATTTTGTGTTTATATTGCCTTGATTTTGTAATTGGGGGAATGGGGGTGAGGGAGGATCGTAGCTCCCAAACGAATGGACCGATTTTGATGCGGTTTTTTCTGTTCGAAAGCTGATGTGATCGATATGGTTCTTAGAGATATGGGGAGGGGGAGGGTGGAGAGGGGAGGTGAGAAATGGGGGGTGACAATCGTAGCTTTCAAACAAATACACCGATTTAGCTGCTGTTTTTTATGTTTGAAAGCTGAGGTAAACGAGATGTTTCTTAGCTATAATGGGGGGTGGGAAGTTGGGGGTTATATAATGTTTTAATTTGTGCTTGTTTTATATTCTTTTCAATCTATTTTATTCAAAATAAATAGAGTGTAATTTTTTTTTTTGATTAATTTATTGTATTTTTGTATTGACCCTAGTAGGTTGAATAAATAAATTTTAATTTTAATTAAGCGAGCTTTAATTTAATTCACTGTTATTATGCTTGGGACTACTTTGCAAGTAAATTTTGAACCATTTAACGACGTCCAAAGATGCTGAAGTTTTGCACACGGGCACGCCAGTCGCACTCCGCAACAAGTACAAATATTATACCTACACTTTGAGGCCGCAATATTGGGGTTAATTCAGTAGAGCGCGCAGTACGCGCAGTACGGCGCGCGACTCATCAGCGTGCGCTCGATGAGTCTCGCGCCGTTTGCTTAGCAATAAAGTACCTACTTACGAGTACGTAAAGTATTTGTCATATTTTATTATTTTTTGAATTATGAGTACCAAGAAAAAACCTAGAAGGTACTGCATAGCATTCGGCTGTTTAAATAGTGATATAAATGACGACTTGTCATTCTTTACGCTTCCAAAGGATATCGAAAGGTAAGAATTGTAATAAGTAGGTAGTACCTACTATTACTGATTAAACGATCTATCATAATTATAGGAGTGCCTAGTCCGAAGATATTGATATATAAACACATGCAGTATCGCCACCCGGTCCCACCATTTTATGCACATGTTGAGAGTAAAAAGTTGAAGAAAACCTCCTTGCTCCATTAAAACCTTCCCGTATTTTCCTATTTCTAGTGATGCCATTTTGTTTAGAGCTGGAAAACCTGCTGTCATTGATAATATTACCGCTAAAGTCTTTAGACTGGGAACATGATATTCAAGAAATATTAATTGATATTGATATTCAAGAATTTATAAAAAGTGAAATTAAAGACTGTGATGTACAAATTGAATCAAATAGTAATACGTCAATGTGTTCTTTATTGTGCAATAAAAGCATGAATTTTTAAATAAATAATAGTATCGGCAGTTTGCTAGGTTTTCCAAAGGCGAGATTAGAAGCCAATAAATTGCATGTTTCAGTAAATCCAATGAACATTCTTCCAGTGTCATTGATAAGAATTGAATGTGATCTAGTTCAGGGATCATTCACCAACGGTTCACCTACGCACATTATTCACGAGTTCATACCAGACGTGCCTCCGAGTTTTCGATTTCTTGAAAAATCTAACAACATTATTTATTTTCCGGTTACTAATCAACATATAACATCCATCACCATAAATATTGTAGACCAATAAGGGAGTGCAATTGATTTTAGTGAGGAAAATATTCAAATGTATCTCCATTTACGACCAACAAAATGATTGTGTTTAACCGAAACGTAATACAAAATATAACTACAAAGACAAAATTGAAAAATACTATTCATAAAAACACATTCAGGCGAAGACGACGTGTTAACGTAACAAAAAAAAAAAACGAAAAAAAAAAAAAAAAAAACAGTATCCTCCAAGTAAATGATTTACCACAATTCGATAATACTATAGAAGGTTATGAAATTCATACATATAACCCTTACAGCAATAGTTATAAAGAAAATGATGAAATCCGAATATATATTAATCAACAAGACATTTATATGCTTCCCTCGGCAAGTTCTATCTACATTGAAGGTTATGCGACAGTGACTGAAAAGGATGTTGGAGGAAAACTGGTTAAAAAACCAGTTAATTTCACAAATAATTATGTGTCATTTCTTTTTCAAGATATTCGATATGAAATTAACGGTGTTGAAATAGATCGCATTAGAAACGTAGGAATTTCTTCAACAATAAAATCATATGTTTCATTAAATGAGGCTCAAAGTAAAGTAGCTGCGATATGGGGCTGGAATATTAATGGATTAAAACAAAAAGATGGTTATTTTAGTATTGTTTTACCTCTTAATAAAATATTAGGGTTTGCAGAAGATTACAACAAAATAATTATTAATTGCAAGCATGAACTTATATTAAACAGAAGTAACACTAGTTTGAATAGTATACTTCTTGAAAAAGATGAATGTGTTAGTATGAACATACAAAAAGTTCAATGGCGCATGCCACACATAAAGGTATGCGATCGTGAAAGGCTATCGCTTCTAAAATATTTAGAAAAGGATAAACCTATACAAATAGCTTTTAGAAATTGGGATCTATATGAATATCCTTTACTACCTAAAACTTTAAAACATTCCTGGTCTGTAAAAACATCTTCACAGCTAGAAAAACCTAGGTATGTTATATTCGGTTTACAAACGAATAGGAAAAATAAGAAAGACAAAGACAGCTCTATTTTTGATCATTGTAATTTGACAAACGTAACGCTATTTTTAAATTCTCAAAATTATCCATATGACTCATTAAATGTAAGGTTTGATGAGAACAAATACAGTATATTATATGAATTGTATGCCAAGTTTCGTCAGTCATACTTCAACATCGCAGCAGATCCGTTGCTTGAGTTTAACGATTTTAAAGAAAAAGCTCCTTTGTTTATAATAGACTGCTCGAGACAACATGAAAATTTAAAGTCCGGACCCGTGGATGTGCGCTTAGAAATAAAATCTCAAGATATACCAGATAATACAGCCGCTTATTGTCTGATTGTCAACGATAGACTTGTAGAATACAAGCCTCTAACTAACATTACACGTAAATTATCATGAATGTCATATTGGATTTGCAAGGATTTAAAACCGATTCTAATGAATTCATATTAAAAGAATTAGCATTAAAATCTGGGACGCAAATAATAGTTTTACTATTTAAGCCGCCTTTCCCGTTTTATGACTTAACTGAAACAGAAAGAAGACAAGTATGCTGGATTGAAAGAAATAGAAAAATATTTTGGAAAGAAGGATTTGTACCCTATCATGAGCATAAAATGTATATTAAGAACATTTTGAGAGATAAAAATATATATGTGAAGGGTCTGGAAAAAATTAACTGGATAAAAAATATATTGGGTACCACAGATAACGACCAGCAACTTTTTTGTAATTTAGAAGATTTTGGTTGTCCTAGCATATTAAGTTTGTATGATAAGTATAAGACGTGTTTAGAAGTTTATCAATGTGTGTATCATTCTAGTGTATGTGCTTTGAAAAATGTAAATTGTATACAAAAATGGATTCTTGAAAATAAAATATGTTTTTGAAATAAAATTTGTTGTTTGTTTATCTTAACATAATATTACTTACTACATTTAATTTAAGACTCGTTAATAGTTTTGGAGCCGTTGTTAAAACATTGTATGGTCAGAGTGAACTGCTTCAGGATTATCAATAAAGTGGCATTAGACGGTTTTTGCATCGCACACTCCAACGAAGTGAGTGTCAATTATACCGCTTAGGTAAAAGTTAAAACATGCAGTGGTCAGTAAGATCTGCTTCAGATTATGTAGGAAAGTAGAATTGATCGGATTTGCATCTCGCTGTTTATTGGGCGGTTTTGCATCGCTGCTCGAGCAAAGCGAGAGCAAGTGATGCAGAAGCCCCAATAATACCCTACTTACATAGCTTACAAGTAGGGTATTAACTACTGTTAGTACCAAAGAATTAAAATATGTAGTAAGTACAATAGCACTGAATAGCAATACGTAGGGACTTGAAGTCAATATTTATAATGAATCCAAAAAGTTAATGAAGTGATTAAAAAAAAACTAAAAATGTGGACATTACTCCGTAAAGGGAAATTATATAAAAATTACATTATTTACAACTTAAATACAAGGTTATTTGTAAGTACGGAACCTACAATGGTAATATGTAGGTATTTAAATATATTATGGTAAGGTACGGGAATATGAAAGCAATGTAACTTTCATAGTACATAATGTATGTATGTATGTATCCTGTTTAAATGTATACGGGCTTTGAAAATCCTGTGTATTCGAGCTGTCAAGTAAGGTCGATAACCTTGAACGTAAATTTGTTGCAGTATCTGTTGTATGAACTTCAGCATTTCTACATTTTAATTCATAGATCAATTCTGGTTTATTTAGATGCGCAGGGTCCATTTTTATTTAATATGAGCAAATAAAACTAAGTGTTTACTTTGTAGGTAACGTTAAGTTAAGTGCGATAGTAACGCTTTAAAAATATATATAAAAAATAGCGTTAATGTAACTACACGTTAACGCGTCACGCATAATTACGCGTCAAAGTTTAGAGTAATTCGGAACTAGGTAGGCCGATAGTGAAATTCGGAACAAAGTACGTATTAATGAAAATGTCTTACTTACATGAATGACTGGAATGCAAATATAAAATACACTTGAGTATAAAAAACTGTTCTGGGTTTGCCAAATAATCCAATCCAAATTTAAATCAAGATGCCCTAGTGCCTTTTAGAATTTTTTGGGAATCACTGCTTAGAAAAAATAGCACACGGATTAAAAAATTAATTTAACACTTTAAAAAAAAACTGGAACTCGAAGGTAGGTAGAGCTGGGCTGGGTACGGACACGTAGAGGGCGCCAGTGTCACGAGGCGGTCCTAGGCTTTGGGCTTGTCCCACTAGCCCAGGACTCAAGCTTCAGTGGACAACACAGAATTACAGGAACAGGAACAATAGGGAGCAATTGGAGAATATCGTGGTGATACAGTACGGATGAAAATAACCTCTTATGTAGGTATTAACATATATATATATATATATATATATATATATATATATATATATATATATTTAAAAGAGTAATTCAAGTTGTTATAAACTTATTTATGAATTATATAATGTTATTTCGGTTTTTCCAAAAATCAATATTCGAATGACAGGTTATTTGTATATGAATGAATCAATGATGACCAACTATCAAAAATGAAAAGAAATGGATTATGAAAGAATTAAGAGATCAAATGAGTATTATTATGAAAGAGGTTTTGATCTCGTCACAGTTCAATACATGAAAAATGCCTCTCGCTGCTTCTTTGATGCGGCACCCCATCACCCCAACCCTCTAGTAGTTCATGCCTCTGACTACTCGACAGACATTTCAGTTTAGTTCGATACTCCCCGTAATCAATGACAACTTCCCAAGCCGAGGTTTTTACCCCAAACCTCGGCTTGGAAAGTTGTCATTGGGTGCCCTTGAGAAAGTGGCCAAAACTTAAATTTGGCGTGCGCCTTCTGCGTCACGCATTGCGGCGGAGCGCTTTTGCGCCCGCCCCACCGTCCGGTGACGCTGTAGAGGTCAGTTATAGACCAAACACACACATATCCACACATATTCAACACACACACCCACACACAAATATCACACATTTTTCATATATTCATATCCTTTCTAAAAAAAAAAACTTTTGTTACAAAGCATTTGTTAACTTAATATGTTTAATTATTTTTTTAATGATTTTCGTGCTATTTATGCATTTATATACGACACGAAATCAGATTTAGCATTCAGTAAGGTACGAGTACTGCACCAAACTATTGTTAATTCTACAGAATTGTTGGAAATGTTACAAACTATAGATAAAACGGATAATTTGATGTATCCAGCTACTCTAGATAATTTAGTTAAAATATAAAGGACTATAGTGGTTAAGGCGTATACTAATGGAAATCAGATAAAATTCATATTGGAGGTTCCCTTAACTGATAATAATTCTTATAAATTTTGAAACTTTATTTGTTACCTGTAATAAATAAATCCCTGAATAAAACAGTTGCCATAATTCTTAAATACCCTTACCTAATGGTGAATGGGCTGAAGTACCTGATACTCACTCACCCGTGCGAACAAATCGACGACAACCAGTACCTGTGCACCGAAGATAATATCCTCCTACGATCAGAAGAAACATGCGTAGAATAATCCCGATTATATATATAACTACATATCGAAATGATTAATAATAAATATGGAGTATAGAATTAACCTGTTTCCTGAATTACCTGTTATAGAACCCTTTAATACTGTTGGAAATACTACAATGAACGTGAAGGAGATCAACTTTGACGATCTCAAACGGTTATAGTACGTGCTTATTGTGAAAAGTCTAGAAAGCGATGGTGAAAATTCGGAAATAATGTTATCCAACTACGAAGTGTTAGCATAGCAACGATAGTTTTATATACTTCCATATCCTTAAGTAGCGTAGCATATATAGTATATAAGCATACATTAAAACTAAAATGATTTACGCAAAATCATCTTGATTCTAATTTATCTGATAATCTTACTTCTAATGGGGGGTACATGCATAGAGTGCAACGTTGCACTTTCGGGTGACCTGACCACTCAAAACGAGTGTGGGCGATGTTTAGACTAAGGCTTAGCGATAAGGTTTATTTTTAAGGAACAATGGTGGTCTAACGGTTCTACAGTGCAATTTAGAATCCAACGATACCGGGTTCAAAACCTAGGCTCCGCACCAATGACTTTTCTAAGTTATGTGCGGTTTTCCATGGCTCCGTGCTTCGGAGGGCACGTTAAGCTGTCGGTCCCGGCTGTTATTGTTTACTAGCAGTCGTTAAGCCATGTCAGAGGCCCTCGAGTGGCTTGACAAACTCTGACATCAGAGGCCAGCACTACCTCATACGACAAACAAACAAACAAAAGAACAATGTAGCTTTAAATTCATTAATTAAATCGGTTGTCTTCGAACTCAGATGTCTCTAGATTTTTGTTTCAATATTTAGTTTTTAAAAAATCTTTGAGTGCCTAACTTGACTACCTAATCATGTCGTGCCTGTTATTAAAAAATTACCGAGATTAACATAAAGTTTTAATTTAGATTTAGAAATTGAATACATTTATTGAAACACCATTGCCGTACCCGCTGATAACGAGTTGTCAAATTCTGGTGTTATCAATATTTTCAAGGTGACCTTATCGTTTGATTTTGTGTTATTAAGATTTTATCACAGCAAGACTGTAAGATATATACTAGAGTGGTGGGTTATCTTCGTATCATTCCTAAAAGATACAATAAATAGTATAGTACTGTTCAGTAACGTTGCTTCCCATCATCATGGAAGTTCTAAAAATATATGGCCTTCTGGTATTTCTCCTGTGTGGTCTAGTTCACAATGCAAAGGCTGCTACCCGAATTGATCCTTTAGTGGAAACAAATATTGGATTAATAAGAGGATTGATGTCACCCGATGGGGATTATTCCATGTTTATGGGAATACCTTACGCTAAAGTAGACGAAAATTTTCCTTTTAGGGTAAGTGATTTTTCAAAATTTATAAATTGCCTATAATCTATACTTCTATGCGTGGCGTGATCAACTTTGTCTAACTAAATTTTAAACAAGATTGTTCTTTCACAGGCCTCTACTCCACATCCCGGGTTCGACGAAGTTTTCGAAGCTTACGATGACTCTGCGGTATGTCCCCAAGTGGACGAGTTTAACAACACAATCGTGGGAAGTCTCGACTGTCTCCATTTAAATATTTACGTCCCAAGCAGTGCTAGCTCAAGCAATCGTCTGCCTGTGTTAGTTTGGATCTATGGCGGTGGTTTCAGTATTGGGAACGGCGGCAGATATGTGTACGGACCTAGTTTTCTAGTTCAACACGATATCATTTTAGTAACTCTCAATTACCGTTTGGGCCCCTATGGATTTATGTGCTTAGATACTCCTGAAGTTCCAGGAAATCAAGGCCTCAAAGATCAACGGCTAGCTTTAAAATGGGTAAAAACTCACATAGAGTCGTTCGGTGGAGATACTAATATGATAACTGTTAATGGAGAGAGCGCCGGGGGAGGTTCAGTAGATCTACATTTGTTCAATGATAAAGAAAATCTGTTCGACAAAGTTATCTTGCAGAGTGGTTCTGCAATGAGTGCCTGGATTGCTACAGAATCGGAGCGTACAGTTCCGTTGAGAATAGCGGAATATTTAGGGTTCTCTTCCAGCGACGTGGGAGAGGCTCTATCTTTTCTATCGAAAGTCGATACAAATTTGGTCATAGCAGCAACTACTGCTTTAGGTATTTTATATAGACCATGCGTTGAAAAAGTTTTTGATAATGTCGAAAGTTTCATGACTGTACACCCTTATAACAAAGAAATACCAAGAGTGCAAAATATTCCAATTATCATCGGTCATAATAGTGACGAACAAATCATTTCTATAGTGCGACCAACCGTGGACCTATTCCGTGACTATCTTCTACAGTTTTTTGATTTTGAGGAAGGCCAACAATCTGAAATGGAAAATTTAATCAAACATTTCTACATTGGCGATGAAGAAGTTAACGATCAATCTGCCTTGTTAGTAAAAGATTATAATTCTGATTTTTTCTTTAACCATCCCGTACCGAGAAGCGTTCAAAAATACCTTGAAAATGGAGCTAAATCTGTATATCAATACATGTTTTCTTACAATGGAGGAAGGAACTTTATGAAAACTAGATTGAACATAACTATTGGTGGTGCTGGCCATGCTGATGAGATAGGCTATCTGTTTGATCAAGAATACATGAAGGGCGTAATGTCACCTGAGGATCAAGTAATTGTTGACCGAATTACAACATTATGGGCCAACTTTGTAAAATATGGGTAAGAACATCTACTTCCTTCGGTATAATATAAGTAGACTGTATAAATAAATATTGTAATAATACATAATCGTTCAATATTCCAGAAATCCAACTCCGGAGACATCTGCACTGCTGCCAGTTACTTGGAAGCCGGTGACCGAAGACTCATTGTTCTACTTGAACATCGACTCGGAACTTAGCCTACAGCGGAGACCACTCCATGATAGGATGGCATTTTGGGACCTCTTCTATGAATTAAACGGTCAATTTCTAAAAGGACTATAAGGCTTTACTGACAGTTAAATATTATTTACAACAACCACAATTACAAACATAAAATTACATACAATAATTATCACATTAATAATTTCGGCTACTGGCTGACTCGATATCGCGTAATTTAACTGTCCCATACATTGGAACAACGGCGCGGAAAACGGTACTGTAATAATTTTCAATACAGGGCCTGGATTCTGTATGACCAATCACGCCAATTCCACGCGAATTCCATGCCGATCCCACGCTGCCTGCGTGGAATCACGAACAAATTCCACGCAGGCGGCGTGGAATTGGCATGGAATTGGTGTCTTAAAATTAGAGAATTAGGCCCCAGTTATGCCTAACCATCTACATATTTTATTATCATATTTTTATCTCTTTTGTTTCATTTTTCATGAAGTAACTCCTTTCCAACTTTTCAATTTCCTCTTGCTCTATATTATAACCCGCCACTTGTGACGTGAATTTGACTTTTTTTTTGTGACGCTGGTCCTAGCACCGGGTAAGAACATCATTTTAACCTAAGATTTTCCTAAAAACAAAATACTCTTTACTTTTACCTGATCAAATATTAAAAAGACATATCATAAATCACATCTCGTTTATTAAATTTTAAACTTATGTAATAAGAACACCAGAAAATACCAAGTTTCAGTAATGTTTATTTGAAAATATGAAAAGTTTTAAATACATTCCATGTATAGCTAAACCAGGCTTTGTCAATCTTGTGACCCAAGGAACTACAAAAAAAACACTCCGGTCTCACACACTGTTATATATATATTTGTGTATGCTTGTGTGCGTTGTGTGTGTATTATTTATATGTTATTTTCAACACTAAGATATGCACGTAATGAATTATACATGTTTAAAGTATTTTTATGGTATTTATTTTCTTACCCTATTTTTTGTAAGTAGTCACTTACTCCCAAGGTATACTACCCATGTATACTTTCCTGGCTTACGCCTTCTGGGCCGTAACTGCTAATCAGCGCCAATCGTCGAAGACACTCGGCATTATGCTGAGGCACGAACCTTTCAACACTAAAAAATACATAATCTGTATATTTTATTTATAGTTAAATTTCGCTATACGTGTATATGTCACCGGTTTATTGTAAGAACCAATAGATATCAATCTGGCAGATTCTAATTCGTAAAATTACTGCCTTGGTCAAAAGTATTAAGCACCCCATAAATTAGTTATAAATTGAAAAGTACTCAGTATTATTAAAAATTGTTCGGACCAAAGCTTAGTCGGCACCTTCATATGTAAATTTAAACAATACAAAACCTATGGCACAAAAATATTCAAAAAAGCGAGTAAAGTTGTGTCGTAGTGCATGACCTTTTGTTTGTTGTGAAACGTCTACCCCACAAACAAATCGCGAGTTATACCTACCGAATTAAAACATTAATTTTGCTGATTCTGAGCGGTACACCCGCAGCTTTGCCCGCGTGGTAATTTCTCTGGATGGGATCAAAGTAACCTATGAGTTATTTCAGGATTATAAGTACTTATAAAGTACAAAATAGCAGATTTTACTCACCCGTGAAGTAGTTTTTTATCGATTGCTCGGCTTCTATTCACCTGATTTAGATATCATATACACCAGTTTTTAAGTCAAACCCTAGTTTTACGTGATGCGCGAACACAAAAACAGACACTTTTTTTGTACCTACATTTTTCATATTGAATCTAATGTTTTCAACGAGATCTTTACAACAATACCACATAATAAATAATAGTACTACATACAAAGACTCACTCTCTTAGAAATCGCTTAAATACTTACTGAAAGGACATGACCAGTTTCTACCTAGAATGTACTTTGACTGTAGGTAATTGTTAAAATTCACAAAAATAAAATAAAAGCTTATGGCTTGTGTTATGTATCTCTAGAACTCCAGGCTTTAAAGGGCTGCTAATAAAAGTAATTAAATTGTTCTATCTGAAAATCAACGACATTTTGAATGTCTTACGTTCCGTTCAACGAAATGTATGTACGATGATAAATAAACTTCTTTATGACAAATGTATCAATAATTAAAGTGAATGCACATAATGTTTATTCAAAATGCATTTTGTATATTGCAACATTTTTCTATTTCATAATTTGTTTGTTATTTCATTAATACAAATAATACAATACGATTTTGCACTTTCACTTAGCAAAAACGGACTACGAGAAATGTCAGACATCTGTGATATCACAAAATGTCATGTCACTTGTGAATGCGATATCCATTGGTTCCGATGCGCTTGCATTTGTGTGTACTGTACCATTTAATTCTGATCTTGTTATTGCATTCTACAACCGACGACCTTGGCCTTCTCGCGGACTGATTTCTTCGACAAATTCGAGATATTATTATTTACTATTCGAGAGTGATTAGGTATGTAATAGGCAAGCGTGCTACACCTTCGACCACATCATTGCTTTCCATCAGGTGAGATCGTGGTCAAACGATTGCATAGTCCGTAACAAAAAAAAAAAAAAATCGCTTGTTATTATACTACGGACTCAGTTTTGCTCACGTTTTGGATAAATATTTATACAATTGATTTGATTATGAGGTGTATCAACTGCAGCACCTCCACACATTTGCAAAGGCATAATAATGCGTTCTCACTATCAACGCATTTTCTGATGATACTTACACGATGGCTATCAATTGAGGTAAGCATGTGAAAATAAATTTTAATTGGGCTATGTAAAGATTGTGTCTAATAATAGTTATTTTTCAATGATACACTCTATAGTTCAAAAGATTTTCTCAAAACATATTCAAATGGAGTGCCTGATAGGTTTTTGTGACCAAAAGCGCCTGTATAGTTATTTAAAAAGCGTTTCAGTTAGTAAAAAAGCACCTTGTCATCTTTAAAGCTAGAAGTTCTTGAGAGATATTGCTTATTTGCAATTAGTAATAGGGTAATCTTGAACACGAATAACTTTAAATTATTTATGTACATTAACTTTTAATAACTAGGCAGAGAGCGCTAGCAAAACGGGCCGTGTCCTTTACGTCGTAAAATCTAGTAGTTTAAGTCGTAAAATCTATTCAGCGCAAGGCAATTTATACCCTACGCATATTGGAGAACGGCGATATTACATTGAACCGCTAGGGTTGCTCGTCTCGACTTGCGGATGCCTCTGTGAAGTCGGACGGTCGCGTGGTCATAGAAAAAATAATAAGTATAAGTACTAAAACGCCGCGGCCGCGGCACAATAAATAATGGTACTCAGTAGCCACGACCACTGCAGGACGCCAGTTGTTTTCATGAATTATTAGCGCCCCGTGGTTTCACCCGCATGGATGGATGATGATGGCTGATGAAGACTGTGAAGTTCGAGCCCATACCTGTGGTGGAAGCACTACTGAGTGCACTTGTGCTAGGCTTTCTGTAGTATCTAATACAAAATATCTTGGTGTCATCATTGACAATGCCCTAAATTGGCACCATCAGATTGACGCTATGACGGCCAGAGTCAGAAAGCTTATATATGTATTCAAAATTCTTCGATCTTTTGCGGATGTCGCAACTTTAAAGTTGGTTTACTCTGCTTTGTGCCAAACTTTACTTACGTACTGTATTACAATATGGGGTTCCGCTCATAAAACAAAGTTCCTAGAGCTGGAGAGAGCACAGAGAGCTGTATTGAAAGTTATGACAAATAATCCCTTTCGGTACCCTACTAAACAACTATACATGGACTGTAAAGTTCTTACAGTCAGACAGCTTTTTGTGCTCCAAACAATCTCACGGAAACATAAACATACAGTATGATGTAAAAAAACTTACTCAACGCAGATCTTATATGGTTTTCGAAGTAGATCGCCAAAGGACGGATGTGGCTAGAAGGCATTTTTATAACATTGCTCCACGCCTTTACAACAAAATTAACACAGAGTACTCAACATATATCCTCTAATTATTTACAAGGTAATTTTAAAATTAACAGAATGGCTGCTCTGTTTAAATTATTCAGACACGGAGAATTTAATAGTCAGTATAAGATTGTAGTGTTATTGAACTATATGTACCTACGATGTATAAGCGACACATACATTGAGATGACTGGGGGTACCTCAGTCAGTAATAAACTAGCCACGAAGCTGAACAGTTGTTTACTTTTACTCCCCGATAAACCATCTGGCGACGAGGCCGGGATCTACCCTCGTATTTTTTTTTTGAAAAATGGCTAATTTCATTGGAAATTTAACTGTATTTGATCATAAAATTAACGAATGGGACGTTTTTCATGGCAGGTTGACACAGTTTATCAAGTTAAATAACATTTTGGAAGTTAACCAAAGTGCAGTATTGTTAACGCATTTATCGGACGAATCCTACCGCCTAGTTCGGAATCTAGTGCATCCGAATAAGCTCGAGGAAATCAAATATAGTGAACTAGTGAATTTACTCAACAATCATTTCACACCAAAAAGGTCAACATTCGCCGATAGGGCGAAGTTCTATGAAGCGATAAAATCCGTCGGTGAAAGCATCGAGGAGTGGGCTGCACGGCTGCGAGGGCTAGCTGTGTACTGCGATTTTGGCTCGGCACTGGACACGCTTTTGCGTGACCGCTTCGTGCTAGGCTTCAGAACAGGACCGGAGCGTGATCGACTATTTGAGTGCGACTCAAAGAGCCTCACCTTCGCGCAGGCACTGAAGGTTGCCCAGAAGGCAGCGTGTGCGTGGCAAGCGCGCGCCGCGATGCGAGCTACGCCACCAACGGCGCGGGTGGGAGCCACACGGGTGGGAGCCGTGCAGGCGCAGGCGCAGGCATCGCCGCCAGCGGCTACCGCAGATCCGACGGCTGCGAGCAATCGCGTTGCACAGTGTGCGGTTTAAAAAACCACCATGCGGCTCAGTGTAGGTTTAAGAACTACAAGTGTCTTATTTGCGGGCAAAAAGGCCATTTGAAAAAGTTATGTATGGCTAAGAATGTAAATCTTCATAGTATCGACACGGTGGAGGCGGATACGATTAATGAAAACGATTGCAAGGAGTGTGAACTTTATAACATGAGGTATGTCGATTATAATCCTATTAAAATTACTGTCAATGTGAATGAAATAGATTTATGTATGGAGTTAGATACTGGATCGGGGACCACGGTTATGTCAGAAAAGTTGTACTCCATTTTTCAAATTTGATGTTGCTTAAAAGTGATTTAAAAATGTGTTTGTACAGTGGTCATAAAACACGGCACTAGGGTATTTTGTAGCCAAAGCTACAAAATACCCTAGTAAAAAAAACGCCGTTTTTAATAATATAAAAAAAATATTATATTATTAAAAACGGCGGACCACCTCTGCTCGGTCGTGATTTCATGACAAAATTTAGTATATATTTTGGAACATCAAATAACAATATAATTAGTACGAATAAAAACATTGAAGAAGTGCAACGGCTATTGAAATAGTATCCGGATGTTTGGAAGGACGAATTAGGATGCTTTAATAAGTTTGAGGTCGAACTGCAACTTAAAGACAACGCCACACCAAATTTTTTTAAGCCAAGATCAGTGCCTTTCGCTCTGCAAGACAAAGTCAGCAAAGAATTAGATAGATTAGTTAGTTTAGGTATTCTTATGCCAGTCAATTATTCAGAATATGCTACACCTATAGTGCCGGTCTTAAAAGAAAACGGTAATTTAAAAATTGCAGGCGATTTTTCATGTACCATACACAAAAATAGATCTTAGTAATTGATACAATTACTAAGATCTATTTTTGTGCTTCCCCACCCCCTATTTTGGAAAACACCTCTTCTATTCGAGGTAAAGGATATTTGTCCACCTTTAATTCTTTATTAAGGGTACATGAAAAATCGCCTGCAATTTTTAAATTACCGTTTTCTTTTAAGACCAATTTAGATTGTCAAAATCATCTCAAAAGTTGACTACTATAAATACACACAAAGGTTTGTTTTCCCTACACCCGTTTAGTTTATGGATTAGCAAACGCACCAGCTATATTCCAAAAGGCAATGGAAACTTTGTTATCAGGCATAGAGGGGGTTAGTATATGGCTTGACGATGTCTGTATAACAGGGCCCACAAAATCTATTCATTTGGCAAGATTAAGAGAGGTTTTAAGTAGGTTGCAAAATGCAGGATTGCGCCTACAAAAAGATAGATGTGCGTTTTTTCAAAGTAGTGTGACCTATTTAGGTTACGACATAGATAAGAACGGCCTAAAGACGTGTCCGAGTAAGGTTGAAGCAATCCTCGATGCACCTGCGCCCACCAACGTGTTAGGAGTGAAACTATTCCTAGGTGTCGTAAATTACTATAGAAACTTTATTCCGAGTGCATCGGCAATACTGAGTCCACTGCACGATCTGCTACGCGCGGGGGCAGAATGGCAGTGGGGCCAGCGACAGCAGGCGGCAGTTATGAGTGTGTAACGCGAGCTGGCCAGCGACCGTGTGCTGGCGCATTTTGACCCAGAAGCACCGCTTGTACTAACTGTGGACGAGGGCCCGTGCGGGCTCGGCGCCGTGCTCGCGCACCGGAACGTGGACGGTTGCGAGCGTTCGATTGCGTTTGTCTCACGATCTTTGACGGCCAGTGAAAAAAACTATAGCCAAATTCAAAAAGAGGCGACGGCTATTATTTTTGGGGTAAAACATTTTCACCAATATTTATACGGTCGTGAGGAACTTTTTATCTTGAAAACTGACCACATACCATTGTTATCTATTTTGGCAAAAGCAATGGTATATCTGTGACGGCCTCCTTGCGTCTACAAAGATATGCAATAATGTTATCAGCATACAGAATAAGAATATTTAAGAATAAGAATAAGAATATGTATTGACACAAAAAGACATAATGAACTATACAAAAAAAAAACAATACACTTAGAATATAAGGTATAAAACTAAAACTAGAAATAATTATTACTAACATTAACGTGACACATATTTATAATTGAATTTTACATGTATATTGTTCACTATAAAGCTATATAAGCCTCAGAAACCTACGCTAGGCTAAAAGCCTATGTTATAAGGATCTGTGCTCCCCCAACTATATGACTTAAGTAATTAAGTGTATTAAGACGTAAAATTTGAATTAATAAATCATAAAAAAGTAAATAAAAAAATTGTATGTAAGTAAATTGATTTTAATTATTATATTATAATATATTTGTATATAAATATTCACATTTAAAATTTACGATTGCTAAAATCTCGTAGAAAACTATAATATCACGCAGTACAGTGTGTCAACAAATGTATCCTACATTAGGGTGTGTAAACGGAAGATAAAGTTATGTATGAAATATGCTGGGTTGAGTATTGGGAAGATTTGGAAATTAATATGTATGTATGAATGTGTTGGTAACAAGGAAGTAGAGAGAAGTATACTATAGCACTATCTCAAAACCGGAAGAAGCTCCTCAGTTTGGTCATAGGAATAAGATTTCAGTAAATTTGTGACCGTTTTTTTTCAAATTAAAATAATTAAGGTTATGAATTTGTTTAACTTTAGATAATTTATTATAAATAAAGCCACCTAGGAAACATGGAAATCTCTTAGCGAAAAATTTATTGTATTTGGGTACTTGGAAAACCTTAACAGTGCGTCGCCTCTTATGTTTGGAATCTATAGGTATGATTTGCGGGCATAATTTATGTTGCAGCAACAACAGTCTAAGTATGAATATTTGTCTAACAGATAGTACGTTAGTTTCTTTGTAAAGCAAAGATGTAGAATATCTGTATGGGAGGAAGTTACTAACTTTTAAAACTGCCCGTTGAGCTCTTTCGAGACGCAACAAATGGGTTTTAGCAGATCCACCCCATGTATCAATACAATACATAATTAAAGACTGACAAATTGCGAAATATGTAGTTCTTAAGATTTTAGTGTCAGCGACATGACGTATGTTCTTGAACACCGCAATTAATTTACGGACTCTATTAGTGAGGGTTTTTATGTGACACTGAAAGTTTAATCGGCTATCTATAATTACACCTAAATAACGCAGAGAGTCAACCCTTTCCAGGATTATACAATCACAAGTATTCTCAGAACAGAGATTGTCGTTAGCATTAGAATGAGCCATTATATTGAAGTCTTTCTTGATTTGAGGAGGTTGTGAATTGCTTAAAATTGAAAAAGTTAGGACTTTCGTTTTATCTGCATTTAAACTAAGCAAGTTACAGTTTATCCATCTATTTACAAAGTTAAATCCTGATTGTGCATATGAGAATACTTTCTCCCAACTCTCTCCTCGAAACAATATGGCAGTGTCATCAGCAAAAGTTACAATTTTACCATTTTCAATATTTATGTTGCACAATTCATTTATGTAAACAAGGAAGAGAGTTGGGCCAAGAATGCTCCCTTGAGGGAAACCATGCGTAACAATTTCCGGATCACTTAGTGTATTACCCAGTTGAACACGTTGATTGCGTTGAGTTAGGTAGTCTTTAAAAAGTTGGAGCTGTAAACCACGGATTCCCTGAGCTGCCAACTTCTGAACAAGAAGAGGAATAGATACGGTATCAAATGCCTTCGCGAGATCGAGAAAGATTGCGAGGCATTTGTCACCTTTATCTAGACCCTTCACTATATGCTGAGCTAGTTCACGCAATGCATCTGCAGTCGACCTATTTCTTCGGAAGCCATATTGTTGCTGTGACAGTAAATTACGTTTTTCTAAATAGTTGGTCAGCCTGAAGTTAATAATCCGCTCTAAAATTTTAGAAAAGTTTGGTAAAATTGAAATTGGTCGATAATTACTTACAATATCTTTGGGTCCATTTTTATGAACGGGAATAATAACAGATGTTTTGAAAGCATTTGGAAACTGACCTGAACTTAGAGATAAGTTGCAAACATGAACAAGGGGTCCAGTTAGAAAGGCTTTATTCTCTTTAATAATTTTTGTCGAGATATTATCAAGACCTGCAGTATTACTTGTCTTTAGTGAATTTATAATTGTTACGACTTCGCTAATATCTGTCTCAAGTAAAATACAACTATAAGGTACAGTATTTAGACGGTAAAAGCAATCAAATCGCTGGCTATTTTTCTCGCTCGCCTTTATCAGTAGCGGTTAGTGACGATGATAAGCAAGAAGACGGGAGTTACAAGTACTTTTTGTTCTTAGAAGCTAGCGTAGAACCGGGTTTGTTCGGTGATATTAAGCGGGCGATTGCCGCCGATAGAGTGTTGAAAATGGTGATAAAATACATGAATAATGGTTGGCCTAGGAAAATTGAGTGTAAAGCTATAATGCCATATTTCCAATGCAAAACAGATTTAGAAGTAATCGATGGTTGTTTGTTTCGCGGCCATAGGATCGTTATTCCGACTGTCTACAGAGACAGAATGTTAAAAGATTTGCATTCGGCACATTTTGGAATAGTAAAAACTAAAAGTAAAGCTCGTAGTAGAATGTGGTGGTCGGGGATCGACGGCGATATCGAGCGGTGGGTAGGGGCGTGCGCCGCTTGCGCGCTGTGCGAAGCGCGCCCCCGCACGCGACTCCCGCGCCCTGGCCGCAGCCGCCGGCCCCCTGGCACCGCGTTCACATCGATTACATGTCGATAGGACAGGCTGTGTACCTTATTGTAGTAGATGCTTTTTCCAAATGGCTGGAATGTGTTCATATGGACCGTGGCACTTCTACAAATGAGCTTATTCTAAAACTTAAAGATATGTTTGCTAGGTTCGGGGTGCCTCATGTTGTTGTATCTGATAATGACGTCAAAATAAGCTCGGCTGAATTTCATACCTTTTGTCGGGTAAACTCCATTGAATACATAAATTCACCTATTTATCACCCGGCCAGTAACGGGCAAGCGGAAAATTCTGTTAAAACTTGTAAAAAAATGATAAAGTGTATGTTGGCAGAAGGTATATTATGTCAGACAGATATTCATGAAAAATTACGGGGTTTTCTGTTTGAATTTAGGAATAGGTACTGTTCATTGTGCGACAGGTGTCACGCCGGCTATGCTAATGTTAGGCCGTAATTTAAGATGCAGACTGGATTTAATTCTACCTCAAAATAAACATAAGGCTAAGCGCACCGAACAAACAGCATTGAAACGTAGCAGATGTTTTCAAGTAGGTGAAACTGTATGGGCTAAGTGGTTTATTGCAAGGAAAAGTATTTGGAGTATAGGTATTGTTAAAAGGACAATAGGCACAAGAATGTTTCAAATTTATTTTAAGAATTATGGAACTAGCGGCAACAGACACCTAGATCAGATAAGGAAGTATACTAGTGCGTGTTATAATGATGTTATAGATAATACGTCCGGAGGGGCTTCCAGCATCGACAGTTCACCGATATGCAACTCGGCGCTGTCGGCGCCGGCCGCTCCTGCACCACCGCAGGCTCCGCTCCCCACGCAAGCGCAACCCAGTGAGCAGTCCACCGCGATAACGCCACCGGCATCTCAATCGATTCCAACTGCTGTGGAGGAGACGGAGGTGCAGGTCGCGACTGAGGGTGAACAAGGTTCGGTAGCAAACTTAACCGATAACGTAATGGTACAGAGGGAAGCGGAAAATGAGGAGTGGGCGGAGGCTTGCGCGGTGATGGATGATGATAACCAACCGGTGGAACAGTGTACCGATCCAATTGAGGATAATAATCCGAGTGCTGTAAACAATCCTCTAGTTGAACGTTCCAAGAGATTCAGAAAACCTGTTAATTATAAGAATTATTATTAAGTAGGTATGTAATATTAATAGTTTATACTTTTGAAATTGTTACAGATTCCCCAATTAATGTTGGAGGGATGAACTATATGTACCTACGATGTATAAACGACACATACATTGAGATGACTGGGGGTACCTCAGTCAGTAATAAACTAGCCACGAAGCTGAACGGTTGTTTACTTTTACTCCCCGATAAACCAGTTATCCTCAATTTTTTCTCTGCAGAGCACTGCGAACTGAAGTTGTATACACAAGACAGGTTTAAGAACCCTCATTTATCGCATATATATACACACTCCATACACTACACACACTATAAATACACATTCTCAAGCATATCCCCTACATGTTTTCTGTACGTATATGTATATGTATATGTATATGTATATGTGTGTGTATATATATATATATATATATATATATATTGTATATGTTTGTATATTAGATACAAATGTATCTAATAACTGGCTTCTAAGAGTTTTCACTCTTGTTTAGAAGCTTTGTGACTTTTTCAAGTCCCTTCTAACTGTTTTCTATCGTTTTATGTTACTTTAATATAAAGTTCATCAATTATTGTGTCTCACTTTTAAATAATTGCTTGTCGGATCAGTGCTCGCGTGGTTGTTGACACCCATCACACAGGGAATCCTATTCTGGGATCACTCTATGGGAGTCCTGTTATTTTTGACAAGCAAATACTTAATTTAACTAGGTACTACTTTTGATTATGTTCCTACCTAACTGTTTTAAAATACCATATAATAATACTACTTTGTAAATTTCAATTCCACCATTGGCAACATTGTGTTGTCAAACAAACATGAAATGATTGAAACAAACAAATACAAAATAAACATACACGTTTACTATACCTAGCGTTTATTTAAATATTTTAAATTGTATTCTCTTTGTAACAAATTTAATAGAGTATAAGTGAATCATTAGGTAATTCTCCTCTTTGCATGTAAAGTATCAATGCAACTTGCCAATAATAGCTTTCTCTGTAATATGTCAGTTCAAACAAGTGTTCAAAGTATATAAGTTTGTGATTCGATCCAACAGTTGGAAACTAGGTTTTTTCATTGACAGAGTGTAGATTGTCATCAATATTGTATAGCTATTTAAAGTGTGATCAATTCTAGATCGAATTTGGACAATACTGGAGCACTGTGGAAAGGGACTGACAGGTATTGAATTTTATAATTTTACTTTTAAAGTAGTTTTGGAATAGAGAGTCAGCAGTGGCCGTTTTTACTTTTAAGCTTTCATTGTTTCACAACTTTTGTCATAATATTGTGATTTTAGTTCCTATTAATTTCGTAATCCCATAGTGTAAAAGCCTATAAATATAAATTGATATATCACTACACATAATCACTACCTGTGACAGGGTTTGTTTGTAGGTACTCAAATTTGTTAGCAATGTTTTAAATGATATATTTTGTTAGTAATGAAGTCTTAGGCTGTAATTCTGACTTTAAGTGATTTAAGTGATTACCTACATTGGATTCAGCATTTGTCATTGTTTGTTTGAACTCCATATTATTGTGTAAATTTTGAAATAGTAAGCTTGTTATATCAAGAAGGCTTTAGATGTGTTACTATTTTTGATTCTATTGAGTGTCCGTTGCAAGGTTAGTATAATATTGAACAAGTTTAGTGACAAATCAAAATTAATCTGCTATTTAATAGCGGAGTTATATGAAAGTATGTGACCAAGCATTATAGGTACCTACTAGTTATTTTTCATGTATTATATAGGTAAAATGTTTAATATAATGTACCTCGTTTTTATATCTTCCTTGATGATGATAAAAAGTAATCTATGTGTTAAAACTGGAAGTACGAGTAAACTATCCTGGTACCAAAGGACATGGCCAGTTTTTGCCTATAATGTACTTTGACTGTTGGTAATTGTTAATATTCACATAAAATATATAAAAATTATGGCATATCTCTAGAAATCTAGGATTTAAAGGGCTGCTAATAAAAGTAATTAAATTGCTCTTCATTAAATCTGAAAATCAACGTCATTTTGAATGTCACGTTCCGTTCAACGAAATGTATGTACGATGATAAATAAACTTCTATATGACAAAATTTATCAATAATTAAAGTGAATGCACGTAATGTTATTAAAAATTCAATTTGTAAATTGCAACATTTTTTTACTTTATTATTTGATCGTTATTTCATTATTACAAATAATACAATACGATTTTGCACTTTCACTTAGCAAAAACGGACTACGAGAAATGTCAGACAACTGTCACATCACAAAATGTTATGTGACTTGTGAATGCGTTATCCATTGGCTTAAATAATACATTTACCATTGGCTCCTTTGCGCTTGCATTCGTGTGTACGTATTGTACCATTTAATTCTGATTTTGTTATTGCGTGCTACAACCGACGACCTTGGCTTTTCTCCCAGACTGATTTTCTGAAAACAAATTCAAATGGAGTGCCAGATTGGTTTTTGTGAACAAAAGCGCCTTTTAGCTATTTACTATGCATTTTAACAAGTAAAAACTATCTTGTCATTATCTTTAAATCTAGAAGTTATGATGTGCGATTAGTATTAGTTAGTTCAACAGAAATAACTTTATATTATTGATGTACATGAACTTTTATTAACTAGGCAGAGAGCGCTAGCAAAATAGGCCGTGTCCTTTCATTCAAATCTGTTGAGCGTGAAGGCGTAAAAAAACAAACACACATACCCATGCACACACCCTAACACACACACTGACACATACACACACACGTAAACACCCTCACACACGCACGCAAACACACACACACACCACACACACACACACACACACACACACACACACACAAACACACACACACACGCAAAAACACACACGCACATACACTTCTAAAGATAAAAGGGTTTAGGCGCAGAATAACCAATTCGCAAAATGGCATGAGTCATAAAAGGAAAATGCCCAATTCTACAAATGGCAAATTCTCATAATGGCAAATTCTTCATAAGCAAGATAGATAGCTCTAATAAGCTATATTCAAAAATAACTGTAAAATTTGCTTGAAAGTGTACGTTAAAGGCCAGAAAACATGTCTTGAAAGTAGGTACATTTTACCGCCCATTTACTGTTTTATAGTGTAGTATTTTTTAGTTCCTGCAAGTCCATCAAAGTTTACTTACAAGGAATATAAAACGCAGTGCAAATTATAATAATGAAAATGGATGGAACATTTTTGTAACAGCGCATTGGTATACATTTTTTAACTGTGAGAAATTAACAAAGAGGATCTTGAACATTAGGCCCTTCATGTTTTTTTTAAAGAAATAAATTATAAAGTCATTTCAGTTAATTTTGTAAATTATTGCTAAGTTTTGTGTATTTATTCGTTTCTTAAACGCGTCAATAATGTATTCTCATTAAGTAGGTATATAAACTATTAATGTACTGTGCCTTAACCACAGTACATATATCGATACTACCGTACATTAATAGTCCTAGGACTGTTATATGTACTGTGATTATGGTCACGTTATCGTACTAGTGGTGAAGTGGCTGAAAGACACCTAGGCGGAGAGCATAAATAGTCCTTACGGACGTAGTGTATCGATATACGAGTATGTACTGTGGTTATGGCACAATACATTAATAGTCCAAGGACTTTATATGTACTACTGTGGTTATAGTCACGTTATCGTACTGGTGAAGTGGCTGAAAGACACCCAGGAGGAAAGCATAAATAGTCCTTACGGACAGTAGTGTATCGATATATGTACTGTGGTTATGGCACAGTACATTAATAGTCCAAGGACTTTATATGTACTACTGTGGTTATAGTCACGTTATCGTACTGGTGAAGTGGCTGAAAGACACCTAGGCGGAGAGCATAAATAGTCCTTACGGACGTAGTGTATCGATATACGGGTAAGTACTGTGGTTATGGCACAATACATTAATAGTCCAAGGACTTTATATGTACTACTGTGGTTATAGTCACGTTATCGTGCTACTGGTGAAGTGGCTGAAAGACACCCAGGAGGAAAGCATAAATAGTCCTTACGGACAGTAGTGTATCGATATATGTACTGTGTTTATGGCACAGTACATTAATAGTCCAAGGACTTTATATGTACTACTGTGGTTATAGTCACGTTATCGTACTGGTGAAGTGGCTGAAAGACACCCAGGCGGAAAGCGTATAGCCACCTTGCGACAAAGCCGATTTTGCAAGTTACCACGACATTACAAGACAACCAAATGTTACAGCCATGCAGTTGGTTCTAAGACTCCAGTCAGAGCACCAGTTGCTTGTGAGTGACCAAACTGTGAGGACAAGACTGCATGGAGCTTGCTTTTATGCTCACAGACTGCTTCGTACTTCAGCACTAGGCCGAGGAAATCGTGGACGAAGATTACAGTGGGCTCGTGAATATTTGCTCCGGGAACGTATCCAGTGGTATGTAGTGTATACCGATGAGTCCTGATTCACGAAGAATACGAATATGGCGAGTTCCTGGTTGTGAGAGCCGTCTGCAACACACTCAGGAAGCCCATTCATACCATGGCGGGACAATTATGGTGTGAGCGAGAATTCATGTTGGTGGAAGAACAGACCTCGTTTGGATCAGAAACCAAACCATGACCGCTGAAAAATACCGTAACCAGGTGCTAATACCAATAGTCTACCCCCATCGACTACAAATGGATCAAGAATTCACGCTCATGCACGACAACGCCCGTCCGCACTCAGCGCGAGTGGTAACCAGCTGGCTGCAGGAGCACGACGTATGGGTCTTAGAATGGCCTGCGCAATCACCAGATCTACGAGTGATGGTGGCCTAACGGTTCTATAGTGCAATTTAGAATCCAACGATACCGGGTTCAAAACCTAGGCTCCGCACCAATGACTTTTCTGAGTTATGAGCAGGTTTTCCATCGCTCCGTGCTTCGGAGGGCACGTTAAGCTGTCGGTCCCGGCTGTTATTGATTAATAGCAGTCGTTAAACTATGTCAGAGGCCTTCGAGCGGCCTGTTAAACTCTGACATCAGAGGCCAGCACTACCTCATACGACAAACAAACAAACACGAGACCTAAACCCCATAGAGCATGCGTGGGACATGTTCCAGAAAAGGGCTTTGAAGAATTTTTCTGCAAACATTGAGACTGATGAGCAAGTTTTTAGCATCTTAGCAGGACCTAGGACAATATCCCGCAGCAAGACTTTGATAACTTGATTCAAAGCATGAAAAACCGTTGCAGGACCGTTGTTAACGTCATTGGTGGTTTCATTGACTACAGTTTTTATTTGCATAAATGCAAATAACTGAATAATTTGGCTTTATTTTTCACGTTTTCTTGACAAACATTAATTGTTAGTTTCACCACTATTTCACTTTTCGTCATTATTTAAATACAATTTTAGTACCTAACCCAAAAAATATTTGCTTTATTCTGAAATCTAGTCTGATAAATGAGCTTTTTAATAAAAATATATACAATAAATGTTGTATGTTATACAAATTTTGAGTAAATTGAAAAAAAAACTTCCTTTGTTACTAATCTTTAGCTCTATTATTAGTTTCACTAAATAAACTACACTAGCAATTGACAAAACGCGAGGAACTGTAGATATTACGCGGTCATGTTGATGCCTTGTTAGCATTTGTCTATTTATATATGAAAAAGAGTAAAAAAATACATACGGGTTGAATTGAGAACCTCCTCCTATTTTGAAGTCGGTTAAAAACAGCGGCTAGCGAACGCATTGTCATTTGCGTTCACCCGAATCGAACTAGATAGCGTTGTAAGGCTGTGCATAGTGCAAGCCAGTGATTCGCAAACTAACAGTATATGCAATGAGATTGGCAGTTTATCATATGTTTTGTATGGACTTAGTTCTAATGTATGGATTTCTGCATCACGCTTACGAAGTGTTTCGCTCGATAAGACAGTACTCATTATTAAAACTCTAACCTAGTGACAAATCGTGCAGGTCGCTCGCCTGATGGTAAGCGTCACGCCTGCCCATAACAATTGCAGTGCCACCCAGAACTTTGTATTGCAAAATCTTGCGCGGCACTGCACTGCGCGGACATTTCTTTTGATGTCTTATGTCATGCCCAATAATTTCGCTGGGAAAATGTAACAACCCCAATTTCTGTGTACCTACGAAATATTTTATTTCGCTTATCAAGTTATCACTTTGAATCAAAATAGTACAACCAATTAATCGCAGATTATCTGTGGGTATAACTATCGTACTAGCCATGCAAAGATATCGGGAAATCCGTGGTACTATCGCGGTGCGTCATCTCTTCAATGGGCTATCAGATTATTAGATACCGAGCATCGCGAGCACTTACAGTACAGGTATATCGAACTACAGTTACAATACAGATAACATTAGTCCCACTAATTAGCAAATCATAAACTAACAAGTTTTGTTTTAGCTATTCGGCGGGATATTAATTGGATACTGAATAACAATAACGATTCGTAGAGAATCAACCTAACTATTGGTTGTAATATATAAACGTAAAAATATTAACTTAACAATAATGTATAGTAATTGTCATATAAGCTAGAACTGGCGCCCTTAAAGATGACAGTATACTCGTAGGTCTGTCGAACATCTCCCGTTCATATAAGTATTATATTATAGTTGTATATATCATATCCCGTCCGTTTTACCTACTCGTATTAGGCGAGATATTAATTGGATACTGAATAACAATAACGATTTGAAGGCAATCAACCTAACTATTGCTTGTAATATACATTATTGACCGAGCGAGCGCGAAGCGCGAGCGAAGCGTCTCTGAAAATTTGCTTGGTTGGTTAAGCAAATTTTTTAATCGTTCTGTGATTTTTGATTGGGGGGCACTTCCCCCAAAAAAGGGTAAAAAGGGGGCTACTGAATATCTCCACCATATTAAATTCGATTTCGATGTTTTTTTTTCATTTGAAAGGTAACTTTAAGTTAGTCTAAGTGCCATAAAGTTAGTCTCATAAAAATTTGGTGAAGATCTGATGAGGATCTTCGGCGTGATGAGCAGAATAGCTCCTCAAAATGCTGTAAATTGCTGTAAATTCTTTCTTTTAGGTTTCTACCAGTGGAATCCGTACTATACATACTAGTTAGGGATTGATGGAGCACCTTGGTTATTAATGTTAGTGTTACAATAAGGTAACTAGATGGCACTACTGTGCAACGCTAGATTGTTTGCAAAAAAAATTGTACGCGCGAGGTCTACAGCTCACAGAGCCACTAAGTAAATAAAAATATAAATATAACAATTTATAGCGATTGTCATACAAGCGAGAATTGCCCCCGTTTAAGATGACAATAAAAACACGAACTAAACCAATATGAGTGAACGATATGAATGCAGCGTTGCCAGTCCGCTGCCAATTAATAAGTAAATTGTGAAACGCGATGTCAGATAACAAAAAGTTTTATCTTCCAGATAACTTAAGTATTGTATTACTACTTGGCATCTTAATAGCTCATTCTGAAACAGACCCTAGTAAGCCTTATTAAAATAACGTGGGCTTTTTTACATGATAAGCATCAGCACTGTCATTCTGTAATATCTACATTATTTCTGTCGTGTTCTCCCTCGCTTTTTAGGGTTCCGTGTCAAACAAGGAATTCTCACTGTCCGTCCGTCTGTCTGTCACAATCATTTTATTCACACACTTTTATTAACACCACAAGGTAGAAATTGGCACATGTATAGTTTTTTTGGTGTCTCCCATACTTGTAAAGTGAAGACGAAAATAAAAATTTTGCACCCCATCGTGTATGGACGTTGGCAAGTTATTCAAAAATATAATTAGGTGTCTGAAGATAGTTTTTTTTAATATTTAGTCCCGCTACCGAAATAATACTTTTTTGCTTGAGTTCTATGTCCCACCACTCCCACCCCGCTAACTCTTAAAGTACATAATGATATATTTTTTTACATAATCTCTCGTACAAGCGCATGATATGAATTTAAAACAAAAATATCACTTTAGACCAGCAGTGCGAGCATGTATCTTATCGATCGATAAACTTACCGAATTTTAATGCCAAATTTAACGTAAATATTCGATAAAACGAGGTAAATAGCACGGAACGCACTTTATCGAGAACGACATAAATTCGTTAAGTAAATCATATCGAATATATCGAATTATATCGACAATAGGTAGCATAGATCTTATTTTTGACAACTGTTGTCGGTATAATTCGTTAATCTTACCGAATATATCGAATTTTTATCGGCTTTACAAAGTTACACGACAAACATAATTATTTTTTTGTAAATGGATTTCGGCAATATACATTGAAAGCCGAAAGGAGGAGGCGTCAGAACATCGAGGTCGTGAGGATTAATGGGCAACGTTTTAGGGACCCATAAAAAATAAATTTAAATTGAGTTATTACAGTTAATAAGGAAATTGCCCTCGCCCTCATTCAAGGTGTTTAGGGCGATTTGACAAGGATTCGATCTAATGTACTGCCTATGCATGTTGTATAAGTATATAATAACATATATATCAATGTTAGGTTAAACATAAAAATATCAAAATACTTAGATACGTTTTACCTACTTGCAGAAATTATCTTTTGTAGTAATTGAGCCTAATGTTCTAATTTTTTTATTATGGTACCTAGTAGGTACTCAGTCTATACACACACCTACCTGGAAAATCATTGTTGTAGGTCCTAACTAACACCTGTATGCTTTTTCGCCGTGGGCAGTTACCAACGATGCATTGGCCAGGAATACAATATCGTACTAGGACAGCGGACTGTCAGCAAGTTTGTCAGGGATGTGTCTCAAGCAATTGTGCAAGGAGTTATTTTTATATTATTTTACTAAGGTACTTATTACTTTAGGTTAGGTTCAAGGAACATACTATCTACGCCAATAAGCGTAATGGCTCGTTCGTTATAATTGGTATATGTGCATTTGTACTTAGGGGAGGGGAGGGGGTGGGAGAGGGAGGGGATAACCGCCACCACCCCTTGCAAGGGGAGCCCTACAAGGGGTGGTGGCGGAAACTCAAAGTTTTTCTAATTTGCTCTTCGCTACATGTTTTGACAGTTGTGGGCAGCTGTTTGTATCGGTGTTTCGTTATTACAAGTATATATAGCAAAGGCATTATATGGCATGGATCTAAATTATGTTTTTTTTTATTTTATTTTAATGTATAAACTGCCTTTTGCTCAATCCTAATAAAACAAAATTTATGATTTTGGGTAGTGAACATCAGTTAGCTTCATTATCGACGAAGGTTAACTTATCACTGATGGGTGAAAAAATAGATCGGGTCTATGAGGCGCGTAACCTTGGTTTGAATATTGATGCTGAACTGAGGTTCGAAATCATATAGCTGAATCCGTCCAAAATTGTTTAAGACAATATATAAGCTTAGACCATACCTCTCTGAAGAACTTCGCATACAACTTGTCGAATCCCTCGTGCTGTCCAAGTTATTATGCTGACACAGTGTATGGTCCCCGTGTGCGCTCGCGGACTGAGAGTTTAATTCAGCGTGTACAGAACGCCTGTGCGAGATTTTGATTTTCAATACCACCGCGAAGTCACGTTACTCCTTTTTTAAATCGGCATTACATTTTGAAAATGAAATCTAAATATTAGTCGCAAGTTTCACCTGACATGCCTGCTTTTTGGTGTCGTAAGTTACCAGGATCCCTAATATTTGTACGAAAAGATAAAGTGGTTATCTGATAGCAAGAAATATTCTAGTTGGCATGGCTCTCAACAGTTGTCAATACCGCGGCACCGTACTACGTCTTTCAAAGGTTGCTTCCGCTATGCTGCGACCAAGTGTTGGAATAATCTGCCGCCACCAATCCGGGGGTTAAGAAATTTATACTCTTTTAGGCGTAAACTCAGGCAATATTTAATTGATGAGCAGAGGCAGCATGGCAATATTAATATAGACATATCGTTTTTGTGATATATATACTTATTATTATTATTATAATTATTATTTTTCCTTGAAATCCATTTCTTCTCACTTATTAGTTGCACGTAATAGTAGAGGTTGTTTTGCTGCTTCCCACATTTTTTTATTACGGACTAGGCAATTGTTTGACCACGATCTCACCTGATGGAAAGCGATGATGTGGTCGAAGGTGTAGTACGCTTGCCTAGTAGATACCTATTCACTCTTGACTTGAACACACCTGGGTTATAATTTACCGGAAACACAGACGAGGGTAGGGCATTCCACTCCTTTGCAGTTCTTATAATAAATGAAGAAGCGTAACGCTATAATAATAGTCGCTGTATTCTTAATAGTCAGCGGTACTCTTACGCAATTTTGACGACACTTTCTTCGTCAGTTATTTGACACCATTCAGAGACTACATTATTTGATTCCTTCGTGCCTTTGTCGTTGCTATATCTTAAATATACTTTTTATTTATTTATTTATCTATGTTTATTTAACTTACTTATATGTAATTATTATTATTATTATTATATATATAATAATAATAATAATGCTGACAGCCTAATGCTGAGTTAATGCCCATTCATCACCACTTTAATTATCTACTTTTACCTTTTCTTTGTTTTCCTTTTCTATTGTACCTACTTAATTATTGTAATTATTTGTATCTTTTATTTATGTGTATGTTGAATAAATGTATTTTCTTTTTTTTCTTTCTTACATGCTCGCACGGCAGGTTAGTCAAAATTTGTAAGCATATTTCTTAAAAACTACTGAGCCCATTGCAGTGCGGTTTTCACATTTGGATAGCTTGGGTCCTCACTATGAAACCCTAGGCGAGCCCGGCTCTCACTTGGCCGGTTATTTCTAACTAAACATAGACATAATTATTTTTTGAATAAACAATTAATTTAAATGGGGGAAAAATATAAATAAACGTAGACTACTAAAGCATCACGACATTAATGAACACGAAAAAAACACGTATTTTAATGAATCCCATAATTGGATATTATTGGATAAAACATTCTCAGGTAGGTTCCTACTTTTCCCTTAATAAGTGTCACATTATCCAAAAAGGGTGTTGTGCATCAGTTTTTGGATGTATATCCACAGAATAAATAATAATAATCCGTAGGTCTGCGTACACTTTGCCAACTTCTCAGTTTGCCAACCTTTTCATTTTGACTACTTTTTCAGCCATTTTCATTTTGACTACTTTTTCATTTATTTATACAAATAGAAACATATCGCTAAAGTATCCAAAATAAGGGTCAAGCGTACTCGCCAGGGTAGTGGAGACAGTGGGCAAGCAGTCCGACGGCCAACTCATCCACTCTCCAGAGGAAAAGTGCCAAAATATCTTTTAATTAAATTGGTAGTAATCAAAATGATCATCATCATCATCATGATGATGATCATTTTGACTACTTTTTCATTTACTTATTATTATTAATATTATTATTTTTAAGCTAAGACTTTATATACAGAAATATAGTTGTTATGGAGTAAACAAACAGACAGACACGAATTTTCAAAATGTTCTGTAGCTTATTTTATGTACCCTAGACCATTTATTTTTTAAAAATCTGTTTTGTACAGACTTTTTCGTTCCTATTGCTTGATTATAAGTATAGAATATTAAAAAAACAGCGTACTTAATAAATATTACATATTTTTATGTTGTTAGGCTTATACAGGTTTTGACATTATTAAATTAACCTACATAGAGCCTGACTAATAAAGTCACGATCATTTTACTGGCCGCGGTCATAAGAAGTCTACGATAATGTATTCCGAGACTGTAAACGGGAACACCGTTTTTGTCTTATGAACATAAAGAACAATGGCGAACTCCCATACACACTTTTATGTCAGTCAAATTCACGGCGTCTTTAGACAAAAAATATCGCTAGTAATTCAGCATCATTTCCTGAGATTGTTAGTCTAAGTTTTTTTTTGGGGAGGCCAGGAATAATTGTTATTAGGCTTCAAAGTTTTGTAGGTTATCTTACTGTTAACAAGTCCTTTGAAACAAGTCTTAGAAATATTAATCATTTTATCTGCTTAATTAGGTAGGCAAGTAAGTACTTATGCGTGATAAATATAATGTTTCAAGATATTGTAGGTACCTATTCAATTACCTATCTAGTGTAACAGACTAGGCTTTTGAATAAGAACTATTTTCAATCTTTTACTGCCTGGCGAGATTACAAAACAATATATTTAGATATGTTGCTGCTGTTTCACTGTGCAGGGAAACAGTTGTTTCATATTAGCACAACAATTCCTCACACTAAATATTTTACTTACACAAACTTTTGTTTCTTTCCTATTTATTGTTCAATACTTTCAGTGAAATATAACTTAATATCATAGTACACACCATATCGTTCATCAAGTTAACCGAGCTACATTCTCCCTATAATATTCATGTGCTAAAATATGGAACTTCGTTTTATTTTACCAATCCGTGCATTTGTGAGTTTTAGTGCAGTGTCGCTGTCGGAAGCTTGTCCTCTTTTTCGGCGGATTGACGAAGTCACTTTTTTATTGAAGGCACTCAAACTTCTGTCTCCTATCATTGCGCTGGAAAATGGTCGACGCTATGACTGCTTCAGGTGGCCCTATTTTTGGATTGGTCTATACTTATACATGCCCTTCACTTTTGAGAAGAATAATAAAAATATGTGTTGTATTACATTATTTTAATCATGCCTATAAAACAGTACCGTGACATATCTACTGACTGACTGACTGACAGACAACGCCCAACCTAAACCGGTGGACCTAGGTATTTCAAATTTGGAGGAATATTCCTTGAGTATCCTAGAGATGAACTACGGAAGTAACTATAAACCGTAAACATGAATACCAACTCCAAGAAAAATACCCCTCATAGTATGAACTCAAATCATGCCAAGTTTGATTTGAATTCATTCAGTATTTTCTGCGTGATGGAAGTCCAAGATACAAACAGACGGACAAACCGACAAAAAAAAGAAAAAAAAATACAGTTTTAGCTTCAATACGAAAAAAGGAACATCCTTAAAAAAAAAAAAAGCTTAATATCGTCAATGTACAGAATATAGACCTATATCCCACAGGAACCCTTTTTTCGGTATAAGAAGTATTCTTAATTTTTACTCATCATATTATGGACCATGACTGTGCCAAGTTGCATCAAAATCAGTGCAATATTTGAATTTATCGGGATGAAAAGAGCATCGAGCAAACCAGTATGAGCGATACTGCCACTCTGAACCTAACACGCTATCTATCAAGGCAAATCATATGGGTGTCAGTTTGTCAGGCTGCCCGAGAGCCTATGTTCAAGTTGCTGGTTAGGCAGATGGCCTTATGAAACTCCTATCCAAGTCACAAGGCGATGGTAACTCTAAGGCGACAATGGGCTTCAGAACTATTTGAGGCAAACAAAGTGCAATAAGGCCGTACTGTGTTTAAGACAAGGAAGCAACCACTGTTTATGCACTGGGCGACTTTGTTTAATGGAAAGTGTTCACAGAGTTCCGGTGGACTGGATTGCGACACAGCAAGTTTGTCCAGCGGCTCCCACATCACCATTGTGGGTTGTACCTGCTTGTGGATTCCACTGGCGGTGGAGCACATGGTTTCGTGGCAAGGCGTATGGACGTCGGAAAAGTGCGCAGCGTTCTTCAATCGTGGTGATACCACGGCGACTTTGGTAGCTGAGCTTCAGGACTTGTTGGAGGGCTACAGCACTGCTGAGACAAACTGACTGTGCGCTTCTGTCTGTGACTCTTCTTTGACTCTTCTACATCTCTGCTGAGACAAGCTAACTGTGTGCCTATGTCTGTGACTCTTTTTCGACTCTTCTACATTTCTGCTGAGACAAACTAACTGTGCGCCTCTGTCTGTGACTCTTCTTTGACTCTTTTACATCTCTGCCGAGACAAGCTAACTGTGCGCCTCTGTCTGTGACTCTTCTTTGACTCTTTTACATCTCTGCTGAGAAAAGCTAACTGTGCGCCTCTGTCTGTGACTCTTCTTTGACTCTTCTACATCTCTGCTGAGACAAGCTAACTGTGTGCGTCTGTCTGTGACTTGAAAGCATCGAGCCAAGCTATGCTTTGACATGCTAACTGTGCGCCTCTGTCTGTGACTTGAAAGCATCGGAGGCGAGCTCTGCTTTGACATGCTAACTGTGCGCTTCTGTCTGTGACTTAAAAGCATCGAGCCGAGCTCTAATTTGACTTGCTAACTTGTTTACTATCTGTAACGTAAAAGCATCGAGCTGAGCTCTGCTTTGACTTGATAACTTGTTTACTGTCTGTGACGTAAAAGCATCGAGCCGAGCTCTGCTTTGACTTGCTAACTCGTTTACTGTCTGATTTAAAAGCATCGAGCCGAGTTCTGCTTTGACATGCTAACTTTATGACTTTCTGTGACGTAAAAGCATCGAGCCGAGCTCTGCTTTGACATGCTAACTTTGTGACTGTCTGTGACGTAAAGGCATCGAGCTGAGCTCTGCTTTGACATGCTAACTTGGTGACTGACTGTAACGTATAAGCATCGAGCGTAACTCGGTTTCGACACGCTAACTTGATGCGTCTATCTGTAACATGAAAGCATCGAACATAGCTTTGTTGAGACACTCTAATTTGCATTTAAAAACAAAATGCTTTCGTGATGCGACACGAATGACGGAGATTTGGAGTTCTGTCATTTGTGGTTTTTAGTTTCTCAGTATTTAAAGTTAACAAGCATTGAGATCTCATGAGTTATTTCGATTTGCAAGAATGTTATTTTTGTCGTCTAATTTTGAACGTTTTATAACAATTTCAAAGTGACGTTCACAACTGTTTGAGTGCACGCTTACAGTTGTGATGCAAAACTGTTAATTGTTGTTGAAAATGAACACTGGCATGAAAGTACAACAATGGCATGTTTCAGATTGCGAAGTTCCCGAAGATCCGAGGTGCTGCCCATCCAAGAAAGATCAGGCGATCGCCGGTCAGGAGAAGCCGTGTAAGGAGAAAAACAGGAAGTAGGCGGAGCCTAGAGGCGGGGCTTAGCATCACGTGATGACTTGTTTGCGCGCAATACTAGCTGAAACTGGATCCAGCCGGGCAGACCTTTTCCTCGGCGAGGCAACGAGAGCGGAGCGCCACTTTTCTGCCAGCAGTCGAAGCAGCTGGACGTTCCTGAATATTTCTTGAGTTCCTTAAATTCCCCCCATTTGATTTTGTAACAGTGTTTAGTTTACTTTATTGAGTTTAATAATATCTTTGTGTGTGTGATCGTGTATATTTTTTTAATAAACCCACTTCTGGTTGCTAATATTTTTTTGTGTGTCTGTCGATATCTCCGTCAATTGCGGACCGATTCTAAAAGTTATTTTTTGTTTGAAAGGGTATACTCTCCCATATAAATTGTATCAAAATTGGTTCAGCAGTTTTTCGAGAATAAATAGTTTTGTTGAGTAAATCCATTCGATTTTGTGTTTATATTGCCTTTACTTTGTGTTTATCTCTAAGATTTCTAAACCGATTAGAAGATTGTTTTTTTATTGAAAAGGGTAAACTTTCCGTGTAGTCTATATAAACTGCATCAAAATTGGTTCAGTTATTAGAAAAACAATTTGTTTTATAGTTTATGTTCTCTAATATCTTGGGATTCCTGAACCTAATTAGATGATTGTTTTTACTTGAGTAAGAAGACCTCTAGAGTGGTACTGTATACATTTCATGAAAATGCGTTTAGTAGCTTTAACAACCTTTAATTTAATTCACTGTGTTATAATATTTAGGACTGGATTGCAAGTAAATTTTGAACAATTTAAGGACGTCCAAAGATGTTGAAGTTTTGCACATGGGTGTAGTTCTGATGACAATATAAAACTACAGTAGTAGTAGTAGTAGTAGTCAAAGGAACTACACAATCGGATTATGGAATCCCTTCGAGTTTGGGCTCATTTGGTTTGTCTTGATGAGATCATGTCTGGTTTTATGTGGAATCAAGGGTCTGATGATGGAGCTGGAATGTAGTCACAGGAACTCAACAACAAAATGATGGAACCTCTTTGAGTTTGTGCTCATTTGGTTTGTCTTGGTGAGTTCTCTGGTGTTATGTTGTATTCAGGGTCTGATGATGGAGCCGGAAGGTAGTCACAGGTACTCAACAACAAAATGATGGAACCCCTTCGAGTTTGGGCTCATTTACTTTGTCTTGATGAGTTCTCTGGTGTTATGTGGTATCCAGGGCATGATGATGGAGCCGGAAGGTAGTCACAGGGACTCAACAACAAAATTATGGGACCCTTTCGAGTTTGTGTGGTCATTTGGTTTGTCTTGGTGAGTTCTCTGGTTATATGTGGTATCCAGGGATGATGGAGCTGGAAGGTAGTCACAGGAAGTCAACAACAAAATTATGGAACCCATTCTAGTTTGGGCTCATTTGGTTTTCTTGATGAGTTCTTTGATGTTATGTGGTTTTCAGGGTCTGATAATGGAGCCGGAAGGTAACGCAACAACAAAATGATGGAAAATGGTCAAAACTAATTAATTTGTTATATATGTAGGTCTTATTCATCCTTGGTTTTAATTTACCAACGCTTTGAGTCTAAAGTGAGTGTGAGTGAGTGTATCTAGAGTGAGTGTCTACTATTTTCTTTGGCATATATTCTTTCCGATGTTTGCTTAGCCCACCAAAAATAAAAAAATAAAATATTTTTCAAAAAAAAAACGACTTCATTATAAAAATGTTATTTTGTAAACAACCACTAAAAAGAATAAAATAATTACAATTTAGCCAGAACAGCATCACTTTTTCGATATTACCAACGTAATAATAATAATGCATAAATACAACATAAGATAAGAAAGAGTTTTTTGAAGGCTGTGCCAAACCCAGGCATCATTTAAATCTAATATCTTTACAAAATTAATACAGTCCTATCTACGTACGAAGTGATATGCAGTTGTAAATGACGCACCCTCATATAAAACACGTAACGCAGAAGAGACAAAACAAGAGACTCACACGAGCACATTTTGACTTTCACACGTTCACAAACCGATTGACACGAATACAGCAATCTAGTAAATGATAAAGTTTTTGTAAATAATTACTTTAAATGCTTATTATTTTATATAGCACGTCAAACCGTTTAAGACATTATCTTTTTGAATAACCTCAACCGTATTAATAATTATGGCTCGGCTTGGCACAGCCTTCAAAAAACTCTTGCTTATCTTATGTTGTACTAGCTGTACCCGTGGCTTCGCACGTGTGGTATTTTCTTTAGGTTCTTCTTTAGGTTCAAAGTAATGTGCTATTCCAGGACCAATATACCAACATTTGAACAAAATTTATTCAGCCGTTAAAAATACTTTTATCACCGGATTGAGATACCAATTACACCAGATTTAAATAAAACCCTAAGCTATCTTACAATGAATACCGCATTGCAATCGGTTTAGTAGTTTTTACGTGATGCGCGAACAAACAAACATACAGACAAACAGAAAGAAAGACGCGAATAACAAAAAAAAAATTGATCAATACCTTTTTTAAGCACATTTGAATTCATTTAGTAGTTTGGGTGCGATGCGCGGTCAAGATACGGACAAGCAGACAGACAAAATTAAAAAATAAATCAGTTTGGCTTCAGTATCGAATATAGAGCCATCCAAAAAATATTTTTTATTACTTAAATATTAACATAACTTTGGACCCATATCCCGCAGAAACCCTTTACTTTTTTGGGATTAAACGTGTCCCCAATTTTAACACATCATATAACTTAAGACAGTGCCAAGTTGCATCAAAACCCATCCATTAGTTTCTGTTTAGTACGTGTTCTGTTAAATAAGTTTCAACCCCTATCCTGCGAGAATCCATAATTTTTTCGAGATGTACAGTGTCTTATGTCCTACCTCGTAGTAAGAACTCAAATCATACCAAGTTTCATTTAAATTCATCCAGTAGTTCCGGCGGCGTGATGCGCGGCTAAGATACAGACTGACAGACATACAGACAGAAATGAAAACATATACAATTTAGGCTTCATTATCGTATATAGAGTAATTTCCAAAAAAAAAAACACTATATCTTTAGTGTACAGAATTTGCACCCATATCCCACAGGAACCTTTTCTTTTTTCGGGACAAAATATATCCATAATTTATAATATCCATCTTATAAACTATGTCTGTGCCAAGTTGCATCAACATCCGTCCAATAGTTTCAGCGTGCTAAGTGTTCGTTTAAATAATTTTCCACTCCTATCCTGCAGGAACACTTTTTTTTTTGGGATGTAAAGTAATCAATTTATTCGAATGAAATTTGGAATGATTTGAGTTCATACTTCGAAGTAGGACATTGGATTCCTACTTCGAAGTATGAACTCAAATCATACCAAATTTCATTCGAATAAATTGATTATTTTCGGCGTGGTGCGCTGCCAAGGTACAGACAGACAGACGGAAAGACAGACATACAGCAAGACAAAAATTTAAAAAAAAACAGTGTTGGCTTTAGTATTGAAAATAGAACGGCCTCCAAAAAAATAACATAATATCTTCAATTTACAGAATTTTGGACATTATCCAGCAGGAACACTAAATTTTTTCGCGATAAAAAGTATCCTCAATTTTTACCTATTATATAAACTATGACTGTGCCAAGTTTCAACAAAATCCGTGTTGTAGTTTCAGCGTGATACATGTTCCTTTAAATAACTTTCAACCCCAACCCTGCGGGAACCCTTTAATTTTTCGGGATGAGAAGTAGCCTATGTTCTACCTTGCAGTATGAACTCAAATCATATCAAGTTTCATTTAAATTCATTTAGCAGTTTCGGCGTGATGCCTAGCCAAGATACAAACAGACAGACAGACAGACAGACAGACAGACAAAAATGAAAAAAAAAACAGTTTTGGCTTCAGTATCGAATCTAGAGAACGGTCAAAAAAAAAAAGAACTTCAATGTACAGAATTGGACTCATTACAGTTTTATTATAAGTATAGATTTATAAATATCATGTCAATTTACCTTTCTATTTACTCATTTGAGCATTACACTGCATCATGACTTTCATTAACTTAAAGCAAATTTAGTTGTAGTCAGTATAATTAAATCCTCCAAGGAATAATCGGGAATATATGCAGTTTTTGTTTTTTGGTTTTTAATAGATCTTTATTTTACATAAATTAGGTATAAATCACAATAATTATAAGTTACAGTTAAGTAATTATTTAGTTAAATTTCAATGACTCAATGGGCCAATAATGCCGTTACAAAGTCTTATAACAAAATACATATTTAGGATCATTTATACTCGTTGAAACATATTTTTAAACAAAAAATGTATTATTTTAAACAAATGAAGGTAAGTATGAGTAACTAAGAATAACAATAATAATTACAGACCACAGTACTCTGTTTATTGTGTATCAACCGGACAGTAGGCAATTCAACAGACAACGTCCAGTCACAAGGGCCTGAGAGCTGGAGGTCATGCTAGTGCTAGTGTGAGCCGAATCCAAAAAGCTTTACACATTTGAATTGAGCGGGACCCTTTGTTGCAGTGAATGAAATGCTTGCGTGTTTTAAGGTCAATCAGCGCCATCTAGTTAAATCTCGAGGGAGAACTTTGATGCCTTTGGTTTATTTGCTAGCGAAAATACGTAGTACATAGAAGTTACGTATATTCAGAATAGGTTAATCTATATATACATATAGATATGCGCAGAGTTATTCGATATCAACCATGTACAAAGTACTCTGTGTAATGTGTATCAACCAAACGGTAGGCAATTCAACAGAAAACTTCTAGTCGCAAGGGCCTGAGAGCTGGAGGTCGTGCTAGTGCTAGTGTGAGCCGAATCCGAAAAACATTACAGATTTGAATTTAGTGGGACCCTTTGGTGCAGTGAATGAAATACTTGCGTGTTTTAAGGTCAATTTGGTTTATTCGCTATGAGGGATTGTAAATGATAAAATAATGATAATTTATTTCTTTTTACAAGCGCTTCAGGTAAAACTAACAAATTTACAAATTAAAAAAACAAAGTACCTAAATTGACAGAACTCTTTTCTGTTTTTGAGTTTTTTCTTCATTATCTGAATTGGATTTATTGTGACCTTGAAACAAACTTGTTGAAACGATTTGACGGTTTACTTAAGGAAATTACGATGATGATCGAGGAAAATGTATAAATAACGCATAAAATATGTATATGCTTAAAAATATGGAGCAAAACATTTTAAGAAGCGCGTGATTTTGACCCAGGCACGTCAGGGTTGGCAGGCCGGCATACTCCTGCTGTGCCACACAACATCGTGCCAAGAAGGTCGAAATTATGATACAGTTTTAATGTTTTATTTACATTACATTTAAACAATCATAACTTTGAATACCTATCCCACAGGAACCCTATATTTTTTGGGGATAAAAAGAATCCGTAATTTTAATACATAATATGAACTTTGACTGTGCCAAGTTACATCAAACTCCGTCCAGTATATTCAGCGTAACATGTGTTCTTTTAAATAACTTTCAACCACTATCCTGCGGGAACTCGTGAATTTTTTAGGATAAAAAGTATTCTAGTACATTATAATATCTCAATGGAAGAAACATAATAAAGAAACGTAGTAAATATAATGTATATACATACTCAGAAAACTTGCAACGCTTCGAAGTATTTTTTACGCAAAAGCAATTGTGGTCTTTATTTATGCATACCCACGGATCAATTTCCTATGCAAGTATTTTTTACTTTCATTTCAAGGCTTAAGAGTACATTTTCACATACACGGTAGTGCTCCTTTTATATATAGAGACAAAGATCAATTTCCTATGCAAGTATTTTCTACTTTCAAGGTTTCCAAGTACTTTTATTTTGCAAACACGATTGTTCTCCTTATCCTTATTTATATGAAGACAAATATCAATTTCCTATGCAAGTATTTTCTACTTTCAAAGCTTTAATCTGTTTCTACAGATAGCACTTGAAAGTATTTTGAACCCTGGTTTTTCGCCCTGGTGTTTGAAGATGGACGTACTTGAAAGCCCTGGTGCTGGATATTGCAAGTATGACCCATGCCTACGTGGAATTTGTTCGTGATTCCAATTTCCACACAGGCAGCGAGGAATTGGCGTCTTAAAATTAGAGAATTAGGCCCCTGAAGGTCGTGCTAGTGCTAGTGTGAGCCGAATCTGAAACACCTGATAAATTTGAATTTAGCGCGACCCTTGGTTGCATGAATAAAATGCTTGCGTGTTTTAAGGTCAATCAGCGCCATCTAGTTAAATCGGAGGGAGAACTTTGATGCCTTTGGTTTATTCGCTTAAGTTGTTGATGCCATTGTGCTATCTATACTCGTACCAAACTCATACTATACCATCTCGATTACCTCAGCTTGCAAACATAAAAAACCGCACCTAAGTCGGACCATTAGTTTGGATAGATCCCACTATATATATATTGTTTTCAAACAAAACTTTACGGTTTACTTCAGGAAATTACAAAAGGCACAAAATATGTAAATGCTTATAAATATTGAGGCAAAACATTCATAGCAGCGCGTGGTTTCGATCAATGTGCCTCTGGGTTGCAGGCCAGACACCGCTTCCACTGTGCCACTCAGACTTGTGGCATAGGAGCCGAATTTACGGTACCGTTTTATAAACGAATGTGCAATTATTATTCCTTTCAAATTAACATAACTTTAGACTCATATCCCGCAGGAATCCCGTATTTATTCGTGATTAAAAGTATCATTCATTTTAACACATACTATAAACTTTGACTGTGCCAAGTTACTTCAAAATCCGTACGGTAGTTTCAGCAAGATATGTGTTTTTTTTTTTAAATAACTTTCAACCCCTATCCTGCGGGAACCATTGTTTTTTTCGGGATAAAAAGTATTCTAAATGTTAATCTATCACATATGCTATGATTGTGCCAAGTTGCATCAAAATCCGTCCGGTAGTTTCAGCGTGATACGTGTTCAAAGAGACAGAGACATACAGACAGACAGACAAAAATTAAAAAAAAAAACCTTTTTGCACTCCATATCGATTTTGAAGTTTATCTCAATTAAAATTTTCAAAAAATATTTAATGTACAGATTTAGCCCAGTTACAGTTATATTATAGTATAGAATAGATAGATAGATAGATAGAAGAAGATAGATAGATTTATGCATTATTATTACGTTGGTAATTTTGAAAAAGTGATTCTGTTCTGGCTATATTTTTAATTATTTTATTCTTTTAGTGCTTGTTTACAAAATAACATTTTCATAATGTAGACGTTTTTTTTAGTTTTTTTTTTTTAGTTTTTGACTTCTTGTTCTTTTGTTATCAAAGAACTGTTTTATTATTAAAAGACTTTTGTTTGATTTTAGAAGAGAAGACTGGTTGTTTATTTCATTTCTTATTTGATTAGATACGTCATAATTTACTACTTAAAATTTTATTAAAAAAATATATAGATACGTCAAACAATGTTAAATAAACAAAAAATTATATGGACTCAAATCATACCAAGTTTCATTTAAATTCATTCAGTAGTTTCGGCGTGATGCCTTGCCGCGATACAGACAGACAGACAGACAAAATTAAAAAAAAATACATTTTTGGCTTCAGTATGGAATACAGAATAGCCTCCAATTTTTTACATAATATCTTCAATGTACAGAATTGGATCTATTACAGTTTTATTATAAGTATAGATTTATGTCACTGCAGAAGAGCTGTGGTGGTCAAGTTGTAATAAATGTGCAATTTGAAATGCAACAAATCCGGGCTATGTGTGCTTTTGCCATCAATGCACACTTCAGATGGAATGTTAGGCCGTTGTTGGACCCGGTCAAGCCACATCAGAGGCCAAGATATTATACAACAATGATGGGCTATAACTATAATGTATTTCTACCTTATCTTGCAGTGATGGAGATATGAGTTCAGAATCTGTCCCTCCACTCCGACAAACTGAAATGACCAACTAACAATGCGGAATGGAACCCGATGAAGCATTTAATGATGTGGTTGAACACCCGCATGTTTTGGATGATATACCTGTCCAAATGTGCTTAGTAGGAACAATTAGCTAAGTCAAAAGAATATCTGACTAGATAAATATTATAATGGTAAAACCATAGACATATATATTTACTTCGTGGTAAAACAATTGTTACAAAAGTACATAATATAGTAAGTAGTCAAAATGATAATTACTTCATCTGCCTTTAATCTTTCTCGCACAGAGTACTTTGTCTTTGTGTTTTTTTGTTGTTCCTTGACTTTGTAAACATGCTTTGTTGGTGCCCAGAATGGCATTCAGACGGCTGGTAATGTCCTGCCAAGCTTTAGCGGCTTCCTTCGTTGTGACGGTAGCAGTAGGAAACTTGTCATTTCTTAATTTATTCTGACTGAGATCCAACCAACAATGAATATGCTGCTATGATATAGCAATGTCTTTTTTGGCCCGGATATGAGCCCCAAGCTTTTTTTATAGTATTGTAGTCATCATGTAGCATTTAATTCTCTTTTTTACTAATTATTCATTTATCACGTCGAAATAAAAACAAAGTACAAACATTTACAAAGGTACAAAAATCTTGACATTAAAAGAATCAGCTGGTTTAGACCACAGATTAAAGTAAAGTAGCATATTAGGCTTTGGTAAATACGTTGGAAAGTTTCGTATGAAAAATAAAAACCGGTACTTAGTATCGATAAAAATATTTGCTGCGTATGATGTAACGGAATCATACGATTGTCTATGATGAAAGCTGAGCAATAGTTGCATGTTGAAAGACAAGGTATGATATTCAAAAATACAAATTTTGCGAAAATCTGATTTTGAAGTCACATTCAAAAAACTCACCCCAGGACGCTCGCAATACTGATGGTAAGCGTCGCGCCTGCCCATAATAATTGCAGTGCTCTTCACTTCACTCTTTGACATTTGTTTTTAAGAATCATGCCTAGTCATTTCGCTGGAAAATGCAACAATCCCCGATTTCTACGTTCCTACCCACAAAACTGATAATTTCGCTTATCAAGTAAATCAAAATGGTATAACCAATTAACCGCAGATTATCTGTGGGTATAACTATCTTACTATCCAATGATATCGGGAAATCCGTGGTACTATCGCGAACTGAAAACTGGCCCTGAAGCGAGAACTGGCCCCCTTAAATATGACAATATACTCCTAGGTCTGTCGAACACGAACTAAACCAATATGAGTGAGCGTTATGAAGCAGCGTTGCCAGTCCGCTGCCGGGTTCGAATCCTGCAAGGTGCAGTCATTTGCGTGATGAGGAAATGTTTGTTTCCGAGTCATGGATGTAATATTCTTATCTATGTATGTTTATCCGTTATCTAGTGCATGTACTATTATTTATTCTATGCCATAGTACAGGATATCCTAGATTAGGGCTAGGTAATTGGTGTAGAAATGTCCCGAATATATTTATTATTATTATTAATTAACAAGTAAATTACTGTGAAACTCGATGTCAGATAACAAAAAGTTTTATCTTCCAGATAACTTAAATATTGTATTACTACTTAATAGCTCATTCTAAAAACAAACCCTAATAAGCCTAATTAATATTACGTTATAGATAGGGATTTTTACAGGATAAATCTTCTTAAGGAACTACACGTCAAGATTGACAAGGCAAAGGAACATCAAGCTTCCATTGTAGAATTACAAGAGTCACACAGCACTCATCGGTACATCACATATAGCGTCATATTGTTACTACTAACTGCGATAACGGCTTGGGTGATCAAAACAGCACGGAAGCACTGGTACCGTCGGACCACACAACTGACTGTTGAATCCATAGTTACAAGAGATGAGGGGTATGCGACAATCGCACCACAAGCTCGACCCAGCGGACACATTGAGACTATTGAGATGACAACACGGGACCTTCCAAGAAGCGTCGACAGGGCTACTTCACCTACTTGAGCCAAGGCGCTCACGAGCACTCGAATTTAATATAATTGAAATTAAGTGCTATGTTGTTTGTGTGTGTACTATTTATAAGTTGTTTGATTTGTATTGCTTTTAGTATTCTTTATTTTTATAAGACTCGGGAAGATGTCAACACGAGTCAGAGCTTTATGGTGAACAATCATCCCAGTATATCTGCAAACATATCTAAGAACATATCTTGACGTTTCTTGGCTTTAAATAAAAAATAGAAAAGAAAGAAACTCATCCACTAAAAAATAGCAGCCTACAAAATTTAATTCGCGTAGAAATGGCACTTTACGCGAATGGTGGCAAGGGCAGTACCTGGAGAAGGCCTACAATTATTTATTATCTATTCCCCCAACAAGTGTCAAATCTGAGAGAGCTTTTTCCGCAGCAGGCTACATTTGGAGTCGGCTGAGGCGAAGCAGCAAAATGCTCTCTAAGCAGCAAAATGTTTGATAATCTATCCTTTTTAAGGGCATATTTTCTACAAGACTCAAAGGAATAGTTAGACTTTCCATTCAATTTTTTCTCTAGTGCGTCGAAAAATTAAATTTTTAAAAATAATTATTTTTTTCATTTTTACTAGGTACCTACTATGTGCATTTTTTACACTTTAATTCAAGATTAAAGTATAGGTACTAAAGAGTTGCTTAAACTTCAAAATTTGGAAATTTCGAAACACATGACACTAATCTCATAGGCCAATTTCAAAACTGAAAATCTATGAAACTGCATGCCCTAATCGGGATAGAATATTCAGGACTGTAGCTGCATTCACAGAAATGAACCATCAAAATATTCTCCGAGAACGACATATTTTTTAAGGTCTTCTTTCTTCCACGATTTAAAATTATCTTAAAAAAAAAGACGATCTCCGCCTTATTAAAAATGACGAGTGATGTTAATTTTTAATTACACTACATTTTCAACCAGTGAAGTACCTACTCACTGCTTTATTATAAATATATATATATAGAAACCTCCTTGCAAGTAAAGTTTGTTGGAAATTCAGAAATAAAAAAAAAATGTAAATAAATCGCACTAGTGCGGTAAGATGAACTTTCAAGACCATAAGGCCTTAACAGTACACATTTCAAGCAACTGTATTGAAAATTTACTTTTTCATTATTACTGGAAATGCAAAAATAAAATTTCTCGCTTGTTACATGGGGCGAGACACTTGCGCCTTTCTACGTGCTCTTTCCCTCACACTTCTAAAAAGTAGGCACTACGGGTACCGGTTTTAGAACATATATAAAATACCACTTTATTAAGTAATACCTGTATGTTAGTTAAACTACCAACGCAATACCGGTACCGTCCCAAAGTCAGTGGAACCGGTTTATGAAAATAGCGGTATTTCAAGCCCTGATTCCAAGTTGACTAAAATAAATTATATCCAAGTCCGTAAGTCCGAGTCAATTACAATGCCAGTAATGTAAGAGAATGCGTGTGTTTTAAATGTATTTTGGTATAGGCATGTACGAAAACATGATTCATATGTGTAAAAGAAATACTACAAAACACTACATATCGTAAACATAATAATTAGGTAGCTACTATTCGATAGAGTATGCTATCTACGAATAAATAATAAGTCAGGAACTCTAATTCAGAAGAAATGCCACATTAAAAGTACCCCTTCTTCAAACCAAAACGACGTAAGATTCAAAGTACGAATCACTTCCGAGGTTACAAATAGACATGCTTGGTGATTGGTTTAAATACAGAACGAAAGCAGGGATTGGTTCACGCGCGTGCTGCAATGTCTGCTATGACAGCTGAGTCATAGCGGCTGCTATGACACCTGAGTCATAGCGGCGTGGACGATGTTATGCAATAAGTGGACCGGACCAAGTCAGTAATAAATACGCATATACAGCTAAAATAAAAATTCATATCGAACCTAAATATTAAGTGCAAAAAATAAGTTTATGTGCCTTATGCAGAGGTCTTATGCTTGAGGGTTTGCATTATTTGTTTTTTTGAGCAACTCAGGTAAATCAAACACTTCAAAATTTGCAGAAGGTGAATTTTCATTAGCCTGAAAAATTAAACGCGCTTTAAACTATGAACTGTTTTTTAATGCTATTGTTATTCCCATGAGTCGAAAAAGCCGAACCTATATTACATACCAACTGTAATCGTTAATTATTGTTTATTTTCTCATTTTGTTTAGTATCTCCTAAATATATTGACGTTTCTTCGGTATGAATAATCTGCGTGAAAAAATAACAGCTAAATTTTTTCTCATTTTGTTTAGTATTCTCCTAAATATGTTGACTTTTCTTCGGTATGAATCATCTGCGTGAAAAAATAACAGCTAAATTTCAAAATTACATCAAGAAGAAAAAAAACTTTAGTGCAATAATTGACTGACTTCATTTTGCATAGTATTAACCATCTCGGTTTGATAATGTATTTGAACGTCTTTGAATATAATTATAATTTTGCAACTACTTCTAGTGAAAAGTGATCCCGGGACATTTTAATCTTGTATGGCTCCTGCACCTCTTCACAACACATGCTGGCATGATGATTCAAAGCTGTAGTTCACACTGATAAAACTAAAACCTACGCGAAGATATGACGTGTGCTCGCTTGCATGCAAAATGTACGACTGATGACGCGCTGGACACGACTTTTAAGCCCCACCTACTTGGGCACGACTTTTGTTGGGTCATTTTATTAACGCTGTTACGTTTCCTGACTTATTACTTATTCGTAGTATGCTATCTACAAAAGCTGTGGTAGAGAGCGCGCGGCTGGCGTAACTTTTGTCAGGGGGTGCGGGGCCTGCGCGGGGCATTTTCCATTAACGCCCAATCGAGCAAGGTCAACGGCGTACATCCCCACCTTAAACTAATAGTTACATATCGCCATCAATAATAAGGATCATTCTCGTTAGATCCATACTGGATCTATTAAGACTTTTTTTCTCTTTAGATCCCATGATAAGGATCGAAGCACCTGCGCGTATTTACAGATAAGTGGAGAGAGTGGGCAAGACAGCCCGACGGCTAACCCAACCAGCCTTCTGAGAGAAAAACCTTAAAAAAAATGGGTTCAGTTTATCAATTTTAAAATGTTAAAGAATTTTATTATGTTGTAAAATCACGCATATTATTTTATAAAACATAACCAGAATTAACATTAAAAAAAACATGTTTTCTTTTTACCCAACTACAAGGGAAGGGTAATGTGTTTAACATTCTATGTATGTATGTATGTATCTATGTATGTAGTTGTGTGGATGTTCCACCTTATGTCGCCCCTAATGGCTCGATTTTGACAAACTCGGTGTCAATCGATTCGACTTCAGGCATGGAGTGCCACATGCTAATATTTTTACCCGACTATGGCAAGGCAACGTAAGGGTTATATGTTCAAACTAAAACTTTGTCCGATTTTGACAACCGAGATATCAATCGATTCGTCTTCATTTATAGTGTCCATAGGCTATTTTTTTTACCCGAATACCAAGGCAAAGGAAGGTTATGTGTTAAAACTAAAACTTGGGTCCTATTTTAACAAGCGAGGTATACCTAGCGGCACGTAAGTCTAGCGGTGAAAGAAACGTGGTGGGGATCTTGGCACGGTTAAAGTTTGTATAATGTGTTAAAATGTTGAATACCTATATGTATATATAGGCTAGCTATATCAATCGATTCGTCTTCATTGCAAGAGTGTCAAAGGCAATTTTTTTACCCGACCGCCCGAAATCGGGTTTTAGTGTTTTAACCTTTGTCTTGTTGGAGTACTTTTCAATGAGAACCGGTAAGAACAGACCATAATAACATCAAATAGCAGACCTTATTATTTTAATTACCTTCTTACCTGTTTTTTTTACCTTTTTTTTATTTACTAAATGTGTCATGCCTTGTGTTAAAAAGTTACCGAGTTAAACATAACGTTTATAATTTAGAATTAGAAATTGAATAGTTCTAGTAAAATACCATTGCCGTACGCTCCGACAACGAGTTGTATACAAGTTCTGGTGTTATCAAAATTGTCAAGGTGCTGATCTTATCGTTTGATTTCAAGTGTAATTAAGATTTTATCACAGCAGGGCTGTAAGATATATATACTCCAGTGGTGTATCTTCGTATCATTCTAAAACGTTACATGAAATAGTCTAGTGCTTTTCAGTAACGTTGCTTCCCAACATCATGGAAGTTATAAAAATATATTGCCTTCTGGCGTTTTTCCTGTGTGGAGTTCACAATGCAAAGGCTGCTGCCCGAATTAACCCTTTAGTGCAAACAAATACTGGATCAATAAGAGGATTGATGTCATCCGATGGGGATTATTCCATGTTTATGGGTATACCTTACGCTGAAGTAGATGCAGATTTTCCTTTTGGGGTAAGTGATATTTAAACATTTATAAAATGGCAATAAGCAATACTCAAATGCGTGGCGTGATCTACCTTGTGTAACCTACATTTTAACAAGATTATTCATTGACAGGCCTCTACTCCACATCCCGGGTTCGATGAAGTTTTCGAAGCTTACGACGACTCTGTGGTATGTCCCGCAGTGGACGAGTTCAACAACACAGCCGTGGGAAGTCTCGACTGCCTCCGTTTAAATGTTTACGTGCCAAGCAGTGCTAGCTCAAGCAATCGCCTGCCTGTGTTAGTTTGGATCTTTGGCGGTGGTTTCGACATTGGAAACGGTGGCAGATATATGTACGGACCTAGTTTTCTAGTTCGACACGATATCATTTTAGTAACTCTCAATTACCGTTTGGGCCCCTATGGGTTCATGTGCTTGGATATTCCTGAAGTTCCAGGAAATCAAGGCCTCAAGGATCAACGGCTAGCTTTAAAATGGGTTAAAAGTAACATCGAGTCGTTCGGTGGTGATACTAACATGATAACTGTATTTGGAGAGAGCGCCGGGGGAGGTTCGGTAGATCTACAGCTGTACAATGATCAAGAAAATCTCTTTAACAAAGTTATCTTGCAGAGTGGTTCTGCTATGAGTGCCTGGATCGCTACAGAATCGGATCGTACAATTCCGTTGAGAATAGCGGAATATTTAGGGTTCTCATCCAGCGACGTGGGAGAGGTCCTATCTTTTCTATCGAAAGTTGATACAAATGTGGTAATAACAGCAAGCACTGCTTTAGGTATTTTATATAGACCGTGCGTTGAAAAAGTTTTTGATAATGTCGAAAGTTTCATGACTGTACACCCTTATAACAAAGAAATACCGAGAGTGCAAAATGTACCAATTATCATCGGTCATAATAGTGACGAACAAATCTATACTTTATTGCAACCACCCGTGGACCTATTCCGTGACTATCTTCTAGAGTTTTTTGATTTTGATGAAGGCCAACACGCTGAAATGGAAAAGTTGATCAAAAATTTCTATATTGGCGATGAAGAAGTTAACGATCAAACCGCCTGGGCAGTAAAAGACTATAATTCAGATTTTTTGTTTAACTCTCCCATACCGAGAAGCGTTCAAAAATACCTTGAAAATGGTGCTAAATCTGTATATCAATACATGTTTTCCTACAATGGAGGAAGAAACTTTGTGAAATCTAGATTGAATATGACTATTGGCGGTGCGGCCCATGCTGATGAGTTAGGCTATCTATTTGATCAAGAATACATGAAGGACGTAATGTCACCTGAAGATCAAGTAATTGTTGACCGAATTACAACATTATGGGCCAACTTTGTAAAATATGGGTAAGAACATAAACTTCTTTCGGTATAATATAAGTAAACTGTATATATAAATATTGTAATAATAATCGTTCATTATTCCAGAAATCCAACTCCGGAGACATCTGCACTGCTGCCAGTTACTTGGAAGCCGGTGACCGAAGACTCATTGTTTTACTTGAACATCGACTCGGAACTGAGCCTACAGCGGAGACCACTCCAGGATAGGATGGCATTTTGGGACCTCTTCTACAGATTAAACAGACAATATCTTAAAGGCCTATAAGGCTTTGCTATGACAATGAAACATTCGTCTGTTTTTTTATCCAAAATGATTGTACATAATAAAAACAATAATAATAATTATTACAAAACAAACATGTATTCATTTATTAAGAAAAAACGACCAAGCACAAGTCGGACTCGCGCACCGAGGGTTCCGTATACTATGAAAGCACCGAATATTGCTCTAAAAAAAGATTAACTGGATAGAGTATTGTCCCAATACATCGACATAGGTTGCGGTCAGTTTACCAATGGCAAATTTGCTTAGAATAGCAAAAACATAAAAAGTTGGGTAGCTATAAATTTACTGTTTTCAGATTTTTCTATTTATTTGTTATACAAGTTTGACCCGTTTGACCCGACATTATACCGAAGATATCCTGGACGTCAGCATATACGAGATCAGAATGGCTCTCAATCAGCTTAAGAGCAATAAGGCACTGGAGCGTAGTGGTTTAGTTCTTTAAGAAAGGTAATAAAGCCCTCTTGAAGAATTATAGGCCCATTTCGCTGCTGAGCCACATCTATAAGCTGTTTTCGAGAGTAGTTAAAAACCGTCTCGCTCGTAGGTTTGCCGACTTTCAGCCTCCCGAACAAGCTGGATTCCGAAAAGGCTTCAGCACCGTAGACCACATCCCTACGCTCCGGCAGATTATACAAAAGAACGAAGAGTATAATTGGCCACTATGTCTAGCGTTTGTGTATTACGAGAAAGCCTTTGATTCAGTCGAGACCTGGGCAGTGCTACAGTCATTACAGCGGTGCCAGATTGACTACCGGTACATCAAAGTGTTGAAGTATTTGTACAGCAATGCCACCATGACAGTCCGTCTTCAAGATCAAAGCACGAATTCTATCCAGGTGCAAAAAGTGGTGAGAGAAGGAGACGTTATTTCTCTGAAACTGTTCACCTCTGCACTGGAAGATATATTCAAGTTTCTGAACTGGAACGGATATGGTGTTAACATCAATGGCGAATACAATACTCACCTTTGATTTGCCGATGATATAGTCATCACAAATAAACTTTTGCCCTACTTTTTTTAATAGCCCTTTGGGGGAGGCCTATGTTCAGTAGTGGACTTCTAAGGGCTGACATGCAAGACCTAAGCACAATTCTCAGTGGCCTCAATATTGTTTCCCAACAGGTGGGTCTTAAAATGAACATGGGTAAGACGAACATCATGTCAAATGCCCATGTCGTACCCATGCCGGTTTATGTTGGGAACGATATTATCGAAGCTTTTGGTCACTATGTCTACTTAGGTCAGACGATCCAACTGGGTAGATCCAACTTCGACAAAGAGGTAAACCGACGAATCCGACTTGGATGGGCAGCGTTCGGGAAATTACGCCATATCTTCTTTCAAGACGAAAGTTTATAATCAGTGCGTGTTGCCAGTGATGACATACGGCACTGAGACGTGGTCGCTAACTATTGGTCTCATACACAAGCTCAGAGTTACGCAGCGTGCAATGGAGAGTGCTATGCTCGTTGTTTCACTACGTGATAGAATCCGAAATGAGGAAATCCGTAGAAGAACCAAGATTACCGACATAGCTCTCAGAGTTTGCAAGTTGAAGTGGCAATGGGCAGGCCATATAGTTCGCAGAATCGACAACCACTGGGGAATAAAGATTCTCGAATGGCGACCACGAACAAGCAAGCGAAGTGTGGGGAGAGCCCCCACACGATGGACCGACGACATTGTAGCCATCGCAGGAAGTTGGTGGATGGAGGTGGCACGAGATCGCTCGAAATGGCGCCCTTTGGGGGAGGCCTATGTTCAGTAGTGGACTTCTAAGGGCTGACATGATGATGATGTTTTACAAGACATTGCTCCTCGCCAAGTTTCATGATTCTAGGTCAACCGAAAGTACCCTATAGATTTTGATTTCCTAGCGAGTGACAAAATATGCGTCGACTTAGAAATTTGATTTATTTGATATTTGTAACTTTTAAACTTTCGCGATTCGAACACATCGCGATGAAAACTTAATAAATATATACCTCAATATTTCGATCAAGTTGCATTGATCGTGGTCAAGAGAAGTCTGAAGTAGCGGGGTATATCTTATATACGCCAGGAGTTTGAAAAGGAATGACACCTTTCGGTGTTCTGACATGTCTTGCTGATTGGATAAAGGAGTATAAACGGTCTTGATAGAAAAGTCCTTTAATAATTCACCGACTTTATCCGTCACTCCTTTACATACGGCATGAAAAGCGGCTGTCTATTGACAGTAGTCCTTCTTCTTTTTTATATCTGTAGCAAGGACGTCAACGTCTGGTCACCTCATATCCGTTTCGCTTGAGTACCTCCTGAACATGCAACACTTCGGCATCCAAATGTTCAGGGTCACAGAGGGCATGAGCTCTCTCTAAGAGTGATCTGGCTACTAATTTTAAATGACGCGAGTGGTGATGTGATAAGGCGTTGAAGTATCTGTCAGTGTGTATTGGCTTCCTATAAACACAATAAGATAACGAGCCATTAGGTCTCACTGACACTCTGACTCCACTCTGCCATTAGGTCTCTCTGGATGGCCCAGGAATTGTTCCGCTGTCTGTACATTGCCTTTCATTATACAAAAAAAATTGTTTGTCCCATCCATACCAATATATAAATGTGAAACCTAGTCTGTTTGTTTGTTTGGGGAGTTTTCACGCGATAACGGCTGGACAGATTTTGATGAAATTTGAAATCGAGATAGCTTATACCCTGGAATAAAACATAGGGTACTTTTTATCCCGGAAAATGGTAAGTTTCCACGAGAAAACTGTAAAATGTTGTTTGTCGTCCATACCACAATGCCTTAAGACAAAAGTCTTCCATCAGTGCATCCTAGCAGTGTTGACCTATGGAGCCGAAACGTGGACACTCACGGTTAAACTAGTCCACAGTCGCTCATTGAGTTATGGAGAGAACTTACACTTAGAGTTTCTCTGAAGGAAAAGATTCAAAATGAATATATCCGACGCGACGGAGAACCAAGGTAACCGAGATAGATAGCTCAGAGGATAAGCAAGTTAAAGAGGCAGTGGGCTGGTCACATTTCCCAAAGAACCGATAACCGTTGGGGTAGACGAGTTCTCGAGTGGAGACCACGCTTATGCAAATGTAGTGTAGGACACCTTGTGGCCAGGTGGAGTGACGACCAGCTGAAAGTTCTCGGAAGAAAATGGATGAGAAGAGCTGAATACCGAGCTCTGTGGCGTGCATTAGGAGAGGCCTACGTCCAGCAGTGGACAGTACCCACTACTTATTTTGTGAAAGAACACTTATTAAATTCGTTATATTTCTCTTAAATAAGGTATTTTATGTAGAAACATAAATATCTATTTAAGATAGTATTTGCCGGCGACTTCACATTTTTGAGAAATACCTACCTTATTCCACCCAGAAAAAACAAAGTAGCTTTATAACAGAATGGAGTTTTTTTTTTCATCTTCGTAGGTATACGGTAACGTAAATAGATATGCAGAAGTTGTATAAACGATACATTTGATATGCACTTACCAAAAACGGTAATTACATGAGGTATTTAATCTAAACAAGTCATCTTTTATACTACCGGCGAGTAAGCAAAGGTTTTATCAGTAATCCTCAGCTTATCATAGTCTTCCTTGTACCTTCCTTGTTCGTTGTCTTCCTTGTTCCTAGTCTCTTGTTGTCTTCCTTGTTCATTGTTACCACGGCTTGAAGGTCTCTAGAAAGAGAAGACTAAAAGCTCCAAAATTGTTTGAGATTATCCTGCATCGAAATCGGAAATGTGCCTACGTTCACGGATAAGTCGAGAGTCCAAAGGGCGTCCTGGGCCTTGTTAGGTCCGGCCCGCCCACATATTATAAGGTAAAACCCGGATAGATGCCCCTCTTTTTGAAAGGGCGTCCTGTTCTTAAAACTATTGATTTACCGTGATTAATTCATATGAATGTTGCTAGTTTCTTCTCTTACCTTAAATTACTATATGTTATTGTTAACCTAACAATTACAGATTCTGCTGAAATTGAGTTTTATTACCAGACCAATTTTTTTAGGATAGATGCCTACCTATATGGATAGATGCCCACCATGAAAATGCTAAGAAGGATAGATGCCTGTAGTGTAGGATAGGTGCCCTATAAAATAAATTATGTATATACATATTAAATTTGTGGTGTTTAGAAGATAATTTTAATAGACACATAAATAAACTTCATCATTTGTTCAACAAAAAACTAACAGCATTTAAGTTTTAACGTGCACAATCATATCTAATAATACATGAAGTAAAAATAATATAAAAAAATAACACACTTAATACAAAACCTATCCTACTTAATTTGAGCTGGAAAATGCTTTCTATTGGTCTTCATTCTAATACTTTTAAATAATAATTTTATCTTTGGTTCCTTTTTTTTTGTTTTCTCTAGTCCAAGAAAGTATTCGAGTTCGTATTCCTTCCTTTCTTTTGTATCACCTCAAACATTATTATTAACCTAAAACAGTATGCATTAATTAAAAATACACATATACTTACTCGTAGTACATTCATCGAGGTATAGACACTACAACTTTTTTTTAAAAATAGTTCTTGGAATCGATTGAAAAATCAATAAAAACTATAATAACATTTAAACAACACTTCAAAAATACGCTGACATACGTTAAGGGGTATAAGGGATAGATGCCCTTGAGGGCTATACCCCGAAAAATTGGGGTGACTATCTTTTTTGATATGGATATATGCCCTTTCATTTATTTAACTAATGTTTATATAAAAGAGCGATTCTTGACACTTAGGTGTGTACTTAATAAACCAGTGTATTGATATAATAAAAATAAAACGGAATTTATTCCTATTTGTAAAGTTATGCAACAGTAAATACATACGTCTGAAACTTTGAAGTGTTCGTTGCGTTCGTCGCGGAGATAATTACACGCACAAGCAAAACGCGTCATTTTCGCACGACGACGGCTTGTGAGGGACCAAGATGAGTGGCGCCCGCGCTCCCTAATGAGCAGTTTTCCATTAGGCATTGTCAGTTTAGTTCTTTCATCATCAAGAGATGTCGCTTACGTAACTTTTGGTATTTACTCAACTGAAAGTAGTAATCGAAATCAGATAAAAACAGCGTTTTATCGTAAAAATACACAAACCACGAGCAAAACAAACGAAAGACAAGTTGTTTGTGTAGTGAAATTTGTTATTTGTATTTTTTTATTAAGACTTTGGCAGTTTTTACATATTCAGATTTTATTTACCCCTTTATTAAAGCAGATAAATGAAATGTAAATAAAACGGTCCATTTTCTTTGTATCATTAGCTGTAATTTATAATATAGAATATCAAGAAGATAGAAAATACTACCAATAAATATTATAAGGAATGAATTTGTTACAAAACTGACGCACAACTTGCCATAAACGCAGAATGTCATACCCAAAGAGTATACAAGAGTTACACCCGCCAGTAAGCGTAATTCAAAATCTCAAAATCTTGGTCATACCAAACTATAGTACCGTTATCAAAACTGTCACCAACGCCATCTAGCTAGAGATTAATCATTTTAAAATTACACAAGGAAAACCGCTAATTAAACTGTTAATTCTTTTCTGCGATTATGGAAGGGTAGGTTTTTTAAAACGAGGCGCTGTATTATTTCATTTTTGATTCAATTTTCTAATATTGTATTTCTCTCTGTGTAACTGAAACTTAATTTTGTAATACTGTTTGAACTAGGACTAATATTTACAAAGGGATAAGGTTGTAAGCGAAACTCGTTCAACCTCACCTCTTTGTTTTAATCTCATTGTCAATTTTCTAACAATAATTAAAAACTGGATACCTATGCGTGAAATACAACAATCTCAAATCAAATATTTATATAAACTTGCCCCACCCCCATTATAGCTAAGGAGCATATTGATCACATCAGCTTTCAAACATAAAAAACTGCATCAAAATCGGTCCATATAAAAACGCTTCACCATCCATTCTCGTTACTGTAATTTGCTCTGAGTTTTATTTAATAATAATAACAACTTAATAATGTAATTCAAGACATGAAATGAAATAGATTAGTAATACGGAATTACCTTCGCCTGACATCTTTAATCAGGCGCAAATCGCGCAGTGAAATCCTATGTTGCCAAAAAATACGATAAATTAATATCTTAGACGTCATAGAAGATTGACACAAAAAACAAGTCATTCTCGGATCTTTAGATGCCTTATTGCCGTGAATTGAGCAGCAAATATAAGCAGTCCTCAATGTGATCAGTATATTTCATGCTGTAAAGCACTCTAGTCCAAAAATGATATAGAAATTACTTAAAATTACCTGCCTACAATATTTTTAAATAAAAAGTTTTTTACGTTACTTTTAATTTTTGAGTGAAATTCATATTAAAAATATAAATAAAACGGCTAAAACTCTTGAAATAGAAGATCGGAAATACTCCGACCTGTATTGAAAATCATCGTATGATACAACAGTGTAAGCGCCTTAGTTCCTCAACTTGTATGTAATAACCTATTTATGAGCGAGCTTTGCATTTAAGTATGCAAAGCTCACCATCGCCTAGTCCGGTGCCTAGTTCGCCTATAGTGTAAAACCCGGAGAGATGCCGCAGTGGGATAGGCGCCTCGTTTTAAAAAACCTACCTTTCCATAATCGCAGAAAAGAATTAACAGGTTAATGAGCGGTTTTCCTTGTGTAATTTTAAAATGATTTATCTTTTGCTAGATGGCGTTGGTGATAGTTTTGATAACGGTACTATAGTTTGGTATGACCAAGGAAGTTCTAATAAGTACATAAAACTTCCTTGGGTATGACCAAAGATTTTGAATTACGCTTACTGGCGGGTGTAACTCTTGTATACTCTTTGGGTATGACATTCTGCGTTTATGGCAAGTTGTGCGTCAGTTTTGTAACAAATTCATTACTTCTAATATTTATTGGTAGTATTTTCTATCTTCTTGATATTCTATATTATAAATTACAGCTAATGATACAAAGAAAATGGACCGTTTTATTTACATTTCATTTATCTGCTTTAATAAAGGGGTAAATAAAATCTGAATATGTAAAAACTGCCAAAGTCTTAATAAAAAAATACAAATAACAAATTTCACTACACAAACAACTTGTCTTTCGTTTGTTTTGCTCGTGGTTTGTGTATTTTTACGGTAAAACGCTGTTTTTACCTGATTTCGATTACTACTTTCAGTTGAGTAAATACCAAAAGTTACGTAAGCGACATCTCTTGATGATGAAAGAACTAAACTGACAATGCCTAATGGAAAACTGCTCATTAGGGAGCGCGGGCGCCACTCATCTTGGTCCCTCACAAGCCGTCGTCGTGCGAAAATGACGCGTTTTGCTTGTGCGTGTAATTATCTCCGCGACGAACGCAACGAACACTTCAAAGTTTCAGACGTAAGTATTTACTGTTGCATAACTTTACAAATAGGAATAAATTCCGTTTTATTTTTATTATATCAATACACTGGTTTATTAAGTACACACCTAAGTGTCAAGAATCGCTCTTATATAAACATTAGTTAAATAAATGAAAGGGCATCTATCCATATCAAAAAAGATAGTCACCCCAATTTTTCAAGGGCATTATCCCCTATACCCCTTAACGTAAGTCAGCGTATTTTTGAAGTGTTGTTTAATTGTTATTATAGTTTTTATTGATTTTTCAATCGATTCCAAGAACTATTTTTAAAAAAAAGTTGTGGTGACTATACCTCGATGTTACTACGAGTAAGTATATGTGTATTTTTTATTAATGCGTACTGTTTTAGGTTAATAATAATGTTTGAGGTGATACAAAAGAAAGGAAGGAATACGAACTCGAATACTTTCTTGGACTAGAGAAAACAAACAAAGGAACCAAAGATAAAATTATTATTTAAAAGTATTAGAATGAAGACCAATAGAAAGCATTTTCCAGATCAAATTAAGTAGGATAGGATTTGTATTAAGTGTGTTATTTTTTATATTTTTTTACTTCATGTATAATTAGTTATGATTGTGCACGTTAAAACTTAAATGCTGTTAGTCTTTTGTTGAACAAATGATGAAGTTTATTTATGTGTCTATTAAAATTATCTTCTAAACACCACAAATTTAATATGTATATACATAATTTATTCTATAGGGCATCTATCCTACACCACAGGCATCAATCCTTCTTAGCATTTTCATGGTGGGCACCTATCTATATAGGTAGGCATCTATCCTAAAAAAATTGGTCTGGTAAAAAAACTCAATTTCAAAATTGACAATGAGATTCCTAAACATCAGACTCGCGTGATTTCTTAAATAAAAAAACTGTTAAAGCACTTTAATTCTGTGTTAGTGAAATACATTTATAATCATTTCCCTAGTTTTATACTCGTCATTATTTTATTCTCATTAAGTAGGTATATAAATCTCCTTATAAGTTAACTTTGGTGAACTTGCAGAAACTAAATATAACTGTAAATAAATAGCACTAGTGCTTTTTCTTTACTCTTACGGTAAAATGTACATCATTTCAAGTCATGAAACTGGCCTTGAAAGTATAATTATTGACCAACTATATTGAAAACATACTAAATCAAGAAATGCTCTTATAGTTAAGAACAGTAGGTTAGGACCACGATATATGAAAACGATAGATAAGTGCGTTTATGCCGCGGCTGCATGCAGGAGAATGAGAATGCCCAACTAATAAGTATCATTTTCATATTCCATAACCAACCACCCGTCCCGAGACTAGACTCCACCCACTTCTCCATACACAAAAGAATTGCCATAGCTATGTTAAAGGCAGCTCGGGGTACCTAAATGTATAATACATCCGAAGCAGGATGTCAGTTCAGGCCTTACCGAATTGACAAATGGCTATAGTTAGGTAGGTACCTGTAAAATTCAGTTTCTGTTGCATCCCAATATAAACTCAGCGGCACGGAATGTGGGCCAAATATAAAAATATCGATAACTGGTGATTTTGTTATCGCGTTTGAGAATTTCGAGTGGCAGCTTCTCAGGACGTCTGTTTTTGTTAATTAAAGAAGGAAAAAAAAGAAAAAAAAAAACAATTACTGGGACTCTTAACGCTAGTTTGTTGCCAGAACTCCTAGAACAAAGGTGAGTTAAATGATTTTTAATTATTCTATAGTTAATTTCGCTTCCAAAATTGGAAAACAATGGCCCTAATATCAGCCAAAGTTGCTCAAGCTGTGTTGCTTCGGAGTCAAGGGCAAACGCAGCGAAAGATTGCTGAAATATTAAGTGTGCCGCGTACAACCCTTAGGTACGCCTTAAAATAGTACGTCCAGACAGGCCTTTACACGAGAAAACCAGGAAGTGGTGGAATTAGGTGTATCTCAACGCGAGATGACCGATTTATCACTCTCGCAATTTCAAGAAATCGGTTCCTTACTGCGGTTGATATACAGCAGCGCTTAAAAACGGTAAGAGAGGTCAACGTGAGAAGGACGAACCATAAGAAGGAGAATAGAGGAACGGGATCTGCGTGCTCAGAGAACAGCTCGAGGTCCAGAACTGCTCCGGCACCACCGTGAAGCTCGACTTTGGTTTACTCGCGAACACGCAAATTGGACTCACGAGCAGTGGAGTAAAGTTCTGTGGACAAATGAGGTGCCTTATGAGCTCCAAAGCGATTTTGGGTCATTCTATTGTTTTGTTGCTACTGTAATGATTTTGAAGGTCATGACTAGGAATTATGTGTTTTTAGAAAGCTAACAGCGAGTACTTTAATTAAATCTAAGTTATATTTGCAACCAACATTTAATTTAAAAAATATTTAGGGTCAAAGTGAAAATGTAGGTAGTGTGCGATTTTTATGCTCTCGAGTTTATTAAACTTATCGTTGTTTCAACCTTTATCGATTAAAACGTTCATATGAATGAAGCCCCGATTGTTTCCAAAATTTTACAGCCTGATTGGCGTCTGGTAACAATAGCTAACAGGCAAAAAAATATATGATTATTCAAATTTTATTGAATGTAGGGCCCTTTATTTATTCTAGGGTACTAGTAACAAAATGTAGCAATAGCAACACAATACTATCTTTATATTTCATCTCTATGCTCTAGATTTTCCATAAATAATTTTTAAACATCAAGCTTGATTATTAAAAAGAAAACTGACTATTTCGTTTTTTTTTTTTTTTATTTGTTAGAAAGGTACATCTGTAACGGTCCTTAATACAGTTAAAAAAACTATAGGTGGTCCCTGAAGTATTTTTTTTGAAAATGTCAAATCCATACATTTCGACTTTTTATGAATTTCCCTGTTTTTTTTTTATTCAGGTTCGACTAAAATAAATTCTAATACCTGTTTCTTATTCATTTGTTCTCAGAACACAGTCATTTTTCATATGAAAGGGTTCTCAAGTGGCCATACAAACGGTTTGTATAAACAAGGGTCGCCAGGCCCAGATGGGCTTCCGATGGCCGACACACGTTTCGCGCCCTTTTTTTTTAACCGCCACTCGTAACGTTTTAGCCTCTAAGATGTGTCCCTGGGTGAGGGAGACCAGAGACAGTAACTTACCTATCTGCAATCTCTTTCAGCATTGATTGTTTGAAATTACAATAAAAAATAAAACATCATTAGATTTTTAATTTTAATAGTTGGTGCTTTGTAGAAACGTAGAATTATATTTATGTCACAATTTACAAAATAATTGCCATGTGGGCAGCTTCATAAATAGGTGCACTCGTTTTAATCCCGTCGGTTCTGTGAGTGCACAGGGAGTTCAGGAAATGCGCAGCAGCATTTTTCTGTATCAACATGTACTGCGGTCATTGCGCTGCCGCAAAACGTCGTGACTATGGTAAATCGCCCCTATTATCGGGAAGGCCCATGTTCTGCAGTGAATTGTAGTCAGGTGCATTGGTGAATTATTTATTGCTGATTGCTGGGTTTGGTCATCTTCAACTAAAACATGTTTTAAATGTTAAATTATATAGTAGATTTATGTCACTGCCGAAGAGCTGTGGTGGTCAAGTTGTAATAAATGTGTGCTTTGAAATGCAACAAATCCGGGTTATGTGTGCTTTTGCCATCAATACACACTTCAGATGGAATGTTAAGCCGTTGTTGGACCCGGTCAAGCCACATATGAGGCGAAAATATTATACAACACAAATGGGCTATAACTATAATGTAAGGAGCAATCACGCCAGAAGGCGGAGCCTAGCAGCTGGTCCTGACTTCTTTACCGAGACCTGTTGAGACAAACAAATTCCCCCATTTTAATTCTGTAACAGTGCTTAGTTTTGTTTAATAAAATAATAATAATAATAATAAACACTTTATTTCACCATTTAAAGAACAAATACAAAAATTTATTAAAAAAATAGGCACAATGGGCGGTCTTATCGCTAAAAGCGTTTAATAATACCTTTGTGTGTGTGATCGTGTATATTTTTATAATAAACCCACTTCTGGTTGCTAATAATAATGTATTTCTACCTTATCTTGCAGTGATGGAGATATAACTTCAGAATCTGTCCCTCCACTCCGACAAACTGAAATGATCAACTAACGATGCAGAATGGAACCTGATGAAGCATTTATTGATGTGGTTGAACACTCTCATGTTTTGGAAGATATACATGTCCAAATGTGCTTAGTAGTAACAATTAGCTAAGTCAAAGGACTATCTGATTAGATAAACATTATAATGGTAAAACCATAGACACACATATTTACTTCGTGGTAAAACTATTGTTACAAATGTACATAATATAGTATGTGATAAAAATGATAATTACCTCCTCTCCTTTTAATCTTTCTCGCACAGAATATTTTGTAATAATATGTTCCTTGACTTTGTATACATGCTTTGTTAGTGCCCAGAATGGCATTCAGACGGCTTATAATGTCTGAACTTTAGCGGCTTCCTTCGATGTGACGGTAGCAGTAGGAAACTTGCCATTTCTTAATTCATTTTGACTGAGATCCAACCAACAATGAATATGATGTTATGATATAGCAATGTCTTTTTGGCCAGGAAATGAGCACCAAACTTTTTTATGGTATTGTAGCCATTATGTAGCATTTAATTCTCTTTTTTACTAATTATTCACTCCTACCACGTAGAAATAAAACAAAGTAAAAACATTTTCAAAGATACGAAAAACTTAACATTAAAAGAATCTGCTGGTTTAGACCACAGATTAAAGTAAAGTAGCTTATTAGGCTTTGGTAAATACGTTCTGTTCTACGTTTTACTGACAGTTGGAAAGTTTCGTATGACAAATAAAAACCGGTACTTAGTACCGATAAAAATATTTGCTGCGTAAGATGTAACGTAATCATACGATTGTTTAGGATCAAAGCTTAGCAATAATTGCATGTTGGAAGACAGGTTATGATATTCAAAAATACCAATTTTGCAAAAATCTGATTTCAAAGTCAACGGTGATATTTTAGTCACCGGTGATTTCGAAATCACGTATGACATTCAAAAATCGCACCCCAGGTCACTCGCAATGCTGATGGTAAGCGTCGCGCCTGCCCATAATAATTGCAGTGCTCTTCACTTCACTCTTTGACATTTTGTTTTTATGAATCATGCCTAGAAATTTCGCTGGAAAATGCAACAATCCCCGATTTCTTCGTTCCTACCTACGAAACTGTTTATTTCTCTTATCAAGTAAATCAATGGCATAACAAACTAACCACAGATTATTTGTGGATATAACTACCAAAGATATCGTGAAATCCGTAGTACTATCGCTGTCTGTCATCTTTCCAATGGACTATCAGATTATTAGATACCGAGCATCGCGAGCACTTACAGTACAGGCATATCGAACTACAGTTACAAATCTATAGATAACATTAGTCCCACTAATTTGCAAATTATAAACTAACAAGTTTTGTTTTAGCTATTCGGCGGGATATTAATTGGATACAGAATAACAATAACGATTCGTAGAGAATCAACCTAATTATTGGTTGTAATATATAAAAGTAAAAATATTTAATATAATTATGTATAGCTATTTTCTTAAATAAGCGAGAACTGGCCCCCTTAAAGATGACAGTATACTCACTCGTAGGTCTGTCGAACACGAACTAAACCAATATGAATGAATGTTATGAATGCAGCGCTGCCAGTCTGCTATTGTGAAAAGTCAATTATTGTGAAACGCGATGTCAGATAACGAAAAGTTTTATCTTCAAGATAACTTAAGTATTGTATTACTACTTGGCATCTTAATAGCTAATTCTGAAACAAATCCTAATAAGCCTAATTAATATTACGTTATGGTTAGGGTTTTTTTACAGGATGATGCTTATCAGCACTGTCATTCTCTAACACCTACCTACTTTATTTCTGCAGTATTATTCCTCTCATTTTAGCGTTCCGTGTCATACAAAGGATCCTTACTGTCCGTCTGTTTGTCTGTATGTCACAGTAATTTTATTCAAACACAATTCATAATTAACACTACAATGTTAAAAATAGGCACTGTATAGATATTTTTGTTTCTCCCATAATAGTGAAGTGAAGAAAAAAAAATAGCATCCCATCGAGTGAAGAGGTATTCGATATTTTAGAATACATTTTACTCGAAGAGGTGCTAAAATGGTATCTTAACATTCTTAACCCGTGAATTGTCCACCGCGACTACGTCCCGCGTCAACACGCTAATGTTAGTCCATCGTTTTTACATGACTGCCCAAAAAAAGGAGTGTAATGTTTTTAGGATTCATGTATGTATGTATGCATGTATGTGAGTTACTTATTCCACCATAACTTTTAAATGCCTGAACAGATTTAGACGGATGGGGTATCCTTAGAATCCTTACATCCCCCCGAGTACATAAGTATGTTATTTTAATTCTGTTTTGCTGCTGATTGGCACCACTTCCTAAAGCAAAAAAAATATTTTCTTAGAAATTTACAATATGGGTATCAAAATGAAGGCCTTGATAAGCTCATTCCAACAGTATATAATTTATTACGTATTTCTTTTTAGTTTTTAAGCTAGTTATTAACACTGTTTACGTTATTGATGAGTTAATCGACAAAAAACAAATTTTACTTGGAGATGTTATAAGTCAGCAATATAAAACTACTACCAAAATGTTGTAAGTAAAAGTATCTGTCATTTAAAATATAACCATAAAAAATTAAAAACTACTTGTTATATAATATGATTTTATGATTTTCAAATATTCTTATTTTTCTCTAACAAAAGCTGTAATTTCCCCTATTTAGAGTTTTTACTCTAAAAAACGTTTTTCTTTTACTAAAAACGTTTTTTACAATGATATTGTAAATAACATCATAAAAGAAAAACAAAAAATACTTGTCCACCAAGCACTTTTTATTCACTTGAAATATCGAAACAAAACCTCTAACCAGCACAAATTTTGCTTCAATAACACGTAAACAAACGCAATAATTACTGTCCATGTCATAAGTTATTTGCCTTATTTGCCATACACCACTAAGTTTGATGCTGTGGCAAAAAAATATACATGTAATATGTTACACGTAGTTTTATTAGTAACTAGCTGAACCCGCGGCTTCGCACGCTTGGCCATTTCTCTAGGTTAAAATAACTCTATCATGTATGCATGTATGCATGTATGTGAGTTACTTATTCCACCATAACTTTTAAATGCCTGAACAGATTTAGACGGAAACGTTAAAAAAACGTTAAATGGATTGGTCTAGTAGTTTTTACATGATTCGTGAACAAACTAACAGACAGACACAAAATGTAAAAATGTTTAATTTCTTTTCAGTAGCTTATTTTTAGTAAACTAGTTTTTTTTTAATATCTTTCTTTTACAGTTTTTTCGGTACTTACAACTTTATTATAAGTATGGATGCCCTTCACTTTTAGGCAGAATAATAAAAATATGCGTTTTATTACATTATTTTAATCATGCCTATAAAACAGTACCGTGACCTACTGACAGACTGACAGACAGACAACGCCCAGCATAAACCGGTGGACCTAGGTATTTTAAATTTGGAGGAATATTCCTTGAGTAGAGGTGAACTACAAAAGTAATTATAAATCGTAAAACATGAATACCTTCTCCAAATAAAATACCTCGACCCTTTAATGTACCGGTATGAAAAGTATCAAATGTCTTCCTCGTAGTATGAACTCAAATCATGCCAAGTTTCATTTGAATACATACAGTAGTTTCGGCGTGATGCGCGTCAACGATGCAGACAGAGAGATAGACAACAGATAAAAAAAAAAAAACAATGTGTGTGTGTGTGTGTGTGTGTGTGTGTGTGTGTGTGTGTGTGTGTGTCTCTGCCTGTGGCATCGTAGCTCCCAATCGAATGGACCGATTTGGATGCGGTTTTTTCTGTTCAAAAGCTGATGTGATTGAGATAGTTCTTAGATATATAGGGAGGAGGAGAGGGGAGGTGAGAAAAGGGGGTGAAAATCGTAGCTTTCGAACAGATGGCCCGATTTAGCTGTGGTTTTTTGTATTTGAAAGCTGAGGTAAACGAGATAATTCTTAGCTATAATGGGGGGAGGGTGGACGGGGGCGGGGATGGGGGGTGATGATAGTAGCTCCCAAACGAAAGGACCGATTTTGATGTCGTTTTTTCTGTTCAAAAGCTGATGTGATCGAGATGGTTCTTAAGTATATGAAGAGGGAGGGGAGAGGGGGGAAGGGGGGGGGGGAAGGGGGGGGGTGAGAATCGTATATTTCAAAAGAATGGACCGATTTAGCTGCGGTTTTTTATATTTGAAAGCTGTGGTGATCGAGATGGTTCTTAACTATAATGGGAGTAGGGGGGAAGGGGAGAGGGGGGAGGGGGGAGGGGGGAAGGGGAGAGGGGGGAGGGGGAAAGGAGGTGATGATCGTAGCTCCCAAACAAATAGACCGATTTTGATGAGGTATTTAATGTTTGAAAACTGATGTGATCGAGATGGTTCTTATCTATATAAAAATAATATAAATAAAAGGTGGATAAGTACTTATATGCCGCGGCTGCATGCAGGAGAACGAGAAAGCAGGATTTGTCATAACGAGGACTAAACAAAACCTAAGTCAATAGTATCACCTTCATATTCCATAACTAACCACCCGTCCCGAGAACACACTCCAGCCACTTCTCCATACACAAAAGAGTTGCCATGGCTATGTTAGAAGCAGCTCGGAGGTACCAGTTCAGGCCTTACCGAATTGTCAAATTTTTTTAGTTAGGTAGGTATTTGTGCAATACTGTTGCATCCCATTAATTAACGTAAAACGCCTTAAAAATTGCTTACATACGGAGTACCGTGACTAAAAGTGGTCATGAGAGGGAAATTACATACTGGTTGGAACTGCAAAGACGTAATACTACTTTAAAAAAAAAACTTAAAAAAAATGAAGAATATTTAAAGATGCTGCTGAACAAAAGTTCAGGTTGGCATAGAAATCATACTTCGGATAGGAATTTGAATATTACTATTTTATATAGGTATTTTATTTAGATGAGGAAAAAATGTAGACATGTGACCTGGATGTGAATGGTTATTGGAAGTACCAGAACGGATCTCGAAAAGTATAAATCGCAGTGGGTAGTGCTGGAACTAATGGGGACGTTAATGGGGCAATTGGAAATATATCTAAATAAGTTCAGGGTCCTTGGATCTTCCAGAATCTTATGAAAAAATGATGGAAAGAGAGCAAAAAGAAATGTATTGCAAAATTGATAGTTTCCAAGCTAATGTTCACAGTTTGATCTGCTGTTATTTTTCAGAAGAAAATGGAATCTCCCTTCAGTATAGTGTGAAGTCGGATGAATGCTGTCAAACTTAAAGTTAATAGTAATAGATTGATACATTTTTACAGAAGTGGTAGATCTCATCGATGTCTTCGTTTTGGATGACAGCGGTCAAACAAAATGGCTAGAACTCTCAAACTATTGATCCGAGACTAGTAGTTTCTGTACAGAAGTGATAGATCTCATCGATATCTTCGTTTTGGATGAAACTTAAAACAGCTATCGGAAACTATTGATTGTTGACTTGTAGTTTCCTTACAGTGATAGTTCTCATCGAAATCTTAGTTTTGGATAACAGCTGTCAAACTTAAAAGGGCATTAACTCTAAATCTATTTATCTGAGACTAGTAGTATCGGTACAGAAGTGATAGATCTCATCGATGTCTTCGTTTTGGATGACATCTGTAAAACTTAAACAGCTATTACTCTAAAACTATTGGTCGTTGTCTGGTAGTTGCTTGACAGATGTAATAGATCTCATTGATATCTTCGTTTTGGATGACAGTTGTCAAACTTAAAAGGGCAATTTCTTTGAAACTATTGATCCTAGACTAGTAGTTTCTGACTTCACACATACTAAACGGAGATTCCATCTTCGTCAGTAAAATAACAGCCTAATAAAAAAGGAATCTGATTTAGAAGGAATTCCGTTTTCGTCAGAAAAGTAACAGCCTATTTATTCTCACGAAAGCGGAATCTGACCTAAGTTAACGAAATCCGTGGATATGGGTGGCGGTGGGTGGGGATCGGTGTGGATGGGTGGGGATAGTTGGGGATAGTTGGGGATTGCTGGGAGTGTATAAGGATAGGTGGAGCAATTCGGTATTACTCGCGATTTGTACGTGGCGTAATAAACGGCCGTGCACCCTGACACAGCCCCACCCACTTTTTTTTTTCGTTTGAGTTACTAATGGTGCAGGTCACTTACAATACTGATGGTAAGCGTCACGCCTGCCCATAACAATTGCAATGTTACCCAGTGTTTTGTTGAAAAATCTTGCACGGTACTGCGCTGCGCTCTCACACTGAGACACTTGTTTTTAAGTCTCACGTCCAGTCATTTCGATGGAAAATGCAAAAATCCCGGATTTCTACGTACCTACGAAACAGTTTATTTCGCTTATTAAGCTATCAATCCGATTCAAAATGGGATAACCAATCAACCACAGATTATTTAAGGGTATATTTATCTTACTATCTAAAGATATCGGGAAATCCGTGGTACTATCGCGGTGTGGCATCTCTTCAATAGGCTATCAAATTATTAGATATCTATTACTTACAGTACAGGCATATCGAATGAAAGTTGTAATTCCCTAGATAAAATTAGTCATCCTAGTTCGCAAATCATATAATATCCCGTTCCTTTTAGCTATTAGGCGAGATATTAATTGGATACTGAATAACAATAACGATTTGTAGAGAATCAACCTAACAATACGTGGTATTATACGTATTCTAAATAATAGTAGAAATATAAAATAATAACAGCGCCCCGCGGATTCACCCGTGTAGGTTATATGATAGATGATGATGATGTTGATGAAAAGTATCCTGTGTTAATCCAGGACATAAACTATCCTGGTACCAAACTTCATCTAGATCTGTTCAGCCGTTTGAGCGTGAAGGAGTAACAAATATACACACATACACACACACACACACACACACACACACTTCCAAAGATAAAAGATAGATGGCGGTAATCGGTTTTTAACAACGACAGTAAGAAATGTCTATACCACAGGACATCATATGTCAACCATCCTATGACCCATAGCATGAAATTTTTAAATGCCGGACCTCATAGTGATGTGACGTATAAACAACAATTGATCTGATCGAAAGACTTTATCTTTGTATCGATTTCATAATTTTCACATTTGATGCTATTCTGCTCATCGTGCTTAAGATCCTCATCAGATCTTTACCAAATTTTTACGGGACCAACTTGAAGTTCTTACCTTTCAAATGAATAAAAATCTTTAAAATCGGATATAAAAAGGCGGAGATATTAATATACTATATATATTCATTACAAAATAAGATATTAAAGGAGCCTTGTGAAATCGCAAACTCCTTTAATGACTTCTTCATTGATACGACAAATCAATTACAAACCCATACAAACGCTGATAACAATCTGACCTCTCACCCTACGTCTATCTTCTTGAAACCAACAGATCCCTATGAGATATATTAAGTTATAAAATCTTTACGAAAAACTAATGCAGTGGGTTATGATGAGCTGTCCACAAAAGTTATACAACTCTGTGCGCCCTATTTTGTCTCATATTATCAATCTTTCATTTTGTGAAGGAAAATTTCCAAGCAAATTAAAAACTTCAATTGTTAAACCTTTGCATAAAAAAGATGATAAAACCATAATGAACAATTACCGGCCTATTACACTGATACCTGTTCTATGCAAAGTAATTGAAAAGGTCATGTATCAAAGACTGGAATCATTCTTCATGAAAAATAATATTATTAAAACAGAGCAGCATGGTTTCATGAAAAATAAGTCGACAACTTTGGCAGTATTCAAATTAATGAAATCTGTCACTGAATGCTTAAACAGAGGAGAGCGAGCCGTAGCATTATTATTTGATATGACTAAAGCCTTCGATTTCGTTCATCACGGCAAACTGGTAGACAAATTAGAAAAATATGGGATCAGAGGAGTTGCACTTGACTGGGTTAAAACCTACTTAGATGATAGACAGCAATATACCGAAATTTGTCAAATATCGGATAGCTTAAGGAAAGAAACTTATAAATCAACTACTCGTTTCAACAGTTTTGGAGTCCCCCCAGGATGTATTCTGGGACCGCTGTTGTTTATTATCAACATAAATGATTTACCAAATGTTACAACTAATCAGACTATTCTATTCGCTGATGATACAACAATTCTCATAACAGGGGAAAATAACGTGAAATTTAACATGGAAATAAAATTGACTATAAATAAAGTAATTAACTGGCTGGATATTAACAACTTAAAAGCAAACATAACAAAAACTAAATTGATACAATTTCATACTAATAGAGCAACCCCATTGAACTTAAACATTAATTATAAAAATGAAAAAATTGACCAAGTTTCATCAACAAATTTTCTTGGTATAGTATTAGATAGTCACTGCAGTTGGAAAGAGCATGTAGATGCAGTTTGCTCTAAACTGAGCAGATTCATATTTGCACTGCGACGACTTCGTCATGTATCTTCCTTGGAGACTTGTATGACAGCGTATTATGGATGCGAAGTATCGAACCTACAATACGGTCTAATACTGTGGGGGAACTCTGTAGATGCAGAACGGCCATTCATCCTGCAAAAAAGATGTATACGAGCTATCTGTAACGCAGAATTCACTGACTCTTGCAAACCCCTTTTCAAAAAGCACAAACTGCTTACGTTACCTTCCTTTTACATAAAACAAATAGCTATATTTGTGAAACAAAATCCCGAATTCTTTAGTACACTAGCAATGACTAGCTCGAGAGAACATAGAACAGTTCACGCAAATAAAATCCGTTTACCAAATTGCATACTGGCACTATACCGAAAAAACACTTATGTAATGGCTGTAAAGATATTTAACAAATTACCGATGGCAATTACGGATTTACCTTTGAATAAGTTTAAAAACATAATCCATAAATGGTTATTATCGTATAATTTCTATTCCGTTAATGAGTTTTTTAACATGAACACATAAAAAAACGCGATCAATTTTGAAAAATGTATCATAGTTATAACGATATCTAATATTATTTTTCTATGTGTGACATCTTTACTAATCATTTAACATTGACATAATATTTAATTAATCGATATGTATTTGAAATGTATAAAATTGTAATTTTGTAGTAATATTTGCACACCAGCAATGGTAAAATATGTTGAAACTTTACTATACCTAACACCTTAATACTGTACACATATTTACAGCAAATAAATGACATTCATTCATTCATTCATTCATATACTTATTGATATACTTTTTTGGGGAAAGAACTAGGAAAGTACCCACCAATCAAAAATTCTCCGGCAACTTAAAAATTCTAAAAATTCGTTACAACAAAATCAACGTGTTTGACTCCTGCCTAGGAATATTGTTTTTTTCAAAAATTCAAAGATGCAGTTTTAGTTTTCATCAAAATCGGGCCCGAGACTTCTTTGAGTACTTTTCGCTATTCCTCATAGTTTCTGATTTAGCCAACCAGGCCCACTTGAAAAATTCAACCTGTATACTTACCCTGTACTGTCTATTTATGACACTAAAACAAGGCTCGACTAGACAATTCTGTTTAAATATACATAGATTAATCTTCAAATAAAATTGATTTATTTCCAGAGTATCAAATCGTCACTACACTATTTTCGTTCAAGGTATTCTAATTGAGAAAATATTTGAATTTATTATGAATACCACCGAAACGCTAGACAAACATGTTAGAAAATTACAATTTTCAACCTTTAAGCCCAGACAAATAATCAGTAAATGCGTATGTTTCACAAAAATATGAAAACATAGACACTCGTCTGTGAAATGATAATTTAGGGCGTTCTTCCCTATATTTGGAGTCGCAGCCTCTTATATCGCACTTCACGATAGTCTATTTAATTTATTTTAATATGATGTTATCCAAGAATATTATTTTTCCTAAATATTCGTAAAATTCATATGTAAAATGGTTGATAGCTGCAACATAGCAACAGATATTATGTATGGCATAAAAACCTTCTTCTTCTTCTTTTTTATTTTAATGGTTTCTGCGGAGGCACTGGCCTACTAGCAATTTCGCTAATGTCAAGTTTAGTTTATTGTTAGTATTGTCAAGTCACAGTCAATAATCGTCAAAGTCACGAATCAGTAAAATGGTGTACGTTTTACTGAAACTTCCTGGAAAGTTTTGAAAATATCACAAATAGTCACAACTTTTGTTTTTTTATCCTTTGCCCACACTCGTGCACGTTGACAAACACCTAATGATTAATATTACACCAATATTACTCATTAACAATCGAAAAAACACTAATATGAAGAAAAAATAAAAATTAACGACATGACAGCTCGAATACTTTCAAAAACCTCACGCATAAAAACCTTAAAGGCCCTCTAGTTAGTTTTGAAGTTTTGTATGGACTGTCAGTTCTAATGTATGGAGTTCTGTACGTAGTACTATCATTTGTTCTGTGTTTATGCATCGTGCATTCGAAGATTACGAAGTATTCCGTTTGATTAGAGAGTATTCATTTTGAAAACTCCATGCTCTGATTTCTCTGTTTACGACAGTGGCAACACTTCTCCGATTTATAATATTTACAATTAACAAGTAAATTACTGTGAAACGCGATGTAACATAAATAAAGTTTCTGTATTACTACTTGGCATCTTAATAGCTCAGTCTGAAACAGACCCTAATAAGCCTAGTTAATATTACATTAAAGATGGGTATTTTTTTACAGGATAAGCATCAGCACTATCATTCTGTAATACCTACTTTATTTCTGTGGTATTCTCCCTCGCTTTTAAGGGGTTCCGTGTCAAACAAGGGACCCTACCCTTACTGTCCGTCTGTTACAGACAGACGGATAGTAAGGGTCCCTTGTTTGACGGATAGTGTCACAGTAATTTTACACTATTATTATTCCGTGTCATTAGGCTCATCTTTGGGGCTCTGGTTCATAGCAAGCTTGAGGCCAGCTCATGTGTTTGGCATCCGCATGAGAGCACATACGCTCTGTTACTGGAAAAGGTGCAAAAGGCATTTCTTCGTTTTCTTTATAAACGTATATTTGGGTATTACCCATGCATGTACCCGACAAGGTTTCTCTTAGGCAGCCTAAATTATAACTCATTAGAGTTTAGAAGAGCAAATTGCCAACTTATTACCATGTGTAAGATTCTCCGTGGGAAAATAGACGCGCCCGATCTCCACAATGAGCTGTCGCGTTTTTTCGCTCCGAATAATTACCGACGTAACAGGAGACATAAATTGTTCGCAGTGCCATCATGCCGAACTAAAGCGCATGCTCAATCTCCTATTCCCCGAACTCTCGCTGCGCTCCATGCCCTCCTGTGCACAAACCCTGAGATTGATGTGTTTGCTGATGAATGGAAGGTGATTATTTCTGAATGCTTGGAGTATTGTGAGAAGAATTTATGAAAATGTGTTTATTGATTTTAATTTTAATTTATTTTGACTGATTTATTTGACTTCTATTATTATTATTATTATTTTTATTTTTCTAATCTGTGTTTGACATAGTTTCTTATTATTATCTAATTTAATATTTTTGTAATGTAATTAATTATAATAATTGGCTATGGCCGTGTAATTAATTGAAATAAATAAATAAATAAATAATAAATAAATTAACAATAAGTAAAAGGTTGAAATTTAGCACATGCGTTATTTTTTGTTTTTCTCATACTTGTATAGGTAACAAAGAAAAAAAAATTGCACCCCATCTAGTAAGGTTTACAAGTTTAAAATATAATGATAGTCTCTTAAGATAGTTTTTATATAGATAAGATACCAAACAATTTGTTTTGTTTGTGTTGTAACTATGTCCCACCCGCTAGCTCAGAAAGTACATATCTTTTTTTACAAAATCTATTGTAAGCATATATTTGAAGCATGATACGAATTTACAAACAAAATAATTCCGTTAGTTAGACCATGTTAGTCCAACTTTGTTAGCATTTTATGTTAAAACTAATAAAGCGATTGCAATACGGTTTTCACATTTGGATAGCTTAAGATTCTGGCTACAGAACCCTATGTGTGCCTGGCACTCACTTGGCCGGTTATTTCTTACTAAATACAACGTTTCGTTGCTTAGTAGATAAGTATTTTAATTTTAATGGCATAATAAATTTATAAAAATGGGTAAACATATAAATAATCATTAACTACTATATAATCACGACATTAATGAACAAGCAAAAATCACTTATTTTATCAATCTCATAATTAATCATTCTCAGGTAGGTTCATACTATTCCTTCACGTGTCACATTAGCCATGGGCCACAGTATTTATGACGTCATACTTGTACAAAGAGTTTATGAAAAAAATTGAAAAGGGAATAAATTGGATAAGGGTTGGTTACCGTGGATTGTTTACATATTTTTATTTTTCCTTTTATCATTTTTGACTTACAGTTTGGCGGAAGTTAGCTACATAATTATTGTGTATTTTTTCGTTCCGTTTAAATGTGGGTTTCCGCAATGTAACGTTCAGTTGTATTTATAAACTCTACGTCATATTCTTTAACAAATAAAATATTTTTCGATAAAAATTAAATCGACTTCATAATAAAAATGTTATTTTGTAAATAATCACTAAAAAGAATAAAATAATTACAATTGAGCCAGAACAGGATCACTTTTTCAAAATTACCATCGTAATAATAATGCATATATACAACATAAGATAAGAAAGAGTTTTTTGAAGGCTCTTTATTGAAGGAAATATCGACCGAGATAAAGAAAAAAAAAACATACATGCTCCCGAACATATAACTGTCTCCATTTGTAAAGTCGATTCACAGAATAAATAATATTCATTCGTATAGGTATCCAAAATAAAGGTCGAAGCCACTGCGCTTACCCGCTTGATCATTAGCAAAACAGCCCAATGTGACGGCCAGAACTCCAAAGACAGAAAGCAAGAAAAACATTGATGTTTTAAAATTATACGATGTTACAAAATTTCGCTTATTTTAATAGACAGACACAAAAATTAAAATCTAAAAAATTAGACACCAGGGTTTCTTCTTGAAGTGCTATTCAATGAGAACCGGTAACCTTAAGGTATATAAACCTAGCTACAACATATTTTCTGTGCCTACAACAGACCGCAAACACAACAGATAGCATACCTTATTCACTAATTATGTCTTGCTTTTTGTTAAAAAGTTACCGAGACATACATTTTTCTTATTATTTAGACTGATAAATTGAATAGTTCTATAGTAGAACACAATTGCCGTACCCAACAAGTTGTAGTATATAAGTTCTGGTGTTATCAATATATTTAAAGTGCTGATCTTATCATTTGATTTTAAGTGTAATTAAGATGATATCACAGCCGGACTGTAAGATATATATTCGAGTGGTGGATTATCTTCGCATCATTCCAAAACGTTACATGAAATAGTCTAGTGCTATTCATTAACGTAGCTTCCCATCATCATGGAAGTTATAAAAATATATAGCCTGCTGGCGTTTTTCCTGTGTGGAGTTCACAATTCAAAAGCTGCTGCCCGAATTAACCCTTTAGTGGAAACAAATATTGGATCAATAAAAGGGTTGATATCATCCGATGGGGATTATTCCATGTTTATGGGTATACCTTACGCTAAAGTAGATGCAGATTTTCCATTTGGGGTAAGTGATATTTAAACATTTATAATAAGCAATACACTTAAATGCGTGGCGTGCGTGATCAACCTTGTGTAACCGAAATTTAAACTAGATTGTTCTTTGACAGGCTTCTACTCCATATCCCGGGTTCGATGAAGTTTTCGAAGCTTACGACGACTCTGTGGTATGTCCCGCAGTGGACGAGTTCAACAACACAGCCGTGGGAAGTCTCAACTGCCTCCGTTTAAATGTTTACGTGCCAAGCAGTGCTAGCTCAAGCAATCGTCTGCCTGTGTTAGTTTGGATCTTTGGCGGTGGTTTCGACATTGGAAACGGTGGCAGATATATGTACGGACCGAGTTTTCTAGTTCGACAGGATATCATTTTAGTAACTCTCAATTACCGTTTGGGCCCCTATGGATTCATGTGCTTGGATATTCCTGAAGTTCCAGGAAATCAAGGCCTCAAGGATCAGCGCCTAGCTTTAAAATGGGTCAAAAGTAACATAGAGTCGTTCGGTGGTGATAGTAATATGATAACTGCATTTGGAGAGAGCGCCGGGGGAGGTTCGGTAGATCTACATTTGTACAATGATCAAGAAAATCTCTTTAACAAAGTCATCTTGCAGAGTGGTTCTGCTATGAGTGCCTGGATCGCTACAGAATCGGATCGTACAATTCCGTTGAGAATAGCGGAATATTTAGGGTTCTCATCCAGTGACGTGGGAGAGGTTCTTTCTTTTCTATCGAAAGTCGATACAAATGTGGTAATAACAGCAAGCACTGCTTTAGGTATTTTATATAGACCGTGCGTTGAAAAAGTTTTTGATAATGTCGAAAGTTTCATGACTGTACACCCTTATAACAAAGAAATACCGAGAGTGCAAAATATTCCCATTATCATCGGTCATAATAGTGACGAACAAATCTATACTTTATTGCAACCGCCCGTGGACCTATTCCGTGACTATCTTCTAGAGTTTTTTGATTTTGATGAAGGCCAACATGCTGAAATGGAAAAGTTGATCAAAAATTTCTACATTGGCGATGAAGAAGTTAACGATCAAACCGCCTGGGCAGTAAAAGACTATAATTCAGATTTTTTGTTTAACTCTCCCATACCGAGAAGCGTTCAAAAATACCTTGAAAATGGAGCTAAATCTGTATATCAATACATGTTTTCCTACAATGGAGGAAGAAACTTTGTGAAATCTAGATTGAATATGACTATTGGCGGCGCGGCCCATGCTGATGAGTTAGGCTATCTATTTGATCAAGAATACATGAAGGACGTAATGTCACCTGAAGATCAAGTAATTGTTGACCGAATTACAACATTATGGGCCAACTTTGTAAAATATGGGTAAGAACATAAACATCTTTCGGTATAATATAAGTAAACTGTATATATAAATATTGTAATAATAATCGTTCAATATTCCAGAAATCCAACTCCGGAGACATCTGCACTGCTGCCAGTTACTTGGAAGCCGGTGACCGAAGACTCATTGTTCTACTTGAACATAGACTCGGAGCTGAGCTTACAGCGGAGACCACTCCAGGATAGGATGGCATTTTGGGACCTCTTCTACAGATTAAACAGACAATATCTAAAAGGCCTTTAAGGCTATGCTATGACAATGACATATAAGTTGTTTCTATAACCAAGATTACAAACATAATAAACACAATAATAATAATTATATCAAAACAATCATGTTTTCATTTTATTAAGAAAAAACGACAAAGTGCGAGTTGGACTCATGCACCCAGGGTTCCGTATATTATGAAAGCAACCAATATTGCTTTAAAGAATAGATAAACTGGATAGAGGGTAGTCCCAATACATCGACTTAGGTTGTGGTTAGTTTACCAACGGCAAATATCCTTCGAATAGCAAAACAAAAAGGAAGTTAGGTAGCTACAAATTTACGGTTTTCGGAATTTACTCATTATTTGTTGTACAAGACATTGCTCCTTGCCAAATTTCATGATTCTAGGTCAACGGCAAGTACTATGTAGATCCCTTGCGAGTGACAAAATTGCGTCAACTTAGAAACTTGATTTATTTGACATTGATTTTAATTTCAACTTACTACCCGCACACGTTCCTGAGAAAAAGGGTCTTGACAGACAGACATACAGACGGATAAAGAAGAGATCTTATAAGGGTTCCTAATTTTTTCCCTTTGAGGTACTAAACCCTAAAAAAATTTGAGAACTGAAAAAAAGGGTATAAAATTTGCGGATTTACAGAACATTGTATTTTTTTTTAGAGATAACCATAATTAACCCATTTAAATCTTCGTTTAACTTTATAGCTATCCAATAAGACTTGGAAACTAAATATGACAACCTGCAGGAGGAGAAGATGCACATGTCGCTCACATCCAGACTCTCAAAAATTAAGTCGAATATATCCAAAATAGATCAAGATGGTCCTGCATTGAAATCAGCAATATGCCTACGTTCACAGATAAGGAAGTCCAAAGTGTACCTTCTACGAGTAGGTCTTGATAGAAGGCAGGAAAACGATTGACATGGAAGTCCTTTCCATCAGACTTTCGGGACGTGCACCGTACAGCCGTAAAACCTGGCACAAGCAAGCCTATCATAGCTGAGTTCATTAGCGTCATAAACAAGGGAAGGCTTCATCATAGCGTTCAAAGTTCTATATGTCTTATATCCTATAGATTCTCGGGTAACCGGTTTAATAACAACCAACGAACAAGTAACCTGCACTGAAGCTGAAGTGTATATTTGGAAGTCCTGACTGCATCAATGAAAACTGCATTTTTTGGCATAGGAACATGCAAAAACTCGCTGTTTCTTGTAGGTACTGCAGCTGACACACGGGAAAGTATACATACATCCAAAGGACAAATCACCGGTGCATGCGCACTGATGTACGACCTAATCAAAACTAAATGACTATTTTTGTACATGTACTTATCTCTCCTGATTTGTATTATATTATAATAATTTATAGCACATTTTTATTTTCCTACGTTATTTTCCTGTATGTCAGTTTACACTACAATCGCTTCCTAGTAACACAACTTACTATCATACACTTAGAATACAACTCAAACACCACGACTTAGCTCGATACATTGACAAAAATTACTAAATACTATCCAACTCACAATGGCTTATGTAATCATTAGACTGGGAAGTTAAAAAAGAAACATTTGCTTATCAGAAAAAAATACGCAAATGTCTCTGTTTTACGATAAAGACGTATTATTATTCGACTCTATTGTGCATATAACATAGATGATATTATTAATAGTAAAATATCATCTATTCGCATCCCAATTCTTTAAATGTGTATCAAGAAAGTTTAAGAAATTACTAAAAGAAAACAATCAATTTATCTAATATAATACGGCACTTCACTTAGATATATGCCTACTAGGTATGTAATATAAATTGTAATATCGATGAATCTAAAATATTTGTGACCAGCGACTCGCCCAGGCTTCGCACGGGTAGCGTTCACATCGCGGCATTTTTCTTACTAGCATTAGCATTTTTATGCCCGTCGTTACATCTAAATGAAAGATCCGATTCGAATAATTTAATGAGGCATTTACATGTACATAATCAACCTCGATTATGAAACTATTTAACTTGGATAAGGATTAATATCATCTTATGAATGTTATCTTTATCTTTCGATTTTACTCGTGTTTTGATTGACTAATTTGAACCAAAAACGCGTAACATAACTTCTATAGTTAGACATATAGCTTCGCGGTTTTTTATGTGGGTAATGATGATAACTGTACATATAGTATATTATTTTATTTATACTTGCTGGGACTTGCTTGTTTAATAGTAATTTATTATGAACTGATAACGAAAAATGTTTTCCCAAAAAGCCAATACATTTTTGTGTAGCGAAGTTATATTTCAACGCGTTTCTTTTTGACATGGACCTTCCAGCGAAGCTTTGCGTCTAATGTCATATCATGATACTTGGCCATATTTTCGTGCGGTATTATCTGAACATTTATGCATACCGGATGATTTATTTGTTTTTTTGTTGGTAAAATCTAAATGAGTTGATTTTGAGTAGATAAATCTTATGCGCCGTTTTTTAATCCAATCGAAGATGGTGTTGACGGCTGTTAGGAATTTGTCCTCAGTTAGATGAATTAGATGCTATAGGATGTCTCAGCTGTCTACAGTTAAATGTATGTGTACCAAATACATCTAGCACAGCACATCGTCAACCTATATTAATATGGATTACTGGACGGTGGTTTTACCGTAGGAGATGCAGGGAAATATTTTTACGGACCTGCTTATTTAGTATTCGTTCAGTTACCGATTTGGATTATTTTGGTGAGAAAATATGATTATACTGCAATATTCGCGCCTCATTAAAAATATCATCATCATCATGTCCGACTTTAGAAGAAAATATGATTAAAAGTATCGGGTGGAGTTATTCCAAAGCTTTTCGATTGCTTAGTTTTTAGTCATTGGATTGAGATTCCAAGTACCTTAGTTTTTAAGTCAAACCCTAAGATATCTAACATTGAAAACCACGTCGCAATCGGTCCAGTTGTTTTTATGTGATGCGCGAACATACAGACAAACAAAGAAATAGAAAGGCACAAATAAAAAAAAACTTGTTCCGAAGCTTATTAAAAGTACCCTAGACTTTTTTTTTATTATCTACTTTGTACAGACTTTCTCGTACATATTGTTTTATTATAAGTATAGATTATAACAATAAAACTCAGTGCAATAACGAGAATGAAAGGAGCGGTTTTGTATCAAAGCATTAGGTACATAAGTAGTTTTTAATTGTAAGAAATTAGTAAAGAGATTCTAGAACTAGATTCTCGAATCTTGACCTTTCATGTTTTTTTTATATAAATCAAATGTAATGAACTTTTGTAATCATTTCAATCATTTATGTATAATAATTGCTTATTTTTATCTCTTTATTCGTTTTCTTTGTATAAACATTATTTAATCTATACTTTTAATGAAGCAATAAGAACGAAAAAGCCTGTACAATGAAGATAATGAAAAAAAATGGTCTAGGATTCTTACAATAAGCTACTGAACAAGAATAGATAATTTATTTTTAAATCGTGTTGTCTGTCGTTTTGTTTGTTACTTTGTTAGTTTGTTTGTCTGTATGTTTGTTCGCAGATCACGAGAATTCTTCTGGACCGATTGTGATGCGCTTTTTCTCTCTTGGATAGCATAAGGTTTGACTTAAAAACTGGGGTAACTCATATCTCAATCCGATGAGTAGAAGTCGAAAAATCGATTAAAATAATTTTGACGGCAGAAGGTTTTTTTATCATTTTGGTATTATCAAATGTTGGTATGATTGTATTTTAGGTCCTGGAATCGAAGCCTGAAATAACAAATAGAGTCCTGTTAACCTAGAGAAATGACCACGCGTGGGCATCAACTAGTTCTCATTAAGTAGGTATATAAAACTACTTGTAAGGAAATTTGGTGGACATGCAGAAACTAAGCAATAACTGTAAATAAATAGCACCATAACATATTGAAAATATTATTCATACTCATGAATTGCTATTTTATTTAAGAACAGTTCCTAGGTCAGTACCACGATATATAAAAAAGGTGGATAAGTACTTCTATGCCGCGGCTGTATGCAGGAGAACGAGAAAGCAGGATTTGTCATGACGAGGACTAAACAAAACCTAAGTCAATTGTATCATCTTCATATTCCATAACTAACCACCCGTCCCAAGAACTGCCATTTCTCCATACACAAAAAGTTGCCATGGCTATGTTAGAAGCAGCTCGGGAATGCCAGTTCAGGCCTTACCGAATTGTCAAATTGTTTTAGTTAAGTAGGTATTTGTACAATACAAATACCTACTTAACTAAACAAAACAAAAAGGTCAAAAGGTCTTTTGTTCAGGTTCTGCTGAACAAAAGTTCAGGTTGGCATAGAAATCGTACTTCGGAAAGGAATTTGAATATTACTGTTTTAATAGGCTTGTTTTTATATAGGTGTTTTATTTAGAAGAGGAAAAAATGTAGACATGTGACCTGGATGTGAATGGTTATTGGAAGTACCACAAAGGATCTCAAAAAGTATAAATCGCAATGGGTAGTGCTGGAACTAATGGGGACGTTAATGGGGCAATTGGGAATATATCTAAATAAGTTCAGGGTCCTTGGCTCTTCCAGAATCCGATGAAAAAATGATGGAAAGAGAGCAAAAAGAAATGTATTGCAAAATTGATAGTTTCCAAGCTATAGTTCACAGTTTCATCTGCTGTTAATTTCTACGTACCTACGAAACAGTTTATTTCGCTTATCAAGCTATCAATCCGAATCAAAATGGGATAACCAATTAACCACAGATTATCTAAGGGTATATTTATCTTACGATCTAAAGATATCGGGAAATCCGTGGTACTATCGCGGTGTGGCATCTCTTCAATGGGCTATCAAATTATTAGATACCGAGCACATACAGTACAGGCATATCGAAAGAAAGTTGTTATTCCCTAGATAAAATTAGTCATACTAGTTCGCAAATCATATAATATTCCGTTTCTTTTAGCTATTAGGCGAGATATTAATTGGATACTGAATAACAATAACGATTTGTAGAGAATCAACTTAACATTATATGGTAATACGTAATCTATTTAATAATAGAAATATCAAATAATAGCAGTGCCCCGCGGATTCGCCCGCGTAGGTTATGATGATAGATGATGATGATGTTGATGAAAAGTATCCTGTGTTAATCCGGGATATAAACTATCCTGGTACGAAACTTCATCTAGATCCGTTCAACCGTTTGAGCGTGATGAAGTAACAAATACACACACACACACACACACACACAAACACACACAAACACACACAAACACACACACACACACACACACACACACACACACACTTCCAAAGATAAAATATAGATGGCGGTAATCGGTTTTTAACAACGACAGTAAGAAATGTCTATACCACAGGACATCAGTGGCCCTATTACAGAACTTGGTTACAATCGGATAATCACTTTTTTTATAGAAATTTCGACTCCATCACAAGGCATTAGTGATAGCGATATTGACAATCCGATTGAAACCAAGTTCTATGGTCGGGGCCCATATGTCAACCATCCTATGGCGCATAGCATGAAATTTAAAAAACCGGTTTTTAAATTTCAATTAATATTTGATGCTATTCTGCTCATCGTGTCTAAGGGCCTAAGATCCTCGTCAGATCTTAACCAAATTTTTAACGGGACCAACTTAAAGTTTTTACCTTTCAAATTAATAAAAATCTTTAAAATCGGATATACAAAGGCGGAGATATTAAGTAGCCGTTTGCGCTTTTTTCGGGGAAGTTGTCGGGGAATTTTTGATTGGTACCCACCCCGTCAACTAAAAAATTCTTAACATTCGTTAAAAAATACTTACCAAATTTTGTTCTAGATCGGTTGAGAAAAGCGACCAGTAGAGTAGAACAGCCGGACATTTGGATTCGTTTTTTTTTGCCCAAGCAGAAACGGAGAAGCTTCGTGCTCGTTCGGTGGGTAAAATGGTTCAGAGACATGTACTGATCTACTTATGATACTAAAACAAGGCTCGACTAGACAATTCTGTTTAAATTTATGTAGATTAATCTTCAAATAAAATTGATTTATTTCCAGAGTGTCAAATCGTCACTACACTAAGCCCAGACAAATAATCAGTAAATGCGTATGTTTCACAAATATATGAAAACATAGTCACTCGCCTGTGTTATGATAATTTAGGGCGTTCTTCCCTATATTTGGAGTCGCAGCCTCTTATATCGCACTTCACCATAGTCTATTTACTTTATTTTAATATGATGTTATCGAAGAATATAATTTTTCCTAAATATTCGTAAAATTCATATGTAAACAAACTGAAACAAGTAAACTTTTGAATTTATAAATGGTTGATAGCTGCAACATAGCAACAGATAACTTATGTATGGCATAAATACCTTATAGGCCCTCTAGTTAGTTATGATTTTTTGTATGGAATGTCAGTTCTAATGTATGGAGTTCTGTACGTAGTACTATCATTTGTTCTGTGTTTCTGCATCGTGCATACGAAGATTACGAAGTATTCCGTTTGATTAGAGAGTATTCATTTTTAGAACTCCATGCTCTGATTTCTCTGTTTACGACAGTGGCAACACTTCTCCGATTTATAATATTAGTGTTATAACAATGTATAGCGATTGTCATACAAGCGAGAATTGCACCCGTTTAAGATGACAATATACTCGTAGGTCTGTCGAACACGAACTAAATCAATATGAGTGAACGTTATGGAGCAGCGGTGCCAGTCCGCTGCCAATTAACAAATAAATTATTGTGAAACGCGATGTCAGATAATAAAAAGATTTATCTTCCAGATAACTTATGTATTGTATTACTACTTGGCATCTTAATAGCTCAGTCTGAAACAGACCCTAATAAGCCTAGTTAATATTACATTAAAGATGGGTATTTTTTTACAGGATAAGCATCAGCACTGTCATTCTGTAATACCTACTTTATTTCTGTGGTATTCTCCCTCGCTTTTAAGGGGTTCCGTGTCAAACAAGGGACCCTACCCTTACTGTACGTCTGTTACAGACAGACGGATAGTAAGGGTCCCTTGTTTGACGGATAGTGTCACAGTAATTTTACACTATTATTAACAATAGGTAAAAGGTTGAAATTTAGCACATGCGTTTTTTTTTTGTTTTTCTCATACTTGTATAGGTAACAAAGAAAAAAAAATTGCACCCCATCTAGTACACAAGGTTTACAAGTTTAAAATATAATGAAGTCTCTTAAGATAGTTTTTATATAGATAAGATACCAAACTATTTGTTTTGTTTGTTTTGTAACTATGTCCCACCCGCTAGCTCAGAAAGTACATATCTTTATTTACAAAATCTATTGTAAGCATATATTTGAAGCATGATACGAATTTACAAACAAAATAATTCCGTTAGTTAGACCATATTAGTCCAACTTTGTTAGCATTTACGTTAAAACTAATAAAGCGATTGCAATACGGTTTTCACATTTGGATAGCTTAAGATTCTGGCTACAGAACCCTATGTGTGCCTGGCACTCACTTGGCCGGTTATTTCTTACTAAATACAACGTTTCGTTGCTTAGTAGATAAATATTTTAATTTTAATGGCATAATAAATTTATAAAAATGGGTAAATATATAAATAATCATTAACTACTAAATAATCACGACATTAATGAACAAGCAAAAGTCACTTATTTTATCAATCCCATAATTAATCATTCTCAGGTAGGTTCATACTATTCCTTCACGTATCACATTAGCCATGAGTCAGAGTATTTATGACGTCATACTTGTACAAAGAGTTTATGAAAAAAAATTGAAAAGGGAATAAATTGGATAAGGGTTGGTTACCGTGGATTGTTTACATATTTTTATTTTTCCTTTTATCATTTTTGACTTACAGTTTGGCGGAAGTTAGCTATATAATTATTGTGTATTTTTTCGTTCCGTTTAAATGTGGGTTTCCGCAATGTAACTTTCAGTTGTATTTATAAACTCTACGTCATATTCTTTAACAAATAAAATATTTTTCTAAAAAAATTAAATCGACTTCATAATAAAAATGTTATTTTGTAAAAAAACACTAAAAAGAATAAAATAATTACAATTGAGCCGGAACAAAATGAATCACTTTTTCGAAATTACCAACGTAACAATAATGCATATATACAACATAAGATAAGAAAGAGTTTTTTGAAGGCTCTTTATTGACGGAAATATCGACCAAGATAAAGAAAAAAAAACATACATGCACCCGAACATATAACCGTCTCCTTTTGTAAAGTCGATTAAAAAAGAGGGTTTTGTATAATTAGATATTTTGGATGTTTATATTCACAGAATAAATAATATTCATTCGTATAGGTATCCAAAATAAAGGTCTAAGCAAGCCCCTGCGCTTACCCGCCTGGTCATTGGCAAGACAACCCAATGCGACGGCCAGAACTCCAGAGTCAGAAAGCAAGAAAAACATTGATGTTTTAAAATTATACGATGTTACAAAATTACGCTTATTTTAATAGACAGACACCAAAATTAAAATCTAAAAAATAAGACACCAGGGTTTTCTTCTTGAAGTGCTATTCAATGAGAACCGGTTACCTTAAGGTATATAAACCTAACTACAATATATTTTCTGTGCCTACAACAGACCGCAAACACAAAGATAGCATACCTTATTCATTAATTATGTCTTGCTTTTTGTTAAAAAGTTACCGAGACATACATTTTTCTTATTATTTAGACTGAGAAATTGAACAGTTCTATAGTAGAACACCATTGCCGTACCCAACAAGTTGTAGTATATAAGTTCTGGTGTTATCAATATATTTAAAGTGCTGATCTTATCATTTGATTTTAAGTGTAATTAAGATGATATCACAGCCGGACTGTAAGATATATATTCGAGTGGTGGATTATCTTCGCATCATTCCAAAACGTTACATGAAATAGTCTAGTGCTATTCATTAACGTAGCTTCCCATCATCATGGAAGTTATAAAAATATATAGCCTGCTGGCGTTTTTCCTGTGTGGAGTTCACAATTCAAAAGCTGCTGCCCGAATTAACCCTTTAGTGGAAACAAATATTGGATCAATAAAAGGGTTGATATCATTCGATGGGGATTATTCCATGTTTATGGGTATACCTTATGCTAAAGTAGATGCAGATTTTCCTTTTGGGGTAAGTGATATTTAAACATTTATAAAATGGCAATAAGCAATACACTTAAATGCGTGGCGTGCGCGATCAACTTTGTGTAACCGAAATTTAAACTAGATTGTTCTTTGACAGGCTTCTACTCCATATCCCGGGTTCGATGAAGTTTTCGAAGCTTACGACGACTCTGTGGTATGTCCCGCAGTGGACGAGTTCAACAACACAGCCGTGGGAAGTCTCGACTGCCTCCGTTTAAATGTTTACGTGCCAAGCAGTGCTAGCTCAAGCAATCGTCTGCCTGTGTTAGTTTGGATCTTTGGCGGTGGTTTCGACATTGGAAACGGTGGCAGATATATGTACGGACCGAGTTTTCTAGTTCGACAGGATATCATTTTAGTAACTCTCAATTACCGTTTGGGCCCCTATGGGTTCATGTGCTTGGATATTCCTGACGTTCCAGGAAATCAAGGCCTCAAGGATCAGCGCCTAGCTTTAAAATGGGTCAAAAGTAACATAGAGTCGTTCGGTGGTGATAGTAATATGATAACTGTATTTGGAGAGAGCGCCGGGGGAGGTTCGGTAGATCTACATTTGTACAATGATCAAGAAAATCTCTTTAACAAAGTTATCTTGCAGAGTGGTTCTGCTATGAGTGCCTGGATCGCTACAGAATCGGATCGTACAATTCCGTTGAGAATAGCGGAATATTTAGGGTTCTCATCCAGTGACGTGGGAGAGGTTCTTTCTTTTCTATCGAAAGTCGATACAAATGTGGTAATAACAGCAAGCACTGCTTTAGGTATTTTATATAGACCGTGCGTTGAAAAAGTTTTTGATAATGTCGAAAGTTTCATGACTGTACACCCTTATAACAAAGAAATACCGAGAGTGCAAAATATTCCCATTATCATCGGTCATAATAGTGACGAACAAATCTATACTTTATTGCAACCGCCCGTGGACCTATTCCGTGACTATCTTCTAGAGTTTTTTGATTTTGATGAAGGCCAACATGCTGAAATGGAAAAGTTGATCAAAAATTTCTACATTGGCGATGAAGAAGTTAACGATCAAACCGCCTGGGCAGTAAAAGACTATAATTCAGATTTTTTGTTTAACTCTCCCATACCGAGAAGCGTTCAAAAATACCTTGAAAATGGAGCTAAATCTGTATATCAATACATGTTTTCCTACAATGGAGGAAGAAACTTTGTGAAATCTAGATTGAATATGACTATTGGCGGCGCGGCCCATGCTGATGAGTTAGGCTATCTATTTGATCAAGAATACATGAAGGACGTAATGTCACCTGAAGATCAAGTAATTGTTGACCGAATTACAACATTATGGGCCAACTTTGTAAAATATGGGTAAGAACATAAACATCTTTCGGTATAATATAAGTAAACTGTATATATAAATATTGTAATAATAATCGTTCAATATTCCAGAAATCCAACTCCGGAGACATCTGCACTGCTGCCAGTTACTTGGAAGCCGGTGACCGAAGACTCATTGTTCTACTTGAACATAGACTCGGAGCTGAGCTTACAGCGGAGACCACTCCAGGATAGGATGGCATTTTGGGACCTCTTCTACAGATTAAACAGACAATATCTAAAAGGCCTTTAAGGCTATGCTATGACAATGACATATAAGTTGTTTCTATAACCAAGATTACAAACATAATAAACACAATAATAATAATTATATCAAAACAATCATGTTTTCATTTTATTAAGAAAAAACGACAAAGTGCGAGTTGGACTCATGCACCCAGGGTTCCGTATATTATGAAAGCAACCAATATTGCTTTAAAGAATAGATAAACTGGATAGAGGGTAGTCCCAATACATCGACTTAGGTTGTGGTTAGTTTACCAACGGCAAATATCCTTCGAATAGCAAAACAAAAAGGAAGTTAGGTAGCTACAAATTTACGGTTTTCGGAATTTACTCATTATTTGTTGTACAAGACATTGCTCCTTGCCAAATTTCATGATTCTAGGTCAACGGCAAGTACTATGTAGATCCCTTGCGAGTGACAAAATTGCGTCAACTTAGAAACTTGATTTATTTGACATTGATTTTAATTTCAACTTACTACCCGCACACGTTCCTGAGAAAAAGGGTCTTGACAGACAGACATACAGACGGATAAAGAAGAGATCTTATAAGGGTTCCTAATTTTTTCCCTTTAAGGTACTAAACCCTAAAAAAATTTGAGAACTGAAAAAAAGGGTATAAAATTTGCGGATTTACAGAACATTGTATTTTTTTTTAGAGATAACCATAATTAACCCATTTAAATCTTCGTTTAACTTTATAGCTATCCAATAAGACTTGAAAACTAAATATGACAACCTGCAGGAGGAGAAGATGCACATGTCGCTCACATCCAGACTCTCAAAAATTAAGTCGAATATATCCAAAATAGATCAAGATGGTCCTGCATTGAAATCAGCAATATGCCTACGTTCACAGATAAGGAAGTCCAAAGTGTACCTTCTACGAGTAAGTCTTGATAGAAGGCAGGAAAACGATTGACATGGAAGTCCTTTCCATCAGACTTTCGGGACGTGCACCGTACAGCCGTAAAACCTGGCACAAGCAAGCCTATCATAGCTGAGTTCATTAGCGTCATAAACAAGGGAAGGCTTCATCATAGCGTTCAAAGTTCTATATGTCTTATATCCTATAGATTCTCGGGTAACCGGTTTAATAACAACCAACGAACAAGTAACCTGCACTGAAGCTGAAGTGTATATTTGGAAGTCCTGACTGCATCAATGAAAACTGCATTTTTTGGCATAGGAACATGCAAAAACTCGCTGTTTCTTGTAGGTACTGCAGCTGACACACGGGAAAGTATACATCCATCCAAAGGACAAATCACCGGTGCATGCGCACTGATGTACGACCTAATCAAAACTAAATGACTATTTTTGTACATGTACTTATCTCTCCTGATTTATATTATATTATAATAATTTATAGCACATTTTTATTTTCCTACGTTATTTTCCTGTATGTCAGTTTACACTACAATCGCTTCCTAGTAACACAACTTACTATCATACACTTAGAATACAACTCAAACACCACGACTTAGCTCGATACATTGACAAAAATTACTAAATACTATCCAACTCACAATGGCTTATGTAATCATTAGACTGGGAAGTTAAAAAAGAAACATTTGCTTATCAGAAAAAAATACGCAAATGTCTCTGTTTTACGATAAAGACGTATTATTATTCGACTCTATTGTGCATATAACATAGATGATATTATTAATAGTAAAATATCATCTATTCGCATCCCAATTCTTTAAATGTGTATCAAGAAAGTTTAAGAAATTACTAAAAGAAAACAATCAATTTATCTAATATAATACGGCACTTCACTTAGATATATGCCTACTAGGTATGTAATATAAATTGTAATATCGATGAATCTAAAATATTTGTGACCAGCGACTCGCCCAGGCTTCGCACGGGTAGCGTTCACATCGCGGCATTTTTCTTACTAGCATTAGCATTTTTATGCCCGTCGTTACATCTAAATGAAAGATCCGATTCGAATAATTTAATGAGGCATTTACATGTACATAATCAACCTCGATTATGAAACTATTTAACTTGGATAAGGATTAATATCATCTTATGAATGTTATCTTTATCTTTCGATTTTACTCGTGTTTTGATTGACTAATTTGAACCAAAAACGCGTAACATAACTTCTATAGTTAGACATATAGCTTCGCGGTTTTTTATGTGGGTAATGATGATAACTGTACATATAGTATATTATTTTATTTTTACTTGCTGGGACTTGCTTGTTTAATAGTAATTTATTATGAACTGATAACGAAAAATGTTTTCCCAAAAAGCCAATACATTTTTGTGTAGCGAAGTTATATTTCAACGCGTTTCTTTTTGACATGGACCTTCCAGCGAAGCTTTGCGTCTAATGTCATATCATGATACTTGGCCATATTTTCGTGCGGTATTATCTGAACATTTATGCATACCGGATGATTTATTTGTTTTTTTGTTGATAAAATCTAAATGAGTTGATTTTGAGTAGATAAATCTTATGCGCCGTTTTTTAATCCAATCGAAGATGGTGTTGACGGCTGTTAGGAATTTGTCCTCAGTTAGATGAATTAGATGCTATAGGATGTCTCAGCTGTCTACAGTTAAATGTATGTGTACCAAATACATCTAGCACAGCACATCGTCAACCTATATTAATATGGATTACTGGACGGTGGTTTTACCGTAGGAGATGCAGGAAAATATTTTTACGGACCTGCTTATTTAGTATTCGTTCAGTTACCGATTTGGATTATTTTGGTGAGAAAATAGGATTATACTGCAATATTCGCGCCTCATTAAAAATATCATCATCATCATGTCCGACTTTAGAAGAAAATATGATTAAAAGTATCGGGTGGAGTTATTCCAAAGCTTTTCGATTGCTTAGTTTTTAGTCATTGGATTGAGATTCCAAGTACCTTAGTTTTAAGTCAAACCCTAAGATATCTAACATTGAAAACCACGTCGCAATCGGTCCAGTTGTTTTTATGTGATGCGCGAACATACAGACAAACAAAGAAATAGAAAGGCACAAATAAAAAAAAACTTGTTCCGAAGCTTATTAAAAGTACCCTAGACTTTTTTTTTATTATCTACTTTGTACAGACTTTCTCGTACATATTGTTTTATTATAAGTATAGATTATAAAACTCAGTGCAATAACGAGAATGAAAGGAGCGGTTTTGTATCAAAGCATTAGATACATAAGTAGTTTTTAATTGTAAGAAATTAGTAAAGAGATTCTAGAACTAGATTCTCGAATCTTGACCTTTCATATTTTTTTTTATATAAATCAAATGTAATGAACTTTTGTAATCATTTCAATCAATTATGTATATTAATTGCTTATTTTTATCTCTTTATTCGTTTTCTTTGTATAAACATTATTTAATCTATACTTTTAATGAAGCAATAAGAACGAAAAAGTCTGTACAATGAAGATAATGAAAAAAAATGGTCTAGGATTCTTACAATAAGCTACTGAACAAGAATAGATAATTTCTTTTTAAATCGTGTTGTCTGTCGTTTTGTTTGTTACTTTGTTAGTTTGTTTGTCTGTATGTTTGTTCGCAGATCACGAGAATTCTTCTGGACCGATTGTGATGCGCTTTTTCTCTCTTGGATAGCATAAGGTTTGACTTAAAAACTGGGGTAACTCATATCTCAATCCGATGAGTAGAAGTCGAACAATCGATTAAAATAATTTTGACGGCAGAAGGTTTTTTTATCATTTTGGTATTATCAAATGTTGGTATGATTGTATTTTAGGTCCTGGAATCGAAGCCTGAAATAACAAATAGAGTCCTGTCCTCAAACAATAGGGCTAGAACTGTGAAACTATTGATCCGAGACTAGTAGTTTCTGTACAGAAGTAATAGATCTCATCAATATCTTCGTTTTGGATGAAACTTAAAACAGCTATTACTCGGAAACTATTGATTGTTGACTTGTAGTTTTTTTACAGAAGTGATAGATCTCATCGAAATCTTAGTTTTGGATAACAGCTGTCAAACTTAAAAGGGCATTAACTCTAAATATATTTATCCGAGACCAGTAGTATCGCTACAGAAGTGATAGATTTCATCAATGTCTTCGTTTTGGATGACAGTTGTCAAACTTAAAAGGGCAATTTCTCTGAAACTATTGATCCTAGACTAGTAGTTTCTGACTTCACACATACTAAAGGGAGATTCCATCTTCGTCAGTAAAATAACAGCCTAATAAAAAAAGAATCTGATGTATAAGGAATTCCGTTTTCGTCAGAAAAATAACAGCCTATTTATTCTCACGAAAGCGGAATCTGACCTAAGTTAACGAAATCCGTGGATATGGGTGGCGATGGGTGGGGATGGGTGTGGATGGGTGGGGATAGTTGGGGATTGCTGGGAGTGTATAAGGATAGGTGGAGCAATTCGGTATAACTCGCGATTTGTACGTGGCGTAATAAACGGCCGTGCACCCTGACACAGCCCCACCCACTTTTTTTTTCGTTTAAGTTACTAATAATGCAGGTCACTTGCAATACTGATAGTAAGCGTCACGCCTGCCCATAACAATTGCAGTGTTACCCAAAACCTTGTTGAAAAATCTTGCGCGGTACTGCGCTGCGCTCTCACACTGAGACACTTGTTTTTAAGTCTCATGTCTAGTCATTTCGATAGAAAATGCAAAAATCCCGGATTTCTACGTACCTACGAAACAGTTTATTTCGCTTATCAAGCTATCAATCCGAATCAAAATGGGATAACCAATTAACCACAGATTATCTAAGGGTATATTTATCTTACGATCTAAAGATATCGGGAAATCCGTGGTACTATCGCGGTGTGGCATCTCTTCAATGGGCTATCAAATTATTAGATACCGAGCACATACAGTACAGGTATATCGAAAGAAAGTTGTTATTCCCTAGATAAAATTAGTCATACTAGTTCGCAAATCATATAATATTCCGTTCCTTTTAGCTATTAGGCGAGATATTAATTGGATACTGAATAACAATAACGATTTGTAGAGAATCAACTTAACATTATATGGTAATACGTAATCTATTTAATAATAGAAATATCAAATAATAGCAGTGCCCCGCGGATTCGCCCGCGTAGGTTATGATGATAGATGATGATGATGTTGATGAAAAGTATCCTGTGTTAATCCGGGATATAAACTATCCTGGTACGAAACTTCATCTAGATCCGTTCAACCGTTTGAGCGTGATGAAGTAACAAATATACACAAACACACACACACACACACACACACACACACACACACACACACACACACACACACACACGGGGAAGTTGTCGGGGAATTTTTGATTGGTACCCACCCCGTCAACTAAAAAATTCTTAACATTCGTTAAAAAATACTTACCAAATTTTGTTCTAGATCGGTTGAGAAAAGCGACCTGTAGAGTAGAACAGCCGGACATTTGGATTCGTTTTTTTTTTGCCCAAGCAGAAACGGAGAAGCTTCGTGCTCGTTCGGTGGGTAAAATGGTTCAGAGACATGTACTGATCTACTTATGACACTAAAACAAGGCTCGACTAGACAATTCTGTTTAAATTTATGTAGATTAATCTTCAAATAAAATCGATTTATTTCCAGAGTGTCAAATCGTCACTACACTAAGCCCAGACAAATAATCAGTAAATGCGTATGTTTCACAAAAATATGAAAACATAGTCACTCGCCTGTGTTATGATAATTTAGGGCGTTCTTCCCTATATTTGGAGTCGCAGCCTCTTATATCGCACTTCACCATAGTCTATTTACTTTATTTTAATATGATGTTATCGAAGAATATTATTTTTCCTAAATATTCGTAAAATTCATATGTAAACAAACTGAAACAAGTAAACTTTTGAGTTTATAAATGGTTGATAGCTGCAACATAGCAACAGATAACTTATGTATGGCATAAATACCTTATAGGCCCTCTAGTTAGTTTTGATGTTTTGTATGGAATGTCAGTTCTAATGTATGGAGTTCTGTACGTAGTACTATCATTTGTTCTGTGTTTCTGCATCGTGCATACGAAGATTACGAAGTATTCCGTTTGATTAGAGAGTATTCATTTTTAGAACTCCATGCTCTGATTTCTCTGTTTACGACAGTGGCAACACTTCTCCGATTTATAATATTAGTGTTATAACAATGTATAGCGATTGTCATACAAGCAAGAATTGCACCCGTTTAAGATGACAATATACTCGTAGGTCTGTCGAATACGAACTAAATCAATATGAGTGAACGTTATGGAGCAGCGGTGCCAGTCCGCTGCCAATTAACAAATAAATTATTGTGAAACGCGATGTCAGATAATAGAAAGATTTATCTTCCAGATAACTTATGTATTGTATTACTACTTGGCATCTTAATAGCTCAGTCTGAAACAGACCCTAATAAGCCTAGTTAATATTACATTAAAGATGGGTATTTTTTTACAGGATAAGCATCAGCACTATCATTCTGTAATACCTACTTTATTTCTGTGGTATTCTCCCTCGCTTTTAAGGGGTTCCGTGTCAAACAAGGGACCCTAACCTTACTGTACGTCTGTTACAGACAGACGGATAGTAAGGGTCCCTTGTTTGACGGATAGTGTCACAGTAATTTTACACTATTATTAACAATAGGTAAAAGGTTGAAATTTAGCACATGCGTTTTTTTTTTGTTTTTCTCATACTTGTATAGGTAACAAAGAAAAAAAAATTGCACCCCATCTAGTACACAAGGTTTACAAGTTTAAAATATAATGAAGTCTCTTAAGATAGTTTTTATATAGATAAGATACCAAACTATTTGTTTTGTTTGTTTTGTAACTATGTCCCACCCGCTAGCTCAGAAAGTACATATCTTTATTTACAAAATCTATTGTAAGCATATATTTGAAGCATGATACGAATTTACAAACAAAATAATTCCGTTAGTTAGACCATATTAGTCCAACTTTGTTAGCATTTACGTTAAAACTAATAAAGCGATTGCAATACGGTTTTCACATTTGGATAGCTTAAGATTCTGGCTACAGAACCCTATGTGTGCCTGGCACTCACTTGGCCGGTTATTTCTTACTAAATACAACGTTTCGTTGCTTAGTAGATAAGTATTTTAATTTTAATGGCATAATAAATTTATAAAAATGGGTAAATATATAAATAATCATTAACTACTAAATAATCACGACATTAATGAACAAGCAAAAATCACTTATTTTATCAATCCCATAATTAATCATTCTCAGGTAGGTTCATACTATTCCTTCACGTGTCACATTAGCCATGGGTCAGAGTATTTATGACGTCATACTTGTACAAAGAGTTTATGAAAAAAAATTGAAAAGGGAATAAATTGGATAAGGGTTGGTTACCGTGGATTGTTTACATATTTTTATTTTTCCTTTTATCATTTTTGACTTACAGTTTGGCGGAAGTTAGCTATATAATTATTGTGTATTTTTTCGTTCCGTTTAAATGTGGGTTTCCGCAATGTAACGTTCAGTTGTATTTATAAACTCTACGTCATATTCTTTAACAAATAAAATATTTTTCTAAAAAAATTAAATCGACTTCATAATAAAAATGTTATTTTGTAAAAAAACACTAAAAAGAATAAAATAATTACAATTGAGCCGGAACAAAATGAATCACTTTTTCGAAATTACCAACGTAACAATAATGCATATATACAACATAAGATAAGAAAGAGTTTTTTGAAGGCTATTGACGGAAATATCGACCAGGTTAAAGAAAAAAAAACATACATGCACCCGAACATATAACCGTCTCCTTTTGTAAAGTCGATTAAAAAAGAGGGTTTTGTATAATTAGATATTTTGGATGTTTATATTCACAGAATAAATAATATTCATTCGTATAGGTATCCAAAATAAAGGTCTAAGCAAGCCCCTGCGCTTACCCGCCTGCTCATTGGCAAGACAACCCAATGCGACGGCCAGAACTCCAGAGTCAGAAAGCAAGAAAAACATTGATGTTTTAAAATTATACGATGTTACAAAATTACGCTTATTTTAATAGACAGACACCAAAATTAAAATCTAAAAAATAAGACACCAGGGGTTTCTTCTTGAAGTGCTATTCAATGAGAACCGGTTACCTTAAGGTATATAAACCTAACTACAATATATTTTCTGTGCCTACAACAGACCGCAAACACAAAGATAGCATACCTTATTCATTAATTATGTCTTGCTTTTTGTTAAAAAGTTACCGAGACATACATTTTTCTTATTATTTAGACTGAGAAATTGAACAGTTCTATAGTAGAACACCATTGCCGTACCCAACAAGTTGTAGTATATAAGTTCTGGTGTTATCAATATATTTAAAGTGCTGATCTTATCATTTGATTTTAAGTGTAATTAAGATGATATCACAGCCGGACTGTAAGATATATATTCGAGTGGTGGATTATCTTCGCATCATTCCAAAACGTTACATGAAATAGTCTAGTGCTATTCATTAACGTAGCTTCCCATCATCATGGAAGTTATAAAAATATATAGCCTGCTGGCGTTTTTCCTGTGTGGAGTTCACAATTCAAAAGCTGCTGCCCGAATTAACCCTTTAGTGGAAACAAATATTGGATCAATAAAAGGGTTGATATCATCCGATGGGGATTATTCCATGTTTATGGGTATACCTTATGCTAAAGTAGATGCAGATTTTCCTTTTGGGGTAAGTGATATTTAAACATTTATAAAATGGCAATAAGCAATACACTTAAATGCGTGGCGTGCGTGATCAACTTTGTGTAACCGAAATTTAAACTAGATTGTTCTTTGACAGGCTTCTACTCCATATCCCGGGTTCGATGAAGTTTTCGAAGCTTACGACGACTCTGTGGTATGTCCCGCAGTGGACGAGTTCAACAACACAGCCGTGGGAAGTCTCGACTGCCTCCGTTTAAATGTTTACGTGCCAAGCAGTGCTAGCTCAAGCAATCGTCTGCCTGTGTTAGTTTGGATCTTTGGCGGTGGTTTCGACATTGGAAACGGTGGCAGATATATGTACGGACCGAGTTTTCTAGTTCGACAGGATATCATTTTAGTAACTCTCAATTACCGTTTGGGCCCCTATGGATTCATGTGCTTGGATATTCCTGAAGTTCCAGGAAATCAAGGCCTCAAGGATCAGCGCCTAGCTTTAAAATGGGTCAAAAGTAACATAGAGTCGTTCGGTGGTGATAGTAATATGATAACTGCATTTGGAGAGAGCGCCGGGGGAGGTTCGGTAGATCTACATTTGTACAATGATCAAGAAAATCTCTTTAACAAAGTCATCTTGCAGAGTGGTTCTGCTATGAGTGCCTGGATCGCTACAGAATCGGATCGTACAATTCCGTTGAGAATAGCGGAATATTTAGGGTTCTCATCCAGTGACGTGGGAGAGGTTCTTTCTTTTCTATCGAAAGTCGATACAAATGTGGTAATAACAGCAAGCACTGCTTTAGGTATTTTATATAGACCATGCGTTGAAAAAGTTTTTGATAATGTCGAAAGTTTCATGACTGTACACCCTTATAACAAAGAAATACCGAGAGTGCAAAATATTCCAATTATCATCGGTCATAATAGTGACGAACAAATCTATACTTTATTGCAACCACCCGTGGACCTATTCCGTGACTATCTTCTAGAGTTTTTTGATTTTGATGAAGGCCAACATGCTGAAATGGAAAAGTTGATCAAAAATTTCTACATTGGCGATGAAGAAGTTAACGATCAAACCGCCTGGGCAGTAAAAGACTATAATTCAGATTTTTTGTTTAACTCTCCCATACCGAGAAGCGTTCAAAAATACCTTGAAAATGGAGCTAAATCTGTATATCAATACATGTTTTCCTACAATGGAGGAAGAAACTTTGTGAAATCTAGATTGAACATGACTATTGGCGGTGCGGCCCATGCTGATGAGTTAGGCTATCTATTTGATCAAGAATACATGAAGGACGTAATGTCACCTGAAGATCAAGTAATTGTTAACCGAATTACAACATTATGGGCCAACTTTGTAAAATATGGGTAAGAACATAAACTTCTTTCGGTATAATGTAAGTAAACTGTATATATAAATATTGTAATAATAATCGTTCAATATTCCAGAAATCCAACTCCGGAGACATCTGCACTGCTGCCAGTTACTTGGAAGCCGGTGACCGAAGACTCATTGTTCTACTTGAACATAGACTCGGAGCTGAGCTTACAGCGGAGACCACTCCAGGATAGGATGGCATTTTGGGACCTCTTCTACAGATTAAACAGACAATATCTAAAAGGCCTTTAAGGCTATGCTATGACAATGACATATAAGTTGTTTCTATAACCAAGATTACAAACATAATAAACAGAATAATAATAATTATATCAAAACAATCATGTTTTCATTTTATTAAGAAAAAAACGACAAATTGCGAGTTGGACTCATGCACCCAGGGTTCCGTATACTATGAAAGCAACGGATATTGCTTTAACGAATAGATAAACTGGATAGAGGGTAGTCCCAATACATCGACTTAGGTTGCGGTTAGTTTACCAACGGCAAATATCCTTCGAATAGCAAAACAAAAAGGAAGTTAGGTAGCTACAAATTTACGGTTTCGGAATTTACTCATTATTTGTTGTACAAGACATTGCTCCTTGCCAAATTTCATAATTATAGGTTAACGGCAAGTACTCTGTAGATCCCTTGCGAGTGACAAAATTGCTTCAACTTAGAAACTTGATTTATTTGAGTAGGTCTTGATAGAAGGCAGGAAAACGTTCGACATGGAAGTCCTTTCCATCAGACTTTCGGGACGTGCACCGTACAGCCGTAAAACCTGGCACAAGCAAGCCTTTCATAGCTGAGTTACCTCCAACCAAAGGACAAATCACCGGTGCATGCGCACTGATGTACGACCTAATCAAAACTAAATGACTATTTTTGTACATGTACTTCTCTCTCCTGATTTGTATTATATTATAATAATTTATAGCACATTTTTATTTTCCTACGTTATTTTCCTGTATGTCAGTTAACACTACAATCGCTTACTAGTAACACAACTTACTATCATACACTTAGAATACAACTCAAACACCACGACTTAGCTCGATACATTGACAAAAATGACTAAATACTATCCAACTCACAATGGCTTATGTAATCATTAGACTGGGAAGTTAAAAAAGGAACATTTGCTTTTCAGAAAAAAAATACGCAAATGTCTCTGTTTTACGATAAAGACGTATTATTATTCGACTCTATTGTGCATATAACATAGATGATATTATTAATAGTAAAATATCATCTATTCTCATCCCAATACTTTAAATGTGTATCAGGAAAGTTTAAGAAATTACTAAAAGAAAACAATCAATTTATCTAATATAATACGGCACTTCACTTAAATATATGCCTACTAGGTATTGTAGCGTTGACAAAACGCTACTTAAATAAAAAAACAATAAACCTATAAAAACAACAATTCGACAAGTAAAAGTAGGAATAAACAAGACAAGCCATGATATTGTTTGTTGTTAGAATCAGATGACGACATTGAAGTCGCACATAGTTAATTGAAACAGTACTATCGTTCGTATTTGGTGAATACCAGCGAAAGCAGTTAATAAAGCTCAATTGATGAACACGGAGACAGGTGGTGACATCTAGCGGAAATTTTACTTATCTTTGCATCGATTAGCTGTCAAAGCAAAAGGGCGCGTTCCGTTGTTCGGCACGGCCCCGCGATGTCAGCAAATAGAAATAAATTAAACAAAGCAATTAAATGCAACAAATGCTAAATTTAGGAACGTAGATTTTTTCCAAAGCAAACCCATACAATATCATAATTTAATAGACACGATATATAGTTTTACGAGGATAGGACGGTGGCGGAGCAAAGAAACCGCGTTCCGTACCTTTCGTCTGAAACGGAACGTTTTTATAGAATATAGTTTATAACAATTCTTGACGTTTGGCAGTTGTTTAGCTATCAAAAGTAGTTGAAAAAAACGATAAATAAACAAAGGTGATTTTTAGGGTGAGAAATTTAAAAATAAAAATAGTACTGGATTATTTGTCCAAAGTCAATGTGTAAACGCCGATAGGCTTCCTGGTGAAACGAAATGTCTCCCCGATAGATTTCGTAAAGAAAAAAACTAGATCCGGCGAGACAGAAAGACACCGGCAATGGAGACGTGTCCTTTCTTTTTGGTGCCGAAGATCCTAACAGGACTGACAGGATTTTTCCCTGCGTATCACAAAACCCGTAAAAAAAGGTGAGAGCATTTGTCGGTGTTATTTTCGTAGTAATGATTGCGATTGTGAGATCACTTTTATCCATTTTTCGAGACGCCATTTTAGCGAACCGAAAGCGGTGGCGTTTGCGGAGTCTCGAATTCTAAAAAACGTTGTGTCTATCCATTCACAGCGGGTTTTCCCCCCCGGACTAAAGACACCCCACGAAGGATTCTTCCCCGGATTTGAGTAAAAAAAGGCGCCGTGTTTGCAATACGTTACGCCACGCCGACATTATACCCAACGATTCCTGCCACATACTTGGGATGCGGAATCGTATTTAATCCATATATTTCGTTAACCGGAGTGTTGAACTTTGGTTCCCCACTGACCTGCTGGACACTTGCAACGCCTGAGGGGTCTAGCCTGGCTACCTCTCACGCGAATTGGACATTGCTGGAACGTCGAATGGAGAATTACCTTCACCAATATAACGGCTAAACCCTACAGAAAAAGGTAAATAAGTAGACTGTACTGCCGGCCGGCAAATTCATCAATGTTCTGTTAGAGTAAATACTTAATTTTGTCAATTCAATATCGACCCTAATTATAGCAGGGTAATCTTAGATCTTGGTATTTCTTGGCTGCTGAGTTGGATCTGCAGGCTAGGATTCTTTGGATCTTAAGTAAATAAGCAAGACTAACCAAGTATAATAAATATTGTATTGGAGAATTTAAATTGCATGTTTTGTCTTCAACTTTACATGCTAGCTTAAGTGTCCGTCCGACGTACCTACGGCACGGTTCCTTAGACTTTAAGTAAGTAAGCAGAATTAAAACCAAGGATAATAAATGTTGTATTGGTGAATTTAAATTGCATGTTTTGTCCTCAACTTTACATGCTAGCTTGAGTGACCGTTCAACGTACCGACGGCACGGTTCCTTAGATTTTAAGTACATGAGCAAGATTAAACCAAGGTAATAAAGATTATATTTGTGAATTTGAGTTGTATATTTTATCTTCCACTATAGTACCCACTAGCTAGTACATTACCGAACGGTCTTGATCCAATAGTTCTTGAAGCTCGTTCCGGTCTAAGTTTATCCAGGTAATTTTATTAATTTCAAAATAGTAACGAGTATTTTTAGTTTTGAGTGATTCTGAAGAAAGGTATAGCGTCCTCGCGTACAGAGCGACCGAATTGGGCAAGAATCCCGACTCACCCCACATTTGGTCCGACTTGCCCCAATTTATTTTTTGTTACCTTTACTTTCGGGAATCACCGTTACACCGTTTTATAGTGTTACAACACCCTAATTATCGTTACAGTATGTAATATACATTGTAATATCGATGAATCTAAAATATTTGTGACCAGCGACTCGCCCCGGCTTTGCACGGGTAGCGTTCACATCGCGGCATTTTTCTTACTAGCATTAGCATTTTTTTGCCCGTCATTACTTCTAAATGAAAGATCCGATTCGAATAATTTAATGAGGCATTTAAATGTACATAATCAACTTCGATTATGAAACTATTTAACTTGGATAAGGATTAATATCATCTTATGAATGTTATCTTTATCTTTCGATTCTACTCGTGTTTTGATTGACTAATTTGAACCAAAAACGCGTAACATAATTTTTATAGTTAGACATATAGCTTTGCGGTTTTTTATGTGGGTAATGATGATAACTGTACATGTAGTATATTATTTTATTTATACTTGCTGGGACTTGCTTGTTTAATAGTAATTTATTATGAACTGATAACGAAGACTGTTTTCCCAAAAAGCCAATACATTTTTGTGTAGCGAAGTTATATTTCATCGCGTTTCTTTTTGACATGGACCTTTCAGCGAAGCTTTGCGTCTAATGTCATATCATGATACTTGGCCATATTTTCGTGCGGTATTACCTGACCATTTATGCATACCGGATGATTTATTTGTTTTTTTTTGTTGGTAAAATCTAAATGAGTTGATTTTGAGTGGATAAATCTTATGCGCCGTTTTTTAATCCAATCGATGACGGTGTTAGGAATTTGTCCTCAGTTGGATGAATTAGATGCTATAGGATGTCCTCAGCTGTCTACAGTTAAATGTGTGTGTACAAATACATCTAGCACAGCACATCGTCAGCCTATATTAATATGGATTACTGGACGGTGGTTTTACCGTAGGAGAAATATTTTTACGTACCTGCTTATATAGTATTCGTTCAGTTACCGATTTGGATTATTTTGGTGGCAACATAGGACTGCAAGATTCGCGCCTCATTAAAAATATCATCATCATCATGTCAGACTTTAGAAGAAAATATGATTAAAAGTATCGGGTGGAGTTAATTCCAAAGCTTTTCGATTGCTCAGTTTTTAGTTATTGGATTGAGATTCCAAGTACCTTAGTTTTTAAGTCAAACCCTAAGATATCTAACATTGAAAACCATGTCGCAATCGGTGCAGTTGTTTTTATGTGATGCGTGAACATACAGACAAACAAAGGAATAGAAAGGCACAAATAAAAAAAAACTTGTTCCGAAGCTTATTAAAAGTACCCTAGACTTTTTTTATTATCTTCTTTGTACAGACTTTCTCGTACATATTGTTTTATTATAAGTATAGATTATAAAACTCAGTGCAATAACGAGAATGAAAGGAGCGGTTTTGTATCAAAGCATTAGGTACATAAGTAGTTTTTAATTGTAAGAAATTAGTAAAGAGATTCTAGAACTAGATTCTCGAATCTTGACCTTTCATGTTTTTTTTATATAAATCAAATGTAATGAACTTTTGTAATCATTTCAATCAATTATGTATATTAATTGCTTATTTTTATCTGTTTATTCGTTTTCTTTGTATAAACATTATTTAATCTATACTTTTAATGAAGCAATAAGAACGAAAAAGTCTGTACAATGAAGATAATGAAAAAAAATGGTCTAGGATTCTTACAATAAGCTACTGAACAAGAATAGATAATTTCTTTTTAAATCGTGTTGTCTGTCGTTTTGTTTGTTACTTTGTTAGTTTGTTTGTCTGTATGTTTGTTCGCAGATCACGAGAATTCTTCTGGACCGATTGTGATGCGCTTTTTCTCTCTTGGATAGCATAAGGTTTGACTTAAAAACTGGGGTAACTCATATCTCAATCCGATGAGTAGAAGTCGAACAATCGATTAAAATAATTTTGACGGCAGAAGGTTTTTTTATCATTTTGGTATTATCAAATGTTGGTATGATTGTATTTTAGGTCCTGGAATCGAAGCCTGAAATAACAAATAGAGTCCTGTTAACCTAGAGAAATGACCACGCGTGGGCATCAACTAGTTCTCATTAAGTAGGTATATAAAACTACTTGTAAGGAAATTTGGTGGACATGCAGAAACCAAGCAATAACTGTAAATAAATAGCACCAGTGCTTTTTCATAACACTTACCGCACTAGGGTGGTAATATGTTCATACTTACAAGATATGTTTATTCGCCTCGACAGTACACTTTACGAGCTACTGTATTGAAAATATTATTCATACTCATGAATTGCTATTTTATTTAAGAACAGTTCCTAGGTCAGTACCACGATATATAAAAAAGGTGGATAAGTACTTCTATGCCGCGGCTGTATGCAGGAGAACGAGAAAGCAGGATTTATCATGACGAGGACTAAACAAAACCTAAGTCAATTGTATCATCTTCATATTCCATAACTAACCACCCGTCCCAAGAACTGCCATTTCTCCATACACAAAAAGTTGCCATGGCTATGTTAGAAGCAGCTCGGGAATGCCAGTTCAGGCCTTACCGAATTGTCAAATTGTTTTAGTTAAGTAGGTATTTGTACAATACAAATACCTACTTAACTAAACAAAACAAAAAGGTCAAAAGGTCTTTTGTTCAGGTTCTGCTGAACAAAAGTTCAGGTTGGCATAGAAATCGTACTTCGGAAAGTAATTTGAATATTACTGTTTTAATAGGCTTGTTTTTATATAGGTGTTTTATTTAGAAGAGGAAAAAATGTAGACATGTGACCTGGATGTGAATGGTTATTGGAAGTACCACAACGGATCTCAAAAAGTATAAATCGCAATGGGTAGTGCTGGAACTAATGGGGACGTTAATGGGGCAATTGGGAATATATCTAAATAAGTTCAGGGTTCTTGGCTCTTCCAGAATCCGATGAAAAAATGATGGAAAGAGAGCAAAAAGAAATGTATTGCAAAATTGATAGTTTCCAAGCTATAGTTCACAGTTTCATCTGCTGTTAATTTCTACGTACCTACGAAACAGTTTATTTCGCTTATCAAGCTATCAATCCGAATCAAAATGGGATAACCAATTAACCACAGATTATCTAAGGGTATATTTATCTTACGATCTAAAGATATCGGGAAATCCGTGGTACTATCGCGGTGTGGCATCTCTTCAATGGGCTATCAAATTATTAGATACCGAGCACATACAGTACAGGTATATCGAAAGAAAGTTGTTATTCCCTAGATAAAATTAGTCATACTAGTTCGCAAATCATATAATATTCCGTTCCTTTTAGCTATTAGGCGAGATATTAATTGGATACTGAATAACAATAACGATTTGTAGAGAATCAACTTAACATTATATGGTAATACGTAATCTATTTAATAATAGAAATATCAAATAATAGCAGTGCCCCGCGGATTCGCCCGCGTAGGTTATGATGATAGATGATGATGATGTTGATGAAAAGTATCCTGTGTTAATCCGGGATATAAACTATCCTGGTACGAAACTTCATCTAGATCCGTTCAACCGTTTGAGCGTGATGAAGTAACAAATACACACACACACGCACACATACACACACACACACACAAACACACACAAACACACACAAACAAACACACAAACACACACACACACACACACACACACACACTTCCAAAGATAAAAGATAGATGGCGGTAATCGGTTTTTAACAACGACAGTAAGAAATATCTATACCACAGGACATCAGTGGCCCTATTACAGAACTTGGTTACAATCGGATAATCACTTTTTTTATAGAAATTTCGACTCCATCGCAAGGCATTAGTGATAGCGATATTGACAATCCGATTGAAACCAAGTTCTATGGTCGGGACCCATATGTCAACCATCCTATGGCGCATAGCATGAAATTTAAAAAACCGGTTTTTAAATTTCAATTAATATTTGATGCTATTCTGCTCATCGTGTCTAAGGGCCTAAGATCCTCGTCAGATCTTAACCAAATTTTTAACGGGACCAACTTAAAGTTTTTACCTTTCAAATTAATAAAAATCTTTAAAATCGGATATACAAAGGCGGAGATATTAAGTAGCCGTTTGCGCTTTTTTCGGGGAAGTTGTCGGGGAATTTTTGATTGGTACCCACCCCGTCAACTAAAAAATTCTTAACATTCGTTAAAAAATACTTACCAAATTTTGTTCTAGATCGGTTGAGAAAAGCGACCTGTAGAGTAGAACAGCCGGACATTTGGATTCGTTTTTTTTTTGCCCAAGCAGAAACGGAGAAGCTTCGTGCTCGTTCGGTGGGTAAAATGGTTCAGAGACATGTACTGATCTACTTATGACACTAAAACAAGGCTCGACTGGACAATTCTGTTTAAATTTATGTAGATTAATCTTCAAATAAAATCGATTTATTTCCAGAGTGTCAAATCGTCACTACACTAAGCCCAGACAAATAATCAGTAAATGCGTATGTTTCACAAATATATGAAAACATAGTCACTCGCCTGTGTTATGATAATTTAGGGCGTTCTTCCCTATATTTGGAGTCGCAGCCTCTTATATCGCACTTCACCATAGTCTATTTACTTTATTTTAATATGATGTTATCGAAGAATATTATTTTTCCTAAATATTCGTAAAATTCATATGTAAACAAACTGAAACAAGTAAACTTTTGAATTTATAAATGGTTGATAGCTGCAACATAGCAACAGATAACTTATGTATGGCATATATACCTTATAGGCCCTCTAGTTAGTTTTGATGTTTTGTATGGAATGTCAGTTCTAATGTATGGAGTTCTGTACGTAGTACTATCATTTGTTCTGTGTTTCTGCATCGTGCATACGAAGATTACGAAGTATTCCGTTTGATTAGAGAGTATTCATTTTTAGAACTCCATGCTCTGATTTCTCTGTTTACGACAGTGGCAACACTTCTCCGATTTATAATATTAGTGTTATAACAATGTATAGCGATTGTCATACAAGCAAGAATTGCACCCGTTTAAGATGACAATATACTCGTAGGTCTGTCGAACACGAACTAAATCAATATGAGTGAACGTTATGGAGCAGCGGTGCCAGTCCGCTGCCAATTAACAAATAAATTATTGTGAAACGCGATGTCAGATAATAAAAAGATTTATCTTCCAGATAACTTATGTATTGTATTACTACTTGGCATCTTAATAGCTCAGTCTGAAACAGACCCTAATAAGCCTAGTTAATATTACATTAAAGATGGGTATTTTTTTTACAGGATAAGCATCAGCACTGTCATTCTGTAATACCTACTTTATTTCTGTGGTATTCTCCCTCGCTTTTAAGGGGTTCCGTGTCAAACAAGGGACCCTACCCTTACTGTATGTCTGTTACAGACAGACGGATAGTAAGGGTCCCTTGTTTGACGGATAGTGTCACAGTAATTTTACACTATTATTAACAATAGGTAAAAGGTTGAAATTTAGCACATGCGTTTTTTTTTTGTTTTTCTCATACTTGTATAGGTAACAAAGAAAAAAAAATTGCACCCCATCTAGTACACAAGGTTTACGTTTAAAATATAATGAAGTCTCTTAAGATAGTTTTTATATAGATAAGATACCAAACTATTTGTTTTGTTTGTTTTGTAACTATGTCCCACCCGCTAGCTCAGAAAGTACATATCTTTATTTACAAAATCTATTGTAAGCATATATTTGAAGCATGATACGAATTTACAAACAAAATAATTCCGTTAGTTAGACCATATTAGTCCAACTTTGTTAGCATTTACGATAAAACTAATAAAGCGATTGCAATACGGTTTTCACATTTGGATAGCTTAAGATTCTGGCTACAGAACCCTATGTGTGCCTGGCACTCACTTGGCCGGTTATTTCTTACTAAATACAACGTTTCGTTGCTTAGAAGATAAGTATTTTAATTTTAATGGCATAATAAATTTATAAAAATGGGTAAATATATAAATAATCATTAACTACTAAATAATCACGACATTAATGAACAACCAAAAATCACTTATTTTATCAATCCCATAATTAATCATTCTCAGGTAGGTTCATACTATTCCTTCACGTGTCACATTAGCCATGGGTCAGAGTATTTATGACGTCATACTTGTACAAAGAGTTTATGAAAAAAAATTGAAAAGGGAATAAATTGGATAAGGGTTGGTTACCGTGGATTGTTTACATATTTTTATTTTTCCTTTTATCATTTTTGACTTACAGTTTGGCGGAAGTTAGCTATATAATTATTGTGTATTTTTTCGTTCCGTTTAAATGTGGGTTTCCGCAATGTAACGTTCAGTTGTATTTATAAACTCTACGTCATATTCTTTAACAAATAAAATATTTTTCTAAAAAAATTAAATCGACTTCATAATAAAAATGTTATTTTGTAAAAAAACACTAAAAAGAATAAAATAATTACAATTGAGCCGGAACAAAATGAATCACTTTTTCGAAATTACCAACGTAACAATAATGCATATATACAACATAAGATAAGAAAGAGTTTTTTGAAGGCTCTTTATTGACGGAAATATCGACCAAGATAAAGAAAAAAAAACATACATGCACCCGAACATATAACCGTCTCCTTTTGTAAAGTCGATTAAAAAAGAGGGTTTTGTATAATTAGATATTTTGGACGTTTATATTCACAGAATAAATAATATTCATTCGTATAGGTATCCAAAATAAAGGTCTAAGCAAGCCCCTGCGCTTACCCGCCTGGTCATTGGCAAGACAACCCAATGCGACGGCCAGAACTCCAGAGTCAGAAAGCAAGAAAAACATTGATGTTTTAAAATTATACGATGTTACAAAATTACGCTTATTTTAATAGACAGACACCAAAATTAAAATCTAAAAAATAAGACACCAGGGTTTTCTTCTTGAAGTGCTATTCAATGAGAACCGGTTACCTTAAGGTATATAAACCTAACTACAATATATTTTCTGTGCCTACAACAGACCGCAAACACAAAGATAGCATACCTTATTCATTAATTATGTCTTGCTTTTTGTTAAAAAGTTACCGAGACATACATTTTTCTTATTATTTAGACTAAGAAATTGAACAGTTCTATAGTAGAACACCATTGCCGTACCCAACAAGTTGTAGTATATAAGTTCTGGTGTTATCAATATATTTAAAGTGCTGATCTTATCATTTGATTTTAAGTGTAATTAAGATGATATCACAGCCGGACTGTAAGATATATATTCGAGTGGTGGATTATCTTCGCATCATTCCAAAACGTTACATGAAATAGTCTAGTGCTATTCATTAACGTAGCTTCCCATCATCATGGAAGTTATAAAAATATATAGCCTGCTGGCGTTTTTCCTGTGTGGAGTTCACAATTCAAAAGCTGCTGCCCGAATTAACCCTTTAGTGGAAACAAATATTGGATCAATAAAAGGGTTGATATCATCCGATGGGGATTATTCCATGTTTATGGGTATACCTTATGCTAAAGTAGATGCAGATTTTCCTTTTGGGGTAAGTGATATTTAAACATTTATGAAATGGCAATAAGCAATACACTTAAATGCGTGGCGTGCGTGATCAACTTTGTGTAACCGAAATTTAAACTAGATTGTTCTTTGACAGGCTTCTACTCCTTATCCCGGGTTCGATGAAGTTTTCGAAGCTTACGACGACTCTGTGGTATGTCCCGCAGTGGACGAGTTCAACAACACAGCCGTGGGAAGTCTCGACTGCCTCCGTTTAAATGTTTACGTGCCAAGCAGTGCTAGCTCAAGCAATCGTCTGCCTGTGTTAGTTTGGATCTTTGGCGGTGGTTTCGACATTGGAAACGGTGGCAGATATATGTACGGACCGAGTTTTCTAGTTCGACAGGATATTATTTTAGTAACTCTCAATTACCGTTTGGGCCCCTATGGATTCATGTGCTTGGATATTCCTGAAGTTCCAGGAAATCAAGGCCTCAAGGATCAGCGCCTAGCTTTAAAATGGGTCAAAAGTAACATAGAGTCGTTCGGTGGTGATAGTAATATGATAACTGCATTTGGAGAGAGCGCCGGGGGAGGTTCGGTAGATCTACATTTGTACAATGATCAAGAAAATCTCTTTAACAAAGTCATCTTGCAGAGTGGTTCTGCTATGAGTGCCTGGATCGCTACAGAATCGGATCGTACAATTCCGTTGAGAATAGCGGAATATTTAGGGTTCTCATCCAGTGACGTGGGAGAGGTTCTTTCTTTTCTATCGAAAGTCGATACAAATGTGGTAATAACAGCAAGCACTGCTTTAGGTATTTTATATAGACCATGCGTTGAAAAAGTTTTTGATAATGTCGAAAGTTTCATGACTGTACACCCTTATAACAAAGAAATACCGAGAGTGCAAAATATTCCAATTATCATCGGTCATAATAGTGACGAACAAATCTATACTTTATTGCAACCACCCGTGGACCTATTCCGTGACTATCTTCTAGAGTTTTTTGATTTTGATGAAGGCCAACATGCTGAAATGGAAAAGTTGATCAAAATTTTCTACATTGGCGATGAAGAAGTTAACGATCAAACCGCCTGGGCAGTAAAAGACTATAATTCAGATTTTTTGTTTAACTCTCCCATACCGAGAAGCGTTCAAAAATACCTTGAAAATGGAGCTAAATCTGTATATCAATACATGTTTTCCTACAATGGAGGAAGAAACTTTGTGAAATCTAGATTGAACATGACTATTGGCGGCGCGGCCCATGCTGATGAGTTAGGCTATCTATTTGATCAAGAATACATGAAGGACGTAATGTCACCTGAAGATCAAGTAATTGTTGACCGAATTACAACATTATGGGCCAACTTTGTAAAATATGGGTAAGAACATAAACTTCTTTCGGTATAATATAAGTAAACTGTATATATAAATATTGTAATAATAATCGTTCAATATTCCAGAAATCCAACTCCGGAGACATCTGCACTGCTGCCAGTTACTTGGAAGCCGGTGACCGAAGACTCATTGTTCTACTTGAACATAGACTCGGAGCTGAGCTTACAGCGGAGACCACTCCAGGATAGGATGGCATTTTGGGACCTCTTCTACAGATTAAACAGACAATATCTAAAAGGCCTTTAAGGCTATGCTATGACAATGACATTTAAGTTGTTTTCTATAACCAAGATTACAAACATAATAAACAGAATAATAATAATTATATCAAAACAATCATGTTTTCATTTTATTAAGAAAAAAACGACAAAGTGCGAGTTGGACTCATGCACCTAGGGTTCCGTATACTATGAAAGCAACGGATATTGCTTTAACGAATAGATAAACTGGATAGAGGGTAGTCCCAATACATCGACTTAGGTTGCGGTTAGTTTACCAACGGCAAATATCCTTCGAATAGCAAAACAAAAAGGAAGTAAGGTTAGGTTAGCTACAAATTTACGGTTTCGGAATTTACTCATTATTTGTTGTACAAGACATTGCTCCTTGCCAAATTTCAAAATTCTAGGTTAACGGCAAGTACTCTGTAGATCCCTTGCGAGTGACAAAATTGCTTCAACTTAGAAACTTGATTTATTTGACATTGATTTTCATTTCAACTTACTACCCGCACACGTTCCTGAGAAAAAGGGTCTTGACAGACAGACATACAGACGGATAAAGAAGAGATCTTATAAGGGTTCCTAATTTTTTCCCTTTGAGGTACTAAACCCTAAAAATGTTTGAGAACTGAAAAAAAGGGTATAAAATTTGCGGATTTACAGAACATTGTATTTTTTTTAGAGATAACCATAATTAACCCATTTAAATCTTCGTTTAACTTTATAGCTATCCAATAAGACTTGGAAACTAAATATGACAACCTGCAGGAGGAGAAGATGCACATGTCGCTCACATCCAGACTCTCAAAAATTAAGTCGAATATATCCAAAATAGATCACGATGGTCCTGCATTGAAATCAGCAATATGCCTACGTTCACAGATAAGGAAGTCCAAAGTGTACCTTCTACGAGTAGGTCTTGATAGAAGGCAGGAAATCGTTCGACATGGAAGTCCTTTCCATCAGACTTTCGGGACGTGCACCGTACAGCCGTAAAACCTGGCACAAGCAAGCCTTTCATAGCTGAGTTACCTCCAACCAAAGGACAAATCACCGGTGCATGCGCACTGATGTACGACCTAATCAAAACTAAATGACTATTTTTGTACATGTACTTCTCTCTCCTGATTTGTATTATATAATAATAATTTATAGCACATTTTTATTTTCCTACGTTATTTTCCTGTATGTCAGTTTACACTACAATCGCTTACTAGTAACACAACTTACTATCATACACTTAAAATACAACTCAAACACCACGACTTAGCTCGATATATTGACAAAAATGACTAAATACTATCCAACTCACAATGGCTTATGTAATCATTAGACTGGGAAGTTAAAAAATAAACATTTGCTTATCAGAAAAAAAATACGCAAATGTCTCTGTTTTACGATAAAGACGTATTATTATTCTACTCTATTGTGCATATAACATAGATGATATTATTAATAGTAAAATATCATCTATTCGCATCCCAATTCTTTAAATGTGTATCAGGAAAGTTTAAGAAATTACTAAAAGAAAACAATCAATTTATCTAATATAATACGGCACTTCACTTAAATATATGCCTACTAGGTATTATAGCGTTGACAAAACGCTACTTAAATAAAAAAACAATAAACCTATAAAAACAACAATTCGACAAGTAAAAGTAGGAATAAACAAGACAAGCCATGATATTGTTTGTTGTTAGAATCAGATGACGACATTGAAGTCGCACATAGTTGATTGAAACAGTACTATCGTTCGTATTTGGTGAATACCAGCGAAAGCAGTTAATAAAGCTCAATTGATGAACACGGAGACAGGTGGTGACATCTAGCGGAAATTTTACTTATCTTTGCATCGATTAGCTGTCAAAGCAAAAGGGCGCGTTCCGTTGTTCGGCACGGCCCCGCGATGTCAGCAAATAGAAATAAATTAAACAAAGCAATTAAATGCAACAAATGCTAAATTTAGGAACGTAGATTTTTTCCAAAGCGAACCCATACAATATCATAATTTAATAGACACGATATATAGTTTTACGAGGATAGGACGGTGGCGGAGCAAAGAAACCGCGTTCCGTACCTTTCGTCTGAAACGGAACGTTTTTATAGAATATAGTTTATAACAATTCTTGACGTTTGGCAGTTGTTTAGCTATCAAAAGTAGTTGAAAAAAAACGATAAATAAACAAAGGTGATTTCTAGGGTGAGAAATTTAAAAATAAAAATAGTACCCGATTATTTGTCCAAAGCCAATGTGTAAACGCCGATAGGCTTCCTGGTGAAACGAAATGTCTCCCCGATAGATTTTGTAAAGAAAAAAACTAGATCCGGCGAGACAGAAAGACACCGGCAATGGAGACGTGTCCTTTCTTTTTGGTGCCGAAGATCCTAACAGGACTGACAGGATTTTTCCCTGCGTATCACAAAACCCGTAAAATAAGGTGAGAGCATTTGTCGGTGTTATTTTCGTAGTAATGATTGCGATTATGAGATCACTTTTATCCATTTTTCGAGACGCCATTTTAGCGAACCGAAAGCGGTGGCGTTTGCGGAGTCTCGAATTCTAAAAAACGTTGTGTCTATCCATTCACAGCGGGTTTTCCCCCCCGGACTAAAGACACCCCACGAAGGATTCTTCCCCGGATTTGAGTAAAAAAAGGCGCCGTGTTTGCAATACGTTACGCCACGCCGACATTATACCCAACGATTCCTGCCACATACTTGGGATGCGGTATCGTATTTAATCCATATATTTCGTTAACCGGAGTGTTGAACTTTGGTTCCCCACTGACCTGCTGGACACTTGCAACGCCTGAGGGGTCTAGCCTGGCTACCTCTCACGCGAATTGGACATTGCTGGAACGTCGAATGGAGAATTACCTTCACCAACATAACGGCTAAACCCTACAGAAAAAGGTAAATAAGTAGACTGTACTGCCGGCCGGCAAATTCATCAATGTTCTGTTAGAGTAAATACTTAATTTTGTCAATTCTATATCGACCCTAATTATAGCAGGGTAATCTTAGATATTGGTATTTCTTGGCTGCTGAGTTGGATCTGCAGGCTAGGATTCTTTGGATCTTAAGTAAATAAGCAAGACTAACCAAGCATAATAAATATTGTATTGGAGAATTTAAATTGCATGTTTTGTCTTCAACTTTACATGCTAGCTTAAGTGTCCGTCCGACGTACCTACGGCACGGTTCCTTAGACTTTAAGTAAGTAAGCAGAATTAAAACCAAGGATAATAAATGTTGTATTGGTGAATTTAAATTGCATGTTTTGTCCTCAACTTTACATGCCAGCTTGAGTGACCGTTCAACGTACCGACGGCACGGTTCCTTAGATTTTAAGTACATGAGCAAGATTAAACCAAGGTAATAAAGATTATATTGGTGAATTTGAGTTGTATATTTTATCTTCCACTATAGTACCCACTAGCTAGTACATTACCGAACGGTCTTGATCCAATAGTTATTGAAGCTCGTTCCGGTCTAAGTTTATCCAGGTAATTTTATTAATTTCAAAATAGTAACGAGTATTTTTAGTTTTGAGTGATTCTGAAGAAAGGTCCTCGCGTACAGAGCGTACAGAGCGACCGAATTGGGCAAGAATCCCGACTCACCCCACTTTTGGTCCGACTTGCCCCAATTTATTTTTTGTTACCTTTACTTTCGGGAATCACCGTTACACCGTTTTATAATGTTACAACACCCTAATTATCGTTACAGTATGTAATATACATTGTAATATCGATGAATCTAAAATATTTGTGACCAGCGACTCGCCCCGGCTTTGCACGGGTAGCGTTCACATCGCGGCATTTTTCTTACTAGCATTAGCATTTTTTTGCCCGTCATTACTTCTAAATGAAAGATCCGATTCGAATAATTTAATGAGGCATTTAAATGTACATAATCAACTTCGATTATGAAACTATTTAACTTGGATAAGGATTAATATCATCTTATGAATGTTATCTTTATCTTTCGATTCTACTCGTGTTTTGATTGACTAATTTGAACCAAAAACGCGTAACATAACTTTTATAGTTAGACATATAGCTTTAAGGTTTTTTATGTGGGTAATGATGATAACTGTACATGTAGTATATTATTTTATTTATACTTGCTGGGACTTGCTTGTTTAATAGTAATTTATTATGAACTGATAACGAAGAATGTTTTCCCAAAAAGCCAATACATTTTTGTGTAGCGAAGTTATATTTCATCGCGTTTCTTTTTGACATGGACCTTTCAGCGAAGCTTTGCGTCTAATGTCATATCATGATACTTGGCCATATTTTCGTGCGGTATTACCTGACCATTTATGCATACCGGATGATTTATTTGTTTTTTTTTGTTGGTAAAATCTAAATGAGTTGATTTTGAGTGGATAAATCTTATGCGCCGTTTTTTAATCCAATCGAAGACGGTGTTAGGAATTTGTCCTCAGTTGGATGAATTAGATGCTATAGGATGTCCTCAGCTGTCTACAGTTAAATGTGTGTGTACAAATACATCTAGCACAGCACATCGTCAGCCTATATTAATATGGATTACTGGACGGTGGTTTTACCGTAGGAGAAATATTTTTACGTACCTGCTTATATAGTATTCGTTCAGTTACCGATTTGGATTATTTTGGTGACAACATAGGATTATACTGCAAGATTCGCGCCTCATTAAGAATATCATCATCATCATGTCAGACTTTAGAAGAAAATATGATTAAAAGTATCGGGTGGAGTTAATTCCAAAGCTATTCGATTGCTCAGTTTTTAGTCATTGTATTGAGATTCCAAGTACCTTAGTTTTTAAGTCAAACCCTAAGATATCTAACATTGAAAACCACGTCGCAATCGGTGCAGTTGTTTTTATGTGATGCGTGAACATAAAGACACACAAAGGAATAGAAAGGCACAAATAAAAAAAAACTTGTTCTGAAGCTTATTAAAAGTACCCTAGACTTTTTTTTTTATTATCTTCTTTGTACAGACTTTCTCATACATATTGTTTTATTATAAGTATAGATTATAACAATAAAACTCAGTGCAATAACGAGAATGAAAGGAGCGGTTTTGTATCAAAGCATTAGGTACATAAGTAGTTTTTAATTGTAAGAAATTAGTAAAGAGATTCTAGAACTAGATTCTCGAATCTTGACCTTTCATGTTTTTTTTATATAAATCAAATGTAATGAACTTTTGTAATCATTTCAATCAATTATGTATATTAATTGCTTATTTTTATCTGTTTATTCGTTTTCTTTGTATAAACATTATTTAATCTATACTTTTAATGAAGCAATAAGAACGAAAAAGTCTGTACAATGAAGATAATGAAAAAAAATGGTCTAGGATTCTTACAATAAGCTACTGAACAAGAATAAATAATTTCTTTTTAAATCGTGTTGTCTGTCGTTTTGTTTGTTACTTTGTTAGTTTGTTTGTCTGTATGTTTGTTCGCAGATCACGAGAATTCTTCTGGACCGATTGTGATGCGCTTTTTCTCTTTTGGATAGCATAAGGTTTGACTTAAAAACTGGGGTAACTCATATCTCAATCCGATGAGTAGAAGTCGAACAATCGATTAAAATAATTTTGACGGCAGAAGGTTTTTTTATCATTTTGGTATTATCAAATGTTGGTATGATTGTATTTTAGGTCCTGGAATCGAAGCCTGAAATAACAAATAGAGTCCTGTTAACCTAGAGAAATGACCACGCGTGGGCATCAACTAGTTCTCATTAAGTAGGTATATAAAACTACTTGTAAGGAAATTTGGTGGACATGCAGAAACTAAGCAATAACTGTAAATAAATAGCACCAGTGCTTTTTCATAACACTTACCGCACTAGGGTGGTAATATGTTCATACTTACAAGATATGTTTATTCGCCTCGACAGTACACTTTACGAGCTACTGTATTGAAAATATTATTCATACTCATGAATTGCTATTTTATTTAAGAACAGTTCCTAGGTCAGTACCACGATATATAAAAAAGGTGGATAAGTACTTCTATGCCGCGGCTGTATGCAGGAGAACGAGAAAGCAGGATTTGTCATGACGAGGACTAAACAAAACCTAAGTCAATTGTATCATCTTCATATTCCATAACTAACCACCCGTCCCAAGAACTGCCATTTCTCCATACACAAAAAGTTGCCATGGCTATGTTAGAAGCAGCTCGGGAATGCCAGTTCAGGCCTTACCGAATTGTCAAATTGTTTTAGTTAAGTAGGTATTTGTACAATACAAATACCTACTTAACTAAACAAAACAAAAAGGTCAAAAGGTCTTTTGTTCAGGTTCTGCTGAACAAAAGTTCAGGTTGGCATAGAAATCGTACTTCGGAAAGTAATTTGAATATTACTGTTTTAATAGGCTTGTTTTTATATAGGTGTTTTATTTAGAAGAGGAAAAAATGTAGACATGTGACCTGGATGTGAATGGTTATTGGAAGTACCACAACGGATCTCAAAAAGTATAAATCGCAATGGGTAGTGCTGGAACTAATGGGGACGTTAATGGGGCAATTGGGAATATATCTAAATAAGTTCAGGGTCCTTGGCTCTTCCAGAATCTGATGAAAAAATGATGGAAAGAGAGCAAAAAGAAATGTATTGCAAAATTGATAGTTTCCAAGCTAATGTTCACAGTTTCATCTGCTGTTAAATTCAGAAGAAAATTGAATCTCCCTTTAATATAATAAATGCTGTCAAACAAAAAATTAATCGCTAAGTAATAGATTTTTTCCACAAACGCTAGACATAATGGCCGATTATACTCTTCGATCTTCTGTATAATCTGCCGGAGCGTATGGATGTGGTCTACGGTGCTAAAGCCTTTCCGGAATCCAGCTTGTTCGGGAGGCTGAAAGTCGTCAAACCTACGAGCGACACGATTTGTAACTACTCTCGAAAACAGCTTATATACGTGGGCCAATAATTCTTCAAGAGGGTTTTATCACCTTTCTTAAAGAACAAAACCACTACGCTCCTGTGCCACGCCTCTGGCGTATTACCCTCGAGGATGACGGAGTTAAACAGCTTCTGAAGGACTTTAAGTACCGGTGTTCCACCCACTTTCAGTAGCTCTGTCGTTATTCCGTCCTCCCCTGGTGCCTTGTTGGTCTTAAGCTGTTTGAAAGCCATTCTGATCTCGTATAGGCTGACGTCCGGGATATCTTCGGTATAATGTCGGGTCAAACGGGCTCTTGCATCGCTAGTCCTGCTAGGAGGACTTCGCGATGAGGTGTATAATTGTCCATAGAACTTCTCAAGCTCACTCAAAATCTCTGGCTTCGACGAAACGATCCTGCCACTGTCGGTTTTCAGCTTCGTCATCAGGCTTTGCCCAATAGACAGATCTCTTGCTAACACTTTGGAGCCCTTGTTCCGCTCTATTGTGTTCTTAACTGCCTGCTTGACTGCTGGTCGCCCTCCCGGTAATAGAGTAAATTGCCGGAAATGAGGGTCATCGTATCCTCTCCCTCTTCTCGGACTTCTGATAACCCTATAATACCCCAGCGCAACTTACTTACTACTTCTTCCAGTTCTATCAACTTCTCATCGGTCCTCAAGGTGCGTGCGTTATAAGTTGCCAGGTCCAGAGATCGTGGGGGTTGGTAGCTGGGTCTCTGCCGGGTATTCTTAGCACCCCCTGCTCCGCCGTTACCATGGCTGCTACCGGTGCCAGGAATAACGGAGCCGTCGGGGACTGGGGGCCATCTTTTTTGTGTGTCTATCATATTGGGGGGTCGGGGGGGGGGGGGGGGTTTGCCACGTTTGGCAGGCGGATTGGTGACCGCAATGTTTGGATGACAACGGTCAAACAATAGGGCTAGAACTGTGAAACTATTGATCCGAGACTAGTAGTTTCTGTACAGAAGTAATAGATCTCATCGATATCTTCGTTTTGAATGAAACTTAAAACAGCTATTACTCGGAAACTATTGATTGTTGACTTGTAGTTTTTTTACAGAAGTGATAGATCTCATCGAAATCTTAGTTTTGGATAACAGCTGTCAAACTTAAAAGGGCATTAACTCTAAATATATTTATCCGAGACTAGTAGTATCGCTACAGAAGTGATAGATTTCATCGATGTCTGTCTTCGTTTTGGTTGACAGTTGTCAAATTTAAAAGGGCAATTTCTCTGAAACTATTGATCCTAGACTAGTAGTTTCTGACTTCACACATACTAAAGGGAGATTCCATCTTCGTCAGTAAAATAACAGCCTAATAAAAAAAGAATCTGATGTATAAGGAATTCCGTTTTCGTCAGAAAAATAACAGCCTATTTATTCTCACGAAAGCGGAATCTGACCTAAGTTAACGAAATCCGTGGATATGGGTGGCGATGGGTGGGGATGGGTGTGGATGGGTGGGGATAGTTGGGGATTGCTGGGAGTGTATAAGGATAGGTGGAGCAATTCGGTATAACTCGCGATTTGTACGTGGCGTAATAAACGGCCGTGCACCCTGACACAGCCCCACCCACTTTTTTTTTCGTTTAAGTTACTAATAATGCAGGTCACTTGCAATACTGATAGTAAGCGTCACGCCTGCCCATAACAATTGCAGTGTTACCCAGAACCTTGTTGAAAAATCTTGCGCGGTACTGCGCTGCGCTCTCACACTGAGACACTTGTTTTTAAGTCTCATGTCTAGTCATTTCGATGGAAAATGCAAAAATCCCGGATTTCTACGTACCTACGAAACAGTTTATTTCGCTTATCAAGCTATCAATCCGAATCAAAATGGGATAACCAATTAACCACAGATTATCTAAGGGTATATTTATCTTACGATCTAAAGATATCGGGAAATCCGTGGTACTATCGCGGTGTGGCATCTCTTCAATGGGCTATCAAATTATTAGATACCGAGCACATACAGTACAGGTATAACGAAAGAAAGTTGTTATTCCCTAGATAAAATTAGTCATACTAGTTCGCAAATCATATAATATTCCGTTCCTTTTAGCTATTAGGCGAGATATTAATTGGATACTGAATAACAATAACGATTTGTAGAGAATCAACTTAACATTATATGGTAATACGTAATCTATTTAATAATAGAAATATCAAATAATAGCAGTGCCCCGCGGATTCGCCCGCGTAGGTTATGATGATAGATGATGATGATGTTGATGAAAAGTATCCTGTGTTAATTCGGGATATAAACTATCCTGGTACGAAACTTCATCAAGATCCGTTCAACCGTTTGAGCGTGATGAAGTAACAAATACACACACACACACACACACACACACACACACACACACACACACACACACACATCCAAAGATAAAAGATAGATGACGGTAATCGGTTTTTAACAACGACAGTAAGAAATGTCTATACCACAGGACATCAGTTGCCATTACAGAACTTGGTTACAATCGGATAATCACTTTTTTATAGAAATTTCGACTCCATCGCAAGGCATTAGTGATAGCGATATTGACAATCCGATTGAAGCCAAGTTCTATGGTCGGGCCCATATGTCAACCATCCTATGGCGCATAGCATGAAATTTAAAAAACCGGTTTTTAAATTTCAATTAACATTTGATGCTATTCTGCTCATCGTGTCTAAGGGCCTAAGATCCTCGTCAGATCTTTACTAAATTTTTAACGGGACCAACTTAAAGTTTTTACCTTTCAAATTAATAAAAATATTTAAAATCGGATATACAAAGGCGGAGATATTAAGTAGCCGTTTGCGCTTTTTTCGGGGAAGTTGTCGGGGAATTTTTGATTGGTACCCACCCCGTCAACTAAAAAATTCTTAACATTCGTTAAAAAATACTTACCAAATTTTGTTCTAGATCGGTTGAGAAAAGCGACCTGTAGAGTAGAACAGCCGGACATTTGGATTCGTTTTTTTTTTTTGCCCAAGCAGAAACGGAGAAGCTTCGTGCTCGTTCGGTGGGTAAAATGGTTCAGAGACATGTACTGATCTACTTATGACACTAAAACAAGGCTCGACTAGACAATTCTGTTTAAATTTATGTAGATTAATCTTCAAATAAAATCGATTTATTTCCAGAGTGTCAAATCGTCACTACACTAAGCCCAGACAAATAATCAGTAAATGCGTATGTTTCACAAAAATATGAAAACATAGTCACTCGCCTGTGTTATGATAATTTAGGGCGTTCTTCCCTATATTTGGAGTCGCAGCCTCTTATATCGCACTTCACCATAGTCTATTTACTTTATTTTAATATGATGTTATCGAAGAATATTATTTTTCCTAAATATTCGTAAAATTCATATGTAAACAAACTGAAACAAGTAAACTTTTGAGTTTATAAATGGTTGATAGCTGCAACATAGCAACAGATAACTTATGTATGGCATAAATACCTTATAGGCCCTCTAGTTAGTTTTGATGTTTTGTATGGAATGTCAGTTCTAATGTATGGAGTTCTGTACGTAGTACTATCATTTGTTCTGTGTTTCTGCATCGTGCATACGAAGATTACGAAGTATTCCGTTTGATTAGAGAGTATTCATTTTTAGAACTCCATGCTCTGATTTCTCTGTTTACGACAGTGGCAACACTTCTCCGATTTATAATATTAGTGTTATAACAATGTATAGCGATTGTCATACAAGCAAGAATTGCACCCGTTTAAGATGACAATATACTCGTAGGTCTGTCGAATACGAACTAAATCAATATGAGTGAACGTTATGGAGCAGCGGTGCCAGTCCGCTGCCAATTAACAAATAAATTATTGTGAAACGCGATGTCAGGTAATAGAAAGATTTATCTTCCAGATAACTTATGTATTGTATTACTACTTGGCATCTTAATAGCTCAGTCTGAAACAGACCCTAATAAGCCTAGTTAATATTACATTAAAGATGGGTATTTTTTTACAGGATAAGCATCAGCACTGTCATTCTGTAATACCTACTTTATTTCTGTGGTATTCTCCCTCGCTTTCAAGGGGTTCCGTGTCAAACAAGGGACCCTACCCTTACTGTATGTCTGTTACAGACAGACGGATAGTAAGGGTCCCTTGTTTGACGGATAGTGTCACAGTAATTTTACACTATTATTAACAATAGGTAAAAGGTTGAAATTTAGCACATGCGTTTTTTTTTGTTTTTCTCATACTTGTATAGGTAACAAAGAAAAAAAAATTGCACCCCATCTAGTACACAAGGTTTACAAGTTTAAAATATAATGAAGTCTCTTAAGATAGTTTTTATATAGATAAGATACCAAACTATTTGTTTTGTTTGTTTTGTAACTATGTCCCACCCGCTAGCTCAGAAAGTACATATATTTATTTACAAAATCTATTGTAAGCATATATTTGAAGCATGATACGAATTTACAAACAAAATAATTCCGTTAGTTAGACCATATTAGTCCAACTTTGTTAGCATTTACGTTAAAACTAATAAAGCTATTGCAATACGGTTTTCACATTTGGATAGCTTAAGATTCTGGCTACAGAACCCTATGTGTGCCTGGCACTCACTTGGCCGGTTATTTCTTACTAAATACAACGTTTCGTTGCTTAGAAGATAAGTATTTTAATTTTAATGGCATAATAAATTTATAAAAATGGGTAAATATATAAATAATCATTAACTACTAAATAATCACGACATTAATGAACAAGCAAAAATCACTTATTTTATCAATCCCATAATTAATCATTCTCAGGTAGGTTCATACTATTCCTTCACGTGTCACATTAGCCATGGGTCAGAGTATTTATGACGTCATACTTGTACAAAGAGTTTATGAAAAAAAATTGAAAAGGGAATAAATTGGATAAGGGTTGGTTACCGTGGATTGTTTACATATTTTTATTTTTCCTTTTATCATTTTTGACTTACAGTTTGGCGGAAGTTAGCTATATAATTATTGTGTATTTTTTCGTTCCGTTTAAATGTGGGTTTCCGCAATGTAACGTTCAGTTGTATTTATAAACTCTACGTCATATTCTTTAACAAATAAAATATTTTTCTAAAAAAATTAAATCGACTTCATAATAAAAATGTTATTTTGTAAAAAAACACTAAAAAGAATAAAATAATTACAATTGAGCCGGAACAAAATGAATCACTTTTTCGAAATTACCAACGTAACAATAATGCATATATACAACATAAGATAAGAAAGAGTTTTTTGAAGGCTCTTTATTGACGGAAATATCGACCAAGATAAAGAAAAAAAAACATACATGCACCCGAACATATAACCGTCTCCTTTTGTAAAGTCGATTAAAAAAGAGGGTTTTGTATAATTAGATATTTTGGACGTTTATATTCACAGAATAAATAATATTCATTCGTATAGGTATCCAAAATAAAGGTCTAAGCAAGCCCCTGCGCTTATCCGCCTGGTCATTGGCAAGACAACCCAATGCGACGGCCAGAACTCCAGAGTCAGAAAGCAAGAAAAACATTGATGTTTTAAAATTATACGATGTTACAAAATTACGCTTATTTTAATAGACAGACACCAAAATTAAAATCTAAAAAATAAGACAACCAGGGTTTTCTTCTTGAAGTGCTATTCAATGAGAACCGGTTACCTTAAGGTATATAAACCTAACTACAATATATTTTCTGTGCCTACAACAGACCGCAAACACAAAGATAGCATACCTTATTCATTAATTATGTCTTGCTTTTTGTTAAAAAGTTACCGAGACATACATTTTTCTTATTATTTAGACTGAGAAATTGAACAGTTCTATAGTAGAACACCATTGCCGTACCCAACAAGTTGTAGTATATAAGTTCTGGTGTTATCAATATATTTAAAGTGCTGATCTTATCATTTGATTTTAAGTGTAATTAAGATGATATCACAGCCGGACTGTAAGATATATATTCGAGTGGTGGATTATCTTCGCATCATTCCAAAACGTTACATGAAATAGTCTAGTGCTATTCATTAACGTAGCTTCCCATCATCATGGAAGTTATAAAAATATATAGCCTGCTGGCGTTTTTCCTGTGTGGAGTTCACAATTCAAAAGCTGCTGCCCGAATTAACCCTATAGTGGAAACAAATATTGGATCAATAAAAGGGTTGATATCATCCGATGGGGATTATTCCATGTTTATGGGTATACCTTATGCTAAAGTAGATGCAGATTTTCCTTTTGGGGTAAGTGATATTTTAACATTTATAAAATGGCAATAAGCAATACACTTAAATGCGTGGCGTGCGTGATCAACTTTGTGTAACCGAAATTTAAACTAGATTGTTCTTTGACAGGCTTCTACTCCATATCCCGGGTTCGATGAAGTTTTCGAAGCTTACGACGACTCTGTGGTATGTCCCGCAGTGGACGAGTTCAACAACACAGCCGTGGGAAGTCTCGACTGCCTCCGTTTAAATGTTTACGTGCCAAGCAGTGCTAGCTCAAGCAATCGTCTGCCTGTGTTAGTTTGGATCTTTGGCGGTGGTTTCGACATTGGAAACGGTGGCAGATATATGTACGGACCGAGTTTTCTAGTTCGACAGGATATCATTTTAGTAACTCTCAATTACCGTTTGGGCCCCTATGGATTCATGTGCTGGGATATTCCTGAAGTTCCAGGAAATCAAGGCCTCAAGGATCAGCGCCTAGCTTTAAAATGGGTCAAAAGTAACATAGAGTCGTTCGGTGGTGATAGTAATATGATAACTGCATTTGGAGAGAGCGCCGGGGGAGGTTCGGTAGATCTACATTTGTACAATGATCAAGAAAATCTCTTTAACAAAGTCATCTTGCAGAGTGGTTCTGCTATGAGTGCCTGGATCGCTACAGAATCGGATCGTACAATTCCGTTGAGAATAGCGGAATATTTAGGGTTCTCATCCAGTGACGTGGGAGAGGTTCTTTCTTTTCTATCGAAAGTCGATACAAATGTGGTAATAACAGCAAGCACTGCTTTAGGTATTTTATATAGACCATGCGTTGAAAAAGTTTTTGATAATGTCGAAAGTTTCATGACTGTACACCCTTATAACAAAGAAATACCGAGAGTGCAAAATATTCCAATTATCATCGGTCATAATAGTGACGAACAAATCTATACTTTATTGCAACCACCCGTGGACCTATTCCGTGACTATCTTCTAGAGTTTTTTGATTTTGATGAAGGCCAACATGCTGAAATGGAAAAGTTGATCAAAAATTTCTACATTGGCGATGAAGAAGTTAACGATCAAACCGCCTGGGCAGTAAAAGACTATAATTCAGATTTTTTTGTTAAACTCTCCCATACCGAGAAGCGTTCAAAAATACCTTGAAAATGGAGCTAAATCTGTATATCAATACATGTTTTCCTACAATGGAGGAAGAAACTTTGTGAAATCTAGATTGAACATGACTATTGGCGGCGCGGCCCATGCTGATGAGTTAGGCTATCTATTTGATCAAGAATACATGAAGGACGTAATGTCACCTGAAGATCAAGTAATTGTTGACCGAATTACAACATTATGGGCCAACTTTGTAAAATATGGGTAAGAACATAAACTTCTTTCGGTATAATATAAGTAAACTGTATATATAAATATTGTAATAATAATCGTTCAATATTCCAGAAATCCTACTCCGGAGACATCTGCACTGCTGCCAGTTACTTGGAAGCCGGTGACCGAAGACTCATTGTTCTACTTGAACATAGACTCGGAGCTGAGCTTACAGCGGAGACCACTCCAGGATAGGATGGCATTTTGGGACCTCTTCTACAGATTAAACAGACAATATCTAAAAGGCCTTTAAGGCTATGCTATGACAATGACATTTAAGTTGTTTTCTATAACCAAGATTACAAACATAATAAACAGAATAATAATAATTATATCAAAACAATCATTTTTTCATTTTATTAAGAAAAAAACGACAAATTGCGAGTTGGACTCATGCACCCAGGGTTCCGTATACTATGAAAGCAACGGATATTGCTTTAACGAATAGATAAACTGGATAGAGGGTAGTCTCAATACATCGACTTAGGTTGCGGTTAGTTTACCAACGGCAAATATCCTTCGAATAGCAAAACAAAAAGGAAGTTAGGTAGCTACAAATTTACGGTTTCGGAATTTACTCATTATTTGTTGTACAAGACATTGCTCCTTGCCAAATTTCATAATTATAGGTTAACGACAAGTACTCTGTAGATCCCTTGCGAGTGACAAAATTGCTTCAACTTAGAAACTTGATTTATTTGACATTGATTTTCATTTCAACTTACTACCCGCACACGTTCCTGAGAAAAAGGGTCTTGACAGACAGACATACAGACGGATAAAGAAGAGATCTTATAAGGGTTCCTAATTTTTTCCCTTTGAGGTACTAAACCCTAAAAATGTTTGAGAACTGAAAAAAAGGGTATAAAATTTGCGGATTTACAGAACATTGTATTTTTTTTAGAGATAACCATAATTAACCCATTTAAATCTTCGTTTAACTTTATAGCTATCCAATAAGACTTGGAAACTAAATATGACAACCTGCAGGAGGAGAAGATGCACATGTCGCTCACATCCAGACTCTCAAAAATTAAGTCGAATATATCCAAAATAGATCACGATGGTCCTGCATTGAAATCAGCAATATGCCTACGTTCACAGATAAGGAAGTCCAAAGTGTACCTTCTACGAGTAGGTCTTGATAGAAGGCAGGAAATCGTTCGACATGGAAGTCCTTTCCATCAGACTTTCGGGACGTGCACCGTACAGCCGTAAAACCTGGCACAAGCAAGCCTTTCATAGCTGAGTTACCTCCAACCAAAGGACAAATCACCGGTGCATGCGCACTGATGTACGACCTAATCAAAACTAAATGACTATTTTTGTACATGTACTTCTCTCTCCTGATTTGTATTATATAATAATAATTTATAGCACATTTTTATTTTCCTACGTTATTTTCCTGTATGTCAGTTTACACTACAATCGCTTACTAGTAACACAACTTACTATCATACACTTAAAATACAACTCAAACACCACGACTTAGCTCGATATATTGACAAAAATGACTAAATACTATCCAACTCACAATGGCTTATGTAATCATTAGACTGGGAAGTTAAAAAATAAACATTTGCTTATCAGAAAAAAAATACGCAAATGTCTCTGTTTTACGATAAAGACGTATTATTATTCTACTCTATTGTGCATATAACATAGATGATATTATTAATAGTAAAATATCATCTATTCGCATCCCAATTCTTTAAATGTGTATCAGGAAAGTTTAAGAAATTACTAAAAGAAAACAATCAATTTATCTAATATAATACGGCACTTCACTTAAATATATGCCTACTAGGTATTATAGCGTTGACAAAACGCTACTTAAATAAAAAAACAATAAACCTATAAAAACAACAATTCGACAAGTAAAAGTAGGAATAAACAAGACAAGCCATGATATTGTTTGTTGTTAGAATCAGATGACGACATTGAAGTCGCACATAGTTGATTGAAACAGTACTATCGTTCGTATTTGGTGAATACCAGCGAAAGCAGTTAATAAAGCTCAATTGATGAACACGGAGACAGGTGGTGACATCTAGCGGAAATTTTACTTATCTTTGCATCGATTAGCTGTCAAAGCAAAAGGGCGCGTTCCGTTGTTCGGCACGGCCCCGCGATGTCAGCAAATAGAAATAAATTAAACAAAGCAATTAAATGCAACAAATGCTAAATTTAGGAACGTAGATTTTTTCCAAAGCGAACCCATACAATATCATAATTTAATAGACACGATATATAGTTTTACGAGGATAGGACGGTGGCGGAGCAAAGAAACCGCGTTCCGTACCTTTCGTCTGAAACGGAACGTTTTTATAGAATATAGTTTATAACAATTCTTGACGTTTGGCAGTTGTTTAGCTATCAAAAGTAGTTGAAAAAAACGATAAATAAACAAAGGTGATTTCTAGGGTGAGAAATTTAAAAATAAAAATAGTACCCGATTATTTGTCCAAAGCCAATGTGTAAACGCCGATAGGCTTCCTGGTGAAACGAAATGTCTCCCCGATAGATTTCGTAAAGAAAAAAACTAGATCCGGCGAGACAGAAAGACACCGGCAATGGAGACGTGTCCTTTCTTTTTGGTGCCGAAGATCCTAACAGGACTGACAGGATTTTTCCCTGCGTATCACAAAACCCGTAAAATAAGGTGAGAGCATTTGTCGGTGTTATTTTCGTAGTAATGATTGCGATTATGAGATCACTTTTATCCATTTTTCGAGACGCCATTTTAGCGAACCGAAAGCGGTGGCGTTTGCGGAGTCTCGAATTCTAAAAAACGTTGTGTCTATCCATTCACAGCGGGTTTTCCCCCCCGGACTAAAGACACCCCACGAAGGATTCTTCCCCGGATTTGAGTAAAAAAAGGCGCCGTGTTTGCAATACGTTACGCCACGCCGACATTATACCCAACGATTCCTGCCACATACTTGGGATGCGGTATCGTATTTAATCCATATATTTCGTTAACCGGAGTGTTGAACTTTGGTTCCCCACTGACCTGCTGGACACTTGCAACGCCTGAGGGGTCTAGCCTGGCTACCTCTCACGCGAATTGGACATTGCTGGAACGTCGAATGGAGAATTACCTTCACCAACATAACGGCTAAACCCTACAGAAAAAGGTAAATAAGTAGACTGTACTGCCGGCCGGCAAATTCATCAATGTTCTGTTAGAGTAAATACTTAATTTTGTCAATTCTATATCGACCCTAATTATAGCAGGGTAATCTTAGATATTGGTATTTCTTGGCTGCTGAGTTGGATCTGCAGGCTAGGATTCTTTGGATCTTAAGTAAATAAGCAAGACTAACCAAGCATAATAAATATTGTATTGGAGAATTTAAATTGCATGTTTTGTCTTCAACTTTACATGCTAGCTTAAGTGTCCGTCCGACGTACCTACGGCACGGTTCCTTAGACTTTAAGTAAGTAAGCAGAATTAAAACCAAGGATAATAAATGTTGTATTGGTGAATTTAAATTGCATGTTTTGTCCTCAACTTTACATGCCAGCTTGAGTGACCGTTCAACGTACCGACGGCACGGTTCCTTAGATTTTAAGTACATGAGCAAGATTAAACCAAGGTAATAAAGATTATATTGGTGAATTTGAGTTGTATATTTTATCTTCCACTATAGTACCCACTAGCTAGTACATTACCGAACGGTCTTGATCCAATAGTTATTGAAGCTCGTTCCGGTCTAAGTTTATCCAGGTAATTTTATTAATTTCAAAATAGTAACGAGTATTTTTAGTTTTGAGTGATTCTGAAGAAAGGTCCTCGCGTACAGAGCGTACAGAGCGACCGAATTGGGCAAGAATCCCGACTCACCCCACTTTTGGTCCGACTTGCCCCAATTTATTTTTTGTTACCTTTACTTTCGGGAATCACCGTTACACCGTTTTATAATGTTACAACACCCTAATTATCGTTACAGTATGTAATATACATTGTAATATCGATGAATCTAAAATATTTGTGACCAGCGACTCGCCCCGGCTTTGCACGGGTAGCGTTCACATCGCGGCATTTTTCTTACTAGCATTAGCATTTTTTTGCCCGTCATTACTTCTAAATGAAAGATCCGATTCGAATAATTTAATGAGGCATTTAAATGTACATAATCAACTTCGATTATGAAACTATTTAACTTGGATAAGGATTAATATCATCTTATGAATGTTATCTTTATCTTTCGATTCTACTCGTGTTTTGATTGACTAATTTGAACCAAAAACGCGTAACATAACTTTTATAGTTAGACATATAGCTTTGCGGTTTTTATCTAAATGAGTTGATTTTGAGTGGATAAATCTTATGCGCCGTTTTTTAATCCAATCGAAGACGGTGTTAGGAATTTGTCCTCAGTTGGATGAATTAGATGCTATAGGATGTCCTCAGCTGTCTACAGTTAAATGTGTGTGTACAAATACATCTAGCACAGCACATCGTCAGCCTATATTAATATGGATTACTGGACGGTGGTTTTACCGTAGGAGAAATATTTTTACGTACCTGCTTATATAGTATTCGTTCAGTTACCGATTTGGATTATTTTGGTGACAACATAGGATTATACTGCAAGATTCGCGCCTCATTAAAAATATCATCATCATCATGTCAGACTTTAGAAGAAAATATGATTAAAAGTATCGGGTGGAGTTAATTCCAAAGCTATTCGATTGCTCAGTTTTTAGTCATTGGATTGAGATTCCAAGTACCTTAGTTTTTAAGTCAAACCCTAAGATATCTAACATTGAAAACCACGTCGCAATCGGTGCAGTTGTTTTTATGTGATGCGTGAACATAAAGACACACAAAGGAATAGAAAGGCACAAATAAAAAAAAACTTGTTCTGAAGCTTATTAAAAGTACCCTAGACTTTTTTTTTTATTATCTTCTTTGTACAGACTTTCTCATACATATTGTTTTATTATAAGTATAGATTATAACAATAAAACTCAGTGCAATAACGAGAATGAAAGGAGCGGTTTTGTATCAAAGCATTAGGTACATAAGTAGTTTTTAATTGTAAGAAATTAGTAAAGAGATTCTAGAACTAGATTCTCGAATCTTGACCTTTCATGTTTTTTTTATATAAATCAAATGTAATGAACTTTTGTAATCATTTCAATCAATTATGTATATTAATTGCTTATTTTTATCTGTTTATTCGTTTTCTTTGTATAAACATTATTTAATCTATACTTTTAATGAAGCAATAAGAACGAAAAAGTCTGTACAATGAAGATAATGAAAAAAAATGGTCTAGGATTCTTACAATAAGCTACTGAACAAGAATAGATAATTTCTTTTTAAATCGTGTTGTCTGTCGTTTTGTTTGTTACTTTGTTAGTTTGTTTGTCTGTATGTTTGTTCGCAGATCACGAGAATTCTTCTGGACCGATTGTGATGCGCTTTTTCTCTCTTGGATAGCATAAGGTTTGACTTAAAAACTGGGGTAACTCATATCTCAATCCGATGAGTAGAAGTCGAACAATCGATTAAAATAATTTTGACGGCAGAAGGTTTTTTTATCATTTTGGTATTATCAAATGTTGGTATGATTGTATTTTAGGTCCTGGAATCGAAGCCTGAAATAACAAATAGAGTCCTGTTAACCTAGAGAAATGACCACGCGTGGGCATCAACTAGTTCTCATTAAGTAGGTATATAAATCTACTTGTAAGGAAATTTGGTGGACATGCAGAAACTAAGCAATAACTGTAAATAAATAGCACCAGTGCTTTTTCATAACACTTACCGCACTAGGGTGGTAATATGTTCATACTTACAAGATATGTTTATTCGCCTCGACAGTACACTTTACGAGCTACTGTATTGAAAATATTATTCATACTCATGAATTGCTATTTTATTTAAGAACAGTTCCTAGGTCAGTACCACGATATATAAAAAAGGTGGATAAGTACTTCTATGCCGCGGCTGTATGCAGGAGAACGAGAAAGCAGGATTTGTCATGACGAGGACTAAACAAAACCTAAGTCAATTGTATCATCTTCATATTCCATAACTAACCACCCGTCCCAAGAACTGCCATTTCTCCATACACAAAAAGTTGCCATGGCTATGTTAGAAGCAGCTCGGGAATGCCAGTTCAGGCCTTACCGAATTGTCAAATTGTTTTAGTTAAGTAGGTATTTGTACAATACAAATACCTACTTAACTAAACAAAACAAAAAGGTCAAAAGGTCTTTTGTTCAGGTTCTGCTGAACAAAAGTTCAGGTTGGAATAGAAATCGTACTTCGGAAAGGAATTTGAATATTACTGTTTTAATAGGCTTGTTTTTATATAGGTGTTTTATTTAGAAGAGGAAAAAATGTAGACATGTGACCTGGACGTGAATGGTTATTGGAAGTACCACAACGGATCTCAAAAAGTATAAATCGCAATGGGTAGTGCTGGAACTAATGGGGACGTTAATGGGGCAATAGGGAATATATCTAAATAAGTTCAGGGTCCTTGGCTCTTCCAGAATCTGATGAAAAAATGATGGAAAGAGAGCAAAAAGAAATGTATTGCAAAATTGATAGTTTCCAAGCTAATGTTCACAGTTTCATCTGCTGTTAAATTCAGAAGAAAATTGAATCTCCCTTTAATATAATAAATGCTGTCAAACTTCAAACAGCTATTACTCGGAACTATTAATCGCTAAGTAATAGAATTTTTCCACAAACGCTAGACATAATGGCCGATTATACTCTTCGATCTTCTGTATAATCTGCCGGAGCGTATGGATGTGGTCTACGGTGCTAAAGCCTTTCCGGAATCCAGCTTGTTCGGGAGGCTGAAAGTCGTCAAACCTACGAGCGACACGATTTGTAACTACTCTCGAAAACAGCTTATATACGTGGGCCAATAATTCTTCAAGAGGGTTTTATCACCTTTCTTAAAGAACAAAACCACTACGCTCCTGTGCCACGCCTCTGGCGTATTACCCTCGAGGATGACGGAGTTAAACAGCTTCTGAAGGACTTTAAGTACCGGTGTTCCACCCACTTTCAGTAGCTCTGTCGTTATTCCGTCCTCCCCTGGTGCCTTGTTGGTCTTAAGCTGTTTGAAAGCCATTCTGATCTCGTATAGGCTGACGTCCGGGATATCTTTGGTATAATGTCGGGTCAAACGGGCTCTTGCATCGCTAGTCCTGCTAGGAGGACTTCGCGATGAGGTGTATAATTGTCCATAGAACTTCTCAAGCTCACTCAAAATCTCTGGCTTCGACGAAACGATCCTGCCACTGTCGGTTTTCAGCTTCGTCATCAGGCTTTGCCCAATAGACAGATCTCTTGCTAACACTTTGGAGCCCTTGTTCCGCTCTATTGCGTTCTTAACTGCCTGCTTGACTGCTGGTCGCCCTCCCGGTAATAGAGTAAGTTGCCGGAAATGAGGGTCATCGTATCCTCTCCCTCTTCTCGGACTTCTGATAACCCTATAATACCCCAGCGCAACTTACTTACTACTTCTTCCAGTTCTATCAACTTCTCATCGGTCCTCAAGGTGCATGCGTTATAAGTTGCCAGGTCCAGAGATCGTGGGGGTTGGTAGCTGGGTCTCTGCCGGGTATTCTTAGCACCCCCTGCTCCGCCGTTACCATGGCTGCTACCGGTGCCAGGAATAACGGAGCCGTCGGGGACTGGGGGCCATCTTTTTTGTGTGTCTATCATATTGGGGGGTCGGGGGGGGGGGGGGGGGGTTTGCCACGCTTGGCAGGCGGATTGGTGACCGCAATGTAGCAAATATGTGCTCGGAGGACGCTGCTGCCCATCTTCCGGTGTGTAATCCCTTAGTCGCCTCTTACGACATCCACGGGAGGATCGGGAGGGGTTTTATTCTAAGCCGAGACCGCCACGGCTAATTTGATTGATGATGATGATGAATAGATATTTACAGAAGTGGTAGATCTCATCGATATCTACGTTTTGGATGACAAGGGTCAAACAAAAGGGCTACAACTGTGAAACTATTGATCCGAGAACACAGGAGGACACAGGAGGGATGTACAGAAGTGATAGATCTCATCGATAACTTCGTTTTGGATGACAACGGTCAAACAATAGGGCTAGAACTGTGAAACTATTGATCCGAGACTAGTAGTTTCTGTACAGAAGTAATAGATCTCATCAATATCTTCGTTTTGGATGAAACTTAAAACAGCTATTACTCGGAAACTGTTGATTGTTGACATGTAGTTTTTTTACAGAAGTGATAGATCTCATCGAAATCTTAGTTTTGGATAACAGCTGTCAAACTTAAAAGGGCATTAACTCTAAATATATTTATCCGAGACTAGTAGAATCGCTACAGAAGTGATAGATTTCATCGATGTCTTCGTTTTGGATGAAACTTAAAACAGCTATTACTCGGAAACTATTGATTGTTGACTTGTAGTTTTTTTTACAGAAGTGATAGATCTCATCGAAATCTTAGTTTTGGATAACAGCTGTCAAACTTAAAAGGGCATTAACTCTAAATATATTTATCCGAGACTAGTAGAATCGCTACAGAAGTAATAGATCTCATCAATATCTTCGTTTTGGATGAAACTTAAAACAGCTATTACTCGGAAACTATTGATTGTTGACTTGTAGTTTTTTTACAGAAGTGATAGATCTCATAGAAATCTTAGTTTTGGATAACAGCTGTCAAACTTAAAAGGGCATTAACTCTAAATATATTTATCCGAGACTAGTAGTATCGCTACAGAAGTGATAGATTTCATCGATGTCTTCGTTTTGGATGACAGTTGTCAAATTTAAAAGGGCAATTTCTCTGAAACTATTGATCCTAGACTAGTAGTTTCTGACTTCACACATACTAAAGGGAGATTCCATCTTCGTCAGTAAAATAACAGCCTAATAAAAAAAGAATCTGATGTATAAGGAATTCCGTTTTCGTCAGAAAAATAACAGCCTATTTATTCTCACGAAAGCGGAATCTGACCTAAGTTAACGAAATCCGTGGATATGGGTGGCGATGGGTGGGGATGGGTGTGGATGGGTGGGGATAGTTGGGGATTGCTGGGAGTGTATAAGGATAGGTGGAGCAATTCGGTATAACTCGCGATTTGTACGTGGCGTAATAAACGGCCGTGCACCCTGACACAGCCCCACCCACTTTTTTTTTCGTTTAAGTTACTAATAATGCAGGTCACTTGCAATACTGATAGTAAGCGTCACGCCTGCCCATAACAATTGCAGTGTTACCCAGAACCTTGTTGAAAAATCTTGCGCGGTACTGCGCTGCGCTCTCACACTGAGACACTTGTTTTTAAGTCTCATGTCTAGTCATTTCGATGGAAAATGCAAAAATCCCGGATTTCTACGTACCTACGAAACAGTTTATTTCGCTTATCAAGCTATCAATCCGAATCAAAATGGGATAACCAATTAACCACAGATTATCTAAGGGTATATTTATCTTACGATCTAAAGATATCGGGAAATCCGTGGTACTATCGCGGTGTGGCATCTCTTCAATGGGCTATCAAATTATTAGATACCGAGCACATACAGTACAGGTATAACGAAAGAAAGTTGTTATTCCCTAGATAAAATTAGTCATACTAGTTCGCAAATCATATAATATTCCGTTCCTTTTAGCTATTAGGCGAGATATTAATTGGATACTGAATAACAATAACGATTTGTAGAGAATCAACTTAACATTATATGGTAATACGTAATCTATTTAATAATAGAAATATCAAATAATAGCAGTGCCCCGCGGATTCGCCCGCGTAGGTTATGATGATAGATGATGATGATGTTGATGAAAAGTATCCTGTGTTAATTCGGGATATAAACTATCCTGGTACGAAACTTCATCAAGATCCGTTCAACCGTTTGAGCGTGATGAAGTAACAAATACACACACACACACACACACACACACACACACACACACACACACATCCAAAGATAAAAGATAGATGACGGTAATCGGTTTTTAACAACGACAGTAAGAAATGTCTATACCACAGGACATCAGTTGCCATTACAGAACTTGGTTACAATCGGATAATCACTTTTTTTATAGAAATTTCGACTCCATCGCAAGGCATTAGTGATAGCGATATTGACAATCCGATTGAAGCCAAGTTCTATGGTCGGGCCCATATGTCAACCATCCTATGGCGCATAGCATGAAATTTAAAAAACCGGTTTTTAAATTTCAATTAACATTTGATGCTATTCTGCTCATCGTGTCTAAGGGCCTAAGATCCTCGTCAGATCTTTACTAAATTTTTAACGGGACCAACTTAAAGTTTTTACCTTTCAAATTAATAAAAATATTTAAAATCGGATATACAAAGGCGGAGATATTAAGTAGCCGTTTGCGCTTTTTTCGGGGAAGTTGTCGGGGAATTTTTGATTGGTACCCACCCCGTCAACTAAAAAATTCTTAACATTCGTTAAAAAATACTTACCAAATTTTGTTCTAGATCGGTTGAGAAAAGCGACCTGTAGAGTAGAACAGCCGGACATTTGGATTCGTTTTTTTTTTGCCCAAGCAGAAACGGAGAAGCTTCGTGCTCGTTCGGTGGGTAAAATGGTTCAGAGACATGTACTGATCTACTTATGACACTAAAACAAGGCTCGACTAGACAATTCTGTTTAAATTTATGTAGATTAATCTTCAAATAAAATCGATTTATTTCCAGAGTGTCAAATCGTCACTACACTAAGCCCAGACAAATAATCAGTAAATGCGTATGTTTCACAAAAATATGAAAACATAGTCACTCGCCTGTGTTATGATAATTTAGGGCGTTCTTCCCTATATTTGGAGTCGCAGCCTCTTATATCGCACTTCACCATAGTCTATTTACTTTATTTTAATATGATGTTATCGAAGAATATTATTTTTCCTAAATATTCGTAAAATTCATATGTAAACAAACTGAAACAAGTAAACTTTTGAGTTTATAAATGGTTGATAGCTGCAACATAGCAACAGATAACTTATGTATGGCATAAATACCTTATAGGCCCTCTAGTTAGTTTTGATGTTTTGTATGGAATGTCAGTTCTAATGTATGGAGTTCTGTACGTAGTACTATCATTTGTTCTGTGTTTCTGCATCGTGCATACGAAGATTACGAAGTATTCCGTTTGATTAGAGAGTATTCATTTTTAGAACTCCATGCTCTGATTTCTCTGTTTACGACAGTGGCAACACTTCTCCGATTTATAATATTAGTGTTATAACAATGTATAGCGATTGTCATACAAGCAAGAATTGCACCCGTTTAAGATGACAATATACTCGTAGGTCTGTCGAATACGAACTAAATCAATATGAGTGAACGTTATGGAGCAGCGGTGCCAGTCCGCTGCCAATTAACAAATAAATTATTGTGAAACGCGATGTCAGGTAATAGAAAGATTTATCTTCCAGATAACTTATGTATTGTATTACTACTTGGCATCTTAATAGCTCAGTCTGAAACAGACCCTAATAAGCCTAGTTAATATTACATTAAAGATGGGTATTTTTTTACAGGATAAGCATCAGCACTGTCATTCTGTAATACCTACTTTATTTCTGTGGTATTCTCCCTCGCTTTCAAGGGGTTCCGTGTCAAACAAGGGACCCTACCCTTACTGTATGTCTGTTACAGACAGACGGATAGTAAGGGTCCCTTGTTTGACGGATAGTGTCACAGTAATTTTACACTATTATTAACAATAGGTAAAAGGTTGAAATTTAGCACATGCGTTTTTTTTTGTTTTTCTCATACTTGTATAGGTAACAAAGAAAAAAAAATTGCACCCCATCTAGTACACAAGGTTTACAAGTTTAAAATATAATGAAGTCTCTTAAGATAGTTTTTATATAGATAAGATACCAAACTATTTGTTTTGTTTGTTTTGTAACTATGTCCCACCCGCTAGCTCAGAAAGTACATATCTTTATTTACAAAATCTATTGTAAGCATATATTTGAAGCATGATACGAATTTACAAACAAAATAATTCCGTTAGTTAGACCATATTAGTCCAACTTTGTTAGCATTTACGTTAAAACTAATAAAGCGATTGCAATACGGTTTTCACATTTGGATAGCTTAAGATTCTGGCTACAGAACCCTATGTGTGCCTGGCACTCACTTGGCCGGTTATTTCTTACTAAATACAACGTTTCGTTGCTTAGAAGATAAGTATTTTAATTTTAATGGCATAATAAATTTATAAAAATGGGTAAATATATAAATAATCATTAACTACTAAATAATCACGACATTAATGAACAAGCAAAAATCACTTATTTTATCAATCCCATAATTAATCATTCTCAGGTAGGTTCATACTATTCCTTCACGTGTCACATTAGCCATGGGTCAGAGTATTTATGACGTCATACTTGTACAAAGAGTTTATGAAAAAAAATTGAAAAGGGAATAAATTGGATAAGGGTTGGTTACCGTGGATTGTTTACATATTTTTATTTTTCCTTTTATCATTTTTGACTTACAGTTTGGCGGAAGTTAGCTATATAATTATTGTGTATTTTTTCGTTCCGTTTAAATGTGGGTTTCCGCAATGTAACGTTCAGTTGTATTTATAAACTCTACGTCATATTCTTTAACAAATAAAATATTTTTCTAAAAAAATTAAATCGACTTCATAATAAAAATGTTATTTTGTAAAAAAACACTAAAAAGAATAAAATAATTACAATTGAGCCGGAACAAAATGAATCACTTTTTCGAAATTACCAACGTAACAATAATGCATATATACAACATAAGATAAGAAAGAGTTTTTTGAAGGCTCTTTATTGACGGAAATATCGACCAAGATAAAGAAAAAAAAACATACATGCACCTGAACATATAACCGTCTCCTTTTGTAAAGTCGATTAAAAAAGAGGGTTTTGTATAATTAGATATTTTGGACGTTTATATTCACAGAATAAATAATATTCATTCGTATAGGTATCCAAAATAAAGGTCTAAGCAAGCCCCTGCGCTTACCCGCCTGGTCATTGGCAAGACAACCCAATGCGACGGCCAGAACTCCAGAGTCAGAAAGCAAGAAAAACATTGATGTTTTAAAATTATACGATGTTACAAAATTACGCTTATTTTAATAGACAGACACCAAAATTAAAATCTAAAAAATAAGACACCAGGGTTTTCTTCTTGAAGTGCTATTCAATGAGAACCGGTTACCTTAAGGTATATAAACCTAACTACAATATATTTTCTGTGCCTACAACAGACTGCAAACACAAAGATAGCATACCTTATTCATTAATTATGTCTTGCTTTTTGTTAAAAAGTTACCGAGACATACATTTTTCTTATTATTTAGACTGAGAAATTGAACAGTTCTATAGTAGAACACCATTGCCGTACCCAACAAGTTGTAGTATATAAGTTCTGGTGTTATCAATATATTTAAAGTGCTGATCTTATCATTTGATTTTAAGTGTAATTAAGATGATATCACAGCCGGACTGTAAGATATATATTCGAGTGGTGGATTATCTTCGCATCATTCCAAAACGTTACATGAAATAGTCTAGTGCTATTCATTAACGTAGCTTCCCATCATCATGGAAGTTATAAAAATATATAGCCTGCTGGCGTTTTTCCTGTGTGGAGTTCACAATTCAAAAGCTGCTGCCCGAATTAACCCTTTAGTGGAAACAAATATTGGATCAATAAAAGGGTTGATATCATCCGATGGGGATTATTCCATGTTTATGGGTATACCTTATGCTAAAGTAGATGCAGATTTTCCTTTTGGGGTAAGTGATATTTAAACATTTATAAAATGGCAATAAGCAATACACTTAAATGCGTGGCGTGCGTGATCAACTTTGTGTAACCGAAATTTAAACTAGATTGTTCTTTGACAGGCTTCTACTCCATATCCCGGGTTCGATGAAGTTTTCGAAGCTTACGACGACTCTGTGGTATGTCCCGCAGTGGACGAGTTCAACAACACAGCCGTGGGAAGTCTCGACTGCCTCCGTTTAAATGTTTACGTGCCAAGCAGTGCTAGCTCAAGCAATCGTCTGCCTGTGTTAGTTTGGATCTTTGGCGGTGGTTTCGACATTGGAAACGGTGGCAGATATATGTACGGACCGAGTTTTCTAGTTCGACAGGATATCATTTTAGTAACTCTCAATTACCGTTTGGGCCCCTATGGATTCATGTGCTTGGATATTCCTGAAGTTCCAGGAAATCAAGGCCTCAAGGATCAGCGCCTAGCTTTAAAATGGGTCAAAAGTAACATAGAGTCGTTCGGTGGTGATAGTAATATGATAACTGCATTTGGAGAGAGCGCCGGGGGAGGTTCGGTAGATCTACATTTGTACAATGATCAAGAAAATCTCTTTAACAAAGTCATCTTGCAGAGTGGTTCTGCTATGAGTGCCTGGATCGCTACAGAATCGGATCGTACAATTCCGTTGAGAATAGCGGAATATTTAGGGTTCTCATCCAGTGACGTGGGAGAGGTTCTTTCTTTTCTATCGAAAGTCGATACAAATGTGGTAATAACAGCAAGCACTGCTTTAGGTATTTTATATAGACCATGCGTTGAAAAAGTTTTTGATAATGTCGAAAGTTTCATGACTGTACACCCTTATAACAAAGAAATACCGAGAGTGCAAAATATTCCAATTATCATCGGTCATAATAGTGACGAACAAATCTATACTTTATTGCAACCACCCGTGGACCTATTCCGTGACTATCTTCTAGAGTTTTTTGATTTTGATGAAGGCCAACATGCTGAAATGGAAAAGTTGATCAAAATTTTCTACATTGGCGATGAAGAAGTTAACGATCAAACCGCCTGGGCAGTAAAAGACTATAATTCAGATTTTTTGTTTAACTCTCCCATACCGAGAAGCGTTCAAAAATACCTTGAAAATGGAGCTAAATCTGTATATCAATACATGTTTTCCTACAATGGAGGAAGAAACTTTGTGAAATCTAGATTGAACATGACTATTGGCGGCGCGGCCCATGCTGATGAGTTAGGCTATCTATTTGATCAAGAATACATGAAGGACGTAATGTCACCTGAAGATCAAGTAATTGTTGACCGAATTACAACATTATGGGCCAACTTTGTAAAATATGGGTAAGAACATAAACTTCTTTCGGTATAATATAAGTAAACTGTATATATAAATATTGTAATAATAATCGTTCAATATTCCAGAAATCCAACTCCGGAGACATCTGCACTGCTGCCAGTTACTTGGAAGCCGGTGACCGAAGACTCATTGTTCTACTTGAACATAGACTCGGAGCTGAGCTTACAGCGGAGACCACTCCAGGATAGGATGGCATTTTGGGACCTCTTCTACAGATTAAACAGACAATATCTAAAAGGCCTTTAAGGCTATGCTATGACAATGACATTTAAGTTGTTTTCTATAACCAAGATTACAAACATAATAAACAGAATAATAATAATTATATCAAAACAATCATGTTTTCATTTTATTAAGAAAAAAACGACAAAGTGCGAGTTGGACTCATGCACCTAGGGTTCCGTATACTATGAAAGCAACGGATATTGCTTTAACGAATAGATAAACTGGATAGAGGGTAGTCCCAATACATCGACTTAGGTTGCGGTTAGTTTACCAACGGCAAATATCCTTCGAATAGCAAAACAAAAAGGAAGTAAGGTTAGGTTAGCTACAAATTTACGGTTTCGGAATTTACTCATTATTTGTTGTACAAGACATTGCTCCTTGCCAAATTTCAAAATTCTAGGTTAACGGCAAGTACTCTGTAGATCCCTTGCGAGTGACAAAATTGCTTCAACTTAGAAACTTGATTTATTTGACATTGATTTTCATTTCAACTTACTACCCGCACACGTTCCTGAGAAAAAGGGTCTTGACAGACAGACATACAGACGGATAAAGAAGAGATCTTATAAGGGTTCCTAATTTTTTCCCTTTGAGGTACTAAACCCTAAAAATGTTTGAGAACTGAAAAAAAGGGTATAAAATTTGCGGATTTACAGAACATTGTATTTTTTTTAGAGATAACCATAATTAACCCATTTAAATCTTCGTTTAACTTTATAGCTATCCAATAAGACTTGGAAACTAAATATGACAACCTGCAGGAGGAGAAGATGCACATGTCGCTCACATCCAGACTCTCAAAAATTAAGTCGAATATATCCAAAATAGATCACGATGGTCCTGCATTGAAATCAGCAATATGCCTACGTTCACAGATAAGGAAGTCCAAAGTGTACCTTCTACGAGTAGGTCTTGATAGAAGGCAGGAAATCGTTCGACATGGAAGTCCTTTCCATCAGACTTTCGGGACGTGCACCGTACAGCCGTAAAACCTGGCACAAGCAAGCCTTTCATAGCTGAGTTACCTCCAACCAAAGGACAAATCACCGGTGCATGCGCACTGATGTACGACCTAATCAAAACTAAATGACTATTTTGGTACATGTACTTCTCTCTCCTGATTTGTATTATATAATAATAATTTATAGCACATTTTTATTTTCCTACGTTATTTTCCTGTATGTCAGTTTACACTACAATCGCTTACTAGTAACACAACTTACTATCATACACTTAAAATACAACTCAAACACCACGACTTAGCTCGATATATTGACAAAAATGACTAAATACTATCCAACTCACAATGGCTTATGTAATCATTAGACTGGGAAGTTAAAAAATAAACATTTGCTTATCAGAAAAAAAATACGCAAATGTCTCTGTTTTACGATAAAGACGTATTATTATTCTACTCTATTGTGCATATAACATAGATGATATTATTAATAGTAAAATATCATCTATTCGCATCCCAATTCTTTAAATGTGTATCAGGAAAGTTTAAGAAATTACTAAAAGAAAACAATCAATTTATCTAATATAATACGGCACTTCACTTAAATATATGCCTACTAGGTATTATAGCGTTGACAAAACGCTACTTAAATAAAAAAACAATAAACCTATAAAAACAACAATTCGACAAGTAAAAGTAGGAATAAACAAGACAAGCCATGATATTGTTTGTTGTTAGAATCAGATGACGACATTGAAGTCGCACATAGTTGATTGAAACAGTACTATCGTTCGTATTTGGTGAATACCAGCGAAAGCAGTTAATAAAGCTCAATTGATGAACACGGAGACAGGTGGTGACATCTAGCGGAAATTTTACTTATCTTTGCATCGATTAGCTGTCAAAGCAAAAGGGCGCGTTCCGTTGTTCGGCACGGCCCCGCGATGTCAGCAAATAGAAATAAATTAAACAAAGCAATTAAATGCAACAAATGCTAAATTTAGGAACGTAGATTTTTTCCAAAGCGAACCCATACAATATCATAATTTAATAGACACGATATATAGTTTTACGAGGATAGGACGGTGGCGGAGCAAAGAAACCGCGTTCCGTACCTTTCGTCTGAAACGGAACGTTTTTATAGAATATAGTTTATAACAATTCTTGACGTTTGGCAGTTGTTTAGCTATCAAAAGTAGTTGAAAAAAACGATAAATAAACAAAGGTGATTTCTAGGGTGAGAAATTTAAAAATAAAAATAGTACCCGATTATTTGTCCAAAGCCAATGTGTAAACGCCGATAGGCTTCCTGGTGAAACGAAATGTCTCCCCGATAGATTTCGTAAAGAAAAAAACTAGATCCGGCGAGACAGAAAGACACCGGCAATGGAGACGTGTCCTTTCTTTTTGGTGCCGAAGATCCTAACAGGACTGACAGGATTTTTCCCTGCGTATCACAAAACCCGTAAAATAAGGTGAGAGCATTTGTCGGTGTTATTTTCGTAGTAATGATTGCGATTATGAGATCACTTTTATCCATTTTTCGAGACGCCATTTTAGCGAACCGAAAGCGGTGGCGTTTGCGGAGTCTCGAATTCTAAAAAACGTTGTGTCTATCCATTCACAGCGGGTTTTCCCCCCCGGACTAAAGACACCCCACGAAGGATTCTTCCCCGGATTTGAGTAAAAAAAGGCGCCGTGTTTGCAATACGTTACGCCACGCCGACATTATACCCAACGATTCCTGCCACATACTTGGGATGCGGTATCGTATTTAATCCATATATTTCGTTAACCGGAGTGTTGAACTTTGGTTCCCCACTGACCTGCTGGACACTTGCAACGCCTGAGGGGTCTAGCCTGGCTACCTCTCACGCGAATTGGACATTGCTGGAACGTCGAATGGAGAATTACCTTCACCAACATAACGGCTAAACCCTACAGAAAAAGGTAAATAAGTAGACTGTACTGCCGGCCGGCAAATTCATCAATGTTCTGTTAGAGTAAATACTTAATTTTGTCAATTCTATATCGACCCTAATTATAGCAGGGTAATCTTAGATATTGGTATTTCTTGGCTGCTGAGTTGGATCTGCAGGCTAGGATTCTTTGGATCTTAAGTAAATAAGCAAGACTAACCAAGCATAATAAATATTGTATTGGAGAATTTAAATTGCATGTTTTGTCTTCAACTTTACATGCCAGCTTGAGTGACCGTTCAACGTACCGACGGCACGGTTCCTTAGATTTTAAGTACATGAGCAAGATTAAACCAAGGTAATAAAGATTATATTGGTGAATTTGAGTTGTATATTTTATCTTCCACTATAGTACCCACTAGCTAGTACATTACCGAACGGTCTTGATCCAATAGTTATTGAAGCTCGTTCCGGTCTAAGTTTATCCAGGTAATTTTATTAATTTCAAAATAGTAACGAGTATTTTTAGTTTTGAGTGATTCTGAAGAAAGGTCCTCGCGTACAGAGCGTACAGAGCGACCGAATTGGGCAAGAATCCCGACTCACCCCACTTTTGGTCCGACTTGCCCCAATTTATTTTTTGTTACCTTTACTTTCGGGAATCACCGTTACACCGTTTTATAATGTTACAACACCCTAATTATCGTTACAGTATGTAATATACATTGTAATATCGATGAATCTAAAATATTTGTGACCAGCGACTCGCCCCGGCTTTGCACGGGTAGCGTTCACATCGCGGCATTTTTCTTACTAGCATTAGCATTTTTTTGCCCGTCATTACTTCTAAATGAAAGATCCGATTCGAATAATTTAATGAGGCATTTAAATGTACATAATCAACTTCGATTATGAAACTATTTAACTTGGATAAGGATTAATATCATCTTATGAATGTTATCTTTATCTTTCGATTCTACTCGTGTTTTGATTGACTAATTTGAACCAAAAACGCGTAACATAACTTTTATAGTTAGACATATAGCTTTGCGGTTTTTATCTAAATGAGTTGATTTTGAGTGGATAAATCTTATGCGCCGTTTTTTAATCCAATCGAAGACGGTGTTAGGAATTTGTCCTCAGTTGGATGAATTAGATGCTATAGGATGTCCTCAGCTGTCTACAGTTAAATGTGTGTGTACAAATACATCTAGCACAGCACATCGTCAGCCTATATTAATATGGATTACTGGACGGTGGTTTTACCGTAGGAGAAATATTTTTACGTACCTGCTTATATAGTATTCGTTCAGTTACCGATTTGGATTATTTTGGTGACAACATAGGATTATACTGCAAGATTCGCGCCTCATTAAAAATATCATCATCATCATGTCAGACTTTAGAAGAAAATATGATTAAAAGTATCGGGTGGAGTTAATTCCAAAGCTATTCGATTGCTCAGTTTTTAGTCATTGGATTGAGATTCCAAGTACCTTAGTTTTTAAGTCAAACCCTAAGATATCTAACATTGAAAACCACGTCGCAATCGGTGCAGTTGTTTTTATGTGATGCGTGAACATAAAGACACACAAAGGAATAGAAAGGCACAAATAAAAAAAAAACTTGTTCTGAAGCTTATTAAAAGTACCCTAGACTTTTTTTTTATTATCTTCTTTGTACAGACTTTCTCATACATATTGTTTTATTATAAGTATAGATTATAACAATAAAACTCAGTGCAATAACGAGAATGAAAGGAGCGGTTTTGTATCAAAGCATTAGGTACATAAGTAGTTTTTAATTGTAAGAAATTAGTAAAGAGATTCTAGAACTAGATTCTCGAATCTTGACCTTTCATGTTTTTTTTATATAAATCAAATGTAATGAACTTTTGTAATCATTTCAATCAATTATGTATATTAATTGCTTATTTTTATCTGTTTATTCGTTTTCTTTGTATAAACATTATTTAATCTATACTTTTAATGAAGCAATAAGAACGAAAAAGTCTGTACAATGAAGATAATGAAAAAAAATGGTCTAGGATTCTTACAATAAGCTACTGAACAAGAATAGATAATTTCTTTTTAAATCGTGTTGTCTGTCGTTTTGTTTGTTACTTTGTTAGTTTGTTTGTCTGTATGTTTGTTCGCAGATCACGAGAATTCTTCTGGACCGATTGTGATGCGCTTTTTCTCTCTTGGATAGCATAAGGTTTAACTTAAAAACTGGGGTAACTCATATCTCAATCCGATGAGTAGAAGTCGAACAATCGATTAAAATAATTTTGACGGCAGAAGGTTTTTTTATCATTTTGGTATTATCAAATGTTGGTATGATTGTATTTTAGGTCCTGGAATCGAAGCCTGAAATAACAAATAGAGTCCTGTTAACCTAGAGAAATGACCACGCGTGGGCATCAACTAGTTCTCATTAAGTAGGTATATAAAACTACTTGTAAGGAAATTTGGTGGACATGCAGAAACTAAGCAATAACTGTAAATAAATAGCACCAGTGCTTTTTCATAACACTTACCGCACTAGGGTGGTAATATGTTCATACTTACAAGATATGTTTATTCGCCTCGACAGTACACTTTACGAGCTACTGTATTGAAAATATTATTCATACTCATGAATTGCTATTTTATTTAAGAACAGTTCCTAGGTCAGTACCACGATATATAAAAAAGGTGGATAAGTACTTCTATGCCGCGGCTGTATGCAGGAGAACGAGAAAGCAGGATTTGTCATGACGAGGACTAAACAAAACCTAAGTCAATTGTATCATCTTCATATTCCATAACTAACCACCCGTCCCAAGAACTGCCATTTCTCCATACACAAAAAGTTGCCATGGCTATGTTAGAAGCAGCTCGGGAATGCCAGTTCAGGCCTTACCGAATTGTCAAATTGTTTTAGTTAAGTAGGTATTTGTACAATACAAATACCTACTTAACTAAACAAAACAAAAAGGTCAAAAGGTCTTTTGTTCAGGTTCTGCTGAACAAAAGTTCAGGTTGGAATAGAAATCGTACTTCGGAAAGGAATTTGAATATTACTGTTTTAATAGGCTTGTTTTTATATAGGTGTTTTATTTAGAAGAGGAAAAAATGTAGACATGTGACCTGGACGTGAATGGTTATTGGAAGTACCACAACGGATCTCAAAAAGTATAAATCGCAATGGGTAGTGCTGGAACTAATGGGGACGTTAATGGGGCAATAGGGAATATATCTAAATAAGTTCAGGGTCCTTGGCTCTTCCAGAATCTGATGAATAAATGATGGAAAGAGAGCAAAAAGAAATGTATTGCAAAATTGATAGTTTCCAAGCTAATGTTCACAGTTTCATCTGCTGTTAAATTCAGAAGAAAATTGAATCTCCCTTTAATATAATAAATGCTGTCAAACTTCAAACAGCTATTACTCGGAACTATTAATCGCTAAGTAATAGAATTTTTCCACAAACGCTAGACATAATGGCCGATTATACTCTTCGATCTTCTGTATAATCTGCCGGAGCGTATGGATGTGGTCTACGGTGCTAAAGCCTTTCCGGAATCCAGCTTGTTCGGGAGGCTGAAAGTCGTCAAACCTACGAGCGACACGATTTGTAACTACTCTCGAAAACAGCTTATATACGTGGGCCAATAATTCTTCAAGAGGGTTTTATCACCTTTCTTAAAGAACAAAACCACTACGCTCCTGTGCCACGCCTCTGGCGTATTACCCTCGAGGATGACGGAGTTAAACAGCTTCTGAAGGACTTTAAGTACCGGTGTTCCACCCACTTTCAGTAGCTCTGTCGTTATTCCGTCCTCCCCTGGTGCCTTGTTGGTCTTAAGCTGTTTGAAAGCCATTCTGATCTCGTATAGGCTGACGTCCGGGATATCTTTGGTATAATGTCGGGTCAAACGGGCTCTTGCATCGCTAGTCCTGCTAGGAGGACTTCGCGATGAGGTGTATAATTGTCCATAGAACTTCTCAAGCTCACTCAAAATCTCTGGCTTCGACGAAACGATCCTGCCACTGTCGGTTTTCAGCTTCGTCATCAGGCTTTGCCCAATAGACAGATCTCTTGCTAACACTTTGCCCTTGTTCCGCTCTATTGCGTTCTTAACTGCCTGCTTGACTGCTGGTCGCCCTCCCGGTAATAGAGTAAGTTGCCGGAAATGAGGGTCATCGTATCCTCTCCCTCTTCTCGGACTTCTGATAACCCTATAATACCCCAGCGCAACTTACTTACTACTTCTTCCAGTTCTATCAACTTCTCATCGGTCCTCAAGGTGCATGCGTTATAAGTTGCCAGGTCCAGAGATCGTGGGGGTTGGTAACTGGGTCTCTGCCGGGTATTCTTAGCACCCCCTGCTCCGCCGTTACCATGGCTGCTACCGGTGCCAGGAATAACGGAGCCGTCGGGGACTGGGGGCCATCTTTTTTGTGTGTCTATCATATTGGGGGGTCGGGGGGGGGGGGGGTTTGCCACGCTTGGCAGGCGGATTGGTGACCGCAATGTAGCAAATATGTGCTCGGAGGACGCTGCTGCCCATCTTCCGGTGTGTAATCCCTTAGTCGCCTCTTACGACATCCACGGGAGGATCGGGAGGGGTTTTATTCTAAGCCGAGACCGCCACGGCTAATTTGATTGATGATGATGATGAATAGATATTTACAGAAGTGGTAGATCTCATCGATATCTACGTTTTGGATGACAAGGGTCAAACAAAAGGGCTACAACTGTGAAACTATTGATCCGAGAACACAGGAGGACACAGGAGGGATGTACAGAAGTGATAGATCTCATCGATAACTTCGTTTTGGATGACAACGGTCAAACAATAGGGCTAGAACTGTGAAACTATTGATCCGAGACTAGTAGTTTCTGTACAGAAGTAATAGATCTCATCAATATCTTCGTTTTGGATGAAACTTAAAACAGCTATTACTCGGAAACTGTTGATTGTTGACATGTAGTTTTTTTACAGAAGTGATAGATCTCATCGAAATCTTAGTTTTGGATAACAGCTGTCAAACTTAAAAGGGCATTAACTCTAAATATATTTATCCGAGACTAGTAGAATCGCTACAGAAGTGATAGATTTCATCGATGTCTTCGTTTTGGATGAAACTTAAAACAGCTATTACTCGGAAACTATTGATTGTTGACTTGTAGTTTTTTTTACAGAAGTGATAGATCTCATCGAAATCTTAGTTTTGGATAACAGCTGTCAAACTTAAAAGGGCATTAACTCTAAATATATTTATCCGAGACTAGTAGAATCGCTACAGAAGTAATAGATCTCATCAATATCTTCGTTTTGGATGAAACTTAAAACAGCTATTACTCGGAAACTATTGATTGTTGACTTGTAGTTTTTTTACAGAAGTGATAGATCTCATAGAAATCTTAGTTTTGGATAACAGCTGTCAAACTTAAAAGGGCATTAACTCTAAATATATTTATCCGAGACTAGTAGTATCGCTACAGAAGTGATAGATTTCATCGATGTCTTCGTTTTGGATGACAGTTGTCAAATTTAAAAGGGCAATTTCTCTGAAACTATTGATCCTAGACTAGTAGTTTCTGACTTCACACATACTAAAGGGAGATTCCATCTTCGTCAGTAAAATAACAGCCTAATAAAAAAAGAATCTGATGTATAAGGAATTCCGTTTTCGTCAGAAAAATAACAGCCTATTTATTCTCACGAAAGCGGAATCTGACCTAAGTTAACGAAATCCGTGGATATGGGTGGCGATGGGTGGGGATGGGTGTGGATGGGTGGGGATAGTTGGGGATTGCTGGGAGTGTATAAGGATAGGTGGAGCAATTCGGTATAACTCGCGATTTGTACGTGGCGTAATAAACGGCCGTGCACCCTGACACAGCCCCACCCACTTTTTTTTTCGTTTAAGTTACTAATAATGCAGGTCACTTGCAATACTGATAGTAAGCGTCACGCCTGCCCATAACAATTGCAGTGTTACCCAGAACCTTGTTGAAAAATCTTGCGCGGTACTGCGCTGCGCTCTCACACTGAGACACTTGTTTTTAAGTCTCATGTCTAGTCATTTCGATGGAAAATGCAAAAATCCCGGATTTCTACGTACCTACGAAACAGTTTATTTCGCTTATCAAGCTATCAATCCGAATCAAAATGGGATAACCAATTAACCACAGATTATCTAAGGGTATATTTATCTTACGATCTAAAGATATCGGGAAATCCGTGGTACTATCGCGGTGTGGCATCTCTTCAATGGGCTATCAAATTATTAGATACCGAGCACATACAGTACAGGTATAACGAAAGAAAGTTGTTATTCCCTAGATAAAATTAGTCATACTAGTTCGCAAATCATATAATATTCCGTTCCTTTTAGCTATTAGGCGAGATATTAATTGGATACTGAATAACAATAACGATTTGTAGAGAATCAACTTAACATTATATGGTAATACGTAATCTATTTAATAATAGAAATATCAAATAATAGCAGTGCCCCGCGGATTCGCCCGCGTAGGTTATGATGATAGATGATGATGATGTTGATGAAAAGTATCCTGTGTTAATCCGGGATATAAACTATCCTGGTACGAAACTTCATCTAGATCCGTTCTACCGTTTGAGCGTGATGAAGTAACAAATATACACAAACACACACACACACACACTTCCAAAGATAAAAGATAGATGGCGGTAATCGGTTTTTAACAACGACAGTAAGAAATGTCTATACCACAGGACATCAGTGGCCCTATTACAGAACTTGGTTACAATCGGATAATCACTTTTTTTATAGAAATTTCGACTCCATCGCAAGGCATTAGTGATAGCGATATTGACAATCCGATTGAAGCCAAGTTCTATGGTCGGGGCCCATATGTCAACCATCCTATGGCGCATAGCATGAAATTTAAAAAACCGGTTTTTAAATTTCAATTAACATTTGATGCTATTCTGCTCATCGTGTCTAAGGGCCTAAGATCCTCGTCAGATCTTTACCAAATTTTTAACGGGACCAACTTAAAGTTTTTACCTTTCAAATTAATAAAAATATTTAAAATCGGATATACAAAGGCGGAGATATTAAGTAGCCGTTTGCGCTTTTTTCGGGGAAGTTGTCGGGGAATTTTTGATTGGTACCCACCCCGTCAACTAAAAAATTCTTAACATTCGTTAAAAAATACTTACCAAATTTTGTTCTAGATCGGTTGAGAAAAGCGACCTGTAGAGTAGAACAGCCGGACATTTGGATTCGTTTTTTTTTTTGCCCAAGCAGAAACGGAGAAGCTTCGTGCTCGTTCGGTGGGTAAAATGGTTCAGAGACATGTACTGATCTACTTATGACACTAAAACAAGGCTCGACTAGACAATTCTGTTTAAATTTATGTAGATTAATCTTCAAATAAAATCGATTTATTTACAGAGTGTCAAATCGTCACTACACTAAGCCCAGACAAATAATCAGTAAATGCGTATGTTTCACAAAAATATGAAAACATAGTCACTCGCCTGTGTTATGATAATTTAGGGCGTTCTTCCCTATATTTGGAGTCGCAGCCTCTTATATCGCACTTCACCATAGTCTATTTACTTTATTTTAATATGATGTTATCGAAGAATATTATTTTTCCTAAATATTCGTAAAATTCATATGTAAACAAACTGAAACAAGTAAACTTTTGAATTTATAAATGGTTAATAGCTGCAACATAGCAACAGATAACTTATGTATGGCATAAATACCTTATAGGCCCTCTAGTTAGTTTTGATGTTTTGTATGGAATGTCAGTTCTAATGTATGGAGTTCTGTACGTAGTACTATCATTTGTTCTGTGTTTCTGCATCGTGCATACGAAGATTACGAAGTATTCCGTTTGATTAGAGAGTATTCATTTTTAAAACTCCATGCTCTGATTTCTCTGTTTACGACAGTGGCAACACTTCTCCGATTTATAATATTAGTGTTATAACAATGTATAGCGATTGTCATACAAGCAAGAATTGCACCCGTTTAAGATGACAATATACTCGTAGGTCTGTCGAATACGAACTAAATCAATATGAGTGAACGTTATGGAGCAGCGGTGCCAGTCCGCTGCCAATTAACAAATAAATTATTGTGAAACGCGATGTCAGGTAATAGAAAGATTTATCTTCCAGATAACTTATGTATTGTATTACTACTTGGCATCTTAATAGCTCAGTCTGAAACAGACCCTAATAAGCCTAGTTAATATTACATTAAAGATGGGTATTTTTTTACAGGATAAGCATCAGCACTGTCATTCTGTAATACCTACTTTATTTCTGTGGTATTCTCCCTCGCTTTTAAGGGGTTCCGTGTCAATCAAGGGACCCTACCCTTACTGTATGTCTGTTACAGACAGACGGATAGTAAGGGTCGTTCAGTTGTATTTATAAACTCTACGTCATATTCTTTAACAAATAAAATATTTTTCTAAAAAAATTAAATCGACTTCATAATAAAAATGTTATTTTGTAAAAAAACACTAAAAAGAATAAAATAATTACAATTGAGCCGGAACAAAATGAATCACTTTTTCGAAATTACCAACGTAACAATAATGCATATATACAACATAAGATAAGAAAGAGTTTTTTGAAGGCTCTTTATTGACGGAAATATCGACCAAGATAAAGAAAAAAAAACATACATGCACCCGAACATATAACCGTCTCCTTTTGTAAAGTCGATTAAAAAAGAGGGTTTTGTATAATTAGATATTTTGGATGTTTATATTCACAGAATAAATAATATTCATTCGTATAGGTATCCAAAATAAAGGTCTAAGCAAGCCCCTGCGCTTACCCGCCTGGTCATTGGCAAGACAACCCAATGCGACGGCCAGAACTCCAGAGTCAGAAAGCAAGAAAAACATTGATGTTTTAAAATTATACGATGTTACAAAATTACGCTTATTTTAATAGACAGACACCAAAATTAAAATCTAAAAAATAAGACACCAGGGGTTTCTTCTTGAAGTGCTATTCAATGAGAACCGGTTACCTTAAGGTATATAAACCTAACTACAATATATTTTCTGTGCCTACAACAGACCGCAAACACAAAGATAGCATACCTTATTCATTAATTATGTCTTGCTTTTTGTTAAAAAGTTACCGAGACATACATTTTTCTTATTATTTAGACTGAGAAATTGAACAGTTCTATAGTAGAACACCATTGCCGTACCCAACAAGTTGTAGTATATAAGTTCTGGTGTTATCAATATATTTAAAGTGCTGATCTTATCATTTGATTTTAAGTGTAATTAAGATGATATCACAGCCGGACTGTAAGATATATATTCGAGTGGTGGATTATCTTCGCATCATTCCAAAACGTTACATGAAATAGTCTAGTGCTATTCATTAACGTAGCTTCCCATCATCATGGAAGTTATAAAAATATATAGCCTGCTGGCGTTTTTCCTGTGTGGAGTTCACAATTCAAAAGCTGCTGCCCGAATTAACCCTTTAGTGGAAACAAATATTGGATCAATAAAAGGGTTGATATCATCCGATGGGGATTATTCCATGTTTATGGGTATACCTTATGCTAAAGTAGATGCAGATTTTCCTTTTGGGGTAAGTGATATTTAAACATTTATAAAATGGCAATAAGCAATACACTTAAATGCGTGGCGTGCGTGATCAACTTTGTGTAACCGAAATTTAAACTAGATTGTTCTTTGACAGGCTTCTACTCCATATCCCGGGTTCGATGAAGTTTTCGAAGCTTACGACGACTCTGTGGTATGTCCCGCAGTGGACGAGTTCAACAACACAGCCGTGGGAAGTCTCGACTGCCTCCGTTTAAATGTTTACGTGCCAAGCAGTGCTAGCTCAAGCAATCGTCTGCCTGTGTTAGTTTGGATCTTTGGCGGTGGTTTCGACATTGGAAACGGTGGCAGATATATGTACGGACCGAGTTTTCTAGTTCGACAGGATATCATTTTAGTAACTCTCAATTACCGTTTGGGCCCCTATGGATTCATGTGCTTGGATATTCCTGAAGTTCCAGGAAATCAAGGCCTCAAGGATCAGCGCCTAGCTTTAAAATGGGTCAAAAGTAACATAGAGTCGTTTGGTGGTGATAGTAATATGATAACTGTATTTGGAGAGAGCGCCGGGGGAGGTTCGGTAGATCTACATTTGTACAATGATCAAGAAAATCTCTTTAACAAAGTCATCTTGCAGAGTGGTTCTGCTATGAGTGCCTGGATCGCTACAGAATCGGATCGTACAATTCCGTTGAGAATAGCGGAATATTTAGGGTTCTCATCCAGTGACGTGGGAGAGGTTCTTTCTTTTCTATCGAAAGTCGATACAAATGTGGTAATAACAGCAAGCACTGCTTTAGGTATTTTATATAGACCATGCGTTGAAAAAGTTTTTGATAATGTCGAAAGTTTCATGACTGTACACCCTTATAACAAAGAAATACCGAGAGTGCAAAATATTCCAATTATCATCGGTCATAATAGTGACGAACAAATCTATACTTTATTGCAACCACCCGTGGACCTATTCCGTGACTATCTTCTAGAGTTTTTTGATTTTGATGAAGGCCAACATGCTGAAATGGAAAAGTTGATCAAAAATTTCTACATTGGCGATGAAGAAGTTAACGATCAAACCGCCTGGGCAGTAAAAGACTATAATTCAGATTTTTTGTTTAACTCCCCCATACCGAGAAGTGTTCAAAAATACCTTGAAAATGGAGCTAAATCTGTATATCAATACATGTTTTCCTACAATGGAGGAAGAAACTTTGTGAAATCTAGATTGAATATGACTATTGGCGGTGCGGCCCATGCTGATGAGTTAGGCTATCTATTTGATCAAGAATATATGAAGGACGTAATGTCACCTGAAGATCAAGTAATTGTTGACCGAATTACAACATTATGGGCCAACTTTGTAAAATATGGGTAAGAACATAAACTTCTTTCGGTATAATATAAGTAAACTGTATATATAAATATTGTAATAATAATCGTTCAATATTCCAGAAATCCAACTCCGGAGTCATCTGCACTGCTGCCAGTTACTTGGAAGCCGGTGACCGAAGATTCATTGTTCTACTTGAACATAGACTCGGAGCTGAGCTTACAGCGGAGACCACTTCAGGATAGGATGGCATTTTGGGACCTCTTCTACAGATTAAACAGACAATATCTTAAAGGCCTATAAGGCTTTACTGTCAATTAAATATAGTCTTAAACAACCAAGATTACAAACATAATTCACACCATAATAAAATTTATTACAATACACAATAATCTTTACATTTAATAATAAACAAAATTATCGAGGAATGGCTCACGTCGCTTACATCCAGACTCTCAAAAATTGAGTCGAATATCTCCAAAATAGTTCAAGATCGTCCTGCATTGGAATCAGGAATGTGCCTACGTTCACAGATAAGTTGGCTTTCACATTTGCAGTGCACATTTGGCAAAGGCACATGCAAAAGCTCACTGTTTCTCGTACTCCTGGGTGACACGCGGGAAATTGTGCCCCCATGAAAAGGAGAAATCATCGGCGCGTGCGCAACAACACTGTACCTTCATGGTTAGACCCGATCAAGACTAAATAACTTCTTTTGTTCATGTACTTCTATCTCCTGATTTGTATTATATTATAATAATTTATCGCACAATTTTATTTTCCAATGTTATTTCCCTATATTTTCATTTTACACTACTAGTCACACAGCTCACTATCATTTACTTAGAATACAACTCAACCACCACGATAGAACTCGATTTATTTACAAAAAATACTAAAAACTATCCAACTAATAAACTGCCAAGTAGGTTACTATATTTCTTAGTATAGGCATAGGTTGTAGTATAGGCATACATTGTAGAGTTCAGAGCGTTCTAAGCGCTGTAACACGCAATGGTTTAAGATTAAAATATAAAATAAAACATTGCGTGCTCCAGCTCACCTTACCGTTGGGTTCAAGAACACTTTTGGAATACGTCACCGGGACAACAAACAAACACGCATATATATCATAAGCCTACTTTTCCTAGTCGAGTAAAAACAGCATGGATTAAATACATATAAAACACAAACAAAGCCAGCAGATAAAAGATTTTATAGAATAATAACTTCAATTGACAATTTACCTGAAGATTTTCTATAAAATCTCCAACAGAGGAAGTGACTGCCTAGCCTGTGTCTTAATATCTTGTCTCCAGCATCATACAAGGACTAAAAGTACTTAAAGTTGTAACAGTATTTATAGGTATTTTAATTCAAAACTAAATACACCCGCGGGTTCACTAGTCCACACTCTAATGATGATGGATGACGATGATGATGATGAAAAGTAATTTATGTATTAATCCAGAATATAAGCTATTCTGGTATTAAATTGCATCCAAATCCGTTCAGCCGTTTGAGCGTGAAGGAGTAACAAATTAACACACACTGTCGTGGTAATTTGTTTATTAAGATATATAAATATGAGTTATGTGTCCATCGGGTGGCAGGCGGGCGAACCAGGGGTGGCAGAATCACGACGAGGGTCGCCGTCCCGCAGCGTTGCAGCTGATGGCAGAAGTTCGATTTGCCACCGACGGATGACACGATTTGCTGTAGGGAAGGGTTGCCTGGATAATATGCCAATTGGAGAGCGATTTGGGTCTTATGAACAGGCAGTACTGCTTCTTGGGCCTCAGAGGCCCACCCCAGATGGAAAGGGACCTGCGCCTACAGCAAAGGAGAGTGAGGAGATATCGTAGAAAGAAAACGGTATTATAAAGAGCACTTACACATAATTTAATTGATGTTTCTATAACAATGTTTTTATATACAAGGCTTAAAAACTAATACGAGGATACGATGGTTGAGACAAATAGTCTATGAAGAGTCCCCCGTCGGGCACGAAAAGGGGGCTTAGGGTTACGCGCGAGATTCGTAGATCGTCTATTTTTCGCGCACTGGGAATAATTGTTTATAGGTACATCTACGCCGGCTGGCTTACGTCACTAGACGGGAAAATTTTGGCAACGTGAACACTTGCCCACGTGCTTGGTGGTCATCGTGTCTGGGAGCGCCCTGCTCCCTCGCGTCGTGTCGGCTTGCGGGCTGGTCGCGCTGCTCCCTCGCCTTCCGCCTTCCCGCCAACTCCAAGTCCCTTTCGCGGCAGTCTTTTCTCGTCAAAATGGCCGCCACGTCCGCCCCAAAGACGTGGCTGGTCTGTTCTGTCCCTCTCCGCGGGGGTGAGGCGCAGTGTGAGGTGCGAACCCTTGTCCGTCTTCCCCCCTCGCTCCTTCTTCCGCTCCAAATATAACCTAGTTTGTATTACTAAAAGTTTTACAACTAAATAGGGTTACACTTATATTGCTAGGCTACAAATAAATAATAATGCATCTACATAAAATCCTTACATATAAACAGAGCTAATATGGTTAACAAAACAGCATTTATGAACAGCTGGACGATCTGATACGAAGATTAGAGGTCTAAATGTTTTTGAAACAATTGGGGAGGCAGAATGTCCTGCTCGCTTCCCCTGTTGAATTTCACCGTTTTGTTATTGATTTAACTAATCATAATCCATAACTGTGTTTTTTATGGAACACGTGGGGAGCGTGCCTAATGTGATATCAAACAAATCGATGAATTGCCTTGCCATGCGAAAGATGTCAGGCGTTATGTTTTCATATTATGGGTTCATCCAAAAATACCAGTTTTGACCACATAGTGGGGTCTCTTTGGCCACTGTTGGGGTTGGTTTCCGGTCTGTATTGGATGAAACCACAAGCTATTGACATCTATCACGAAGAAAGGGTAAGCGAAGGGTCATAAAAATTGAGTTTTACGACAACACACACTCATCTCAAGATACTCTGGCCTTCAAAACTTAGTAGGTTAAACTTTGAAAATTAATCGAGTTTTTATTAAATTACTTTACCAAGTACACCAGCGTTTTAGTCAAAACCTAAGAAATTCAACAGTGAAAATAACATCGCAATTGGTTCAGTAGTTTTATTAAAAAACTTAGTACCACACTTATAACATTAATAGTATTTTATTTAAAAAAAAACTACTCATTGGATTGAGATACCAGTTTTTAAGTCAAATCCTAAGCTATCCAACAGTGAAAACCGCATGGCATTCGGTCAAGCAGTTTTAACGTGATGCGCGAATAAACATACAGACAAATAAACAAACAGGCTATCATGTTATGCAGGGTAGCTCCACGTAAAGTGCTACCCTGCATTATACTTCCACTGAACCAGTTACCTCAATGCAACGAGGCACTGGTGCAACAAGCGCTGCTTCGCGGAGCATCTCTCAATTCTGCCACTTCAGTACCTAGGTACCGAATGCTAGCATTGGGCCGGTAGTAAATATTACTTTAGGTTAGAATGTAACATATAGTTTAAATATATTAAGGCCGCAACAATGGTGAATCACGAAAAATGCGCGATGTTCAGAGGAACCTTTAGATTAATCCTTTTGTTCATTTCCTATATGAAAAATATATAGTAAACTTAAGTTCACCATAAACAATTTGTATTGTTTAAAATTTCTATAAATATTTACAAACATTATAGCAAAAATCCTAAAGCGTGTGCTATTTTTAAAATACATTAAAACTTTCCTATAGATTCGCTCGTCAGAGACATGTAATTTTTTTACACAAAGTATGTTAAGACATTATCAACAACTTTTATTGTTTAATTTGTATATTTTCTAATAAATAAATGGAAAATAAAATAAAAACCGTCAACGCAAAGCGTTTTCACTTGCTCCCCGCTAGAAGCACCCCCTAGAGGCCTGCGGAAGTTCTACCGGCCGGCCCGGCGCCATGACATTCAGTCTGCCACGGCAGTTTCTTTGGCAGCCACGGTGCTTTTCGACTTGTTATTATTTCGTTTCCATGGCAACATGTAATCAATTTTTTTTATAGGCAATTTTTTTATATAACCGTATAAACTATTTATCTAAACCAGGGCCTGCTACTTTCATTGTATGGTCCGCGAAGCATTTTTGAACCTGTTTTTTTTTATTAGACTATAACTTCAGCCCAATAAATTGTCCTACAGCAGTTTATTATAACGGGACACTGAGAACAACACTTAGAAAAGGAAGGAAGTATTTACCATTGCTAAATTTTATAATTAAGAAAACTACTTATATTTTATTTTCAGGAAGGAAAGCCAACGAAATGTTTGAAATGAAACGACTGAACTACAATCCGCGGAGGCTGAAAGTGCAAAGTAAGTTTTCTTTTCAAAACTTGTCTTAGGTATATACATTACACGAAGCGTTTTGCTTCGCCTATATTAGGCTCGATATAGGCAATTTGAAAAACTATTAAAGGCTTATTATGTATTGCTTGGTTACTACAGGTTTATAATAATCTGGAATTTTCCACAGATGTCATGAAGAACTGGAAATGGAAACCATACAATATTACCAGCAAATGAACTGATATTCATAATAAGATTTACACAAACCTTTGTCTTCGTGGTTTTGTTATTTATATGTTTTTTTTTTTAAATAAATTTCCTTATATTAAATGCTGTCTTTTTTCACTAAATGTAACTTCGAATCGTCAAACTTCAGATGTCCACTCCAAAAGTTAAAAAAACACACCTGCCCTGGCGTGAAAAATGAGTTTATACCAATAAATTATATACTACTAGTTTTCCCGCCCGCGACTTTGTCCGCACGGACTACTGTTTATCGCGAAAAAAAGCATTCTATTTTCTTCTAGAATATTAAAAACAAATGCAAAAGTAGGTATATCACCAACGCTCTTGATGTTTTTTGACATACTTATTTCGTTTCCGTGGCAACCGTTACTTACAGCGATAAATCAAAATTCTTCCAGTTTTTCCAGTTTTCCCGTGGAAACTTACAATTTTCCGGGATAAAAAGAATCCTATGTTTTATTCCAGGATATAATCAATCTCCATTCCAAGTTTCATCAATATCCGTCCAGCCGTTATTGCTTGTAAGCTCCCCAAACAATGGATTGGAATGTGCTTATCAACGCCTTTATTAAAAAATATTTTTTTGCAATTGAAAATGGCATACTGCCGCCATACAGATTTAAAAAATAAATAAATATATCCTATGTTACTCGAGGCGATGCAAGGTTTCTAACGATACCCCATTCGTCAAAATCTGTTTAGGCATTTCAAAGTTATGGTGGAATAAAGAAACTCACATACAAACTTACAAACATACATGAATGCTAAAAACATAACACTCCTTTTTTTGGACAGTCGTGTAAAAACAATAACACTAGCCTTTGCCTGCGGCTGCGTGGGTGAAGCCGAGGGTAGAGGATAGTCTACACTAGTATTATAAAGTAGAAAGATTTGATTGTTTGTATATTTGTTTGTTTGTAATAGATAAAACCAAAAAATACTGAACCGATTTTAAAAATTATTTCACTTGTAGGTAGCTACATTATCAGCGAGTAACAGGGGCAGTTTTTTATTTTTTTTCAAAAATTTGCGTTCCCTTCGGAAATTGCAATAATGTAATCCAAGTTATCAAAAGTAAAGAACGGAATGACGTTACCATGGAAACAAAATAATAACAAATCTGTCAAGTAGATAAGTAATACTGCAGTTGTTGATGGCCAAAAAACACTGCTGCCAATGATTTTTAATTACGCTTACTAGCGTTTCTTTTTTAGAAGTTACGTATATTAAAATCCACACCAATATATGACAGTGAAACGTTGTCTGTTTGTTTGTTTGTTTGGGGAGTTTTAACTCTATAACGGCGGGACGGATTTTGATGAAATTTGGAGTGTTGATAGAAATCCACACCAATATATGACAGTTAAACGTTGTCTGTTTGTTTGTTTGGGGAGTTTTAACGCGATAACGGCGCGACGGATTTTGATGAAATTTGTAGTGTTGATAGCTTATACCCTGGAATAATACATAAGATACTTTTCATCATCATCACACATAGTTATAGATAAAATTAAATCCATTATTAAGGTCATCATCAAAAGAGTGTCATCATGGAACCGTTGGTATGATTTAGGACAAATCGATGAATACTACCAACTAAATTCTGGGTGTGTTGATCGGATAGGTACCTAGTTAGCATTTTTCGGTCACCATACTCTCATGATTCATCATTACTAGCACTCATGGAAATAGCTAGGATGTTCCAGTTTTCAAAAAACAATTGGTGAAAACTGGAACATCCTAGCTATTTCCATTGCTGAGATTCAGTAAGTTTTTTCTGGTCATCGTCAAATCTTCATGGTTCATCATTTAGTACAATCCGTGTAGTATAAAATAATTAAATAACATTAGAACTTCCTAAATATTTCCAGTTCCCACTGTTACTAAGATCTATTTTTGGTCAGTAAAATTTATAGGCAAAAAACCAAACATTATGAGAAACACTTCTGTATACTCGTTACTATTTATTTGATTTTAAACTGCCATCACTGTAATTACTGTTATACTGCCATCTGCAGATAGATAGCACCAGTATTAGTATCAGTATTAGAGGTTGAATTGTGAAGGTCATTGGCCATTGTTACACCCTTAATAAACCTTGTTATAGGACATTTGGGTTTAATTGCATCCTTCGGCTGCGGCCTCCGTAATTAAGATCAGGCTCTGTTTTTAGGGTTTTTTTTCCATAAATATGCTGGGTCAACCACAAACCTGATAAATGTGAAACTTAACATATTATATGTTTATGAGATCTTTATCTCACTAAGACTAAGACAAAACATGATTAACAGAATTTCATTCGATACATTTTCTTATCAAAAATTACGTTATTATCGGTAATATTTTCATTTTTCTACTCAACGGCTTAAGTTTTATCTATATAATATTTTCCACAGCAAGAAAATATAGTTTATTATCTGATGCTTAGACAAAATTTACCTTACTAAATTATTAGCCTGTTAATAAAATAAATAACTTAAAATTCGTCATTTAGTTCCGAGCTAAATTGTGTGTTCACTGCGCTCGCGATATTCAACCTTCTTACGCAGGCACTTCAGTGCTTATTGCGGGTAGCAGGTGGCAGAGTGTAGGAGAGATGGCAGGGGAGTGGGGAGTGGGAAAATGTAACCTTGGAGCCTGGCCCTAACAGACAAACAGACAGACACGATTTAAAAAACAATATATTCTTGTTCAGAAGCTTATTAATTTAGGTACTTTAGACCATTTCATGTTTAAATCTTCCTTGTACAGTTTTTTTTGTACATAATTCTTTATCATAAGTATACAACAAAGACAGATACAAAAATAAATTACAACAAAATTGATAAACAAGTTAAAACGTATTAGAAAATATCCGTTAGTATTATTAGGTATTCTATGGCTTGAGGCTCTATTTAAATCTTGATTCACCTGAATTGTGTTTTAGGACAGGTTTGGAATAAGAAGACGGTTTTATATATTATGTACTAAAAACTAAAAAATAAAAATTCGTGGGGCGTGTCAAATGTCTATTACTTAGGTTACGCTACGATTCGACTATCGGCTTATATAATCCGTTAAACTATTTGTGTTTTACATATTTTATTTAAAGCTTTTAGTTATTTATTAAGTCTTTTTTAAAGTGCCCTCGCTTGTCAAGCCTTTTAAATTGATACCCATATTGAGGGGACTGAAAATTAAAAAACTAAAAACCTTATTTTAATAGTTAAGTCCATTCATTTGATACCCCTCAATATGAGGGGATTGAAAAAAACATATGTAATTCGCCATTTTGTTGCGTCGGCCAACTTGGATTCACAATAGTACTGAATATACATAATTGTATTGTTAACAGAACTAAAGGGTTGTACCAAATTTCAACTCAATCGGTCAACAGGAAGAGGGTAAAATTTCAATTACTAGATTTGACCCAAACAAATAAAAAAAAATACAAACAGGTCAAGCTAAGTAAAACCGATTAGAAATAAAAAGTGTGTACAAAGATCATTAAAAAATATGGTCTAGAGTACTTAAAATTAGCAACTGAATAGTTTTTTTTATATTATTTCTTTCTGTCTGTTTTCCTGTATGTTTGTATGTTCGCGCATCACGTAACAAATACAGGATTGAATGCTACAGGTTTTGATAAAAACTACGAGATTGTGATACGGTTTTCATTGTTGGATAGCTTATATATGACTTAAAAAGAAAGTTCAATACAAATATATTTTAAAAAAGTGGTCAAGGGTACAATAAGCTACTGAACAAAAATATAACATTTTTATAAATCATGTTTGTCTGTCTGTTTGTTTGGTGTATTTGGTACGGCTGAAGGAATTTTGATCAATGTTTTGATATATTAGGTCATGGAATAGTACATAGAGTACTTTTAACCTAGAGAAATGACAACGTGTGCGAAGCCGCGGGTAAGCTAGTTCATAATACAAGTGTGAAAGTGTGATTTTATAAGTACCTGTCTAGAGCAGAGGTCCCCAAACATTTTTGATTCGAAGACAACTTGCTATGATTTTCAGTTTTGGGTAGACCCCCTAATATGCTTACCTAATATTGATTTTTAGCAAATTCATTAACTTCAAATATGTTTTTGACAGCTGGTAGAGCGCTCCTTACTTTGAAAGATTTCACTTTGTAACTGCAGTGAAGAGTAATGTGAATAACTTAATAAGCACACACAAAACAAATTACAAAACCGTAGTAGTTGTATTGTCAAGCTTAAGTTTTCACGAAAAAACTAAGCTACAAATTTCCGTGATCTTATGTACAGATAAAGTTAGCTAGCTAAAAAATTACAAACACATATTTAATCGCTTATTTTTTACAAAATACAAACTTACTCGCAGAGAAAATAAAATCGTACGCAGACGGAGCAGAGGGTAACTACTAGTTTATAAATATTCTTAATCAATTTTATATTTCAGAATATATACCTAATAACTATTTAAAATAATTCATCATCACGTATCATGAACATTTGTGACCATTCATGAACAATTTTTTAAGTCATAGGAAGTTTATAATTTACCTACTTAGCTTTCGCCTGCGACTTCGTCAGAGCGGATTACAGTTTATCGCGAAAAAAAGCATTCTCGTTCTTTTAGGATATTAAAAACCAATGCAAAAGTATAGCAACAACGCTCATGATGTTTTTGACAGACTTGTTATTATTTCGTTTCCACGGCAACCGTTCCTTACAGCGAGTATCAACATGTTTTAGTTTTCCCGTGGAAACCTTCATATTCCATAACCCGTCACGAGACCACACTCGGGGTCTCGGGACGGGTAAGCTAAGTCTTGAGTTCTGTCAGGTGTGATGTCACACCTCGAGGGCAGGCGATAGGTCGCAGCAATCTTCTGCGAGCTGTCGCGTGCTTTTGAGCTGGTGAATCACTCGCTACTTATAAAAAAAATGTTTCATTACGGAATCAATGGAAACTTTCTTAAAATGATGACGTCATTCTGAAAAGATCGTAGACAGTTAACATCAGTTCACAACGTAAAATCTGAAATACAAACAATCGATGAAAGTGCTGTCCCACAAGGTTCTGTCATGGGACTTAACCTATTTTAAAAGCTTTTATCTATACATGTATGTATCTATGTATGTATTTTGTCTGTTCTGGAATCTTGCAATTCAAATTTCGAGCATTCCCCCATTAACTATCTGGCTGAAACTTAGAAATAGTTAACAACCCTATTAAGTTTGACAGCTGTCATCCAAAATAAAGATATCGATGAGGTCTATCATTTCTGTAAAGAAACTACTAGTCTAGGATAATTAGTTTCAGAGTTCTAGCTCTTTTCAGTTTGACAGCTGTGAACCAAAACGAAGATATCGATGAGATCTATCATTTTTGTAAAGAAACTACTAGTCTAAAGTTATTAGTTTCAGAGTTATAGCTGTTTTAAGTTTCACAACTGTCATCCAAAACGAAGATATCGATGAGGTCTATCATTTTTGTAAAGAAACTACTAGTCTAGGATCATTAGTTTCAGAGCCCTTTAAAGCCCTTTTTTTTTGCCCTTTTTTTTCGGGCCCTTTTAAGTTTGTCAGCTGTCATCCAAAACAAAGATATCGATGAGGTCTATCATTTCTGTAAAGAAACTACTAGTCTAGGATAATTATTAGTTTCAGAGTTATAGCTCTTTTCAGTTTGACAGCTGTGAACCAAAACGAAGATATCGATGAGATCTATCATTTTTGTAAAGAAACTACTAGTCTAGGATCATTAGTTTCAGAGTTATAGCCCTTTTAAGTTTGACAGCTGTCATCCAAAACAAAGAAATCGATGGGATCTATCACTTTTGTTAAGAAACTACATGTCAGCGATCAATAGATTCCGAGTAATAGCTGTTTTAAATTTGACAGCTGTCAACCAACTTTACACTACTATAGGGAGATAAAAATAAATCTGATGTGGTGGAGAAAGTGATTAAAAAAAACTTCCTCTCTCCTTCTACCCATTCCCCTCACTTCTCCCCACTCCCCCTTCACTTCCTCTACTCCCAAATCAACAGGAAATGAAACAAAAATTAAATGTTACCTGCAATGGCTTAAAGGTGCCTGAAGTCGATCACCTCAAATACCTGGGCTTCATAATCGATGAGTGATTAACGAGGAACCATCAAACTGACAACGCGTGCGTACAGCTGTCATCAGTGAGTTTTGCTCTGTGTCGTCTCGTTGGCAGTCTTCACATAGACAACGTAAAAAAAAGCTTACTTTGGTAGCATTCACTCCATCCTATCCTACGGGGTCGACTTGTGGGGATTGGCAACGGAGAGAGATAGGTCGTTCATACAGCATAAACGCGTCGTGCGTATCGTGTGCAATGTTGAGTGGGATCATTTTGCGCGGGAACTGTTTATAAAATAGAAGATACCCACGTTACCCTGCCTAATCATCCTAGAGGTGGCTAAATACGTCAGAGAGGACATTGCGCAGATCCCAACGTTGGCTGATTCACACGGATTTTGCACAAGAAAGCGTCACCGACTTAAACTACCGAAAAAACTACTCAAGAAGACAGGTAGGCTTATAAACTCTTTAGGTGTGAAGGTATACATTGCACTGCATGAAAGCATAGTAACCGCCAAGAACAATACCTTGTTTATAAAAAAAAACTTAAAGTGTTACTGCTTGACAAGGCTTACTATTCTGTTGATGAGTTCCTCACTGACAAGTGAGCTAATCCATATCCTTAAAATAATAATTACAATAAACTTATATAGGTACCAGCTGTTCCCGCGGCTTCGAAAGCGTGGTAATTTTTCTAGGTTAAAAGTACTATATGTACTATTCCAAGACCCAAAATACCAATATACCATTTGATCAAAATTCTTTCAGCCGTCAAAATCATTTTCATCGATTGCTCGTCTTCTACTCATCGGATTGAGATACACCAGTTTTTAAGTCAAACCTTAAACTTTCCAACAAGGAAAACCGCATCTCAATCGATCAAGTAGTTTTTACGTGGTGCGTGAACAAACATACAGACAAACAGACAAACATACAGACAGATTTTAAAAATGTTATATGCTTGTTCAGTAGCTTATTTTAAGTAACGTACAACATTATTTTTTTGTTCTTTGTGCGGACCATTTCATTCCTATTGCTTTATTTTACGTATAGATACGTGTATGGTGTATATCTAATAATAAATTGAAATTAATTTTAATGACATAATTATGCTTAGCATACTTTTCTTTTCATATTTTTATTGTCCCACTGCCGGGCAAAGGTCTCCCACAATTCTTTCCGTTTATCTCTATCTTCTGCAAGTTCAAGCCAATTTCCTTCGAAAGTATCAAGACCGTCACGCCACCGTTTCCGTGGACGGGCTCGACGCCTTCGTCAGGTTTGGTACCGACCCGACAAGCTCAAAAATAAAATGAATATAAAAAACTGCAAAAATCACCACACACACATTTCTGACACGATCAATTCGTTTTATACCTAGAATTCTGCGTTCCATCGGCCTTTGACAAACCCTGAGTCTGGACTTCTGACATTCAGTAAGTAACCAGGTCTGGGCACCGTAGGTAAGAATGGGCAGGATACACATGTCGATGAGTTTGCGTTTCAGAGAGATCAGAATGTCTCCCTAAATAGGCCCCTTCATATACACTGGTCTATGAAGGGGCTTATGAAGGCTTATGAAGAGCTACTGAGCTCTTTCAGGCGTTATCGATACGGCGACCGATTTCTTTGTCTTGCCTGTTTTCGAAGGATGCTAACTGGCCCAGACAGACATAATCATCGACATAATTTATCACTTGCCTATCAATCTCTACCCTACGTTTTATGCTGTTGGTAATCAGCTGCGTTTTAGACCTGTTCATCATAAGTCCCACCTCAAGGCTTGCCGTGCTCAGTTCTTGGAGCATTATCTCAAGCTCAGGTGCAGATGGGGTAAAAAGGAATATGTTATCCGTAAATCTTACGTTTGAGATAGATGATTGTTACCGATTTCTATGCCCATTGTTGCCCAGGAAACTGTATGTGTCTTAGAAATCTCTTCGATGGTGCATGTAATTAATTTAGGAGATCTTTTATATTATAACAGGTATTAATTATAATAGTCACAACCTGTAAGATATAATATCGTATTAATGTTTTATAAATAAATAAATAAAATAAGGTGAGGCGGTACTTAACACCGGGACAGCTTTTGAATCTTTATCAAGCACAGGTCCGATCTTGTATGAAGTAGGTACTGTTGCCACCTCTACGACGGTTCTGTGAAGTATCAGCTTGAGGCTTTGAGTTCAATTGAGAGACAATTGAAAGTCTGGTGCATTGAAGTGAGGTCGCAAGCCTGTCGGTATTCTAAGAAAGAGAAAAGAAAAGAAAGAAAAATCGTTTATTCAACACATCAAAATAAGTAGAAAATTAAAATGTAAATTAAACATATAAATCTAAGAGTTGAAAGGTTCATGCCTCAGCATAATGCCAAGCGTCTTCGACACTTGACGCTGATTTTCAGTCACGGCCCAGAGGGACCAATCACGAAAAATAAAGTAGTAGTTAATAAAATTAATAATAATAAAAATACATAATAGATATACACATATATAATATATATACAATAAATATTCAAATAAAACATACAATAAATATTGGAAGATACATATGTAATAAATATATACATATACACATATATTATATATATATCGGAGCGACGTCATTGGTAATACCATCGTCAGACATCATAGGGGCGTATAGCTAGGGTTATCGAGCATAGGTACGAGAAACAGCTAGTACACAAAACACCTTTATTGTCTTTTAACAATTACTTAACACTTATTACACAGCAAACGAAACGAATGAAAGTTTCTAGGCTGGAGGTACTGATCTCTAGGGGTGGTCGTTGTATGAACGAACAGTTTTTTAGACTGTTTCTTTGGAGTCAACGCATAAAATGTTTATGGTTCACCAAAAACTAGTCGAATAAATAACGACATCGCCAAACGTGTCGTCGACGTTGACCGTTTCGCGCGCACGATGACGGTTTAACGAAACGAAACGAACATTGTCGAACTTAGCCGATCGGTTGCTACCGCGGCAAGCGAGGCATCCGTCCGTCCGTCCGTTCGGCGCTCTCTCACACACACACACACACACACATCAAATATGTGTCTCGTTCTTACATATTATAGAGGCAAATGGTATGAACGTAATAGTGATAGGCAGGCTAAAATATGAGTGAGTTCGCTACGAAATCAATTGTTTTTTTGCATAGGTAGATTAAAAATTGCAACATTGTCGCAACATCCGTTCCTTGTGAACCACATGTAAATAAGTAAATACAAAGAAAAGTGTAAATATGTAAACACGATTAGAAATAATAAGTATAGTTTAAAAAAACTTGTATGTCCATAAATGTGCTAAAAAAAGTATGCTAATAAAAAGTAAAATGAAAAAAAAACAGAAAAAGTTGATTATGTACATAAAATGAAATTAACTTTTAAATACGCCAGGTTTCAACACATGTACAACAAAGTCAACAAACTTACTAAGTCCTAAGCCTCAAAAAAGTCAATTCCATTTACAAGTAAACAGTTTCATGAATTTAAAATGTCGTCGTGTAAGCGTAATAATAAACACGTCGCATGATTCGGTACTGTTTACGTTTACCAATCAACCGGTGAACGACAATAACTAGAGACGTTGTTCGTTCTTTCAACTGTATGAAAAAAACTAGTCGAAAAATCAACTGCTTTATGAACTAGTTTACCGTCGACGCAAAACAGTCTCGTTGCGTCGACGATAAAATCGTCAACGACCCACCCATACTGATCTCCAAGAAGGCCGGTTGGTAAGTGAGTGTCGTCTGCGCGTGCCTCCATCGGCTAGGCTCTGTCATAGCACGAAGTTAGCTGAGTTCCGATGTCATCGCGATGGTGCTGCCACCTCTCGGGAATCGTGCCGCGCTTCGTTTTGCTACCATACCAATGACCGTCTCCGATATATATATATATATATATATATATATACCCATACGTAACTATATACTATAATAATAATTTAATTAGTAGTAATAAAATTTATAATAAAATAAACAACTTTAAAAACAATAAAAAGGAGTTTAATCAAGATTTTTTTAACAAAGACGATTGAAAAACAAGTAAATGGCAAATTGAAACACTAGAAAATTATTTTTCAGTGGAATCAACCAACGAAGCGATGCCGTAGATATTCAAACAAATCACAGTATTTGAGCTTTATACGGAACGACTTTAACATTAAGGCCAGGCTCCAAGGTTACATTTTCGCACTCCCCACTCCCCTGCCACCTACCCAGTACCCTACACTCTGCCACCCGCTACCCGCAATAAGCACTGAAGTGCCTGCGTAACAAGGTTGAATATTGCGAGCGCTGTTTGAACACACAATTTAGCTCGGAACAAAATGACGTATGTCTCAAAAGTTATTTATTTTATTGGCAGGCTATTAATTTAGTTAGGTAAATTTTGTCTTAGTCTTAGATAATAAACTATATTTTCTTAAATGGAGATTTATTTTAGAGATAAAACTTAACCCGTTGAGTAGAAAAATGTAAACATTACCGAAAATAACGTAATTTTTGATAAGAAAATGTATCGAATGAAATTTTGTTAATCATGTTTATGTCTTAGTCTTAGAGAGATAAAGACCTCAAAAACATATATGTTAAGTTTCACATTTATCAGGTTTGTGGTAGACCCAGCATATTTATGCAAAAAAAAAAACCTTAAAAAGCAGAGCCTGGTCTTAATAAATTTATAATAATGGCGGTGGCAAATTATTCCAGCACTTAGACGCCGCGTAACGAAACCCATCTCTGAAAGCCGCCGTGCGGTGACGTAGAATGGATACAGATACATATTGCTCTATCGAGAGTGTGCACAAGAACTGCACAACCTCATTCCCGCATCATCTCTCCAGCACCGCATAACCAGTCGAACGGCAAAGCGCCACTCTTTTATGGATCGTAGAAATACCTCGCACAAAAACGAAGCGTTACGCTTCTACATTTATTATAAGAACTGCAAAGGAGTGGAATGCTCTGACTGCTCTAGTCAGTGTTTCCGGTAACATATAACCCCGGGATGTTCAAGTAAAACGTGAATAGTCACTCTGAGACATTTGTTTTTAAGTTTAATGCCCAGTAATTTCCCTTGGAAAATTTGACAATCCCAGATTTCTACGTACCAACGAAACACTAATTTCGGTTATCGTTATCACTCTGAATCAAATTGGTATAACCAATTAACCACAGATTATCTGTGGGTGTAACTATCTTACGATCCAATGATATCGGGAAATCCGTGGTACTATCGCGTTCTATCATCTCTTCAATGGGCTATCAGATTATTAGATACCGAGCATCGCGAGTACTTATAGTACAGGCATATTGAAAGAAACTTACAATTCCCTAGATAACATTAGTCTTACTAATTAGTAAATCAAAAACTAACCCGTTTTGTTTTAGCTACAATTAGGCTGAATATTAATTGAATACTGAATAACAATAACGATTTGTAGATAATCAACCTATATATAGGTTGCAATAGATATATTATAAATGAAAGTAAATATATAAAATATAGCAATGTATTGCGATTGTCATACAAGCGATAACTGGCCCGCGATTATATAAAGATCTGTTTAACACGAACTAAACCAATACGAAAGAACGATATGACCAGTCAATTATAAAGTAAATTATTGTGAAACTCGATGTCATAACAAAAAGTTTTATCTTCCAGATAACTTAAGTATTGTATTACTACTTGGCGTCTTAATAGCTCATTCTGAAACAGACCCTAATAAGCCTAATTAATATTACTTTATGGATATGGATTTTTACAGGATAAGCATCAGCACTGTCATTCTGTAATACCTACTTTATTTCTGTAGTATTCTCCCTGGCTTTTTAGGGTTCCATGTCAAACAAGGGACTCTTACTGTCCGTCCGTCTGTCTGTATGTCACAGTCATTTTATTCATGCACTATAATTAACACTGCAAGGTTGAAATTTGGCACTGTACTGATATTTTCATATTTTTAATCCTCCCATACTTGTAAAGTGAATATGAACCCCGTCGAGTGGGATAGTTTAAAAGTTATTCCAAAATATAATGAGGTTTCTTTAGATGGTTTTTACTTTTATTTTGTTCCTCTCCCGAAAAACTACTTATTTGCTGGAGTTATATTATGTCCCACCTAGGGCATGCAAACCGGATACCCGATTAACCGAAAAACCCGAATAACCGACCGATTTGAAACTAGGGTTTTGAAGATTGAAAGTTTTTTCATTCTTGATGGTTTATGTAAAATACTACCACCAGAACATTAACAAGGAATGAAACTTCTCAAAAACTTACTGTTTCCCAATTTCTACTCTATTGAGCGAATAAATTGGACAGACTGACTACAATCTATAGTAATTATTAGGTAATAGGGAGTAATATATTGTTACTTGTTAGGCTTTGGTCTGACCTTGAATGAGTGAGGCGCTGCGAGCCAGTGCTACGAGATTACGAGAGTCATCTGCACTGCGATTACGTAATGTTGATCATGACGGTTTCAAGCCGTGAAATTCAATAATGCTTTGCGATAGAGTCGATTTTGCTATGAAAAAAGTGACAATCTGATTGAAGCCAAGTTATGGAATCAGGCTGCTGGTAACGGCAGATTTTATTGAACATTTTGTAACCCTAGTTAGTTTTTACCGTAAAAGTAAAAACTTGACTAGGGTCACAAAATGTTAAATAAAATAGTAGAAATGGTGCAAATTTATTATAACAGTCCCATTACAACTTGACAGAGGACCTTAATAATAAATTTGCACCATTTCTACTTTGATTTGATTAGGAATCGTCTTAGTCTAATTATTTTTTTAAAGATTGTCCTTGATAAAGAATTAATTTTTATTTGAAGTTACTATATAAACAATAAATAAGGCTTATTTTATGTGATTTAGGATAAGAAAAACTTTATTGTAATTACCAGTTAGAAAACACACACATAATTATTTGAAAACATTTTATTTTGTTGATTTTGTTTTTAAATGCTACTTAATAGTTAATTATAGATAAGGTGTTGCTTAGATTATCTCGTGTGTGTTTGTGTGTGTGTGTGTGTGTGTGTGTGTGTGTGTGCGCGCGCGCGCGTGTGTGTGTGTGTGTGTGGGTGGGTGTTTGTATGAAATGTACCTTCTCTTTATCTAAATGTGGTATCTATGAAAGGGGAAGATTTTTTTTTTTCATCGTCATAATCATGTCGGCCTTTCGAAGTCCACTGCTTAACATAAGCCTCCCCCAAAGAGCGCCATGACGAGTGATCTTGTGCCACATTCATCAACAACTGCGATGGGTGCACTTCGCTTGCTTGTTCGTGGTCGCCATTCGAGAACATTTATTCCCCACCAGTTGTCGGTTCTGCAAACTATATGGCCTGCCCATTGCCACTTCAACTTGAAAACTCTGAGAGCTTTGTCGGTAACCTTGGTACTTCTACGGATTTCCTCATTTCGGATTCTGTCACGTAGTGAAACTCCAAGTATAGCTTTCTTCATTGCAGGCTGCGCGACTTTGAGTTTATGTCTGAAACCAAAAGTTAGCGACCACGTCTCAGTACCGTATGTTATCACTGGCAACACGCACTGATTATAAACTTATGTCTTGAGGCTCTGCGGTATTTGCGACGAGAAGATATGGCGTAGTTTCCCGAACGCTGCCCATCCGAGTTGGATTCGTCGGTTGACCTCTTTGTCGAAGTTGAATTTACCAAGTTGGATCGTCTGACCTAAGTAGACATAGTGATCAACAGCTTCGATAATATTGCTCCGAACATAAACCGGCATGGGTGCAACATGGGCATTTCACATGATGTTCGTCTTACCCATGTTCATTTTAAGACCCACCTGTTGGGAAACAATATTGAGGTCACTGAGTATTGTGCTTAGGTCTTTCAGGGTTTTTCTTCTACTTTCGAAAACAGCTTATAGACGTTGCTCAGCAGCGAAATGGGCCTATAATTCTTCAAGAGCACGTCTATCACCTTTTAAAGAACAACACCACTACGCTCCTGTACAACGCCTCTGGCGTAGTACCCTCGAGGATGACGGACCCACTTTCAGTAGTTCTGTCGTTATTCCATCCACCCCTGTGCTCTTAAGCTGTTTGAGGGCCATTCTGATCTTGTATAGGCTGATGGCCGAGATATCTTCGGTATAATGTTGGGTCGAACGGGCTCTTGCATCGGTAACCATGCTAGGTGGACTACAAGATGAGGTGTAGTGTAGTGATCAACAGCTTCGATAATACCGTTCCCAAAATAAACCGGCATGGGTGCGACATGGGCATTTGAACTGATCTTCAACTTACTCATGTTCATTTTACTCGTAAGACCCATCTGTTGGGGAACAAAATTGAGGTAACTGAGCATTGTAACTAAATGTTACTTTGATTATTAATACTCGCAGTACATATACCAAATGTTTCTTGATTGATCTCTTTGTAAAGCTAGAAAATAAGAACACGAAAGTAAAACATATTTTAATTACATTTCAGCCTTTTCTTTACTTACACACAATGTAAGGCTAGCCATACCATAGGCTGCGCGCCTTCCGGATGCAGAAAAGGGCCGTGAGGACGATTGCACGGGTATCACGAGTCACTTCGGTGAAGCCATATTTTAAGTCACTTGGGATACTGACTCTGCCCTCGCTCGTGATTTACCAGGTCGCAGTTTACGTGCGACAGAACCTGGATCAGTTTGTAAGACGAGGGGACAAACACAAGTACAACACCCGCGGTGCTCACAAGTTGGCTGCAGTGTCCAGGAGACTGGCGCGGTCTAACAAGTTGACGCATGTAATGGGGCCCGCGGTGTATAACCGCCTTCCGGCGCAAGTCACGTCAGCTGCGAGTTTTAACACATTTAAGTTTAAACTGAAATCCTGGCTCAACGAAAAAGCATTTTACAATGTTGACGAATACTTGACTAAATGAGGTACTCGTATTTTATTAACTTTTATTTTTTTCTTATTAATTACTTTATTTGACATTTAATTTATTGTTTTGTATATGATTTTTGTGATACTCTGACATATATTATTTATAACAAATTATGAATAAATGGTTTATCTGTTAATATCTTATAAAATAGAGCGATGGTGGCCTAATGGTTCTATAGTGCAATTTAGAATTCAACGATACCTGGTTCAAAACTTAGGCTCCGCACCAATGACTTTTCGAAGTTATGTGCGAAGCTTAAATCTTAACAATAATACACACCCAATTCCGTGAGTTAGACCATGTTAGTCCAACTTTGTTTGCATATCTATACTTATAATAAAGCAACAGAAGCGAAAAAGACTGCACAAAATTAATTTAAATAAATGGTCGAGGGTACTTAAAATAAGCTACTTGTCTATATGCTAATTCGAGCATCACGTGGAACTACTGGACTGATTTCAATTGCAAACTTAGATAGTTTAGGTTTAGACTAAAAAACTGGGATACTTGGTATCTCAAGCCGATGACTAGAAGCCGAGCAATCGATAAAAAGCTATTTGACGGCTGAATGAACTTTGAAGAAATGTAGTATTACTGTACTTTAAAGTACTTTTGGTCCTGGAATAAAACGTATGGGCTACCTTTAAATGACATGACCACGCGGGCGTAGCCGCGGGCACAGCTAGTTATATAGAAACTACTAAAGTGATTGCAATGAGGTTTTCACATTTAGATAACTTAGGATCCTGAATACGGAACCCAATGCGTGTCCGGCACTACACTTGGCCGGTTATTTATAACCAAACATAACGTTTCGACGCTTCATAGTTTTTTTAAAAATAATCTATTAATTAAAACGAGTAAAAATTTAAATAATCATAGAATACTAAAGGCTCACGACTTTAATGTACAGGCAAAAAACACGTATTTCAATACCATAATTGGATATCAAAAATTAGCACTACAATAACATTCTCAGGTAGGTTCCTACTATTCCCTTAAATATCACAATTAGCCATGGCCCATAGCATTTGTGACGTCATACTTGTATAAGTATTTATAAAAAATGAAGAATAAATTGGCTAAGGGATCGTTAGCGTGGCTTGTTTATATATTTTATTATTATTACTTTTTCTATTCATCATATGTCTGACTTCCTGTTTGGTGGAAGTCAGCTACATAATAATATTTCCTTCGTTCATTTTTAAATATGTAAGCAAAGTAACGCCTGAGTCTATCAACTGTATTTATAAACTCTACGTCACATTCATTTACAAAAATAAAAGGTTTTTTTTGTATCCATTTTTGGATGTATATCCACAGAATAAATAATAGTAAAACGTAGGTATGGGCACAGAATAAATAATATAGGTACTCTTTGCCAACTTTCTCAGTTTGCCAACCTTATAAGCAATTAGTCCCACAACCATTCCCATTTTGACTACTTTTTCATTTCCTTAAATAGTAACATATTGCCAAAGTATCCAAAATATGGGTCCAAATTAAGCCCCTGAGGTCTATGCCCCTGCGCGTACCCGCCAGGGCAGTTGAGAGAGTGGACAAGACAGCCAGACTTCCAACCCAATAAATCTCCAGAGGAAAATGAACAAAAAAATACTTAAAACTTAAAATAAATGGGTTCCGTTAATCATTTTTAAAATAATCACTTATTTGTTTGTTTGTTTGTCGTATAAGGTAGTGGCCTCTGATGTGATTTTTTGTCAGACCACCCGAGGGCCTCTGACATGGTTTAACTTAACGACTGCTATTAATCAATAACAACCGGCACCGACAGCTTAACGTGCCCTCCGAAGCACGGAGCGATGGAAAACCGCACATAACTTCGAAAAGTCATTGGTGCGGAGCCTAGGTTTTGAACCCGGTATCGTTGAATTCTAAATTGCACTATTGAACCATTAGGCCACCATCGCTCTATTTTATAAGATATTAACAGATAAACCATTTATTCATAATTTGTTATAAAAAATATATGTCAGAGTATCACAAAAATCATATACAAAACAATAAATTAAATGTCAAATAAAGTAATTAATAAGAAAAAAATAAAAGTTAATAAAATACGAGTACCTCATTTAGTCAAGTATTCGTCAACATTGTAAAACGCTTTTTCGTTGAGCCAGGATTTCAGTTTAAACTTAAATGTGTTAAAACTCGCAGCTGACGTGACTTGCGCCGGAAGGCGGTTATACACCGCGGGCCCCATTACATGCGTCAACTTGTTAGACCGCGCCAGTCTCCTGGACACTGCAGCCAACTTGTGAGCACCGCGTGTGTTGTACTTGTGTTTGTCCCCTCGTCTTACAAACTGATCCAGGTTCTGTCGCACGTAAACTGCGACCTGGTAAATTACGAGCGAGGGCAGAGTCAGTATCCCAAGTGACTTAAAATATGGCTTCACCGAAGTGAGTCGTGATACCCGTGCAATCGTCCTCACGGCCCTTTTCTGCATCCGGAAGGCGCGCAGCCTGTCCGCTGCGCGGGCCCATAGCTCGGTGCCGTACTGGAGGACTGAGTGCACGGTTGCGAAGTAGCAGGTGCGAACCACTTCAGCTGATGCTACGCGCGACAGACGACTCAGGGCATAACATGCACTGCCTAGCTTTGCACAGACTTTGTGAATATGCGAAACCCATGTCATTCCACGATCTATTTCAAACCCAAAAAAACTTATAGATTCAACTTGTTCGATAAAAGTTCCATTAATGTGGACGCTCAGACTTCTAGAAGTCCGTCGAGACAAGGTAAAGTGCAGAAAATGAGTTTTTGTAAGATTAAGAACCAGACCATTTTGATGAAACCACTGTGCCAACTTATTCACCGCTCTATTCAGGCCCCGCTCAAGCTCCTCCAGAGTCTGAGCACTGACAATGGCCACAACGTCATCAGCATACATGAATATATCACCACTGGCAATCACATTGGGCAAGTCGTTCAGAAGTAGGCAAAACAGTATGTTGGATACCGATGACCCCTGCGCTACACCCATCTCGTTAGATAGAGGATCTGATTTCGTCTCACCTCCATCACTAATCACCACCTGGGATCTGTTCCGCAAGATGTCAGTCAGCAGAGCGTGAGCTGGTCCACTCACTCCATAGTGGCGTAGCTTGGCAGCCAGGATGCAGTAATCCGCAACGTCAAAAGCTTTCGACAAGTCACAGCATAGCACGGCGACTTGCCGCTTCCGCTCGCACGCTTCGAATACGCGTTTAATCACCTCGCGCGTGAGTGAAGTGGTGGATCTACCGGCTCGGTACGCATATTGCCGTTCGGAAAGAGCCCCGGTGGAGGCCATGAATTTAGTGAGACGAGTACTAATCCCGTTTTCAAAAATCTAACCAATCGCTGGAATAATAGACACAGGTCTATAGCCATCGATATTATCGCACTTCCCTTTCCCTTTAAACAATGGGTAGATTTTGATCACCTTCATTGCCCCTGGATATTCTCCAGCTCGAATGCAGTGGTTGAACAGCTCGGCCAAGTATGGAGCCAATTCACTAGCTGCTATGTGAATCACTTCCATTGATATATCATATATATCCCTGGTAGGCTTCCGAGGAATCCACGTGATGATCTCGTGGACTTCGGCGGCGGAGAAGTGAGTAAGTCTGAAGGAGCGGTCGGCAGGGGCCCGCGCGGCCGCAAGCTTGGCGCTCGCTAGCGCCAAGGCGCGGCGGCTCGCAGCGCCCCGCACGCGGCCGCCGCGCCCCGCACGCGGTGCCGCGCCCACGAACCTCGCGTTCATGGCGTCTGCAGCTGCTTTCCTCGTCTTGAAAGTTGCACCGCTTGGGTCCTTGACAACATCTGTGAAACCAGCCGAAGCCCGCGAGCTAACTCCCCTCTTAATATTTACAACATGCCAAAGTGCCTTGTGTGTATTGCTGCTATTTTTTATTAAAGAATGATGACCAATTTGAATGAGTGCTTGCCCCACCAAGGAATTGAAATGTCCAGGATTGTCCTATAGCCCATTTTTAGCCTTAGGAGGCCTAGGTTTCGATTTGCCTATTTTTTTTCTAAATAAAGAAGCGATAAGTCGATATTTTTCAATTTTTTCAGCGAAAGTTCCTAGTATTTCTGCACTTATATTGTCGGAGTTTATTTGCTAAATTATTCTTGTCAGGCACTTATCATTTTATCTAGTCATTGATTGTTCCAGGATCCAATAATTATACACTTGTTGTGTTTGCCTGCTTTTATCAATCTTATTAGTATACTAGCTAGTTATATGTACCACAAACCCACCGTTGTTTACCGAAGTCCAATTGCGACATATTTAATCATACAAGTAGGTACTTCCTTCGATTGTGAAAGTACCAATTAAGCACTTTTTGTACATATAATGCGCAGTAGAGGTACTCTACATGTTGATTTGATTTAATTGCGCATAGCTGAATAAGCATTTATGTACTTAGATGTTTTTCTCGCTAAAGTATGAGAAATGTAACTACTTAGTTGTTATTGCAAATGAAGAATGTACTAGAAATCACCTACGCATTTATAAAAGTTATATAAGGAAGTAATTTAGTACAAATTGACATTATTTTATCTTCGCTTGAATTGTACGGTCAAAAGTAAGACCAATAAAATTAACTTCAAATTTAATTTGTTGTTTATTTTATTAAAATCTCGGCTCCGTCCAATTTGTCTAGCTGTGCCCGCCTGTGTATCACAATAAATCCTAGTTTTATAAACGAAGTATAACTAAAAATAAGATTTTGCTGGTCATGTCAATCACAGGTGGGGCAGGAATGGTCATCATCCTTTGAATAGTACCCGGCTTTGTTAGTATTGATCGTTATGTCATATAAATGGTTAAATTGTTCAATTAAATTAAAGATATGTGCATTATCGGGGAATTTATTACTTAATTTTATAGTTTCAAAAATCAAGGTCTTTATTTGAACTACTTCATCGGTGACCCATGAGTTTTTCATTACGTTTTTCCTCTTAATAGGAAAACAAATATGGAATGTATTTGTCATAATGTTTGTTATGGATGTGGCTAGATTCTCGACAGATTTATGTACCTCCAGTCTATACTCAAAATTGCTGAACAGAAATTCATACGGCTCACCCCGGAATAATCCCTGAGCAGGCGAGTGCGTGGGAGCGGCTGCCTCCGTTGGCAGGCGACCGCCGCGCGCACCGCTCGGTGGTCACTCAGGTTGGTAATAACGGGAGATGTTACCACTGATCCTTGCAGCATGTTGCTGTAGACATGGTCTAAGCTGGTCGAGGATGTCTCAGTCACTCGCGTTGGGAAGTTAATTAAATTTGTAAAATTGTGCGTTACTAACACATCACACAGCTGCTTTCGTTCTGCACATTTGATTTTAAGCCAATTAATGTTAAAATCACCTACTATTATAAATTATTTACTAAAATCACTGGCTCGTTCGAGAAGACGTTCCAAGTGGGACAGAAATTCTACGGAACTGATTAAATTAGTCCTGTAGATGCACAAAACTATAATATTATATTGAACTAATTCTATTGCGGACACTTCGCAGTACTGTTATATCGACATTTTTGTAAGCTCTAAACATTCGATGGCTTTCACACTATTTTTGATAAATATGCAAGAACCTCCGTGTGCGATTGTTTTCCGACAATAGCTGGACATTAACACATAGCCGTCTATGTTTACACTTTTAAGGTTAGGTTCAGACATCCAGTGTTCAGATATTGCCAGCACGTCACAGTTTAGCAGTTTAGCTCATTAAGTAAGAGAACTTCAAGTCGATGCGTTTTCTTGTCTAAAGATGCAATATTTTGGTGGCATATGACTAATACTGTATCAGACGTTTGTTTTCGCGGTGGTTGTTGGTTTGCGGGTGCGCCACGTTTGGATTCCGTGCCCCGTTGTGAGCGGGGCCAAACGAGAAACCACTCAGCAAAACGAACGCCTGGCGGCCACACCGTTGGCACGCAGACACGATCAATTAGTGTTTGTGGTATTCCTATTACAAACGACGAATGTCTGTCTGTTCTTATATTTCGTTTTTCGACTATGTATTCCGATGGCGGTGCAGTTTTATTGAGAAAATTGCGTACATTTTCAATTGAAGTTTCAGGTCTAAACGACCAGGCTTGTATATATTTTAGCCACTCCACTGTCTGCAGCTCGTTGTCATGTTGACCAGTTCCGACCGTCACGCGTCACCGGCCGTATTTTTTTATGTTTCTTTAATCGAACCGTTTGCCAGTCGTTATCATTGCGGTCGTCATTATTTATATAATTGTCATCGTTCACATTATCCTTGATAGACATAGTTAAATATTTAAACGGGACTTAATCGCGCTGAAAACTTAATATTTATTTACCTCGACGTTTCGATCAAGTTGCATTGAACGTGGTCACGAGAAGACTGAAAACTGCAAGACAAAAGACCGCAAGACTGCAAGGCATGTTAGAACACCGAAAGACGTCATTCCTTTTCAAACTCCTGGCGTATATAAGATAGATTGCAGCTGCGGTAGTTCCTACATTGGACAAACCAAGCGTACTATAGCGGAAAGGGTCAAAAAACACATTGCAGCTGTAAAGAATCGCCAGATAAATAAATCTGCAATCGCTGAGCATTTGCCCTAATCACTGGATTGAACTCCATGACCCGAAGATCCTCTCCACGGGACGTCACTACTACTCCAGGATTGTACGGGAAGCGGTTGAAATTAAAAAGTATCCCAATTTCAACCGAGAGGATAGTTTCAAGTTGGCTGCGTCCTGGAATCCCGTGATAAGCAAGTGTTTGCTTCGCGTTTTATGTCAGAAGATATCTGCAGATGTCGTTAGTGTAGTGTATCGTGACAATTCTGAATTTTTACAAAACTAAATGCGGGTAGTTGGAGACAACGCTCGCCCTTCTCGACGCTGACACCCGCTACTTCAGTCTTCTCGTGACCACGATCAATGCAACTTGATCGAAACGTCGAGGTAAATAAATATTAAGTTTTCAGCGCGATTAAGTCCCGTTTAAATATTTAACTATGTGTTCGAATCGCGAAAGTTTAAAAGTTACAATCCTTGATAGACGTTGTTAAGTTTCCAAACTTATCAGTCCGGTCAATTGTTCCTTTCGCTCGATCCATCTCAGCAATTTTTTTTTCCATAGGTGCATTTCTCAGTATTCGTGCTGCTAGCGCTGCCAGCGCTATTTTTCTTCATTCGACCCGTCGCCGCCGACAAAGCACTTATTGCTGCAGCGGCATTTATATGCGCTAAGCGCTTAGGGCGCTGCATCGACGTAGTTGCATCAGGCGAAATACTCAGCGAATTGCGGGTAGCGTTAGGCTTCTTGTCATCTTGCTTGCGGGTGCTAAGTTCTGCGATCATCTGGGATTGCTTCGTTATATTTTCATTAAGTGTGATTATTTGGCACTCTTGAGCATCCACTTTTGTAACTAATGTGAGCACTGTCTTTTGTAATTCGCGTATCAACATTTCAACTGATTTTACAGTCATTTTGCCAAAAGTTGTTAAATTAAATACGGAGACAATATGAAACGTGACCGTGCAGTGTGTGTGTGCATATATAATTTTCTAAATAAAACAAAAGGACTTACTTTTCCTTTTGAAGTACTTTTCAATGAGAACCGGTAACCTAAGGGTACTACTATCCACATCAGATCATGAACACAATAGATAGCATACCGTATTTACTAACAGCTGTGCTGTGTGCCTTTTGTTAAAAAGTTACCCAGTTAAATATAACTTTTTAATTTGAACTTAGACATTGAACAGTTTTAGTATAACACCATTACCGTACCCGCCGACAACCAATTGTATATACATACGTTCTGGTGTTATCAATATTGTCAAGGTGCTGATCTTATCGTTTGATTTTAAGTTTAATTAAGATTTTATCACAGCAGGGCTGTATGGTATATATACTCGAGTGGTGGGTTATCTTCGCATCATTCCAAAACGTTACATGAAATAGTCTAGTGCTGTTCAGTAACGTTGCTTTCCATCATTATGGAGGTTATAAAAATATATAGCCTTCTGGCGTTTTTCCTGTGTGGAGTTCAAAATTCAAAAGCTGCTGCCCGTATTAACCCTTTAGTGGAAACAAATATTGGATCAATAAAAGGGTTGATGGCATCCGATGGGGATTATTCCATGTTTATGGGTATACCTTACGCTAAAGTAGATGCAGATTTTCCTTTTGGGGTAAGTGATATTTCAAAAATTATAAAATGGCAATAAGCTATACACTTAAATGCGTGGCGTGCGTGATCAACCTTGTGTAACCGAATTTTAATCAAGATTGTTCTTTGACAGGCTTCTACTCCATATCCCGGGTTCGATGAAGTTTTCGAAGCTTACGACGACTCTGTAGTGTGTCCCGCAGTGGACGAGTTCAACAACACAGCCGTGGGAAGTCTCGACTGCCTCCGTTTAAATGTTTACGTGCCAAGCAGTGCTAGCTCAAGCAATCGTCTGCCTGTATTAGTTTGGATCTTTGGCGGTGGTTTCGACATTGGAAACGGTGGCAGATATATGTACGGACCGAGTTTTCTAGTTCGACAGGATATCATTTTAGTAACTCTCAATTACCGTTTGGGCCCCTATGGGTTCATGTGCTTGGATATTCCTGAAGTTCCAGGAAATCAAGGCCTCAAGGATCAGCGCCTAGCTTTAAAATGGGTCAAAAGTAAAATAGAGTCGTTCGGTGGTGATAGTAATATGATAACTGTATTTGGAGAGAGCGCCGGGGGAGGTTCGGTAGATCTACATTTGTACAATGATCAAGAAAATCTCTTTAACAAAGTCATCTTGCAGAGTGGTTCTGCTATGAGTGCCTGGATCGCTACAGAATCGGATCGTACAATTCCGTTGAGAATAGCGGAATATTTAGGGTTCTTATCCAGTGACGTGGGAGAGGTTCTTTCTTTTCTATCGAAAGTCGATACAAATGTGGTAATAACAGCAAGCACTGCTTTAGGTATTTTATATAGACCATGCGTTGAAAAAGTTTTTGATAATGTCGAAAGTTTCATGACTGTACACCCTTATAACAAAGAAATACCAAGAGTGCAAAATATTCCAATTATCATCGGTCATAATAGTGACGAACAAATCTATACTTTATTGCAACCGCCCGTGGACCTATTCCGTGACTATATTCTAGAGTTTTTTGATTTTGATGAAGGCCAACATGCTGAAATGGAAAAGTTGATCAAAAATTTCTACATTGGCGATGAAGAAGTTAACGATCAAACCGCCTGGGCAGTAAAAGATTATAATTCAGATTTTTTGTTTAACTCTCCCATACCGAGAAGCGTTCAAAAATACCTTGAAAATGGAGCTAAATCTGTATATCAATACATGTTTTCCTACAATGGAGGAAGAAACTTTGTGAAATCTAGATTGAACATGACTATTGGCGGCGCGGCCCATGCTGATGAGTTAGGCTATCTATTTGATCAAGAATACATGAAGGACGTAATGTCACCTGAAGATCAAGTGATTGTTGATCGAATTACAACTTTATGGGCCAACTTTGTAAAATATGGGTAAGAACATAAACTTATTTCGGTATATTATAAGTAGACTGTATAAATAAATATTGTTATAATACATAATCGTTCAATATTCCAGAAATCCAACTCCGGAGACATCTGCACTGCTGCCAGTTACTTGGAAGCCGGTGACCGAAGACTCATTGTTCTATTTGAACATCGACTCGGAACTGAGCCTACAGCGGAGACCACTCCAGGATAGGATGGCATTTTGGGACCTCTTCTACAGATTAAACAGACAATATCTAAAAGGCCTATAAGGCAATGACAATGACCGTCATTGTCTACAACCAAGATAACAAAGTAAATACACACAATAATAATAATTATTACACTACATGAACATCTTTACATATAATAAAGAACAAAATGATCGAGGAATGACAAAAAAAAAACATGATTAAAATTTGCAGAAAAATGTTTTAAGGTAAACAGTAACCCATTTAAATCTTCGTTTGAGTTTATATTCGTAGCTATCCAATAGAACTTGGAAACTAAATATGACAACCTGCAGGAGAAGATGCACATATCGCTCACATCCAGACTCTCAAAAATAAGTCGAATATCTCCAAAGTAGTTCAAAACCGTCCTCCATTGAAATCAGGAATGTACCTACAGATAAGTCGGAAATCTACATATGCAGTGCACATTCGGCAAAGTAACATGCAAAAGCTCACTGTTTCTCGTACTGCTGGATGACACGCGGGAAATTGTACCTCCATGAAAAGGACAAATCACCGGCGCGTGCGCATCAACAGTGTACCATGAACGACCTAGTCAAGACTAAATGACTACTTTTGTTCATATACTTCTATCTCCTGATTTGTATTATATGATAATAATTTATTGCACAATTTTATTTTCCTTTGTTATTCTCCTATATTTTTATATATTTTTATTTACTCGCTTACTAGTCACACAACTCACTATCATACACTTAGAATACAACTCAAACACCACGATATTACTCAATACATTCACAAAAATACTAAAAACTATCCAACTCACATGGCAGCTGCCAAGTAGGTATTTCTTAGTATAGTCAAAGGTTGTAGTATAGGCATACATTGTACAGTTCTGAGCGTTCTAAGCGCTGTAGCACGCAATGGATTAAGATTAAAATAAAAAGCAAAATAATTGCGTGCTCCAGCTCACCGTAGCGCTGGGTTCAACAATATTTTTGGAATACGCCACGTGGACAGTACAGAGAAACATACATACATATCATAACCCTACTTTTTCTTAGTCATATAAAAACAGTATGGAATAAATACATATAAAACATAAACAAATCCAGATAAAAGATTTTATAGAATAATAACTTCAATTGACAATTTACTTGAACTACTGAACCAATTGCGATGTTATTTTCACTGTTGAATCTCTTAGGTTTTGACTTAAAAACTGGTGTTTTGAAGTTTGAAGGCCAGAGTATCTTGAGATGAGTGTGTGTGTGTGTAAATTTGTTACTCCTTCACGCTCAAACGCCTGAACGGATTTGGATGCAATTTGGTACCAGAATAGCTTATATCCTGGATTAATACATAAGCGACTTTTTATCATCATCATCGTCACCTATCATCATAATCCACACTAGTGAAACCGCGGCGCGTATCTAGTTTTGAATAAAAATACTGTTAAGACTTTATGTATTGTTAGTCATTGTATGATGTTGGCGACAAGATATTAAAATAAACTAGGCAGTCACTTCCTCTGTTGGAGATTTTTTAGAAAACTAGCTATGCCCGCGGCATCGCTCGCGTGGTCATTTCTCTAGGTTAAAAGTACTCTATGTGCTATTCCAAGATCTAAAATATAAACATTTGATCAAAATACCTTCCGCCGTTACAAAGTTTTTTATCGATTGCTTGGCTTCTAACCATTGGATTAAGATACCAAGTACCCCAGTTTTTAGGACAAATCCTAAGCTATCCAACACTGAAAACTGCATCGCAATCGGTCTAATACATTTTTACGTGATGCGCGAACAAACATACAGACAAACAAACAAACAGAAAGACACGAATTAAAAAAATGTTCTATTCATAGACAATTTTTTTTAAATTATCTTCTTTGTATAGATTTACGTTCTTATTGCCTTATAGCTGTACCCGCAGCGTTGCTCGCGTGGTAGTTTTTCTGGGATCCTATGAGTTATTCAAGTACTAAAAGTACCAATATAGGTACCTACCTAGGTACCTGTGTTAACAACCTTCAGTGGCGATCCGACATAGTCGTGATAGGTTATAAGACGAAGGCGGGAGTGAAGCGTAGCGAGCACCCGCCCTCGGCCCCCCCATTATAGCTAAGAACTATCTTGTTTACCTCAGCTTTGAAACATAAAAACCCGCAGTTAAATGGATACTCGTTTGAAAGATACGATTTTCACCCCCCCTTTTTTCAACTCCTTCCCCCCTCCTATATAGCTAAGAAACATGAAGAAACATCTCGATCACATCAGTTTTCAAGAACTGCACAACCTGATTCCCCCATCACCTTTCCATCACGATACGACTAGACGATCAGCAAAGCGCCACCCTTTCATGGTTGAAATACCTCGCACAAGAACGAAGCGTTACGCTTCTTCATTTATTATAAGAACTGCAAAGCAGTGGAATGCCCTGCCCTCGTCAGTGTTTCCGGTAAATTATAACCCCGGTGTGTTCAAGTCAAGAGTGAATAGGTATCTACTAGGCAAGCGTGCTACACCTTCGACCACATCATTGCTTTCCATCAGATGAGATCGTGGTCAAACGATTAATAAATAAATAAAAAATAATAAAAAAAAATAAAAAATAAAAAACCATAAAAAACTGCATCAAAATCAGTCCATTCATTTGGGAGCTACAATCCTCACTACAACACGCACTGGCACACTACTGGCAACACGCACTGATTATAAACTTTCGTCTTGAGGCTCTGCGGTATCTGCGACGAGAAGATATGGCGTAATTTCCCGAACGCTGCCCATCTGAGTTGGATTCATCGGTTGACCTTTTTGTCGAAGTTGGATCTACCCAGTTGGATCGTCTGACCTAAGTAGACATAGTGATCAACAGTTTCGATAATATCGTTCCCAACATAAACCGGCATGGGTACGACATGGGCATTTGACATGATGTTCGTCTCGCCCGTGTTCATTTTAAGACCCACCTGTTGGGAAACAATATTGAGGTCACTGAACATTGTGCTTAGGTCTTCTAGGGTTCAGCCATGATGACTATATCATCAGAAAATCAAAGGTGAGTGATGTATTCGCCGATGATGTTAACACTAAATCCGTTTCAGTTCAGAAGCTTGAATATATCTTCCAGTGCAGAGGTGAGCAGTTTCGGAGAAATAACGTGTCCCTGCCTTACCCCGTTTTGCAGCTGGATAGAATTCGTGCTCTGATCCTGAAGATGAACTGTCATGGTGGCCTTGCTGTACAAACACTTCAACACTTCGATGTACCGGTAATCAATCTGGCACCACTGTAAAGAGCGATGAGCTCAGCAGCGAAATGGGCCTATAATTCTTCAAAAGGGTTTTATCACCTTTCTTAAAGAACAAAACCACTACGCTCCGGTGTTGAAGATGACGGAGTTAAACAGCTTCTGAAGGACTTTAAGTACCGGTGTTCCACCCGCTTTCAGTAGCTCTGTCGTTACTCCGTCCTCCCCTGGTGCCTTGTTGCTCTTAAGCTGTTTGAGAGCCATTCTGATCTCGTATAGGCTGACGTCCAGGATATCTTCGGTATAATGTCGGGTCAAACGGGCTCTTGCATCGCTAGTCGTGCTAGGAGGACTACGCGATGAGGTGTATAATTGTCCATAGAACTTCTTGAGCTCACTCAAAATCTCTGGCTTCGACGAAACGATGCTGCCACTGTCGGTTTTCAGCGTCGTCAACAGGCTTTGCCCAATAGACTGATCTCTTGCGAACACATTGGAGCCCTTTTTGCGCTCTATTGCGTTCTTAATACAAGAAGTATTATAAGAACGCAAATCGTGTCGCATTGACTTGGAGATCTGTTTATTAAGCAAGCTGTAACTCGACATATCCACTGAAGACTGCAGCCTCATCTCGCCTCGTTCTGCCATAAGTTTGAGTGTATGCTCAGAGAGTTTCTGTGTTTTTTATAAAAAAAAATGCGGGGCAAGCAACTAAGATGTTTATGAGATCTTTATGTCACTAAGACTCAGACAAAAACATGATTAACAGAATTTCATTCTATACATTTTCTTATCAAAAATTATGTTGTTATCGGTAATATTTACATTTTTCTACTCAACTGCTTAAGTTTCATTTCTAAAATATTTTCCACAGCAAGAAAATATAGTGTATTACCTAATGCTTAGACAAAATTTACCTAACTAAATTATTAGCCTGTCAATAAAATAAATAACTTTTGAGACATACGTCATTTAGTTCCGAGCTAAATTGTTGTTCAAACAGCGTTTGAGATATTCAACCTTGTTACGCAGGCACTTCAGTGCTTATTGCGGGTAGCAGGTGGTAGAGTGTAGGGGAGGTTGCAGGGGAGTGGGGAGTAGGAAAATGTAACCTTGGAACCTGGTATTAACATACAAACAGACAGACACGATTTAGAAAACAATATATTATTGTTCAGTAGCTAATTAATTTAGGTACTTTAGATCATTACATGTTTAAATATCTTCCTTGTACAGTTTTTTTGTTGTACTTATTGCTTTATCATAAGTATAGATAGATTACAACAAAATTGATAAACAAGTTCAAATGTAAAAGAAAACAGACTGATCGATAGAAAAAAAAAGAATATCCCTTAGTATTATTAAGTATTCTGTGGCTTGAGGCTCGATTTAAATCTTGATTCACCTGAATTGTGTTTACGGACAGTTTTGGAATAAGAAGAAGGTTTTATATGTACTAAAAACTAAAAAATAAAATAAATTTGGTGGAGCGAGTCAAATTTCTATTACTCAGGTTACGCTACGATTCGACTCGCCCACGTTTTTTTTTAATTATTTTTGGTACATATAAGCCGTTTAACTTTATTTTTTACATATTTTTGTTTTTAAGCTTTTAGTTTTTTATTAAGTCATTTTTTAAAGTGCCCTCGCTGGTCAAGCCTTTTCATTTGATAACCATATTGGGGGGAATCAAAATTAAAAAACTAATCCGCCATTTTGTGTTGGCGGCCATCTTTAGTTTGAAATTTCCATAGGGTGCTGTATAGTTAAGTCCTTTCATTTGATACCCCTCAATATGAGGGGATTGAAAAAACATATGTAATTCGCCATTTTGTTGCGGCGGCCATCTTGGATTCACAATGGTACTGAATATTCATAATTGTATTGTTATCAGAACTAAAGGGGTGTACCAAATTTCAAGTCAATTGGTCAACAGGAAGAGGGTAAAATTTCAATTACTAGATTTGACCCAAACAAACAAAAAAACAAATAGGTCAAGCTAAGTAAAACCGTTTAGAAACAAAAAGTCTGTACAAAGATCATTAAAAAATATGGTCTAGAGTACTTAAAATAAGCAACTGAACATGTTTTTTTTATATCATTTCTCTCTGTGTTTTTCTGTATGTTTGTATGTTCGCGCATCACGTAACAACTACAGGATTGAATGCTACAGGTTTTGATAAAAACTACGCGATTGTGATGCGGTTTTCATTGTTGGATAGCTTATATATGACTTAAAAAGAAAGTTCTATACAAATATATTTAAAAAAGTGGTAAGGGTATTATAAGCTACTGAACAAAAATATAACATTTTTTTTAAATCATGTTTGTCTGTCTGTTTGTTTGGTGTATTTGGTACGGCTGAAGGAATTTTGAACAAATGTTGATATATTAGGTCATGGAATAGTACATAGAGTACTTTTAACCTAGAGAAATGACAACGCGTGCGAAGCCGCGGGTAAGCTAGTTCATAATACAAGTGTGAAAGTGTGATTTTATAAGTACCTGTCTAGAGCAGAGGTCCCCAAACATTTTTGTCTCGTAGACCACATGCTATGATTTTCAGTTTTGGGTAGACCCCCTAATATGCTTGCTTAATATTGATTTTTAGCAAATTTATTAACTTCAAATATGTTGTTGACAGCTGGTATAGCGCTCCTCACTTTGAAAGATTTCACTTTGTAATTGCAGTTAATAGTAATGTGAATAACTTAATAAGCACACACAAAACAAATCACAAAACCGTAGTAGTTGTATGTTTTCACAAAAAAAAATAAGCTACAAATCTCCCTGATCTTTTGCACAGATAAAGTTAAAGGTCTAGCTAAAAAATTACAAATACACATTTAATCGCTTATTTTTAACAAAATATAAACTTGCAGAGAAAATAAAATCGTACGCAAACGGAGCTGCGGGTAACTTTTATATTTCAGAATATATGCCTAATAACTTATTAAAATAATTCATCATCACGTATCATGAACATTTGTGACGATTCAAGAACAATTTTTTTATGTCATAAAAGTTTATAATTTATCTACTTAACTTTCGCCTGCGACTTCGTCAGAGCGGACTACGGTCTATTGCGAAAAAAAGCATCCTCGTTCTTCTAGGATATTAAAAACCAATGCAAAAGTATAGCATCAACGCTCTTGATGTTTTTGACACACTTGTTATTATTTCGTTTCCACGGCAATCGTTACTTACAGCGAGTATCAACATGTTTTATTTTTCCCGTGGAAACCTTCATATTCCATAACCACCACCCGTCCCGAGACCACACTTGGGGTCTCGGGACGGGTAAGCTAAGTCTTGAGTTCTGTCAAGTGTGATGTCACACCTCGAGGGCAGGCGATAGGTCGCAGCAATCTTCTGCGACCTGCCGCGTGCCTCTGAGCTAGTGAATCACTCGCTACTTATTAAAAAAATGATTCATTATGGAATCAATGAAAACTTTCTCAAAATGATGACGTCATTCTTAAAAGATCGTAGACAATTAACATCAGTTCACAACGTAAAATCTGAAATACAAACAATGGGTGAATGTGCTGTCCCACAAGGTTCTGTCATGGGACTTATTTTAAAAGCTTTTATTTAACTTCACTTGTATCTATATATGTATCTATCTATATACGTATCTATGTATGTATTTTATCTGTTTTGGAATCTTGCAATTAAAATTTCGAGCACTTCCCGATTAGCTATCAGGCTGAAACTTTCAGGATAAATCACAAACCGATGTAAATGCAATAATAAAAACTTATAAATGTTAAAAGTGAAAAGCCAAAAAGAAAATATAAGAAAAAAAGGAAAGAAAAAACCTTAAAAAATCTATTGTTCAAAGAGAAAAGGAAAAAAGAAACAAGGATAAAAGAAAAAAAACTTAAAAACGTAAAAGTTACAATGCAACAAAAAAGAGAATCCGTAAAAGCTTTTTTTTTATTATGCTTATTTGATACTTATGAACGAGCTGCTTTGTCAGACGTGGAATTAGTTATAATCTTCTTCGCCGACGGTACTTGTTTGATTGTGGCTGCTGATGACTTTACTCAACTTAACATTAAGTTGAATAATGTTATAGGTGAAGTCTCAGGATGGTTTACTGCTAACGGCATATCGTTAAACGTACTAACAACACTAGCTAACAACACTACAACACAACACTAACACTTCCAAACCAGCAGGAAAACGAAACAAAAATTAAATGTCACCTGCAATGGCTTAAAAGTACCTGAAGTTGATCACATCAAATACTTGGGCTTCATAATCGATGAGGGATTAACGTGGAACCATCAAACTGACAACGCGTGCGTACAGCTGTCATCAGCGAATTTTCCTCTGTGTCGTCTCGTTGGTAGTCTTCACATAGACAACGTAAAAAAAAGCTTACTTTGGTAGCATTCACTCCATCCTATCCTACGGGGTCGACTTGTGGGGATTGGCAACGGAGAGAGATAGGCCGTTCATACAGCATAAACGCGTCGTGCGTATCGTGTGCAATGTTGAGTGGGATCATCTTGCGCGGGAACTGTTTATAAAACAGAAGATACCCACGTTACCCTGCCTAATCATTCTAGAGGTGGCTAAATACGTGAGAGAGGACATTGCGCAGTTCCCAACGTTGGCAAATCCGTGTGAATCACACACGGATTTTACACAAAAAAGCGTCACCGACTTAAACTCCCGAAAAATCTACTCAAGAAGACAGGTAGACTTGTAAACTCTTAAAGTGTGAAGGTAAACATTGCACTGCATGAAAGCATAGTAACGCCAAGAACTATACCTTGTATAAAAAAAAACTTAAAGTGTTACTGCTTGTTAAGGCTTACTATTCTGTTGATGAGTTCCTCACTGACAACTCTGACAAGTGAGCTTATCCATATCCTTAAAATAATAATTACAATAAACTTATCTAGGTACTAGCTTTTCCCACGGCTTAGAACGCGTGGTTATTTTTCTAGGTTAAAAGTACTCTATGTACTATTCCAAGACCTAAAATACCAATATACCATTTGATCAAAATTCCTTCCGCCGTCAAAATTATTTTTATGGGTTGCTCGGCTTCTACTCATCAGATTGAGATATCAAGTTTTTAAGTCAACCCCTAAGATTTCCAACAGTGAAAACCGCATCTTAATCGGTCAAGTAGATTTTACGTGATGCGCGAACAAACATACAGACAAACAGACAAAAAGACAGACAGATTTACTGTAGACCATTTTTTTTTTGTTCTTTGTGCGGACTATTTCATTCCAATTGCTTTATTTTACATATAAATACGTATATGGTGTATATCTAATGATAAATTGAAATTAATTTTAATGACATAATTATGCTTAGCATACTTTTCTTTTCATATATTTTTTAACCATTATTGTCCCACTACCGGGCAAAGGTCTCCCACAATTCTTTCCATTAAGGTCTCCCACAATTCTTTCCATATATCTCTATCTTCTGCAAGTTCAAGCCAATTTCCTTCGAAAGTATCAAGATCGTCACGCCACCGTTTCCGTGGACGGCCTCGACGCCTTCGTCGGGTACCTAAATACAAGCTCAAAAATAAAATAAAAAAAACCGGCAAAAATCGATTGGCCGATTGGCGATTTTTGCCCATCTTTCGGGATGCATCCTGCTGACGTGACCCGCCCAATCCCACTCGAGCCTTGCAGTTTTTTCTCCTACATCTGCAATACCTGTCATGGAACGTAGTACGGGATTTCTGACTCGATCCTACCAACTTGATACCTAGAATTCTGCGTTCCATTGGCCTTTGAAAAACCCTGAGTCGGGACTTCTGACATTCAGTAAGTGACCAGGTCTGGGCCCCGTAGGTTAGAATGGGCAGGATACACATGTCGATGAGTTTGCGTTTCAGAGAGATCAGAATGTCTCCCTTCATAGACACTGGTCTATGAAGGGGCTTATGAAGTCTTATGAAAAGCTACTGAGCTCTTCCAGGCGTTATCGATACGGCGACCGATTTCTTTGTCTTGCCTGTTTTCGAAGGATGCTAACTGGCCCAGAGAGACATAATCATCGACATAATTTATCACTTGCTTATCAATCTCTACCCTACGTTTTATGCTGTTGGTCATCTGCTGCGTTTTAGACCTGTTCATCATAAGTCCCACCTCAAGGCTTGCCGTGCTCAGTTCTTGGAGCATTATCTCATGCTCAGGTGCAGATGGGATGGACAATGTCATCCGTAAATCTTACGTTTGAGATATACGATTGTTACCGATTTCTATGCCCCTTGTTGCCCAGAAAACTGTGTGTCTTAAAAACCTCTTCGAGGTTGCTTGTAATTAATTTAGGAGATCTTTTATATAATAATAGGTATTAATTATAATAGTCATGACCTGTATGATACAATATCGTATTAATGTTATATAAATAAATAAATAAAATAAGGTATGGTGGTACTTAACACCGGGACAGCTTTTGAATATTTATCAAGCACAGGTCCGATCTTGTATGGAGTAGGTACTGTTGCCACCTCTGGGTCGGTTCTGTGAAGTATCAGCTGGAGGCTTTGGGTTTAATTGAGAGACAATTGAAAGTCTGGTGCATCGAAGTGAGGTCGCAAGCCTGTCGGTATTCTACAGATTGCTCTATGGAGAGTGTGCACAAGAACTGTACAACCTCATTCCCGCATCACCTCTCGAGTACTCGAGCACAGTCGAACAGCAAAGCGCCACTCTTTTATGGATCGTAGAAATACCTCGTACATGAACGAAGCGTTACGCTTCTACATTTATTATAAGAACTGCAAAGGAGTGGAATGCTCTGTCTGCTCTAGTCAGTGTTTACGGTAACATATAATCCCGGGATGTTCATGTAAAAAGTGAATAGTCATCTGAGATATTTGTTTTTAAGTGTCATGCCCAGTAATTTCCAAGGGAAAATTTGACAATCCCAGATTTCTCTGTACCTACGAAACAGTTAATTTCGGTTATCGTTATCACTCCGAATCAAAATGGTATAACCAATTAACCACAGATTATCTGTGGTTATAACTATCTTACTATCCAATGATATCGGGAAATCCGTGGTACTATCGCGTTCTATCATCTCTTCAATAGGCTATCAGATTATTAGATACCGAGCATCGCGAGTACTTGCAGTACAGTCATATCGAAAGAAAGTTACAATTCCCTAGATAACATTAGTCTTACTAATTAGCAAATCAAAAACTAACCCGTTTTGTTTTAGCTATTAGGCTGAATATTAATTGAATAATGAATAACAATAACGATTTGTAGATAATCAACCTATATATAGGTTGCAATAGGCTATCAGATTATTAGATACCGAGCATCGCGAGTACTTGCAGTACAGTCATATTGAAAGAAAGTTACAATTCCTTAGATAACATTAGTCTTACTAATTAGCAAATCAAAAACTAACCCGTTTTGTTTTAGCTATTAGGCTGAATATTAATTGAATAATGAATAACAATAACGATTTGTAGATAATCAACCTATATATAGGTTGCAATAGACATATTATTCACTTGACCGTTAGTAGAAGCTTTAATATATTGAGATAGGCGACTCTATTTCCCGCTGTAGCAGTCATCCCTTTCTACCCTCATAGCTCTGTCTCTTTTGCACACACCTCCCACCTCACCAGGCACACGAGTTAACTGGTGATCCGAGCCTGCTCGTCTTTCATAGTCAGATATTATTCGCTTTCGAGTTTCTTGCCGATTCTTCTCGAAGGTGTATTACGAATCGGCGGTCAGTTATAAAAATCAATGAAAGGGCACCTAGCCATTGTTCAGGGCCCCCTCGATCACTACTTAACGGTAGCGATCCAGGGGTGTTTAGTTCGTTACCCCCGTAATCAGACGGCTGTCCAAGCCGAGGGCCGTACCCCCTGGGTACCCTCGTGCGGGTCGTCTAAATTTTAAATTTGGCGTGCGCCTTCTGCGTCACGCATTGCGGCGGAGTGCTTGTAAGCGCCCGCCCTTAAGTCCGGCTCAAGCTGCAGAGGCCGATAAGGCCAACAGCATTAGTAATTCCTAAAAAAATAATAAAAAAATGCTCGTCATTGGCGTGATATTTCCCGCGCAGTTCACTTGTGCTAAGAGAATCTTTACTTCTCTTTATTAAATTCAGTGGTTTCCAAGAAAATCTCACGTAAGTGCACAAGGTTTTACTACCTATTTTGTACAACGATGTTATCGTTCGTTTCTCGTTAACAATTCGATTCTAGAGAATTTCTTAATATTTTTCTACCCTCTAATATTTCTTCTTTTTTTATTATGTTTTTTGAGAGTTATGTCTTAGATGAACTATTTCGTTTTAAGATAGTCAACCGGTGAGCGTTAAAAATGGAGTTCGATGACCCAATTGAACCGATGGCCACCGCTGAGGGGTCGGGTGCCAAACCGGGCAATAAAAAAACGCGTTTACGTGAGCGGCGATTACGATCCTCATCGAGCGGTAGCAGTAGTAGCAGCTCGACATCTTCGTCTAGCTCCTCGAGTGAAAGTCAAATAAAAAGAGCTCACAGCGCCGTCGGCACCTTCGGTCCAAAAAACAAAGCAAAATTAACAAAAGATGTGGTCAAGTTACAAAAAGCTGTGCAAAGTTACGACTACCCCCTTACTTTATGTAATAATGAAAACAAAGCAAAATTAACAAAAGATGTGGACAAGTTACAAAAAGCTGTGCAGAGTTACGACTACCCCCTTTATGTAATAATGAAAAAGAACCCGCGGTTCCATAAACTCCCAAGAAATTTTGAAGTATGTTAGATGAAGTTCAGCGTTTTGGGAAAAGCACGTGGGCGGATATAGATAATGCAGAAACACAAAAACTATTTAACCTTTCGCCAGGATTTACGGAAATGGAATCAAACGAGGTGGTAAAGACGTACGATAATATACGTCATCTGGCCTATTCCGATAAATCTTACGCAGCTATTACGTTCGGCATCTTGAAGCAGAAAGAGGTTTGCATGGTTCAGAACCCCAGACGCTGCCCTTGCTGATTTAAAAGATAAATTTGACGAAATTTTCCAAAAAGGCGAATTGCAAAAAGTTTCCCAAGACCTTTTACAAATAGCTTGCGGCCATAGAGCAGAGACTATTGAAATGAGAAGGAACGGTATCCTCAAACATATTAGGGACCCCTTGGTGAATGCGACCGTGAACAAAATTCCTCCTTCAAATACCCACATTTTCAACTCGGAGGCCCTCACATTAGCCTTAGAAAAAGCAGATAGTGTTAGGAAAGCTTTCTGGCTGGTGAATAGGCCAACTAGTGGGAATGCTTCGCGATCAAAGCCCGTTAATTCTACACGTCTCCCCTCGCAGGGACAAGTACGTAATAATGTGCCAACACATGGTCACCCAAACTACGGCTATGAAACAGGTAACTTGCAGTGCCTTCACACCAACCCTCGCAGGGTAACTACCAAGCCTACCATTACAATACGAAAACACCAAACAGCATTGTTTGGCCCTGACCAGCGTACTTACGAGTATAACAACAGGAGTTCTAATTTTAGATCTCGGGGATCGAGTCAATCACAAAGAAGACAAAAGTGCCGCTCGTCGCCTTCAGGCTACAAGGGCAACAAGAGAAAATGACTCGCAGCATTCCGGGCCGGTCAGTTAGCACGTTACGTCAGACGGTGGAAAGAAATGGGAGCCCCAGACTTTATATTGCGGATAATAACAGGGTATCGCATACCCTTTCAACAGATACATCCCTTGGTAACACCAGATCTAAAAGGTGATCATCATCGCACGTTAGAATCGGAGAAGTCTTCACTCATTCTTCGAATGAAAAGACAAGGCGTGTTGAGGATAGCACCTCTCACCCCTAAGTTTTGGTCCTTTCTGTTCTTGAACAGAAGAGCAACGGATCATACCGACCTATACTCAACTTACGGTCTCTCAACCACTATGTGCTAACAGAGCGTTTTCGATTAATAAACATGTTCCGTGTCCCAGACTTTCTCCAAACTCGGGATTGGATGTGCAAGGTCAACCTTTCGCAGGCATACTTCAATCTGCCAATAGTCAAGTCACACAGGAGATTCTTGCGTCTTCTCTACAAAGATTTTCATCTTTGTAGAGAAGACGCAAGAATCTCGAAATGACTTGCCTCCCGTTCGGGCTAAGTACAGCCCTGAAGGTTTTCGCGTGCCTTACAAATTGGATTGCGCAAATTCTCCGAGAGAAGGGCCTGAGAATAATAGTCTATTTAGACGATTTTTTGCTGGCACATCAAGATTCAGAGATATTAGCCCAGCAGGGGGATCTGCTATTAGAGACGCTAAAAATCTTCAGAACCCAAGTAAATTACGGGAAGTTTGTTCTCACCCCGCAAAAAAATATCACTTATCTCGGAATTGTTTGGCACCCCTAGACAAATCACAAGCAACTGTCACAAGAAAAGTAAAAAAAAAAAACAGGCAAGGTTTCCCTAAAAAACTCCAAAGCCTAGTAGGGTTGCTGAATTTTGCAAGCTTTGCTGTCCCCCGAGGACGATTAAACCACCGGAGTACTCTGAAGTTCTTAAATACCCTGCCCCAGTATGCAGCTCCAACCAGATACGTTCTACCTTGTTCGGTGTTAGAGGAGATGCATTGGTGGCTTCAAAATTGTCATCTCTCATCTCCGATCCATATTCCACCTCCAGCACATTACTTAACGATGGACGCCTCGGATATAGCATGGGGAGGACAACTGAACAACCAGACCATGTCTGGTGTTTGTAACATAGAGGAACGGTATCTACATTTCAATATAAAAGAGATGTTAGCTATTCTAAGAGTACTAGAGTTGCAAGCAGCGAGCATGTTAAAAGGATCAGTTCTTATTCAATCGGACAATCGATCTGCGGTAGTCTATCTGCGCAACAAAGGCGGGACCAAATCCCTCACTCATGAATATAACGTTTCAAATTCTACGCATCCTAGACGTTCATCAAATTAATTTCAAAGTCTATCACATTCCCGGGAGATTCAACAACAATTTGGATTGCTTATTCAGGCACGGCCGATCCCAGAGTGGCATTTAACACCGAGTTGTACAGAAATGATCTTTGCAAAAAGGGGAACTCACGTGATCGTCATGTTTGCGTCCAAGACTGCACGGGTAGTTGCGAATTATGCAACCCTAGACTTAACGAAGCGTTGTTACACGATGCTTTCAGCTCAACTTGGAATTTTCCCCTGGCATAGATATTCCCTCCACCATCTCTTATTCCCAGAGTATTGATGCACCTCAATCAAGCAACAGGCGTGTATCTCATTGTAGCTCCACATTGGGAGAAAGTATTTTGGCGGCCGGACCTGAAATCGCAAGCAATCGCAGCCCCCTTAACTCTTACGAATCTGAAACGATTCTTATTCGACACGACGACCGTGTTGCCACCCCCCAAGGTCCAGGAAATGATTCTAGAGGTCTGGAAATGTGAGGGTGGAAAAAAAAAGTCTCCACCTGGAGAACTTACAAAGCACCATAAAATCGTTGGATCTCTTGGTCGAAACAGCATAACAGAAATCAAAAGCACCCTGAAGGATTTCATTTAGCACAATTTTTAGCTGACCTATATATTAAATTTAATCTCTCCTATAACACAATTCTTCTTCACAAATCTGTAGTTTCCACACTCTGTAACACAGAGCTGTCTGGTAAATTAAGTGAGAATGTTCTTGTAAAACATATTTTAAATGCAATATCTTTAAAAAATCCTATTGCTCCAAAACCACCTATTTGAGACATTAACACTTTGATCAATTTTATGAGCGATTGCTCTGTAGACAGTAGGTACGAACATATTTCAAATTGTTAGACATACGGTAGCGCTGTTATGCCTTTGTTCGGGTCGTAGAATTCACGACCTAACACTTTTTGGCGTTGACAGAGATCAATGCATTATTTGTGGCCTCAGTTTGGGTCCAAAACAGACTGTAGAGATTATATACAATCGGGCTGGAAGCCCATGGCTAACACTCAAAATCAAAATTTAAAACTATAACTATTCTAAACGTAAGATTTCTGAACGCTTCGTGACGTAAGATTTCTGTTCCAATTTATTTATAACCTTGTGTGGCCCACCATCACCTGCGTTCAGAACAGTCATGGCAGGATGGTTCAAGTCACTTCTGAAGGCAGCAGGCATCTCTGTAACGCCGAGAAGTATACGGTCTGCTGTGGCGTCAAAGAGCTGGATTGACAACTTCTCCTTGGATGATATTTTAGAGAAACAGAATTGGAAATCAGTAAAAACTTTTCAAAAATTCTATCGACGAGAAGTAATGACTTCCTCTCCTAATAATAATCCAAGTAAGGATATTTCCACACTTTTTGTTCCAGTTCGTTGATTTTGATACTCTATGTATTATCATCTTGGCAGTTTTTATGCAAGTCAATTATTTATTTTCAACTGTTTACAATTACCTAGGTAAAATATGGTAACATATATTATGATTATGATTCATCAGTGTTTAAATAATAATTTTTATTTTTTCATTAACGTCTCTTCCTTCACACATACTTTTTATTTTATTTTATACTACCATCATAGTAATCACATTGGCGTTTTCCTTTAACTCATCAGGCGATAACAAACAGGTCTCAATATATATAAACTTCTACTAACGGTCAAGTGAATAATAGATCCGTTTTGGATTAACAAAATAAATTTACCTTATGATGGAATCATAGGTTCCGATATGCTCAACGCACACAGCTGCAGCATCGACTACACTAATAATTTACTTCATCTTGGTAAATCATCCTTGAAATTACACTTTCATGCTCCAGCATACTTAATTCCTACAAGAACTGAAATCATTATCGAATGTTCTGTTCAAAATCCTGAAATAAAAGAAGGATTAGTCCTTGACCAGAAACTCACTGAAACCTTACTAGTCGCAAATTGTGTAGTCCGTGTTAAAGAAAATAACAGAATAAACATATCCGTGGTAAATACCTCTGAAGAACCTGTAACACGGACATCTTAACCTAAAACTTACCTCAATCGATCCTTCTGAATTCAATGAAGATCCCCAGAATTTACATCCTATAAATTATGTGAATGCTACAATCCCACACACAGATATTTTCAAACGTACTGAAGAAGTATTAAATCACTTGCGTGTTTCCCATCTCAACAGCGAAGAGAAAAGAGCTCTATACCAGGTGTGCACATAACATGACCAAGGTGCCCAACTTCGCGTCGGAGAAATTTGCATTTGTCGGGCTGAAGTTTCAAATTGAATTGGCGAAGTTTTTGGAATATGGCCACTAGGCTATATATCTGGGAATGTAGATCATGACCATAACATACCACAATATCATCTAAATTGACATAGCAGCGGATGCCTTGTAGTCCGGAAAGAGCTAAATTCATCAGCTTCTGAAAGGTTGAAGGGGCATTTTCAGCCCGAATGGCATCCGTGTAAATTGGAAGTGTCTTTCAGGGACATTGATAGCGGTTTTGGATTTGTCGGCTTCACTTAAAGGAATTTGGTGGAACCGAGAAGCTAAATCTAGGGTTGTGAAGTATTTACTATTCCCCAGCTGGTCTATGATCTCTGCGATCTGAGGAATAGCGTAAGTATCGCCGATTGTGACGTCGTTCAGTTTTTGGTAATCTATTACCACTCGCCATTTTTGGATGTTTGAGGCATTGAGCTTTTTAGGGACTACCCATATTGGAGAGGATCAGGGAGAGTCAGAAGGTTCAATAACGTTCTGGTCTAACATTTGATCAATTTGTTTTTTGACTTCTTTTTTATGAATTTCAAGGAAGCTATATGATTTTGTGTGGATGTCAGTGGTCGTTTTTATTTCGTGTTTCAGGGCATTGGTACAGCTAAGTTTCTCTCCAGGTAAATGAAAAATATCAGAAAAGTCAGAGCACACCTGGTATAGAGCTTTTTTTTCTTCGCTGTTGAGATGGGAAACACGCAAGTGATTTAATACTTCTTCAGTACGTTTGAAAATATATGTGTGTGGGATTATAGCATTCACATAATTTATAGGATGTAAAGTCTGAGGATCTTCATTGAATTCAGAAGGATCGATTGGGGTAAGTTTTAGGTTAAGATGTCAGTGTTACAGGTTCTTCAGAGGTATTTACCACGAATATGTTTATTCTGTTATTTTCTTTAACACGGACTACACAATTTGCGACTAGTAAGGTTTCAGTGAGTTTCTGGTCAAGGACTACTCCTTCTTTTGTTTGCGGCATTGTTCCAGGGTATGTCCTGGCGTTTTGCAATATCTGCAGTCGGTAACAGAAGAATTATTATTGTTATTAGGCCGATTAGGATAAAAATTGGACCTAGGCTGCTTAACGTTTGCAGGGAATCGCTGATTTTGATCTCTACGCATAGGTTGAAAATTTGGGCTAGAAAAATTCGGCCTTGGGAAAGGCTTGAAGTACCTGGCCTTTCTTGACGTGAGATAGATGGATTCTGCTTAAATAAAAATTGTTGTATATTTTCTTCGGAAAAAGCAATGTTCACAGCTTCGTAAAGCGTTTTGGGCGACTTGCAACTAACAATGTTTGATATAAGGGTTATCAACCCCATTTGGAAATGATGGAGGGCTACTCCTGAAGGTCAGTGAGTAAGTAAGTGGGCATGGTGCTTCCTCTCGCTGAACTGTGTTTTGAGGAACTCTTTGAGTTGAATCCAATTTGGAAACTCTTTAACAGAGCAGGCGGTTTGTGCTTTGCCCTCCAGTTGGCATAATATATATTTAAATAAAATATATTTTTGAACTTCCGAGGCTTTTGGCAGACCAATAAATAAAAACATAACTCCGCGATCAACAAATTGGAACTTGATCTTTTTCAACTTTATTAAAATTCATAAAACCATTTGACGGATCTGGAGAAACATTGAACTTCTTTTTGGTCAACTGCAATACCAAAAGGAGTTGTTGTTGATCGCGGTGTTATTTTTTTTCTGGATCTTGTAGGAAGGCCAGAAGGCGGAGGACAAAGTGCTTCGTCTTCGACACTGGTCTATGAAGGGGCTTATGAAGTCTTATGAAAAGCTACTGAGCTCTTCCAGGCGTTATCGATACGGCGACCGATTTATTTGTCTTGCCTGTTTTCGAAGGATGCTAACTGGCCCAGAGAGACATAATCATCGACATAATTTATCACTTGCTTATCAATCTCTACCCTACGTTTTATGCTGTTGGTCATCTGCTGCGTTTTAGACCTGTTCATCATAAGTCCCACCTCAAGGCTTGCCGTGCTCAGTTCTTGGAGCATTATCTCATGCTCAGGTGCAGATGGGATGGGTGCATGTCATCCGTAAATCTTACGTTTGAGATATACGATTGTTACCGATTTCTATGCCCCTTGTTGCCCAGAAAACTGTGTGTCTTAAAAACCTCTTCGAGGTTGCTTGTAATTAATTTAGGAGATCTTTTATATAATAATAGGTATTAATTATAATAGTCATGACCTGTATGATACAATATCGTATTAATGTTATATAAATAAATAAATAAAATAAGGTATGGTGGTACTTAACACCGGGACAGCTTTTGAATATTTATCAAGCACAGGTCCGATCTTGTATGGAGTAGGTACTGTTGCCACCTCTGGGTCGGTTCTGTGAAGTATCAGCTGGAGGCTTTGGGTTTAATTGAGAGACAATTGAAAGTCTGGTGCATCGAAGTGAGGTCGCAAGCCTGTCGGTATTCTACAGATTGCTCTATGGAGAGTGTGCACAAGAACTGTACAACCTCATTCCCGCATCACCTCTCGAGTACTCGAGCACAGTCGAACAGCAAAGCGCCACTCTTTTATGGATCGTAGAAATACCTCGTACATGAACGAAGCGTTACGCTTCTACATTTATTATAAGAACTGCAAAGGAGTGGAATGCTCTGTCTGCTCTAGTCAGTGTTTACGGTAACATATAATCCCGGGATGTTCATGTAAAAAGTGAATAGTCATCTGAGATATTTGTTTTTAAGTGTCATGCCCAGTAATTTCCAAGGGAAAATTTGACAATCCCAGATTTCTCTGTACCTACGAAACAGTTAATTTCGGTTATCGTTATCACTCCGAATCAAAATGGTATAACCAATTAACCACAGATTATCTGTGGTTATAACTATCTTACTATCCAATGATATCGGGAAATCCGTGGTACTATCGCGTTCTATCATCTCTTCAATAGGCTATCAGATTATTAGATACCGAGCATCGCGAGTACTTGCAGTACAGTCATATCGAAAGAAAGTTACAATTCCCTAGATAACATTAGTCTTACTAATTAGCAAATCAAAAACTAACCCGTTTTGTTTTAGCTACATATTAGGCTGAATATTAATTGAATAATGATTAACAATAACGATTTGTAGATAATCAACCTATATATAGGTTGCAATAGGCTATCAGATTATTAGATACCGAGCATCGCGAGTACTTGCAGTACAGTCATATTGAAAGAAAGTTACAATTCCTTAGATAACATTAGTCTTACTAATTAGCAAATCAAAAACTAACCCGTTTTGTTTTAGCTATTAGGCTGAATATTAATTGAATAATGAATAACAATAACGATTTGTAGATAATCAACCTATATATAGGTTGCAATAGACATATTATTCACTTGACCGTTAGTAGAAGCTTTAATATATTGAGATAGGCGACTCTATTTCCCGCTGTAGCAGTCATCCCTTTCTACCCTCATAGCTCTGTCTCTTTTGCACACACCTCCCACCTCACCAGGCACACGAGTTAACTGGTGATCCGAGCCTGCTCGTCTTTCATAGTCAGATATTATTCGCTTTCGAGTTTCTTGCCGATTCTTCTCGAAGGTGTATTACGAATCGGCGGTCAGTTATAAAAATCAATGAAAGGGCACCTAGCCATTGTTCAGGGCCCCCTCGATCACTACTTAACGGTAGCGATCCAGGGGTGTTTAGTTCGTTACCCCCGTAATCAGACGGCTGTCCAAGCCGAGGGCCGTACCCCCTGGGTACCCTCGTGCGGGTCGTCTAAATTTTAAATTTGGCGTGCGCCTTCTGCGTCACGCATTGCGGCGGAGTGCTTGTAAGCGCCCGCCCTTAAGTCCGGCTCAAGCTGCAGAGGCCGATAAGGCCAACAGCATTAGTAATTCCTAAAAAAATAATAAAAAAATGCTCGTCATTGGCGTGATATTTCCCGCGCAGTTCACTTGTGCTAAGAGAATCTTTACTTCTCTTTATTAAATTCAGTGGTTTCCAAGAAAATCTCACGTAAGTGCACAAGGTTTTACTACCTATTTTGTACAACGATGTTATCGTTCGTTTCTCGTTAACAATTCGATTCTAGAGAATTTCTTAATATTTTTCTACCCTCTAATATTTCTTCTTTTTTTATTATGTTTTTTGAGAGTTATGTCTTAGATGAACTATTTCGTTTTAAGATAGTCAACCGGTGAGCGTTAAAAATGGAGTTCGATGACCCAATTGAACCGATGGCCACCGCTGAGGGGTCGGGTGCCAAACCGGGCAATAAAAAAACGCGTTTACGTGAGCGGCGATTACGATCCTCATCGAGCGGTAGCAGTAGTAGCAGCTCGACATCTTCGTCTAGCTCCTCGAGTGAAAGTCAAATAAAAAGAGCTCACAGCGCCGTCGGCACCTTCGGTCCAAAAAACAAAGCAAAATTAACAAAAGATGTGGTCAAGTTACAAAAAGCTGTGCAAAGTTACGACTACCCCCTTACTTTATGTAATAATGAAAACAAAGCAAAATTAACAAAAGATGTGGACAAGTTACAAAAAGCTGTGCAGAGTTACGACTACCCCCTTTATGTAATAATGAAAAAGAACCCGCGGTTCCATAAACTCCCAAGAAATTTTGAAGTATGTTAGATGAAGTTCAGCGTTTTGGGAAAAGCACGTGGGCGGATATAGATAATGCAGAAACACAAAAACTATTTAACCTTTCGCCAGGATTTACGGAAATGGAATCAAACGAGGTGGTAAAGACGTACGATAATATACGTCATCTGGCCTATTCCGATAAATCTTACGCAGCTATTACGTTCGGCATCTTGAAGCAGAAAGAGGTTTGCATGGTTCAGAACCCCAGACGCTGCCCTTGCTGATTTAAAAGATAAATTTGACGAAATTTTCCAAAAAGGCGAATTGCAAAAAGTTTCCCAAGACCTTTTACAAATAGCTTGCGGCCATAGAGCAGAGACTATTGAAATGAGAAGGAACGGTATCCTCAAACATATTAGGGACCCCTTGGTGAATGCGACCGTGAACAAAATTCCTCCTTCAAATACCCACATTTTCAACTCGGAGGCCCTCACATTAGCCTTAGAAAAAGCAGATAGTGTTAGGAAAGCTTTCTGGCTGGTGAATAGGCCAACTAGTGGGAATGCTTCGCGATCAAAGCCCGTTAATTCTACACGTCTCCCCTCGCAGGGACAAGTACGTAATAATGTGCCAACACATGGTCACCCAAACTACGGCTATGAAACAGGTAACTTGCAGTGCCTTCACACCAACCCTCGCAGGGTAACTACCAAGCCTACCATTACAATACGAAAACACCAAACAGCATTGTTTGGCCCTGACCAGCGTACTTACGAGTATAACAACAGGAGTTCTAATTTTAGATCTCGGGGATCGAGTCAATCACAAAGAAGACAAAAGTGCCGCTCGTCGCCTTCAGGCTACAAGGGCAACAAGAGAAAATGACTCGCAGCATTCCGGGCCGGTCAGTTAGCACGTTACGTCAGACGGTGGAAAGAAATGGGAGCCCCAGACTTTATATTGCGGATAATAACAGGGTATCGCATACCCTTTCAACAGATACATCCCTTGGTAACACCAGATCTAAAAGGTGATCATCATCGCACGTTAGAATCGGAGAAGTCTTCACTCATTCTTCGAATGAAAAGACAAGGCGTGTTGAGGATAGCACCTCTCACCCCTAAGTTTTGGTCCTTTCTGTTCTTGAACAGAAGAGCAACGGATCATACCGACCTATACTCAACTTACGGTCTCTCAACCACTATGTGCTAACAGAGCGTTTTCGATTAATAAACATGTTCCGTGTCCCAGACTTTCTCCAAACTCGGGATTGGATGTGCAAGGTCAACCTTTCGCAGGCATACTTCAATCTGCCAATAGTCAAGTCACACAGGAGATTCTTGCGTCTTCTCTACAAAGATTTTCATCTTTGTAGAGAAGACGCAAGAATCTCGAAATGACTTGCCTCCCGTTCGGGCTAAGTACAGCCCTGAAGGTTTTCGCGTGCCTTACAAATTGGATTGCGCAAATTCTCCGAGAGAAGGGCCTGAGAATAATAGTCTATTTAGACGATTTTTTGCTGGCACATCAAGATTCAGAGATATTAGCCCAGCAGGGGGATCTGCTATTAGAGACGCTAAAAATCTTCAGAACCCAAGTAAATTACGGGAAGTTTGTTCTCACCCCGCAAAAAAATATCACTTATCTCGGAATTGTTTGGCACCCCTAGACAAATCACAAGCAACTGTCACAAGAAAAGTAAAAAAAAAAAACAGGCAAGGTTTCCCTAAAAAACTCCAAAGCCTAGTAGGGTTGCTGAATTTTGCAAGCTTTGCTGTCCCCCGAGGACGATTAAACCACCGGAGTACTCTGAAGTTCTTAAATACCCTGCCCCAGTATGCAGCTCCAACCAGATACGTTCTACCTTGTTCGGTGTTAGAGGAGATGCATTGGTGGCTTCAAAATTGTCATCTCTCATCTCCGATCCATATTCCACCTCCAGCACATTACTTAACGATGGACGCCTCGGATATAGCATGGGGAGGACAACTGAACAACCAGACCATGTCTGGTGTTTGTAACATAGAGGAACGGTATCTACATTTCAATATAAAAGAGATGTTAGCTATTCTAAGAGTACTAGAGTTGCAAGCAGCGAGCATGTTAAAAGGATCAGTTCTTATTCAATCGGACAATCGATCTGCGGTAGTCTATCTGCGCAACAAAGGCGGGACCAAATCCCTCACTCATGAATATAACGTTTCAAATTCTACGCATCCTAGACGTTCATCAAATTAATTTCAAAGTCTATCACATTCCCGGGAGATTCAACAACAATTTGGATTGCTTATTCAGGCACGGCCGATCCCAGAGTGGCATTTAACACCGAGTTGTACAGAAATGATCTTTGCAAAAAGGGGAACTCACGTGATCGTCATGTTTGCGTCCAAGACTGCACGGGTAGTTGCGAATTATGCAACCCTAGACTTAACGAAGCGTTGTTACACGATGCTTTCAGCTCAACTTGGAATTTTCCCCTGGCATAGATATTCCCTCCACCATCTCTTATTCCCAGAGTATTGATGCACCTCAATCAAGCAACAGGCGTGTATCTCATTGTAGCTCCACATTGGGAGAAAGTATTTTGGCGGCCGGACCTGAAATCGCGAGCAATCGCAGCCCCCTTAACTCTTACGAATCTGAAACGATTCTTATTCGACACGACGACCGTGTTGCCACCCCCCAAGGTCCAGGAAATGATTCTAGAGGTCTGGAAATGTGAGGGTGGAAAAAAAAAGTCTCCACCTGGAGAACTTACAAAGCACCATAAAATCGTTGGATCTCTTGGTCGAAACAGCATAACAGAAATCAAAAGCACCCTGAAGGATTTCATTTAGCACAATTTTTAGCTGACCTATATATTAAATTTAATCTCTCCTATAACACAATTCTTCTTCACAAATCTGTAGTTTCCACACTCTGTAACACAGAGCTGTCTGGTAAATTAAGTGAGAATGTTCTTGTAAAACATATTTTAAATGCAATATCTTTAAAAAATCCTATTGCTCCAAAACCACCTATTTGAGACATTAACACTTTGATCAATTTTATGAGCGATTGCTCTGTAGACAGTAGGTACGAACATATTTCAAATTGTTAGACATACGGTAGCGCTGTTATGCCTTTGTTCGGGTCGTAGAATTCACGACCTAACACTTTTTGGCGTTGACAGAGATCAATGCATTATTTGTGGCCTCAGTTTGGGTCCAAAACAGACTGTAGAGATTATATACAATCGGGCTGGAAGCCCATGGCTAACACTCAAAATCAAAATTTAAAACTATAACTATTCTAAACGTAAGATTTCTGAACGCTTCGTGACGTAAGATTTCTGTTCCAATTTATTTATAACCTTGTGTGGCCCACCATCACCTGCGTTCAGAACAGTCATGGCAGGATGGTTCAAGTCACTTCTGAAGGCAGCAGGCATCTCTGTAACGCCGAGAAGTATACGGTCTGCTGTGGCGTCAAAGAGCTGGATTGACAACTTCTCCTTGGATGATATTTTAGAGAAACAGAATTGGAAATCAGTAAAAACTTTTCAAAAATTCTATCGACGAGAAGTAATGACTTCCTCTCCTAATAATAATCCAAGTAAGGATATTTCCACACTTTTTGTTCCAGTTCGTTGATTTTGATACTCTATGTATTATCATCTTGGCAGTTTTTATGCAAGTCAATTATTTATTTTCAACTGTTTACAATTACCTAGGTAAAATATGGTAACATATATTATGATTATGATTCATCAGTGTTTAAATAATAATTTTTATTTTTTCATTAACGTCTCTTCCTTCACACATACTTTTTATTTTATTTTATACTACCATCATAGTAATCACATTGGCGTTTTCCTTTAACTCATCAGGCGATAACAAACAGGTCTCAATATATATAAACTTCTACTAACGGTCAAGTGAATAATAGATCCGTTTTACCTGAAATAAAACGGTTATTATATACTTACCTTAGTAGCATGGAGGAATTAGCACTCCATCATTTCCAAATGGGGTTGATAACCCTTATATCAAACATCGTTAGTTGCAAGTCGCCCAAAACACTTTACGAAGCTGTGAGCATTGCTTTTTCCGAAGAAAATATACAACAATTTTTATTTAAGCAGAATCCATCTATCTTACGTCAAGAAAGGCCAGGTACTTCAAGGCTTTCCCAAGGCCTAATTTTCGTAGCCCAAATTTCCAACCTATGCGTAGAGATCAAAATCAGCGATTCCCTGGAAACGTTAAGCAGCCTAGGCCCAATTTTTATCCTAATCGGCCTAATAACAATAATGATTCTTCTGTTCCCGACTGCAGATAATGCAAAACGCCAGGACATACCCTAGAACAATGCCGCAAACGGGAACACATTAATAACCGCTTTAGACTTGATCAATATCAGTCAAGGTCACCACAACGTGTCCATTTTGTTTCTGATACTCCTGAAGACGAATATCCAGCTGACTCAGTAGAAAGTTATGACACCGTTGATGCTGAAACAAAAAACAAGTAATCGTCTCGTTCCAGTATCGTACGGAACTTAACAATTTAAAAATCGACACCGTAAGCCTTAACAATGAACCTGAATTGGCTCCGCTACATGAAGATAATTCAATAAATACGTCAAAATCTTCGCAGACATCGCTACATGATGGTCTGCCAAAATCTACTGTATCCACACAGAATAAGAATCAGATAAAATCCAATGTATCCAAGCAGAATATGAATCTGCCAAAATCCACTGTATCCGCGCAGAACATGAACCTGCCAAAATCTTCTAAGTCCAATGTATTTGAGAGTACCAATAACCCATCAATAACGTTACTACCTCATGTACTCGTTGAATCTTCCGTATCTTACATTCCCTTAAACTAACTTGTCGACTCAGGATCCTCTGTAAGCCTATTGAAACATTCCTGTATAAAAATACAAACTAAACTTATGAAAGTAAAAAATCCAAGAAAAAGGTATTTTCATTAGAAGAATCCATTGAAACCCGAGGTCATTTCAAAATTAAACTACAAATACCTAAACCCAGCATATCACGCCCATTCCGCGTTATTAACAAAATAAATTTACCTTATGATGGAATCATAGGTTCCGATATGCTCAACGCACACAGCTGCAGCATCGACTACACTAATAATTTACTTCATCTTGGTAAATCATCCTTGAAATTACACTTTCATGCTCCAGCATACTTAATTCCTACAAGAACTGAAATCATTATCGAATGTTCTGTTCAAAATCCTGAAATAAAAGAAGGATTAGTCCTTGACCAGAAACTCACTGAAACCTTACTAGTCGCAAATTGTGTAGTCCGTGTTAAAGAAAATAACAGAATAAACATATCCGTGGTAAATACCTCTGAAGAACCTGTAACACGGACATCTTAACCTAAAACTTACCTCAATCGATCCTTCTGAATTCAATGAAGATCCCCAGTATTTACATCCTATAAATTATGTGAATGCTACAATCCCACACACAGATATTTTCAAACGTACTGAAGAAGTATTAAATCACTTGCGTGTTTCCCATCTCAACAGCGAAGAGAAAAGAGCTCTATACCAGGTGTGCACATAACATGACCAAGGTGCCCAACTTCGCGTCGGAGAAATTTGCATTTGTCGGGCTGAAGTTTCAAATTGAATTGGCGAAGTTTTTGGAATATGGCCACTAGGCTATATATCTGGGAATGTAGATCATGACCATAACATACCACAATATCATCTAAATTGACATAGCAGCGGATGCCTTGTAGTCCGGAAAGAGCTAAATTCATCAGCTTCTGAAAGGTTGAAGGGGCATTTTCAGCCCGAATGGCATCCGTGTAAATTGGAAGTGTCTTTCAGGGACATTGATAGCGGTTTTGGATTTGTCGGCTTCACTTAAAGGAATTTGGTGGAACCGAGAAGCTAAATCTAGGGTTGTGAAGTATTTACTATTCCCCAGCTGGTCTATGATCTCTGCGATCTGAGGAATAGCGTAAGTATCGCCGATTGTGACGTCGTTCAGTTTTTGGTAATCTATTACCACTCGCCATTTTTGGATGTTTGAGGCATTGAGCTTTTTAGGGACTACCCATATTGGAGAGGATCAGGGAGAGTCAGAAGGTTCAATAACGTTCTGGTCTAACATTTGATCAATTTGTTTTTTGACTTCTTTTTTATGAATTTCAAGGAAGCTATATGATTTTGTGTGGATGTCAGTGGTCGTTTTTATTTCGTGTTTCAGGGCATTGGTACAGCTAAGTTTCTCTCCAGGTAAATGAAAAATATCAGAAAAGTCAGAGCACACCTGGTATAGAGCTTTTTTTTCTTCGCTGTTGAGATGGGAAACACGCAAGTGATTTAATACTTCTTCAGTACGTTTGAAAATATATGTGTGTGGGATTATAGCATTCACATAATTTATAGGATGTAAAGTCTGAGGATCTTCATTGAATTCAGAAGGATCGATTGGGGTAAGTTTTAGGTTAAGATGTCAGTGTTACAGGTTCTTCAGAGGTATTTACCACGAATATGTTTATTCTGTTATTTTCTTTAACACGGACTACACAATTTGCGACTAGTAAGGTTTCAGTGAGTTTCTGGTCAAGGACTACTCCTTCTTTTGTTTGCGGCATTGTTCCAGGGTATGTCCTGGCGTTTTGCAATATCTGCAGTCGGTAACAGAAGAATTATTATTGTTATTAGGCCGATTAGGATAAAAATTGGACCTAGGCTGCTTAACGTTTGCAGGGAATCGCTGATTTTGATCTCTACGCATAGGTTGAAAATTTGGGCTAGAAAAATTCGGCCTTGGGAAAGGCTTGAAGTACCTGGCCTTTCTTGACGTGAGATAGATGGATTCTGCTTAAATAAAAATTGTTGTATATTTTCTTCGGAAAAAGCAATGTTCACAGCTTCGTAAAGCGTTTTGGGCGACTTGCAACTAACAATGTTTGATATAAGGGTTATCAACCCCATTTGGAAATGATGGAGGGCTACTCCTGAAGGTCAGTGAGTAAGTAAGTGGGCATGGTGCTTCCTCTCGCTGAACTGTGTTTTGAGGAACTCTTTGAGTTGAATCCAATTTGGAAACTCTTTAACAGAGCAGGCGGTTTGTGCTTTGCCCTCCAGTTGGCATAATATATATTTAAATAAAATATATTTTTGAACTTCCGAGGCTTTTGGCAGACCAATAAATAAAAACATAACTCCGCGATCAACAAATTGGAACTTGATCTTTTTCAACTTTATTAAAATTCATAAAACCATTTGACGGATCTGGAGAAACATTGAACTTCTTTTTGGTCAACTGCAATACCAAAAGGAGTTGTTGTTGATCGCGGTGTTATTTTTTTTCTGGACCTTGTAGGAAGGCCAGAAGGCGGAGGACAAAGTGCCTCGTCTTCCGTGTCCGTAACAGAAATTTGAGGTTGTTCCAGCTTTGGACTTTGGGATCTACTCTGAGCCATTTTGAGTTTTATAATGAAATACAATCGCAATTCACACAATAAACAATTAATAAACCAACAACAAGTGTCGAATAAACAATTAATAAAACAATAATAAGAAAAGTTTGAGATTCGCAATGACCAAGAATCACTTACTTGAGAACGGACAGAGTGATAACGAAAGCTATCATTACTTTGAAGTTCGCTCATGATATGTACTATGTAACAGGAATAGATAACGGCGTCACGTCGTCGCGTCGAATGGATGCTCGCTCGTCGGATGTGTAGGTACTCGCACGTGGGATGGCCAATACCGGTCACAGCACCAAGTTGTGTAGGATGAGCTGGGCTTAAACTCGGTGCACTCCGATATCCAGGTATGCACAATGGAGTCACTTGGATATTTCAGCACTTGCACTACACAGTACAGGAATCGCGTTGAATACCCGTATATACGACGGGATATGTAACACGTACTCGGGATGGAGACGGTACCGGGGACTTCAAACATCCCTTTACAATGCCACCAAAACAACACCAAAACACGCTGCCGCTGAGGTTGAGTAATTAAAAAAAAAAAAAAAAAAAAAAAAAAAAAATTTCTTGCTTTATAATAATAATTGATTTTCGAGACAACCGTCTGATTTGGATACTGGATGAAGACTGTTGGAATGGATAGGTAACTCCAAAGAGTATATAAATATGGGTAACTCTATCTGTGACTCTATGGCAAAAGAAATGTTAACTTGGCAATAAAGGGTTCATAAGTTATCTATAACAGTACGCTTTAAAATAAAGGTTTTACACAACAAAATGGGTGGGGCTGTGTTAGGGTGCACGGCCGTTTGTTTGTCGTGAAACGTCTACATAGCTACCTTTGTAAAACCTAAAGATGTTTTTCGAATACCAATTCAAATATACCCCACTATAGTTCATCGACATTCATTTTTTCTTTGTACGTAGTCGTTTTTGTTGACGTGATATGAAATCGTGCCGTATCTGCCACCTCTTTAACTAGATCTTTTTCTAGTACTATTACTACTATTATTATTATTCTAGTACTATTATTTGTTAGGATATCCGATTGAAACACACTGTATGAAAATATTTCAAGCGGCTGCCTATTACGGTCCAAAAATAGGTACAGTAAAAGAGGTAGGAAAGCAGATAGACGAACGCACGGCGTAGAGCTAGTAATAGGGCTCCGTTTGGATCCTTTGGGTAGGGAACCCTAAAATAGCCTCGACCAACATCTCACTGCAGCCCTAGCCACCGGTAGTTTGGGCCCTGTTCCGCTGCCGGTGGTACCATAGGTTTAGGTATTTTACCTGACTATGGCGAAGCAAGGGAAGGGTAATGAGTTTAACAGTCTATGTATGTATGTATGTATGTATGTATGTATGTATTGTTGTATGTATGTATGTATGTATGTATGTATGTATTGTTGTATGTATGTATGTATGTATGTATGTATGTATGTATGTATGTATGTATGTATGTATGTATGTATGTATGTATGTATGTGGGTATGTGGGTATGTGGATATTCCACCATAGCGTCACCCCTATTGGTCCGATTTTTACAAGCGAGTTGTCACTCGATTTGTCTTCAGCGTTGAGTCTTGATACTCTTTCTACGGACTTCAGGTATAGTGTCGTAGGCTATTTTTTATCCGACCACAACGAAGCAAAGGAAAGGTTATGTGTTCAAACTAAAAACTTGGCCCAATTTTGGAAATCGGTTCGTCTTCATTTATGTACTCGCAATATTCTGTATCTAATAATCTCATAGCCTATTGAAGGGATGCCAGACCGCGATTGTACCACGGATACCCAGATATGTTTGGACAGTAAGATAGTTATACCCACAGTTAATCTGTAGTTAATTGGTTATATCATTTTGATTCGGAATGATTACTTGATAAACGAAATAAACTATTACGTTTTTACGTAGAAATCGGGAAATGTTGCATTTTCCAGCAAAATTACTGGGCATGAGACTTAAAAACAAATGTCTCAGAGTGAAGAGCGGATATGCAACACAAAGTTCTGGGTATCACTGCAATTTTTATTGGCAAGCGTGACGCTTACCATCAGCATTGCGAGCGACCTGATGCACTCAATCGTATAAAAAATATATTGGCATGCAACAGAACTGTACAGGTACCTACCTAAAACTAAAAAAATATGTCAATTATGTATAGCCTGAACTGGCATCCCGCTTCGGATGTTTTATGCATTTAGGTACTCCGAGCTGCCTCTAACATAGCCATGGCAACTCTTTTGTGTATGGAGAAGTGGGTGGAGTGTGGTCTCGGGACGGGTGGTTGGTTATGGAATATGAAGATACTAATTGAGTCTGGTTTTGTTTAGGTCGCGTTAAGACAAATCCTGCATTCTCGTTTTCCTGCATGCAGCCGCTCGAAAAGTGTACTTTTAAGGCCAGTAAACATGACTTGAAAGTATGTACATTTTACCGTCCTAGTGGTTAGTCATTTTTTTAGTTTCTGCATGGGAAAATGCAGAAACTACAAAATTTCAAAATCTTAACTTACAAGAAGTTTTATCTACCTACTTAATGAAAATAAAATAACGCCGAGTTTGTCCAAAAAAACGAAGAAACAGATAAAACATAGCAAACAATTAACAAAATTGATTGAAATGATTACAAAATGTAATCAGACAGACAGACAGACTTTAAGTATTTTAAATTTTTATTTATCATAAAAAAAACATGAATTCCTTGTAAATTGAGATATGTTCCAGAATCTCTCAGTTAATTTCTTTCTTACAATTTAAAAACTGCGTAGTTACAAAAACTCTCCTACAATTCTCGTTATAGTAATTTGTACAAATTTTTATTGTAACAATAATAACACAATGATGAGTAGTTCAAGTGATGAAATAAATAGTAATATGGAATTAACACCCCTAACATTTTTAACGAGGCGCAAATCGTGCAGATTAACCTATCCTATGTCGCCGAAAAAGGATAATTTTAATTCCTAGACAATAGATGGAAGACATAAAAATACAAGTCGTTTTCGGACGTTTAAATGCTTTTAGTTATGGTGCCAAAATCCATTCCACAGCGAATTTGAGCGCATAGCGTCTAGCACGCGCCGCCATAGATAATTAATGCCAAACCCCTCGTTGGTCGGGGCCAAACCAGTGCTTTAATGGAAAAATATATATATTATTGCAGTGTTTAGTTCAAATGCTTTGGCGCCAAAATCCAGTCCACGTCGAATTCGCGCGCATACGGTCTAGCACGCGCCGCCATTGATGATAAATGGCTGAAACCCTCGTTGGTCGGGGCCAGACCGGTGCTTTAATGGAAAAATAAATTATTATAAAAATATATTAAATCGTATTTTGGCGACATAGGATTATACTGCGCGATTTGCACCTCATTAAAATTGTCGGTCGGAGATTATTCCATATTACTATCTATTTCATCACTTGAAATACTCATTATTATGTTATTATTATTACAATATTTCTAAAATTACTCGAATTACAATAATGAAAATGGATGGAGCGTTTAACGTTTAACCCCCGAACTCAAAAAGAGAAGGGTGTTATGCCTTAGGGTGTTTATGTAGCTATGTTACGTGTACGTATTTGTGTGCCTGCTGTGGCATAGTAGCTCCCAAACGAATGGACCTATATAGATGCGGTTTTTCTTGTTTGAAAGTTGATGAAATAAATATGCTCTAATGGGGATGGGGCGTCCGGGGTACAGATCGGGGGTTATATAAATCCATAATTTGTGCTTGTTGTAACTACATGCAGTTTTTAATCGTGAGAAAATTGACAAAGAGATTCTCGAACATTAGGCCTCTTATGTTTAAAAAAAAACTGTCATCATTATCATCATCATCATCATCAGCCTATATCCGTACACTGCTGTACGTAGGCATCTCCTAATGCATTTCACTGAGCTCGGACTTCAGATACCCTCATCCATTCTCTTCCGGCCGCTTTTCGCAGGTCGTCACTCCACCTGGCCACTGGGCGATCTACACTAAGTTTGCCATAATGTGGTCTCGACTCGTGAACTCATCTACTCCAACGGTTACAAAGGACCGATAACCGTTTGATACCCTTTGCCACTTTAGCTTGCTTATACCTTGGTTCTCCGTCGGCGATCTTTACTACGAATCTTGTCCTTCAGACTATCCCCGAAAATGTTCACTAATGATTGGAAGATATGTTTCAGACGCTGGATTAGAAAGGAATGGGCATTAATATCAATGGCGAGAACATCTCACACTTACGATTTGCCGATGATATCGTCCTAATGGCAGCTGCAAGACTTGTAAATTATGCTGACCAATCTAGATTATGCTTCTCGACGCATCGATCTCGGAATGAACATAGGTAAGACCAAGATCATGGTTAACGACCTTGTTGACCCGGAAGCGATTGCAGTCAATGGTGTACCTCTTGAAGTAGTCCAACAATATTTTTACCTTAATATTTATTCCTTTTTGGGAAATATTACAAGTAGGTAGAAACAATTTTGAGAAGGAAGCCAATAGAAGAACTCAGCTGGATAAGGCTGCTGCTCATTGATGAGCACGAAGCTTGCTTGCTTGATTGATCAAGCAAGCAAGCTTTCAACAAGTCTTCTCGTCGTCCATACCATAGTGCCTAATTACAAAAGTCTTCAATCAGTGCGTCCTACCAGTCATGACCTACGGAGCCGAAACGTGGACACTCACGGTCGAACTAGTCCACAAATTCTAGGTCGCTCAGCGAGCATTTCCAAGCATAGCTCTCTCTATAGCTCGCTGAGCGAATCGAATTTCAGAGAATCCTCTGAAGGAAAAATTAACTGTAAAAGCACTTAAAATCCGTGCTAATGAAATACATTTTAAAATCATTTCCAGCATTACTCGTCATTATTTTAATCTAAATAAGTAGGTAAATAAGGTTTCTGGAGCCACCTTATACGTTAACTTTGGACTTGTAGAAACTAATAAATAACAGTAAAGAAATCGCACTAGTGCTTTATCTTTACGTTTACCGCACTAGGGTGGTAAAATGTACCTATTGTTCACTCGCCTTGAAAGTACATTGTTCGAGCTACTGTATTGAAAATATTATACATACTCAAGAATTGCTCTTACAAGTTTAAAACAGTAGGTTAGTACCACGATTTATATAAAAACGAGAGATAAGTACGTCTATGCCGCCGCTGCATACAAGAGAACTACAATGCAGGATTTGTCATAACGAGAACTAAACAAAATCTAAGTCAATTGTTTACCTTCATATTCCATAGCAAACCTTTCATCCGCAATATTCCATACAGAAAAGAGTTTCTCGTCAGTGTTTCCGTTAAATTTTAACCCAGGTGTGTTCAAGTCAAGAGTGAATAGGTATCTACTAGGCAAGCGTGCTACACCTTCGACCACATCATCGCTTTCCATCAGGTGAGATCGTGGTCAAACGATTGCCTAGTCCGTAATAAAAAAAAAACAAAAAAAAGTTACCATGGCTTTCTAAGAGACAGCTCGGGGTACCTAAATGCAAAATACATCCGAAACGGGGTGCCAGTTAAGGCCTTACCGAATTGAAAAATTGGTTTAGTTAGGTCGGTACTTGTACAATTCTGTTGCATACCAATATATTATTTATTAGATTGAGTGACGAATGGTGCAGGTCACTCGCAATGCTGATGGTAAGCGTCACGCCTGACCATAACAAATACAGTGCCACATAGAACTTTGTATTGCAAAATCATGCGCTGCACTAAAATGTGCTCGTCACTCTGAGTCTTTTGTTTTTAAGTCCGCTTATCAAGTTATCACTCCGAATCTAAATGGTAAAACCAATTAATCACAGTTCATCATTTGGTATAAATACAATATGTATATATAATATAAAATTAACATATAACACTAATTAAAAATGAATACATTATTAAATCAGAATGCTGAAATCTTGGAATTAAAATTTCGAGCACTTCCCGATAAGCTATCCGGCTGAAACTTTCAGGGTAGCTCACAAACCAATGACAAAGCAATAAAAAAAACAATACTTAAAAACCTATAAACATAAAAAGTTACAAAGTTGAATTAAGTATACCTATTTTTATTGTATTGTTGTTGTATTGTATAAGTATCGTAATATCCAAAGACATCGGGATATCCGTGGTACTATCGCGGACTGGTATCTCTTAAATTTGCTATTAGATGCGGTATTTTTTTTACAGGATCATCATTTTCATCAGCACTATCATTCTGTAATACCTACTTTCTTTCTGTAGTATTCTCCCTATCTTTTTAGGGTTCCGTGTCAAACAAGGAAACCTTACCGTCCGTCCGTCTGTCCGCCTGTCTGAATGTCTCAGACATTTTAATGTAACACTATTAATAATACAAGGTTGAAATGAGCCAAAAATCTAAAGTTTTCGTTTGTATTTCCCTTTTTTGTAAAGTGAAGATGAAAAAATAATTGTTTAGCTCTTTATCGAGTAGGATCGTTGACAAGGTATTACAATAGCAGATTGTATTACTAGGGAGCCAAACAATATTGTGCCGGCGAGGGCGCTATTTTGAGTCCAGAGCGGAGTGAAGGATTCTAGAGTAGAATCCCGAACGAAGCGAGGGATACTTTCTTTGATACTTTACAGATCATATATTTATTTAATTATTTATATACAACTCATATATTTATTTATATTAATAAATCTTATATAACCCTTCCTACATTTATTTCGTGATAGGTATATACCAACTATTCGGCCTAATAATATATGTCTGGATAGCTTCCACGGGACATACCTTGACTTCGGATCTTAAGTACTGGAGTTCAAATCCCAACTGGAGTGTTTACATCTTTGGGAGCTTTCACGCTATAACAGCTCGACGGATTTTGATGAAATTTGGAATGGAGACAGCTTATACCCTGGAATAAAACATAGGAGACTTCATATCCTGAAAAATTGCAAGTTTCCACGGGAAAATGTTGATTACTCGCTGTTAGGTACGGTTGCCATGCAAACAATATTACAAGCCTGTCAAAAAACATCAAGAGCATTTGTGCTATAACTACTATTGCATTGGTTTTTAATATCCTAGAAGAACATAAGATTCTTTTTTTCCTGGTAGTCTGCGCGAACGAACTCTTGGGCGGGAAAGCTAGTTCAAAATAAGGATGAGAATGGGGAGAGCAAAACTGGCAGTCTAACATCCAACTGATAACAGCCCAAAGCATGAGCCACTGGTAGAACCCCTGTACGCAGAAGTGACACCCAAGTGGGCAGCTGGCGCCCCAAGAGTCGAAGCCCCTTCGCCTTCCTGCCTGGACAAGACGTGGCAAGACAGCCCGACGACCAACTCTCCAGAGAGGTAGCAGGACAAAAAAAAGTTTTAAGATTTTTGGATTCTTCTTTTTGAAATACTATTCAATGCGAATCGGTAACTTTAAGGTTAACCTACCTAAAACAAACCATAAAAGTTACCGAGTTAAACATAACATTTTCATTTAGAAATTGAAAAGTTCTAGTAAAACACCATTGCCGTACCCGCCGACAACGAGTTGTATATAAGTTCTGCGGCCCGATTACAGAACTTGGTTACAATCGGATTATCACTTTTTTCATAGCAAATTCGACTCTATCGCAAGGCATTAGTGATATCGATACTGACAATCTGATTGAAGCTAAGTTATGTGGTCGGGCCCCTGGTGTTATCAAAATTATCAAGGTGCTGATCATATCAATTGATTTATGTATAATAATATAAAGATTTTATCACAGCAGGGCTGGATGATATATAGTCGAGTGGTGGGCTACCTTCGTATCATTCCAAAACGTTACTTGAAGTAGTCTAGTGCTGTTCAGTATCGTTGCTTCCCATCATCATGGAAGTTATAAAAATGTATAGCTTTCTGGCATTTTTCCTGTGTGGAGTTCACAATGCAAAGGCTGCTGCCCAAACTGACCCTTTAGTGGAAACAAATATTGGATTAATAAGAGGATTGAAGTCATCCGATGGAGAATACTCCATGTTTATGGGTATACCTTACGCTAAAGTAGATGAAGATTTTCCTTTTGGGGTAAGTGATTTATCAAAATTTATAAAATGGATATGAGCAATACTTTAATGCGTGGCGTGATCAACCTTGTGTAACTGAATTTTAAACAAGATTGTTATTTGACAGGCCTCTACCCCACATCCCGGGTTCAATGAAGTTTTCGAAGCTTACGATGACTCTGCGGTATGTCCCCAAGTGGAGGAGCTTAACAACACAATCGTGGGAAGCCTCGACTGCCTCCATTTAAATGTTTACGTGCCAAGCAGTGCTAGCTCAAGCAATCCTCTGCCTGTGTTAGTTTGGATCTATGGCGGTGGTTTCTTTTTTGGAAGCGCCGGTAGATATGTGTATGGACCTAGTTTTCTAGTTCGACACGATATCATTTTAGTAACTCTCAACTACCGTGTGGGCCCCTATGGATTTATGTGCTTGGATACTCCTGAAGTTCCAGGAAATCAAGGCCTCAAGGATCAACGGCTAGCTTTGAAATGGGTCAAAAGTAACATAGAGTCGTTCGGTGGTGATACTAATATGATAACTGCATTTGGAGAGAGCGCCGGGGGAGGTTCGGTAGATCTACATTTGTACAATGATCAAGACAATCTCTTCAATAAAGTCATCCTGCAGAGTGGTTCTGCTATGAGTGCCTGGATTGCTACAGAATCGGATCGTACAGTTCCGCTGAGAATAGCGAAATATTTAGGGTTCTCTTCCACTGACGTGGGGGAGGTTCTATCTTTCCTATCGAAAGTCGATACAAATTTGGTAATAGCAGCAACATCTACTTTAGGTATTTTATATAGACCGTGCGTTGAAAAAGTTTTTGATAATGTCGAAAGTTTCATGACTGAACACCCTTATAACAAAGAAATACCGAGAGTGCAAAATGTACCAATTATCATCGGTCATAATAGTGACGAACAAATCATTACTATAGGTCAACCGCCCGTGGACTTATTCCGTGACTATCTGCTAGAGTTTTTTGATTTTGAGGAAGGCCAACATGCTGAAATGGAAAAGTTAATCAAAAATTTCTACATTGGCGATGAAGAAGTTAACGATCAATCCGCCTTGTCAGTAAAAGACTATGATTCTGATTTTTTGTTTAACCATCCCGTACCGAGAAGCGTTCAAAAGTATCTTGAAAATGGAGCTAAATCTGTATATCAATACATGTTCTCCTACACAGGGGAAAGGAACTTTGTGAAAACTAGACTGAACATAACTATTGGCGGTGCTGGCCATGCTGATGAGTTAAGCTATCTATTTGATGTAGAATACATGAAGGACGTAATGTCACCTGAGGACCAAGTAATTGTTGACCGAATTACAACTTTATGGGCCAACTTTGTAAAATATGGGTAAGAACATCTTCTTTCACTATAGTATACGAGTAAGTAGACTGTAAAATTAATATCATTATGATATATAATCGTTCAATATTCCAGAAATCCTACTCCAGAGACATCTGCACTGCTGCCAGTTACTTGGAAGCCGGTGACCGAAGACTCATTGTTCTACTTAAACATAGACTCGGAACTGAGCCTACAGCGGAGACCACTCCAAGACAGGATGGCATTTTGGGACCTCTTCTACAAATTAAACAGACAATTTCTTAAAGGCCTTTAATGCTGTGCTGTCAATGACAGTCACGTTCTACAACCAAGATAACAAACATAATACACACAATAATAGTACTTATTATAACATTTTTTATATATTATATATTTTATATTTAAACATTTTTTCATTTAATAAGAAAAACATGTAGAAATGTAGAAAAAATAGATTTCCCTGTTTTGGCTTTCTAAAAGTTTGTAAAATATTTGAAATAAAACTGTGACTCATTTATATATTCGTTTTACATTATAGCTAGCTAGTAGGACGTGGAAAATAAATATGTTAACATATCAGACTCTCGAAAATTAAGTCGAAAATATCTAAAATAGTAAAAGATTGTCCTGCATTGAAATCAGGAATGTAATTACGTTCACAAATAAGTTGGAAGTCTAAAGAGTACCTCCAAAAGTTTTCCCGCTAACGCTAAAAACGTTTGACATGGAAGTGTTTTCCATTCCAGACATTCGGGAAAATGAATGAAATATTTTTTAAATTTGTCTGTCTGTTTGTCTGTTAGTCTGTTCAAGCATCACGTAAAATCTACTGAACCGATTGCAATGCGGTTTTCACTGTTAGATAGTTTATGGTTTCACTTAAAAACTGGTGTACTTTATATCTCAATCCGATGAGTAAAAGCCGAGCAATCGATAAAAACTTTTTGACAGCTAAAGGAATTTTGTTTAATTGTTGGTGTATTGGTCTTGGAATAGTAATAGAGTTCTTTTAACCTAGAGAGTTGGCCCCGCGTGCCTGTACGTCCAGCCATACCAATATATAAAAGTGAAATGTTGTCTATTTGTTTGTTTGGAAAGCTTTCACGCAATAACGGCTGGATGGATTTTAATGAAATTTAGAACGTAGACTTTATACCCTAGAATAAAACATGGGATACTTTTTATCCCGGAAAATTGAAAAGTTCCGCGGGAAATCTTGAAAATGTTGAGTACTTACTGTATGGAACGGTTGCCATCACAAAATAGTCTATGGTTGCCGTGGAAACGAAATAGCAAGTCTGTCAAAAAATATCAAGAGCATTAGGCGCTATACCTACTTTTGCATTGGTGTTTAATATCCTAGAAGAAAGTAGGATGCTTTTTTTCGCTATAAACAGTAGTCTGCGCGTACGAAGTCACGAGCGGGAAAACTAGTACAATACAAAAAGTCTGTACAGAGGAGATAATTGAAAAAAAAGTCTAGGTTCATAGATTCTATGTCTAGGGTACTTAAAATAAGCTACTGAACATGAATAAAACATTTTTTTAAATTAGAGTCTGTCTGTTTTTTTGTAAGTATATTTGTTCGCGCATCACGTAAAAACCACTGGACCATTTCTGATGCCGTTTTCACTGTTGGATTGCTTGGGGTTTGACTTAAAAACTGGGTACTTGGTATCTCAAACCGATGAGTAGAAGCCGAGCAATCGATAATTTTTTTTTGACGGCTGAGGGATTTTTTATCAAATGTTAGTATATTGGTATTTTAGGCCTTGGAATAGTAGGTACATAATAGTAGGTACAGTACAGTAGTAGATACTTTTAACTTAGAAAAATGACTATGCGTGCGAAGCCGCTGGTACAAGTAGTACTTATAATAAAACTATAACAGGTCCAATTCTGTACATTAAAGATATTTTGTAAAAAATAATTGGAGGCTGCTTTGTATTCCGTAATGAATCCAAAACTGTTTTTTTTTCCTTTTTGTCTGTCTGTCTGTCTGTCTGTCTGTCTGTCTGTCTGTCTGTCTGTCTGTCTGTCTGTCTGTCTGTCTGTCTGTCTGTCTGTCTGTATCTTGGCTAGGCATCATGCCGAAACTACTGAATGAATTTAGATGAAACTTGGTATGATTTGAGTTCATACTACGAGGTAGACATAGGATACTTTTCATCCCGAAAAATTAAAGGGTTCCCGCAGGATAGGCATTGAAAGTTACTTCAAAAAATCACTTACCACTCTGAAACTACTGGACTGATTTTGATGCAACTTGGCACAGTCATAGTTTATATTAAAGTTGAGGATTCTTAAAATACTAAAAAAATAAAGGGTTTCTGCGGGGTACGGGTCCAAAGTTATGTTAAGCATGAAATAAATAAATAAAAATAAAATGCATTTACTTCAGGTATTACACAAGACCCATAAACAAAAATAAATTAAAACTACTTCAACATAAACCGTCATTGCAGTGATATGTCTGTCGTTACAATGTCGAATATAAGGACAATCCAACTAGTTATTTTATATAATTTATGATACCTCCACTTCCGCTCGATATCCCGTATCAAATCGAACATGTACCAGTCCGGATAACTATACCTAGACTTATCCGTACCTTTTATACGCCTCTTTCTTGGAGTATAATCATCAATGGCCTGGTTAACTACATATATATTTATAGGTAGTTAACAATGCAATACTATATTTATATATATATAGTATTGCATTGTTTAGTGCAAGCCAAAATCTAATCCACGGCCAAATAAATGGCTGAAACTCTCGTTGGTCGGGGCGAAACCGGTGTTTTAATGGAAAATAATAATATTGTAACATTGTTTAGTTCAAATCGTATTTTGGCGACATAGGATTATACTGCGCGATTTAAGCCTCATTAAAAATGTTGGTCGGAGATTATTCCATATCACTATCTATTTCATCACTTGAAATACTGATTATTATGTTATTATTATTACAATAAAACTCAATGCGAATTACAATAACGAGAATGGATGGAGCGTTTTTAACCCCTGAACTCAAAAAGAGAAGGGTGTTATGCGTTAGGGTGTTCATGTATCATTGTATCTAATCTATTGATAGCTTTAAGACTCTAGTGTTTTTTTTATCTCTCCAGCTCCTCACAGGCTTTAACATGACTGACTAGCACTGACTTGATATGTATTTATGTATGTATAATCATACACTTATATGTATGTAAGTTTATAATTACTTATAGCTATATATTTTAACATAGTATTTAAGTAAGTACTGTGTAGTTTATTTTATATATTAATTATTTCTTTTTATTTACATAAAATTTGTACCTTATTAGCAATTAACTTCTTTCCATCCTAAGATTGTCTGGAAGAGATCGCTATGAGCGATAAGACCACCCATCGTACCTATTGTTTATGTTATTTATATTTTGTAATTTGTTTAACTGTGTGTCAATAAAGTGTTATTGTATTGTTTTGTATTGTATTGTATTTGTGTGCTTGTCTGTGGCATTGCAGCTCCCAAACGAATGGACCTATTTAGATGCGTTTTTTTCTGTTTGTAAGTTAATGAAATCAATATGCGCCTTAGCATAATGGGGGTGGGGCATCGGGGGTACAGGTCGGGGGTTATGTATAAATTCATAATTTGTGCTTGTTGTAACTACATGCAGTTTTTAATAGTAAGAAAATTGACAAAGAGTTTCTCAAATATTAGGCATCTCATGATTTTTTTAAAATAAATATACTGTAATCATCATAATCATCATCAGCCTATATCTGTACACTGTTGTACGCAGGCTTCTCCTAATGCATGTCACTGACCTCGGTCTTCAGCCGCCTTTCGCAGGTCGTCACTCCACCTGGCCACAGGGCGACCTACACTACGTTTGCCTTAATGTGGTCTCGACTCGAGAACTCGTCTATTCCAAAGGTTACGAAGGAGCGATAACCGTAGGATACCCTTTGTCACTTTAGCTTGCTTATCCATTGAGCTATGGCAGTTACCTTGGTTCTCCGTCGGATATCCCCGAAAATGTCTTGGAAAATATGTTTCAAACACTGGACTGGAAAGGAATGGGCATTAATATCAATAGCGAGAACATCTCACACTTACGATTTGCCGAAGATATCGTCCTAATGGCGGCTGCAAGACTTGCGAAGGATGCTGACCAATCTAGATGATGCTTCTCGACACATCGGTCTCGGAATGAACAAAGATAAGACCAAGATCATGTTTAACGACCTTGTTGACCCGGAACCGATTGAAGTCAATGGTGTACCTCTTGAAGTAGTCCAACAATATTTTTACCTTGGGCAAATATTACATTACAACCAACGGTTACGAAGGACCGATAACCGTTTGATACCCTTTGCCAATTTAGCTTGCTTATACCTTGGTTCTCCGTCGGCGATCTTTACTACGAATCTTGTCCTTCAGACTATCCCCGAAAATGTTCACTAATGCCTTGGAAGATATCGTTCAAACGCTGGATTAGAAAGGAATGGGCATTAATATCAATGGCGAGAACATCTCACACTTACGATTTGCCGATGATATCGTCCTAATGGCGCTGCAAGACTTGTAAATTATGCTGACCAATCTAGATTATGCTTCTCGACGCATCGATCTCGGAATGAACATAGGTAAGACCAAGATCATGGTTAACGACCTTGTTGACCCGGAACCGATTGCAGCCAATGGTGTACCTCTTGAAGTAGTCCAACAATATTTTTACCTTAATATTTATTCCTTTTTGGGAAATATTACAAGTAGGTAGAAACAACTTTGAGAAGGAAGCCAATAGAAGAATTCAGCTGGATAAGGCTACTGCTCATTGATGAGCACGAAGCTTGCTTCGTCAAGTCTTCTCGTCGTCCATACCACAGTGCCTAATGACAAAAGTCTTCAATCAGTGCGTCCTACCAGTCATGACCTACGGAGCCGAAAAGTGGACACTCACGGTCAAACTAGTCCACAAATTGTAGGTCGCTCAGCGAGCATTTCCAAGCATAGCTCTCTCCATAGCTCGCTGAGCGTATCGAATTTCAAAAAACTGAAAATTAACTGTAAAAGCACTTAAAATCCGTGCTAATGAAATACATTTTAAAATCATTTCCAGCATTACTCGTCATTATTTTAATCTAAATAAGTAGGTAAATAAGGTTTCTGGAGCCACCTTATACGTTAACTTTGGACTTGTAGAAACTAATAAATAACAGTAAAGAAATCGCACTAGTGCTTTTTCTTTACGTTTACCGCACTAGGGTGGTAAAATGTACCTATTGTTCACTCGCCTTGAAAGTACATTGTTCGAGCTACTGTATTGAAAATATTATACATACTCAAGAATTGCTCTTACAAGTTTAAAACAGTAGGTTAGTACCACGATTTATATAAAAACGAGAGATAAGTACGTCTATGCCGCCGCTGCATACAAGAGAACTACAATGCAGGATTTGTCATAACGAGAACTAAACAAAACCTAAGTCAATTGTTTACCTTCATATTCCATAGCAAACCTTTCATCCGCAATATTCCATACAGAAAAGAGTTTCTCGTCAGTGTTTCCGTTAAATTTTAACCCAGGTGTGTTCAAGTCAAGAGTGAATAGGTATCTACTAGGCAAGCGTGCTACACCTTCGACCACATCATCGCTTTCCATCAGGTGAGATCGTGGTCAAACGATTGCCTAGTCCGTAATAAAAAAAAAAACAAAAAAAAGTTACCATGGCTTTCTAAGAGACAGCTCGGGGTACCTAAATGCAAAATACATCCGAAACGGGGTGCCAGTTAAGGCCTTACCGAATTGAAAAATTGGTTTAGTTAGGTCGGTACTTGTACAATTCTGTTGCATACCAATATATTATTTATTAGATTGAGTGACGAATGGTGCAGGTCACTCGCAATGCTGATGGTAAGCGTCACGCCTGACCATAACAAATACAGTGCCACATAGAACTTTGTATTGCAAAATCATGCGCTGCACTAAAATGTGCTCGTCACTCTGAGTCTTTTGTTTTTAAGTCCGCTTTTCAAGTTATCACTCCGAATCTAAATGGTAAAACCAATTAATCACAGTTCATCATTTGGTATAAATAAAATATGTATATATAATATAAAATTAACATATAACACTAATTAAAAATGAATACATTATTAAATCAGAATGCTGAAATCCTGGAATTAAAATTTCGAGCACTTCCCGATAAGCTATCCGGCTGAAACTTTCAGGGTAGCTCACAAACCAATGACAAAGCAATAAAAAAAACAACACTTAAAAACCTATAAACATAAAAAGTTACAAAGTTGAATTAAGTATACCTATTTTTATTGTATTGTTGTTGTATTGTATAAGTATCGTAATATCCAAAGACATCGGGATATCCGTGGTACTATCGCGGACTGGTATCTCTTAAATTTGCTATTAGATGCGGTATTTTTTTTACAGGATCATCATTTTCATCAGCACTATCATTCTGTAATACCTACTTTCTTTCTGTAGTATTCTCCCTATCTTTTTAGGGTTCCGTGTCAAACAAGGAAACCTTACCGTCCGTCCGTCTGTCCGCCTGTCTGAATGTCTCAGACATTTTAATGTAACACTATTAATAATACAAGGTTGAAATAAGCCAAAAATCTAAAGTTTTCGTTTGTATTTCCCTTTTTTGTAAAGTGAAGATGAAAAAATAATTGTTTAGCTCTTTATCGAGTAGGATCGTTGACAAGGTATTACAATAGCAGATTGTATTACTAGGGAGCCAAACAATATTGTGCCGGCGAGGGCGCTATTTTGAGTCCAGAGCGGAGTGAAGGATTCTAGAGTAGAATCCCGAACGAAGCGAGGGATACTTTCTTTGATACTTTACAGATCATATATTTATTTAATTATTTATATACACCTCATATATTTATTTATATTAATAAATCTTATATAACCCTTCCTACATTTATTTCGTGATAGGTATATACCAACTATTCGGCCTAATAATATATGTCTGGATAGCTTCCACGGGACATACCTTGACTTCGGATCTTAAGTACTGGAGTTCAAATCCCAACTGGAGTGTTTACATCTTGGGGAGCTGTCACGCTATAACAGCTCGACGGATTTTGATGAAATTTGGAATGGAGACAGCTTATACCCTGGAATAAAACATAGGAGACTTCATATCCTGAAAAATTGCAAGTTTCCACGGGAAAATGTTGATTACTCGCTGTTAGGTACGGTTGCCATGCAAACAATATTACAAGCCTGTCAAAAAACATCAAGAGCATTTGTGCTATAACTACTATTGCATTGGTTTTTAATATCCTAGAAGAACATAAGATTCTTTTTTTCCTGGTAGTCTGCGCGAACGAACTCTTGGGCGGGAAAGCTAGTTCAAAATAAGGATGAGAATGGGGAGAGCAAAACTGGCAGTCTAACATCCAACTGATAACAGCCCAAAGCATGAGCCACTGGTAGAACCCCTGTACGCAGAAGTGACACCCAAGTGGGCAGCTGGCGCCCCAAGAGTCGAAGCCCCTTCGCCTTCCTGCCTGGACAAGACGTGGCAAGACAGCCCGACGACCAACTCTCCAGAGAGGTAGCAGGACAAAAAAAAGTTTTAAGATTTTTGGATTCTTCTTTTTGAAATACTATTCAATGCGAATCGGTAACTTTAAGGTTAACCTACCTAAAACAAACCATAAAAGTTACCGAGTTAAACATAACATTTTCATTTAGAAATTGAAAAGTTCTAGTAAAACACCATTGCCGTACCCGCCGACAACGAGTTGTATATAAGTTCTGCGGCCCGATTACAGAACTTGGTTACAATCGGATTATCACTTTTTTCATAGCAAATTCGACTCTATCGCAAGGCATTAGTGATATCGATACTGACAATCTGATTGAAGCTAAGTTATGTGGTCGGGCCCCTGGTGTTATCAAAATTATCAAGGTGCTGATCATATCAATTGATTTATGTATAATAAAGATTTTATCACAGCAGGGCTGGATGATATATAGTCGAGTGGTGGGCTACCTTCGTATCATTCCAAAACGTTACTTGAAGTAGTCTAGTGCTGTTCAGTATCGTTGCTTCCCATCATCATGGAAGTTATAAACATTTATAGCTTTCTGGCATTTTTCCTGTGTGGAGTTCACAATGCAAAGGCTGCTGCCCAAACTGACCCTTTAGTGGAAACAAATATTGGATTAATAAGAGGATTGAAGTCATCCGATGGAGAATACTCCATGTTTATGGGTATACCTTACGCTAAAGTAGATGAAGATTTTCCTTTTGGGGTAAGTGATTTATCAAAATTTATAAAATGGATATGAGCAATACTTTAATGCGTGGCGTGATCAACCTTGTGTAACTGAATTTTAAACAAGATTGTTATTTGACAGGCCTCTACCCCACATCCCGGGTTCAATGAAGTTTTCGAAGCTTACGATGACTCTGCGGTATGTCCCTAAGTGGAGGAGCTTAACAACACAATCGTGGGAAGCCTCGACTGCCTCCATTTAAATGTTTACGTGCCAAGCAGTGCTAGCTCAAGCAATCCTCTGCCTGTGTTAGTTTGGATCTATGGCGGTGGTTTCTTTTTTGGAAGCGCCGGTAGATATGTGTATGGACCTAGTTTTCTAGTTCGACACGATATCATTTTAGTAACTCTCAACTACCGTGTGGGCCCCTATGGATTTATGTGCTTGGATACTCCTGAAGTTCCAGGAAATCAAGGCCTCAAGGATCAACGGCTAGCTTTGAAATGGGTCAAAAGTAACATAGAGTCGTTCGGTGGTGATACTAATATGATTACCGTATTTGGAGAGAGCGCTGGGGGAGGTTCGGTAGATCTACATTTGTACAATGATCAAGACAATCTCTTCAACAAAGTCATCCTGCAGAGTGGTTCTGCTATGAGTGCCTGGATTGCTACAGAATCGGATCGTACAGTTCCGCTGAGAATAGCGGAATATTTAGGGTTCTCTTCCACTGACGTGGGGGAGGTTCTATCTTTCCTATCGAAAGTCGATACAAATTTGGTAATAGCAGCAACATCTGCTTTAGGTATTTTATATAGACCGTGCGTTGAAAAAGTTTTTGATAATGTCGAAAGTTTCATGACTGAACACCCATATAACAAAGAAATACCGAGAGTGCAAAATGTACCAATTATCATCGGTCATAATAGTGACGAACAAATCATTACTATAGGTCAACCGCCCGTGGACTTATTCCGTGACTATCTGCTAGAGTTTTTTTGATTTTGAGGAAGGCCAACATGCTGAAATGGAAAAGTTAATCAAAAATTTCTACATTGGCGATGAAGAAGTTAACGATCAATCCGCCTTGTCAGTAAAAGACTATGATTCTGATTTTTTGTTTAACCATCCCGTACCGAGAAGCGTTCAAAAGTATCTTGAAAATGGAGCTAAATCTGTATATCAATACATGTTCTCCTACACAGGGGAAAGGAACTTTGTGAAAACTAGACTGAACATAACTATTGGCGGTGCTGGCCATGCTGATGAGTTAAGCTATCTATTTGATGTAGAATACATGAAGGACGTAATGTCACCTGAGGATCAAGTAATTGTTGACCGAATTACAACTTTATGGGCCAACTTTGTAAAATATGGGTAAGAACATCTTCTTTCACTATAGTATACGAGTAAGTAGACTGTATAAATAAATATCATTATGATATATAATCGTTCAATATTCCAGAAATCCTACTCCAGAGACATCTGCACTGCTGCCAGTTACTTGGAAGCCGGTGACCGAAGACTCATTGTTCTACTTAAACATAGACTCGGAACTGAGCCTACAGCGGAGACCACTCCAAGACAGGATGGCATTTTGGGACCTCTTCTACAAATTAAACAGACAATTTCTTAAAGGCCTTTAATGCTGTGCTGTCAATGACAGTCACGTTCTACAACCAAGATAACAAACATAATACACACAATAATAGTACTTATTACCATATTTAAACATTTTTTCATTTAATAAGAAAAACATGTAGAATTGTAGATGTAGATGTAGATGTAGAAATATAGAAACAATAGATTTCCCTGTTTTGGCTTTCTAAAAGTTTGTAAAATATTTGAAATAAAACTGTGACTCATTTATATATTTGTTTTACATTATAGCTAGCTAGTAGGACGTGGAAAATAAATATGTTAACATTTCAGACTCTCGAAAATTAAGTCGAAAATATCTAAAATAGTAAAAGATTGTCCTGCATTGAAATCAGGAATGTAATTACGTTCACAAATAAGTTGGAAGTCTAAAGAGTACCTCCAAAAGTTTTCCCGCTAACGCTAAAAACGTTTGACATGGAAGTGTTTTCCATTCCAGACATTCGGGAAAATGAATGAAATATTTTTTTAATTTGTGTCTGTCTGTTTGTCTGTTAGTCTGTTCAAGCATCACGTAAAATCTACTGATCCGATTGCAATGCGGTTTTCACTGTTAGATAGTTTATGGTTTCACTTAAAAACTGGTGTACTTTATATCTCAATCCGATGAGTAAAAGCCGAGCAATCGATAAAAACTTTTTGACGGCTAAAGGAATTTTGTTTAATTGTTGGTGTATTGGTATTTTAGGTCTTGGAATAGTAATAGAGTTCTTTTAACCTAGAGAGTTGGCCCCGCGTGCCTGTACGTCCATCCATACCAATATATTAAAGTGAAATGTTGTCTATTTGTTTGTTTGGAAAGCTTTCACGCAATAACGGCTGGATGGATTTTAATGAAATTTAGAACGTAGACTTTATACCCTAGAATAAAACATGGGATACTTTTTATCCCGGAAAATTGAAAAGTTCCGCGGGAAATCTTGAAAATGTTGAGTACTTACTGTATGGAACGGTTGCCATCACAGAATAGTCTATGGTTGCCGTGGAAACGAAATAGCAAGTCTGTCAAAAAATATCACGAGCATTAGGCGCTGTACCTACTTTTGCATTGGTGTTTAATATCCTAGAAGAAAGTAGGATGCTTTTTTTCGCTATAAACAGTAGTCTGCGCGTACGAAGTCACGAGCGGGAAAACTAGTACAATACAAAAAGTCTGTACAGAGGAGATAATTGAAAAAAAAGTCTAGGTTCATAGATTCTATGTCTAGGGTACTTAAAATAAGCTACTGAACATGAATAAAACATTTTTTTAAATTAGAGTCTGTCTGTTTTTTTGTAAGTATATTTGTTCGCGCATCACGTAAAAACCACTGGACCATTTCTGATGCCGTTTTCACTGTTGGATTGCTTGGGGTTTGACTTAAAAACTGGGTACTTGGTATCTCAAACCGATGAGTAGAAGCCGAGCAATCGATAATTTTTTTTTGACGGCTGAGGGATTTTTTATCAAATGTTAGTATATTGGTATTTTAGGCCTTGGAATAGTAGGTACATAATAGTAGGTACAGTACAGTAGTAGATACTTTTAACTTAGAAAAATGACTATGCGTGCGAAGCCGCTGGTACAAGTAGTACTTATAATAAAACTATAACAGGTCCAATTCTGTACATTAAAGATATTTTGTAAAAAATAATTGGAGGCTGCTTTGTATTCCGTAATGAATCCAAAACTGTTTTTTTTCCTTCTTGTCTGTCTGTCTCTCTGTCTCTCTGTCTGTCTGTCTGTCTGTCTGTCTGTCTGTCTGTATCTTGGCTAGGCATCATGCCGAAACTACTGAATGAATTTAGATGAAACTTGGTATGATTTGAGTTCATACTACGAGGTAGACATAGGATACTTTTCATCCCGAAAAATTAAAGGGTTCCCGCAGGATAGGCATTGAAAGTTACTTCAAAAAATCACTTACCACTCTGAAACTACTGGACTGATTTTGATGCAACTTGGCACAGTCATAGTTTATATTAAAATTGAGGATTCTTTTTATCCTAAAAAAATAAAGGGTTTCTGCGGGGTACGGGTCCAAAGTTATGTTAAGCATGAAATAAATAAATAAAAATAAAATGCATTTATTTCAGGTATTACACAAGACCCATAAACAAAAATAAATTAAAACTACTTCAACATAAACCGTCGTTGCAGCGATATGTCTGTCGCTACAATGTCGAATATAAGGACAATCCAACTAGTTATTTTATATAATTTATGATACCTCCACTTCCGCTCGATATCCCGTATCAAATCGAACATGTCCCAGTCCGGATAACTATACCTAGACTTATCCGTACCTTTTATACGCCTCTTTCTTGGAGTATAATCATCAATGGCCTGGTTAACTACATATATATTTTTAGGTAGTTAACAATGCAATACTATATTTATATATATATATATATATATATATATATATAGTATTGCATTGTTTAGTGCAAGCCAAAATCTAGTCCACGGCCAAATAAATGGCTGAAACTCTCGTTGGTCGGGGCGAAACCGGTGTTTTAATGGAAAATAATAATATTGTAACACTGTTTAGTTCAAATCGTATTTTGGCGACATAGGATTATACTGCGCGATTTACGCCTCATTAAAAATGTTGGTTGGAGATTATTCCATATCACTATCTATTTCATCACTTGAAATACTGATTATTATGTTATTATTATTACAATAAAACTCAATGCGAATTACAATAACGAGAATGGATGGAGCGTTTTTAACCCCTGAACTCAAAAAGAGAAGGGTGTTATGCGTTAGGGTGTTCATGTATCATTGTATCTAATCTATTGATAGCTTTAAGACTCTAGTGTTTTTTTTATCTCTCCAGCTCCTCACAGGCTTTAACATGACTGACTAGCACTGACTTGATATGTATTTATGTATGTATAATCATACACTTATATGTATGTAAGTTTATAATTACTTATAGCTATATATTTTAACATAGTATTTAAGTAAGTACTGTGTAGTTTATTTTATATATTAATTATTTCTTTTTATTTACATAAAATTTGTACCTTATTAGCAATTAACTTATTTCCATCCTAAGATTGTCTGGAAGAGATCGCTATGAGCGATAAGACCACCCATCGTACCTATTGTTTATGTTATTTATATTTTGTAATTTGTTTAACTGTGTGTCAATAAAGTGTTATTGTATTGTTTTGTATTGTATTGTATTTGTGTGCTTGTCTGTGGCATTGCAGCTCCCAAACGAATGGACCTATTTAGATGCGTTTTTTTCTGTTTGTAAGTTAATGAAATCAATATGCGCCTTAGCATAATGGGGGTGGGGCATCGGGGGTACAGGTCGGGGGTTATTATAAATTCATAATTTTTGCTTGTTGTAACTACAATCCTCTGAAGGAAAAATTAACTGTAAAAGCACTTAAAATCCGTGCTATTGAAATACATTTTAAAATCATTTCCAGCATTACTCGTCATTATTTTAATCTAAATAAGTAGGTAAATAAGGTTTCTGGAGCCACCTTATACGTTAACTTTGGACTTGTAGAAACTAATAAATAACAGTAAAGAAATCGCACTAGTGCTTTTTCTTTACGTTTACCGCACTAGGGTGGTAAAATGTACCTACTGTTCACTCGCCTTGAAAGTACATTGTTCGAGCAACTGTATTGAAAATATTGTACATACTCAAGAATTGCTCTTACAAGTTAAAAACAGTAGGTTAGTACCACGATTTATATAAAAACGAGAGATAAGTACGTCTATGCCGCCGGTGCATACAAGAGAACTACAATGCAGGATTTGTCATAACGAGAACTAAACAAAACCTAAGTCAATAGTATCACCTTCATATTCCATAGCAAACCTTTCATCCGCAATATTCCATACAGAAAAGAGTTTCTCGTCAGTGTTTCCGTTAAATTATAACCCAGGTGTGTTCAAGTCAAGAGTGAATAGGTATCTACTAGGCAAGCGTGCTACACCTTCGACCACATCATCGCTTTCCATCAGGTGAGATCGTGGTCAAACGATTGCCTAGTCCGTAATAAAAAAAATAAAAAAATTACCATGGCTTTCTAAGAGACAGCTCGGGGTACCTAAATGCAAAATACATCCGAAACGGGGTGCCAGTTAAGGCCTTACCGAATTGAAAAATTGGTTTAGTTAGGTCGGTACTTGTACAATTCTGTTGCATACCAATATATTATTTATTAGATTGAGTGACGAATGGTGCAGGTCACTCGCAATGCTGATGGTAAGCGTCACGCCTGACCATAACAAATACAGTGCCACATAGAACTTTGTATTGCAAAATCATGCGCTGCACTGAAATGTGCTCGTCAATCTGAGTCTTTTGTTTTTAAGTCCGCTTATCAAGTTATCACTCCGAATCTAAATGGTAAAACCAATTAATCACAGATCATCATTTGGTATAAATAAAATATGTATATATAATATAAAATTAACATATAACACTAATTAAAAATGAATACATTATTAAATCATAATGCTGAAATCCTGGAGTTAAAATTTCGAGCACTTCCCGATAAGCTATCCGGCTGAAACTTTCAGGGTAGCTCACAAACCAATGACAAAGCAATAAAAAAAAACAACACTTAAAAACCTATAAACATAAAAAGTTACAAAGTTGAATTAAGTATACCTATTTTTATTGTATTGTTGTTGTATTGTATAAGTATCGTAATATCCAAAGACATCGGGATATCCGTGGTACTATCGCGGACTGGTATCTCTTCAATTTGCTATTAGATGCGGTATTTTTTTACAGGATCATCATTTTCATCAGCACTATCATTCTGTAATACCTACTTTCTTTCTGTAGTATTCTCCCTATCTTTTTAGGGTTCCGTGTCAAACAAGGAAACCTTACCGTCCGTCCGTCTGTCCGCCTGTCTGAATGTCTCAGACATTTTAATGTAACACTATTAATAATACAAGGTTGAAATGAGCCAAAAATCTAAAGTTTTTGTTTGTATCTCCCTTTTTTGTAAAGTGAAGATGAAAAAATAATTGTTTAGCTCTTTATCGAGTAGGATCGTTGACAAGGTATTACAATAGCAGATTGTATTACTAGGGAGCCAAACAATATTGTGCCGGCGAGGGCGCTATTTTGAGTCCAGAGCGGAGTGAAGGATTCTAGAGTAGAATCCCGAACGAAGCGAGGGATACTTTCTTTGATACTTTACAGATCATATATTTATTTAATTATTTATATACACCTCATATATTTATTTATATTAATAAATCTTATATAACCCTTCCTACATTTATTTCGTGATAGGTATATACCAACTATTCGGCCTAATAATGTATGTCTGGATAGCTTCCACGGGACATACCTTGACTTCGGATCTTAAGTACTGGAGTTCAAATCCCAACTGGAGTGTTTACATTTTGCATATAAAAAATAAAATGTGATGGCTTGTAACTTGAATATGGTCGAGCTAAGGCGGAAAGAGCCAACGACCCACGGAAGTTCATTACTGCCCTCTCCGAAAGTCATGAACAGAAAAGACCTACATTGCTCCCACTTCTCCAGGGACCAATCAGTGTTTTTCGAATAGATGGGATGAAAAATATAATGAGATTTATTTGGACAGTTTTCTTTTAATATATATATATATATATTTTAGTGTTGTATGTCTACTACTGTCTACTACCCTACTCTTAAAGTACAGTATTAAATTTAACAAACTCTATCGTATTAGCGCATGATACGAATTTACAAACAATATTAGACCAAGTTAGTAAATTTGTAATATGATTACGTAAAAACCACTGAACCGATTTCGAAGTATTTTTCGTGGTAATAAGTCGATCCTTGTGTATGATGTATTTGGTGTGCAATAAAGCGTTTATCTATCTATCTATTTATCTAACTACGCTAACTAACCCTTATCAAAATTTAAGTAACGTAATATAAAAAGATTGGCGAAAGTAAGATAAACCCTTTTCTTCATTAATTTTAAAAAAGTAATTCCGTAAAGTAACGCCTGAGTCTATTTATAAACTCTACGTCACATTCTGTTACAAAAAATAGGGTTTAATGTTTACATTTTTGGATGTATATCCACAGAATAAATAAAACAACTAGGTACGTATGTATATCCACACCAATATATAAAAGTGAAACTTTGTCTGTTTGTTTGTTTGGGGAGCTTTCACGCTATAACAGCTCGACGGATTTTGATGAAATTTGGAATGGAGACAGCTTATACCCTGGAATAAAACATAGGAGACTTCATATCCTGAAAAATTGCAAGTTTCCACGGGAAAATGTTGATTACTCGCTGTAAGGTACGGTTGCCATGCAAACAATATTACAAGCCTGTCAAAAAACATCAAGAGCATTTGTGCTATAACTACTAATGCATTGGTTTTTAACATCCTAGAAGAACATAAGATTCTTTTTTTCCTGGTAGTCTGCGCGAACGAACTCTTGGGCGGGAAAGCTAGTTCAAAATAAGGATGAGAATGGGGAGAGCAAAACTGGCAGTCTAACATCCAACTGATAACAGCCCAAAGCATGAGCCACTGGTAGAACCCCTGTACGCAGAAGTGACACCCAAGTGGGCAGCTGGCGCCCCAAGAGTCGAAGCCCCTTCGCCTTCCCGCCTGGACAAGACGTGGCAAGACAGCCCGACGCCCAACTCTCCAGAGAGGTAGCAGGACAAAAAAAAGTTTTAAGATTTTTGGATTCTTCTTTTTGAAATACTATTCAATGCGAATCGGTAACTTTAAGGTTAACCTACCTAAAAGGTTAAGAATACCTTATTTACTAACTGCTGTGTCGTGCCTTTTGTTAAAATGTTACCGAGTTAAACATAACATTTTCATTTAGAAATTAAAAAGTTCTAGTAAAACACCATTGCCGTACCCGCCGACAACAAGTTGTATATAAGTTCTGCGGCCTGATTACAGAACTTGGTTACAATCGGATTATCACTTTTTTCATAGCAAATTCGACTCTATCGCTAGACATTAGTGATATCGATACTGACAATCTGATTAAAGCTAAGTTATGTGGTCGGGCCCCTGGTGTTATCAAAATTATCAAGGTGCTGATCATATCAATTGATTTATGTATAATAAAGATTTTATCACAGCAGGGCTGGATGATATATACTCGAGTGGTGGGCTACCTTCGTATCATTCCAAAACGTTACTTGAAGTAGTCTAGTGCTGTTCAGTATCATTGCTTTCCATCATCATGGAAGTTATAAAAATTTATAGCTTTCTGGCATTTTTCCTGTGTGGAGTTCACAATGCAAAGGCTACTGACCCTTTAGTGGAAACAAATATTGGATTAATAAGAGGATTGAAGTCATCCGATGGAGAATACTCCATGTTTATGGATATACCTTACGCTAAAGTAGATGAAGATTTTCCTTTTGGGGTAAGTGATTTATCAAAATTTATAAAATGGATATGAGCAATACTTTAATGCGTGGCGTGATCAACCTTGTGTAACTGAATTTTAAACAAGATTGTTATTTGACAGGCCTCTACCCCACATCCCGGGTTCAATGAAGTTTTCGAAGCTTACGATGACTCTGCGGTATGTCCCCAAGTGGAGGAGCTTAACAACACAATCGTGGGAAGCCTCGACTGCCTCCATTTAAATGTTTACGTGCCAAGCAGTGCTAGCTCAAGCAATCCTCTGCCTGTGTTAGTTTGGATCTACGGCGGTGGTTTCTTTTTTGGAAGCGCCGGTAGATATGTGTATGGACCTAGTTTTCTAGTTCGACACGATATCATTTTAGTAACTCTCAACTACCGTGTGGGCCCCTATGGATTTATGTGCTTGGATACTCCTGAAGTTCCAGGAAATCAAGGCCTCAAGGATCAACAGCTAGCTTTGAAATGGGTCAAAAGTAACATAGAGTCGTTCGGTGGTGATACTAATATGATTACCGTATTTGGAGAGAGCGCCGGGGGAGGTTCGGTAGATCTACATTTGTACAATGATCAAGACAATCTCTTCAATAAAGTCATCCTGCAGAGTGGTTCTGCTATGAGTGCCTGGATTGCTACAGAATCGGATCGTACAGTTCCGCTGAGAATAGCGGAATATTTAGGGTTCTCTTCCACTGACGTGGGGGAGGTTCTATCTTTCCTATCGAAAGTCGATACAAATTTGGTAATAGCAGCAACATCTGCTTTAGGTATTTTATATAGACCGTGCGTTAAATAAGTTTTTGATAATGTCGAAAGTTTCATGACTGAACACCCTTATAACAAAGAAATACCGAGAGTGCAAAATGTACCAATTATCATCGGTCATAATAGTGACGAACAAATCATTACTATAGGTCAACCGCCCGTGGACTTATTCCGTGACTATCTGCTAGAGTTTTTTGATTTTGAGGAAGGCCAACATGCTGAAATGGAAAAGTTAATCAAAAATTTCTACATTGGCGATGAAGAAGTTAACGATCAATCCGCCTTGTCAGTAAAAGACTATGATTCTGATTTTTTGTTTAACCATCCCGTACCGAGAAGCGTTCAAAAGTATCTTGAAAATGGAGCTAAATCTGTATATCAATACATGTTCTCCTACACAGGGGAAAGGAACTTTGTGAAAACTAGACTGAACATAACTATTGGCGGTGCTGGCCATGCTGATGAGTTAAGCTATCTATTTGATGTAGAATACATGAAGGACGTAATGTCACCTGAGGACCAAGTAATTGTTGACCGAATTACAACTTTATGGGCCAACTTTGTAAAATATGGGTAAGAACATCTTCTTTCACTATAGTATACGAGTAAGTAGACTGTATAAATAAATATCATTATGATATATAATCGTTCAATATTCCAGAAATCCTACTCCAGAGACATCTGCACTGCTGCCAGTTACTTGGAAGCCGGTGACCGAAGACTCATTGTTCTACTTAAACATAGACTCGGAACTGAGCCTACAGCGGAGACCACTCCAAGACAGGATGGCATTTTGGGACCTCTTCTACAAATTAAACAGACAATTTCTTAAAGGCCTTTAATGCTGTGCTGTCAATGACAGTCACGTTCTACAACCAAGATAACAAACATAATACACACAATAATAGTACTTATTACCATATTTAATCATTTTTTCATTTAATAAGAAAAACATGTAGAATTGTAGATGTAGATGTAAAAATGTAGAAACAATAGATTTCCCTCTTTTGGCTTTCTAAAAGTTTGTAGAATATTTGAAATAAAACTGTGACTCATTTATATATTCGTTTTACTTTATAGCTAGCCAGTAGGACTTGGAAAATAAATATGTTAACATTTCAGACTCTCGAAAATTAAGTCGAAAATATCTAAAATAGTAAAAGATTGTCCTGCATTGAAATCAGGAATGTAATTACGTTCACAAATAGGTTGAAAGTCTAAAGAGTACCTCCAAAAGTTTTCCCGCTAACGCTAAAAACGTTTGACATGGAAGTGTTTTCCATTCCAGACATTCGGGAAAATGAATGAAATATTTTTTAAATTTGTGTCTGTCTGTTTGTCTGTTAGTCTGTTCAAGCATCACGTAAAATCTACTGAACCAATTGCAATGCGGTTTTTACTGTTAGATAGTTTATGGTTTCACTTAAAAACTGGTGTACTTTATATCTCAATCCGATGAGTAAAAGCCGAGCAATCGATAAAAACTTTTTGACGGCTAAAGGAATTTTGTTTAATTGTTGGTGTATTGGTATTTTAGGTCTTGGAATAGTAATAGAGTTCTTTTAATCTAGAGAGTTGGCCCCGCGTGCCTGTACGTTCAGCCATACCAATATATAAAAGTGAAATGTTGTCTGTTTGTTTGTTTGGAAAGCTTTCACGCAATAACGGCTGGATGGATTTTAATGAAATTTAGAACGTAGACTTTATACCCTAGAATAAAACATGGGATACTTTTTATCCCGGAAAATTGAAAAGTTCCGCGGGAAATCTTGAAAATGTTGAGTACTTACTGTATGGAACGGTTGCCATCACAGAATAGTCTAAGGTTGCCGTGGAAACGAAATAGCAAGTCTGTCAAAAAATATCAAGAGCATTAGGCGCTATTCCTACTTTTGCATTGGTTTTTAATATCCTAGAAGAAAGTAGGATGCTTTTTTTCGCTATAAACAGTAGTCTGCGCGTACGGAGTCACGAGCGGGAAAACTAGTACAATACAAAAAGTCTGTACAGAGGAGATAATTGATAAAAAGTCTAGGTTCTTAGATTCTATGTCTAGGGTACTTAAAATAAGCTACTGAACATGAATAAAACATTTTTTAAAATTAGAGTCTGTCTGTTTTTTTGTAAGTATATTTGTTCGCGCATCACGTAAAAACCACTGGACCATTTCTGATGCCGTTTTCACTGTTGGATTGCTTGGGGTTTGACTTAAAAACTGGTGTACTTGGTACAAGCAATCGATAAATTTTTTTGACGGCTGAGGGATTTTTTATCAAATGTTAGTATATTGGTATTTTAGGCCTTGGAATAGTAGGTACATAATAGTAGGTACAGTACAGTAGTAGATACTTTTAACTTAGAAAAATGACTATGCGTGCGAAGCCGCTGGTACAAGTAGTACTTATAATATAACTGTAACAGGTCCAATTCTGTACATTAAAGATATTTTGTAAAAAATATTTGGAGGCTGCTTTGTATTCCGTAATGAATCCAAAACTGTTTTTTTTTCCTTTTGTCTGTCTGTCTCTCTGTCTGTCTGTCTGTCTGTCTGTCTGTCTATCTGTCTGTCTGTCTGTCTGTCTGTCTGTCTGTCTGTCTGTCTGTCTGTCTGTCTGTCTGTTTGTATCTTGGCTAGGCATCATGCCGAAACTACTGAATGAATTTAGATGAAACTTGGTATGATTTGAGTTCATACTACGAGGTAGACATAGGATACTTTTCATCCCGAAAAATTAAAGGGTTCCCGCAGGATAGGGATTGAAAGTTACTTCAAAAAATCACTTACCACTCTGAAACTACTGGACTGATTTTGATGCAACTTGGCACAGTCATAGTTTATATTAAAGTTGAGGATTCTTAAAATACTAAAAAAATTAAGGGTTTCTGCGGGGTACGGGTCCAAAGTTATGTTAAGCATGAAATAAATAAATAAAAATAAAATGCATTTACTTCAGGTATTACACAAGACCCATAAACAAAAATAAATTAAAACTACTTCAACATAAACCGTCATTGCAGTGATATGTCTGTCGTTACAATGTCGAATATAAGGACAATCCAACTAGTTATTTTATATAATTTATGATACCTCCACTTCCGCTCGATATCCCGTATCAAATCGAACATGTACCAGTCCGGATAACTATACCTAGACTTATCCGTACCTTTTATACGCCTCTTTCTTGGAGTATAATCATCAATGGCCTGGTTAACTACATATACATTTATAGGTAGTTAACAATGCAATACTATATTTATATATATATAGTATTGCATTGTTGAGTGCAAGCCAAAATCTAATCCACGGCCAAATAAATGGCTGAAACTCTCGTTGGTCGGGGCGAAACCGGTGTTTTAATGGAAAATAATAATATTGTAACATTGTTTAGTTCAAATCGTATTTTGGCGACATAGGATTATACTGCGCGATTTGCGCCTCATTAAAAATGTTGGTCGGAGATTATTCCATATCACTATCTATTTCATCACTTGAAATACTGATTATTATGTTATTATTATTACAATAAAACTCAATGCGAATTACAATAACGAGAATGGATGGAGCGTTTTTAACCCCTGAACTCAAAAAGAGAAGGGTGTTATGCGTTAGGGTGTTCATGTATCATTGTATCTAATTTATTGATAGCTGTAAGACTCTAGTGTTTTTTTTATCTCTCCAGCTCCTCACAGTCTTTAACATGACTGACTAGCACTGACTTGATATGTATTTATGTATGTATAATCATACACTTATATGTATGTAAGTTTATACTTATAGCTATATATACATTTATATTTTACTTATAGCTATATATTTTAACATAGTATTTAAGTAGGCACTGTGTAGTTTATTTTATATATTAATTATTTCTTTTTATTTACATTAAATTTGTACCTTATTAGCAATTAACTTCTTTCCATCCTAAGATTGTCTGGAAGAGATCGCTATGAGCGATAAGACCGCCCATCGTACCTAGTGATTATGTTATTTATATTTTGTAATTTGTTTAACAGTGTGTCAATAAAGTGTTATTGTATTGTTTTGTATTGTATTGTATTTGTGTGCTTGTCTGTGGCATTGCAGCTCCCAAACGAATGGACCTATTTAGATGCGTTTTTTTCTGTTTGTAAGTTAATGAAATCAATATGCGCCTTAGCATAATGGGGGTGGGGAATCGGGGGTACAGGTCGGGGGTTATTATAAATTCATAATTTGTGCTTGTTGTAACTACATGCAGTTTTTAATTGTAAGAAAATTGACAAAGAGTTTCTCAAATATTAGGCATCTCATGATTTTTTTAAAATAAATATACTGTAATCATCATAATCATCATCAGCCTATATCTGTACACTGTTGTACGCAGGCTTCTCCTAATGCATGTCACTGATCTCGGTCTTCAGCCGCCTTTCGCAGGTCGTCACTCCACCTGGCCACAGGGCGACCTACACTACGCTTGCCTTAATGTGGTCTCGACTCGAGAACTCGTCTATTCCAAAGGTTACGAAGGAGCGATAACCGTAGGATACCCTTTGTCACTTTAGCTTGCTTATCCATTGAGCTATGTCAGTTACCTTGGTTCTCCGTCGGATATCCCCGAAAATGTCTTGGAAAATATGTTTCAAACACTGGACTGGAAAGGAATGGGCATTAATATCAATAGCGAGAACATCTAACACTTACGATTTGCCGATGATATCGTCCTAATGGCGCTGCAAGACTTGTAAATTATGCTGACCAATCTAGATTATGCTTCTCGACGCATCGATCTCGGAATGAACATAGGTAAGACCATGATCATGGTTAACGACCTTGTTGACCCGGAACCGATTGCAGCCAATGGTGTACCTCTTGAAGTAGTCCAACAATATTTTTACCTTAATATTTATTCCTTTTTGGGAAATATTAAAAGTAGGTAGAAACAACTTTGAGAAGGAAGCCAATAGAAGAATTCAGCTGGATAAGGCTGCTGCTCATTGATGAGCACGAAGCTTGCTTGCTTGATTGATCAAGCAAGCAAGCTTCGTCAAGTCTTCTCGTCGTCCATACCACAGTGTCTAATGACAAAAGTCTTCAATCAGTGCGTCCTACCAGTCATGACCTACGGAGCCGAAAAGTGGACACTCACGGTCGAACTAGTCCACAAATTGTAGGTCGCTCAGCGAGCATTTCCAAGCATAGCTCTCTCCATAGCTCGCTGAGCGTATCGAATTTCAGAGAATCCTCTGAAGGAAAAATTAACTGTAAAAGCACTTAAAATCCGTGCTAATGAAATACATTTTAAAATCATTTCCAGCATTACTCGTCATTATTTTAATGTAAATAAGTAGGTAAATAAGGTTTCTGGAGCCACCTTATACGTTAACTTTGGACTTGTAGAAACTAATAAATAACAGTAAAGAAATCGCACTAGTGCTTTTTCTTTACGTTTACCGCACTAGGGTGGTAAAATGTACCTACTGTTCACTCGCCTTGAAAGTACATTGTTCGAGCAACTCTTGTATTGAAAATATTGTACATACTCAAGAATTGCTCTTACAAGTTTAAAACAGTAGGTTAGTACCACGATTTATATAAAAACGAGAGATACGTACGTCTATGCCGCCGGTGCATACAAGAGAACTACAATGCAGGATTTGTCATAACGAGAACTAAACAAAACCTAAGTCAATAGTATCACCTTCATATTCCATAGCAAACCTTTCATCCGCAATATTCCATATAGAAAAGAGTTTCTCGTCAGTGTTTCCGTTAAATTATAACCCAGGTGTGTTCAAGTCAAGAGTGAATAGGTATCTACTAGGCAAGCGTGCTACACCTTCGACCACATCATCGCTTTCCATCAGGTGAGATCGTGGTCAAACGATTGCCTAGTCCGAAATAAAAAAAAAAAAAAAGTTACCATGGCTTTCTGAGAGACAGCTCGGGGTACCTAAATGCAAAATACATCCGAAACGGGGTGCCAGTTAAGGCCTTACCGAATTGAGAAATTGGTTTAGTTAGGTCGGTACTTGTACAATTCTGTTGCATACCAAAATATTATTTATTAGATTGAGTGACGAATGGTGCAGGTCACTCGCAATGCTGATGGTAAGCGTCACGCCTGACCATAACAAATACAGTGCCACATAGAACTTTGTATTGCAAAATCATGCGCTGCACTGAAATGTGCTCGTCACTCTGAGTCTTTTGTTTTTAAGTCCGCTTATCAAGTTATCACTCCGAATCTAAATGGTAAAACCAATTAATCACAGAGCATCATTTGGTATAAATAAAATATGTATATATAATATAAAAATAACATATAACACTAATTAAAAATGAATACATTATTAAATCATAATGCTGAAATCCTGGAATTAAAATTTCGAGCACTTCCCGATAAGCTATCCGGCTGAAACTTTCAGGGTATCTCAAGAACCAATGACAAAACAATAAAAAAAACAACACCTAAAAACCTATAAACATAAAAAGTTACAAAGTTGAATTAAATATACCTATTTTTATTGTATTGTTGTTGTATTGTATAAGTATCGTAATATCCAAAGACATCGGGAAATCCGTGGTACTATCGCGGACTGGTATCTCTTAAATTTGCTATTAGATGCGGTATTTTTTTTACAGGATCATCAATTTCATCAGCACTATCATTCTGTAATACCTACTTTCTTTCTGTAGTGTTCTCCCTATCTTTTTAGGGTTCCGTGTCAAACAAGGAAACCTTACCGTCCGTCCGTCTGTCCGCCTGTCTGAATATCTCAGACATTTTAATGTAACCAAAAATCTAAAGTTTTTGTTTGTATATCCCTTTTTTGTAAAGTGAAGATAAAAAAATAATTGTTTAGCTCTCTATCGAGTAGGTTCGTTGACAAGGTATTACAATAGCATATTGTATTACTAGGGAGCCAAATAATATTGTTCCGGCGAGGCCGCTATTTTGAATCCAGAGCGGAGTGAAGGATTCTAGAGTAGAATCTAGAGTAGAATCCCGAACGAAGCGAGGGATACTTTCTTTGATACTTTACAGATCATATATTTATTTATTTATATACAGCTCATATATTTATTTATATTAATAAAAACTTATAAAACCCTTCCTTCATTTATTTCGTGATAGGTATATACCAACTATTCGACCTAATAATATATGCCTGGATAGCTTCCACGGGACATACCTTGACTTCGGATCTTAAGTACTGGAGTTCAAATCCCAACTGGAGTGTTTACATTATGCACATTAGAAATAAAATGTGATGGCTTGTAACTTGAATATGGTCGAGCTAAGGCGGAAAGAGCCGACGACCCACGGAAGTTCATTACTGCCCTCTCTGAAATTAATGAACAGAAAAGGCCTACATTGCTCCCACTTCTCCAGGGACCAATCAGTGTTTTTCGAATAGATGGGATGAAAAATATAATGAGGTTTATTTGGACAGTTTTCTTTAAATGTAACATTTATATATATATATTTTAGTATTGTATGTCTACTACTGTCTACTAGCCTACTCTTAAAGTACAGTATTAAATTTAACAAACTCTATCGTAATAGCGCATGATACGAATTGACAAACAATATTAGACCAAGTTAGTAAATTTGTAATATGATTACGTACAAACCACTGACCCGATTTCGAAGTAGTTTTCGTAGTAATAAGTCGATCCTTGTGTATGATTTATTTGGTGTGCAATAAAGCGTTTATCTATCTATCTATTTATCTAACCACGCTAACTAACCCTTATCCAAATTTAAGTAACGTAATATAAAAAGATTGGCGAAAGTAAGCTATACCTTTTTCTTCATTAATTTAATAAAGTAATTCCGTAAAGTAACGCCTGAGTCTATCAACTGTATTTATAAACTCTACGTCACATTCTCTTACAAAAAAAAGGGTTTAATGTTTACATTTTTGGATGTATATCCACAGAATAAATAAAACAACTAGGTACGTATGTATATCCACACCAATATATAAAAGTGAAACTTTGTCTGTTTGTTTGTTTGGGGAGCTTTCACGCTATAACAGCTCGACGGATTTTGATGAAATTTGGCATGGAGACCGCTTATACCCTGGAATAAAACATAGGAGACTTCATATCCTGAAAAATTAAAAGTTTCCACGGAAAATATTGATTACTCGCTGTAAGGTACGGTTGCCATGGATACAATATTACAAGCCTGTCAAAAAACATCAAGAGCATTTGTGCTATAACTACTATTGCATTAGTTTTTAATATCCTAGAAGAACATAAGATTCTATTTTTCCTGGTAGTGTGCGCGGACGAACTCATGGGTGGGAAATCTAGTTCAAAATAAGGATGAGAATGGGGAGAGCAAAACTGACAGTCTAACATCCAACTGATAACAGCCCAAAGCATGAGCCACTGGTAGAACCCCTGTACGCAGAAGTGACACCCAAGTGGGCAGCTGGCGCCCCAAGAGTCGAAGCCCCTTCGCCTTCCCGCCTGGATAAGACGTGGCAACACAGCCCGACGCCCAAGAGGTAGCAGGGCAAAAAAGTTTTAAGATTTTTGTATTCTTCTTTTTGAAATACTATTCAATGAGAACCGGTAACTTTAAGGTTAACCTACCTAAAACAAACCATAAACACAACAGATAGAATACCTTATTTACTAACTGCTGTGTCGTGCCTTTTGTTAAAATGTTACCGAGTTAAACATAACATTTTCATTTAGAAATTAAAAAGTTCTAGTAAAACACCATTGCCGTACCCGCCGACAACGAGTTGTATATAAGTTCTGCGGCCCGATTACAGAACTTGGTTACAATCGGATTATCACTTTTTTCATAGCAAATTCGACTCTATCGCAAGGCATTAGTGATATCGATACTGACAATCTGATTAAAGCTAAGTTATGTGGTCGGGCCCCTGGTGTTATCAAAATTATCAAGGTGCTGATCATATCAATTGATTTATGTATAATAAAGATTTTATCACAGCAGGGCTGGATGATATATAGTCGAGTGGTGGGCTACCTTCGTATCATTCCAAAACGTTACTTGAAGTAGTCTAGTGCTGTTCAGTATCGTTGCTTTCCATCATCATGGAAGTTATAAAAATGTATAGCTTTCTGGCATTTTTCCTGTGTGGAGTTCACAATGCAAAGGCTGCTGCCCAAACTGACCCTTTAGTGGAAACAAATATTGGATTAATAAGAGGATTGAAGTCATCCGATGGAGAATACTCCATGTTTATGGGTATACCTTACGCTAAAGTAGATGAAGATTTTCCTTTTGGGGTAAGTGATTTATTAAAATTTATAAAATGGATATGAACAATACTTTAATGCGTGGCGTGATCAACCTTGTGTAACTGAATTTTAAACAAGATTGTTATTTGACAGGCCTCTACCCCACATCCCGGGTTCAATGAAGTTTTCGAAGCTTACGATGACTCTGCGGTATGTCCCCAAGTGGAGGAGCTTAACAACACAATCGTGGGAAGCCTCGACTGCCTCCATTTAAATGTTTACGTGCCAAGCAGTGCTAGCTCAAGCAATCCTCTGCCTGTGTTAGTTTGAATCTACGGCGGTGATTTCTTTTTTGGAAGCGCCGGTAGATATGTGTATGGACCTAGTTTTCTAGTTCGACACGATATCATTTTAGTAACTCTCAACTACCGTGTGGGCCCCTATGGATTTATGTGCTTGGATACTCCTGAAGTTCCAGGAAATCAAGGCCTCAAGGATCAACGGCTAGTTTTGAAATGGGTCAAAAGTAACATAGAGTCGTTCGGTGGTGATACTAATATGATTACCGTATTTGGAGAGAGCGCCGGGGGAGGTTCGGTAGATCTACATTTGTACAATGATCAAGACAATCTCTTCAATAAAGTCATCCTGCAGAGTTCTGCATTCTGTTCAGTTCTGGTTCTGCTGTGAGTGCCTGGATTGCTACAGAATCGGATCGTACAGTTCCGCTGAGAATAGCGGAATATTTAGGGTTCTCTTCCACTGACGTGGGGGAGGTTCTATCTTTCCTATCGAAAGTCGATACAAATTTGGTAATAGCAGCAACATCTGCTTTAGGTATTTTATATAGACCGTGCGTTGAAAAAGTTTTTGATAATGTCGAAAGTTTCATGACTGAACACCCTTATAACAAAGAAATACCGAGAGTGCAAAATGTACCAATTATCATCGGTCATAATAGTGACGAACAAATCATTACTATAGGTCAACCGCCCGTGGACCTATTCCGTGACTATCTGCTAGAGTTTTTTGATTTTGAGTTTAATTCTAGTCTCTCAGTATTATGTCTAAATAATGAAATGTACAGAAACGTTTCAATGTTCACTTTATCAGAATTAATGGATATAGGCCGGTCACCGTAGACAAAAAAATCGCGTTGTCGCTAAAATCTGTACAGTCCTGTTTTTTTGGGATGTTTTTAGGATAGGTACCAGTAGTGTAAAACTAAATTTGCAGCTTCGAAAGAACCTGTGCTAACTTCGTGGTACTCGAAAAACATCGACATTTTCGTTTATTTTTTCAGATTTTTACGTATAACTTCGAAAAGGTGCTCACGCAAAGTTATCGAATTATACTTGTAAAGAATACAACATTTTCTATAATTTGAGCCCAACCGCAGTTCTGTTATTATTTAAAAAACCTGAGATGCAGCACTTCAAACATTGGCCATTTTCCCTAAAAAGTTCGCAATTGTAGTTTTAGCCGCCTTTCGAATAGAATTTCGGCTTTAATAATAAATTTATGAAGAATATGTCACAAAAAAAAGTTGTAGAACAGATATTTCACTTTAATATAAGAACAAACAAAACTTTGTAGGACCAGAAGTTCCCCTGTAGATTATTATTTGTCCAGATTGGACAAAACGAAAAATTAAGGAAATCGGATTTTTCAAGATATGTAAATTGTTACCAATAATTGTTAATGATTAATAGCAGTCGTTAAGCCATATCAGAGGTCCTTGGCTGGCCTGACAAACTGTGACTCCAGAGGCCATCACTAACTCATACGGCAAACAAACAAACAATCAATACTGCTCAGTTATATATATTAATGTTATTAAAATGACATCACATATATAAATTTGATTTATTTACATTGCATCACACCAATTACTTTTTTAAATCGTTTCTGTCTGTTTTTCTGTTTATCTAAGTCTTTTTGTTTGTTCGCGCATCACTTAAAAAATACGGCGCCAATTGTGATGCGGTTTTCACTGATGGATAGCTTAAGGTTTGACTTAATAACTGGTGTACACGGTATCTCAATCCGATGTGTAGAAGCCGGGCAATCGATAAAAAAAGCTTTTTGACGGCTGAAGGAATTTTGATTAAATGTTGGTATACTGGTATTTTAAGGTCCTGGAATAGCACTTTTAACCTAGAGAAATGATCACGCGTGCGAAGCCGCGGGCACAGCTTGTATAGAATATAATCTCTTACTAGTTAATACACTTACAATACAACTCAATGTAGGTAGGTATTTACTTAATTCTTGACCTTCTGCTGGTAGTCTTGAAAATAAGATAGTAAGTACCTAGGTAATGCTTACAGTAGAATGTTTTTTCGTGGTGGGGAAAACGGTAAAAATGTGGTTTTGCTTATTCCTGTAATCCCCACTGTGATTATAGTGGGGATTTCGGGAAAACTTTTTTAGATTTTTCCCGAAATCCCCACTGGTGGGGACGGTCTGGTGGGGATTTCGGTAATAATCCACTCAAACACCATTAATTAAATTGACAGAATCATTTTCTTATATGAAATAGCAAAAAAGATAAGAAGTATTTTCATATCTGTGATAACAACAGATGATATGAACACTGAGATAGAATCTAAGTAATCGCGTCCCAAATTAGAACACTGTAAGAATTGACTAAAATAAATTACTTTTCTAAGTTGTGTGGTTTTCCATCGCTCCGTGCTTCGGCTGTCGGTCCCGGGTGTTATACATTAATAGCAGTCGATTTCATAGGCCCTCGGGCGGCCTGACAGACTCTGACACCAGATGTCAGCACTACCTCACACGACAAACAAACAAACTGAAAGAAAACAATAAATTTCATTCACTTATGGCACTTCACTTAAATAATACGTATATAAATTACCTAATATCGATGAAGCTAAAATATTTCTGACTAGAATAATCTTTGACAGTGAAATATGTATTTTTACGAAATGTTGGTTAGGAAAGTCGATTAGCACCCATTATGATGGGATCATATGATTTTTATTTTTATTCCATATCTTTTGGAGTACCACCGCGCCATAAAGTTAATATTTTTTGAGAAAAAATACTTGCAAATGTCACCCGGACAGTCGAGAAGAGTTCAACGATACAGTTTAAGTTGAAATCTGTTAATCTTAGGCCATATTAGTTATTCTGTGCTTAGGCGCTATGAGGAAACAGACATACATACTTAAACCATAGAAGTACTAGGAATAGAAGGTAGGTACCGACAAGCGCTCGTTCAAAAAGTAAGGAACAAACTCGATTTATGTACGCGTAAGGACCGCGTATTGACGCTCGGCGACACACACACAAGTAAAGAAATAATGTTGCTAGAGGAATCACATTGATCTATTTTAGCATATTTTTTATTGATTAATATTTTTTATGACACCGTATATTAAAGATTGGACGGTTACTAAATGCAATAGAACCTAATAAGGATATTACAAAATGGGTAGGTAGGTAAGAGAAAGTTGATGGATGAGTTATTGATTCGCGGACAATAGAATGAGCTTTGATATTATTGGATGACGGGTTGCTTGGTGGAATAAAAATAAGCCATCTATTTAAAAAACCGGCCAAATGCGAGTCGGACTCGCGCAGGGAGGGTTCCGTCCTTTTTTTGTGATACAATTTCATCTTTACGGTTGATGGATTTTCTCTTTACATTTACTTTGCATTGCTTCTTGCATTTCATTATTCAAAGTCAACGTGATAGTACCCCATAGGATTCGATTCCATTGCGAGTGTTAAAATATGAGGCCTTAACGACCGCATCTTTTGATAACGTTAACTTATAGGTTTTATTTTTTCACCGCTCTGAGGGATTGTAAACTTGAGTATTTGATATTCATATCAACTTCATACTTCCACGCGTTCTTATGAAAAAGGGTCTTGACAGACAGAAAGACAACGAAGTGATCCTTTATTATAAGGGTTCCTGTTTTTCTGTTGAAGCATGGAATCCTAAAACATCAGCATCACTTAACATCATCATCATTATCAGCCCCCATCAGTCTACTACTGGACATACGCCTCTTGTAACATACTTTGTCACGAGGCGGTCCCGGGTTTGGGTTGCTCCCACTAGCCCAGGACCCAAACCTCAGTGACACAGAATTACAGGAACAATAATAGTTAGGAGCACAGGAACTCACAGACTTTTATACTTTGACGATACGGATTAAAACCACTTATGTAGGTATTGTAGGTATTCTGATATATATTTAAAAGTCTTATATATATTTTCAATAAACTTATTTATGTATTCTATAGTATTATTTCAGTTTTTCCCAAAAATCAATATATCAATGACAGGTTATTTGTATTTAGAATGAATAATGACCAACTATCAAAATGAAAAGAAATGGATTATGAAAGAATTAAGAGATCAAAAGAGTATTATTATGAAACAGGTTTTGACCTCGTCACAATACCCCGCCTCCCCGGAGAAAAGAAAATTTTGTTTTTGATAGTAAACAAAAAAAAATTGTTGCAGTAAGTTATGTAAAAATTTTGTTGTTATTGGTATCCCAAAACATTAGGTTTATTAAAAAATTAAATTAAAAAAATGCTACAGACAAAAGAGAAAAAATAAAATAGTAGAAGTTAATAATAAAAATATATATAATAAGGGTAATAAAGTTAAAATAATTAATTAAAATAATGGAAATGCTGAGAAGTCTTTTTAATTTTTAGGTGAACATGTATATTAAAAATGTCAATATACAATTGATTGGATTCCTAGATGCATTCAAATTCATAAATAACACATTCATTTATCATCATTCATAGTCCTAGATTCATTCAAATTCATAAATCACACATTCATTCATCATCATTCATAGTCTTATTCCCATTCTTTGGAAATAAAACTCATTTATAAGAAAGAGGAACCTTATATAATATAAAGGTTACAATAATATAGTGTAGGCTTATTTATACAGTCACTATCCGCTGATTAGGGTGATTATGTGAGTGTTTGTGTGTATGTGTATGTATATGTGTGGTGAGTGTGTGGTGTGTGATGTGTAAATGTATGTATGTGTATATTTATATACAATTAGTTTGCCAAAATGGCTAAACGTACCTCAGGGTACGACGTGCCTGTAGCACGTATGTATATACGTGTATGTACATAGTAAACGTTGTGTTAGAACGTTAAAATAATATAAGTAAGGTAGGTAGGTAATAGTATATTAACTATAAGATAATACTGGTTTTGTGACCTAGGCTTGGTTTATAGAGTAATCACATTTGCCGCTATTTTCAGTGTTGGAAGTTTTGTGTGTAGGTGTAGTAAATAATAACATATGGTACTGGTTTCGCTTTATACTGAACATTATGATTATAAATAAAATAAAATATTATAACAAGTAGGCATAGCTAACAAGTAGGGTATTAACTACTGTTAGTACCAAATAATTAAAGTATGTAGTAAGTACAATAGCACTGAATACTCGTAGCAATACGTAGGGACTTGAAGTCAATATTCATAATCAATCCGAAAATTTAACGAAGTGAATAAAAAAAAATAGGCTAAAAATGTGGACATTACTCCGTAAAGGGAAATTATATTAAAATTACATTATTTACAACTTAAATACAAGGTTATTTGTAAGTAGGGAACCTACAATGGTAATAAGTAGGTATTTAAACATATTATGGTAAGGTACGGGAATATGAGAGCAATGTAACTTTCATAGTACATAATGTATGTATGTATCCTGTTCAAATGTATACGGGCTTTGAAAATCCTGAGTATTCGAGCTATCAAGTAAGGTCGATAACCTCGATCGCAAATTTTCTGCAGTATCGTTGTATGGACCTCAGTATTTCAACATTTTAATTCATATATCAATTCTGGTTTATTTAGATGCGCAGGGTCCATTTTTATTAATATGAGACCAGCAAATAAAATTAAGTGTTTACTTTGTAAGTAACGTTACGTTAAGTACAATAGTAAAGATTTAAAAATTGAAAAAAAAATAAAAAAAAATGCGTTAATGGAACTACGCGTTAATCCGTCAAGCATAATAACTCGTCAAAGTTTGGCGTAATTCGGAACTAGGTAGGCCGATAGTGAAATTCGGAACAAAGTACGTATTAATGAAAATGTCTTACTTACATGAATGACTAGAATGCAATTATAAAATACATTTTAGTATAAAAAACTGTTCTGGGTTTGCCAAATAATCCAATCCAAATTTAAATCAAGATGGCCTAGTGCCTTTTAGAATTTTGTGGGGCGACTTAAAAATTGAACACTGATTAACAAATTAAAACACATGTAGGTATTTTGAAGACTCGGAGGAATCAGGAACTTGTATGCAGGTTGAGCAGGGCTTGGTACGGGACGTTGAGGGCGCCAGTGTCACGAGGCGGTCCCAGGGTTTGGGTTGCTCCCACTAGCCCAGGACCCAAACCTCAGTGACACAGAATTACAAGAACAATAATAATTAGGAGCACAGGAACTCACAGACTTTTATACTTTGACGATACAGATTAAAACCACTTATGTAGGTATTGTAGGTATTCTGATATATATTTAAAAGTCTTATATATATTTTCAATAAACTTATTTATGTATTCTATTTTTTCCAAATCTCCCTCGGAAGTTTCAGTAAATGTCCACCATTTTACTGATTCGTGACTTTGACAATAATTGACTGTGACGTGACATTACTTTAAACTATAATACACTTGACATTGGCGAAATTGCTAGTAGGCCAGTGCCTCCGCAGAAGCCATCCAATAAAAAAAAGAAGAAGAAGAAGAGTTCATACAGTACCAAGGTATAAGTAAAACATAAGGATTAAGAAATTGAGCAAATCGTTTACTTCATAGGTACAAATACACGTTGTGATAATGAACAACATTCAAAAACAATCAAGAGAGTCAGTCAAATGTACGTTTAAACGTGTCCAGTTCACAACACCTTAATTGTAAAACACTAACACTAGCTAATATTAAAATTATTTATGTACACTTTTATAACGCTACTCATTCTATTCAAAGTTATTTCTTCTTTCTATGAGCAAAGTATTTTTGTCCAGCAACTGCGATGGCGTGCGTTACCTTCCCAGTGATTTCGTGCAGGTTTTCATTTGAAAGATCCCAAGAGTCAACAGAACGCTTAGAAAAGAACGACGCCGTCTGGTCGTTTGGTCTCCAGCTGTTGGGATACACAATCTTGTGCCGCAACACCGCCTTGATGATAAGGGCTCCGACATACACAATGAAGTAAACGCTGAAGTACAGCGGCAAGTAATACAACTTTTTACCCAAATAGTAGTAACTGTATCTGTTGACACGAGGCGTCTCCGTGGTGGTGGTCGTCGGGTGGGGATGATGATGGTGGTGGTAATCGTGATCATGATCTTCGAAATCGTGGTGAAACTTTAGGTCCCCAGGGAAATCATGAGGGAAGCCGTGGTCGTCAGGTGGGGATCCGTGATCCATGTCTGCCGGTGGCGGCGGAGGAACCATACCCATGTCTTTCATGTCATCACCACCCTTTTTGCCTCCGTGAGGCTTATCAAATATCAGCTCGGGATAATCGGGACCGTACGAGGGAGCATCGTGACCATAACTAGCAGGGGAATGATCTTGCGGCGGCGACGGTGCCGCTTCTGGCTTGCTATAATGGTATCCTTGGAAATCCGGTTTGTCATCCATGTCGTCAGGCGGCGAATCTTCAGTCATCGGTGGTTTATCATAAGAGTACCCTCCGAAAGGTTTGGACATCGGTGGTTTGTCGTAGGAGTATCCACCAGAGGGTTTGGTCAACGGCGGGAGGGTGGGGATGAAAGCCTGAACTGGCGCTGAGGGCGGTTTGTAGCGATACCCGAGGTCCATCGGTGGGCCATCGCTGTCACTGGACGATGCATCTGGCCCTGAGTAATCAGATGTGTCTACAGGGGGTTGGTACATTATGGAAGGTGTCGGCGCGGGAGGGGCAGGAGGCGGTGGGGCGGCGGCAGGGACACTCGGCGCATAGGGAGGGAACGAATCGTAACTCGATGGTGCGGGGAAATTGCCGTCGCTTATTCTCGGAGAAGGCGGCGGCGGCGGAGGCACTAGATTAGCCACGGTTTTAGACGGAGGCGCGCTCGGACTGGACTGTTTTGATTTAGTCCCGTAATCCGGTAAATAGGGCTGCGCCGGGTTGTACCGGTCTATCGGCTGCCTCATTGGAACGTCTTGGGCTTCTCCCCTCACAGGATTCTTAACGTCGTGAAAGTTGTCTAAGCTTGTGTACATGTTATTCCCCTTTTTACCATTGGAAATTGAGTTAATGAAAGGTTTCTTTTGGGTTTTCATTTGGAAAGGCTTCAAGTTAACATACGGGAAACGCATATTGGGTTCGGTGCGGATTGCTCGGGACTCATTCTCAGCTCCGTTTCCAGGGTTTGTTGCAAATCTGGGAAAGGCATTACTAGAATAAGTACAACGTCACACGAAACCTACGAATACGTACACTTTCAAAGAATACGTCCTGAACATTGTTAATGTTTAACACTTACCCTGGCAATGCAAAGTTTTCGTCGATTTCCTCTTGTTCTGGATCCTCAGTTTTAATATCAGCCTCAGGCGGGTTGGGTATGCCCGTGGCAGCTTTGTCATCTTCAGCAACCGGTTCCTCGTTCCACTGTCCAGGATACTGATCATACTTCTGGCTGTCGATGATGTGCCAGATGTTTTCCACGTTTGACGCGGGGCTTGATGTGGTTTTACTTGTAGTAGTTGAAGGCGTGTTCTCGGGAATCTGAGCGTTACTATTAGGATTGTACAAGTTATTGTATAGAGCGAAGTAATCCGTCATGTCCACCGGCTTCGCATCTTCTTTTTTCTTCTCGTTAGTCTGCGTCGGAACATTCACAGTATGAGATACATCGCTCGATTCGTCGGGCACGTAGATCGGTCTCGGAGTGGTGCTCGTCTCGGGTACAATTTTCTCCTTCTCCAACAATTTGCGAATGGATTTCATTTTGTTGCCCGATTCGAATTCGGCGAATATTAGATCCGGTGTTTTCGTAGTGGTCGTTGCGTTTGTTGGCGGGTCCATCCTGCGCATCCAGTTGTGGTAGTAAAAAGGAGCGGCGCGCGCCTCGTCGCCCGGCGGCCGCGGAGCCGGCGTCACCACGTACACGAGCGGCCCCGGCAACTTCAAAGAGCTCGCTTCGTATTTACAAAAACACACTATCAGTAAACTGAATACTAGGAACTTCTCCATTTTGTTATGAACACATTGGTTTCGAACGCGAGGCGAGCGGTCAGCCCGGGGACTGGCTGGAGAATGATAGGGTTAAGCCTAATATTTTCAGGCAGTATTGGGTGTAAAGTTGCGATAATTGGTTGCGGTACTTCAGTATGTGGAACGCCTGAGGCACGACTCGCCCGAGTCTCAATTTGCATCATTAGCGCGGACATCAATGTCGCTCCAGGTTGCAGCTGGGTAGAAAGTGTCTCGTATTTGTACTAAATATTTGGAGCAAGTGGAAAGTAGACTACGTACTAAATGACTTTATCATTTACGACCTTAACTAAATTACGTTACCATCGATATCTGCTTACAATTTATATTATATGTGAATTTATAGATTTCATTAATTTGTAGGTGAACTTTAATTCTATAATAATAATATATATAATATACTAGCTTTCGCCCGCGACTTCGTCCGCGCGGACTACAGATTATCGAAAAAAAAAGCATCCTATGTTCTTCTAGGATATTAAAATCCAATGCAAAAGTATAGCACCAACGTTCTTATATTTTTTTTGACATACTTGTTATTATTTCGTTTCCATGGCAACCGTTCCTTACAGCGAGTACATCAACATTTTTCCGTTTTTCCTTGGAAACTTACCTTTTTCCGGGTTAACAAATATCCCATATGTTTTATTCCAGGGTATAAGCTATCTCCATTCCAAATTTCATCAAAACCCGTCTAGCCGTTAACGCGTGAAAGCTCCCCAAATAAACAAACAAACAGACAACGTTTCACTTTTATATATTGGTGTGGATTCGGGACAATTCACACCGATTACCTAGCCCCAAACTAGGATACCCTGTACTATGGGCACTAGACAACCGATAAACATACATAGATACGAATATAGCATCCAATCTGTTAATCACACAAATGATTTCACCTTGCGGGATTCGAACCCGCAACCGTTGACTTTAAAGTCAGGTTCACTAACCATTCGGCCAAGCAGTCGACAGAGCTATGGTTTACTAGCAAAGTTATCACGGCTACTTAGAATTCATTAGATTATAGCTGACCAAGTTAGACCAACTGTGTTGGCAGAATACATAAACCTACCGGACCGATTGCTATGCGGTTTTCATAGTTGAGTAGCTAAGGACTCTGGCTACGGAACCCTAGACTAAACTTTTTTAAACGGTTTTATTAAGCTTGCCCTGTTTGTTTTTGTTTGTTTAGGTCAAATCTAGTAATGGAAATTTTACCCCCTTCTTGTTTACCGATTGATCTGAAATTTAGCACACACCTATATTATAATAATAGCTGTGCCCTACGGTTTTACCCACGTGAGGGATGGATGATGATGATGATAATGAAAAGTATCCTATATGTTATTCCAAGGTATATAAAAAAACTTTTAACTAAAAAAAAAGTATAAAAAACTTAAAACTTTTTTTTGTGGCTTTACTGTAAGGGCATACTTAACCGTTATAGTTACAGGAAAACGTTCCTAGGAGACCATCCATAACTTTTTGAGATATTCTAACCTGCAATCACAGATTTTGAAAAAAAAATATAGTCAGCAAGATAATGGTCACTTCACACAAAAACTTTTTTTGATGCCTATTGATCATGTTTCTTATAAGGTTCAAAAGTCTCTATTGGACCGACTACCCTATTGGTCTCTAGGTTTGAGTACTTGAAATGTCAGAAATTTCGAAAAACTTTTTCCATACATTTCGTAAGAAATTACCTTAACCGTGTTATTCGAGGATATAACTAAGCCATTCCAAATTTCACCAAAATCCGTTCAGCTGTTTGAGATTTAACAATACATACAAACTTTCACCTTTATAATATGAGGGATGTACTTACCCTCTACAACTACCACCTCAGTACTCCAGCCGAACAACGGACGAGGCTCTGACGACCGACAAATGGTGGTATAGCCATTCAAAATTGGCGCAGTTAAATTCTACAGACCGGTGACGGGCAGCAGCGTCATCGGTGCAAAAAACTGTGCGGTAATGGTCACGACAGGGCAGGGGGTGCTAAAAATCCCTGGGCTACGGAAGGCCGCCAAAATTGAATGACTCTGGCTACGTGTAACGGACGCACGTTACGGCTCGACGAACATCTGACGCAACTGGAAGAGCAGCTGGAGCACATGAGATGACACATTCTGGGGTTATGTGAAGTCCGAAGAAAGGGAGAGGATACCGTAACCTATTCAGATTATTCAGGTTTACGCACCGACTTCGAAACACTCGGATGATGAAGTAGAGAATATGTACGAATACATATCTAAATCCTTGCACAACACCTCCAAGGCTCACTTCAACCTCGTCATGGGAGACTTCAACGCTAAAGTGGGAGTACAGACATGCAGCGAGTCGGTAGTAGGACAACGCGGATTTTGCAGCAGAAATCACAGAGAGCAAATGCTAGTCAACTTCCTGGAGAAAGAAGGGCTGTTTTTAATGAACTCATTCTTTAAAAACCAGCCCCAACGGAAGTGGACGTGGCAAAGCTCCGATGGTGTGACGAAAAATGAGATTGATTTCATCATAGCGGACAAAAAGCGCATATTCAGAGATGTCTCAGTGATCACTATGTTTAAAACCGGGAGTGATCAGCGACTTGTCCGAGGCATAGTTAAATATTTAAACGGGACTTAATCGCGCTGAAAACTTAATATTTATTTACCTCGACGTTTCGATCAAGTTGCATTGATCGTGGTCACGAGAAGACAGCAATTAAGTTTCAGCAAGATTAAGCCCCGTTTAAATATTTAACTATGTGTTCGAATCGCGAAAGTTTAAAAGTTACAATAGTCCGAGGCACTCTGGATATAGATTGCAAGCTTGAACGTCTCCGTTTGATGAAGTCCACGTTCCGACCTAACGTGCTCCAAACCGTTGTTGGTTCTGAAACATTCCAGTTGAAACTGGAGAACCGATTCGCTGCCTAGGAAAGCACAATTGACGTTGACGTTGACATTGACAAGGAACTTAACCAAGTGGTAAGAATCCTGAGGGAAGAGGGAACGAAGTTCTGCGAGATGCGGTGTACTGGCAGAAAATAGAAACTTTCTGTGGAGCTCATTGAGAAACGATGCGAAGATGCAGTAGTCACTTCATCAGATCAGCGGGCTTTGAATAAGCATATAACAAAGCTGGTAAGGTGAGACCTTCGACGCTCCAATACAAGCGCTATAGAAGAAGCGATAGAGCGAAATCGGGGGTCAAAAGTCTTCGTACAACAGCTTGGTCGAAGCCATCTGACGAAGTTTACCCGGGTACTTCCCATCGGATCACGATATCAGAATTTCTAATTAACGGATCTCGCTCGGCGTTCCCATCAGATCTCGAGAACCGTTGCAACTCAAATGAATATTAGTTTTTCTTCCCATCGGATCTCGAGATCCGTTGCAACTCAAATGAATATTATTTTTTCTTCTCATCGGATTATATTTTCATATATATAAATATAGTGATGACATACGGCACGGCTGAGACGTGGTCGCTAACTATTGGTCTCATACAAAAGCTCAAAGTTGCGCAGCGTGCAATGGAGAGAGCTATGCTCGGTGTTTCACTACGTGATAGAATCAGAAATGAGGAAATCCGTAGAGGAACGAAAAGGATACCGACATAGCTCTCAGAGTTTGCAAGCTGAAGTGGCAATGGGCAGGCCATATAGTTCGCAGAACCGACAACCGCTGGGAATAAAGGTTCTCGAATGGCGACCACGAACAAGCAAGCGAAGTGTGGGGAGACCCCCCACACGATGGACCGACGACATTGTAGCCATCGCAGGAAGTCGGTGGATGGAGGTGGCACAGGATCGCTCGTCATGGCGCTCTTTGGGGGAGGCCTATGTTCAGCAGTGGGCTTCTAAAGGCTGACATGATGATGATGATGATGATGATGATGATATAAATTGACAAGCCACTGTAAGAATGTCTTTATAGTAATTATTTTTATATTTATTTTAAACGTTCTCTCAGAGAATCGCGGGATGTTATATTGTATATGGATTGAATTACTCTCTTCTGTAGCACAAATAAACATTTAATTTCTGCAGCAAAATGCCATATAATATAATACTGTGAAACTGACTAAAATATACTAATCTTCCAGTAGCTATTTCGGTAAACTGTCTCATTTTACGTACTTCATAGGCTGCAGAAGTAGTAGGGATGCTTGTTTTACTGGTTTTGCACGACGCTATTGTTTGAAATAGAACGCATGCTTACGGAAAGATAAACTTTGCAGGGTAATAACATAGATAGAAATAAATTTGAGATTTTCGTACGACAATTACCAAAAAACGCCTACAAATCTTACGACTTTTCTCTATCCGCACATACACATATCCTATTTTGTACATAATGTTTTTTGATTTGATTTTCTATAAGTTGCTGAATCTAACAAATGATTGTTCATCAAATAAGTATAGCTATCACATTCGAAGAAAATGACATCAAAAACGGATGATGTAGATTTTATTGCATTGAAACATTAAAAAAAAATATCAGACTTAAAACAACTCAAAAACAGAACATCATTTTCAAATGATCCGTTGAGAACGCAAATATTAATTTCGGTTGAATGGATCTCGAGATCCGATGGGAAGAAAAAATAATATTCATTTGAGGTGCAACGGATCTCGAGATCCGATGGGAACAAAAACTAATATTCATTTGAGTTGCAACGGATCTCGAGATCCGATAGGAACGCCGAGCGAGATCCGTTAATTAGAAATTCTGATATCGTGATCCGATGGGAAGTACCCAGTTTACCACAACACGCGGGAAAGTTGTCGTTTCTAAGCCGGAGATTCTCGGGGAAGTTGAAGATTTCTATGGCCGACTGTACGTGTAACACGCGTCGCGGTCGTCGTACTGTTTTTCAAAGAGGGTGTCAAGACCCTTTTGAAAAACTATCGGCCCATTTCCCACCTGAGCCATGTCTACAAGCTGTTTTCTAGAGACATCATTAATCGTCTTGCGCGGAGATTCGTCGAATTCCACCCAAAGGAGCAGGCTGGGTTTCGGGGAGGATACGGCAATATAGACCACATGCACACAGTGCGGCAGATTATACAGAAGACAGAAGAGTATAATCAGCCCCTGTTCCTGGCGTTTGTGTACTATGAGAAAGCCTTTGACTCTATCGAGACTTGGTCTGTTTTGGAGTCCCTGCAACGATGCCAAGTCAACTGGCGGTATATCCAAGTGTTGAGATGTCTGTATGACGCCGCAACAATGACCGTCCAAGTACAGAACCAGCAGACTAAGCATATCCCCCTGCATCGAGGTGTGAGACAAGGGGACGTTATTTCTCCTAAATTGTTCTCAAACGCATTGGAGGATATGTTTAAGACTCTGGACTGGAAAGGATGTGGTTTTAACATTAACGGTGAGTACATCTCACACTTGAGATTCGCGGATGACATCGTCATTGTGGCAGAAATGTAGCAGAACAGATATCGACAGACTAGCTGATTCGTCTCAACGCATTGGTTTCCGGATGAATTTGGATAAAACAAAGGTTATGTTCAACGAAAATGTTATTCCGGAACCAATTGCTGTTAACGGAACTGCTCTCGAAGTTGTTCAGGAGTATGTTTACCTGGGGCAAACTTTACAAACAAGTAGAAACAACTTCGAGAGAGAGACCCGCAGAAGAATACAGCTGGGCTGGACAGCATTTGCGAAACTTCGTCGAGTCTTCTCGTCGCCAATACCGCAAAGTTTGAAGACAATAGTCTTCAACCTGTGTGTCCTTCCTGTTATGACGTACGCAGCCGAGTCGTGGACACTCACGGTACGACTAGTCACCAATTTAAGGTCGCTCAGCGGGCTGTGCACATCATTCTTTTTTTATACTTACTATAGCTGAACAAGAGTATTAATATGGCAGTCTCGTAGCTTTTCTGTAAAATTACAATAGAAATACACACGAAAAAATACTGATCCAAAAGTCTGTTTCATTTAACCTGCAATTAAGAATATTATTAACAGCTATGCTTGGAGTTTCTCTGAAAGATCGCATAAGGAATGAGGTGATCCGGCAGTGAACCAAAGTTGTCGACATAGCCCTTAGGATAAGTAAGCTGAAGTGGCAGTGAGCTGCTCATATCTGTCGAAAGGCTGATAACCGTTGGGGTAGACGTGTTCTTGAGTTGGAGACTCGGTAAACGTAGTGTAGGGCGCCCTCCTAGAATGGAGTGACGATATACGCAAAGTGGCTGGCAGCGGTTGGAAGAGAGGAGGCTCAGTGGCGTGCTTTGGGAGATGCCTATGCCCAGCAGTGGACTGACACGGGCTGATGATGATGATGATGATGATGATGATTCTTGATGAATTTCATCAAAATCCGTTCAACCATTTGAGCGTGAAGGATGATGATGATGAAAAGTACCCTATGTGTTATTTAAGGATATACAGCTATCTCCATTCCAAATTTCACCAAAATCCGTTCATCCGTTTGAGATTTAACAATACCTACATACAAACTTGCACCTTTATAATACATTTTTATATACCCATCTAACTTCTAAAAAAAAACGCCATTAGCGTAATCCAAAATCATTGGCAGCAGTGTTTTTTGGCCATAGACAACTGCATTATTACTCACGTACTTGACAGACTTGTTATTATTTTCGTTTCCATGGCAACGTCACTCCGTTCTGTATTTTTGATACATTGGGATACATTATTGCAATTTCCGTAGGGATCTCTAACTTTTGAAAAATAAAGTACTGCTCATGTTACTCGCTCATAATGTAGCTATCTATAGGTGAAAGAATTTTTAAAATCAGTTGTATTTTTTAAGTTTATCCATTACAAACAATCAAATGTTTCCTATTTATAATATTAGTGTAGATGTAAAATATATATTATTATTATGATTAATGTAGGTAATTGATTCAACAATGATTTTTAGAACAGCCAAAAAAGTAATTTAGTCGTAAAATATTTTCTATTTATTTCATAATTATAAAAATAACATTAAATATCATCCATTTACATATTACATACATTTGAACATTCTTATTCACAAGTCAGTAAAACTGAAGGTATAATAGAGAGTTGCGTCATTTTTCAAATATATACATAAACTGGCATTTTGTACGGAGCTGGTGTCTCTATCACTTCAATCTAAAATCTAATCGACATAAAATTACAATACTTACGTAGTTTTATCTAAATTCTAAACTATTGTACATACGTCTATTTAACTACACCTAATTTGTAAAGCTTAATAGTAGAGATGCATATCACAATATTCATAGTTCCATACCAAGTTAACCGACGACTTTCGACACTTCCTTCTTGATTCCATTCTGAGTTTCGGTTTCATTGTACGCTGGATTGTCGACACCAGAATCACTACCGCCATCTGTGTTGTCGCCCACTAACTTAGTCCGTTGCGCGGTTTCATTCAACTTGTCCGAGTCTTTGTCATCGTTCTTAGTAGCGCCATCTGTTATTGGTTTCTCGTCTTTGTTTGCGTCGCGGCTTTCTACGTCGGTTGCCGGTTTTTTCTTGCAGATGTCGTTGTCATCGTTCATGGCGCGCTTGCGCAGGTAGAATTTGTTGAACAGGTAGTAGATGCAGCCGGTGATGAAGGTGGCTCCCGAGAAGATCTGGTACGTGGGCCTGGTACCGAAGAATTTCATGAGGTAGCCGCCTATTAGGCTTCCCGCGCCTTTGCCTATGAAATAATAAAAAGGGCAGCTTTAGTACAGACACGTGGGTTAATTTCTACTTATTTTTCATAATATTATAAGCCGCACGAATGATACCAAATGTGTTTTTACTAAAAACCAGTTAGTCGTCCGTCTATCTATGTGAGTCATTTTATTAAGACTTCAGACACAATCACATACCGATTTTGTTTTTGTTATGAGAGAAACAAAAAAAAATTTTCGCCTCTTATGCTAGTAAAGTTCTCGTTTATTCTGGGTGTAGGCGACAATAAAACTCATATGGAGCTACATACCGCCGCCAGAGTAGAGCCCTCCGAGCAGACCGTGCACGGAGGTGTCGGTGGTGGTGGAGGAGTGGCACGCGGCGTACGTCACTGCGGCCGTAAACGAGAGCGATGACGTCACCGACTCCAGCGCTTAGAAGATTGTAGATCACGGAGCTACATACCGACGCCATAGTAGAGCCCTCCGAGCAGCCCTTGCACGGAGGTGTAGGTGGGGGAGGAGAGGCACGCGGCGTACGTCACGGCGGCCGTAAACGAGAGCGATGACGTCACCGACTCCAGCGATTAGAATATTGTAGATCCCGGAGCTACATACCGACGCCATAGTAGAGCCCTCCGAGCAGCCCTTGCACGGAAGTGTCGGTGGTGGTGGAGGAGAGGCGCGCGGCGTACGTCACGGCGGCCGTGAACGAGAGCGAAGACGTCACCGACTCCAGCGCTTCGAAGATCAGGCACAGCCACGGGTTGTAGATCAGGGAGTAGCCTGTAACATGTCAGTTGGAAAATTAGTGAAGAGCAGGTGACCAATGCATTATTGCAGTTCTACCGGGGAGATTTAATTACTGAAAGAGGGAAATAAGGTATTTTAGTCGACTTGGATGAATCGGCGTTTGTAAGGTATTTTGTTCAACGATAACTTTCTATTTGTTGATCCAATCTTCATGAAAATTATGAGATAGTTAGGTAATCTATATTTAATAAAGTAGTAAGTAACGAAAAGTCTATACAATGAAGATAAATAATAAAATGTATCTCTAGCTCTAACCGAGTAGCCTAATGGCGTAGAACACGAAGCCGATGAACAGCACGTTGGCGTGCCCGAGGCGCCGGATGATGGGCCCCGACAGCACCAGCAACGGCAGGCCCGCCACGCCACCCACCGTGATGGTGATGCCCATCAGCGAGCGCGACGCGCCCAGGTCCTGCAGCAGCCAGAACAGGAAGCTCTCGATGTAGCCCCATGCAGTTCCTGTAACGAAACGTTGCATATAGTCAATCTGTAGCCAACGTGACCTCTGTGCATGAAAGACCAATTAAAAAAAACACTTCTCGTAAAGTTATTGTTTACGCCGCGGTGTAAGCGGACTACACTTTATGCTCTAGTGCATAAAGTGTTAAGGCTAAGAAAGTTAGGCCAAATCGCCATTGAACAAAATACAATAATTACGAAAGCTTCAGTAATAACTAGTATTAATGGAAAAAAACACGTTTTTACTAAAAACAAGATTTTATTACACAAATTCTAACAAGTAAAAATTAAAAAATTATATACACATTTCAAACAGAAAAAACCGCATCAAAATCGGTCCATTCGTTTGGGAGCTACGATGCCACAGACAGAAACACGGATACACACATAGTGATACACACCCTAAACTTACAACACCCCTCTCGTTTAAGTTCGAGGTTTAACAATAGTACTAATCATAAGAATCAATGTTACCCATAATAAAGCAAGCAATGAAGAGCGCGACGAGCTCCACGTTTTTGAACACGCTGATGACATCTTCTAGCAGGTTCTGCGCCGGCTGCTTGAACTCCAGGTCGATGCTCAGCATCAGAGCTCCGGACGCGATTTTTAGAACGGCGTATAGGTAGAACGCTGGTCTGCAAAATGGGAAATATATATAAATTAATGAACGAATGACGGAATGAATGATTTATTTATTTATTTAAGTACACAAAAATAAAGCAGTATTATAAAAATTAAAGTGCTTATTTAAATTAATCAGAACTTATCCATGTTTAAACAAAGTAATTTAATAAGTAAAAACCTCATCACTAGATCTTGCACTAGGACATTCTGTGACGCGGGAATCTAGTACTACTATTCATTATCACATTATATACGAGAGTGCGCCAAATCAACTATGAATGATAAATGTGTACGAAGAGTGTGGTATGTGTGGTGTGTGTGTGTGTGAGAGAGAGCACGTAAAGAGATAGTATTTGTACACATAAGTGTGTATATGTGTGATTTTTCTCAACATTTATACCCTGTAAGTACTATCAATTCATCAGTCCCAACAAGTCCACGGCTGTACATGGGCCTCCCCCGTAATAGGGGATAATGCATTTTTTTTATTTATTGTTGATGGTATGATGAGCGTTGGTAGCCTAACGGTTCAATGGTGCAACTTAGAATACAACGATACCGAGTTCGCTCCTAGGCTCCGCACCAATGACTTTTAAGTTTGTGCGGTTTTCCATCGCTCCGTGCTTCAGAGGGCACGTTAGGCTCTTAGTCCCAGCTGTTATTGATTAATAGCAGTCGTTAAGCCATGTCAGGCAGCCTGACATGACTGACAAACTGTGACACAAGAGGCCAGCACTACCTCTTACGACACAAGAGCAAATTAAAAATGTGTGTAACCCCCAACCCTCGCGTTATAGCTAACAACCATCTCGATCACATCAGCGTTCAAACTGAAAAAAAACACGCCAAAATCAGACCATTCGTTTGGGAGCTACGATGCCAAAGACAGATGTATACACGGATATACACACTCTAAACTTATAACTCCTCTCTCTTTTCGAGTTCGGGGGTTAAAAACCAATATCCACGCTTTCTATTTCATGGCTGGAAAAAATAAATGAGGAGAGTTGAAGACCGAGCTCAGTGGCGTGCATTAGGAAAGGCCTACGTCCAGCAGTGGACATATGTAGGCTGATGAAGATGATGATGATCCACGCTTGGCAAGCGGCTTGGTGGTCGATGGAAGATGTTGATACTTGCACAGGAACAGCCCATTTCCTTAATTCCCCTACGCTGGTTCTCACAGCACGTGGGGTGAGAATAGATACTACTTATATTAAGTTTTTAATCTTACTTATCTAATTTCCGCTTAGTACGGCACCTATCTATACTTAAATAAAGCAATAAGCTATAATAAAAATATAATATATAATATCAATAACAGCTATATATAATATAGCTATAATAAAGCAATAAGTATAAAGAATATAATAAAAAAATATGGACTAGGGCACTTAAAATAAGCTACTCATTAAAAAATCGTTGTTTGTTCGCGCAGCTTGTAAAAACTACTGGACCGATTGCGATGCGGTTTTCACTGTTGGATAGCAAAGGGCTTGATTTAAGAACTGGGTTACTTGGTACCTCAATCCTATGAGTAGAAGCCGAGCCATCGATTAAAATCTTTTAGACGGCTGAAGAAATTTTGATCAAATGTTGGTATATTGGTATTATCCTGGAATAGTACATTATAGTACTTTTAACCTAGAGAAATGACCACGCGTGCGTAGCCGCGGGTGCTACTTGTATAGAATATTAGTCTATGTACAGCACCGTTGGTCGCAAGCGCAATGATCACAGGTAAACTGAAGCTCTTGCGGGTATAGTTTAAGGAAACTAAGCGGTCTACCCTCATTCTCAATCGTTTCTAATCCATTTCCATTCAAATCCATTCAGCCGTTACGGATCTGAGATGTCTTTAAACGCGAAAGTTTGTGTGTAAGTTACACACGAACTTTCGAATTTAGAAATGAGTAGATAACAGGAAGTAGAATTTCATATTGTTAAACACTCAGCTTCGGTGTTTACGAATTAAGTATGTTGTAAAACCGGCGATATTATCCATTACAAACATACAAGCAATCAAATCAAAATCAAGAAATCGAGAACAATGAAATGAAAATAAAACAAAAAAAAGTGACAATGAAATCAAAACTTTTTTTAAAATATATTTTTATAGTTACTTATTTACCATTGGACTAACCGCGAATTGGACCAATCACGCCTAAACAGCGCTGGCGGCGCGGTACGCAAACATCGTTACATCATTATCGTATGTGTGACATACCTATTACTTGTAGATTCAGTCGAGGTCAAGGCTCTAAGAACGAAACGAGCTGTTTAAATCTATTTGAATACAATTAGCTTTCTTATTAGATACTAGCTGCGCCCCGCGGCTTTACCCACGTGTTCAATTTTCCGAGATATCCTATGTTGGTCTCCAACGTATACATCGTCTACAATCGAAATTAAATTGAATTCGGTCCAGCCGTTATTTATTCACCAACATAATGTACTCAGATGCATGAAAAAAATACAAAATCACCATAAAGCATAACCACTTAATGCCATCATAATAATTGGCGAAGACTGCGTGCATTAAGGTGGTAGGTTATATAGACCTTAATAAATGCCAATAGCTGTGATTTCAGTGTAAAATTATGCTTCATTCGCCCATAATTGGAAAAATACGTTAGTATGGAAGTCGAACCACCTTAAAATTAAAAAAAACATAAAATAATAAATTTAATTGTAAAAAAAATGTCATTAAATATAAAACACAATAGTTTAAAATTGGAGATAAAAAATTAATTCATTCAATAATAATAATAATTGCAAATCAAATACTTTAAAAACTAAAAAACACGAAATAAAATTTTTAGACTAGCTCCCGGTACATAAGTCCACGGTGTCAGTTTTAGAGATATGTCGAATGTCAGTTTTAGAGATATGTCGAATGTCAGTTTTAGAGATATGTAGAAGTATGTTGAGAGGTGCGTTATGGCCATGATAAGACTTAGATTGACTATAAAAACGTTAAATCTAGAAAGATAACCATACCACGGCCACAGAATAAATAATAGTACAAGCCACGGCATACATTAAAGATAACCATACGCTTCAGAGGCGCACTCTTTTATAATTAATGTTGTTGTGTTAATAATATAAAACTATATATATAAAATTTAGTTTTATTTTTATTGGTTTATTTAAAATAATTTAAAACTAAATGAGTAGACCTCTTCAAAAAATAACAAAAATCAACAATTATGCTTCAGGTACAAAATTACTTTTGCTCTTATAAAAATTTAGTTTTTTATAAGCTACATAATAGACTACAAAATAATCAGTCTAAAAAAACATATGTCATAAAAAAAATAGATTCCAGAGACTTCTTTCCAGTCTTTGTATATGGAACGTTGCCATGGAAACGAAATCACAGAACATTTAATAATCATTGACGTAGGAAATGCTCTATGCTAATAATACATGAAATCATAACCGTGAGTAATAATGCAGTTGTCTATGGTCAAAATTACTGCTGCCAATGATTACTGGCGTTTTTTAGAAGATACGACGGGTATGAAAATCTTTAAAAAAAATGCCTTGTGGCGAGCGCTACCGATAAACTCAAAAACACTAACATATTTTAAAAATTCTAGATGTAGCCTTGTACTATTATTTATTCTGTGACGTAGCGTAGACGTTTCACGACAAACAGACGGCCGTCCGCCTCGACACAGCTCCATCCAGTTTTTTAAACCCAAGGAGGTTGAATTACGCTTACTGGGGTTAAATCTTTAACAGTAACCGTAATTCAACCTCCTTGCGTTAAACAGAATAATACTATAGACAAAATGAGTATAAAACCTTTAGACATAAACATTTTGTGTAAGAAATTGTTGTTGTTCTATTTGTCCAAATAAAGTACCTACTAATTTTATGTTTCTATATATCTACCCGTGCGAAGCCGGAGCGGGTCGCTAGTAGATAATATAATTGTCATAAATAGGATTCCAGCTCACATACAATACTCCAAGCTAGCACGAACAAGTGAGTTGCAAATGAAAATTTTAGATCTAGGACATCGCGTGAAAGCGCTCCCAAACAAACAAACAAACAGACAACGTTTCACTTTTATATATTAGTCGGGATGCACATTTGAAAGCTAGACGAATAATTACAATGTAATAAACTTGTGAAGTAAATTGACTTAATATATGTATTTTTTAAATAAAACATAGAAAATTTGCAAAACATACACAAAAATAGACGAATAATTTAAATTGAAGTAAAGACAGGTTCAAACAAACCGGCCAAGTGCGTGTTGGACACGCATAGACTTGGGGTTCCTTCGCCAGGACCCTAAGCTACCCCTGTGAAAACCGCATTGCAATCGGTCCAGTATTTTTTACGTTCTACGCCAACAAAGTTGTTTTTACGATTGGATTATGTCTCACTATGGAATTTGTACTGAGTTGAAACGTGCATAAAATACGTTATCTTGGTCGTCTATATCTCAACTAGTAAACCCTAGAAAGCCGTAATAGTTTTTTTAGTAAATTCGTATTATACGCTAGTACCCTAGATTACTTGTGCATAATAGTATATTATGATACAAGTGTGCTATGTTGGTCATTACAATCGAGATGGTATTATTCGAGCGAGCCGTATCAATTTGCATTGAATGTAATAGTAGATAACTGCATCGAGCGGAAAGTGACTTATTGCTGCACAGAGTGTTAGATTGGAGATAGAGGTAAAGCGCTGTAAAAACATGAGTGCAACAAGAAGTCACTTGATCCTTGTACTATTACTTAATTCTGTGCTTGAACATTCATTGCAAATTGAACAGCGAGCGCGATAAGGGAGTCGAGTGTGTAATGATCAATGCCCACGCGTTAAATTCTACGTTGTTCAACACGCTTGCGAGGAAAAAACAGACTTGAACTGTTATTAACTTTTAATTATTGAACCAATTAGTGAAACTGCACGTCTCAAAATGATGAGCCGTCTTCAGGAAGTCCATCCATATCACGGTGGGACAATTATATGGTTAGGGCGAGAATTCATGTTGGTGGAAGAATAGATCTCGTTTGAATCAGAAACACCACAACTGCTGAAAAATACCGTAACCAGGTTGCTAGTAGTACCAATAGTCTACCCCCATCGACTACAAATGGGCCAAGAATTCACGCTCATGCACGACAACGCCCGTCCGCACAAAGCGCGAGTGGTGACCAGCTGGATGCAGGAGCACGACGTATTGGTCTTAGAAAAATGCCCGCGCGATCACCAAACCAGACCTAAACCACAGAATAAATAATTGTACAAGAAAAAAGAAGTACTTCCAAAGAAGGGCTTTGAAGAATTTTCCTGCAAATATTGCGACTGAAGAGCAACTATTTTGGCATCTTAGCGGGACCTGGGACAATATCCCGCAACAAGAAGTTATGATACTGAAGTTATGAATATTCATAACTTGATTCAAAGCATGAAAAACAGTTGCAGGACCGTTGTTAACATCATGGCTGGTTTTACTTACTAATGTTTTTTTTTGCATATTTGCAAAAAAAAGTAATAATTTCGTTTTATTTTTCAATTTTTCTTGAAAAACACATTCATCGTTAGTTTTACCATTATTTCAAGTATTTTAGTTAAATAAAATGTTATTAACACAAAAAATATTCCGACTGATAGATGGGCTTTATAAAAATATATACCTGTTGTATGTTATTTATAACAAATTTTGAGTGATGTGGCTGTGCTTATTAAATAAATAAATATATAAATAAATATTGTTTTTTACCCGACTACAGCAAAGTAAGGGAAGTGTAATGAGTTTACAAGTCTATGTATGTATGTATAGTAGTCGCAGCGGATCTTTGTGGTTGTGAAGTTAGGCTCAGTGAACGATTATGCAGGTAAAACATCATAAAGACCGAGATAGAATATGCGAAAAACGTAAGCGAGTGAGCGAGGCAGATTTACAACGCTGTCTTCACAAAAATAGCAATTTGCGCAGCGACTAACAGAGAACTTCCGCTGCAACTACTGTATGTTTGTTGTATGTATCTATGTATGTGGTTATGTGGATGTTCCACCATAGCGTCGCTTTTATTTGCCCGATTTTGACAAGCGAGGTGCCAATCGATACGTCTTCAGGTACAGAGTGTCATAGGCGTAGACAGAGAGAGAAACTACTACAAAGAAAGGGTTATTGTAAAAAAAAAACTTGATCCGATTTTGACAAGCGAGGTGTCAATCGATTCTCCTTCATTTTTAAATAGGTTATTTTTTTACCCAACTACGGCGAAGCAGTATTTATGTTTTCAAACTAAAAACTTGGTCCGATATTGACAAGCGAGGTGTCAATCGATTCGCCTTCATTTATATATAGGTTATTTTTTTACCCAACTACGGCGTAGCAGTGGTTATGTATACAAAATAAAAACTTGGTCCGATATTGACAAGCGAGGTGTCAATCGATTCGCCTTCGATTATATATAGGTTGCTTTTTACCCAACTACGGCGAAGCAGTGGTTATGTTTTCAAACTAAAAACTTGGTCCGATATTGACAAGCGAGGTGTCAATCGATTCGCCTTCATTTATATATAGGTTATTTTTTTACCCAACTACGGCGAAGCAGTGGTTATGTATACAAAATAAAAACTTGGTCCGATATTGACAAGCGAGGTGTCAATCGATTCGCCTTCATTTATATATAGGTTATTTTTTTACCCAACTACGGCGAAGCAGTGGTTATGTATACAAAATAAAAACTTGGTCCGATGTTGACAAGCGAGGTGTCAATCGATTCGGCTTCATTTATATATAGGTTATTTTTTTACCCAACTACGGCGAAGTAGAGGTTATGTTTTCAAACTAAAAACTTGGTCCGATTTTGACAAGCAAGGTGTCAATCGGTTTGTCTTCATCGCAAGATTGTCATAAGCTATTTTTAACCCCCGAGCAAAGAGACAGGTTTATAAGTTTAGGGTGTGTATTTGTTACTTGTGTGTGTGTCTGTCTGTGGCATCGTAGCTCCCAAAAAAATGGACCGATTTTGATGCGGTTTTTTCTGTCTGTAAGCTGATGTGATCGAGATGTTTCTTAACTATATGGGGGAAGGGAGGGAGGGAGGGAGGGAGGGAGGGAGGGAGGGAGGGAGGGAGGAGTGGGGAAGTGAGAAAAGAGGGATGAGAATCGAAGCTTCCAAACGGATGGACAGATTTAGCTAAGGTTTTTTTTAAAGCTGGTGTTAACGAGATGGTTCTTAGCAATAATGGGAGGAAGAAAGGAAGGGGGAGGTATGAGAATCGTAGCTTCCAAACGAATGGACCAATTTAGATGCATTTTTTATGTTTCAAAGCTGAGGTAAACATTATGACATTTTGAGAACGTGACATTGTACGACGATCTAAATGGTTCTTAGCTATAATGAGTGGAAGGAGGGAAGTGAGGGGATAAGGAGAATCGTAGCTTGCAAACGAATGAACCGATGTTGAAGCGGTTTTTTATGTTAGAAACCTGAGGTAAACGAGATGGTCTTAGCTATAATGGGGGGGGGGGGGGAATGGGTTGAAGATCGTAGCTCCCAAACGAATGGAACGATTTTGTATGCGGTTTTTATGTTTGAAAACTAATACGATCGAGATACTTCTGAGCTATAACGGTCGGGGGTTACTTAAATTTATAATTTGTGCTTGTTTGCCAATCCGTAGACACCGTAGTAGGGCTTTAGTTTTTGAACTTATATCTTGATATCGATTGCTCGGCTTCTACTCATCGGATTGAGTTACAAAGTACACCACATGCTAAACACTGACGACTGGTTGGTCTCGTGGCTAGGGATCCTAGATACGAAATCGTACGGTCGCGGGTTCGAATCCTGCAAGGTGCAATCATTTGTGTGATGAGCAGAAATGTTTGTTTCCGAGTCATGGATGTAATATTCTTATCTATGTATGTTTATCCGTTATCTAGTGCCCATAACACAGGGTATCCTAGTTTGGGGCTAGATAATTGGTGTGGAAATGTCCCGAATAAAAATAAATAAAAAAAAAAACATAAGCTATGTAAAAGTGCCAAAGTTACTAAAAAAACAGATAAAATTACCCACACCGGTAATGCTGTTTTATAGTCTGGTCTGGGGTAATCCCCGACCTCAATAGTGCTCAAACTTCAGAGAAGCTTTGACAAGTGTTTACAATTTAGTTTCTCAGTTTCTTTTAGCGTTACGCTTGTTCTTTTGCCTTATTCTAGTACAATTAACTTCGCTAAATAATGTAAAGTAACTATATATACTTAAAATAAAGCAGTAATAACCAAAAACTACCAAATGAAGAAAATTAAAAAAAATACTAGATTACTTAAAATAGGCTATGAAAAAGATATAATATTATTTTAAATCGTGTCTGTCTGTTTGTCTGTATGTTTGTTCGCGCATCACGTAAATACTACTGAACCGATTGCGATGCTGTTTTCACTATTGGATAGCTTAAGGTTTGACTTAAAAACTGGGGTACTTAGTATCTTAAACCGTGATTAGATGGCAAGCAATCGATTAAAACTGTTTGACCTCTGAACGAATTTTAAAGAAATCTATACTTATAATAAAGCAATAAGAACGAGACCTACTGTACAGATTGCGAAACGGATTTCACATTAAAAAAAAAAAAAAAAAAATGTGGTACTTAGTTACCCCAGTTTTAAAATACTAATATCTTAATCCGATGATTAGATGCCAAGCAATCGATAAATAGCACAAGGAGCGTCATCTAATCAGCGTCAAATGTCGAAGACGCTTGGCATTATGCTGAGGCATGACCCTTTCAACACTTAGATTTATATGTTTAATTTATATTTTAATTTGCTACTTTTTTTGATAAGTGTTGTATAAACGATTTTTTTTTTGTTTCTTTATAAAATACTGCTTACTTCTGAACGAGTTTTGAAGAAATGTAGTATATTGTACTTTATAGGTACTATTAGTCCTGGAATAACACGTATGGGCTACTTTTAAATTAAATGACAACGCGGACAAAGCCGCGGGCACACCTTAGTATAAATACGCGATGGTGTGTAATTACAATACCCGCGACAACCACGTATCAACTTTCATCTGGTAGGTCGGAGTGAAAGGGTCGCGCTGACCATAGCGATAGGCAGCTCCTATGTGCAACACATATAATTGTTGTGCTTCTTTACTGCTATACAAGGTAAGATTTTAACAGTGGTCTCTATATTATCTATGGCAGCAATTATATTAGCTAAAGATAGATATAATGTTATTAGACATCCATCAAGAGTTTTTGATACGTATTAAGACTCCCAAGGACATTAAAGTTGTATAAAACCATTTTTCTAAAGTTGATCTAACTTCATGAACACCTTGAAATTCTCTTTCCTAACCTAACGTACTAGCTGATGGCCGCGGCTTCGCACGCGTGGTCATTTCTCGAGGTTAAAAGTACCAAGACCTAAAATACCAATATACCAACATTTCAACATCATTTGTGTGATGAGCAGAAATGTTTGTTTCTGAGTCATGGATGTAATATTCTTATCTATGTATGTTTATCCGTTATCCATTATCCGTTACCCATAGCACAGGGTATCCTAGTTTGGGGCTAGATAATTGGTGTGGAAATGCCCCGAATATATTATTATTATATTATATATTATATTATATTATTTGATCAAAATTCCTTCAGCCATTAAAAAGTTAATCACTTGATTGAAATATCAAGTACCCCAGTTTTTAAATCAAACCCTATATAAGCTATCCAACAGTGAAAGCCGCATCGCAATCCATCCAGCAGTATTTACGTGTTGCGCGGACAGACATACAGACACACAAACAAACATATAGAAAGACACGATTTAAAAGAAATGTTATATTCTTGTTCAGTAGCTTATTTTAACCACAAAATACCTTATTTTTTAAATTATATTCTTTGTATAAACTTCTTCGTTCTTATTGCTTTATAATTATAGATGAAGATAAAAAGTTGATTTTCAAGAACTCTTTGTTCTTTGTGAGCAGCAAAATACAAATTAATTAAAAAAAAAAACATTCAGTAATCGAATAACCAATTAAAGTAGTTTTTTTTTATTTCCTTAAACGCTGTTTTAATATGTTTTAAATATCATAGGTGCCATAAATATCAATAACTGAACCCGTAAATAATTATGATACCTACTTTAATCATCATCATAATCGTCATCAACCGACCGCGCAGCTAGTTATTCATAATCGCTGCTTGCCTGACGACCGCGGCGCATAGAACTTTATAATGACGGGCATATTGCAATACATGACCGAGACCGCGTTCGCCGTGCAAAGGTCAAAGACGTCGGACAGACAATTTTCAAACTCAAGTGGTGTTGGGCAGGACAAGTGGCCAGGCAGTGAAAGCAGGTGGAACAAAACTTTGACCGAGTGGTGGCTGAGCACGGGCAACAGAAGTTACTAGCAAGTGTGTGTGTGTGTGTGTGTGTTACTATTAAGGTGTGGTACACTTAGTACCACACTTTTAAAATTAATAGTTTTTATTAAATTGATTGGCTCCTACTTATCGGATTGAGATGTCAAGTACACCAATTTTTAAGTCAAAAAGTTTTAACGTGATGCGCGAACAGACAGACATTGAAAGTGTGGTACTAAGTTTTGAAGGCCAGCGTAGTAAAGATCGTGGGTCGGACATGGGTGCGCACAGTACAGGATCGATATGAGTGGCGTACAAAGAGAGAGGCCTATGTTCAGCAGTGGGTGGACATGGGCTGAAAATGATGACGATGATGATGCATACCTGAAATCCGTATATCCTTTGCCTCTGCTAGCATAGTCGATCAGCATCCCGGAAAGGGGGGAAGAGATCATGCCTCCTAAGCTGCCGTACACCCTCTGCAGCCCGTAGTCAGCCTTCTGTTCCCTCACGATCGCGATGACGGCGCCCTCGAACATGGCGAACGCGGTCCCACCGATGATGCCGATGAAAACTCGCACCTGGAAAGTTAGATACAGACTTAGTAACACAGAAACCAACACAAGGTTTAGATATATTTACTTTTTTTATATTTTTTTCTATATAATTGTTAAAACAATAGTTATTGAAGTTCAAAGATGCCGTTGCCGAGTTGTTAGAAGCAGAAGATAAAATAAGTATAATGAAAAAAAAACGCATTTAATATTCAGTATCTTTATTTGCATAACTAAGTGTACAACATACAAAAGGTCTTATTCTAGTCAAGTACTTACAACTTGGTAGCCCTTATTAGGCATCGCAAACGTTTAGGGCGCTATACATGTTTATTGACTACTAGCTGACGCGTGCGCCTTCGCGGTCATTTCTCTAGGTTAAAAGTACTCTACATACTAATCCAAGACCTAAAATACCAATATACCAACATTTTATCAAAATTCCTTCAACCGTCAAACATTTTTTATCGAATGCTCGGCTTCTACTGATCGGATTGAGATACCAAATACAGCATACATACAGTTTTTAAGTCTAACCCTAAGCTATCCAACGGTGAATTCCGCATCGCTATCGGTCCAGTAGTTTTTACGTGATGCGCGAACAAACATACAGACAAACAGATAAACAGACAGACACGAAGCTTATTTAAAGTACCCTAGACCTTTTTCTTTTTAATTATCTTCTTGTACAGTTTTTTCGTTGTTATTGCCTTAATAGCTTTCCCGCCCGCGACTTCGTCCGTGCGGACTACTGTTTATCGCGAAAAAAAAAGCATCCTTAGTTCTTCTAGGATATTAAAAACCAATGCAAAAGTAGGCAAAACACCAATATGTTTTTTGACAGACTTGTTATTTCGTTTCCATGGAAACCGTTCCTTACAGCGAGTAATCAACATATTCCAGTTTCCCCGAGGAAACTTATAATTTTCCGAGATAAAAAGTATTCTGTTTTATTCCGGGGTATAAAATTTCTTTATTCCAAATTTAATCAATATCCGTTTAGCCGTTATCACGTGAAAGCTCCCCAAACAAACAAACAGACAACGTTTCACTTTTATATATTGGTATGGATTATAAGTATAGTTTGTTATTTGTTCGTAATAGTAGTTTATGAAACGTTTTAATACCTAGTTATGTGCGGTTTCATACACTACTTTATCTACACTCATGCAATAGGAACTTACATTTAATGAAGAAAAAAATATGTAAAAATCATTTTTTTCATTTTTCTGGTAAAAGCAATGTTCGTCGTTCGTCGTGTTCGTTGCTGTTTCGGTGATGTCATATGGAGTCAAATTCTCCTCACTAACACTGCTGTCGGACATTTTTAATCAAGATAAAACTTTTTATCAAGAAAAACACATTAAATTAGTTAGGTACTGTAAAGGAAATTATGACGCCAAAATCCAGTCCATAGCGAACTGGCCTTTACCGAATACGGTCTAACACGCGCCGCCATCTATTATCTATTATATCTATTATACTATAATAATACTATAATGAAACTGTAACTGGGCTAAAACTGTACATTAAATATTTTTTGAAAATTATATAAACTTCAAAATCGATATGGAGTGCAAAAAGGATATGTTTTTATATTTTGTTTGTCTGTCTGTCTGTCTGTCTGTCTGTCTGTCTCTTTGAACACGCATCACGCTGACGGTTTTCGATGCAACAATCATAGCTTATGTTATGGATTAACATTTAGAATACTTTTTATCCCGAAAAAAAACAATGGTTCCCGCAGGATAGGGGTTGAAAGTTATTTAAAAAAAACACACCACCGGACGGATTTTGATGTAACTTGGCACAGTCAAAGTTTATATTATGTGTTAAAATTAATGATACTTTTAATCACGAAAAATTACGAGATTTCTGCGGAATATGAGTCTAAAGCTTATTCGTAGGTCTAAAGTTATGTTTATTTGAAAGGAATAATAATAGCACATCTGTTTATAAAACGGTACCGTAAATTCGGCGCTCATGCCACAAGTCAGAATTGCACAGCGGAAGCGGTGTCTGGCTTGCAACCCAGAGGCACATGGATCAAATCCACGCGCTGCTGTAAATGTTTTGCCTCAATATTTATAAGCATTTACATATGTTATGCGTTTTTTTACATTTTCTTTGTTTTTTTTAAGGCTTCTGTAAGTTCCTGAAGTAAACCGTCAAGTTTTGTTTGAAAACAATATATAATGAGATATTGATAATTTATAACCCTTTCGATGCAATATACCAAAAACGTAAAATCCCAAAGACGTAGAATGGTACGATAAATGCCAAATTCGCATATGCTCGAAAATCGCGAAATAACAAATGGTCGACGATGCCATTGTTTTAATTAAATCATCACAGTCACAATAATTCCACTTCGGATTATTTAGAAAGAAGCTCAAAAACAGAAAACAATTCTGTCAATTTTACTTTGTAATATTTTTTGACTTTGTAAATTTGTTAGTAAAACTAAGTGAATGTTTTATTTACAATCCCTCATAAAAAGCGCCCTCTTGCTGCTGTTTGTATTGGTAACCAAAATGCTTACAGCTATGCAGTCGTACGCGCAACCACGGGTTCTTCCGTGTTGCACTAACTAAACTGAGGGCCGACGTCGTTGAGTATTTCGAAAATACGTTTTTCTTGACGTTGGAGACCGTGTTGGCATCGAGTAGGTATGTTTTAAAATCCATAAACCGAAAATGTATTCTTCGTAAGTATACCGTAAAGGTATACATTCGTTTCTTTTTTTTTTTTCGCTATCACGGCCATGTCGGGTCACTACTGAAGGTCTGTATGTAAGTTTGTTCGCGCATCAAGTAAAAACTACTTAAACGATGGCGATACAATTTTCACTATTGGATAGCTTAGGGTTTGAATTAAAAACTGGTATCTTAATCTGATGATTAGATGCCGAGCAATCGATAAAAAACTATGTGACGGCTGAACAAATTTTGAACAAATGTAGTATATTGTAGGTACTTTTGGTCCTGGAATAACACGTATGACTTACTTTTAAATGAAATGACCACGCGGGCAAAGCCGCGGGTATTGCTAGTAGATAATAAATGTAGATAATAACTCTCGTTGTGCGGGGCCAACGCAGTGCTACAATATGTTATAACAATGTTTAGTTGAATAAACAGTGTTATAATTTTTTTTATTTTTCTTATTAGAGACGTGCCCCGTGCGTAATGTATACATTATGCCACCATTTTTGAGTTCATAATCCGGATTTTACGATATGAGGTAGATAAAATATATTAAAAGAACGATCTTCTCTATACAATCCTATAAAAATACAATTTAGTTAAGAAACTTCTATTGCACTTATTTCTATTACAAATTCTTTGGAATATTTGACAATTCAGTTCTTTCGATATAATCTAATGTGTCTTTTATAAACAAACAAATTCCGCCTCCTTCATGCTTTTTTTCTGAGGAAAATTGACAATATCGCAAAAAATAAGCAATGTAAACAAAATAGTCACGTGAAAGCTGTGTAGCTTCATGCTATACTCCAATGTTGTTGTTTATCTATACTTATAATATAGGTAGCAGTAACAAAAAGCCTGAACAATGACGATTATATAAAAAAATTGGTCTTGGTAGAGGACTTAAAATAAGCTACTGAACAAGAATGTAACATTTTTATAAATGCCGTATTTTTGTTTGTTAGTGCATCACGTAAAAACTACTGGACTGAATGCGATGCACTTTTCACTGTTGGATAGCTTAAGGTTTTACGTAAAAACTGGTGTACTTGGTATCTCAATCCGAAGAGTAGAAGTCGAGTAATCGATAAAAAACCATTTGAAGTCTGAATGAAGGTTGATGATATTGGTACTTTTGGTTCTGGAATAATACTTATGATCCTTATATCCCAGAAAAATTACAACGCGGGCAAAGCCGCGGGCACAGCTAGAGAATAACAAAATAAATAATGGCAATTTGTTATCTTGCTTGCGCAGATACCACATTACAACGCGGGCAAAGCCGCGGGCACAGCTAGAGAATAACAAAATAAATAATGGCAATTTGTTATCTTGCTTGCGCAGATACCACATTACAACGCGGGCAAAGCCGCGGGCACAGCTAGAGAATAACAAAATAAATAATGGCAATTTGTTATCTTGCTTGCGCAGATACCACATTACAACGCGGGCAAAGCCGCGGGCACAGCTAGAGAATAACAAAATAAATAATGGCAATTTGTTATCTTGCTTGCGCAGATACCACATTACAACGCGGGCAAAGCCGCGGGCACAGCTAGAGAATAACAAAATAAATAATGGCAATTTGTTATCTTGCTTGCGCAGATACCACATTACAACGCGGGCAAAGCCGCGGGCACAGCTAGAGAATAACAAAATAAATAATGGCAATTTGTTATCTTGCTTGCGCAGATACCACATTACCAGCCCGTGTGAAAAGGTAGTTCTAATTTTCTCTCCATATACATGAACAGCGGCACGTCAATGACTGCGCCCTTCGCGAGAAATAACCTATAACCGTAGGCGCGAGTATGTTGGTATAATCTTTCTACGCCTATAGCCATCCTATAACTCAAGAAGGCATTATTATTAGCATACCGACTTTTAAATAGTTTTCTCGCTTTCTTTGGCAGTAAGTTATGCAAATGGTATGTTTGGCTTTGATAATCTATACTTATATTAGAGCAATAGGAACGAAATAGTCTGTACAATGAAAATTGAAAAAAAATTGTCCAGGGTATTTGAAATAAGCTACTGAATAAGAAAATAACTTTTTTTTTAAACGTGTTTCTCTGTTTGTTTGTCTGTACCTATGTTTGTTCGCACATCACGTAAAAACTACAGGACCGATTGCGATGCAGTTTTCACTGTTAGATAGCTTAGGGTTTGAATTAAAAACTGGGGTACTTAGTATAACAATCCGATGAGTAGAAGCCAAGCAATGGATAAATATATTTTTGACGGCTGAAGGAATTTTGATCAAATGTTGGTACATTGGTATATTAGGTTCTGGAATAGCACATTGAGTACTTTTATCTTTCTTATATATATCTAGAGAAATGACCACGCGTGCGAAGCCTCGGACACGAATAGCAAGCAGATAAATAAAATAAAATCAACACAGGAAACCCGCTCTTCTCTGCACCCTGGCACAGGCCTTAGTAAATATCGCAAGCGCCGAGTCCAGTAAGTGAATTGAAAATGATTGTGAGTAAATAAATTCTTTAACCGTATATCCCAAGCCAGAGGCATCTAGAAACAAAATGCCAACACGGTACTATCGATGCAAACATATTCTAGTGCATGAATATAAGCTCGCAGACATCGGGGACAAGGCCTTACTAAGTCTCCTCTAACCGTTGCGAAACGAACTCCGTGAGGCTGCAGGCTGCACGCTTCTAAGCTCACATCATAAAACGTATTCGAGTGCCGGCCCTATTATGTAATTGACACAGTAAGATAGCATCTACAGGCAAAGATGGTTTTATTATCATAATGACCGTATAAATGTATTTTTTTTTGTTAGAAACAAGCACCAAAAAATAAAAATATATATAACCCCCGAACTCCTTTCCCCCATCCCCCATTATAGCTAAGAACAATCTCGATCACATCAACTTACAAGCCGCATCATAATCGGACCATTCGTTTGGTAGATACGATCCACACTTCCCCTTCCCCTCCATTATAGCTAAGAACCATCTCAATCACATCAGCATTCAAACAGAAAAAAATCGGTTCATTCGTTTGGGAGCTACATAGCCACAGACAGACGCAATGATACAACGATACATATATACACACCATAAACTTATAACACCGCTCTCTTTTAGAGTGCGAAGATTAAAAAAATAATTTAGTTTATTTTAAAATCTCTCATCTGAGATACTTATGGTAAAAATAGTAGGTAACAAAAAGTCTATTCTAAGAATATAATTTTAAAAAAGATGTAGGGTACTTAAAATAAGAATTTAACACTATTTTAAATGGTGTCTGTCAATCTGTCTGTTTGTTCGCGCATCATCTAAAAACTACTAAACCGATTACGATGCGGCTGTAGAATGCGGAATGTAGAAGGGAAGAGAGGAAGAGGCAGACCTAGAAGGAAATTTGGGGCATGCCCCGTGCACCCACTGGCTTCTCCCACTGGTGGGTGCACGGGGAATTCGCATTTCCCCGTCCACCCACTGCACTTTACAGATCAGGTAAAGGAGAAGATACTTGTAAATATCATGTCGTTTAGGGAAGCCAAAGCTTTGGCCGAAGATAGGAACGCTGCAAATTACTCCACCGACAAGAGCTAGGCTCTTAAAAAATAAGAAAATAAAGCCACTATGATTATTAGCGGGTGCTGTGAGAACCAGCAAAGGTAAGTCAGGAAATGGACAGGAGCATATTCCTGTCCTGTGTAAGTAATATCAACATACAACATGTACTGCGGTCACAAGGAGCACGCAAGACGCCTCTACAAAGTTTGTATTTATTTGTACCAAATTACGACTTCTAACTTGACTTATACTAAACGTAGCTGTACCCGCGTGATCATTTCATTTAAAAGTAGCCCATATTGTTTCAGGACCAAAAGTAGGTACCTATAATGTAAACAACATTTTTTATCGATTGCTCGGCATCTAGTCCTCGGAGTAAGATACCAAGTACCACAGTTTTACAATCAAACTCTAAGCTATCCAACAGTGAAAATTTCATCGCAATCGGTCCAGTAGTTTTTACGTGGTATGCGAACAAACATAAAGACACGATTTAAAAATAAAGCCTTTCTGTAGCCTATTTTAAGTACTCTAGACTTTTGTTTTTAATTATCTTCATTGTACAGATTATTTAATACTTACTGCTTTATTATAATTGTAAGTTTAGTTTAGATAGATAGCGCTAATACCTACCGATACTAATTTAACTACAAGTAAGAAACTCTTGTATTTACTGTTAGTGACTTAATGAGAATCGTGTTACATGTATTTTACTAGCATAAACAATTCGAGTATAAGAGCTAATAGGGTATTTCCAGCAGAAAAACCGCGACTTCTAAAATAGAATTACACGAAATGGGACTTCACATTGTGGTTAAATAATTAATGAAAACGTTTCAAAGTTCAACTGCGGGTAAGTACCTACAAATTCAATAGATTTAATTACAGTTAAGTTGCTTAATTTTTTACTTTGGAGGAGTTGATTTTAGTGACTGGCGAAGACATTGAAGATCGTTGTTTTTTCCGCTACTATTGAATGCATATTCTGTGGTTGTGTTGCGGTACATAATAACTAAGTTGTTGTTTTTTAATCTACCTATCTAGTGACTATATAGGTAGATAAAAAAAAAGTATAAAACCAAATTTAATTTAGTTGATTTAATTTAGAGTGCAGATTAACGTAGATTGGACGGTATAATTTGTATATCAGAATTAATAAATCTATTTTTATTACTTGTTCACAAAAGTATCATCATGATAACATCCAGAGTCAAACTTAACTGGATAAAAAAAATTGCAAATGATAATTAAAATAACGCGGAAGTAGTTTCGATTATCAATACTAAGTCAGTTGTCGATCGATCCGTTTTGATATCGTTTGATTCAATACATTTTTAATAGGAATTTGTCGAATAGAATCGATTCGGTTCTTGTTATCGAAAGGTTCTGAATCGGGGGGCTGGACGTTTCTGGGGTTTAGATTTTTGTCGACCTAGTCACATTAACCTCACAGTTGCGATACGATGGCCTCACTGTGTTGGAGTGGAAGGTAAATAGCCCTATCACTATTATTTATTCTGTGACTTTACCTGGCGCGGAAAAACGGAAAACAAAACAATATTTTAGAAGTATAATTATCATTAAAATTATCATCCAACACATACAAAGTCATAGTACAATAATTATGATAAAAAAATCTCGAACTTATTGAAGTAAACGTCTATACTTATAATAAAGCAATAAGAACGAAAAAGTCTGTACACGGAAGATAATTTAAAAAAATGGTCTTCTCGTATGGTACTTAAAATAAGCTACTGAACATGTATAGAGCATTTTTTTAAATCATGTCTGTCTGTTTGTTTGTTCGTTTGTTTATCTGTATGTTTGTTTGCGCATCACGTAAAAACTACTAGACCAGTTGCGATGCGGTTTTCACTGTTGGATAGCTTAGGGTTTGACTTAAAAACTGGGGTACTTGGTATCTCAATCCGATGAGTACCTGCGCAATCGTTCACAGAGCCTAGCTTCACAACCACAAAGATCCCCTGCGACTACTGTAGCAAGTTTAACAATCTATATTTTATTACCTTTTCTGATATTACAATAAATTATTGCTGAATTATTTATGAATATTTTAAATCAACGGTAAAATATTATTATATTTAAAACACGAAGGTCTTTATAATTAAGAAAATTTACAGTTTGCTCCAAAGAGTATACAAATACTATTTGCTCTTTAATGACAAAATATTCTGTGACGGCATCACCATTGTCAAACGTAATGTCATGTTATCACCAAAGAGTAATGTTATAACCACAAACTACAAAGAAGATACGGGGTTATAACAATAATAGGCGTGTTCCACCTAAAGCAAAAAAATGCTAGCAATCAAAGAGTATATAAATACTACGTCTAGCAATGTTAACTTTTTTAGCCCCAATGTCGTTCCACAAGCCCTCTGATGCTAGCACACATGACAAACGTCAAACGTTCCACAATGCAATATGTTAACATTTCTAGTTCGGAAACTAGCATCGTCAGACCATGTTGTTTTGTGGGTTCGAAATGCTACTTTTTGACAAGTGTCAAAATTTAGCGGCAGAGCATGTCTGCCAACAGAGCATGTCTGCCAATAAAAAAAGCATTGTTTTGCTTGGTTTTGCGGTATAAGTGTAAGTTTTACGATAATTCTTTTTATTTCCTAGTTTTAAATTACTTGGGATGAGGGATTGGTGAAACAAAAGTAAATAGAACTGTTGTGTTTTTATTAAATTGATATTCATTTGCTTTTTAGATGTAAAAGTGACATTTCTTTTAGCAGCAACACGTTGCACTTGTAGATGTCAACCGCAAAGAGTATATAAATACTACGTAAGAGTCAACCTGCATACATTGCTGGTTTTTCGTAAGAGAAACGCTGATTGAGCGCTAGTCATATAGGGTAGAGTTCATGATATAGCATTTATAGGTGGAACGCGGCACATGTAAACCAGTGCTGCCAGACCATCATAGAAGGGACGGTTTTGCATCCTATTTGATATCGAACCTCCAGTGACCGTCTTTTCCGACCCTTCAGCCAAAAGTATGTAACAATTTTTAATTATTAAGATCTGGTGGCATCGGAATTAGAAAAAACTAGTGTAGATCTTCCAGCTCTCCTTTCATCCGTGTATCAAACCTGAGTACGCAAATTTAAATACGCCTTCTTATATACACTGTGCTGCCGATGCAATGAAAGCAAGGTATCTTTGCCCTAATAAAGGTATCCCAGTGGAACCGAACCGTCAAAAACTCTGAAATTTTTCAAAGACTTACTTCAAAATTTATCCAGCGATAAATTTGCGCAAGGCTTCTTGCTGTCTCGGAATATAAATCGGGACAGTGGCTGCACGCCCTTCTTTCTACGAACCTCGGAACGCTGCTTGACAATGGCAGTTTCCGCATCGTCGCCAGTCTCATTCTGGATGCTGCCATTGTCGAACGTCATTGGTGTACGAGTACATGCAGCGACGTCGACAGGAACGGACTCCATGGACTTTATTGCCAACGAAATTATTTTAATGAGAATTTATTGAGAAAAAGGAAGGGGGGAGAATCGTATTTTCTAAACGAATGGACCAATATAGCTTCGGTTTTTCATGTTTCAAAGCTGAGGAAAACGAGATGGTTCTAAGCTATAATTGAATGGGGGTGACGACCGTAGCTCTGAAACGCATGGAACGACTTTAATGTTTGAAAAAAACATTAAAATCGTACAATGAGATTCGAGATGCTTCCTAGCTATAATGGGGAGTGGGAAATCTGGGTTATATACATTTTTAATTTGTGCTCGTCAATATATTGTCTACGTCTACCTCGCCCTCGCAAGAAGAAACGGAATTATTTGTTAGTAGAATTAAACCAAGAACGTTGAATTACGCTTACTTTTGTTTTCTTTATAAATTTAACGCGTGTTAGGTCCCCCCTCCCAACACCGCCTCGTCCCCTCCAAAATAAATATTCAAAGGTTCATGTTGAAAACTGCTTCTTTTTAAATGACTTGTCATCTATAAAACCAAATTGGCTTTACAAAAATTGACATTTGGTAACACAGTGTCAACAATGTCAACGTCATAGAAAATCGGAGTAAAACATAGACAACTGCACTAGAGATCAGTGGAGTGTGAGGTATAACTAGCCTAAAAGCTAAAAAAAACACGCCTGCCCTGCCAAAACAGGACTTATGCCAATAAATTATATACTTCATGTTGGAAAGTGCTTTTCAAGGCCTTCAATTTGATACCCATATTGTAAAATGCGAAGAAAAATATTTTTATCGCATTTGAAAATAGATACTGCAGCCACACAGGCTTTTTCTTTTTTCAAAAAATTACTATAACTTACTCGTATTTTACTCGGGGGGGATGTAAAGATTCTAACGATACCCCATACGAAAATCTGTTCAGGCTTTTAAAAGTTATGGTGGGATAAATAAACTCACATACATACTTACATATAAACATATGTACATGAATCCTAAAATACATTACACTCCCTTTTTTGGGAAGTCTTGTAAAAAATACAGATCTAGGGTACTTAAAATAAGCTACTGAATAATAATATATCATTTATAAAATCGTGTCTTTCTGATCGCGCATCAAGACCTATATACTAGACCGCTTGCGATGCGGTTTTCATTGTTGGATAGGGTTAAGAGTTTGACATAAAAACTAGTGTGCTTGGTATCTCAATCTGATAAGTAGAAACCAATCAATCAATAACAAAAACTATTTGAAGGCTGGACTAAATTTGGTAAATTGAACCCTGGAGGTAGGTACTTTTGGTCTTGGAAACATAGGATTATTTTATCCAGAGAAATTACCACCCAAGCAAAGCCACGGCCACATCTAGCAAGTAATAAAATCAAATGCCAAATAATTACCTGCAGCATGTGTCACGTGTACACGCTTCGGTTTTATACCTACCTTAGCTATGGAATTGAATTATTGGAAGGTGAACGCTTATGGTGATTGGTTTTTTATTGAATACAATCTTCGTCATGTAACAATTTGAATAAATTGACGTTCTTCAGTTTTTGCTGCCGTTGCAGATAAAATGGACAAGATGTATGCTCTTGCTTCTATGTTTATCGCAAGCTAAAGACCAATACCCAAGTAAGTAGGTACACTTATTTTATGATTAATACTTACATAAATGTTTGCCCGGACCCGGGTTCGGGCCTGAGCCACTAGTCTCAGCAAGCAGGGCTCATCTACAATCGTGTTTGTTTGATTGAACAACAAACACACATCATATAATGTATGTATGAGACTATTTTAATACCGGTCTGCCAGTTACTGTAGATATTTTTATTGTTCCTATGTGACTAATAATATGGAGTATTGATATTATAGAAAAATTAATAATGAAACATTAACACATCATATTCTCATCGTTATTTTTACTTTTCTTATTCTTATAAGTCTTAGGGAAGTCATTCTATTAAAACGTAAATATTTTTAATGTCCCGGAAGTCAAGTACCTAACAAAATTAAGTAGTGTTTCATGTTATATTTAGAAGCCACTTCCACTTAAATATGTTACTATTATGGTACGAGGTACATAATAGTAACATATTCACTCATACCTGCTGTAATATCCAGGACATCAAGATTGGTACGACCATTGATGTATATGTTACTATAGTAACTAGATCTGTAGTTGCCACGAAAATGTGTAACCACTCCACATATGGCCACAGCCATATGTCCGGCCTTATGCCCGTCAGTGATCAGTTTGACGTCAACGTGAAATGATTCAAGATGAAATGGGTAGGTAAATGTGTTGTGAAAGAGTGCGATTCTTTTTGCAAACACTTAATAGGGCAAGCGGAATAACGTTTCGCACTTAAATTTACTGTATTTTTATTGATATTTGTGTAAATAACATAAAATAGCGGATAAAACTTGGCTACTATTATTTTACATTCAGTGCAGTCAGTAAAACAGCATTCTGGTTTTCCCGGTAATATGGGAGTTTTGTCAATGAATTAAACGAACTTCGTAAAAAAGAATACGTTTTGTTTACTTGATTTTGTAGTCGTCTAAAAGATCCAGAGCGTTATGAGAAGTGGGTAAAAATAATTCGAATGCTAAGAAAGGAAACGGACTGGTTACCTATTAAAGCAACTGTGATTTGCTCAGAGCACTTCCGAAGTCAAGACGAAATGTATTATTTGCTTATGCCTAAAAATTAATTTATTGATGTTACTTCAAGTCTGAAAATAAGAATGCGGGAGTGGATCTTCTGTAAAAGCATCTGTAGCGGCATCGGCAGCCAGTGACTGCGCCAGTTTTGTCATGTCAATGGGTTCGGAACCTTTCCTATTCAAACTAATATATACAATGTACCTACGATGTTGAACTGTGTTTTTTTAGTATTAAAGTGCCCGCGTGGTCAAAATTATTGTTTATTTTTTTCGTGGTACCCTAATATTTTTTCGAAAATGTGAGTACCTTAAATTACTACTTGTAACATCAGCTATCCCTCATTGAAAGTCCCGTCAAAATCGGTCTAGCCGTTTCGGATATTAGCGGGAACAAACAGACAGACACACAAAAAGTTTAAAAATGTCTTTTTTGTTCTAAGTACCGTGTACCGTGTACTTTCATAAGCATTTAGTAAAAAGTTATTAGTAAATGCTTATGAAATATGCTATTATTAATATGTTATGCTGTTGTTTTTGACATTACAAACACATACTTCAATTTTATTTATTTGTAGTAGTATAAAAATGTATAATATAGATCACATGACCTACGATAAATTCATTCATTCATTTCAGCGTTTAGAAGTCTACTGCTGCACATAGGCCTCCCCCAAAGAGCGCCATGACAAGCGATCTTGTGCCACGACTTCCTGCAATGGCTACAATGTCGGCGGTCCATCGTGTGGGGGTCTCCCTACAGTTCGCTTGCTTGTTCGTGGTCGCCATTCGAGAACCTTATTCCCGAGCGGTTGTCAGTTCTGCGAACTATATGGCCTGCCCATTGCCACTTCATCTTGCAAATTCGCTTTTTCTATTTTTATTTTCTATTTGCTTGTGTTGTTTTTTTTTTTTTTTTTCGTCTTGAGGCTCTGCATTCACCATTAATGTTAACACCATATCCGCTCACTGGAACTAAACTGAACTGCTTCTGAACTGTCAGAAGCTTGAATATATCTTCCAGTGCAGAGGTGAACAGTTTCGGAGAAATAACATCTCCCTGTCTCACCCCTTTTTGCACCTGGATAGAATTCGTGCTCTGATCCTAAAGACGGACTGTCATGGTGGCTTTGTACAGACAAACACTTCAACACTTCGATGTACCGGTAGTCAATCTGGCACCGCTGTTTAGTGACTGTATGTAGCACTGCCCAGGTCTCGACTGAATCTCGTAATCCACAAACGCTAGACATAGTGGCCGATTATACTCTTCGGTCTTCTGTATAATCTGCCAGAGCGTATGGATGTGGTCTACGGTGCTAAAATCTTTCAAAAATCCAGCTTGTTCGGGAGGATGAAACTCGTCAAACCTACGAGCGAGACGGTTTGTAAATACTCTCGAAAACAGCTTATTGACCTCAGATAGTTTCTTTGTTCTATTTTTGCGGTGGGTCTTAAAGAACTCGGACCCGACCGCGTGAACAATTTCTACCAGCCCGTTGTTTAGTTCGTCCACTGTATCGCATTCGATAAGGATTTGGAAGCGATTTTGGAGCTCCAACTGAAAGCTCTCGGGGTTTTGGATTTGGGCAGGACTTGGGCGAAGAGTAGATCCCATCAAACGAGACCTCTCCAGCTTTACGTTTGTATTCAATGAGCCTCTTACCATGCGGTGATCACTGTGATCTGTGATCAACAGGGTTAAGACCGGCGTCTTAACCCTGTTGATCACAGAGATATAATTGAATATGTGGAGGCAAAGATGTGGGAGGAGTGGATAGGTAGGTAGGTAGGTAGGTATCCACTTGTTGAAGCTCCTCCATCATTACGGGAAGTACTTCCGACCGAGTCAGGTGTTGTTGGCCCGAGGACAGCTGTCCGACTGTTCCTCGTTGGAAATTCTGTACCTTCTAATTCGCGGCGAGAATATCGTTTGCACGATGCAGGCTTTGTAGTGTACTCTTGCACCATCTGTGATCGGTGTGATTTAGTTCGCTTGGTATGAGACTAGATGGCGCTGATTTCAATGTGGCTGTTGAGGTCGCCACAAATATATGCCTATTGGTTGTCAAAATAAAATCTATGTATCGTTATTCCTTTCCATGAACGGTTGTCTGGAAGAGATCGCTCTGAGCGATAAGACCGCCCATTGTGACACTTTATTATTAATTTTGTTTTTTTTAGTTGTAAGATTTTTATTTGTGTGTTTCAATAAAAAGTTATCTATCTATATATCTCGTGCTTATGACCACCGGGGTGCAGCCACGTCCATTTCCTGCATGGGCGCTTCTTAAAAAAGGAGTTCATCATCATCCATGAAGTCAGCCAATCGCTGACCCCTTTGGTTCCGCTGTCCAAATCCAAACTGCCCCACTCTCAGTTTATCGCCATTCCTCATGCCCAGCCGTGCGTTGAAGTCCCCCATCACCCCTGTGAAGTGTGTTTTAGGGGCACGTATGGCATTGGAAATGTCGTCATACATAGCCTCCACTTCATCGTCCGGGCATTACGATTGTGGGGCGTACACCTGTATGACCTTCAACGAATGCCGTTCGGTAATTCTGAGTATAAGGTATGCCACGCTGCTCGAAACGCTTTCGATCTTCACAATGTTGTTAACGAGATACTTGTGGAAGAGAAACCCGATACGGTGTTGGGACTGCTGGTCTACCGGCAACTTACTCTATTATCGTCTGCCCGGTAATAGAGTAAGTTGCCGGAATTGAGGGTCATCGTATCCTCTCCCTCTCTTCGGACTTCTGATAACCCTATAATACCCCAGCGCAACTTACGTACTACTTCTTCCAGTTTTATCAGCTTCTCATCGGTCCTCAAGGTGCGTGCGTTATAAGTTGCCAGATCTAGAGATCGTGAGGGTTGGTAGCTGGGTCTCAGCCGAGGATTATTAGCACCCCCTGCCCCAGCCGCTACCGTGGCTGCTACCGGTGCCAGGAATAACGGAGCCGCCGGGGACTGGGGGCCGTCTTTGCGGTGTGTCTGTCATATTTGGTTTGCCATAGTCACCACGCTTGGCAGGCGGATTGGTGACCGCAGTCTTACAAATATGTACTCAGAAGAGGCGACTAAGGGAATACACACCGGAAGATGGGCATCTTTCGGTGTGTATTTCCTTCACCCCTTACGACATCCACGGGAGGATTGGGAGGGGTCTTATTCTAAGCCGAGACCACCACGGCCTACGATTAATAAGACACTTTAATTGCATAGATGTAGTATGAGAATAAGTACCACTTTAAAATAAAGGAATGCTGCGGAGCTGTGTAGTATACAGCTGTGTGCATGCATCATCTGCGTCGACATTTTCTGACTAGATTACTGCGAAAATCTAACCCGCGGACCTTGCGTTTGGCTCAGACGCAAGGTTCGGGGGTTAGCTGTTCGTCTATATCAACGCAATAAATTATATTTCTAGTTTCTGTTTCGATTTTACTCCAATGAAATAAAAATAAATGAATAAAAAACGATCATATAGGTATTCATTTATCCAATCGTCAGGGAAAATTTTCATAGAGCAGCAGGCAGCACCGATCTTGACCTTAAGATTAATATCGCCATCTCTATGAAACTAATGCCATGAACGCGACGCTCAAGTTAGAACTAGAGAGATAAATACGTGTTTACCTAAAAATGCTTCAATAGTTTCAAAGATACGTGTTCTTATTCACAAAGTGGTTACAAATTATTTTACGCTTGATAAAGAGGTTTGCAGTAGTTTGCACCTCTATTTTTTACCTCAATGGGTACGACCAATAACGCCGTTAGTTCACCGACGCATTCGCATGCGTCAGCGAAGCGAAATGATGTCAACAAGCATGGGATCAATCATCATTTCGCTTCGCTGCCGCATGCAAATGCCTCGGTGAACTAACGCCTTTAAGTAGCTAATAGTACCGGTAGTACTATTATTATGACTTTAATTCTTGGGCCGATGTATATGTGATATCAGACGATTCATTTTTCTTTCATTTTCGTCTTTCATTCGGCACCTTTCACTCGAAATGAAACGTCTGAACACAAAATGAAACAAGAGTGCCGAATTAACTCATTAATTAACCGATCCAACGATGTTGGATATTTTCATTCGCATCTTTCACTCCCATTCCGAATGAACGAAAAATGAACAGTCTGAACACAGAGAGAACGTTCACTCGGATTTGGTCAATTTGTCTCGAGTCCTGTAGGAGACGAACGTCGCTACGCCACATCGCTACTTTAAATATTTTCTCTGACTACGCGGTAAAATGGTGTTCAAGTGGAATGATGAAATTGCTCTTATTTTTGGAGATATTAAAAAACTATCAACACCTTTGGAACCACAAACTTGCTGAATACAAAGAGAACAATACGGGCAAAAGCTATATATGAAATCTCTAATTAGTGGTTATTAGTAGCAATATGATTCAGGATCTTCATCCGCTAGTTCCTCAACAATGTATCTGAAGCTCCCAAAAATTTGTTCGCGCAATCCATGGTCATACCTACCACCGTCGACGTTTTCTTTGCTTTTTTTTTGTTAATTCCTTGATTAAATGATCACAAATTAAACTAATTCAAAGACGCACGACTTCATTCGACGACATATTGAATGAAAAGAGAAGTGAATGTTCATTTCTATTTCATTGCAGCTAAGCCATGTGAACATGGAATAAAAGAAAGATGAAGCATTCACTCGAGTGAACATTCATTCGAGTGAAACGTCTGATATCACCTTTATGTTCAAGCATAGATACTCTGTCTACGTGCATAGGCCACTGACCTCTATATCTATGAGTAATAATGCAGGTATCTATGGCATAGACATAAAATCAGGAGCAAGGAAGTTATATGTACTTAAATACAACTGGAATGATATCTCTATAGTACAAAAGTGGTCGTACCGAAACGTTTACGATAGCGGGAAGTCTCTTTCTCTCACGTCGTCTCACGTACAACGTTCACATTTTTCGCACAGACTATAAAATAAACTTGCTGTCACTTGAGATTGGCACTATAAATAAGAAAGAGACAATAACGGCTTCCATTAACTTCCTTGTCTCTTTTTCTTTTTAATTCGTGTTCAAGGTCAAATAATCGATACCCCGTTTTTACTTTGAAGAAGTCGTTGCAGTTGTACGCAAGTACATCGCAAGTACATATAACTTCCTTGATCATGAGTGAGTGCTCTCTTTTCCCAGAATATTTTTTATTCTCTTTACCACAAGTAAATCGTATAAACCAGAATCAAAATCAAGCCAAAAACAAATCAAGAGATAGAACAAAACAACCACTAGAAATCTCGAGACGGAGGGCGCATGAACCTCCGCACGCTGAAGTTCCGACTTGACATCCAGTGAATATCTTGTCACCGTGATCTATCTTGCATACTAACGCCAACTAGTTTCATTTCAGTGTACTAAAACCGAGCGAACTTTACTTAGAATAGTTTTTAACATTTTCTCGGTTTCTGAGGTACATAATGTTGCAAGGTATGAAGGTATATTATGTTGAATTGTAAGCTATCTAACAGTGGAAACCTCATTATGATCAGATCAATAGTTCCTACGTAATGATAAAATACACAGTTTTACAAATAGTTTTTATCGATTGCTCGGCTTCCTAGCATTGAGATACCAAGTACAGCAGATTTTAACCCTAAGCTGTTCAACAGTGAAAACCGCATCGCAGTCGGACCTGTGGTTTTTACGTGATGCGCGAACAAACACTGACTGATACGAAAAATTTTATATTCTGGTTCAGTACCTAGCTTATTTTAACCCTAGACCATTTTTATTTTCTTTGATTTAACTTTTTGGTACATGATGCAGTATTATAATTATTGATACAACTACATAACTAGGGTAGAAATAAAACTAGGTAAGTAATTAAATAGATAAAGATAATGAATCGGCAACGTTCTCAAATGGAATCACGAGCAATGGTCGCGTCGCGGCCCGGTAGTTGGGTATCAAGTTCGCCATTAACCAGTTAAGATGCGATTAACCGTCAATTTTTCCATCAGCGGGCCGCTCAGCCGCTAGCCGGCCGCCCAATCTGCGTATTTTTTACGGCTTAGATCCAAGAGCGCTCGTATTTGCGTCGTCTGAGGAGACACCTTCAGATTCGGTGATGTCTGCTTCGCATCCTTTTTCAAACCGGTTGCGTAACTAGAAACAATTGTCAGCAGTTGCTTACAGTTGCGTCGTGATGGAATCGCACGGATGAAACTGTCGAGACCTATAATTCCCTGCAATTATGGCCAAGAGGTTGCGGACAAATTTTATAGCAATGATTATACTTCATACTAATATATACATTTGTTTAGAAACCCTCATTATATAATACTTATTACGCATTTTCATCAATATTGCATACATACCTACACATCAACATGATAATTTCATGTTTTTTTAAGTCGATTATTAGAAAGAAAGTCGCGAGCCGCACGTCTATAATATGATTGGCACAAGATAGTGACATATAAGATAGAAAGTGACATATAAGCGCAAGGCGGCCTATACCCACTTGTGGACGGAATAAAGTTGATGATTAGGTGGTACTTACAGCGAGGTATGTCCAGAAGGTGAAGGAGGGGTCGAGTTCGACTTGCTGCTGCTTGTTGTCGCACAGCAACCGGCGCGGCGCCGCGAGCGTGCACGCGGCGGAGCACCCCGCCAGGCGCAGCGCCCCCGCCTGCACCCGCACCCCTGCTCCTTCTCCCATCTACAAGCATCTCCTATTAGCACCTGTATTTTTGTAGCGAGTGACAAACTAGCAGGCCTGACTAGTCACTACCATGACCATCAGCAATACCAGAGGCATTTCCGATCTACATATCATATCTATCCAATATCTGGTAGAGTTTCGCCTCGTAAGTATTCACTTTCCGTGTCACTAGATATGTCGGGTGATGTCGACCGAACGTCGCCAGACATCTCTAGTGACACTTGTCGCAAGACATTTGTCGCCTATTGAATTAAGGTAAAGATATGGAGATAAAGATAAAGGAAGGACTCTCTTCACCCTTATTTTGAAACCATGTATATGTCGTGGCTATATCGCAGAATTGATCATTTCATGAAATGGTTCTATTTCATGAAATGGCCGGCTAAAACTGACCATATTGAAACATCAACGTTTAATGATACCAAAGGTGTTCAACTATCTGTTGACAAACTATCTGGTTTTAAAGGCTAAAAAACACGAAGACGAAGGCCTAATCTTTTACAGCCAAGTCGGGCTCCGGCCTAGCGCCTTTAGCGGTATGTAATGTAACTATTTTACGATATGATCACTAATGTTTGACCATATCATGAAGTAGCCGTGCGTTTAGCTTCACTCCAGGACGAGCCGACGCATCAGACATCCCCTTGCCCCCCGCATCAGTTCATGGCGCGCGTTATGAGCGGTGGCCCGCAGTGCGAGACATGTTCGCGAGAGTTCCGTGAGAAAGACCACCAGATGTTCTCGAAACTATAGTTGGAATAATTCAACTTATATACGGAAGTAACTCCTGTTTTTTGCCTTAACTGTTCATATCGTCAAACGCTAATTGAGCTGCCGAAACCATTTCATGATGTCAACGATAATTTCATGAAATAAAAATTGTTCATGATGTGGCTAACCATCTAATGAAATGATTTTACGATATCGCCACGACATATATACAAATAAGTGATCATTTTCTGTTTGTAAAACTAATGAATCGAATTTAACGGGAGTTTCGCAATTGATCAAGTAACTGTATCACAAATGTTCTCAGTTACAAGCTTACATCGATTAGATCAAGAGTTTAATGTAAAAAAAAGTACCGTTTGGATATACATTGTATGGAGCGCAGAAAATAAAAAACTGTGTACAATGAGGACGAAGTCGCGGAGAAAAAGGTAGTAAAAAATGAGTAGAAACACTTAAATCTGATTAGATTCGCTTGTTACGTTGTGCATACTTACCGCATCGAAGTTATCTTGACACGTTATAGCATCGACCCCGTCATAGTTATCGTCGAATTTCGTCACGTTCCCGATTGCCAAAGCTTTTACCCAATAGTTTCTGGCGTCGGTCTTCTGTGCACTGTGTGCAATTCTAGCGCGATATATCACTTGGTGTTTATCTTCGTCGCTTTCTGAGAAAATATCCGCCTTTCCGAATAGACATGTAGCGTTTGCTGATTCCTGTGAGCATTCTATGTCGAACAGTTGAGGAGTAGGGAAGAAGACTTCCGAATCGGACACTTTAGACACGGACGTGTTGAAGTAGGGGTCGTTGGTCAGGATTCTAGATGTGCTCTGGTCTCTCTTCGGCGCCGTTGTTGTGAGGTGTGACGTAACCGTGTGTCGGTACAGGAGGCGTTGCGTATCGACCCGTGACTGCAAGTGCACGTCGTATGAGTGATTGAGCAGAATGGACTCCATTTCTTGGCTCGTCACTTCTTCTTGAAGATCGCAGACGAAGCCACATGATAGTACCCTGTAAGAACCGTCGTTGAAGTATTTATGTATTGGCCACGGATGTCGAAAACTTATATTTGCTACGTCATTTGATAAAAACTGCACAATTATATTTTGTTCAGTAACTTAGAAAATTTGAAAAAAACATGCAACAAAAATATATATCTCATATTAAAACAATTTATTCTTCCGTATTAGTACATACTAAAACAGATTATCTCAGGGCACAACGGTTGAAACATCGAAAAGTAGAAGTAGAAGTACTAAAGAACGCGCCAGCTTTTAATAATCAATCAAATGTCGCCGGACTAAAGTTGTTTATTTATGGCACAATCTAAGATTCAATTATACTGAAAACGTATGGTTGGTGTTTGACACTTTGACATTTACGGTTTGTGGTAAATGTCAAAGTAGAAGTAGAAGTACTAATGAACGCCGCCAGCTTTTAATAATCAATCAAATGTCGCCGGACTAATGTTGTTTATTTATGGCACAATCTAAGATTTATTGATACTGAAAACGTATGGTTGGTGTTTGACACTTTGACATTTACGGTTTGTGGTAAATGTCAAAGTAGAAGTAGAAGTACTAATGACCGCCGTCAGCTTTTAATAATCAATCAAATGTAACCGGACTAATGTTGTTTATTTATGGCACAATCTAAGATTTATTGATACTGAAAACGTATGGTTGGTGTTTGACACTTTGACATTTATGGTTTGTGGTAAATAGGTCAGGTTATAGATTTGTCTATTTTTTTAAGCACAAATCTGAGGTGCGGCAATGTATAGAAAAGTTTATTGTGAAAATAGAAAGAGAAACTGATGGTAAACTGAAGACTGAACGGACAACGGCTTAGAAATTGTGAATTTGGAGATGAAATCTTTGTTGGAACGTGTTGGTGTTGTACATCAACGAAGTGTAGTCAACACACCGCAGCAAAATGGTCGTGCAGAACGTGAAATGCGTAATATTACGCATTTTTGACAATATTACATACATACAACTTCAGAACCAACTTTTTTAATACGTTTGAATTGGCGCCAGGACTCACGTGAGGTTGATGTCGTACGCGTAAGGGTGCAGCGGCGTGCACGGGTAGTCCTGCACGTTGCGCAGGCGCAGCGCGGCGGCGTCGCACGACGCGAGTAGCTCCACCGCGGGCGGGAACGTAACGGTGAGGCGGCCCACGGGCACGGCCAGCAGCAGCAGGGCGGACGCGCCGCCCAGCACCGACGACAACGCCAGCAGTAACTGAACAACAACAACTGTATATACACTTCTATTATCTATTGTATGATAAATAAGTAGGTAGAGGTATATAATTATGGAGTATCCAATATGGATATTGAAAATATATGTAATGATAAACTTTTTAGAAGAATTGTACCTACTAACTACATGTGCCGCGCAGAGGCACGGAATGATGCAGGTTCGAACCCCGTCCGTGATTAAAATTTTACGTTTTATAAATTATTAGATATCGTCTATTCCCGTTGTCCCCCACTTTTTGTCCACCACTGGTGGACAACGGGAAAAAAAGTAGCGTTGTCCCCCACTGATGTGCTCGTTAAGCAGGCGTTAACCTTGTATAAACATATAATGATTTCAAAATTTAACCGATATAAATATAATTAAGTTTTACTGAGATTGTGTTTATATGACATTGTCTAATTGATTGTTATCGATTTTAAACAGCAAAAAACAGATGATGATACTAACACGATTGATGAGAACAATATATTTCATATTCGTTCTATAGCATATATGTATTGTTTTTTTTTGTCTTTTTTACCCCTAAAATGTGACACGTAACTAGAGGAAAGTTCAAAATCCATTTATTTACGTCCGTCCGTGCTGTGGTCACAGAAATTCATATGTGTGCCAAATTTCAACTTAATCAGTTCATTAGATTCGGAGCAAATTGTCTGTGACAGACGGACAGACTGAGACTCGAGTGATCATATTAGGGTTTCTTTTTTCATTCGAATGTATGGAGCCCTAAAAACAAAGTTTACTTGATCTTTAGTACCGTCGTCGGAGCTAGATAGATAGATAGATAGATAACTAAAAAATATATGAACGAAGTTAAGATATGTAGCTTACTTCAGATTGCTATAATATATTACTATTGCTGCTAGACGTTGGTATTTGGATAGAAGTATATGTTTTTACTTGCTTGAACAAGCAAGCGAAGTGAAGACCCCCCACATGATGGACCGACGACATTGTAGCCATCGCAGAAAGTCGGTGGATTGAGGTGGCACAGGATCGCTCGTTATGGCGCTCTTTGGGGGAGGCCTATGTTCAGCAGTGGACTTCTAGAGGCTGACATGATGATGATGATGATGATATGTTTTTATTGTGTATATATATTTATACTTATCCATACCAATATGTATAAGTGAAACGTTCTCTGTTTGTTTGTTTGGGGAGCCTTTACGCGATAACGGCTGGACGGATTTTGATGAAATTTAGAATGGAGATAGCTTACACCCTGGAATAAAACAGGATACTTTTTAACCCGGAAAATTGTAAGTTTCTACGGGAAAACTTGAAAACGTTGATTAATCACTGTAATGAACGGTTGTCATCACAGAATGGTCTGTGGTTGTCATGGAAACGAAATTAACAAGTCTGTCAAAAAACATCACGAGCATTGGTAATATAACGGTAATATACCTACTTTTGCATTGGTTTTTAATATCCTAGAAGAACATAGGATGCTTTTTTTCGCGATAAACTGTAGTCCGCGCGGACGAAGTCGCGGGTAACATTTTTTTTTTCGCCTCTTGGCCATGTCTTTTTAATTTACGATAGTTTAATTTTTGGTAGGGGTTTTTAAGCGTGGGTTTTTATATGAGTATTTTAGTTTAATATTCATTTAAAATATTGTAGTTTTGTTTTTCCATTTATCATTTGTCTGGCAAACATTTGGCGGAAGTATGGTACATATATTTACTTCGTTCATTTTAAATATGGATTTCCTTAAAGTAACGCCTGAATCTATCAACTAGATAGATAACTCTTTATTGTACACCAAAAATGTACATAAACAAATTAACTAAAACTTATGAAATATTATTGTTTAATGGGCGGTCTTATCGCTAAAAAGCGATATCTTCCAGGCAACCTTCGCATGCTAAGTATTCGCATTAATTTCAGCATTAAATATTGTAAAGCTAAATTTAATGCAAGATGATTAAAATTTAATGAGAGCTAGATGTAAACGTAATTGTATTGTATGGTATTCGGGCACATAAACCTCGACGTTTCGGTCACTGATCAAAGTCACAAGATGAAACCCGATGTTTAAAACGTGATTTCAATTCATAAAAGTACAAAAAATAACAATAACTAAGTAACTAATGTACTTGTCTATTCACGTTAGTGTATTAAAATATGTTGAATTTGACCTCGGTATAGAAGTACAGTTATAACCAACATCTCGATAGACTGAGTTTCAATAACTAACTGAAAAGCTAAAAAAACACGCCTGCCCTGCCAAAAAAGAGCTTTTGCCAATAAATGATATACTGGAAAGTGCTTATAAATGACTTTAATTTGATACTCATATTGTAAATTTCACATTTTTTTCTAGTTTGAAAACTGTGCCATATTGAATGTTTTCAAAAAAAAGTAGCCTATGTTACTTGGGGGATGTCAGGATTCTAACGATACCCCATAAATCTAAATCTGTTCAGGCATTTAAAAGTTATCGTGGAATAATAAACTCAAGTACAAAAATACATACATGAATGCTAAAAAGAATACACTCCTTTTTTTGGGAAGTCGTGAAAAGACAAAAGAAAAAATTAATGCAATGAGTATACCTAACCTAACCTAAAACAAAGTAATACTAAACCTACTTTAACAATCCGCTGCCAGTGGGCAACGTTCCCAAAATGCTGGCAGCATTGCCACGAAGTATGGCAATGGTTAGTCTTTGGGCAAAGTAAAGACCAGCATTTTGGGCTAACAGCTCTTGTATAACAATAGTGTCTGATTCAGCCCAAAGCCCGAAATTCGAACACATCCTAATATTCGCAAATTGCGCTCTAGTATGTAGTTGTCGATCGCACCATGCATTTAGAGAAGGCAGTCGCTCGTGTAATAACAGCCGAACGAATAAGCAAATTACTGCAGCTGAAGGAAAAACAGGAAGCGGTATTTACGACGTGATCAGCAAATTGTACGGGTATAGGTACAATTGTAGCTGACAACGTGTCATCTCAGAATAGAGTCATTGGGTACGGCAGCACAGTGGCGCGGCGTCACGCTCTCGTGAAAAACGAATAGGTAGGACCAGTTATGCGCCATTGTATGTTCTTACAGATAAATGTTTCCCACGAGACGACCTATCTGATATTTTTTATTGTACATATTAACACTGAATGCCTCGGGCAGCAGTAGTTTTATAATATCTGCACATCGGCTGGGAATCATTAGCATTTTATATAAATAACACAAAGATTTCGTTAGAATAGGTGTTGCAGTCGAAATTGTACATTATTTGAAGAGAGATCGGAGTTCCGAGTGCAATAAGTGTTTGTGCCTCCATACTTATTTAGAAAGCGACCCACTTAGGAACATGATGAGTCATTGCTCTATTCAAATGTGCATGCAATTCCAGTTCTTAGTTTCAAGGTTTAATGCTTGCTAGTCGTGTGAGGTATTGCTGGCCTCTGGTGTCAGAGTTTGTCAGGCCACCCGAGGGCCTCTGACATGACTTGAACAATAACAGCCAACAGCTTAACGTGCCCTCCCAAGCATGGAGCGATGGAAAACCGCACATAACTTAGAAAAGCCATTGGTGCCTAGGACCGAACCCGGTATTGTTGGATTCTAAGTCGCACTGGTAAACCGCTTGGCTACCATCGCTCAGCTCAAGGTCTAATAAGAAGCAAACAAGACAGACGGACCATACAAAGTGCACAACCAAATCTTTTGTTATGATGAATGAAAAATTAACTATTTAAATTAGGCAGCGTTGCATATCCCAGGATTACTTTAGTGCCCTATTGGTCTGCCAGTAGAAGTTTTTAAACTTTAAACTGTAATAGCATCAAAGCATGAATGTTTTTTAGAAGAATATATTTTGGGTTGCGTTGATGCTCTCAATATCTTGTTCAATGTTTGAAACATTAACTGGCTGTTACCAAAGGCAACTTAAGGGAAACCTTAAGTTGCGTTAAGATTAATAAGGTGCACAAGTGGTATACAAGGAAGTTATAATACAGTAGCATTGACGTAAGTCGCACGCTTCGAGCAACGGTCGTACGCCAATAGTGAAAACGGTCAAGCTTCCGGTAGCCGGCCCGGGCGGTGGAGCGTCCTGCAGTGGGCGCTATGACGCACGTCTTTATACACACCCTATTAGTATGTACCTACAGATCACCTTCACTACAACAGCCAGTAAGGAATATCACATATCTCACATGGTAACAGAAATAAATGGAATTCGACAATGGGTCCTAGTACTTTATTGTTTAGAATCATAATTAAGTGTACACATCGGAATCTTTACTGATCTTTACTTGACTTCAGTTAAGTAAATTGGACTGCTAGATCAGCAGTTCAATTTAATTCTTTAATATTTCCAACGAATAACAAATAACCCTCAACTTTAGCCTGGGGTTAAATACTATCCCAAAATGCCGAAAGTCGTACCTTTCGAATTAGTAAAACAGAGCTAGCAATGGCTAATGGTGGAGAATCTCACAAATAAACATTGTCACATTGCATTAGATGTCTACCATCTAATGCGACGTGACAATGTGAGAACGCGTATAAAAAGCTTCGAAGCAGTGCTAGAATGGGGAAGTTTCCTTTGGAATAAAGACTATTTATTTTTATATACATCGATAGATAATACATTTACAATAAGAGTGGTGAAATAATTATTTAAATATCTTAAAAATGAGGAAGTTAATCCAATTTTGCTGCAGCCTTTTCGAAAAAATAATACTTGCGGTTCATTTGCGGTGTGACGTCACAAGTCTCATTGGCCGCCTCGTATGTACTGCACAAAAACTTCCGGGGACATTAAGAAATAAGTAAAAAAATGGTTCAGTCGTTTCTGAACTGGAAACAGAAGACTGATTGCTCCATAGGTTTCCTAGTACATACGAGGCGGCCAATGAGAGTTGTGACGTCACACCGCAAATGAGCCGCCAGTTATGTTGCTTTCAAAAACGCTGCAACAAAAGTGCAATAACTTCCTAATTTTTTAAGATAAATGATTCTTTCACCGGGCTTCATTGCAAGCTTAGTTTGATTTTTAAAAGCATAAAAGAAAAAAATGGAAACTTCCCCATTGAAACTACCATAGTTATAGTTTAACTACAGCGTTTGTTTATGTATCGCTTACTGTCACACTGTGCCCCGAGCTAGGTACTTGGCTCCGAACGTCCACAATGCCACACAATGCAAGGTAAAGGTTATTGTAACAAGAATAGGACGTAATTTGCGTTGCGGACGACGCGGATTAACTACATTATATTGAAGCAGGATTCAAACTCGTTTGACATTAGATGCGACACAATGCGAATTGAAAACATAATCCGCTTTTGATTAAACGTTTGGTTTAGCATGCAATAATTGTATTGTGCGGTGGTGGTGACAAGATAGGTATAAACCACTTCCGATGATTTTGACTTTGGCCATTGACCAGCCCAAAAAGTATAACATCCAAGCCGGCGGCCACATTGATGTTAAACCATCAGCATTCAAATAGAGCAGCTGTATCCTGTACTAGCGACCCGCCCCGGCTTCACACGGGTAGATATATAGAAAGATAAAATTAATAGGTACTTTATTTGGACAAATAGAACAACAACAATTTCTTACACAAATGTATGTTTACAGGTTTTATACTCACGTACCATTTCGTCTATAGTATTATTCTGTTTAACGCAAGGAGGTGAATTACGGTTACTATTTCGTGTATTATTAGCATAGAGTATTTCCTACGTCAATGATTATTAGATGTTCTGTGATTTCGTTTCCATGGCAACGTTCCATATTACAATACGATATACAAAAACCCGTATCTTCTTCTTAGTTTGTGATCTTACGTAGTATTTATATACTCTTTGATTTGTGATACAAAGTAATCGAGTTTTTTTGCAAAATTGAATACCTCAGTTTACATTATAGCAATTTTCGAAGGGAACCCAATTTTTTTGAAAAATATAATCCTGTTATTGTTACTCGCTGATAATTTAAATCTCTTTATGTGGAAGAATTTTTAAAATCTTTATATCTTTTTGTATATTTTGAGTTTATCCATTACAAACAAACAATCAAATCTTTCCACTTTATAATATTAGTGTTAACTTTGATTTGATAATGTTAATAGGTTATGATATAATATCACTTTAATACCAGTTGCATGACTTAACAGTCGGCTTACTAAGTCTGCGGTCTACGGGTAATTGATATGGAAACAACAGATTATGTAATTATACCCACATTTGAACTATGTATCCTTCGAGCAAACATTGCTCGAAATGTACGAGTATATCGATAGATAGTCGGTGCCAGACCGAGTCATTCAGTTCAGAAATCCCGAAGATATTATGAGAGAACATGAACACTAAAGCAAATAGATTTACCAATTAAAGTACTAAACCAATTTTGATGAAATTTATATGGAGCTACACTGAAATTCTACCCTTTTGAATAAAATAATAATCATCAAAAATCGGTTTATAAATCCTGGAGATACTCAAAACCAAATGGATTTACTAACAAGATATAATTTTTAAAACTAAAACCTGACTAGGGTGGGGAAAAATTACCTATGACACTCTTGCGATGAAGGCGAATCGATTGAAACCTCGCTTGTCAAAATCGGACCAAGTTTTTAGATTGCACACATAATCCTTACTTTTATGCGACGTAGTCGGGTAAAAAAAATAGCATTAGACACTCTATGACCTACCTGAAGACGAATCGATTGACACCTCGCTTGTCAAAATCGGACCAATATGGGCGACGCTATGGTGGAACATCCACGTACCCACATAGATACATACAATATACATACAGTCATACATAGACTGTTAACTTCATTACCCTTCCCTTGCTTCACCGTAGTGGGTAAAAAAAAAAAACTCCAAATTGGTTCAGAATTTTACAGACATGAAGAAACAAACATACTTACAAAGAAAAATGCGAAAGTTTGTGTAAGTGTGTATGTGATGAAATTTGGTATGTACAGATACTTTAGGTCCTAAACACATAGGATACTTTTCACATACACATAGGATCATCACTAGGATACTTTTCATCATCATCATCATCATCAGATGATGATGATGATGAAAAGTATCCTAGTGATGATTCACCACCGCGAGTGAAACCGCGGGGCGCAGCTAGTACAATAATAATACAGACTTGAGAACCTCCTCTTTTTTAGAAGTCGATTAAAAATTAAGATAAGGTTTCGCCACAGAATAAATAATAGTACAAATTTCGCTAAGCAGGCGTTATTTATTTATGGCTCATACGAGAATCTTCAGGTATAAAAGGGCCCCAATTCCACTAAAACAATTGTAATGAGAATTATTATCAACTATTTTCGCAAAATTATCGCTTTTACCCATAGACAACTGCATATTACTCCGTACTCTAGATAGGCTCTTGACGAACGTCGCCATGACTGCATTTCATTATCGCCCTTTTGGCGCTGGTAGCTGTAGTTTGGCAGTAGTGAGCGTCCACGGAACTAAGGTTTTTGTACTATTATTTATTCTGTAATTAACGTCAGGAGATGAGACAATGTAGATTTTAGTTTCATGGACCCGCGGTGGGGGCGCTTTGAATCGGCACAAACGAAAGTACGGCAGAGCAAATCCATAGTGCTTTTACCTCTTAAAAATGGTAGAAGCGAAAATTTGGTGAACAATTACGCTTTTTTGCGTTTATTTTTTATTTCACAAAAAAAAACGCTTCTACCACTTTGAAGAAGTAAAAGCGAAAATTGTTGATAATAGTCATTCGGGTTCAGTACAATAATGCGTTCAGGGTGCTGCTGGGGTAATCACGCTTTTGTAGTGCTTCTGGTTCGCGGAGGCAGGAGTTGATGACTTTTATGCGATAATACGCAAGAGATGTGCCTCTTTACTAAATCGCGTGCGCAGCAGCTCTAACAGCATCCTGAGCACATTAGCTGACAGGTGGGACTGTCATGTGCTGAGCCACTGGATATGTGTACACACAGTGCCTAATTAAGACGTTTTTGTTTTCATAATTTTGTGTGTTACTAATATTAGTTTTATAAGTTTATCAAATTTGTACTAAATACTAACAAAAATATGGACTACGGTCTGAAATAAAATATTGAATTGAATTGAATACCAATTGTTTTAGTAGAATTGGGGCCCAGGGTTGATGCACGCACTCACCCTGAAGTTGCCGATCTTGTCGGCCAGCATGCCGGCCAGCGGCGGCATGACGATGGACACGACGGGCGTCACAGCCGACATGATCGCCGTCTCCTCCACATTGATGCCCAGCTCTCGCATGTGGATCGTCAGGTACGGATACAGTACGAATAGTGCTGGAACAAGAGTTATTTTTATTTCTTGGAAGATATGTAACTTTCTAGAGGACTGACTTTCAAGCCAGCCAGCAACATGTATATTTATTTTTAAAAGCTTTTATTTATTTAAATCTTGGAATTAAAATTTCGAGCACTTCCTTAGTAGTTATCCGGCTGAAATTTTAAGGATAGCTCACAAACCGAAGAAAAAGAAAAAAAATGCCAAATAATAAAAATAAAAGTAAAAAGTGAAAATGCAATAAAAAAAAACAATTTACAAAAAAAAGGGTGACATTCATTTTATTTTTTTATTTTACTTTTTAATTATGATTTTAGCAGTTCATGCCTGCTTAGCGTAAGCATATATAATAATTTTGTAATGGAAAAAAACCATTAAAAATTCTCGTCCATGATCCAAATTTTTCCATTAGAAAATTATTATATAGGTACCTACTATTTTTATTATTTATGAGCTCTTAGGATCCCACTGGAGGGCAAAGGACTCCCTTCTATAGTAGACCAATCCTCTAGTAGGAGTCCATCTCGTGCCACCATCTGCGTCTGTGCCACCCACGTCGTCGTTTGACATTGTCTATTGTGTATCAATTGGCACCCAATCATTTGTGGTTTTTTCCCACAACTCGACCGACATTCTGCAGACATGGCTGGCCCAGTCCCATTTCAGCTTGCCAGCCTTTTCTCTAACACTTTTAAGCTACCTTACTTTTTAAGAGATAGGGTTGAACCGCTCTGGTTCCCATGCAAGGGCGCATACAGCGCAGACCTTACATAATTTAAGTAATTCGTATAAAAGGAATTTCGTAATAAAATGATCGCAATGCTGAAGGTGATTCACTTGCCTGTTTAAGTTTACCTTCTATTGTGAAAGGTTAGTTCTGCGGTTAAACAAAGTGCCTGCTCTTTCGTCCTACGATAACTGATACAAATTAAGACAAAACACTTACTTGAAGCATGAACGAAGAAAAGTATTTTCAAAGGTATGAGCTTCTTTCGTTTGAGATCATCAGTGATCCTTTTGAAGAAAGACCTTACAAACTGCATCTTGGCTGCTCAGCTTCCGCTCAACAAATAACTTAGGAGGTAAGCTACCAAAGAGGTTGTAGCGCTAAGTGGGAAAATCCTTCGTCACCCAACCTCCCTCATAAGCGCTTGTTTGTCGATGGTCTTGATACATGGAAGATGGTTTTTAAGCCCAGTTTCTGAAACAAAGAAGTGGCTTCATATAGCATTTTATATTAGCTGATGAAACAAACTCAAAAGAATTTATTGTAAGTAGCTGTAAAATATATCTATAACACTTTTAGAAGGCAAGCATCTAAGTAAACACGACACGCAAATAGTAGACGAAACAAGACATAAATAAATAAAATACCTAAATGTTAACAGTATGTTTAAATATTGATTAATTTGAAAACGAAACGACTGCCATAAAGATTATTAATTTCGAGTGAAACAATTTAACGTAAAGGTGTGTGTGTGTGTGTGTGTGTGTGTGGGCTACACAGTTACTCATTGACGCCCGGGTTGGCGAACAATGGCCGAGGACAATGGTTACCTCCTGTAACAAAATAATAAGCAATAGGCATACTTATTATAATTGAAACCCATCATCGCAACATTAGGTTGAATGCTGTGACGATCACCGCATCCATTAATAGCTCTATCAAAGCGTGTAGGAACAGAAAATTGCGTTTCAGCGACGAACCACGTTCGTAGCATTTGAGGGTTAAACGGAAACTTACCTAAGGCCGGTTCCTATATCTTAAAACGAACCGTTTTCGCTTGCTATCAGTAAACTTTTGACGTAAACGCCATACAACAAAACGTCTTAAAGTAACGAGACGTTGGAAAAACGACTCGTTTCATTATTCATTTATAGGGTGTTAGTGTCGTTTTTAGTCAATACTATAAATCGGATGGAAACCTATGTTTGTTGGTTCTGATTGAGCTATGCTAAATCAATGACTAAAATCGTACTGAAAACTAAAACTTGCTTTAATTTGAAATAGTAAGAATTGATGTATTTAACCCTGAAACGTTAACATCGGTATGGCAAACATAGCAAAAAATATATTTACTTATTCATTTTTATCTGACTTGTGATTATTCAATAAAAACTAAGGAGTTCACCAAGATGAGGACGTTAAAGTCTGCACTGAAGCCCTAGACCTACTGATCTCTACGGATTTGCTGTGCCGTACTTTCAGTTGTGCTGATTCAATGCGCCCCACCGAGCGCCCATGGAACTAAAATTGACAATGTTTCATCTCCTGACGTTAGACACTGAATAAACAATAGTACAAGTACGTTAGTTCCGTGGACGCTCACCAAAGTACTGCTATCAGCTCCAAAATGGCGATAATCAAATGCTCTCATTGCGACGTTCGTCAAGAGCCTGTCTAGAGTATGGAGTAATATGCAGTTGTATATGCCCAGGCCCTAATCCTGTTAACTATAGAATCGCGATAACGCAAGTCAATTGCATGAAAATCGTCGGTTTTGTCAGCTCGCTATTGATGCTCAATCGCGGCCAATGGCTGTTATCGATAGACTTTGTATAGAAAACCACAATAATGATGTTTTGACACTAATGCTTGATTGATAGCTATGATCAATTTTACTTCAGTGGAAACGCTCAAGGGATGTTCGGAAGCCATAGAATACCTGTGCTATTGCATTACTTTTGCTATAAAACTGCGGTAGTGTACTTGATTTAGCAGACTACCTAATTTTCACTGTAGACAGTCCAATTGTAGATGTATCGCAGTGGCGAGGCTTCTTGATAATAGTTAACAAAGTTAGGACCCTGCTTAGGGTTTGAGGTGTGCATTTCCCGCACGAGGCACCCAACGATCATGCGAATATAGATTTCTAGAGCTTTTAAGAAATTATTTACTTACAAGGTTGATTACAAAGATACGTGATATAACTGGCCTTCAAAACTTAGTACCGCACTTTTATAAATCATAGATATTTATTAAATTGCTTGGCTCCTACTCATCGGATTGAGATACTAAGTACCCCATATTTTTTTGCTTCAATAAAAAAAAAAATGAATTTTACCAATGTGTGAATATACCTAATTTCAAAGAAAATTGATGAAATTTGCTATAAAACGTTTTTTTATTTAAAAACTCTGACTTCTATAGTTCAGGAAATATAGCAATTTTAAAAGTGTGGTAGGTGATATACCGATGGTAAGGTCTCCTTTCATCAATCTAAGTGGCACTACAGTAGCGCCAGACAATAACCAGACTACTTTAGCGCTGGAGGTTTCAGATAAAGTAATTTGATACCGCGCACGTACGAGTACTACACTAGCCTTCACAAACTTAATACCAAACTATTTATTTATTTTTTAATTATAAAATTGCTTGGCTTCTACTCATCGGATTGAGATACGAAGTACACCAGTTTTTAAGTCAAACCCTACGCTATCCAACAATGAAAATCGCATCGCAATCGGCCCAGTAGTTTTATTCCAAACTTAGCACCACAATTTTAAAAATCTGTGATTTTTATTAAATTGCTTGGCTCCTACTTATCGGATTGTGATACCAAGTATAACAGATTAAAAAAAAACAGCGATTTTAAATCTGATTTTCTTTGTCTGAAAATCAGCGTCCAGTGGCTGCCACTGGACATATTTGCTGAGTGCAGGCCCCTTTGGTACAAGCTACAAAATCATTCATGTACTAAGTATTATTTTAGTAGGTACCTACTTCGTTTTTTATTTTGCTTTTATTGTTATTATTTTTATAGTGTCTTGTGCTAATAAAGGTTTTTATTCTTATTTAATTCTTACTTATAAAATTAATAGATTTAGATTTTTTATTAAATTGCTAGGCTCCTACTCATCGGATTGAGATATCAAGTATACCAGTTTTTAAGTCAAAACCTATGCTATCCAACAGTGAAAATCGCATCGCAATTTTTCGTGATGCACGAACAGACAGACATTAAAAGTGTAGTACTAAGTTTGAAGGCCAGTGTAATTCAGGTAAGTATATTACTCAAAAATCTATCTACCTTTGCTAATAAAAACAAAATAATTCCAAAACCTCATATTTGAATTTTAATTAGGACACGGTGTCAAGATGGCCATTGTCTTGTCTTGCGAGATAAGATAACATTGATAAATAAAACCTTGTTGTGTGCAAACTAACATACCTACAATAACTATATAAAATTGTTAGTTACCTACTAACTATTTTCCGGCATTTTAATCCGTGAGTCAAAGTCAAAGTATTTATTGTAAATAGGCAAATTAATAGCACTTTTACATGTCAAAACTTAACACCTCATGAACAAAGAAAAACATACATTATTATATAGATATAAAATCAAAAAAATTTGGTTAATTAAGTATTCTTTGAGTTTGAAAAGGAAATTTCCTTTTTCTGTGCCGGTGCACACGGACTATGTGTGTACTGTGACCGGTGCTTCGGAAATACGGTCATTATAAAAATACATGTTAATGCCAAATACTAAATAAAAGTGCCAATGAGACGTCCCGCAATCATCGAACAGATAAAAATCACAAATCATAATCGTTTTTGGCAGGGCAGACGTGTTTTTTTTTAATTTGTTATTTTGTTTCGGGTTCGACCCTAGGCTCCGCACCAATGACTTTTCTAAGTTATATGCGGTTTTCCATCGCTCTTTCTTGGGAGGGCACGATAAGCTGTCGTCCCGGCTGTTATTGATTAATAGTAGTCGTTAAGCCATGTCAGAGGCCCTCGGGCGACTTGACAAACTCTGACACCAGAGGCAAGTACTATCCACATACGAAAAACAAACAAACAATGAAAAGTTTTGAGTTATGCTTATGCCAATAAATTATATATATTGTTGGAATGTGCTCATCAAGGCCTTTAATTTGATACCCATATAATTGCAATATATATATATATATATATATATATATATTGCAATTAATATATATATATATATATATATATATATTGCAATTAATATATATATATATATATATATATATATTGCAATTAATATATATATATATATATATATAAATATATATGAAAATGAAACAAGAGCTACCTTGAGTAATACAATAGAGATTATTTGCACCGTTGTACTGACTTAGTCAATCCGCCATTTCTCAAGAAAATTGTCTTATTTACTTGCAAAATTTAGATGTTATAATGACGTGTTTCATTGAAATTAACTTTGCTTTTGTCAATATACAAACAACCAATAGCATATAATAAACTGTCGATACTTAATAAGAATACGGAGTCATTTTATTTGAAAAAGTCAATATTTTTTAGCAAATATTTCTTACATTTTCATATTATTTCGAAAGCGCTTAAAAATTACTGGAAAAAACATCATATATATGCACAGTAAACATGAAAGCGTTTTTATCCGCGTGTGTTTAACAAAATAATAAGGCACATTTGAATTATTTCCTTATCAATAATATTTAATGATGGCCGATTACAATATTAATTACACTTCATAATTTTGACGTAAAATACATTCACTCATATTCGTTCACTCGTTCATAAAAGTAGCATTATAAAAGTGTTAGTGTGGCGTTAGTCATTCGTTGCAGCTCTTGAGGCACCGTTTTACTACTGTTGTGCAGCTGTAATGTAACTAAGGGCTGCATAAAATTGTGCCCAAAATGGCGCTATAGCTGCTGCATTAGGCTTCCAGAGCACGCTCTAACACTTACGTCTTAGCACCTTTGGGCATAATCCGATTGGCTCTAAAGCCAATCGGATTATGCCCTTATTTAATTTGATACCCATATAATTGCAATATATATATATATTGCAATTATATGGGTATCAAATTAAAGGCCTTGATGATGTAACAATTCTAACGATACCCCACACATCAAAATCTGTTCAGGCATTTAAAAGTTAGGGTGGAATAAAGAATATATATATATATATCCCTATTTTTAACCCCCGACGAAGAAGGGGTATTATAAGTTTAGGGTGTGTATGTGTCTATGTCTGTGGCATCGTAGCTCCCAAACGAATGGACCGATTTTGATGCGGTTTTTTTCTGTTTGAAATATGATGTGATCGAGATGATTCTTAGCTATAAATGGGGAGGGGCGGGGTTACATAAATTAATTTGTGCGTGTTAACAAAGGTATTGATATTCTTGCGAACATACATTACATTTTCATATATATATTTATTGACAAGCCACTGTAAGAATATTGATCTCTTCATATAGATTCCTTATAGAATCACAAGCGTGATCTTTTTAACATCGTCAACATTGTTCATGGTAGTACCAATATTAAAAATTATTGAAATATATCATCTGCAAACAAATATAGCGATTTACATCTTTTCAAATAATTTCTACCTACATTCAGAGAAGAATACTTTTTTTTATTTTGTTAAATGACGAGTCAAGCAGGCCGCTCGTCTGATGGTAAGCCTGCCCAAATCAGTTGCAGTGCCACCCAGAACTTTGGTTGCAAAATCTTGCGCGTCGCTGCACCGCGCTCGACACCCTAAGAGATTAAGTCTCATTGCCCAGGAATTTCGCTGGAAACATTGCCCTTCAAACCGAAACAGACAAGTTTACACACTACTGCTTGGCGGTTGAATATATGACAAAGGTGTGGTACTTCCCCAGGCAGACTCTTGCGTAAGACCACCACCACAACAAACCTCTACAAAAAAACTTACTTCAATTTATTATGCGCGAGAGATCCATAGCGACCACAGTGATGACGTTGCTTTAGATGTTTTCACATACTTATTTATTGAATGCGAATGTCTGCTTGTTTGTTTGTTACGCTTTCACGCCTTAACTACTCAACCGATCATCATAAAACTTTGCACACACGTTGTCAGGGTACAGAAAAGGATATAGAGATAAGGACCTTTCATCCCGAAAAAAAGTACTGTTCCCGAGGGATAGAAAAATAAAGTGTCAAGGTGACAGGTGTCAAAGTGATAGAGCTGTCAACGTGACAAGTGGCAATGTGGCAGGTGTCAAAGTGACAGGTGTCAAATTGATAGGTGTCAACATGACAGGTGACAATAGGTGTCGATATGACTGGTGTCAAAGTGACAGGTGTTAACAACCCTAGGGGTGCAATAGAGGGTTTTTTTAAATTTACTTCCTAAATGGGTGACGGGGGTGGAAAAGCTTGCATGCGGGCGAAGCTGCGGGGCGCTGTTAGCGTATTATTTTCTCAAACATGATCGAAATGCTCGAACTCCTTTTTTTAAGAAGTTTGTTATTTTAAGTAAACAAAGGTATGTTTGACGATGGCTTAGTGTCCGTTCACACAGACATGCTCGAATAGGAGAGCAGTTTTAAAATAGAGTTTTGGATCATTGAAATAAGGTTAATTTTACATTTCTCTACTTTTGCTATAATGAGAATGCTTGAGAGCGAGCCGATATAGAAATAGAAATAGAAATATATTTATTTACTAAACACAGGAATGATTACATATGAACAAATATGATTATACAATAAGTAGTTGACATAGACAAAAGAATAAGCAGCGGCCAAACTCGGCCAGGCCTGTATCTTGGGACCCTTAAACAACAGTTAACTCTTACGAGATAGCGCGCAACGTGTCGAATTTAGAAAAGTAATAAAAATTGAATAAATATATATTACTAAATCAAACCGAGAGACTAAATATATATCAAAATAGGCAAACTTACATGCATATGAATATTTATTTAAATATATATAAATATATATATATATATATATATATATATATATGTGTGTAAAAAATACATGCAAAAACAAAGGTCAGTTCAATTAACTGTATATTTTTAATTAAGTATCAGGGATTAAATATAATTTCACATTATAAGTTTAATAATATTGTTTCGAATTCAATAATTATTATCAGATATGATTCAAAACACTATTTTAAACGCGATCCAAAAACTGCTCTGCTCTCCTCTCTGAGCCGTCTGTGTGAACGGACCTTAGGATACCTGTTGACTTAGTGTTTGTATAATATGTAGATAGGATAGGTTACCTTACCTACTGTACTGTGACATTTTCGTCACAAGGAAGCGGTGGCGTTAGTTACAAACTAGCGTGTGAAACAACAAGTGCTATACAAAATACCAGGTGAAAACTAAAAAAAACTACAGAACCAATTTTGATACAATTTATATGAGACCTTTTCAAATAAAAAAATAATGTCTCCTTTTGTGAAGTCGATAAAACAAGACATATGTAAGTTCAAAAACTTGATGAATTGAACCTGAAACTTGGTTGATTTTTACCCGACTACAGTCGGGTAAAAAAAAGCCTGGAACACTCTTGCGATGAAGACGAATCGATTGATACCTCGCTTGTCAAAATCGAACCAAGTTTTTAGTTTGAACGCTAACCCTTCATTTGCTTCGCCGTAGTCGGGTAAAAAACACTATACCGAAGAAACGATTCACACCTCGCTTGTCAAAATCGGACTAACTTTTTAGTTTGAACGTATAACCCTTCATTTGCTTCGCCGTAGTCGGGTAAAAAAAACAATTCACACCTCGCTTCTCAAAATCGGACTAATAGGACGCTATGGTGGAATATCTACATATATACAAACATACATACATAGACTGTTAATTTCACTACCCATCCCTTGCTTCGCCGTAGTCGGGTAAAAAGAATTATCAATAGATTCTTTGTAGAGTTACATTAAGCTCTACTGGGTTATTATTAACTGTCAACATAGACCATTTATTAACGACGTGCATGTCGATAAATGTTTATTATTTCTAATGGTTACTAATAAATGTAATAATTATAACAAGGATAGAAAGCCAACTATATGTTTATCTAAAATAGATCTATAGTTTATAGTAGTGAGTTTAAAGATAATCGTATGGGTCATTTCCGTTGTTACAACTTATACTTATTTTTATGAGAACATAGTATGTGCATTCAAACCAAGCCAACAGAACTGAATAAAATATATGAAATCTATCTACAGGTACTTATAATAAAGCAGTAGGTACCAAAAAAAACTGTACAATGGCGAATAAAAAAATATGTCTTATATTATCTATTTTTAAAAGCTTTTATTTAACTTCACTTGTATGTATCTATGTATTCATTTTGTCTGTCCTGGAATCTTGCAATTCAAATTTCGAGCACTTCCCGATTAGCTTTCTGGCTGAAACTTTCATGGTAGCTCACAAACCGATGACAATGCAATAAAAAATTAATAAATAAAATGTGTAAAAAACAAGAACAGGTAAAAACTTTTTTATATATTTTTTTTTAAATTATACTTATTTAATATTCTGTATGTTTGTTCGCGCATCACATAAAAACTACTAGACCGATTGCAGGCGGTTTTCACTGTTGGATAGCTTAGGGTTTTAATTAAAAACTGGTGTAGTTGGTATCTTATTCCGAACATTGGATGCCGAGTAGTCGATAAAAAACGATATGACGACTGAACGAATTTTGAAGAAATAGAGTATATTGTACTTTCTATGTACTTTTGGTTCTGGAATTACACGTGGGCTCCTTTTAAATGAAATGACCATGCGCGCACAGCTAGTTGCGAATAAATGTAGACTTTATACTATACTCCATTCAAAAACATCTAGGCCTAAATATGATGATAATGAAGTACCTGCTTCCAGGTATAATATATTATATATTATTGCGATAAAGTCTTAATGTTTCGTAACTAGATAACATTCGAATGCTGTCTACAAAACAGTGTTTGCAAATTACAAATAAAAAACAGGCTTTCAGTCAGGAGCGCAATAACTTAGCGTGATATTTTATTCTCCTGTGGACGAGTGCGTTTTTGGAGTTCTTGAGCTATTTTTAAATAAATAATGATTAAAAGATTTGCCATACACAAAATCTGTATTTGAGGAAGGCAAAAGAACCACAAAAAATAAAAAATATTTTTTTTTTTACTTATTTTGAATTTTTTACAAAATTTGCAAAAATAACCTCAAATATCACGTACGGGATATCGATAGCCGACAGGTTAAGCGTAAACCTTTCAAGAAAAAGCCTTGGGATGGTTGATTGATATTTTATTTTGACACGACTGTAATTATTTTTTACATAAAAGTATGTACTTTTTACAAAGTGCAGATTCCAAGTCCAAGCCATCAAACAATTGTAACTTTAAAGAAATAATCAAATACTGAATAATTATTTTTACATTAGGAGGTAGAAATAAAACCGATACCATTATATCACATAAAAAATAGGAAAATAGACAATTATGATTTTAACGAAATGAGTTAATTTATTAGACCTGCTCAACATGTATCATTCGATTTAGTTGATTGATTAGAGATGATTTTTACACTAATTAAAAAATGTAATGCAGGGAGGAAACTATAGTCAAAATAGGGCATTCGTGAAAAAACTATAGGTATAATAGTTAGGTACTCACAGCAGCTGTAAATTGAAAACTCTTATCAAGCAACGCGAATAATGGACTTCGAATCTTATCGTCAATGTCGTAAAAGGTACACAAGTCGCAGTTCGTTTGTTTTTAAAGTTCGTTCATTGAAAACTTCTTTAATCGCATGTGTTTAGCGACATCCGCGTTTATTTATTCGTTTGTATGGAGAGATGCGCGCGCGTTTATTTCGGAGGCGACGGCGTGCGCGGTGCGTGCGCGCGGCCGTAAGATGGAAGGTATAGCCAGACACTGCCGCGCTGTGTTAGTCTTGGTTTGGTCCCCACTCGCCCGTCGAACAAACACCAGTGGATGGCGGACGAAACGACTAGTTAAACTATTTGCATGTAAACTTTTGACAAACTCACCGAACGAGACTTTCCTCATTTTCTCTGCAGTGGACTTCTGTGAAGAAATTTTCTTGTACGATGGTGATTCGAGGTCGTAGGTCACGTCACAGATTTCTTAGGTCATGCATGTCGTCTATCTAGTGTCACTAGTCTTCATAAAGAACTATGATACCCAGTGGCGACTAATTAATGTACATTCGGAGCTGTAAAACATAAAACTGTGATATAGGTACAAAGTTGTATAAAATCTATACTTATAATAAAGCAATATGAACGAAAAAGTCTGTACAATGAAGATAATTAAAAAAAATGGTGTACAGTAGGTACTTAAAATAAGCTACTGAACAAGAATATAACATTTATTTAAATTGTGTCTGTCTGTTTGTTTATTAGTTTGTTAGTTTGTCTGTTTGTTTGTTCGAGCATCACGAAAAAAAACTGGACCGATTGCGATGCGGTTTTCACTGTTGGATAGCTTAGGGTTTGACTTAAAAACTGGTGTACTTGGTATCTGAATCCAATTAGTATAGAAGCTGAGCAATCAATAAAATATTTTTTGCTGAAGGAATTTTGATTAAATGTTGGTATACTCGTATTATTATTTTAGGTCTTGGATTAGTACCTAAAGTACTTTCTTCCTAGAAAAATAACCACGCGTGCGAAGCGCGGGTATGTACTATTATTTATTCTGTGCCGCGGGTACAGCTAGGTCTAATATAAAACAAGCAATGTAAAATTAATCGTGCACTTTCCGCTAATGCCTTTAAAAGTCAAGTAAAACCATAATACCTTTTACACTATCTACTATATCACATTGTACATATTTTGAGTAATATATATTTATTTATATATACATGTATAAATATATTTTTATATATTGATATGGTTGTTATGTTTTAGTATTTATGTATTTAGTTGTCATTTCTAATAATTATGTTGTACATCATTATTTGAAGTAAAACCACCGTCCGTAATATCTTATCCTAAATCTTTAAACGAGATATTCTTGTATATATATATATATAATCTGAATCTCGGAAACGGCTCCAACGATTTTCATGAAATTTAGCTAGGATTCATTTTTAGAAAATGTTGTTTTATTCTTGTTTTCAACAATCAACTTTATCGATAATCAACTTAAACGTCAATTTTTTTTTTCTACTTACGTAATAGGTTGATAAACTGTAAAAAAATAAGTATTTATTTCGAATATAATATTAAACTAATTGCACTCGTGATTTTTTATTTAAATAATCAGTTCATATTTTTTTATTATTATGTCGGTAAGATCGAAAAATATTATTCATATTTCATCATTTCATCAGTATATCATTCGTATTTAAATATAATTTCTAAAAAAAACACATTACCAAACAATAATAAAAAAATAAAATAATGCCGAGCAAAGCTCGGTCATCCAGGTACTGTTGACGTTATTCCTCACCATGCATGGTTGTCTGGAAGAGATCGCTTTAAGCGATAAGACCACCAATTTATGTTTTTGTTACACTAAGTTTATTAATTGTATATTTCTATATTGTGGTGTTTCAATAAAGAGTTCATCCATCTATCTAATGTCTTGTACTTGAATTCGGAAAATTTAAATTAAATAGAGAAAACATCACATTAATTTTAAATTACAATATTTTGTAATTTATTTTGGGGTTGCGCCATAGATGTCGGTTTAGGTTAATATTTATTGTTTGTGAGCATCGGAACTGGCATTAGCAAACCAGATTCATCCAATGAGCTCTACTTCTCTATTCTGTTTACTCCCATGACCCATCCTACACCTTAAAAGTTTGTGTAATATTTTGAGGTTCACTTTTGTCTAGTACAGTTTGCTCTTGCCCACTTTTCATATATTTCAGTAGGTATCTAAGGGAGTGAGTCTTATGTACGTAGTACTATTATTTATTCTGTGGTTATACCAACTATTATTGACCGAGCGAGCGCGAAGCGTTTCCTTTTCAGCTTGAGCAAAAATGCTTTCGTAGGTATGTGCGGATCTCCGTTCTCTTCTACTGGTCGCATTTCTCAACCGTCTAGACGAAACTTGGTATACAGGTTACGAATTTATAGAATTTTTAGCCGCCGGGGATTTTTGATTGAAAATACCCCCGTATTTCCCTCAAAAAGGGGCAAAAAGGAAGCTACTGAAAATCTCCGCCTTATTAGATCCGATTTCGATAGTTCTTTTTTTATTTGAAAGGTAGTAAGTTTTCTCATAAAAAATGGTGAAGATCTGATCAAGATCTTCGGCATGATGAGTAGAATAGCTCCTCAAAATGCAGTAAATTGCTCGTTTAGGTTTCTACCAGTGGAATCAGCCCTTTACCTACTAGGCAGGGATTGATGGAGCACCTTGGTAATTAATGTTAGTTTCACAATAAGGTAACTAGATGGCGCTATTGTGCACTGTTATATTGTTTGCAAAAAAGTTTGTACTCGCGAGGTCTACAGCTCACCAGAGCCACTAGTTTATTCTGTGGTTATACTTATGTTAGATGTTTTGCTTTGTATTTGTATATCGTGGCTTCCAATCAGATGGACCGATTTCAATGTGTTTTTTTATTTGAAAGCTGAAGCTACCGCGATGTTTCTTAGCCTTGTTTGGATGAAGTCGGTGCAGCTGTTCTCAGCCATAGATGATCAACCCTGATCACACTTTGTGGAAGGATCTGTCACCATTGCAGCTACCAACTGAATTTCAATGTTATTCTTCGTACCTGCATATATAAGGATCTGATGATAAGGAGCATATGAGGACCTGAATCGAGGAGATTTGTTTCATGAAGAAGCTTTAATATGTCGTTTTGAACATTACAAGACGGTTATCTATACTTATACCTAATAAAGCAATATGTATGAAAATTACTGTACAAAGTGTACAGTAATTATCATGAAACAAATCTCCTCGATTCAGGTCCTTATATGCTCCTTATCATCAGATCCTTATATATGCAGGTACGAAGAATAACATATTTTTTTATTATCTTTATATAAAAAAAAAATGTACTCTAGAGTACTTAAAATAAGCTACTGAACAAGAATAGCACATTTTAATAAAAAACGGTCTGTTTGTCTGTACATTTGTACGCGCATCACGTATAAACTACTGGGCCGATTGCGATGCGGTATTCACTTTGGATAACTTATGGTTTGACTTAAAAACTGGGGCAGGTACTTGGTATCCCAATTGGAAGAGTAGAAGCCGAGCAATCGATAAAAATCTATTTGATGGCTGCACGAACTTTATAGGTACTCTTGGTCCTGGAATAACACGTGTGGGCGTCACTTTCTTGTTAGTCTGTATGTCTGTCTGTCGTTCCGGGTGGAATCTTGCATCTCAAATTTTAAGCACTTCCCGATTAGCTATCCGGCTGATACTTTCAGGGTAGCTCACAACTCGAAGGCAATGCATTCTAAAAATAAAAAAGAACTGGTTTTTAGATTAGGTTTAAATCTACATTTGCTGCTTTAAGGTAGTTCTTTCATTTACCGGTAAGTACTTACATAGTTGTGAGCCTTAATGTCGAGTTTCCTTTGGGATAAGGAATAATAATATTTTTTATTCTGTGCTATAGAAGTGCTATAGATGTGAATGATAAGATAGACATATAAAACTATCGTAAGCAATGCCTGTTTGCATTCCATCGGCCTTCAGCTTTGTCTGTGGCCGGAATACTAAAGCACAGAATAATTAATAGTACTACGACTGACGTGTGTGTTTACCTTGGGCAAATATTGCAATTGGGTAAGTGGTAGGTCAAGAAGTAGTTTTACCTGGAAAGATTTCCGGGAGTTTTGAAAATGGGTAATTTTATAGATTTCGATGTGCCTCTTTCCGAATTTCAATTTTGCCACCTCGTATCCTCGCCACTCGCACAGCCATATTGAAAAATGGCGCCTAAAAGCAGTTTCTTGACATTATCTCCTTTCTGACTCATTTCACGTATATATATATATATATATATATATATATATATATAATGAAACTTAAGAAAATTTCCTACAATTTATTTATTTATTCTTTAGCACACAAATACAATGTACAAGGAGGACTTAATGCTAAGTAGCATTTTGTACCAGTCAACCTGGAAGTGCAAGAAAAATGGTAGCGGTGCAGTAAAAAAATAACGAAAGTGAATAGAAATAGGTAGCCGCTACAACGGAGAAGGAGTTGTCCAGAAAGGAGGAATGGTGCTTAGGAGTAGCAATAAGTAGGTTACTCGTGAGTGTTACTAAGGTATTGAAAAGATTCTTTGAAATACCTAGAAGTATTGGGATCTTAAAAACTTCCTTCCTATTCTGTGGTAATAGGAAGGAAGTTTTTAAGCCAAAAATAGAGTGAAAGGAAGATAAACATTTACGAGAAATTTCTTTTACGTGTTTCGACCAGCAATGACTGGAGTCAATGATGACACCCAAGTCTTTGGTGGAAGAGAAAGGAATTATGCAGCCATCGTAAGAAAGAGAAGGAAGATCAGATACATTGACTTTGACAAGCTGACGCGAGCTGCCGACAATAATGGCTTGGCACTTGTTTGGGTTAACTGCAATTCCGTAGCTGTCAGACCATGTGTGAAGGTTAAATAGATCAGCATTGAGCCTGTCTATGACAATATCGAGATCCTCAACAAGTGCGGCACAGTAAAGATGGAGGTCGTCATCGTACATATGGTAGTGACTTTTTATGGCAGGAGCAAGTAGATCGATAAATAAGGAGAACAGGAGCGGTGACAAAATACCTCGTTGAGGTACACCTGCTTCAACATCGTGCCAGTCCGAAAAATCTTGACCATTTCGGGTTGCCTGCCTACGACCTTGAAGATATGAAGAGAACCAATTTACGGTGGTTGAAGAGAAATTAAGACGAGGAAGCATGGCCAAAAGCAGGTCATGGTCCACGGCGTTTAAGGCATTGCTAAAATCAACTAGAACCAGCACAGTAACTAACTTGTACTCCATGTTACAACGCATGTCTTCAGTTACTTTCAGGAGAGCTCTCGTACTGTGGCCGGCTCTAAAGCCCGATTTAAGAGAGATAAAGAGGTTAGCATTAGAAAGAAACTCTGTAGCTTGTCTATGAACTTCGGACTCAATTACCTTTGATAGAAAGGGAAGGATGGAAATGGGGCGAAACTGATTAGAGAGGGTAGGACTAGGGACTTTGGGAAGTGGAATGATATGGGCTTTACGCCGGGAAATTGGCCTGAAGAAAATGAGAAATTAACAATGTGGGAGATGACATGGAGAATCTGAGTTAGAATGTGCATTATCATTATACGCCCAACATCGTCACAGCTAACCATCTTGGATTTGAGAGAACCTATGATCTTCCTTACCCTATCCTGACTTACCGGAACAAAGTTAAAAGAATCAATGTCTGGTATTCAAATTGCTTGAATTTTTATAAGGGTATCATGCTTAGTTGTGGGGATGAGCTTAGAAGAGATGGAGAAATGAGCATTGAGACAGTTAAGGTCGAGAGTGATTTTAGAATCAAACGACTTAGACTTACCTAGTCCAAGAGAGCCAAGAAATTTCCGGAGACCAGCTGGAGTGCATAATTCAATTTGTTCCGCGATGTAGCGGCGCTTAGCGTTGCGGACTAATTTATTGCATATATTTCGCAGGTTTTTGTAAGCAGACCAGTTACTGTCAGACCTAGAACGCTTGTACTTCCGAAAAGAACGATCTCTTCTAGCCATAGCCTTACGAATAGTGCTATTAAGCCACGGTGAAGGCGGATGCTTAAGTTTAACTGGACCAATGGGTGCAATGTTTATCGAAAAGTTTGAGAATTGCAAAATTGAATTTATTTACTTTTTCATCTATTGTCTTGGAAAGAAGTATTTCAGACCAGTCAACAGCAGCAGCATCTTTGGATAGCTTATCAATATCTAGACGTGAAAAGTTACGTTGATTTAGGACAACAGGCTTCGGTTTCGGGGTTCTGATTTTGAAAGACGAAAAGATAAGGTCATGATGGGAAAAGGCTGGAGCAGGTATTTGACCATGGCTGGCCACTAAGTCAGAATGAGAGGTAATTATGAGGTCTAAAAGAGTGTCAGATGAGCTAGTGTGATGAGTAGGATAGAGATCTACTCAGTTCAAATTCACGGATTGTAATAAATGACGAAGCTTAAGAGCTTCGCTGATTTACATTCAGTAAATAGGTATTAAAGTCCCCCATGATCAGAAAATGAGTATAGTCAGACATGAGGGTTTCTAGGATATCCTCCAATTTGGAGAAATAGTCCATACCCGGAGGACAATAAAGAGGAGGAGGAGGAAGTTGATTTTGTGATTAAAGTAGTTGAATCCCAAAATCAACCGCAATAAATTAATATTCGGCGCCTGCGCTGTAGAGGGATGGTGACTGCAGTACAATTTTAAAGGAGAGATGGCTTTTTATACGGTTTATATTAGCTTCACTTGTATGTTTGTATGTTTGTAACCGACTCCTTTGGACGCTATTTTGACCAACTTTAAACGGTCAGATTTCATTCAAATTTTGCACACCTGTCAAAGACCGATGACAATGCAATAATTCGAAAAAAATAACTAAAAAGTAGAAAATAAATAATAGTTTAAAAAAACTAAAAAACACGCTTTATATAGAAAACCAAACTAAAAAATTTAAAATAAATTTTCATAGTGTAAATAAGAAAAAAAGAAATTAAAAAATAGCGTGGGGTGCTTATTAAGATATTATCGAAATGATAATCCTTCTTCTCATATCTGTCAATGAAATATTTATAACTATTGACCCATGCACCCCACGATTTTGTTTAAAATAAATATATTTTTTCCTATTTACACTATTAAAATGTATTTTCTATTTTTTAGTTTGGTTTTCTATATAAAGCGTGTTTTTTAGTTTTTTTAAACGATTATTTATTATATACATTGCTACACCTCCTGCCTTTTTCCCGGTCCGGTCATTCCGCACAAAACCTGCACAAAACCGCACAAAACCTGGAATGGAAAAGGAAATGGAAGGGAGCGATGGTGTGAGCTAGCTCTCTGAAATGAGAACAGCGTGAAGATGGGGAGGGTTAAAAGAATCGTGAAGATCTGCGAAATGTGAAGGGATGCTCTGAGCGTTTACGTGGCAGACGTTGTTTTTTTTTTGTGAACGATATCTATTCATTACTAAGGACTTCACCCAATGTAACAGCATCATCGAAGCTATCATAAGAACTAATGCTCGATTCTGCAGTTTAAATGAGTTATCATTAAAAAAATATATAAATAAATTAACAGATTTAATGTAAAATAAATTCCTACAAATAAACACATTTTTATTGCACTACCTACTGGCAATTAACAAAATAAATAAAATTAAGTAAAACAAATATAAAAAAAGAATTAACTATATGGAATCTAGATAACAAATAAGCAGATATAAGTACTATACAGAATTTACATAAAACCTTGAACTAAAAACACTATTTGCAAGAATAATAAAATTAAGGAAACCATATGTACTTGCTAAGATGATTATGATTAGATGATTTATGTTATAACCTTTGTTTTCGTAAAGACAATAGTTTTGGTGTACGAACGTCGCAAAGTGTAGTTCAATTCAACACGCATTTTGGCCTTACCAGACTTCAAAACAATTTAGTATCGCAAGTTGATGTGTTTGTATGTTATTGTTGAAAATGCGTAATATTCATATATTTTAGTCCATATGAATATCTGAACGAATATACCAAATTTCGCGAATGTATGTATAAATGTGTGTATGTATGTTTGTCCACGTATTTCTCGGAAACTGTAGACAGTGAACCAGTGAACAGGTTTTAGGTTGTGATGTATAATAGACCTCTAGTGTGGTACTGTATAAATTTCATCAAAATTGCTTTACAAGCTTTTATTTAATACACTGGGTATGCTTGCGATAAGTTTTCAAGTAAATTTTGAACCATTTAACGACGTCTAATGAAAATGAAAATTTTCCACACAGGTGTAGTTCTGATGACAATACAATATTATGGTACAATTGAGCTGGTCTGATGATGGTGCCGGAAGGTATCCATTTTTTCAATATGGCGGCCCAAGCGGCAAAGATATGAGGTGGCAAATTTGAAATTCGGAAAGAGCATATCGAAATCTATAAAATTAACCATTTTCAAAACTCCCGGAAAATTTTCCAGGTAACCTCTTTTTTTTTAAACCAAATTACTGTATTAAAGGACAACTTTGAGAAGGAAGCCAATAGAAGAATTCAGCTGGGTTGGGCAGCATTCCGCAAGCTTCGTCAAGTCTGCTCGTTGTCCATACCACAGTGCCTGAAGACAAAAGTCTTCAATCAGTGCGACCTACCAGTCATGACCTACGGAGCCGAAACGTGGACATTCACGGACGAACTAGTCCATAAATTTAAGGTCGCTTAACGAGCTATGGAGAGAGCTATGCTTGTAGTTTCTCTGAAGGACAAGATTCGTAATGAAGATATCCGACATAGGTCTAAGGATAAGCAAGCTAAAGTGGCAGTGGGCTGGTCACATTTCCCGAAGAACCGATAATTATTGGGATATAAAAAAGTGCCCGTGGTCCACCCAGGTGAACTGAGCAGGTGGACCACGACCAATTCCCGCAATCGACGACCTGTGAAAAGCAGCTGACAGAAAATGGATGAGGAGAGCTGAAGACCGGGCTCAGTGGCGTGCATTAGGACAGGCCTACGTCCAGATGTGGACAAGTGTAGCTGATGATGATGATGATAGACAGAGAAAAGAGAAAGAGATGGCGCCTAGATAGGTCAACGAATAACCGGGATATTCAACAAGATAACGTCTCGCCACGTTTTAGAGCACTTTACCTGCAGAGCAGACCCTTTGTTTTTTATTTCTAAATAGGTAGTACTTTTAGGTTTTGTACATACTTACCTATTTCAAATTGTAAATAATAATATTAATTTTATTATTGAATGAATAAGCGCGAAGCGTCTCCGTTTCAGCTTGGTCAAAAATGCTGTCGTATGTCCGGCTGTCCGCTGTCCGGCTGTCTGGCTGTTCTCCTCTACAAGTAGCATTTCTCAACCGATCTAGACAAGACTTGGTACCTATACAGGTTTAACGATTTTTTAGAATTTATTAGTCGTCGGGGATTTTTGATTGGGGTTGAGTACTTCCTCCAAAAAGGGCAAAAATGGGGCTAATGAATATCTCCGCAACGAAGTTGGTCTCATTATTTTTTGAAGATCTGATTAGGACCTTCGGCGTGATGAGCAGAATAGCTCCACAAAATGCAGTAAATTGCTCACTTTTAGGTTTCTTCCAGTGGATAGGTAGAGATTGATGGAGCACCTGGGTTATTAATGTTAGTTTTACGATGATAAGGTAGCTAGATGCGCTACTGTGCACCGCTAGATTGTTAGCAAAAAAGTTTGTGCTCGCGAGGTCTACAGCTCACTGAGCCACTAGTAGAATAAATTATTAGGTATATTCATTATAAAAATCACGATGCAGTGGCCTAGTGTACATTGAAAACAAATATTCTAATTGGAGGCGATATTTTAGTCACAAAAAATGACTGTGTATTTGTGTCATAAATGTCATCGTAGTAAGTATAACGCAATGTTGCCCGCGACTTCGTCCGCGCGAACTACAGTTTATCGCGAAAAAAAGAATCCTATTTTTTTCTAGGATATTAAAAACCTTTGCAATGCTCTTGAAGCTTTGACAGACTTGTTATTATTTCGTTTCCATGGCAACTGATCCTTACAGAGAGTAATCAACATTTTCCAGTTTTCCCGTGGAAACTTACCATTTACCGGGATACAAAGTATTCTATGTTTTATTCCAGGGTTTTGTTTATAAGCTGTCTCCATTCTAAATTTCATCAAAATCCATCCAGCCGTTATCGCTTGAAAGCTCCCCAAAACAAACAACGTTTAACTTTTATATATTGGTGTGGATAATGTTTTCAGTTATGCATAAAATAATATAGTGAAAAACTGACTACGAAGAAGTCTCCATTGTCATTTGTTTCTAAAACCTCAGGATATAATATTGCCCCGAGGTTTCATCCGCGTGGATTTTGATGATGTATGATATCTAATAATTTTCTAAACGAAAAATTAGAATCACGGACGAGGTTCGAACCCGCATCATTCCGTGTCTATGCGCGGCACATTCCTTTACCATTTCGGCTACCGGGACTACGTCCTCCAAATTTTCCGCTTAGTTTGTAAATCCGTTTTACGGGAACGGTAATTCCATCTATTGGCAGTATTCCGAACTGACCAACCGAACACGGCTAATATTGCAATAAACTTCGTGTCATAAAGATAACGCCTCCCAAATCTAATGTTTAAATGATTTTAGCATTAACGCCTGCTTAGCGAAATAATAATTATAATATAATAATAACGAAAAATTTGATTCACGGATGGGGTTTGAACCCGCATCATTCCGCTTAGTTTGTAAATCCTTCTTACGGGGACGGTAACGCCTAAATAACGGAACGGAAAAACGGTAACGAAAAATAAATACGGGATATTTTTACTTGTTTTTATTTACCTCGACGTTTCGATCAAGTTGCACTGACCGTGGTGACGAGAAGACTGAAGTAGTACTAGTATTTATTCTTTGACTAAAGTACCTGGTGTCAGCGTCGAGAAGGGCGAGCGTTGTTCCCAACTACCCGCATTTGGATTTGTAGAAAATCTGAATTATCAAGACAAACAAGATTCAGATTTCTTCTGACATAAACCACGACGCAAACTTGATTATCACGGGATTCCACGACGCAGCCAACTTGAAACCATCTTCCCGGCACAGAATTTCATATTTCTTTTTTTAATATATATTTTGTTGCTTGTCGATTATCAATTTAAATTAAAGGTTTTATTTGTAGAAATTTCAACGCTCGTTAGTATTCTGAATTAGGTAAAAAAATGCTAAAAATGAAGTTGTGTAACATAAGTTACGCAATTTCTAAATTAAATTACTAATAGAGCGTTTTCGATTTTTAATACATCAAGTAGATATCATTACACACACACAGTCACTGTAAATTTTTGTTTAAAATCTATAAAAAGCGTATAAAGTAAAGTAAATTAAAGTTATCAGCCTTGTTTATAAATCTAGGATTTTAAAGAAATATTCGACTTCTAGCAGCCCATCTTCAGCTAGGTCACTGCAGTGTATCGCGTTCTGGACTTTCGTCTTGCCTAGTTTGGCCCGCATTGTATGGGGACGCAATAACCTCGCTATATCCTGAAATCAAGAATAGTAGATTCTATAGCTGTTAACAAATTTAGTCGGGTGCAGTTCTGCCCTGGAGGTACATTTAATAAACATTGTAAATAACAAGCACAAATTAAAAATGTATGTATGCCCCCGCGACCCCTCTCCCATTACAGATAAGAACAATCTCGATCACATCAGCTTTCAAACTGAAAAAAAACGCATGAAAATAGGTCCATTCGGTTGGGAACTACGATCCCCCCTTCCCCCCCTTCTCATTATAGCTAAAAACTATAATGAGAAGGGGGGGATTTATATTTTTAATTATCGGTCCATTTTTGGTAGCTACAATGCCGCAGGCATACACACAAACACACACTCGCCCTAACCTTATAATACCCCTCTCTTATTTTTATACGAATATTGAGTGTTATTCATTCAAGAGTTCGTAATGGTTTTGCATAATAATAGGATTAATAGACCTCATACAGTCTAGCAGAGAGATTCGACGCTGCGAGAATAAATCGGTTTGTATCTTTTTACTTATCAAACTCTAGGTTTGAATAATATCTTATCCTGTCATATAAAGTGTAGCCGAAGGTACAGCAGTCGCAACGGAAGTTTGTGTCTCGGAAGTTGTCTGCTAGTCGCTGCGCAAACTGATATTTTTCAGGCGCAATCCCAATGTTGAAGGTGATGACAGCATTGTGTAACTGCCTCGCTCACTCGCTTACGTTTTTCGCATATTCTATCTCGCTCTTACTTTATGCTGTTCTATCCTCACAGGAGTACCTGCGCAATAGTTCACAGAGCCTAAATTCACAACTCAGTTATAATAAACTCGCAAAGCTGAGAATGAGGACTGCTTCTGAAGAATTTGCTGTCGGAAGACCATTTTTTTTTTTTTTTTTCTGCTTTTTGTCGATAATTTCACTACAGCAAAAATATTATTAGCTAGCTCAGGAGAACTTACAGGTTCCGTTGGGCCGACCAGTTTCCTAAACTCAACCGCAGTGTTGACGCTTTTGTCTTTGGACACAATCTCCATAGCCACGCAGGGTCCGCTTGCCAGTTCTTCAACCATGCCCTGGGAGAAACCGTTATAATTATGTTTACTAGCTGCGCCCCGCAACTTTGCCCGCGTTCAAACTGCATATCAGGTACTATAATATAAACAAGACTTCAGTTCAAAACTAAAACCCGGTCGGGTAAAAAATTTACACTCTTGCGCTGAAGATGAATCGATTGATATCTCGCTTGTCAAAATTGGACCAAGTTTTTAGTTTGAACACATAACCCTTCCTTTGCTTAGTCGTAGACGGGTAAAAAATAGCCTATGACAGAGTGCTATCAATGAAGACGAATCGACGGATACCTCGCCTGTCAAAATCGGACCAATAGGGGCGGCGGTGGAACATCCACATACTCGTATATGTTAAACATTATCTTTCCCTTGCTTGGCCATAGTCAAGTAAAAATACACATAGGAAGCTTTTGTTGGCAAAATAGGTTGTATTCATGTCACCATTAAATTGATTACCTACCTACACAATACGAAAGTAGGTGTGTTGACCCTCAGACCTTTCCAATTTATCTGTCATTCAAGTGCACCTATTATATCATGTTTCTGTTTTTTTTGTCCGACAGCCGCATCTCCTCTAATCCGAGACATGCTCACCGTGGACCCGCTGAAGCGAGCTGACATAGCGTACATTTGCGACCACCCGTAAGTGATCATCATCATAGAGCGTTATACTAGTGTACTTAGTATCCAAATATGTCTCTGATCCTCGGCCAACAGAACTCTGTGCACGTTAAGCTGTCGGTCCCGGTTGTTATTTATTGATAGCAGTTGTTAAGCCATGACAACTTTGCGAGGAAACTGGCATACATCTAACGCGCACTAGTGTACCGCCCGGCTACCATCGCTCATATTAATTGTAACTACCAAAATTAATAGGGGCATGCCCGTGGGAGAAGCCAGTGGGTACTGGCTTCACCCACCAGTGGGAGAAGCCAGTACCCACTGGCTTCTCCCACTGGTGGGTGCACGGGGAATTCGCATTTCCCCGTCCACCCACTGCACTAGAGTATATACTTTACAATTTAAGGACTGTCGTGGCATAACGATAATTTGTACGATTGTGAATATGCAATCATTTTATAGTTTTATAATAGCACTTGCTTTCCTCTCGTGTGAGATAGTGCTGTCCTCTGGTGTCAGAGTTTGTCAAACCGCCCAAGGGCCTCTGTCATGGCTTAACGACTGCTTTTAATCAATAACAGCCGGGACCGATCGCTCCGAGTCCTCCAAAGCACGGAGCGATGGTAAACCGCACATAACTTAGAAAAATCATTAGTGCGGAGCCTAGGACCGAACCCGGTATCGTTGGATTCTAAGTTCACACTAGTAAACCGCTATACTACCATCACAATAAAATAATAACACTATTATTTATTCTGCGAAAATAGTGTCGCGATTCAATTTATTTTGCAGAAAGTCGAAGCAGGTTGAGTAATATCATCAAATAGAAAGTGATGCCATGTTGTGGTCACGACCCCAGCATTGGGTATCGACTCAAGTTTCGGCAGTGTATGTTCTTACGTAGTACTATTATTTATTCTGTATGTGAGGATTAATTCTATGGTGGATGGTCCACGACACGAGTTTCACTAGATGGCGCTAAATGACAATATATGCATATTTTTTTTTGGCTTTTAATATTGCAAGATCCGATTTAATACTTTATTGTAGTTTAGTGATTATATTTAATCTAAAGTTTCAATTTTTTTAACCGTATTCGTTCCTCATAAATTTGGGTTCAGATCATAAGTCAAGCCTTGAACCCAAATTTTTAGGGAACCAAATTTTAAAATATTAGTTTGACAATGAAAACTATAGATCAAACACTAACATCGTAAAGTGTTTTAACCGCGAATAAAGTTTTCAATCTAAGCTGACTACATTTTAAGGCCCAAGAAAATAAATTAAGCTAATCTTGTCATTAGCGCCATCTAGTGAAACTCATGTCATGGACCATCCACCTTAAGCCAAAATCATTTGTACTGTAATTGAATTACAATCAATTACAAAATAATGTTGGAATTAAGTTTGTATGGACAATTCATCCTCCGCCGCCGGTATAGTTTTGGCAGACCTGATGTTTTTAACAGAGTACTGGTTGATTGTGAAGGGCACATGATATTGCTTTACTATGAAGTTTTTTTAATAATTCAATTTACCTTATATTCAGGAACTATTCCCTTGTACACTTCGTAGAACTCTGCTGCATTGACGATCTCCACTATTAACATACTCAGTGCCGTGATACTAAAGCCACCTTCAGAAATGGCTTGCATGGCTGCCCCCAGCTTGCCTTCGCGGATGGCGTGAGGTTTGACTATGCAGAGAGTGCAGTTGGAGAGTGTGGCAGTCAGACGTAACCGAGTGGCCCGGAGAGGAGGCGATGGAAAGAAGTATTCTATATCCTGTCAAAAAATACTTCGATTAACGCTTGAGCAGTACGTATTATTATCGGCGATCTGAACATCATTATCCGACTACGAAAAAGGAGGGTTATGAGTTTAGCAGCGGTTGAATGTACGTTTGTCTGTTCCTTCACAGCTCCTAATATTTATAAGGTAATAAAGGGATTGCTTGTCCGCGTAACATAGGCTATTGTAGTTATTTTTTAAACCAATATGGCGTCTGAGTTACCTCAAAAAGTTATGGACAAAAAAATGGATACCAAAATTAAGACCCATAAAACTATGAGTTCATAAACTGAAACCCGACTACGGCCTTAGTGGACTAAAAAGTCACAAACAATAATATTCAAACGTTTTAGAAATTTTTAGATTTTAGAACCAGCCGGGGGAGAGTTTAAACTTTAGGAGCCGGCTGGGGAGTGTGCTTTACTTGGTTAAATACTGATAAATATTTATATTTTAAACTTTAGAGCCGTCCGGGGGAGTGTGCTTTACAATACAATACAATAACTCTTTATTGAACACATTACAATAAAAAAACAACATAACAGTAATTATATATAAAATCTAATATTGTACAATAGGCGGCCTTATCGCTATTTGCAATTTCTTACAAGCAACCTTTGGATGGGCAGGAATATAAAATAAACATTGCGGTCAGTGATGGAGACTTACTTTGGAACAAAAAAATTAATAGATAAATAACAACTATATAAACTTTATAACTATATACAACTATATAACTTAATATTTGTATACATACTTACATAATGTGTTATCATAAATTTTGTTAAACACATAAATATATATACTATAATTAAATAATATAACATATATATTGGCAAATTTATAATATACATAAATAAATAGCATGTTCACAAAGGAATAGTGTATAAATTATGTATGAATAACATAGTATCCAGCTTTATGACAGGTAGTAAGTACTTCTTCACCATGTCTTTGAAGACAGCTATCGACTTAGCTTTTCTAATGTTGATGGGTAAAGCATTCCACAGTCTTACAGCCCGTTTAGTAAAAGAGTTGTGATAACACATCGTAGATTGGTCAGGCACTTTCAACTGCAGAGTATTGGTGGAACGAAGAATACGGGAATAGGAAAATATGAAGGAACTCAAATCGCTCTTTGAGATAGGGAGGGGTCGATGGATTAAATAGGACACTACAGAAGAGAGAAGGCATGAGTATCCCGGCGACGTCGAATTGGTAACCATTTGAGCTTTGTGCGAAAATCAGATACATGGTCATACTTGCGTAAGCCAAAAACAAACCGAATGCAAAAGTTTTGTAAGCGCTCTAGCTTATTTAGCTGTTCCTCGGTTAAGTCCAAATAGCAGGCGTCGGCGAAGTCGAGTAAAGGCAGCAGAAGAGACTGTGCTAGAGCAAGTTTGGTGGTAGTGGGAAGAAAATTGCGCAGTCTTCTAAGTGAACCCGCTGACGCATAAACTTTACGGCTTACCTCACTTAACTGAGGTCCCCAAGATAGTTGTCTATCAATAAGCACACCCAAGTTTTTAACAGTTTCACTTATTTTGATATGTGTGCCATCGAAAAGAACTTGTGGGAGATGAAACCAGTCAATCTTAGATATTAGTCTTGAACTACCGATTACAATAACTTGGGTCTTTAAGGGCCATACACTAAGGCCATATGATTTACTCCAGTCTGAAATACGTTTGAGGTCATAATTGATTGTTTCAATAGCTGTATGCAACTGGCCTAAAGGAGCTTGTGTATAAATTTGCAAATCATCTGCATAGAGATGGTAGGAAGAAGATATTTGGTGAGAAATTGAGTTTATGAAAATAGCAAAAAGTAAAGGAGATAATACGCAGCCCTGAGGAACGCCAGCAGATGTACAACACCAGGATGATAAGTTATCATCAATGCGAACACGCTGCCGGCGACCATACAGGTTACTACGAAACCAATCAATAGCCGTTGGAGATACGTTAAGAGAGCGAAGTCCAAGAAGAATGTCGAAATCAACGTTGTTAAAAGCGTTACTGAAGTCAAGTAGTGATAAAACAGTCAGTTTTCCGTTACCCATGCCATATCAGATGTCGTCAGTAATTTTAACTAATGCGGAGACAGTGCTATGCCCAGGACGGAAACCAGATTAGAAATTATTAAGGAGAGAGTTTCTATTAAGAAAGGAAGACATTTGCTGATGAACAAGGCGCTCGAGCCCTTTTGATAAAAAAGAAAGAATGGAGATAGGGCGAAATTCTGAGAAAGAAGAAGGATTAGACTTGGTTAAATACTGATAAATATTTATATCGCACTCTTATGGCCCTAAAGATTTTACTAAAACGTTTGAATATTCTTGTTTGTGAGTTTTTAGTTCACTAAGAACGTAGTCGTAGTAATATATATACAATGTGTCTGGTCACCGGTGTCGGAGACTTAAGGGGGGTTAAATATGGGGTTTTTTATCGACAAATCACTATCTCGATTTTCTCTTGGCCTCTCCATACTAAAATGGCAGCCATTTTGTTTTTTTTACTTCGCAGCTCAGACGCCTACACTGATTTAATCATTGCTATCGATGTAGACGTCTTAGGAAGACGAAAGAGGTATCATTTGAAAGCTAACAATGAAGACAATCAATTTATGATACATTTTATTCAATATCTTTTTCACAAAATAACATAACAATATTAACAAAATAAAAATCGTATTTATTTATTGCATTTTTTTTAGTTTTTTAATTTTTTTATGAAAACTAACCTGTCAAGCTATTTTTTTTTAATTGTATTATCATAGTACAAGATATTTCCATTAAAATAAATCTTCCATCAAGGTCCTAAGTTAAATATTTTCGAAGCTATGATGGTTTAAATATGACCCTTAAAAACTCTATTAATAGCACACGTCAAACAATAGACTCAAGACCCCACATTCAATTGGCGTGTCGTAAGACAGGCAGCTGTTCTTTGACAACATGTTAGAAAGAGACATGTATAGGGTGTGAATGAGACAAAATTGCGGCTCTACTCAGGTCAGGATACAATTACAGGTAGTCGTCCCTCGCCTAGCGTTGTGATTACATTCTTATCTGCCGAAGTACTGTGCGTTGCTATTTTCTAACCTCTGCTTTTTGTTTTGGACTCGTTTTGTTATTTTAGTTAACTTTCGTTAACTGAAATGGAAGAGCGTCGTTTTTCAAGCCGCGACGTGGCCAACATCCATTTTGTGTATGGATTTTGCGACGGGAACGCGAATGCTGCTGTAAGAGAGTATGCGAGAAGATTCCCTGATAGACCTACGCCGAATGCTCGCACGTTCATCAGATTGCACTCGAATCTCTCCGAATATGGAATAAGAAGACCCGCTAACGAACGTACTCGTTTGGTGTCTCCGCGAGAGGAAGAAGAGGTGTTGGATTTAATAACGCAAGACCCACAACTGAGTGTCCGTCGCATTGCGATTAGACTCGGTCTATCGAAATGGACAGTTTGGCAGATTTTAAAACGGCAAGGATTGCATCCATTCCATTTTAGAAGAGTCCAGGATTTAATTGGACCTGACGTCGCCCGAAGGACAGTTTTTTCTTCGTGGATATTACGAGAAGCGCGATCCAATCCCAATTTTTTAAAGAGGATTATGTGGACCGATGAAGCAACTTTTACAAGATCTGGATACACAAATCATCGGAACGAGCACCTGTGGCTCCAAGAAAACCCGCATGCAGTGAGACCCAGTAGCTTTCAGCACAAGTTTTCGGTAAATGTTTGGGCTGGAATGATAGACGATATCCTTATTGGGCCTTTTATTTTGCCCGCTACATTAAATGGCCCAAGATTTTTGGAATTCCTGCAGAATTACTATCAAGACGCATTAAGCGAATTGCCATTGACGTATAGGGCAAGAATGATACTCCAATTAGATGGAGCTCCGGCACACTTTGCGGTAAATGTGAGAAATTACTTAAACAACACATATCCAACATGGATTGGACGAGGTGGGACGATTGCTTGGCCGCCGCGTTCCCCGGATTTGACACCCCTAGATTATTTTTTATGGGGCACAATAAAGCAGAAAGTGTACGTTAACGTGCCCAACACAAGAGAAGAACTAATTGAAAAAATATTACAAGTCGGGGATGTAATGAGGGCGGACAAAGCCATGATAAAAAGAGCTACACAAGATGTGTCAATTAGGGCAACTGCTTGTCTACAACAAAACGGAGGACATTTTGAATCGTGGCTGTAGTACCTAGTTTAGATGGTATTAAATTAATAAATGATAATTAATGGTTTTACTTTGTTCTTTTCTTGCCTTTTCCCATCCCAATCATCATAGCTTTGACGTGTGCTATTAATAGAGTTTTTAAGGGTCATATTTAAACCATCATAGCTTCGAAAATATTTAACTTAGGACCTTGATGTAAGATTTATTTTAATGGAAATATCTTGTACTATGATAATACAATTAAAAAAAAATAGCTTGACAGGTTAGTTTTCATAAAAAATTTAAAAAACTAAAAAAAAATGCAATAAATAAATACGATTTTTATTTTGTTAATATTGTTATATTATTTTGTGAAAAAGATATTGAATAAAATGTATCATAAATTGATTGTCTTCATTGTTAGCTTTCAAATGATACCTCTTTCGTCTTCCTAAGACGTCTACATCGATAGCAATGATTAAATCAGTGTAGGCGTCTGAGCTGCGAAGTAAAAAAACAAAATGGCTGCCATTTTAGTATGGAGAGGCCAAGAGAAAATCGAGATAGTGATTTGTCGATAAAAATCCCCATATTTAACCCCCCTTAAGTCTCCGACACCGGTGACCAGACACATTGTATATTTTCGAAATTTGCTAATTAATTCGTTCATTTGACACCAAACACATAGAAAAAAATACGTTTTTTAGTTCACGTCTTGATATGTCCTCTAGAGAGCGCCATATTCAATTCAATGTGACGTCACATAGCCTATAACCAGCGGACGATGAAGACGCTTCCAACGTTACCTCATGTGTCAAATGATGATGAGTAGTTTAGAAGTTATGAGGGAACAGATGAACATACATACATACATACTCGTACATATCCATAATTCCATAAACAACATACCGGTTAAAATCATAACCCTCTTTTATGCTTCTACGTATTCGGGTAATAAAATACCATTCAATAAATATATGGGTACTATAATGTGTAGAACAACATTTTAATTTCATTGTTGATATTAGTTTCAGACATTAGGTATTTATTGTTTTTTTCTAAATGTAGGTCATAATCCGTTGCACGTTATCTGGCGACTTTCAGTCCGTGAATTTATACACGAAAAAAAGACGTACAGGTCTAAAATATAATTGGTCTTACAAAAAAAAACAAAATTGATCAAAATTAGCCTGGAAATAGTAAATAGGCTCTCGTCAGAACTCACGCTTCGTCGTCCCTTCGCTCCACTCGCGTAGGAACTTCTTGCGAACTTCTGGCTCCGCGTTTTTTATTTGATTTATTTATAGCTTAAAAACCACTATTACACTAGTCACACTAATATCAGAGAAGTGTAGCCACTGTCGTAAACAGGTCAATCAGAGCATAGTTTTAAAAATGAATACTGTCTTATCGAGCGGAAAACTTCGTATGCGCGACGCAGAACTCTTTAAATAGACCAGGGTAGAAGCCTTTAAAAATAATAAGAAGTGAAAAAAAAAATAGTAGGATGAAACCTATTGGAAAAGGAGGAGAATATTATAAAAATGAAAGGAAAAATAATTTACGGGCCATCTGAGTTCGGGAAGGGGTAGGGGGCGAGTTTATAAGGGTAAAAAAGGTTTATCTCTTTTTCCGGCAAAACTACAAGTCCTATGGAAAAAAGTCAAATGGCAAAGTTGTAGGTAATAAAAAGATCTACAACTTTTTCATATGCACTTTTTTCACATAACCTCAAAATTTATGTGAAAAAATACAAAAAAAAACAAGTTTTAGGTTTTTTATTTTTATCTTTTACAAAAAATTTTTTTTTTACGACATTTGATATAAACTTACCTTTTTATGTCCCAAATACACTGTAATTTATTTGATTTGAAATATTTATTTTTTCACCTTATTTTGACTTAATATCGAAAAACCACCCTAATTTTCAATCGAAAATTCATACGTCAAAATATCAGTTTTTTTCAAAATGTTGGTGTGCTTTCTGTTCATTGAAATCTCTACTTTCCGATGGTGTAAAAAAAATATATATTACTGTAGTAAATCTTCTCAGAAAATGTAAAAAATCGATAAAAACTCGAATTCGTTTTTTTTTTCTTTATGTACAATTTTGAGCTATTTATCAAAATTTACACTTAAAACGTAAGATTACATGTTACAATGATAAACAAAAAAATTGCAAACCGTTATATACTACTATAATTAACAAACAAATAAGTTAATAAATTTAATATTTAATAAGACATACATATGTACAATATTTAGAGTAAGTTGTAGAATCTTCTTTAGATTATATGCGTAGATGCCTATTTATTACTATTTTAAGATAATTTATATACCTACGAAAAATGTTAGCCCATCAAAAGGTATTTCATAGAGAAGTGGGGAAAGGGGCTAGGAGGGTTTTTAAATACCTTTTGTTTCGTAGCAGCTGTAAAAATCGTTAGCCAGTATTCGAGATACAGAGCAGTGTACAACATCCATACCAATATATAAAAGTGAAACGTGAAAACAAACAGACAACGTTTCACTTTTATATATTGGTTGTCCGTAGAAGTTGAAGTGGCAGGCCATATAGTTCGCAGAACTGTCAACCGCTGGGAAATAACGGTTCTCGAATGACGACCACGAACAAGCAAGCGAAGTGTAGGGAGACCCCCCCACACGTTAGTATTCATCCTCCTCACGAGGAACCGACGATATTATGGCCATCGCAGAAAGTCGTTGGATGGAGGTGGCACAAGATCCCTCGTCATGGCGCTCTTTGGGGGATGCCTATATTCAGCAGTTTTCTATACATTTCGGGTTTCAAGTTATTTGGACATAATACTGAAGGTTGTGGTGTCTTTAATTAACTACAAACCCGATAACTTTGAAATATATACATGACAATCTTTAAAGTACCTCTATCAAACAAATAATCAATGAAATCGGACTACGCGTTAATGAATGACAACTAAGTACACATTTTGACTTTCATCCCCTCTCCCAAGGGAACCATGCTAAATATCGGGATAAAAAATATCCAATGTCCTACTTCGTAGTATGACCTAAAATCATACCAAGCACTTGAGCATAAAAAGCGGTACTAACCGGTATCCCAGTAGTGATGCAACTCAGGTCTCGATTTTAGATACACTTTTCTATTGATCTCAATAGATATATAAAACTCAATAAAAAAGTGTTCGGTCATTTGTTTAGTTTAATAGGGTAGCTATATCATTATTTAAAAAAAGTTGCTGTCGCTGAAAATAACAAGAACAGCGATGCAACAAATTATTTTCATGTCGTAGTTAGTGTTTTTTCCCAAGGACGAACAGAAATTTCAGAAATGGCTTGGTTAGAAATGGCTTGGTGGTAACCAAGCCATTTCTTAAATTTCTGTTCGTTACTTTGTTTGTTAGTATACTTTTCTATCCACAGTATTTTTGGTTCGCATAAAGTTGTTTCATTATGTTGTTACGTGAAGTTTTGTAATTAGTTTTTTGCTGATTTCGGGACTGACCTCGCCTTAATTAAATTAGTAGTAGGTACCTGCAATGCTGCTTCAGGATCTGCTGCACAATGAACACAATTCCTGACTTGATCTAATCCATACATAGCCCTGATTGTGCCGGAAGCAGCTTGCAACGGATCTCGGTTTCCAAGGAGGTTTATCAACACTTTCACTGCATTCTTTCCTACCAACTCTAAGCCATAGACTAGAGCACCAGTTAGCTGATCCAGTAAAAACCTGGAAATGACAACAACAGCAATGAAGGATTGATGTTACATTATAGTGGAGCCCAAATAGGGAGCATGTGAAATTATTATATAAATACAAAAAGCCCGACTGCGAACAACATTATTGACTACGAGCCGACCGCCCGCAAAAATAATCACAATAATATTATAAAGCTGAAAGTTTGTATGTATGTAAGGGTGTGTGTGCGTATGTTTGTTACTTTTTCTCGCTTAAACGGCGGAACGGATTTGGATGAAATTTGGTGTAGAGGCAGCTTATACCCTGGATTAACACATACGCTACTTTTTATCTCGGAAAATGCATAGTTCTGAGGGACGCGGGTGAAACCGCGGAGCGCAGCTAGTAATTATATAAATGTAATGTTTCTTTTTTTACTTACATATTTTAAATTACTTTAATAGTTGCAACTGAGACATACTTTGTATTAACATAAACTTGAATATACAAAAATTAAAAATTTGGAATAAGCTTTAAAGACAATTGCTACTGTTTAGTTATAAGAATTATACATTTTTTAAATGGACTTTTTAAGACCTTCATTTTGATACCTCACTCGATAGGTTTTGGTCAGTTTTGTTCCGTCGGAAATACAGTATGGCAGCTGTAAGCCGCCATATTCGTGTTCTTGACACTTCATATATCCTATAGTGATACTTCATTTATCAAAATCCATCAAGCCGTTTATAGGCTGTAGGCCGCGCCTTAGAAACGTAAAAACAAACAAACATACATACAACCCAAACACATAACCCTCCGTGCAATCGGGTAATTAACCCACCATTTATAACAATCTGTATGACCGGGTGGTTCGAAAAAGTCGAATAACTGTTTCATCCGGCATCGACTTGAGTTGGGAATTCTTGTACTTTCCTCATTGCGCGTCCCCGCCCGTTAGTCCAACCCGCGCCGCAGAAGGGTGACCCCCTTCTGCGCGGTGCACATCTCGGAGTGTTAGGAGTGGGACCAACCCCGTGCGTGAGACAAGGTTCACAGACTACTAAAGGATTTTTTATTTTGACTAGCTGTACCCGCGCACGCGTGGCCATTTCTCTAAATTAAAAGAACTCTATTACTATTCCAAGAGCTAAAATACCAATATACCAACATTTAAACAAAATTCCTTCAGCCGTCAAAAAGTTTTTATCGATTGCTCGGCTTCTACTCATCGGATTGAAAAAATATGTACCCTAATCATTTTTATTTAATATCTTCCTTTAACAGTTTTTTGGTACTAACTGCTTTATTATAAGTATAGATGCCCTTCACTTTTGGGCAGAATAATAAAAATATGTGTATGATTACATTATTTTAATCATGACTACTATATACTATATTACAGACATACTGACTGACTGACAGACAACGCCTAGCCAAACCGATGGACCTAGGTATTTGAAATTCGGAGGAATATTCCTTGAATATCCTAGAGGTGAATTACGGAAGTAACTATAAACCGTGAAACATAAATACCAACTCGAAATAAAATACCCCTATCCTGTGGGGTCCCTTTAGTTCACCGGAATGAAAAAGTATCCAATGCCCTACTTTAGTGGTCCTACCTCGTAGTATGAACTCAAATCATGGCAAGTTTAATTTGAATTCATTCAGTAGTTTCGGCGTGATGCCCGTCCAAGATACAGACAGACAGCACACAAAAATGAAAAACAAAACCGTTTTTGCTTCAGTACGAACAAAAAAACAGCCTCCAAAAAAAATATTACTATATATCTTCAATGTACAGAATTTAGACCCATATCCCGCAGGAACCCTCTATTTTTTCGGTATAAAAGGTATCCTCAATTTCACTCATCATATAAACTGACTGTGCCAAGCTGCAACCAAATCCGTCCAGTAGTTTCAGCGTGATAAATGTACTTTTAAATAAATTTCAAGCCCTATACTGCGGGAACCCTTTATTTTTTCGGGATGAAAAGTATCCTCAATTCTCACCCATCATATAAACTATAACTATGCCAAGTTGATCAAAATCCGCCCAGTAGTTTCAGCGTGATAAGTATTCGTTGAAATAACTTTCAACCTCTCTCCTGCGGGAACCATTTAATTTTTCGGGGTGAAAAGTAGCCTATGTCCAACCTCGTAGTATTAACTCAAATCATACCAAGTTTCATTTAAATTTATTTAGTAGTTTCGGCGTGATGCCTAGCCAAGATACAGACAGACAGACAGACAGACAAAAATGTGAAAAAATACAGTTTTTTGGCTTCGGTATCGAGTACCCTCCAAGAAAAAAACTAAGGCCCGTATTAATAAATCGCTCTTGGTTGAGCTCTCAAGCGCGATATCAACTGATACGCTCTCAAGTTGTGATCAGCATCTTAAGATCGTCGCTGATTAATAAAGACATTTCAAGAGCATCTCAGATCATGTCGCTTTCAAGAGCCGCATCTCAAGATGCTACGTCACGAACCAGAACTTGAGAGCAAGATTGAATGAGCTATGAATGAACGATTTATTTTCTTTAGTGAAAGTTCGGTTTTCGCTCAAATATAGCGTAAGGTTAAAATTTATTACTTCGATGTAGTTGAATCAAATTAAATGCGATTATATTAAACGTAATGTTTATTTTCTATATAATTATCGTAACCTTACTTTATTTTATTTGTAAAAAGGATGTAAGCCATAATATTTGTCTATATTTTCAAAGTTACACTATCTAATAAAGAACTTAACGCAATTCATCAACAAATAACTATAATCTATGAAAATAAAAATTCGTTGATTAGCCATGCAGTATTTCCAGCGCGTATCCTTTGGTTATGATTTCGGATCTTTTTAAACTTTAGCGAGTCCTCGCCAGGTTCTGATATCTACCAAATCTCCGGATCTTTTCGCAATCATGCCAAATAAATTTGTTTATTTCCAGAGGAATATAAAAATATTCTTATAATGATGGTTAATATAAGTATAATTATCAACTTCTGACATAATATTTTCAAAATCCTTGATTCTAGCAACTGGCAATCACGCTCTCAAGTCACGGATCGACTGCACTCAACATTCTGCATCTCAAAGCACATCGCAAGTGCGCTCTTGAGAGTCAAGATTGATTTATTATTAAACACTAACTCAGCTGATTACGTCATCTCAATCAACAGCTTAAGATATGTTTATTAATTAGATTAGCATCTTGAGATCGCTCTCAATAGCACTCTCAGAGTTGATGTTGGTTTATTAATACGGCCCTACATATCTTCAATATACAGAATTGGACCTGTTACAGTTTTATTATAAGTATAGATTGATAGAGTAACCTTTTTTTAGAGTTTATGTTGTTATTGACTGACCGAGCGCGAAGCGTCTCCGTTTCAGCTTGGGCAAAAGTGCTTTCGTATGTCCGGATGTCCGCCTATCCGGATCTCTGTTCTCCTCAACAGGTTGCATTTCTCACCGATCTAGACGAAACTTGGTATACAGGTTAAACAAATGTTTAGAATTTTTTAAACGCCTGGGTTTTTTTATTCTGGGGGTACTTCCACCAAAGGGGGCCCCCAAAAAAGGGGGCTACTGAATATCTCCGCCTTATTAAATCCGATTTTGATGTAATTTTTATATTTGAAAGATAGTAACTTTAAATTAGTCTCATAAAAATATGGTGAAGATCTGATGAGGATCTTCGGCGCGATGAGCAGAATAGCTCCTCAAAATGCAGTATATTTCTCACTTTTAGGTTTCTACCAGTGGAATCAGCCCTTTACCTACTAGGTAGGGATTGATGGAGCACCTTGGTTATTAATGTTAGTTTTACAATAAGGTAACTAGATGGTGCTACTGTGCACCGGTAGATTGTTTACAAAAAAGTATGTATGCGCGAGGTCTACAGCTCACAGAGCCACTAGTTATAAATTTCAACATGACTAAAACTTACGGGTAGGAAGGTTCCGTCACTACTGTTCTATACAAGATATTGATATCTTCAGTTGTAAGCTGAGCTTTCTTCATCTTTGTCACCCGCAAATTATTCTCATGAAAGTGGCTCAGAATCTTGGCAGCAATTTTTGTAGGAACTGGTTTTATCATAGCAAATGTTCTGAAATTATGAAAAAAATGATTATCATGTTGGATTTAAGTAGGTTCATTTAAAGTAAATTCACTAAGCAAAGTGAGAGCTTGGATTGCATTTGGGTCATTTGCATTTTAGATGTAAATAATGTGTATGTTCAAACTAAACTCTCAAGTTTTTTAACTAGATTGGATTGGTAACCTTTTTAAACCTCTACTAGTAAAAATTGCTAGCCTTTTTCTTTTATTGCGCTTATTTTTTCAGACCACTAAAGGTTTTTAGTGGTCTGAAAAAATAAGCGCCCACGGTTGTAACAAACTCGCACCACGTTAGTGACTAGTAGGGCAATTTTTTTAAGTATGTGTGTGATTTCTAGTACTGACATTAACGAACATAGATTGATTAAGATTAAGATTTGATTTGGTTTACTTTTATTATTATGACCATTCATTATTTATCAGATAAATATTAAGTCAGAGTGGTAAAATTTAAGTGCCCACATCTGTGACATACACGTTAGAAGGGCAAATTTTGAGATTTCTATAACTGAAACTAGCAACAATTATTTGGTTTACTTTTATTATTATCTTGTAAACTCCTAAACAGAACCTCCGACAAGTCGTCGGAATAATCACCGGTTATTGGGCCCTTAATAAACACCTATTTACCATAGGCATTACAGACAGCCCCCTGTGCAGAGGATACATGGAGGCTGAAGAAACGGCCAAACATGTCTCTTATAGTGCAGTAGCGTGGAATCAGAGACCGCATTTCCTGGGAGCACCGGGAACCCTACAGGAGGCCTGCACCAGAATACAGGAGCTGCTGGCCTTCCTGGAGGACATTGGGTGGCTGCACTGACTAGCAGAACCACGCATCACACAAAAACACACGGTTAAAATACCACATTTGTGTTTTTTCAAACGTACCGTCATAACATATCCTCAATGTTTTGGCATTCACATGCTATCAAACTTGAAACATGGTTACAGCATTCTCTACCAGTTATATGAGAATCAACTACAAAATTAGTTGATAGATCTCATATTACTACCATGTCAATGACGTGATATCCTTTATAAATTAATGTTATCTTGTAAAAATAAAATGTACTTTAATTTGTATTAAATTGAATGTTTTCAAACCGAACCCACAGAATAAATAAATCAAAAGGTTCTGAATCGGGAGGCTGGTCCTATGAATATTGCATATTTTGTTAGACAATAAATATATCTTTCATTTACAAAATGTAAGTCACAGCATTTAACAAAAATAAAAATATGACTGGAATGTTTGAATAGCACACCATTATGTATTTCTTAATGTCCCTGGAAAGTTTTGGGTTAAGGAGTGTGAGGATCTGGAGGCTAAACAGATCATGAGCCTATGGATAAAAAAAAACTTCCCCATTAGATAGGACAGTACCTTACTGCTCTCATCCCGAATAAGCATGATGGTCTAAATGGGGATTAAACATTATATAGTGATTCAACCAGGTCAAGTAGGCCGAATGGGATATGGATATTTGCTTATTCCAAAACTTTTTTTTTATATAGTAACAGTTTATAGGGCTTCAGTTCTTGAGTTCCTAGCTGAAATTTGATTACTAGAAGTCCATTGAGGTATCAGTTTCATACTTACATTTGCATGTCCATGTGCAATTTTTTTCTGGTATCTTCGCAAGCGAAATCAACTATCTTAATCAAACGACCCAAAATATATATGGTGCAACCAATATAAAAGTTTTCTAAGGTGATACCATTTATTTTTACTCTTCTCACGAAAGTCTTGCGGTTTCTCAAATCGAACATTTCCAGTGCATCGTCCGAGGGATAATAAAATACATTAAACCGGCGTATTATGCTCGCCTGGTTATCATACCATTCCCCAATAAACGAGTATCTATCTTTGTATGCTCCTTCCTGCAATGTTAGAATATTTACATTCTCATGCGATAATCCTCTAGCTTACCATTTATATATTTTACTAACCATCCTATACTATAACTAGAAATATTGGAAATGTAGGTAAACAATAGACAGATCTTTAGCACATCAAAAAAAACCGTTGCTGTGTGTGAGCACTGTGAGCTCATGAGCTGTTTGTTTGGTTTGTGTTTTGTTTGTTTGGCATAAGCAACAAGCAAAGCAACAACAAAACGACTTGACATAACACTGTGTTTAGAATGGCTGCGTTCACTTACTACGCTCGAAACATCCGTGCGATTATCGCTCGATCATCCGGGGCGCGTTCACTTACTACGTTCGAGGACGCACGCAACATCCGCGCGATCATTCGCAATCGTTCACGGCGTCGTCGGGCGTTTGCCTGTGTCATCTGAAAAATAGTAGGGGAGGGGAGGAATAGTATGAAACTGACAGTTGTCAGTTCTAGGTATGTGGACGTCCAAAGCCGTTCAGTAACTCCGGATGATCGAGCGATAATCGCACGGATGATTCGAGCGTAGTAAGTGAACGCAGCCCAGAAGATAGTGAACGACTTTCGACGTCCACATAGAACGGCAGCCCGATTCCATAACTTGGCTTCAATCGAATTCTCAGTATCGCAGCCACTAATGCCTTGCGATAGAGTCGAATTTGCTATGAAAAAAGTGATAATCCGATTGTAGCCAAGTTATGGAATTGGGCCACAGCAGCCCGATTTCATAACTTGGCTTCAATCAAATTCTCAGTATCGCAGCCACTAATGCCTTGTGATAGAGTCGAATTTGCTATGAAAAAAGTGATAATCCGATTGTAGCCAAGTTATGGAATTGCTGTGCTGACAACTGTCAAGTGTCAGTTTCATACTATTTCTCCCCTCCCCTACTATTTTTCGGATGACCCAGGCAAACGCCCGACGACACCGTGAACGATTTCGAGTGATCACGCGGATGATCCGTGCGTCCTCGATCGTAGTAAGTGAACGCGCCCAATGACTTTGAATAGGGCTGCCAATGCCAATTAATCAAAATCCCCAATAATCTAGGCCAAATTCACCAATTTGGGCAGAAAAAACTGCCAATTCCCCTCAGAGATATTTTATGAAACGAAACTAGTTTCAATTAGTGTTGAGTAGTACATGAAAGGGGCAGTACATTGTCCCGATCACAACAGAAAATTGACATACCAGCTCAAATTTAAAAGATGAAACGCATCAAAATAATATATTGGTACAACAACAAAATAATGGATTTGTTCAACGCCCTCAATGTAAGAGAATATACTGAGTCTACTCAATTTAAGAGCGTGAAACAGATAGTGGGAAAGAGAGAGAAAAGGGAACGACGCGACCGCACGTTTCAGTGACACGATACATAATAATATGTTTTTTACAGATTTATAAACCAGTTTTTGTACTGAGTTTTGGCTACTACCGTAGCCGCGAGGCATTGAGCCTTTATATTTTAGTATTTATTGATACTAATTCAAATATTATTTTTTTAATGTCACATCATATCATATTATAATATAACACTGCCAGGCTTTTGATATTGCAGAACTAGATTGCAATATCGCCCGGTACAAATTCTAAATGTAGTAGCGGAAAAAAACCTGATTATGTTCATTTTTTTTACTTTTCTTTTAGTTAATTAATCTTGCAAGTCATTGCGAAAGTTAGTACGGTCAAACTATGCGTCTTGTTTGTATATAGTCATACCAGCAAACACTTTCGCTTGAGTTTTTAGTATGTACCGGTTTTATACCGCTTTTGTATTCCCTTCATTTCGTGATAATTTACACCAACTGGTGAAATACCGTTAGTACTATGCTTCTTACGTGCTGTATTTTTATATTTGTAAACTTATGTCCGACCCTTCTGGTCTTTCATACTTGTACTTTACTCTGGTCTTTTACTTTTTACTTATTACTTTATTGATAATCTTTTGTACCACACTGGCTGCCACATCTACTTCCTTGGAGCTTAACTGGAAGAGGCCTCGTCAGGCATGGTAGACCCCCAAGGAACGAAGACCTGGTGATGTATTGCAGCCAGACTTACTGAACCTGGACTAAGGCATCTAATTCTACCGTTCCAGGGTTTTTTCGATACCTAGAGGTATACCACGGGTCTGCGAACAACTGTTCCCCGGAAAGGCCACTACAACCCTACGACTGCTGAGCCACGGTGCATCTTAGCTACGGCTGCACCTTAACCACTACCGCACCTGTACTACTGCTGCATCCTCATCACCGCGGAACGTCTTTCCGCACGCGCCTCAAAGCTACGAGTAAGTCCCAAGCCGAAGGACAGTATTATACTCACACCACCTCCTGTAACTCACTCCCTGAGACTTTCTCTGATTACACTGGTAGTTTACTATTATATTCTTTCTTTTTTAATACCTACCGCCACTTCACAAGTAGGGTAGGCTTCTTAATTATTCTATTTCTTTCTAAACCTTAATTGCCAGGTGACACTATGCTTGGTGTTTCTCTGAAGGACAAAATTCGTAATGAAGATATCCAACGAAGAACCAAGGTACCTGACATAGTTCAAAGGATAAGCAAGCTAAAGTGGCAGTGGGCTGGTCATATTTCGCAAAGAACCGATAACCGTTGGGGTAGTTTTTTTTTTCGAGTGGAGACCACGTTTAGGCAAACGTAGTGTAGGACGCCCTGTGGCCAGATGGAGTGACAACCTGCGAAAAGCAGCTGAAAGAAAATGAAATGTATGAGGAGAGCTGAAAATTGAGCTCAGTGGCGTGCATTAGGAGAGGCCTACATCCAGCAGTGGACAGATATAGGCTGATGATGATGATGATGATGATGATGATGATGATGATGATGATGATGATGATGAAACAGGTTAAACTTATATTATTTTCAAGTTTTTTGTTTTTTATTAAGTTACTTCTAAAGTGTACTGTGTTATACTTGTCAAGACCTTTCATTTGATACCCATATTGAGGGGATAGAAAACAAAAAAATAATCCAAAATTTTGTGGTGGCGGCAATCTTGAATTTAAAATGTTCATGCTGCACTGTATTTCATTAGTTAGGTGCTTTCATTTGATACCCATATTTAACGGGTTCAAAAAACAAATGTAATCCTACATTTTGTGGCAGAGGTCATCTTGGATTTAGAATGATAATCAATATACTTACATAATTGTATTGTTATCTGAACTTAGGGCATGTACCATATTTCAGATCAATCGGTCAACAGGAAGGGGGTAAAATTTCAATTACTAGATTTGAGCCAAACAAACAAACAACACACAGGTCAAGCTAAATAAAACCGTTTAAAAACAAAGCATTTTGCTTGATGGATTAAACTTGACACTGCCACCTACCTTTGTTGCCATTAAATATACTACAGTATCAATGTTTCGTAACTGCGGTTTTGTGTTTGTAAATTATTTTTTTCTCTTCTAAAAACATCACAGACTAAGGACACTAACGTAAAAGGAGACGACCCCAATGTCAATGAGAGGTTTTCTGACAGCTGGAGGAACATAGTTCTGTATCCATCGATAGATGGCGCTGACGAGACATGGGTCTCGTTTTTTTTTCGCATTTAATCAAAGAAAAAGCAAAGTTTACACTTAAGTACCTATAGTAGGCGCAGCGAAAGTATGTGTCTCGAAAGTTATCTGCTAGTTGCTGCGCAAACTGCTATTTTTCAGGCGCAATCCGAATATTGTAGGTGAAGACAGCATTGTATAACTGCCTCGCTCACTCGCTTTAGTTTGTCGCATATTCTATCTCGCTTTTACTTTATGCTATTTTATCCCCACACCTGCGGAATCGTCACGGAGCCTAACTTTACAAACATATACATTGGCTGCGACTACTGTACTAATTTGTGAAGTTTTGTGGAAAAACAAAAGTACTTTGTTTGATATCAAATAATAACGACATATTAAATCACAGATTACCCCCTATAGATTCCGCATCATTGAATTATTGTACGGATTCGAGTTCACAAATTATGGAGGAAAGCACGGGTCGCGGGGAACGCAACGACTGCGCCGCGCCGTGATTAGCCTATTCAAGGTCGCACTCACAAACTACAAAGAAGATACGGATCGCACTAGAAATGTACTGACCATAGTGATGGGACTGCAGGGCCGATCAAAATAGTTTTGATTTTGTTTAATCTCAACAAGCAATATTATGCTTTTTGAGATAAACTCGAGAAAATAATCAAACTTAATAAAAGTTGAATTTCTTTAAATAAATTAACGATACGTAGAAGCCTAGAGCATTGTACATAAAAAATATAGTCATATCAGTTTTTGGTTTACATGGCAGATAAAAAATATTCTTCCCCACTTTTACTAGCTTTGACTTTTGATTGATCGCCTAAAATGGGTAGGTACTATCTTTCTATCTATATCACCCTACATCAAGCTACTGTTGGACCTCCTCGTGTGCACGCCTCTATTTCCACTCCTGCGCCAAGCGGATGTGGAAGTGGCGGAATGGTGGCCAAGAGAAGGACTTAGTTTAAGAGTCAGACCACCTGCACGATGGTCAGACGACGTCATCAAAGTGGCAGAATGTCAGTGAGTAGGTACTAAGAAAACAAAACGTATAAATAAGGATATTATTTAATGTATCTATTTATGAGAAAAAAGGCACCTCGCCAAAATTTACATAACCGTATGTCTTCTCTACTTTTCTCAATTTTAATTTCGTCGAAAACAATACAGCAATAAATAGGCTTGTTTGCTTATGCTGTCTTGAATTTCAAAGCTTCAAAAGCTTCTTTCGTAAAACCTGTAAAGTAAAATTGTATTTTAATTCTATCTTCATTTACATCTATAAATCATCATCATAGGTACTTGATTGCTTATAGATTTGATACATTATTGACCTCAATAATCATTCAAATCTAAGCGTGTTTATATAATTATTTTGCTTCGAAACCCACAACATAAACACTTGAAATATGTGCCGTACCTATTTAGCTCCATTGTTTATCTAAGCGCTTAATGAAGTGGTCATAAAAACTGTTTGTTTACGCAAAGTCGGCGCGGCCAGATGTGTCGCGTAGACCTTATTTTTTTTGTGGGTTGACAATCAGATACCTGTGATCTCGGCACATACCCAATAAATCCCCAGTTTGGACCCAGATGTGTCGCGTCGACCTTATTTTTTTTGTGGGTTGACCATCAAGTACCTGTAGTCTCAACGCATATACAATCAATTACCAGTTTGAGGTTAGATGTGTCGCGTCGGCCATTTTTTTTTTGGGTTATCAGTTTGGTCCTGCGGTCTTCAGCGCGTGGACAACCGAGCGGTTAGTCCATGATATTCAGAGCAGAAAAGGCCTGTTTATCATGTGGAGATTGACAGAACCGACTCAAATTTGTATTTGTATATTATTATTTTTCTATGGATAGTATACCTAAACACACGAGGACGTTTTATTAAAGTCGGAAGGCCGAATGTATAACTATTTTTAATGCTAAAAGGAGGTGCGTTAGTTTAAAGGTTGATATTATCCATAGACAACTGCATTATTATACTCACATCAAATCACGAGTAATGTGCAGTTATCTATTTCCTAAATACACGAGGACGTATCATTAAAGTCGAATGTAGAACTATGTATTTTTAAAATGCTAAAAGGAGGCGAGTCAATTTAAAGGACAATAATAATCCATAGACAACTGCATTATACTCACGTACTCATGTCATCGGTGAAAAAACAAGAAAGTGTCGGTAGTTCAGAGAACTAAGCTGTTTTTCTATCCGTGGAGAAAATATATTGTATAAAATACGTAGCCGGCAATTGCGGCGGATGTCAGTAATTTGATGTCTAAATATTGAAAATTGTTTTCTTGCGTTGTGAAATGGTGCACTAACAGATCACATGTACATAAAAAGAATACGGGAATAAGTTTTCACGTGTAACTACATCGTTATGTCGCTTTTTCTTATATTTTCTGAAAAGTGAATCATGTTATGATTTCTATGGGGATGGTGCTATGTCATATATTGCCAACCGAATTATATGCTTATCTGCCAAACATTTTAATGATTAAATATTGTAATTTTGTCCACAAGAAATCCACTTTATTTTCACGGGGATGGCGTTATGCCAATAAACTAATTTAGTTATGGAGCAATAATCATTATATCATGTATGACACAAAAAATAGTGACTTGGGTTCATCATCATCATTGGCCTTTTACATCTATAACAGACGATTTAAGCAGCGTCAGTATTCGGAGGGTTTTTACTGCACTTCCGCTGATGGCTAAAGATACCGACACGGGTAAAGCAGATTCGACCACACAGTGTGCAGAGGTTTGAGTGCTGTGTACCCCTAGATGGTAAGGGATTGTTAGCGCGTTCGTTTCTTTTCGCGCGTTTATTGGCAAGCACTTCAAACCAAGCATTGTCATGCACAATTACGCCGTCGGCAAGCACCTTTCTCCAGAGGTCTCGGTCCTCCGCAAGCCACTCCCAGCTGGACCAGTCTATGTCAAACGTAGTCAAGTCACGTTTGACGCTGTCTTTATACCGTAGCAAGGGGCGTCCTCGTAGGCGTTTAGCATTTGCGATCTCTCCTAAGAGAGTTTGACGGGGCAAACGAGAAGGTACCATCCTAACCAACGCAGCCTTCTCTGTTTCAAGAGGGTGGTAATACTAGGCAGCTGTACCGTCTTAAGAACCTCCTCGTTGGTTATTTTGTCCCTCCAGGATATTCCCAAAATGCTCCGAAGGCAACGCATGTGGAATGTGTTGAGCCTGATGAGAGGATTAAATTATCCGTGAAAAGAAAAATACGTTTTCTAACGGCAACTGACATATATTGTCACTTTTTATTATTTTTCTAGACAACACAAAACATAGATAAGAGAATAACCTCCTTTAACGTCCTCCCTTTTTGCGCAGTCTATGAAAATAAGAAACGGTTTTACAAACATTGTAAACCTATTCGGTCCAATATATAAATTATAGACGGCCTGCCAAGAGGCTTTGTTAGAAAATCTGCACTTTGTAGGAGGGCTCCTACGTGCTTTACTTGGAGCTTTCCATCTGCAACGAGTTCCCTTAAGTAGAAGTGCCTTATTGCAATATGCTTGGTTCTTCGTAGCAGTTCCGGATTTTAAGCCAATTTCACAGCAGCGTCATTATCTATTTTCAGTATAGGAATTTCTTCCAGGGCAGAAATTTCATTAAAGAGTCTTTGCAGCCAGACAATCTCACGGGCAGTTTCGCTTGCTGCGACAATTTCTGCTTCAGTCGTTGAGATAGCCACTGACGACTGTTTTCGACTTGCCCAGGCGATTGCTCCACCAGCGTATAAGCAGAGGATGCCACTAGTCGAGCAACCATCCTTGACGTCGCGTCCATGATCAGTCACTGAAACCTTCCAGTATTCCCGTATTAATGTTATTCCATAACTTGACGTACCTTGTAGGTAGCGCATTATACGCTTTACTTTTAGCACATCCTCTTTGGACGGGTTTTCTAAGGTTCTGAGTACAACACCAATGGCGTAGGCAATATCTGGTCGTGTTCCTACCATAAGGTAAGCAAGAGCACCAACAGCCTGTCTGTAGGGATATTACTTCTCGTCTATTACCTCTTTATCTGAGTGTCCTTGTTCAGAATCTCTGATTATTGGTGTAGTCACCGTTTTACAGCTGCTCATACCAAACCGAGCTAAAACTTTCTCAGTATAGTGCTTCTGCGTTATGCTTATGGAGCCATCATCTTTGTATTGTAGTTGCAAACCCAGATAGTAGTCTGCAGGCTTTGAGGTTATTTTAAACCTTCGTTTCAGTTCTGCCATAAACTTATCTGCTTCTTTTTGATTTGTTGCAGCTACCAGTCCATCCTCAACGTATAGTGCCAAGATGATTTTATTCTGTGATCGTTTTCTGATAAACAGACAGGGATCTGTTTGACTTTGTTGAAAACTTATAGTCTTCAAATAATCAACGATGCACTTATTCCAGCATCTTGGTGCTTGTTTTAGCCCGTATAGGCTGCGCTTTAACTTGCACACTCGATTGGTCCCGTCATTAAGGCCTTCAGGCTGTTTCATGTAGATCTCCTCTTTGAGACACCCATTTAGAAAAGCAGTTGAGACATCGAACTGTGTGATTGTTAGACCTTCGTTTGCCGCAACGCTTATGACCGATCTGATTGCCGTCAACTTTGCAACAAGGCTAAACATTTCGTCATAGTCCACTCCTGGTTTTTGCGAAAAACCTCGAGCAACAAGCCTTGCTTTATATTTATCAATTGTACAATCAGCGTTTGTTTTGATTTTATAGATCCACTGGCATGAAATAGCTTTGCGACCCTTGGGTAAATCGACTAGAGTCCAGGTTTTATTATCTTCCAAAGATTTTATCTCATTCTTCATTGCTTTTAACCAATGGTCCTTGTCTTGACTTTGTAGTACTTCGGTATATGTTGTAGGCTCATCCATATCAGCCATATCATCTACAGAAAACATAACATAGTCACTAAGTCTAGCAGGTGGTCTTAGCTTTGATCTATCTCGAAGAGTTATTCGACCTTCATTCTCTATTTCGCTATCTGGCATAATATCATCATCATTTATAGTTTCCAAACGCTCTTGCAATATTTGATCATTATCCTTATCAACGACTTCATCTCGCTTATCTTGAGTTTCCGGAGATAAATCGGGGATTCTGGTACATGTCTCTGTATCAGGTGTTTCTTCAAATTATTCAGGAGGTACACACTCTTGAAATGTATCTGAACTTTCACTTTCTTCCTCCCTTACATCACGAATCGTTCGAATATTCTCCTCCCTTGCAGCACGATTCCCTGGTAATCGCAGACTTATCTCTATTTCAGTTTTTTTCTCAACAGGGTTCGATCCAACATTCAATTTGATTTCAGTCTTGTTGATATGTGACTCTTGAAATACGACGTCTCTGGAACGTATCAGTGAATTTCCATTATTGTTTAAATTAAGAAGCCGGTACCCATCATCACCATCATAGCCAATCAAAATACATTTTTCCGATTTCTTGTCTAATTTTGTACGCTTTTGCTTGGGTACATGGGCGTAGCAAGGACTTCCAATGATTCTTAAATGGCTTATCTTTGGCTTTTTGTTATACCATAATTCGTATGGTGATTTATCTTCAACAGGAGTAGGTCCTGTTCTGTTAAGCACATATGCTGCTGTACTTATGAGCTCTGCCCAACATGCAGTAGGCAGCTCTTAGTGCGCATATATCATGGCTCTGGCGGCTTCGACAAGTGTCCTATTTTCTCGTTCACTGCAGCTATTTTGTTGTGGCGTATATGGCATGATCAGTCTGTGATTTATGCTACATCTTTGCAATATTGATCGAGTTTTCTCGTTATCGAATTCCCCACCGTTGTCGCTTAATAGTTCCCTTACGACATGACCAGCTACCTTGTTTTCTTTTAACATCAGTTGAAGCTTTGTATGAACCTCACACTTCTGTTTCATGAAGTACACGTACCGGTATTTGCTGAAATCGTCTTTAAATAGAGCGAAATAGCGAAATCCTTTGTATGAGAACGGGAATGGCCCACACACGTCTGAGTGCATAATTTCTCCAGGTAATTTAGCTCTAACTCGTGTTCCGAAAGGTTGCATGTGCATTTTTCCAAAATTACATCCTTCACAAAACTCACGAGTATTATTCTGTACTTTCACTCCGAGTTCTTTTTCGATAACCTTCTTTACATGGAGTTTGCTTTGATGTGCCAATCTCTCATGATAAATCTGTAACGAATCCTGGCTTGTCAGTGCATTGACTTCGATTGGAATTGGTGGCATCATATTCCTCACATTGAGTTTGAATAGTCCTCCCCTCTTCGTTCGTTCGCCTGTTACCTTGACTATGCCTTTTGACTTCAATCTACAGAACTCTGGTTCAGACTCGAAGAAACTTTCTGGTAATCTGTCCTGCGCCGCTAATAGAGAGAACAGATTTTTCTGTAGTGATGGTACACACCATACATCGCATAAGGTCCCCTTCCCTAATGTTCCCTTTATGATCTCCGACTGTGGCTTCCAGCTTTATCTCACCTTTACCAGCGGCATCTACTTTCTCACCATTCGCCGTAGTTACTGTATGTAGTGAATCGAAACGAGCGTTTTCTTACTTTGTGTCCTACTTGACCACAGTAATTGCACTTAATTCTTTTATTGTAAGCCTTGCTGTTTTCTTTCTTAGAAGAAGCTTTTATTGTCAGAGCTTGGGTACTCATGCTTGTGGATACGTAGAAGCTTGTGTTTCTACGTTTCGTTCAAAGGCACAGAGTTGTGAGGTTAGTCTCTCTATAGTCCCTGTTCAGAATTACTTTTTCGGAGGAGTGGACTGTAGTTACAATTTTAAATCACGTATTCACTTTTTCGGTCATAGGTCGCTGGTTTATATTAACTAACAGCAATAACTTATTCGTGGTTCAGGAACTTCGAGGATTCAACGAATGAAACTACTACGACGGGTATAACAAACTGACTGACTGCCTTTATTTACAAAAATGCTCTTATATTTATACAATACAATTTAGGTAACGGTACCTGCTCGGTCACAGGGAGAGCTCGGGAGCAAGGGCAATTACAACGGTTCTCGTATTTTTGCAACCACTAACTGGACATCGTTCGTTAATTGTTTTACTATCAACGGCTTTTACTTTGTCGGCGCATTGCCCGTGTCTAACGTCAACTACCCTACCTGCGCTAAGGGCTCCTGTAATAAAGACGTTGCGCATTGCATTGTCTAACAAGCTTAAATAATAAACATTTGGCGCTTTTATCTATTTCTAAACTAACGGAGGTTATTTCCCTAACGGTAACTTTATTTTTATCTGCCTTAAATTACACGTTAAATCTACCTACTTACTCTAGGTGTACTACTATTTAATCTTATTCTAGTTTTATACAAAATAACTGAAGCGAAGCCTCGTAGCCGAAGTGCTTACACGTCGGTCGGTCGGTCGCGGTCCCTTTGCTCTGGCCGGTGATTCCCGATGACTAATTACACATTCGCGGTCACGTGATCTATGATCGCGGGGTCACGCGGCATCTGGGAGGCGGACAGGTTCACTGTCCTCCCGGCGAAGACTCGGTGGAGCCCATTACAGGCAGGACGGCGAGCTGCCGCTGCCTTTAAGTTGTTGCTGCTGGTGAGCGGCTTTGTAGTTGGCCGTCGGAAGATGCCGCCTCGCGTGCGAATGTCAGCGCTGCGTACCGCGCCGTCTCGGCCCGGGTACACGCGTTGTACGACTCCTCTGGGCCACGTAATGCGTGGCAAGTTGTTGTCGACAACTATGACTAGGTCACCCTCTTTGATGTTGGGGACGCCCGCAGCGGCGCCCCGGCGGGGCACGAGTGTCGGTAAGTACTCGCGCACCCAACGGCACCAGAACTCGTCGGCGAGCGCCTGGCTGGCGTGCCAAGCGCGCCCGGTGAGTGGCAGGCCTGATGACCCGCCTAGTAGCAGGTGGTTAGGCGTGATCGCCTCAGGGTCAGCCGCATCCACGGAGACTTGCGTCAGGGGATGCCCGTTGATGGAGTGCTCGGCCTCCACCAACAGCGTCTGCAGCGTCTCTTCTCTCGGCGTCTTCTGGTTGAGGGCGGCCGTGAGGGCCACCTTTACGGACCTAACGAGTCGCTCCCATGCGCCTCCCTGGTTCGGTGCTCCTGGCGGAATGAAACGCTAGGATACTCAGTGCTGCAGCCCGTAGTCTCGCAGCGCTGGCGCCCATTGTGTATAGGCTGCCCGTAGTTGACTGTCCGATGTATCTGTTGACAGTGATGACACTACCTCCAAATGGACGGCGCGTATCGTTAAACATGTGAAGAGTGCCGCCCATCTATTTTTATCTCGCCACGGTTTCTGAAGCATGCTCTTGCCGGTGATACTGTAGCAACTAAGGAGACCTAAGGATAAATAAGGGATCATATAACGACATGACGGCGCTCAACGCTTCAAGCTAAGTCGTATACAGGCTGAGTTGTTTCACTTCATCCTTCACTCGGTTGAGTGACGTGTTGAAACCCAGCGTGTCCCTTGCCGCATTCCATTGTAGTCCCAGTGTTTTGTTGCTTGCTTCAAAACCCGAGAGAAGCTGTGTATTCGACTGAGCTCGGAGTTCCTCAGGTATCGCGTTCAACACAAGGTTACTGTTCGAGTTCCATCCCCTAAGCTTGAAACCACACTTCCTATGTACCGTATCTACCTGAGTTGCGATTTCGACAGCTTCTCGTTCGTTCGCGTAGCTGTCGACGTAGTCATCCATGTAGTGGGCTTCAGTAACGCAATGCTCGGCATATCCCTTGTTAAAGAGATTTTGCATTTGCTTTCCGTATTCGATACTTAGCTCATTCGACTTGTCTAGTTTACGTTCTAGATTCTGTAGTCGTTTCCACGCTGTCTCGTAGCTAGTCGGCATCTTGGGGTCATCTTCCTTCCAGGGAAGTCCGACCTCATAACGTCCATCGACCCTCCTCGCTGTTTCGTTAAAGATGGCGATGGCTCGTTCGTCTGTCTGTCTTACCTTAGGTTTGAGTGCCACTCCAAGTGCATCTATCTTAAAGTGGGCCTCTATGAGCTCGTCGAGGCGTTCATTGTCCCGTGCGTGTGCGTTTACGACATGTAGCACTGAGTGTCGGTCCTCCTTCAGCGAGGTTCTCGGTGTCGTCCCATGAATTACCCAACCTATATAAGTAAGCGAAACAGCGGGCACGTTCCTCTTGCCGGTTCGTAGCTCTCTTGTGACTATGAGCTCCCAATTATCAGTTCCAATCAGGAGGCGCGGTCTGCCTTGCTCATAACACAAGTCCTGGTTCAAGTCCTTTAGGTGATCTAGACGTAGCAACTGCTCCGGTACGGTCTGCGGTATTAGCTGCATACTCGTAATAGTTCTTGCTTTAATCGTTGCCTTTCGGTCATTCGTACCTTTTATTTCGAATCGGACAAGCTTGCTGGTTATGTCCTGCTGGTGCATGTTTACGCCACGAATGTTCAGGGGCCTTTGGGGACCTTCAGCACCGATTTGTCGTGCTACGTCCTCGTCCAGTAGTGACACGGTCGATCCTTCGTCGAATAGGGCGTATATCCGCATTTTCCCCTTTGGACCGGACACTGTAACTGGGCAAATCTTTAACATTACCTCTTTTGTTGTCTTAGAAGTCGTTGACGTCACAATCTCCGCACTTTCTGTAGAGGCTCTACGCTCCTCACCGTTCGTAGAGGACGTTGACGCTCTCTCTGTATGATGTAAATTGTGATGAGGGCGTTGACATCCATCATGGCCACATGCCTTGACGCGACAGTCAACACGTCGATGACGACTTACTATACACTTGAAGCAAAGTTTTTCTTTCTTCACAAGTTCCCATTTGTCCTCGAACTTCATCTCTTTGAACTTAGGACATTTAGGTAGCAAGTGGTTTGCTTTGCAAGCAACACATTTATTTTTCTGCTCCGATTAATTTTCTATTGTGGCAAATACCGACATTTGTCTGTTCGTAGAGCTCGACTTTGTAGCGGACATTGTAGCATTGGTGCCTCGGCTGGCGCCTGTCATTGCTACGCTCGTATATCTGTACTTCAGGGCTCGATCGGCTTCACGCATCATAAATCTAGATAACACAATTATTTCAGGTTCTTCTTGTGCTTCCAGATGAATCTCGGCATAGTCGCACCATCTCGATCTCAGGTGCGGGCTCAGTTTGTCTAAAACATCTCGTGACAGCATTGGATTGTAGAGATAGCCTTTCCTATCAATGGACTTTAATACACTCACCGTGTTCTGTACTCTGACTGCGAATGTGTTTAGATCGCTCGCTGTGTTCCCTGGCTTCGGTAGTCGCCTGAAGTCGTCAATAGTCTTGTCGATCAAGACTTCAGCTCTTCCGAAGGTTTGCGCTAAAGTTTGCATTATAATGTCAGGAGACTCCACAGTAAATAGTAAAGCAAAGACGGCTTCTCTAGCTTCACCGCGTAGACAATTTCGTAGTCGCGCCATATTTTAAGTAGCGGAAAAACCGTAAAGCTTCGATGTTTCGTTTATTACGGCTTTAAAGGTGAAAAATTGGCAAATCGTATACTTGTCGTGGAGGTCTAGACTTGGTCAGCTGGCCTAGTGCATTTACAAGTTCTTCCACGCCTATCGTATTCGCAGGTCGTGGCGGCGTAGGCGATCGCGGTCGTCCATAATTCTTAATCGTTTCAGCAACGCGCTCCCCCCGTTCTGGAATACGTGTTGATTGGGCGATGCGATCGCCACATATCGTTGCACTATTATTTATCCAATGTTCGACACAGTCGTTTCTATCCGTCGTCGGTCGTTCCGTAGTTTCATCCGTTTCCTGGATAACTTCGATATCAAATGCTAGTTTTCTACGAATTCTATCTGATTCTAACTCTATTTCTTTATTTTTAATCATCGCGAGTCTTTCTTCCGCTTCGAACTGTGCTTGTCTAATTCGCGTAGCAACACTACTCGTCGAACTGTTCAACGCAACCGATCGAGAAGGCGATGCAGCACGGCCTATTCTATTATCGAGCTCAGCTGTTGGAGCGAGCACCACGGGCCACCGATGAAGTCATTCAGACCGCGCATTCGCGGACACAGATGTCCCCGCGTGAGGGTTACGTTCGCGCTCAACTCCCGTGGACTCGATCTGTCCAGCGACGGGAGCGTCTGCCTCCGATTGGCTTCGCGTTTTCATTTTGTTCGAATATAACGGAATTTACACGAAATTAAAGTTTATGTAGCAAATAGTGATAGTAAATAGCACTGAATTTAGTTTCACCGTGAATGTCTTAATTTAACACTTATGCACAAACCTTAATTACTTATGTCCTCGCAGGTTGTGCTCTGGTCCACTAATCTAATCACGTTAACTAGATTCAGTCACTATTGCTAAGACTTAATCACTATTCACTGTCTTTTCAGGTAATTTATCTGGCTACACTTTTTCACTATATTGTCTCGCAATTTCACTGAATGTACACGTTGAAGATTTAACTTAATTTAAGTCTGAAAATCACTGAAATGATAAATAAAATCTGTTCAATCTATGGGTCAGAGAGACCAATAACTATTCAAGATCCGCGGGAGAATTATTAACAACTGTTCATGAAACGCGCGAGAAGAATCAAACTTTTCACGATCCGGTTTCGGAGGACCATACTATTCAGAATTACTTTTTCGGAGGAGTGGACTGTCTTACAATTTTAAATCACGTATTCACTTTTTCGGTCATAGGTCACTGGTTTATATTAACTAACAGCAATAACTTATTCGTGATTCAGGAGCTTCGAGGATTCAACGAATGAAACTACTACGACGGGTATAACAAACTGACTGACTGCCTTTATTTACAAAAATGCTCTTATATTTATACAATACAATTTAGGTAACGGTACCTGCTCGGTCACAGGGAGAGCTCGGGAGCAAGGGCAACTACAACGGTTCTCGTATTTTTTGCAACCACTAACTGGACATCGTTCGTTAATTGTTTTACTATCAACGGCTTTTACTTTGTCGGCACATTGCCCGTGTCTAACGGCAACTACCCTACCTGCGCTAAGGGCTCCTGTAATAAAGACATTGCGCATTGCATTGTCTAACAAGCTTAAATAATAAACATTTGGCGCTTTTATCTATTTCTAAACTAACGGAGGTTTTTTCCCTGGCGGTAACTTTATTTTTATCTCTCTTAAATTACACGTTAAATCTACCTACTTACACTAGGTGTACTATTATTTAATCTTATTCTAGTTTTATACAAAATAACTGAATAGAAGCCTCGTAGCCGAAGTGCTTACACGTCGGTCGGTCGGTCGCGGTCCCTTTGCTCTGGCCGGTGATTCCCGATGACTAATTACACATTCGCGGTCACGTGATCTATGATCGCGGGGTCACGCGGCATCTGGGAGGCGGACAGGCTCGCTGTCCTCAACAGTCCTTTCCTTTTAAGACATCAGTAGCCAACTTAATTTGAACGTTAGATATTCTTTAGGCATGGTGTCTATGATCTTGCAGATCAGAAGTATCTCAGGTTACTCATGGTTTCCTTCAAGCTTAATGATCTCTTTGTTCAGTTTATACCAAATGATTTTTAGTTTTGAAAGATGTATTGCCATACTGTCAACCAGTTGCTTCTTGTACTCGAAGAACTTAAGGCAATTGTCGTAGACTAAATCTTCTCCATCTCCGTCAAACAACCTCTTGAGCTCATCCCATACTTCTTTAGAAGACTCGAAACGCATTACTCTCTGGACAATTTCGTCTGTCATGTTGCTTGTAAGAATTATTAAAATCGTGCTATCCAGTTCTTGAAACCTTTCATTTCATTTTCTTTTGAAAATGAATAGCATGTGCATCACTTGATACACTCGCATCGGTTGCTTTTGAAACTAGCATACTATATCTACCTGCTAATAAATCAAGAAAAAAGAAAAAAGCTTTTGGCTTTTGGGATTCCTTTTAGTAACATAGATATTTTGTACTTCCTTACCGACCAGTTCGTTCCATCTAAGTTTCCGATGTTCAGTCTAGTAATATCAGGTTTGGTGGCCATGTTGACTACAAACACTGCTACCAACTTTAACAACAACGATTTATCACTCTAAACGTTAAATAAACGTTTTGAACGCTCTGCTGCCATGATGAGAGGATTAAATTATCCGTGAAAAGAAAAATACGTTTTCTAACGGCAACTGACATATATTGTCAATTTTTATTATTTTTCTAGACAACACGAAACATAGATAAGAGAATAACCTCGTTTAACAGAGTCTTCTTTCCTATTTGGTGTACAATGTCCAGGTCTCAGCTCCAAACAAGATTATGTTTAAGATGCAGGTCTGATAGACGATCATCTTAGTCTTTATTATCAGGTGTTTGTTGTCCCTTACTCTTGTAGTAAGCTTTTTTTTCTTTTTTCTTTTTATCACGGTCTAGGCAATCGTTTGGCCACGATCTCACCTGATGGAAAGCGATGATGTGGTCGAAGGTGTAGCACGCTTGCCTAGTAGATACCTATACCTATTCACTCTTGACTTGAACACACGTGGGTTATATTTTACCGACGAGGGCAGAGCGTTCCACTCCTTAGAAGTTCTTATAATAAATGAAGAAGCGAAACGCTTCGTTCTTGTGCGAGGTATTTCAACCATAAAAGGATGGCGCTTTGCCGATCGTCTAGTCGTACGGTAATGGAAAGGTGATGGGGAATCAGATTGTGCAGTTTTTGTGCACACTCTTCATAGTGCAAAATGTGGAATACCAATAGGCTTGCGACAGACTTTGAAGCTTACTCTTTAGCAGAGTGTCATCTCCAAAGAGCCTCATAGCACGTCTCTCAATTGAATCCAAAGCCTCAAGCTGATACTTGGCATAACAGTCCCAGAGGCGGCAGCAGTACTCCATACAAGATCGGACCTGTGCTTGGTAAAGATTCAAAAGCTGTCCCGGCGTGAAGTACCGCCTAACCTTAGACAAAATACCAAGTTTCTTTGCAGCTACCTTGGCTTTCGATTCACAAACATCGTTGCCGACTTGCCAATGTAGCCTCTGATTTCAGTATCAAGCGAGAGAATGCTCAACATAGTCGATCCCAGGTAGCAAAAACAATCAACACATTCCTCTGGTGCACCATCCAACAAGATTGTAGGTTTTTCATTGCACCCTTGCGACATTACCATCTGCGAATTTATCCAAGATGTTCTGGAGCTCGTCTTGCGTAGTGGCTACAAACGCTGCATCATCGGCAAAGAAAGAAAAGAAAGAAAGAAAATACATTCATTTCTGATAACACACAACATTAAACATTATCAAAAACAAAAAATATGAAATTAGACAACAAAAAAAAAACACACAAAAGTTAATGCTTTGTGTTGTCACAAACAAGTCCCGACTCAGCAAACGCAAAGGCCAAGGCCTTGCCGCTGATTTTCTGTCGGAACCTATTTTTGACATCACGAATGCAAACAAGAGGTTATCGGCAAATAAATCCTCACGATGCCTTTTGGATTTTAGGAGAGCGATGTTATAAAGCTTGCCGTCAGCTCTTGTATGCAAAACCTTCTCATTCTTATTCTTGAATACCCTGTTTGGTGTCGCCTAAAGCAACTTTAAGTAGAAGCGAAAAGAAAATGCCAAACAGGGTAGGTGCCAAGACGCAGCCCTGGCGCACACCTCTGCGCATATGAAATGGTGTAGATGTGTTACCATTGAAGACGACTGATTCCTTCATATTTTGGTGAAACGATTTTACTAGAGACAATATCCTGGGGGCAGGGCATCCTATCTTCTCCAATACAGTGTACAAATTCTCTGCTGAGTGTATCAAAGGCTTTGTTCAAGTCAACGAAAGCTATAAATAAAGGTGTTTGTTGCTCTCTACACTTCTGCGGAGCTGCCAAAGTGTAAAGATCATGTCAGTAGTGGAGCGTTGAGCACGGAACCCGCATTGTGCCTCAGGATATATGCAATTGGCTAGCTTTTGTAATTTGCTTAAAATTACGCGAGCAAAAAGCTTACCCACGATGCTTAGAAGGGAAATGCCACGGTAGTTGTTGCAGTCACAGGGGTCGCCTTCTCCTTTATACAGAGTGATTATATTTACATCTCGCATATCCTGAGGCACGTTACCCTCGTGCCAACATTTTACCAATAAGTTATATACAAGAGGCAAAACACACTGCACTTTTATAAGTTCTGCAGGAATGCCGTCATTTCCAGGACTTTTTCTGTTTTTGAGCTGCTTTACAGCTTTATGGAATTCCTCCAAGGTTGTCAAACTCTAGCCAAGTTGCAAATGTGGGAATTTTATCTATGGCAATTGGATGGACGTCTATAGGTTGTGAGTAGAGATTGGAATAATGTTCTGCCCACCTGTCAATCTGGCGGATATTGTCAGTAATGACAGTACCATCAGTCTCCTTGAGAGAGGCTCTTTTTAGGGATTAGCCTTTTTAATCCCACTATATACGCCCGCAAAATATAGGCTGGATTGTAGAACGTCTAAAAATATCTTATAATTATATTGCTGCTTACCTGTAACATTTTTATATTTTAGATTTCCACAAGATGAAAATAAAAGACAGCTATGGACAAAAGCTGTTTGTTTGGAGATATATGAAAAGGAATGGACCCCGAGCAAAAGTTCTCGTATATCGTTCAGTTCATATCAAAAATGATGATTTTTAGCTGTCCAAAAAAGGTCAAATTAAAGTTAAAACAAACGCTATCCCAATTTGTACAATGGTTATTTTGTTGCGATAGAACAAATTCCTTCAACAACGCTTCCCTTGACCCCTTCACAAAAGTCCCATTCGAATTCTAACAAAGAAAATGTTATTGAAAAACCAGAAACTAAAACTCTCACAATTGCAAGCATGAAAAAGTCATTTGGTCACCTGTCCATGTTGTGGGTGCGAGTTTAATAAACCAGTAACTGATTCTGCGTCAGAAGGCCGAGGAATCTTGGTCGGTTTTTATTATTTGTTGATTTATGTACTTTATAATTATCAACATAATCGCAAATTTCACTATGTATGTTTTACGACAGAGCAATAACAAAAATCAATTTAAAAAACACGTTTCGTAAATGGGGATCACCTTATTGTTTAATTTTTGTTATTTTTTAGGAAATGCGCCATCATAACACATATTCTGTGAAAATTTCAACCGGCTACCTATTTCGGTTCTAAGGATACAGCCCTTTAAAGGTACGACAGACGGACTGACAGACAGACGGATGACGTAAGCTTAGTAATAGGGCTCCTTAGGACCGTTTGGGTACGGAACCCTAAAAATGTTTATAATAATGCAGCATTTTCTGTATAGCATTTCAAACAATAATAATGTACTTAAATAAATATAATTGGATAAAAATAAATTAAAATTTACTTGTGTAAAAAATGTAATAATGTAATGTCTAAATGTAAAAAATATAGTAATGTGAATATAATTTTAATGAAATGTTGTAAATATAAAAGTTAATTATAATAGAGCGATGGTAGCCTAACGGTTCAATAGTGCAACTTAGAATCCAACGACACTGAGTTCAATCCTAGGCTCCGCACCAATGACTTTTCTAAGTTATGTGTGGCTTTCCATCACACCGTGATCGGTCATGGCTGTTATTGATAAATATTAGTCGTTAAGCCATGTCAGAGGCCCTTGGGTGGCCTGACAAACTCTGACACCAGAGGGCAGCACAACCTATACGACAAACAAACAAACAACGTGAATGTAATTGTGTAAATACGAGTATATATTGTAAATAAGAAAACAAATATGTCTTTCAATTTAATTATCTTAATGCGGTTAAATTAAAATCCATGAATATTTACCTAGATAAGTACTACATATTTGTTTGGGAGCTATAATGCCACAGGCAAACAGGTACACAGACATACAAATGCTTCAAAGCTCTAATACTCTTTTTGGGTCAGGTGTTAATAAAATAATACAGCTTGTTATTTTTTTTTTCAATAAAATTTTGAACCCCCTGACTGATTATGATTATGAGCTAAAAACCATTCCAATTAAATATATGGTCTCGAATCGATGAATCTTTTTTTTTCCATGATATACACCATCACTATACCAACTCATTATTTGCATTGTACCTTACGTTACGAATGAAACGTCCCAGGCAGCGTGTGACAGAGGCAGTGACGTCCACGAAATATAAATACATTAATGAAAAGAAATATAAAAAAAAATTAACCTTGCTAAGTGTTGTATCTGTACCTAGATATAAGAGATAATGTATCGGTAGTGGCGGTTGCACCGCCTTCTATGTAGCAGCTACATACAAAATAAAGCAGTGTGCATTGAACCATCTTGTTACCCTCTGATAGATCATATAACAGTGGCAACGAGGATGGGATGATGCAACCGCCACTTATACCGATACATATCTCTTATATCTAGTGTAGCGTAGGTCCTAATTCATAGTTAATAGAAAATGATAAACCTATAAACAGCAGTCTACTAGACAAGTAAATAAACGAGTAAACAACAGCACATAAAATTCATCGTTAAACAACATGTAGATACGAATTATTGTAAAGTAAAATTTTAACTATAATTACACATTGTAAAATACTTACATAATATAATTAATATTCCTTTTAGAAGTAAATCAGTCAATACACACCTACAACATCACACAAAAGCAAACCTTGTTATGATCAAATACAATAGCCACCGGCTATATTTTTCACTACACGAATCTTAATAATGAAATTATAATTATATTCGTAAATCAAAACAATTAACAAAGCCGTAAGCGAAAAACGAGAAGATAGAGGTCAAAGTTACACAGCAAATTAAACCCAAGAAACCAAAAATTAAGATCGTCTTTTAACTGAAACACATTAACTTAATCAGTGACCGATCAGTACTTGCGAGTAGTTCCGACGACGCGTGATTTTGTTCGTAACTTTGGATCAACATTCGCGCAAAGCTCCCTTTAAGAAATGCTTCCATGTTTGTTTTGCGTTCACTGATACGCATCGCATAGGCCAACAACTGTTGTTCGAAAACTACAATATTTTGAAAAAAATACGAGATTATTCTTATGAATTTGAGTTTCCACTTAACTTGCGTTTAATTAAATTACTTCACTCTATCTTCACACTACATGAAAATTATATTTAAATAGGATGAATTCACGATTTTTCCTTAAAGATTTTTGTTTTTTTCCGTGCAACTGCGGAGCATACGTCTAACACTTTTGTCCATAATTATACCTGCGCGGATGGCCGCCATTTTGGTTCAACTACCGAGAACTGCAGCCCGTTCCATAACTTGGCTTCAATCGAATTCTCAGTATCGCAGCCACTAATGCCTTGCGATAGAGTCGAATTTGCTATGAAAAAAGTGATAATCCGATTGTAGCCAAGTTATGGAATTGGGCCACTGTACCATATCTTTAGAGTACAGTGGCCCAATTACAGAACTTGGCTTCAATCAGATTGTCACTTTTTTCATAGCAAAATCGACTCTATCGCAAAGCATTATTGAATTTCACGGCTTGAAACCGTCATGATCAACATTACGTAATCGCAGTGCTGGTACTCTTTGACCAAATCCTCGAACGAATAAAAAGAAACATTGACCATAACAAATACGTCTTTGACATTGACTTCCATTATACTCTTTGTTCCGTATCCAATGGTCTGTGGATTTTACTACGAATAATTCATAGCAGTGTGACCAGATTCAGTATTTTAATACTTTTTTAGTGTATTTTATCGTTTTTTTCGAACATCAGTATTTTTGTGGGTATATTGCCTGAAGATAGTATTTTTGGGTATATTTTCGATAAGAATTTATGGTAACACCATACACACATAGCATCCAAACTCAGGTTAGTATTATTAGGTGTTCTGTGCTCGCAAAAAATACAAAAGTTCTAATGTGCCTCTGGCCAAAGCACAGATTACCCCCTATCTGTGGGCCAAAGGTACCTCCTACCTACTACCTACCTACCTACGGTACCGGTAGGGAGAACCCTACCGGTACCGAATGTTGCATGCGAGTGCATATTTTACCACGTTTTTATTGAGTCACTTTCTTTTTTGTCTGTTGTTCCAGCTGGAATCTTGCAACAACAAGCACTTCCTGATTAGCTATCCAGCTTAAACTTTCAGGGTATATTACAAAAAAACGTTTTTTAGAATAGGTACTGTAAAAAGCAGCAAATGTAAATTAAATTCCAAATTTGCTGGTTTTCACAGATAACTTTAATAAAAACGGACCAACGAAACAGATTTATGAACAAAAATGTATCAGCAATTTTAATAACAAAGCGTGGTAAAAAAAACAAGGTGGTAAAGATGAAGGAGGGTGTGCTAATTTTAATGTTTCGAAAATAATGTTAAAATACAACTCAAAAAGATACAACAAATACAACATGTATGATGATGATGATGATGTGATGATTATTAGATAAAACATGCTCAGAAAATCAGTATTTTTATTGATATATTTGCCTAGTGTTGGTCAGTATATTTCAGCATTTTTTTGAGGTGCATCGGTATTTTCGCAAAATTTAATCTGGTCACACTGATTCATAGCCATAGCTGTATCTTCTTTGTAGTTTGTGATTCTAATATTCGTAGGGATTTTACCAAGTTTTTAAATACCGATAAGTACCTACACCATTGATTTTATGAACTGTGTTTTATTTAATATTTCAATCGTTTTTTTCGTGTATATTAGCCAAAGAAATATATTAGCTCAGAAGGAAATCTATTTTTTTAGTGATGGTAAGAAGGTGACTTCTACACAAAGATCTTCTAAGTAAATAGTTGGTAATAGCCATTGAGATATGTACATATATCTCAATGGTAGTAGCTTTTACTTATATATTGTACCCACGGAGGAGTCTCCCGGCTGTAATTGTACCTTACTATAGCAAAAACTACTAAGTAGGTACCCTAGATTTTTAATTAGATACTCGTACTCTGCCTCGCATTCACCTTAGGCGACAAAGGGATTGATCTGGAATCGAGGGGCAGGAGTTGGGGGAAGGGTTTGGGTGGGGGAGGGGGGGGGAGAAAGGGGCTACCCCCTGGTACCCCTCCCCCACGCGGAGACGCCTGGTTTATGATATATTTCAGTTTAAAGTTTAAAAAAAAACAAGGAGTTGGGAGGGGGGCGATGTCGGGTGAGGGAGCGGGACAAGTGGAGGGTTACCCCCTGGTAACCTCCCTCCCTCCCTAACCGTAACAGCCGTAACACAGTTTGTTTAAAATTGTAAGCTAACCTCACCAAATCTACCCTAGTTTTTGGGGCCACATGTAACAACCCACCCAAGCGACCAAATAACCGTAACACAGTTAGTTCAAAATCAAAGTTCAATCAAAGTAAGTTAACTTTGGCGCTTTCCGGACGCTACCGCGGCACGCTCGCTTCGCTCGCTCGGTGCGCGCTATGTGTAGTCATGTTCAAACCTAAACTACCCTAGTTTTTGGGGCCATCCGCCATACGTAACATCTTTGAATTACTTTCATGTAAAAGCAGCAGAAAAAAACACATTCTACTACTTAACAATTTTATTGACGGCTTATAAACAACGCATCTCCTCGATTTGAAAATGGTACCAGGGGGTAGCCCTCCATTTCCTTCACCTCTTTCACCCCACCGTCCCCCCAACTCCTTGGTTTTTTTCTAAACTTTAAACTGAAATATCTCATAAACTAAGCGTCTCCGCGGGGGGGAGAGGTGTACCAGGGAGTAGCCCTCGACTCCTTCCCCCCCCCCCTCCAACTCCTGCCCCTTAATTCTAGACCCAACCCGCGACAAATGTTCCGCGCTCGACTTCGCCCGATGCGTCACCCGATATGTTGTGGTCGTGCGATACGTGTAAGCGGAACATTTGTCGCCTAGTGAATACGAGGTAACTACTGCAGGCCAATTACAAAACCTAATATGACTCGACTTTAACGCACCGCATTAAGTGATAGTGATAATGAAAATCTGAATGAAACAAGATAGGTAATAGGACTCCTGTATTGCTATTACCGACCTTGGTTGCAAATATATTTTTCATATTTTCATAGAAATTTCCACTCTAACGCGCTGCGTTATGTGCACGTGATCTACTGACAATCTGATTGAAACCAAGATCGGTAATAGCACTACGGAGCCAGCTTTAGACTAAAGGTCTATTCACATTTGGTACAAGGTTCACAGCACACAACGTCGACGGGCGTGCACGCACGGGACGGAGCGCGGCACACGGCGGCATGTATTGCACCCACCTGATCCACCATCCGTAGTCGTGGATGTCATCCCCTTCCTTATCCCCTCTTTTTGTGGACGAAAAGTACACAAATCCCCATTAACTGTCCATTGAGCTCTTAATGCGGAATTGTGGATAGAAATTCCACTAATCCCCATGATGCGCCAAATCAATGGGGATTCTTAGAATAACCTAATGTTGTGTAAGTAACTACCCTATATAGATGTTCTGGTTGCAGGTATACGATTACTTCGACAAGCACACGTTTCTATGCGAGATGTACGACGAGGGGGCTGACGCTATGGTAGAGCTAGTTCTCAACTTCTACCCTTTCGACAATTCCGTGCAAGTGATCGACACGGCGAAAGGGAAGAACTTACTGAAGCGCGTGCATCTGCCGCCTCTGCGACTTGAGATGTTGCAAATTGGAAACATTGTCAGCATTTTCTCAAAACTTTTGTACATCAAAGATTGTGCGCCTGTGACTAAAAGAAATCTTTTTTTCAAATCTGAAAGGTAAGCCTAATCTAAATGTTAAGTTCTAAAATTCTAGATGAATTCAGTGCCAATGTAGCCAACATTTTATGAACAATACCGGTACTGGTAGCGGCTTAATTTTTAAATCAAACCCGAAGCTATCCAACTGTGAAAACCGCATCACAATCAGTCCAGTAGTTTTTAGTACAAACATACAGACAAACAAACAGACACGATTTAAAAAATGTTATATTCTTGTTCCTTAGCTTATTTTTTGTACCCTAGTGCTGTTTTTTTTAAATTATATGCTTTGTATAGACTTTTTCGTACATATTGCTGTATTATAAGTACTAGCTGTGCCCGTGGCTTTGCCCGCGTGGTCATTTCATTTAAAAGTAGCCCATATGTGTTATTCCAGGAGCAAAAGTACAATTACCCGTGCACCTACCAGTGGGTGAAGCCAGTGGGTGCACGGGGCATGCCCCCAATATTCAATAATAATTTCTTCAAAATTCGTTATGCCGTCAAATAGTTTTTCAGTTCTCGGCATCTAATCATCAGATTAAGATGCCAAGTACCCCAGTTTTTAAGTAAAACCCTAAGATATCAAACAGTGAAACCGCATCGCAATCAGACCAGTAGTTTTTACGTGATGCGGGAACAAACATACAGACAAACAAAATTAATTAATTATTTATTGAACACCGTGGCGCTGCCATCACAGTAAACATCGACTCCTACTTAAAAAAATAAAATAAAATATTTTTAAGTGTAAAACTTTCAAGATTCATAGTTTTTTGGTTGTAAATAGTTTGATTACCATATCCTATCGTTTGTGACTAGCTTGTTTGAACACTGCAAGAATTATTAAACAAAATCTTCATGTGCAAATATTTGCCAAAATTAATCCCCTAAAGTGTATAAAATCAAGTACATAATTAAAATAATAAAGTGTAATTACTAAGCAATTGAACTGTGGAAGTTTCGTGTAAAACGGATGCGTGGAAGTGTCTTAAATTTTAAAAACAATCTCAATTTCAACCGACATCGTAATGTTTCACTTATCTGACCTTTGGACTCTCGGTTTAGTTGAACACCAGCGTCGAGTCACGTTGGCGTACACGGGGAGCAGCGCTCGCGCTCTCTAACTAATAGTTGCCGTGCCAGAGTTCGAATCTCGACCAATAAAATATATTAAATTGCATATTTTTTTTTAATATATGTTTGTTTACTTTTGAACAAAATGTCAACTACTGAAGCGTTGGCTGGGGCTTGCGTGGTATGCAAAAAACACGCCATAGGAAAGGAAAAATGCTCAAATGCGTAGTCTGCAAACATGACTTTGATTTAAATTGTGCAAGAGTGTCGATAACACGTTACCAAAACATGACGAAGGACAGAAGAGCCAACTGGGAGTGTCCGAAGTGCCTAGAGGATAAAGGCAAAAGATTAAGAGCAACCCGCAAGATCAATTATAATATCTCTAGCACACCGATACATTTAAATAAACGACCACCACTTATGACCAGCCCGCAAGACAAGATTATTAAACCATCAGTTCAAACTAAGTTATTGGGGAAATTGCAGAGTAAAGGTCTTAATGACTCACAATCTGACAGCGAGGAGTATACTGAGCAGTCGGTTGAGGCAGTCCCAAGGAATAGTATTGCGGAACTCTCAAGGTCTCAGTATCTAGCTCGAAGCTTGCCGGACTTATCCACAATGACCGATACTGACTCAGAAGACTGAAAAAACGAAGTAATCTCATTAAAAGACCAACTTCAAATAGCACACACGGAAATAGATAACTTAAATTTGGAAAATAAACGGCCTCAATAAGAAAATATATGAACTACAAAATATGATTACACAATAAAAAAAAATATGTACAGGTACGCCAAATCTAAATAAAAAACACAATTCAACCCGTTCAAAGACCGTTATGGAATACGGAACTACGGCTCATCCTGAATTTGTGCTGACACCTGAACCTCAACACTTGAAGCAAGATTTAACAAGACAGTCTAAAATAGCTGCGGCCTGTGCGTCAATTGACTTACCTATACCTGGAACAAAAGATGAAATATCTGCACCCAGTTTCAGTGCCCTATCTGCAAAAAATATCACTGAAGAGAATGCACCTAACCTCCTTAAGCCAACACAAATTGTATCTAATGAAAGCAAAATATGGATTTTGGGTACGCAACAATGTGTGGGACTAGCTTCATCTCTGATTCAGTCACGTGTAAACACGAACTACGAGAAATACGCGGTGACAGCTTTTACGAAGCCTGGCGCACACGCGGAAGAAGTCTTTTTGAGCTGTCAACATATTTCCATTGGTCAAAGTGATAAGATCATTATCTGTGTTGGTGAAAATGAAATCCAGTAAATCTTGTTTCAGAATTGTATTCTATCCTTAAAAAGTATACTTTGAATACAGTCATAGTCATAAATGTGCTCATTAATAGATATCTTAATGAATTTAAGCTAAATAATGATTTGCAAATGTTGTGTAAAAATTTTGCTAACTGTGTCTACATCGGTCAATATTATGATAGTGATAAGGGACACAATATCAATTCCATCAAATATTTATGTCATAAAATTAATCATGCAATTGATTATGCTGTATATGAAAAAAAAACTTATCTTATAGAAAACATAAGGGCTTGCAAGGTAATAATAGAGCATTTAGCAATCGTAATTTGGTAAATAAAGGACACAAGTCAGCTGATCATCCAAAAGAAAAAAAAGGAACCATTCCTTATTATTAAAAATCTGTTACTCAAGTCACGTGAAGAAATACCACTAACAAAACTAAAAAAAAAAACTACTCGACTATTTCCCTAAAGTAATCAACCCTAAAACGACAATAAAGCCTGTTAATGTCAATATACAGCAAACGTTTTTTTTGTTAATAAACGAAACAACGTACTAAATATCTTGCACCAGAATATTGCAGGTCTCATAAATAAAAAAGAAGTAATTCAGCTTGCACTACACAATTTATCTGACAAAGGGAAAAGTGTTGATGTGTTGTGTTTTTGTGAGACTTTTATTAAGGCTGGTGAAGAATCGAACTTACAGTTTAACGGATTTACCTTAGCCGACTGGTACTCGAGGAAAAAACAGCGCCGTGGTGGTGTAGGTATACTATGTAGAGAGAATATAGAATTCAAGGAAATATCGTTTCTCAAAGATTTATGTAAAGAATTTTCATTTGAGTCATGCGGCATTGAAATACCTATTTATAGATGCATAATTATATGTATATATAGAATACCAAATAGCAATCACAATGTATTCCTCAGTAATTTAGAGACAGTGCTGATAAAATTAAAAAACATGACTAAATGGAAACTAGTGATTGCAGGAGATTTCAACATAGATCTATTGAAGCCATCTGAGCGTCTAACTGAATTTTGCAGAATAGTCCAGAATTATAATTTTAACATACACATCACTGTCCCAACTAGACTGGCCTCGTGCCTGGATCAAATTATTAGCAACGTTCGGGACTCTACTGCAGATGTACTTCCATTGGGACTGTCTGATCATGAAACGGCCCAGTTTCTGTCAATTCCTTTAGAAACTAAAGTATCACCACTTAGTGATTGGTACATAGTAAAACATGACTTTAGCCAGGACAATATTAATGTTTTTCTATTGAGTTTAAAAAGTCTCTCTTGGTCTGAGGTTTATTCCGAGACTGACACAAACTTGGCGTTTCATAAATTTCATGAAGTATTGACCTTATTCTTCAAACTGTGCTTTCCTAAGAAAAAAATTAAACATACGTGTAAATTCAACCAGTGTAACTGGATTTCCAAAGGTATAAGAATTGCAGCAAGAAATAAACGTAAACTGCGATTTAATGCGATATTAAAAATATTTCATTCAGTAATAGTGCAAAAAACGTTTGTATAGCCTCCTGGAAGATAATAAACTCAATTTCAGCATCCAAGATGCCAAAAGGTACTATTAATAAACTAACATATAATGGTAGTACCTTTACTGAACCCTCTGACATTGCAAATGCTTTCAATGATTATTTTACTAACCTGACGAACACTAATAATAAAACTGACATTCATGATTATAAATACAACATAAAATCTATTGACTCGACTATGTTCTTGTTTCCTACAGACTACACAGAGGTCAGTAACGTAATCAATATGCTAAAATCTACGACGGCAGTTGGCTATGATGAAATTCCAACAAACATTTTAAAAGTCGGTAATGATATATTGACTCCATTATTGGTACATTTAATTAACCTATTGTTTGACGAAGGTGTTTTTCCTGATTTACTAAAAATAATAATACCTATATTTAAAAAAGATGACCAGGAGTTACCTGTAAATTATAGACCTATAGCTCTAATTCCTATTATAGCTAAAATATTTGAAAAGATAATGCATAAGAGAATAACTGATTTTATTACTAAGTTCAATATCTTAAGTATTGAACAATATGGTTTCCAAAAAGGCAAGTCTACGACATTAGCTGCATTTCATTTAGTCAATCATATTATTCAACAAATTAATATTAAAGTACCTACCACTGGCATATTCTTCGATATGAGCAAGGCATTTGACTATGTTTCTCATAAGCTTTTGCTAAGAAAGTGTGAATATTACGGATTTCGAGGTCAAGTCCGAGTTTGGTTAGAGAGTTACTTAAATAATAGAACTCAATATGTTGAAATAACTGCTCATAATGCTAAAAGAGAAGAAATAACATTTCAATCAAAATCTAATATGAACAGAGCTGCGGTGCCTCAGGGCAGTATCTTGGGGCCCCTGTTATTTTTACTTTATATTAATGATCTCCCAGCTATAACCAATCATCATTGCACTCTATTCGCCGACGATATTTCTGTAGTGATATCTAAAGACTTCAAAAATAATTATAATGATAACATTAACAATAATATAAAAAATATTGTTGATTGTCTCCAAACAAATGAACTCAGGGTGAATGTTGAGAAATGTAAATACATTCAATTCCATAATCGAGGGGCGAAGAAACAAAAATTAGATCTTTATTATGATGGTAATAATTTGTGCGAAGGTCATGAAACCACTTTTTTAGGTCTAGTTTTAGATGAAAGGTGCTCTTGGATATCTCACGTAGAAAAAGTTTGTAACAAAATAAACAGATTTGCATATGCCCTCTGGAGGCTTACAAAAATTTCTGATAGGAAAACTGCGCTTAAAGACTACCATGGCTATGTTGCCTCAAATTTAAGGTACGGTCTACTATTGTGGGGCAATTCGGTAAAATTGAATAGAGCATTTATAGCCCAAAAGCAATGCGTGCGTGCCATCTGCGATGTTTCCGCATTGACTACCTGCAAGCCTTTATTCAAAGAACTCAAACTGTTGACATTGCCAAGTCTCTACATCTTCGAGGCTTGCGTTTTTGTTAAAAATCCCTTGCTCTTTAATTGTAATAAAGACATTTGTAGATTCAATACTAGATTCCCTGATAAGCTAAAACTTCCTCTTATTAAAACGGAGATATGTAGGCGAAACAGTTACGCAATGTCAGTAAAAATATATAACAAGTTACCAGAATCAATAAAACTTCTCTCAATAAAGCAGTTCAAGAAAAAGTTATCAACTTATCAGTTAATCAGTAACTGAGTAAAAACATTTGTCTAAAAGCCAGACAAATGTTTTTACTCAGTTACTGATTTTCTGACATTGAAATATAATATAATAGGTATTTGAATACTTTAGACATAGATGAATTATAAGTTTAAAATATATGACATTTGATGATTATAATTGTTTCTAATGTAATAATTTAGTATAATATAATAATAATAGTAAATTGATTGACATTAATATTATTACAACTGTGATGTGTAATATTGCGTAATTAATGAGTAATTTTTAATTTCTAGATTTTAATGTCAATTTAATCTAGTGTTATCTTATAACATAAGTATGTGTAAATTTTGCATGCCTAAATTGGTGATGTGTTAAGCCACTTAAATTAAGAACCTCACACATTGTAAGACCACATTTATGCAAATAAATAATTGAATTGAACAAAAAAAAAAAAAACTTGTTCAGTACCTTATTTTAAGTACATAAGTACCATAGAGCATTTTTTTTAATTATCTTCTATGTACAGAGTTTTTCGTTCTTATTGCTTTATTATAAGTATATTCATGTAGATAGACTAGCTGTACCCGCGGCTTCGCATGCGTGGTCATTGCTCTAGGCTAAAAGTACTCTATGTACTTTTCCAAGACATAAAATACCAATGTACCTTTGAACATAATTCCTTCAGCCGTCAAAAAGATTTTATTCATTGCTCGGCTTCTACTGATTTTATGTATGTGTGCCTATATTAATATTTAAGTACTAGCTATGCCCGCGGCTTCGTACGCGTGGTCATTTCTCTAGTTAAAAGTACTCTGTGCTATTCCAGGACCTAAAATACCAATGCCAACATTTGATCAAAATTCCTTTAGACGTAAAAAAATATATTATCAGTTGCTCGACTTCTGCTCATCGGATTGAGATACCAAGTTTTTAAGTCAAACCCTAAGCTATCCAACAGTGAAAACTGCATTGGAATCGGTCTAATTGTTTTTACGTGATGCGCGACCAAACATACAGACAAACTAACAAACAGACAAACTGACAAACAGACATACAGACAATTTTAAAAATGTTTTATTCTTGTTCAGTAGCTTATTTTAAGTGACCTAGACCTTTTTATTTAAATTATTTTCATTGTACAGACTTTTTCGTTCCTATTGCTTTATTATAAGTATAGATAGACAAAATAATAGCACTTTTACAAGTCCAAATAAACTTCTCATGAACAAGGAGAAAACATAAATTACCTATATAAACCAGCTATTAACTAGTTTTATTTTCTTGGTGTCAATAAAGAGTTAATCTATCTATCTATCTATTTATCTATCTATCTATCTATCTATCTATTTATCTATCTATCTATCTATCTATCTATCTGAGTGTGTTATTCAAGGATCAAAAGTACCTGCCCTATAAATTACAAAATAACAAATTTCGTTTAGTCGTCATAATTTTTTATCGATTGCTCAGCTTCTACTCATGGGATTGAGATACCAAGTATAAAGTACATAAGTTTTTAAGTCAACCTCTAAGCTATCCAACAGTGAAAACCGCATCGGAATCGGTAGTATTTACGTGATGCACGAACAAACATACAGACAAATAGACAGACTATCAGACAAACAAAAAGACAGACAAACAGACACACAAACAGAAAGACGCGATTTAAAAAAATGATATATTATTTCTAAGTACGTATCCTAGACCAATTATTTTGATACAGATTTTTTGGTACTTAGTGCTTTATTATGAATACTTGCTGTGCCCGCGTGGTCATTTCATTTAAAAGTAGCCCATACATGTTATTCCAGGACCAAAAGTACCTATAAAGTACAATATACTACGTACAAGTCTTCAAAATTCGTTCAACCCTCATAAAGTTTTTTATCGATTGCTCGGCTTCTACTCATCGGATTGAGATACCAAGTGCATCAGTTTTTATGTCAACCAAGCTATCCAACAGTAAAAAACTGCATTGCAATCAGTCCAGCAGTTTTTACGTGATTCGCGAACAGATAAACAAACAGACACGATTTAAAAAAAGGTTATTATGGTTCCGTACCTCAAAAGGTAAACATATATCCATAGAGGATGACTTCGTTGTCCGTCCATACATCTATCTGTCTGTCCGTCTGTATGTCAAGATCCTTTTTCTCAGGAACGCGTGACGGTATTAAGTTGAAATTAATATCAAATAATCAGCGGCCCAATTACATAACTTATTGCAATCAGATTTTCATTATCACGTGCATCTAATGTGGTGCGCTAGAGTCGATATTGCTTTGAAAATATGATTGCAATGGTTATAGGTAATTGCCCTGCAAGTTTGCAATGCCTTGGAATTGTGGAAAAAAACAAACTTCTAGGTCAACGCAATCAAAAGATGCGGACGTTTATGCCGCATATTTTCACACTCGCAATGTAATCAAAACTCATAGGGCACTTTGATGGCACGTTGACCTAGAATCATGAAATTTGGCAAGAAGAAAAAAGAAGTCAAGGGGAAAATCATAAAACCTTAAATTTGTAGTGACATAAAAAAATCATTCAAAAAATCTTTAGACTCGTATTCCGGGATGGACGAACTATTTAACTACCTACAAGTTTGTATGGAACTCTCGGTGCGCAAGTCTGACTCGCACTTGGCTGGTATTTATTCTTCTTCAGCTTTATTATCTACTAGCTGTGCCCGTGGCTTTTCCCTCGTGGTTATTTCATTTAAAAGTAGCCCATAAGTGTTATTCCAGGACCAATAACTAAATTTCTTTAAAATTCGTTCAGCCGTCAAATAGTTTGTTATTGATTGCTCGGCTTGTATTCATCGGATTGAGGTACCAAATACACCAGTTTTTAAGACAAAACCTAGTCATTAGGCGATGCGCAAAAAACACTCAATAAAAAAATATTGTTTAAGGCGAAATGGTATCCAAATTTGTCGATTCGTCCTCATGAATATTTAAAACTAGACCTTTGAAAACGGTTAATTGACTTTATTTTTTTTGTGTAATTAATGTTCACAAAATACTTTATCCGGCTGTGGTCACCGAAACACGATTAAATAAATTACGCTCGATAGAAAAAAACCTAGTTTACTAAAAATCACCCGTTTTGACTGTCCCGTTGTTGGAATGAATCAACTTCATTCAGTTTCTATCGAAGATATTTTTCCAAAAACCAAATGTGTGTAATCCCAACATTCAAATACTTCTGTGGGATTAGTTTTATTGAAAAATCGTAAGATTATAAAAAAAAGTTAAATTAAATTGAAAATATGAACTAAAATCGGCTCCCGAGAAGCATCACCTTTCCTGCTTACTCTGCACCATAACGAGCAGGACAAACATTTGGAGTCCATAGCGCCTTAATAGCTTATTTAAGTACCCTTAACCATTTTTTTTAATTATCTTCTTTGTACAGACTTCTTGTTTACTGCTTTATTATAAGTATTTAAATAAATATACTCGAGAGCATAAAAATCGCACACCACCTCACCTTTCACTTTGACCCTAAATATTTTTTAAATTAAATGTTGGTTACAAATATAACTTCAATTTAATAAAAGTATACACTGTTAGCTTTCTAAAAACACATAATTCCTAGTCATGACCTTCAAAATCATTACAGTAGCAACAAAACAATAGAATGACCCAAAATCGCTCGTTTCCTGGGATTTTGAGCAGGTAGGTATAAAAGGGTAATCTATACTTATAATAAAACTGTAACAGGTCCAATTCTGTACATTGAAGATATTTAGTAATATTTTTTTGGAGGCTGTTCTATATTTGATACTGAAGCTAAAAACTGAAGCTTTTTTCATTTTTGTCTGTCTGTCTGTATCTTGGCTAGGCATCACGCCGAAACTACTGAATGAATTGGATACTTTTCATCCCGAAAAATTTAAGGGTTCCCGCAGGATAGGGGTTATAAGTTATTTAAAAGAACACGTATCACGCTGTAACTACTGGACGGATTTTAATGTAACTTCACAGTCATCTATCTATACTTATAATAAAGCAAAAGGTACGAAAAAGGCTATACAAAGAAGTCAAATTAAAAAAGTGGTGGTACCCTAAAATATGCTACAGTTTTTTTTGTCTTAAAACGTGTATTTCTGGAAACTTCAAATTATTGGACGAATTTTGATGCAACTTGGCACAGTCATAGTTTATATGATAGGTGAAAATCAAAGGTCATTTTATCCCGAAAATATAAAGGGTTCTTGCAGGATAGGGGTCCAAATTCTGTATATTGAACATATTTCGTAATATTTTTTGGAGTCTGTTTTATATTCGGTACTGAAGCCAAAACTGTTTTTTTTTTATTTTTGTATGTCTGTCTGTCTGTACCTTGGCAGTGCATCATGCCGAAACTACTCAATGAATTCAAATGAAACTTGGTATGATTGAAGTTCATACTTTGGGGTAGGGCATTAGATACTCTTCATCCCGAAAAATTAAAGGGTTCCCGCATGATAGGGGTTGTGAGTTATTTAAAAGAACACGTATCACGCTGAAACTACTAGAAGGATTTTGATGCAACTTGGCACAATCATAGTTTATATGATAGGTAAAAGTTAAGGATACTTTTTATCTGTACAAAAGTACAAAAATTCTGTACATAGAAGTTTTTTTTTTGTTGACGTTTCTTTGTATTCTATATTGAAAGCCAAAACTGTTTTTTTTTACATTTTTGTCTTTCTGTCTGTCTGTATCTTGGCCGCGCATCACGCCGCTGAAACTACTGAATGAATTTAAATGAAACTTGGTATGATTTGAGTTGATACTACGAGGTAGGACATAGGATACATCCCGATTTATTTTGTTTTAATTCGTGTATTTCTGTCTGTTTGTGCATTTTTGTGCATCACCTTAATACTACTAGACAGATTTCTATGCGGTTTTAAATTTAAGATAGCTTAGGGTTTGACGTAAAAACTGGTGTAATTGGTATCTCAATTTGGCGATTAGAAGCCGAGCAATTGATAAAAATAATTTTGACGGCTGAAGATATTTTGACAAAATATTTTAGATCCTGGAATATCACATTATGGTACAAAAGAAATGACCACGCGTGCGAAGCAGCGGGTACAGCTAGTAAAACAATAAAATTGATTAAATAAACATTTATTAATACGAGGTATTGCCTCCTCTAGCCTGAATTACAGCTTCCATTCGATGTTTCATCGAAGAAATCTTTTTTTTTACATAATCCTGCGGTATACTATCCCATTCTTCCTTAACTGCGGTTTGATGCTCTCTGAGAATCGTGGGCGGCGTGTTTCTGACTCGTACTTGTCTTTTCAGTTTGTCCCATAAGTGCTCAATGGGATTGAGATCTGGGCTTCGAGCAGGCCACGCCATAACCGGTACATCAACCTCCTCCAAATACTGGCGCACTATAGCAGCGGTGTGTGGTCTTGCATTGTCTTGCATGAAAATGAAATTTTCGCCTACAAATCCCGAAAAAGGCACTACGTGTTCTTCCAGGATCTCTTCGATGTAACGTCGGGAAGTCAGTCGGTTAACATTTAATTTAAAAAAGATTTAGGGTCAAAGTGAAAATCTAGGTAGTGTGCGATTTCTATGCTCTCGAGTGTAGATGCCGGGACAGTTCCATAAATGCCCAATAAGAAAGGGCAGTATGATAATAACTATTATTTATTCAGCCTGGTTTGTCCCACTGCAGAGCAAAGGCCTTCCCCCTACCCTCCTTCCATGAATCACGATCTAGGGCTTTGTCTTGCCAGTTTACCTTTCATCAGATCTTTCATGGACCAATAGCTCCTCCAGGCGTTTTCGGTGCGTAGAGCAACTTATGTTGTCTCGCCTGGAAAGAGACTAATTGGCTCAGATATAAGTACTCATTGACAAACTCAATTTCAACTCCGTCAACTTCTAACCTACGTTTCGTGCTATTTGTCATAAGCTTGGTCTTTAAAATGTTCATCTTTAAGCCCATCTCGAGGTTTACCCTGTTCAGTTCGTTGATCATTGAGCTGAGTTCTGCAGCTGAAAAGAACAATATCGTCGGCGAATCGGAGGTTTTTTAACCTCTTTTCATCAAAGACTAAGACCCTCCCCTCCCAACTAGCGGCCAGAGTTTTAAAGATCTCTTCTAATGTGGCGGTGAAGAGTTTAGGAGATAGTGGCTCTCCCTGCTTTACTCCTGTTTGTATGGGGAAGGATGGTCCGGTTGTTTGGAATTTAATAGCTGCGGTGATTTTATGGTAGATCCTTTGTAAAAGTTGAATGTAAGTGCTATCAATTTGTTGGTTGCGTAGTGAATGGAATATTGCCGAATGTTTTAGACTTTCAAATGCCTTGGAATAATCAATGAAGGCTAGGTAAAGAGGCAGGTTAAACTCATAGTATTTCTCTAATATCTGGTTCAATGTTTGTAGATGATTGGTAGTTGAAAGACCACAGCGAAAGCCGGCTTGTTCTGCAGGCTGGTGCAGATCTAACTTTCCAGATATTCTGTACTCAATCTCTTTTATGAAGGCCTTGTAAGGTGTGAAACAAGGCTGATAGGTCTATAGTTCGCCAAATCAGATTTGTCCCCTTTTTTATGTAAGAGAATAATGTTGGAGTGGCAAAATGTAGTTGGAAAAGTGCCAGTCAGTAGTATAGAGTTGAAAAGGTTGGCTATTTTTGGTAAGAGAACAGGTTCTCCAACTTTGAGTACTTCGGTGGTTACACCATCTTCGCCTGGACTTCTGTTGTACTTCATACTCGCTGTCGCTCGATGAACTTCGCATCCAGTGATCGGCGATATGTTTTCGGAGCATGAGTAAGCATCAGTACTTCGTTGGGAGATTACATTCTGCTCATCGGCATAAAGCGATTTCTAAAAATCTATAGAAATGCGAAGAATTTTATTCTTGTCACCCTGTTTCACACCGTTACTGTCCTTCAAGCAGCCTATGGATGATTGTCCGTTCTGTGTACCTCTGATGGCTGTTCTTAGCGACTGGTTTTTTCCAACACTATTCTGACTAATTCTACATTGTGGTTCCTTAAATCTTTGCGTATGTTTCTTTTAATGTTGTCTTTAGTTCTGTATTCAGGGTATAAATAGTCAGCTTCTGTCTCTCTTCAATTAAATGTTAATAAGTTTTAGTGCTCAGCTTGCTAATTTTATTTGGGGTTGACTTTACTTTTAAAATGTTGTTATATTGTTTTTGTATATTATCACCTGTATCTTCTAATGGTAGGGAACTGAACCTGTTTTTAAGATCAAAGTTAAATTGATCTTTGTTGGGTAGCAAAAGGGATTTGTTTAGGCGTTTGATTGTGTTTTTAACTAAGTGGAGTCATTTTAAAGTTGAATTTGAGTACTATTATGACTGGAAGATGGTCAGAACTAAATTTCAAAGCGTTTAAGACTTCGATATTCTTGATGATTTGTTTGTTCGATGAAAGACAAAAATCGATCTCGTTCTTTGTGCGGCCATCCGGAGAGCACCAAGTCCATCGGCGTTGGGGTTGTTTTTTGAAGAAGCTATTGCTGACACTAAGGTTTTGGCCAAATGCAAATTGCAATAGTCAGGTACCTCGGTCGTTTCTTTTTCCGATACCAAGATGTCCAAGAATGCTGGTGTTGTCTGGGTTTGTTCTAATTCCTATTTTGGCATTGAAGTCTCCTATAACTGTTGTCCAGGTGCCTCTATGTTCATCACATGAGTCGTTGATAAGATCATAAAAATCCTCTATCTTATCGTCTGCATGTGAAGACGTATGTGCGTAAACCTGAACAATAATAAGAATCTTCTGATTGTCGATTTTGAATTTAAGTACAGCTACTCTTTCTGAATATGCAATGAATTCAATAATATTGTTTTTCCATTTTTTCTTAACTAAGAATCTACGCTATACTGGCTACTAGATTGTCCTATATGAAATAAAAATGTGTTTTCGTTTCTTTCTAAAATATCTTACCCACTTCTTCTTACTTCTGCAAGACCGATGACGTCCCAATTTACGTGCTTGACGGCATTTTCAAGTTCAATCAATCTCTCTTCATCGCGCAGAGTTCGAACATTGTATGTTACAACGTTCAGATTCTCGGTGTCTATTTAGTAGCCTTGGTTGTTTGACAGTGCGATCCCGCCCGGGGATTGTATGCGCCCCCTGCTCCAGGGGTCAGCTGCCCACTGTCATCGGCGGCGTTCCCGCTGGAGACACCGGGCACTTGGGGCCTGTTTTTATGTTTTTGATTCATGTTGAGGTTTGGGGTTTAGACAATTAACCCACCACGCTTGTCTAATGCGGGTTGCTGGCTGCATCTAACGCAGGGACGCCCTCGTTAGTACACTAGGTACTCCTCCGCCGCTGCCCTAAACCGACATCCTTTTTTTTTTCATGGGGAAATGCATTTACGCATACCACTGAGCCCGGGGAAGGCCCAGCGGCTATGTGGGACTCACCGGGCGACTGCCCGTCCTACCCACTAAAACCCCATGGTGAGCAGTTCTCCACCGAGGTGGGGCTAGATGGGGTCGCGGTTGCATTCTACCATCTTGCCCCAGTGGCAGACCCAATCGGGCCTCTCCGCCTGTGCAGGGGCAACCTTGCTCACCAAAGTCACCCCTCACCACGACCGGTGGGGCGTGCAAGCCGATGGAGAGCCCCCCGACTCTCCACCAGTCACCCCACAAATACGAAGGAGGTGTCGCCTCCTCCTCCCACCACCTCGAGCCGGCGCCGAGCGCCCGGGCCCCACCTCCACGTCACACTCCCAGCACCGAATCCATCATTCCGAAGTATGGTAGGTCTGAGAGCGGACCGCCTCCTCGAGCCGGTGCCAAGCACCCGGGCCCCACCTCCTCGAGCCGGCGCCAAGCGCACAAGGCCCCACCTCCACGTCACACTCCCAGCACCGAATCCATCATTCCGAAGTATGGTAGGTCTGAGAGCGGACCGCCTCCTCGAGCCTGCGCCGAGCGCGCTGGGCCCCACCTCCTCGAGCCGGCGCCAAGCGCACAAGGCCCCACCTCCACGTCACACTCCCAGCACCGAATCCATCATTCCGAAGTATGGGAGGTCTGGGAGCGGACCACCTCCTCGAGCCGGTGCCAAACACTCGGGCCCCACCTCCTCGAGCCGGCGCCAAGCGCACAAGGCCCCACCTCCTCGAGCCTGCGCCGAGCGCCCGGGCCCCCCTTCTCCACGTCACTAGGACGCCCATCCCACAGAAAGAGAACCACCACAAAGATAAAAGCTCTTTGTAGCGATTCCCCTCCTGCCGTCCAGGTAGTAAAACTACCCAGACCCACCTTGCCAGATATCGGCTACGACCAATAATCCCCCGAGGAGAATTATTGACCGATCCCCGGGTGCACCGTCCCAACGGCTGCTCTTCCCCCCAGATGAAACGCATCGAAGGGGACCAGCAACAGTCGGGCACTCTTGGAGGTTATCCGGCCTGCAACCCAAAACCGACATCCTGCATTAATGCCGGTTGTTCTGCCTTGACCTCATAAGGATGTTCGCGTCCGAGAGCCCAAAGCAGCTTGTGGGTTGCTGTATGGTTGGGGACTGCCGAAGCAACTAGCAGTGATATCTCACCACTGGCCCGTTATCCGCCACCTATGTGGACCCCAGTGGCTTTCAGCCAGCCCTACTAATAACTATTGAAAGTAAAAATTTACCGAGCTTTTTGAATAATGCCCTTCACTATTAGGCAAATCATGCCAAGTTTCATTTGATTTCATTCAGTAGTTTCGGCGTGACGCGCATCCAAGATAGAGACAGACAGACAGACAGACAAAAATGAAAAAATAAAATACAGTTTTGGCGTCAGTATCGAATATAGAAAACCCTCCAAAAAATAGATCGATAAAAAAACTATTTGAAAAATGAACAAATTTTGATGAAATGTTCATTATATTGTACTCTAAAGACACTTTTAGTAATGGAATAACACATAGGTTACTTTTTGCCCAGTTAAATTACCATGCGGGCAAAGCCACGGGTACAGCTAGTAAGTAAATATAGATACCTAGATCAAACTAATAAAATTAGGTAGGTACCTAAACTATGCTTTGAATTTGAAAAGGAAATTTCCCTTTCATGTGCCGCCAGAACACATTTCATTTCCTTTTCTCACCCGTGAAAAGGAAATATCCTTCTCACTCTACCGCTGCTTCGGAAATAGGCCCGTTTGAGAAGAGAGCACCAAGAAACCAATCCGGGATGCCATTTATAAAAGCTTCTAGTTACCTTGCAATGTGAGTAGGTATGTATGTTTGTTTAAGTCGAATCTTGCAAACTGAATTAGAACCACTTCCTCTTATCATATGGAGCAGATTTTTTAAATTTTGGTTTAGTTCCTATGACAATGCATTTTATGGTAAGCACACAGGCTAAGCATGATCTGATTCGACATCCAGGATTAGCTCCAGATTAAGGAACTATTCAACGGTTAACAGCACAGACACAAAATTTTAAGCCCATATAAGGTGCAATAATTTGTGTGACGAGAAGAAAGGTTTGTGTCCGAGTCATGGATGTAATATCCTTGATGTGAGATATCCGACGGAGAACCAAAGTAACCGACATATTTCTAACGATAAGTAAGGTAGTGGCACTGGCCTGATGTCCATAGTACAGGGTATCCTAGATTGGAGCTATAGGTAATTGGTGTGAATTGTCCTGTTTTTTTTTAGTACTACTTATCTCTTCAATGTGTTTAATAAAGTTTGCAACGAATATAGATTTTGGACCTGCAACCACTTGGACCTGCAACTATGGCAGTAAATGGATGAATACAGTCAATAACGACCGTTTTCTGCTGACCGCAAAAAAACGTACTACCGACATATCTTTACAATAAGCAAGCTAAAGTGGCAGTGGCCTGATGCCCATAGTACAGGGTAGCCTAAATCTATATATATATATATATATATCTATCCATAGGTAATGTCTTGTTTTTTTTGAGCAGTCAAAAACGAGTTATCTGCTGTCCGCAAAAAAACGTACTCGGTACCTAGAACCTACTTATCTACTACTGATTTCTCTTGTATTTTGCAGCACATTTGCTTTAATAAAACCAATGCCACCAAGTGAGCATGGAAAAATAATAACTTACATAATGCAGAAAGGATTCCAGATAAAGCGAATGAAGAATGGAAAACTCAGCAAAGAGTTTGCGATGGAACTATACGCATCCATTGCAGGGAACAATGCTATGCCGTTAGTAAAGGATACCTGATGTACCTAATGATTTTAATATCCATTCCACAAAAACCGTAATAATATTGCATTTAATACGATTCCTGTGGTACCTTCACTTGACCCTACCCTAGTCATAAAATTAAATTGCGGAGTGTAGTAGGTATATAAGTAAGTACATAACACTTTTTCTTAGCCCATCGAGTGAATAGAAAGCTATAGCTTTCGGTTTGAAGGGCAATGTTTCCAGCGAAATTACTGGGCATGTGTCTCAGGGACCCTGGGTCAGGGTGACGAGCGCCTTTCAGTTCCGCGCAAATTTTTTGCAATAAGTATAAGTTCTGGGTGGCACTGCTTGTTATGGGCAGGCGTGACACTCACCATCATGCCACCATCAGGCATCAGTGACCTGCTCGACTCGTCACAAAATTGAGTTAAAACAAAAACTGCATGTTAGCATCGAGCTTGGTGGCACGGTACTTTATTAATCTGATGTCACTGTAGCTTGTACTATTATTTATTCTGTGACTGTACTAATCACTGATCCCTATGGATTTGCTGTGCCGTACTTTCGTTTGTGCTGATTCAAAGCGCCCCACCGAGCATCCATGGAGCTATAATTGACATCGTTTCATCAGATTAAATAATAGTACAAAAAACTTAGTTCCGTGGACGCTCACTACTGCTATCAGCGCCAAAATGGTGATAATGAAATGCTCTCATTGCGACGTTCGTGAAGAGCCTGTATAGCTAGAGTATGGAGTTTATGGGTTGTTTGTCGTATGAGGTAGTGATGGCCTCTGGTGAGTTTGTCAGGCCACCCGAGGGCCTCTGACATAGCTTAACGACTGCTATTAGGTAATCAATAACAGCCGGGACTAACAGTTAACGTGCCCTCCAATAAGAACTGCATCCACATCCACAGGACCACAGATTAATTAGATTTATCCGTCTTAACGTTTCGTTTTACACACCGATATCTGTGTTAACACCCTTCAGGGGCGATCCGACATGGCATGGCCGTGATCATCGCCTTCGTGTTTTTTCCACGGAACTAAGTTTTGACACATGCCCAGTAATTTCGCTGGAAACATTGCCCTCCAAACCGAAACACAGTAATGTTTGCACACTACTGCTTGGCGGTTGAATATCTGACAAAGGTTTGCCTACTAGTTTCCCAGGCAGACTCCTAAAGGAGAGGCCTATCACTAGTACCTACCTACCACTACCAATACTCTGAACACACAGAACCTTAAACCTACATTTGTTGATCGCAATCAACTAATTAGCCCGAGAGCCACAAGACTCGATAGTGCTATTACCGTAATAGGTATGTAGGCAGGTACCTCTCTAATTTTATAATTCTGCAGTTACTATTTCCTATAGAATCATAATTGACTACGTCACTGGCGGAGAGGTGATAGGACTGGAGTTAGTCGGACCACAAGCGGTAACAAAGTGGCGGCAATCCCTCGGCGCCACGGACCCCGCAGATGCAGCCCCCGGCACTCTGCGGAAGCTCTATGGTGAAAACAAATTGAGGAACGTGGCACATGGCTGTAACACTTTAGAAGAGTCCACGCAGGTTAGATACCTAATGTTATTTTTAAGGGCAGTATTAAAAATAAATTCTTGGAGGTACTAATTATTAATTCTGTGTTAAACGTTCTTGGGCAGATTACTATCTCTACAATTACTTGTACTGTTATTTATTCTGCGCTATTACTATCAGCGACACTTATGTAGGTACGAAGGCTCACGTAGTGTAGTCACAGACCATGTGTACTGTACCTACCTATACGTGGCTGGATTTCATCGCAATAAAATGCTGCTCCTATAAGTAGGTTATCATAATAAGTCGTTCTTAACCATTGAGTTATATGTAGTCCTGTACTATCCCTATGCTCTAAACTAAACCATTGAGTTATATGTAGTCCTGTACTATCCCTATGCTCTAACTAAACCATTGAGTTATATGTAGTCCTGTACTATCTCTATGCTCTAAACTTCAGATGCTGGAGCTGTTTTTTGGTTACGAAAAGGGATTACCAAGGATTCCTTTCCGCGCAACATACACAAACTGCACATGTTGTGTGATCAAGCCTCATGCTATTATCGAAGGTAACCTCGGAGCAATTCTGGAACAAATTTCTCGTTCTGGAAAGTTCTATATATCCGCAATGGCCATGTTTTCCGTAAAACTAGCGAACGCAAAAGAATTTTACGAGATATATAAAGGAGTTTTACAGGAATATGAGGTAAATACACAGACAGACTCTATACTTATAATAAAACAATTGAGTAGAAAGAAAAAGTCTTGTAGGTACTTACAAAGAAGATAATGTAAAAAAATGCTCTACAGTACTAAAAATAAGCTACTGAACTAGAATATAACATTTTTTTAATTCTAGTCTGTCTGTTTGTCTGTATGTTTATTCGCGCATCATATAAAACCTACTGGACCGATTTCGATGCGGTTTTCACTGTAAGTTTTGACTTAAAAACTGAGGTAGTTGGTATCTTAATCCGATGATTGGATGCCGAGCAATCTATAAAAAACTATTTGAAATCTGAACGAATTTTGAAGAAATGTAGTTTACTGTACTTTATAGGTACTTTTGGTCCTGGAATAAATAGTATGAGTTACTTTTAAATTAAATGACCACGCGGGCAAAGCCGCGGGTATAGCTAGTTAGTAACAAAATAGGTACAACAATAGACCTACTAACATATCGCGGTGCACAGTTTCATTTATATACAACTACTAGTTTTCCCGCTCGCGACTTCGTACGCGTGGACTACTGTTTATCGCGAAAAAAAGCATCCTATTTTCTTCTAGGATATTAAAAACTAATGCAAAAGTAGGTATAGCACCAATGCTCTTGATGTTTTTTGACAGACTTGTTATTTCGTTTCTATGGCAACCACAGACAGACCATTCTGTGATGGCAACCGTGAGATAAATACAGTGAGTAATTAACATTTTTCCAGTTTTCCCGCGGAAACTTTAAATTTTCCGGGATAAACAGTATCCTATGTTTTATTCTAGGGTATAAGCTATCTCCATTCTAAATTTCATCAAAATCCGTCCATCCGTTATCGCGTGAAAGCTCCCCAAACAAACAAACAGACAACGTTTCACTTTTGTATATTGGTATGGATAGATTACGTTGTTTACGACATGTGAAGGATTTACTAGTGATGTAACGAATATTCGCATTCGCGATCACGAATATTCAAATTCGCGTTCGCGAATATTCACAATATTTTCGTTTGTTACAAGTAGTTCCGTGAGAGATTAACTACTGTAATAAAAGAATAAAAATATTTTATTTATACCATGATCGGTAGGGAATTTATCATAGTTAAGATTTAAAATCAATAATTGAAGGTATCAAATAACTCATTTTTTACATTAGGTAATTAGGAACTAACAAAAAAAACTAAAACGTTTGCTAACAACATAATAATAATAAAACTAAGTAGGTATTATAATATTTTATTATGTATATGTTTTACTGCATTAAGGAATTGAATTTATAAAAATATTTATCCTCGAGCGACGTATATCACCTACTCTAGGATTATCCACTACACTCTGGTTTCAAAATAGCGCCCCCGCCATTATAATATTTTTTATTCCCTTGTCATCTGCGATGGCATACAATCTGCTATTGTCAGTTTAAATGTTATATCAAAATAATAATTTTATGAAAAGTTTTGTTTCGTACAATGAATTGAGTAAACCAATGTAATTCCCTTTCATTAAAACACATAAAATATTTTTTGATATTGATCCTAATTTTAATTTTCATTCCCCTCTATGACAAAAAAATAATTAAAGGCGCTTTTAGATACGTTAGCTACAGTATGTACAACTTATGAGTACATAGTTATATTTCTATAAAAGGTTATTATAAAATTAAAATAAACTACCGAGGTACATAACCGACCATAGGTCATACCGAGGTTGACGACCGGTTGGTCTCGTGGCTAGTGATCCTAGGTACATAATCAAACGGTCGCGGGTTCGAATCCTGCAAGGTGCAATCATTTGTGTGATGAGCAGAAATGTTTGTTTCCGAGTCATGGATGTTATAATATTCGAATATATGTATGTTTATCCGTTATCTAGTACCCATAGTACAGGGTATCCTAGTTTGGGGCTAGGTAATTGGTGTGGAATTGTCCCGAATTTATTTATTTATTTTTATTTATAAGTATAACAATCTAAAAAAAAACACATACTGTTGTACAATTCTGAAAACTCTATGGACTTCTTTGATTTCAGTCCTTCAGATAGACTTTTCAGATAAGCTATCAATTTTATTTAGGTCTCGATTTGAATGTCATTATTGGTACTGACTGTCGATTTAAGCATTGAGTAAGTACTCCAAAGTGTGTAAAGATGCTTACAAATGGCAAATTTTTGAAAATATGCCATAAATACAGTTTCCGAAAAAGACTTCGCTCCTAATACCTACATGGTTCATGTTTCATGTACTCAATAAAATTGTTATTGTAAGCTTTCAAATATTTTTCTCGGTATTTAGTAATTAATAGATTCTGGACCACATTTATCGTTTCTTGTATTTTCAGTTTTTACTTTATTACTATCGCTACTTGAACGTGATAAACTCATTTACAAGTTTTTGCACTGTCAATATTCTGTGATGATGATATCGTAAAACGCGCGCTTTTTTTTTGTCTTTGACGTATTTGGCTTCGCATGTTTTTTAAAGACGTCGCGATGCGCGGCGCGGCACGGCCTCTCCAATAAACAACAATCATGTTCCAATTCAAAACACATTACAGTCCACGCTGACAGTCTTGAACAGAAAAGATCTCCTTTGACTAATCGGCAAACCAATCAGCGTTTTTCTAATAAATGGGATAAAAACTACGAATAATTATTATACGTAGGTAAACAAATTAATTAAACAGACATAATGATCATTAATTACCTAATAATCATTTTTATTACACTCAAAACCCGGTAGTAGTACGAATATAGCCAATACCGGTCGTCGTCGTTTACTTGTGTTAACTTGCGTGCAGTTGCCTATCATGGGCGCAGAAAATGACGGCAATGTTTAAAAGTGAACAATTCGCATTGCGAAAATCGATGTTCTTTACATCACTAGTACCTAAACAGGCTACAGGATACCAACATAGGTTCATTTTCAACTTATGGCCATTTTTTTATTTATTTTTTACCTAAATTCCCACTGCTGATAATAGTGGGATTTAGGGAAAACTATTTTGGATTTTTCCCGAAATCCCCACCTTTCGGGAATAATCCTTACAAAACACCTGTACACCGTTTTTTTTCATTGCACAGTTAAATTAGAAAAATCGGTGAACATCAACGCAACAAAATTACTAATAACATGTTTCAGAGCAAAATTCGATAAGTCATATCAAAATATTATCCTAGGTAATTTCAATTAATATTTTCCTTGTTGTATTATGTTTTTTTATATTTAATTTCGTCATCATAATCGACAACCTAAACTAGTCCACTGCTGGACATAGGCCTCTCCCTCGGCACGCCACTGAGCCCAATCTTCGGCTCTTCTCTTCCAATGAGTTCTAGTTACTTTGAGTAGATCGTCGCTCCTTCTAGACGGAAGGCGTCCCACACTACGTTTGCCGATTTACGGTCTCTACTCTAGAACTCGTCTACCCCAACGGATATCGGTTCTACGACAAATGTGAGCAGCCAATTGCCACTTCAGGTTGCTTATTCTCTAAGCTATATTGGTCACTTTAGTTCTCCTGAATCACCTCATTTCGATCTCTTAGAGAAACTCCGAGCCTAGCTCGTTCCATAGCTCGCTGAGTGACCTTGAGCCTGTAGACCAGTCTCACAGTCAATTTCCACGTTTCCGTTCCGTATGTCATTACGGGTAAGACGCACGGGTTGAAGACTTTTGTTTTCAGGCATTACGGAATGGGCGACGAGAAGACTTGACTTGAGAAGACTGAAGTTTTCAAAAAGCTGCCCAGCCCAGCTGAATCCTCTTACTGGCTTCCTTCTTGAAATCGTTTCAACCCAGTTTAACTATTTGTCCGAGGTCAATATACTCCTATACAACAAGAGGCATGTCACTGACTACTAGTGGTTCCGGTGTAATATTGTCATTGATCATGATTTTTGTTTTGTCCATGTTCATGCGGAGACCAATTCGTAGTGAGGCGTCAGCCAGGCTAGTCAGCATTTGTCAGCGACTCTACCATAAGGACGATATAGTCTGCGAATCGCAAGTGTGAGATATACCTACTTGCTGTTAATGTTAATGCCACCCCATGCCAGTCCAGCGTCCTAAACATATCCTCCATTGCGGTCGTAAACCAAAGACAATCGAGTAAACAGTTTCTGGGATATAACATCACCCAATCTTGCTCCTCTGAGCAATGGGATAGGCTCACTACTCCGGTCCTGTACTTGGACTCTTAGACTTGGACTTGGAGCAGCGTCATACAGACATCTCAGCACTTCCAGGCCAGTCGCACTCCGCAACAAGTACAAATATTATACCTACACTTTGCGGCCGCAATATTGCTGTGATATTGCGATTAATTCAGTAGTGTCAAGCGTGCGCTCGATGAGTCGCGCGACGTGTGTTTACGATAAATTACCTATTTTTTTAGATTTTGTCAAAGTTTATTATTTTCTTCATTATGAGTACCAAGAAGAGGCCTAGAAGGTAATGCATAGCATTCGGTCTGACAAGTCTCGTAAAATACCTACACACTGACATTTTATTACGTAGGTAGCTATTTCTTTTTCATTATTAAGCATGGAATTAAAATAAAGGAATGGAAGGAATGGAATTAAAATAAACTTGCAATACCTATACATTATATTATATATTATACATTATTACATCATTGTTTATTCTGTTACAATATCTCAGTCATATCATATCACAGAATAATTACTAGTGCAGTACCTAGTTATATCTTGATACAACCCTGCCGAGCGAAAAAGTGAAAGAGCTATTCTGAAACGGTTAGAGCAATGAAAGCTCTCGCGCTTTGTGATACGGTACATTCTAGCCTGCACGCAATGGGTGGCTTTTAAGTAAATATCGCAGCGCTGTGCGAGTTAAATTGCACTTTATTGCGTTGTAGCGAGAGTCGCTATGTATTTAAATGACTTTACTCAGTTATCCTTCTGTGATTATACTATTATTTATTCTGTGGCACTTCGATATATCGCCAGTCCACTTGGCATCGCTGCATGGAATCCAGAAGGTCTCGATTGAGTCAAAGGCTTTCTCGTAATCCACAAATGCTAAGCACAGTGGCCGATTATACTCTTCAGTCTTCTGCATAATTTGGCACACTGTGAGGATGTGGTCTACAGTGCCATATGCTCTTCGAAACCTAGCCTGCTCGGGAGACTGAAATACGTAAAGTATTCGTACGAGACGGTTTGTAATGACCCTCGAGAACAACTTAAATGACAAGGCTAAGAAGTGAGATGGGTCTATAATTTTTAAGCAAGGTTTTTTCACCCTTCTCCATGTGCCATGCCTCAGGAGTTCTCTCCCACAGTTGATAACCGAGTTAAATAAAACCTGAAGATCCTTGAGGACGGGTTTTCCTCCCGCCTTTAAGAGCAAAGATGCAAATCCATCTTCACCGGAGGCTTTTCCATTTAACAACAGTCGCATCTCCATCTCTTCCAAGCTGACGTCTGGCAGCTCATCAGTACAGTGGTTCTTGAATCCTCAGAAACAGTCTCTGATCGAGGAGCATGCGAAGCGTATAATTGCCCGTGAAAATCCTCGATCTCGGTAAGAATCTCCGATTTTGACACGACGGTTCTGCCAGCAGCAGTTTTGAGCTTTGCCCGGTGAATCCTACCAAGATACTGAATGAAAACTTTAGACTCTCGGTTCTGCTCTATTGCCTTTTTTATAAGGCGTGCGTTGGAGGACCGAAGGTCACGTCGTGTCAGCTTTATTAATATATTTTTTAAGAGTCACCTGTTCGGAAAATATGTCTTGCGTAATTTCTCATCTGTGTCATGAGCCGGATAGTCTCGTGACTCGTCTGAGAGCTAAGATTTTTAAAAGATTTTATTTAATTTGCAATATGTGTATGTATGTATGTCTGTATGTATGTATGTTAGTTTATGTCAGATCTTGCAAGTTGAATGAAAACCACTTTCTCTTATCCTACGGAGTTGAATTTTTGCTTGTTGGTTCAGTTCCGATGACAATGCATGTTTATGGTAAGCATGACCTGACAACTCCAGATAAAGGAACTCTTCAACGGTCAGCAACAGTCACGAATTTTGTGTACCTACGCATTATATTATGCTAGCCGGTTTTCAGTTTTAATATGACATGGCTGCTGCACTCCGGGTTGACTCCTTGAAAAGACCGTTGCCCGGCTAAGGAAACGGACCTCCTTCTCAGGTAAAGGCGAGGAATTAAAACAAGATGGTAAATTCAATAACAAAGGGCTTTATTACAAAAAATAGAAAAAGCACACATGAGTTATCAAATATTGGTACTCTCCCCTTTACTGAGGAATTCAAAAAGAAATATTTTACACTTAATTTAGTTTGTTCTGCATCAAAATAATTATAAACAGCAAGATCTTATAATAGGAAATATTACTAACTTAATACTCAAAACTCAAAATTCTCAAATATGATTACAATTTCCTCAAACATATAAATTTTAGTATATAACTCCGGCCTGTATGATATGAATTTACAATAGAAAAGCTGTATCCTAGGCTATTAAAACTTAGAGAGTCTGTGCTCAGCAGATTAACATGGATTGGTCACAACGCAACGGAATAATCTTGTCTTTGCCTTAGAATTTTCTAAATTAAAAGAGAACTTGTGCAAACAGAGTGTGTTTGCACAAGTTCTCTGATTGAGTTTCCCAGAGGGATATTAAACTCTAAAATAGAAAGTAGACAGAAGTAAGACAGAAAATAAACAGAAAGTATATAGAAAATAAACAGAAAGTATCTTCCAACAATATATTAACACGTTAGAAGGCGAAGACTTCCCTCGCTACCGTAGCTCGCTGACTCAAAATGATTTGGAGTGGACCAACCTGGAAGCTTCCTGGGACGCCGTACCGTAGTCTCGCGTGCCGCCGCGGAACGCCTCCTTACTCCACTCGATCAGCTCCTACTGCTTGACCACGAACGGTGCCTGGTATCTTCTACTGGACAGGTGGTGCGTTGGAGTCCTTCTGGAGTCCCTCGTAGACCGGCTTCTTCCACGAACGGTGGTGAGCCCCGGGTGATCGCGCACAGCAGCTCGCAGTGGTGACGACAATAGCCGACCGTAGATGCACGATTTAACCTGAAACCCACGTTCCTTCGTGTTCAAATGTGTCTCGAGATGCCCACCTTAGATAGACGCGGTGCAAAATCAAAACAGATATTTCGTTAGTACAATACTGAAATCACGGGAAATCACACTAACCTGGCTTTTGCACTTGTATACTTATTTCGCAAGTAACAGGGCAGTTTCGTTCTGGACAGCGTGCCTCGGTCGTTTTGTTCACACAAGAGAACTGCGTATTTTTCTGCTGCCTGCGTCGATCTTAATTACGTGCCAACTATGTAAACTAAATTCAGTTTCACGTCCGAAATCAAAATCCAATCCACAGGCTTCTCTCTTGTATATATACGAACTTTGGTTTGCACTTCGAGTAGCATTCTACTCCGATCTCGAACTTCCGGTATCCAGAAAATTCTAGAAAGAACTCTGCAACTTGCTTCGTAAAGCAGACCTTGTCGGCCTAGTAATACTGGTCACTGTCCTCCAGCCAGTTCTGGTACATACCAGCCAGGTTCCTTGTTTACATCAAAAAACTTCATATATAAAAAACATCTTTCCGGAACTTTCATGCGATTTAGACATTATGTCAAAACCTTCCATGGTGTGACCATCGCAAGCGATTTCTAGATTTAAATTATTTTCGACATATCAAACGCTGCCTTCTGTATTTATTATTTGCTAGCCAACTTAAAGATGCGACCTATTCTGGATTTTTAAACAACCCGTTCCTCGTCCAAAGTTATCCAGAGCCCGAAATATTCCTGGAACGTCAATTATTAATAGCAACACTCAGAAGCCCGCTACTTGCCGACAGAGACCACCGCTTAGTTTCCACCTTCCTTCTAGTTCACGCCTTTTGTCGCTAGCTGTCGCTGCGTGGATTAACCATTTTATCTATTTTGAGACAGTAGATGAAAACTTTTCCCTTTCACTCGCAGAGGCAAATTCAACCATTATTTCTTGATTCTTAGATAGGCGAAATTATCAATCTGTCTTCAACAAGAAAAGCTTTCATTATTCCTTTAACGAAGAAAGTGGCGCACGCGTGGTGGACTTCGGCGTTTTTTACAAACTCGGCGTCTGGTTTTCAGATACGGAGAAAACACAACTTGATCTAATAGAAAAGACGCTGCTCCTCGCCAGATGGCGCTGTACCCAATAGATTTTATTTAATCGAGATCTATAACAAAAATCTAACTTGGAGTCATGATTTAACATGTCACATCCTTACTAGGAAACTCCTCAACGGTTAACAGCGATTCTAAGCACCCCCCGCCCTGCCGTTACCATGACCGCCATCGTGGTTAGGAATTTAAGGGCCACCGGGAACTAGAGGCCTTTTTTCTGCGGTACTGTTCATGGGAGGTTAGGCCATAATCACCACGCTGGGCAGGCGGGTTGGCGATCGCAGTGCGCAGCTCTTCGTACCGTGGCGCTTACCGGTCTATGCAATTTAACTGCGCTGATTTATGAATTGATTGCGTTATAAAGTGCAACTATTTCAGATAATAAAACACAAAATTGTAATTAAAAATCTTTCATTTGTTAAAATGGCATCCAAATTAGAAATCAAGGGAACCCAACTAATAAAAAACAAAGTTGCCATAATAATCTCCACAAGTCCAAATGTAAGTATTTTTCATTCAGGTCAATGTCAAATACTTGGTTCGTAGTGTGCTCGTCTGATCGGAACTGAACTGGTGCATCACCCCCTAACTTTTTGAAGTTATCTTTTAAAACATCCACACCAATCTATAAAAGTGAAACTGGTCTGTTTGTTTGGTTGTTTGTTTGGGGAGTTTTAACACTGTAATGGCTGAACAGATTTTAATGAAACTTTGTAAATAGGTACCAACAAAGAGACCAACATAGGATACTTTTTTCCCGGAAAATGACAAGTTTCCACGGGAATAACTGGAAAATGACAAATACTCGCTGTAAGGAACGGTTGCCATGGAAACGAAATAATAATAAGTCTTTCAAAAAGCATCAAGAGCATTTGTGCTATACTGATGCATTGGTTTAATATCCTAGAAAAACATAGGATGCTTTTTTCGGGATAAACTGTTCGTCCTTGTGGACGAAGTCGCAGGCGAAAGCTAGTTCTGTATAAAAATATATGTTTTAAAAGTTAGGTATATAAACACTAGGTAATATATAAACACTCGTTGTTTCAAATACAACTCTAATCCCACAAAATATACCTACTGAACCAACTTTATGTAGGTTTAAAGACATTTATTCTCAAAAAAGACCAAAGTCACTTACATGAGAACAATAATTTTTAATTACAATATTAACTAAATGCGTCGTCGTTCCGTTGTAAAAATTTAGGTACTCATATAACACATCATTTCACCAGAAAATGACTTAAAACATGTTCGGTTAATTTGGCTTTGAATGCGTTAAATGAGTGTACATTTTGTATATGTGAGGGTATTGTGTTATAAAGTTTTGCTCCTTCGTATGTAATTGTTTTTTTACCATAGTTTGTACGCGTTCTTGGTACAACTAGGAAACTAGCTCGGCGAGTACTACGTTTACCAATATGCTTCAATTTAGTAAAAGTTACATCTGTATGTACATTTTTGTCAAGGGTTTTACGGATAAACATACAAGTGTTATAAATATATAATTATTATTTATTGTTATTATTTTAGTATCTTTGTAAATTATATTTGTGGATGTAAGATAAGGATAATTGAACAGCATTTGATAATTTTATTTTGTGTTACTTGAATGGTTACTAGTTTTGTTTTGGCGGCACTACCCCAGATCTCAATCAAATATAATAAATGTGGTTTGACTAAAGCGTTGTAGATGGTGTATCGCAGACTACGCGGAATACATCGAACTATGTTGCGGAGTGATCCAAGAAGTGATGAGAGCTTACTTTTTATGTGTTCCAAGTGAGCATTCCATGTTAAATAACTGTCAATCTGTAAACCAAGATATTTTTCACAGGTCTTTTGTTCTAAGGGTACATTGTTTATTGTTAGCGATAAGTGCGGAGGAATAATTTTATTTTTGGCTTTGAATAAGATATAGCATGTCTTGGAAATGTTTATCATTAATAAATTATATTGGAACCATAAAAATAGCTTGTTTAAGTCGCTTTGTGCTTGTGAAACGATATCATGTATAGAAGATCCGAAATAAAATAAACAAGTATCATCCGCATTCAGAGTAAGATGGCCTTGTAGTTCAATTTCTTCTATATTGTTAACATAAATCAAAAAGAGCAACGGTCTCAATATGGATCCTTGTGGAACTCCGCACGTTATGCGGTAAGGCGTCACTTTTATGATTATCATCTAGTTTGACTACTTGCGTCCTGTTATTTAGATAAAATTCAAACATTTTCAAGACTATGCCAGAAATATTCAAAGATTCTAATTTTTTTAAAAGCAGTTTGTGTGATACGGTATCGAATGCTTTTTCAAATCGATAAAGACACCCAGAACTATATTTTTACGGTCTATATTTTGTTTTATCTTAGTTACTAAATCTACTGTAGCTGTTACAGTATTGCTTTTTGGTCTAAACCCGTATTGCCGCTTGGAAAGAAAGTTAATGGAGTTCAAATATTTTTCTAGTCTGTAATAAAGGATCTTTTCAAGTATTTTAGACAATACTGGTAGCACTGAAATAGGTCTATAGTTACCTGGATCCATTGTTGATCCTGATTTATAAATTGGGGTAATCTTAGCTATTTTTAGAGTGTCCGGAAATGTTCCATCAAGTAAAAGTTTGTTAAAACATTTACTTAATGCATTGACAATAATATGTTTTATGCATTTGATAGTTTTAGTATTAATTCCATCTAACCCTGAGCTGCAATTAGGATCAAGATTATAAATAAATTTTAATATTTCACTGGAAGTACATGGGTCAAGAATTGTAAGCTCTGGAGCTCCCAGAGGAATCGTTTTTGGTAATGCAGGGATAAAATTGTCATGGAACATTCTCGGTAATTCTTTAGCTAAAGAAGGGCCCTATGGTGGAAAAATATTCATTAAATATACAACAGATGTCTCTTGGATCAGATATGAAATTTGAATCTACTAGGAGTTTTGAAGGAGCAGAACCTTGTTTTATTTTATTATTTGCTAATGTATTTACCAATTTCCACATTCTTTTCGGCTTATTAATGCATTTGGTAAATTCTTTATAGTGATATGAATCCTTTGTGTCTTGAATTAACTTAGTTACGTTGTTCCTTTTTGTGATAAATTTTGCTTCCACAGTATCATTGTTAGGATTCTTCTTGAGCTCTGTCCATAAAACGTTTCTTTCGTTTATTTCCTTAATGATGTCTTTATTTATCCAATCTTTTTGGGGTAAGTTCTGGATTTTAGTTTTTATTATTTTGCTTTCTTCTGTCAAGGTTTTTACTTTACTTTCTAGGCGGGAATAGTCGTCATCCAGTTCTTCAAATATAATATTTTCAACGGATGCGTTTATTTTTTTATAATCTATTGCTTCATATTGAGTCCGTATCTTTGGGGTAGTTATAGTTTTCTTGAGTTCTAAGTATATTTGTTTGTGGTTGGACATGGAAGAGTTAATTATCGCCATGTGGAAATTATCATTTATCAAATTAGTGCTAACATGATCTAAGATAGATTTTCTTGTAGATGATTCTCTGGTATAATATTTTTTGCTGATCTTGTTAGTTATGATGTATCCAGCTTCTTTATTAATTCCTTTATACTGTTTTGTCTTTTTGTCTTTTGTAAGTAGATCAATGTTAAAATCTCCAAATGCAATCGCCCTTTTTCGATGTTGAAGTTTTGAATCGTAGACCTCGAGAAATTCTTTGAAATTCGTATCACCCGGATTGTATACAACTCCAACTTCAAGTGCATACCTTTCCAACCGTATCCATAAGTGGTTGTTTCCTCCCGAATACTTTGACTCTGTTAGGCTATGTTTTAAATCATTGTGGACATACGCTTAGACTCCTCCACCCTTTGAATCAGTTCGAAAGTTGTAGTAGTGGGTATAATTGTTCAGTTGTAGATATAAAGCTTGTGAGTCAGAAGTTATCCACGTTTCTGTTATCAAGATTACGTGTATAAGTATTTGTAAAGACCGTACAATATATTTAAGTTCGTCAAATTTGCCTTTTTTACGTATACTCCGTGCGTTTAAGTAGAAAAATCTAAGGCGTGCTTTACCAGTTTGAAGATTTTGGTAATCGTTAATTAATTCATAGGTGTTGCTGTTCGAGGAGGCTGAATAATTTGCATTTACTGTTTGGAGTTTTTTGAAGGCAGTTTTGTTATTTTCGGTGTCCCATTAATATATTTTATGGTGAGTTCACTTTCCCCCTCATTTTGGCGGCGAGCTAAATCATCTTGTAGATTTTTTAGGTATTTTTGTTGCATTGGTGTTTGGTCTGAGTATATTTTTATGTTCACAGGTAATTTGTTTTTGTTACGCAAAAGCTCTTTAGCGGGCTCCATTGTGTAATAACATACCTTAAGTCTGCAATTCTTTTCTGAAGAGTACTTTCCGATTCTTATAATTTTGACCGGTTTCGGAAGATCTGTTCTCACTAAAGAAGTAATGCTTAAAACATCAGCTTCGTCTTTCGATATCCTTTCATCTACACTGAAGGATGTCTGCTCTGGCAGGCCCAGGATTATAATATTCTTTTCTCAATTTTTTTCGATCTTGTACTTCCTTGATTATTTGTTCGTTTAAGCAAAGCTGATTGTCAAACACAGAAGTCGAAGACTGATCAGTGAGTTTAAGAGCGCTGAGCTGAGATTCTAACGATTTTATCTTTTTCTCACCCTGAGTGACCTGTTTTGCCAATTGAGACACGGAGCTCTTCAAATATTTTTGCTCAGTGATAATGCTAGACGTAGACGACTTAATCTCACTAATTTGCGCTAAATTTTGCCGAAGTAAGATTAAGGTTTGTTCATTTATTGATACTTTCCTTCTTAACTTCAGATATGTTTTCCTGTATTTTATTCATTATCTGCTCATTAGAACCTACATACTTTTCCAATAATAAGCCAATGCGATTCAATTCTGATCAAACTTCTTTCATCTCATTATAGCATTCACAGTCTGGCTCGGACGGTTGTTTTCTTTTTCGGTGGGTAATTTGTGGATCCACCGACATTGACAACGCGCTCAGCTTTGATAAGTCAGGATGTGACCCGCTGCCAGTGCCGGCAACACCACCGAAAGGCTAGCGTTTTGGTGATCGTTGTACATTCATATTGACGCAGCAATGGTTTGATAAGTAGTTTAAGTTCTCACAATGCACAATGCAGGCCACCCGGCCGGTACGCGGAGTGAGCGAGTCGAAAAATAGCAACTGTTTGTTCCCGCGGGGGTGAGAGGTGGTGCAAGGGGCGCAAGCTACGCGCGGCCTATTGTTATTTTAGTGTAGACACAGTAATAAAATGGTATAATTACCAAACACTATTTTCACCTTTTGAATTTTGCTATGAAGAAGTTACTACTTAGTTTTAAATGACACAAATTAACACAATTTAAGCGAAAATCAACACACGTCTACTCTAAGAGGCTGACGACGACGAATTGTCACCTATTGATCACTGAAACATCTCTGATTTTTATCGACCATAATAAAGTTGATCTCATTTTTGGCAACACCATCCGCGGGCTTTGCCACGTCCACTTCATTTGGGAATGACGCAGAAATAATTCCTCTCCTTCTCAATAAAGTTGTAAAGCATTTCCCTTATGGCGTTTCTTTTACCAAATCCGTGAGATCCTACTTTCGATTATTTTCACACTTTATGCCACAGTCAATGAACATTCGCTAATTTCGCTATCTTCATAATAAATGTTCATCGAATTTTGCTCTGAAATGTGTTCATATAATTGTGTTGCGTTGATGTTCGCATTTTTTTGTAATTTAACGGCACATAAATGAGCGATAATTTAACCGCTCATTTATGTGTTTTGTATTAAACTGTGTACTGTACAGCTCCCCGATTCAGAACCGAATCGATTCCATTCGATATTGTGAAGTAAAAATGTATTGAACTGAACGATTTCGCACCGAATCCACAGAATAAATAATACCCAATTAATCGACAACTGAGTTATCGAAAGGTTCTGAATCGGGAGGCTGGGGTATTGTTAAAGTAGGCGTGTTCAGCGATTTTTTCGCTGGCTGTACCTACTCCTATATCATTTTATCAGTGCAAGTAGCGGATCAAACTACTTACTAACAAAAAATAGGTCAGCCCCCCGATTCAGAACCTTTCGATAACTCAGCACTGCTATTACGCAATATTGATCACATTGGTTTCAATCTGTCAAATATATTAATGCGTTGCGATAGAGTCGTAATTGCTATGAAGAAAGTGACAATCTGATGGAACCAAGATACGGAATCGCACTGCCGCACAGTGGTTCCATTTTGAAAATTTGCAGACTTAGGGTCGAAAGTCGGAAATTCGATCTGATTTTTTTATATGTGTTGGAGAATTACTTGCTTAACAATAGTTGTGGGGAGGACTTTTCTGACAAACGGATATTATACAAGAAATTTTTTTTTTTTTTTTTTGTATTTTAGAAATCACATTATATTTTTTTTCTTTTTTTGTTTAAATTTGTTTAGGTTGTGACTTTATAATATCAATAGTTCAAGTCATTGACAACCCAGAAAAAATATGGCCTGTTGCAGTCACTTGCCGCCGCGCGAGTTTTAAGGCGCTAAACATAGCAACTTTTTTTCATATATTTTGCTAAGAATGCACCATCTTGCTTGCTTATTTATTATATTTGTATGATTCTACCTCAATAAAAAACCAAAAGATAACATGATTTCCCCAAAAAAAGTTCATTCAAATGTAATTCTTATTAATTGGTAGGCAAGCGACCTTGTATAACAGTAACGATATAACGATATCTCTTTGTTCAAGACAAATTATTTGTAAGAATTCATTAGGTTAACGCCTCAAAAAGTACCTATTTAAAAGTAAAAGTACCCTATTTACCTTTTCCAAGTACCTATTTACCGACCTATTTTATTTCCATGTTTCTAGGAAACGCTAATGATATTAGTGCGCAAACAAATGAGTCATCTATGATACTAAGCTCCCGTTGTTCACTGTGCTCTGATTGGTCGTCACAGCTGTGCCAACGTCTATCATAGTTTAAAGATAAAGATACCGATACAAGCCATAACCTATTGCTGCTCGGATTAGACAAAATAAATGGGTGTGGTGCAATCAGACGGTCACTCATTCCTCAACCGATGATTGACTTCCAATATAGTAGTTAATTCATCGCGGAGATAAATCAGCATTGAAAGTATTTTATACGAAAAATATGACGGTTTTGGTTTTGATGTCGTCATATAGAAACATTGATAAAATTGTAGCCCTGAAAAGGACTGCTTTATTTAGTCCTGAAAAGGACTAGGATAATTGTGGCTATGCACAAATCCAGATTATAGCAATGGGTCAGAAATATCTTCAGCCTCCATCACTACAATCTCTTCTTCTTCAAAATCATTGCCAATCGAGTCAACTTGAAGTAATTGAATTGCTTGGCATGCCGTTGTCGATCGATTAGGTATTATTTATTCTGTGGATTAGGTTTGAAATCGTCCAATTCAATACATTTTTCATTCACTATATCGAATCGAATCGATTCGGTTTGTTATCGAATGGTTCTGAATCGGGGGGCAGGGGTGAGTTTTCTTTAATCTTTACAGAGGCTATCATAGGGCAGCTATGATAACCGCTACAGATAGGAGGAAAGGTTATTAGAAATTGGTCTATACATTTTCTAACGTACTAAAACTGCATTATGAGCAAATCTTCCTATCTGTAACGGTAATCATAGCTGCCATGTAGAATCCTTTTCATCGCCATGTTGATTTTAATTGTTTCGAACACAGTGTGGGATTTTTCAAAGAAACTAGTAGGTCCATTTACGAACCAGAAACCTGTCTATGGTAATCGCTGATTACCAATATTTTTTGCAGTAATAAGTAATAAGTCAGGAAACGTAACAGCGTTAATAAAATGACCCAACAAAAGTCGTGCCCAAGTAGGTGGGGCTTAAAAGTCGTGTCCAGCGCGTCATCAGTCGTACATTTTTCATGCAAGCGAGCACACGTCGAGCATTGTGAACTACAGCTGTGAATCATCATGCCAGCATGTGTTTTGAAGTGGTGCAGGAGCCATACAAGATTAAAATGTCCAGGGATCACTTTTCACTAGTAGTAGTTGCAAAATTATAATTATATTCAAAAACGTTCAAATATATTATCAAACCGCGATGGTCAATACTATGCAAAATGAAGTCAGTCAATTTTTGCACTAAAGTTTAATTTCTACTCGATGAAATTTTTGAAATTAAGCTGTTATTTTTTTCACGCAGATGATTCATACCTAAGAAACGTCAACATATTTAGGAGAATACTAAACAAAATGAGCAAATAAACAATAATGAACGATTACAGTTATTAATATAGGTTCGGCTTTTTCGACTCATGGGAATTACAATAGCATTAAAAAAACAGTTCATAGTTTGATCGAATTAAAGCACGTGTAATTATTCAGGCTAATGAAAATTCACCTTCTGGAAATTTTTAAGTGTTTGATTTACCTGAGTTGCTCAAAAAAACAAATAATGCAAACCCTCAAGGAATAAGGCACAAAAACTTGTAAGATTTCACTATTTTTTTTGCACTTAATATTTAGGTTTGATAGGAAATTTTATTTTAGCTGTATATGTGTATCTATTTCAATTAGAGACAGTCTTTCATAGATTTGAAACTGATCTTCAATAAGGTCATTTTCAGGAGAATAATATCAACACTGAATGTAATGACGGTGTTGAAGACAACACCGTCATTACATTCAGTGTTGATATTATTCACCCGAAAACAACACCGTCATTACATTCAGTGTTGATATTATTCTCCTGAAAATAACCTTACCAACCAAGAAAAAGAACCAAGAAAAACAAAATTAAAAAATAATCTTATTTCAACCGAAGTCTTTAGTTTTGAAGAAAGAGGATCATGCGTTACGCCGATAAATATACCATCGTTAGATATTGAATCTGCTCTGAATACTCCTAAAACACACATTTTAAAGCAAAAACTAAGAAAAAAACTATTATGGCAGTATAACGACTATCACAGATCAGAAATCTACAACGCCCAAATAAAAGATTAACTATGAAGAATATTTCACTTAAAATATTTTATCCCAATTGAAGAAAAATGGATTTGGCGATACTACAGAAAATACTGCATTGAATGATTTTTCGGACGATATAGTTTTAGCCCTTAAAAGGAAAAAGTCAAAAGTTACTTTGATATTTGATGGCTGTGCATCTAACATCGCTACGGCTAAGATGTTGGGTTGCAATTTTGAAGACACAAACAATTCAAAATCGTTTTTTGACCACCCATCTACCGGAGACCCAGTAGTTGTAATATTAGATCCATTTCATATGGTGAAACTTGTGCGTAACACATTAGAGGAAAAATACACTCGTAGATAAAAACAAGAAAAAAAATTGAGTGGGCACATTTGCAGAAACTGAAAAATGTTCAAGATATCGTTGGATTGCATTTTGGGAATAAATTGTCAAATCGGCATCTATACTTCCGAAATAATATCATGAACGTGAAACTAGCGATTCAAACCTTAAGTCAAAGTGTAGCTGATGCGATTAAGTTTGGTTCGCAACAGTTAAACATGCCTGATTTTCAAAAAACAGATGCAACTGTTAGCTTTTTAGAAATGTTTAACAACCTTTTCGACATACTAAATTCAAGACCGACCGATACGGGTTTAAACACCCTTTTTCAGTGATACAAAAAGAAAAACTACATGACGTTTTGGATCAAAGCTTTGCAGTCAAAAAAAACTCGAACAGTAACTGGACAAAGAGTAACAGTATATACTAACTCTTTGAAACCAGTGACCAAAACTCAGTCGAAAACTGGACTTCTAGGACTCCTCATATGTATTTCAAGTTTTAAATTACTTTTTGCACGGCTAGTAGAGTTACAAATATAGAAATTTATTTAACCATATTAAGCCAAGATCATATTGAGTTGTTTTTGGAGTGATCCGCAACCACGGCCGTTGCAAAAATAACCAAAACGCCTGACAGTTTATGGAAATATATAAAAATAATTTACTGAACTTGAACCTCAGCTCTAAATTCACAGGCTGACAGGAGGACATTCCGTTTTAAATTTCTCAGTATCCGTCTTCACTACATTGCGAAGAAAGATTCTCTTTTCATGTCTTCTGGACAAAAACTTAATAAATTAATTATATTTCGTGGGACAAAGAATTTAATGAATTGTAAAAAGTGAGCAAAAAAAAAAACATTGTACAGTAATATTGTTTTATTACTGACTTGGTCCGGTCCACTTATTGCATAACATCGTCCACGCCGCTATGACTCAGCTGTCATAGCAGACATTGCATTACGCGCGTGAACCAATCCCTGCTTTCGTTCTGAATTTAAACCAATCACCAAGCATGTCTATTTGTAACCTCGGAAGTGATTCGTACTTTGAATCTTACTTTTTTTTGGTTTGAAGTTGGGGCACTTTTATTGTGACATTTGTTCTGAATTAGAGTTCCTGACTTATTATTTATTCGTAGGTAATTACATAGAAACTATTAAACTGCCTTAAATTATTGAAATTACACCAAAATAATTGTTTAAAATCTATAGACCATAATTATTTACTAAAATACGCGTAGGTACGTGATCGTGCGCAGTGGAAACGTTTGCATGAGGGCTCGAGTGATACTATTAAAAAACTCACTCTCGTGTTTTAATACCTAGTTATGTCTGTGGTTATGTGCCGTTTAATACACCTAGGGCTGCCATCATCTATATTGCTGAAACCGGACAAAGATTACGGAAACCCCGGACATTTGGTCTAAATCGGGTTTTTTCCCCGGACGCAGTTGTTTTTTTTTTTTAATATTTATTTAATAAAATAACTCTTGCCTAATTGGAAATGTCCTAAATAACTCCAATAACATAATTTAATTATATCTGTCGTAGGTATTCTACTATGAAAATTAGGTAGGAACTTATCTAACAAAAATATTAAAAATTTCGAACTCTCTTCTTTTTGGCATCAAATGAAAACAAATTACGCGTTTGTCACCTGATTACGAACATATTTCCTTTTAGCTTGCGTAGATGTTTTTTTTGTCCCTGCTCTTCTTATTCCACCAGTTTGTGTTGAAAGAAAGAAAGAAAGAAAATACATTTATTTATGACAACACACAACATTATACAGAAAAACAAAGAACAATAATTACAAACAAAAATAAAAGGTACGAAATTAATGCTGTTTGTTCCGACTGAAAATCAGTGCCAAGGCTTTATGGCCTTAGCGTTTGCTGAAATGGGACCTGTTTGTGACAGACATCACGAACGCAGAGTGACAACAGATAAAAAATTTTACACATTGAAAACATAAAATAAAATCCAAAAAACTGAACGGATTATTAAAAATATAAATTTGCCAAAAACGTCATCATGCCAATCCGAACGTAGCTGAAATTTATACTGTCAGTTTCATTGATGGATGAGTAAAATGAAATTTGACATTACCCAATACAAAAAATAATTGCACACAAACAAACTGTTGCTGTTGGCCCCGTAAAATGCTACGCACTATAATAATTGTATCTGACGAGAGGCAGTTTGTTTGATTCAAGTCATATACTTAACATCCACAGCAATAATAAAAGTGAAATGTTGTCTGTTTCTATGTTTGCTTGTTTGGCGAGCTTTCACGCGATAACGGCTGGACGGATTGTGATGAAATTTGGAATTTAGAGAGCTTCCCTGGACCTGGATCGCTCGTCATGGCGCTCTTTGGGGGAGGCCTATGTTCAGCAGTGGACTTCTAAAGGCTGACATGATGATGATGATACCCTGGAATAAAACATAGAATACTTTTATCCCGTAAAATGATAATTGTACGGGAAAGCTGGAAAAATGTGATTACTCGCTTTAAGGAACAGTTGCCATGGAAACGAAATAATAACAAATCTGGGAATAGGAACTTACTTTTAATGAAAAAATAATAATAATATTTTCTTGATTTTGCCGGTAAAAGCTTATTCGTCATGTTCGTTGCTGTTCCGTGGTGTCAGGTGGAGTCAAATTCTCCTCACGAACACTGTTTTCACATGTTTAACACATCCCTGTCAATTTTTTTACCCGGATTAAACATTAAATTTGATCAACACATTTAATTGGTACTAACGTAAATTATGGCGCCAAATCCAGTCCACAGCGAATTCAAGCGCATACGGTAAAACACGCGCCGCCATAGATAATAAAAGTAAAAAACTCGGTAGTACGGAGCCAAACCGGTGCTTTTGTGGGAAAAAATATATTATGACATTGTTTAGTTCAAAAACTGGCTTCACCCACTGGTAATTCGCATTTACCCGTCCACCCACTGCACTAGAGTTGGAAACTAATGAAGAAATAATCGACATTTATGAAGAAAAAGAAAACAACATGTTTTGTAATTAAGCAGTGTTATAACGTAAAAAAAAAAACTTATTAGAGACGTGCCTTGCGTAACGTATGTAATTATGCTAACATTTTTGAGTTCATAATCCGGATTTTACGATATGAGTGTAGATAAAATAAATATATAGTAACATTATTTAGTTCAATAAACAACGTTAAAATGTATTTTGTTTCTTATTAGAAACTTGCCGTGCGTAAAGTGTCACTATGCCACCACTTTTGAGTTCATAATTCGGATTTTTCGATATGAGTATACAATATTGTAGGGCACCTAGTTAATTAGTTTATCAATCGAATACTACAAAAAAATATTACGTTTCAACGATTTACCTTAACAGATTTCCGGTTCGTAAATGTAAAGATGTCGCATAGCTGCTGATGACAGCCTGTTGGTAGATAACTAAATATATATTTAATGCGACTTTAATCTTTTCAGACCATGTGTATACATTTAGCGGAAGGAAAATGTGTTGCATTGGAAGTAAAAGCTATTGATCCGAAAGTGAATACTGTTTGTGAATTCCGAAAAATGTGTGGCCCTAGAGATCCGGTGATTATTTATCTATTAAATTATTATTTACGTAGATATTTGTTGCCGTGGCGGTCTCTGCTTAGAATAAGACCCCTCCCAATCCTCCCGTGGATGTCGTAAGAGGCGACTAAGGGATTTAAACACCGGAAGTTGGGCAGCAGCGTCCTCCAACACATATTTGCTACCCTGCGGTCAACAAACCGCCTGCCAACTGTTGTGACTATGACAAACCGCAAAACATTTCAGACCGCTATATGTAGAGGTACCTACATTAGTACATTTCATCAAAATTCGTTCATCCGTCAATTTTTTTTATATCGATTACTCGCCCTTTAGTCTTTTGTTTTGAGTACAGCAAAAAGACATCCAAACTTAGCCCAACAAAGTATGTTGGGTACTTACGCACAGCAATAAGTGGACCTGTGAACCTAGTTTTTAAAACACAATGAAATAGATGATAATCCCGTTAACTATAATCTTATAGATTATTTCATCACCCCACAATGAAGTGATACTCAGTAACAAATACACAGTAATAATTACACGGTTAAAAATAAGCAGCATAACAGAGTAACATAAAAAAAACACTTAACTTGCCAAGGTCCTCTCGGTGTGGCGGTCACAAGAACACTAAACTTTGGCATTTTTTTTATAGAAAGGATATGTGCTGTTGGTCTATAACTGACCTCTACAGCGTCACCGGAAGGCGGGGCGGGCGCAAAAGCGCTCCGCCACAATGCGTGAAGCAGAAGGCGCACGCCAAAGTTAAGTTTTTGGCCACTTGCTCAAGGGCACCCAGGGGGTACGAACCTCGGCTTGGACAGTTGCCATTGATTACTTGGGGAGTATCGAACTAAACACCCCTCGATCTCTACTGTTAGGTAGTGATCGAGGGGGCCCTCATGAAATGGCTGGAGCCCTTTAAATGAATTGCATAACTGACCACCGATTCGGAATACACCTTCGAGAAGAATCGGCAAGAAACTCGAAGGCGAATAAAGTCGACATTAATTACGGGACCTTCGACCTCGCATCCGGCGAGGTCGGTGTCTGTGTCTAATTGTGTTGAAAGATGGTGAAGATGACGGAGTGGGCGAATCAATCGCAGCCTGCACTGCGGCAGCGATTTCATCGTCCGGATCGCTCAAGATGTCTCTAGGTCTCGGTTGCCAAGTCGAGAGAGCCTTTATATAGCAGAACATCCGACGCTGTCAGAAGTCATCCGAGACGAAGACTACCGACATCGTCCGAGCTATTTGAGTCGTTTGAAAACAGATCAACGAATATCTACCATTTACTTTATTAATTACATTAGTCATGTCTGATAGTTGTATTGGAATACATTATAATAATTATGGCATAATAATACAGATGTTTCATAGCGATGGATGACATACATCGTAAGTTTACACGTGGTACTTTACTTTTCTTTAAAGTAGTCAATACTTCGTTCTTTTTTGCTTTTATGCTTTTAATGTTATTGTAATTTATCGTTTTGAAAATACATCATTACATGTATGATGTATTTTCAAAACGAATACGAACTTCATAATTGTCTACAGTAAGTTCCAGGTTATCATCAAGTTGTGTCAAGTAGTGTCAAACTAAAGAAAGTTTTCAACGGTTAACTCGAGAGCATTTAAAAAAGACTTATTAACAACAGCTGTTTAATTTTATAATATTTATATGTATTTTATTTTTATTTATAATATTTGTGTATACATATTTTACAAAGATTTATATTTTAGTATTCATTTCAATTAATTTATCTTTATTTTCATTTTAATGTCCATATCTCAAGTGCACGTGTATTCACATCTTTCTTGCACAACTAGGATGACTGGCAGAAAATGCTGTCTTAGCATTAAGTCCTCCTCTGTACACTGTTTTTGTGCATAAAGTATTAAATAATAATAATAATGACGGGCGCGGCCAAATTTGCACGCAGGAAATCTGCAGGGCAAAGCAAGTTACTTAATAAAACAACGAGAATTTATTAGAGAACCATAATTTAATTAATTTTCAGGATTTGTGTCGTCAACTATATCCAGATTCAATTCGAGCACAATATGGAAAAAATATTATACACAACGCCGTCCATTGTACAGACCTTCCAGAAGATGGTGAGATGGAAGTGGAGTATTTCTTTAAACTCGTAGCAAATGATTAGTGGTTCCGATGTTAACTTGTCTTTATTTTTTAGTGTTGAGGTACTCATTTTTTATCACATAATCATTTCCTTCCAATTCAATTCTTTCATACATCCATTTTCTATTTACTCTGAAATAAATAATAAAATAATTAATGAAAAATGTTTCAGATATAATTATTTCACAAAGTGGTCATAGAAGGAAAGTGGTATTTTATGAGTAATGTATGATTTCCTCTTGGTATCAACAATTAAACTTTTTTTTTTTTCCACAAAATTATAAAACTTTTGGTAAGACCTATTTTGCTTAATATACGAAATAACGTTTTGCATGTGTGAGGATTGAGGGTCCATTTTGAACTAAGATACACAAAATGGTCTAGCGTTTTGCGATTGCTCACTGTCACAAATTTTGTTTGCGATTGACTTTCATATAATAAGCGTAAATACTTTTCCTGTAATGTGCGTAGTAGTTTAGCCTATACAGATGGGCCCTTAATCCTCTATGTGAGAACTGAGGGCCCAAGTTTTCAGCTCATTGCTCACTTATTTAACTTTCACAAAATCTTATTCCAACTTTCACAATACTTTTATGATGTTCACTGAAACTAGGGCTGCATCATCTATATTGCTTAAACCGGACAAAGATTTCAGAAGCCCCGACATTTGGTCGAAATCGGGATTTTTCCCCGGACGCCCTTGAAATATTTGAAAATATGAATATACATTTAATAAAATAACTCTCGTCTAATTAGAAATGCCTTAAAGCGGGGTACGCTCTTAAAGGTTTGTCCTGCTCGTCCAGGCGTAGTGTGAGCGGGAGAGGTGATGCAGCTCAGGAGTTGATTTAAAATTTAAATAAATTTTGTGCTTTTCTAACGATATCTCAATATATAAATATCAATTAAAAAGTGCTTAGTTATTTGTTTACTTTAGGGTAGCAAAACAACTAAAAAATAAAGTTGCTGTCACTGAAAATAAGGAGAACAACGACACAACAAGTTATTTTCATGTGGTAGTTCGTGTTTTTGTCCAACGATACCAAGCCATTTCCAAAAGTTCTGTTTGGTTATTTTTTTAGGTAGTGTACTTTTCTATCCACAGTATTTTTTGGTTCACGTAAAGTTGTTTCATTACTTAGATAACATTTTGCTATTCGTCTTTTTGCTGATTTCGGGACTGACCCCGCCTTAAATAACTTCAATAACATAATTAAATTACATCTATCATACTCTGCTATGAAAAATAGATAGGAACTAAACTAACAGAAACATAAGTAATTTAGAACTCGCTTCTATTATGTCCCAGAGGAAATACTAATTAAATGCAACATTTAATGTACAGATCTGGTCTTTATTTTAAATTTACAAATTGAAAACTGATTTTCGTTTCCTATCTTCCCCCAAAAAAAATTATCAAAATATCTTCTACGTAAAATTTGTGGACTAGTTTGAACGTGAGTGTCCACGTTTCGGTTCCATAGGTCATCAGTGGACCCACTGATTGAAGATTTTTGTCTTCAGGCACTGTGGTATGGACGACGAAAAGACTTGAGAAACCCAATTCCCATTCCCATTCTGCCCAACACAGCTGAATTCTTCTATTCGCTTCCTTCTCAAAGTTGTTCTTACCTAATTGCAATATTTGCCCAAGATACATATTTATTTGGACCACTTCAAGAAGTGCACCATTGACTGCAATCAGTTCCGGGTCAATAAGATCGTTAAAAATTATCTTGGTCATCTATGTTCATTCAGAAACTGATGCGTCGAGAAGCATCAACTAAGTTGGTCAGCATATTTTGCAAGTCTTGCAGCGACTCTTCCATTAGGACAATATCATCGGCAAATCGTAATTGTGAGATGTTCTCGATATTGATATTAATGCCCATTCTTTTCCAATCCAGCGCCTTAGTTATTTTCTCTTCTGCTTCAAGTATTTTTTTGTATGAAGCATTCAATATTTGAGTTATATTTCTCAATTAAGTTTTCTTCTTATTATATTTCCAAATAAAACGAAGAAATTACTAAAACATTGTAATGAGCTGTGTAGCAGAATTCAAGAGAAACACACAGTCGAAAATGCTTATAAAAGAAAGAAGTGTAAATTACTAAAGAGGTTGGACAAGCAATACTATAATACCTTCTTGCACAAAACCTATTAACTAATACATAACATACCTTTCCCCCAAGTACAAAACAAGGCACAACCAAAATTACAAAACTTTTCTGGTCTTCCATAAGGACTCTGACTATGAGACATTAACTTGTTTTTAATCTTGCCTCCAGAATAACCAGACTCATATTCCGAAGGTATACCTAACATCCCAGCCCATTTTTCCAGTACTTCAATGATTTCTTGACTCACTTGACTTGAATCTGTGCGTCCCATATCCTCACGTTCCAAATCAAAGTCATTAGGCCTTTTAGTGATTTGTTCCTCAGATCTTTTTCCACCCTCGATTTCTTGATCTGCATTTGCATTGGAGTTCTTCTTGACCAACTGATCAATGTGTTGGTTAACCACATTGCCGTCACCAGTTGCCACTCCATAGCTAGATGGACCCTGTCTGTTCACCACTGTACCAGGTAGCCATCGAGGTCCGCTGCTGTAGTTCCTGTACATCACACTCTGACCCACATTAGTTTCTCGGTGTATCTTTTTAGTATTATCAGTAATTTGTTGATGCATTCTATGGTTCAAACGATTATCAGGATGTATTGTGTCCAACAGAGTACGTAATCGTCTGTACATCAAAAGTTCAGCTGGACTTTTGTTAGTGACAGTACATGGTCTTGCTCGCAGTCCTAATAACATTCTCGGAATCTTAACATCCCATGATATATCTGTCATTTTCCGTAATTTGTCTTTCACAGTTTGAACCATTCTCTCGGCCAAACCATTGGTTGCTGGATGGTATGGTGCTGTTGTGACATGTTTAATTTTATTTGCCTCCAAAAACTGATTAATTTCCTCAGAAACCAATGATGTTGCATTGTCAGAAACTAATGTCTCACACAAACCATGGATGGCAAATATATTTCTGAGGTGTTGAATGACAGTTGAAGAAGTCATGTTGTTTATTACAATCACCTCAGGCCATCTGGAATATGCGTCAACTACAATAAAAAAATGTTTGCCCTGAAAAGGCCCTGCAAAGTCCACATTTATACGTGACCATGGCTTCGTAGGCGTGATCCATTCGCACTTAGTTTTCGGCGGCATGTGCCGATTTTCAAGACATTTGTTGCATCCACTTACTAATGCCTCGATATTGTCCTTCAATTGAGGCCACCAAACATAACTTCTGGCCAAAGCTTTCGTTTGAACAATACCACTGTGTGTCTTATGTAAAGCACGTAGAATTGTTTCACGTAATGATGGCGGTACAACCACGCGACAACCAAGTAGAATACAATCTTCATGCATAGACAATTCGGATCGATGTAACCAGTACGGACGCAGTTCATCATCCGGCACTTTAGCAGGCCAACCATTAAGTATGTAATGACTGACACGTGATAAATTTCTGTCTCGCTTCGTCGCCAGTGCAATGTGGTCTGCATCAACAGGAAAGTCTGTAGGGGTCTCTGCCATCAGCATCTGTCACGAAGCATTCGTTCCATGTCCGCAAAATTACATCTTGAGCATATTTTCCGAAGCTCTGCAACATATTCTGCCGCTGTTTCACCTTTATTTTGATCACAATCAATTTGTATGACACAGAAATCTCATTAGATTTAGGACTGTAATGTTTAGTTAAGATTGTCACTATTTCATTGAATGTCACTTTACTAGATTTCTTTGGTGTAATCAACGCAAGTGAATTCTCGAATACTTGTGCACCACATACTGTATAGAAATTAGCCCTCCTAACCTCTTCCGAGACAATTCCGTTTGCCTCAAAACAATATTTTAATCTGTCTATATAATTGTCCCAATTATCGCACTTAACATCGAATTCTTTAAATTTGATCGATTTTCGCGCCATTTTTATCTTTAATCCTCGTCGCCACTATTATATTTCCAAATAAAACGAAGAAATTACTAAAACATTGTAATGAGCTGTGTAGCAGAATTCAAGCAGAGAAACAAGTGACAGTCGAAAATACTTATAAAAGAAAGAAGTGTAAATTACTAAAGAGGTTGGACAAGCAATACTATAATATCTTCTTGCACAAAACCTATTAACTAATACATAACACTTCTATTTGCTTGTTTGATGTAAACATATCTTCTATGGCATTAGTGAACAGTTTCAGGGATAAAACATCACCCTGTCTCACTCCCCTGCACAGTTGGTTATGTTTAGATTGCTGATTTTGTACTTGAAAACTCATAGTTGCGGCGTCATACAGAAACCTCAGCACTTCAATGTATCGCCAGTCCACTTGACAGCGTTGCAAAGACTCCAGAACCACCCAGGTTTCAACGGAGTCAAAAGCTTCTCATAGTCCACAGAAGCAAGACACAGGGGCTGGCCATACTCTTCAGACTTCTGTATAACCTGCCTCACTGTGTGTATGTGGTCTATGGTGCTAAATCCTACGTGAAACCCGGCCTTTTCAGGAGGCTGGAATTCATCAAGTCTTCTTGTGAGAAGATTTGAGATGATCCTCAAGAACAACTTATAGATGCGGCTCAAGAGTGAAATAGGTCGGTAGTTATTTAAAACGGGTTTTATCCCTTTTTTAAAGAAGAGTACTACCAAACTCCTGCTCCACACCTCTGGAGTTCTTCCACTGTTAAGAACAGTGCTAAATAACCCCTGGAGCTCCCGAAGTACGGGTTCCCCCCTTCCTTCAAGAGCTTCGAAGTTATACCATCCTCATGGGGGCTTTTCCATTCATAAGTTGTTTGAGCTCCATTTCAATCTCATCTAGGCTGACATCAGGCAGTTTGTGTGTGTCAGTGGCAGGTCAGTATTGTGCGGGAATCTTGTGCTGTATTCAGGACTTGAAGCATACGAGTTGTACAATCAGCCATAGAAGTATTTCATCTTGGAAAGGATCTCCGCCTTAGAGACAATGGTCAAGCCATTATTGGTCTTGAGCTTCGTCAGATGGGATCTACTCAATTGTTGGGCGAAAGAGTTTTGACCCCTGATTTTGCTCAATTGCCTTTTCTATTCGGCGTGTATTTGAGCACCGGAGGTCATGTCGTACAAGCTTACTTTTTTTTTATTGAACTCCCTTTTTTCATGGTGTGGCATGCTGTTGCTCCTGTCGCTTGTCCATGAGCCAAAGAGCCTCATCCGAGATTTTATACTTTGTGCCCTGCACTGCAGCTGACAAAATGTAGTACCTTTCTCCCTAAGGTGCAGCGAATATAAGAAAAAAATTGCAAAAATATGTATAATAAAACTACAAATGTACTATAGCCCCTTAACTCTCATTTCAGGGGGGGCTTCTAATCTTTCCCCACTCTACCCTAAAATCGACGTTATAGCTTGTACAGTATGAGACACAGAATGAGCTTACCTGCAATCATGCCCACATTTATTTGAACTGCATTTAGGACATGGTAAATGGCATCCTGGACACGTTTCATCCAAACAATCGCACACATCTTTACCATTCGCTGCTAGTTGACCTCGCTCATTATACAACCTGTTATTTTTACCCTTGCGACTGAAATGAGAAAAGTTATGGTTTGAATGAGGTCGATTGAATTGAACCAAGCGATAGTATAGCTTACTTCATAAAATAACTTTTTCGATTCAGTTTGCGACGTTCACGCGCTGAAGTTTCAGGATCAAAGTCAGCTAAGAAATGCATTTTACTTTAGTTCAATTGCGAATTTTGCTAACAACGCAAAGAAAAAATATAGTAAAGACAATGTAGGTGTAGGTATATGTACGTAAATTTAACAACAACAAAAACAAACCAACCAGAGACCAGAGGCAGGGAGTCAGAGAGAATACGTATTGTCATTGTCAATGTCATTTGATATAATATTAGTCGCCCTGATAGGCCGGGGCCGGGCCAAAGAGTATAGTTGGGCCGGGACAGGGACAGTAATGCCGGTCACTCACATGCGTACAAATATTCATACATTGTAAAAATGTTTGCACGCATTTGAGGGCCGTTAGACTTTCATTCGCAAACAGCGGATATGCAAATGGGTTCGCAAACTCAATAGGCGAACCAATATGGCTCCTCATACATTTTTACGAATGTCTTAGTCTTTTAATTGATTTTGTGAATCATGGATAGCGAAGATTTTATTAGTGAGGTTAGACTGTTTTACCTATGTTTATGTACTTACTTATATTATATTATACTGCAAGGAGCAGACCGCCGCAGACCGGCGAGACGTCTATCATCTTCGCAATCAAGTCAAGTGCAAAACTGGTCGCACGAATGTGTAGGAGACTACGCGAAGGTTCGGGGTTCGCGCGCTTTGATGTGCGTCAAAAAATCGACACAATTTGGGAAACCGCGAATGCAGTGAAAACTTTTGCAAATGTCGTCCTACACCTGTGGGTTCGCGTATTCGTGCGAATGTGAGTGACCGGGGTAAAAAATGACATATTGTAAGACTGCCCGAAAAGATCTGGAGCGCGGCGTACAGCCGGACGGAATACTTCGCACATATTAAGGGGGATTTATATTGAGTTAGTGACTCCAGTACTGACGCCGACGAGAATTGACACTGTTTATATCGAGTCAGTCAGTCGTGGTTATTTCTTCAGGTTATTGTTTCAGGTGTATAGAGACATTAAAGTCAGAGTAGAAAGATGAATTTATCTCGCAAACGGTAAAATTTAATACATGTCAAGTATTTGTTACGAAATTTAACCAGTCAACAGCTGTTTGCATGGTTGATGCATATTTTAGCAGAAGAGGTTACTAAAAAAAACGAGTTTGATTAAGAAAATATAATTGTAATTTTGAGATTTAATACTTTATCATATGATATTCATATCCTCATCAATTTAACAAGGGGAGCGTTGTCTGTTTGTTAGTTTGTTTGAATAGCTTTTACGCGAAAACGGCTAATCTGATTTTGATGAAACTTTGTAAATAGGTACTGACAAGGCCGTAGCCAGGAATTCACTTCGGGGGGCGGGGGGGTTTGAGCTTGAAAGCAAACGGCGGGGGGGGGGGGGTTATATGTTGTAAAGACCCGTGTTTATATGTACCCAAGTTTGTAACTCTGAAAATCCGTGGTGCTCTAAATAGTGGCAATTTCAGTGTTTCAGTTTCAGTTTTCAAAAACTTTATGGAAGCGTTTTTTTATTTTTGTCATTCCATCATTTCCCCAAAATCCGATGTTTTACTATTTTCACTATTTTCAGTGTCACAAACTGGGATATAAACTACTCTCGCTCACAGACTCTCTCGCTAGACAGTAGCTTTAATTGTAAACATTATTTAGTATATACTTTATTTCATTTTCTCTCATAATAAATAAACAGCAAAATCTGCCATAAAATCCATGCATTACTTTAAAAATGTAGTAATTTTAACTGCAATTTTACCTAGGTCACAGAATAAAGAATAGTACTAGCCTAGGTAGGTATAGTAAAAATCGAGCTCCACTTTTTCGGTGTATAAAATGGTGGGTGGTTTTCTAAGGCATTTGGGGGGGGGGGGGGGGGCTTGAATTTCCGGGTATTATGTTGGAGTGATTATCTGTGGATGGCGCGCCAGCCAACCAATAGCAGCAATCTCCCTCCAACCAATCATTGTCTGAATTTATTTTCCTAGCTTTCACTTTTGCTACTTCTCTAACATTTTATTTCTGAAAGGAAATCTGAACATTGATATCATTTCTCAGCAATAGGTATGTAGATAGGTACCTACTTCAAATGATTATTACGACTAAAAATACAATGTTTCTATATGTACGAGTATAGTGACTAATCTAATGACTAGTGCTTCTCAACTCAGATTTTATTGATGTAAAATTAAACGTCTTCAACTGAAAGTACTTAATTTTTGCCGTCGAGTAAAAATGCTGTTTATAGTTAAGTCCTTCCTTGCACACTATTTTTATGCAAAACAAATTATTATTATTACTTTTAGCCATATTTGTCCCACTGCAGGGCAAAGGCCTCCCTTCCCTCCTTCCATTCCTCACGGTTGAGAGCTTTTGTGGTCCAATTGTGACAATAGGAATCAAGCTCGTCCCGCCATATCCTTTTGGGCCTGCCGCGACGTCTTCTGATATTCTGTAGCATCCACAATGTTGTGGTTTTTGCCCGGAGATCGTCCGACATGCGACAGATGTGTCCGGTCCAGTTCCACTTCAGGCTGGTGGCTTTCTGACCAACGTCCGCGATTTACGTTTTGGCGCAGTATTGTGTTTCTAATACGGTCCGATAGTCTGACTCCCAGAATACTGCCCTACATGGCTCGCTGGCATATTCCGAGTTTGGACTTTTGCTGAATTGTTAGCGACCAAGTTTGTGCACCGTAGGTGAGGATGGGGAGAACACACATGTCCATGAGCCTTTTCTTGAGTGTTAGTGGTAACTCACCTTTCATTAGTTCTTTCATTGACCAATAGCTCTTCCAGGCTTTTTTAGTGCATCTAGCAACTTCCATGTCTTGTCGCGCCTGAAAAGAGACTATTTGGCCGAGGTACAGGTATTCTTGGACATATGCGATCTCGACCCCCTCAATGTCGATCCTATATTCTGTGCCGTTTGACATGAGCTTGGTCTTCGACATATTCATGCTAAGTCCAACCTCGAAGCTTGCCTTGTTGAGTTGTTCACCAACTCTTTTCACCAACGACAACGCCTTTGTTCTCCCAGCTAGCCGCCAGTGTTCTGAAAACCGTTTCTAGAGTGGCTGTGAATAGTTTGGGAGATAGCGGGTCTCCTTGCTTGACTCCTCTCTGTATGGAGAATAGCTGTCCGGTTTTATGTAATTTCACGGCTGCAGTGCTATTGTGATAGATGTGCTGGATGTAGGTATGTTGTATGCCTTGATTGTGGAGAGCTTGAAAAATTGAACTGTGGTTGAGGCTGTCAAAAGCTTTGGAGTAATCTATGAAGGCTAAGTACAAAGGGATATTAAATTTCTTGTGTTTTTCAATTAATTGATTTAAGGAATGGAGGTGGTCGGTTGTTGAGAGACCGCGTCTGAAGCCTGCCTGTTCAGCAGGTTAGTGCAAATCAAGCTGTCCAGAAATGCGACATTCGATCACTTTTATGAAAGCTTTGTAAAGATGTGAGACAAGGCTGATAGGTCGGTAGTTGTTTATTTCGTTATTGTCTCCTTTTTTGTGTAGCAAAATGATGTTGGAGTGGCAGAAATTTTTGGGTAACTTACCAGTTACCAGTAGCATTGTACAAGTTGGTGACATGTGGTAGAAGGATTGATTCCCCAACTTTGAGGGCATCGGTAGTTATACCATCTTCACCGGGGCTTCGACTGTATTTCATGTTCGCAAACGCTCTGTGAACCTCAAACTTTGTTATCGGTGAGATATCGTCGGAACATAAATACGTTGGGGGGGACATGATTGGTTGGGGAGCGAACTAACATCGGAATACAAAGATTTGTAAAACTGTGTACATATTTGTAGGACTTTGTCTCATCTCCCTATCTGACACCTTCACAATTCTTTAAGCTATTAATTGTGGTTCTGCCTTTGTTATTGCCATTGATGGCAGATTTTAAGAAAAAAAACTGTCTAATGTGGTTTGCGCCATTCGAGTGTTGAAATTTCGCAGATCTTTGCGAATGCTTGTATTAACTCTTCTGTCTATCTCTATATTCGAACGTTTGGAATGGTATATTCTGTCTTTCTTCGATGAGCTGTTTTGAGGTGTTGCTAAGCTTTTTAGCACTATTTTTGGCGTTTTTGATTTTTAAACTGGTGGTTTTTATTGTGCTGTGTATATTTTCACGCAGTGTCTGTACGTCTTCGGCGACTGGATATTCTAGCAAGCTGAAGCTATTCTTTAACTCGAGAGTAAACTGATCTTTATTGGCTAGAAGTGTGAGTTTATCTAGTCTTCTGATTGTATTTTTTATCATATGTTGCCGTAATATTTTTATATAAAATTAAAGTGTGATGCGTAGGGGACGGTGATCTGAACTATATTTTAAGCTATTAAGTACTTCTGTTCTTCTTTGTTTAAAAAAAGACAGAAGTCAATTTCATTTTTGGTTTGGAGATGACCATGTCCACCGACGTTGCGGTTTTTTGAAGAAGAAGGTGTTGCTTACGCTGAAATTCTGAGCAAAGGCAAATTGTAAAAGACGAGTGCCACGTTCATTTCGTGATCCCAAGCCGTGTGGTCCAATGATTTGACAATTATCTGTATCAGTTATTGTGCCTATTTTTGCGTTGAAATCTCCCATGACTATTTTCCAGTTCCCTCTGTTTTCTTCGCACGCCTTGTCGAGGAGATCGTAAAACTCTTCGATTTCTGCATCTGGGTGCTTAGAGGTTGGAGCGTAGACCTGAACAATAGTCAAGGTTGTGGTATCTGTGATTTGGAGTTTTACTAAGGCTATTCTCTCAGAGTAAGGGATGAATTCTTTAATGTTGTGTTTCCATCGCTTGGCAATCAGAAAACCAACACCATATCTGTTGCTAGTTTCACCTACATGATAGTTTTTTTTTCTTTCATATGAATCTTCGCGCCTTCTCTTCTAACTTCCGATAAACCTACAATGTCATGTTTAACCGAATCTAGTGCATTTTATAATTCAAGTAACCGTGCTTCGGTTCGCAGTGTGCGAACATTGTATGATATAACATTCAATTGATCATTATCCATTTGACAAGCCGAATTTGTTTGACAGTTAAGGGACCTCACCCGGGGATTGTATGCGCCCCCTGCTCTAGAAGTTGCCTGCCTACTGTCATTGGCAGAGCTTCTACTAGAGACGCCGGGCATTTGGGGCCTGTTTTTAGAAGAACTAGACATGAGAGAAGGGGTTTAGACAATTGCCACCACGCTTGTCTAATGCGGGTTGGTGGGTGTGCAGTGAGTCATCTAACTAGACCCACAGGTGCCGCCGTTAGTACGCAAGGTACTCTTCCGCCACCACCCTAAACCGACATCCTGCGCTAATGCCGGCCGTTCTGCCGTAACCTCGATAGAACGTCCGCGTTCTAGAGCTCAAATGCAGCTTGTTTGTTGCTGAGTTGTCGGGGGCTTCCGTAGCAGCTAACAGCAATATCTTGCCGCCGATCCATTATCCGCCACCTATGGATACTCGATAGTAGCCTACAGCACCTACCTAAACAGCCTAGCCAAAAACAAATAAATTAATTAAACGCCAAATAACGAAAAATAAAAAATAAGAAATAAATATTTTTGCAATTTAGAAATGTATTTCTAGATGATAACTCTTGCTTCGTACCTATGTAAAAGTGTATCTACCTACGTCATAAAGATAATATGACTTTTTAACCAACTACAGTTAAGCAAGGGAAGGGTTCTTAATTTAACAGTGTATGTATGTATGTATCTATCTATGTATATAGTTATGTGAATGTTCCACCATAGCATCACCCCTATTGGTTCGATTTTGACAAAAAAGGTGTCAATTTGTTTTCTTTAATAAAGTGTTGTTGGTTATTTATTTTATTCGAATACGGCAAAGCAAATGAAGGGTAATGTGTTCAAAATAAAAATATAGTCTGATTTTGACGGACGAGGTATCAATCGATTCATCTCCATCGCAAGAGTATCATAGGCTATTGTTTACCCGACCGTATTCGGGTTTTAGTTTTTGAACTTATGTCTTGTTTAATATGTATCTTTGTAGATTCCAGTGCACAAAAATGATAAAGTCTTGGAGAGACGGACAAATGGGAGCTCAATAGTTGATAATTATAGTCTAGGACTTGATAGACAAGTAAGTAAGTACCTAACTAAATTTAATGTTAAACTCTACTTGAAACTAATAATATGATACATTTTTTTCAGGTGGATGCACGCAGAATTGCGTTTCATACGAATTTATAGATCTGCGCTCTCCGAGCTCATAGGATAAGGCAAACCTCAATTTATGTGAAAATTATAACATTATTACATGATATTTGATAATTACACTTGATTTAGTTTTACTTATCCTTGCCAAGATCCCTCATTGTTAGTAGAACTTCACCTAGTTATGCTTTGTAAGAACACTACTAGATTTTAAAACAAGTAGGTGGTTTTTATTTTTATTTTAGGGTTCCGTACCCAAAGGGTCCAACAGAGTCCTATTACTAGACTTAAGCCCCGTCCGCCTGTCTGTCTGCTAACCTACCTCTTTAATTGTACCTTTGAACCGTAGAAGGAAAGAAATCTACTATGCGTTTTCATACAAAGAAAAGCTACACATCACGTCCCTTTTACATCAGTCGTCACTTTTCAACCTTTCAAGAGTGACTATATCTGGATACTTCTTACGAGTAATTCCTCGGCAGCAAGCGTTGCTGCTGCTCCTTCAGTCATCAACAACAAAAATTCTACTCTAGCTATGAAATATGTAGGTACGTTTTGAAATACCTCATACACATCTCATTAATATTTACCTTTTACAACAACAATGTAATTTCATGGCAGGATAAAACATGAAAAAAAACGTACGTAGGATTTAAACTATTTGGTTCATAGTGACTATGCATTATTAATGATCCTCACCAATCAAACACTGATAGTAGTTTCGATGAAAGCACTCAAGTGCTCTTCGGTTGATGAAAACTCATTGCCACTGAATTCCTTATGAATTCGGATTTTGAATTACCAGTTTTGTATTTCCGATTAAAATTACAGTTTTCGTGTGGTTGAGTTAAAGTTAAAGCTCAATGCTTGTTTTTTTGTCGTATGAGGTAGTGCTGGCCTCTGATATCAGAGTTTGTCAGGCCGCCCGAGGGCCCCTGATATGGCTTAACGACTGCTATTAATCGATAACAGCCGGGTCCGGCAGCTTATAATGCCCTCCGAAGCACGGAGCGATGGAAAACCGTACATAACTTCATAAAGTCATTGGTGCGGAACCTAGGTTTTGAACCCGGTATCGTTGGATTCTAAATTGCACTATAGAACCATTAGGCCCCCATAGCTCTTCGCTGTGATGATGACATTGTCATTAGACATGCGCATTGAGCTAGAGAATTCGAAACGAGTGAAAGATGGCAATGAATGGTCCATGTAGCATTAACTAAACCGTACTTTAACTCTTCGTAAACAGGCCCCAGGACTGGATCAAATTATACGTAGCGTAGACTTTTCACGACACACAAACGGCCGTGCACCCCAACACAGCCCCATCCTGTTTTTTGACAGATATGCGGCCGGCCTTATTCTCTTTGCCCTCCTAGCGGTTCAGCGCCACTCAGTGGCAATTTTTTAAACACCCCCAACGGTTCGGTGCCACAGTTTGCAATTTAAACCACACTAACAGTGAACCCACAGCCCACAGATTAACAGTGTGGTTTAACTCTAAATTGCACTCGCAGTGCAGAGACTGCAAACACTGCTAACGATCGGTTTATATTGTTGGTCAGCTTAAGCACGCTAACAAATTAAACCGACGATTGCATGCTTATGTCATTTGAGTCAGCTGTTCTGTGAATCTACCTACTGTTGTTTTGTTTTGTTTTAAGTTTTCTCATTTTTCTCTTCGTTCTGTTGAATTCGTTTGCTCTGCTAAAAGAATGTAATCATTATTATATGTACTGGCAGTCTGGCGGGAGTTCCGACAACATATTAACACAGAATGACATATGTCAATTGAATTTGACGTTACCGCATGCGCTGCTCTGCCTCTTTTTTGTGAGCGTTGTGTGCACACCAAAATAACGTCACTCCTGACGTCACGTGTCCGACGTGGAGAATAAATGCGCATTTTAATCCGACTTTGTGCGCGCTGACAGTACACAGCGCATATTGGTGCAATTTAAACCACAGCATGTATTAATAATTCTCTCTGGTTAGGTTTATTTTGACTTTTGTTGTTTTTTTTAACTTGTAAGATCAGTTAAAAAATAAACGGATAAATCCTTGCAGATCCTCTAAAATCTGTACAAATAAAATCGTAAAATTGAATCTTCAGTTTGTTAAATAAGTACTAGATAAAACTATGGCAGACTCCAGTAACAAAGAACAATCGGTCACAAAAGTTCCTATGATATATGTTTGTGGAGGTAAGTCGTAACATAACCTATTTTTGGCTAAGTTGTAGATTACCGCCCCACGATTTTAAGGGGCGGTTGGGTAGAAAAAGTTTCGGAACCCCCTTTCTGAGCTATTTTCATACCAAATGAAACTTAATAATATACTGTAGCATACATTCAGTCCTTCCAATCCTTTCCAAACTGAATGAAAAACGACCCTATCCCTCATGGTATAAAGACGATTTTCCTATGTCAACATGTCATCGAAACTTGCAAAATGAACGGTGATCGAAAACGTTCAAAACCCTAATTTCGCACACAAATAGCCAAAGGGAACGCCAATTGTGATCACTTTTAGCGTTTTTATCAGTTATATTCGCCAATTGTTCCAAAGAAAACGTCCCATTTGTGGTAATTCAGGGGCGATCCGACTTGACCATAGTAGGTTAGAAGGCTAAGGCGGTAGCGAAGCAAGCCTTAATTGGCGATCTGTACTCCCCTATATGTACAGATCGCCAATTAACTATTGTACTATATGCAAATATGACTATTGTACTCCCCCCTTGTAGGGCTGCCATCATCTATTTGTTGAAAGATTACAGAAACCCCGGACATTTTAAAACCATGGTCTTAATCGGGTTTTTTCCCAGGATGCCCTTGTTTTTTTTATTATTTATTTAATAAAATAACTGACTCACGTGTTGGTTGAAATATGAATGAAAAGTGATTGCACGTCATCTGATCAAGAACATAATTCCTTATAGCTTGCGTGGAAGTTTTTTTTTGTCCCTGCTCTTCTTATTCCACAGAAGTTTGCGTTGCTGTAATCCGCGAAAAATGCTATGCACAATAATAATTGTGTCAGATGAGAGGCATTTTTTTTGACTCAAGTCGTATTCGTAACATCCACAGCAATTATTAAAAGTGAAACATTGTCTGTTTGTTTCATTGTTTTCACGCGATAGCGGCTGGACGAATTTTAATAAAATAAAATATAGAATACTTTTGCGAAGGAGTGTCTGATTTTGCTGTGGTAGGTTACAAGGCTAAGGCGAGAAGCTAAAACTCAGAAATATCAGGGAGGGTTCCGAAACTTATTCTTAAAAGGGGATATCTACCTCTCCCTCACCTAAAATCAATGTACATTCTTACCCTAATTTCAATGTTTCAGAATGTCACAGAGAGAATGAAATCAAGCCGAGAGACCCAATCAGATGCAGAGAATGCGGTTACAGGATCATGTACAAGAAAAGAACAAAAAGATGTATCCTTTTTAAAATGATCAATAATTGTTTTCATGTCTAATCTAAACATACATTATTATTTTTTAGAAAAACTGCTGTTAGAGTAGCTGGATTGCATATACCATTTGTTAAAGCACATCATAACATCTCCTTAACTCTGAGAGCTTTGGTTTTGGTTGAATCACATCACAAACTGCACTAGTAGTTGACAATGCTTATTTTCAATGCCTATTTTGCAAAAGTATATTTTCATGTTTAACGCAAGCTACACATTATTTTGGGCTTTCATTGTGTTTGACAATACTGTGGGGCAGTTGTTAGTGCCCCTGTCTGCTCTTAGTGTCCCAGGTTCAAATCCTGTCCGGGGCAAGCAATGTGTGATGAGCATAGATATTTGTTCTCGGATCTTGAATGTTTATTGTGTTACATGTGTGTCCATGCTACCCATGACTCAGGGAAACCTAGTGGTATAAGTATATAGATGTTATTGTGCTGTTGGAAGGTTAGAAAATTTAGAGATTTGGTTTTCTGAAGCCAGTGTCCCAGGAGTAAACTTGTTATAGATGATAATTGGTCTAGTGCTTACACTTTCTAAAGTATGCACTCATAAAAATCTAAAAATTCACTCATAAAATTATAGAAAAAAGGGTTTAGTGCAAGTGAGAAGTAGGATTGGGATAGCACCCGAGTTACTAACACAGAATCATACCCGATCATATAGTCATATGTGCGTTTTTTCTCTTAAGGTCCAGCCTGTTTTATATAATTATGTAAGTAAACTAGCTGTACCCGCGGCTTCGCACGCGAGGCCATTTCTCCAGATTACAAGAACTCTATTACTATTTATTCCCAGACCTAAAATGCCTATATGAACATTTGCAGAAATGTTTGTTTCCGAGTCATGGATGTTGATATTCGTATTTATGTATATTTATCCGTTATCTAGTGCCCATATTACAGGGTATCCTAGTTTGGGGCTAGGTAATTGGTGTGGAATTGTCCCGAATATATTTATTTATTTATTTAATCAAAATTCCTTCAGACGTCAAAAAGTTTTTATTGTTTGCTCGGCTCCTACTTATCGGATTGAGATAATAAGTACACCAGTTTTTAAGTCAAACCCTAAGCCAGTGAAAGCCGCATCGCAATCGGTCCAGAAGTTTTTACGTGATGGGTGACCAGACAAACAGACAGACACGAATTTAAAAAATGTTTTATTCATTTTCAGTAGCTTATTTTTAGTACACTGGATGTTTTTTTTTTTAATATCTTCCTTTTACAGACTTTTTGGTACATATTGCTTTATTATAAGTAAGATGCCCTTCACTTTTGGGCCGAATAATAAAAATATGTGTTTTATTACATTATTTTAATCATGCCTATAAAACAGTATGTGACATACCTACTGACTGACTGACTGACTGACTGACTGACAGACACACCCAGCCTAAACCGGTGGACCTAGGTATTTGAAATTTGGAGGAATATTCCTTGAGTATCCTAGAGGTGAACTACGGAAGTAACTATAAACCGTAAAACATGAATACCAACTCCAAATAAAATACCCCTATCCTGCGGGACCCTTTAATTTATCGGTATGAAAAGTATCCAATGTTCTACCTCGTAGTATGAATTCAAATCATGCCAAGTTTTATTTCGTTTCGGCGTGATGCGCGTCCAAGATACAGACAGACACAGACAACAGACAAAATTTAAAAATATAACAGTTTTGGCTTCAGTACGAATAATAGAACAGCCTCCAAAAAACTAAATATCTTCAATGTACAGAATTTGTACCCCTATCCTGGAGGACCACATTATTTTTTTGTGATAATAAGTATCCTCAATTTTCACCCATCATATAAACTATTACTGTGCCAAGGTGCATCAATATCCGTCTAGTAGTTCCAGTTCAGACATACAAAACTGAAAAAAAAAAAACAGTTTTGCTTTAGTCTTGTACTATTATTTATTCTGTGCTTTAGTATAGAAAAAAGAAAAGCCTCCAAAAAAATTTACAAAATATCTTCAATGTACAGAATTGGATTGTTACAGTTTTATTATAATTATAGATAAGAATATAAAGGCTGGGAAAAAAGGTGGTGGTTGCTAAATGAAAAGTACCAATATTGATTAGGGCCAAACAAAAAACAAAAAAAGAAATCTACTTTATCTTACTTTATTATTAATTATTGGCTGTCCTGATCCTACTTCTCGTTAACTTCACTTCGCAATGTGTGAACACAGCATAAGAACAAGGCTTGCTGAATTAACATTTCTTAAACTATGGTTTGCCATTATGCAAAACCCGTACATTGCAGAAAAGTCAATGGTTTAGTAGGGACCACAAAAATAACAAACTTAAAAAAGTTGCACCAGTATGATACATATATGACCTACAAATGTGCTTCTAAACGGGACATATTTTACTGCATTAAGTGATTTTGTTAAGGTCTAACAAAATGATTCTTAGACCTTAATATCACAACAAATAATTGCTACATTTTTATAATCTAACGCATGGAATTGAATGCAATTGAATATTTATTGTTTTGCACGATAATCTCTTCATTTTTTTGTGATTGGGTTATGTTTTGTATAAAAGATTGTTGTTTGGCCTTTATTTATTATTTGCTTATTATGGTTTTATGTGATCTTTAAATGAAAGGTTCTAAGGAAGGTTTTGTAGGTGAGTATTTTATGTTTTCATTTAAAATTGCTTCTATTGCAAGTTGCTTTTACTTGAATAAAAGTCAAGAAAAATGATTTGGTTACTTTTTAATTTGTTAATCTAGATTAACTACTAACTCTACACCATATCAAGAAAGGGGTTCGAAGACTTTTCTTTCAGTCAGAGTCAAGACAGACGCCATCTTATATTTTTTTATGGTTGATGACATGTTTAATGTGTACAACTAGATGGCGCTATGTCAATATTTCCTTACTTATTTATTTGGGCCTGAAATTGTAATGTTTGATTTGCTAATGGCGCCTTTATTACCATGTACTTTATTTCATCTTCATTTTTAATTTTAAATCTAACATTTTAACCGTATTTGTTCCTCGTGTTTACATCTTATTCAGTAAAATTTAATGCAACAAATACAGTTATAATATTAGTTTGACTGACAGGTTAACTAATCCAAAATCATTGAATCTTTTCACACATGGCGGTTAAATATCATAATAATTGAAAGGGTGGTAGTACTACACCTTTGCCAGGTGGAACTTATTTTCCGAGAAAGTATTCTTGTAGAAGAGCATTTTTTTAAAATATAATTTCTGTCTAGAAAATAATTAGTAAGAAAATAATTCTTTACTAATTGCACTACAAACCACAATACACACAAATATTATCTGATTTTATGATTTTCCTGAACATGATATATTTCAGTGGTTGTCTTTGATGCCCGCTGATGGACAATGAAGAAATACAAGAAGATCATAACATAATTATTATTGCACATAAGTTTTTAATAAAGGTTGCTTTATAATACTTGTTCATTTATTACATCTACGGTAGATGTATGTGTGGTAAATAGATGATCTATCATAGTTTGAAAGGGTTGTATTGTTTCAATTTCACCCTGTAGAAGGTATAGTGCCGTCAGTAATTAAAGCATTAACAAATCCTCAGGAATGCAAGCCGCATTTTCAGTCAGCAGTCAGCATAAGGGAGATCAAGGAGGTTGGCACAGCTGTGCAGCAATAATCGATAACGACGTAAGAAACCATCATAATCGGTCTTACTACAACGATTTGGAAAGTAAATGGAAAACTATATTTTTACAAGACGTTAACATTATATTTCCAAGAAAACACATGACAGGCAAGACAGAAAAATGTATGGCCCTCAGTTCCCGGCTGGTCGTTGGTGACCAGAGGGTGTTAAGAATACTCGGGAGGATTTAAAAATTTCAACATGGAACGTACAAAGTGTATATGATGAAGGAAGATTATCAATTTACAGAAGGAAGCAAAGTGATTGGATCTCTCAATAATTGGACTTAGTGACATTCAATGGAAGTGGTGTACACCACACGGAGGGCGATTTTGTTTTATACTATTAGAGTAGCGATGATTCGCAGCATCTCTACGGTGTTGGTTCAAGGGAGATCAGCAAGTCGGATATGAGTTTTGTTCCGCGACCGACTAACCTTCACAATGCTCTGTCACACTGGTGCGATGGTTAGGAAGAAAATTTACTAACTGTCACACTAGTATTAAGGACAAATCTGACAGGGTCATGCTATTACGTATGAAAGCTTCACCGGTCATCATTAACATCATTCAAGTGTATGCGTCTACAGCTGATAGAGTGATGAGATCCTTGAACAGTTTTATGTTGATGTCTCTAAAGCCATAAGTCTAATTAAAAATACATTAAACTTAGTAATGAGAGACTTTAACGCTAAGATTGGCATATCATCGGTGGTGATTGGTTTATGGAATTCTGTGAGGAAGGTGACTTTTTGTTACAAACATCATTTTCAAGCTGCCACCAAGACGTTTGTATACATTGAAGTATCCCAGAGATAGAAAAATACAGAGAAATTAGATTGATTATATTGCAGACACATATAATTGCAACACTATTACTATTAAAACAATAGAGACCAACATTAAAGGATAATATTTTTAAAATAGGCACAATGGGCTATCGCTAAAAGCGATCAACATATAAACAAGACATAAGTTCAAAACTAAAACTCGACTACGCTCGTGTAAGTAAGTGCTGCCGTAGTCGAGTTTTTTTTCCTATGACACTATAAATGAAGACAAATCGATTGACACCCCGATTGTCAAAATCGGGCCAAGTTTTTAGTTGAATACATAACCCTTTCTTAGTTTCGCCGTAGTTGAGTAAATAAATATAGCCTATGACATCCATATACCCACATACATACATACATACATACATACATACATACATACATACATAAACTGTTAAACTCGTTACCCTTCCCCTTGCTTCGCCATACTCGGGTAAAAAAACTCTGGCTCTGGTCCAAAGCTCAACCCCCCCCCTATTTTTTTTGAAAAATAGAAATTTAAGTATTTGGCCCCGAATTAAAATTATCCACATTTGCTTAATACCTCATTGTTTCAACGATATAAAACAATTCACACATACAAATATAACACAAAATTAATATTAAATATAATTAGTTTATATGGTTACATTCCTTTTATACGATTATGTACATGCTGTTGTTGATATCCGTATACAAAATACGAATGATAAAAAAAACCCGTAACTGAAATAATGCCTTCAGATTCGGCTATATCAAGCTGAGCGGCGGGTGGTAAATGAATCAACCACTTATCATCTAAGTGCCTCATAGCCTTGCTTGATTTTCATATGTAGGTACTTGTCACATGTTCAAGAGCTTATTCAAGTCTCTTTGTTTCATTTCATGTGATAGATGTTACATCCGCAAACCTGCTTATAGTGTTTCTTTGTGTATTATTTTATGTACTTTTATATTGTCACATGTTCAAGAGCATTTTCATTTCATATTTCATGTGATAGAAGTTACATCCACAAACATGCCAAAAACACAAATGCTCATAAGAATTACATGTGAAACACTATAGTGTGTCTTTGTGTATTATTTTATGTGCTTTTATATTATTTGCATGTACACATTTATAGTCGCACACATTGCATTTATAAGATTTCTCTCCAGTGTGCATTCTTATAATATGACGTTTAAAATTTTTTGCAACTGCTGATTTATAGTCGCATATATTGCATTCATGTAGTTTCTCTCCAGTGTGTATTGTATTATGATGCTTTAATAAAACGGAGTTTACAGTTTTATAGTCACACATATTGCATTTAAATGGTTGCCTACTAGTGTGAGTTCTTAAGTGAAGTTTTAAACCATATAAAGTTATAGATTTATAGTCACACATATTGCATTTATGTGGTTTCTCTCCGGTGTGAGTTCTGATGTGTCGTATTAAATGATAGGCTTGTATAGATTTATAATCACACATATTGCATTCAAATGGTTTCTCTCCAGTGTGTCTTTGTATGTGTCGTTTCAATAATATTGCCTCTGTACATGTATATTTACACATATTGCATTCAAAAGGTTTTTCTTTAGTATGTGTTTTCAAGTGTCGTTTTAAAGAACTTGACTTTACGGATTTATAGTCACAAATATTACATTCGTAAAGATCTCCCGTGTGAATTTTAATGTGTAGTTTTAAACAATTTGCGGTAACAAATTTATGGTCACACATACTGCAGTGATATGGTTTCTCACCAGTATGTGTAGAAGTGTGTCGTTTTATTGAATCTGAACACGATGATTTATAATCACACATATCACATCCATACGGTTTTTCTCCAGTGTGTCTTCTTATATGTCGTTTTAAATTGTTTGGCAGGGCAAATTTGTATTCACACATATTGCATTCATAAGGTTTCTCTCCAGTGTGAGTTCTTTTATGAGCTTTTATATAATTTGAATTTGCAGATTTATATCCACAAATGTTGCATTCATATGGTTTTTCACCATTGTGTGTTTTAATGTGTCGTTTTAGGTTACCTACTTGTATTGATTTATAGTTGCACAAATTGCATTCATATGGCTTTATTCCAGTGTGTGTTTTTTTGTGCTCTTTTAAATGATATGCTTGTGAAGATTTATATTCACACATATTGCATTTATATGGTTTTTCGCCAGTGTGTGTTTTCATGTGTCGTTTTAAACCATGTGCTAGAACACATTTAAAGTCACATATATTGCAAACATGTGGTTTCTGTCCTGTGTGTTTTATTTTGTGTAGTTTTAAATCATTTGATTTTATAGATTTATAGTTGCACATATCACATTTGTATGGTTTCATTATAGTTTGTAACATATGTGTGGTTTTATAATAATTTTGGATAAAGCTCTGCAGTGTTGTGATGTTCTTGAGCTGCCACTAAGTACCTATAGACAGAAATAGAAAATACAGATTACTAATTTCTATAATTGAAGTAAGTATTTAGGTAGATATGTAGGTACCTACTTAGGTACTCGTATGTTATTTTTGTGATGCATAGGACTTGGAAACTGATATTTTTCAGGCGCTATCCCTAAGTTGAAGGTGAATGCAGCATTTTTTAACCGCCTCGTTCACTCGCTTACGTTTTTTGCATATTCTATCTCGCTCTCACTTTATGCTGTTTTATCCCTACAGCAGTAGGTACCTGCGCAATCGTTCACAGAGCCTAACTTGACAAACATATAGATTGGCTGCGCCTACTATATCTAAGTATCTACCTAATTATGTAGTAGGTATGCATTCAACAATGTAAGTGAGTAACCTATGTCGTACCTATGCAATAAAAAAATAACATTTAAGTGAGTACCTAAGTACCTATCCTTACTCTAAACAAAAACATAAGATTTCTTACCTTTAGAAAGATCTTTCCAAACAAAATGACAGAAGATTTCGGGTACATGCACTTACCGCATGTATTTTATAATAAATTATCATCTATTTAAAATTTATAATAACATTTCAGGCAATTAAGCGATTTGCATGTTATTTGAGTTTTCAAACTCTTTGTATTTTGTGCCTTACTTAAATAGATAATACACTATAATTTATGGGTTGTCTGTCCCACCCATGGTACGTAAGAAATGTCTATATGTCCCAGTCTCACCCACCCCACGCATTATAATCCGTCCACAGACCATAAACCTAACTTAACTGTCAATATTTTACGCCAATAAGGTAATTCTACCTCTTTGACAAACATACAAAATGTAAATTGTAAACGCTACGCTACGCCTTTATTATGGCCAGTGCTGCCAATGAAAAGTTGTAGATTCCCCACTAATATTTCCCTGGCTTGAATCTCGAATTTAATTTAGCCGTTTTTTTCTTACCATATCGCCAATATGTTCGAACTTTCTTGTATGGAGCCTGGTATAAATAAACATGCGCCATTTTGAAAAAAAATAAGGTTCTCGGCCCTCAATCACACCCAGACATTCGACTAGATCTAATATACAAAAGCCGCGTTATAACTACCTATTTACACATGTCATTTTTATACATGCGCAATAGTGTGCGTGAAGTCAAAGATTGTCACTGTATGAATTATTATTGTACACTTACCCAAAAAGCTTTTGACACTAACGTTATTACCTATTCGCTATTTTCGTAAATCATGTTTTGGATTATACGCAGAATGTCAAACACGCAGAAAGTCAAACACGCAAAATGTCAAACTCTCAAAACGTCAAAAACACAAAATGACAAACTCTCAAAACGTCAAATACGCAATATGTCATAAGTCGGGACTCGGGATAGATCTTCGACCAGAAATAATACAGGACAGGCACTAAAATTGCCTGACATCAGTGATGTGGCCCATAAAAACCGGCCAACTGCGATTCGGACTTGCCAACAGCGAGGGTTCCGTACTACCACACGATATATTATCAAAATAGTGTATTCCCATTTTACGGAATTTTGAGCGCTAGTTCGCATTTGACTGATTTGAGTATACAAGGAAAGTTGTTTACACGTATCTAAGCGAACTCGTACATATACATACCTAGCGTCTTTCTTTAGTATTCCTTTCCTAAAATATGTCGGACGATACGCTTGTAAAATATTAGTAGCCGCCATTTTCTTTCACTACTCGTACGATACGAGCTAGCTTGGAAAAGTACGAGTAGAACGCGGTCTAAGTCTACTCAGCAGTGCAAGCATGGATCTTATCGATCGATAAATTTACCGACTTTTTTAAATTAATTTTCCCGTTAATATTCGATAATACGAGTTCAGTAGCACGGCAACCGTTCCTTACAGCGAGTAATCGTCATTTTCTAGTTTTCCCGTGGAAAGTTTCAATTTTCAAGTATCTTATGTTGGTCTCTATATGGTAAAGTATCTATTTACAAAGATTCATTAAAATCGGATCAACCGTTTTGGCGTGAAATCTCCCTAAACAAACAAACAGACAATGTTTCACTTTTATATATTGGTGTGGATTGACTTTCTGCGTGTTTGACTTTCTGCGTGTTTGACTTTCTGCGTGTTTGACTTTCTGCGTGTTTGACGTTCTGCGTGTTTGACTTTCTGCGTGTTTGACTTTCTGCGTGTTTGACTTTCTGCGTGTTTGACTTTCTGCGTGTTTGTCTTTCTGCGTGTTTGACCTTCTGCGTGTTTGACTTTCTGCGTGTTTGACATTCTGCGTATAATCCCATGTTTTGCGTATCTGCAGAAACGTACTTACAATCACAACACTCAAACTCAATTACGTAGAACGTAGGAATATCAAATAGACAACATCACTAGAATAATAATAGTAGATTATGCACTACTCCCGGGCGAAGCGATCGAGTTATGTAGAGTCCCGAGTGAAGCGAGCGGTCAAATATGCCGCCCGTGACAAAAGACAGGCTTTATCCTCGAGGTGAATACTTTTCATACCTTCTGCGAGACAATAAAAACAATAAATGCACCATAGACACCATAGACATACATGGTTTTCGAGTTAAATATACTAAAAGGACGGATTCGGATACAGCCTTGAATCTGTTAGTTGTTCTCCATTGATTAAAATTGTTATTCATTTTCATATTTATCTTTTGATTTTACTGGTAGTAGATTATTAATAATCCCTAAAGCATGTGAAACTCCGAAGTCGCTCGACGACATTTTTGTGTCAACTTGAAGATGTTAAAATACGGAACTGTTAAAATAACACTAAACACTGTCTCTTGTTTCACATTTACTTACAATCGTGCCTTATTTATTTCTTTTTTTGTGGTCAGCCAGTTAAATTTTAGGATAATATCTCTTTACAATGTCCGTATCGATGCTAAGAACTACGCTAAGAGTCATACGAAATTTAACGTTCCAAATTCTAATCAGATTATATCCCTTAGGAGTTTCATATCATTATCTCCCTTGGGTTTTAATTTATTGTTTATTTTAGTATTATGACGAGACAGCATATCAGGAATATGACTATAGATTTAAACAAAAGCAGGTAGGTACTAAGATAAAATGTTAGATTTCATAGTCTTCCTTCAATTATGAAACAATATTTCTTACAAATATTTGATCCTTATAAATCTTACTAGCTTTCCCGCCCGCAACTTCGTCCGCGTGGACTACTGTTTATCGCGAAAAAAAGCATCTTATGGAATATTCCATATTTCATTTTTTTATTCTTCTATGATAACATCAATGCAAATGTAGGTATAGCATCAATGCTCTTGAAGTTTTTGACAGAATTGTTATTTACTTTCCATGGCAACTGTTCCTTACAGCGAGTAATCAATATTTTCCAGTTTTCCCGTGAAAACTTACAATTTTCCGGGATAAAAGTAAATAGTAGTAAATGGTTTATTCTATTACATAAGCTATCTCCATTCCCAATTTCATCAACATCCGTCCAGCCGTTACGCGTGAAAGCTCCCCAAACAAACAGACAACGTTTCACTTTTTGCTGCATTTTGCTATCAGGCGCGAACGCAATAAATTTCATGTTTTCATCTGCCTGAACACGTCCACGGATGAACATGATCATCCCCTTAATAGGAGGATTTTGCTACGCTTGGCAGACGTCTTGTCGATAATCCTTACTTGGAATTAATTAAAGCTACAAAAGTATCATTGTTGAGTCTTCGCTTGTGGTATGTTATAAGCATGAAGTATTTTGTTTTTAAACGGTTTTACTTAGCTTGTCCTGTCTGTTTTTGTTTATTTGGGTCAAATCTAGTACCTAATTTATATTTTACTCCTTTTCTGTTGACCTGCCTTTCCTGTTGAAATTTAGTCGCACTTTTAGTTCTGCTAACAATACAATTAAGTTTGTATATTCAGTATTATTAAAACCCAAGATAGCCGCCGCCACAAAATGGCGTTTTTTTTCAAATCCCTTAATATGGGTATCAAATGAAAGGGCTTAACTATTAGAATACAAGCACACTATGGAAATTCCAAATTCAAGATGACCACCACCACAAAATGGCGGATTACTTTTTTAGTTTTCAATCCCCTCAATATGGGTATCAAATGAAATTCCCGCATTCTCCCTACGTAACTTTACCATTCCCCGCAAATGGAGGAATTTCCTGCGAACTGGCAGGCACTGGTATAGTACTGTTATTTATTCTGTGGCGCTGGTAGTACTATTATTACTTATGTGTTATGGCTCTCCACCTTGTACAATTTTTTTATTCTGTGTCTCCACTTAGCCAAAACTAGCGACTCGCTCCGGCGAATAGGAATAACCGCCCCGGCTAGGCGCGCGGCTAGGCGGCTTCGCACGGGTAGTGCTCACACCGCGGATTTTTTCTTAATTAGCCTGTTTACCTATATTATTATTATTATTTAATACTTTATTGCACTAAGAAAGTACAAAAGGAGGACTTAATGCTACAGCATTTTCTACCAGCCATCCACATAATTATGTTACATGAGAAGGGATGTAGGCGTGCATCAAAAAATTGAAACAAGAAAAACAACTAAAATTAAAAGTTATTCATTCTTACGTAACATTTTACAAGGCAGAATGTTCGTCTTCCAATGACGAGTAATGGATATTTCAACATTTTTGGACAGCAAAGCGTTAGGTAAAAGCAAGTATGAAATCTTTTTGTTTCAATACTAATATAGGTACAGTTTTATTAAAATATTTTATCTACACTCATATCGTAAAATCCGGATGATAAACTCAAAAATGGTGGCAATGACATATTTTACGCACGGCACGTCTATAATAAGAAAAAAACTTTATAACACTGTCTTTTTGAACTAAACAATGTTATAATACCTATATATTGTTTCCCATATGCACCGTGTTGGCTCCGTACGAGTTTTTTTTGCCATTTAATATATATGGCAGCGCATGTTAGACCGTATGCGCGCGAATTCTCTGTAGACTGCATTTTGCGCCATAGTTTACGTTAGTACCTAATCAATTTAATGTGTTTTGTAAATAAAGTTTTATCCTGATTAAAAATGTCCGACAACAGTGTGAGAATTTGACTCCACCTGACATCACGGAAACAGTAACGAATATGACGAACGAGCTTTTACCAGCAAAATCAAGAAAATATTACGACTATTTATTTTTCATGAAAAGTTCCTATTGCTATGTGTTTTTGTTGATCGAAAGTTTCATCCTGATTAAAAATGTCCGACAGCAGTGTTAGTGAGAATTTGACATCACCTGACATCACGGAAACAGCAACAAACATGATGAACGAGCTTTTACCAGTAAAATCAAGAAAATATGATGTCATTTTTTTGTCTTTAATAGATAGTTCCTATTGTACGAGTGTAGATAAAGTAGTGTATGAAACGGCACTTAACTATGTACTAACCTCGAGTGATACTATTAAAAAACTCGCCTACAGCTCGATTCTTAAACTGACTCGTGTTTTAATAACCCTCGTTATGCAACCGTTTCATAGGCTAATATTAAAACACACTGGGGAACCTTTTAAATTTAAATTATAGCGTATTTTTTTGTATAATAATCTTACTTAACTGTTATAGGCAGGCGTAACGCTTACCATCAGGCGAGCGACCAGCCAGTCTCGTCACTCAAAGAACTTAATAAAAAAAAAGTTTTTTTGTAAAATAGTGCTCTCTATTTTCACGCAATAATACCATTCAATTATAATTTTTTTCAGTTCAAACGGTCCCAATAGCATACAATTTTATTTAAACTACCAATCATTTCACAATTTTGAAAATCCCGAGTAGTTTCCATGTCATGAAATTTAGTACGCACTTTTAGTTCTGCTAACAATACAATTAAGTTTGTATGTTCAGTATTATTAAAACCCAAGATAGCCGCCAACACAAAATGGCGTTTTTTTTTCAAATCCCTAACTATGGGTATCAAATGAAAGGGCTTAACTATTAGAATACAAGCACACTATGGAAATTCCAAATTCAAGATGACCGCCACCACAAAATGAAAAATCCCGAGTAGTTTCCATGTCGACGGAGCAGCATGGCTACACAGCCCATTCAGCCAGAACAACTATTAGTATATTTTCCGATGTATATCTTTTGGATCCGTGTAAAAATAAAAAGTTACGTTAAGCTTTTATTTATTCTGTGGCTAAGAGTATAGTAGAAACCAATCTTAATGGCGGCTGTGAACCGCGCTGCGAGTGTGACTTCGCGCTGGTACAGTAAGGTTCGCAATTATTAGAGTAATTTTTTTACTACCTACTTGTAGAACATGCTAATAATAAGAAACAATTTATTACACCAGAATTATGGAACAAATATACAAGAATTTAATATAAAAATAGGCAAAACGGGTTGTCTTATCGCTAAAAGCTATCTTTTCCAGACAACCTTTGGATGGACAGAAATTACGAATTAAAAAAAGACGGTGGTGCAAAACAGTACAATGAATCATGCAAAATAAAAATGAATATACCTACATACATATTAAATAAACCACACTTACTTACATGTCACATGCAAATAATGTAATGATTGAAAAAATATATGTGTTAAGTACATACAAATAATGGAATGATAAAAAAATGTTATACCTATGTTTCTAGTAGCTAAATTAGCGTCGACACTTAACTCTTTAACCTATTCATTATTTTTTAACCAATCATGAAATTATGTTATAATATTAATATCGGAATATATGCTGATATCGTGTTAGTGGATTGTATTGGTTGGTAACAAACAACTTTAAAATAACTAACTAGACTGTACTTGAACAGAATCGCATGCATGTGTGCAGCGTACGGATGTAGCGTGCACACAAGCACAACGGATGCGGAGCGCGCGGGATGCGGTGGGCTAGCGGGAGGGTGTGCCTCTCCAAAGCCCGCTTACACCTAAAATTTGCTATTGCGCAGCGCCTTGCACCTAACTTCTCAGCCGCCATAAAGATTGGTTCCTACTCTATTAATGTACTTGTGCCTGATCCTTTTCTAATAACATTTAAATATTTAGGAAAATTAGATAAAATCTTACGTAAAAAGGGGGGTCTGAAGAATCTTAAGTTTACTTACATGGAGAGTTGAGGGGTCAAAAATGGGAAACATGATGATGATGATGATTGATGTTAACATGTAAGTTGTACATTATTGTATGTATCATCAAATTTTGCAGCGCACGCCATATAATATAATTTTATGGCAAATTTTTGATACCTTAGATTACATTATTGCAATTTTCGCAGAAACTAATTTCTTCATAAATAAAATATCGTCCATGTTACTTGCTGATAATATAGGTTTCTCTAGTCGAATCGGTTAAGTAATCAAGAGATGCGGTTTTCAATGTTGCCTAACTTTCTATTCATCTCAATGCGACAAAAAGCTAATCAACCGACTGAACGAAATTAAATGAAATTTGGTATAATCAGGGTTTCCACTGAAAATTCTAAAATAAATCCCTGACTTTCCCTGACCATTTTGCCAAATTTCCCTGACCAACCATGTTAATTTTAAAGCAATTTTTACAATTATATATTGTTATGTATTTTATTATCGGGCTTATTTTAAAATAAAATTCCAATGCCAGAGACAGGCAGTCACGGATACACACACATACACAGTGATAACTTATAGCACCCGTCTGTTTGTTCGGGGGTTAAACATAAACGATTGCGATCGATCTTCTGTTTGCAAAACACAACATTACCAAGAAAGCGCGAGCGAAGGGAGCGCGAAAATTTTGAGCTATTTCCGATACATTATACGAATGAGGAAACATAATAATAAAATATAATTTAAAAGTTTGGTAAAAATTAGACATGAATGGAATTCCTCAGCGTGCGACAATAGGTAATATTACAAAGGCGCGAGCATAGCGAGCGCAAAAATTTCGAACTATTTGTGGCCGTGTGTATGACAAAAGAAGAAAAATTACTATGGATCCATTGAATAGCTAGATAGATATAATAAAGGATAAAGGAGCCAATAATAGCAAGGCGCCAGCGTAGCTAGTTATTTCTTGAAGTGTTTGTTAAAAACTAAAGGAAAACAAGATCTGCCTTATCCTTCATTCAACAGGCAATAACATAACAAGGGAGTGAGTGTAGCGAGCGCGAATGGTTTGGAGCTATTTCTAAAGTAATTGTGTGAATAAATGAATGTTAATAATTGACCTAATGTGTGTTCTGAAATACAAAATATTATCATGAAAGCGCGAGCGAAGCGAGCGCGGAAATTTCGATATATTTCTTTCAGTGAAACAAATAAACATGTTTACAAAACATAGTCAAATTAGAGCATGAAATATATCTCTTATTTTACAATCACAAACAGTGTAAAATTTATTTTTTTCCCTGACTTTCCAGGTGACTCCCTCGATTTCCCTGACTACCTTGAGCTTCCCTGACTTTTCCCTGACTCTCCCAGACTTTCCAGAAAGTGAACACCCTGATAATATACATATAAGTCCTCGAATAACACATATATGACTTAGGTATTACAATGAATGGAGGAGTTGTAAGGCGAAAATAATAAATGATAACTCAATGCATTTTAATTATGTAACTTTTTCATTACATAGCTTTTCCAACAATTTTGTAAAATTTATTCCTCTCATATAGTAAACATCAGAAAATTTATAACTCTAAAATTCTACAATAATCGCAAATACACGTCTTCGAGCTAAGTTCGTATTCAATGTGCTTGAATACATTAATGTATTTAGAAAAATTACAAGTTACAGGATCGCAATCAATGCTTTTCAAGGATACAAAGTTTACTTCAATATTCCTTACGCATGTCATTTACATTGTTTATTATTAACGATATTTAAAAGTAGCATATTGATATATTTATGTAATACATTCCTTGATATGGATAGCTAAAGTGATAAATTATGTTTGTATGTACAAATAAATGTTACAAAAGACTAAAATACACACATTCTCAAAAACGTATTTTACTATTATTTATAATAGTAAAAATAAACTACGGCAAATTACTTTCTAGCATGTGCTATTTAAATTTGTAAAGGTTGGTAGATGTCTCCAAATCACTCTCGTCTCATTTAGGTACCTATATGAAGAGTAATAATTTCATTAAAAACAGTACATGCACATACACTATTTTTTGATATGGAAGACTCTTCAAGGATTCTTATTACATATCTAAAGTTTCTGGAAGTTGATATGCCAATTATTATATAAATGTAATATATTATAGGTTTTGGAAGTAGAAGTTTCTGATTGTAAATACATCATAGAAAGTATATATTTTATAAAAATATATACAAATAAACGTACTGGATCCTATGATACTTTTGCCTACTTTTTAAATATGTTTCATTGATATTTGAAGCATAGATTGAATATGGACCACAAAATGTTTCTGGAAGAATACAATCTAATTGAAAGCATAAAAATGCTTTCCAATTGGATTTCATAGACGAATTGTCAATATTTGTATGACTATTTTTGAGTTACAAATAACGAATAATAAGCTTTACAATTGAAGCAAATTTAACAATGTTAAAATTATCTCAAATATTTACATTTTATATATTTTAGAATTAAGATTTACGTACAAACTATACATCATATAATTAAAGCGCATCATTTTGTTTTCCAACTTTTCTGACCCAGCATGAATAATAGTTACACCTTAAAAATTAATAACATAACAAAATTGCACATTATAACTACTTAACGTAATTTTGGCACTAAATATCTGTGGCACTATAATTAATTCTTGTTTCATTGTCATGTCCTTCACTGTTCTCAATAGTTTTTATTTCAATATCTTTTTCACTTTCACTCATATTTTCGTAATTGAGAGAAGTTTCCTCATCTTCAGAGCATTCCCTGCCAGTGGCAGGTGGCCCTGTCGCGCTTCCGGGCTCTCTGTATTCCAGCTTCGTAGGATCCTTTTCGTGGAGCTTTCTGGCGATTGATTGGAGACTAGCCAGAGAACTTGCGCAATCTGTCGTATCTATGTCTGTCAAACTGCCTCCTGCACGCTCGATTTCGGTGAATGTTCCAAAAGGCAATTTAAATAGACATTCGAGTCGCATTACATGCATTTTACTCCGCAGGTGTTTAGCTAGATGGCCGTGTATTCGAAAAGCAATATTACAATCTGAACACCGGAATGGTCGCGGGTTGACAGAAGTTGCAGCGCCGAATGTCGATGTCATAGAAACCTTGTTGTGATGGGAACCAGAACGCTCGTGTTTTTGCAAATGTCCGCGAGTACGAAAACTAACAGCGCAAACACTACACCTAAAAGGTCTCTCCATGTAATGAATATTCAGGTGCAATCTTAGCTGCGAAGGTTTAGTAAATGTCTTGTTACAAAAATCGCACACTCTGCGCCCGTCCTCCATGAGTCTTCCTGGCGGATATGATGCATTATCAAACTCTTTTCCCTTAGCTACCTTGAAAGCTACGCCACCAACCCCAATCACGACTTTTCTAGCAATAGGCTCATGTTCTAAAGAAGGCAATTTTACTGAATCTGAATCAGAAAGGTTCATTTCTTCAACTTTCGTGTTTTCATCGTGTCCGATATTATTACCATTGTTATCATCAGCTATGTTATCATTTTGATTTAATTCTTCGTGTGTTTTGATAAGGTTGATTCGAGCATGTTTTAAATACTCTGAAACCACATGCTTTGCGTTTTCTGTGTTGCTATTGTTTTGTGCAACATGGCGTTTTATTTCTTGAGTAGAGTTTAATGCATGTTCCATCGAAATTCCGACGCTATCTTCTTTAGATACAAGAACAGACTTTTGCGCTTCGGTTTCGATTAAAGATGAAACTTGTTCATCAGTATCAATATTTAATGGAGGAGATGAAATATGCAGCGCTGGGCTATTGGCTGGCTTTCCGTTTTTGGGGATTTCTTCTTTCTTTATTTTATCGGAAAAAGTAGTGGTTTCCAAATCTACTTTCCTTAATTTGTTGGAGTTACATGTCAGTTGACTTTGTTTTATTTTTGAGTCAAAAAGGGCCCTTTCCGTCAAGTACGTGTGTAACATAGGTTCCCCATTTGTCCATTGAGTTTGTTGCTGCGGAAGTTTGGCTGTGTTTGAAGCCAGAGACGCAAGCACGCTAGATTCTCTAGCAGTAGGAATTTCAGGAATGTTTTGTGTAGGCGTTTTCACTTCACTTTTGCTTAAATCCATAGGTTCATTTTCAACATCTACTCTAGATTCAATAGGAGAATCTCGCGGTAAATGAAGTCTTTCGGGTATTTCAGAAGTGGCAATTTCCAATCCCGTAGGAGCATATGGATATGTGGTAGGCCTGGCACTGGTTATTAGACCCGGTGCTGATGTTTTTGGCCTGGAACTGCCTAACGACAGCAAACAATGCGCTGCTTCATGTTCCGGCAAACGTGATTTGCATGCTTCTGTATCTGAAAATAAAAACAATACAAAGGTTAGTTTAGTTAACATACTATTACATTACAATAAGTTCGTAAAGTATGTACCATGTGTTTGTACGATTTTATTCGAGGTCAGCCGAGGTTATCTAAAATATATTTGCTATTGGAAAAGAATGTTCCAGATTTGAAGAATATAATTAATCCGATTAATGTATTTCTATTTTATAAAATGTTTATACTACATTTGATATAAAAAGAAATATAAAAGCTTTTTTTTATTTTTTATTGCAAATGATAAATAAAAATAAATCTATTTATATCACTTATCATATTAAAAAAATAAAAATATTCATCAGTATAATTTTATATTATTTTCATCTTTAAAACATCATATCATTCACTGACTGACTTATCGATGAAATCTCCAAAACGAAAGACTACAGACTAGAATTTTTACATATTATGGTAAAGCTTGGGTACTCCTAGGCTTGACTTGATTTCTTATTTTATGGTTTCTGTGGCTTGTTGCCTTTTTTCTGCACAAAACCGTATTATTCTGGTTTTATAAACTTTGTAGTAAAGCTCTGAAATTAGACTGTTACTTTTTAATGCTTCACCGATGAATCATCATGTAAACATGTAATTTAATCGTTCATCACTACTGTGCCTTCGCTATGAAGCTTTTTCATTGATAAGATTAAGCAGAGGTCTGGTATAAGTGAAGCGTGTCTTAGGATCACAGCAATGATTCAATGGTAGAGCATCCCGAAACCTCAAATATTTAATATAACAACTCTGCCATAAACTGTTCATCATTCATTCACCTATGAATCACTTTTGATACGTCTTTATTATTCCGTTACTATTATATATATTTTTAAACGGACATCCTCACAAACACTACAAGTATAATCATAAGAAACGGGATATTTATGACGGATACTATTTGTATTGAGTTCCCGATATTTCGGCACTGTTGCAAGCGCCATATGATCACGGATAACTGAAGTAACTGCGGGTGGAATAGTTTTTAAGGGCAGACAAATTGGTCTCCCTCTTTTTCACTCTTTTATCGCGCGACACCACTACCAGTGTCCAAATATCGGGAACTCAATAGAAATAGTATCCATGGTAAAAAATATCCCGTTGTTTATGTTTATACTTGTTCCGTTACTATTTTACATGAAAACATTATAATTTAGTTCACGGTTCATCATTCACTTAAACTCAATCATGAATCGTCTAACTTCAGCTTGATTTGATTAATGTCTGGAACTTTGTCTCTATGTGTCATCATCAGCCTATGACGTACCCACTGCTGGGACTCGGGCGTTCTCTCACCGATAGAGGGTGGCCCATAACCCTCCACGCTGGCCCAGGGCCTTTTGGTGGACGTCACATGTCTTTGAATTTTGAGGTTCTAGGACATGTCGGTGTCCTCACGATGTTGTCTGGCCTTCATGGTTTTTGAGCGATGGCATCGATATCGGCACATAACTTACTATATAAGTCATTGGTGCAGGGTCGAGATTTTGAACTGGGCGCCGTTGGATTGTGAGGCGGACATGCTACCGCTTGACCATTTTTAAAAGCTTTTATTTTACTTCACTTGTATGTATCTATGTATTTTGTCTGTCCTGGAATCTTGCAATTCATATTTCGAGCACTACTCGTTTACCCGAAGTACCTACCCGATTAGCTATCCGGCTGGAACTTTTAGGGTAGCTCAAAAACCCAAGAAACAGCAAAAATAAAAAGTATTGTTTCTTAAAAGCGTAAAATGTGAAATGCAATAAAAAAAGAAGATAAAAAAATTAAAAATATGTCACTCGACATACATAAAGAAAAAACTCTTAGTACCTTTTTTAAATATATATTATATATTTATCTATCTCTCTGTTACTTTTTCACGACTAAACGGCTAGACCGATTTCGATCTATGAAAGGAAATAGAGTGCAAAATGAGGAAGTGCAATTGCAAAGGCTATATTTTTTACTATAGTGTCTACGCAGGCAAATCCGCGGTGCACAGCTAGTTATGTAAGATAGAGGAATGAAATAATATACTGGGATTCCGAAATATTTCAAGTTAAAACATGAAAAGCCGGGTATATAACGAAAACAGGAGCGAACTTGAGAATTGACAAGTTTTCATATTTCATAAGGCAATGAAATTCGCAAACCATTTCGAGTTATTGCGACGCTGATCATTATTCTTATTTTTCCAAAAAATTTAGTGCAGTAACTACAAAGAAATTAAGTAATAACTCTTAACCAAGCAGAGTTCGGTGGAATAATAAAAATTAAGTAATAACTCTTAACCAAGCAGAGTTCGGTGGAATAATAAAAATTAAGTAATAACTCTTAACCAAGCAGAGTTCGGTGGAATAATAAAAATTAAGTTGCTAGTAAAGAAAAAAAAAGTGCTACGCTAGACAGATATAAATGTTTTATTTTCGGATGTGACTTCGGTAATCTTGTTCACTGAACTCTGACAGCTACGTCCTTTTAGCCTACGTTACTTTTTAATAATTAATTTCTCCGAAAATATAACTTAGATTGGAAAAATAAAAAAATACGTATATCTTATTTAACAATATTAATTTAAAGAAAAAATTAAAATAGTAATGTAAAAAATTTGAAATGTTGTCAATTGAGGGCTTACTCATGAGGGATTTAACATTTCGAATAAGTAATCCTTTTTCCAGTTGTTGGGTTTTGTTGAATAAAGATGATCAAAGGGTATTCCCACGCACAATCTGCATTTTTAGAGGGTAAATGTAGGGTAAATGACACGCCGCCTGATCAACAATCTATACTTATAATCTATCTATCTATACTTATAATAAAACAATAAGAACGAAAAAGTCTGTACAAAGATAATTTAATAAAATGATCTAGGGTATGTACTTAAAATAAGAACAAGTTTTTTTTTAAATCGTGTCTTTCTGTTATCTGTTTGTTTGGCTCTATGTTTGTTCGCGCATCACGTAAAAACTACTGAAACGATTGCGATACGGTTTTCATGGTTGGATAGAATAAAAAACTGTTGGGTTTGACTTAAAAACTGGGTAATCCGATGATTAGATGCCGAGCAATCGATAAAAACTATTTGACGCCTGAACGAATTTAGAAGAAATGTAGTATATTATACTTTATAGGTACTTTTGGTCCTGGAATAACACGTATGGGCTACTTTTAAATGAAATGACCACACGGGCAAAGCCGCGGGCACAGCTAGTAAATAATAAAAACGCGTTTCCAGAGATTACTCGGTAACAAGTAGTTAAATTTGAAAATCAACTAATCGACTTGGTTTAAAAAAAGTAGTTTTTTAACTAGTCTTATTATAAAAAGCCTACTTTTAGCCTAGATCATTCTGCTATAATGGATTACTCACGAACCGTGAAACTACACGCGCGGATAGGCCTTCCATAGAATTGTGTAAGCACTCGTCGTAATTATTATCCGTTCACTGCTAACTACTCGGAAAATTGAACACATCGACATTAATTATTATTTTTTAGTGACATCTATATTTTATACAAAAAAAAAATGTTCTTTGTATGTATGTTAGTAATGAATAAACTCAAAAAATATATCACTGGTTTTTTAAATTATTTCACTTATTTTAAACTACACTATTCTAGATGTACATAGGTTACCCTTTCACATTTTTTTTTGTTAGTTTACGTTTTTTTTAAACTTTTTAGTGAGAATAAAGGAAAACTACGGTCGGAGCCGTTGGGCAAAGCAGCTAGTTTGATATATTATTATATTTTTAGTGAGAATAAGGGAAAACTACGGCCGGAGCCGTTGGGCAAAGCAGCTAGTTTGATATATTATTATGTTTTTAGTGAGAATAAGGGAAAACTACGGCCGGAGCCGTTGGGCAAAGCAGCTTGTTTGATATATTATTATGTTTTTAGTGAGAATAAGGGAAAACTACGGCCGGAGCCGTTGGGCAAAGCAGCTAGTTTGATATATTATTATGTTTTTAGTGAGAATAAGGGAAAACTACGGCCGGAGCCGATGGGCAAAGCAGCTTGTTTGATATATTATTATGTTTTTAGTGAGAATAAGGGAAAACTACGGCCGGAGCCGTTGGGCAAAGCAGCTTGTTTGATATATTATTATGTTTTTAGTGAGAATAAGGGAAAACTACGGCCGGAGCCGTTGGGCAAAGCAGCTTGTTTGATATATTATTATGTTTTTAGTGACAATAAGGGAAAACTACGGCCGGAGCCGTTGGGCAAAGCAGCTAGTTTGATATATTATTATGTTTTAGGTATATGTCAAATATCATGACTGAACTAAGATTTCCTTGCATGTCACAAGTAAGAACACATTTTAAAGAAAAAGATTATATTAAATATGCTTTTGGAATACTTTTCTCTTCCCATAATATATTCCCTAATTTGTAATTTCTGAACTGTTTGACCTAGAAACTTTAATCTCTCATAACCCTTGCTAGTAGAGCATATTGGGAATCCTGTCAAGAAAAACTGTGATTTCAGAACCGTTTCTCTACGCGTGGTCCGACACGCACTTGGCCAGTTATATATAACTGGCCAAGGATATAGGTATATCGAAGGATATACGATATAAGGATATAGGTATAGGATATATCGAAGCGTATTCATTATTTGCAAGACCAAACAAGCAGCTAATGTAGATTAAAAAACAAAACATTTTATTTTTTATTATTTGTCCTCTAATTGTGATCTACCCTGAAAGTTTCAACCGGATAGCTAATCAGGAAGTGCTCTAAATTTGAGTTGCAAGATTCCACCCGGAACGACAGACAAGAAAGTGACTTAATAAAATTAAAAGTGTTCAATAAGACAACAACTCACCACTTGACTCCGTTTCCCCCTCGTTTCCGTCATCGCCGTCGGAGTCTGTATCTTCTCCAGACTCCCCGGAACATGCCGCCATTTCTCCATTATCTTGGTCGTTCAAGCCCTCGTTTGGATTTATACCCAGCTCGCAGCACTTTTTGTAGTGGGCCTTACTCTTCATATGTTTCGTCAAATTGCCCTTCGTTTTGAAACTGAAATATTTAGTTTTCCTTTAATAAACGCCCTTGAGGAGCAATCATAATTCTACTGAGATAATGTTCAATAACGTACACGTACCTGAAGGCGCAATGGACACACGTATACGGTCGAACGTCTGTATGAGTCCGAATGTGTTTCTTGAGCATTGATGGTTTTTTGCAGCGAATTCCGCACTCTGAGCAGACGTACCGCCCCCTCCCGCGCCCGCGGACGTACGTGTACTCTTCGTTACTTTCGAAACCTCCTGCTAATTCTTTTTTAGGCGTCATTGCATTATCGCAGGGCTGTCCTTTATTATCTTCTAGTTTCTTGGTATCAGTAGTTTGAATCATCTGAAATCATGTAATATACTAATTATTATTGTGTAAAGAGGCTTTGATTGCCAGTAAGTATCTTGTACTATTATTTATTCTGTGGTATAACTACATTATCATTATTATTATTATTATATAATACACTAGAAGCTTCAAGCTGATTACAAAAAAAACGACTGAGAACAAAACAAAACAAGCTGAAAATGTAGCTTAAACTAATCTAAAAACCAGGTCTTTTTTATTAAGATTTGTCATCGATTTGTGAGCTACCCTGAAAGATTCATCCGGATAGCTAATCGGAAAGTGCTCGAAACTTGATTTGCATTTTCCATCTGGAAGGACAGACAGACAGACAGACAAACCAGAAAGTGACTTAATAAAAACGTGGTAAAAGATGCAAACAAGCTTTTCTCTTTTGACGGGATCAGGTCCTGATGATCTACCCCACATGCCTCCGATTCTTGATGTTCTCCGTTTTTTTATAAATATTATTGATTGATTGATTGACATGGTTGTTCTCTTAAAAAGAGTGCCGGTATGTCAAATTACGGGTGTTATAAGTTTAGGGTGTGTATCACTGTGTGTGTATATGGGTGGGTGTGTGTGTGTGTGTGTGTGTGTGTGTTCTCGTACATGCAGTCGTAGGCATGAGCAGAAGCTCGCCAGGCTCTAGCGGATCCCGTCCAATGAGAAATGAAATGCATCAGACTGAAACATTTATTGTTAAAAAAACGGAGAATTGGAAAATTGGGAGGAACGAGGAGTGTATCGTCAGGTTCTAGCAGACCCCGTCATAGGAGAAAATCTTATTTGCCTCTTTTTAGTGTTGTTCGCAATAGTTATTTTACACAACTGCCCAAAAAAGGAGTATAATGTTTTTAGGATTCATATATGTATGTATGCGAGTTTCTTTATTCCACGATAACCTTTAAACGCCTGAACAGGATCCTTACATCATCCCGAGTAACATAAGCTACATATTTTTTTATTCTTTAAGCTCCATTTAGAAAAGACAAAATAAGCTTTTAATTTAAACTTTTTAGTTTACTGTTTAGATAAAATAATTATATAGGTATGTGTGGAATAATCTTTTAAAGACCTTCAATTTGATACCTCACTTGATTGGTTCTGATAAACTTTTGTTCCGTCTGTCGGAAATACAATGGCAGCTGTGTAAACCGTCATATTAGTTCTCTTGACACTTCATAATATATCCAATGTCGACGAATCCAATGATACCTCATTCATCAAAATCCACCAAGCCGTGTAGGCTGTAGGACGTGCCAAAGGAACATACAAACAAACATACAGCCCAAAAACAGCCCTCCGCAGTCGGGTAAAAATAAAAACAATATTCCTTTGAAGAATGAGAAAGAATTTGAAAATCGTATTTACCTGTTTTTCCTTTGAATTTTTATTCCATTGTGATGAATGAGTCAATATGAGATCCTGTTTAATCACGGCGCGGGCCACGTTTTGCGGCCGATGACGTGAGTCATATAGAGACATAGCAGACGATGCTGACAGGCCCAGCGGGTCTGGCGTCAGCTCGGATAATAACTGTAAACATAATCACACATATAAAATACATTCATTGAATGGAACATATTATTGTAGGTACTCGTATTGTGTTTGATAATTACCTGCCAATTACTGTACATGGATAGAAAATGTTGATTAGGAACATAGGTTGGCTGAGGACGATTGATCGTACAGTAAAACACTTTTGTTGAGCATTTCAGTCCCAAATAAGTATAAGCATTGCCGTTCAAATAAAGTTGTCCATAAGCCTTAGCTGGTCGCGGTGTCTCTGGAGATACTAACGGCATTGTATTTGCGTTAGGTGTTATGCCGTGATGTCTTTTCGGGGTATACGTACCAGGTTTCAAAGGCAATGTGGAAGGCCTTAAAAATTTCGGTTTCCTTTCTTCGGTATTCGGCTTAGCCAGTACGTTCTTTTGGAAGTATAATGTTTCAGATCGCTCATTTTGAACCGATATAGGGGTTTCTTGAGCATTCGTGTTTTTTTGCACTTCGGAGGAACTTGGAATTTGATTGTTGAAAATTTCCGCCTTCGTTATTAAATTTTCAAAATTAAAGTTCCGGGTATCCTTTTCCGGCTTTATGTCAGTGTTTTTATGTAAGGGACTATTTAATTTTTCACGGCTTTTTAATTTGTTTGATTGAAAATGCATATTCTCTTTCATACCTGGTAATCGAAGTACACCGTCTACACCACGTTTCAAAGTTCCTTCTTGTCTAGCTTTGGCCATGCCTGGTGAAATTATTTTCGGAATTGAGTTCGCTTCGTCGGCGTTTTTTACTTTTATATGAGGCACTGTTGAAACAAAATGTTGATGTCCATCGTTATTAAATTTATCTTGGATTTGATTTATCTTTTCTTGGTCATTGTGGGTTAACCTTAAATGAGGGCTTCTTGTGTTACGTAATTGTTGAGTTTCGTACTTCGATAAAAGTGACCCTTTCGTTGGCTGGACATTTAACTGTAATATATTTCCGTGAATATCTTCACGTAAAGGCGTGGTTGATCTTTTATTTATATCGCTGTTAGCAAAGTTTTTCGGTGGTACATTTTGTTGGCCTACATACATCCCTGGTGTGTTTGGTCCAGGAATTCCTGGGACATGAGGTATTAGTTTTCCACCGTGAAAAATAGTAATTGCTCCATTGGGAGATGATGATGGACTAAGCGGAGGCAATGTCAGCGGATTAAAAGCTGTAATCGCACTAAGTGGCGGAAACTGAAAATGCGTTCTTTCATGTATATTTGGTAAATTTGAGCTTGATGTTCCAGGCGCAGATATCGTTATCCTGGGCGTTTGCGGCTGGGATGTTGCCATCGTTTCTATAGGAGTCGGAGGATTATGCATAATTGTTCCGCCAGATTGCAAACTTGATCTAACTACAACACTGCTTGCCTCGCCATCATTTACAAGTTTAGATGGTGAAAGATTTTGATGTATCAATATGGGTGATAACTGGTTTTTATTGGGCTCAATGCGCAGGGTTGTTGTGCTTCCGGAATGATCAACGATTTTTACTTCACCTCCAAACATTTGTAGAGATGTAGAGTTGTGCCTCATATGTTGCGTCATCTCTTCTAATGTACGTAATGCTACTGAGTTTGCATCAATACATCGTATTTTAGGTTGCATGTATATATCTGCTGACCTGGGCGAAATATTTTCCACCAATCTAGGACTAAATGTATCTGACCTGCTGTCTAAACGCCTTTTTGGACTCGCCACAGATTTAAATTTCATGTTTTCGTTTTTTCTTGTATAATCTGAGGGGACTCTTGTATCTACAAGTCTTGTATTTCCCAGTAATGGTCCTGGTGATGGCAAAGGAGCAATAATGTCATTTGATTCTTGCTTCATGATAACTAGATTTTCAGGTTTAATTCTTAAAGGTGGGGAGTTATTTGGAATAGCAGATTTTGAGTAAGGTTGCGATTCCGGCAACCGTACGTTGATAGAGTTGCTTCTCACAAATATATTTTCAGGCCTTATAACTTTAATCTCCTTTTGATTTACCGATGAATTCGTAGCGTTGCCTTTGCCACAGTAATACAATCTATGAGTTTCTAAGTTATCAGCACTTCGAAAAATAATCTGACATAACGGACAAACATACAGAGAGCCCTCCAACAACTCTCCAGATAGTGAAGCTAAACCATTCATCTTGGTTTTAAGTAAGAGGTCTTTTATTATCGAACCCTCTGGATTTAAGGGATGTTTTTGATGATCAATAAAAGAAAGACTTTCTGAATGTGACCTTTTTCTAAAAGGATGGTCAGCTTCGTGATAATTTTTTGTCAAATTAAGTGGCGATGGGTCTTTCATATCAACAGCTTCATTCAAAAACTGTTTACTTTCTGCAATTTGCTTAATTTTACCATATTTCTTTTGGAGCGGTGTTTCTATTATATCCACAATGGCTTCATTATCTGATATAATTTTAGAGATATGTTCCGTCAGAAAATCAGCATTCGGCGAAACTGATTTCTTAAGCTTATCTTTTTCATCAATTTCTTGGTAAAACGCACCTCTAAATTTAGGTTTATAAATTGTTTTCGATTTACTATCATTTAAATTTGACGATAAATTCATGTTTACAGACGGTATGACGTTTTCATTCATAGATTCCGGTGAAATGCTAGGGGAGAATCTTCTGAATTCGTAATTATCGCCTCGCACATTTGATGAGTCAGAGCCGGTTTCTGACAAAGATGTTGGCGGAATAGACGTATCGCTTTCCGATCCACCAGACAAGTCATCATCATTCATAGCCGCAGGTACGTCGGCGCCTTGTAATCTTAGAGCGTGCGTTCGAGATCTTCTATGCTTATAAAGGTTCGATTTCGTTTTAAAAGCAAATCCACAAGGAACGCACGGGTAAGGGCGTTCATTTGTATGAGCTCTGATATGTTTTTGGAGTACTGAAGGCTTGGCACAAGATAATTTACAATAAGGGCATACATAACGCCCGCCTACACTCCCATTGTAGCTATCCCTGATAAAATCATTTTCAAGGTTCTCAGTCTTATTCGAAAAATCTTCAGTAAAACTGGTCTGACCAGATACTTGAAAATTATTTACATTACTTATTCTACTATTTTCATCACTATAACTAATTTGTACATTTTTCTCCACATCCTGAGAATCCTGGTATTTTCGGTCTTGTTTCATTTTCTCTAATTCTGGGTGAGCCGCGGCAATACTTCCATTAGAAATTGTAACGCTGCACGTACTATTTACTATGTTTGTTTCCTTTTGTCTAGTTTCTCCACCCTTAGGTAAATTGGGGGGAAAAACTGCAATAGTAGTTGCCATTTTCTTGAACTTTTTATGTAGGTAGCTGTGGTCATTGTTGTTGGAAAAATTAGCGTCCAAACGCTTTTCTTGTGTTAGCGGCATCGTACCCGCGAGTTTAGTACCTGAAAATAAAACAAAGAATATTTGAAAAATATAATATATATATATAAATATAAAATAACAGTGGTAAACAAGTATATTATACATTTTTATCACTGTCCCAATGCGACCCTTACAATTTCGGAATGCCTAAAATTTGTGTTGTCTCAGAAGACATAGACGCAGCCTTGAATCAAAATGAACGATTTAATGTATCGCGACCGCCCTTGGGATCGTAATAAGTATTGCTAGTTCTAATGACTAGTGAGTTGCGATACGTCTGTTCAAAAACAAAATTAAAGTATCGGCGAATCAGATACGACTCACGTAAAAAATGCCGATTGAAATGCGTTTTCACTTAATAGCTTGGGGTTTGACTTCAAATCGGATGTAAAAGGCCATATAATTATAATGTACTTCAAAAATTCGAGACAATTTTATGATTTGATTTAGGCGAACCCTAATCTATCCAGTGAAACCCGCAACGCATTCGGTCCAGTAGTTTTTACGTGATGTCTGTCGGTGGTATCGTAGCTCCCAAACGAATGGACCGATTTTTTATGCGGTTTTTTGTTCGAAGGCTGATGTGATCAAGATGGTTTTTAGATATATGGGGAGGGGGAGGGGCGAGGTGATAAAAGGGGGTTGAAAATCGTAGCTTTCAAACGAATGGAACTATATTGATGCAGTTTTTTCTGTTCAAAAGCTGATGTGATCGAGATGGTTCTTGGATATATGGGGAGGGGGAGGGGTGAGGTGAGAAAAGGGGGTGCAAATCGTAGATTCCAAACAAATGGACCGATTTAGCTGTGGTTTGCTGGGGCTAAAGCTGGGGTAAACGAAATAGCTATAATGGGGGCATCCCCCCATTATAGCTATGAACCATGGGAATGGGGGGATGCGAATCGTAGCTTGCGAACGAATGGACCAATTTAGCTCCGGTTTTTTAAGTTTGAAAGCTAATGTAAACGAGATGGTTCTTAGCTATAATGGGTGGGGGGGAATGGGAATGAGGATCGCTAGCTCCGAAACGAATAGACCGATTTTGATGAGTTTTTTTGTATATTGCATTACATTTATATATTTTATTGGTTATTTATTTACTGATAACCGCCTTCCCTTACTACTTGTTATTCCCCTCCGTGCACGTTTGTCTGGAAGAGATCACTCTGAGCGATAAGATCGCCTCTTGTGACACTCATTGTTATATTATGTTTATTTTTAGATATAATTTTAAAGAGTTAATCTATCTATCTTTTTATGTTTCAAAACTGATGTGATCGATATGGTTCTTAGCGATATGGGGGGGGGGGGAAGGAAGAGTTGAGAAAAGGGTGTGAGAATTGTATTTTCCAAACGAATGGACCAATTTAGCTGCGGTTTTTCATGTTTCAAAGCTGAGGTACACGGGATGGTTCTTAGCTATAATGGGGGGGGGGGGGGGGGGGGGGGGGAAGTCGGATGCAATATAAATATTTAATTTGTGCTTGTTTTTATTATCTTCATTGTACTGACTTTTTGTTACTTACTGTTTTATTCTAAGTACTTATAAATTTCATCAAACATTTTTCAGCCGTCTTAAGTTTTATATCGGTTGCTCGGCTTCTAGTAGAAGCCTTCTAATCATCGGATTGAGATGAATCACATCCGATTTTAAATCAAACCCCAAGCTATTCAGCAAAAACCGCATTTCAAGCGGCCCTGTAGTTTTTTACGTGATGCGAAAACGTACAGACAGACAGACAGACAGACACCGTAATACAAATAATTTTATATTCCTATTAATAGCTTATTTTAAGGTCCCTACACCATTTTTATAGTTATCTTCTTTGTAGACTTTTTGTTACTTACTGATTTATTATAAGTATAGATAGGTTTTAGATTAGTCTAATAAAGATAGATTACAAGCGATGCGACGCGATGCTACTTAATAACAATGCTCTTATTGTGAATGTGTGAGATGTAGATTAGTTGGAAAGCAGTCGACACACTGCGTTGCTTTGCGGTAAGCGAGTTGACGCAACGCGCATGTGCTGCCCGCGCCGTTTCTATTGGTATTTGTGTGACATCACCGTGACGTCGTCGGCGCTATTAGACGAGGATGTCCCCGTTCGCCAGCTGTATTCGATGATTTGGTTTTTATCTAAAACTAAGTTCATTTCCAGTTACCATAACTAAATAACCTGATCCTGCGGATTTTACTAAAATATGGATTATTTATTTTTCTATGAGTTTAATGGTTTCTTAAGTTTTCGCGATTATTATTCATTGAGCATTCATTTCATCATCATCAACAACCTTTATTAGTCCACTGCTGGATGTGGCCTCTCTCAAGGCGCGCCACTGAGTCGATCCTTTAGAGAAACTCCGAGCATAGCTAGTACCATAGCTCGCCGAGCAACCTTGGGTTGTGGAGTCCACGTCTAGGTTCCGTTTATCATTAAGGGTGGTAGAATGACCTGGTTGTTGTGGAATAGAAGAGAGAATCCTCCTAGTGGCTTCCTTCTTAAAATTGTTTCCACCCAGTTTAATCATTTGTCCGAGGCAGGGCGGTCGCACTCCGCAACAAGTACAAATAAATTCAAGGACCCAATATTCGGGTCCGTTCAGTCGAGTGTCAAGCGTGCGCTCGATGAGTCGCGCGCCTTGTACTTAGCGATAGAGCACCTACTTACGTAAAGTTATTGACAAACTTTATTCGTGTTTTAATTATGAGTACCAAGAAGAAAGCTAGAAAGTACTGCATAGCATTTGGCTGTTTGAATAGTGATAGAAATGACGAATTGTCATTCTTTACGTTTCCAAAGGATATTGAAAGGTAATAAATTGTAATACCTATAATAGGTCCTAGTTATGTAGTTAGATATTGATATTTTTTTATTACGTAGGTTCCTATAGTTTTATGTTATTTCATTTGTGTTCCATACCGAAGCTACGCATATTTAAGGTTTTTCCGCGCAGAAATAAAGTCGTTTATTAAATCGATCAACGTAATTTTATAATTGATTATAGTAGGTATTGTTGATCGGAAAATGAATTACTGTGCTGACTTAGTAAGTAGCCTACAATTAATTAGGAATTTATATAATATATGTCTCGTATAATACCTACCTACTTTTAATACCTTTTATTACATTTAGCAATTTATTTTTCACTCATTAAAAAGCATGGAATTCAGACAGGCACCTTTATTCATCAAAGTGCAATACCTATAGGATATAATCATAATCAACCAACGACACGTAGGTAGGTATCTCACTAAAGTTATCGGCGGTCTGAAAACGGGATAGGTAGGTAGTAAAAATGAGGTAGTAGGTCTATTCTGATAAGAATGTCATTGTATGTAATAGAACTATTTTAATTTATAACAATAAGTAATAACATAATACATTATTACTTATTTATTATGTTACAATATCTAAGTCATAACATATCACAGAATAATTAGTAGTACAAGTACCTAGTCATATCTTAATACAACCCTACCGAGCGAAAAAGGGACAGAGCGATTCTGGAACGGTTAGAGCAATGGAAGTTCTCGCGCGTTGTGTTACGGTGCATTCTAGCCTGCACGCGGTGGGCGAGCGCCTTCTAGGTAAATATAATTGAAAGCTCGCAGCGCCGTGCGAGTTAAATTGCACTTTATAGCGTTGTAGCGAGAGTCGCTATTTATTTAAATGACTTTACTCAGTTAGCCTTCTGTACTGTACTATTATTTATTCTGTGTCCGAGGTAAATATACTCCTGTACAATTTCAAGAGGCATGCAATTGACTACTATTGTTTCCGGTTTAATATTGCCATTGATCATGTTTTTTTTGTCTATGTTCATGCGGAGACCAATTCGTCATGTCGTGAGGCGTCAGCTACGCTAGTCAGCATTTGTCGCAGCTCTTGCAGCGACTCCGTCAAAAGGACGATATCGATGTGAGATGTACTTACTCCTCGCCGTTATTGTTGATGCCCACCCCTTTCCAGTCCAGAGTCCTAAACATTATCCACCATTGTGGTCGTAAACAGTTTCGGGGATATATCATATACCCTGTTTTATACCTCTGAGGTACTCCAGTCATATACTTGGACTGTCATCATAGCAGAGTCATGACACTTCAGCACTTCGATATATCGCCAATTCTCTTGGCATCGCTGAAGAGTCCAGTACAGACCAGGTCTCCAATGAGTCAAATGCCTTCTCGTCCACAAACGCTAAGCAAAAATCTGTATTATTATAGGTATCTATGTTGCTGTTTTATATAGGTACATATATTGCATCAGTCCGGGTGATCTCGATAAAAAGTAGGGGCAAGATTTTCTATCAATAATGTAGTAGCCGCAACGGCTGAAGTATTACGTACGGTGCAGTAGCAAGCAAGATACGGCCCAGCGACAGGGTGACCTCGCTATACGCTTACTTAAGTTTATTCGTCGATTGGATGGCGATGTTGTTAGTGCGTTCCGAGAACGCGTTACAATTTCTGAGAATCGGAGACAGGCAAGCCGAGGAGGCGGCGCGCGGCGGCCAGCGCGGGCGCTTTAAAAACGAGCAAGCAAATAAGCTCAATACGCACTTGCCACTAACTCACACAGCTGTAAGTTGAATACCGGTATTCGTGTTCGTGTGCCGTTCAGTCAAGAGTGCATCTGGTCAGTGCACGTTGTTTTGATGGAGTGTGTGGTTATACATTTTACATTCAATTGCAGAGAAGTATCCAATAGTACTGATTATTCAGAACGCAAATGGTCTAAAATGTTTGCAGTGTCTACACAAATACTTGATTCTATTATAAATATGTCAACAGACGATCAATAAATTAAACGAATAATTGAGACGTAAAATTAACATCAATCAAGTCTTTTTTCCCGTATTATTATGGTATTGATTTTAAAGAATAAAGTGCCAACTGAATTATTTGAGTAGGTACAGCAGTTAACCTATTCAATCAGCTATTTAAAATCTGTCGTCATTTTTTGATAAAGGGTAAAATGGGAGTCATACTGGATCAGCGGTGTTGTAATGAGACAAAGGAATCCCATCGCACAGCCGCCGCCCGCCGGCCTGGCGCCTCGCCAGGCGGCCCTGGCGTCGTCGCCTGTTTCGCCGCCAGCACGCCGCCAACTTTCATTGCTTACCTATCCTATCTACTCTACTAGCGGCACTACATTAACCTTAATTACGAACTCTATAAACATGACAAATTTGACTGTACTATGTAGTATCATACAAAGCATCGAACGTCTCTACATTAACTTGTCTTATGTCCAAACTTATTTTATTGTTATTTTGTTAATAATTATTCTAATTCAACGTCGACCGTCTGAGTATTACCTATTATCTACGTAGTAGGTACCTACCTTTTTTTCTGTACAGGTTCTAAATATTTTACAGGATTTCTTTACTTTATTTTTATGTTTGATGCACTTTGACATATTCTTTTCTTTTGTTGAAGATAACAATAAGCAAATGAAAAAAACCCCATAAAATTGTGAATTTATTTTATGAAATAGTATTAATACTATTACTATACAACGCCTTATTGTTTTCTTCATTGCTTAATAGGTAAGCTCTGCTAAGTGCTAACTTTAAGTTATGAATCCAAATGAGTTTTAATAAGTCTTTATTCAGGACTACATACATAATGGACATAATTAGAAATTATTTACAAAAAAAATGATGTTCAAATAATACCTTTATGTATCTAATTCTTAATCAACCAAATTATTACATCCCATACTAAATGAACCCCTTAGTATATATAATTAAGACAATACGTGGGCTGTATATGATGAAGACAATACGTACCGCGGTGTAATAAATCAGTCCACCATTATATTTTAATGTTGTGATATCATTTGTTGACGTCTCCTGAGCGAATGTCAACAAGTCCGATAGGTAGCATTTCACCCGCGCGCATGTGAATCATCGTTAATAATTGCGCGACGATCCACGCCACTCGGCTTACACACACAAACACACCTGTATTATCGTCACTCACGTCTCACTTGCACTCAGATTCTCGGTCGCGACACTTTCTTTTACACGAATCGATAGGTTTAAGAAGAGCATTAGCTGTTATCGGTCTAGCGTTTCCAAAAGTAAATATTATGTATACTGGGTGGTCGTGTACATTCGACTCGGTGCAGCGCGGAACAGCGAGGTGGCGTCGCGCCGCGGTTGAGTGTTCAACTGTTTCATGTTTGTAATGTCGTCGTTGGGTTGTTCGTTCGTTCCGTTCCGCCCCGCGCCCCGCCCGCGCCTTCCCGCGCACCGCACTGACTCTGCGCTCGCTGTAAGTAGTGATTCATGTCGCGTTTTATCTATCTATCCCCTTCGCCGCAACCGGATCGGTTATTCTTCGTAATCTATTTATACGTAGGCATCTACAAATTATTCACGGACTTTAACCTGTGCGCCTTAACGATTAGTGTATCTCCTAATTCATCAGGTAGATACAGTTATAGATAGGTACAGATACTGGTTGCAAATTTTGATTTAGAAACTCCCCCGAAACTATTCGGCGATGCATCTTTTCACACTTCTTTCAAATGTATAGCTTCGTTATCCTAATGATCTGATAAAATAAAAGTATATGTATGTATAAATAAATAAATATATTCGGGAAAATTCCACACCAATTTCCTAGCCAAACTAGGATACCCTGTACTATGGGCACTAGATAACGGATAAACATACATAAATACGAATATCACATCCATGACTCGGAAACAAACATTTCTGCTCATCACACAAATGATTGCACCTTGCAGGATTCGAACCCGCGACCGTTTGATTTCGTTCCCAGGGTCGCTAGCCACTAGACCAACACTAGTGGTGGTGGTATAATAATATATAGCTTTGTTCTGACAGCTGATTGTACGTGAATTGCCCGCTACATATTTGCATTAAAGCATCACAAGCAATAGCGTAATTTTCATGCAGCACTGATTTCGTAACGGTTGCGCTCGACTAGAACGGGTATCGGTTTGTGCCGATGCCGTCCGTTCACTAATATTCTTATTTTTTTAAAGTACCCAGAACGCCTTGTCATCTCTGGTTGATCAACATAACATTTAACTGACATATTCACTATAATTAACATATCATTTAAATTTTAATAAAGTCAAACGTTCATTAATAATTGTAACATATCTGTATTGGATAATTTATACTTGGCATTTTCCTATATTTAACTTATCTCATGAACTATGCGTATCAATAAGACCTCTTTATCGTGGTGGTTACTGACAAATAAGCCTGGCGTAATTAATCTATTCGAGTTGCGGAGTTCATCTATACATAAAGGCTTTGATATGATGACTAATCAACACCAATAATTACTAACCGCTAAAGCTAGAAACTTTAAATGATTACAGTAGGCTACCTAAACTTAAATAGTAAAACATAACAATAACCGCTGCGAAAGGATTTTGCGAGTAACTCCTCACTGATTAAGGTAAAAAAAAACGAATAGAAAAAACGCGGGGGTGAAGAGGGGTTTTTCTTTTCTGAGACGATAAGCTTTTCAGCACAAATGCAGAAAACAATTTAAAAAGTTTTTGTTGTGTGAAAATGGGTTGGAAGTTGGAATATTTTTCAGGGAGCAACCGTATCCGTTACAGAAGTCAAAACTATTGGTTTATTATTGGTAAATCGCAGGAAGAAATTTAAGAGTTTTTTTAAAAATCAGCCTCACAAGAGACAAAATGAGAGAAAATAAATATAATTAGTAACTTCTTAGATTTGGATTGTGAAGCGTTGTGGCAAATAGTTCATAAGTAGGAATAAATAAAAACCTATTAATTTTGTACCAGAAGCAACTCTAGTGGAGATTAAAAGATTTTGTCAAATTTGCGTTTAATTAAATATAACTCCCAAAACGTGCCATGTCATTGTAAAGCTGAAGCCTGACTTGAGGGACTTACATGGTAGGCATATTATTGAAGCTTACTCCTGGGGAAGCTCATCTCACTGCGGCAGTGATCTTACTAAGGGAAGCCCGATCTTTAAACTTCTAAATAATACTATGTTGTGCAAGCGAAGCCTTGGGTCCAAGCTAGTTATAGATAATATTATAATATTTTGCGTAACTCTACGGCGCCGAAGTTAGATATGAAAATGTATAAAATAAACACATTATTTGCAATGATAATTGGTAGGTTCTTATCAGTAGAGCAGAGGCGATGACGCACGCGTTTCATTCGAGGATGTTCAAGTTTGAATGGTGCTCTAGATAAATAAAGCAATTGACCACAACATTTCAGTAATTCTTTATATCAAATGTTGAATTCCACTAAGATGAATTTAATCAAAGAACAATTCTCGATCATTAAGCATTCTCGAACAATAAATAAAGGACTATCTCTGTTTATAAAAATTCAACAAATTCTTGAAGAAAATCAAGCTAGCTCGTAGATGAGTCCATGACGTCACAAGCAAATATTAATAAATCAACTCGACATCATCATTTTGTAATAAAAAATGAGTGATGCAACAATATCTGAATGATGCTTTTGTACTATGTGTACAACAGGGGCCCGACCACAGAACTTAGCTTCAAGCAGATTGTCACTTTTTTCATAGCAAAATCGACTCTATCGCAAAGCATTATTGAATTTGACGGCTTGAAACCGTCATGATCAACATTACGTAATCGCACTGCAGTATACTGACACTACATATTTTGGTTTGCTATTGTTATGGCGGAAACTGCAAGTCTTCAACAGCCAGCAATATGGTATGACAGCTGGTGTTTTGCGAATGGTATGTGAGCCGCGGGGGCGCGGGGCACTTGTTGCGTTGTTTGGTTGGCGTAGGTAGGTACCGCCTGTTGCCGTCGACGTCACGGCACGGCCTTGAGCCACGCGGCACGGGGAGTGCCAGTTGCTTACTGTGTCTCCTGCATCTGAGATCATTACGCCATATTTGAATGATGATGTGATAATCCTCTGAATCAGGGTTATGGTAATGTAATAACATTATCATCTCTCTGAATAATAAAGTCTAAAGTTTTGAAGATTATGCAGGACTTTTTAGGAAAAGCGCCACGGCCTAACCGGAATTCAAAACAACTCGTATTCATCCACACTGAAACATTTGGCAACGCTACTATTGAATAATTATATCGGTCCGGTCGGGCGCCACGGAGTCGCGTGGGCGGGAATCTATGAAACCAGTCTCAGCAACAAGCACCAACTATATCAAACGTTAACTATCAAGACGAATATTCTAATGAATTTTAATTCTTTAAGTTAATTTTAATTGATTTTATATTTGTTGATTTTTAGTAATATTACATTCGAATCGGGTTTTGTTAATTTGCTCCTCCATATTTTTTATGGACATTTGGATCAGAAATAGTATAGTAATGGAGCACGTCACTCAACTGAACTTACTTGGAAGAGATTCAGGTCTTAAAAATCATTTTGGATTTGCCTTCAGCTGTTGTAGGCCAGTAGAGTCGCCACCTCGGTTGGAACCAGGTCATCGCCTGCCTGACTAGCTCGACCGCTTCGCCAACGGACGCCGACTTATCTCCGAGACAAGCCGCACCCTACCCAGCCGGCCGCTCATTATTTTGATATAGGTAATTTCGATTTGTCTGTCTCTCGAAGTAAGCTTAAAGCCAAAACTCCCTACTTTCGTCTCATAGCAGTATTAGGTGTAAGCCCCGCAAGTTAACACATAACATAACACTTATAGTTAACACATAACATAATGAGTCCGACTATTTTTGTGAAAGTTAAAAACGAGCTATATTTGCATTTCGAGTAAGTGTGTCGACCACGAGTCGTCAGAACGCGATTACGTGTCCCCACATCCACAATTTGATAAGCACTTGGAATCAAAATTGTATAAATGTATAGCTTTGACTTAGAAAACAATAATTGAAAAAAATGGATACATACGTTTAAGACCGACTAAAAATATCCTAACATAAAATTGTAATAGTGGCATTTATTAGTGGTCCGTGAACCAAAATGGCAGACAGACCAATAATAATAATAATATATTCGGGATAATTCACACTGATTACCTAGCCACCACTAGCCACAAAGTAGGATACCCTGTATGTACTATGGATGGTTACTATACAACTGATAAACATACACAGATACGAAAAATTATCATCAAAAATGTTTTTTAGTCTTACATGACAAAACAATTTACAATACCGATAAATGATAGGTACGTTTATAAAATCCAAATAAATAATTATATACACCATACGCACCATATGAAGATAAAATAAAAAGTAAAAGATGATAAAGATTTTACAATAATAAAAAAGTTGTGAGGCATACCTCGCATATTCAGGGTTTTACTTCAAATAACTTAGGTATTTGTTAGTATAGCCGTAAGGCACTATACGTGTTAGGAATTGAAAAATATATTATTATGATTGAGCGAGCAAAGCGAGCTCAATTTGCTCGCTCAAGTCTCTGCTTCAAGTACAGTCAATTTGCTTTAGTGTGTCAGTTTGTTGGTACTCCTCTACAGTTTTACAACCGGTCTGGACGAAACTTGGTATGTATACAGGATTAACTTTTTTCTTATTATTATTTTTTGTGCCAAAATGTTTACTTCATATTTGAAGTAAACATTTGAAGTAAATCTATTGATTTACTAAAAAACTACTGAACCAAATTTGATTAAATTCAAATGATCTCTCTGGCTGACGAATTAAAAATAATCATCCAAATCGGTTCAAAAATCTGGGAGATATGAATGAACACACAAAAAAATATCTGAAATGAGTTTTTTTTTTTTTTATTTCTATTGTGTCTCAAAATGATGCACAACTATTGCGCTACCGCCTCAAATATAATAGCAATAAACTATTAAACCAAAATTAGTACAAACATTGCTATGGGGTTTGTCTGAAAACCAGCGTCGAGTGCCACTGGTCATTTTTGTGTGCAGGCCCCTTTGGTACAAGCTATAAATACATTCATGTAATATTGATTTTTGTAGACAGATCATCATCATCATTTAAGCCTTTAGAAGTCCACTGCTGAACATAGGCTACCCCCAAAGAGCGCCATGACGAGCGATCTTGTGCCACCTCCATCCACCGCCTTTCTGCGATGGCTACAATGTGTGAGGGGTCTCCCTACACTTCGCTTGCTTGTTTGTGGTCGCCATTTGAAAACCTTTATTCCCCAGCGGTTTTCAGTTCTGCGAACTATATGGCCTGCCCGTTGCCACTTCGACTTACAAACTCTGAGAGCTATATCGGTAACCTTAGTTCTTCTACGGATTTCCTCGTTTCGGATTCTATCACGTAGAGAAACACCGAGCATAGCTCTCTCCATTGCACGCTGCGCGACTTTGAGCTTGTGTATGAGACCAATAGTTAGCGACCACGTCTCAGTGCCGATGTCATCACTGGCAACACGCACTGAGTATAAACTTTCGTCATGAGGCTCTGCGGTATCTACGACTAAAAGATATGGCGTAATTTCCCGAACGCTGCCCATCCGAGTTGGATTTGTCGGTTGACCTCTTTGTCGAAGTTGAATCTACCAAGTTGGATCGTCTGACCTAAGTAGACATAGTGATCAACAGCTTCGATAATATCGTTCCCAACATTGATGATGATTCGCCATTGATGTTAACTGCATGTCCGTTCCAGTTCAGAAGCTTGAATATATCTTCCAGTTCAGAGGTGAACAGTTTCGGAGAAATAACGTCTCCCTGTCTCACCCCTTTTTGCAACTGGATATAATTCGTTCTCCGATCATGAAGACGGACAGTCTTGGTGGCCTAGCTGTACAAACACTGCAACACTTCGATGTACCAGTAGTCAATCTGGCACTGCTGTAATTACTGTAGCACTGCCCAGGTCTCGACTGAATCAAAAGCTTTCTCGTAGTCCACAAACGCCAGACATAGTGGCCGATTATACTCTTTGGTCTTCTGTATAATCTGCCGGAGCGTATGGATCTGGTCTACGGTGCTAAAGACTTTCCGGAATCCAGCTTGTTCGGGAGGCTGAAACTCGTCAAACCTACGAGCGAGACGGTTTGTAAATACTCTCGAAAACAGCTGATAGACGTGGCTCAGAAGCGAAATGGGCCTATAATTCTACAAGAGTGTGTTATCACCTTTCTTAAAGAACAAAACCACTACCTCCTGTGCCACGCCTCTGGCGTAGTACCCTCGAGAATGACGGAGTTAAACAGCTTCTGAACGACTTTAAGTACAAGTGTTCCAACCGCTTTCAGCAGCTCTGTCATTATTCCGTCCTCCCCTGGTGCCTTGTTGCTCTTAAGCTCTTTGAGAGCCATTCTGATCTCGTATAGGGTGACGTATGGGATATCTTCGGTATAATGTCGGGTCAAATGGGCTCTTGCATCGCTAGTTGTGCTAGGAGGACTACGCGATGAGGCCTATAGAATTTCTCGAGCTCACCCAGAATCTCTGGCTTCGATGAAACGATGCTGCCACTGTCGGTCTTCAGCTTCGTCAACAGGCTTTGCCCAATAGACAGATCTCATGCGAACACTTTGGAGTCTTTGTTCCGCTCTATTGCGTTCTTAATACATTTAGGGATAAGAATAGGAACGCAAATCGTGTCGCATCGACTTGGACATAAGCAAGCTGTAACTCGACATATCCAATAAAGACTGCAGCCTCATCTCGCCTCGTTCTGCCATAAGTTTGAGTGTTTGCTCAGAGAGTTTCAACGATGTTATTCTTATTTTATGGGAAAAATAGGAAACCGTAAATAATGCCTATGATATTTCCTTCGAGCAAGCAAAGCAACCAACTCCGTAGTTGTTTGTGCAAATAATATTACCACTGAAAAATGTGCACGTCCTGTTTTGTGTGCAAATTGTTTATCAAGGTTAATCAAAGTCTAATGTTACTGTATTAAACAGTAACATTAGAAGTTTAATGCATTTTCACACTGTCCTCCGACCTAACTCTATTGAACCCGAGGCCTTAAATACATAATATTACATGTAATATAAAATAAAGTGGTGTATGTTATACCTAAATGCTTACTGTCACACATACAAACAAACTATGAATAAATTAATGCATTGATACTAACATAGAAACTACCACTACTACCGTACTACATTACTTAAACAAAACTAGGTAGGTACCTACTTAATATTCCACTGCATAACATTATAAAGACTGTTGTACGTACGTATAAGCACTGGCATCAAGAGAATGGCGTCATTCTCCACGAATTCCGGCGTTGGCATATCAACGAATAAAATACGCCATATGTATGAATGTGACAATAATATTCGTGAGTCAGACGGAGTCGGGTAGCACTTGACCAAATAAACAACTATTCACTCCGCTCGCGAGTCTTTCCTCAATGACGCTTGTCAATTGTAATTTACGCTTTTATTTTATACGCAGATATAAAAAGCAGTTCATGGATGATATCATAACTTTTTAATCGACTTCACGAAAGGAGACGGTTATATGTTCGACTGTTTTTTTTTTTGTTTGTACACCGGTTTCTCCGGCAGTTGCGGACCGATTTTAAAAAATATTTTTTTGTTTGGAAGAGTATACTCTACAGGTGGTCCCATATAAATTGTATCAAAATTGATTTAGTAGTTTTTCGAGAATTTTCGTTTTTTAGTAAATTCATTTGATTTTGTGTTTATTTTTTCTGAAAACTAAGTTTGGATGATTTGGATGGTTGTTGTTTTATACAAAAGGGTAGATATTCAGTTTAGTCCCTTAAGAACTTCATCAAAATTTGTGCAGTAGTTTTTTTTAAGATATTAGCTGTTTATCCATTTGAAGTCGGTTTTTGTACCGCACTTAATAAATTTCATAGTAAATTCAATGCGTTAATGAGCAGGTTAGTATTACGCCAAAAACAATAAAAATAAGTTGTGTCGTATTTCTCTTCTGTAAGGAAGCAGCCGGCAAATAGTAGTGTGCAATCATTACTGAGTTCCACTTTATACGGCTATTTCCAGCGAAATCATTGAGCGATTGAATTACGAGCGTAGTGCAGTGCCAGGACAGCAATTATTAGCTTACCCAACGGCAAGTCTCGTAACCAAGTTGATTAAAAAATTATCCAAAATAATTTATGAGGATAGTTGGTTGAGGTAATCTTCGCAAAGTAGGTATTTAGTAAATGTATTACTATCTCACTTCCTCCCCCCGATCTTCAATACGAGCGATAAAGAGAGTTGCTGGTTGTAGTTTTAGTAGTACCTGCAGTTTTTGTTAGAATTGGAGTTAAGGAGTAAATCATTTTCCACCTTCTAAATTGTAATGAAATCTTTTGTTATTAGTGTCAATCGCTTGAATATAATATAATCTACGCTATTTTTTATTGAAAAAGAGTATTTTTCATAGTTTCAGCGCAAAATACCATCAGTTAAGATGCTTATAATTATTAAATCATTGAAAAATAATTATTAAATCATAAGCGTATGTAGTTAATTAATGAAACATTTTTTGTGTTTTTGTATGGACAAACTAAAGACTCTTCTTAAGTAGACGAGCTACTTTAGACACGTATAAAATGTACATCCGTGTTTGTTGAGTTGCGTCTGTGCCGAATTGCTGAACGGACGCAAAACTTTCACCGGGTCTTCTTCTCCTAATAAGCGAACGCATCCTCATACTGTTAGCGACACTGGTTGGAAACGCGTCGTTGTATAAATGTAGAGGTTCTGCTTGATACGAGTATCACCATGATCGCTCACTTGATATCTGAGAATAAATACTATCATATTTAGTACTCTCACTACCAACACTACATTCAAATTCCTACATTTGTTTGTGATTATGTTTTTGATAAAAATAAAACATATTTTTTGCGCGCTCGATGCCCAGAATAGAGCAGTATATCCCCGTTCCTCGCTCCCTCAATTACGCAAAGACGGTACTCATGAACCGACGATGGACGCAGTCGGAATCATCCTTTGGACAAGCGCCAAACGGTCCGAAGGTGTTCCCACTTCCGACGGGCATTCTCTGCAATATACATCTATCCAACAACTTTTATTTAATTGTTCTATAGATCTAAAATTGTGATTTTTTACCGGACTTAGCGGATGGTATCGTGTTTATCAGGCTATCTATGTAATTGTAGGTGGCTATAAATATAGACCAAACTGGTGAACCGATTTTAATGATTCTTACGTCAATCGATTTACCTTAATCTTGCTACTAAAGACATATTGAGAGTAATCAAAATTCAATATGGCGACAACCGGACGCCATTATGTGAAAAAGAAAAAATGAAAGTCAAGGGGCTATGTTAAGTGGGGTATCATTGAATAGGTATTTGAAAATCATCTTTAGGTTTCTCTTATCATTTTTCATTTCGAATGACCATATAGGATCTATAATGATTTAAAGTTGGTTAGCAACCATTCTCAGTCGGGTTTTTTCTATTTGCGTAAATTTTCTTGTTTTAGCTAATGTAAACATAAACAAATTACAACATATGAAGAACTATTAACTACAATAACGCCAAGAAAATCCATTTAATAATAACCTTACCTGTTAAACAAAATACAATTAATATATTATCACGTCACGGGTCTTACCCAGGAGCATAGAATAACTATATGGCACGTCATACCAATGTTTCATAATACGTTACCATTCCCAGTAATAGTCACTAGTTAGTAAATAATGATATGTATATGATTTATAATTATTATTTTGGTTACAATGTTAAATGAAGTTAAATTAAATTAGAGTAAACGGATAACAAAAACTTAACTGTGGCTTTAATGATTTAAATTAAGGGGTGAGATGAAAACGAAATATCGCCTATCCATAATAATCTTTTCTGTAAAACAAGCATGCATTTCATTGTAAATTAGACTAGATAACAGCTTGATGACGCCGACGTTAACTTGCTACTGATACAAAAGATTAGGTATTGTTGACTGATAGCGATACAGGCGAAGATTGTTTGAGAATAGAAATATGTTATTCAAAAAGTCGTGAGTCACTATAGTATAAATCAGTTTTTATTTGCTACTGAAACGAAAAGTTACAACTACAATAAACACTATATAGGCGTGCGTATAAGACATTTTAGGTCTCAACAATCTGTACTGTTCTGTTTTTTTGGGATGTTGTTAGGATAGATACCAGTAGTGTAAATCTAAATTTACAGCTTCGAAAGACCTGTGCTAACTTCGTGGTGCTCGAAAAACATGGAAATGTTTAGACTTTCAGATTTTGGCTTATAACTTCTAAAAGGTGCTTCCCACAGAAAAGTTATCTATCACACTTATAAAGAAGACAACATTTGCTATAATTTGAGTCCAACTGTAGCTCTGCATGCAGAACTTCAAACATTTGCCATTTTCCCCAAAAAGTTCGAAATTGTAGTTTTAGCCGCCATTCGAGTAGAATATCGGCTGTAATACTCATTCTGAGAGGAAAGCCATGGGAAGGGAAGTTGTAGAACAGTTACTTAACTTTGATTTAAGCACAAGCAGAACTTTGTAGGACTTAGTTCTCTAGTAATCTGGACAAAATGAAAAATTAAGGAAATCTGTTTTTTAATGAAATATAAATTGTTATTAATATTGCACAATTTTCTGGCAAGAGAAAACAAGATGTTGAGATTGATGTTGATTATTGTTGATTTTAATCAAAAAGCTTATAATGATCAAAGTGAGGTATGGTGTTTGATTTTCAGATTATGTTGTTTTACTGTTGTTGTGAAACAGGGATTTTGTTAAAAGCGATAAAATATAATAGAATATTATTTTAAGGTAGTCATGTTTTTATTTGTTGTTGTTTATCTAGTTTTAATAGTTAGTCAGTTTTTAATAGTTAGTTCTAGTTTAGGATGAAATATTTTAGTTTGTCGCCGTTTTATCCTCGCGCACTATCAATATAAGCGATCTGCAAGCATTAGAAAACTGCTGGTACAATTAATTTTGTAGGACTCGCCTTAATGTAAATAGCGGCCTGCCATTTAATAACTGGCATGTCCAGTCAGTGTGCGATTCCCAGAATACCTCGAAGCACGCGCCGCCGACTCGCGGGCGACCGCGACGGGTATAATAAACACTCGCCTGCCCACCAAACCTTTTCACATTTACCATTCCAATATTTCCAAGAAACTCTTCGATTCCCTCTGCTATTACACGAGTTATTTTTAATGTGCAGGGGTGTTGTTTTGTTACTTCAACTTCTGGCTAAATGAGACTAAAAACTAAATTAATGTTCTTTTTTTAACACAACTGATGAGTACCGAGAAGTTTTACTTGGCTCGTTTCTACTGAAACTAGTGCGCAAAAGCCGACGTGTTGCGTCGTGCATCATTTAACTTGTCCTAATAAGGAAAAAAAAGGTAAAGGGCAACTCGCAAAATTCCCAGAAATTTACAATAGAAGCAGTGGCATTCAATCATAATTGCGCCACGGAATAAATTCAAGCTCGTTTAGAAATTTATAAATTTAGATGTTACTAGTGACTCGCCGCGGCTTCCCATGGGTAGCGCTCACACCGCGGCATTATTTTTACTTTTAACATTTACTAGCTTTCCCGCCCGCGACTTCGTACGCACGGACAATACGTACATACGTTAATTACTTCGTACGTAAATTAATCGGGAAAAAAGCATCCTATGTTCTTCAAGGATAAAAGACCGATGCAAAAGTAGGTATAGCACTAATGCTCTTGATGTTTTTTGACATACTTGTTATTACGTTTCCATGGCAACCGTTTCTTACAGCGAGTTATCAATATTTTTCCAGTTTTCCCGTAGAAACGTTTCCTATGTTTTATTCCAGGGTATAAGCTATCTCCATTCCAAATTTCATCAAAATCCGTCCAGCTGTTATCGCGTGAAAGCTCCCCAAACAAACAGACAACGTTTCACTTTTATATATTGGTATGGATATACCCGAAGTAACATCTAAAAAAAACGCCAGTAAGCGTTGTTCAAAATCTTTGGCAGCAACTACCGTGGTGCTTTTTGAACATGCATTATTACTCACGTACTGGACAGACTTGTTATTATTTCGTTTCTGCGGCAACATGTCATTGCGTTCCTTACAGCGAAAAAACGATATTTTTGCATATTTTTGATACTTTGGGTTACGTTATTAGGAATCTCATTTTTTTAAATAATAAAATAGTGCTCATATTACTCGCTGATAATATAGCTTTCTTTAGGTGAAAGAATTTTTAAAATCGGGTCAATGTTTTCGAGTTTATCCATTACAAACATACATACAAAAAATCAAATCTTTCCTCTTTATAATATTAGTAAAGTAATGTAGATGACATTACGTTAGAAAAACAAAGTAAATATCTAAATACATTCCTCGTTTATAACCTCCTCATTGTGTTCTCCGTGACCTCTGCGACACTTACATAATTAATTAATTGTCGCCACTGGAATAACACCTACATGTTAATACTTCCACGTCGCCATCATTCGAATAGCATGCGGAATAATTAGAATAATTCCTTGAAATTTGTACTCAGAAAAGACATTGGAGTTTACACCATGACTTTGTATTAGCAATGAAAATTGTTTGGTAGGTGTTATTTGTTATAGGTGCAAGAGGGTGTTATGTACCTACTGGCATACGTAATCATGTTTTTTATAAGCTTTTATTTAACTTCACTTGTATCTATCTTGTATTTCGTCTATCCTGGAATCTTGCAATTCAAATTTCGAGCACTCTCTGAAACTTTCAGGGTAGCTAACAAACCGATGACAACGCAAAAAAAAGAAAAAAAAACTTTAAGATAATAAAAGAGAAAAGGCAAAAAAAAATAAAAAGAAACTTAAAAAAATAAACTTAAAAACGTAAAAGTTACAAAGCAACAAAAAAAAAGAACCCGTAAAAGCTTTTTTTATTATTTAATTTTTTTATTTGTACTTATTTAATATAGCTTTCGAAAAAGAACCTAACTAAACCAGTCAGTGGAGAAGGCGCCAATGCACCTGCCGACCGGGGACGGCGCGGTTGCACAAAAGTCCTATCCTGTCCGGTTTTAACAACAGCAGCAGGTGCCCAATTATAATCCTCGCTAACTATTATTTATTCTGCGTCTTCGCGAATAAAAAGGACTTTACTCGTATGCATCGGCTCGGAAATATTAATTTTATATTTGAAGCAAAGTAAAGGCGGCGTCGTAACCATGAGATACATGAAAGCATGATTATTAGATTTCAGGATAATATATATTGGTCCCCCTCCCCCCCAACCCACCGTTATAGCTAAGAAGCAACTCGATCTCATCAGATTTCAAACAGAAAAAACTACAACAAAATTGGTCCATTCGTTTGGGAGCTACGATGCCACAGACAGACGATACATACACACCCTTAACTTATAACAACCCTCACTTTTCGAGTTCGGGGGTTAAAAATGTTTTAATGCAAAAATACAGTGACATCATTTCTATTACATATGATTGGACGATATGGACAAACGCTTGTGAGTTTTGCTAACGATGAATGGACGGACGGCAGCGGTAGACTCGGGAACCAGTGCGACCGGTCGCCCGGCGACACTTTTTGTACCCAGCTCCTTCCTTTGTTATATTGACCGATCAGTTACACTCGCTGCACCGTCTTACTCATTGAAATATAAGCAACTAGTGACTCGCCCCGGCGTCGCACGGGTAGCGCTCACACCGCGGCTTTTTGCTTATCTTTAGCATCTTTATATCCCACGTAACTTCTAAAAAATATACGCCAGTAAGCGTCATTCAAAATCTTTGGCAGCAACGATCGTGGCGTTTTTGACCATAGACAACTGCATTATTACTCACGTACTTGACACTTGTTATTATTTCGTTTCCATGGCAACCTGTCATTCCGATCTATATTTTTAATACCTTGGGTTAAATTAATGCAATTTTCGAAGGGATTGTACTTATTGTTTTGAAAAATAAAATACTGCCCATGTTACCCGCCGAGAATGTACCTTTTTTATAGGTGAAAGAATTTTTATAATCGGTCCAGTATTTTTTGAGTTTATCCATTACAAACAAACAATCAAATCTTTCGTCTTTATAATATTATTATTAGTATTAGTAGAAAAATAAAACTGGTTGCAATAGACGCGAAATGAGAATGATTTCCTATATTCCTGTACCTTTATAAAAAAGCTCTTCTTCAACGGGACAGTTATAGATTCGTGAGCAGTGATTCAGTGTTTTGGTACATAATAAATAACCTACCGATATCGTTACTTAACGAATCGAAGTGTTAATCTAAAGTAATGTGCTTTGTCACGGAATACTACCTCATCATGCGTTTCGTTTCGTTTTTACTTATAAAATTGGGTGACGCGTTGTAAAATGAACACCAGTATGATGGTGATGTCGTAGCATCGATAGTGTGAGCGGTGCGAGATCCGAGTGAGATCGGCACGCGGCGGGGGCGGGCGGACGTGCCAAGGCAGGCAGGCAAGCAACATATTTACTCATACGCCCGAGGCGTAAATCACCGTGCATCTATTTCGAGTTGGCCGGTGCGGGTGTGGGCTCGCGGGCGGGGCGCGGGCAGACGCCGATGCCGGTCTGGCGCCAGAAGGATTCCCCAGCGCCCCGCACCCCCCGCGCTCCAACTCGAGGTCACCGAGCGCCCGTGTCTTCAACTCTCGCAAATACTCTTAACCGCCAATTTATTCACAAAACAATTTCGACATTTAAAATAGAACTAACAGTGGACTTCATGGCGAATGTCCTCGTCGTGAGACGCAAAATGTTTTGCATTGCTAATTTAAGTATGTATGTCTGCTAAAGGTGAGAAAATTTATCGTTTTTGAGATGTGTAAAAGTGACACCAAACAAAGCTATGATATTACATTTAATGTAATGTTTAAATACCAAAAAGGAAATGTCATCAAATTATAAACAACAAATGCTTCTTGCACAAACTTAAGGCTAACAAAGTCCTAAAATAAACTGTTTGCGTAGCGTAGTAAGAAAGCGTTTACGATACCTGTCAACTTCCTATTCTCTTTTAAACAATGCCCCTTCGACGAAATAAGATAAAGTATTTGACAGGACTCTAAGTTCACCGCACAATCACTGAGTGAGAACTCAATAACAGGGTTATCGCTTCCATAGATATGATGACAGATAAAACTAGCATAATGTAGATAAGATCCTTTCCTCTAATTTATGTTGTTACATATTTTTGCGTATCTACGTATTTTCGCGAATCTTGATAAGTTATCACAGTCATGTTATCATTATCAGCTTCGTTTCCGAGTAAAGACTAGTCGGTGTGGCGAAATAAGTACAGAGTTTGATGTTGCCATACATGTAAATTTACATAGATAAACGTAGATTTAAATTGTTAGAATACTCACTCGTCATATCGGTTGGAAGGAGTGCGCGAGGCAGGCGCCCGCCGCAGCCGAGCCCGCGCCAGCGCTCTGGTCTCCCTCGCCCCCCGCTGCCGCGCAGGGATGCCCTGCAGTCATTGGTTACTCATACTTCTTGCAAAACCTGAATCCATTCCATTACACCGATTTACAACGTTTGTTTACATAATTAAATATCACTACACTATTTCCACAACGGACACTCGTTGACAATACGAAGAACATTAATGTAAAAAAACATTTGAATCGTATTTACACTTTTAACAGATAACAAACGCATACGCGCGCTCCGGTCTGAGCGCAGACGGTGAATGAATATTACTACCGAATTGAAAGTATTACACTTGTACTATTATTTATTCTGTGGTATTACATACAAAACACCGACCCAGCTACTAGCTAGACAGATGTTTATGTATACCGATTGGAAACATATCCGTATGTCTCTTATTTGTTGGCCTACAGAGGCTATATTGTGTTATTATAACTGCAAAGCTATATTTGCACAATTTGTCTATACAACATAGATAATAACTTCTATTATAAAGCAGAAAGAGTTCTTACAAGTTACAAGTCAAAAATATAAAAAATACTGATTGTGAATTTTAGTGGGTGACCAAGTAATTCCTTTGATTACATATTTAGAGACATATTCTCATAGCTCTTCTTCATCTTCTTGTGAGTGTTCAAGAATCGTACTCTACGGATGGATTCACTCACACGTCACAGAACAAGTCCAAGTAGCGCCATCTGGCAGCATATTGTCGAAATGGAATTAAGTACAATCTTAACCAATCAGATGGCGCCAAACAAAACAAGTTTACTAAATATTTATCTTTAATTAAAATGAGAGTTAAAAGTTCAGTTCAGTTTATCGCAAACAAAAATAATGTCAAGTCATAGAGATAACAGAGACTTTATCTGGGGTCTTAAGTAGCAAGATTATGTAGGTACATAATAATTACATTATCTATCAATCAAACAGTAACTTCTCGTCCCAAATTATGGATTTCGGGGTTCCTTACTAGGCACTTCCACATGTTCCAACGATGATGTTATTAGTGTTCTATACGTGAGTGGTGACCCAATGAGATGGTCAGTATGGGAAAAAACTGAAACAAATCAAAGAGTTTATATTCCATTATTTAAACTGACTGGCACACAACTATTGCCGCAATAAAACACCTTGATTACTCTTTTGTTTGGTGCTGCTCTACCTCAAATAGTTTAAGATAGATCGGCTAAGTTTTTGTGAAATAAATTATTTGTATTTTGTATTTGTATAGATTGTTCCATACTGCACCTTCATTAAATCACAATGTATCTGTAGGTATATAGTTTTGGTATGATTTGCCCGCGTCCGTAAGATGTACCTATTTAGTCTGCGCCATGAATAAAATCCTGCGGCAACAAGAGGAACTAACATCTTTAGCATACAAACTAGTGAAACGAGGAGGATGATGGTGATATTGGTGATGACGAAGAATAACGCACAAATATCTCGAGACATGATTTTAATCCACCTTTCTACAAAGAAGTGTCCGGTATCCTCAAATACTCTGTGGAAGTGTCCTTCCCCAACACAACTCTCTGGTGTTGCCCCCTGTCATTGTTATCTACCCATAGTTGCCAGTGCTAACAACATAATAATCCATTCTAAAGATGAAACTTAAATGGATATAACAATAAAGTAAATAATGTAGCTTCAACTAAAAATGAATACAACAAAACAATAATACACATTAAATGAATTGACGAATAATAAATTCTGGACTGATGAATCTAAGTACATACTACCCATACACTTATGTGGTACTAGAGGGATTGTTATTGACGGCGGCGGTAGATGGAGGTCGTAACACTAGCGCTGCATCTAACTCACTTCATTCGTGGCTCAGACTGTATACACTCAAGTGCAACCCTACACGCGACCTACGGCGATGGTGCTAAATACTTATTTGTCAAATTCGGTAGAAGGCTTCGTCCGTTTTATTTAATTCATTCAACTATTTAAGTGATAGATATTGACCATCCAGCAGACAGTCACGACGTGAAGCGACCTATTCGTGTTTCGGGATGATGTGTAGTGAACCGTATGTGAGGCGGTTTTGTCTGGGCATAATGAGGTTTACGATTGCCGCTCGCACAACCTGCTTGGCGACTGTCTTGCTGCTTGGCGAAGGTATAGCGGGATCTGAAGCACGGTTTCTCCGCTGGCAGACCGGAGATAATAGGAGGTCCAAGTGTGCTCACTATTCACGAAAGGCTGCCCTCCCAGCATCTCGCGAAAAATCTCGGAATGCGCCGTAGTGTAAGCGCGTGATCGATCGAGGACCTAACTAACATCTTGGGGCTTACGGGCATCCACAAGCCCGCAGACCCCGCATTCTCCAGACTAGTTTCCTCTGTGTGGTGTGGTTTAAAATAATATCAAGGTTTAAGTTAAATCCGTCAAGTTCTAACGAAAAATCAAAAACAAGGAAGTCTTTGTGATGAAAATGTGTATTAACCACAAAAAACACATTATCCTCTCACAGACCTATACGCAGCCACCCTTTGCTCTGCTTCACTCGTTTGTTTGGCAGTGTGGACCCAGACTTTTTAAACCTTATTGGTGGTATCTTCCTGTTTTGTTTTTTGAAATAAATACAATTCAATTATTTTTACAAGCCTGTATTTTGACGAACAGCGAGCTAGACAAACTGAGTACCTATAGACCAACGGCAATTTAGACGAAAAGCTTATTAGGCCAACAGTTCATGGGAGGGAACATTGGTAGGTTCGTAAAATAGTGGCCTGACAAACCTCTGTAACTTACTAGCTAATTCACGATGAATTACCTGCGTGGTAGTTTTAACATTATCCTTGTCTATCGATTCAAAAATTTCTGTACCAAACGTAGTAGCTACTATTATTTATGTACCGGACGTAGTAGCTACTATTCTTTCTGTACCAGACGTAGTAGCTACTATTCTTTCTGTACCAGACGTAGTAGCTACAATTTTTTCTGTACCAGACGTAGTAGCTACTATTATTTATGTACCAGACGTAGTAGCTACTATTCTTTCTGTACCAGACGTAGTAGCTACTATTCTTTCTGTACCAGACGTAGTAGCTACAATTTTTTCTGTACCAGACGTAGTAGCTACTATTATTTATGTACCAGACGTAGTAGCTACTATTCTTTCTGTACCAGACGTAGTAGCTACTATTCTTTCTGTACCAGACGTAGTAGCTACAATTTTTTCTGTACCAGACGTAGTAGCTACTATTATTTATGTACCAGACGTAGTAGCTACTATTCTTTCTGTACCAGACGTAGTAGCTACTATTCTTTCTGTACCAGACGTAGTAGCTACAATTTTTTCTGTACCAGACGTAGTAGCTACTATTCTTTCTGTACCAGACGTAGTAGCTACTATTCTTTCTGTACCAGACGTAGTAGCTACAATTTTTTCTGTACCAGACGTAGTAGCTACTATTATTTATGTACCAGACGTAGTAGCTACTATTCTTTCTGTACCAGACGTAGTAGCTACTATTCTTTCTGTACCAGACGTAGTAGCTACAATTTTTTCTGTACCAGACGTAGTAGCTACTATTATTTATGTACCAGACGTAGTAGCTACTATTCTTTCTGTACCAGACGTAGTAGCTACTATTATTTATGTACCGGACGTAGTAGCTACAATTTTTTCTGTACCAGACGTAGTAGCTACTATTCTTTCTGTACCAGACGTAGTAGCTACTATTCTTTCTGTACCAGACGTAGTAGCTACAATTTTTTCTGTACCAGACGTAGTAGCTACTATTATTTATGTACCAGACGTAGTAGCTACTATTCTTTCTGTACCAGACGTAGTAGCTACTATTCTTTATGTACCAGACGTAGTAGCTACTATTCTTTCTGTACCAGACGTAGTAGCTACAATTTTTTCTGTACCAGACGTAGTAGCTACTATTATTTATGTACCAGACGTAGTAGCTACTATTCTTTCTGTAGCAGACGTAGTAGCTACTATTATTTATGTACCGGACGTAGTAGCTACAATTTTTTCTGTACCAGACGTAGTAGCTACTATTCTTTCTGTACCAGACGTAGTAGCTACTATTCTTTCTGTACCAGACGTAGTAGCTACAATTTTTTCTGTACCAGACGTAGTAGCTACTATTATTTATGTACCAGACGTAGTAGCTACTATTCTTTCTGTACCAGACGTAGTAGCTACAATTTTTTCTGTACCAGACGTAGTAGCTACTATTATTTATGTACCAGACGTAGTAGCTACTATTCTTTCTGTACCAGACGTAGTAGCTACAATTTTTTCTGTACCAGACGTAGTAGCTACTATTATTTATGTACCAGACGTAGTAGCTACAATTTTTTCTGTACCAGACGTAGTAGCTACTATTATTTATGTACCAGACGTAGTAGCTACTATTCTTTCTGTACCAGACGTAGTAGCTACTATTATTTCTGTACCAGACGTAGTAGCTACTATTATTTATTCTGTGGTACCAGTTATTATTGTTATTATTAAAATCGGCATTTCATGTCTCCGATTTGAGATATTTCGAAATTTTCGTACAACAATTCACTCTACTTATTACGATAAAAAACACGAAATAGTTTTGCCTAGTACTGTAAAAAACTTCATTTTTGTTACCCGTCTGATGAGGGTTATGTTTTTGCGTTTTACGTCTGTGGGTATGTGTGTATGTTTCATTGGTGCGTCCTACAGCCTAAACGGCTTGCTGGATTTGGATAAATGAGATATCATTGGATTCGTCTTAATCACGAGAGTGACAAGATATATTTGTGTAGTGTCATGAATACTAATATGGCGGCTTACAGCTGCCATATTGTATTTCCGACGGAACAAAAAATTACCAAAACCTATCCAAAGAGGTATCAAAATGAAGGTCTTTAAAATACCCTTAAAGTATACCTATAACTACTACCATGTTACGAGTGCGCATGCACTGTATGCGCGTGGTCGTGCGCTTGGTAGCTTTTTCGCGCGCGCTTTTCCTACACTACCTTTGCCTATACGTGGTTTCCACGCAAGAACTCTTCTACCCCACCGGTTCGGTTCTTCGACTTATGTGACTACTGCCAATTCAGTTTGCTAATTCTTTGAGCTATGTCAGTACATAACTATCGTTCTCTGCCGGATCACCTCGTTCCGGATGCAATCCTTTCGAGAAACCCCGAGCATAGCCCGTTTCATCCCTCTCCAGAAAGTTAACAAGCATTTGCCCTCTGGCGTTTATGCTGCCAAACCCATGTATGTAGTCCAAGCCTCGATTCTTATTCTTTTACTGTCTTCGACTGCATCATATATTGAAAAACCAAGAATCTAAAGCTTGTATTCATTTTTTAGTTTTGTTAGTAGTCGGCTTGCTTTTATATAATAAATTATGTTTTGTTATCCTGTTTATTTTGTATCTCAGTAAATCGCTGTCGGTCCCGGCTGTTATTGATTAATAGCAGTCCTTAAGCCATGTCACAGGCTCTAGGACAGCCTGACAAACTCTGACACCAGAGGCCAGCACTACCTCATAAGACATCCAATCCAGTGTTTGTTGATTGCTCGTTAGGGGTTTCATGTGTCTCTAATAGCACCGGTTACCCGAACGCATCAGCTACCGTAATACTTAAAATTGTGAAGAGTAAAAACTTACTAATGGTTCAGAAAAGTATAGAATAGAAACAATAATAATTAATTCTGGGCATTTTTTATTAATTATTCATTGCATTACAAAGTGCATACTATAAGGTTAATTGTGATAAAAATATAAAGAGATTTTATATGCGCTTAGAATTGTGAGCCAGTTAATCCAGCGGCATATCGGCGTCATCATCTTTTTTGTCGTTACCGTCTTTCGGCTTGGGCTTGCCATCTTTCTTTTTATCGTCTTCCGAGGACTTGGCGTCTTCCGACGAGGAGGACGTGTTCTCGAGTGCTTTGAAGAACGCCTGCATGTCGCCCGAGTTGGCGGCCGCCGTCACTTCCGGAGGCAGGCCGAACTGAGATATCACGGGGCCCATCTGCCCGGAAGTCAGCGCCGACGAGAACTGATTCGCCGCCTGAAACACAGATACATTGCCAAATGTGTAATCTTAAATTACCTTTTTGTTGCCTGTTTTCTGCACGGGAATCAATATTAAATACAACAGAGAAAATCAAATTCATGCAAAATGAAAAGTTATCTCACTTGGATCAATGTTAGTACAAAGAACAACAAAATCAACCAAAAATCAATAATGTATTTTTAAATGCATACAATTAGATCACGTTAAAAGAAATATAGAATGAAATAGCGGTGGTCAGGATGATATCCAGTAGTTTCCAGCTCTTATCATCTATAGGTGTTATTAGCGCACTTGACATGCATTATGAATGTTTTCCTTTATATATTTTTTCATACCTACCTACCTGCTCGACAATTTCCAATTACATATCACGCAACCTCAAAGTAAAGCAAGTCATTTTATCCCAAGGGAGATAATGTTATATGAAACTCCCAAGGAAAATAATGTGATTGGAACCTTAAAGTCGTATGAATCTTAGTGTAGCTCTTAGCATAGAATACGGGCATTGTAAAGAGAGTTTATTAGAATAATGAACTGGCCACCATAGGCAGACAACAAAAAAATAAGTCGCGATTGTATGTAAATGTGGAACAATAACACCAAACACTGTCTGTGTTTGGTGTTATTTTAACAGTTCCGTATTTTATCATTTTCAGTTGAAACAAAAAGATTTCGTAGCACGATGCGTACTATCGCACTTAAGGGCATCACAGACGATTAAGATACTATATTTGATGTTACGATATCTGCATATAAAATATTATAGCATAATACCATAATATATTGAAATTATTCATTCGCTCGCAGGCCGTCCTAGGTGCCACACGTATTTCTTCACCGCTTTCTATATACAGGCTGATAAAATATGAGTAATGCGGTTTCACTATTAGATTTATTAGATAGCTCATCAGACGACGATTCTGATTTCGAATTTGATATGCATTAGCGCACTGTAAAAGGTGATCAATTTGGATAGAAAATCACATTAAATTTAGAAAAAGCCGCGATGAATTTAATCTTTACGCAGATGTTTCTACAAAAAAATATCAAACTTATTTTAATAAGTCGAAGAAAACTTTTCTCGAAATTCATAATTTGATTAAGGAAGATTTAGTGAAATAAAATACGAACATGCGGGAGAACATTTGTACAGAACAATGACTTGCAGTATGCTAAGAACCATCTCGTTTACCTGAGCTTTCAAGCATAAAAAACCGCAGCTAAATTGGTCCACTCGTTCGAAAGCTACGATTCGCACCGCTCCCCGCCCCCCCCCCTCTCCCCTCCATCCTCAAATTATAGCTATGAATCATCTTGTTTACCCCAGCTATCAAACATAAAAAACCACAGCTAAATAAGTCCATTTGTTTGTAAGCTACGATTTTCACCCCGCTTTTTTTTCTCGCCTCCCCCCCTGCCTATCCCCATATACCTAAGAACCATCTCGATCATATCAGCTTTCGAACAGAAAAAAACCGCATCAAAATCGGTCCATTCGTTTGGGAGCTACGATGCCACAGACACACACCAACACACAAACACACACACAGTGATACACACCCTAAACTTATAACACCCGTCTCTTTGTTCAGGGGTTAAAAAACCCGTCACGAATACAAAACTGTAGAGCATATTACGATATATTTTGTATCTTTACGATATACTTCGTATCTTAAGATGACATCTTTTCAAAAATTCCATATCGCTCGATATCTTAAGATACTTAGTTAAATATTTAAACGGGACTTAATCGCGCTGAAAACTTAATATTTATTTACCTCGACGTTTCGATCAAGTTGCATTGATCGTGGTCACGAGAAGACCACGATCAATGCAACTTGATCGAAACGTCGAGGTAAATAAATATTAAGTTTTCAGCGCGATTAAGTCCCGTTTAAATATTTAACTATGTGTTCGAATCGCGAAAGTTTAAAAGTTACAATCTTAAGATACTGTAAGATGCAAATATATATTATCTTCGCCGTTTGTGATGGTTCATATAAATTTTATGGCGAGCGATATTTTATCTATTATAGTATCTTAGTCGTCTGTGACGCGCTTTAGGTCGCCTATAATTGCAAATAGACATATATATTTATTGTATTCGTTCACAGCATGCATACTTCGGTTATAGTCAGTGCTTGTAATATGTATGTGTTCTACAATTTGTACAGTCAACACCAAATTTGTTAACTTGTGGATTGTGAGTGTTTTTTAATAACATGTATTAATGGTTGCATGGGTTCTGGGAACAACTTTGTGTGTTGATTTGGTTGTGTGCTCGAAGAGAAATAAACATTAGGTAAAAATTCTTTCAATTAGGTACATTAAATAAAATTTAGTACTTACTACAAGTGCATCATAAAACAATGCATAGTGCGAGCAGAAAATATGAAAATAAAATTGTTTTTTTTCCTATATATTTTTTTCCTAAATCGGGATATAAAGTACCTTTCCTTTACATCTGAAAACGTGTGTGTACAAAATTTCATGATGATCGGGTGAGAAGTTAAGGCGTGAAAGCGCAACAAACAAACTAATTCACTTTCGCATATTTTTTAATACTAGTAGGATAGGCTATGGACGATAGTAGGATAACACATTATAACATAATAATTATTCTGAACTTTGATAATTTTAGTAAGACTGTTATATAATTATGAAGATAACTGTACTAAAATAAACGCTACCGTTACGCTGTCGTTAGATTCGTTTTTTTATGAAGTTGGCAAACTGCGATGTAACTGCGATAAAATTTGGTGGTTTCAAAATTCAGCCATTTCGCTACGAAATCCACAAAAATGACGTCGAACGATAGTGATTTGACTCCGGAGTTAAAATCGATGCTTTAGGGATTATTAATAAACTCTAACGGAAAAATCAAATATAAATACGAAAAAGAATAACAATTTTAATCAACGGAGAACAACAAAAGGAGTCAAGGCTGTATGCGAATCAGTCCTTTTAGTTTATTTAACTCGGAAAGTCAAGCAGCCTATGGTGCATTTATTGTCTCGCAGAAGGTACGAAAAGTAGATTATTCACCTCGGGGATAAAGCCTGTTTTGTCAAGGGCGGTATATTGGACCCCTTGTTTCACTCGGGACTCTACATAACTAATTAAACCCCCTCGCTACGACTTTCCCCTCGTTACCCTCAGGATCCAATATGACGTAACACACTGCTTTATCCCCTCGGTGCATAATCTAATTTAATATCCTCATTCAAGATATTTTGCAGTGATACATAGCAAATTTATAATCTATCTATACATATAATAAAATTAATAAAGCAAGCAGTAAGTACGAAAAAACTGTACAATGAAGATGTTTTAAAAAGATGGTCTATGGTACTAAAAATAAGCCACTGAACAAGAATATAATATTTTTTTAAATCGTGTCTGTCTGTTTGTATGTTTGTTTGTCTGTATGTTTGTTCGCGGATCACGTAAAAACTACTGGAACGATGGCGATGCGGTTTTTACTGTTGGATAGCTTAGGGTTTAACTAAAAACCGGTGTACTTGGTATCTCAATCTAATGAATAGACTTCGAGCAATCGATAAAAACCTTTTGACGTCTGAACGAAGTTTGATGATTTTGGTACATTTGGTTCTGGAATATCACAGGGTCCTTATATCCCAGAAAAAATATTATAAATTAGAGTGCACGCGGGCAAAGCCGCACAGCTAGTAATTAGAGTTAATGGTTGTATGAGTGAACTGTAAAAGAACTTTCTACGTGTCAGATGCTGTTACACAAAACACCAAATGAAAATACTGCATGTATCTATCATTTAATCTACTGCTATGAATAAAATTTTGATGCTAAAAATATAATCGTGCTCAACGTTTAATCCATACACTAAGAAATAATGAAGAACAGAGGTTGAGTAAAAGTGCAAAATACCGCAGTTCCGGTAAGTAAGCCGCGACGTGCAAGCCCAAGCGAACACCGTACGGTCCCGCGGCGCAACCTAAAGCGGGCGCGCTAAGGTTAAGGGATCACCTGCGCGAACTGCGGTGAGAGCAGTGTGGTCCTTACATCGTCCTGGGAGGCGGGCGGCAGGTGCGGCGCCAGGCTCGCGGCGTGCGCCGGCTGGCTCGCCAGGTCCGCCACCTCGGCGGAGCCCAGCGCCGCACCCAGGTCTATCTTGGCACCCGCAGGGGCGCTTGGCGCGCCCGCCGCGCCACCCGCCGCGCCGGCGCCTCCCTCGCCCTCCGGCGAGGTGCCGAGACCAGAGAAGTAGCGTTGCAAGTCAGACAAGAAGATCTGTCCACCTGTTGAGATAACATAAATTACAAAGTGCCGACTACGTGCATACTCACTGACAGATCACGCCATGATAGAGATTGTTTGTTGGTTAGTTTGTTGTTCGAGGTTTACCTATAACCGCCGAATCGTAAGTAAGCCAAGCTTAGAAGATTCAAGCTTAGAACCGGAAGGTAAAAGTAAAAGGTTAGTACTTTAAAGCAAACTTACTGCGTGGTTGCGTGCCGGACGCCGTGTTGGGCGGCGTGGCGGTGGCGGGCGGCGGGTCGCGGGCGCGGGCCGGCGCCGCGGGCGTGCGCGCCGCGGGCTCGGCGGCGGCCGCGGTGGCGGCGGTGGCGCCGGTGGCGGCAGCGGTCGCGGTGGCGGTCGCGGCGGCGCCGATGGTGCGCGGCGCGCTTCCGCCGCGGGATGAGGCGCCGCTACCACCCGACGGACGGGCGCTTGAATTACTGTTGCTGTTCGGAGATATACTGTTCATTTCACTCTTAAATAGAGGTTCAAAGCCACAACAACATACCCAATTATTGTATGGTTAAAGGTAACAACAACAAGCAAGATTAATAGTGGAGTGGATCACTCTTATTAGTCCTTCCCTGTGTCCTGTCAGGTATAAATTAATTAGATCACACCTAATAAGTATAATGTAATAAATTAAATTTTAAAAAAACCTTTAACGGGGTTCTTTTATTTTTTTTCCTTTTCTCTTTTAACATTTTTATGTTTTTTTTTAAATATATTTTTTTATTTCATTGTCATTGGTTTGTGAGCTACCCTGAAAGTTTCAGCCGGATAGTTAATCTGGAAGTGCTCGAAATTTGAATTGCAAGATTCCAGCCCCCCGATTCAGAACCCTTCGATAACTCAGTTGTTGAAGGGTTCTGAATCGTTTTGAATTTATTCTGTGGATTCGGTTTGAAATTGTTCCAATTCAATACATTTTTCATTAACAATATAGAATCAAATCGGTTTGTTACCGAAAGGTTCTGTATCGGGGGGGCCGGACAGACAAAATACATAGATACATACAAACACAGATAGATACAAGTGAAGTTAAATAAAAGCTTTCAAAATAGAGCTGTTCATTGTTTTAAAGCGCAAACCAAACTCAAACTTTGTGAATTTTTATTTCATTACTAAATCTGCAAAATCTTAGACTGTTTCTGTAGCTAGGTAATTCCTTATATTGTTAGAATGACATGAACAAAAAACCTGTTATTTTAGGGTAGAGCGTTATATTAAGGCTAAAGTTGCTGCTAGACCAAGTTATAATAATTGTTATTGATAAGCGAAAACTATCTCAGTAATAAAATCTTACCCCATAGTTCCGAGGAGAGATGACAGGCCCCCGATCTGGCCAACTCCTCCGAACAGCTGCATGAGTTGTTGCTGAGACATGTTGTTCAGCAGGTTCTGCAGCTCGCCCTCTTGAGTGCCGCTGGTGCCGCCGGTGCGGCCCCCAGATGTCGGCGGATTGTTCAGCGCCTCATTGATGCGACGGCATAAGTCATCATCCTTCTCAGTCTTTGGCTCCTAGTAAAGTATTAGTGTTATTTTAGAGCCACTGCAGATTACAAGTTTTAGTCGGCTGACAGTTTAATTGATAACTAACCCTTCATTCCTATAAAAATGAAACAAGTCGTTTTTACAATGTTTCATTACCTTTTGACGTTTTTTGTATGGCGTTTATGTCAAAAGCTGACTGATAGTAAGCGCAAACGGTTCGTTTTAAGATATAGGAACCGGCCATTAATTTCAAATCTGATGGATCAGTATAACCTGGTTCAAAAGAGAAACAAATCTAAAATGGAGGCGCTAATCTTGTCCTCTCACTTACGCATTATTCCTGTCTTTATTCATACAAGTCCAAATTTCATTCAAAAAAATTACAGTTTTGATGAGCGTTACCATTATTATGAGGCCCTCTCAATTAGAAAGAAAACTCTGCCTCTTTGCCGCTTTGTATTAAAATTTTAGTTTAATTGAACAATTGGTACAATTGAATTAAATTAAAATTACACCTATGCGTCGGTCATTTAGGGTGAAGACAATAAGTTCCTGACAGGCGCATAGATATTGGCTATTGCTTCATGTGCGGGCACAGCAGGCCGATTAGAGTAGCTTGCGAGCAGCGCTGCCGCCGCTGAATAGCTGTCAAAGTCATCAATTTGCAAAAGATTACGACACAAATTTAATGCTCATCTGCGATCCACTGCCCGTGGACGCCTATCTATTGACGACATTCTACCAAAAGCATAGATCTAGTTAAAGGCGGTAAGATACGGCACGCTTTCATATCGCGTAAATAAAAACTGTACCTACTAGATACAACTACGGGCAAACACCCCCACACAGAAAAATAATGAAAGATAAAATACTTATTTGGCACACACTGAAGAAAAAAGGAAGAATAAAAAATAATAAGTGCTTTGCCGCATCATAATACTGAGTGTCATTTGTCGGCCTGTTTTGTAAAATCAAAGCAGAGCCAGAAGACAATCTCAGAGTGTAAATAAATTACCTCAATTAGAAACAACAGATATCGGATTAAAGTCATATACTGATGGGAAATTAGTATTGCTCGGGCAGACTCTAGTGGAGGTAAAATATAAAGAGATAAGGAAAAGAATGAAAATTTTGATAACAACTGGTAGCGGGACAAGTTTAATTGGTCGGAATTGGTTTTCTGAGCTGGGAATTACTATACAGGGAGTAAACAATGTAAAAGTGACACCCAGTGAAAAAGCTCAAATTACAGAATTAGCTAGCAGATATAAGCAGGTTTTTGAGCCTGGCTTAGGCAAATATACCGGGCCAGTAGTGAATATAACACCGAACAAAGGGTCGGTACCAAAATTTCTTAAAAGTAGACCAATTCCATTTGCAATTAGAGATCGGGTTTTTAAAGAGATTGACAGATTAGTTAAGGAAGATGTACTGGAACCTACAGCGCACTCTGAATGGGCAACTCCAATAGTTCCAGTGTTAAAATCAAACGGAAGTGTGCGCTTGTGTGGGGATTAACGATCTACAGTAAATGCAGCTACAAATACGGATACATACCCATTACCGACTCTCAATGAAGCTTTTGTGGAGCTAAAGGGGGTGTAATATTCTCTAAAATCGATTTAGAGCAAGCGTACACACAAGTGGTTGTAGATGATAAGACAGCAAACTTGCTGACACTGAATACACCAAAAGGATTGTATAAAATGAAGCGTTTGGCTTTTGGTGTAAAAGCTTGTCCTGGTATTTTCCAGAGGTTAATGACATCCTTGCTTGCAGGCATACAAGGGATAGCCGTTCTGTTAGACAATGTGGTCATATGTGGTAATGATATTACTGTCCACAATGCAAGGTTGAATATAGTGCTGCAGAGGTTAAATGATGCCGGTCTCAAAGTAAACAAGGATAAATGTGTCTTTGGGGTGCCAAGAGTCCAATTTTTGGGTTTTGTTATTGATGAATCCGGAATACATCCAACTAAAGACAAAATTGACTCCGTTGAGAAGACCCCAGCACCTCGGAATGTAAAGGAATTACAGGCGTTTTTAGGACTTCTAAATTTTTATGACAGATTTTTGCCTCATAAAGCTAATATAGCTGAGCCGCTATACAGGTTGTTAGAGAAAGAATCAGAATGGAAGTGGAACAAAAAGCATAAAATAGCTTTTAGGACTTTAAAGTCAATGCTTTCTAGTGACGATACACTTATTCATTACGATGGCCACAGGAAGCTAATAATATCTTGCGATGCATCACAGTATGGGTTGGGAGCCGTTCTCGAACATGAAATGGATGATGGAACTATAAGGCCAATAATGTTTGCATCTAGAATTATGAATGTTCATGAGAGAAACTATGCGCAGATAGACAAAGAAGCTGCTGCAATAATCTATGCCCTTAAGAAATTTCACCAGTATATCAGCGGTCGGAAGGTAATCATTAAGACAGACCATAAACCATTGTTGGGGATATTTGGACCAGGAAAGCCAATTCCAAGTATTATATCTCCCAGAATGCTCAGATGGGCACTATTATTAAACTATTATGATTATGAAATTCAATATGTCCTCCCATGCACGGTTGTCTGGAAGAGATCGCTTTAAGCGATAAGACCGCCAATTGTAACATGTTTTTTTTGTTAGATTAAGTTTAATTAATTGTATATTTCTGTATTGTGGTGTTTCAATAAAGAGTTCATCTATCTATCTATCTATCTATGTCGAAGGAAAGAATTTGGGAAATGCAGATGTATTGAGTCGTTGGCCATCAGAAGAATCAACAGAGGAAGAAGAATATTCGGGAGTTCTATTAATAGAAGAGACACCTATACAGTTGGAGTTTACGGCGGTAGAAGTTGCAAAATTTACAAAGAAGGACCAAGTATTGAATAAAGTTTTATATTGGATAAGAAATGGATGGTCTACAAAGGTCGACAAAGAATTTAAATTGTATTTGCAGAAGAGAGAAGAACTGTCAGTTCATAGTAACTGCATACTATGGGGTAACAGGGTTGTGGTGCCTGAAAAGATGCGGGCATATATCCTGGAAGAGTTACACCGAAACCATGATGGAATAGTAATTACTCGTTAGCAAGAAGTTATTTTTGGTGGCCTGCCATGGACAGAAATATAGAAGAAATTATTAAAAATTGTACTATTTGCTCTGAAAATAGAAACATGCCAACACAGGTCACTCATCATTGGATCAAACCTGATAAAGCTTGGTCAAGACTACATATAGATTATGCTGGACCATTTCAAGGGAAAACTTTTTTAATTCTCATAGACGCATATTCTAAATGGCCAGAAGTGAAAATAGTCAATGATATGAGCAGTGCCACATTAATTAAAACTTTAAGGAATATTTTTGCTGAGCAAGGATTGCCGGATTGCTTGGTGAGTGATAACGGAAGGAGTTTCATTTCAGAAGAGTTCAGGAACTACCTGAAAGATTGTGGCATTAAACAGGCATTGGTAGCACCATACCATCCAGCTTCTAATGGGCAAGCTGAACGCACCGTACAGACAGTAAAAAATAAATTGAAGGAGTTGACATCGGAGCCTTGGCATGTCCGCCTACCGACTATGCTTTATGGACTAAGGGCCACCCCTAATAGTGTCAATGAAAAGACGCCAGCTGAACTCCTTAACAACCGCCGATTCAGAACTAAGTTTCACTACCTTAACCCTTTGTCTTATAAAACTAACCAAGAATTGAGTGCCAATGAGAAGAATGAAGTAGTTAAAGTACGGTCTTTTAGTGTTGGACAGTCAGTATATGTCCGTAATTATGCCAAGGGACCTCGCTGGTTAAGAGGAATAGTAGAGAGACGGGTAGGGGTTTGCAGATACTTGGTGCGATGGAACGGAAGACTTCTGATGAGACATATTAATCAGATGCATAGCAGTGGAGTGGCGAATAATAAAAAGAAATCAAAAGTGACAGTACAGCCTGAAACAGAGGAAGACAAAAGTGATGATGAAAATGACATTGTAATTCCCTCACCAAAGAAATGGGCGGACATCATTGGAGTATCAGGGCCACAAGACATTGTAATACCGAATAAAGTTGGAGTAGTGAGGAACAAGCGGGCTTTGTCATTCTCGCCACCATCATCCAATTCAAAGAAAATAAGATCAGGCAGCATGGACTCCGAAAATGAAGAGATTGAGTCTTATGAAGAATAGCAAATTCATAATAGTAAAAATACCCATAGTTTTAAGTACTTATATATATATATTAAAAAATAATATGTGTTTAGTGTTAACCTGAAACCAGTGTAAAGACTAAGTATAAAAGTGAAAATAATGGTGAACTATCTCGAAGGGAAGGCATGTTATGTACCCAAGTGAGGGTAGTTAGAATACCAGTCTGAAGAACTACCAACCAACCAACCAGTATTTTGTGCTCTGCTAGTTCCCGGAATATTTGTGAGTTATATTATAGTAAGTATTGAAATCCATTACTGCACTGTTTTTTTAGTTACATGATTGTGTGTGTGTGTGTGTGTATGTGAGTGTGTGTGTGTGTGTGTGTGTGTATGTGAGTGTGTGTGTGTGTGTGTGTGTGTGTGTGTGTAGTGTGTGTGTAGTGTGTGTGTGTGTGTGTGTTTGTTACTCTTTCACACTCAAACACCTGAACGGATTTTGATGAAATTTGGAATGGTGATAGCTTATACCCTGGAGTTTTCACATAGGATATTTTTCATCATCATCATCAATATCATTTTACTTCCCTCTTGAACGGCTGAACAGGATGAAATTTGGAAAAGAGATAGCTTATACCCTGGAATAACACATAGGATACATTTCATCACCATTTTACATCACTCTCGAACGGCTGAACGGATTTTGATGAAATTTGGAATGGAGATAGCTTATACCCTGGAATAACACATAGGATACTTTTCATAATCATCATCATCACCATTTTACATCACTCTCAAACGGCTGAACGGATTTTGATGAAACTTGGAATGGAGATAGCTTAGAGTCTGGAATAACACATAGGATACTTTTCATCATCATCATTGTCATCACCATCAATCCATTACGCAGTTGAAACCACGGGGCACAGATATTATTGAATGAATGCATTTGTCCAATAGATATTTAAAAATAGAATGTACAATTTTTTTATTACATTTAGGTGAACAATTATGATATTACTATTAGTGGAAAGAAAAGCAGATTATTGACACTCGCTCAAGTGACTCCTTGCTGCACTTATGGTTTTAGAGCCCTCGCTAAAGCTCGGGCTCCAATCTAACCACTTGGTGCAGCAATGAGTCACTTTCCGCTCAATGCAGTAATCTACTACTTTTCGTAAATACCTTTTAACTAACCAATTCCAAAATTGTATATGTGTACTGAGACCCTGATTTGCCTGGTCAGCCCTGAGACATTGGTTTTAAGTCTCTATTGCCCACTAAAGTAGCTGAAAAAATAACAGTATGTTTTACCTGCATCCAGAAGAAATATTTCTTCGCAAATGATTTGAATTTCAAGACATAAACTCTGCCAGTAGTACATTCATTGACTCTGACAAATTCACAATCATCAGGGAAAATCAGCAGGTCATCTTCCACTTCTCCTGTAGTGCGATCTTTCCAGCAGAAATGCATCAAGGAGTCTTCTCCTTGGTAAACGTACAGCAGACCCTTCCTCTTGTCTGGGTGCACCATTCGTCCTTTCAAAGTCATCCTGCCAGCCCGAAACTCCACCAGATGCTTGTTGCCCCCGGAACTGCCACCCAGCCCCGAAGTATTCCCAAACAAAGCAGTGGCCGACATTTTGTAACTGAAAAATCCATCGGTCTTGTAGTCACAAAATGATTTTAAGGTATAATCAATAGTTCATGGACCAAGGGGCATATGAGAAAATTGTAACAATAATAAAAGATAAAAAGCAAGTGAGAAAATGACAATGCTTACCACTCCTTCTTGGTGATATTTTCGATTTGTAACTCGAACGAATTTTTATAACTTATGAGTGATTTGAGGTGCGATGATCGATCATGAACATATCAAAAAGGAATTATCACGCAGAGCAGTGACAGTCTGACAGTGACGCACTCAATTTATTGACATTATTGATATACACAATCCGGAATCAGGGTGCGTTCACTAATTACGCTCGAATCACCCGTGCGAATATCGCTCGATCATCCGTATTTAGTGAACGCTTTTGGACGTCTACATAGAACTGCAGCCCGATTCCATAACTTGGCTTCAATCGAATTCTCAGTCTCGCAACCACTAATGCCTTGCGATAGATTCGAATTTGCTATGAAAAAAGTGATAATCCGATTGTAGCCAAGTTATGGAATTGGGCCACTGACAAGTACAATTGTCGTCAGTTTAATACTATTCCTTCCTCCTCCCCTCCTACTATTTTTCGGGTGACCAGTGGCCCAATTCCATAACTTGGCTACAATCGGATCATCACTTTTTTTATAGCAAATTCGACTCTATCGCAAGGCATTAGTGGCTGCGATACTGAGAATTCGATTGAAGCCAAGTTATGGAATCGGGCTGCAGTGGCCCAATTCCATAACTTGGCTACAATCGGATTATCACTTTTTTCATAGCAAATTTGACTCTATCGCAAGGCATAAGTGGTTGCGAGACTGAGAATTCGATTGAAGCCAAGTTATGGAATCGGGCTGCAGTCCGTACGCCGTACGCCCGACGATGCCGTGAACGATTTCGAGTGATCACACGGGTGATCTGCAGTGCTATTACGCAGTGTTGATCATATCAGTTTCGAGCCGTCAAATTCATTAGTGCCTTGCGATAGAGTCGAAATTGCTATTAAAAAAGTGACAATCCGATTGAAGCCAAGTTCTCTGGTCGGGCCCCTGTGCGTCGTCGAGAGTAGTTATTATAGTGCACGATCAAACGAAATCATACACGACGTCATCGGACATGCTGCAGTACGATTCCGTATCTTAGTTTCAATCAGATTGTCAGTTTCTTCGTAGCAATTTCGATTCTATCGCAACGCATTAGTGATATTGATAATGAAAATCTGATTGAAGCCAAGATACGGAATTTCACTGCGTCATATGAGGGGCCGTTCGTTTTGTAGCAATTGGCTAAAATAACTGTTAAAAACGCTAAATATGATCAAAATTGGCGTTCTCTCTGGCCATTTGTGGGCGAAATTAGCGTTCTGAACGTTTTTGATCACCATTCGTATTGCAAGTTTCGATGACATGTTGACATAGGAAAATCGACTTTATTCCGTACCGGATAGGGTCGTTTTTTCATTCAGTGGAAAGGATCAGTAGTGTTAAAAATTGCAAAAATTACAAAAGTATTGAAAACGTTCAAAGAAAACGGCTTGTTAAAAATGTACATTTCGAAACTGCCCACCCCCCTGGAGCCGCACTACTGACATTTTGACAGGTGTCAATGTGATGTGTAGTGTGGTGTGGTTGTAGATTGTTGTCGTTTTTCTATTTCATCAAGTGCCTATTCTCTATCCCAGCATTCGAGACTCAGAAAAATTATTAATGGATTTTTGGTGAGAATAAATAGAGGTTATCCATTTTCAGAGGCTATTATTTAATTAGCACACTATAAAGAAAATTATATTTTAACACAACATTGTTTTACTTCTGTAGACATGTATAGACAGCTAATTACAAAACAGTTGCTAAGTAACAATTGTCGATGATACTCTCTCTCACTTGACAGAGGAGGTCCTATATTACATCAACCCCACTTAATCCACAATTTTTTAAGCAGAACTGATTCTTCTGCCTTGCAACTCCCTTTGTTAGCATATCTGCAGGCATAAGGGTTGTTTCACAATAATCAATACAGATAACCCTTTGCTCTGCCAACTCTCGAACAAAATAATACTTAATATTTATATGCTTTGACCGTTTCCCTGTTGCAGGAGTATACACTAGCTTACTAGCGCTTTGACTGTCACTAAATATAGTAATAGTGTCTGTCTGGTCAATCAGTTCAGCATTATAACCATTAACAGCAACTACTTCCTTAGCAACCTCACAAATAGCGATGTATTCGGATTCAGCATGTCACGAGGTGGTCCTAGGGTTTTTCCACTAGCCCAGGGACCAAACCTCAGTGGACAACATAAAAGAACAGGAACAATTAGGAGCACTCGGAGATGTTCATAAACAGCGGCTTCACCTTCACGTTGTAGCAGAAGATGACCATGTACAGATATAGCTGGCTTATCAGCAACGCTTGCAGGACTCTGCTAGTCGAGCTGGTCCTTCCTTACTGAACACGAACACGCCCCAAGCTAGAAGTCAGCATTTTGGTGGGCATTCTATTGGCCGTTAAGGTACGTGGTTTTTAAGCAGTAACTTAAACTGCCAGATATATGTAGATAAAATAATAATGTATGTACCCCTTTTATCAGATATTTTGTAAAAACATGGACATGAGCCCATGCAATGACAATGTAGGAATGACAGGTTATTTGAATTTAGAATTAATATGAGTATGATTATGATGAAAGAGGTTTGACATCGTCACGAGCAGTACTCAGTACTATACATCGCTGTTTCCTAGATTGCCAACCTATCACGTACAGCACCACCGAAAATCAGGATATAACCAAAGAAAGATTTCCCAGCAGCCCCATTTCCCCAATTTCATTTCCTCAGTCGGCATAAGCAACCAAAGGTTTGTTACATTTTTTATAACACAGCGATAGTTCCACTGTGCCCTTCAGATACCTAATGAAGCTTTTCAGCGCTGCCATGTGAGTCGATTCATTGCAGTTGTTGAATTGACTCAACATCGTAACCGCAAATGATATGTCTAGCCTAGTACAACACGTCAGGTACATGAGTGATCCTATAATCTCTTGATACCGCGTATCGTCATTCTTTGGTCCAGGCTTCAGACGCAGATTTGTCTTGATCGGTGTGCTAACTGGCTTACAGTCTTGTATCCCGAACTTTTCAATGATCTTGTTGATGTATGTCTTCTGGGAAAGACAGATCTCTTGATCCAAGATCCTTTATTTTGAAAGAACTTTTAATCTGCTCTTGAACTGCTTTAGCTGCAGCTTCATTATTGGTAAATATATAAAAATCATCAACATAAAGTGCAATAGCAATGAACAGTTCACCTTTTATCTTGGTGTAAACGCATTGATCATAATTGGATCGCGTAAAGCCCATTTTCAAAATGTGGGTATGATTTTTCGTTCCAACATCGAGCTGCTTGTTTCAAGCCATACAGAGATTTCTTTAGCTTGCAAACCTTGCGATCTTCCCCCTTTTGGACGAAAAATTCAGGTTGCTCCATGTAAATTTCCTCCTGTATATCTCCATTTAGGAAAGCAGTAGTCACATCTAAGTGATGTATGCTTAGGTCCTTTTCAGCTGCCAGTGCAAGTAGAAGACGAATCGACGAAATTTTGACTACTGGTGCAAACGTTTCGAAAAAATCTATGCCTGGTTTTTGCGAATAGGCCTCAGCGACCAGCCTAGCCTTATGGCGCTGCACGCTACCATCCGCTCCAATCTTGAGTTTAAAAACCCATTTCGACTTTACCACGTTCGCTTCCTTAGGTCGATCAACTAGCTCCCAGGTATTATTGGCCTTCAGGGAGATAAACTCGTCGTTCATCGCTCCCAACCACAGCTTTTTGTCTGAACGCTCCATGGCATCTTGAACCGATACAGGATCAGGAATATCAGCTACGTGAAAATTATAGACCATGTCCATATCTCTCTGGAGATGTTAGAACCATCGCTGCCTCTTTATCTAAAACATATAAACCTTGTTTCAGGGGTGCTGTTAACAAAGCGTTACAACCTATAGTGACGTCATCTTTCCTAAAGACTTTACTACACATCTTACTTACTGATAGTAAATTAGTCATCAAACCTGGTACATTTAGCACATCTTCAAACCTTATATAACGTCCCATGGCAAACACATCGCCTTTTAAATTGGATACAATTTTATCATTGTTCGCAGTTGTCACCACCTTTGAATCAACGTGTTCTTTGTTCTCCAAAATGTGTCTGTCTGACGTCATATATGATGTAGCACCGAAATCTATGACCCATTCGCCTTTGCTGACTGTCGCTGGCATAGCAGTTATCAGCCCGAGAGTCTCTTTACTATCCTTCTTATCATATGTTGTATTAACCTTCTTGTCATTAGGTTTTCTGTCTTTGCACTGCCATTTATATGACCTTTCTTCTTGCACAGATGACATATTACCACTTTCTTGGTTTTGTCACTCTTTGACATAAGTGCTGAGTTGTCTTCTGCTGTGTTCTTTCTCATACTTTCTTTTAACAACGCTGCCATGACAGTTTCTGTCGATATCTTTATGCTCGAATGCTCTAACGTCATCACTAAGGAATTGAAGGCATCTGTCAAATCCGCCAGCATTATAATCCCAACGAACTCATTATCTAGACCAGCTTTAATGCTTATTAACGCCTAACTAGTGGTCTAAATGTCATTCAAGTACAGATAAAGCCGCCGCAGTAGTCCTCCGTCAGCATAAGCTTGCTTCAGCGCCAGCCAAGTATCTCTCGATGTATTGACATGCATTATCATGGGTTATATCTTCTCCGTGCACATGAGGCAAATTTTGATTCTAGCTTTTGCGTCTCTTTTCTTTGCCTCCACTGTTTCCAGATTAAAATGTTCACTGATACACTCCCACAAACCCACGTCCGTCAGAAACATTTCCATGGCAAAGGTCCATGTGCCATAGTTGGCCTGGCCAGAAAGTTTCTCAAAACTACTTACATTGGTAGCACCTTGCATTTTTACAATTCGAGGTCAGATACTTCAAATCACAATCTGAAAAGGAACCAGAATGGTTCTGGGCCCATAACTTAATGATTTTTTGGTGAGAATAAATACAGATTATCCATTTTCAGAGGCTATTATTTAATTAGCACACAATAAAGAAAATTATATTTGAACAAAACATTATTTTACTTCTGTAGACATGTATAGACAGCTAATAACAAAACAGTTGCTAAGTAACAATTGTTGATGATACTCTCTCTTTCTTGACAGAGGAGGTCCTATATTACATCAATTATAACCGGAGATACCAAGCGTACGCGTTCCCCTCTGCCGAGGTACTTGAATGTTTTGTTCGTATCCGTTTATAAAAACTAGTTTTCACGATCGTTCGCCATTTCGAGATCACACCCTCAGACCAAATATTAATAATGTTTCCTCCTAGAACACACCTGTCGCTATACGGAGCTCACTAAAAATGTTTTTTTTATGCTGTAATGTCCTTTTATAGATGATCGGAAACATCAAACTTAAGTAAAGACAAAGTTTTTTAACACTCGTAAGTAATTAGCTACACAAATATTGTATTAATTTCACCGTAAAATACATTTTGTTACTACAAGCTTACGACAGAAATAACGATAAGTAATTTCTTCGGAACGGGGACTAGTGATGTGACAACAAGGAACGAATGAATGAAAAATAAAATAATAAAAAATAAAATACCCTTAATATCATGCGTGTACGCATGATATTAAGGGTATTTTTTTTATTAATTAGACTACTAATTAAATTATAGTATGTAATAAAAAGTCTGTAAAATGGAAATAAATTTAAATAATGGTCAAGGAGACCCCTTGAGTGGGTATGTGCGGAAACTAATAGTTTTGGAGAGAAAAAAAAAGAAGTTTTTGAGGTTAAGTAGGAATTATTTTTTTGAGATTAAGTATGAAGTTTTATAATTGGAAGTGTCGGACTCCGGTATGGGCTCTTACCAGTACTCTCGCGAGGTTGCCCCTATTTTGTTGTTTGTTTGTCGTATGAGGTAGTGCTGGCCTCTGATGTCAGAGTTTGTCAGCCCGCCCGAGGGTCTCTGACATGGCTTAACGACTGCTATTAATCAATAACAGCCGGGACCGACAGCTTAACGTGCCCTCCGAAGCACGGAGCGATGGGAAACCGCACATAACTTCGAAAAGTCATTGGTGCGGGAGCCTAGTTTTTGAACCCGTTATCGTTGGATTCTAAATTGCACTATAGAACCATTAGGCCACCATCGCTCTGTCGCTTCACCCATTCGACCTTCGCTACGCTCGGCCTCACGGGCTTGCTCCGCTCAGGACCTCGAGCTACTGGCTCCGCGTTTTTATATACACTCTAGGGGCGTGACACACAAGACCACTTGGACTCGGGGTGCTCCGTGTCGGTTCTGTCACTTATTTTGAACCTAACCTACTCATGTCCGAATGCCCTGAGTCAATTCTGAGGCTCATTTTGAATCTAGCATCTCAATCTAATTTATTTCGTCCAATTTGTCAACCACACCTACAGGTACTTATAGTTAATTTTAAATTTCAATGATCTCAAGAAATATAAATTTCCGCATAAAAAGCAAAATATAATTTGAAGAAGGGGCTCCCCACTACGCCCATCATTTTATCGAAATTCGTGCGGCACGATTCTAAACCCAACCCAAATTTTACCTACAGAAACTAATAGTATGAACAGATAATATGTTGTTCTATGAAAATACATAATACCGAGGTACATAACATGTTTAAAAAGTATGTCTGGAGGTTCATAACTTCGATAATTCTGATTCAACAATCATACCATTTCTAGTTAAAAATCATACATTACTAAAGATAGGCCAGACTATAATGTGGCAAATAACTTGAGGCCGGTTATAGGACATTTTAAAATGAGTTATAAAGAATTATTCAACAGATAACTATTCCTATCATCTCACAATCAAATTTTTACACCAAAATCATAATATTGTATTAACTTAAACAGTATTGTTTACAGAGATGAAGAAAAAACACTAAAAGAAACAATCATCGTGTCCTATGCCACTCAACTAGTTTTCGTCCACTCAAAAGGTATAATTGGAGATCAAGAAGAGTTAGTTAGAAGGATAATTGGCTCCACCAAAGTATTGTAAGTACTTAAGCATAAAATAAATACTACAGTTTGCGTGAGGTAGTAAATGTGTGCTGTACGTGTTTACCTCGCCTCCCTCGCAAACTGGCAGAAACATTTCAGTACTAGAAGTTACACCTGGGAACTCCCGTTATGATTTCTCTAAGATTCGAGATGATGCAGTAGCGTTTTGGGCTGTTTCGATTGTCATTTTTAACACTAATGATCCTTTCCAAACCGAATGGTTAACGACTCTAAAGCCTAGTACATAAAGTCGCTTTTCCAATGTCAAATTTAACTGTCATGTCCAAAGCGAACGCTGATCGTAACATATTTAGCGTTATATATTTAAACGGGACTTAATCGCGCTGAAAACTTAATTTTTATTTACCTCGACGTTTCGATCAAGTTGCATTGATCGTGGTGATCGAGAAGACTGAAGTAGCGCATGTCAGCGTCGAGAAGGGCGAGCGTTGTCTCCAACTACCCGCATTTGGTTTGTAAAAATTCAGAATTGTCACGACACACAACAATAACGACATCTGCAGATTTCTTCTGACATAAACCGCGACGCGAACACTTGCTTATCACGGGATTCCAGGATGCAGTCTTCTTGAAACCATCCTCTCGGTTGAAATCGGGATACTTTTTAATTTCAATCCCTTCACGTACAATCCTGGAGTAGTAGTGATGTTCCTTGGAGAGGATCTTCGGGTCATGGAGTTCAATTCAGTGATTAGGGCCCGATTCGAGTAAATGCTCAGCGACTGCAGATTTATTTATCTGGCGGTTCTTTACAACTGCAATGTGTTCTTTGACCCTTTCCGCTATAGTACGCTTGGTTTGTCCAATGTAGGAACTACCGCAGCTGAAACGTCGAGGTAAATAAAAATTTAGTTTTCAGCATGATTAAGTCCCGTTTAAATATATAACTATGTGTTCGAATCGTGAAAGTTTAAGCAATATTTAGCGTTTTTAACTGTTATTTTTGATCATATCGCATCAACACGTACGGCCCCAATGTAGGTAAAATCGGTTGAATTCACTCGGAGAAACAAGATATTCACGTTATCAAGCTTAACTGTTATCAATTTAGTAATTGCTACACTCTGAACTAGTTCTGATCATAAGCATGGTGATGTGGTGTAAACTTGAAAAATGAGTTTTATTTTATTACTCGACGAGTCTAATAATAACCCCACGCTGGGTGAAAACGATACAGTTTTGGTACAGGATACAAATAGTAAGCAGAGCATAATAATATTTTTTATCACATATGTATTCCATCTGTATGTATATTTGTTTGTAACGGAATTTTTGAACGTGTTTTTTACCCACTTCAAAACTTCAAATTGAATTGAAACTTTGCACACTTATCAAGAACCGATGACCATAAAATAATAAGGTTGTCCCATTATCCTGGAGGGAAGTGAGGGGGGGAACTTCTGGTAATCAAAGAAGTTTTCAGGGTCCACAATTGATGACTATCTTTTTGTATTTTCCTACAATTTTTTTTTATTTTCAGTTGGAATATTATTCTCTGTGTCAAAAGAGGCTATAGAATTTCCCAGTGAACAGCCAGCAGAAGCTGTAGCCCTGCCCAGTGAGGAGTCTGTAGAGTGTGACAAGCATGATAGTAAATCGCAACAAACAAGAATTAGGTTAGTAATAACTAAAATCCTTAGAATGTAGTCCCCAACTGTAACTGTAACCATTTTTGCTGTAACTCAAAAACTGCTTGGTGTATCTACTGAACTCAGCTTATACAGGAATCCTAGGAATATGATGCAGTAACCTTACTTAACTGTACATAAGCCAAATTAAGTTACAAATACCTTCATTACCTACATAAATAGTATTGTAAACAGGAGTAATATTATGATTTTGATATTTATTTTTCATATCAACCACTTATATAATCCTTTTATTATTTTAGGACACACAAGAACACACTGGTAAAGATCTGAAATTATACAACTGATAGCATCTTACAAAAAGCACAAAGTACAATTTGACAACAGTACAATTCGTCGCGTAATGGTGTGGAACAGAATAGCAGCTGATATTGGTCATCACACAGGACAAGAATCCATGAACAAATTTAAATATTTGAAAATACTATACACGAAAAAAAAGATAATAATATGAGTGCCAGAATTTTTGGGAGGGACCCAAATATAATCATTCGATTGCATCTTCATCACAATCAAACAACGAAGATGCTATCAGTGAGGTCTCTCAATCTCCATCCTCTTCTCCCTTGACCAGAAATAACGGAAGTAGAAAAAGAAAACATGAGGACGCCCTCCTGAAGTTCTTAAAACAAAAAGAAGAGGCTTGGGAGCGACTTCATCAAGAATCAATGAATACAATTCAAAAAATAGATTATTTTATGGAAGTTCTTAGAGAAGTAATTCAATTCTACAATACCAACTTGCTAATGGATATTACTCAGTTAGTCAGTTGAAATTGTAGGATTGAATTACACCTCTAAGAATTTACAAACTTGCTTTGACTATAGAATTGTACTATTGTATATTATGTGAAAGCATTATGGCATGCTACTGACCTTGCATGTACATTTTAGTATATTTTAATATTTCACAATGTGATTTAGATAATTCAAATAGATAATTTTAAATTAGATGATGGTACATCGTCTATTAAAATAAAGGGTTAGTTAAAAATTGCAGAAAATACATAGTTAACCATACTAAAAGTGTTGTAGGTATTGATGGATAAGACTGATTGTTTTCTGATTACTATTAGATACATATTTTTCTAATTTTAAAAGTTATTTATCTTGATTGAATAATAACAGAATATTTACAAACTTCCTTTGATAGCTAGCTAAAGCTATTATATTTTATGTGAAAGCATTATGGCATGCTACTGACTTTGCATGTACATTTTAGTATATTATAAGATTTTTAAAATGTGATTTACATAATTAAAAAAGGACAATTTTAAATAAGATAATGGTACATCGTCTATTAAAATGAAGGGTAAGTTAAAAATTGCACTAAATACATACCCATACTAAAAGTATTGTAGGTTATTGATGGATAAGACTGTTATATTTTATTACTATTAAGAACATATTTTTCGGTATTTTACAAGTTATTTATTTTGAATGAATAATAACAGTCAGAATATTTACTAATTTCCTTTGATAGGTAGCTATTGTATTTTATGTGAAAGCATTATGGCATGCTACTGACCTTGCATGTAAATTTTTCGGTATATTTTAAGATATTTACAATGTGATTTAGTTAATTAAAATAGAGTTTTTTTTGGATATTATATATAATTGTAGCTTTTAAACTTTCACGATTCGAACTCATAGTCTTCTCGTTTCCACAATCAATGCAACTTGATCGAAACGACGAGGTAAATAAAAATTAAGTTTTTCAGCGCGATTAAGTCCCGTTTAAATTTATTATATTTATTTTCTGAGTATAACATTATTATATATATATATATATATATATATATAGACAGCATGTTTTTGACGGTCCTGCTGACGGAATTAGACGAGAGAAACTATAGCCAGACGATTATTTCCAGCAGAACATTAATCATCATACTATTTACCTAATTGATCACATATAGAATTCCAAATAATTATGTTAGATCAGAAAACAATATATATAGGTTTATATATATATATATATATTATGCAAAAAAATAAACAGTCTAAATATTTATTTTCTCTTTATAGTACTTATAGGGAAAATAAATCTTTTATTATAAAAGTACCTCTATGAAATCGTTGTCAATATCTTCATAATCCAAACAGATATTGTACAACACACAACATGCCAGTATTCTCTGAGGTATAGGTAGGTAGGTATTAGGTCGAATCTTTCCATATCTAAGTATTTAAGACACTGGAATCTTCCAAACAGCAGTGCAAATGATGCCGTATTTTGGCATGAACTGTGTTGACGTTCGTTTGGTAGCTCTGAAGAGTACCTCTATCAACATAAGGTGGCAAGCACAAATTTATAACTGGGTAAGCCTTATAATATACTTATGTTCATCAAAATACCTGTGAACAAATTAAAGATTAATGAGAGACAATCGAGTAAGTGTAAGTGAAATAAACATAATAAAGCAATATGAACGAAAAAGTCTGTACAAATAAGATGGTCTAGGGTGTAACCGTGTTCTCTTGTTACATGAATTTTAGGGATTTGAAACTAGTTTGATGACCGGATTGCAACAGTAGCAGGCCGGTCGCACTCCGCAACAAGTACAAATATTATACCTACACTTCGAGGGCGCAATATTCGGGTCAGTTCAGTGGCCCAATTCCATAACTTGGCTACAATCGGATTATCACTTTTTTCATAGCAAATTCGACTCTATCGCAAGGCATTAGTGGCTGCGATACTGAGAATTCGATTGAAGCCAAGTTATGGAATCGGGCTGCTGTAGAGTGTCAAGCGTGCGCTCGATGAGTCGCGCGCCATGTGCATCGATAAAGTACCTTTTTACGTGAAGTTATTGTCAAATTTTATTCGTGTTTTAATTATGAGTACCAAGAAGTAACCTAGAATTATGAGTACCAAGAAGTAACCTAGAACTGCATAGCATTCGGCTGTTTGAATAGTGATAGAAATGACGACTTTCACTCAATTGTAACGCAAGGAATTCAGACACCTTTATTCATCAAAGTGCAATACCTATAGGATATAATCATAATCAACCAACGACACTTATACGTAGGTAGGTATCTCACTAAACTTATCGGCGTTCTGAAAACGGGATAGGTAGGTAGTAAAAATGAGGTAGTAGGTCTATTCTGATATGAATGTCATTGTAAGTAATAGAACTATTATAATTTATAGTAATAAGTAATAACATAATACATTATTACTTATTTATTTTGTTACAACATCTAAGTCATAATATATCACAGAATAATTAGTAGTACAAATACGTAGTCATATCTTAATACAACCCTACCGAGCGAAAAAGGGACAGAGCGATTCTGAAACGGTTAGAGCAATGGAAGTTATAGCGCGTTGTGATACGGTGCTTTCTAGCCTGCACGTGATGGGCGAGCGCCTTTTAGGTAAATATAATTGAAAGCTCGCAGCGCAGTGCGAGTTAAATTGCACTTTATTGTGTTGTAGCGAGAGTCGCTATGTATTTATATGACTTCACTAAGTTATCCTTCTGTACTTGTACTATTATTTATTCTGTGACAGTAGTATTACAGATGCCATGACATTTTTACTCTGTGCTCTGCAGTGCGATTACGTAATGTTGTTCATGACGGTTTCAAGCCGTCAAATTCAATAATGCTTTGCGATAGAGTCAATTTTGCTATGAAAAAAGTGACAATCTGATTGAAGCCAAGTTCTGTGGTCGGGCCCCTGGCTGTGTTCACTTACACGCTCGAATCATCCGTGCGATTATCGCTCGATCATCCGTGGCCCAATTCCATAACTTGGCTACAATCGGATTATCACTTTTTTCATAGCAAATTCGACCCTATCGCAAGGCATTAGTGGCTGCGATACTGAGAATTCGATTGAAGCCAAGTTATGGAATCGGGCTGCCGGAGTTAGTGAACGACTTTGGACGTCCACATAGAACTGACAGCTGTCAAGTGTCAGTTTCATACTATTCCTCCCCTCCCCTACTATTTTTCGGATGACCCAAGCGTACATCCGACAAAGCCGTGAACGATTTCGGGCGATCGCGCGGATGATCTTGGGGCCAGATGTGTCGCGTCGACCTTCTTTTATGTGTGGGTTGACCATCAAGTACCTGTAGTCTCAACGCATATACAATCAATTACCAGTTTGAGGTTAGATGTGTTGCGTCGGCCATTTTTTTTTTGGTTATCAGTTTGGTCCTGCGGTCTTCAGCGCGTGGACAAGACGTTGAGTACTTGATGGTCAACCCACAAAAAAAAGAAGGTCGACGCGACACATCTGGCTGTAAACTGGGGATTTATTGGGTACATGCCGAGATCACAGGTATCTGATTGTCAACCCACAAAAAAAAGAAGGTCTACATGACACATCTGGCCGCGCCGACTTTGCGTAAACAAACAGTTTTTATGACCACTTCATTGAGCGCTTAGATAAACAAACTGGTGATTTATGGAGCTAAATAGGTACGGCACATATTTCAAGTGTTTATGTTGTGGGTTTCGAAGCAAAATAATTATATAAACACGCTTAGATTTGAATGATTATTGAGGTCAATAATGTTCAAAATCGAGTGGCAAAATTTACGTCGCTATCGAGTGGTCCGATGATCGATGAAAACAAAAAATGTGACTGTAGCGTTAGTTGCGATGATCAATGAAAACAAAAAAAGTGACTGTAGCGCATAGAATCAATCGAGCGGTTATGCACGACGAGCCGTGAAGCACCACTGTCGTCAAGGGGGATTTTTATACATATATGTTCAAAGCTAGGTTGAGGACAAAGACATATAATTTATATAATTTACATGGAAAAGATGAATGTAGATATTCTATTTATAAAGTTAGATAATACAAATTAGAAAACTGCAAAACTATCTACACGCCCAACACATAACACGTCATGTTACATCAAAACAATGACATGATATGCAGACATGCAACAAAAATAAAATTAAAAAAATATATTATGTTAATGATATACACTAAGACGCCACTGTTAGCGACCGAAATAGCCAAATTATGAAAATGGAGGATCTCCTTAATATTTTTTATAAAAATGCTTAATTTGGGACTAAAAAATACAAGTTTTATATTGTTTTTTGCTAATTCGTTATACTGACGAGCCATCCTAGTCAATGGGTTGTAATAAGAAATATTGTTTTTAAGATTTGTAAGACAAAAAGATTAGTTTCATTAGATTTACGTGCTCTGAATCTAATACTGAATGTATTGATAGTGCGCACGAAATGAAAGCTTATCGTCAAACAAAACGCCCAAATCTTTAGCAATGTATGAACGATTTAGCATGTGGCCTTTGATGTTATAGTCATTAATGATTTTATGATGCTTATTTGTAAACGAAATGGTAAAACACTTATTAATATTTAAATTCATATGATTGTAGAGCTTGACAATCATCAACCTTTGTAATTACGCTGAAGATCTTTAAATGATCAGCGTACAAAAGACAATTACAAGATAGGCGCTGAATTAAATCATTTATGAAAATAACAAAAAGAAGGGGCCCCAAATGGGATCCCTGTGGAACCCCTGAAGTTACAGTCACAGGTGAGGAAATAAAACCTTTCAATGCCACCAGCTGACTTCTGTTGCTAAGGTACGAAAACAAACAGTTGCAAGCTCCCGTGAACACCATATGACCAAAGTTTATGGCACAGTAATTTGTGACTGACCTTATCAAAGGCCTTTGAAAAATCAGTATAGATAGAGTCAACTTGGCCACCACTAGCAAAGGTCTGACAAAGGTAATGTTTGTACTGGAGCAAATTGCTAACCGTCGATCGATTTTTAACAAAACCATGTTGTTTGTCAGGGATAATTGGTTTGATGTGACTGTACAAGTGACTGTAGACCAAGGACTCAAATAATTTCGCAAAGCAAGACAGTATACTTATGGGTCGGTAATTTTTGCAATGAGATTTATCGCCGCTTTTATAAATAGGAATGATATGAGCGGTTTTCCATCGCTTTGTGAAAACGCCGCACCTCAGAGATTTATTGAATATAATGGACAGTGGAACAGATAATTCACTGCCACAATGCTTGACAAACGACGGGGGAATCAAATCCGGTCCTGGTCCCTTATTTTTGTCCAATTGTTTTATTTAAATTGAATATCATTTACTTCTAAAATAACATGAGACAATGAGTTCAAAATATATTGGTCAAAGTTGTCTGTTAGGTTTTCGTTAATAGTGCCAGAATCCAGATTAGAACACACCTCAAAGACTGAACTAAAGAAAAGTGAAAAACGTTCACAAATTCCATTTCCATTAGATGAAAAGGTATTTCCAAATGTCATGGTATGCGGAATAGAAGTATGGCCTTTTCTGCTACTGACAAATTTCCAGAAAAAAATAATATTCTCGTTAATACTATCCTCAGTAGACGATAGATACTTATGGTAACAATCCTCTGTAAGAACCTTGCATCTATTACGAAGCAGCGAAAAGGTATCATAATATCGCGGGTTTTGAAATTTTTTGTAAAGTCTATGATATTTATTTTTTCCTCATTACATTTAATTAAAGGTTTGCTATACCAAATAGGATAAGACAATGATTTTAAAAAGGTCAAAGGTAATTCAAAATAATTTTAAAAAGATAATCAGCCACTATGTCTAGCGTTTGTGGATTACGAGAAAGCCTTTGATTCAGTCGAGACCTGGGCAGTGCTACAGTCATTACAGCGGTGCCAGATTGACTTTCGGTACATCGAAGTGTTGAAGTGTTTGTACAGCAAGCCCACCATGACAGCCCGTCTTCAGGATTAGAGCACGAATTCTATCCAGGTGCAAAAAATGGGTGAGACAGGGAGACGTTATTTCTTCGAAACTGTTCACCTCTGCACTGGAAGATATATATATTCAAGCTTCTGAAGAACGGATATGGTGTTAACATCAATGGCGAATACATCACTCAACTTCGATTTGCCGATGATATAGTTATAATGGCAAAAACCCTGGAAGACCTAAGCACAATGCTCAGTGACCTGAATATTGTTTCCCAACAGGTGGGTCTTAAAATGAACATGTGTAAGACGAACATCATGTCAAATGCCCATGTCGTACCCATGCTGGTTTATGTTGGGAACGATATAATCAAAGCTGTTTATCACTATGTCTACTTAGGTCAGACGATCCAACTGGGTAGATCCAACTTTGATACTCGTAAAGAGGTCAATCGACGAATCCAACTCAGATGGGCAGCGTTTTGGAAATTACGCCATATCTTCTCGTCGCAGATACCGCAGAGCATCAAGACGAGTTTATAATCAGTGCGTGTTGCCAGTGTTGACACACAGCACTTAGACGTGGTCGCCAACTATTGGTCTCATATACAAGCTCAGAGTTGCGCAGTGTGCAATGGAGAGAGCTATGCTCGGTGTTTCACTACGTGATAGAGTCCGAAATGAAGAAATCCGTAGAAGAACCAAGGTTACCGATATAGTTCTCAGAGTTTGCAAGTTGAAGTGGCAATGGACAGGTCATATAGTTCGCAGAACCGACAACCGTTAGGGAATAAAGGTTTTCGAATGGCGGCCACGAACAAGCAAGCGAAGTGTGGGGATACTTGATGCGCGGGCTATTTTCCGCAATTAGGCCGTATGTCGGCCCTTTTTGCGTGATGAGTGGTGTTGCTCGTCAGTGCAGCCACCCGATGTCCTCCAGGAAGGCCAGCAGCTCCTGTGTTCTGGTGCAGGCCTCCTGTAGGGTTCCCGGTGCTCCCAGGAAATGCGCTCTCTGATTCGCCACGCTATTGCACTCTAAGAGCACATGCGTGGCCGTTTCTTCAGCCTCCATGCATCCTCTGCACAGGGGGCTGTCTGTAATGCCTATAGTAAATAGGTGTTTATTAAGGGCACAATGACCGGTGATTATTCCGACGACTTGTCGGAGCTTCTACTTATTAAGGTTTAGGAGTTTACGGGAGAACCTTGGATTTAACTCCGGGAATGCCTCCCTCGACTGCCTGCAGTCCTTAATACTTGCCCAGTAGTTTTGGTGCAGGTTGTTTGTTCTCTGTCGGATCCATGCTCGGATTTGGCTGAAAGGCAAAGGAATCATCGGTTCTGGACCTACCGCTCGCAAGTCCGAGCCTCGCCTCGCCAGTTCATCAGCCGCATCGTTACCTCTAGATCCGCTGTGCCCCTTTATCCATTGGAGAGTGACTCGGTTGTCTTTACTAACCTCCTCCAGTAAGTTGTGGCACTGTATAATTAGCCCCGAGGAGTGTACGTTCTGTTGAAGAGCTTGGAGAACTGCAGCACTGTCTGAGAGTATTCTGATATTAAAATCAGTTACCTTTCTACGTAGTACTGCAGTTGCCGCCTGGATTATACCTACACATTCCGCCTGGAAGATAGAGCTGTGTGAACCCAGGGTTGCTGCTATGTGTATATTTAGATCGTCCGAGAACGCGCCCGTTCCCGTCCCTGTTTTCATTTTGGAGCCATCAGTGTAAATCCTAACTTCATGTGTGTTTGAACTATCACCAGACTCCTCATATAGTTGTACTTTATAGCTTTTGACGAATTGATATTGTTTTGGCACCCTATCGTAGATGGAGAGTATGAATGGGTTTCCCTCTGCATACTCCTCTATGATGTTAGTGTGATGTGCCTGTTTGTTTTGCTTCCAGAGACTAAGTGCCTTAAGCCTGTAAGCAGATGCAGCAGCTTCCTGTTGGATGTGAAGCTGTAACGGCTGTAATCCAAGTAATGCCTCAAGTGCTGCTGTGGGGGCAGTTCTCATACATCCAGTTACAGCCACACAAGCCAGCCTCTGGAATTTTTGTAGTTTGCTAACAGTGGTGCTCTGTTTGGTTCTTGGCCACCAAACAAGAGCTCCATAAGTTATTGAAGGCCTGATCACAGTATTATACAGCCATGAGGTAATCTTTGGACTCAGGCCCCATGTTTTCCCTATCATTCTTCTGCATTGCCAAAATGAGATAGGAGCCTTGTATATTTTACTCTCCAGGTGTTTAGCCCAGTTGAGTTTGCTATCTAAGGTGATACCCAGATACTTTACCTCATCAGTCAGAGTCAACTGAGTATTGAAAAGGTAGGGCAGTGTGTACCTACCTAAGTTTCTTTTGTTCGTGAACATGACTAGATTCGTTTTTGTTGGATTCACGGTTAATCCAAATTCTATACACCATCTCTCTACGATCTTTAGAGCATTATTCATGATATCACAAGACACGCTGGTAAAATGTCCAGACACAAGAATCGCCAGATCGTCTGCGTAGCCAACCGTGAGGAAGCGTTGGTTATTCAGCTTTGTGATTAGGTCATTTACAACCATGTTCCAGAGTAGAGGTGACAGGACTCCTCCCTGTGGGCATGCTCCTGCCACCATCCTCCTGGTAATTCCACCTAGGTCGACGCGAACCGCCCTAAGCTTCAACATGTTTAAGACCCAATCAATCAGAGTCGAATCCACACCGTGCTTCTGTAGCGCTAGGTTAATGCTTGTGAAATTTGTTTTGTCAAAGGCACCTTCAATGTCAATGAAAGCGCCCAGACACAACGTCTTGTTGTTAATGTCTTGCTCTATGGTGCTTACCACTTTGTGCAGGGCAGATTCTGTAGATTTGCCCGAACTGTAAGCATGTTGTTGTGGATGTAGTGGTTTAATAGTTAGTATACTCTCTCTGATGTACCTGTCACATAACCTCTCCAACGTTTTAAGAAGGAAAGAAGTTAAGCTTATCGGTCTATATGCTTTTGGGTCCGTATAGTCCTACTTTCCCGGTTTAGGGATAAACAAAACTCTGATCTCTCTCCATGCCAGAGGCACAAACCGAAAGGCCAAACAAGCCCTGAAGATGAGTATCAGTGTATCGTTTATGTAACTCTCACCCCATCGTAAGAGCCCCGGGAAAATACCATCTAGACCTGCAGTTTTAAAAGGTTGGAAAGAATTTATAGCCCATTTGACTCTCTCCCCTGTTACTACTGTCTGTGCGACTGACCAGTCTATAACTGTAGGCATAACCTCATCAAAAACACCCCAAATGGTGGTGTCGGTGATGTGGCACCCAGGGAAGTGAGTTTGTAAAAGGAAGCTATTTGTTTCCGATTCTGTTTTAGTGTAAGTGTTATCTTGTTTCTTTAAGGACCCGATACCGCGATTAGGGTCAGCCGCTAGGATTTTCCTTACCCTATTCGATTATACGATTCTATACTAGTACTGTATTTCCTCCATGACCTTCGACCCTTGGAGCGTATACGTTTTTTATATTCGGCTTGAGCCTTCTTGTAATTGCTCCAGTCCCCGTCATTGTAGGTGTTCATGGCTCTATTAAAAAGTTTATGTACCTTTGCTTTCATCTTCTCCAAATCCTTGCACCAACCCTGATTCCCACCTTTACTTACGTACGGTGGAGATAGAGGGCAGGCATCTTCAAAGCTTTTGGTGAGACTGTCCGTTAGAAGTACAACCGCCTGTTCTATATCGGATATACTTGTTAGCTGTGATCCCGCAGTCTCCGGACTAAGGCGTTGTTTTAGAGAGTTATAAAAAGTTACCTTGTCCGTTCTACGTGGATTGCGTGTTTGTGCTGGTGGTGCAATATTTAATTCCAGTTGGAAACGGATCCACCTGTGGTCTGAACACGAGGATTCATCAGATACCCTCCAGTTTTTGACACTGCCAAAATTGTTACCTGAGACCATGGTAACATCCACAATAGTGCGGCATCTCCGTGTAACAAATGTTGGTTCCGTTCCCCTATTTGCTATAGAGAGGTTAGTAGTAAAAAGGAAATTTACCAGTTCTTCACTTCTGCTATTTGCCGACGGCATTCCCAATAAAGGGTGATGTGCGTTGGTGTCTGCTGATAATACTAGTTTAAAATTGTTAAGCTCACAGTGCCTTACCAGGTCAGCGACATCTTTCGGTGGGATGTCCTCGTCAGCGTGCATGTATGCCGACGCGACAATCACTGCCTCATTGTCCCCTCCGGTAATATTCTGGAGACTAGCAGTTGCCAGGTCCCTAGAACAAAACTCGTTGAGGGGCACTGCTACAACGTTACGCGGTATGTATATACACGCCCGCGGATCGCTGCAAGTGTTATCAAGTACTAACTTACCGCTTAGATTACTAAGACCACACACATGCCCTGCCCTGATCCACGGCTCCTGGATCAAGGCGATGGTCTCGTTGTTTGTTGCCCCCAGCACCCTGCGCAGGTTAGCCGTAGCAGTGATGAAGCGAAGTGTGGGGAGATCGCATCATCGCAGGAAGTCGGTGGATGGAGGTGGCACAAGATCGCTCGTCATGGCGCTCTTTGGGGGAGGCCTATGTTCAGCAGTGGACTTCTAAGGGCTGACATGATGATGATGAAACCGATTCCATAGAAAAAATAATACCTAATCGATTGATAACTGAGTTATCGAAGGGTTCTGAATCAGGGGGCTCGTGAAAGAATTATTTATTTGTAGGTATATCTTTCATGAAAAATTTAAACCAAAATTCTGTTTGATTTATTGAACATTAGAGAAATAATATAAAAAAATAGTGTCCACTAATTTGAGACTTTATTTTAAGAAATCTTTCTAATCTTTCTCACAAACTAAGAAAAAGATACGGGTATATTTTTCTACTTGCTCTAAACTTTTAATGACGTTGGCAATCTTTCTTCAGTCTTTCTTCAGTTTTTTGAAGATCTTGTTCATTAGCTTTTGATTGTTCTACCTCACAGATTAAGTATCAGAATCTGATATCCGTGGCCCAATTACAGAACTTGGTTACAATCGGATTATCACTTTTTTCATAGCAATTTCGACTCTATCGCAAGGCATTAGTGGTTGCGATATTGAGAATTCGATTGAAGCCAAGTTATGTAATTGGGCCACTGATACTTAATCTGTGTTCTACCTTCATCCATTGATGATTCATTCCAAATAATTCCAATGTATTATTTTCATTCGTTCATTTTAGGGATGGACACAAAGAAAAAACATCGATATTTTTTTTTCATCGTGTTGAGGCATGGATGTTATCACGATGTATGGAAAAATACATCGATGTTTCTAATACATTGTAGTTTCTAGGTTTCTTGTGTAGTTTCTAGGTCGCCCTCCAAACTCTTAGAAAAGTAAAAAATGTTCTAGCTGTCATCGCCGTGGATATAATATCGTCTGGGTTCGATGCATCGTTTCTATACATCGAGTGTTTCCAATAAATCGATGTACATCGTGCATCCCTAATTCATTTCATTCATTCGCAAAAAAACAAGTTTCTTTCTGCGTGCCGTGAGAAATAAAATAAGATTTTTAGAAAATAACTTATTAATCTGGTGCTTCAGTAGTATAATTTAAAAATATTTATCCACAACTGCTTATTTTCTATTGTGCTCAACTCAACATACAACATCATGAGCGGCGTACAGACAGGTAAGAGGACAATGATTTTGTGCAAACTTTCATAACTATTCAATTCACACCTAAGTGGATCTTTCCCCTTTTTTGTCGTAATTTGTTCATGGTAAGATTTTATTGCTTCAAAGCTGTGAACTATGCATCTCCAACTCTTACGTGTTTATGTTTGGCATAGAAGTAAGTATCTTGCTGTTTTGGGTCAAATTTAACTGGATTGTTATTTAGGAAGTACCTTCATTCTAAAATGTATATGTAAAACAAAACTATGAAACAACTGGTAGGTAGGGACTAATTTATGGTATATACTCAAGTTGATGGCCAGACCAGTGTCTTACTACACATATCATTTTTTTTTCTTGATTCAAATCAACAAAAATTCCACCTCGATAGGTGATTTCGTTGAGTATTTATTTGTCATTGAAAAGGAAATAATCATAAGTAGGTATATATATTGTATGGTTTCTCATCGGTTGATTGTAACTAATCTATTTAGTGTGAGTTAACCTACATAGCATATGAGCTATCAGACAGCTGAATTACTATCAGTTTGAGTCACTGAATCCACATAATATGACAGAATATGATTATATTATGTGATGTGTTTATCAGAAGATTTATTAATATTTTTAGATGAAATAATATTGGTGATTGTTTCAAATCTACAATACCGTGTCCGAGTCATACTTAATTGGTTTCTTTGTAAAAACACTAACCCGTCCATAAATTATGTCTTACTTCTTATTAGAATATAACTATCTAAAACTCTGCGCTGCACTTTTTTCTGAAGATGAGATTTACCTTTTTATTAGACCACTAGTTAGCTACACCCTGTGACTTTCCTTGTTCACCTCCTAAGAGATGGAATGTTAAAAAACCCCTCATTTTGCACCCCTATGGTACTCAAGGAATATTTCCTCCAAATCTCTAGATCCACCGGTTTTTGCTGTGTTATCTGTCAGACAGTCATTATGTCACAGTACTGTTTTAGTTATCTAAAAGACAGTTAAGAACTTGATCCTCTAAACTTTACTTGTTTTCTGGAGTTTTAACATTTTTTTGAAGATGAGACCTTACTTCTTTTAGTATACGAACCTGTTTCACTGAGCTTCACTTGTTATCTGGAGTTTTCCACATTTTTTTGAAGATGAGACCTTACTTCTTTTAGTATACGAACCTGTTACACTGAGCTTCACTTGTTATCTGGAGTTTTCCACATTTTTTTGAAGATGAGACCTTACTTCTTTTAGTATACGAACCTGTTACACTGAGCTTCACTTGTTATCTGGAGTTTTCCACATATTTTTGAAGATGAGACTTTACTTCTTGTAGTATACGAACCTGTTACACTGAGCTTCACTTGTTATCTGGAGTTTTCCACATATTTTTGAAGATGAGACTTTACTTCTTGTAGTATAAGAACCTGTTACACTGAGCTTCACTTGTTATCTGGAGTTTTCCACATATTTTTGAAGATGAGACTTTACTTCTTGTAGTATACGAACCTGTTACACTGAGCTTCACTTGTTATCTGGAGTTTTCCACATATTTTTGAAGATAAGACTTTACTTCTTGTAGTATACGAACCTGTTACACTGAGCTTCACTTGTTATCTGGAGTTTTCCACATATTTTTGAAGATGAGACTTTACTTCTTGTAGTATAAGAACCTGTTACACTGAGCTTCACTTGTTATCTGGAGTTTTCCACATATTTTTGAAGATGAGACTTTACTTCTTGTAGTATACGAACCTGTTACACTGAGCTTCACTTGTTATCTGGAGTTTTCCACATATTTTTGAAGATGAGACTTTACTTCTTGTAGTATAAGAACCTGTTACACTGAGCTTCACTTGTTATCTGGAGTTTTCCACATATTTTTGAAGATGAGACCTTATTATATATTATTTTGAAATTAATATTTATTTATTTACTTATACATTGCACATATTATACATATATTTATTTATATACTTTATATTATATATGATGCATAATAATGTACATTTATAATTTTTATTTATTGTGTTGGATATATTACTTAAAGATTAGACTTGTTTTTTTTTTTCTGTTTTAAATTATTAATTTTACACTGAATCAGTTCAGTCCCTCAGGGTTGTTCCAGAATACCAGCGCCGAGTGTCATAGACACAGGGTATTATGCTGAGGTGCAGCCTTTTTGGCACTACACTTAAATTTTTAATGTTTTTTGTTATTATTGTTAGATATATCGCCACCCGATGATCTACTGGTTATTGTTTATTTTTTGTGTTTGTGTGTCAAATAAATGTTTTTTCTTACTTTCTTTCTTTTTTGCTTATTGTAGTATAAGAACCTGGTACGCTGAGCTCCACTTGTTTTCTGGAGCTTTCCACATTTCGTTTCATCCAGTTTTGTAGATAGGTAGGGCACAAAAGTTAATACATTAGACAATATTCATGCCTTTTTATTTTCTTCTTATTTGAGTACAAGAACCTGGCATGCAGTACGCTCTGCATGAGTGGTTCTTAGTCTAATTTTCAGAAAAATGTGTGATACTCCACATTTTTCTTAAGATTAGACCTAACTTCTTACTTGACCTTACATTTGCACAAGAACCTTCAAGAACAGAGCTTCAGTGGTTTTCTAGAGTATCTATTAGTTTTCAGGACTTTACCACATTTTTCTGAAGAAATTACCTTAATTCTTATTAGTGTTTATTAAAGTTTAACAACCTGGTTGGTACATTAAGCTTCACTTGTCTTCTGGGAGATTTCCACATTTTTCTGAAGATGAGACTACTTCTTATTTGAATACAAGAACCTACTGAGCTTCACTTTTGTTGAGATTTCCACATTTTTCTGAAGATGAGACTACTTCTTATTTGAATACAAGAACCTACTGAGCTTCACTTTTGTTGAGATTTCCACATTTTTCTGAAGATGAGACTACTTCTTATTTGAATACAAGAACCTACTGAGCTTCACTTTTGTTGAGATTTCCACATTTTTCTGAAAATGAGATCTTATATCTTTTAAGAAGAACCAATTACCAATAATAATAATTAAATTACATTATTACCTTCCATTAACTTTTTCTGAACTTCTGTAATTTCTTTTGTTTGCCATATTCGTCGTACATCTAATTCAAAATACAGAACTTGAAGCAAATTTTAGTTCCAAGTACCTTGGTATTACTTGCTTGTTTTTTCTTGTCAGTCCCTGGAGTTTTTTCTGTAGATTTCGCAATACTAAATAAAAAACATGTTTTGCTCAAGAGTTTGTTTGTTGAGGAGGTTTGTTTTAAATTTGTAAATCTAATATTTATATTACAAAATTATAATTACATTATAAATTTGTTGAAAATCTTGAGTATTAATTCTGTGTCTTTAGCAATCCTATAATAAAGTAGGTAGTAACAAAAAACTGTACAAAGAGGATCATTTGAAAAAATGGTCTAGGTGACAAAATAAGCTACTTTTATTTATGTAGTGGTACACCTCTTATGCAAGAGTCCACCTAGGAAGTACCACACCTTTGTAAGATATTCAACCCCCAAGCAGTACTGTGTACAACTACTAAACAAGAATGTAACATATTTTTAAATGGTGAATTCTGTTTGTATGTAAGCGCATCACTTAAAAACTTCTGAACCAATTGAAATGCGGTTTCAATGTTGAATAGCTTAGGGTTGGACATAAAATGTGGTGTATGTTATATCTCAATCCGATGAGTAGAAGCCGAGGAATTGATAATATTTATAAGACCACCCTTTTGTTTGGAGGCTGGCATTAATTAAACATCCAACATTTTGAAAAAAAAACAACAAAAACAACGGAAAATTATAAGAAACAAAAAGTATTCCCTATAACCACAGAATAAATAATAGTATAAGCTATAACATACTTTAGTGATATACTTTTCAAGAATAATTATTTTTCTTCAAACTTCACAAATATATTAATTTTGCCATGCAACTATGGAATGACGCAGGTTAGAATAGTTGTCTGTGACATTAATTTCATCTGACAGTTATTCTAATTTCTAATGCATGTAAACAACGGAAAAAATATTTTTCAAACTCAAATATCTCGGAACTTATATCAACTTAGGCGATTTTTATGAAACACTTATTGTCTCTTATAACTTTCCCTATCGATTTACACTGATTTCATTGATGGCGGAAAATCGAGATTTTTAAAAATGGCTCGAATTTAGATATGCCAATAAGGTTACATGCTTTTTGACGGCTTAACGAAACCCACGACCACGCGGGCAAAGCCGGGGCACAGCTAGTCTAAAATACCTATTTACGTATTTTTACACGACTGCCCAAAAAAAAGGAGTGTAATGTTTTTAGGATTCAGGTATGTTTGTATGCATGTGAGTTTCTTTATTCCACCATAACTTTTAAATGCCTAAACAGATTAAGACGTATGGGGTATCGTTAGAATCCTTACATCCCCCGAGTAACAAGAATTATTTTTATTTGAATAAATTCAATATGCTGGCAGTATGGCTTCAAAAAAACACGAATTTTACAATATTGGAACCAAATTGAAGGCCTTGATGAGCACATTCCAACAATATATATTTTATTAGCATAAATTATTTTTTGGCAGATTAGGCGTGTTTTTTTTTGCTTTTAAACTAGTTATTAGGTCCATTGCCTAGTATAGAAGATAGACATCCAATACAAACAGCACAACATCTGATGTTATTAGGTCCATTGCCTAGTATAGAAGATAGACATCCAATACAAACAGCACAACATATGATGTTATTAGGTCCATTGCCTAGTATAGAAGATAGACATCCAATACAAACAGCACAACATCTGATGTTATTAGGTCCATTGCCTAGTATAGAAGATAGACATCCAATACAAACAGCACAACATCTGATGTTATTAGGTCCATTGCCTAGTATAGAAGATAGACATCCAATACAAACAGCACAACATCTGATGTTATTAGGTCCATTGCCTAGTATAGAAGATAGACATCCAATACAAACAGCACAACATATGATGTTATTAGGTCCATTGCCTAGTATAGAAGATAGACATCCAATACAAACAGCACAACATCTGATGTTATTAGGTCCATTGCCTAGTATAGAAGATAGACATCCAATACAAACAGCACAACATCTGATGTTATTTGAACCATTACACATTATCTTATTGATAAGATATGTAACCTTATGAAATTTATGACTCACTAGTTTATTTTATTGATTAGAAATTTCCCATATTTTGTACTAAAGTGTACGACATAATGTACAAGTAAACTATTTCCTTTAATTTAAAGATTGTCCATCTTTATGTATATTCATTATCATTTAAGTGTTTTCAATGCAACAATTGTAAATCTGATAGTGACCTTTCATGAAACAATATCACTTTAGGTAAAATAATAATTATACCTAGTACCCAATAAGTTACTAGGTACCTAATGCTTATTTATAAATTACTAGCTGTACCCGCGGCTTCGCACGCGTGGTCATTTCTCTAGGCTAAAAGTACTCTATGTTCTATTCCAGGACCTAAAATACTAACATTTGATCAAATCGCCTTCAGCCGTCACATAGTTTTTATCGATTGCTCGGCATCTTATCATCGGATTAAGATACCATGTACCACAGTTTTTAAGTCAAAGCCTAAACTAACCAACAGTTAAAACCGCACCGCAATCCTCCCAGTAGTTTTTAGGTGATGCGCGAATAATTCAGTAGCTTATATTATGTACCCTAGACCATTTTTTGTTTCATTATCTTCTTGGTACAGACTTTTTCGTTCTTATTGCTTTACTAGCTGCGCCCGCGGCTTTGCACGCATGTCTATTCCAAGACCTAAAATACCAATATACCAACATTTGATCAAAATTTCTTCAGCCGTCTAAAAGATTTTTATCTATTCTTCTAATCATTGGATTGAGATTCCAAGTATACGAGTTTTTGAGTTAAACCCTAAGCTATCCAACAGTGAAAACAGCATCGTAATCAGTCCTGTAGTTTTTACGTGATGTGCGAACAAACAAACATACATACAGACTGACAGACATGTTTTAAATAAATGTTATATATACGGGGATACTTTAAATATAAAGAAAACAGTTTTAAATAACAAAAGTATAATTATTTATTCGACTTTTCTGAACAATTGTTATAACAGCCAATAATGGAACTCCTGTTGTAACTCTTGGAAACCTATCATTAATATTATGCAGAGTAGGCAGTGGAAAGTAGACGAGTAAAGGTAACACCAAATTTATTAGATATCAACGAATTTACAAAGGAATTACAACACATTCATTATTTTTTTTTTTTTTTTTTTTTTTTTTTTTTTTCATGGCTTCTGCGGAGGCACTAGCCTACTAGCAATTTCGCCAATGTCAAGTTTAATAGTTTATATTAATGTCACGTCACAGTCATTAATTGTCAAGTCAAAGTCACGAATCAGTAAAATGGTGGACATTTAATAAAACTTCCGTAGGAGATTTGGAAAAATCACATAATGCCATTTATATCTGCGTTTGATTCTTTTGCCTACACTCGTGCACGTTAACGAACATCTAATGGTTAATATTCCACCAATATTACACATCAATACTCGAAGAAACACAAGATTGAGAATAAAATCAAACTTTACAACACAACATTTTGAATTTTTGCAAAAAACCTTTCATTTTAGGAGATAATTGTCAATACATAGAAAAACAAACCCCACTTCAAGTTGCAAATAACAACTGTATCATAGCAACCGACCATAGTCATAGACTTGTTTGGTGTTCTGACCTCTGTGCTTTGCACTGATGTTATACCACAACACTTTCCCTCATCAGTTGGAAAGACTCAGCAGCCCCAGTTCAGTCCTTAGCTTATTAAGCGTTGGTCTCGGAACTGCCTTGGTCATAAGGTCAGCTAATTGGTCACAGGAACTAGTCTTCTGAATATCTATTAGACCTTCCTGTACTGTCTCACGTACAAAGAAATGTCGCACTCTAATGTGCTTAGTTCGTTTATGGAACTCTGGATTGTGCGAGAGTCGTATAGCAGCTTCATTATCCACCTTCAATGTGGGTATGCCTTCCAGACTCGTGAGCTGACTAAATATTATTTGAAGCCATACGAGTTCACGTGCGCCTTCACTCGCGGCTACAATCTCAGCCTCCGTTGTTGAAATCGCAACTGATGCTTGACGTTGGCTTAACCAAGAAACTACTCCACCGGCAAATAAACATGCAACTCCTGTAGTAGAGCGTCCGGTTTGTTCGTCTCCTGCATGGTCGGCATCGCTATATCCATCAATGACACCTTTAGCGCACTCTGAGGGCAATCTCTAATCCCAGGTAGTAGGATGCTGGCTAGGTCGTGATTTTTAGTGAATTTCCTAATTCCTTTAAGAATTGATCCGCTAAATCTTTATCTGTAGTGGCTACAAGCCCATCATCCACATACAGAGCTATTATGATTTTCTTGTCTCCCACTTTCTTTGTGAAAAGACAGCAGTCTGCTGCATTCTGTTCAAAGCCCTTTTCTAGCAGAATCTCCTCGAAACAAGAATTCCAGCAACGAGGTGCTTGTTTCAGGCCATACAGACTTCTTTGAAGTCGACAGACATTCGAAGTTCCATCATTGAATCCGTCTGGCTGCTTCATATAGATTTCCTCTTTAAGCTTGCCATTTAGAAATGCTGTCGTAACGTCAAACTGTGTCAAATGCAGTTTCTCCTTGGCGCTGACACTTAGCAAAGATCTTATGGTAGCCATCCGGGCAACCGGACTATATGCTTGTTCAAAATCAATGCCTTTACGTTGTTTGAACCCTTTTACTACTAATCTTGCTTTGAATTTGTCTGCAGTACCATCTGGGTTTCGTTTTATCCTAAAAACCCACTTGCCTTTCTATTGGACGGTAACTCACACAACGTCCAAACTTTGTTGTCGGCTAAGGATTTGATCTCGCTCGCCATGGCCTTTTGCCATTCGGCATTATCCTCACTCTCAGTAGCCTCCTTGTAAGTATCAGGAAAGTTCTCAACCCCGACATAACAGACAAAATCTTCCAGTTTCTTTGGATGTCCGATTGTTGCTCTGTTCCTTAGGTTGTATCGAGGCTCCGTTAAGGGCTCAACTACTTCCATTTGTTCATTAGCGTCGGCAAATTCATCCTCATCCTCAGTTATTGATGATCTACCACTTACAATGCTAGGAACGTTGTCGCTTTCTGTGGTAGGAACATTCTCCTGAACTTGGCCTTGAACTTGGTCTTTAGATATATCTCCCTCTAGATCAAGTTCATGATTTTCTACGGCATTTTCAGGCTCTTGCTCTTGCATGAGAACACGTCCGTTATCACCGCCTTCCTCGGCTCCCTCTGACCAAATAGGGATACTGGTGGAAGTTTTAAATTCAACATCAGTCTCGAATGTAATATCTCTAGATCTCAGTGTCTTTCTTCCATCCCAGATGCGATAACCATCGTCATTCTCATAGCCTATCAGCCATCCTTTGATCGCCTTCTTTCCCATTTTCTTACGGTTTTGCTTTGGAACATGCGCATAGCATTCAGTCCCGATAATCTTTAGATGACTTATCTTCGGTTTCTTTCCGTGCCACAACTCAAAAGGTACTTTCGCATCCATTCTAGTAGGACCTGTTCTATTGAGCACATAGGCAGCAGTATTAATAAGCTCTGCCCATAGAACTTGCGGCATCTGCCCTCTGGTGTACATCATAGATCGTGCAGCTTCTACAAGTGTCCGGTTCTCCCGCTCACTACAGCCATTTTGCTCAGGCGTGTAAGGCATCGTCAGCCGGTGCTGAATTCAACAACTCTAGTCATGCCATCAATAGTTAATTTACTCTCTCTAGTTGTTGATATAAAGACGCTTTTCTGCATTTTATCATACGCAGCTAACGTTGAAAAAAGATTTTTCGTCAATGATGGTACTAACCACACGTCTCGGAGTGTTATCTGCTCCCTCTTACCATTGACATTTGATTCTACCACAACAACTCCCTTTCCTAGTGCTGGGATAGTGGTTCCATCTGCAGTTGTCACTGTATGATCTGAATCAAATTCATGAAATTCATTAAAGAAGTCACTCCTCACAGCAATGTGCGTTGTTGCTCCATTGTCCACAAACCAGCTCTCTCTATCTTGAGTTTGTCTATCTGAGCATGCGTTTACCATCAGCGAAATCTGTTGCACTTGCTTGGACTTTGAGATAGGTGCTGAAGTGCCTGAAGTCGGCTTAGGTGGCCTCCCATCCTTAATCCACTTTTTGCACTTGCGAACTCTGTGTCCTTTTCCTGAACAGTAGTTACAAATCAGTTGCTGGTCCTTTATTTGCTTGACAGGTGTAGTCACTAGTGCCTCCTGTTTAGTGCTCTCTTGACATCCTAAATCTCTCTCGAATGTGCAAAGATGACTCGTTAAACTGTCTATGGTCCTTTCAGTCTGCTTTAGCATCAGCCAGCTTGACTTGAAATTAAAGAACCTGTCGTCCAGAGTGTCTAAGACCTTACAAATCAGGAACATCTCCGGAAGCTTAGCTGTTACGTCAATCTTAGAAACTTCAACCTTCAGGTCATTCCAAAGGTTCTTCAGTTTTGAAACATGTGTAGGAATATCATCCACCTTTTCGTGTTTCAGTCCAAAAAATTCTAGACATAAATTATAAGCTCTGTCATCCGTTTGTCCATCAAATAGTCTATGTAACTCCAACCAGACTTCTCGAGCAGTTCTGTATCTCATCACCTTTTTTAATGTGTCCTCTGACATATTTGTAGTAAGCATGAGCAAAGCGCCAGTTTCAGCCTTCCTATAACTAGCCATCGCTTTTTTGTAGTTGCTAATTTCAGCGTCACCTGCTCCTTCTACAAGAATTGGCTTCTGGAGTTTGCCTTCTACTGCTTCTGTGGCGCCTTCAGTGCCTTCCAGCATGACGGTTACCTTATATTTCCAGGTTGACCAATTTTCTATGCCTTGCATTTTTCCAATGTCAATTTTCGTACTGAAATCCATTTTCGGAACACTCTCTTCTTTTTCTGCACTGGGGCCCGTAACCTCTTGGAAACCTATCATTAATATTATGCAGAGTAGGCAGTGGAAAGTAGACGAGTAAAGGTTACACCAAATTTATTAGATATCAACGAATTTACAAAGGAATTACAACACATTCATTTTAGGAGATAATTGTCAATACATAGAAAAACAAACCCCACTTCAAGTTGCAAATAACAACTGTATCATAGCAACCGACCATAGTCATAGACTTGTTTGGTGTTCTGACCTCTGTGCTTTGCACTGATGTTATACCACAACAGTAACTAGTTGTACCTACACCTGGTACTAACCATAGTTTGCTCTAGCAGGAAAAACACCACGTTTTATGAACTGCGCTGGTTTTATTTTACCAAGGACCAAAATAATAGCTTTTTCACGTATCTGTTTTCTGTTGCGCCAATGTTCTCGACCGAGCCCAAAAACAAAACCAAAAAGATAGAATGTTCGACTGGCATTAAACGTCATGACTGACATCCACAAATATTGATTTAAGATTATGCAAAAAGGTATTAATATTATGATGAATTATACAGTATCCTTACTTAAATTCTTGTTCAGTAGCTTATTTTAAGTAGTCTAGACCACTTTTTTTATCTTCTTTGTACAGACTTTTTCGTACTTATTGCTTTATTATAAGTTTAGACATTTATTACTTAAAAATTGACATAACTTTGGACCCCTATCCCGAAAGAACTAAAAAAAAATCGGGATAAAATGTATCCCTAATTTTAACCCATCAACAAACTACGACTGTGTCTAGTAGCATCAAAATTCGTCTAGTAGTTTCAGCGTGATACGTGTTCTTTTATATAATTTTCATGCAATATCCTACGGTAACCCTTAAATTTTGCGGGGTGAAAAGTATCCTATGTCCTACCTTGTAGTATGAACTCAAATCAAGCAGTTTCATTTGAATTCATTCAGTAGTTTCGGCGTAATGCTTGGCCAAGATACAGACATATACAGATAATAACAGTTTTGGCTTCAGTATCGAATACAGAGTACAAACCTAATTTTTTTTCTTCAAAATATATTCAATGTATAGAATTTGACTTGTTACAGTTTTATTATATAAGTATAGATGAATGTTTAGAAAATTTGTCCTCATTTTAGTTTTGTAGGGGGGTGAGGTAACATTCTGTCATATACTTGCTGCGCGTTGTGGCTTTGCCCGCATGCAAACATCGCAACCCCTGTTCCACTCTCTTCAAAAACTGCCTCCTCAATGCTCCCTTTGGGTACATTGAATATTTCCTCCAAATTTGAAACCTCTAGGTCCATCGGTTTAGGCTGTGCGTTGTCTGTCAGACAATCTGTATGTTACGGCACTGTTTTAATAGGTAGGTACAGAAGATTTACAAAATAATAACTCCAACTTCTACATACCTAAACTAAACCTAATATATTAGGGTTGTTGTGTAGGGTAGGTAATACTTATTAGTAATTGTCTATTATATCAACCATTAATTACCTAATATTGAAATTGGATTTCTTGCCTCTGTCCATTAAACGATAAGATCTTTCAGAAAAGCTTCTACCTATAATAAGAATAAGCTAGCACGATTTACTTAAGCGGTGACTCACGCCGCGCAATTTGCTTTTTTTGTTGTCTTTGAAAATTGAACGAGTTACAAAATGACGCAACATTTCTTGTGGTCCGGCTCTCGTGCCGTTTGCCTCGGGCACTGTCAATAAACTTTAGCCGACAAGGTGAGCTCAGCCGCTACCTAGTTTTATTGTTTTGTATGTGCCGCTTAGAACTCGTGTCGCTCGCCGGTCGAATGTAAAACCTGCACAGCTAGACAGCTGCGCAACCAGAACCGGCGCTTTTGTTATAAAATAACCGAGCATTATATTTTGGAGGTCAATCATACACATATTATTTAAAGTTGCCAAGATCTGCGTCCGCGCTGTTGGTGAAAGTGGCGAATACTAGCATGAGGCAGCGGCGCGCGACGTCGGGCGCTGGCGGCTCGCTCTGACTCTACGTGGCGGAAGAAAGATTCCGACACCGTCGTGCGCCGGCTGCGCACGCGTTCATGTCCGCCGTGTGGAAATTATTGCGAGAACAATGTTTATAATGTGACAGTTACTAGCTCGCTCTGTAATGTAGAGAACTAACGTCTTACTATTCAAACAAACGAAGTGTCGTCCGATGTGCGAATCGTCGTTTCGTGACAAAAGGCCGTTTTGCAACAGATTTTAGAGCAGTCGAAATGTGTTGATGGTCCGAGACGAAGGCAGAGCGGTATAATGGCCAGCGATGGAAGGTTGAGCGCGGGCCCGGCGAGCCTGGAGTACATGGAGGACCCGTACTTCGTGCCGCCGGACGACGACTCCACGCCGAGCTTCGACGTGGCCGTGGACGAGTTGGACGAGCTCAGCGACGTGACGAGCTGGGCGCGCGACGACCCCGAAGCCGAGTGGCGCGCGCTCCCCGACCTGGCCGACGCCGCGCTCTGCATCGAGACCGAGTTCTACATGGACAACCGCCGCCGCCGCCTCAGGATATTCAGGAAAAAAATGCGCGACGTACGGGTCACGTTCCAAGATCTCTCGAAGCCTTATCTTGCCAAGATGTCCAGTCATAACAATTATAAGAAGTTTTTAGGTATCGCGATCGGAGGTTGGTTTCGTGTTGTTTTCTGAGAGGTCTTGTAACTTAAACTTTTCCTCGCAGAAGTTCTGAACAAACGATATAACAAGGGATTCCTTAGTTACCAATATTTTATTATATAACTAAAGACTACTACTACACTTCTGTACTAGTATACGACTGATTGACGATGTCCTAATACTATTACATGTAGGAATAACAGACGAAGTCAGTTACGTGAATAATAATAGTGGTCTCCGGTCCGTTCGAAAAGTCAGTAAAATCGTGGCAGTATCATTAAAGCGCCAGAGAAATAAGACTAGCACGCAAGGTCATAACTCGAAAATGTATTGCTCAACTAAAAACTGTTCCTAATTGCGGGCTGACTGTAGCCAACCAGCTAACAGTACATTATAATTTATTTCATTATTCAAGTTTCGGAGCGGGCCTTATTTTTAACTGATCTGTTGTTGAAATACCGTTTTCAATAAAATTAAGCAACTTTTCGCCGTTTTGGCATTATCTGAGTAGAGAACAAAATTCATAACATAGTTATATATCTAAGCGGGACTTAATCGCGCTGATATAACTATGTGTTCGAATCGCGAAAGTTTAAAAGTTAAAATTCATAACGTAAGATTGATCAACAATCTTTGACAGGATACCTTGTACTATTATTTATTCTGTGATGATACTGTAAGTACATGAAATGGATCGATACTTATCATAAGACGAGATACAAGGATTTGTGCCATCCACTGGATAAATGAATCTAGTCCGCGCATTACGATCTGATGCACCACGCTCGTGCGAGCGAACCATTCAATGTTTGATAAATTATCATAGGGAAATGTTCCTACAACTATCTAAAATCTGTTACATTTAGGATGCTCAAATTTAAGACGCAGAATCATTGTACGGCCTGACTCTGATCTCTGAATCGTAACACTTGTCACCCCATTTGCTCATACTGCAGCGGCCCATCTAATCCGAAGTCTAGTACGTAAATGTTTTTTCACGTAGCGCAGTCTACGGGGGTTTGTGGCCCAGAGACAGCTCTTCTGCAAGATCAGCATTGTAGTACTGTTTCTATAACTCAAGACTGTAAAACTTCCATATTTGAAATGGCATGATTAGTTACATAGTTTTAGACCAAAAATTGACAACATATAAAAATTATATCCTTGGCATACTCTTCAGTTACCCTTCAGTAGCACAACTCAAAAGTGTATACATTGGATTCCAGCTGAAGAAGCGATGGCTGGCGCGAACGCCGGCGGTGACGCGCAGATGCCGGATGAGCTCGCGGGGCTGACGCCCGAGCAGGCCGAGCAGTTGCGCGCCGAGTGGAGCCGCGAGCTGGCGCGCGTCGAGGACGAGATCGCCACGCTCCGGACCGTGCTGCAGAGCAAGGTATACATAAAAACCGGCTGTTCTAGATTTTAGGTCTTATTCTAGCCGCTGATGAGTTCTCGGCGACTGCCTTTACTAGCGACAACAGTAGGGTGCAAGACCGCCACGCTACGTACAGTGCTTCAGAGCAAGGTATCTCATCCAACCGTAAATCTCTACCGCTGCTGGGTGCCTATACTATAGACAAATAATGTATAAAACTGACAAAACTCCAATAGCTGGTACAACTCTATTTATGTCCTTTCATTTTATATCCACAATTTCCTTTTTCCGGTCTGGCAAGTCTGGCTCATTGAGCCAACAACAGAAGCATTGCTGTAAAGATGATGCACATAGTGGTAGAATCTTATTCCTAATATACCTTCTTTAGAGATAAAGACCGCCGATATTATTTTACGTGATGCGCGACCAGACAGATACACATACAGACATACACCATTTAATAAAATGTTATATTCTTGTTCAGTAGTTTATTTTAATTATCTTCATTGTACAGACTTGTGTTACTAGCTGCTTTATTATAAGTATAGGTTTTTGTACAATGTGCGAGTTACTTATAATTGGTATCTAATAAAGAGTTATCTGTCTATCTATGTATCTTCTTTCGGACGGTTTCGTACCTTTTACCAATATTTGTGTATATCGTAAACAATGGAATACGTTTCCATGATTTCAGATTCGCCAAAGCTCCGAACTAAAACGAAAACTTGGCATCACAGTTTGGAAGGAAATTACTGAAGATGTAAATCAAGGATTGAAAAACGTGAAAGAAAGCCAAGTGTAAGTGTTTTCCAAATAATACATCTTTAAGATGAGTTGTTTTTCTCGAGGGTTAGAACAATTTTATTATGCTTATCTGGTAGCGGTTTCTTGTTTCATAGATAGAATACTCCCTTTTTAGTTTCGTAGTAGGTGGTGTTTTTTAATTTGGTTTTATTTTACTTTTTAAATTTTGTTATACGACAGCTATCAATCGATAGAAACACGAGCCGCTGCGCTTACAAAGATGGTCACTGAAGCACCTATGTGAGTTTATTATGTTTTTTTAAATTTGTTTTTGGGTTCTTTCTCGCTATCTAGTTCTCTTACTAACGTGCTTGCTCTCCTCTGTTCTAACCCGAAAGAAAGTACTTAAATCAAATCAATATAAGTCAGAGTTTTAAGTTATTGACTCAAGATCGCGAATTAACCATGCATGGTGCTGTTAATAAAATTACATAACCATCATCTATAAATCTATATCCATCAAGGCGGGGCAGTTTTTGAGTCATTCAAAACATAAGGCTGGGTTGCAGTGAATTTTTGTCCCTCTCATCTGTGATCATTTTTATTTATTTGTAGGAAACTAAAGTTTAGAACAAAAAAGTGTATTACCATTTTCTCAAAAAATGCTAGAACCGAGCCTTGTCTTTGATAAAGGAACTATAGAATATCTTTACACAATACCTTGCCACACTTTTTCACAGTGTGTTTCTCGAATATTCAGATACCAAAAAACGGAATCTGTGATAAAGACGACAGCGGAGAAGACGACATCGATCCTGGGCGGCATCACGGCTGGCGTGTCCACCAAGATCGGCCAGATGCGCAACTCGGAGTCCTTCCGCTCCATCGAGGAGCGCGTGGGGTCGGCCTACGAAAATGTTAAGGTATGTGTTTGAGTAGGAGACGACGTCAATCCTGGGCGGCGTCACGGCTGGTGTGTCCACCAAGATCGGCCAGATGCGCAACTCGGAGTCCTTCCGCTCCATCGAGGAGCGCGTGGGGTCGGCCTACGAAAATGTTAAGGTGTGTGTTTGAGCAGGAGACGACGTCGATCCTGGGCGGCATCACGGCCGGCGTGTCCACCAAGATAGGCCTGATGCGCAACTCTGAGTCCTTCCGCTCAATCGAGGAGCGCGTGGGGTCGGCCTACGAAAATGTTAAGGTATGTGTTTGAGTAGGAGACGACGTCAATCCTGGGCGGCGTCTCGGCTGGTGTGTCCACCAAGATCGGCCAGATGCGCAACTCGGAGTCCTTCCGCTCCATCGAGGAGCGCGTGGGGTCGGCCTACGAAAATGTTAAGGTGTGTGTTTGAGCAGGAGACGACGTCGATCCTGGGCGGCGTCACGGCCGGCGTGTCCACCAAGATAGGCCTGATGCGCAACTCTGAGTCCTTCCGCTCCATCGAGGAGCGCGTGGGGTCGGCCTACGAAAATGTTAAGGTATACATGTGTTTGAGTAGGAGACGACGTCGATCCTGGGCGGCATCACGGCCGGCGTGTCCACCAAGATCGGCCTGATGCGCAACTCTGAGGCCTTCCGCTCCATGGAGGAGCGCGTGGGGTCGGCCTGCGAAAATGTTAAGGTATACATGTGTTTGAGTAGGAGACGACGTCGATCCTGGGCGGCATCACGGCCGGCGTGTCCACCAAGATCAGCCTGATGCGCAACTCTGAGTCATTCCGCTCCATGGAGGAGCGCGTGGGGTCGGCCTACGAAAATGTTAAGGTGTGTGTTTGACACTAGGGTTCCGTACCTAAATCATAGTATGATCTGTTTTCAGCTAGGATGAGTTTCCGCCCAAGACGAACAAATTAACAGCTCCACCCGTTTCCCGCGTGGACTTAAATCTTGGTTTAGATGGAAGGACCGAGTATTATTATCTTTTGTTATATCAGTTTTTGTGACCCTCACGAATGAAGCTCCGAAGGACCATTGCATTGAGAGAGCCAACAGTAACCTTATAAAACAGTAGGTTGAATGACAAGGGACCAAAATAATATTTTTACTGCGAGGGGGCTATTTTGACACAAGAGCTGAGTGAAGGATTCTAGTTCTTAAGTAGAATCCTGAACGTAGCGTGGGATTCAATATACGTCGCCCGAGGAAAAATAATTTTGCGTCCGAGTGATACACTCTACTTTTCATCCCTCTATGAGAAAAAGAAATAAAAGGCGCTGTTAGATACATTACAACTCATATATTTATTTAAAAGGATATAAATAAAAAACTTAAAATAAATTAGGTACTTATGCTTAATTAAACATTCACATTCACTTTGGACTTTTTGATTTAGGTACGTCCTTCAGACAATCTCTTCAGATATTGTGTTCTAAATTTTGTGTAGATCTCGATTTGAATTTCATTATTGGTAATGGCCGCCACCGTGTCAAGGTTGCTTACATTTGGGTAATTCTTGAAAAAAGGTACAGTTTCCGAAAAAGACATTTCGCTTCTTTTGCATTTTCCCACTCGATAAAATTGTTATAAAATTTCAAATATTTTTCCCAGGATTTAGTTGGTAATTGATTCTGTAAAACATTTATTGCGTAGTATTTTCAGGTGTAATTAGATAGTATAATACTTTCGCTACACTTGAATTTTCGTGAAATCATTTAATTTCTGCACTGGCAATATTCCTTGTCTCCGTGGCGATGCCATCGTAATGCTCGCGCTTTTTTAAGTTTTTCCTGCTCTCCATACATGGAGTAATGTGGAGTTGTCTATTCTTTACATTCACGACGATGTATCGTAATTCGTGTGCTTTTAATTTTTTCCTCCTCTCCGTACATTCAAATGTTTCTTCTTTTTTAAATACAGACAGCGCGCCACGCGACCCCATGAGCAAATTCATTACTGCCCTCTCTGAAAGTCTTGAATAGAAAATACCTACTTTGTTCCTACTTATCGAGGAAGAGGAACCAATACCTACCTTTATTCGAGTAGATGGGATGAAAAATATATTCAAATACTGAAACTGCATATTTTAAGCTTTTAACTGCTGAAGTTTGCTGTAATGAGAATTTCAACGACTTGTTTTTAAAAATGTTTTCGCAGAAATGTGCACCACGTGACACTGCTATGTATAGTTTCACAGCAGGCTCAGTTAATATTAACAATCCGAGGGAAGGGTAAACATAAGAAATAGACATATTTCAAACAATATGTGCTAGCGTGGTAAAGTCTAAACTAAGAAATTTATTAACCCACATCATGCTAAACAGACCTGTATTGAACATTAGCGACCAATGAGGGAGCTTGCCGTCGCCGGCAAGGGTTGAATCAGGTAAAAAAATCGGTCGGCCCATATTATTCACAATGGGTGTGCGCGCACATTCTGTGGTAGTTAAAATTAAATTAAACTAAATGATGTTATTTTACTAGTAATCATTATCCAAAAAAACGAGCTCACCTTACAGTAGTTGCATATGATGTGTAACATCTGACATTTCGCCTTGATAATAAGCAATGCTCATGCCCTGTGATCTTCGCCCTACTCACTTCCCCTAACCTCCTCCGATTTTTCCCATCTGCCCCCCCCCCCCATTTCCCCATCTGCCCCCCCCCACATTTTCCCCATCTGCCCCCCCCATTTTCCCCATCTGCCTCCCCCCTCCATTTCCCCCATCTGCCCCCCATTTTCCCCACCTGCCCCCATATTCCCCACCCTCGCCTCACTTTTATCCATCTTCCCCCACCTTCCCCTAACCCATGCCTGACTTATCCCATCTTCCCCTCACATTTGCCTGTTCAACCTCCTCACCCTACCTCCTCCCCTACTACCCTCACTTTTTCGATACTTATCCTACTCTCCCTTGACTTTTTCTACGTTCCTCCACCCTACCCTCACTTCCCCCAAACCTCTCCCGACTTACCCCATACTCCTGTTACACTCTTTAACACATTGTTAACTTTTCACGAAATCACTCCCACAATAGCGCGCGCTTCCCCGGCCGAAATATTCCCACAGATTTTAGGAAAGCTAGAGGAAAGATGTTACACATTAAAAAAAACTTATATGACTTATGATTTGCCATTTCTTTTTATTTCATCACAATTGTCCAAAACAGCAATTTTTGAAAAATTAAAAATGCAATCTTAAAAACTATCAACTTTCAGCCATACATTGGGGGCTTAAATTTGTTGCATATTAGCAACCCTACCACGTCCAGCCGGGAATACTTCGGGTTACCAATAACCCTGTATATGTTTCTCATTGCAGGGTAAAGTGGCGTCCAGATCGAATTCAACGCAGAGCTTCGACGAGGCGCTGCGCGACGCGAGCCGCTCCGCCAGCGGCGCCACCTCGCCCACCATCCCCGAGAACAAACCCTTGCCTTAGTTCATCTCTCACTCCTGTCGAGGTCTGACCGCTCCCGCGCGGTACTGTGCTGTGCGCGCGCTACATACAATAACCAAAACATAATACCGCACTCTATTTTAAACTAATTCCATCTCTATAGATGTCACCGTTAAATTGTAAAAACCGATAGTTTACAATTTAGCGGATCCTAATTCGTTAGATTGTAAACAAACGAAAAATCGTCAACGGACATGCTATGCGCTAGATCATGGACCAATCAATGGCAGTTTTACAATTTTACAGATACTATCGCCTGTTATGGTGTAAACATCTATCTAGTCTAGGTTTGTCGCCATAGAGCTACAAATGAGATACAAGCTCACGAAACGAAATCGGAGCAGCTCGGCCCCCACGTTGACCATTCTTTCCCTACCCCCAGAAGGAATTCCAAAACGCAGGAGCCAGAAGCTCGCAAGGAGTTCCTGAGCGAAATGAGCGCACGAGGCCTGAACGTAGCGAGAGGGGAGGTGGCGAGCGAAATGAGCCGGCTACGTTCTAAGCGGAGTGAAGGCCGAGCGAAGGGAAGATGATGAGAGAGTTCTTGTCTTGCGAGAGCCCGTTTAATAATTCACGATCAATTTTAGTTCTTGAGGTCATGTCGGTGTGATCTCGAGATCATTAACAATTGACTGACTTTAATTTGTAACTCTATGGTCATAAACACGAGTCTGACCAATCAAGGGCAGGTCCACAATTTGACGGCGGCGATAGAATCTCAGAAATCGGATAAATTGTAACACTGTTCACTGATTGGTCGGTAATATTCGATTGTGCATGCTCGTTCACAATTTTTCGTCTGTTTATAATAAAACGAATTGGAATCTGGTCAGATTGTAATCTAGCGGTTCTTACAATAAACCAATGACATAGATACAATAATAACGTTCGTAGTGCCGCGTGAAAGCTGCATGTACCGTCCCAAACCGTGGCAGGTTAGGTCCCATACATAGAACCGCCCTAACGCCTAACTCTTGTATGGGACAGGTGTTTGTTATACATCTAAATATTCCAACTTATAATCACAACTGCTCTCACTGGGAATTAGTATTTGCGATGATACTAACAAAGGTCGATTCATATCTGCAGACACCGTAACGTAGCAGACACGAAATGTTGTATACCATTTAATTGTGATGTCTAAGTTTCACCATGACATGTGTAGGTACTACATAAAACTTGTTTTATTTTGTTCTGTTTGTGGGTTGATATAAAAACTTGTATCTGTGCCGTGTCTTCCACGCTGCACTAGTCGCAGCCAATCTATGTTTGTGAAGTTAGGCTCTGTGAACGATTGCGCAGGTACTGCTGTGGGGATAAAACATAAAGTAAGAGCGAGATAGAACATGCACAAAAACGTAAGCGAGTGAGCGAGGCAGTTATACAATGCTGTCTCCACCTTCAACATTGAGCCTGAAAAATAGCAGTTTGCGCGGCGACTAGCAGACAACTTCCGAGACACATACTTCCGCTGCGACTACTGTTCGTGCTGATTGATGTGAATCAACCTTTACAGATGCTGATGATTCGTTGAACTAAAATTGAGTATATAAAGCGGTTTTATTAAAATTATGTAGGTACTGGATTGGAGCATGTCCCTACTGTGACCAGCCAACCGCTTGTTATGATTTACACATGACAAAATAAGGTTTATCAGACAGCGGAGCAGCAGCTTCGTGTCGGCCTCACCGCGAGCGGTCGCGCGGTCAGACCTCGTTGCACCACGCCGCGCCGCACGCTGCCTTATATTTTCACTCTCACACTATCTGTTCGAAAGCGAAATAAACTTGAATCACAACCCCTTCGGCCTCATTCGAAACCAATTTCGAGAAGAGAATAATTATTCTTCTTTCGAAATCGGTTTCCAAATAGGAAACATCTCTCAGGGAATGTCTTTGAAACTTGTGTCGATAAAAAAATAAAAATTCTTTCATCGAAACTCGGTAAATAATAACAAAATATCAACTAATTAATTACAAATAATTTCCTGACCACTTGCAACTCTTGCAAGTGTCCTAAATATTAATAAAAAGACGTCATTCGACTATCAACTGTGATAGACGTGAACCAACTGACAGTAATAAAAATATAACCTGGCTGCTTGAACTGACGAAACTTGCCCAAGTTTTTTAAGTGTGTACACAAATTCTGCTTATCTTACTATTTACAGTTGTTATTGTTATGGTATTAACAATAACAACTGTATTTATTATTAATTAGTAACACTAAAATCCACATTTCCCTATTGCTAGTTATGGTTTTATTACTGTCAGTTGGTTGACGTCTATCATAGTTGATAGTGGAATGACGTCTTTTTATTATATTTAGGACACTTGCAAGTGTTCAGGAAATTATTTGTAATCAATTAGTTTGATATTTTGTTATTATTTACCGAGTTTCGATGAAAGAATTTTTATTCTTTTATCGAAACAAGTTTCACAGACAGAAATATTTTTCCTTTTTGGAAACCGATTTCGAAAGAAGAATAATTATTATTTTCTCGAAATTGGTTTCGAATGAGGCCGAAGGGATCACAACATAACGTTTAACATTGATATTATTTAATAATGTCTATTTTCATCAATTATTCGTAGAGATAAATTATTTGACGACTACTTCTTAATATTGTTTTGTTTAAAATGTTAAAGTTTATGTGGACGCAAAAATGGCTTGTAAAGTATTATAATAAGAAATTAAATTTATTGTTGAGTGTTGATGAAAATGGGCTACTAAGGATGCGCTAGCCGAACGGCATTATGAATCGACATTTGGCTCTAGGGATTTTATGAAAAAAATACTCAATGGTCAAACAATTATGGCCTTTACTGGGAGTATAATATATACTCCAAAATAATAAATTACCTGAGGAGGATGAATTAAAATAAGTGCTCAAATACAGATGTTACGAGTCTCCTAACTCTCAACTCGATTATCGTTTTACTGGCTTGGTCCAATACAACACTAGATATTGAAGTGACAAATCGATATCATTATTTATTTTGTACCATCTAATAGTGGAACAACCACCTTGCGATGTTTATCCAGAAAAGTAACCGGCTAGCGCATTCTTAATATCTGTTATTCCTTCAGGAATTCTTTTTCGATATCTTCTTTAGCTAAATGGGGACAATGTATGTACTTACCGATTATTTGACGAACTTGGACAGTGGTCATGGGCCTATTTATTAGAAAATGTATGTTATTCTTTAGTTATTATGCGCTTTTGTTGTCTATTTATTGACAAGTTTCACAGCGGCGTGGCTGGACAATGAGACTGCTCATTATTATGCTTGCGTGATTTACATTAGTCATGGATTATTTCACTTGAATTATCTTCAAATTTGCATTCCATATAAAGTTTTATTCGCTCACAAAATTTCAAAATACTTACTATGAAATTGAAATTACGTATTAAGGGGGCCGGCGAAGGATGAATTGTCCATACGAACGTAATACTAAAATCATTTGTAATTGGAGCATATTTCCACAGTGTTATTATTTTATTCGGATAGTGTTTATCTAGGTTCCCAATTATATTTTGTTTTCAAAATACTTACCTGAAACTAAATATAAGCGAACAGTAATAATAGCGAATAAGGAAAATTATGCTTATATGCTCATATTTAGTTTTAGGAAAGCATTTTGAAAACATAATACAGTTGGGAAACTAGATAAACGCTATCCGAATTATTAACACTTTGGAAATATGCTCCAATTACAAATGATTTTAGTATTATGTTTGTATGGAAAATACATCCTCCGCCGTACTCGTCATGTTATTTCACTTTTCTTGTTAGTGTAACTTCGTGTAACTTTTTTAAGTATGAATTTATGAAATGTTAAGAATTTCCAACACTATTGCGAGTCCGCGTTTGTGACTTGTAGGTATTTGTATGTGTATGTAAGACGAGACAACTTGCCGACGCCTGTTAGGTCCATTAAAACTACATATAAAATGATATTTTTGTATGATGCTTAGCTTTCCTTACTTATAAAATATTTTCCACTATTTACAATACCTTTGAGAATGTTAAATAAAGTTTATGTATTGATTGGATGTGTATTATTTTAAGTACCTACTATTAAGTGTTAACCAAAATAGGACAAAAACAAAAACCACATAAAATGATTTTCGAAAATTTATTCTCAAAATTAAATGTAGCCAACTAATACTATGATTGATGATAAATAATGAATAACAAAATAGAAAACACGAGTACCGATTTAAGTAAATATTTGAGACTGTCTATTAACTATTTCTAGTATCTCGCGCATATCACATACTCTGTGCAGTCAAATATTTTAAAAGATTCCATATAAAAGAGCGTTCACAATTCACGTGCACGGCAATGTCGGCCAAATTCGAAATTGCTCAGTTTATAGTGCATAACAAACATGGCCAAAAGGCAAAAGTTTAAATTACGAAATGACAAACCTTTCGCTATTAAACTGTAATACCTAGTTAAAAAAAAATTACGCTACCCTGTCCCTACTCGAACTCGACCAACAATGCCGCTTACATAATGTGTGTACATTATATTTCATAAAGTGAGACAGTTTACGGATTGTTTTAATTACATACGATCGTTAACGCTATATAACTGCATGCTTTCATTCGGCCGTGTTGCAAAATATCTAGGTACTTAAAAATTTAAATAATAAGTAACGAAAAACACGAATCCACTTGAAAACTTAACGAAGCAGTGGTAAAATAAATTGATGTCAATACCTCCATCATATAAAAGCAATTCACATGAACTTATGATTTTATATATGAATACACACCTACATACACTTGAGAGTAGAAAATCGCACTTTTAGATATATTATTTTATTACTATTTTATTTGTCTCGCAATTCGTATCGCGAATCAAGAGACAAATAAAAAAATGCTTTTTATATGCTCTCAAGTGTATATTGTATTTTATAGGCAAAATAAAACAAAAACGTTTATAAACAAAAAGGTGGTTGACTATTTTATTGCTTTGATGCTTCTTTTGGGTAAATACATACCATATTCGCAATTATATCTGTTCTATGTACGTATCAGCTACTTCACCCCTAGCGGCGCGCGCATAATCTTCGCATCGGCAATATTTAGTCAACTACTCTTTTACAAGTTCTCTACAGCATCACTTCAAGACCAAAAAGATAGGCGGAAGAATTTAAGGCCCAAGTAAGGCTACATTCAGACTAAAAATTAAATAAAACACTTATTTGTGGCTTTAGCCTTGGAGACAACTGACAACGACAAGCACACAGAATATAATCATTCCGATATTAGTACATGAACACAAATGCTGGTAGAGGTCCAATAACGTGAATACACCTCTTTGGCGTAGAATTCTTTTAATTGAAGTGTCAGTTACTATAGTCCTTTCTCGATACAGAGAGAATTTCGTACAGTACATTGACCCCTAATTACTTCTCTCTATCACTCATGTGCGAGCGCGACAGCAATACATTATTGCGCGAGCGACAGATAAGTAATTAGGGGTAAATGTACGAAATTCGCTCTGTATCGTGACCGGGCTTTAAGTCCGTCGACCAATATAATATTGGTCGAAGCTTTAGTCGCTATTTTATATCGCACAACACGTCATTGGCCATTACATTTGACACCTCCTAAGCCGTATAGACAAAGCAACTAAGCGTAATTAACATAAGATTACATTACTAATTATAATTGTCTCTGATTATCTTACATAATAACAAACGTTTTATTACAACTTTCCCGCGTCAAGCGATCGTTTTATGAATGCAAAAAGAATTAAAAGTCGTAAACAAGACGCGCAACGGGTTTTGTTTCACTACATTGACCTTGTAATAAACAAGAAAATATTGAGTCGTGAATGAGTTTCAGATAAAAATAAACCTAGGTATAAAATTCGTAACATAATAAAATTAAAATGCATGAACAACGGTAAAACTAATATTTTAGAATATTAAGTTTTTCTACTTTTACTGCATCATTTTTCAAAGTTAACGTTATAGCCCAAAATAACAGTGTCTTGGTTCAAGGGGAAAATACAACCACGAAGCAGGACTTTAACCTGCCTCCTCCCAAAGCCGTTCCATTGCTCTTCCAACACAGCTACCCTTGACCCTACTTCCTACCTCGAGCTATGTTTAAGTTTTGACCTATTTCCTAGAACTGAAGTACCTAATCTTTCTGATAAAAAGCGTATTACCATCTCCGTAAGAGTTGGTCGCTCGCTTGTGTGCTCGGAGATTTTATCTAATAATGAGATCTTGGATTTGATAAATTAGAAACGATACAAACAAACTTGGAGGGTTTCATCAGCTTCCAAAGTTTCCTCTGAAATGTCCAACGCACACCATGTGTGCACTGTCAATCTCTCACGCTACGCGTAGACATATAAGATCCCTCTCATAACCATTAGCGATTTTAGTACTCCTAAAGTTTCCTCTGTTTATTGCTGATATCAGAATCTCATTGAGAAAGCTAAAAACATTCTCAGAAATATTATATTTAAACATTATTAACCGCATCATATACGACGACGCGTTCAGGAGTTAGCCTCATCAGAATGCGGCGGCAAGCCGTAGGAGGTTAATGACGTCACACCTCAAACGTCCGCTTTGAAAAGTAATGCAGCAAAAGTTATCTAAGGTGGATGGTCCATGACATGAGTTTCACTAGATGGCGCTAATTACAATATTAGTTTAATTTATTTCCTTGGGTCTTTAAGTCAGGTTAGATTTAAAACTTTATTTGCAGTCAAAACACTATAAGATGTTCATGTTTAATCTATAGTTTTCATTGTCAAACTAATATTTTAACCGTATTCGTTCCCTAAAAATTTGGGTTCAATACTTGACTCAAGATCTGAACCCAAACATGAACAATTGAAACTTAAGATTAAATACATGGTAATATAGCCGCCAATAAAGTTAAAATCGGATCTGATTGCAATTAAAAGACAAAAAATAATGAATAATTATGCACATATTGTCATTTAGCGCCATCTAGTGAAACTCATGTCGTGGTCCATCCACCTTAAGTAAATACAATATTTATACACGAGTCAAAGTAAGCTTCGAGTAATTGAAGCATAAAATAAAAAGACTTCTCTTTATCTGATATGTATAGTGTGTCGTCAACAGTATGCAAGTCCACATATAAAATATGTTTATCAAGTGGGAAGCTATAACTGCGCCTGCGGCGAAATTTTATAATGTGACTTGATGTCTACTCGAACTCAAGTTTAGTCAACAATAGATTGATTTAACTGATAACCGCGAATCTTTCGTATGAACATCAAATATGGTATTATTACTTCGTTACACTGCTATGATGAAATTTAAAAAAACATAAAGAAGAATTGTTGGTACACCTAACTTCTAGGCCCTCACTATTGCACCAGGGTTGTAAACTCCGGAGCCCGAGGGCTCCGGAGTTAGTGCACTGACATACTTACATATTTTTTTAGTTTGAATATATACGTTATACCCTGCGACGCTATTGAATGAGACCTTGGTATACAATATTGATCGGAAAGACTATAAACATCACGTTGACTGACTAATACTCGAATATTGGGATTAAATACATTGTATCATGATTAGTATAAAAAAACTATTTTATTGCATATTGTATTATTTTAAAATCTAATTTATAAAATACTTTCTATATTCAGTTAAGATTGTAGTATATAAATTGTAAACTAATTGTTTTTACAGAAGCAACCATCTGATTGATTACATTAAATCTTAAAAAGAACAACTTATAGCCTATACTGTACTTGTAAGCGTCCCTGGGAAGAAAGTAACCGCACAAGAGGTATTCGCCGATTTGAAATTTAAATCTAATATCCAAGCAAAGAAATTAATATACTTACATACTAATATACTAAGATCCCATCACTGATATAAACTTTTCTGATTTTTTTAAATCAAATTTATTAAAAAATTGTTCGCATGTAACATTAAGTCGTTACATACATGACTAACATTTCCCCGGGTTGTGTGAAATCTTAAATCCAAATCTGGATAAAAGTATGAATCTGATCCGGGATCTATATAAAATATAACAGTACACCAATACAAGACAATTACATCACAAATATTTTTTCAATCATTTAAAGAATTCAACATGTGGGGAAAATATATGACTTATCGTTTAAAAAACACACAAGTTCCGGGTTGCACACGACCACAAGGAATTGAATAAACGCATTCATTAATCTAACATAATTCCTTTCTCTTTGGTAAGAGCGAATAAAATTTAACGACTTGACGTCTTGTCTTCACAATGGATTACATACGTTATGTTATCTCGATTATGACCCCGCGGATGTCCAGCTGATGCGTTAGTTCAATCTGTAACCGATGTTCAGTCCCCAGACGAGATGACATTTGGAATGCATCCAAATATAATTGTGTTTAAGGTGCAACGTTTCGCTCAGAGCGCCAAATTCAAATTTTCTTGCGTTTTTTGTCAATTACAGCTCTATTACTCATTGTGAGTAACTTATTTTGAGGCAACATATAGGTTGTGTCAAGAAATTCCGGTTAAAATGATCACCTATAATATTGGTTTAGCTACAAATGTACCTAAACTAGCTTTCACAATACAATACAATAACTCTTTATTGAACACATTACAATAAAAAAACAACATAACAGTAATTATATATAAAATCTAATGTTGTACAATAGGCGGCCTTATCGCTATTTGCAATTTCTTACAGGCAACCTTTGGATGGACAGGAATATAAAATAAACACATTTTGTTTGGTTGATGTATTTTCTTAATACAAACTATTTATTGCCGCAAAATAAGTTTTCGTGAACCCACGATGAGTAATAAACGCAAGAAAATTTGAATTTGGTGCGCTGAGCGAAACGTTGCACCCTGATATTGACGGGCAGATTTTTGACCTGGCGACATTCCAAATGGAATATTTTCATTCCTATTCGGATGCATTCCAAATAGCGGACGTCAGTGACAGTTGGACCATTACAGTAATACAATAATTAAGGCATATATATGTCTTACTTGATAGGTAATCTTACAATTTCCAACTACACCGTACTATGCTACATTAGCAGTATGGTTGGTAATCTTTCAATATTCAACCACACCGTACTATGATAAATTAGCAGTATGGTTGGTAATCTTACAATATCCAACCACACCGTACTATGATAGATTAGCAGTATGGTTGGCTTCCACAGAATTGCGCTTGCATTGTGACTGCTTTGATACAAGAGTTGTCGAATCACATCCCACGTATCGATGATTGAATGAACATCGTATGAGCTTTAAACAAGGGATGTAATCTTACAATATCCAACCACACCGTACTATGCTACATTAGCAGTATGGTTGGTAACCTTACAATATCCAACCACACCGTACTATGATAGATTAGCAGTATGGTTGGCTTCCACAAAACTGCGCTTGCATTGTGACTGCTTTGATACAAGAGTTGTCGAATCACATCCCACGTATCGATGATTGTATGTACATCGTATGTACTTTAAACAAGGGATGTTATGGATATTCACATCCGTGTTCGAAAAAACCGGATAATCGAAATATACAATAATTCCATAATATCCTAAATTAAAGTTTATTTTCCTTTTTGAACTTTTGTTTTTATATGCTTTAGCTTGTAAATATTTTTTTCTTTCGTTTCGGATATTCCTTCATATATGTTCTGTGGGATATTCATACTTATGTGTAACATACGATTTAATTACACATTCAAAATTCTAAGGTATCTACGTACAAAAAAGTATGTTGTTTTATATTAGAATAGGACACATAATACAGTAAAGTTGTTTTTAAATAATGAAGGTTTAGTTATTAAATAATTAACTGGTCAATTTCTACTGAAAATTTAACAAAAACATATCTTTATCCAGATATAAAAAACACACACGTATCCGAAAGTCCGTATCTATAACATCCCTCTATCATAAACATTCAACGATATAAAATACTCATTACCTATATCTTTATAGGATCAATGCATTTTACGTGTTAAAAGCTTTTCATAACTCGTTAGAAATAATTTCTCCGTGACATTATGTTATTAGTGTATGACTATGAAGGACAGTTTACCACGCAAATGTATATTTTGAAATCTAGCCTTATCACATAGATAAATTAATAGTTGGCTGACAAAACAGTAGTTTGTGTCGACTAAATAAAGGGGTTCCGAGGAAAGGCGGTAGTTTATGAGCTTCAGTTACAAATAACTGCCAAACTAAAGCAAAATAGATTAAATTAGATACCTAAATTATTCTTACATAATTAATTACTGGGACACATTTTTTACTACGAGTATATGCCTGTAGTACGAGTATACGTCTGATAAATAGTGCTTATTTTATTTATGTGTGGCAGTTTAATGTTAATGTTTTGTTAAGGTCGCGTCAGTCGCTAGATAATAACACAATCTTAACTCCCTTGTTTTGTTAAGGTCGCGTCAGTCGCTAGATAATAACACAATCTTAACTCCCTTGTAAGTAAACGCACTACTATCTATAGATATATAGAAATCACTTAACACTAAACCTCGGCTTTTTAATTATAATCTAATTATTAATAAAATTAAAACGATATTTTCACAATAAGTAATCCCTCGTTGCCGCAGCACAGAAAAAGTGAAAATACGGTACAAAAATACTAAACATTTCAGTTACGTAAGACCGATGAATACGTGTTTAATTTGTTTGAATTTTCCTAAGAGTAGCCCGGGTATCACATTACGCTTTTACTAATATTTGCTCTATTGCTATTTCATTATACAAGGCTAGCTATTAAAATACATTAAGGTATAGCTCTCGATTTATACAAGCGGGTTCTATCCTCCGCACACAAAACCTTAAATGATATAGGGTGACGCACAGGTCCGTTGAACGCGTAAACCCCGTACCCGCCACTCATGCGCCGCGTTAGAGGCTTGAATGAAATACAAATGCTCCTTCAAAATATTTTTAACAGATTATATTCATCTATGTTTATTTTTTGTGGGACCAATTAGTAGTTATATATTGATTTTGGTTTCAGTTTCGGTAGGAAACACACTTCCTACCGAAACTGACAACTCACAAGTACAGCCGCGAGCATTGTTAAAAGCAATAAATGTGATTAAAAATAACGATTCATTAATATTATTCCTATTAAAAGATTATTAGAACGTATAGAAAATAGATTTAGATATTCCTGGGGCATTGTCCCAGCTTTTATCATTTTGAGCGTAACGAAGGATCATATATTTCATCAAACTATAGGGTACTTGATAGTAAACGAAAAAAAAAACATTCATTGAGTATTTCTTAGGGATTTCGAATAACTACTAACCTTAGTTGGATTCATAAAAAATAAAAACATTTTATTTAAAAAAACAAAAAAATAAAATTAAAAAAACAAAATAAACTGTTCGCCATTTGACTAAAAACACTGCGCAGTGCGCGTGACGTCACAGCTTACTAATTCGCGGTTGGTTTATTTATTTATTGAGACCCATTACAACACCAGTATAAGCATATGCACCAATGCGATGTTATAACTAAAACAAACTAAAATTGTAAATTGTTTCCGGGCAATTTCCGTGAACTTCGTCAGACTGCAGTGAAAGATATCGACGTCCTGCGAAATTATATTAATGAGACGCATAGCGCGTGACATAGGGGAAACCTTCAACAGATTAGTCCGCGATGGAGGAACACTGAGAGTCGCAGGGCGGCGGCGTGCTTTTCCAGTTTGTTCCTGTCTAGCTTGCGTTTTTGTATACCTTTGCGCAACAGTGACGTCATCCGGTCGCCAAGACAGCCACTGTCGTTTTGGCGCGATTCAATTTAATAACTCTCAATTATGCTCAAAAATATAATGACTTTCGTTTGATTTCTTCAAAGTTTCATTTTAATTTTGAATCTTCTGTAACGTAACGATTAGTTTACACGAAAATTAGTCAAGTACCCTATTGCTGCAGCTTTTCCTATTCCTAAATCATCATTTAAAACTTTGAGTCATTTGAATATGAAGGATTAGATCATGAATAGAATATTATACCTAAAGTAACGTACCTACCTAACCTAAGTATTTTTAAAAATCAAAATGTATTTCATATCTGTTCTTGTGCTTTAAGTAAACATACTTACTTATTTTATTAAAGTAAATAAAAATTACTTAGATCTTAATACATACTCTTATTTGCCAAGATCATTATTTTAAAAACTAATAAAGCCTTTCCCGTAACTATACAGTGGCATGCATTAATATATTTATTTACACTTGATATTTATATTAATTTTTTGTTTCACCCCGGTAAGTACACCTATAATAGTTTGCGAAAAATAATTTTGGCAAAAATACAAAAACCGCCAGAGTCAAAGATAATTATTTAAAACAAAACAAAGCGTAGTAAATATAGCGCCATCATTGCGATTAATTCTTGACTGCAAGAGCAATGAACTGTAAAAAAAAATATGACTATAGTTCTTAATAATTTATGCGCATAATGCCCCATAACAAGAATTCAACTTATGACGAGATGTAGTCATCCTCTTGGTATTTATTGAATGCTGGCTTTTACACGAACTTCTATTTTCCAAATATTTCCAACTACACGCCCACCACGTTCGGCTAACCCTCTACTAAACACCCAGTATTATAATTACTGTCTGTCTGTTATTTACCTTTTCACGACTAAACGGCTGGACCGATCTTGGTGAAATTTTGTATGGAGTTATCGCGATAAATGTAGTCCGCGCAGACGAAGTCGCGAGCATAGTCTAGTCAGATATAATTTTGTTTTATTAACTGAATTATGTCCTACCTGTTATGACATACGGAGCTGAGTCGTGGACTCTCACGGTACGACTAGTCTACCAATTTAAGGTCGCTCAGCGGGCTATGGAAAGGGCTATACTCGGAGTTTCTCTGAAAGATCGTATCCGGAATGAGGTGATCCGGCAGAGAACCAAAGTTGTCGACATAGCCCTTAGGATAAGTAAGCTGAAGTGGCAAAGGGCTGGTCATATCTGTCAAAGGACTGATAACCGTTTGGGTAGACGTGTTCTTGAGCGGAGACCGCGGCTCGGTAAACGTAGGAAACGTTTAGGGCGCCCTCCAGCTAGGTGGAGCGACGATATACGCAAAGTGGCTGGCAGCGGTTGGAAGAGAGGAGCCGAAGATCCGGCTCAGTGGCGTGCTATGGGAGAAGCCTATGTCCAGCAGTGGACTGACACGGGCTGATGATGATGAATTGAATTGTAAATCAATTAAGTCATGTCAAACAAACAAATATCTACTTACAATTTAATAATAATATCTAAGAAATGCAACAACATATAACAGGAATTAATAGTCAATATTTTCGATATCAAAGAGTCAGGGTACATAATCAGACATGGACAATTGGACGCCACGCTAATAACGTTGAATAACTAAAAAATAAATATTATTTATGTCAAAGTAGGTCTATCTGTTTGTTACCTTTTTACGACTAAACGGCTAAAGCGATCTTGATGAAAATTGATAAGTAAATAGTGTAAATCATGACGAAGGACATTTTTTACTTTTGGCCTCAGAAAATATCCACGCAAGCAACACCGCGGAGCGCAGCTGTTATAGACTAAAACAACGAAACTAATGAACATCTGTGAAAAGAGGCAAGGGAAATATGTTAAACTGTCTTGAAAACAAGTTTGCTCCTTTGCCTGTGGGAAACTTTGACATTGATCTCAGAGATGTCGGTAAAGTTTGTATTTGTGTGTGTGTGTGTGTGTGTGTGTGTGTGTGTGTGTGTGTGTGTGTGTGTGTGTATATATGTTTGTGTGTGTGTGTATGTGTGCGTGCGTATGTCTTTGTTGGTGTGTGTTGCTGTATTTTAATTTTATCTTTGTTCATCACACTAATATTACAAATACGAAAGTTTATGAGCGTGCATATTTGTCCCTACTTCACGCTAAAACGGCTAAACGGATTTTGATGAAAATAATGTAGATACTGGTCCTGGAATAATACATAGGATACTTTTCATGATCATCATCACGTGGGTAAAACCGCGGTGCGCAGCTAGTGACCATTAATTGTACTTTACTTGTAAGTAAAGTTATTAGATGTAGCTTACAATAAATACTTCAGACTTATTTGGAAAGAGGTCCATTGGTTTTATTGTTTATGGGAATAATCAGGGGCAAAAATACTAACGTATATAGCCGGCCTCTTAGCATCGCAATGGCAGTATTTGGCAGTGAGATTAATGACACCTATTGACAATAAAAACATGTTATCGAGTTAACCACCTTTAACCACATCGTCAATTACCACCACGTGAATAAGTGGTCAATAGCTAACTTATAAGTGGTCAATAGCTAACTTACAAGTGGCCAATAGCTAACTTACAAGTAGTCGATAGCTAACTTATAAGTCGTCAATAGCTAGCTGATAAGAAAAATAGTATGTAAAGTTAAACTATACTACGATAATATTAATAATCAATTGCACTGCACTTAAAACTATCTACGCGTAATAATAATATTCATCAAATTATGTAAGATATATAAATAGGTAGACATTTTAAAATAGATGTCTACTATATTAAATAAAGGGGCTTTTTAAATATGTATAATAATTAATAACATGGTCAAAGATAATGAGCACTGTCGTCTTTTCCCTATTTTGGCCTCTTTTATGTTAGTGGTTAATATGTGGCCTTTTTAATCTGTAGAATAAAGTGTGGCACATAATAGAACATAAATCGCTTTGGAGTAGAATTTTACAGATTATATTTATCGTTGACAGAAATACGTGGATACTTGTAAAACGTCAGCAGTTCAAAATGTTAAGAATGTCGCAAGCCCGATAATGGGAAACGAGACATGGATCTGAAGATTTTGCAAAACTACACGATTACTTCGTGTGGTTTCTCAATCGGTAAATAATAAAAAATAAATGCTTATTCTCATAGACAAGTGTATTTCTGTCTCTCATGCTTGTTTTTGTTATTTTATTACGTAGTACTTAGGTATTACGAACATCATGTTAAATGCCCATGTCGTACCCATGCCGGTTTATGTTGGGAACGATATTATCGAAGCTGTTGATCACTATGTCTACTTGGGTCAGACGATCCAACTGGGTAGATCCAACTTCGACAAAGAGGTCAACCGACGAATCCAACTCGGATGGGCAGCGTTCGGGAAATTACGCCATATCTTCTCGTCGCAGATACTGCAGAGCCTCAAGATGAAAGTTTATAATCAGTGCGTGTTGCCAGTGATGACATACGGCACTGAGACGTGGTCGCTAACTATTGGTCTCATACACAAGCTCAGAGTTGCGCAGCGTGCAATGGAGAGAGCTATGCTCGGTGTTTCACTACGTGATAGAATCAGAAATGAGGAAATCCGTAGCAGAACGAAGGTTACCGACATAGCTCTCAGAGTTTGCAAGTTGAAGTGACAATGGGCGGGCCATATAGTTCGCAGAACCGACAACCGCTGGGGAATAAAGGTTCTCGAATGGCAACCACGAACAAGCAAGCGAAGTGTGGGGAGACCCCCCACACGATGGACCGACGACAGTGTAGCCATCGCAGGAAGTCGGTGGATGGAGGTGGCACAAGATCGCTCGTCATTGCGCTCTTTGGGGGAGGCCTATGTTCAGCAGTGGACTTCTAAAGGCTGACATGATACATCATGATGATACATGATGATGATGATAACTTAGGTATTATATTCTCTGTGGTTTTTGTGTTTATTCTTTGATAACGAACAATAGTAATTATTTGTTATGCAAGGCTGCAAAGTGATTTTTGGCGCGAGTACTTCTATTGAAACCTAAGAAAGCGAAGGATTCTAGGATTGAACCACGAGCGAAGCGAGTGAATATAGAATCCTGAGCATAGCGAGGGTTTCAAAAGTACGAGACGCAGAACAACTTTGCAGCCGTGCGAAACACACTTTTCACCTCACTACTGCGAGGAAAATGCTAGGTGCAAAAAAAAACAGCTTAAATAATATATTTAATTAGTGTTTATAGTAATAATAAAAAATGAACCGTTGCGGGACGCCTGGCAGATGTGTAAACATAATAGAATAGAATCGAGTAGAGACAAATAGAGTCGAGTAGAGTCGAATAGAGTCAAATAAAGTCGAATATGGTGGAATAGAATCGATTAATAAATGGGGAATAAAGGTTCTCGAATGGCGACCACGAACTAGCGAGCGAAGTGTGGGGAGACCCCCACACGATGGACCGACGACATTGTAGCCATTGCAGGAAGTCGGTGGATGGAGGTGGCACAAGATCGCTCGTCATGGCGCTCTTTGAGGGAGGCCTATGTTCAGCAGTGGACTTATAAAGGCTGACATGATGAGTCGAGTAGAGTCGAATAGATCCAAATAGAGTCGAATAATAATATAATATAAATAAGTATTAATGTATTTTCAGTGGACTGGCGGTATAGAAAACTAATGAATAGAAAGGTTCGAATTAAAAACTCTTTCCACGCTAGCGGGTAAAATGCACTTTTGCACTCCGATTTCGAATGCCAAACAGAATCTTCCCAAGCTTGTGAGGTGAAAAGTGCTTGTGTGTTTTCTACAACACAACACAAATTAGTGGGTACGTAAGAGTAAACTTTGCTTTTTCATTTAAATAAATCCAAAAAAAATAGAACCATGTCTCGTCAGCGCTATCTATCGATGGTTGCAGAAATATGTCCCTTCAGCTGTCAGAAAACCTCTTCTTGTTTTTTTTTAGTAGGTACTGAGATAGCGGGAGCTTAAGTTAGTGACAGCTAGTAAGAATCAAGGAGGCATTACGCTTACTGGCGTTGTTTCTTGCACGTAAACAAAACAAAGTATCTAGTTAGTACAAAAAATATTGTTATCACTTACGCGCTACTGTCTGCGTGTGTCTCTTTGTCCTATTTGTCTTAAATTTTTAGCCCAGACTAAACAATAGCCCGGGGCTAAGAGAGCTGTGCAAGTGGGCCTTAGTACGAGATCTAGTTAGTTAGTCCAAAAAATATTGTTATCTCTTTCGCGCTATGTCTGCGTACGTCTATTTGTCCTACTTGTTTTAAATTTTTAGCCCAGACTAGACACTAGCTCGGTGCTAAGACAGCTATGCAAGTGGGCCTTATTATCTAGTTAGTTAGTCCAAAAATTGTTGTTGTCTCTTACTCGCTACTGTCTGCGTATGTCTCTTTGTCCTACTTGTCTTAAATTTTTAGGCCCAGACTAGATACTAGCCCGGGGCTAAGACAGCTGTGCAAGTGGGCCTTAGTATCTAGTTAGTCAAAAAAAAAAAAAGTTATCTGTTTCGCGCTACTGTCTGCGTATGTCTCTTTGTCCTACTTGTCTTTAATTTTTAACCCAGACTAGGCACTAGCCCGGGCCTAAGACAGCTATGCAAGTGGGCTTTATTATCTAGTTAGTTAGTCCAACTATTGTTGTTGTCTCTTTCGCGCTACTGTCTGCGTATGTATCTTTATCCTACTTGTCTTATATTTTTAGCCCAGACTAGACACTAGCTAAGACAGCTGTGCAAGTGGGCCTTAGGAAGAATAAATCGTCGATGCTATCAAAACATCACCTAGTTTCCGGTAACTTTCGGTAGGCGGCGCTTCAATTTGATTATGTAATTGTGATTTTGATTTAAACAAGCAAGCTACCAGTCGATTCGTCTTCATCGCAAGAGTGTCATAGGCTATTTTATACCTGACCGCAGTCGGGTTTTAGTTTATGAACTTATGTCTTATAGATTAATTACGACTTGTACAGTAGTCGCAGCGGAAGTTTGTGAATCGGGAGTTGTCTGCTAGTCGCTGCGCAACCTGCTATTTTTCAGGCGCAATCCCAATGTAGAAGGTGAAGGCATTGTATAACTGCCTCGCTCACTCGCTTACGTTTTTCGCAACTTACTTTATGCTGTTTTATCCTCACAGCATTACCTGTGCAATCGTTCACAGAGCCTAAATTCACAACCACAAAGAGCCGCTGCGACTACTATATGTTATTGCTTTTTACACGGCTGCCCAAAAAGAGAAGTGTAATGTTTTTGTTACTTGTATATCAAACAGTAAATAAATATTTCGAGCTACTCTTAGTTAAGCGGACATTTCGAATTTAAATGTAATTAATATAAGGCGAATATTTAATGTGGCCTTTTAAATCGAACGGACGACTTCTACTGAAAACTCAGCAAGATTTGTAGGAAAAAGTTGGTTTTTATGTATAGTTGGCAGTTGAATTAGTTGCGCGATATGTTTTTGGCATTTCTTTGGGATTTGGCTAAAACAGGGACGAGTTGGTATAGCAGCACAGATTAGCTAAATTTCGGATGCAGTTTTAATTTAAAAGCGAAATTATTATTTGTTTATACCTCATAATTATGCATGATGCAAGTATTGAGATAATATCAGAAACAATAAATTAAACAAGACAACTTCAATCGCGTCGTTACTGGATAACAGTGAAAATAGTGATAATAAATGATTTGGGGTTAAAATTAATTTTAAATTGTTGCCAACACGAAAAATACTTTTAGCTGCTTATTCGTCATAAGCTTCCAATAGCTGCTTAATCTATTTTTACATATTCACGTAGCCAACACATCATAATATTTTATTTATCTTATTTTTATTATAGCTTTTTGATAATAATTTAATATTTTACTTACTCTAATATTTTCCGTTTTTAGACATAATGATAAAAGACTTCTCACTCTAGTCCCATAATTCTCTTGATGTTGAGTAAAGCTCACAGTGGGAGAATAAGGTGCAAAACTATAGTTACAATTTTACATTAAAACCGTGCGCGTTTGTGACCGGCTACGACTTCGGTGCAATCGTAACGTAAAATCTGTATATAAAATATAATTTATCGTCCGTTCAACTATTCACAAAAGGCGACGCTCAGCAGCGGTTCACAGCCCCATTAACATAAAAGGCGGCGGCGTCCGAAGGCGCACAAACGCGCACGCGCACGCGGCGTTCGCGGTAATACATACACGGCGAGACTAAACTTAACCACAGAACAAAACGGTGCGGCACCGACTAGCTCTCTACAAGTAAATACAGATAACTTGAAGCTCGAGAGGCGCCTTCGACGAGCGCAGCACGCTCGCTGTCGCTCGGCGAAGGGCGCGCTCCCTTAGGCGAAGTACATGACCTTCTTGGTGACCGCGTGCACGGTGATGGCGCGCGCCATCGCGCCCGGCGTGCGATCCTCGCTGCTGCCAGACTGGTGTGAGCCCTCGCCCGAGTCGTGCTCCTTCTCCACTAGGTGGTAGCGTGCGCGGAACGCCACGAGGTGCGCGTAGTACGCGGGCGCGGGGATGGACACGGAGCGCGTGCAGCGCACGTACGTGTGGCACAGCTGGTACGTGAGGCACTGCAGCTCGTCCGATCCGAAGTGGTTGTCGTCCCACAGCACGTGGTAGTGCGACGGCCGCGACGTGCCCTGCCGGGGTAATGTGTGCCGTCAGTGGACTGTCTCTTACCGCACCCGCCGTGTGTATACACACACACATACATACATACATACATACACACATACCCACACACACGCACACAAACACACAAACACACACACACAAACACAGACACACACAGCACGTGGTAGTGCGACGTGCTCTGCCGAGGTTATGTGTGCCGTCAGTATACTATCTCTTACCACCGTACACACACACGAACACACACACACACACACACACACACGCACGCACGCGCACGCACGCACACGCACACGCACACGCACACACACACACACGCACACGCACACGCACACACACACACACACACACACACACACACACACACACACACACCTGGATGCCCTGGTGGCTGCACAGGTAGAAGTCGAATTCGGTGGGGTGCGTGATGCCAAGGTCTACGGTGGTGCCCGCGGGGATGTTGCCCGACTTGCCCGACTGCTCCTTCTTGTCGGCGCAGAACAGCCGCGTGTGGTGTCGCTTCTGTACCACTATGAACGTGATACCCGGTTTGTATTCCGCCTCCAGCTGAAATATGAATTATAAAATTGAAAACGATGATTTTAGAGTTAATAGTAATAGATGAAAATTAAAATATAGTCCTGTTTGAATCGTTGTACCTATCCGTCCAGTTTTGACATAACCCGGCATTTTGCCTTCCTATCCGGATTTTCTCCAGAATATATTAACTATATAATGTAGGTATACAGGCAGGTTACTTGACAGGAAAAAGTTCATAGGGGATTGTCCATAATTTTTGACAATATTTTGACCTGCCTTCACAAATTTTGGAAAAAAAATACAGTCAGCAAGAAAATGGTAATTTTACACAAACACTTTTTTGATGCCAATCGATCCTGTTTCTTATGTGGATCAAAAGTCTTTAGTAGATTGAATGGGGTTTGAGTACTAGAAATGACCGAAATCGCGAGAAAAAAAAACCATACATTATGTATTTTGACCTGCAATCACAGATTTTGGAAAAAAAATACAGTTAGAAATTGGGCAATTTAAAAAAAAACTTTTTCTGATGCCAATCCAGGATGGATTTCTTATAAGGATCAAGTCTCTATTGATTCTTATAAGCTACTGGACCTCTATTGAAGTCTGTATAGTCAAACTTTGTTGGAATCAATCAGTTGTATTGTATGATCTATCCGAGATATATACAGGAGTCAAAAAAATAGTGGATAAATCGGCAGGTACAAGCAGGTACACCGCAGGTGCCAAAATATATATCAAAATAAAACGAAAAACCCGACTGCGAACAAAACTAAAAAGAGGCAAACACACTTTAGATTTTTATTTTGAATAAAGTTTTTTTTATTATTTTTTTCTGATTCATGTGTCAAATGCCAGTATTTTCTAATTTCTATAACACACTAAAGACCCCTGACCCTGCCCAGCTTCAGTGGACAAACACCGTCGAAGCTACTGACCTTGATACAAGCTTCTCTGACGGCGGTGAGTTCGTGCTGCAGCACGTGCATGAATTGTCCCTCGGAGATGCCGTCGCGGTACATGATGATGCGGTGCGGCTTGAACCCGCCCGTGCTCTTGTAGAACATTATCAGTAACTCTTGGACCATGCTGCTCATCTCTTGTACTATTTCCTGTCTGAAAGGATCATGTAAAACAAATTTATAGAGTAATTAAAACTTCCTAGACAACGGGAAAAAGAACTGCAAATTCGTAACGCTTTCCTCATTAGTGCGGGGCTATTGAGGAAAGCTTACACACATACACACCCTAAACTTATAATACACGGCTCTTTGTTCGGGGGTTAAAAATGTAAAACAGTAAGCAGTTTGGTTACCAATAAAACAGCCAACAGCCGCAAGAGGGCGCTTTTTTATGAGGGATTTTAATTTATAAAATAATTATAATTTATTTCTTTTTTAAACATGCACTTCAGGTAAAACTAAAAAAATTACAAATTAAAAAAAAACAAAGTACCTACCTAAATTGACAGAATTCTTTTCTGTTTTTGAGTTTTTTCTAAATTATCCGAATTGGAATTATTGTGACCTTGAAACGAACTTGTTGAAACGATTTGACGGTTTACTTCAGAAAATGACGATGATGATCGAGGAAAATGTAAAAATAACGCATAAAATATGTAAATGCTTAAAAATATGGAGCAAAATATCTCAAGAACCGCGTGATTTCGACCCAGGCACGTCTGGGTTAGCAAGCATACTCCCGCTGTGCCACACAACATCGTGCCAAGGTCGAAATTATGATACAGTTTTAATGTTTTATTTATATTACATTTAAACTATCATAAATTTGAATACCTATCCCACAGGAACCCTCTCTTTTTGGGGATAAAAAGAATCCGTAATTTTAATACATAATATGAACTTTGACTATTCCAAGTTACATCAAACTCCGTCCAGTAGTTTCAGCGTAATATGTGTTCTTTTAAATAACTTTCTACCACTGTCCTGCGGGAAATCGTAATTTTTTCGGGATAAAAAATATTCTAAATGTTAATCCATAACATAAGCTATGATTGTGCCAAGTTACATCAAAATCCGTCCGGTAGTTTCAGCGTGATGCGTGTTCAAAGAGACAGACAGACAGACAAATATTAAAAAAAATATCCTTTTAGCACTCTATAACGATTTTGAAGTTTATCTCAATTATAATTTTCAAAAAATATTTAATGTACAGATTTAGCCCATTTACAGTTTTATTATAGTATAGATTGGTGTGGATTGCGTTAGACTGTTACACATACGACAAACCGGCGAGTGATTTATAATATTTGTTCTCCAATGGGGAACTCACTGAGAGTATTTTATTTCAAACAATCATCAAGCTTGATGAACAAGCAGCATTGACGAGTGTGCGATAAAACCAACTTTACGAATTTATTAAAATAATGTATGAAAAGTTATCACGCGACATGTTATGGCCGGCCTCAGCCTCAATGTTTTGTCGCCCGATCACTTTTCATTCATAGTTGCACACAAAGCACGTGAGGCACGTAAATAGTACTTTCCACAACGTGTCCCAAGCAAAGATGTTGAATTACGCTTACTGACGTAAGTCTCAAGTCAGCTCGGAAACCGCGCGCGCAATGTAACCTATGGAACTAGAATGTTTCGACGAGTCTCGCGCGTCTCCTTGCGATCGGATTGGGGTAACGGTTTTCCACAATCCTTATCTAGGAATTTAGGGACTCCAACAGACGGTAAGCGGTCCCAGTCACCTATGGCTATTACAATCAAAGTGCTGACGATACGTTGCCGCTGTCGCTGACCGTTAATACCAATTAGGTCTCGATATTGTTGAGTTCTAAGGGAAGACGGTAGAAGACAAGACATTCGACATGTCAAAAGAGCCAAGTAGGAAGAAAAACGTGAAGCGGGTTGTTATGTATGTGCCTAACTGTTAAAAATTGGTTATATGCTTAGATTAATGAGTGTATATCCGGAGCAATAATAGCCAAAAAAAAATAAAAAATGCAATTACCTGTGCTGCTGCACTCTGACGGTGGCGGCGTACCGCGAGGGGTGCGCGTCCATTGAGCCGACGACGGCGGCGATGGAGGGCTTCTTGTTGTCCCCCGCGGGCGGGTGCGTCACGTCCACTCCCAGGAAGATCACGGGCTCGTTGAACACCTGCGCACACGTCGCACGTCACTCGTCTGTACACGCCGCACACACACACACACGCACGCACGACCACACGCTAACCTTCGGCCGCAGCGACGGCACGAGGATCGAGTTGATGCCGCCCAGCTTCACGTTGATCTTGAGGCACAGGTTGCTCAGCGTCTGCGGCGACGTCTTGTTCACGTTCTTGGCCTGCACGCACTGCGTCGCCATGCCCAGCACCGTGTCGCCGACGCGCTTCACCTCGGCTGCGGGAGAGGGACGGAGAGTGAACGTCTCGCTCTACACACTGCACTGCACTACAGCAAACTAAGGTATCGTCGCTCACCGTACACCGGCGTCTTGCCAGGCAGCACCACCACCACCAGCTGCAGCTGCACGAAGGTGGACTTGAGGTACTTGAACATGGGCTCCACCTGGTCGGGCCCCGTGGCGTACTTGCAGAAGCACGGCTGGCCGATGATGGGCATGCCGGCGTCGTTGGAGATCTTCTGCAGCTGCTGCGTGAAGTTCCTGCGACAGAGACGGGCGGCTCGTCAGTACGCAGCGCTTCCACGTCACTCGAGGTGCGGGCGCGGACTCACTTGAGCGCGTCCTCGCGCACGGTGCGCTGCGGCGCGAAGCACGCGATGGCCCACACGCGGATCTCCACGCCCATGAAGAACTGCTTGCCGCGCATGTCCCACACGCCCTGGTTGGGCAACGCCTGCTACTCGCAAACAGACACAATGACGCATCAAATATATAACACCCGTATTCGGGGACATTTAACGAGAAAATTGGGCTCGACAAAGCTTGAAAGACATCGAAACGGCTCGTTTAAAAGGAAAAAGGTAGCTATTGTTGCAACGAGATGTTAGGATATAAAAAAGCTGCTCACTAGAGACGAAGTGAAGCGTACAGGGCGGTGAGTTCCCGCATCCTGAGATAGATTAATAAAATCGTTTTAGGAGACGTGTTATCAGGAGGGAGTCAAATATTTATACGAGGAACGAATCGGACCTGTCCGCCGAGCGAGGAGACGCGGCCGCCGTACTGCAGCTTGGGCGGCGGCAGCACGCGCCCGCGCACCTCCATCATGTTGTTGGAGATGGTGAGCCCGAACTCCTTCACGTACAAGTCCGTGTTGAAGTTGGCGCGCCGCACCAGGTTGTTGATCTCGCGCTCCCTGCAACACGCCACGTGTCACTCGAGCCCACGTCTACAGAACGCAACACTCGCGCCCTGCCGCCACATACCTGTCGGGAGCGGATCTCGCCGTGGCTTTGATCATGGTGGAGGTCTGCATGTCCGTGAGCTTCTTGATACACCTCTGTCCCGGCACGATGTTGCACACCTCCAGAGGTAGGTACGTGTGTTTGTGTTCCTGCCCCACTTGGAGACAGGGCAGGTGTGGATATCGCAATTTCATTTTGTATTTGTCACAAAAATATTTTGCTACTGTACATTCGACTGTTTGTCCATTTTCTAACTGTAGGGGGAACCTGAAATGTATTAACCTTATTTGAAAACTATAGTCGCCTACATTATAACAAAAGGTGGCTTTGTAATTTACTACCAAAGGTGGACACGTGCTTTTTCCGCATCATACAAAATATGGTGTTATTTTTGTAAAATTATTTCCTCATTCGCTATTTGAGTTTGTTTTAAATTTTCTATGAAATTAAATTGCGTCTAATGACGAAATTCAATATTCATAGTATAAATATAATATAACTTAGCATTCGCCAGCGACTTCGTCCGCGCAGAGCAGACTACAGGTAATTTAGAGCAGATTATGGATGACCGGTTGGTCTAGTGGCTAGAGATCCTAGGTACGAAATCGAGCGGTCGCGGGTTCGAATCCTGCAAGGTCATTTGTGTGATGAGCAGAAACGTTTGTTTCCGAGTCATGGATGTAATATTCTTATCTATGTATGTTTATCTGTTATCTAGTGCCCATAGTATAAGGTATCCTAGTTTGGGGCTAGGTAATTGGTGTGGAATTGTCGTGAATATAAGAAAAAAAAAACGGCCTTCAAGATTTATCACCGTGGGGCACAGGCCCCACGGTTTCACCCGTGGATAATGATGATGATGAAAAGTATGATTATCCATATTCGTTACTTTTTTGTTTACACGTGACGTGCTGTAAGGCCAAAGATTTGGAATTACGTTTACTCTTTTGTTTTTCTTTAGGCCCGCTAAAACAGGCCACAACACTATCACTATCACTATCGATTTACTGGCGCATGTTTAGACTTACACAAATATACGATATTTTGGAAGAAACGGACCACAGGCGGCTCAAGTACGCTTGAACGATATCATTTCTGTGAAAGGGTGTGTTGTGTTGTGGTAATGGCATCCTTTGATGACGCTTTGGCAATATTTGTTACAAAAAATTGTTGTTACAAACCGAACAACATGGCGTAAAGACTGGTTAATGCAAAGGGAGTATTATTCACACATCAATTTATTAAACGAATTGATCCAGATTGTGTACACTCTTCTACCTTTTTAAAAAAATAGAAAAATTAATTCGTACGGTCCATTAATTTTTTTAACAGTAATTTCAAGGATGGCTTGTTTTTTTTTGTTGTTCTATAAATTTATTATAAGCAGCTTTTTTATGCCCATTTGTGATAGTGTTTATTCTTTATATACCAAAATGTCGTGTGACGAGATGTGAGATGTGGTGTGCTTACCTACAAATAGCATTTCATTTTTATTTATAGTATAGATACACAGGCCTTCAAAACTTAGTACCACACTTTTAATGTCTGTCAGAGGCCATCGGGCGGTCTGACAAACTCTGATACCAGTGGCCAGCACTACCTCATACGACAAAAAAAACCAACAAACAAATGTCTGCATGTTCACACATCACGTTAATACTGGACCGATTGCGATGCGATTTTTCACTGTTGGATAGGTTAGGTTATGACTTAAAAACTGGTGTACTTGGTACTTGGTACTACTTGGTACTTGCTCAACCCGATGAGTAGGAGCCAAGCAATGTAATAAAAACTCTGTTTATTTTAAAAGTGTGTTATTCGTAGCCGCATGTAAGTCTACCGGTGAACGAAACGTGGCGGGGATCTTGGCACAGTCAAAGTTTATATAATGTGTTAAATACTTTTATCCCGAAAACTGACTGTGCCAAGATCCCCGCCATGTTTCGTTCACCGCAGACTTACGTGCCTCTACCTATACTAAGTCCTGAAGGCCAGTGTATTATGTAGGCATGCAGAAAGTATACTAATAATACCCATTATGTTGATTACCAATTATAATAATCGATTTAATAAAAATAATGTGTTGTCATTGGTAACAGGAAAATCATGTACTTACGATTGCATTTGCGCAGGCCTTCTGGTCACGTTACAAACTCTGTATTTCCTCTTCATTGTACCACAATGAGTGATTTCTATTTTTAGTCCTTTAATTTCTTTAGTAAATTTTACTCTCTGCGAGTCTGTCAACGGTTTTCTTTGGTCGTTTATGTCTCTTATATCTAACACTTCACACATAAATTCTATTACAGGTTGTGCTTTGTAAAAGGCGGTGGCGGATACTGAAAACAAACATTAGCATCATTGAGTACAACTAATGAGCATTAATGGCACAAAGTTTCAAGATCTTTAAGATATCTGTTTCTTTAGCCTTCAACCTCATCTGAAGCTTTCTCTTTTTTACCCGAATATGGCGTGGCGTAGTAATGAGTTTAACAGTCTCTGTATGTACTCTGTACATATATGTTCCACGAAAACTTCGCTCCTATTGGTCTGATTTAGACAAGCGAGGTTGTCAATCGATTCGTCTTCATGTAGTGTCTTAGGCTATTTTTGTTACCCAACTACGAAAAGGCATAAGAATGGTTATATGTTCAAACTAAAAACTTGGTCTGATTTTGACAAGCGAGGTACCAATCAATTTGTCTTCATCGCAAGAGTGTTATAGGCTATTTTTTACCCAACAGTAGTTGGGTTTTAGTTTTTGAACTTGTCTTGTTCCAAGATGAAAAGTAACCTATGCTCTCCTCTGGAATGGATTTGAAGCCAGTTCTACACCAAATTTTAGTTTATTTTTGATTGGATAACAGACATGTAGATTACGAATTCATTAACTTTTAGCTAATATAAGATACAGAACATTTCATTCAAAAAACTTAATCTGTGAAATGTTAATTAAAATTTACCATCGATATTTAGCATCATTTTCCATTGACTCGGCCTCACTGACTGGTGGAAGCCGAACCACACTTCTCTGCCACCTCCGAGAGGATGGTAGTATCCTTCTGGGGATGAGAAAAATGATCGGCCCACAGGAGTATACATCATCGATGGGAGGTGTCTCATGACTACATCCAATGCTAAGATTGCATCCTGTGGGATTTGTCTCGTTCTACCTTCTAAAGCTTCTTCTAGTGCGAACAGTGATACCTAAAACAATTTTGATTATAGACCTGTGAAGAACACTTTCTCAACATGCCAACAATAACTGCATATAACGTAACAATTTACAGGAATATTACTTGCATTGAAAAAAACAACATCATTCAGAATAACTGCAACATCTACTGAACCAATTTTGATAAATTTGTTTGTTTGTCGTAAGTGGTAGTGCTGGCCTCTGGTGTCAGAGTTAGTTAGGCCACCCAAGGGCCTCTGACATGGCTTAACGACTGCTATTAATCAATAACAGCCGAGGCCGAAAGGTAACATGCCCTCCGAAGCACAGAGCGATGGAAAACCGCACATAACTTTAAGGACATTAGTACGGAGACTAGGACCAAACCTGGTTTTGTTGGATTCTAAGTTGCACTATTACACTGTCAGGTTACCATCACTCCATTATAAACTTATGTGGAATCTCAGGATAAACCTTTCAAATAAAAATGTCAAATTAGTTAAGAAATTCTTAAGATAATTATGAGATCTTCTCCTTTTTTGTAAGATTATTCACACAATAGTTTTAAGACTATTAACTTGTATTCTTTTACAAAAAGGTTAAGGTTAATAAAAGGTTTTATTCTACTATGTTATATTAATTATTTTTACTATGATAAATCTCACCTGAGCTACCCATTTTATAGCCACCCGAAAAACTCTATCCTTCCCTTCTCCTGGCAATGTCACTTCCAAATCAACTCTATCATTGCCAATGGGAAGGGGGTCTCTTGTGTACAAATTATTTCTCCCATCAAACACTGGCTTTATAGCTCCAAATATTTTGTTATAGCTGTGCACCATACATTCTACTATTTCTCTATTGACCTGTAATAAAGCACAATCATATTTGTTTAGTTATCCTCTTTATCTCTCTATTTTATAACAGTTACAGGTTAAACTTTACAAATATTTCTCATATACATAATATGTTGCTTTACTTTTTAATATTATGAGCTATATGAGTAAATATCAAACCTTTCTTGGACATTTATCAGGCTGTATGCTGACATCATAATGATGAACAAATCCTCTTGGCATTGATATTTGGAAGTGATTGGCACGTAGCATGATGGGTCTTCCTTCATGACCGAGATTGGGGCGTCGCGGACATGTGAGGATGGGTAGGTCAGGAGGTGGTGCCACTACTGGCGGCACGAGCGCCATTGCTCCCGGAGCACCCGGCGCCACGCCACTCGCGAGCGCTCCAGGCGTGGGTGTTGTGGGAGTTGTAAGAGTACTAGCTGTGGCCCCGGGGGTCACCGCCCCCGGGACAACGGTGCCTCCACTGGCTTCCCCAGGGGGAGCTAACAAAGCGAAAACATTCAATGCTGTCATTACCAATCGTTGAATTAAAGCATATATAAATAATTAAGTTATCACAAGTACAAATATAAGAACAAAGACATGTAAAGTTTATTTTATAAGTCTATATTTTATTTACTATTTTCTTTGGGAATACATGAACAATATTTATCTCATATAATTTTACAAAAGCATGCATTTCAGGGAGTCGCATCCAACAATTTAAATATTAGGTTTGTGTTTGTCTATAGAAAAAAAATAGGCATGCTGCTTCATAAAAAAGGACCATGTTCTTCCTGGTAGATACTACAGTTTAACCAAGAAGCACACCGACAACAAAATACAACACATTTCATACGAGGATTGTGAGAGGTATCAGCTGAAAAAAATACATATTTGATCAATTTTAACTGTCGTAAATAGCAGTTAGCTCACCTTGGCCACTGGGAAACATAATAAAATAGTAATTGTTTCGTTGATTTTTGTTTAATAGCTAAAAATCAACCACAAAATCAACGAAACAACACATAACCCACTTCATTCAAGCGCGATGACAGATTTGTCTTGACATGACATGCATGAGCATGACAGACCTACCCTGGGGCCGTTCGTTTTGTAATAATTAGCGAAAATAACTGAAAAACACTAAATATGATCACTTTTGCCGTTCCCTTTGGACATTTGGGTGGCGAAATTAGCGTTCTGAACTGTTTTCAATCACCAATCCTAAAGCTAAGAACATAAAGTCACTTTTCCAATGACAAATTTAACTGTCATGTCCAAAGAGAACGCTGATCGAAACATATTTAGCGTTTTTAACTGTTATTTACGATTATTTAGCATCAAAACGAACGGCCCCAGAATTGACATAATACCCCTGTTCGAGATGATGAGATAGCGTTGTGGGCAGATTCGAAATGTACATTTTAAACAAGCCGTTCACTTTGAACATTTTCAACACTACTCACTACTGCCCTTTTTTAAAATTTTTGACCCTACCCTTCATTTCGAACACGATGAAAGACGACCCCATGTATAAGGGAATAAAGTCGATTTTCCTATGTCAACATGTCATTTAAACATGCAAAACGAACGGTGATCGAAAACAGTTCTGAACGCTTATTTCGCCCACAAATGTCCAAAGCGAACGGCAAATGTGATCATATTTTAACGTTAATTTCGTCATTTGCAACAAAACGAACGGCCCTTACGAAACGTCAGAGACTCAGAGTATGACAAGGAACTTCTATGTAACAACATATAACTTCCTTGGAGTATGGCTAAGTTCGGTTTTCCAAAAGTGCGTATAGGGCAGTTTCGAAATGTACTTTTTTAACAAGCCGTTAATTTGAGTATTTTGAGAAAAGCCTAAAATAATGGGGTGGTCTACTATGGTGTTGTGGAGCCAACGAATATGCTCAACTAGTTCATTAGTAAGGAAAAACTACATAAATATTCCAAAAAAGAAGGTAATCACACTAACATTATAATACAGAAAAGTGTAGCCACTTACGCCCAATCCTAATAATCGATCTCAATTCATGTTACCAAACCAAGATAGATATCACAATCCATTTCTTCTCATAAGCTTTTCAATTAGCGATCCACAGAATTCATCAAAGAGTATTTATATACACAAACTACAGTGAAGATAACATATAAATACTACGTAGATTGGATTACCATTTCAAAGTTGAAATCCATCCCAAAGAGAATGTATATATGATCCATCCTTGAGAGGGCGCGATTGCGTTTACGGATCGTTATCTGTTTGAAAATTACAGTTAACACGTCGCAATAATCGATTTCAGACTTTGAGAAATCCTTTGAAGTTAATCTGTTGTATTTTTCGCCAAACCCAGTTTGTAGGATTGCTTAACCATTGTGAATTTGTGATAGCAATCTTTAATTTTGAAAATTGTTTGTAATCAACTATTTATAAACCTAATTTCAATTATGGCTCTATTACTCAGATTGGGGTGATCATGATGATGAACTTCCTTCTTCTCAAAGAAGCTATAGCCGCGTTCATCACCTAGAGTTAACATGGCTATAACTTCATATACTATATCTTTATGGGTTTAGGGTAAGCAAAGATTTTGAATTACGGATAACTTCATAATGAATTTTCTGTTTCGATTTTCTGAAAATCTTTTATCCAAAATGAAACTTATTATGCCAACATTCTCCATTAATCAACCAACAAACAGTATGTGCAAAAAAAAATGACGAACTTTTTTTTTAAGCCAAGGTACTGTGCTTCATACTATTTTGCAATTTGCGAAGAACTCACTTACCAACAAAAGGTTTTAATTATAAAAATGATTCCAACAAACGATTACGCATTTATTGAGCTGGTTACTAATTAGAAATAACAAACTATTACGCATTGATTGAGCTGGTTATTAATTAAAAATAATAATTTTCCGGCTAACTTGATATAAAATTTTCTTATTTGAAAACTATTATCCAACAAATTTTCTTATCAAGACAACAATCTCCAACAATCAACCATCAAAGAACATGTGAAAAAAAAAGAGAAACTTTTTTCAAAGCTAAGGTTACAGTGCTTCATACTATTTTGCAATTAGCGAAGAACTCACGGACCAACAACAGTTTTTATTTACGAAAATGAGTTAAAAAAAAACCGGCTAACTTGATATAGAATTTTCTTATTTGATTTTTTGAAAAACTCAACCCTCAAACATTTAGTGCAATAAAAAAAAAAACTGGAATTTGACCAGCCAAGTTCATGGAGCTCAATTTTAGATTGATATCGATCTCGGTTTATAGATTCCTTATTGGGATTGGCTGGTTATTTCTTACTGTCGTTGGCTGGTAGTCAATCAATCAGACAATCTGAAAAAAGGCATTTTGCTATTTAGGCAAATATATTTTTTTATGCTGTACAGCTTATGCAATCTGAGTTTATGGTATGTATTTTGCTTTTCAGGTATATTGTTTGTAAACATTAATTTTAGGCGTTTTGCTAAATAGTCATTTTGCGTTGTAGACGTCACACTCTTATCAAAGAGAACACAATACTTGACTCTTATGGGCCGTTCGTTTTGTAACAATTGGCGAAAATAAATGTTAAAAACGCTAAATATGATCACAATTGGCGTTCCCTTTGGCCATTTGTGGGTGAAATTAGCGTTCTGGAGGGCGATTCTCACGAAGTGATATGAATATTACAGTAGATAAATGTTGAAAAATCCTTACTTTTTTCGATATATATTTATTGTGATATTTGTATTACTTCGTAAGAATTGCGCCCTGAACGTTTTTGATCACCGTTCCTTTTGCATGTTTCGATGACTTATTGATATAGGAAAATCGACTTTATTCCGTCATAGATAGGGTCGTTTTTCATTCAGTTTGGAAAGGATCGTTAGTGTCAAAAGTTGCAAAAATGTACATTTCGAAATTGCTCACAACGACTGTCAACGACATCTCATCATCTCGAACGCAGGGTTATAGGCTTTCAACATTTTTTCTTTTTACTTTAACGTTTTCTGCCAAAAGTTAACAATTTTAGCGTTTTTATTTATTTTTGCCATATTTCTCAAAACGAACACTTGAAATCTGTGTTTGAATGTCAGTGACTTTTGAAATTACGTAGTAAATGTCAGTAAATTAAATGACGTCCAAAAACGTCCATCCATTGACATCCATCAACTATAAATTCACAGTTTTCTTTGTGAAGTGAAGAGCAGACCAATGTTCATAAAATTGTTATGTAGCGAGATAAACAAAAGATTATCTTGCTTCCAGTGCTGTGCAGTCACCGTGCATGCTAGAAATAAATAACATTAACAGAAATGTTTCCCGTTGGCCAAGGTGAGTTGGTGTTGCTACATGGCTGAACTAATGAATGCTACACATTATTTTCATTGAAACACCCTTATAACTAAGTGTTTTTGTCGTGTTTTAGTTTAGAATAAGTTTTACCAGTTATTGTAGTTCATATATTAACAGTAACATTGAGCGAATCACTTAGCATTTGAGGAATCTCATTGATATAGTACTCCCTCCTTTTGTGTGGAGGTCTGATTAGCTTGGCCTACTTAGAAATTAGATGAGTGCTCGAATGCTAAAAAAGTATGTTCCGATATAATTTAAGCAGTTACAATAGCACCCCAAGCACCAAGTGTGTATTTTTATAATTATGTTCTCTAAATCTCAATGCAGAATCAGGTATTCACAAAGCTACTCAAATACATGATGCCAATTAGTCTTTATGAAGCAAAGATTTTAATAATCAATATATAAGCCCTATCAATTTTCATTTAATAAAAGTATTAATTTTATTTGTAATAATGTAACATTTCAGCCCCATCAGGTGAAACATGTGGAACCACCATAGGAGTTGCAGGAGCAGTGAGTGCTGCAGTATGCACCACCAGCTCAGTATTAGCACAGACCACCACTGCCACTGCAGGAGCTATTGTGCCAGCCGGGGCTACGGCAGGAGCTGGTGCAATTGCACTTGTCTCACCAACATTACCTTCTCTCAACCTGCCCAACCTCCCCTGCCCGCGCCGTCCTGACATTGGCCATGAAGGAAGACACATAACACTTCGTGCAAATCATTTCCAAATATCTATGCCTAGGGGATTTGTGCACCACTATGAAGTCATAATCCAACCCGATAAATGCCCAAGAAAGGTAATTTTCATATTTATTTCATTGATAAAATATGACCAGATAACATTTGTATATTTCAATTAATGTTAATATACTTAGCTCTTTTACATTAAATATAAATGGTATAAATTTTATACCATATGTTTCAAACAACTGTCTATAAGACCACATACATACATATAGTGTGACCCAGTTTTCCTATAATTTTTCAGGTCAACAGAGACATTGTTGAGACAATGGTAGAACGAAACAATAAATATTTTAGTGGACTTAAGCCTGTATTTGACGGCAGAAGCAATATGTATACAAGAGATCCCTTGCCTATTGGAGGTGATAGACTAGATTTAGAAGTGACACTGCCTGGTGAAGGAAAGGATAGAGTATTTCGCGTTGGTATAAAATGGGTCTCTCAGGTAAGGTCAAAAATCTTATTGGATTCATAATTGTGTCACAAAATCTTTACCATGAAAATAAAAAAACTGTCACGAGGTGGTTTGTCTTTGGCATAGCAATATTCATAATAGACATGTCAATTTCCCTTGACTGTCTCTTACAGCTGTCATGTTTTTAAATCATTTTGTCCTGACAATGTGGTTAGGATGTTATACAACTGAATAAAATCCAAACCTATAGCCTTTTTTACTGTGTATTATATTGTCTAATCATTTTTCTTTCATTTTTTCCATTTTAATACATGAGAAACTAATAAAATCAATTTTAATAGATCAATGCGTAAAGATACACATCACTTTGATAACAGTTATGGATAATGATAGTATTGCAAGTAAATTAAATTTGTTCCAAAGATTTTCCGCCACAGATTTTTTAAATTTCTGGTCGGCTACTTGTATTTATCAAGAGCTAATAGAAACATACATTTTGTAATTTATTCAGACAATTAAATGTAGTTCCAAACTGTATGATTCATTAATAAATATTTGTAGAGATTGAATATACCTAGGTACTTACTTACATCAATGTGTAAACTATAACTGACAAACCCATTTCTTCAAAATTTTTAGGTGTCATTTTCGGCTTTGGAGGAAGCTCTTGAAGGTCGAACAAGGCAGATCCCGCATGACCCTGTGTTGGCATTGGACGTAGTTATGAGACACCTACCTTCTATGATATATACTCCAGTCGGTCGATCATTTTTCTCATCCCCAGAAGGATACTACCATCCTCTCGGAGGTGGCAGAGAAGTGTGGTTCGGCTTCCACCAGTCAGTGAGGCCGAGTCAATGGAAAATGATGCTAAATATTGATGGTATCTATATTTTTACCCATACTTTATAGATAATGTGTAACTTTCATCCAACAAGATACCAGTACCTTAAGCTTTCTTTTATTTTTTTAATGGCAATAGAATAAAAAAAAATACAAGGGCTTGTATTTTTCTATACTATTAATTTATTTACTTTATGTAAAAATGATTTGTTAGAAGGAATCTTAAATTATTAATAATTTTTTTCAGTGTCCGCTACCGCCTTCTACAAAGCACAGCCCGTTATAGAGTTTATGTGTGAAGTGTTAGATATAAGAGATATAAATGAACAAAGAAAACCTTTAACAGACTCACAGAGAGTCAAATTTACTAAAGAAATAAAGGGACTTAAAATAGAAATCACACACTGTGGTACAATGAAGAGGAAATACAGAGTTTGCAATGTGACTAGACGGCCTGCGCAAATGCAGTCGTAAGTACATAAATCAATTATTTGGATCGAGTAATCATTTCTATAATTTATGGCTAAAATATTACTATGTTTTATGTACAGATTTCCTCTTCAGTTAGAAAATGGACAAACAGTCGAATGTACAGTAGCAAAATATTTCTGTGACAAGTATAGAATGAAATTGCGATATCCACACCTGCCCTGTCTCCAAGTGGGGCAGGAACACAAACACACATACCTACCTCTGGAGGTGTGCAACATCGTGCCGGGACAGAGGTGTATCAAGAAGCTCACGGACATGCAGACCTCCACTATGATCAAAGCCACGGCGAGATCCGCTCCCGACAGGTATGTGTGGCAGCAGGGAACGCCGCGAGTGTTGCGTTCTGTAGACGTGGGCTCGAGTGACACGTGGCGTGTTGCAGGGAGCGCGAGATCAACAACCTGGTGCGGCGCGCCAACTTCAACACGGACTTGTACGTGAAGGAATTCGGGCTCACCATCTCCAACAACATGATGGAGGTGCGCGGGCGCGTGCTGCCGCCGCCCAAGCTGCAGTACGGCGGCCGCGTCTCCTCGCTTGGCGGACAGGTCCTCTTTATTCTATTTAATGCATTGCGAACAGTCTAAGATCAAGGGCCTACTTACTTGTATTAATGTCTAACTAAAGTAGTGATTTTTCTTTGAATACCCCAAAACCATGTCTAAAGATAGTCATGGATTTTTAATTTTTGTGTATGACAGTCGTTGGAGATACCTTTGTTTCTCTGTTTAATTTCCTTTTGTTGAATTTATGAAGGCTCGATAGAGCACAGAATACTACTTATGCCAGATAGTTCAGTTAAATTATCTCTGACTGAACATTCCGACTCTTCATTTTACTGGCTTTTTTTTTCTACCTATATATGTTGGATTATTTTAGATTGCTCTATTATGTTTCTTTGCATGTAGCAGGCGTTGCCCAACCAGGGCGTGTGGGACATGCGCGGCAAGCAGTTCTTCATGGGCGTGGAGATCCGCGTGTGGGCCATCGCGTGCTTCGCGCCGCAGCGCACCGTGCGCGAGGACGCGCTCAAGTGAGTCCGCGCCCGCACCTTGAGTGACATGGCAGCGCTGCGTACTGACGAGCCGCCCGTCTCTGTCGCAGGAACTTCACGCAGCAGCTGCAGAAGATCTCCAACGACGCCGGCATGCCCATCATCGGCCAGCCGTGCTTCTGCAAGTACGCCACGGGGCCCGACCAGGTGGAGCCCATGTTCAAGTACCTCAAGTCCACCTTCGTGCAGCTGCAGCTGGTGGTGGTGGTGCTGCCGGGCAAGACGCCGGTGTACGGTGAGTGACGATACCTTAGTTTGCTGTAGTGCAGTGCAGTGTGTAGAGCGAGACGCTCACTCTCCGTCCCTCTCCCGCAGCCGAGGTGAAGCGCGTCGGCGACACGGTGCTGGGCATGGCGACGCAGTGCGTGCAGGCCAAGAACGTGAACAAGACGTCGCCGCAGACGCTGAGCAACCTGTGCCTCAAGATCAACGTGAAGCTGGGCGGCATCAACTCGATCCTCGTGCCGTCGCTGCGACCGAAGGTGAGCGTGTGGTCGTGCGTTTGTATGTGTGCGCGCCGTGTACAGACGAGTGATGTGCGACGTGTGCGCAGGTGTTCAACGAGCCCGTGATCTTCCTGGGAGTGGACGTGACGCACCCTCCCGCGGGGGACAACAAGAAGCCCTCCATCGCCGCCGTCGTCGGCTCCATGGACGCGCACCCTTCGCGGTACGCCGCCACCGTCAGAGTGCAGCAGCACAGGTAATTATCAGATTATGATGTGGAAACCAACACTATATTCGTTATAGTTAGTGCGCTGAAGCGAAACTATTGATATATTCCGTTAAGCAGACAGCAGCGAGGTTCTCTCGACCTGAAAAATTTTGATGAGAAATTTTCCCGATTCTCGCGTGTACTAATCGTCCGGTGCTTTGGCGCTAAAATATATATTCAAAGTAAAACAATACAAATATGCAATACTCAATAATTTTTAAATTATTATATTGAGTTAAAAACTATTATTTATTCTGTGGTTTTGGAAATCCGATAAAATAGAATGGAGGAGATATTACTTTACCAAAACAAAGGTTAGCTAAGTAACATAACGTACGTGAGTCGTATATGGGCAATAATTATATTCATGATGTTTTCGACATTTGTCCAGATTTTCTGTTAAGTTTTTCATATTAACCTAAAAAGTATCAATAAAGTAGTGAATATAATAACTACATTCTACTGACCATGCAACGTACCAACCAACTGACTACCAACTCGGACAAATCATTGTTTACTATTAGCCGAGATGGTAAGCAAGTTTAAATGAACATAACATAACCCAACAGATACCCACTGTATTTATTTTATGATCAAAACTAAAAATTAAAAATGCCCGAGGCGAAAGGTACAATTACAGAATAATATACATGATGATTTTTGTTGGATGATTATGACGTATACGTGTTTTCTTTTCGAAGACCGGTAGCAGACTGGCCGTCGAGCAGGGAGTCGTCAGGCTCGCAGTCCAGTCCTGCCTGCCAGGACTACAAAAAGTAAGGTTACATTAAATAAATACGTTGTTCTATGTGTACCTAAAAACGCACAAGGGCCGACATCCAGCCTATTAAAGTTGCGGTAAAGAGGTTACTCTGCGCACCGAGTGACAAGTTTATGTGTAGGTATGCGTGTTTCTTTTTAAAATGTATTCTGCGACAAAACTGAAGATGGTTATCTACGGGCGATATTCGACCGAAGCACCTTGTGAACTTCAAAGATTTCAATAACCTTCACGATGATCATATATTTTTGGTTGGTATTTTTTATTTTGTTTTTAAGCCTTATCTGTACAATTACGAACACAACAAAAAAAACGGTTGAGCCTTTCTCGAGTTTTTGCTAGACTAAAGCACAGCTTTTGATTTTTTATAAATAGAAGATAGACGTTATGAAAATGTCCAACTAGTTCATAGCTTGGGCTAAAAAGTTGAGGTAAGAAATCCGAGACAAAGTAATATGTGCCATTATACATTTTTTTTCCTAGCAGACGGAATAATTAAATAAAAAATATTATATATAAATAATATCGGAAAAAAGCTCCCAACATTTCCAGACTGCATGTTTAAACCTAAAAAGTATTGATTGTAAGTAGGCAACTTAATATAGCACTTTTACTAGTAAAATGCTAATTGATATTTCATGAAAATCTAAATAAATAAATAAATATGCATTATAACACCAAGTCAATAGATAAAATTAGATAAAATAAGTAATAATTTGAGTTAAGTAATTTTCCTTTTCATGCGCCGTTCCATACTTGAATCTTGCACAAGAAATAGTAGATTGTATTACTAGGTAGCGAAATAATATTTTGCCAGCGAGGGCGCTATTTTGAACCTAGAGCGGAGTGAAGGATTCTAGAGTAGAATTCCGAGCGAAGCGAGGGATTCATAAGGCCCAGAATGGCCGCGCGGAGATTTCAATTTTCACCCCCACTTCCCCGCGTGCATTAATCGTGATAAGCGAAAAAACGGTGTTCTAAGTCCACAAGCTCCCTCTATTTAGAATTAAGAAAACTACTTTATATTCTCAAAATCTATACGTAGTAAACCGCCATCTACACGAGAACTCGGTTCGCAACACAGGTTTGTATGACACAGTATAATTAACTACAGTACAGCAGATCAGCAGTAGTACAGTAGTATCGTATGGTAGTAAAGGTTTGATAAATTGATATATAGGCAAATTTACGACTGACTAGCTAGTGACTATTTAATGAGAGGTGGTAGATAGTATACAATGTGTAATAATATTCCAGATCCAGAGATTACCCCCTACAACCTCACAAAGTTTACTTCTTTATAATATTATATAGTATAGATTAGTATAGAAGTATATAGATATTAAATTTATTAACCACTTATACTATAAGACTTACTTTGAAATTACTAAAACAAAAACTATTCCATACATATTGCAATGTCAACTCGATTAAAATGAATTAAACAGTAGTTTTTTTTTTGTGACCAAAGAGCTGGTCTCATAATAAAGGAATGGCAGTTGTTGGAGTACGGCAAGTATTCGGTACTGAGATGTGGTGGCTACCTTCATTATCAAATAGAAGGTAGTAAGAAGTTGAAGCTGGTGATGGTAGGTGGTAACTCATAGTGGCAGGTGGTAAGTATGGTAGGTTATATGAGTTGGTGGCAGGTGATGTCGGTTGCTTTGTAGTTGTGGTTTGTAGATTGCAAAGAAGATAAACTAATTTACTGTAAGTATATCAAAATAATAAAATAAAAGAATATTTAAAGAATACGAATAGGCACAAAGTCAAAGTTAAATCTCACAATGTAAAAGGAAATAAATACCCTTCTAAATCTACCGGTGCTTCGGAAATATACCCGTTAGAGAAGAGAGCACCAAGAAACTACGAGGATGTAATTTTTTCCATATTTGTTCATTCTTTTGATGAGATTTACTCTTAGCTCAAGTCCTCCCTAAATGCAAAACCCCGAGAGCTTTCAGTTTGAGCTCCAAAATCGCTTCCAAATCCATACCGAATGCGATACAGTGGACGATACAACGAGCTGGTGGAAATTGTTCACGCGGTCGGGTCGGAATTCTTTAAGATCAACCGCAAAAATAGAACACGGAAACTATCTGAGCATACACTCAAATTTATGGCAGAACGAGGTGAGATGAGGCCAACAGAGGGAGCATCGTTTCGTCAAAGCCAGAGATTTTGAGTGAGCTCAGCTTAAGAGCAACAAGGCACCAGGTGAGGATGGAATAACAACAGAGCTACTGAAAGCGGGTGGCACATTGGTACTTAAAGTCCTTCAGAGGCTGTTTAACTCGGTCATCCTCGAGGGTACTACGCCAGAGGCGTGGCACAGGAGCGTAGTGGTGTTACGAGTATTCTTTAAAAAAGGTGATTAAGAATTATACGCCCATTTTGCTCTTGAACCACGTCTATATGCTGTTTTCGAGAGTATTTACAAACCGTCGGCTCTTAGGTTCAATGACTTTCAGCCTCCCGAACAAGCTGGATTCCGGAAGGGCTCTAGCACCATAGACCACATCCATACGCTCCGGAAGATTATACTACAGAAGACCGAAGAGTATAATCGACCACTATGTCTTACGTTTGTGGACTACGAGAAACTGTTCACCTCTGCACTAGTAGACTGTTTCACGTGATAGAATCCAAAATGAGGATATCCGTAGATGTGATGCTTTCGCCATTCATGTTAACACCATATCTGTTCCAGGTCAGAAGCTTGAATACGAGTATATAAAAGTCTAAAGTCTTTCCGGAATCCAGCTTGTTCGGGAGGCTGAAAGTCGTCAAACCTACGAGCGAGCTGGTTTGTAACTACTCCCGAAAACAGTTATAGACGTGGTTCATCAGCGAAATGGGCCTATAATTCTTCAAGGGGGTGTTATCACCTTTCTTAAATTATAACAACACCACTATGCTCCTGTGCCATGCCTCTTGCGTAGTACCGTCGAGGATGACGGAGTTACTCGTAAACAGCTTCTGAAGGACTTTAAGTACCGGTGTTTCACCCGCTTTCAGTAGCTCTGTCATTATTCCATCCTCCCCTGGTGCCTAGTTGCTTTTAAGCTGTTTGAGAGCCATTCTGATCTCGTATAGGCTGACGTCCGGGATATTTTTGGTGTAATGTCGGATCAAACAGGCTCTTGCATCGCTAGTCGTGCTAGGAGGCCTACGCGCTGAGGTGTATAATTGCTCATAGAACTTCTCGAGCTCACTCAAAATCCCTGGCTTCGACAAATGATGATGCCACAGCCAGTCTCTGGCTTCGACAAACGATGATGCGACAGCCGGTCTTCAGCTGTATCAACAGGGTTTGACCATTAGACAGATATCTTGCGAACACTTTGGAGCCCTTGTTCCGCTCTATTACGTTCTTAATACGAACGCATTATAAGAACGCAAATAGTGTCTTATCGACTTGGATATCTGTTTATTAAGCAAGCTGTAACTTGACATATCCACTGAAGACTGCAGCTTCGTCTCGCCTCGTTCTGTCAAAAGTTTGAGTGTATGGTCAGAGAGTTTCTGTCTTCTATTTTTGCGGTGGGTCTTAAAGAACGCAGACCCGACCGCGTTAATAATTTCCACTAGCCCGTTGTTTAGTTCGTCAACTGTATTGCATTCGGTAAGGATTTAGAAGCAATTTTGGAGTACCAACTGAAAGGTCTCGGGGTTTTGGATTTGGGCAGGACTTGGGCGAAGAGTAGAATCTCACCAAACGAGACCTCTTAAGCTTTACGTTGATATTCAATGAGCCTCTTTCCACCATGCAGTGATCATTGCCAGTCTTAACCCTGTTGATCAGAGAGACTTCATTGAATATATGCCTATTTGTCGTCTAAGTGAAATCTATCTCGCGCTCATGACCACCGGGGTGCAGCCACTACCATTTCCTGGACGGGCGCTTATTGAAAGTTCAACATAAAGAGTCAACCCTTTGGTTCCGCTGTCAAAATCCAAACTGCCGCACTCCAGTTCATCGCCTTCCTCATGCCCAGCCGTGCGTTGAAGTCCCCCATCACTACTGTGAAGTATTTTTTCGGAGCATGTATGGCATTAGAAAATTCGTCGTACATATCCTCCATTTCATCGTCCAGGCGTTTCGAGTATGGGGTGTACTCATGTATGACCTTCAACGAATACCGTTCGGTAATTCTGAGTATAAGATATGCAACCCTGCTCAAAACGCTTTTGATCTTCACAATGTTGTTGACGAGGGACTTGTGGACTGGAAACCCGATACCGTGTTGGGACTGCAGATCACCCTCCCGGTAACAGTAAGTTGCCGGAATTGAGGATCATCGTATCCTCTCCCTCTTTTCGGACTTCTGATAACCCTATAATACCCCAGCGCGACTTACTTACTACTTCTTCCAAATCTACCAACTTCTCATCGGTTCTCAAGGTGCGCGCGTTATAGGTTGCCAGGTCCAGAGATCTTGAGGGTGGATAGCTGGATCTCTGCCGGGGATTCTTAGCACCCCCTGCTCCACCGTTACCGTCGCTGCTACCGGTGCCAGGAATAATGGAGTCACCATTGAATAGACGGCCTCTAGTCCCCATCGTCTTTTCAGTGTGTTTATCATATTGGGGGGGTTTGCCGTAGTCACCACGCTCGGCAGGTGGTTTGGTAACCGCAGTATTACAAATATGTACTCGTAGGAGGCTGATGCCCATCTTCCAGTGTGTATTCCCTTAGTCGCCCCTTACGACATCCACGGGAGAATTGGGAGGGGTCTTATTCTAAGGCGAGAGCGCCACGGCCCAAAGTATTTTAGACCATTTTTTTTTCATAATCTTTGTACTGACTTATACTTATTGCTATATTATAAGTACAGATATTGATTACTCCAAAATTAACATATTATCTTTGAAGCTAGGGGTTAAAAAAAGGAACCCATTATATTTTCGGGATAAAATGTGTCTTCAATTTCAACACAAATTTTGAATTAAAATAGTAGTTTCGGCGTAATACGCGGTCTAAATAAAGACAGACAGACAGACGAACAAAAACAGTTTTAGCTTCTGTATGGAATATAGGGTAACCCTCCTAAAAAAATATTATTTTTTACTTTAAAATTAACATAGCTTTGGCCCCCGATCCCGCAGGAACCCTTTATTTTTTCGGGATAAAAGGTACCCTCAATTTTAACGAATCATATAATCTATGACTGGGCCAAGTTGCATCAAAATACGTTTAGTATTTTTAACATGATACGTGTTCTTTTAAATAACTTTCAAGACCTATCCTGTGGGAACCCTTTAATTTTTCGGGATGAAAATATCCAATTTTCTACCTCGTATTATGAACTCAAATCATACAAAGTTTCATTTGATTTCAATAGTGTTGGCGATGGACAGACAATAACATAATTTTGGACCCCTATCCTGCAGGAACCCTTTAGTATTTCGGGATAAAGAGTATCCTCAATTTTAATCCATCATATAAACTACGACTGTGCCAAGTTACATAAAAATCCGTCCAGTAGTTTCAGCGTGGTACGTGTTCATTTAAATAACTTTCAACACCTATCCTGTGGGAACCCTTTAATATTTCGGGATGAAAAGTATTCTATGTCCTACCTCGTAGTATGGACTCAAATCACACCAAGTTTCATGTGTATTCATTTAGTAGTATCCACGTGTTGCGCGGCCAAGATACAGACAGACAGACAGACAAAACTTGACAAAACATCTAGATACACATTCAATTCACACCCAATTTATAACAATAACACCAAACACTAACTAACTTATTTGATTTTAAAAACGAACGTTAACGTTAGTTAAATTCATGTTACAAATCTCAATAAAAGGGCTAAAAAACGGTTTTAGGTGTTTTATTGATATTTGTACTAATTAACCTTTCGAAAGTTAGAGTGCGACACAGCAAATTGACACAGTCTTCTTCTACAATACTTGTACATGGCACGATATTGTCAAGCAATATAAGGTTAGATCTAAAAAAATGATAGACTTTGTGTATTTGAACATTTAAATTAAAACACACAAACACACTCATGCATAACTGATTTTTATTTAGCACGTATCTAGGTACCTTAAATTGTAAATGCAGTTAGTAAGTATCTAATGCGAATATTGAGAACACATTTTTTTTAAATTTTTTATTTCTACCTACTTACAAATATATTTACGTTTCAACGATTTGAACATTTTTATCACCAACTCCTTGATTAGGCTTAGTACTTGGTAATGCATTGTAAATATATTGAAATTATTAGATTTGAAAGAAACGATATGTGGTTGTGTTACCAATTTTACCCTAAGTAAAGCGTGTGATTTGGGTAGCGTGTTTGCCTACTGTTTCTACTCTGTACTGTGACTCTAAAAAATGCCACAGTCCTGTGAACTAATTCCTTGTTTTTGTTCGACAAAAGTAATATAATTTAAATTGTACATTTTCAGAAGTTCACACATGAAATTGTACCTTATGGAATTGGGATAAAGCCAGGGCGGTCGCACTCCGCAACAAGTACAAATAAATTCGAGGACCCAATATTCGGGTCCGTTCAGTCGAGTGTCAAGCGTGCGCTCGATGAGTCGCGTGCCTTGTACTTAGCGATAGAGCACCTACTTACGTAAAGTTATTGACAAACTTTATTCGTGTTTTAAGTATGAGTACCAAGAAGAAAGCTAGAAAGTACTGCATAGCATTCAGCTGTTTGAATAGTGATAGAAATGCGAATTGTCATTCTTTACGTTTCCAAAGGATATTGAAAGGTAATAAATTGTAAAACCTTATAGGTCCTAGTTATGTAGTTAGATATTGATATTTTTTTATTACGTAGGTTCCTATAGTTTTATGTTATTTCATTTGTGTTCCATACCGAAGCTACGCATATTTAAGGTTTTTCCGCGCAGAAATAAAGTCGTTTATTAAATCGATCAACGTAATGTTATAATTGATTATAGTAGGTATTGTTGATCGGAAAATGAATTACTGTGCTGACTTAGTAAGTAGCCTACAACTAATTAGGAATTTATATAATATATGTCTCGTATAATACCTACCTACTTTTAATACCTTTTATTACGTAGGTAGCAATTTATTTTTCACTCATTAAAAAGCATGGAATTCAGACAGGCACCTTTATTCATCAAAGTGCAATACCTATAGGATATAATCATAATCAACCAACGACACGTAGGTAGGTATCTCACTAAAGTTATCGGCGGTCTGAAAACGGGATAGGTAGGTAGGTAGTAAAAATGAGGTAGTAGGTCTATTCTGATAAGAATGTCATTGTATGTAATAGAACTATTTTAATTTATAATAATAAGTAATAACATAATACATTATTACTTATTTATTATGTTACAATATCTAAGTCATAACATATCACAGAATAATTAGTAGCACAAGTACCTAGTCATATCTTAATACAACCCTACCGAGCGAAAAAGGGACAGAGCGATTCTGAAACGGTTAGAGCAATGGAAGTTCTCGCGCGTTGTGACACGGTGCATTCTAGCCTGCACGCGGTGGGCGAGCGCCTTCTAGGTAAATATAATTGAAAGCTCGCAGCGCCGTGCGAGTTAAATTGCACTTTATAGCGTTGTAGCGAGAGTCGCTATTTATTTAAATGACTTTACTCAGTTAGCCTTCTGTACTTTCATAAAAAAATAATATAATCGTCAATAACAGCAACTAATGTGTTACGTACTTATTTTAGCGATCATACGCTTGTGGCGATCTTTGTAAAGCTTCTTTCTAGATCTGGGGTGTTTTTCTTTTGGTTTACCCATTTTTTCATTCACTTACAAGCTCCAAGTCAAAACGGACAATAGTAGCGCATGTCCACCTAGCAACGCGGCACGCCGCGGAATGGCAGAATTGGCAGAGACCGCGAAGCAAAATACGTTGATTGCCGTGAAAGAGTAGTGCGGCACGAAATTGATATCGCTCCGAATTAAAGAGCGTAAGCGACATTCTCGAAAAATCTGATTTACACATAAATAGTTAGTTTTTCCAAAAAAATAGTACAAAGACACGATTTCTTAATATACAAGTAATATTTAGGTACAATATCATATCGAAATACCATTAAATGTAGGATATATTTACGGAATTGTTTATTTTCAGATGTGTGTTTGGCTTTTTTTTTATCGAGCCAAATAAGTGCATTCATGTTTTGGGGACAAGGATATTGTTACTTATATCCTCGAGTATCATATATTTTAATTTCAGTAGGATACAGTGAGTAGTTTTTGAACAGAATCGGGATTACTTTGTGTCATTTGCCCATTTCTTAAGTAGAATCCTGAACGTAGCGAGGGATTCAATATACTTCGCCAGAGGGAAAATAATTTTGCGGCCCAGTGATACTACTTTTCATCCCCCTTTAAGAGAAATATAAATAAGGCGCTTGTAGATACTTTACACTTATATATTTATTTACAAGCGCAAATAAAAAATGTACATATCTCTCCTCTTTCACGGGACATAGTATGACTTCGGAATCCCAAGTGGAGTGTTTACATTTTGCACTTTAAAAATAAAATGTGATGGCTTATAAATTGAATATGGCCGAGCTAAGGCGGAAAGAGACGACGAGCCATGGAAATTCATTACTTACATCTCTGAAAGTCTTGAACAGAAAAGACTTACTTTGCTCCCACTTTTCCAGGAACCAATCAGTGTTTTTCGAATAGATGGGATGAAAAATAAATTACCTTCCACTTTGGGTGCTTCGGAAATATGACCCGAAGTATTACTTTACTTACCGAAACTTACGGAACTATTGCCCTCGGAATATCACCTGTTTTCAAATGAAACTGGTCCAGAAGGAAACATTCAATTTTATGCACATTTCAGTTTGAATGTTTTCAGACAAGACACCGTCCAAGAGATGAGCAGCATGGTCAAGGAGCTGCTGATAATGTTCTACAAGAGCACGGGCGGGTTCAAGCCGTACCGCATCATCGTGTACAGGGACGGGATCTCTGAAGGGCAGTTCCAACACGTGCTGCAGTACGAGCTTATTGCTATTAGGGAAGCCTGTTTAGCGGTGAGTCACTTGCATTCATTTTAGAGTGTATTTCAAATTGTCTCTTTACCCGACTGCCGCGGAGGGTTATGTTTTTGGGCTGTATGTATGTTTATTTGGCTCGTCCTACAGCCTAAACGGTTTTATAGATTTTTACCCGACTACGATGAAGCAAAAAGGAGGGTTATGATTTTGATCGGTATGTATGTTCATCTGTTGTCTCATAACTTCTAAACTAGGTACTTATCATAATTAGGCAAATGAGGTATCGTTGGAACCCAGCCAGCAAAAGTAATCAGTATAGCTGTATATCAGTGATACGAGCGAGATAGGTGTCTATCACTGGAAAATGGCCCTAGTTTTACAGCTATTTGATGATCTATTGTGTGTATAGCACATTATACAGGCTGTCCCAGAACTCAACGTCAAGCCGAAACGGGGTGACAGGATTGATTGTAACATTAGGAAATAAATAAGGTGTTCATATTTAAATCTCGCTGTATCAAACTGAGAAGACGTATATTTTTGTTGCGCTTGAAATTATATTGTTGAAATAATACTGCATTATAAGTGTTTTTTCATACTCCCCTCAAATTTTAAATATTTGATCAAATTAACATTATTTAAATTATTAAATAATGTTGAAGTTACCACAATATGGCCAATACGTGATTGAGTTATTGATATATCGCTGACTTACAGCTACTTGAAGCCATGTTGTGAGAACCGCTTTACAGCAGTGTTATAAATGCTGTATAAGGCGGTCGAGTAAACGTTAATGTCATCATTTGACTATAAGCTTGTACAACTAAATGATGTTACGAATCATCAATATACAGCAATGCTGTGACAAGCAGACACCGCGTTACTTTTATATCAGTTTTCTAACACTCTTTAGTGTTAATACATTTTTTTTATCACTACTTTGCTGGCTGGGAAGCGTCTCGACCGCTGGTTATAAGCTACGTCTGTGACGTCACATTAAATTGAATATGGCGCTCTCGAAAAAGTAATGGAAAAAAATATGCCTTGTTGGGTAACAAAGGCTTAAATACATTTCACAAATATAAATATTGTTAGCTGTTGCTCGCGGCTTTGCTTGGACGCACCCGATAATTGGAATAACTTCTAAAAACCTGAACAAATAAAAGTACTTACTTGCAGAGCCGCTTTACTTTTTTTTAATAATTTCGTGATAAAGTTATCACAAAATAATAACCCCAAAATAACGCTCTAAAAAGTATGAAACAAGAAAATATTCTCGTCTGAATTTGAATTGGGATGTAAGGCAGTTCAACACCACCTCAGTACTCCAAGTCAACCTCACCTGGCCGTGGTACACCTTGCCGAACAACGGACGAGGCTCTGACGACCGACAAATGGCGGTATAAACATTCAGAATTGGCGCAGTTAAATTCTACAAACCGGTAAGGGGCAGCAGTGTCATCGGTGCAAGAAACGGTGCCCTGCGATCGTCAACCCGTCTGCCCAGCGTGGCGATTATGGGCATTATCTGCCATGATAAGCACGGTAAAAATAAATTATTATTGAAAAAATGATACGACTGCGAACAAAACTAGAAAGAATCAAACAAGCTTTAGATTATAAAGGGTGTTTTTTAGAGGTATATTGGTAAGTAACTTTGAAATGGAATAAAACAAAGATGATTTTTTAAATTGTCATGAAATTTACTGTATTTGAAAGATAATCTTCTGGCATTATAATTTAAATATGACTTCTGGCATATAACCGCCACGGCTGGCTCGGACGTAGCCAATGTGGAGGTCCAATTTTCGATGACCTTTTCCAACATTTGTGGCCGTATATCGGCAATAACGCGGCGAATGTTGTCCTCCAAGTGGTCAATCGTTTCGGGCTTATTGGCGTAGACTAGCGATTTCACATAATCCAAACAGAAAATAGTCAAGCGGCGTTAAATAGCAGGATCTTGGAGGCCAATTCACGGGTCCGAAACGTGAAACTATGCGGACCAAACATCTCCTTCAATATATCAATTGTGGCATGAGCTGTATGACATGTTGCCCCGTCTTGTTGAAACCACAGCTCCTGCACATCATGATTGTTCAATTGATGAACGAAAAAGTCAGTAATCATGGCTCTATCGCTATAGAGCCATGATTACTGACTTTTCACCATCACCATTGACTGTGACGTTCTGGCCAGCATCGTTTTTAAAGAAGTACGGACCAATTATTCCACCAGCCTATAAAGCACACCAAACAGACAGTTTTTCAGGATGTAACGGTGTCTTAACATAAGCTTGAAGATTATCACTTCAAATACGGCAGTTTTGTTAATTGACGTATCCATTTAACCAAAAGTGAGCTTCATCGCTAAACAAAATTCGCTTATGAAAATCGGGATCAACGGCAATTTGGTTTTGCGCCCATTCACCGAATCTACGCCTTGCTAGGTGATCGTGTGGCTTCAATTCTTGCACGAGTTGGATTTTGTAAGCATGCAAACCAAGATCTTTCCGCTAAATCTTCCATAAAGTGGATAGACACATGTCCAACTCCTGTGCACGATGGCGGATGAACTGATTCGGGTCTTCCTCTACGCTACGCTCTACAGCAGCAATGACTTCTTCTGTACGCACTGTACAACATCTCTGTGGATGCGTATTATCATTTAGAGTAAACGTGGTCCGAAAACGTTCCATAGTTAATCAAATTAATTGCTCTGATTATGTTGACCGTAAAATGGACGTAGTGCGCGATACTTATTTTGAACAGAACCATGACTTTCAAAATAAATTTGCACAATTTGGAAGCGTTGTTCAGGCGTCAGTCTATTTATGTTGAAATGCCAAACCAAACTAAACATAAATCACTTGACAGCTGACAAAATGGCCGCCAGTTAAAAAAGTGTTGCCAACTTAAAGTTCTATACCTTTAAAAAAAACACCCGTTATAATAATTTTCACGGACACGGAATATGGGTCAAAGACGAGACCCAAATTTTCCCATTAGAAAATTATTATATATATTTACGCTAAGCAGGCGTTAACTGCTATAAAAACATAAGCTTTAGATTTTTGATTTTGACATATAAGATGCAGTCGGAGGCATGAGGAAGGAAGTAGCTCGCCAGGTCGCTGATGACGTTAAATGAGAAATTAATAGCTGTTGCCTTCGACTGTATCTTATATTTCAAACTCAAGAATCTAAAGCTTTTATGATTTTTATAGCAGTTATCGCTTGCTTAGTGTAAATATATATAATAATTTACTAATGGAAAAAAAATCTAATGGTTTTTTTCCAGTTTTTTTTACTATCTCGTCCGTGACCCAAATTTTTCCATTAGAAAATTATTAATCTAAAGCTTGTTTGCTTCTTTCTAGTTTTGTTCGCAGTCGGGTATTTTTTAAATACTAATTTATTTTTATTTGTATTTTGGTTTATATAAATACATTCCAAGATTCAGACCTAGCGTTATTTACGCCTTCGCGTAGTGATTCGCGTAATATCCGTTGCATTCGGTTTCATACACAGAAATTGTGGTTTCATACAATTTTACGGTTTGCACTTCACTGTATTTTGCGTCATATTGTGTCTCAAACACTATAACGTGTTCGCGAAACGTAAAGTTACGCTTGATTACACTCGGCTGGCCTCAGCCATGCAGACTTAGGTACCTATTACTAATACGAGGCTGTAATTCTTTTTGTGACACTGATATGTTCCACTTTTACTACTATGAAGTACTAAATGTTTCAGCCTAACTTTTTATCACAGTCAAAAACTTATACTTTGTTTGTATAGCTTAGTTAGTAATGAAGATTTTTGTATAAAAGCATTTCAGATAAGCTTTTTTACTCATTTTTAAAAACTAGTTTTGTCGTATTTCAGCTTGAGGCAGAGTATAAGCCAGGAGTGACGTTTATAGCTGTACAAAAGCGACACCACACGCGGCTGTTCTGCGCCGACAAGAAGGAACAGTCGGGCAAGTCGGGCAACATCCCCGCCGGCACCACCGTGGACCTCGGCATCACGCACCCCACCGAGTTTGACTTCTACCTGTGCAGCCACCAAGGCATCCAGGTGAGTGCGTGTGTATACAGGTGGGTGAGGTAGTCAAGTCGGGCAACATCCGCGCCGGCACCACCGTGGACCTCGGCATCACGCACCCCACTGAGTTCGATTTCTACCTGTGCAGCCATCAGGGCATCCAGGTTTGTGTGTGTGTGTGTGTGTGTACAGATGAGTGAGGTAAGAGTCAAGTCGGGCAACATCCCCGCCGGCACCACCGTGGACCTCGGCATCATGAACCCCACCGAGTTCGACTTCTACCTGTGTAGCCACCAGGGCATCCAGGTGAGTGTGTGTGTACAGGTGGGTGAGGTAGTCAAGTCGGGCAACATCCCCGCCGGCACCACCGTGGACCTCGGCATCACGCACCCCACTGAGTTCGATTTCTACCTATGCAGCCATCAGGGCATCCAGGTATGAGCGTGTGTGTAAATACATACAGCGGGTGCGGTAAAAGACAGTCCACTGACGGCACACATTACCCCGGCAGGGCACGTCGCGGCCGTCGCACTACCACGTGCTGTGGGACGACAACCACTTCGGATCGGACGAGCTGCAGTGCCTCACGTACCAGCTGTGCCACACGTACGTGCGCTGCACGCGCTCCGTGTCCATCCCCGCGCCTGCGTACTACGCGCACCTCGTGGCGTTCCGCGCGCGCTACCACCTGGTTGAGAAGGAGCACGACTCGGGCGAGGGTTCGCACCAGTCCGTCAGCAGCGAGGACCGCACCGTCGTCGCTATGGAGAGGGCGATCAAAGTTCACGCCATCACCAAAAAAGTCATGTACTTCGCGTAATATTAAGGCGACGACTTAGCGGAGAGGAAAATAGCTTTAGGGATTTGTGAAAATGAACTCTATTAATAAATCTTTTGTCGCTGTTATTCCCTTGTGCTAAGTCTAACATTTGATAATTATTTTCACGACATCTCTGAGCTTTAATGTGGTGGCCCGAACGGCACGCAGGATGTAGGAGGGACGCCTGAAAAGGAACTTATCGCATTTTTAATGATTTTATCATAGCTGTGCCTACGACTTTGACCGCGAGACATTTTGCGGGGGTAAAGTATCCTTTGTGTTATTCCTGGACCAAAATTACCCTATAAATCTATCAGCTAGCAGCTGTCAAATCGTTTTTATCGATTACTCGGCTTTTACTCGTCGCATTGAGATGCAAACATTCTTCAAACTATCCAAGAGTTAAAACCGCCTTTGAAATCGGCCCAGAAGTTGAAGAAGAAGTGACGTGAAACGTCTTTAAAATCACACCGAAACATACGAGTACCAAGGCAGAAAAGTGGACCATAACGAAGGGTTCGGCCGCCAGGAACCCTTAGATTCCCAGGGGATCCCTATGAACTCATCAGTTCATCAGAACGAAAAGGTATATATCGTTTTACCTTAATAATTACGAAACTCTTACAAACATGAATCCAGTTACATTATTTAGTTTGAGTTTGCGTGGCGTTGTCACTGGGTAGAATCACTGAAACCGGCGCTCTCGCTCCTTTTTATTCAGTGTCTTAAAAGCGCTGTAATTCTTTCGTGTTAGAGTTTATATTTAGACCATCGATTCAAATAAATATAAGTGTAATTTGGACAATATTTACAGTTAAAGATAATCAGGAAATGGAAAAAATAAAATATAAAATGTCTGCCTCAGCCCTCGCAAGAGCCAGCAAGAAATATAAATCGTGGCTGTCGTCGGAAAGAGGGGGGTTATGGGCCATGGGTACCCCAATGTCCGGCGCCGAGCGAGCGAGGCGGTTTCGGGAGCGTCTCAAAGCTGCCAAGGCACCCGGATACGTCGTTAATTTTGCTTCTCTAAGGAGGCAACCCAAAAAACTGTCTGACACACGTTTCACGTTAAAACTAACGGCCTTGTGCCTCGACACAGCCTCCCGATTTTTTAATCCTAGAAAATACCATTTACGTTTTTGAGATTCAAAAACACACAGACAAACATGTGCGCCGGTAGGATTATTTCTAGGGCCGCGCCGACCATTGGCAGCGCCCTGTGTGTGAAACCTCTGAAGCGTCTCTATTATGTTATAAAATTTTGGTACCCAAATTTTAAAGTTTATATGAAAAATTAAGTATAAGAAATTTGTGGTCTCGTGCGCAGCCCCGAGAAAATTGGAGGTGCGAGCGAAATTTGTTTGAAGCAATATAATATGTGTAAAACAATACATTGGGTAACAATATATAATTGATTGAGGGGCAGGTGTTGGGGGTGGGAGGGGGGGGGGGGGGCTGCCCCTTGGTACTGAGGAGAGGTCTTAGTTTATGAAATATTTCAGTTTTAAGTTAATGGATTAAAAATAGTTTATTAAATTAACTTCTGTGCTCGCCGGCCGCTGTCGCGGTTTCGATTCACGTACACTAAAATACTATTTTAAAAAAAGTACGCGTCTCCGCGGAAAGGGAGGCAGCCCCTCGATTCTATAGCCAACCCATGGATTGTAATGGATTTTTTGAGTGGATATATGAAAACGCCATTTTAAATATAAAGACTCAAGAGCAGCGAGTGCTTTTTTTAAATAAATTTCTAGCAGTTTAGTATTGTAGGACTATTATTGATAACCTGAGTAAATGAGAACAGATAACATGAGGCGCGAGCGAAGCCAGCACGACATTAGTGGTTTCCTAAGCAAGCGAAATCGGTAATAGCATAACAAGAGGCGAGCGTAGCGAGCGAGAAAATTGCCAACAGTATATGGATAATCAAGGATACGAAGCAATAATGAATTTTCTGATTATATAAAATACAAATAAGCGAGTGATTTTTTATTTTAATAATTTCTAGAAGTTTAGTGTTTAAAAGTGAAGTTTAAAAATAATGGTCCCCTAAGCACGGAAAATATTCAATATCTCAAATATAGGTATTGTGTATTTTTTCAAAGCCTGGGGTGTGCAAGCGCACCCTCTTGCACCCCCTCCTGGTGCCCAGGCAGACAGACAGGCACCAATTTTTTAATGTTGTGTTCTTGTTCAGCTTATTTTAAGTTCTCTAGCTAGACCAATCTTTAGAGTTCCGTAGTCAAGTATAGCCGTAGTCTTATAGTCCCCCCCCCCCTCCGCACTCCCCCCTCCGAGTACAAGCGCATAATACGAATTTACTAACAGAAATATAAATCTAGAATTGATTTTACGAGATATACGAGTAGCTAATCCTTTGTGGGCATATCAGAAAAAGTACTAGATGGATCGATTGCAATGCTGTTTACAGTTGGTATTGGTAGCTCAGGCCACTGGCTGCGGAACCATAAGCGCGTTTCCAACACACACCTAGCCGTTATTTTTTTATTAATCTTTATGTACAGACTTTGTTAGGTTGTTACTGCTTTATTATAAGTATAGATTTCTTGTTACGTATTATTTTGTTGTTTGTCACACTTTGAGAATTGTTAAATTGTGATAAAAATCATGTAACATTGGGATAAGCCTCATTTTGTCCTGATTAGGGCCGCCACAGGACCTGCTTTGTCCTGATTAGGGCCGCCACAGGACCTGCTTTGAAAGCAGTCCACGTATTTATTTAATTGCAGAACTGAAAGAGGAAGCAATAGAACCCGTAACTAGATCAAATACATAGCTAAATGTATGTTTTATAAATGTTTTTGATGATTATAGTAAATTTCATGTATAGGTAAGGTACTTTAAGATAGTGTGTGTTACTTTTATCATAATATACTTAGTTATTAATTAATAATACCTAGTTTAAAGAAAACTCTTTGTAAATTATTATTTTTTGCACATCAATGAAATAAAATTATTACGTTATTTTAAAATAGTCTACCAAAAATAAAATTGGATTTTATTTGTTTAGCTATTCCTCGACTGCTCCTTCATGCATTTTTCTCTTAAGAGTTTCATTTCGGGGAGGAAGGGAAGTTTACCATGATCTTGAGGTTTTTTATTTGAGGGTTTTTGCAAAGAAAACAATTTTGTTCAAAGAAACGTTCTGAATGTCTATTGATAACACTATTGGCAATTATAATAAAAATAAACTATTTGTCATTAAGCGACTTCACAAAAGGAGACGGTTATATGTACGATAGTATAATATGTATGTTTTTTTTTATGTCGGTCGATTTCTCCGTCATTTGCGAGCCGATTTTGAAAATTATTTTTTGTTTGAAAGGGTGTACTCTCCAGGTGGTCCCATATAAATGGTATCAAAATTAATTCAGCAGTTTTTCGAGAATAAATTGTTTTTTTAGTAAATCCATTCGATTTTGTGTTTATATTGCCGTGGTGGTCTCGGCTTAGAATAAGACCCCTCCTAATCCTCCCGTGGATGTCGTAAGAGGCGACTAAGGTATTACACACCGGAAGATGGGCAGCAGCGTCCTCCGAGCACATATTTGCTACACTGCGGTCACCAATCCGCCTGCCAAGCGTGGTGACTATGGCAAACCCCCCCATCCCCCTTCCCCCCAATATGATAGACACACCAAAAAGACGGCCCCCAGTCCCCGGCGGCTCCGTTATTCCTGGCACCGGTAGCAGCCATGGTAACGGCGGAGCAGGGGGTGCTAAGAATCCCCGGCAGAGACCCAGCTACCAACCCCCACGATCTCTGGACTTGGCAACTTATAACGCACGCACCTTGAGGACCGATGACAAGTTGATAGAGGTGGTGGATAACCCTCAATTCCGGCAACTTACTCTATTACCGGGAGGGCGACCAGCAGTCCCAACATGGTGTCGGATTTCTCGTCCACAAGTCCCTCGTCAACAACATTGTGAAGATCGAAAGCGTTTCGAGCAGGGTGGTATACCTTATACTCAGAATTACCGAACGGTATTCGTTGAAGGTCATACAGGTGTACGGCCCACACTCGAAACGCCCGGACGATGAAGTGGAGGCTATGTATGACGACATTTCTAATGCCATACATGCCCCGAAAACACACTTCACAGTGGTGATGGGGGACTTCAACGCACGGCTGGGCATAAGGAATGCGATGAACTGAGAGTGGGGCAGTTTGGATTTGGACAGCGGAACCAAAAGGGTCAGCGATTGGCCGACTTCATGGAGAAGGAGGGACTCTTTATGATGAACTCCTTTTTCAAGAAGCGCCCGTCCAGGAAATGGACGTGGCTACACGGCGGTCATAAGCACGAAATAGATTTCATTTTGACGACCAATAAGCATATATTCAATGATGTCTCTGTGATCAACAGGGTTAAGACCGGCAGTGATCACCGCATGGTAAGAGGCTCATTGAATATCAACATAAAGCTGGAGAGGTCTCGTTTTATGAGATCTACTCTTCGCGCAAGTCCTGCCCAAATCCAAAACCCCGAGAGCTTTCAGTTGGAGCTCCAAAATAGCTTCCAAATCCTTACCGAATGCGATACAGTGGACGAACTAAATAACGGGCTGGTGGAAATTGTCCACGCGGTCGGGTCGTAATCGGCCACTATGTCTAGCGTTTGTGGACTACGAGAAAGCCTTTGATTCAGTCGAGACCTGGGCAGTGCTACAGTCATTACAGCGGTGCCAGATTGATTACCGGTACATCGAAGTGTTGAAGTGTTTGTACAGCAAGGCCACCATGACAGTTCGTCTTCAGGATCAGAGCACGAATTCCATCCAGCTGCAAAAAAGGGGTGAGACAGGGAGACGTTATTTCTCCGAAACTGTTCACCTCTGTACTGGAAGATATATTCAAGCTTCTGAACTGGAACGGATTTAGTGTTAACATCAATGGCGAATACATCACTCACCTTCGATTTGCTGATGATATAGTCATCATGGCTGAAACCCTGGAAGACCTAAGCACAATGCTCAGTGACCTCCATATTGTTTCCCAACAGGTGGGTCTTAAAATGAACATGGGTAAGACGAACATCATGTCAAATGCCCATGTCGTACCCATGCCGGTTTATGTTGGGAACGATATTATCGAAGCTGTTGATCACTATGTCTACTTGGGTCAGACGATCCAACTGGGTAGATCCAACTTCGACAAAGAGGTCAACAGACGAATCCAACTCGGATGGGCAGCGTTCGGGAAATTACGCCATATCTTCTCGTCGCAGATACCGCAGAGCCTCAAGACGAAAGTTTATAATCAGTGCGTGTTGCCCGTGATGACATACGGCACTGAGACGTGGTCGCTAACTATTATTGGTCTCATACAAAAGCTCAGAGTTGCGCAGCGAGCAATGGAAAGAGCTATGCTCGGTGTTTCACTACGTGATAGAATCAGAAATGAGGAAATCCATAGAAGAACGAAGGTCACCGACATAGCTCTCAGAGTTTTGCAAGTTGAAGTGGCAAAGGGCAGGCCGTATAGTTCGCAGAACCGACAACCGCTGGGGAATAAAGGTTCTCGAATGGCGACCACGAACAAGCAAGCGAAGTGTGGGGAGACCCCGCACACGATGGACCGACGACATTGTAGCCATCGCAGAAAGTCGGTGGATGGCGGTGGCACAAGATCGCTCGTCATGGCGCTCTTTGGGGGAGGCCTATGTTCAGCAGTGGACTTCTAAGGGCTGACATGATGATGATGATGATGATGATGATGATTGCCTTGATGTTGTGTTTATATTGCCTCAAATCTCTAAGATTTCTAAATTGATTGAGATGATTGTTTTTTTATTCAAAAGGGGTAGACTTTCAGTGTAGTCCAATATAAATTTCATCAAAATTGGTTCAGTAGTTTTATTAGAAAATCTATTTAATTTATACTTTGTTCTCATCAATCAAAAAAATTGTTCTAATCTATCTTTGTTGGGTTTCTTTGTTCTTTGTTTATCTTGGGATTTCTGAACCGAATTAGATGACTTTTATAACTTGAGAAAGAAGACCTCTAGTGTGGTGGTACTGTATAAAAAAAACCGTGGAATTTAATTCAAATTAAGGAATTGTAAATGTAAAGAATCCCTCAAGTATGTGTTTCCGGTTGTTTATCTTTCTAACGGAGAGTACTTCATCATCAGCCTATATCTGTCCTCTGCTGGACGTAGGCCTCTCCTAATGCACGTCACTGAGCTCGGTCTTCATGAATAATCTAAAATTGAAAATTTTGCAAGAAGCTTAAAAGCCATTTGCTACTGTTTAGGAAAAAATATTGTATATTTTTGGAATGGTCCTTTAAAGACCTTCATTTTGATACCTCACTCGATGGGTTTGGATCATTGTATGTTCCGTGGGAAATACAATATGGCAGCTGTATGCCGTCATATTAGTTTTCTTGACACTTTATATATTCTATAGCACTCTCATGATTAATACGAATCCAATTTTTTTTAATCCTCTTTTATCAAAATCTATCAAGCCGTTTAGGCAAAAGTTTCATCTCCTAAGGCACGCCACTGAGTTCGGTCTTAGCTCTCCTCATCCACTTTCTTCCAGCCGCTCTTCGCAGGTCGTCACCACCTGGGCAAAGGGCGTCCTACACTACGTTTGCCTAAACATGGGCTCCACTCGAGACCTCGTCTACCGTCAACGGTTAATGGTTCTTCAGTAAATGTGACCAGCCCACTGCCACTTTAGCTTGCTTAAACTAAGAGCTATGTCGGTCACCTTGGTTCTCCGTCGGATATCTTCATTACGAATATTGTCCTTCAGATAAAATCCAAGCATAGCTCTCTCCTTAGCTCGCTGAGCTACCTTAAATTTGTGAACTAGTTACTTGCACAGAAAAATCAGAAAGGGGGCAAACGCCGAACAGACCGATACAACCATGAAGCCAGTAGGACATCATCCAGCAACTTGCCCTTTAATACTGTTACGAGCTGGGGTTCGGATAAAATTAATGTACGCTAATTACACCAAAAATAAACACCTTTATTCGAAAAACCACAAAAAGAAATTAATCCAACAAATAATGCTCAAACACTCTTTAACTTGACTGTACACTCTTATCAATTATCACTGAATACTCGCTTCGAATCACTTTGATCGTTTCGTTTCGTCAGCCAAATCAGTAATGTTCCAGGCAGTCGATGCGCGCTCTATTTATACCGTGACCGATGTTTCGAGAAGGTACTCATAACTACTCGTATGTACTAGTGGTAGTCGGTAGGTCTTTGAACTTTCAAGGTCGGCGGCGCCTTTGAGTTGCCACGCCGCGCCGCGCCTGTAGGTACTTAAGGCCGGCGGCACCTTTGATGTCGCCGCCGGCACGCCGTAGGTATATACCTACCGCGCGCTCTGGAAATCTGCACACTGCGTAGACACCAATTCAGAAATTTCTCGCTGCATATCAGATTCTTCCGACTTTATGAAGTCTGAGGTTTCTGAAGTAAATGTGAACTTCACCGGCCGACAATAAAGAGTTGAACCAGGATTTGGGTTTTCCCAAACAATCAACTCTTTGCCGTCAACCAGACGAAGAGGGACGATACTGGTCATCACCACAGAGGAATCATCAAACTCCGGATCTGAGAATCTCTGTTTGTAATTGCTCTGTGATGAAGATCCATCAAGGCCCCATTTCCACATTAACTTCAGACCTTCATTGCTAGAACTTGTGATGGGTCCTAAGTCCAGGAGAATCCTCTGTACTGTGTGGTCCAAAAGATCTTGGAGTCTGAAACAATTTTAAAGATATTAGTTTTAAGTTTATTGCAGTGAGCATCACACTTTTTTTCGTTTTATTAGATTTTACCTGACACGTGCTCCTTTTTCTGTTACTGATATGCTACCGGTTAATGGGTAACATCTTCTTTTGGCATCTAAAAGCTTCTGATAAGACGGGAGAGCAGCGCAAGTCTCTTCCAGTAAAAATGTCCTAAGTGTCGAGTATCGCCATTTAGAAAGCGCAAGTGTTGTGCAGAGCGCTAAAGTTTTATCTTCTGAAATCTTGACTACTGCAGGTTTCTTCTTATCGAATAGAAGCTGCGTCACAGCTTCTATAGCATCAGCATTCTTACTAAGATGGTCCACAATCTTAGCTAAGGCAAGTTTGCCTTTTTTTTTTAACTTTGACGTGTACATATCTTGTAGCTCTTCATGTGTTGCTGTCACAGTCGGGTCAGAACGTCTTTTTTTCTGTTTCTCACCCAATTCTTTAAAATACACTCTTGTTTGTGCTTCAGTAGATGTTCCTGCTTCCGCAGTGCAGACGGATGGGATTATATTTTCTGCCTGTGTTGGATTTGGAAGTTCCATTGGTTCCATTGAAGTTTCCATTATCATCTTCAAATCCACTGAATCGCAAGTTGGCCACGTGATGCTTGTCTCCAACCACGTACGGTTCACTTCTCGGTTTAGAAAAGTTTTCTGACATCTGTTTGCATTGTTCCATTTTTTTAGTAGACGTGTCGTGAAAAGTCGGGTAAATTCCATGATTTTAGCTTGGTCTTTTTGGGATATCTCGAATGGTATTTCAGAAACTATAACATTGTATAAATATTGGAAATCGTTCAGGTCACCACCACTACTGCGAAGTTTCTGGTATAGGTCGAGATATGTATAAAATCCAGCCATAGCACTTCCTTCACACACTTACTTTACACTCTTTAAATAATATAATAATATCTAGTCCTTTTGCAGTCAAACGACTCAAGCGTCAGGAGCAGAATGTAGTAATATCCGACATTATTTTAAAATGGTAAAACCTAATTAGTTGTCATCAACCAATCAAAGCTCAATATCGCATAAAATAAGTACTATATCCGATACTGCGCTATGATTGGTCGTCGGTAGCATGTTTGCGATGGCAGATGTGACGACCAATCAGAGCACAGTGAACAACGGGAGCTTAGTATCATAGATGACTCATTTGTTTGCGCACTAATATAATTAGCGTTTCCTAGAAACATGGAAATAAAATAGGTCGGTAAGTAGGTACTTGGAAAAGGTAGATAGGGTACTTTTACTTTTAAATAGGTACTTTTTGAGGCGTTAACCTAATGAATTCTTACAAATAATTTGTCTTGAACAAAGAGATATCGTTATATCGTTACTGTTATACAAGGTGGCTTGCCTACCAATTAATAAGAATTACATTTGAATGAACTTTTTTTGGGGAAATCATGTTATCTTTTGGTTTTTTATTGAGGTAGAATCATACAAATATAATAAATAAGCAAGCAAGATGGTGCATTCTTAGCAAAATATATGAAAAAAAGTTGCTATGTTTAGCGCCTTAAAACTCGCGCGGCGGCAAGTGACTGCAACAGGTTATATTTTTTCTGGGTTTTCAATGACTTGAACTATTGATATTATAAAGTCACAACCTAAACAAATTTAAACAAAAAAAGAAAAAATATATAATGTGATTTCTTCCATACAAAAAAAATAAATATTTTTTTCTTGTAAAATATCCGTTTGTCAGAAAAGTCCTCCCCACAACTATTGTTAAGCAAGTAATTCTCCAACACATATAAAAAAAACAGATCGAATTTCCGAGTTTCGACCCTAAGTCTGCAAATTTTCAAAATGGAACCACTGTGCGACGCCGTGATTTCAAATGTCGCGCGGGTGACCCGTCCGTCCTCGAACGTAGTACCTGTGTGAACCCTGTGGTCGGGGCACTGCAGCCCGATTCCATAACTTGGCTACAATCGGATTATTACTTTTTTCATAGCAAATTCGACTCTATCGCAAGGCATTAGTGGTTGCGATACTGAGAATTCGATTGAAGCCAAGTTATGGAATCGGGCTGCTGTTGTGTGGAGCCAAACAAAAAAAATTAAATGTTTCTGTCAGTAATGTAAACAAACAGTTAGTTGTCAAAAATAGTCGAAACACTCAAAACTGCGAAGACACTATTATTACGTCATATTATTTTTACGACTTCGGTTCGGTTTGACAGTTACTGTACTGAGTTTTTAGGTTTTTTGTCTATGCTTCGCACTTATCATTGCCAACAGAATAGAGATATTTTGTTACCATGTAGGATTGTGTGTATTCAGCCTTTCTCCTAGCGTCATGCCCAAACATATTTATTATACGGCAAAATAATCACACTTTAGAAGAACAGGGTTTGAAATATTAACATTCTATTGTATTATTAGGGCGAAAACATAGAAATTAAATTAGTATGTAATAGTATCTATCTTTAAATTTGAGGTAAATTTGGTTATCTACGTTAGTGATAACTCACTTGTTGAATCTGTGGTTGCAAGCGAATAACGATTATGTGTGAGTTTTTGTTTTGCATGTATATATTTTATCTATGTGTGTAACATTTTTGAGGTTTTTAATGGTTTGTTGACATTATTCTTACAGCACAAGCTTACATATTTTTTTGTATGTAGTTAGTGAACCTTCTACCATGTAGATAGAGTTTAATATTGTACTATATAGCAGCAAAAGATAAAGTTTTTGCGCGAGAGTTGTTTCTTTGTGTGCTGTGTAGGTACATTATAAGAGGCTGTGTAGATAACTTTACAGCACAAACTTACACCATTTTTGTATGTAACTATAGAACCTTTTGCCATGGAGATAGAGTTTAATATTGTACTCTAAAATAGCAAAAGTTAACGTTTTTGCGTATGATTTATTTCGTTTACAAGGTTGTACTATTATTTATTCTGTAGCTGTGTAGAGATCTTTGGGACGAAGTTTGAGCGGGAAACTCTTATGAAATTGTTTAAAAATCGATTTTATTACAAAAAAGATATAAAACGCCCTATTGTATTTTTTCTAAATACGCCATGGATTGCACTAAACATTACATGTACTATTCCAAGACCTAAAATACCAATATTGATCAAAATTATAATTTGATCAAAATTCCTTAAGCCGTCAAAAAAGTTTTTATCGATTGCTCGGCTTCTGCTCATCGGATTGAAAAACGCACATATTCCCGCCCACACCGCCTCTTAATATTCAGTATTACGGCGAAGGGTTACTACTGGACTACCAATATACAAAAAAAACAACTGAATTGTTATGTTGGTTTGGTCAAAAAAAATATAATTGGAGTAACTCCGAACAATAAAAAATCGCGGAAATTATACGGGGGCTTATTCGGGTGCCCCTGGGAGTGCTCTACCCCGGCACCTCCACCTATCACTACTTCCTGGGACACCTGTATATTTATGAGGGAATGTGGAAGTTACACGCGTAGTGCGAGGTGTCAATCGATTCGTCTTTAGATCTAAGTAGTGTCATAGGCATATATTTTTTACCCGAGTATGGCGAAGCAAAGGAAGGGTTATGTATTCAAACTAAAAAGTTGGTTAGATTTTGACAAGCTAAGTATCAATCGATCGTCTTCATCACAAGAGTGTCATAGGCTATTTTTTACCCGATTGTAGTCAGGTTTTAGTTTTTGAACTGTTTTTATTATGATTTTAGTCCTACCCATATGGTCCAAACTAAACGAAATCCTGTAGCAGTTGCTGTTTTTGTAGGGTAATGGTAATAAAAGGTTCAGTTTAGTAGAACAAAAACTAAAATGTGATAATACAAATTATATACAAATAACAATCACAACAACCTAGTACAGGTGACATATCTCCTTTATTTTTGGGTTCCGTACCAAAAGGGTCCAAACGGAACTCTTTTGCTAATGGTGTAAGTAGTAAGAGATTGAATTTAATAGGACAAAAAAAACGCAGTAGTTGCATATGATGTGTAACATCAGTTCAAGCTGTTTTTTATAGGCAATGACCCGACAACCCACCGGTTACACCCACTAGTGGGTGCACAGGTAATTCGCATTTACCCCTCCTGCACTAGAGTTGGAAACTAACAAAAAAGTAATGTTTTATCATCGCTGCTCAAGCTCTGCTTTATCATCGCTTGATGCTGTTTTATCATTTAGGATAGCACTGTGCAAGCTAATTGCTCAATTGTTTCAGTTAACAGTTGACCAAGCGCAAGCAGCACGTTGTAACACTTTTCACAAAATCACTCCCTTAGAGGAATTACTACTCTCTAGCTCCCATAGATTTAAGTAAAGCAAGAGGAAAGATGTTACAAATCAAAAATATTATACAAAATTATATTCAATTAGCATAATGGTCACAATAGCCAAACACAGGCAACCTGCCTACTTTATCAATGCTCCTGAAATCAACACATAACATTTCAGTAAACAACTTTGTCTAGATAAATGGTACAGGCAGTGGTGCAGGTCATATTATAATTAATGGTGTGGTGGTTATTTTTACAATACATCACTACTATTAGTCTACTTCAGTTAATGAAGATACATCAATGAAGTAGTTAATGAACGAGTTGTTAATAAAAATTAACAACTCATAGTTCTTTGAATGAGGAATCAACTATCTGGGGTCCATAAATTAATAATGTATTTATTAGCTGTCACACTTACTAAAGTATACTTTGAATTTACATATGTTTATCTGTTTGCCTGATGAAATGCATTGCAATATTACAGCAAGTCTTTATATTAAGTTCTCATCTAATTCAGTAATATGGGCCGTTGTTTCTGGATCTGCAAAATACTGTCTTGCAACATTCCTGGTATTGGTGTTACCACTGCCCTGTTTGACTATGTCTAATAGTATGCAGGTTTCTATTCGAAAAGCTTCTTGAATGACTTCTGTCTTATGTTTCACTTCATTTCTTCACCTTTTGCTTGCTATGATTATATAAATCTTCTGTGTTTTCATAAGTCTTCTTGCACTGCCTTAGCTCTCACTGCTTCAAAATTATTCATTCCAGGCAGACGAGATTTGCACATATCACATACAGCAGCTGAAGTCCTTGAACGAGTGCATTTTTCCATATATGGTTGGCATTAGGCTGTGTGTGGCCATGGCATTTCCGCAATCAGTTGGAGTTCGTTCAGTGATCTGACTCAAATGCAGCCAATTCCGTTTTTATGTTTGCATTTGTCTCATTCATAAACTTATAAGAAACCGGGCGACAGCAAGCAGTAGACGAAGTCTTGTCATTTTGCCATACTGTTTCCACTCAAACTTTCAGTGAGTTGATGAGAGGCACAAGGCTTGCCATAAATACTTCTCACCTTAAAGTGGTTTGTCGCTAATAAACAGTGACTAGATGCATCCCCACTTACTATGCAACACAACACAAGTCACGCACCTGCATTAAAATTATGATTAAATGATTCCATAAGTCTTTTAGCCATAAGATCTAAGAGTGCTTGCAGTCATAATTTTACTGTATGTCGTGACAGTCATGTCTTCTTTCTTCGGATAGTAGGTACTTATTCTTCTCCTACAGCAACATATGATTCCAGACCTAGAGATAGAGTGCAAGTGCGTTCTGTGGAGAAATTTCGAGGGGTGTTGTGCAGTGTGTGATGCAGTTCACTTTTTAGGAAATCTATGATCTTGGAGGCATCAATGAACATCACAGAAAATCTGAAAATAAATCAATCACACAGAATATTAGTGAAAACTGAAGTTGAGAAAAGGAGCGATAATATCCCAACAAACAACGAAAGATAATTTTATTTGCGTTGGCTTGGTTGATCGCTGGTAGGTACCTACCTACGTATAGACATTACATGATTCAAGAAAACAGGGGAGGCGTAGTTACATTAATTAAACCATGAGACAATGGTAAATAAAATTTCGAAATGTTTGGTTTGGGGTTTGGTACTTTGTGACACAGATTATAGATATGGTTTGTTATGTGATCCACAGATTATTCATTTAAAAGTAGTTTTTATTTGAATGCTCGAGACTCAGCTGTCTATTCACGAGCTAACACACAGACTTTATATATAGAAAAAATAATAATAATAATAAAAAGGGTATAAAAAAATATGTTGTATGAATAACGGCGGCCTCAAAACTGAGCAAGCATGTTGGATTACTTTACTTTTATTTTTGAAAGTAGTACATAAATAATAATCATTTTCTCCTGATTCTGGATTTGGGTTGAGTGGGCCTGGAGTATAGTGTTCTGCATTCTGAATTCCTAAAAATGTACTGTCTAAGAGCAGTGATTTCACATTTGCGATCAGCTCGTGATTTATTAAAACCATCCAGGAGGCCTCTACATCAGCCGAAATGTTTAACTCAACATGTATTTTATTCTACTCAGATAGAACTTGAAGATGAATCAGGTAATTTTTTCGTCATGCTTTAAATCACATCGGCCAAAGGTTTGGGGGACCACTGTACAAGCTTGACACACGATTTTAGGGGGGAGAGGGTGAAAGGGGGTGGGGAGGAGGGTGAAGAACCCCACCTTTGAGTGGGGGGGGGCTAGATCCCCCTCCCCCTGGGGAGGGATCGTTGCCCCCTGGTACCCCTCCCCCCGCAGGCGACGCTCACTTTATGAGATATTTCAGTTTTAAGTTATAAAAAACCGGTTTTTTGTTCGCCAAACAGCGGTGTTTTTGTGGCAACCAAACAACCGTAACAGTTTACTAGAAATCGTCTATTTAGTTGCCTTGGGCGACCAAACAGCCGTAAGTTAACTTCGGCGCTTGCCGGCCGCTGAGTGTAGTCATGTTCAAACCTAACCTATCCTAGTTTTTGGGGCCGTACATAACATCTTTAATCTGAATCTGACCAAATTGATTTTTAATAAATTTAAAACTGAAATATATCATAAACTAAGCGTCTCTGTGGGAAGGGATGGGTACCAAGGGGCAGCCCTCCCCTCCCCCACCACATCCGTCACCCTCCCTCTGCCGTATATTTCCAAAAACAAGAAAAAATTGCAAAAAAATATATATTCAAAATATCATATCTCAGAGGGGGGAAGATCTAGTCCCCCACCCCACTCTCAGGGGGAGTTCTACTCCCTCCCCTTTACCCGTTCCCCCCCTAAAATCGTGGGCCAAGCTTGTACAGTTGAGCCCCAAAATCAATGAAAGAGAAAAAGTCTAATTATATTTCTTCGCTCTAAATTTTAATTTACTTCATGTTTCAGACCGAATTGTCCAAACAATCTGCAATGGTGATACCAAGCTTGAGAAAAAGTTAAGGATACTAATGCTTGAAGTGGAAGTAATGCGGCAAGATGGTCGCTGTGCTCCGGACAATATCAAAACAGACCAGTGGCAACATATACTGACATTGCACAGTAGAAATCAACGATCTAACTACCTGAACTACCTCTGGAAAACTGAAAAGTCAAAAGAAAGTCAGAAGGTAAATATGAAATAAAAATAATATAAATAATTACAACTAAGTATTAGATTTTGTTTATATTTTGTAGCCTGAAAAGGAAAACCTGTCATGTTGCATTCATCTTTGGCATAACATACCTGTATTCACTCTATCCATGCAACATTGGCAAAATTGTGGCAACCCTGGGATAATATATTAAATTGAGGGGCAGGAATTGAGGGGCTCGGGGTGGGATTAGTGTTGCCCCATGGTACCACACGAGAGGAGACCCTTAGTTTATGAGATATTACTTGGTTATGAGATAGATATTTCAGTTATAAGTTTATTAAAAATCAACTTTTGCGCTCGCCGGTCATGCGTAGTCATGTTCTAACCTTACCTACCCTAATCTTTACAGTTGAGCCATCTTTGGGACCATACATAACATCTTCAATTTACTTGCTGGCGAAAGCAGTGGTAAAAACCATATTCTACTAATTAATAATTTTATTTACGACAACCAAACAGCCATTTTTAATAAACTGAAATATCTCATAAACTACGCATCTCTGCGGGTCTCTGGTTACCAGCAGGAAACCCTCCATCTCCCCCACTCCCCCCAACTCCTGCCCCTCGATTCTATAGATAACCCCAATCCTGAATAAGCCATTATATAAAGTAAGTTAAAGTCGGCGTAGCATATCAATTAACAACATTCAGAATAGTCATGAAAACATTACTTCTGTCTTCTACCTGTATGTCTTTCCACATCATGGTGAGGTTTTTTACATTCCTGGTCAAGTGGCCATGTTATTCATACAATACAACATATGTATAAGTTGTTGTAGCTGTTGTCCTTATGTCATCATTATTTTATGGTGTGCAATGCAATCAAGTGTATTTGTATTACATCTTGTTTCTTCAGATAATAAATGTGCTGATAGATTAGCACATTTATGATCCGAAGAAACAAGATGTAATGATAGTTTTAAACTTTCAGGCTAAAAAGGAGGCAAGAAAGAAAGAGTTTGAGGAAAACCCAATTGAAATAACGAAAGAGTATCCAGATGATATTTTATATGGTCTTCAGCACCAGGCATTGTTTTTGAGGATCCGAGACGCATCTATAAATATGTTTGATAACTATAGGTACTTGTCAAATTTTATACCATACTATCTAATCTGCCCTACAGCTCCATGGAAAGTTTGCATTTTCCCAGGGAAAAAGTAGCCTATGTATACCTGGAGTAGTGTAGCTTTCTATCTGTGAAACAATTTTCTGTTTCGGATTGGTATTTCCAGAGATTATCTCCTACAAACATAACATACATACATACAAACAACTTTACTTCTTTATAATATTTATGTAGAAAGCATCAAAAGTTTTTTTTAAATTCTCAACAAAATAAAAGAAGCAGATCATTAGCTGGATGCTAAATAAAATCCATATCAGTTGGTTAATAAAATCCGTATCAGTTGGTTAATAAAATCCATATCAGTTGGTTAATAAATAAATAAACACAAATGTAAACCATGAAACAATGTGAATTAGGAGATTTAAAATAAGGCTTGATCAATTGATTGATTTTTAAGATTTAAATCAGAACTGCACTAATGCATTTTTTTTATAAATGGAGTAAAGATGTTATGGATATCCGTATCTGTAAATCAAACATAAGTTTTGGATATCAAGGGGCCCCAACACATAAAAGGTTGCTAATGATTAAAATTATTTAATTTTAGATAATGTAAAAGCTGCGCATTATCAATTCCCATTGGTTTGCTTTTATTTTATTTGTTTACTAGCTTTCGCCCGCGACTTCGTCCGCGCGGACTACAGTTTATCGCGATAAAAAGCATCCTATGTACTTCTAGGATATTAAATACCAATGCAAAAGTATAGCACCAACGCTCTTCATGTATTTTGACAGGCTTGTTATTATTTCGTTTCCATAGCAACCGTTCCTTTCAGTGAGTAATCAACATTTTCCAGTTTTCTCCTGGAAACGTACCATTTTCCGGGATAAAAAGTATGCTATGTTTTATTCCAGGGTATAAAGGGTATTTATCTCCATTCCAAATTTCATTAAAATCTGTTCAGCCGTTGATAAACAAACAAACAGACAATGTTACACTTTTATATATTGGTGTGGATAGAAGAACAGCATGAATGCTTTTGTCTACATCACCCAGTGTTGAAAGTCACGTGACATTAATTACCACTTTTGTAATGTTGTTTTAATTAGTTTCCAGGAATTGAGTCTGTTTTTTGTTAACTGAAGTTGCACAAACAACACCTTCTGACAATATATTCCAATTATAGACCTCTTTATTATTATTTTGTGTCATAGAAGCCAAGCAAAACCAAAATCCCATTCAAAATAAATATCCCTTAACATACCTGTACTGTATCCGTAATCTAACCTCCATATCCAAAACCACTCAACTGTGCTGACACCATTTAAATGGACTTTTCATTTGAAGTTATTTGTTTACGCACACATGTTAACCCTTATAAGTATCTCTCACACTCGCAATGCTGTACTTTGTAGTGTGCGAGATAAAACCATTCACTCTCTGAATTGTTCCAGGGCGTTGCAAGCAATGATGCACGGACAATCTGTAATAATAGATTGTTCATATGAAGATAACATGGTGTTTCGAGAAACTGTCAATGCCGCAAAGCAGTTGACATTTGTTTTTGGTGATAACAGAATACATAAGAATCCATTTAACATACACATGTGTAATGTCAATATGAGAGGAGCATTTATGAAACAGTTAAGAAAAAATATTCCATCATTAGAAGATCCATGGTTTCCTTTGAACATACACACTGAAAGCTACTTAGATAAATTCCCTAAAGAAAAGTTAGTTTACCTAACACCTCACTGCAGAGAAGAATTGACTCATTTTGATCATGATGCTGTGTACATAATTGGATGTATGGTAGATAAGGTATGTTTTGAATTTTGAAGTGCATATTTCATCAATATATTTTCGTTTTTCCCCTTAGGCCTGCCGGATTATTTGATTTGTATGTTTACGTTTTTTATCCGCCGTTCATTCATCTTAAAGCGACACTTCGACGATGCACGAAAATAAAACAAAAGACATGTACCACCACTGTAAAGGTTGGGCCCGAATTGCCGAGCGAAAGCGAAATCACACGGACAATGCATATACGTTCTCCCGTCCGTCATCTATAATCCGACATTCGGCTGTGTAAACTGTCGGATTAACCGTCGTTAAGTGCCGGATTACTGAGCGCCTACTGTGCTTTTAATACTAAAACTAAATTTTCTTGAAATTTAAATGAAGTGTAGTATCCCCTTTTTTATTTACAAAAATAAATATGACAAAGAGCTATAGTTGGGGTAATCAGTTTTTTTTAAAGTAGTTAATGTGCATATGCACAATGTAAAAATAACAATAAGATTATAATAATGTAAGTACCTTATGTTTTATTTCAGATCAACAATGAACCACTTTCACTAGCCAAAGCCAAAAGAGATGGGTTAAAAATGGCCAAATTGCCTCTGGAAAGGTACTTAGAATGGGGGCCTGGATCTAAGAAAAACCTAAATATAAACCACATGGTCCCTATATTGCTAGATTTAAAGGCCACTGGAGATTGGGAATATTCCTTGAAGCACATTCCCAGGAGAAAACTCATGGAAACCAAAATATTAGGCATGGAGAGAAAGTTAAAATACAATCCTATACTTAAATTAGACGCATTCGAAGATTTCAAAATGCAAAAGGGATCTAAACTAAACCTACAGGATGGAAAAAGAATACCAAGAAAAACTTTGTATGACAATGACAGCATATAGAATAAAGAAAAATATCTAGATTTAATTTTTATTTCATTTTTATTACACCTCATAGATTAAACTTAATAAAATGAAATATTCTATACCAATAATCTGCAATCTAATTTTGTACACTAATCTTAATATAACTATATAATTATATTCTTATAACTTTTCTTATGTACACGGAAGTATAGCCAAATTTTTTTAAAGCTACAATTAAGTTGTACAACATTGAAATTGATTGCAAAGTCCAATAGTTAATAAGTTTTATAACTGAATTCTATTGCACAAAAATAATCTTAATTAAATCTCTATATTTATCGAAAATTTCACATTACTGAATCCAAGTCAGTTTATTCGAAACAGTCAATACACTTCACATTAATGTACGAAATGTAGCAATAAAACCTAAAAATCAAATAAAATGCTTTTTATTTAAATTAAAGTAGAGAAATATTTGCACTGCAAATAAATGAATATTGTCCTTATTGTAACAATGTTAGATATATCTTTGTCACGGCTAGAAGTAGATTCCTTCTAGAAACAGCATCTTATAATACATGCAAACATTATAATATAGCCTCCAACCTACTCATTGTTAGAAGAGAACTATTGTTACAGATCATTCCCACGGGATGGTAAATTGTGATTTACGTAGATAACTTAAAAAGGTAAGCAATACAAAAATGTAACCAAAATTCACAGACAACGGCTAGCTCTTAAAACAAATCATTTGCATGTTGTCTAGCCGTAACAAATATGAATTATAATAAAGTACTTGATAAATGTATAGTGACTAAGATTTAGGCTGGCTACGCATGTCAACGTCAGTGGAAGCGTTCTCAGATCGCTGCTTGATGGTCGCCAAGATTTCCTGCAAGTTGGAAGGTAACGCTATGTCGGCCAGCGTGGGGGCCGCGGCGGGCGGCGTCATGGGCCGCGACGGCGAGTACGCTTCGTTATCCTGGAATAAACAAGTCGATTGAGTCAGGTTGCGGAAATATAAATGACAAAGGGGAAATTCTAATGTAAATGACAAAGGGGAAATTCTAATATAAATGACAAAGGGGAAATTCTAATATAAATGACAAAGGGGAAATTCTAATATAAATGACAAAGGGGAAATTCTAATGTAAATGACAAAGGGGAAATTCTAATGTAAATAACAAAGGGGAAATTCTAATGTACATGACAAAGGGGAAATTCTAATATAAATGACAAAGGGGAAAATGCTGAAAGGACCTTAGGCTCAATATAAATAAAAAAGTGGACCTGTTGTTAATATTATTTTTTGCAAATTCAGATCTGCTTAACAAACAAAAAGTTGTGTTATTTTTTCTAAAGTTGCTACAACTTCATGAAAATTAACTTGTTTAATTAAATTATTATTTGTTAGAAAAGAAAATGAAAATGTTGATTTTCATGAAGTTGTAGCAACTTTAGAAAAATGTATTCGTACAACTTTTTGTGCGTGATATGGAGCAGAAACGAATTATACATATTTTTTTAAATCTGGTTTTACTTACTTAAACCGTATCTTCAAAAACAAGTAGCGAACATATTTTATCATTTAATACTTAAATAGTTTACTATGGTCGATATTTTGGATGTAGTGTAGAAGAAACCAGCAGTAAGCTAATGCTACATACCTCTTCTTCTTGCACTGAGGAGTCAGCCTGCGCCATCTTAAGTATCTGCTGTTTCTGTTCTTCTATTTGCCGGTTGAGTTCTTCCATCTTGTTCCGCAGCGAGGCCGCTGGCGGCGCGATGACGGCGGGCGCCGGGACGGGCGGCGCGCCGCCGCTGTCGGAGGAGCCGGGGCTGTACGCCTCATCCACATCCGCGCAAGCTGCAACGATCAACTATTACGTTTAACCCACGAACTCCAAAAAGACATAAGAGGGTGTGTGTGTGTGTATCCGTGTGTCTGTGGCATCGTAGCTCCCAAACGAATGGACCGATTTTGATGCGTTTTTTTCTGTTTTAGGGGGAAAAGAGGGGGTGAGGATCGTAGCTCCCAAACGGATGGACCTATTTTGATGCGGTTTTTATGTTTGAAAGCTGATGTGATCGAGATGGTTCTTAATGAGGGGGGCGGGGGTATTATTAAATTTGTGCTTATTATTCAGTTGAGTGACGATAAGAACGGATTAGCGCCATCTATCTTTTATCTTTAGAAGTGTATGTGTATCAAGGAAGTTGTATACACTAGTATACAACATCCTTTCATCATCCATCCATCACAATAATCCGCGCGGGTGAAACCGCGGAGTGTAGCTATAGTTTTCACAGACCTTAACTTCAGAACCACAAAGATCCGCTGCGACTACTATAAGTATAACGTACCCAAAGAGGCGGCAATCTTGTCCTTCACCGAAGTAGAGAGCGCTGAGGAGGCGTAGGCAGCGGGCAGCGGCAGCGCGCGGCGCCGCGGGGACGTCGGCGGGGTGTACGTCTGGGCGGCGCCCGCGCCGGGCGGCGTGTACGAGCGCTTGCGGGACGCGCGCCCCACCTGCCGTACCACAACACTTCATTAGAGAGCGACCGCCTTCCGCAAACAAAACAGTTCATGCTCATAGGACCAACTTCGCTAAATGACAACTTCTCTAAAGATAACAATCTTATTTAGGCCAAAGAGTACTTTAGTAATTCTGTTATTTTTACAATGAATTGAATTATATAATCGACTTAACGATCTAAACTACCTTTGATGAAATTTATATGGGACCCCACAATGGAGGTCAATTCTTTCAAATAAAAAACTTGTTGTCAAACATTCCTCGCGTGTTCGGGGTTCCATACTTGTAGGACCTTATAATATATGTATAGCCGTAAGACTCATTTCACGAACCGCAAAATACATATAGCCGAGAATAAAAAAAACATGCGTTTTGTATTGTAATTTAATTTTCATGTTCTTTTTGAGGGGTTTGATTCACTTAGCGACTTTCATTTGTTGTGAAAATATCAAGTATAATCAATATCGAAAATAAGTTTCTTTCAAAGTCAAACCGTTTAGGCTCTACAAGCCGGAGACAGACGGAGACTACAGCCTGGAAAAAATGTTTATACCTGGAAATGCAGTTAATCTGCCGGGGTACCGATAAACTAGCGGAACCGACGGACATAACTAGTTTCGTTGTAATTAATCTGCCGGGGTACCGATAAACTAGCGGAACCGACGGACATAACTAGTTTCGTTGTAAGTTAACATGAACCTTATAGGAAGGAAAAAGGGTCAACTTAATGCCGATATTAATTTGAATTCATATTTATTGCACATACTTCAAGAAATAACTATAGGCTGGCCGGACACTGGAATAATAAGGTGAACAGTAGGTAGGTGGTAACCTTGTGGTGGCCATGAGTTGAAGAGCAAAGATCTGTAGCTTTAGTTACAGCTAAGGGCAAGATCGATAGACATTCAAGTTTATCAAAGATCGCCGTAACAAAATGTTGAACTTTGTAAGAGGATATTGGGACTGCATAAGTAGGTGAGTGAGCACGCAATACAAATCTAAAGCATGCATTTATTCCAACTGTTTGAATGACCTCAACCTAATTGGTAAGGAACTATCTAAGTACTGAGTAGTTTATCTAGGTATGGAGGATAATAACTGAAGGAATCTACACAATTTATTTTTATTCACTCATTTTTCTCCTAGCGGATTTGTCGGAAATAAACAATCGCACAATAAATATAGATTTTTATTTACATTTCTTCATCCGACGAACTAACCTTTGCAGGAACTAAAGTTTTAGGAATGTGTTGCGCCAATCGTTTCTTTCTCTGGCGGATGATGATGGCGATTAAGAGATGCGTCTTCACGTCGCCGAGGCCCGGCCCGTCCAGGGGCAGCAGCACCGGCTGCAGGCTCGTGTTGGCCGGCAGGGGCACGATGTAAAAATCTTTTATTGTTGTTGTGTTTGGCACCTTCACAACCCCTAACCTAAAATTACAATAGCTCATATTTACAACACAGTCTTGCAGGAAATAATAAAAGACACAAACGAAGGGAAGGGGTTTATAGGATTAATATTTTAATTCAACATTTTGGTAACGATTCACACCTACTACGACTACTGAGATAGCTATACAAGGCGATATATTGCATCTTCTCTTCGTCGTTGGCAGCTTGCAGCCTCAAAATAACGATGTCTTTATTGCTGGCTTTCTTCGTCTTGCTGATGTAATCCCACACTATCTCTGGGTTTATCCTTCCTACTATGTCTAATTCTGTACTTATATCTTCTTCTAAATCTAAGGCGCTCCCCGATACCTGAAATATGGCAAATATGTATGAATACGTGTTACTTATTTAATAGCCAAAAGTCAATAACGTCAGCTCATTATCATAGAGAAACCATGTAATAACCTCATGTGCTGATACATAGAACCTCGCCACGTCAACCATGTTGATACAGCCATTCCATACAGTCGCCGCTGCGTTTTCCACAGTACTGCTTGGTTCTTGATCACTTTCCACTTCTGAAAAAAAAACGATTTAATTACTAAAAGAACACACAAAAAATAGTCATAAACCTAAATAATGTTGGCCTTCTGGTGTCTCAGGGCGCCCGAGGGCCTCTTGCATGACTTAACGACTGCTATAAATAAATAACAAGAAGGACCGACAGCTTACCGTGCCCTCACGCAAAATCCACTCATAAAATAGAAAAGTCTTTTCTTTATTTAATACTTTAGCACAATAGTGTACATGGAGGATTTAATGCTAGGAAGCATTTTCTACCAGTCATCCTGGTCGTGCAAGAAAAATGGTAGTGTGTGCGGCTTTATAGTGAAAGAGCTCTGGAATTGTTTTTTTTTTTTTTTATATCATATTATGTATAATATGATATAAAAAAATGGAGCGGAAGATTGACCCTGTAACGCTGGATTCTACGCGCAATAGTATACCGCTCGGCTACCATCGCTCTAACTTAAATAAAAGCGAGTTGCTTACCGGAAGTTTTATCCTGTTTCGCCATGAACGTTGTACTTGGCAAGATAACATCGCTGGTGTCCAATGTGAATGATTTCGTAGGATCATAGTCAGCCCCGATGTCTACGATTTCGCTCTTGTAATTATCGTCGTATGCTTCCTCGGGTTTCCGAAGATCCTCTTCGGAAAATGCGGATGTGATCATCGGCTCGTGCGGATCGTACTCCGGATGTGGCTCCTTTAGCATTGCCGACTTAGGCCTTTCAATGGAATCAGAATCTGTAGAACTGAAAAAATATGTGAAATAACCGTCTTTAAAACTGGACTTTTTAATGGGAATAAACAAGGAATAACACATACTCAGTCTTATTTTTAATATAATTTTCTTGAGATCGGGATCTGTGTATTGATTTTTCGTCACTCCTGGCGAGATTGGAGCGGGAGCTACGCCTTCGTCTCGGAGTATCTCTGGAGTTAGAGCGTCGCCGGGAGCTTTCTTTCGTTCGTGACCTCTCTCGATCTTTGGAGGCAGATCTTGAAAGTTCTCGCGACTTTGATCGCTTCCTAGCTTTGTCTCTCGACCGCGACCTGTGCCTGGAACGCTCGCTCGAGTCCGACTTCTCTTTAGACTCCCTCTTAGATCTATCTCTCGATAAAGATCTCGTTCTCGACTTCTTTTCTGCTCTGCGAGTCGACCTTCTTCTTTCCTCCCTCGATACTTTTTTCTCCTTTAATTCCGACTTTCTCCTCGACGAACGTGATTTCCCTTCGGAGTCACGCCTGGAGTCGCGCCGACTCTTCTTGGAGCGACTAGAACTGCTATCTCTTTCTCGCTTTCTGCTGCTACTGCTCTCTTTCTTCATCTCTGTTTCTTCTGTCTTGGTCTTGTTGCTAAAAGGAATGTTTTCTTTAATAATATCGCACGCAATTAATATTTTCGTGTAATAATTAGAGATGAAACGGATATCCGGTAACTATCCGGTATCCGGTTTAATTTACTATCCGGTCGGAAATCAGATAGTAAGCGAGTATTCGGCCGGATACCGGATTTTAGAAAAAAAGTACGAAACATCAAATGTAGGTACTTTATTTAATTCACATACAAAATAAAATCGCCTAATTTTATTTTTTATCTAATATGTAGCAATAGTGCCTGCACTAGGCAAATTGTGGTAAATCTTAGAATTATAAAAAATATTTTATCATAACATCAAACCACAATAGCAAGTTTGCAATAACCTTAAGTGATCGTGTTTGCAATCAATTCAACAAGTCCATAAAACACTTGCTAACTTAACTTCGCTCATGAACGAAAAGACCCGAATTCACCCGAGCCCGCTCGATCGTTCGTGCGCCTCCTACGCGAGCTTGCTCGTTACGATGCGCCAATAATGTTCGGCCGGATGTCCGGCTATGCGGCTGCCCGGATATCAGGTATCCGGCTAAACAGCTATCCGTTTCATCTCTAGTAATAATGTTAAAAAATACACATACCCCTCCATTTGAACTTCTCTTGTGACCTCCTCACCGACCGTGGAATCGTTCATGGCAGTCACTACATCTTCGACCGGGACATTTGGGTCCAGTTCTAACTCTGTGGCCGCTTTTGTTTCCATTACCTGACAACGAGAGACACAAATGAGTTAATTGGACTAAAAAGTTGATGCAGAAATAGTTCCAAAGATGAAAACACTTACTTCTTCCCCTTTATGTGTTTTGAGGACATAAGTTTTGCTCGCGGCGAGGAGGTCCAGTTCCGATTTTTTAATTAATTCCAACTGATATTTAGATTCCTGGTCTCTCCATTCGGCCAGCTGCTGACTTGCCAGCTCTTCAGGAGAAAGCCTTACCTGTAAAACAACGACAAATAACAAATTTATATCGTGCTAGTGATTCGCCCCGGCTTCCCACAGGTAGCACTCTCATTGCGGCATTGTTCTTACTTTTAGCATGTTAACACCCGTAGTAACTATCAAAAAAAATACGCCAAAATGCGTAAAATCTTTGGCAATAAAGATTGTGTTTTTAGTATTTTTCATAGACAACTGCATTATTACTCACGTACTTGACTGACTTGTTATTATTTTGTTTCCATGGCAACATGTCATTTTGTTCTGTATTTTTGATCCTCGGGTTATATTATTGCAATTTTAGTAAGGAAATCTAATTCTTTTGAAAAATAAAATACTGTCCATGTTACTCGATGATAATATAGCTTTCTAATAGGCGAAAGAATTTTTAAAATCGGTTCAGTTTTTTTTTTAGTTTATCCATTACAAACAAACAAATAATCATTTTTTTCCTGTTTATAATATTCGTGTACATTAAGCATAGATATAAAACAAACAATTTAAAAATATTCATTGCTTTGTCTCACCAATTGCTTAGGTGTAATTGATTTGTCGCATATTTTCTGCCAAAGCGTCAGATTCTTGCGGTCCTTGATATTGAACATGAGCGATCTGTATTTCGCCTTGTACTTCATTCCCGTGTCCCTGAACAACTCGTGCAGCTCTAGCTCTGTCTCCTCGGCGAACTGCTCTATGTCGCCTTCGGACAATTTGGATCTTTTTGTCTCAGCGATTCGGAGGGTTATCTGTTCTTGTAAGGATTTCCTCACATTTTCCCGGATGTCAACCTCGGGCGCGTTCATTTTGTTTTTGTTGTCGGACGCCGTGGAATCTTTCCTACGCGAAGTAGACGGTGGCGCTGAAGGCTGTAACGTAATAATTATCATAAATATGCCAATCTATGCCTTTAATCACAATGTAAACACAACCAATGCTATTGTTTTAGGACGACATCATAACTACTAATGGAGAAAACGTTAGAATATACCTGTTATAATTTGAGCAATGATAAGAAACTAAAACAAACGTTACATTTAGAAACCCTACCAGTGATGTTTTACTTCTAATATTTAACAATGCGCACTTCCGGGCCCGACGCCGGCCGGCTACTAAATGAGTAGCGGCAAGAAAACAACACATGAGTGCGTCAGCACTATTAGTTATTCTATGACATGAGTAACCTTGTCTATGCGATCGCGACGCGTAACTTTCCGTAGGTATATTGGCCAGCATACGTGTGTTATGTGGCGGGAGTATTACGTCATTTTGAGATGAGTCAACTGGCTTATCTGCGTAAACACGAGGTTTGTTGCAGTTCCCAAAACAAGGAAGTTGAAATTGGCCAGCTGATAATGAACAATGGTCACTAATTTATTGTTATATATTTTAAAAGCTTTTATTTATTTTCACTTGTATGTATCTATATATTTGGTCTGTACTGGAATCTTGCAATTCAAATTTCGAGCACTTCCCGATTAGCTATCCGGCTAGCTCACAAACCAATGACAAAGCAATAAAAAATAAAAAAACAAAATCTAATAATGTAAAAAGAGAAAATTTAAAAAAATATAAAAAGTGTAAATGAAACAAAACAATTAAAATGAAGAAAAAAAAAATACATTTAGTAAAATTGGTCGTAAAAGCTTATTTTTAAATTATACTTATTTTTATTGTTTTTAGATGAATATAAACATTACTGTGTTGATATTATGTTGTCATCAGGAACGGCAGACTTTTTATATGGGCCATAAAATTGCTCAAATAATTTGTTTACTAACAGATATAGCAAGGACCAATTGAATCATAAATTTGGTTTTTGTGTTATGTGTTTTCTACGCAGACTATGTATTGAGGTTTCTGAAACAAATCTGACAATAGTTGCAGTTTCGTATTTTTTGCGACTTATTATTTTGAAACAAGTTTTCAACCATACCATAATGATTAAAATCGTCAATTACAGGTAGTAGTGCAAAAGAGGCATGAGCAAGTGGAAATGCTAGGCGAGATGGCGAGAACTCCAGTTGCTGGTACATCAAAGACTGGCTGCATTGTTTGTAAGAAGGCGGCGCGCGCTAGCAGCATTTACTGCAATCTTGCATTTTAAATTTCGAGCACTTCCCGATTAGCTATCCGACTGAAACTTTCAGCGTAGCACAGACAGATGACAAATCAATAATAAAAAAAAAAAGTTTTCTTTAAATCCTTAAATAGTGAAAAAGCAATTTAAAAAAAAACACAGTAACGTAAAAGGTGAAAAAGCAATTTAAAAAACATTGGGAATAATATAGAAAAAAAACATAATATGTGTGTGTGTAATTAAAATACTTATTTAAATTGCCGTTTTAACTAAACACGAGTTTTTTTACATAAATCTGTGTGCGGACAGGCTCAATATTGTGGCATTTCAATTCGCGAAAGTTTAATAAGTAGGTAGATACAATAACGTCTTTCCGTTTGGAACTGTTCAAGGGATTATCTAGCAATAGCTTACCTTTTCAATGGACTGAGATCGGTTCAAACTGCTTCGAATAACCTTGCGCGGTTCATTCACGACTTTCGCTGACGATGTGCTCGCTTTCGGAGTTTCCGCCGTTTGGAACGAATGCGACCGGGGAGTCACGGGCGTCTTGGGAGTCGGCGGCTTCTCTTCTCTTGGACTACTTAGACTCTTGGCTTCTTTCTGCACCACTCGCCTCTCTCTACCTTCAAATTGACTACGAGGTGTCACTTGCTCTTGAGATTTCCTCGGTATACGCTCGAAGTTCAAGGTCGTCTGTATTTTTGTAGATTCGGGCGTAAGTTTTTTCTTCGATGTGCCCGGCCTGATTGTACTCAGTGCTCCCGGCCGCACCACCTCGAAGGTGGGGTTCTTCTGCAGCCACGCTTTGAGGTTTTCAGCCGTGGGAGCGTTGGGGCCAGCCAGTAATCTCCCAGATTTCCTTTCGTAAACGATCACCTACAAATAATTCTAGTGTCAGTGAAAACCTTAACATAGAGAGCAATTTACCATCAGCCCATACTCGTCCACAGCTGGACATACTACTCCCAATGCGCGCCACTGAGCCCGATCTTTGGCTCTTATAATGTGATTGCTGCCAGCTACTTTACGCAGTTCGTCACTCCATCTAGCCGGAAGGCGTCCTACACTACGGTTTGCCAACACGTGGTCTCCACTCAAGAACTCGCCTACACCATCAGTTATCGGTTCTTCTAGAGAGCTACCCTCTTACTTATAAAAAGTTATGCAATGATTAAGTAATGATTAATAATACTGCGCAGTATTACTAATCATTGCATAACCATTGCATAACTTTTTATAAGTAAGGGGGCTAATTGTTTGTTCAGAAAAGCTTTATTACCTAGAACAGACTTAACTGTTAACATCAGGTAACGAGCTGACCGCCCGCAAAAATAATCATCCTAACGACGAAAGTTTGTATGTATCTAAGGGTGGATGTGTGTGTGTGTGAGTGTGTGCGTGTGAGAGAGGGTGCGTGCGTGAGGGTGTATTTACGGCTTTAACATTATGCGGACCTTACCGTGTCAGGAACCACGATTGTGCGGACTTACCCGGTTGTGAGGACGTCCGCATAATAATTTGACGAGGTCAAGGTTAGAATACTATGCGGACAGTGTGTAAAAGAGTACTTTTGAATAATATGGAGACAGTATTTTTAGGGCGTTTGTGCCTTCCTAAGCGGACCTCCAGTAGGCCCTCAGTAGGTCGGGGTTTTAGTAAAAATGCTGTAATATTATAATAACGGTCTTGTGTAATCAAATTCATCAGTTTGTGAACGAGCTATGTCTTTCGATTATTATGCAGTCAGTGTGTGAACAAGTATGACTTTTGAATAGTATGCTGGCACACTGCCAGCATACTATTCAAAAGTCACTATTCACTAGTCACTATTAGAGTATGTCTTATAATTAGTATGTGGTCAGTGTGCAAATAGCTATGATTTTTGAATGTTATGCGGACAGTGTGTAAATGAGTATGACTTTTGATTATTATGCAGTCAGTGTGTAAATGAGTATGACTTTTGTATATTATGCGGGCATTGTGTAAAAGAGTATGACTTTAGATTATCATGCGGTCTGTGTGTAAATGAGTATGGCTTATGAATAATATGCGGGCATTGTGTAAAAGAGTATGACGTTAGAATATTATGTGGACTTGTGTGAAGAGCGTTTGTGCCTTCTTATTATGCGGTCGGACCGCATAATCGGGGTTTTAGTATGAACGTTCACCATTTAATATCTCTGTCCTTTTCGAGTGTATAGAAATTCTGACCAGAGAATTGCGTTGGAGAGAGATAGGTTACTTTTCGTATGGTATTAACACTTCGCTAAAGCAACGGGAAAGGTAGGCCCGCATAATCTGGATTTTTGTAAAATTCCGCGTATTATTAAAGCCGCGAACAAGGGTGTGTGCGTGTGTGTATGTTTGTTACTTCTTCGCGCTTAAACGGCTGAAGGGATTCGGATGAAATTTGGTACGGGGGTACTTAATACTTATACTCTGGATTAACATACTCGTATAGGCTACTTTTTATCCCGGAAAAGTGTATGGTTCGTGAGGGGCGCGGGTGAAACCGCGGGGCGCAGCTAGTATTTATATAAATTTAATGGGTTTTTTTTACTTACATATTTTACTTTACTTTTATGGCAATTGCAACATTAGACTATTTACATAAACTTCTTTTTTTTTTTGTATTATTCGTAAGAAAATTGCTACTGTTTGTTTAGTTCCACTCAATTACTTTAAACATCTAATGAGGAGAGCTGATTCACCAAATTGTGAAGTTTGCGGCACTGTAGAAGATACTCAACACTTTGATGGAATGTGCCCGCAGTGAATCAATTACATGTAAGTTAAAAGATTTGGGCCTAAATTATGAAGATGTAGGTATATTGCAGAGTGTCTTAGCAGAGCCAACATCTGGCATTGCTAAAACATTCTTCAATTTTTGATGGAATGTGCCTGTAGTGAATCAATTAGATGTAAGTTAAAAGATTTGGGCCTAAATTATGAAGATGTAGGTATATTGCAGAGTGTCTTAGCAGAGCCAACATCTGGCATTGCTAAAACATTCTTCAATTTTTGATGGAATGTGCCTGTAGTGAATCAATTAGATGTAAGTTAAAAGATTTGGGCCTAAATTATGAAGATGTAGGTATATTGCAGAGTGTCTTAGCAGAGCCAACATCTGGCATTGCTAAAACATTCTTCAATTTGTGTCATAAAGTCCTTAACCCAAGTGTTGTATAGTTAGTGAATTTACCAATGGGACTGGCATAGCTGCGAATAATGCGGCTAAAAGTCCTTTATAACAGAAAAGATTAAACAAAAAAAAAAAGACCTGTATACCTCACTCGATAGATTTTGGTAATTTTTTGTTCCATCGGAAATAAAATATGGCAGCTGAAAGCCGCCATATTAGTTTTCTTGACACTTCATATATCATAAAGCACTCTCGTGATCAAGACGATCCAACGATACCTCATTTATCAAAATCCATCAAGCCAACAAACAAACATATATACAACCCAAACACATAACCCTCCTCAGTCGGGTAAAAAGCTAGTTCATAATTCATCAATCATAAATACTTACCCTAGAATCAGATTTCGGCTTGTCTTGCGATTTTCCAGATTCACTGTCAGGCCTTGCAGGCGTGCCTTGGGTCCCCAGCGAATCCTGCGCGTGTTTAAGGATGCAAGCGTCGCTGCAGTAAATGCTGCTAGCGCGCGCAGCCTTCTTACACACAATGCAGCCAGTCTTTGATGTACCAGCAACTGGAGTTCTCGCCATCTCGCCTGGCATTTCCACTTGCTCATGTCTCTTTTGCACTATTACCTGTAATTAACGATTTTAATCATTATGATATATGGTTGAAAACTTTTTTCAAAATAATAAGTTGCCAAAATTACGAATCTGCAACTATTGTCAGATTTGTATTAGAAAACACATAACACAAAACCAAATTTATGATTCAATTGGTCATTGCTATGTCTGTTAGTAAACAAATTATTTGAGAAATTTTATGGTCCATATAAAAAGTCTGCCGTTCCTGATGACAACATAATATCAACACAGTAATGTTTATATGCATCTAAAAACAATAAAAAGAAGTATAATTTAAAAATAAAATATAAGCTTTTATGAGCTTTTTTTAATGAATTTAATTTTTTTTCTTCATTTTTTTGTTTTGTTTCATTTTCACTTTTCACATTTTTTTATTTTTTTTTAAGTTTTCGCTTGTTACATTATAAGATTTTGTTTTTATTTTTTATTGCTTTGTCATTGGTTTGTGAGCTAGCCGGATAGCTAATTGGGAAGTGATCGAAATTTGAATTTCAAGATTCCAGGACAAATAACATAGATACATACAAGTGAATTTAAATAAAAGCTTCTAAATTAAAAATACAACCAACCAAATACTGCCGTATTGTTATCTAAGAATGTTACGGTGCACATTTGACGCACAATTTACACTTAGTTACGCTCACTGAAAAACAATTGTAGTTCTACCAATAACTACTTTCCTATTTAATAATATACAAAAATGTATATAATATTAATTTTTATACCTTTTTTTAAGGAATCAATTTGTTAAGCTGTTACCCATCATTTTATTAAATTTTAAATCTTAATGTTTTTTATGATTTAGCACTGACACCTGAGAGAACATATCTAATAATTTATTTCATTTATTTTCAGGTGGCTTACAACTAAGTAAACACAAAAAAAAAAAAAAAAAAAAAAAAACATGAAATTTGCAACAACCTATCTGGTGACCTGTACTAAAGGGTTTTTAAACCTATCTCAGGCACAAAGGTAGGATTATTTTGTTGGTCCTGTCTGATCGCAATTAATGAGTAATTAACCTTTTGTGAGGAAAATAAATAAATATATATTAGATTTCCTCTCCTCGCTTGGAAAGACCACGTTGAGTGGAGACCTTATAACTAATCACAAATAACATTATAATCAACTTTTACAAAATATTACACATTCATAAATGCTATTAGTAGTTTCTGACATGCATACTTTTACTTCTGACGTTCGACTGACTACTGCACAGTAGATACACGATGCGCGAGGTTTGTCAACCAAACTTCACAACACACAAATTCAAGGTCAAGGTTCGGTGCCACTACCTTATCTGTTCAGTTGACAAAAAAAGGAAATAATAGGGCCACATACTTCACTGTCAATATCGTAAGGATAGTGGCGCCCCATTCACCTGAACAGACAAGTTGGTGGCACTTTATTGATTTTTCTCAGCTGTCCTACTATCTAGTACTATTATTTCTTCTGTGACTATGGGTTTGAAGAACACTGTACCTGAAATGAGCTTTGAATATCAAAGTCATTGAACTAACGTTATTCACCACAATGTGTGGAATACGCCACCCCAGTACTTAATAGGTAATTATGTTACATCCTGTATATATATATATTTTTTATTGGATCACAGACAGAACTCGAACCTGCACCATCTGTGTCTGTGTGACACATGCCTTTAACCAATTTGGCTAATGTGACTACTACACCCCAATCCAATTTTTTCCTTCATTCTCTAAATCTATCTTACGGGGACGGTAACACCATCTATTGTTAATAATGTTTATTAAATCAGTTTCAATATGAGTTGTGGGATAAAGGCTCATGTACTTGTAACTGTACAATGTATGTTTAAATTTTACCTTGCTAGCAGATTTCGGTGTTGTAGTTGCTTTAGTTTTCTTGATACAATTTGGACACCTCCATTCGATGCCTTGCTCCTCCATTTGTTGTCCCATGGCCTTAGTGATGTTCACACATTTACCATGGAACCAGTCTTCACATCCATCACAGCATATCATGAAGCGATTGTTGTGAGGCTGTTTACATATGCACCATAGTCTAAAAGTAAAGATTTAAAATAAAAAAGACACTAAATAAGTTACAATTTCATCCTTCTGTAAAATAGATTTGCTGGCATGTGAAATTATAAATATTACTAAGTCAACAAACAAAATTACGTCAACTTATTTACTATATTAACTAATGTCTTAGTTTAATTAATATAGTTCAACTTCTAACATAATTTAAAACATGCTAGTAAATACCAAAAAGTATGGCTTTCATAACATACCTATAGGGATCATCTTCTGAATTCCAGCTCTCTTGTGACTCGGCTGACATTTTCTCTGAGACTGATGGTTGTTGAACTTGCATCATTTCTTGCTTTTTAGACACAAGTTTCTTGTTAACAAAAGGCTTTGATAAAGACCCCAGAGGTACTTCAGGCTCCGGTGCCACCGGCATTGGTGGTGACGGCATAGGTTGCAATACTTCTGTTGTACTTGCAGAACTTTCATTAGAAATTTGACTCTTACGCTTAGATGACCTAGTTGCAGGTGCTTCAATGGGTGGTAATGTAATGACTCTCCCGTCACGTCGCACAATCTCTATAGGTTCTTTTCGGGGCTGAACATTCTTTTGCATCGTTTTTGAAAGTGTCTGTGCATATACATTAGAGGCATGAGCCTGCTGGAAAGGTGACTGATCGGGAGTTTTCATTGGCACCGAGTCAACTTTACCCAGAACTTGTTTATCAATTACTTCTTGCAAGTTTTCAGAGCTCTCTACCAACTGTGCTACGTGCAAGAGTAAGTCCTCTGTCAGGTCTTCTTCTTGTGGCAATCCACCCAGCAAGTCTAATGTAGGGGATAAGGGACCTGCCAGACCCGGACTGGCCATACTTGTAGGCGTAGTCATAATAGGCTGATTTTTCACCACATGACTGTGAGACATACCTGTGGTATCTTGCAGTATCTGAGCTAAACTTGCATCATCAAGCTGTGGTATCAAATCATACCCTTTCGGAGCTTTCTCAATAGGATTTATGATCTTTTCCTTTTTAATTACATCATTCGATTTTACCATAATAAGTCTAGTATGCTGCGAAGATCCAGACAACTTATCGGGGGGTTTTACATCAACTTCTTGTGGTTTAGGAATAGTACTGGGCTTCTTATCACTTAATAAAGATTCTTTCTCAATCTTGCCAGGTGTTTTATTATCTGTTGAAACTCTTCTGATAACATCAGGTGTAGAAAATAATGCTGTCATATCTGTTAACAAAGCTGGATGAGATGGTATTTTCTTCTCCTTTTTAGCTGGTTTGTTAGCCTGTTTCACAACAACTTTATTGAACTCAGGAACTGGGGCACTGCTCACAGCTATTTTAGTAGTTGGCAGTAGGCTTTCTAAATCTATCTCAGAATCATTACCTTCCAAAACTTTTTGCAGGTTCTTATTTTCTTTTATTTCCTTTTTAACAATATTTTGTGTAAGTTTAAGCCTGGATAATTTAGTATCTGCTCTTCTGCCTTTTGTCAGCATAGCCGGCTGTAATATTCGAGCTTTTGCTTTAGGTTTTTTCAATTTGGCTGAGCTTGGTTCTTTTCTATCCCTGTAGTCAGAATCGGAGTCCCTGTCAGGAATACTATCACCAGAGGAACTTTGTGTCTCAGAACTGTCTTCATTATTCTGTATTGCTTCTGCTTTTAGCTCTTTCTCAATTGCCTTTATATCTTTAGACTTAGTTGATGCGGGTATGGGTTTACTCAAAACTTCATTGCTTTTTATTATGATAGGAGACTCTGGAGGGTTGATGTGGAGCTTTTTACCTTTAGGTATAATCTGTTGCTCCAAAATTGTGATTTTCTTAGAACTCGGTACTGGTTTTGGTGGAGGAGTGTGTGATATCTCAAGCACTGGATCATCAAATGTGTTAAAGCTTTCACTTCTCTGGGGCAGTACTTGGCTTGGGGACCTGAGAGATGTATAGCAATGGTCATTTTGAAAGCCCACCAAACTATTCTCTCGTGTTTCAATTCTGAGAGACTGCAACATCTCGGCACCACTATCTACAACATAACAGGAAACATTTGACATGAAAACAACACTTATATTCTGCAACATGTTGGTGTATATAAATATAAAAATAACAGTACCATATTTTATTATGCTATTAGGTTCATCATAATAGCTGTCCACAGTGAGTGTCACATGTGGAATTTTGTCATCTTCACTTTCCGAGTCAGTGGCATCATCAGGGCGGCCTTCATGTCCAACTCGGACCACACTTATACCAGCACTTTGGGATCCATCTGTACCTATATATTTACTTCTATGGTTAGTAATTTTGAAAAAAGTCCTGCTTTTGTAGTATTGGTATTAGCAAGAATGGGCGTTATGTTTTCAAATTTATTGAACAAGCTAAGTTTCCTTATAAATCATAACAATCATTTGAATATCCCTATTTGTTAGAGTCTGTTCAGAACGAGACCCGTTTTGGGATTTGAGGGTGTAGCTATGTCTACTTACCTTCTTAGTTTAGCGGGCAATATAAAGGTGTCTGTTCAGTTTTGATCCTATTAAATATATTACTATTTCTTTAGATTATGATTGCAAATTCTGACAGAAAGAAACCAGCTCCTAATTAAGGTTGTAATACGTAGTATGGAACGTTGGTTCACAATTTGGCCCCAACAGTTCTCTTTCTGAACAGAGTTTAGCATGGAAGTATTTAGATTTTAAAATTTGGCGCCAAAACTTCTGTTGTGGCTGGCTGGCTTCACAATCTCAGGAAAGTCAGTTACCTACCCTGCTTGGTTTTTTAATAGAAAATAACGTCACCACTATCACCAGGGGCATTTAGAAGTACGTGATAAACTACAAAATAGCTAGAAACTAATTAAACCTTGAACATATCTCAAGAGCAATGCGTTTTGAATAAATCTGCTATTGGATTTGTAAATATTATATTTTGAAAGTTATAAATTAGGTTTGAAAATATTTGTAGACTCTTACCCATTAAAGTACCCAGTAAATTCTGGTCTACAGAAAGAGATCCATCCTTGTTTACAATAACAACAACAGAACTGTCCGCCTTCGATGAAGGTCCATTTAGATCGGTATAGTTAGTTATCACTGTATTTGACATTTTTCATCACTATTTGTGCAACCAGTTCTATGCAACTCCTCTAAAAATAGCCATTCGAACCTCACTTGCACGGCGCGCTTCTATTTATGACGCATCTGAATCCAATCCACTGGTAGATGCCGCCATTTTGAACATTGGAACTCGGTTAGTTTGATGGGCATTGAATTAACCCATCCTCCTATGATCTTTGCATTAGAAATTATGACATTTTCAATAAAATACGCTCTGTATTGGTAACTTGGCGTAAATATTTATTCGCCAAAAGCTTTCCAACAATTTTAAATTTACAGAAAAAGCAATGTGCAGCGTGCTTTCTCCACAGATGAAAAAACGACCGTATTTATAATAAATTCTATTCTTTTTGAAAACGACAAAAGGAATTAACTCTAACTCTAGCTGTCATAAATTTGTCTATGACTAAATCTACACTACAACGATATATGTACATATATTTTATTAAATAAAAATATATAGAAAATATAGAGAGAAAAAAACAGAAAATAAATTCAGACGATGATTGTTGGAGGACTTGGAGGGCGATTGCTGCCATTCGCCACCCACAGATAATCACTCGAACATAAAATCCGGCAAAATTTGAAAAGTCCTATTTCTGCTAGAAGTATTTGTAGGCTAGGTTTAGCTTAATTCTGCCACATAGTTACCGATTTCCCGGTATTAGTGTTGATTGCGGGTGCTTGACGGGTGCGCGTTAACTGTTTAGTGAATTCCAAAACCTTCACGACCTTCAAGCGCATCCGCAATGGGTGCTCCGTGGCAATCACTCAACCTCACTCCTTACGGAATCAGCCTGCTGACCGTATTAAACTTCGCTAGGAAGCCGGTGGAAAAGTCGCTAGATTTCGCTAGACGACTTGAGATCCAAAAGTCGCTAGATATTGCTAGACATTTTCATTACTTTACCTAGGGTTTTAGCTGCATGGTATGATTAAAATATCTATCTTAACATCCTAAAAAAATAATTGCATCACAACATGTATTTATGATATAATTTTTAGTCATAAAGCAATAAAATTTATGTTCACTTTATTATTTCAATTTTATCTGGCCACTTCAATGTAAGAACAAAACATATGCTATGCTGCGCGTCGGCGTTGAATGAATAGCAAGGGAAAGGATTCACATTGCAGGCTCGCATAGTCCGCGTCGATTTGGTTGTCGATTCTATAACCCAAATCTAGCAACACAAGCAAGGTCATATATAAAATCTGACTTTGTTGAATAGAGTTCAGATTACAGAAACAAAGAAGTCATTAATTGTTTTGGGGTTGTTATGTTTTAACATAACATAAGTAGATCGTTTACAAAGCTAGCTATGAATGAAATAATGAATTCATATCGAAAGAATGCCATTAAAAAGTCGCTAGAAAAGTCGACAGACTATCTCTATCGAGTTTAAACCTTATGATGTATGTACATGTCTCTGAACCATTATTAGTAAATTTCGTAGAGACAAGGACTCAAACTTGTGTTTTACAACTTATATATATATTTTAAGATTTGTTCGATAGATGGGACGTCATCTCGTATGAAAGCTAATCTCACGCGCCCTAGAATCACCTCCCTCAGGGCCACGGCTTGGGCCACCTTTGGAGGCTTTATATAAGTTACCGGTATATCTGTACAAAGTAGTTTTTTTTAATATGTGTAATATCTTTCTTATAATTTGAAATGTTCTGTTTAGAATACCATGATATGAATTCAAAAGGTAGAGGAAGACTACTATGAAGGCTACCTGTTGGCTGTAGAATCTTCGATGTTTTTCGCTCATTTAGATTCAGGCATTGGAATAGGAATGATAAAATTTTGGCTCATAACAAAAGCTATCTTGAAAAAGTGTGCATTTTAGTTATTGTAAAGTGTCTGTTTTAACGTTGCTATTAGGAATTTCAATTTTAATTATAAGTCAAATAGTTCAATCTACATATCATGGAAAATATAAATATATGTGAAAATTTACTGTTTTTTTAAATTATTTATGTAGGTACTGCTTATATGTAATTCATGTAAATGGGTACAGTTAATAAATGTTGAATGTCTGATGGTAAACAATATTATAATTTGGATAAGTAGGTATGTATATACCTTTATTACAAAGTTATAGGTGCGTATTATACAAAGTTTTATAAAATCTTATACTATAGGAAAACCCCCCAATGATAATTACGAGCAACCGCATGTGGTGTTTATCGGGGAGGCCAATCTTCAGGTGTAGACTTTTGTCGGCAGATGATGTGACTTAATGATGATGATGATGCGTGTGAAATAGAGAGGGTTATACAGTTATACATATGATTTTAAAGATGCGGTAAAGAAATAAATCGCAGCGGACGCTAAAATCTTGACATACATTTTTATAAAAGCGTTTTGACGTCATAAAGGTATCACAGGTAGTACTTAAAGTTTTTATAAAATCAATACAAAGTAATAGTCGTTCGATCTGATAAATATTTGTTTAGGTCACATCACTATGAGGTCGGCCATTTTAAATTCTTTTTTTGTACATTGCTATGCGTCATGGACGTTGTGACATGACATTTCTTTCGCCATTGGTTCTATCTCACAAGTGGCACGACAACCAAGTGTCTATCGCTATCTCTGTCTACGGCTGAGGGCATCAAGGAATGATTCTATCTTTGTCTATAGTGGCCGTGTAATATTGGTCGTACAAACACAAACTCGGCACGTGCTGATATTACGCATTCAGTTACGTTTGGTTGTGTATTATCGTTTCCCAATTTATCCTTCCTTCTCTATGATAATGACAAATTCATATGAAGCAGTCAGTGTCAGGTCAGTGAGACTGTCACTGTCACTCATTCACTGACCGATGAGTTGACGACTGAAATATTGGTTAGAATTCTCTTCCTTTTGCGTGCGTAACTTTTCACGCGTACCTACCTACATGTTTCTAAAATAGATTGTATTGTTACAAAAACAAGATGAGTTACTCGAAGTTTGATTTAACATTTAAGATAGGTCAATATTTAGACCGGCATCTTGTGTTTCCCCTGCTAGAGTTCTTGGCTGCAAAAGAAGTAGGTTATGTTTTGAATCACACTATACATATTTACCATGTTTTCAGCGTGTATATCTTATTTTCATCCTGTTTTCAATTAATGATTTTGCAATTGTTAAAAATATAACACTCTCTGAATTACACTTTCTTAATATTTTTTGTATTTACAGACATATGACCAGTCAGAGTTGCTTCAAGCTAAGCTGGAAATCCTCAGCAAAACTAATATGATAGATTATGTTATCGACATCAGAAGGATGCTCTATCCAGATGAGGACACACCCGAGGTATGAGCCATCAAAAATTTTGAGAAATAAAACTATTTTAATTTGCTTTCTGCTTTTAATATATTGCATACTCTTGTAAAATTAAGGGGATCACTGTACAAGCTTTACCGACGATTTTAGAGGTGGATAGGGATGAGATTAGTGGAATGCTCCTTGGGGGGGACCTTCCAGGATGTATTATTATAGATATTTTTTGTAATAATATACATATTTGCGCCCTCAAGCTGCACTCTCACCTACCGGGGCTGCCCTACAATAGGGATAACAATGATTGATTAACAAGGCCTAAAACAAACACGAAGAGAAAGTCTTCATACCTACCACGGCAAAGTTGGATCACCTCTAAAGGGTGTTAACATAGATTGATATCTAGGCTCATTGTGTGTATAACACACAAACATTTGCAGCTTCCTGCCTGGTTCTGGCACTTCACAACTGCGGCACAGAATAAATAATAGTATAGAACAGAAGACTCACTTCCTTAGAAAAAGCGTAAATATCTACATAAATATATAGCAAAAACTCACTCAATTCAAGCCAGTTTGTACCCTAAGAGTATGGGAGAACAATAACATTACAATGAACTGCTTGAATCAATGACTGCACTCCGCTATTGCCAGGGTTGCTTGTCTCAACTTGTGCACGGACTTACTCCTCGCTGGAGTTGGTCTGTTGTGTTGTCACAGAATAAATAATAGTACAATGATGAAGCAAGTGATGACATGCCTTACCATACTGCGGGGAAAGATGTCTTTTATTTTTTTCTAGGTCTGTGATTTCCAAGAGCTCTTTTTGTATACTAGGTATGCCCCGCAGCTTCGCCCACGTGCGTGCCCCCCCCCCCCTCCCCCCCTTTCGGAGTGCAATTTCATAAAATCCTAATGACACCCTGTCACTTTGAGATTTGTCACTTTCAGACTTGTCACTGTGATATCAATGGTAATTCCCATACAAAATTATAAAGTTAGTTTTCTTCGTAAATTGTGATGAAAGGTACCCTGTCTTTTTCTGTACCCCTAACAACATGTGTGGAAAATGACATGATGATTGGTTGAGTATTTAAGATGTGAATGCGAAACAAACAAACAAACTCACTTTCGCAATTATAATATTAGTAGGTGGAAATTGTTCGATGAAATAACTTGTGAGTGACAGTCGTAACATATCTATATAATATGGTGGAAAGTCTGTTTGTTTGTTATTCTTTCACACTTTAACTTCTCAACCAATAATCATGTAATTTTGCACACATGTTGTTAAGGGTTCAGAAAAAGACATAGGGACCATAGACCTTCCATCAAGATTTACGAAAAAACTAAATTGATATATTTTTTATGGGAATTGCCACTTCGATATCAAAGAGACAGTCAATGCGATAAACTGTAGACCATGCGGACGAAGTCGCTAGCAAAAGCTACTTTATAATATTAGTAGGATTAGGAATCTCATTGGGTTGGTACTTGGTTGATTCTGTATCTTCTCTTTTAGTTGCCCATATAATAATGTTATCGACTTTTCCATATTAACATTGTAGCTATTTCCATTACAGGAGATCAAGTCACGCAGAGAGGTGGTACTCTCACAACTGCAAGAATTGCAAGATGCGGTGGAGCCCGTCCTTAGGCTGATGCAGCGAGATGATGTCATGAAGACTGTGGAGACAATGAGGGATCCCAAAACCCTGATCAACCATTTGACTACAAACAAAGAGTTTGAGGTAAGAAGTTTTAGAGGGATACATTAAAAATGGGTATAACCTTCAACCTCCCCACCCCATTATAGCTAAGAAGCACCTCAATCACATCGGCTTTCAAACATAAAAAAACAGATCATAATCGGTCCATTCTTTTGGGAGCTGCGATACTCACCCCCTCCCCATTATAGCTAAGAACCATCTCATTCATATCAGATTTCAAACTATAAAAACACATCAACATTGGTTCATTAGTTTGGGAGCTACAATCCTTACCCCGCCATTCCCCCCTATTATAGCTAAGAACCATCTCAATCACATCAGCATTCAAACAGAAAAAACAGCAGCAAAATCGGTCTATTCTTTGGGAGCTACAATGCCACACAAACGCAGTGATACATAAATACACACCCTAAACTTATAATATCACTATCCCTCTCTTTGGAGTTTGAGGGTTAAATACTAACTGGGCCATGTCTTGACATTGAAGATATTTTAAACTGGGATAGACTATGGCTCAAGAGGTGGCAACGGCCGGCGGAATCACTCTCTGGCGATATTCAAAGCTGCAGCGCCTGACTATTCACAGAGACAAGGGAGGGCAAGGTTTTTTTGTCTCTTTGTTTGTGTGTTTGTTTGTTACTTCAAAACTCGAAAATTGATGTACGGATTGTGTTTGAGATTCCAGCACCTAGCTACCAAAGCTTTGATTTCTACCTAAAATATGATTTGATTCGTAGTTAAGTGACAACTGGTGTCAGAGTTGAACAGCATTTGCTAAAAGATAATATACGACAGATTCTAAAAGTTTGTTGCAACACTTGGCTCGATGCACCTCGACCTTTCGAGGTACTCCGATCGCCTACACTATTCTGGACATGATCCTAAAACTACAAGCTATGACAAAAACTGTAATCCTTCAATGGATCCCATCCCACATCGGTCTCAATGGAAATGAGAAGGTTGACAACTTAGCCAGACAGGCCACATCCAACGGTATTCCAATTGATTTCCTTCCATATTTTACCAACTATATTCCTACAGTAAGAGTTCAGTGCTACGACCTATTCAAAGAATACTTTAATGTAAGATCCAGAGAAAAAGGTATCTGGTATAAGACGATACAGCCACATCCCTTGAGTTATCCTTGGATAGACAATAGTTTTATGAACAGAGAGGAAACTATAATAGCATTAAGACTTCGTTCCGGACACATTCCATGCAATAAATTTGCATTCTTAATGAGGTAAAGCCCCACACCTAATTGCCCGGTCTGTAAAATATTGGATGATGTTTACCATATATTAATGGAATGTGTTCGGAACGAAGAACTTAGAAACAAGTGCGATATTAGAGTGCACCAGGTAGGTGGTTGTAACAGCATTCTGGCTGAGCCTCTCTCAGACGCAGCCAGAATGCTGTATAAACTAGTTATTAGAGACTAGTAGTTCAATAGATTTGTTAATGCCACCAGGGCGGCATATTCGCAGTGTGCGAAAAAGCCCTTTAACACGTTAACTGTCCCCATACATAATTTTTCGATAACCCCAAATATCCAAATCAATTTTTGTAATATTCTGTCTCAAATCAATACAAAATAACTGGTTTTGGGTAGATATGCATAATTAATAGCAAATCACTCGGTTTATCACACCTTTTACCCGTGTACCGAATACGGTACACGGACTTGTCGAGTTGAAGGGTGTTATAAAAAACTTATTGACCTGGGAAGTCTTCCAAATAATGCGAGAGCTAAAGCTAAAAGAGTGACAATGCACTGTAATAAATGTAAAAAGGCGTACTGTCTTCAATGTTTTTCTGAAGTTGCTTTGCCTTTTTACTAATAAACAGTTGAATATTTTTTTTAGAAAGAAAAAAAAATGACATGTTTTCCGTTTTTTCTATTCATTGGTGTCCTGTTGACAAGTCCTGATAAATAGAGCAACATAACACACAAGTCCATGAAGTTAGAGCGCATAGAAAGAGACAGGGGCGAGTGTACCGTTTACGGCACACGGACGTGATGGACCCACGCGGCGTGTACTGTATTCGGTACACTGGACAGATAACGTGTTAAGAGTGAATAAAAAAAAAGAAGAAAAAAAAAAAATATAATATACATACTACATTATTTCTTTAAAGTTTCGGAAGTTATGGAGCTGTGGAATAGAACAATATACTTTTGTTACTATTTTGACAAGAAATAAGTATAATTTAAATAAATAAAAATAAAAATAAAGATTTTATGAGCTTTCTTTTCAATCAAAGTCACTTAATATGTTATTTTTCTTATTTCCTTTTTTTTGCTTTTTCATCGGTTTGTGAGCTACCCTGAAAGTTTCAGCCAAGTAGCTAATCGGGAAGCGCTCGAAATTAGAATTGCAAGATCACTACATAAATTATAGTTGCGGTCACTAACTAGTTATAAGGTAATAGATAGATAGATAGATAGATGAACTCTTTATTGAAACACCACAATACAGAAATATACAATTAATAAACTTAATCTAACAAAAACATGTTACAATTGGCGGTCTTATCGCCAATACAGATAGAACAGATAATAATACAAATAGTAAATTATTATCTTATAACTAGATTTTGTCTTGCAAAGAAATGTACGTAGAGAAGTAGTCTAAGAGAGTGATGGTAGCCTAACGGTTCAATAGTGCTATTCAGAATCCAACGATACCGGGTTTGATCCTAGGCTCCGCGCCAATGACTTTCCTAAGTTATATGCGATTTTCCATCCCTCCGTGCTTCGAAGATGGGCATGTTAAGCAGTCGGTCCCGGCTGTTATTGATTAATAGCAGTCGTTAAGCCATGTCAGGGGCCCTCAGGCGGCATTAAAAACTCTGACTCCAGAGGTCAGCACTACCTCATACAACAAAACAATTGCAAGTGTAACTACAGCATTTCCTAGAATGCAGTGCAAAATCTATACTTATAATAAAGCAATAAGTACCAAAAAATCTGTACAATGAATATAATTTAAAAAAGAATGGGTACTCAAATAGGCTATTGAACAAGAATATAATATTTTTAGAAATCCTGTTTCTCGGGAAAACTGCATTTTCCCAGGATAATCTATCCATTCAGCTCTTAGAAGAACTACACAATTTAAGAAATATTAGTTATTGGAAAAAAAAAAAACACTTCTTATCACTTATCTTTGATAAATTTAAAAACCTAATTATTCATGCTTCAAATCCATTGGAAGTATTTGGATGTCTTACATTGCTATAGAAGAAGTCTTAGTGTGTAGTTTAGATAGTGTTAAGGGACCTAAACGTGATCATGAGATAACAGCACTTAAATTTGATATTTTAAAAGAATTACATGACAAATATTCAGGCTGCCATAAATATTTTACTGATGGTTCTAAAAGCTAGAATGGTAATGGAGCTGCTTATTTTGATGTAATTGTTGTACTGCTAGAATGTTCAGAGTTAATGATAATGTATCGATTATGACAATGGAACTTATTGCAATCTCAGAGGCTCTTAGCTCAGCTTACATTTCAAATGATTGTGCTATTGTTATTTTCAGTGACAGTAAAAGTGCATTGCAAGATCTTGCTCAATGCGCCTCTGGACGTAGCAGAGGTATTTCAGTAGGATATACAATTTTAGATAAGATACATAATCTTATTAATAATGGAGTTCAGCTGAGATTGCAATGGGTACCGGCTCATATTGGTCTAAGAGGTAACGAGGAGGCAGACAGGTTGGCAAAATTGGCGAATACAGATGGAGAAAATTTTAACATTACACCTTATTATACGGAACAATTATATCTCGGAAAAAAACTTTGTTTTGATAATTTTAAAGAATATTTTGACGAAAGAAGCAGAGAAAAAGGAATTTGGTATAAAACCATTCAATGTCACCCTCCTCGTATACTTTGGTTTATGAATAAGAAAATAAGTAGAAGTTATATAATTTTGGCACACAGATTGCGGTCCGGACATTATCCATCTAACAAGTTTGGTTATTTGATGAAAAAGGTAAACTCACCGAATTGCGAAGCATGTGGTGTTATTGAGGATGTTTATCACTTGTTGATGGAATGTGTCAGGAACAGGACGGAAAGGGAGTCTCTGATGGAAAAATATGATTGGAAAAAATACGACATTGGATCATACATTAAAATATTAGCGGAACCAACAACAGATGCTGCAATATCATTGTACAAGTTATTTTTGCAAGTGTTTTTCCGCTTTCGTAATTATAGGTTGAATGGGTATGGACATGTTTAGGATACGATGGGGCTGACATGCCAATAATTGTAAAAGCCCCAAATTAAAAATAGAATTAAAAAAAAACTATAGATACTTATAATCTATACTTATAATAAAACTATAACGGGTCCAATTCTGTACATTGAAGATATTTTGAAATTTTTGTGATGCACTTCCAAGGTCTGTCTGTACCTTGGAAGTGCATCACGCCGAAAATATCAAAATACTCAATGAATTCAAAAGAAATTTGGTATAATTTGAGTTCATACTTCGGATACTTTTCATCCCGAAAAATTTAAGGGTTCCTGCAGAATAGCCGTTGAAAGTTATTTAAAAGAACACGCATCACGCTGAAAGTACTGGACGGATTTTTTTGAAACTTGGCACATTCATAGTTTATATAATGGGTAAAAATTGAGGATACTTGTAAATTCTGTAAATTGAAGATATTATGTAATTTTTTTGGAGGCCGTTCTATATTCAGTACTAAAGCCAACACTTTATTTTTTTCTGTCTGTCCGACTGTGAGTATTTTTGGCGTGATGGCAGCGCATTACGCCAAAAATACTCAATGATACTTCGAGGTAGGACATTGGATACTTTTCATCCCGAAAAAAATAAGTGTTCCTGCAGGATAGGGGTGGAAAATTATTTAAAAGAACACATAGTACGCTGAAACTATTGGATGGATGTTGATGCAACTTGGCACAGACATAGTTTATATAATGGGTAAAAATTGAGGATACTTGTAAATTCTGTAAATTGAAGATATTATGTAATTTTTTTGGAGGCCGTTCTATATTCAGTACTAAAGCCAACACTTTATTTTTTTCTGTCTGTCCGACTGTCTGTATGTACCTTGGCAGCGCATCACGCCAAAAATACTCAATGATACTTCAAGGTAGGACATTGGATACTTTTCTGCAGGATAGGGGTGGAAAATTATTTAAAAGAACACATAGTACGCTGAAACTATTGGATGGATGTTGATGCAACTTGGCACAGACATAGTTTATATGATGGGTGAAAATTATGGATACATTTTGTTCCCAAAAAATAAAGGGTTTCTGTGGGATATGGGTCCAAATTCTGTAAACTAAAGATATAGTGCTTTTTTTTTGGAAGTTACTCTATTTTCAATAATGAAGTTTTTTCATTTTTGTCTGTATGTCTGTCTGTCTGTATCTTAGCCGCGCATCACGCCACCGGAACTACTGTATGGATCCAAATGAAACTTGGTATGATTTGAGTTCATACTACTAGGTAGGACATAGGATACTTTACATCCTGAAAAATTAATGGGTTTTCGCAGGATAGGGGTTGAAACTTATTTAAAAGAACACGTACCACGCTGAAACTAATGGACGGGTTTTGATGCAACTTGGTACCGTCGTAAGTTATATGATGGGTGAAAATATGGAAAAATGGAATATGTTAGGACACGTTTTATCCCGAAAAACTAAAGGGTTTCTGCGGGATATGGGTCCAAAGTTATGTTAATATTTAAGTGATAAAAAATATTTTTTAATGGTTCTCTATATTCGATACTGAAGCTAAACTATTTTACTTTTTAATTTCGTCTGTCTGTTTGTCCGCATCTGGACCGCTCATTGCATCCAAAATACTAAATGAATTCAAATGAAAAAAATGCTCTTGGGTGCTTAAAAAAGGTATTGAACAATTTTTTTTATGTTAATCGTGTCTTTCTTTCTGTTTGTCTGTATGTATGTTTGTTTGTTCACGCATCACGTAAAAACTACTGGACCAATTGCAATGCGGTTTTCATTTCTAGATAGCTTAGGGTTTGATTTAAATCTGGTGGTTAGAAGCAGAGCGATTGATAAAAGTATTTTTGACGGCTGAAGAAATGTTGTTCAAATGTTGTTGTTGTATATTGGTCCTGGAATAGCACATTATGGTACTTTGAACCTAAAGAAAAGAACACGCGTGCGAAGCCGCGGGTACAGCTAGTAAAGCAATAAAAACGAAAAAGTCTGTACAATGAAGATGATATAAAAATAAATGGTCTATGGTACTTAAAATAAGCTACTGAACAATAATGGAAGATTTTTTTTAAATTGTGTCTGTCTGTTAGTTTGTTTGTCTGTATGTTTGTTCGCGCATCACGTAAAAACTACTGTACCGATTGCGATGCGATTTTCACTGTTGGATAGCTTAGGGTTTGACTTAAAAACTGGGGTACTTGGTATCTTAATCCGATGATTATATGCCGAGCAATCAATAAAAAACGATTTGACGGCTAAACCAATTTTGAAGAAATGTAGTACATACGTGTATATTGTACTTTATAGGTACTTTTGGTCCTGGAATAACACGTGTGGGCTACTTTTAAATGAAGTGACCACGCAAGCAAAGCCGCGGGCACAGAAAGAAAGAAAAAACATTTATTTGACTCACAAACACAAAAAAATGCAAAAAAACAGTAAAAATTTAAGTGTGGTGCCAGCTAGTACTTAATATCTGAAGTTAACATTAAATAATAGCTAAATGTTGTTAGCTGTACTCAATATCAAATCAGAACGCCCAATGGCTTTAAATTCAAAAACATTACTCATATATATTTTTTCAGTTCAAAGTTGAGATGATCGACAGCATGTACCGGCTGGCCAAGTACCGGTACGAGTGTGGTAACTACGTGGAGTCTGCGTCTTACCTCTATTTTTGCCAGCTGGTCATGTCTCCATCTGACAAGGTAAGAAACTTTTGTTCTATAGGCACCCAACTTTGGATGCTTTTCTACACTACTGATTGATGAGACATGCAAATCGTTCTCTGTCAGTACACTTGCCCTTTTTAACCCAGATAAAAGAACTTGTTAATGTTGCTTAATTGAACACACTCATGTCATTGGATGTTGATCCTTGTGTGGAATGCCCTGCCCTCGACAGTGTTTCCGGTAAAATATAACCATGGTGTGTTCAAGTCAAGAGTGAATAGGTATTTACTAGGCAAGAGTGCTATACCTTCGACCACATCATCGATTTCCATCAGGTGAGATTGTGGTCAAACGATTGCCTAGTCCGTAATAAAAAATAAAAATTAAAGTTTTCTTCCGCTCCATGCTCAGAGGGCACATTAAGCTGCTGGTATCGGCTGTTATTGATTAATAGCACTATTAGCCATGTAAGAGGCCCTCGGACGGCCTGACTAACTCTGACACCAGAGGCCAACACTACCTAATACGACAAGCAAGCAAGGATGTTTCTTTGTTATTTTATTTGTCATCAATCAAAAGCTTTGGTACAAGTATTGCACACTAAAGCACTTGTAAGCTTGTAATGCAACTATTCACAAGTTGTTACAATTGATTGAAAAGCACTGTGTAGCCATAGTAATAGTTCCTACCTGTTTGGATTAGACCATAATAGAAAGTCTTGTTAGGATTGATATAGATAAACAACAGAATTAACTTACCAAAATACATTTAATACTAGAATTACGCGTTTAAACATTAACGAAACATATTAGACTTAATTCATATAGTATTCAGGTTCATCGGGGATGTAATAACTGTCACTGTTCTCATTGTTAATTGTAATATCCTAAAGGAAAAAGAAATTACATAAAAACTTAGGATATAAAAAACTGTCAAATTTGTACACATGAAAGTGATTTGCATACAGTACATAATTATCATTTTGGCCACATTAAGGACATAAGTTTAGCATGCAAGTATAGTTGCTTAGTTCAGCAAAATGAGCCTAAACACAGTATACTAACTGTTTAATTATGCCAACTCTTCCCACGTGTATATCACTTCTGACTGCATCATCAGATTATAAGTGTTAAAATCAAAATATTGCATTGTCATTGGGTCTCTATTTCTAAACTTGTGTACAAAATTTCGACTTGATTGATCAGAAAAAACATCAGTTTCGACTCATGCATACTACAGGGTAGCACGTAACCTTGTACTATTATTTATTCTGTGGCATAACTGAAACATGGTGAGTTAAAAGTTTGTAAAAAAGTAATACAGTACTTACCGTTGTAGGATACAGGCTTGGATCGTGGTTTGGGTGATGTTGACTCCTATGACTGATCATTTGCTCTATAGAGTTATGCCACTGAGAACACAGTTCACATTGATACACCAACACGCCCAGAGGCTTCACACTTTCTGCAGTGCTGTGAGTCTTCGTCATGAAATGCCCCACTTTGTATCTGTAACAAAACCAAATACTACAAGTGTGAACTCATTAAAAACTAGAATACGAAAAACCGTTTAACAATATGGCAGGTGACGTCCGCCATGTTGTTTTTCTTATGAAAACTCGGCACCTATCGCTATCGTGTACCTAACGAAATTAAAGTCCTAATATGTGAAAACAAATGAACAGGTCTAGCAAGACTAACAATAATAAAACAACACCTCATTTGTCGTCCTAGTCGGGTAGTTAGTCACGTCTGAACAGACGAAAGCAAAAGATATAGAACAAAACAAACAAAAAATAAAAATCATTAGTTGTGTTTTCTAGATTTGCGTCCTATTCGTTAGGCTTACCTGTGATTATACAATTGTTCATAATTTCTAAATTTCCGATCGCACGCGTTGCACAACAACATCTTTGGCAAAGAGAAGCAGTAGTGCGAATTCAACGAGGGACATGAAGACCAGTGTTCCTCCGCCATTTTGTATGACACGAATACAAGTCCACAAGAGTTACACTCATAGTTGCTAGCAGTTGTGTGTATCTTCGAATGTCTCAGCAATCGAGGGATGCTGGTGAAAACCTTCTCACAGAACTCACATTGCAACAGCACAGATGTCTTAATCTCTCTAACAGTCTCTTGATTCTCGGCTGAAGACTTGCAGCATTCGTTAGAATGTTCTAACGCTTGCTCGTGTCGAGGCCAGACTTGAAAGCACTGTATGCAAGTCCAAACGACTTGCCAGCGGGGCTGCATTTCAGCCACCGCGTGCCGCATGGTGTAATGCCGCCGCAGCCCCGTCTCGTACACGAAGCTTTTACCACAAGCGCTGCACGGATAAGTCCGCATCGATTTCGGGCAAATGATATCCAGTATCTCCTTCTTTTTAGTGTAGTTCAAAGTTCTATTGAGTATGTTAATATTTTCCTTGATACGAGCATTGTTCTCGTGCACTTTTTGAAGGCTACGTTCTAAGAGGTTAGACAAACTCATATTGTAACCGAGCACTGCATTTTCCGCCTTGTCTTCTAATGTACTGGCACATTTCACTTCGATTTGTCCCGAGTGGTCGACCGTGTCGTTGCTGCTCAGAGTCTCTGTAGAACTGTCAGTAGGTGTAGAGTCATGACTAATAACATGAGTCTGATTCATGCTGGTTTCGACTATCTCTTTAGAACAAGATTCCAGGTCAATCTTTCTCGATTCTTCTCCAGAAACAATTTTAACGACTAAACGAGAAGATTTCTCAGACTCTTTCTGTTCTGATTGGTTCACACCTTCCGTCCACTCGCTAAATTTGATATTAGATGAATTATCATCGTCTGGTATCGTAATATTAATTGATTTAATATTACAGTTATCTTCAAATTTATTAATTCGCAACGTTGCAGTTGACATCTTTCTAGAAATGACAGTAAAAAGTTAGACATTAATTGATTGATGTTTGAGGATAGGTAAGATAGAGGTTTTATATACTTTACATTAGTGAAAAAGTTTTGTGTCATATTTTGTTACCACAGTTTTAGACAGTAAATATTAATGCTCTTTAGAACTACCTGCCCGCGCTATGGGGAAAGCTCGCCAGCGAGGTCCTGGTGCAGAACTGGGATGGAGCCCTGGAGGACCTAACGAAGCTGCGCGAGTTCATCGACAACGGTGGCGCCGGCGCCACGGCCAACAACATGCAGGCGCTGCAGCAGCGGACCTGGCTGGTGCACTGGTCACTCTTCGTCTTCTTCAACCACGTGAAGGGACGCGACCTCATCATTGAAATGTTCCTGTACAAGCCTCTGTGAGTATAACAATAAAGCCTTTGACAAACAGAGCGCGGAACGCGAGCAGTCTATTTGTTATTCTGTGAATTTGTAAGTATGTATCTATTGAATAAATGTCTGTAACCAGCCACACAGGGACTATGAGGCAACGATAGGTGGCCCGCTTTCGTACTTTTGAAGCCTTTAGCTTATTTTTTGGCTGCGTCTACTCAGTATACAGCGTGTCTCACGGCCATGCCACATGGACGGCAAGTACCTACTTCAAATATTGAAGATAGGAAGTTTTACTCAATGGAGACATCATATTATTTTTAAAAGTAAATGTAGGTAATATATTCAACTAGCTTTTTCCCGTGATTTCATCCCCGCGGACTACAGTTTATTGCGAAAATAAGCATCGTATGTTCATCTAGGATGTTAAAAACCAATGCAAAATTATAGCACCAACGCTCTTCTCTCTCTCTCTCTTCTTGCCTGGAAGAGATCACTTTTAGCGATAAGGCCGCCCATTACGCCCACACTTATTCTACTATTATTTCTTCATTTTCGTTGTTTTTGTATGGTTTCTTGATGCTTTTTGACAGACTTGTTATTATTTTGTTTCCACGGCAACCTTTCATGTCATTCCGTTCCTTACAGCGAATAATCGTAATTTTCCAGTTTTCCCGTGGCAGCTTACCATTTTCCTCGATACTTTGTTAAGTTATAAATTATTCCAGAAGAAGACAGACGTACTTTGCTAAGTGATAAATTATTTTACTAGATGACAGACATACTTTGCTAAGTTATAAATTACTTCACTAGAAGACAGACATACTTTGCTAAGTTATAAATTATTCCAGTAGAAGACAGACATACTTTGCTAAGTTATAAATTATTTCACTAGAAGACAGACATACTTTGCTAAGTTATAAATTATTCCAGTAAAAGACAGACGTACTTTGCTAAGTTATAAGTTAAAATGTTGGTTGGCAGGTACCTGAACGCCATCCAGACGATGTGTCCGCACATCCTCCGCTACCTGGCCACCGCCGTCATCATCAACAGGTCGCGGCGGAACGCGCTCAAGGACTTGGTCAAAGTTATACAGCAAGAAGCCTACACCTACAGGTTATTTTATTAACTAAACTATTGCGTCTACGCCTTGTCGTCGCTGCGCAGTTGTAAAAAACCCTTTTGTAATCATATATCAGGGTGTCCCCTATCTGGAAAGTCAGGGAAGCGCAAGGTGGTCAGGGAAAGTCAGGGAAATCGAGGGGGTCACCTGGAAAGTCAGGGTAAAAACAAGATTTTACACTGTTTGCTTCACACTTTCCCAGTGATTGTAAGATGAGAGATATATTTCATGCAATAGTTTGAATATGTTTTGTAATCTTGTTTATTTGTTTCACTGAAAGAAATATTTCGAAATTTCCGCGCTCACTTCGCTCGCGCCTTTACAATAATAGGTCAACTGTTAACATTCATTTCTTCACACAATCACACTGATATTAGAAATAGCTCTAAATTTTCGCACTCGCTGCACTCACACTCTTGTTCTGTTATTGCCAGTTGAATGACGGATAAGGCAGATCTTGTTTTCCTTTAATTTTTAACAAACACAACAAGAAATAACTAGCTACGCTCGCGCCTTGCTAATATTGGCTCCTTTTTATTTTATTTTTTTCTCTCTATCTACTCAATGGATCCATAGTAATTTTTCTTCTTTTGTCATACACACAGCCACAAATAGTTCGAAATTTTTGCGCTCGCTTTGCTCGCGCCTTTGTAATATTAACTATTTCCGCACACTAAAGAATTCCATTCAAGTATCATTTTTATAAAAAAAATAACGAAAAACTACGCTCGCGTCTTTTAAATTATATATTATGTTTCTTTATTCGTATAATGTATCGCATATAGCTCAAAATTTTCGCGCCCGCTTCGCTCGCTCTTTCTTGTTATATATTTTGCAAACATAGAAGATCGATCGTAAACGTTCATTTTTTTCACATAATTACTCTAGTAAAAGTAAAAGTAGCTCGAATTTTTTGCGCTCGCTTCTTGATAGTATTGCTTGTTTCGCCCTCACAAAAAGATTGACCATCAACGTTCGGTTTTTCACATAACTACACTAATAAAAGTATAAGTAGCACAAAATTTTCGCGCTCGCTTCGCTCGTGCCTTCTTGGTAATATTACATGTTTTGCACACATAGAAGATCGATCATAAACGTTCTTATTGTTCACATAGCTACACAATAAAAGTAGATATATATAAGTAGCTTCAAAATATTCAAATATAAAAGGGGCGCTGAATTATGTCTCGCCCGGGCGCACAGATGGCCGGCCCTATGTACAAGCATAGGCTGATGATGATGATGATGATGATCATTTGTTATGTGATTTGGAATAGTCATGTTTCAATTTTACACAAATAAAAATATTAGAAAGTTTACGCTTCCCGCTTATGATTGTGTCTATCATTTTGTGATTTGGAATTTTATTTTAGATTTTATATTAAAATCAGTCCGATAATAAAATAAATAACAATATATGATGGATAAGAAATGATTAATTATTTAGATTATATTATTTTTCGTTCTTTTATGAAAAACTTGCTTTGAAATAAACATGGTTGATCAGGGAAATTTGGTAAAATGGTCAGGGAAAGTCAGGGTTATTTTTTAGAATTTTCAGTGGACATCCTGTATATATATAAAAGGGTTTCTACGCTTCTTGCGAACATGCCACCCTGGTTGTTACGCATACTTTACCCATTTGTAGAAAAGCGCGATCAGTTGAATAATTAATCGTGCCTATCCACAAGAGAGTTTTCTGGCATCATCTGAAACTGGATCTGCGTATGTACTGTTACATCTACCTATACCAGTCAAATTACAACGATTTCTAATACTAGAATTCCGGGACCATTCCATCAATATGTAGTGTTTATGCGTCATCAACACTGCCATAAGTTTCACTATTTGGCGATGTCGTTTTGAGCATCAAATAAGATAATTTATTGCATGGAATGTGTCCGGGTCTTAATCCTATTACAATATATTTTCTGTTCAAAGTTTTATTATAAATCCATGGAGAATTCAAGGGGTGTGGTTCGGTTGTCCGATACCATATTCCCTTTTCTTTGACCTCTCATGGAAGTACTCCTTCTATGCCTTATAATGTGTCAATGAACATAATCACTCTAACGAGGTTACAGCTGTGTGTAATTAAAACGAGATGTAAATTAGCTTGTCGGCCACATCTTTATTTCTTACTTCAAATGGTACCTACGGCTAAAAATCAAAATCTTTAGGTGTGCTATGCTGCTATGTATGCTGAAGGAGATAGTGCTGACCTCTGGAGTTTCTTAGGCCGCCCAAAGGTCTCTGACCAACTGCTTTTAATTTATGTCAACTGGGATTGATGATGGCTTAACGTGCCTAGAATAATATTAGTACCTGTGGGCCTAGGCAGTGTGACATTGCTTGGTAGTGTTTCCTTATTGTCAGTCGCTAATGTTTCGTGGAGTTAATTTTGACTGTTGGAATGGAACAAACAGGGCAAATCTATCCTAAACTAAGAGTGGTCTGGCAGAACAGCGAGGGTGACCTGGTCATTGACCGCAATTAGCCTAATTAAAGGTTGGAGATTAACCGCGATCGAACTGGGACGGGTCATTGACCTTGACCTCGAGGTCAATGTGTCATCAAGAACAGCGACTTTGAGGCCATCATTTTGCCCTCGACGTAAGCTTCAAAGTCAATGCGTTACTGACCGACCTCGAGGTCATTGTGTCGAGGACACCGCCATCAAGGTCAGTGACACGTCCCACACGTGATGGTTCCCCACCCTTAGGTTTAGGCACAGAATAAATAATAGTACAAGTACAGAAGGATAACTGAGTGAAGTCATTTAAATACCTAGCAACTCTCGCTACAACGCAATAAAGTGCAATTTAACTCGCACAGCGCTGCAATCTTTCAATTATATTTACCTAGAAGGCACTCACCCATCGCGTGCAGGCTAGAATGTACCGTATCACAACGCGCGAGAGCTTCCATTGCTCTAACCGTTTCAGAATCGCTCTGTCACTTTTTCGCTTGGTAGGGTTGTATCAAGATATGACTAGGTACTTGTACTAGTAATTATTCTTTGATATGATATGACTTAGATATTCGAGGTGCAATCATTTGCGTGATGAGCAGAAATGTTTGTTTCCTAGTCATGGATGTGATATTCGTATTTATGTATGTTTATCCGTTTATCCGTTATATAATGCCCATAGCACAGGGTATCCTAGTTTGGGGCTAGGTAATTGGTGTGGAATTGTCCCAAATATATTTAAATATAATAAATAATAATTATGTATTATTTTATTACTTATTATTATAAATGTTGATAGTTCTATTACCTACATATAGCCTACATACATTCTTATCAGAATAGACCTAATACCTCATTATTTGATTATATCATAGTAGGTATTGCACTTTGATGAATAAAAAGTGCCTGTCTTAATTCCATGCTAAATAATGAATGAAAAATAAGTGGCTACCAACATAATAGAATGTTGGTAAGTAAGTATTTTACGAGACTTGTCAGACCAAATGCTATGCAGTACCTTCTAGGTTTCTTCTTGGTACTCATAATTAAGAAAATAATAAAATTTGACAAAAACTTTACGTAAGTAGGTACTTTATTGCTAAGCACATGGCGCGCGACTCATCAAGCCCACGGTTGACACTCTACTGATTCAACCGCAATATTGCGGCCTCAAAGTGTAGGTATAATATTTGTACTTGTTGCGGAGTGCGACCAGCCTAGGTTAGATTTGCCCTGTTTGCTCCACTCCAACTGAAAAATAAACTCAACATTAGCGACTGTGGATATGGAAACACTACGAAGAAATGTTATATTGTCTAGGCCTACAGCCCACAGGTAACCTTTACATACCTAGTTACCTATTTATTATTCCTTGATTTAACACATTGTACCGTTCACAAGTGTATACTAAGTAGGTACAGTTATCACGGACTAAAGTAATGGTTGCTGTTACCACAGGGACCCGATCACGGAGTTCATCGAGCACCTGTACGTGAACTTTGACTTCGAGACGGCGCGGCGCAAGCTGAACCAGTGCCAGGCGGTGCTGCTCACGGACTTCTTCCTCATCGCCTGCCTCGAGGAGTTCGTCGAGAACGCGCGCCTCATGATCTTCGAGACCTTCTGCCGCATCCACCAAGTCATCAGTATTGGGTAAGAGAGCATACCAGAGAGTGTTTTTACCCGACTGGGCGTAGGGTATTGTGTTTATCTGCTTATGTATGTGTGTCTGTACCTTTGTGGCACTATACAGACCAAACGCGTGGACCGATTTTGAAGATTCTTACGTCAATCGATTAGTATTAATCTTGCGAGTTTCACTAAATACATGACTTTAATCAAAATTCAATATGGCGATACCCATATTGACAATGGGGTATTGGAAAATCATCTTTAGGTTTCTCTCATCATTTTTTATTTCGAATGATCACTAAAGACATGACCGTTATTCATAATTCTATATGGCGACAACTAGACGCCATATGTGTAAAAGAAAAAAAAGTCTACCAATTATGTTAAATGGGGTATTGTTTAAAAGGTATTTGAAAATCATCTTTGGGTTTCTCTTATCATTTTTTATTTCGAATGATCACTAAAGACATGAACGTAATTCAAAATTCTATATGGCGACAACTAGACGCCTATGTGTAAAAGAAAAAAAAGTCTACCAATTATGTTAAATGGGGTATTGTTTAAAAGGTATTTGAAAATCATCTTTGGGTTTCTCTTATCATTTTTTATTTCGAATGATAACTAAAGACATGACCGTAATTCAAAATTCTATATGGCGACAACTAGACGCCATATGTGTAAAAGAAAAAAAAGTCTACCAATTATGTTAAATGGGGTATTGTTTAAAAGGTATTTGAAAATCATCTTTGGGTTTCTCTTATCATTTTTTATTTCGAATGATCACTAAAGACATGAACGTAATTCAAAATTCTATATGGCGACAACTAGACGCTTATGTGTAAAAGAAAAAAAGTCTACCAATTATGTTAAATGGGGTATTGTTTAAAAGGTATTTGAAAATCATCTTTGGGTTTCTCTTATCATTTTTTTATTTCGAATTACCATTTAGGATCTATTACGATTTAAAGTTCGCAGTCGGGTTTTTCTTTCTTTGTTTTTGTATTTTATTTCTTAACAGCACACAATAATGTGTACCAATGGTAAACATATATCTCCGAAAAGTTTGGTTTTGTTGTTACAAAAATCGAGCGACTCTTTCGACCAATAGTCGCTGGTTTCGGTCTTAGTTTTGAATTGAATTTAAAGCATCCAAACATAATCTATCAAAAATCAACATGGCGGATTTGGTCCGCCATATTGTCAGAATTCTTTTAATTTTTACCGTCTTCAAAAAGAAGAAGGTTCTCATTTCGATGCTTATATTTTTTTGATGTACCTGATTACACCATCACTTCTGGCTTACACCCAAAGAATTTGAATTACCTGCGCTTACTCCGATTTCGTAACCGAAATAGCTAGCTGAAGTGGCAGTGGTCTGGTCACTTTTTCCGAAGAACCGATAACCGTTGGGGTAGAAGAGTTCTCGAGTGGAGTAGTATAAGACGCTCTGTGGAGTGACGACCTTCGAAGAGCGGCTGGTAGAAAATGGATGAGGAGTGCTGAATACCGAACTCAGTGGCGTGCGTTAGGAGAGGCCTACGTCCAGCAGTGGCCAAATATAGGCTGATGATGACTTTCTCATACATAGTTTTTTGTTTTTACCCACGGAATGTGGTTTGACCTCTAGGGTGTTGTTCAAAGAGGTTGAATTACGCTTACTAGCGTAAGTGGTCCCATATACATTTCAACAAAAGTAATGTTTTCTTTTTTATTTCAATTTGGTTTTTGGGACTGGTTTTACAAATGCAATATCCTACATTTCAGCATGTTAGCGGAGAACCTGAACATGCAGCCCGACGAGGCGGAGTGTTGGATCGTGAACCTGATCCGTAACGCGCGGCTCGACGCCAAGATCGACTCGAAGCTGGGCCACGTGGTGATGGGCGCGCAGCCGCTGTCGCCGTACCAGCAGCTGGTGGAGAGGATCGACTCGCTGGCGGTGCGCTCCGAAGCACTCACGTCGCTGGTGGAACGTAAACAGAAGACACGTAATCAAGATGTAAGTATACCTAACTTGTATGGTAATGTCTTAGAATTGATCATTTCATGAAACGGTTGGCACCTGAAAAAGTTCAATCAAATTACCGTTGACATTATGAAATGGTTTGGCCAGACGAATGAATGATCAGCTAAATGCACGGCTACTTCGTGTTATGGTCAAACGTTAGTGATCATATCTATACTTATAATAAAGCTATAGGAACGAAATCTGTACAACTAAATTAATTTAAAAAAAAAAGGTCTAGGGTACTTAAAATAAGCTACTGAACATTTTTTAAATTCGTGTGTTTGTTCGCGTATCACGTAAAAACTGCTGGACGGATTGCGATGCGGTTTTTACTGTTGGATAGCTTAGGGTTTGACTTAAAAATTGGTACTTAGTATCTCATTCCGATGAGTAGAAGCCGAGCAATAGATAAAAACAATTTAAACGGCTGAAGAAATTTTGATCAAATGTTGGTATATTGGTATTTTAGGTCCTGGTATAGCCCAAAGAGTACTTTTAACCTAGATAAATGACCACGCGTGCGAAGCCGCGGGCATCAGCTAGTCGTAAAATAGAAGGCGAGGGCAGAAGACCGACTTTGCCGTGATAGGTTAGAAGGTATTGTGTTATTATTTTATTAGCCTTGAAAATCTATGTTTGAACACCCTTGGTAACATGAAAACCCTACATTCATGATATTTAATGATATGGCCAAACGTGGATTGAAATATCATTAAACGTTGATGTTTCAACGATATGTTGAGTTTTATCTGGCTATTTCATGAAATACAACCATTTCATGGAATGATCAATTCTTCGATATGGCCACAACCTCAATACCACGTAGTAACGTTCAGTACCTTATTTTATGTACCCTAGACCATTTCTTTATTAATTATCTTCTTTGTACAGACTTTTTCGCCTATTGCTTTATTATAAGTATAGATAGAAGATGAAAGAAAATATGTAGGTTTTAGGAATCAAACTACTTAAGAGGATAGGGCACACATGCGGCTTCTACAGGTTTTGCCATACATTTGCGTTTTGGAATAAAACGTTCCTACCATACTGAACCATAACCAAATCCAATAATAATTCTGGTCTTTTTTTATTAATTACAGAATAAACTATGTTTGTAGATTTTTATTTTTATCATTTTTTGTAAACAATTTGAATTAATTAGTGATTTAAGACCGATATTTTCTCTCAAGTTTGTGTACTGTTTAAATGATAATAAATTAAACAATAAAAAAAAAAAAACTACACACATAGTTTATTCTGTGATTAATAAAAAGAGACCTGAATTATTGGTTTAATATGCTAGGAATGTTTTCTCCCAAAACGCAAATTTCACACAAATGTAAGGCAGAAGCTGCGTGGGTGCACTTTAGTCTTTATTTTAATTTGGCGAATATTCCTTTTCATATTGTATTCTTTGAGTTTGAATTAACTAAATGTTATTAATTAAATGTTTTATTGATTTGATCTTTTTATAACATTTTATGTATTTCTGCCTTGTTCATGAGATGTTAATTTTGACTTGTAAAAGTGCTATTATTTTTCCTATTTACAATAAATTATTTGAATTTGAATTAATTTAATACTCATAGTCCAGAAGGGGCAGATTGTAAGGCAGACAACTTTGTAGTGGTTATTTATTGTGATCATTTGACGGCTGGTTGGTCTAGTGGCTAGTAACCCAAGGAACGAAATCAAACGGTTGCGGGTTCGAATCCTGCAAGGGTCAATCATTTGTGTGATGAGCAGAAATGTTTGTTTCCGAGTCATGGATGTTGATATTCATATCTATGTATGTTTATCCTTTATCTAGTGCCCATAGTACAGGGTATCCTAGTTTGGGGCTAGGTCATTGGTGTGGAATTGTCCCGAATATATTTATTTATTTATTACAGTTTGGTAGGGTAGGACTAGGGTAGGACCCATATCCATATCAGGCCACTTCAGGCAAACTATTGTTATTCTAATAATAATGGCGAATAATTCAACTAATCGCCATAGGGAATGCCGAAGAATCGCTAACCGATTATTCGCCAGTCTCTATTCGGCGGCGTCTCTATGGCACCGGGAGTCGTGGGATCGTTCTGGAAATCCCAACTAGCTTCACCACCCTAGTGAGGAAAGAAGGAAGGATCGATTCCCCTTTTGCAGTACGATTTGAAGCTTTAAATGGCATTATTCTGCTTAGCAATTACCTGAGTACTTTCTGCCCAACATAAGGCATAGGGCTTCATTTTGAACAACTGCATTATATTTTTCTCTTGTCTATGTGAGGCTTACATAGACATATTCCCTTACATTGTAAGGGCCACATACCCAGACATAGAAACTAGTGAAGACTGAAAGATCCAAGAAGTTTAACTACATTATTAATACTATTCTTGTTTTTGTTACAGATCCGCTGGGGAGCGCAAGAATTCTAAAACAATAACAGTTTCAAGTTTTTTAATTGTGATTGTAAAGATATTGTCGCAAAAACTTCATTGTGTAAACTAATAGTGTATTTGTTCTTGTAATGAGGTTCTTTATATTAAATATACATATTTATAAAAAAACTTGCATTTTAATATCTATTTCTCTTTTTTCTATTGGTAAATTGCACATTAAATTAACTACTGTAACATCCTTGCATTGATATCTGTCTAAAACAAAAGCTTAACAAATAGTTTTAATAAATGAATGAAGGAACCAATTCAGAATAAATATTTATTAATAATGACTACATTTTCGTCATCCAATGCTTAGTACTAATCTTCTATAGGTTTTATAGTGATAAATCTAGATAGAATAAAGGCAACCAGTATTGTAGACGTAACAAAGATAACCACAAAGATGTAAAACGTGTCTTCGGAGAATACATCAGTGAATGCTGGTATGTGGTGGTATAAGTCGCTAATCACTTTGTGAGCACCTTTTAGCTTGCCCATCTTTGGTTTACTTCTTTTTGGTCTTCTTTTTCTCTGATTTAGTTAGTAATGTTGTAGTAAGCTGTTCTACGGGCGCTAGTGATGAGACGTGTTTGTTTAGTAACTGGAAGAGCTCAAGGCATGTAAGGTTCCCACTTTTGAAAGTTATTTTCTTTAAGTTGGCGGTCTCTGAAAAATAAATAAATAATAAGACCTTTAAATATACAATATATATATAGACCCTAAAATATTAATATATCAGTAACATTTGTTATAGTCTGAATGGGGTAGGCACTAACACTAAAATTGAATTAAAATTTGCTAATACAGCTGGTAACTTGCAATTTATACATTTTAATTTAGATAATAATATGGAGGAACTTCTACAATTTTTTTCTTCTCTTGTTTTAGGGGCTAAATTTGGAATAAATTAGAGAAAATAACAGCTTTTATGAAGATGGTTTTGTCAAAGTTACAATAGCTGGAAAGATGTAAATTATAAGCTCACCAGCAATTGACGGCAGGATATTGACCTCAACAGTTGGTTCACTTCGGTCACAAACAATCTCAGTCTTGAGAATGCAATTAGGGTTCGTCAGACTGACCTTCGGCGAACTAATGTAATGTAGAAAATGTCTGGAAACAAGTTTAATTAATTTAATACCAAAATAAGATAGCACTTAGTGTAAGCAGGGGCGTCTTAACTAAGGGGTGTGAGGAACCTGGGCACAGCATACTGGAAGGCTCTGCCGCCAGCACTGCACCTCCAAAGTTGCTTCAACTCTTTAATTATGTTTAACTAGAGTTGAAGGTCTTAGATAAATATCTAAAGAAAACCTTAAAAAAAAACATGCTATTTGCGCTCATGATTTTTGATCCTTTCAATGCATATATGTTTATATGATGAACTGTGTATTTAGAATATTGTGCTATGGCATAGATCTGCAGAAGCAGAAATAGGCACGGATGAAAATCACCATCATCAAGCAAATATCCAGAAACAAGGGATTGTTGGACAGAGAATGTAAAAATTTTAATCCTTTTTCAATAGCATTGTATAGTACTCGCAGTGAATCTTTGTTTATGATGTTAGGCTCTGTGAACGATTACGCAGGTACCACTGTGAGGAAAAAAAAACAGCATAACCCTTTACACTCGGGGAGACACGAGCGTGACTTTTACTTTGAAAAAAATCCCGCACCGTATTATTTGCCTTTCGTGAACTCAACTGGCATAGATAGTGCGTGAGAAGAGTGTTGTTTATGCTAAAAATATAGAGGCAGAGTGCGGGATGTCAGTCGACCTTGAGCCGCACTGGAAGATGGCTTTGTTTTTTGACCCGCGCATAGCCACAGGTACATTTTTTTTTTTATATTCGTTAAGTATTTTTTATGGTTTTTTATTTAATTACAAGTTAAAATAGTACTGCATTCGTGGAGTTTTTTAGTTTGTTGTATTTCGTTGCAGTTTAGGTACTATGTTGTTGCAAAGTTTGACTGCTACTACCGTGTGGCTTCGGTTGTATGTCCGAAATGAAGTTCGAGAATAGAGGTGTTTTAGTTTGTTGTTTTTTACCTAAATTTAGTAAATAACAGATTCTTTCTTCACTTTTAGGAATATAACTAAGTGATGAACAGGTTTTGCAAATTTTAGGTGTAGGAAATCAATTAAATATTGAAGACTTCGATGAAGATCTTCATTTGGTGAAGTCTACAATGAGCTGAAACCTGAAGCCGAATCAACGCCGGAGCCAGAGCCTGGGCCATCTACTCCTATGTCAGCAATAGCAGCTTCTCAGCGCCAAAGATCTACAAGCCCTGTTACCGCAAACGAGTCTGGAAAAGGGCAAGTTTTCATGACGCCTTTCATGACTTTCCCTCTCTGCCAGTGTCTACTGTGAGGTCCCCAATGGAGTATTTTACTGACTACTTTGACGTAAGACTTTACGAAGAAATATTGAAATGTACAAACATGTACCATCTCAGGAAAAAGAGGGCGAGAACTGAAAACTACAGCAGTTCATATAGCCAAAGTTTTCTCCATTCATATCATCATTCGATGTATTCACTACCCCAGAGTCCCAATGTATTGGAGAGCTGGATAAAAACTGGAGGTAATCAGCAATCAAATGCCTCAAGATCAGTTTTTAATTATTTACAATGCCCTACACATCGTCAATACAGATGAAGCTCCTTCAAATGAAATAATCAATCCACTGTGGATGGTGTAGCTAATGATAAACAAAGTAAGAGTGGCTTGCAATAAACTGGAAAGAGTCCCCGGTTTTTACTCGATAGACGAACAGAACTAATAGGTGCGTTCTTTGTCAAGTAGTTCAAAAAACCCACACCCTGTTGGACTAAAAACTGTTTTTGTTGTACAAAGTAATGGAGAAAATTACGTGTTTTGTTTTCGATTATGTTTTTTTTTTTCTAATTATGTAGAATTAAGTTTGATTATGAATATCATCATCATAGTAATAATGACTGGTTTAAACACGTTAAAAATTGGTTTAATTTCTCATCAAATGTCACTTAAAATGACAAATTTCACCCTCACGACCGTGAGTAGTCAAGTTGTACCGGAAGCTCACGATCGTGCAGGTTAATTTGTGGGTTAACTATTAACTTAGGATTTTTTTCAGTTTCATTTTTTAGCTCCTTATGCTTAGTTGAAAGCTAACAAAAAGATATCAAATCAAATTTCGTAAAAAAAAACCGTCGGGTGTAAAGGGATAAAGTAAGAGCGAGATAGAACATGCGAAAAACGTAAGCGGGTGAGTGAGGCAATGCTGTCTGCACCTTCAACATTTGAGATTGTGCCTGAAAAATAGCAGTTTGCGCAGCAACTTGCAGACAACTACCAAGACACAAACTTACTGTAATCGTCACTGCAATTACTGTAATCCTGTGCCAATATTGCCTTACATAAGTAAGGCAATAGTGGCACAGTAAATTGGTAAGTAAGTCCTACTATTTGCAATCAACATTAGTTAGTTTAATCCAATTACTAAAGGGGGCCTTGGGATTATGCGATTTGTCTTGCCCAACTTAAATGCCTTTTCAATCGATAGTTCCCAATTTAAAGTTGTCACTTACCGATAAGGAAAATATATAATGAAAATCTCATTGCAATCGATAACACCAGGACTCCCGTCATACCGATGCTGATGCTCTAAGAAAATATTTACTATAAAAAAGGCAATTGCTATCAGACTTGAAATGATTTCATCTGGAATTAAGTTTTTATATGGAATTAGTTTAAAATTTTGCTCGCGCTTTTTTAAAGTTACTATCCGCTCGATTGATTCTATGCGCTACAGTCACTTTTTTGTTTTCATTGATCATCGCAACTAACGCTACAGTCACATTTTTTGTTTTCATCGATCATTGGACCACTCGATAGCGACTTAAATTTTGCCACTCGATTTTGAACATTATTGACCTCAATAATCATTCAAATCTAAGCGTGTTTATATAATTATTTTGCTTCGAAACCCACAACATAAACACTTGAAATATATTTAGCTCCATAAATCACCAGTTTGTTTATCTAAGCGCTCAATGAAGTGGTCATAAAAACTGTTTACGCAAAGTCGGCGCGGCCAAATGTGTCGCGTAGACGTTCTTTTTTATGTGGGTTGACAATCAGATACCTGTGATCTCGGCCCGTACCCAATAAATCCTCAATTTGCGACCAGATGTGTCGCGTCGACCTTCTTTTTTTTGTGGGTTGACCATCAAGTACCTGTGTCTCAACGCATATACAATCAATTACCAGTTTGAGGTTAGATGTGTCGCGTTGGATATTTTTTTTTTGGGTTATCAGATTGGTCCCGCGGTCTTCAGCGCGTGGACAACCGAGCGGATATGCATAAACTACTCTGTCTTTTTATTATTGTTTTAATATCTACATAGGTAACAGAAATACCTCAATATTTTCACCCTCTTTTATTTTATTTTGTTCTGATACAATTTGTCTCAAAATTGTTTGGCTCTCGTGCTTTATTTTTTCGTTAGGTTTCCGGTGCCCTCCATGCATTTTGGGGAGCTGGGCCCTATTTCATAAAACTATAGTAGACTGACAAGTGTCAATCGACAAATGTCAGTCAAACTACCGAAATGCGTTTCATAAAAACCCGACAATTCATTCAATGAATTGTCAAAATATTACTAAATGTGTTTCATAAAAAATTAGTAGTGACCGGCAGTCAACCGACAATTGTCTAACAAATGTCAATAGAAAAACGTTTAATGAAACGGCGGTTGCTCAAAAATTACCACGATTTGTAGAATTGTCGTGACAATTGTGACAGCCGAAGCTTTACCCATCACACTACCTATGACTGGCATTGTGAAATGCAATATGACTGACAATCATCAGTCCTGTCGTGATTGTTTGTTAAATGAAACGCAGGTTTGGCGTATTTGACTGACATTTGTAGTTTTATTATGATTTGTCGCTTTATGAAATAGGGCACTGGACGGATTTTTGCACCCCGGGGGCGCTACCTAAGTTAACGATGTGCCCGAGTGTAAGCATAAACTAGGTAATTTATTTCTTTAATTAAGGCAATATCAGCAAATAACTACGTTAGATCAGACATTCGCTTTTAAACCTTGCGCTCCTATTCGTAATATTTTACCTTGTGTGGGTTACGTTATCACCAAACGGGTCGAATTTTACTGTGATTCGCTTGGCCGCTTTCAAATTAACACCTCTCAGCTGTTTTCCTATAGCAGAAACCACGCCGCCGGATCTTCTAAGCGTTCCACTAAAGGGAATAGACATATTGTTTTAAGGAATTTTACTCGATCGATAAAAATAGCTATATTCCCAACTACAATACAACAACAAAACCGATCGAGATAAAAGTTAGGTTATATTATAGTAGAACAGTATGTTGTAGTCTGTGGATTCACAATACAACGACAATTCTTTATTCTGTGATGACGATTTTAGTCTACAATTTAAACACTTACGTAGTATTTATATTCTCTTTGGTATACACGGCTCGCAGTGCTAATACGTTTCAAACCGTCAAATTCATTAGTGCGTTGCGATAGAGTCGAGATTGCTATGAAAAAAGTGCCAATCTGATTGATACCAAGTTTTAAATATTACAGAAGTTGGTTTCAATCATATAGTCACTTTCTTCATAGCTATTTCAACTCTATCGAAACGCATACGGCATTAGTGATATTGAAAATTGGATTGAAACCAAGATGGATAATAGCACTAGTGTGTTCCTATTATATAACTTGGCTTCAATCAGATTTTTCATATTTTTTTAGCAATTTTGACTCTATCGCAAGGCATTAATGATAAGGACAATCTTGAAACCAAGATCAGTATTAGCACTACAAAAGCGAGTCCTAAATAGTCAGCAAGCCCTATTAAAGAACAATGACAATCTGATTGATACCAAGTTTTAAGTATTACAGAACTTGGTTTCAATCAGATTGTCACTATCTTCAAAGCAATTTCGACTCTATCGCAACGCATTAGCACAGTATTACAACATTTATCTACAGTAGCGCAACGCCTTTGATCTGGGGCGATGCCGCCGCCTGTGTAGGTACTAACGCAATCATACGCAGAGACATGCAAGGGTTGTCAAAAAACTCGAATTAAAATAATTGTGATCGTTGCTCTGCGCAATTACTTTCGTTGCGCAACTGTATGTATTTAAAACTGTGGAATTAGTGATAGTGATATTGAAAATCTGATTGAAAACCAGATAAATAATAGCACTACTGATCTCCTTGTAGATGAGATGTTGATTTTGACTTGTAAAAGTGCTATAATTTTGCCTATTTACAATAAAATACTTTGACTTTGATATTACGTGTACATGGATTAGAAATATCTGGGCGGCTATTACTGGCTGTGTATCGGCCGTACAAAATCAGTCCGAGTTAACGTACGGCCAGTATTACGCAGCCAACCCAATTGAGTACAACTGGATGCGTAATATCAGCCCGTGACCATTTTGTACGACCAATATTTGTAATAAGAATAGTCAAAACCAAGGAATATTTGGTTTTATTCATCTTAAAAATCTTACAATGAAGAATGACAATCTTAATCAAAATACAGACAACAGATCTGACACAAAAAGATTGTATACGTAGGTAGTACTTTAAAATGAGGTAAATATACTACATTCACCCGGCCTTGAACCTGCAACATAATCGCGAAGGTATGAAGGAGGGCGTTTGTCACGAGCTGAATGACGAAGGTTACTTTCAGGCTCTTGTTCTGAAGGTATTCCTGGTTGTGAAGAATGGTAACTTTCAGGCTCTTGTCCTGAAGGGCTTCTTGATTGTGAAGACTGTGCAGGTACTTCTTCTTCTGGTCCATCATTTCGTTCACGAGAAGAGTTTACATTACTTTCATCTTGCTCGTTTTATTTTTCTTCTTCGTCTTCATTAATTGGGACTGGTAGAGGTGCTAATTGTCTATTTGAAACAGTGCATTCGCGACCATCAGAGAGACGGATATGAGAGTATGAAGGGTTCACTTGAAGGATCTCCGCTTCTTCAACAAGTGGATCGTATTTAGAATTTCTAACATTCTTTTTTACTAGCACTGGTCCAGAATTTATGAGCCATGTAGGTAAGGATTTTCCGTTAGGCGAACGACGCGGGTGATGAAACAATCGTTCGTGAGGAGAAACGTTTGTACTCGTGCATAAAAGTGAACGAATTGAATGTAGAGCGTTGGATAGGACTCGTTCCCAGTTTGAAATATCCATGTTTTTAGAACGAAGACTAAGCTGAATTGATCTCCATAGAGTTCCATTTAATCTTTCAACTTGCCCATTTCCTTGAGGATTATATGGGGTTGTCCTGCTAGTAGCTATTCCGAGAGGAGTGAGAAAACTCTTCAATTCCTCCGATAAAAATGCAGATTCTCTATCAGAATGGATGTACAGTGGAAATCCAAAAGTGTGGAAGAGCTCCTTCAGACATTTTATATCGGAAGTTGCAGATACATCAGCGCAGGGATAAGCGAATGGAAATCTTGAATATTCATCTACTATGGTGAGTAAATAGCGATTCTGCAAATTCGATGGAAGTGGGCCTTTAAAGTCAATACTAAGCCTTTTAAAAAGCCTTTGATAAGTTGGCCCTTCGATTTGAAAAATCTTGGTTTCACTTCTGCACAAATCCTACAAGAAGCTGTCATAGTCCTTATCTCCTCAATAGAATAAGGAGATTATTCGATCTTACCCAGTGAAACATTCGGGTGACTCCAGGATGACAAAGTTGATCGTGTAGTTCATATAGTTTATTAGGGCTCATGTGAGCGCAAACTATTGATAACGCGTCTGCTACGGTGTTATCTCATCCTGGACGGTAAACTATATCATACTTGTAGCTTGACAATTCCAAGCGCCATCGTTCAATTTTCTCATTTTTTATTTTACTTGAGTGTTTCTGATTGAACATGAAAGATACAGATTGTTGGTCTGTTATTAGAATAAAATGACGTCCTTTGAGATAATGTCGCCATTTTCTTAGAGCTTCGACAATCGCACTCGCCTCCTTTTCGATGGAAGAATGGCCACGTTCTGTATTTGTCAGTGTTCGTGAAAAGAATGCTACCGGTTGGGCATTTTGAGATAGAGTCGCAGCAATTGAGTGTTCAGACGCATCGGTTTCTACTGTAAACATTTCATCATTATCAATGGCTATCAGTGAAGCTTTAGCGATCTCAGCTTTTAAGGTTTCAAAGCAATTTATTGCATCTTCGCTTAAAGGGAATCGCGTGATTCCAATTAATTGCTTTATATGAAATGAAAAATTGTGTATCCATTTTGAATAATGTGCTAACATGCCCAAGGTTCGTCGAAGTGAAGCTAGATCCGATGGAATGGGAACATCCAAAAGAGGTTTTATTCTTTCCTTGTCAGGTTTCATTACATTATTCTGAATTGTATAGCCTAAAAGACTTATGCAACTAGATCCGAAAGTGCATTTCTATTCGTTTAGTGTTAATTTGTACTTTTTGACAGCATTGATGGAATTTTTCAAGAGCCTGAAAGTAACCTTCGTCGTTCAGCTCGTGACAAACGCCCTCCTTCATACCTTCGCGATTATGTTGCAGGTTCAAGGCCGGGTGAATGTAGTATATTTACCTCATTTTAGAGTACTACCTACGTATACAATCTCTTTGTGTCAGATCTGTTGTCTGTATTTTGATTAAGATTGTCATTCTTCATTGTAAGATTTTTAAGTTGAACAAAACCAAATATTCCTTGGTTTTGACTATTCTTATTACAATTTATTCAACTTAATGTTATAAAAGAAAATGCCAAAAAAAGATGAGATGTCGGAAGGTCTACAGCTGCTATCAAGATATTTACGACCTGACCGATTCGATGTCGATCCCAGTGCAACATCTGCGAGTATACAATGGAGTCATTGGCTGCATACATTCACAAATTTTCTTGGTGAAGAACAGACTTCGGATTCAATTAAATTGAAATTATTGACCAATCATCTGACGCCGACAGTATATTCACACATAAGGGACTGTGCTTCATATGAAACGGCAATTGAATTACTTAACAGTATCTACATCAAACGGAAAAATGAAATTCTTGCGCGGCACATATTAGCTACTAGAACACAAAAACCAGATGAATCGATCAATGAATACTTACGTGCGCTTAAACAGTTAGCTTATGATTGCAATTATAAAAGTGTAACTGCTGAACAAAACAAAAATGAACAAATACGAGATGCGTTTATAAGAGGCATCGCGAACGACGAAGGTTACTTTCAGGCTCTTTTTCTGAAGGTATTCCTGGTTGTGAAGAATGGTAACTTTCAGGCTCTTGTCCTGAAGGGCTTCTTGATTGTGAAGATTGTGCAGGTACTTCTTCTTCTGGTCCATCATTTCGTTCACGAGAAGAGTTTACATTAATATTACACGGCCAAGTTCTGTAATCGGGCCGCAGGTAAGGGATAGCATTAGTTTATGACGTAGCGTAAAGAGTTGCTAGGAAAGATATTTTACCCATACAAAAAGACACAAAGGTACAAAAAAGCAACCATCACCAGCCTTAGTTTGATAACCAATGTGACCTGACATAGTAAAAACAAGTACAAACATCGCCATCCTTCACCTTAGTTAAGAAATAAAATAACTTGAATAACCTTAGATAACGATGTGCGTTTAAAAAAATATAATATTGCATCCGTCCGACACCATAGTCAGCCCCTCACTAGGGCATGCAAAATCGAATGGTTTTCGACTCCGAATTTTGAGTTTTGACTCCCGATACTGGACACCTAATTCCGGAACCATCAACTTCTTAATAGTTTTTGATTCCTAGGAAAAGAAAGATTTCTACGAATCAAACAAGTTGTGATCTATCAGGCTTTGAATCAATATAAGAATGCCACAGACAATGTGTGGATATTCTTCTTTTTATGAAAACGTACCTTCCGGTTTAATCGAAAAAATACAAGTCGAAACGAAACTAAAGTTTGTAAATAGATTGAACTGGGCCATAATAATATCTAGCTTAGGATTGCAGCGTTTTATTTTATCGCAACAAGAAAATGTAACAAAATGGGTGTTTTTTTTAGTTCACGTCTTTATATCCATAGTCAATTTAATGTGACGTCACATAGCCTAAAACCAGCGGACAATGAAAATACTTTCAACGATACCTCATTTGTCAACTTATGATAAGTAGTTTAGAAATTATGAAAAATAAAGTCAAAGTCAAAGTCAAAGTATTTTATTGTAAATAGGCAAAAATAATAGCACTTTTACAAGTCAAGATTAACATCTCCTGAACAAAGATTTACATAAAATATTATAAAAAGATCAAATCAATCCAAATTTAGATAAACTAAGTATTCTTTGAGTTTGAAAAGGAAATTTCCCTTTCATGTGCCAACAGAGTTATATCTCACACTGGAAAAGGAAATACCCTTCTGACTCTATCGGTGCTTCGGAAATACGCCCGTTAGAGAAGAGAGCACCAAGAAACTCTACGGGGATGTATTTTTTCCATATTTGTTCATTCTTTATATATTTTTCAAATGTCACAATTATAACAAAACATGTAAACTACAAATATAAAAGGTAAAAGTGACAATGAGATATCATATGATATATATGATATTATATGATCACTTATTATTATCATGGAGCTTGGAGACATCAGGCCATGCATTTCTGTCATTAATATAATCATTTACATTGTAATACGCTTTCTTTATGAGATTTACTTTAACAAAAGTTTTAAACCTATGCATTGGTAATTGATCAATGTCGTCAGGTAACTTATTAAAAAATCGTATACAGTTCCCCATATATGAACCACTAACTTTCTTTAACCGAAATCCAGACACTTTTAGTTTATTTTTATTTCTAGTATTAAAATTATGAACAACCCTATTTTTAACAAAGGTATTGATATTCTTCCGAACATACATTATATTGAACATACATACATACATACATACATACATACCCACATATATGCCGGTTTAAATCACAACCCTCCTTTTTGATTCACCGTAGTCAGGTAAAAATAAAATAATATACCGAAGAAGCTACGACCACTTCAATTTGGTGACGGATATATTTGTAAATAATGAAAATATAAATAACTAGCTTAAAAGCTAAAATAACACGCCGGCACTGCCAAAAAAGAGCTTTTGCCAATAAATTATATACTGTTGGAATGTGCTTATTAAGGTCTTCAATTTGATACCCATATTGTAAAATATGTTTTTTTTTTCGAATTTGATAATTGAACCACACTGACACCACATTAAATTTTTTCAAAAAAATATATAGCCCATGTTACTCAAAGGGATATAAGGATTCTAACGATACCCCATACGTCTAAATTTGTTCCGGCATTTAAAAGTTATCGTGGAATTAAGAAACTCACATACATACATACAAACATACATGAATGCTAAAAACATTACACTCCTTTATTGGGCAGTCGTGTAAAAATAAGGGGCGCTCATATTAATACAAGACGTGTTTTTTCAAAGAAAAGTTTTTGCTGCTTTAAATACGGTTATACATACAAACGTCAAACTCGGTGCGATTAAAGAGAAACCCCCGACTTTAGCCAGCCGTTTGGCCGGTTGTAATTTTCAATTTTCATTTGGGCATTATTTAAACATACCAGTTTTTTCAATTCACTCATTTTACTAGTACTAGATTGCTCAATCGCGATTGATTTATCTTCTTATGGAGTCTGAAAAGTACAAAATAAAAATTGAGATACAAATTTTATCATATTTTGTTTTATGATGTCATACATACATACATACATACTCGTATTAGATACAATACAATCATATTAATATGCACATGATTGTACTATTTAAATAATACGTATGTATGGGTCAGATAGACGACGACCATAATTGAGGATATCATTGTCATCGTGTCTTCATTATGAACAGCTTGGAACAACTTTTACTATGAGATCAATAAATCACGAAAAATGTAAGCAGTTCCATACATTTCAATGAACGCGAATGGCATTTTTTATGAATCAGCTGCGTATCTATGTTTATAGTTCGTACGCATTGGCTTGCGAAAGCGAAGGGATACAAAATGTTTTCATCCATCTACAGAGAAATATTTATTTATGGGTAAACTAAACTTCATGAGCACCGTGGCCCAATTCCATAACTTGGCTACAATCGGATTATCACTTTTTTCATAGCAAATTCGACTCTATCGCAAGGCATTAGTGGTTGCGAGACTGAGAATTCGATTGAAGCCAAGTTATGGAATCGGGCTGCTGGTATCCCTACCTCGATGGAAACCCAAATATTTTATGGAGACACGTCAAAATATGGCACCTACATGGTCAGCTAGGACTATCTTTTCTAGTCGGGTTATATGAGAAAACAAACTCCAAAAATAGTTCATTTTTAGTGCGATACTAGCTGTACCCACGGCTTCGCACGCGTGGTCTTTACTTTAGGTTCAAAGTACGAAAATGTGCTAGTCAAGGGCCAATATACCAACATTTGATCAAAATTTCTTTAGCCGTCTAAAATACTTTTTTCAATTGCTCGGCTTCCAACTCGCCAGATTGAGATACCAATTTGACCAGTTTTTAAATCAAACCCAGAGCTATCTAACAATGAAAACCGCATTGCTATCGGTCCAATAGTTTTTACGTGATGCGTGAACAAACAAACATATAGAGAAACGGATAGAGAGACATGTTTTTTTTTATATTCTTGTTCAATACCCTTTTTAAGCACCCCAGATCATTTTTTTATTTATCCTCTTTTTACTTTTTACATAAAACCCGTCCAGTAGTTTCAGCGTGATACGTGTTCTTTTTAATAACTTTCTAGCCCAATATTGCGGAAACTCTTTAATTTTTTGGGGTGAAAAGTATACAATGTCCTACCTCTTAATATGAACTCAAATCATACCAAGTTTCATTTGAATTCATTCAGTAGTTTCTGTGCGATGCGTGGTCAAGATACGGACAAACAGACAATCAGACAGACAAAAATAGAAAGTAAAACAGTTTTAGCTTCAGTGTCGAATATAGAGAACCATCCAAAAAATATTATTTATTACTTAAATATTAACATAACACAAACACACAGATAGAAATGAAAAACATACTGTTTAGGCTTCATTATCGAATATAAAGTAACCTCCAAAAAATATATCACAATATCTTCAATTAACAGAATTTGGAACCATATCCCGCAGGAACCCGTTATTTTTTCGGGACAAAAAGTATCCATAATCTTTACCCATTTTATGAACTATGTCTGTGCCAAGTTGCATCAACATCCGTCCAATAGTTTCAGCGTGCTAAGTGTTCGTTTAAATAATTTTCCACCCCTAACCTGCAGGAACTCATTAATTTTTCGGGTTGAAAAGTATCCTATGAACTCAAATCATACCAAAATTCATTTGAATTCAGTGAGTATTTTCAGCGTGATGCGCTGCCAAGGAACAGACAGACAGACGGACAAACAAAAATACAGACAGACATACAAAAATTATAAAACTACAGTTATGGCTTCAGTATTGAACATAGAACAGCCTCCAAAAAAAATTCAAAATATCTTCAATTTACAGAATTTGGGACATTATCCCGCTGGAACTCTTTATTTTTTCGGGATAAAAATTATCCTTAATTTTTACCCATTATATAGACTATAACTGTGCCAAGTTGCAACAAGATCCATCCAGTAGTTTCAGCTTAATGCGTGTTCTTTTAAATAACTTTCAACGCCTATCCTGCGAGAAACCTTTCATTTTTCGGGATTAAAAGTATCCTATGTCCTACCTCGTAGTATGAACTCAAATCATACCAAGTTTCATTTAAATTCATTCAGTAGTTTAGACGTGATGCCTAGCTAAGATATAGATAGACAGACAGACAGACAGACAGACAGACAGACAGACAGACAGACAGACAGACAGACAGACAGACAGACAGACAAAAATGAAAAAAGTATAGTTTTGGCTTCAGTATCGAATATAGAGTACCCTCCAAAAGAAAATTTCAAAATATCTTCAATGTACAGAATTGGACCCGTTACAGTTTTATTATTAGTATATATAGATTATTTTGCCTATTTCAGAATAATAATAATATAATACTACTTATTGCATAATAATGTACACAGTCTTAGCTTCATTTATTGAAGCTAACGAAATAAAATTATAATTTTGCATTATGTATGTATAATATGTTTTATTTTTATACCTTGTTCTATTATTATTACTCACGTATCCTCTTCTTGCTCCTCTGACCATCCTTTCCTTTCTCCGATATTTCGTTCTCCAATTTGTTAATTTTGTAAATAGTTACATTGTTTCCCTCGTTTTAATCATTTAAAAATGAAAAAAAAAGAAAAGAAAGCAAAAGAAAAAAGAACTCTAATTAGAAAAATGAAGAAACTGGCAAGAAAATGAAAAACCTGACACTGGCAAATACACGAGAAGTGTGACGCCAAATCCTCGAAAAAGGATTAAAAAAAATAAAAAAAATACACAAAACAGGAAAGGAATTACGGTGGCCCAATTACAGAACTTGGCTTCAATCAGATTGTCACTTTTTTCATAGCAAAATCGACTCTATCGCAAGGCATTAGTGATATCGATACTGACAATCCGATTGAAGCTAAGTTATGTGGTCGGGCCCCTGGTTATGCAATAGAATAGCAGAAAAAAATAACTTCAAGTAAATATAAATTATTTTATTAATATTTTCCAATGATTTAGTAAGCCATAGAGTTTGAAAAATATAAGTGTCTATAAAAACATATTTTTCTTTTTTTAAACTTTCAAGTTGTACCTATTCGTAAGATATAAGTACCTATCCATGTTTTCATGAAATTTGGTAGGCAGATAGTTTTTATTTAGATTCAGGAAAATGAATAAACTATATTTATCAAGAATATCACCACCACCACTTCTCATCGTGAGAGTGCTGCGAGAACCTGCTAATGAGAAATGTGCAGCATTACTTTTTTGTGTATTATCTATAAATATAAACTGTAATCGTTAATAAACAATAATGAACGATTACAGTTTGTATGTAATATAGGTTCGGCTTTTTCGACTCATGGGAATAACAATAGCATTAAAAAACAGTTCATAGTTTGATCGAATTAAAGCACGTTTAATTTTTCAGGCTAATGAAAATTCACCTTCTGGAAATTTTGAAGTGTTTGATTTACCTGAATTGCTCAAAAAAACAAATAATGCAAACCCTCAAGGAATAAGGCACAAAAACTTGTAAGATTTCACTATTCTTTTTGCACTTAATATTTAGGTTTGATAGGATTTTTTATTTTAGCTGTATATGTGTATCTATTTCAATTAGAGACAGTCTTTCATAGATTTGAAACTGATCTTCAATAAGGTTATTTTCAGGAGAATAATATCAACACTGAATGTAATGACGGTGTTGAAGACAACACCGTCATTACATTCAGTGTTGATATTATTCACCTGAAAACTACACCGTCATTACATTCAATGTTGATATTATTCTCCTGAAAATAACCTTACCAACCAAGAAAAAGAACCAAGAAAAACAAAATTAAAAAAGAATCAACCGAACCAAGAAATGAATTACCATTGTCTGAAGTTGTAGTATTTGGTGTTCCTCGGCGTGAAACAAATCGTCTTAGACACATTATTGCAGCATCCGCTGTTAAATCTCGTACAACTTCTAGATGTATTGCTCTCGAGGTCATGCAGGTGAATAGCGCAACATATCTCTTCTCACGTCTTCTGCCCACAGAAACTTGGATTGGACCCATGTAATCAAGCCCTACGTGTGTGAAAGGACGTTTGTTAAAGGCGAGACGCTCTGGTGGCAAATCTCCCATCGGTGGGTTGAATGGGCGTCTTTTTAATAACGCACATGTGGGACATGCATTTGTTACAGATCGGACAGTTCCCCTCAGACGAAGCATCCAGAAGCGCTGACGAAGCTCATTTATTATGGTCTCATGGTTCCCATGTGCTGCTTTTCTGTGGTAAAACTCAATTAATAGCCGTGAAGTTCTGTCTCGACTGTCCAAAATTACTGGTCGTTTCAGGCTCTCAGACACGTCTTCGGCAGCTCCTATCCGACCAGATAATCTAATCAGGCCATCTGAATCTAAGATTGGAGACAATTTCCTCAATGGACTTCGGCGATGAACTGGTAACGACGCTCGAAGCTTTGCAAGTTCATCCTCATTTCAACCGAAGTCTTTAGTTTTGAAGAAAAAGTCAAAAGTTACTTTGATGGCTGTGCATCTAACATCGCTACGGCTAAGATGTTGGGTTGCAATTTTGAAGACACAAACAATTCAAAATCGTTTTTTGACGACCCATCTACCGGAGACCCAGTAGTTGTAATATTAGATCCATTTCATATGGTGAAACTTGTGCGTAACACATTAGAGGAAAAATACACTCGTAGATAAAAACAAGAAAAAAAATTGAGTGGGCACATTTGCAGAAACTGAAAAATGTTCAAGATATCGTTGGATTGCATTTTGGGAATAAATTGTCAAATCGGCATCTATACTTCCGAAATAATATTAAGAACGTGAAACTAGCGATTCAAACCTTAAGTCAAAGTGTAGCTGATGCGATTAAGTTTGGTTCGCAACAGTTAAACATGCCTGATTTTCAAGAAACAGATGCAACTGTTAGCTTTTTAGAAACGTTTAACAACCTTTTCGACATACTAAATTCAAGACCGACCGATACGGGTTTAAACACCCTTTTTCAGTGGTAGAAAAAGAAAAACTACATGACGTTTTGGATCAAAGCGAAAAATATATTAAAGGTCTCTAAATCAATGTGCAGTCAAAAAAAACTCGAACAGTAAATGGACAAAGAGTAACAGTATATACTAACTCTTTGAAACCAGTGACCAAAACTCAGTCCAAAATTGGACTTCTAGGACTCCTCATATGTATTTCAAGTTTTAAATTACTTTTTGCTCGGCTAGTAGAAATATAAATATGGAAATTAAAATTAACCATAATAAGCCAAGATCATATTGAGTTGTTTTTGGAATGATCCGCAACCACGGCCGTTGCAACAATAACCTAAACGCCTGACAGTTTATGGAAATATATAAAAATAATTTACTGAACTTGAACCTCAGCTCTAAATTCACAGGCTGACAGGAGGACATTCCGTTTTAAATTTCTCAGAATCCGTCATCACTACATTGCGAAGAAAGATTCTCTTTTAATGTCTTCTGGCCAAAAACTTAATAAATTAATTATATTTCGTGGGACAAAGAATTTAATGAATTGTAAAAAGTGAGCCAAAAAAAAAACCATTGTACAGTAATATTGTTTTATTACTGACTTGGTCCGGTCCACTTATTGCATAACATCGTCCACGCCGCTATGACTCAGCTGTCATAGCAGACATTGCATTACGCGCGTGAACCAATCCCTGCTTTCGTTCTGAATTTAAACCAATCACCAAGCATGTCTATTTGTAACCTCGGAAGTGATTCGTACTTTGAATCTTACGTCGTTTTGGTTTGAAGTAGGGGCACTTTTATTGTGACATTTGTTCTGAATTAGAGTTCCTGACTTATTATTAATTCGTAGACTTCACATCACTATGAGGTCCGGCATTTTAAATTCCATGCCATGCGTCATATGATGGTTGACATGTGATGTCCCGCGGCCCGACCACAGAACTTGGCTTCAATCAGATTGTCACGTTTTTCATAGCAAAATCGACTCTATCGCAAAGCATTATTGAATTTAATGGCTTGAAACCATCATGATCAACATTACGTAATCGCACTGCAGTTGTATAGATTTTTCTTACTATCGTTGTTAGCCACATACTCGCGTCTACGCTCTGTGCCCTATTTCATAAAGCGACAAATCATAATAAAATTACAAATGTCAGTCAAATACGCCAAACCTGCGTTTCATATAACAAACAATCACGACAGGACTGATGATTGTCAGTCATATTGCATTTCACAATGCCAGTCATAGTAGTGTGATGGGTAAAGCTTCGGCTGTCACAATTGTCACGACAATTCTACAAATCGTGGTAATTTTTGAGCAACCGCCGTTTCATAAAACGTTTTTCTATTGACATTTGTTAGACAATTGTCGGTTGACTGCCGGTCACTACTATTGTTTTATGAAACACATTTAGTAATATTTTGACAATTCATTGAATGAGTTGTCGGGTTTTTATGAAACGCATTTCGGTAGTTTGACTGACATTTGTCGATTGACACTTGTCAGTCTACTATAGTTTTATGAAATAGGGCCCTGTAGTGCAGCCCCCGATTCAGAACCTTCGGTAACTCAGTTGTCGATTGATATGGTATTATTTATTCTGTGGGTTCGGTATGTAATCGTTCAATTAATTAAATATATTTTTCATTCACAATATCGAATCGAATCGATTAGGTTCGTTATCGAAAGGTTCTGAATCGGGGTCAGGGGGCAGAACCCTTCGATAACTCAATTTTCGATCGATATGGTATTATTTATTCTGTGGATTCGGTTTGAAATCGTTCAATTTATATACTCTTTGAGCCTCACTCTGTGGTCGATCGATTCGGTTCGGTCACGGTCGGCGAATATTTTTTCTGCAACAAAGTCGTGTGTGGAAACGTACTTTCTAAAAACTGAGACAGGTACATATTTGATTTGAATAACCTGTAGTAAAAGTGAAGTTCACATTGCAAAACTATTAGTATAATGTATCCTACTTTACATTACAGATCAAACAATAATGGCAGTGGCGGCAATGTTACGCCGTACGGTCATCAATGGCACGTTGTATTCTGCGGCAGCATTGCGGTTCTCTTCCACACAGCCTGAAAAAAAGGTGTTCTTCGACGTGACCGCCGACGGTGAGCCTCTCGGCCGGATTGTCATGAAGCTGAACACTGAAGAAGTCCCCAAAACCGCAGAGAATTTTAGAGCTTTGTGTACGGGAGAGAAAGGGTTTGGTTATAAAGGTTCATCGTTCCATAGAATTATTCCTGACTTTATGTGCCAAGGAGGAGACTTTACTAATCATAATGGTACTGGGGGAAAGTCTATTTACGGTCGTACTTTTCAAGATGAGAACTTCAAATTGAGGCATACTAGTGCTGGGATTCTGTCCATGGCTAATGCTGGACCAAATACCAATGGATCTCAATTCTTCATCACCACCACAGCCACACCATGGTTGGATAGAAAACATGTTGTTTTTGGTTCAGTTGTGGAAGGTTTAGATGTTGTCCAGAAAATGGAGGGCTTGGGCTCAAAGAGTGGAAAACCAGCCAAGAAAGTTGTTATTACTGAATGTGGTGAGTTGGATAAATAGATCAGTTTATGTAGATTATGTACAGTTTAATATTAAATTATATTTGTTATGATTTAGCAAAATAAGTTGAATAGAAAGTAGTTTTGGACCAATCTGTGTATCATTTTACTAACATTAAATTCCTTACCTTACGTAATTTAAATCAGTTTGTTAGCATTTATGTATAGAATAGGTACTTAGTAGGCTTGGTAGTACATAGTGTTTTAATTTTACCCAACTCTTCAACTAATAACCCTGCATTTGAGATGATGCAGTGGTGTTTTGGGTTGTTCATTTATGACACTAATAATCCTTTCCAAACCCAATGAAAAACATCAAATTTAACTGTCATGTCCAAAGGGAACGCTGATCGAAACATATTTAGAGTTTTTAACTGTTATTTTCTATCATTTAGCATCTAAACGGACAGCCTCTAAGTAGTCTATACAGTCCATCTGCAATTTTATTGCAAAAATAATGCATGTCGTGTGACAATCCAATCATATATATTCACCTGAAACCAAAAATATTAATTTTAATAAAGAAAACTATCATCCAGACAGGAGTGCCAAGACACTTGAACATTCCATAGAGCAAGAGTTCTGTAGACCAAGGGTCAACTTTTTCAGTGCAAGCCCAATAATCCATTTTACATCACCATAAGGGTTGCTACATGCAATTTCTATCAGCTGTTTCATGTTATGCTAATAAAAACCAAGCAAATTTAAGAAAAAACCTTTTTCTGAATGTGATATTTGACATTGTTTATTTTTGGCGAGTGTGACAATATTAGGCTTTATTTGCAATGTGCAGACTTCCTTCCAGATGTGCATGTATAATTTTTGTCCTTATCTTGGACTTCACATTTTTAATGTGAGAAAACAGCTGCTCACACACAACATAATGTGCCCATACAAAGACAATTTTTGGGACATGTTTTCGTATTTCAGGAAATGAATTTTCATTGAGATATGTAATATTTTGCATTAATTTCAACTGGACTGGAGTCGAATTTATCTGTCAGTTCGTAATTGGACTGCATTTTATTTTTTATATTTTCTGTAGCTGTCTTTTTTGCGGCCTAGTGCGGCCGCAAAAAAGACCTGGCAGGCCACACGCAAATTGCAGTCTGCGGGTAGAACATCCTTGCATTTGACGGTAGACATATGGCCCTTCTTGGTTCTTGGTGGTCAGGCTTCTTTTCCGCAACTAGGTTGATCATCGGCCCTTTTTGCGTGAAACGGGCGACGACAGCTAATTCAGCCACCCGATGTCCCTCAGGAAGGCCAGCAGCTTGCGAATTCCGGCGCAGGCTTCCCTCAGGGTGGAAATTGTTCCCAGGAACTGTTCCCTTTGTATCGCCACGCTTTCGCACTCAAGGAGTACATGCGTGGCCGTTTCTTCTGCCCCCATGCATCCTCTGCACAAGGGGCTGTCTGTGACACCTAATCTGTGAAGGTGTTTGTTAAGATGGCAATGACCAGTTACAATTCCCACCACTTGTAGGAGACTGTCCCGTTTAAGGTTCAGAAGTTTTCGGGAGTATCTCGGATTTAACTCCGGGAAAACCTCCCTTGACTGTCTACAATCCTTTATACTTGCCCATAGTTCTTGATGTAGTTTATGTGTCCTTTGACGGATCCTCGAATTTGACTGAAAGGCAAAGGGATCATTGGCTCTGGCTCTACAGGGCGCATGCCCGAGCCTCTCCTTGCCAGTTCATCAGCTGCATCGTTCCCTCTGGATCCGCTGTGTCCCTTTATCCATTGGAGAGTAAGGTAATCTACTGACCTCCTCCAGAAGATGGTGACACTGGATAGTTAGCCCTGAGGAATGTTCATACCTTTGAAGTGCTATAAGGACTGCGGCGCTGTCAGAGAGTATTCTGATTTTAGAGTCAGTTACCTTCCTGCGCAGTATCGCTGTTGCTGCCTGGATTATACCCACACATTCCGCTTGGAAAATAGAGTTGTGAGTACCCAGTGCTGCTGCTATATGCATGTTCAAATCGTCCGAGAACGTACCCGCTCCCGTCCCAGTTTCCATTTTGGAACCATCTGTGTAGATTCTTACTTCGTGAGTTTTTGACCTATCACTTGGTTCCTCATGTAGTTGTATCTTGTAGTGTTTATTGAAAATATGTTGTTTTGGTACCCTATCATAAATGGAGAGAATGTCCGAGTTACCCTCCGCGTAATCCCGTATGATGTTAGTGTGGAATGTTTGACTATTTTGATCCCAGAGATTGAGTGCTTTGTGTCTGTAAACAGACGCAGCAGCCTCCTGCTGGATGTGCAACTGCATCGGTGGCATACCCAGCAGTGCCTCTAGTGCAGCAATGGGTGCTGTTCTCATGCAACCAGTCACTGCTACACAAGCCAACCTCTGGAAGGACTGTAGTTTATTTATGGTAGATACCTGTTTAGTCCTTGGCCACCAAACAAGTGAACCATATGTTAAAGAAGGCCTAATCACAGTATTGTATAACCATAGTGTTATTTTTGGACTCAAGCCTCATGCTTTACCTATCATTTTCCGACATTGCCAGAAAGATATGGTTGCTTTCTTAATTTTGTTTTCTAGGTGTCTAGCCCAGTTCAATTTGCTATCTAAGATGATACCCAGGTACTTTACCTCATCAGTTAAGGTTAACTGTGTGTCGAAAAGGTGGGGTAGTATTTATCGTCCTAAGTTTCTTTTGTTAGTAAACATTACCAGTTGTGTTTTTGTTGGATTCACAGTTAATCCATAGTCTAAGCACCAGGTTTCTACGATCTTTAAGGCACTATTCATGATGTCACACGATACGCTAGCAAAGTGTCCTGATACAAGGATAGTCAGATCGTCCGCATAGCCAACTGTGAAGAAGCGTCGGTTGTTAAGCTTTGTAATTAGGTCATTTACCACCTTGTTCCATAGTAGGGGTGACAGTACTCCCCCTTGAGGGCACCCTCTTGCCACCACCCCTCTAATGGTTCCACCTAGATTGACCCTAACCGCCCTTAGCTTTAACATGTTTATGACCCAATCAACCAATGTCGACAACACCATGCTTCCTTAGCGCTGCGTTTTTGCTTCTAAAGTTAGTTCTGTCAAAAGCACCTTCAATATCGATGAAAGCGCCCAGGCACAACGTTTTGTTTTTTAAATCTTGTTCTATTGTGTTTATCACTTTGTCTAAAGCTGATTCTGTTGATTTACCCGAACTATATGCGTGTTGTTGTGGGTGTAATGGTGATATAGTTAGAATGCTATCTCTAAAGTACCAATCACAAAGTCTTTCCAAGGTTTTAAGGAGGAAGGATGTAAGACTTATCGGTCTATAAGATTTAGGGTCTGTGTAGTCACTCTTTCCTGGTTTGGGAATAAATAATACTTTGACCTCTCTCCAGCCTAAAGGAATGTACCGATAGGATAAACACGCCCTGAAGATTATATCCAGTGTACCGTTTATATGTCCCTCTCTCCATTGGAGGAGTCCCGGAAAGATACCGTCCAGCCTAGCTGTTTTGTAAGGTAAGAATGTACTTATAGCCCAACTAATTCTTTCCCGACTTACTACTGACTTCGCAACATCCCAATCCGCGTCAGCAGGTATAGCCTCTTCAATGTCAAACCATGTAATGGTATCAGTGATTTGGCATCCTGGGAAATATGTCTGTAAAAGTAGGCTATTTGTTTCTGTTTCTGTTTTAGTATAAGTGTTGTCTAGTTTTTTTAAAGAACCGATATCGCGTTTAGGGTCAGCTGCTAGAATTTTCCTGACCCTATTTGCCTGCATATTCGTTTCTATGTTTGTACTATATTTTTTCCATGACTTACGACCTTTGGAACGAAGTAGTTTTTTGTACGCCACTCTCGCCTTTCTATATTGCTCCCAGTCCTCATCATGGTATGTGTTCATGGCTCTATTAAATAATTTACGAACCTTCGCTTTCAGTTTCTCCAAATCTTTACCCCAACCATGACTACCAGCTTTACTTACGTATGGTGGGGAGAGGGGGCAGGCTTCCTCATAGCTTTTGGTGAGACTGTCTGTTAATTGTACTACCGCCTGCTCAATATCAGTAGTACTTGTTAGGCGTGATCCCGTAGACATGGGAGTGTGGTACTGTTTTAACAAATTATAAAATATCACCTTGTCCGTTCTACGGGGATTACGAGTTGGTGCGGGAAGTACCCTGCTAAGTTCTATTTCAAACCGGATCCACCTGTGGTCTGAGCACGAAGACTCTTCCGAAACTCTCCAATTCATAATGGTGTTAATTTCTTTGTTATTGTCTGAGAATAAGGTTAAATCAACAATAGTGCGGCATCTGCGTGTGACGAAGGTTGGCTCCGCACCTCTGTTCGCTATAGAGACAGTAGTAGTGAAAAGAGAATTTACCAAATCTACACCTCTACTGTTTGTTGTCGGCATCCCCCATAAAGGATGATGTGCATTACTATCTGTAGCTATGGTTAAATTAAAATTGTTAAGCTCACAGTGTCTAACGAAGTCAGCGACTTCCTTGGATGGGACGTCCTCGTCGGCAGGCATGTAAACCAACGTGACTATCACCACCTCTTCTCCCCCTCCGACACCAGAGAGTAACCTAACGGTTACCATGTCCCTGGAACAGAACTCGGTGAGGGGCACTGCTGGAACACCTCGCGGTATGAAAATGCAAGCGCGTGGATTGTTACATGTGTTATCTAGTATTAACTTACCATTTAAGTTGTTGAGACCACAAACACACCCGCCCCTGATCCACGGCTCCTGGATCAGGGCGATAGTCTCTTTGTTGGTTGCCTCCAGCATCCTGCGCAGGTTAGCCGTAGCAAGAATACTGTGCTGGAGGTTGGCTTGAATGAAGTCAGTCTGAGAGGTCGGGGTCACCATCATCCAGGCTTCCCTTATCCTCCTCAGACTCTCCACCATCCGTTCCAAAGTCCCCCACTGTCTCCTTCTCCGGAGGGACCGTGTCCACACTCATCTCTACTCCCCTCGAAGTTGACGGTTCGGGAGAGGAGTGCAACGGCGCGTCCGGAAATAATTCCTTCGCGCTGCCGATCAGAGACGTGGGTGGCAGGGACTGTTGTTCAAAGCACCCTTCTGGTTGAGTTAGAGGATCCGTGTTCCTGATCGGTACCTCATCCAGATTCGGTGGTGCATCCGTTAGTGTTCCATCCTTCTCATAGAAGCGCACGTAGACATTGCCCAAATTATGGACTAGTCTACGATCACGTTCCAAAATAGTTGGGATGACATGCTCTGGGATACCCAGGCACAGGAACAGTGTACGTCCAAACTCTTTGGAAGCCGCTTCCCGCCAGGAGTGCCAGTACACCGTCCAGGTATTAATAAGCGCCCATTTATTTTGTCCATCCAGAACCATGTTGGTGTCCTCTAGGGAGTTATCACAGTCCGGGATAACAAGGGCGCTCGTACCTTTCTGGCGATCTCGCTTTGTTTTTTACTGTCAGCTTGGGGCAAGTTGTTGATGGCAAGCTGTCAATGGATTCGTTAAGCCACCTCAGTGAAGCCTCATCCTCACACCACAGCTTGAGGACTCCATCAGATATGATGGGCCGTCCTCTGAAGGTGGGGGAGAAGTCATTGGCAGGGTCTTTGACACCCTCAAGAATCCTGCGCTGCAGGAACTTCTTCACCAAGGTGGTCTGTTCTTCTGTGAGTTGGATACCATCAGCCCTAGACACTGCTACACAGAGCTTGACAATATCAGCATAGCTAACCTGGGCACGATTAGATCGCTTTTTTATAGTTTCCTCTTGGTGAAACCGTGTCATCCAACATTGAACGTTTGCTAGTCTCAGTGCGAACTGGGGCTTGCGCCGACTTCGAGATCGCAATGGTAGCTCGTTTCTGCCGGTTGAACCGGTTACCATGTTTGGTCCTGTACTTGGAACTCGAGTCCTTACCTGTATAACCGGAGGGCCCAGCAGTCACCATGGACAAGTCCACGGTCGATGCCGGCCGGCCATGAGATTTAGATACGAGATCCTTGTTCTTAAGCAGGGTTTCCGTAACCTTGCCTATATATCCTTTAGGTCCAGCAGACTCCTTGGACGAATCCTTGGTGAGAGCTGACCCAGCAGACTCCTTGGACGAATCCTTGGTGAAGGCTGGCCCAGCAGACTCCTTGGACGAATCCTTGGTGAAAGCTAGAAGGGCTTGTGGCTTGGTTTCTGGTTCCCTTGTTTTTAGACGCTGCTTAAAGTAAGGTCTTGGTCCCGGTTTGTTCTGTCTGGTGTCTTCAGCCACTGGCTTCACACCTCCAGAACCCGATTTCCAGGGCTCCCTTTTCAATTTTCGTTTTAGTTTATATATTTTTTTCTTTGTTAGTTTTACCTCTGGGACGTGTGCCACCTCGAGGTTCGGAGCACTGGCTCTTGAGGTTCCAGCCAAAGGCTGTCTCCTCACATTCCCTGCTCCTTGGTTTTTACCTTTAGGTCTAACGACCGTCCAGGCTGCAGTTCGATCCGTGTCAGCAACAAAAGTTGCCTCCAGGGTACTCACCGCCTCCCCACTGAAGGGGGTTTTAGGTGGATTGTTTTTGTTTGTTTTAGTATCCATATTCCATTAAGTTTAAAATTCACCTTTCTAGCTCCCCACCCTCCACGGAGCCCGCACCGGGGATATTGGGTTACAATACCAGGGCTACTAGAATAGGTATAGAACGGTTTTCCCAGATGCCCACGAGCCCAACGCCGCTACGTCCGACACTACGCCCAATCCAAAAAGCGCAGCTCAACGAACACCGCCGGCTGCAGACACCATCGTCCTCCCGTTCTCGCCAGGCAGAGCAGAAGGCTGCCACCCGTGCTGGATAGGCATGGATGGCTAGTCCATACCCCCCCGTTTTGGTTGAAATCCACACCAAAGAGGAGCGTTGCGGAAGAGAGGTGCTATACCCTGACCAACTCCCCACTCAGCCACCAGGGTTGTTTCATCCTACCATACGGCCCCCCCACGCACAGCACCAAGTTACGTGGGTGATCATCCCCCCACCTACTGTCACTCATTAGGGGATAGTAAGTCCACAGTGGCCTGACCACCTCGCCACTGCAGCGGATTGGAAAGGAGGTAACGTAGGAAATTAGGAATAAAAGGAGTTAGGTGGGCATTTTGGAAGGAAAATAGGAAGTGTTGGGTGGGACTAGGAAGTCTAGAATTGCGTCTGTTGCCTTGGTTACGTCTGTTCCTTAGGGGACCAAACCAAAAACAGGGCGGCACCAGGTGAAGGTAGCAATCAGACTTGCTGCGGATGTCTACACGACCTGCGCTCCTTTCCGTAGCCATTGCCGAGCCTGCTCACCGGATAGGTGGCCAGGTTAGGGTTGACCCGGGTTTATAAACGTTTCAACCCCCCCCCCCCCCCACATCGCTATCGTCAGTTACTGCTACCACAGTAGTTATGTCACTCACTGCAATTTATTATCATCGTGAATGAGTATGCCTGGCTTGCATTATTGCAATTTTCATTGGGATTGTTTTTTTATCTTCCATCTAAACTATAATAAAACTATTTTGTTGTTGTTTGTTGTTTCTGAAAATTATAATTGAGATAAACTTCAAATCCATATAGAGTGCAAAAAGGTATTTTTTTGTCTGTCTCTTCACGCTGACACGCATCACGCTGAAACTACCTGACGGATTTTGATGCATCTTGGCTTAATCATAGCTTATGTTATACATTAACATTTAGAATACATTTATCCCGAAAAAATCAATGGTGCCCGCAGGATAGGGGTCGAAAGTTATTTAAAAGAACACATTTCACGCTGAAACTTCTGTACAGATTTTGATGTAACTTGGCAAAGTTTATATTATGTGTTAAAATCAAGGATATTTTTTATCACGAAAAAGTAAAGGATTCCTGCGGGATAGGAGTCTAAAGTTATGTTAATTTGAAAGTAATAAAAAATGTACATCCGTTTATCAAAAGGACACCGTAAATTCGGCGTTCCTGCCACGAAGCAGAGTGGCGCAGCGGAAGCGTGTCGGGCCTGTAACCCAGAGGCCCATGTATCGAATTCACGCACTTCTATAAATGTTTTGCCACAATATTTATAAGCATTTACATATTTTATGCATTATTTTACTTTTTTTTGATATTTTTAAGGCTTCTGTATTTCCTGAAGTAAACCGTCAAGTTTTGTTTGAAAACAACCAGATAAAGATAAACAGACGATCTCGTGTTTGTTATATCATGGGATATTGATAATTTATAACCCTTTTGACGCAATATACCAAAAACGTAAAATCCCAAAAACGTAGAATGGTATGATTAATGCCAAATTCTCATTATGCGTGAAAATCGCGAAATACCAACGGCTCGACGATGCCAATGTTTTAAATCATCACAGTCACAATAATCCCACTTCGGATTATTTAGAAAAAAACTCAAAAACAGAAAACAATTCTGTCAATTTACTTCGTAATATTTTTTGACTTTGTAAATTTGTTAGTTTTACTTAAAGTGCATACACACCGCAAAGACGGCCCCCAGTTTCCGGCGGCTCCGTTATTCCTGGCACCGGTAGCAGCCATGGTAACGGCGGAGAAGGGGGTGCTAAGAATCCCCGGCAGAGACCCAACTACCAACCCCCACGATCTCTGCACCTGGCAACATACAACGCATGCACCTTGAGGACCTATGAGAAGTTGATAGAGCTGGAAGAAGTAGTAAGTAAGTTGCGCTGGGATATTATAGGGTTATCAGAAGTCTGAAGAGAGGGAGAGGATATGATGACCCTGAATTCCGGCAACATACTTTATTACCGGGAGGGTGACCAGCAGTCCCAACACAGTCCCATCGGGTTTCTTGTCCACAAGTCCCGCGTCAACAACGTTGTGAAGATCGAAAGCGTTCCGAGCAGGGTGGCATACCTTATACTCAGAATTACCGAACGGTATTCGTTGAAGGTCATACAGGTGTACGCCCCACACTCAAAACGCCCGGACAATGAAATGGAGGCTATGTATGACGATATTTCTAATGCCATACATGCCCCGAAAACAAACTTCACAGTGGTGATGGGGGACTTCAACGCACAAGGAATGGCGATGAACTGAGAGTGGGGCAGTTTGGATTTGGACAGCGGAACCAAAGGGGTCAGCGATTGGCCGACTTCATGGAGAAGGAGGGACTCTTTATGATGAACTCCTTTTTTAAGAAGCGCCCTTCCAGGAAATGGACGTGGCTGCACCCGGTCATAATAAGCACGAGATAGATTTAATTTTAACGACCAATCGACATATATTATTACAACTATATACGTGCGCGTTATCGCAAGCTGTTTGCAGTGCCATTCAGTAGAACCAATTTGCTTCACCAAGCACCATTTACCCGGGCTCTCCAGCTATTGAATATAATTAATGCTGAACACAGCGATTTAGACATTTTCACATGTACTTTGGTGAAATTCACTGATGCTGCCCTTCAATGTGTTAGTAATTAAGTACATTGTCGCATTAGATTTGTCTGTAATGATAATGTAAATTTAAATAAATAAATAAATAAATATTCAATTATGTATCCATGATCAACAAGGTTAAGACCGGCAGTGATCACCGCATGGTAAGAGGCTCATTTAATATCAACCTAAAGCTGAAGAGGTTTCGTTTGATGAGATCTACTCTTCGCCCAAGTCCTGCCCAAATTCAAAACCCCGAGAGCTTTCAGTTGGAGCTCCAAAGTCGCTTCCAAATCCTTACCGAATGCGATACAGTGGGCGAACTAAACAACGGACTAGTGGAAATTGTTCAGCGGTCGGCTCGGAGTTCTTTGAGGCTGCAGTCTTCAGTGCATATGTCGAGTTACAGCTTGCTTAATAAACAGATCTCCAAGTCAATGCGACACGATTGCGTTCCTATAATACTATTTGTATTAAGAACGCAATAGAGCGGAACAAAGGCTCCAAAGTGTTCGAAAGAGGTCTGTCTATTGGGCAAAGCCTTTTGACGAAGCTGAAAACCGACAGTGGCAGCATCGTTTCGTCGAAGCCAGAGATTTTGAGTGAGCTCGAGAAGTTCTATGGACAATTATACACCTCATCGCGTAGTCCTCCTAGCATGACTAGCGATGCAAGAGCCCGTTTGACCCGACATTATACCGAAGGCACGTCAGCCTATATGAGATCAGAATGGCTCTCAAACAGCTTAAGGGCAACAAGGCACCAGGGAAGCACGGAATAACGACAGAGCTACATAAAGCGGGTGGAACACCGGTACTTAAATTCCTTCAGAGGCTGTTTAACTCCGTCATCCTCGAGGGTACTACGCCAGAGGCGTGGCACAGGAGCGAAGTGGTTTTGTTCTTTAAGAAAGGTGAAAACACCCTCTTGAAGAATTATACGCCCATTTCGCTACTGAGTCACATCTATAAGCTGTTTTCGAAAGTAGTTACAAACCGTCTCGCTCGTAGGTTTAACGACTGTCAGCCTCCCGAACAAGCTGGATTCCGGAAAGGCTTTAGCACCGTAGACCACATCCATACGCTCCGGCAGGTCACCTTGCTTGACTCCCTTTTTAATGGGGTAGGTCCTGTATTGGCTAGTTTTATTGATGCCGAACTATTTTGATATATATTTTGTAGTAAGTGTATGTATGTTTGGTTAATTTCTTGGCCATATTTCAAGCACTCCATAGTGCTTGAAATATGGACGAGTGTGTGATACTATCAAATATGATATGGATAAATATGATAAATATGATATTCATATTAAATATAAATAAAACGGCTAAAACTCACTAAAAAGAAAATTGGAAATACTCCGACCAGTTTCGGACTATTTTGAAGTCCTTCATCTGGGAGTGTTATGCCGACAAGCCGCGACGAGCGCTACGAACGTCAGCACGCAACTGACGGCGCGGGAGGCCCAGTGGGCGGCGATTGCGGCACTTGACTATGTTTGGCCTAAAAAACTATTTAGCTACTAAAAACATATGCTATATGGTTTTTTTATCATTCCATTATGTGTATGTACTTACCACATTTTTTCAATCATTACATTATTTGCATGTGACATGTAAGTAAGTATGGTTTATGTAGTTTATATAGTCATATAGTAGTCATATAATATGTATAGTCATTTTTATTTTGCATTTTTTATTGTATTGTTTTGCACCACCGTCCTTTTTTAATTCGTAATTTCTGTCCATCCAAAGGTTGTCCTGGAAGAGATCGCTTTTTGCGATAAGACGTGCCTATTTTAAAAATAAATTCTTGCATATTTGTTCCATAATTCTGTTGTAATAAAGTGTTTATTATTATTATGTTCTACAAGTAGGTGGTAAAAAAATTACTCTAATAATTGCGAACCTTACTGTACCAGCGCGAAGTCGCACTCGCAGCGCGCTTCACAGCCGCCATAAAGATTGGTTCGTACTATAACCCTATTGTAACATAGATAGATTTCTGTCAACAACCTTCAGTGGCGACTCGACATGGCAATTCAAGGTGGCGTGATAGGGAGCGAGGCTAACCTATCACGGCCATCCGTGATAGGTTAGCCTCGCTCCCGCCTTCGTCTTCTAACCCATCACGGCCATGTCGGGTCGCTACTGAAGGTCTTTATGTAAGTTTGTTCGCGCATCAAGTAAAAACTACTAGATCGATTGCGATGCAATTTTCACTATTTGATAGGGTTTGAATTAAAAACTGGGATACTTGGTATGTTAATCCGATGATTAGATGCCGAGCATTCAATAAAAAACTATTTGACGGTTCAACAAATTTTGAACAAATGTAGTATATTGTACTTCGTAGGTACTTTTGGTCCTGGAATAACACGTGTGATTTACTTTTAAATGAAATGACCACGTGGGCAAAGCCGCGGGTACAGCTAGTTTTTAATAAATTACAGAATGTTGCTCATGCCCATGTTACTCGCTGATAATGTAGCTTTATATAGGTGAAATAATGTTTACTCTAAAACGGAACACATTTGCTTGCAACGCTATCTAGCTCGATTCGGGTGAATCAAAATGACAATACGCTCGCTAGCCGCTATTTTTACCTGACAGCATGTGCATGGGTTATGTGTTTGGGTTGTATGTATGTTTGTGTATGATTCTTAGGCGCGTCCTACAGCCTAAACGGCTTCATGGATTTTGATAACTGAGGTATCATTGGATTCGTCGTGACCACGAGTGCTATAGAATATTATATAGTCTCAAGAAAACCAATATGGCGGCTTATACGATATTCTATTTCCGACGGAACAAATAATGACCAAAACCTATCGAGTGGGGTATCAAAATGAAGGTCTTTAATAGACCATTTCAAAAATATAAATTTTTTATAACTAGACAGTAGCAATTGCCTTTTAGGATTCTTACAAAAAAATATTTTAGATTATTCTAGTTAATATATTATACTATAGTTTAATGTTGCATTTGCAACTATTAAAGTAGGTAAAGTAAAATATGTAAGTAAAGAAGAAACATTAAAGGACACGGCCCGTTTTGCTAGCGCTCTCTGCCTAGTTATTTAAAGTTCATGTACATCCATAGTTTAAAGTTATTTGTGTTGAAGATTACCCGATTACTAATAGTAAATAAGCAACATTTCTCAAGAACTTCTAGTTTTAAAGATAATGATAAGATATTGTTTTACTATTTGAACGGCATAGCAAAAATAGCTATAAAGGCTCTTTTGCTTGAATTTGTTTTGAGAAAAACTTTTGAATTATTATATGTTTTTATTATTTTGTATATCATTGAAAAATAACTATTTTTAGACACAATCTTTACATAGCCCACAGAAAGGGTATACATCAAAATTATTTTTACATGCTTACCTCAATTGATAGCCATCGTGTGAGCTTCGTAAGTAAATTCGTTGATAGTGAGGACACATTATGCCTTCGAAAACATTGCGTGGCTATGCTGCAGTTGATACATCTCATAATCATTTTCAAATAAATCGTAAAAATATTTATCCAAAACTGAGTCCGTAGTAACAAGCGATGGTAAAAATTATATTTGTCGAAGAATTCAGTCCAGGAGAAAAGCCAAGGTCGTCAGTTGCATTAGCAAGATCAGAATTAAATGGTACAGTTACACATGAATGAAGCGCAACGGAGCCAATGACCAATTGATAACTACAAAATACAAAAAGAATTCACAAGTGCCATGACATTTTGTAATGTGACCATAGAGTAGTACACATACGAAAGATATCAGACATTTCTCGTAGTGTGTTTTTGTTAAGTGAAAGTGCAAAATCGTATTTTATTATTTGTAATAATGAAATAACAAACAAATAATAAAATGTTGCAATTAACAATATGCATTTTCATTAAAAAATATGTGCATTCACTTTAATTATTGATACATTTGTCATTTATAGGTATATTTATCATAGTACATACATTTGGTTGCACGGAACGTAAGACATTCAAAATGTCGTTGATTTCAGATACAACAAATGAATTACTTTTATTAGCATTTCTTTCAAGCCTGGAGTTCTAGAGATACATAACACATGCCATAATGTTTATGTTATTTTTGTGAATATTTACAATTACCTACAGTCAAAGTACATTCTAGGCAAAAACTGGCCTTGTGTCCTTATATGTCCTTTATATTAATACTACATTTCTGCATTTTTACAGGATAACTAGCTTAAAAGCTAAAAAAACATGCCTACTGCCGCCATAAAGGATATAAAAAAAAAGAAGGATTGCCTATGTTACTCGGGGGATGTAAGGACATGTGTTAATCCAGGGTATAAGCTACCTCCATACAAAATTTTATCCAAATCCGTTCAGCCGTTTAAGCGTGAAAAAGTAACATACACACACGCACACCCTCGCATACATACAAACTTTTGCCTCTATAATATTATAAGGGGTTCGAACATTTTTGTATCTGACATATCCACCCGCCCGCCATTATGTTTTATTTTCAAAGTTTCCGCGCCCGTTTAAAGTTGCATATACGGATAGAGGGCACTTATACAAACAAAAAATGACAAGTAATATGGTACCCTATAGTGTCACGTGTAAGAAATATTTGGGGGTAAAAATGTGAAAACAATTACAATACTTAAAAATGCAGTAATTACATGTTTAAACGCATTCAATTGTATTCAAATAAGTTTCCTGGTTGATTTTACTATTATTAAAAATAATTATTCTCTTAGGGCGATCTTTACACTTTAGGGTATATGGTACCTAACTTCTGATTTTTTAGTTGTTTAAGAGTCCTCTACACGTATATACTACTAAAATCGTACGCGGAAGCTTTGAAAATAAAGCAAAATGGCGGGCGGGTTGATATGCCACATAGGTTCTATCCCCTTTGTTCAGTCGGATTTTTTAGTATTGTTTGCATATATTTTCTTCAAGAAATGCTATCAAGGCGCCAAAATGACGGCGCAATATCTTCAGTTCCTCACGTATTGTCAATTGCTATTAGAGTATAGTTAGCCAAAACCAAATATTTACTCTGAGGCCAAACTCTTAGTAGAGCTAAGATTTATAGTGACAAATAGTTACCGCTAGTGGCGCTACGCTGGATTTCATTCAACAAATTTACGATACGAACCAAATTTAATGGCGGCTGTGAAGTTGGCGCGGAGCGCTGCGCAATAGCAAATATTAGGTATGTGCGGCAAGGCCGTAGCCAGGATCATTTCGGGGGGGGGGGGTCGAGCTTTGGATCAGAGTTTTTTTACCCAAGTATGGTGAGGCAAGGGAAGGGTAATGAGAGTAATGAGATACATGTATGTATGTATCTATGTATGTATGTGGGTATATAGATGTCATAGGCTATTTTTTTTACTCAACTACGCTGAAACTAAGGAAGGATTATGTATTCAAACTAAAAACTTGGTCCGATTTTGACAAGCGAGGTATCAATCGATTCGTCTTCATTTATAGTGTCATAGGCAAAAACAAAACCGACTACGGCAGCACCTACTTACACGACCGTAATCGAGTTTTAGTTTTCAACTTATGTCTTGTTTATATGTTGATCGCTTTTACCGATAAGACCGTCCATTGTGCCTATTTTTAAAATATAATAGAGACAAAAATTAATTTGTTCTTTAATTTTTGACATCAAAAAGGTTTTTTTATAATAATAATGAACACTTTAATAAGTGTTTATTATTATTTACAGCCAGTCAAAAAAGACCAATTTTTTTCGAAGGTTTGGTCATTAGGCTAAACTTTTTTAATAGAAAAGTCAAGAGCATGACAGAGGAATTTGTAGAGAAAATAATTAGCTTCAATTTTATTCAATTAGCTTAAAACACCTCATAGTTTTCTCAAAAACTAAAAGTAAAGATAAGTACCCGAAAACGCTTCCCTTAAGTAGTTTTTTCGAAAAAACTGAAACAATTGCCAGAATTTCAAGCACCACGGTAGTAGCTCAGTGTTGCAAACTTGGATATAAACTGCTCTCGCTCATGGATCCTAACAATATAAAAAAACTACATACATATACATTGCGATGTTTGGTGGTTTTAATGACTGGTGTTATTCATATAGACATTAGTTTTAATTGAAATCATTATTTGGTAAATACTTAACTTTTACTTTCTCTCTTAATAAAATCACCAACCACAAGGTGAATGAAATATAATTTTTATGTCATTAAAAATAATAATTTAACTGCACTTTTACCTATAGTAAAAATTCATTATAAATTGAAAAACCCGCCCCTGCCTACGGCCTTGATGCGCGGGCGTTGGAGGGGTGAGGGGATGCGCGATGTCGCGCTAACAGCGCACTTTACAGTCGCCATTAAGTTTGGTTCGTACTATACTCGATAGCGAGGATAGTTTTGAACATTTGATTGAACTCATATTTGAGGTACAGATGGTTAACATTAGAGTCACATTGTCAATAGATTTTATTGTCCAGGAGATTTATGCGACTATCTTGCTGGTGATGCTGTCAAGACTGCCCAATAACAAGACATCTATGAAAAATTGGATATTTTTGGAATAGTTTCAGTAATAAAAACAGTATGAAAATAAGTATGCAATTTTTATTAATCACTAAATGCAACAAATTAGTTTAGGAGTTATCATCAAACTTTCTGGTGAGATTGACATAACGACATACTTTAATAACATACATCTAAGTCAGTTTTCTATCAAGTCTTAAGACCTATTGTAGTAATAAGGCATTTTTAGATAAAACACTCTCTTCATATCAAACTATTAGACCTCTCTTACATTATGTCACAAAAAATTACATACACCTTTGTCTTTTTCATTTCAATATCCAAGATAAATATATTGCTTTATGCACATCTCATACTAAAATAATGTTTCTACAAGTAATAATTGAGTTCTTATTCGAAAGAGCAGCCTACAAATTGACAAATTGTTAACTTTTAAAAATATAATCTGTTGAATAGAGCTTTAGAGTTACCTAAATAATTGCAGTAATAATAATTTTAAAATATGTCTTACAACATCTGTGCTTAAAATTTCTATTTGAACATAAAACAGTATCTAACTAGTTTTCTTGTTAATCTTTGACTACAGGAGATTTATAGCAATATTCTAATATACATTGTTAATACTATTATTAAAAAGAGCTTAGTTTATTTTCGCAAATCAAGCGAAATAAAATAAAAATAAGCTGTACATAAGATTCTATATCAATGCCGTACATCATCTTTTCATTGTGAAGTAGGTAATAATTTAATTAAACGGGTACAGATCTAAATATATAAATTGAAAATATATACGTTTAAAAATCATAAGTTCAAAATACATCATTTTAAAATACCGAATTGTATAAATAAATTGAAAGTATATAAAGATTTTTATTAATAATGGTCGAAATACCAAAAATCATAATACCTTATGAGTCAAATGAATAATCCATAAAGTACGGTATTTATAATCGTTGAAATATTTAGATACTATACAGTGACAGTAGTGTGCGGCGTGGGCGGCCCTTGGGCCACCCGTAAGCCGTGAACATGTTTATTTTACATAGGTAATTGAAAATTACTTCATATGTATTTAGATTTAATAAATGTTTGTTTTAAATAATTTATGCCTAGTATCCATTATATATTCTGAACTATTATGCTTTTTATCCATTACTAATTTGAACTGTTATGTGTTGTAAACTTTATATATTTTAAATTTCGGTATTCTATATTTCTAACAAATTAAATTATACATTTGGAACGATTCGGTATTTTAAAATCATGTATTTTGAACTTATGAATTCTAAATATTACTTTAAATGTTTATATTTAAATATGTACTCACTTAAACACATATTTTTCTGATTTCACTACTAAACTACCGACTTCCAAGCAAAAAATACACAGTATACAATTAAAACTGAATCTAAAAAGGTCAGTAAGGGAAAAGTAACCAAATAAATACAAAACTAAATATACTTACTAAAAATATATGGTTATTCAGATTTCGGACACAATACAACCCATTGCTGTTTGAGATCACAATAAATACAGCATTAAGTAAAATAAATCAAAATCTATTATTTTAATAAACTACAGTGTTAACTTTTTGTGCATTATTATGAGGAATGTTGTTAAAAAGAAAATTCTTACTTTAAACTTAAACAGAGATAATGGCAAAGCAAGGCGAGCCGCCTGATACAAACAATATGTTAGTTTTTGCTATTGTAAAGTAGAAGAGTGCTTCAATTAATCAGTGACATGTCAGACGCCTTTAGCAGTTTATTGTTCCACTCCCAGTTCCCGTGATATCACTTCAGTCTCCTAAACTCTACCAACAACATCTTGTGACTTAACCACTAAAGCTGTAAAACTCCTCTAGAATGCCTTCTTGTGAAAATATAACAAGTACGCATTTTTATATACCTGTCAGTTTGAGGTGAGCTGAGCCACTTAGCACATTATTTCACAATTTACAAAAGCTAAAGCAGCTCTTTCTTTCTTATTAGCGCATTGACTGAAATATTTTCATAATAAAGTTTTCCACAGATTTGTAGGAAATTCTATTAGTACTTCACTGCTCATGCTTAGTTTTTGTATATTGTGCCATAATGCAAAGGAATAAAGTATTTTTTATTTATGTTAATTCAATAGTTAGATAATATGATATGAACAATCATAATTAAGTACAACCAGTATTATTTCTTATTTATAAAAGATTCATTTAGCATTAAAATTGCACCAGATATTCTTATTCCCATATAGGTAACTATGTACATTAGAATTTAGAAAATTATTTCGATATCACAACAAAAGCGTACAGATTTCAGCGTATCTACGACGAAAATCAACGTGCAATTAGAAACAAAATCAACATTATTCGACAAAGTGAAACATCCTACTGAACACAAGGTTAATAGAAACGAATACTCAGTCTCACTAAGCGAGCACTTTAAAATTTCGATAATTCTACCAAAGCTTCTAAATTATAGCTAAGATATGATTCGGAATCACACATTCGTCTATCTAATTCTCGGTTAAAAGAACAAGGGTCTACACGAAATTAAAATTAAAAATTTCGCTACGCGATCGTGTGCCGCGCGCGCGCCGTCCGCGACGCGGCGACGCGCGGGTGAGATTCGTGTTACACGCGCGGGTCGAACGGCGCGCTCGACAGCTGGTCGACGCTGCGACCCTTCTGCATCTGCAGGCTGGGGTCGTGCGGCTCCAGCGTGAGGTGGTGCGAGGAGGTGCGTTTGTGTCGCGTCGTCGGCGGCTTGAGGTCGCGCGAGCCGGTGCGCCGGTGGCGCAGCACGCCCGCGCCTCCTTCGATGAGCCGTTTGCTCTCGTCGTCGGCACAGCGCGCCAGTGGCAGCACCGTGAGGTCGAGGCTGTCCATGCTGCGCAGCGCGAGCTGGCGCAGCTGCTCGAGGCTGAGGTCGCGCGAGTCAGCGCGGGAGTGCGGCGCGCGCCGGCGCTCGTCCTCCAGCGAGTGCTGGCGCGCGCGCGGCTCCAGCTGGATGGTTTTGGAGTCGTTCCGCAGGTGGCGCGAGGCGACGAGCACGCGCGACGTGCCGCCCGGTGCCGCCGACAGCTGCGAGTCTGTGCGCTGCAGGCGCGCCTCACCCGCGCCCGCCTCGCCCTCCTGCGGCGTGCTGGTTGCCGAGCTCAGCCCCGACGTCACGCCCGACCGGAACCCGCTGGCGTTGTCCGCGGACGGTAGCTCCTCGAATACTGAACCATGAAACATTTACAAATATTTTAAACAATTTTATTATTATTAGCATGCCTCTACTGCATTACTCGCGAAGTTCCTCGAGTTAACTCGTCGCCAAATTTCCTCAGGCGAATAACGGCCATTCAATACTAGTCCAACTTTTTGAGGATCTCAATCGCGAGGCAGACATCAAATATGGAAGACGCCCCAAAAGAACCAAAAACAATACTTAATTGCGTATATTTTTCTTCTAAATCTCCTTGCAAACCTGAAAGAACGAGTAGTAGGACGACTAGTGCAATAATGAACAAGTAACTCCGTGTTCGAACTTCGGGCCCATTGCAAAAAACCGACGCAATATGGACACCATCCGAAGCAAGGTAAAGTAGCACATACAGCAATCCCATCTCATCCTCTGCTAACTTAGGTCAAGTTCGCGAGTGTGTAGCGGAGGCATTACGGTTTAGTTCTCGTTCAAATCGGTTACACTCACGTTTGTCGAGGCTGATGATGGAGCCGGCGATGTCCTTGTGGTGCAGCGGCGGCGAGGTCTCCAGGTGGCGCCGGCGCCGCACGAGCCACCAGTCCGCCATGAAGATCCCGAGCGCGACGATCTTTATGCCTCCACAGAGGCCCACGTACCTGATATGCAAATAAAAAATTATCATCACACTAATATTACATATAAGGCGAAAGATTGTTACTCCTTCACGCTCAAACGGCTGAACGGATTTTGATGAAATTTAGAATGGAGGTAGCTTATACCCTGGAATAACACATAGGATAGTTTCATCATCATCACACGCGGCTGAAACCGCGGGGTGCAGTTAGTATCACATAAAAGTTAACCGACTTAAAAATGTAGGATGTTCTCAAATGACCCAAAACAATATCTAAAGTAATCTAAACAAATGTACCAAACGTGTATGTATATTTGTCCTCTTATTTTTCAGAAACTAAACATCTTATTGAAATAATTCTTTTGTAATGGTACTTTCAATGTAGAAAGTAAATTTCTACTACTCATTACTAGTTCAGTAGTTTAAAAGACTCTCACTCAAAGACACTCTTAACAGTAAGATTATTTTGGTCAAGCGAAGAGAACCTAGGCACTTATTGGTAACTAGCTATGCCCGCGTGGTCATTTCATCTAAAAGTAGCCTATTCGTGTTATTCCAGGACCAAAAGTACTTATAATGTACAATATATATATTGTACATTATTGTCAGTTGTCAGGCAACTATCGGAAGTGCTCGATGTCGTATCACTGAAGAATGTTGATTGTGGAAACGTGTCAGGCACCTGTATCGGAACTGCTCGATGTCGTATCACTGAAGAATATTGATTGCGTAAACATGTCAGGCACCTGTATCGGAACTGCTCGATGTCGTGTCACTGAAGAATATTGATTGTGGAAACGTGTCAGACACCTGTATCGGAACTGCTCGATGTCGTATCACTGAAGAATATTGATTGCGTAAACATGTCAGGCACCTGTATCGGAACTGCTCGATGTCGTGTCACTGAAGAATATTGATTGTGGAAACGTGTCAGACACTTGTATCGGAACTGCTCGATGTCATATCACTGAAGAATATTGATTGTGGAAACGTGTTAGGCACCTGTATCGGAACTGCTCGATGTCGTGTCACTGAAGAATATTGATTGTGGAAACGTGTCAGACACTTGTATCGGAACTGCTCGATGTCATATCACTGAAAAATATTGATTGTGGAAACGTGTTAGGCACCTGTATCGGAACTGCTCGATGTCGTGTCACTGAAGAATATTGATTGTGGAAACGTGTCAGACACTTGTATCGGAACTGCTCGATGTCATATCACTGAAGAATATTGATTGTGGAAACGTGTCAGACACTTGTATCGGAACTGCTCGATGTCATATCACTGAAGAATATTGATTGTGGAAACGTGTTAGGCACCTGTATCGGAACTGCTCAAAGTCGTATCACTGAAGAATATTGATTGTGGAAACGTGTTAGGCACCTGTATCGGAACTGCTCGATGTCATATCACTGAAGAATATTGATTGTGGAAACGTGTTAGGCACCTGTATCGGAACTGCTCGATGTCGTGTCACTGAAGAATATTGATTGTGGAAACGTGTCAGACACTTGTATCGGAACTGCTCGATGTCGTGTCACTGAAGAATATTGATTGTGGAAACGTGTCAGACACTTGTATCGGAACTGCTCGATGTCATATCACTGAAGAATATTGATTGTGGAAACGTGTCAGACACTTGTATCGGAACTGCTCGATGTCATATCACTGAAGAATATTGATTGTGGAAACGTGTTAGGCACCTGTATCGGAACTGCTCAAAGTCGTATCACTGAAGAATATTGATTGTGGAAACGTGTTAGGCACCTGTATCGGAACTGCTCGATGTCATATCACTGAAGAATATTGATTGTGGAAACGTGTTAGGCACCTGTATCGGAACTGCTCGATGTCGTGTCACTGAAGAATATTGATTGTGGAAACGTGTCAGACACTTGTATCGGAACTGCTCGATGTCATATCACTGAAGAATATTGATTGTGGAAACGTGTCAGACATTTGTATCGGAACTGCTCGATGTCATATCACTGAAGAATATTGATTGTGGAAACGTGTTAGGCACCTGTATCGGAACTGCTCAAAGTCGTATCACTGAAGAATATTGATTGTGGAAACGTGTTAGGCACCTGTATCGGAACTGCTCGATGTCATATCACTGAAGAATATTGATTGTGGAAACGTGTTAGGCACCTGTATCGGAACTGCTCGATGTCGTGTCACTGAAGAATATTGATTGTGGAAACGTGTCAGACACTTGTATCGGAACTGCTCGATGTCGTGTCACTGAAGAATATTGATTGTGGAAACGTGTCAGACACTTGTATCGGAACTGCTCGATGTCATATCACTGAAGAATATTGATTGTGGAAACGTGTTAGGCACCTGTATCGGAACTGCTCAAAGTCGTATCACAGAAGAATATTGATTGTGGAAACGTGTTAGGCACCTGTATCGGAACTGCTCGATGTCATATCACTGAAGAATATTGATTGTGGAAACGTGTTAGGCACCTGTATCGGAACTGCTCGATGTCATATCACTGAAGAATATTGATTGTGGAAACGTGTTAGGCACCTGTATCGGAACTGCTCAAAGTCGTATCACTGAAGAATATTGATTGTGGAAACGTGTTAGGCACCTGTATCGGAACTGCTCGATGTCGTATCACTGAAGAATATTGATTGTGGAAACGTGTTAGGCACCTGTATCGGAACTGCTCAAAGTCGTATCACTGAAGAATATTGATTGTGGAAACGTGTCAGGCACCTGTATCGGAACTGCTCGATGTCGTATCACTGAAGAATATTGATTGCGTAAACATGTCTGGCACCTGTATCGGAACTGCTCGAAGTCGTATCACTGAAGAATATTGATTGCGTAAACATGTCAGGCACCTGTATCGGAACTGCTCGATGTCGTGTCACTGAAGAATATTGATTGTGGAAACGTGTCAGACACTTGTATCGGAACTGCTCGATGTCATATCACTGAAGAATATTGATTGTGGAAACGTGTTAGGCACCTGTATCGGAACTGCTCAAAGTCGTATCACTGAAGAATATTGATTGTGGAAACGTGTCAGGCACCTGTATCGGAACTGCTCGATGTCGTATCACTGAAGAATATTGATTGCGTAAACATGTCAGGCACCTGTATCGGAACTGCTCGATGTCGTGTCACTGAAGAATATTGATTGTGGAAACGTGTCAGACACCTGTATCGGAACTGCTCGATGTCGTATCACTGAAGAATATTGATTGCGTAAACATGTCAGGCACCTGTATCGGAACTGCTCGATGTCGTGTCACTGAAGAATATTGATTGTGGAAACGTGTTAGGCACCTGTATCGGAACTGCTCGATGTCATATCACTGAAGAATATTGATTGTGGAAACGTGTTAGGCACCTGTATCGGAACTGCTCAAAGTCGTATCACTGAAGAATATTGATTGTGGAAACGTGTTAGGCACCTGTATCGGAACTGCTCGATGTCATATCACTGAAGAATATTGATTGTGGAAACGTGTTAGGCACCTGTATCGGAACTGCTCGATGTCATATCACTGAAGAATATTGATTGTGGAAACGTGTTAGGCACCTGTATCGGAACTGCTCAAAGTCGTATCACTGAAGAATATTGATTGTGGAAACGTGTTAGGCACCTGTATCGGAACTGCTCAATGTCGTATCACTGAAGAATATTGATTGTAGAAACGTTTCAGGCACCTGTATCGGAATTGCTCGATGTCGTACAGCAAGCAGCGGCCGCCCTTCTCCCCGCTGCAGGACTGCTTCCACAGGATGCACGTGGAGTCGATGAGGTTGCCGAACAGGATCGGCGCCGGGATGTAGCCGAACAGGCGGAAAATCACGAACTGCATGCCGAGCGCGAACGAGCGCTCCTCCTCGCTCACAGACCTGGTATAACAACCAAGAAAAAAAATTAATACACTTCGTACAAGATTTCGTAACACCACAACAAGGTACAAGGTTTTGTTCTACTATCGCCGTTAGTTGACTTTTAAATATTTTCATGTAATCAGAATGCCAACCATTTGAAACCACCATACATAAGATCGCTTAATGCCTACTTTTTTGACCTCCGAACAAAATGACGGGTGTTATAAGTTTAGGGTATATATCCGTGCGTGTGTCTGTTTGTGGCATCGTAGCTCCCAAACGAATAGACCGATTTTGATGCGATTTCTTCTATTTGAAAGCTGATGTGATGGAGATGGTTCTTAGCTATAGTGGGGGGAAGGGGGATGAGAATCGTAGCTCCCAAACGAATGCACCGATTTTGAAAGGTGATGTGAACGAGATGGTTCACATCACCTACGCTTGCACGAAATTGGAATTGGATCGGTATTTGGAATTTTTTCAATTAAATACGCGCGCGCACTTCCTGGTATAAACAATAGTTATTGATGACAGAGTTGAATATCATGGGAACGGTTAGCACCCACCTGCACTCTGTAACTATACCTAAATTCACCAGAGTTGAATATCATGGGAACGGTTAGCACCCACCTGCACTCTGTAACTATACCTAAATTCACCAGAGTTGAATATCATGGGAACGGTTAGCACCCACCTGCACTCTGTAACTATACCTAAATTCACGTCACTTACGAAGAATATATGATGAGTAGTTCATACCTCAACACAATCATAAGCAGCGGCATCTGTGTGACGGCGACGATGAAGGTCATGAAGAACAGCAGCACCAGGAAGGGGAAAATAGTGGTGCAAGGCGGGTTGCAGGCGCCGGCGGTGGCCACGGGCACCACCGTCACCTCGCTGTACTCGCGCGCCACGCCCGCCGTCAGCGCGGAGGCGCTGGCGCCGCTCACCACGGCGCCCAGCGCGCCCATGTCGCGGCTGTTCTCGTGCACGCCTGCAACGCAACCAATCATACTAATGTAGCCATTTTTACTACTTTTAAGGGTTGCCCCGGAGTTAAGCAGAATGTCGGTTCTTCAATAGTTCACGTTTAATTGAAAAACAAGTCTGACCTAAACCTAAGCTTGTAAATAAATTGAGCTAGCCCATATACAACTGCACATTACTCTGTACTCTAGACAGGCTATTGACGAACGTCGCAATGAGAGCATTGATTATCGCAATTTTGGCGCTGATAGCAGTAGTGAGCGTCCACGGAACTAAGGTTTTTGTCGGTACTATTATCTATTCTGTGAATGTCAATTTTAGTTCCATGGACGCTCGGTGGGGCGCTTTGAATCAGCACAAACTAAAGTACGGCACAGCAAATCCATAGAGATCAGTAAGCTAGCCATATCAGACATCTGTATTTTTGAATCAAACGTCTACTTTTGTTACTCCACGCTCCATGTACAAATTTTGTAAAATAAGGTTTTTAAATATGGCACTTTTGAAGCGTGTTGAGTTGGGCAGAGAAATCATACAACAAGACCTCATCTTCCAGCACTTTTTGGGTAAATATTAAAGCGGTTGGTTAAAGACCTACTTACGTCTATATTTCTTTTCAAACTGACTATAACTAAAATTCTAATGGATGTCTAAACGCCAATAGATTTCTTCGCCGATCAAAATACAATTTCAGAAAGAAACATGATTTATTTGGATGTCAAATAATTACAAAACGTGCGTAGGTTTGCTCCGGGGTGAATTCTAACATCGGCAGATGTTTTGTTTCCTAGAATGCTGGCGATGCTATTTTTTGGGACGCAATTCTACACCGGACATAATTCAGAACAAATCGTTATCCAGGCCACAGAATAAATAATAGTACAAGTACAGAAGGATAACTGAGTAAAGTCAATTAAATACATAGCAACTCTCGCTACAACGCAATAAAGTGCAATTTAACTCGCACAACGCTGCGAGCTTTCAATTATATTTACCTAGAAGGCGCTCACCCATTGCGTGCAGGCAATAGAATGTACCGTATCACAACGCGCGAGAGCTTTCATTGCTCTAATCGTTTCAGAATCGCTCTGTCACTTTTACGCTCGGTAGGGTTGTATCAACATATGGCTAGGTTTTTGTACTAGTAATTATTCTATGACATAATATGACTTAGATTTTGTAACCGAATAAACAATTATGTAAAAATGAATTATTTTATTACTTATTGTTATAAATGTTGATAGTTCTATTAACTACATATAATGACATTCTTATCAGAATAGACCTAGTACCTCATTATTTGATTATATCTTAGTAGGTTACACTTTGATGAATAAAAGGTGTCTGACTTCGATGCTTAATAATGACTGAAAAAGAAATGGCTACCTACGTAATAAAATATCGGTATGTATGTATTTTACGAGATTTGTCAGACCGAATGCTATGCAGTACATTCTAGGTTTCTTCTTGGTATTCATAATTAAGAAAAGAATAAAATTTGCCAAAAACTTTACGTAAGTTAACGTAAGTAGTACTCTATCGTTAAGCACACGGCGCGCGACTCATCGAGCGCACGCTTGACACTACTGAATGAACCCCAATATTACGGCCCCGAAGTTTAGGTATAATATTTGTACTTGTTGCGGAGTGCGACCGCCCCGGCTAGGCTTAGTCATTTAAATGGGGCTGGATCTATTTCTGTTAAACCATTCGTGTTCAAATCATCTCAAAGTTGAAAATTAATTTTGACAACTTTGTTCGACTAATTACCAAAAGTGTGAAATAAGCAGCACGAGTAGTGTAGACAATATTGGCGCACAAGTAAGTTCTCAAACAGCCAGAGGCCAAACAATTTACATACTCGTAGAATGTATTTACATAACGAAATAGTCATAACTCCTAACACTAAGCATGGAAAGGTCACACTGCCCTTGTCACTGAAGAAATTAGATATTCATAATTATTTTATGCGATCAACTAATAAAATTATCAAATTAAGCTCAAGGCCTGTTGCGCTGATATTTTTTTTATCAGAAGTCAAGTTGATATCAAAAGTGATGGGTTAACTGCGGTTTTAATTTAGTGTCAAGGTTAGTGAGGTCTGTCAGATGACTTAGCAAGCTTAGGTAAAGTATACACTGTATTTTGCACATCTTAAATAGGAAATGAAGCAGACTAATTAACACATTGTAAAGAAGCCCTAGAAATATTAGAAAGATTACTTCGTAGAAGCAATGACTTTGCTTACTATGTTATTATCTCTCAGTACACATGCAGTTGAAGTAGCAGGTTGTGAGTATACTTACAAGCGCAGTTTGTGAAGTTGGACTGCAAGAAGAACGTCAAAGCCTCAGACAGGCTTCATGTCCGTCTCAGCGCTCGGGCTGTTGAAGTTGCGGGCAGCTGACCTTCACATTGTGAGTGTACTTACATGCGCAGTTTGTGAAGATGAACCGCGAGGAGAAGGCGACGCAGCCGGCGTGGCACGGCGAGAAGTACGTCAGCCTGTTGTTCCCGCAGACAGGTACCATGTCCGTCTCGGTGCACAGGCAGTTGAAGTTGCAGGCAGCTGTCATGTTCACATGTAGAGTGTACTTACATGCGCAGTTGGTAAAGTTGGACCGCGAGGAGAAGGCGACGCAGCCGGCGTGGCACGGCGAGAAGTACGTCAGCCTGTTGTTCCCGCAGACAGGTACCATGTCCGTCTCGGTGCACAGGCAGTTGAAGTTGCAGGCAGCTGTCATGTTCACATGTAGAGTGTACTTACATGCGCAGTTGGTAAAGTTGGACCGCGAGGAGAAGGCGGCGCAGCCGGCGTGGCACGGTGAGAAGTACGTCAGGCCGTTGTTTCCGCAGACAGGCTCCATGTCCGTCTCAGTGCAAAGGCAGTTGAAGTTGCAGGCAGCTGTCAGGTTCACTTTGAACGGCTCCAGGTTACTGTTGGAATAAGGCTTAGCTTTAGAATAAAATCATTGAGTAGTTAGTATTTTAATGATGTTCGCAGAATTGAGTTTCTACTTGCAGGTTATCTCTTGTTATGTTCGTCATTTCCTCTTCCAGCGGTAATGTACCCTTATCACTCCAGAATGATAAGTAGTATAAAGTACTTCTCATCCACATTTATTCAACCACTGCGGTGACATCAATACATAGTTTAAAACAAAGTCGCTATCCGCGTCTGTCTGTTTGGCCGCCAACTCCTCCTAAGCCACGCAATTTTTGATGCGGTTTTCACCATCAGTTAGATAATTTTTCACGGAAGGTTTATATATATAATACGAGCATACGAGACCTGAAAGCAGCGAAGGGGAAGGCCCCCCAATAGGAGTGAAGGTCGAGTCTTGTACTAATATTTATTCTATGGTCGAGTGTTCACAATTTCCACTTTTTTTTCTAAATTACACTCGTGCGAAGCCGGAGCGCGTCGCTAGTTGAGTATTATTACAAAATTTAGTTATATTATTGGCAACAAGAATAGTCAGATTATGATATTGCCCCAGATCTGTCATGTGAAACGTATCGGAGAGTCGTTTATTATTTACACGACTGCCCACAAAAGGAGTGTTATGTTTTTAGCATTCATGTATGTTTGTATGCTTGTATGTTTGTATGTGAGTTTCTTTATTCCACCATAACTTTGAAATGCCTGAACAGATGTAGACGTATCGTTAGAATCCTTACATCCCCCCGAGTAACATAGGCAATATTTAAAAACAAAAAAAAACAATATGTCGACTGTATTGCTTCATTTTCAACTGCAAAAAAAATATGGGTATCAAATTAAAGGCCTTGATAAGCACATTCCGACAGTATATAATTTATTGGCATAAGTTCATTTTTGGCAGGGCAGGCGTGTTTTTTTTTTAGCTTTTAAGCTAGTTAATAGTAGGTACTGGCGACGACGTTCTCTTGGAACCTTCACGACTTGTTCCTTTACATCTACACTAATATTATAAAGAGGAAAGATTTGATTGTTTGGATGTTTGTTTGTAATGGATAAACTCAAGAAATAATGAACAGAATTAAAAAAAACTTTGAATTATAGAAAGCTACTCGTACATTATCAGCGAGTAAAATGGGAAGAATTTTATTTTTCAAAAAAATATGTATAATGTAAACCAAGGTTGCCTTGGCAACAAAATAATAACAAGTCTGTCAAGTACGAGAGTAATAATGTAGTTGTCTATGGTCAAAAAATTCCACGATCGTTACTGCCAGATTTTGAATTACGCTTGTTTTTTTTTTTTTAGAATTTACTGCTGGTATAAAAATGCTAATAGTAAGAAAAATGCCGCGGTATGAGCGCTACCCGTGCGAAACCGGGGCGAGTCACTAGTAGTAAAAATAGACAATAATGACCTGTTGTTCGTATACGGTATCGTAGTGCCGGCCATCTTGATGTTGTCGCAGCCGAGGAAGAACAGCAGCGCATAGCACGAGAGGCAGATGGTGTTGGAGATGAGCACGAACTGCACGGCGCCCTTGGGCCGCAGCTCCAGCCGCTTGAGCAGGCAGCCGCCCATGAAAATGCCGATGCAAGCGCCCGGGATCGCGATTGAACCTGCAAATACAACCAATACTTATAATAATGCAATCAGTACGAAAAAAAATACAAAAAATGGTCTAGGTTACTTAAAATATCTACTAAACAAGTTTTTTTTTTAAATCTTGTCTTTCTGACTGTTTGTCTGTATGTTTGTTCGCACATCACGTACAAACTACTGAAACGATTGCGATGAGGTTTTCACTGTTTGATAGCTTAGGCAGGGTGTCCACTGAAAATTCTAAAATAAATTCCTGACTTATCCCTGACTTTCCCTGACCATTTTACCAAATTTCCCTGACCAACCATGTTCATTTTATAGCAAGTTGTTCATCATTTTTCATAAAATAACGAAAAATAATGTTATCTAAATAATGAATCATTTCTTATCCTTCATATATTGTTATTTATTTTATCATCGGACTTATTTTAAAATAAATTCTTAAATAAAATTCCAATTCACAAAATGATAAGACACAATCATAAACAGGAAGCGAAAACTTTCTGATGTTTTTATTTGTTTAATAATGAAACATGATTATTCCAAATCACATAACAAATTATCATCATCATCATCATCAGCCTTTTCTTGTTCACAGGACTGGTCTTAGCAATCAGCTTATAAATCAGCGCCCCTTTTTTATTTGAATATTTTGAGCTACTTATATACTTTTATATGTGAACAGTAAGAATGTTTATGATCCATTTTCTATGTGCGCATAACATGTATTATTACCAAGAAGGCGCGAGCGAAGCGAGCGCTAACATTTTCAGCTCCTTATATTTTTATTAGTTATGTGAAAAAACGAACGTTACGGTCGATCTTTGATGAGTTCGAAACAAGCAATATTATCAAGATGCGAGCTCAAAATTTTCGAGCTACTTATATTTTTATTAGAGTAATAATGTAAAAAAAGCAGAAATTAAAAAAATATATAGCCCTTGACCCCCCCCCCTCCCCCCCGCCCACTCCCATCATAACTAAGAAGCATTTCGATCAAATCAGTTATCAAACATAAAAAACCGCAGCTTAATCGGTCCATTCGTTTGTAAGCTACCCCCCCTTTCTCAACTCCCCCCCTACCTCAACTCCCCCCCCTACCTCACTCATATAGCTAAGAACCATCTCTACCACATCAGCTTTCAAACATAAAAAAACCGCTTCAAAATCGGTTCCTACGTGTGGGGTTTGGGAGCGGCGATCCTCACCAAATTCCCTCCTTATAGCTAAGAACCATCTCGATAACCTAAATAAAACATTAAACGCATCTATATCGGTTCATTCGTTTGGGAGCTACTAGTCTCACTCCCCTACCCTCTTCCCCACATTATAGCTAAGACCCATATCCATCACATCAGCTTTCAAACAGAACAAAACGCATCAAAATCAGTCCATTCGTTTGGGAGCTACGATGCTAGAGACAGACACACGGATATACATACACAGTGATACACACCCTAAACTTAAAACACCCATCTCTTTGTTCGGGGGGTTAAAAAAGAATGTTTACCATCGATCTTCTCTGTTTGCAAAACACGTAACATTACCAAGAAAGCGCGAGCGAAGGGAGCACGAAATTGTTGAGAATCAAAAAAAAGCTCGAAAAAGTTTGGTAAAAATTAGACATGAATGGAATTCCTCAGCGAGCGAAAATAAGTAATATTACAAAGGCGCGATCAAAGCGAGCGCAAAAATTTCGAACTATTTGTGGACGTGAGGAGCCAATAATAATAGCAAGGCGCGAGCGTAGCTAGTTATTTCTTGCAGTGTTTGTTAAAAACTAAAGGATAACATCCGCCTTATCCTTCATTCAACAGGCAATAACAGAACAAGGGTGTGAGTGTAGCGAGCGCAAGAATTTGGAGCTATTTCTTATTTAATTGTGTGAATCAAGTAATATTAATTACACCTACTGTGTTTTTAAATACATAATATTATTATGAAGGCGCGAGCGCAGAAATTACGAGATTTTTCTTTCAGTGAAACAAATAAACATGATTACAAAACATAGTCAAACTAGAGCATGAAATATATCTCTCATTTTTCAAGAATGTGTGGTGCAAACAGTATAAATTTTTTTTTTCCCTGACTTTCCAGAAAGTGGACACCTGTTAGGGTATGACTTAAACTGGTGGACATGGTATTTCATTCCTATGAGTAGAAGCCGAGCAATCGATAAAAAACGTTTTGACGGCCGAAGAAATTTTGATCAAATGTTGGTATTTAAAAAAAAAATTTTGGTCTTGGAATAGCATACAGAGTACTTTTAAACTATAGAAATGACCACGAGTGCGAAGCCGCGGGCACAGCTACTTAATTAATACAATACTATAGCTACTACTACTATACTACTATAGCTTGTTTCACTTTATTTTGGAAAGATCAATTGGAAACTTGACACTAAACGAATAATAGATTATATCCGGATTACGAATATAATTGTACAACTTAATTCATTAATATATAAAAACATTTTCATGCACCGTTACTGACTGTCGCCAGCTCTTACATTGTTATTATATTGTTATAAAAATGTCCGGTACTGCACAGATTACGAAAACAAAAAAGATAAAAAGTATCGCCATATGACTCAAAACACTGCACTAAATATTTTGGATTCGCGGTTGATTTGTTTCTGTGTGCGTTTTTGTACCCGTTTGAGAAAAAGTGACGTCATGCGGTCGCCATGACAGCTATCGTCGTTTTGGCCGATTCAGTTCAATAACTCTAAAAACTGCAAAATTATAGTTCGATTTCTTCCTAAATAATCGTAAACCTGAACTGTCGTTAGGCCTTACCCGTGAACACGCTGGCCTGACTCTTGCCGAGGCTGAACTGCGTCTCCAGGTACTTGGGCAGGAACACCACGAACCCGGAGACGATCATTAGCTCCATGCACGCGCCGAGGCACGTCACCACGTACACTGGGTTCTTGAGCAGGCGCCACATCGACACTGGTATATCTGGGAAAGGAAAATACCTCAAGAGTTTTTTGTTTCCTACTGGCACATGGTAAATATACTTCCTGTCCCCAAATTTCATCCTTTTTTTTTCATCATCATCGTCAGCCCGTCTGTCCACTGCTGGACATAGGCCTCTCCCAAAGCACACTACTGAGCCCAATCTTCGACTCTTTCTTCCAACTGCTGCCAGCCACTTTGCGTATATCGTCGCTCCACATAGCTGGAGGGTCCTACACTACGTTTGCCGAGTCGCGGTCTCCACTCAAGAACACGTCTACCCTTGCTTACTTGCTTTTTCACTTTTGCATATTTTTTTGTTTACTATAAATTACTTTATTTATTTTCTCTAGTAGACAGAAAAGTATATGAGGCTGACGAACTTCCAAACAATATAAATTTATCATCTAAATACCCGTTAAAGTATCAAAACGAGTTGTCACTATTTGAAAGTGTATATTTTTTTTAATTCGGTGGGCTTTTCCAGTTCTACATTCGTTGGCCATACTAGTAACAAAAAAAAAACAATAAAAATACTCAACTGTTATAGATCCTAAATGGTCATTAGAAATGAAAAAAGATAAGAGAAAAGTAAAGATGATTTTCAAATACCTATTCAATCATACCCCATTTTGTTGTAATATGTCTTCTGGCTATCGCCATATTGAATTTTGATTAATGTGGTTGTGTAACAACAAGATTAAGACAAAAGCAGAGATAAACACAATACCTTCCGCTCAGTCGGGTAAAATGATATTAATATCTTTTAGTATATGTATACCTTTAATATCTTTTCCATATCCGGTATCCTTGATGTCGGTCTGCTTGGGCGGCGGCTTGGAGGCGCCGGAGCCGCTGGCCGCAGCGGCCTTCTCCACCAGCCGGATCTTCTCCTTCTCGCGCACTAGCACCTTGGGGAACGAGAAGAACGGCACCGCGACGAGCATCAGCAGCAGCCCGCACAGCAGGAACCCGCCCCACCACATGCCCACCCAGCGGTGGTCGCCGGTGTCTGGAACCGGGAAACCGATCTTAGACGTCTATACTTTTTAATCCAACGGTCTCAATTCGACTGTATATATTTTTGGTGTGATTCTTTTTAAAAGTTAACAGCTTTTATTTAACTTCACTTATTATATCTATGTATTTTGTCTGTCCTAGAATCTTGCAGTTCAAATTTCGAGCACTTTTTGATTAGCTATCCGGCTGAAACTTTCAGGGTAGCTCACAAACCGATGAAAATGCAATAAAAAAACTTATAAACGTTGTAAGTGAAAAGCCAAAAAGAAAAAAGGAAAAAAACTTAAATACTTTTTTTTCCACCGTTGATTAAAGCAAACTCAATGGTGACGAGAAGAGCAGGTCGCTCGCCTGCTGCACCGTCTATGTGTATGCACAGTCATACTCATGAACGGGTGCTGCTTGTGGGGACTGGTCCAGCCTGGTTTCTTATTAGTCATTTGTATATTTATTTTTTATCTTGTGGGGCGTCTCATTGGCACTTTTATCTTTTGTATTTGACATTTATATGTATTTATTATAATTTCTGACACAAAAAATAATAATATAGAACTGTCAAAAATGGAGAAAATGACATCCCGTAGAGTTTCTTGCTGCTCAAACTTCAACTCTCTCTTCTCTAATGGGCGAATTTCCGAAGCACTGGAATTGTCAGAAGGGTATTTCCTTTTTCTGTGCGAGATATAATTTTGAGTCGGCACATGAAAGGGAAATTTCCTTTTCAAACAGAAAGCATACTCAGTTTACATAATTTTATTGAATTGATCTGTTTATAATAATTTATGTTATTCTCTTTGCTCATGAGGTGTTAAGTTTTGACATGTAATAGTGCTATTATTTTTCCTATTTACAATAAATACTTTGACTTTGCTGGTGAGTAACAAGTCTGCCCATATTGATTGCAATGCCACCCAGACTTTGGTTGTCAAATCTTGCGCGTCACGGGACCCTGCGCTCCTCACCCTGAGTCTAATGTTGTAAGGTTTAATTGACACACTTCTCTTAGACAATATTTATTTCATTTTTTCAACTTGTGCTGTCCCACTGCTAGACAAAAGTTTTCTCATCTCCTAGTTGTCTCGATCACATGTTTCGGCGAATTAAGTTAATTAATGAATACAGGTATCAAACTCAACCGCCACCTTTTCCTAGACTTTGCTCAGCTTCTATGCCCGTCCTCAAGCAAACATGGTGTTACATTGTATGATACATTAGAAGTCGTAAAGTAATCTATGAACCATTTCTTTCTGCTCCTACTATTTCAATTGAAATGAATCCTCAGTTTAAAGTGCACAGTACAACACGAGAAAATAACAATAACAGAGACGTAAAAGGCCCGTTTAAGATCTTTGTGATGTCTGGCTTTGATTTTATAACTTTGATCTTCATCGTTTATCGACTCTTCATTGCAAACATTTGGCATCTGGCGCAAATAAAAAATAGTTACTACATTAATTGTATATTGAGCCTTAATTATAACTAGAGAAAATGAATATAACAAGAAATAGAAACAAGCAAAGTTAGTTATTACATACATACATGAATAATAAATGCATTTATTGCGTTTTTGCATAAACTTTACCCTTTTTGGCCGAGTACTGCGAAGCATGGAAAGATAATGAGTTTCAGGTTATGTATGTGGGTATGTGGATGTTCCACCATAGCGTCGCCCCTATTGGTCCGATTTTGACCATTAGTGGCAGTAGTTCGGCTGATAGTCCGGCGGCAATTTTTTTTACGCGACTACGGCGAAGCAAAGGAAGGGTTATGTGTTCAAACTAAAAACTTGATTTGTCTTCATCTCAAGAGTGCCATAGGCAATTTTTTACCTGACCGTAATCGGGTTTTAGTTTTTGAACTTATGTCTTGTCCTATACACTATCCACTATCATACTACAAGAAGTACGGTAACAAGGCGTCCGTATATGGTTGACATTCCTCTAATTCGAACTACGTGCTTCAACTTTGCTATACGAACAATAATTAAGGAATGAAAAATATTACCATGGTCTTTATTTCCCGATAAATACAACCTGGGTCTCTTCAAGTCTAGAATTCATAGGTATCTCCTTGGCAAGCATGCCATGTTCGACCTTATTGTCACCATTAGGTGAGGTCAAACACTTGCCTTTCATACAAAAAACCCCAAAATAATTCTTACTTACCGATAGAAATGATTTGTCCAGAAAATGAGTCCATATGGAAAGACAGCAGATAGGCGCCAAGCAGGAAACCTAGCACCGGGCCGAATGCTGCCATGCTGTACATACATCCTGCAAATTAAACAGCATACATTTACGACAGACAAATAAACACGCGTGTGTACTGTAGACTCTAGCACCAAACTCAAATACGAGTAACGTGTGACGAGCAAACGTTATGTCCGCGTCACTTTTACTACATACGAACTTTAGTAGGTATAGTAGGTGGCTATATCAAACGGTAGCAGTGACTCGCTTTGCGGACCAAAACTAGGTCACCATTGTATTGTGCCGAACATATGCCGCAGATTTCTAATATCAGTGTTTTATAGCTGTGAAACTAACTTTTGTGCTAAATATATGCAAGAACATTTTTTACCCGACGCAAAGTTCGGTAATGTGTTTATCAGCCTCTGTATGTTAAGCCTCAAAAAGTAGAAGCAGAGAGAGTATAAGCTGGAGGAATAAACCGTATGTTTGTTTATTGTCTTTATTGTTTGTTTGTGTAAGTTTGTTTATGTCGGTTTATTCCTTTGTGGCGCTCTAGAGACCAAACGCGTCGGTCGATTTAGATGATTCTTACATCGATTTATGACATGAGTGTCAAGACAAGACAGTAATCAAAATTTAATATGACGACAACCAGTGTTAAGTGGGGTATCATTGAATAGGTATTGAAAATCATCTTTACTTTTCTCTTTAGGATCTATAACGACATAAACAAAAAATGCCCAAAACCTATCCAGCGAGGTATTAAAATGTTTTTTTTAAAAGATAATTAATTTATTCATAGAAATGTAAACTAACAAGTTTAAAATAATAATAATAATAAACGACTGCGAGCTAAATTAAAAAGAGGCAAACAAAAAGCTTGTTTGCCTAGATATGACATTTCAAAATCAAGAATCTAAAGCTTGTTTAAATTGGTATTCGCCATGAGAGTTTTTTTTAGGAAACTTACAATTTATGTATGTTGAGAGGGATTGGAATGACATACCTCTAACTAAAGAAACACAGTTTATTAACGAAATTGGCTTCGAGAATGAGGTGTGTGTTGTGACGCAATACACTTATCTAGAGGCAAGCCATTCCATTATGAAATGGTTGCGTGTCTGCGTTGCTAACTTCCACATAATTTCCATTATCATCCGTATAACGAGTATTGTAACATGTAGGCACCGGTCCAGTTTTAAACATATTATTTCATTGAACGAATAACTTAATATTTTGTTGAATGCCTCGAGTTCAAAAGAAGTGGAGTGCGGCGTAAATGTCAAGGATATTTTCTACAAGGCGTAAATATGTAAGAGGGAAGGAGTGACCTGCCTCCAAGAAGCTTGAGAGTCCTCGAGATGAGGCCGTACCTGTGAACTCAGATCTAAGGGTCCTACAACAGAACCTTGCGTAATGAACTAATGACGGTTGATTCTGTTTCAGATGAAGCCAAATTCAAGCACTTTTTGTTTAAATATTAAACAAAAAACACAGAATTTAATCACATAAGATAATATATGCCGAACCTGAAGCTGTGTTTATCCTTCAGAAACTGGCTGTTAGGTCAGCATATGGACTTGGTGTTCGGGCTTCTCAGTCTTTCAAAACTGCCAATATTATGGAAACTCCTCTTTATATACGTGAAAATAATGTAAGTGAGCAAAAACTTTGAATCATTTGAAAAACGTTGTATACACACAACACTATAGAGACAAACTGGCATTGTTAAAACTAAATAAGCGTTGTATACACACAAAACTATAGAGACAAACTGGCATTGTTAAAACTAAATAAGCGTTGTATACACACAACACTATAGAGACAAACTGGCATTGTTAAAACTAAATAAGCGTTGTATACACACAACACTATAGAGACAAACTGGCATTGTTAAAACTAAATAAGCGTTGTATACACACAACACTATAGAGACAAACTGGCATTGTTAAAACTAAATAAGCGAAGGTAAGCAAGTATTTTTGAGATGTAGTATAGAATTTTCTAATAAAATTCCTCTTGAAGTTCAATAATTAAATCAAACAAAATAAAAAGAATAAAATCAATACTCACAAACAAGTAACTAACGTTGGGACTAGGCCCAGCCTTGCATAGACAATTTACCTTACATAGATTAATTAATAGGTACCTAATAGATTTTAGCCATATTATGACAGTTTGAAAACATGTACATTACATTAACACAAAATATTTTTGAATTTGTATTCGGATGTTTACGTTTAATATGAGATTATTTTTGAGTTATCACCATAATGCTTTATATTATTAAATACTTGCTTATCTATGCACGTGTAATATAATAAATAGTTTTATTATAATATACAATAACTCATGCGTATGTATGATATAAGTTCCTCTTATTACAGGTGAAGTCAAATAAAGTTATAGCATGAAAGTACATTGATTTGCTAGCGCATAAAACATTTTTATGAATTGCAAAATTGCCATAATCCTCAACGCAACGAGACATGGTGACCTAAATAAATATTTTATCGCTGCTTTGTCGCAGGATGCGGTACGTGGAATCGAGTTCTGGCTTTCAAATATGGGTGAATTTGGCTTATCGCCCAACTCGGCTGGAGAGAGAACACTCTCGACCTCTGCGCAGCGTCAGGCTGACCGTGAACTGTCGTTCAACCTGCCACGACGTCTTCAGCTCAGCTAAGGTGAAACAGTCTAGTGTTCTAGCTTTTGTACTCGGACAAGAATCTCGCGAGGCTATTTAACAAGTCTGTTAACGTACTCAAGGTTATTAATCAGAGTTAGCCTCGAAGTTGTTCATGCCTAATAGAAAATGTGGCTAAATGCGCTCGGATGATTGGTTCTTCAGCTAATAAATTCGATTAAAGTTGTTATGAGTTCAGGCGCAGTGGGAGGTGGGCGCCGGTCAAGGCCGTGGTTCACGTTGGAGTGGAGCTTCGCGTCATGGCACCTGGATCGCGCCAACTCGCCATTATGGATTCGAATCTACCACGCGACAATACAACAGTAACCTTCAGATTGCTGCAGTATCCCTTTGCGCTATAAGAATCATGAATCGCAAAATGTTTGTTGGTAACATGAAATATCATAGTGTCCCTGAACTATATGAATATCAGAGAATAAATAAGTAGTCAGACCAATTAAGCTGATTATGTGGGCGGCGAAAATGAATGCAAAGCTTTGTTATTCATTTTGGAATCACAATTTAAACAGCTCGACTTTATCTCGGAGTCCACAGCTACACACCCATGTCTGACTAATCGTCGAATAAAAGGGCAAGTTCGTGGCGCTATTGCAATGCAATTATGCGAACGCTGGTCGCTCCTATGCAAAGTCTGATGCCATTTTATAGAGTGTTGACATGGACACCGAGAATGCATAGCATCAAATATAGACGCGACATGACACCGCGTGTTGGTTCAACAACCTGACTCACGAATTATTTGAACAAATGGTCGGATCCCGCAGCTTTATAGCACCCCCGGACAGGTTATGACTCAAACCGTTATATCAAGAGTCCGACGTAGTTCCCATAACTGTGCAAGGTAATCTTATATTTGTAATAGTATCTTGAGATACCATTACTAAGCTAGCGCTTGAGCGCGCTTTGATAACATTTAAGTGATAACGTTTCTCTCACAGAGTTGTGATTATTAGGTATAAATAGATTCCTTGAATTCTAGATTGCGTATCTATGCCGGAAAGGAAAAATTCAAATATAATTCCTCCTCCTCCTTACTCATTATAACAGAAGTTAGTTACCGTCTCGGTACGAAATAATATCTCTCCTCCACAATTTTATTCCTTTGATGCGGTTTGTAAAACACCAAGCAATAAGGTGAAACCTTTAATGCGGTATTGCGTAAGGTCGCGAAAATGTAAAGCAATTGGAGCACCGAATATAAATAAAAGGTGGTCTAAGTTCAACGACTTCTGTTGACTGTTATTTCGCAAAGTTTACGAGAGATCAGGGTTACGATCTGACTACCAGTCGTAGAGTAACAATAAAAACAAGCAGATACACCAACCATGTGACTTTACCGGATCGATGAAGGGCACGGAGTACGGCAAAGCACGTCTTTGCGTATCGATTGCTTTCGTCCTTGAAGTCACTATATTAAGGTCGAAAGTGAAGCCACTTACCGATATACATGCTGGAGGATTCAGGTCGCACGTGGTCGTCCACGTAAGTGGTACCGAGCGTCAGGAGCGGGGAGCCGCCGCACCCCAGCAGGAGTTGGGCAACCACGAACACCATCACCGGCATGAACGTGCTCGGAGTGCTCTGCCAGAAACATTCACAGTTATTTACGACTGCTGCGCCCCAAGGTTTCATCCGCGAGCATTATGATGATGATGATGAAAAGTAGCCTGTGTTAATCAGGATATAAGCTATCTTGGTACCAAATTCCATCCAGATCCGTTTAGCCGTTTGAGCGTGAAGGAGTAACAAACGTACACACTAAAGACAAAAGATAGAAGGCGCTAATCGGCTTTTATGACTTTTGTATGGACTGTCAGTTCTAATGTAATAAGGTAGTTCTGCATCCCGCATACGATGTTTTCTGCTCGATAAGTATTCATTTTTAAAACTCTTATCTCTGATTGGCCTGTTTACGACAGTGGCTACACTTTTCTGATTTATAATATTAGTGCGATGTGCGGATGTGATCAACGACAGTAAGAAATGTCTATATGACGATGTGATGCATTCAATAGGCTAATTGACAGTAGTGGTTTTGGATTGTCATCCTGAAAGACTAACTCATTAGGGATGGTTTCGACCGTGTTTCGACCAAACGAGATTAAATTTTATTCTTACAATGGCATACAAATAACCGAATAAACGTCATTTGTCTATGCTACTATTTTAAGAATAAAATGTCCTCTCGTTTGGTGCCTAAAACGGATAGGTACTTTTACTTTCAGTAAAATGTTAATGTCGATAAAGACTTTAATGACAAGGTGATAAGGGTGCTATATTTTTGAGTACTGGTACAGGGTTTGGCGCAGTGACCTGTAACGTCAGTTTTGCGTCACTTCCTGGAAAGCAGAATCTGTTTTTCTCTTGTTTTACAACAATACCTAAGCCGTAACTAACTCTTACTGTTAACTGACATTGTGTTATGTTAGGACGTCATGATCTGCGCAATGTCACAAAGAGCACTTTGAGAGCACGATTTTTATTATGTGTTTTTACTGAAAATATGGCAGTTAACGAGAAAATAACGGTAGTTTTTCATAAACCTATTTAATAAGCAAATTTTCCAAAACTTGACAGCATTATTTAGTGCAACGTACTTTTATACAATTGTCGGGTCTCAGATTGCTGGGCGGCAGGCCTTGGGACAGCCTCCCGAGCCCGCCCATGTCCTGCTCGAGAGCGCGCGGCAATCGACAGATGTTGTCGTCGGATTTGTTGTTCATCAAAGTTTCGCTGTTCACTTCCGCTATAAAATGCGGAACGACGAACACTAACGACCCGATGCCCATTATAACAGCACCTGAAATAATAAAACCCCGTCAATGATAAGCTCGATCTCATAAACATCGGCCGACCAGCATTGTGACAGGGACAGGGATTGTTAGCGGTGAATTAAGTCCACAAACGTAGGTAGTTAGGCTCAAATTCAAAATTACAATTCTAATCATTATTTTTTGGTTTATATCGTATTTTAGCTATTATCATACATACGCCACAACGATGTTTAAAAAAAATTACTCGTCAACTTATTGTACTAATTTATGTGAATCAATTTTCAGTACTAAAATAAAAACTTTCATCAGCTGTGTCTGTTTCTGATTGATTATTTCATAGAGAAGAAAAAATAAACTGTGTAGAGTCTATGTAAGAGTGACGGGCGCGCCCCGCGTTTATGTCTGAATGTACTGATTCATATACATATTCATGTCAGAATATTTGGGCAATTTGTGCGTCAACTAATCCCCCATTCCTATAAAAATGAAACGAGTCGTTTTTTTCAACGTCTCATTACTTTTTGACGTTTTTTGTATGGAGTTTATGTCAAAAGCTGACGGACGAAGTAAGCGAAAAGGATTAGTTTTAAGATAAAGGAACTGGCCATTAGACAATATGTCGCTCATGAACATCAACATGTTGTATGAAAAGGTGACATTCCACGTCTAACAACAGCCTTAATTACATTTTAATTTGCATATCAGTTAATTGCTATTCCTTACCGACTGCGATCCAGACTGGAATGTGCCTCCTACTGCCGAGATACGACACGAATATCACCGTTATGACATTTCCAATCTCGTAGCTGCTCGCAATGAGTCCCGAGAGACTCGACGGGATTTCGAAACGCTTTTCGATAGTTGTGATCACAGAGTTAATGTACCCGGAGCTCAGAGCTTGTTGCAGTGTCACCAGGATTGACAGGAAAAATACGAATACCTGAAAATTAATCTACAGTCAGTACAGATTATACTTAGTTAAAAGTTTCGTAATAAGCTCAGCCCCTTTCTTACTTTAATACTAGAAAATTGCTGGATGAATAGCGGTCTCCACGACAAGATGCCGCAGTCTCTTATGTCATGAGGAATGTCTAATATTTCTGGGAACATTTGCCGAGGTTTCTCTCTTTCCTTTTCTCGTTCGCGATCCCTGCGGAGAAAAGTATTTCGGTATTAAAGCTACAGAAAAGTATTGACAAAGTTATTAATGGCTGGTGTTTCGGAAACGACCAATATAGCAAAGTTAAAGTTTTCTGCACATATTGTTCCAACATGAGAACAATGTGTGCAGAAAACTTTTAGTAACAAACTTACGCTTTAACTGAAAAAAAAAGGGTAAAGCATTAATTCTGAGAACAATGTTTCGTATAATGATCTTTAGGAAAAATTATAATCTATCTATACTTATAATAAAGCAATACGTACGAAAAAGTCTGTACAAAGAAGATAATAAAAATATTGTTTTGGGTACTTAAAAATAAGCTACTGAACAAGAATATAACATTTAAAAAAAATCGTGTCTTTCTGTCTGTTTGTCTGATCGCGCATCACGTAAAAACTTCTGCACCGATTGCGATGCGGTCCACTGTTGGATGACCTAGGGTTTGACTATCATCAATGGTATGGTCGTTGTTCGTTGTCGAATGTTTTAACTCTTACAGAACCTTCAATAGTGTTTACGTATGGCACCTGTGTAAAGTAGCGTTACCTGTCGCAGATGCCAGCCGAAGGGTTTCGGCTGTGGCACTTGATGGACTCCCGCGCCGGCGGGTGCGACGGCAGCGGCGGCGTGCTGGGCCCCGCCTCCTCGCCGCCGGTCTCCGCGTACAGGCCCGTCATGGCGTACATTGACTCTTGCCTCCTGTCATCAAAATCATTTTGTAAGTAGGTTGTTGATTGCTGATACTCATTGTCGTCGTCGAAATTACAGGCCATATGAGATGTAAACAATGACGTCTCGACTGAAGGTAAAGAGCGCAGCGTCGCGCCTCGCTAGCTAGCTACAATCCATACCAATATATATAAAAGTGAAACGTTGTCTGTTTGTGTGGGGAGTATTCCCGCGATAACGGCTGGACGGATTTTGATAAAATTTAGAATAGACTTAGCATATACCCTGGAATAAAACATAGGATACTTTTTATCCCGGAAAATTGTAAGTTTCCACGGGAAAACAGGAAAATGTTGATTACTCACTGTAAGGAACGGTTGCTATCACAGAATGGACTGTGGTTGCCATGGAAACGAAATAACAAGTCTGTCAAAAACATCAAGCTATACCTACTTTTGTATTGGTTTTTAAACGGTTTTTAATATCCTAGAAGAAAATATAATGTTTTTTTCGCGATAAACAGTAGTCTGCGCGTACGAAGTCGCTGGCGGGAAAACTAGTTATTGTTATATGTAGACATGATGACTGTTATGATGTTTATCACATTTAAAGGAAAATAAAAAGTAAATCACCTTTGAGGCTGGGCAGCCTCAAAGGTGATTTACTTTTTACAAATTACCAAAGCCTAATATTTTAATAAGTAACAAGGTCTAAGTTTTCATGAATAGCTAATACAGCACTTTGAATTTAATAGTTTAAATTTTGAAATCTCAATTGATTTGCATAATGTCTAGACTAGACTATCAGTATAATCTGATCCGGCTTTATATAATTATATTCATTGATATTATGAGGATGCACAAGTTTGAGAAATGCAGAACACTTTCACTAAATTAGTTTATATTTTCTTGAAATTTAAATTGATTGTTTCTTTTTAACCCCCGACGCGACGCAAAGAGGGTTTTATAATATATTTTATTTAGGGTGTGTATCTATGTCGTGACGTGGTCATGGTCCACCTGCTCAGCTGACCAGGGTTTTTTTTTGCCTGTAGTCCACCTCAGTTCACCTGGCCAGTGGGACCACGGGCAATTTTTTTTGCCTGTAGTCCACCTCAGTTCACCTGGCCAGTGGGACCACGGGCAATTTTTTTTGCCTGTAGTCCACCTTAGTTCACCTGGCCCAGGTGAACTGAGGTGGACTACAGGTCCAGGGACCCTGGTCAGCTGGACCACGGCCACTTTTCCTTGCCTAAAGTCCATCTCAGTTCACCTGGGTGGACCACGGCCACTTTTCCTTGCCTAAAGTCCACCTCAGTTCACCTGGGTGGACCACGGGCACTTTTTTCTTGCTTGTAGTCCACCTTACAATTATGTACCTACTGCGATCTCCCTTACTTGGACGTTGCTTACTTTTTCTACTTGTTCAATATTTTTTCAATCTATGGTACATGTTACGGAATCATTTCATTCAAAACTGAATAAAAAAAAAAACAAACAAATACTACTATTTTGCGACTTCTAACCGAACTCAAGTACACTGGGCCGCAAAGAAAGCAATCCTTTTAAAATAAAAACTTAATTAAAGTTTTTTCATTACAAATATAAGACGAAGTAAACCCTTATTATTTATTTTTGGTGATTGTATTAAACACCATTAAAACAAAAAGTAGATTTTTATAAATTAGTATCGGCTCTGAAACCTGGTGCAAAGCATGAAAAACCGTATAACAACTGTATTAGCTTGTGGTGGCAATACAAAATACTAAAATGTGTGAAAATTGCACAGCAAATTTTAGCCTACTTTTATTCTAAATAAACTTCATAGAAAGAAAGTTTAACTTTTATTTACGCATTATAAAATTGTCTATAATACAGTCTTTATTTCATAAATCTATTTTCAATACTTTAGAATTTATTGAGGTTTTAGTTACCGACCCGTTTTTTTTTGCAGCCCACTGTACACATATTGAATCTAATTCGTTTTCCAACAAGAAGATAGCTGTATTTATAGAAAAAGATAATAACATATTGGAAAACCAATTAGAATTGATAAACAGATAAATTTACGTTGGGAGTACTTTAGAAATATTACGTCCATGATAGTCTCATGTACATAAAAATAAGTAACATATACTTCTAGTTATAAATAAAAAACTTTTTTTTTTGTGAATTTGTAGGTTGAATTAAAGAAGTCTATTTTGGTGTTGTTATTAAAAAGAAAATATAGTTGAACCTTGGGCCATAGCTATCTTTAAATTTCTGTTATTTATCGTTAGGGTAGACCACAGGTAAGAAAAAGTGCCCGTGGCCCGTGGTCCACCTAGGTGAACTGAGGTGGACTACAGGCAAGAAAAATTGCCCGTGGTCCACGCAGGTGACCACGACAAACCTTTCTAGGTTTACTGGTTCTATAAGCAAATTGTGAACATTTTCTTGTTATGTAATAAATAAATAATAAACGAAGGGACCGTTTTTTTTATGTTTGAAAGCTGATGTGATCGAGGTTGTCTTAGCTACAATTAATGAAGATCTATTCAGGCAAAAGACAAAAGTCAAAAAGTCTTCAACCAGTGTGTCCTGTTATGATATATGAGCAGTCGTGGACACTCGCAGTACTACTAGTCCACCAATTTAAGGTCGCTCCGCGGTCTATGTAAAGGGCTATGCTCGGAGTTTGTCTGCAAGATCGTATCCGGAATGAGGTCATCCGGCAGAGAACCAAAGTTGTCGACATAGCCCTTAGGATTAGTAAGCTGAAGTGGCAGTAGTTTAGTTATATCTGTCGAAGGCGCCTGAAGATCATCAGCTCATTTCCACAAAAGGGTCTTACCAAACTTCACAGGTCTGATTGATTTGAAATTTGGTGTGCTGTTACTTCGGTGGTATTTCGAAGATAGCAACCATGAGCTGATGCTGCAGCATCAAGTAGTCTGCGGGATAACTCTCAGCAACTTACTGCAGATATAGCGTGTTTGGGCTCATAAGAATAGCCTCATTGAGTAGGTGTTAGATCATCATCATCATTTCTGCCTTCAGAAGTCCACTGCTGAACATAGGCCTCCCCCAAAGAGCGCCACGACGAGCAGTCTTGTACCGCCTCCATCCACCGACTCCCTGCGATTATTTATTATAGTATTTAATAACTAATTATTTATCGAGATGGTTCTTAGCTATAACTTATTTCGGAAGTTATTTATATTTTTAACTAGTTTCCCCGCCCGCGACTTCGTCCGCGCGGACTACCGTTTATCGCGAAAAAAGCAACCTATGTTCTTCTAGGATATTAAAAAAAAATAGCACCACTACGCAGTATTATTAGGTATTCTGTGGCACCATTGTTTTTTTAACATGCTTGTTATTTCGTTTCCGTGGCAACCGTTTCTTACAGCGAGTTATCAATATTCGTCCAGTTTTTCCTGTTTTCCCGTGGAAACTTCTGGGATAAAAAGTATCCTATGTTTTATTCCAGGGTATAAACTATCATTATTTCAAGTTTCATCAAAATCCGTCCAGCCGTTATCGCGTGAAAGCTCCCCAAACAAACAAACAAACACACAACGTTTCACTTTTATATATTGGTATTGATTTATGCTTGTACGTAATGTCACAGAATAAATAATAGGTAATGTGTATGTTTATTTGTTTATCCTTAAATTAAGGCACAGAATACATGATAGATTAAGGTGAAACAATATACTTAACATTGAATGCCCGTAAACAGGAGAACCTTATCTCAAAAAAACCTCATTTAATGATGAGTAAATAAATATCAATAAACTGACGTAAATAACAAGAGGAGCGGAAAGACACAATGAAAGCGTGAGAGATGTTTCCATTCATCATTGTCTTAGAAATACGTGTAAACAGCTCTGATAGAGCAGTATTCAATAATACAGTGTTTATCATGTCGAGTTGACGATCACGACCACACGCAAACATTTATTTTTATTCGTCACTAGCTGCTCTGCTTTGCGGCTCAGCCCTCCCGCATTTTTCCCGTTATCCCACGGAAACATTGCATTTTCCCGGTGAAAAGTAGTTTATGCCCAACTGGAATAGAGTAGCTTCTATATGTGCAAGAATTTTCAGAATAGGATCGGTAGTTCCAGAGCTTACCTCCTACAAACAAACTTTACCTCTTTATTACTGTAGATAAGGCCAGCATATGTGGGCGAAGGTGAAAACATGCTAAGCCAATGTATGAATGGGATTGGTTCTCAACGACTACTGACAATACACCCCCCGAAAGGGACTTGTAAACTTTATCTGTTTGAAGATGGTAGCTAAGCTAGCCGGCATAATATTAATAACATATGAATGTTATACCAATAACCTTTAAGGTTGTTGTGTAATATGAGTTTTATTTACTAAAACTATTTTCTTTCCAAAAGTACTTTTAGCGGTCGCGAGATAGGTCCATAATGACAAATGGGCGCCCGAGCCGCGTTTGTAAACCGTAGTAAGCTAGCATTTTTAAAAGCTTTATAAATTCGGCATTTATTAAACTTCGTGTTAAACTATCGGAAGAATTACCAGTTAGTAAGTACAAGTATCTATAAGTCTGTACAAAGAACATAATTTAAAAAAAAAGTCTAGGGTACCTACTTAAAATAAGCTACTGAACAAGAATATACATTTTTTAAATTCGTGTCTCTTTGTTTGTCTGCATGTTTGTTCACGCATCACGTAAAATCTCCTGGACCAATTGCGCGGTTTGATAGCTTAAGGTTTCACTTAAAAACTGGTGTACTTGGTATCTGAGTCCGATGAGTAGAAGCCAAGCAATCGAAAAATCTTTTGTGACGCCTGAAGGAATTTTGATCAAACCAATATACCAAATTGGTTTTTAGGTCTTGGAATAGTACATTATAGTACTTTGAACCTAGAGAAATGACCACGCGTGCGAAGCCGCGGGTACAGCTAGTGTTTATATAAATAAGAACAATAACACTACCTTTCTAACAAATAACGTAGCTGCTCCCTCGTTCTTTCCGGCATGTTTGATACACTTTACGATGTCACATCTGATACACAATAAGTTCCCGATTTCGCGACGTCATTTACCAATATAATAATGCGTTAAAGACAACATGGAAAGTTGTAGCGTTTCCTCGGCACCTGTTAACACTGATGAATTTCGAGAGACGAAGCATGTCGCGTGCCCAAACCAAACATTACACAAGGATGACTAACTTACTTAGATCTTTGTGTACGGTTAGTGATACCAAAATAACGCACGTTTACGAACGAATATAGGACAAGTGTTGCAAACATTTGACACAGTGTGGGCAACGACAGTATGCAGATACAAGAATTTGTTACTACGTAATATAAGGTTCAATTACGTCGTATTCGCATTCTGTTATCACTTTTAAAGTCGCATTCTGTTATCACTTTTAGCGACAGAGCGCTAGATATCCAATTTCGAATGATTTTAACGTTAGAGCAAGACACAAATTGCGACTTTAAAAGTGATAACAGAATGCGAATACGACGTAATTGAACCTTATATTATGAAAGATTAATGCGTATCAATGTAACCGACATAGGTCAAAGGATAAGCAAGCTAAAGTGGCAGTGGGCTGGTCACATTTCCCGGAGAACTGATAACCGTTGGGGTAGTCGAGTTCTCGAGTGGAGACCACGTTTACGTAGTGTAGACATGTGGCCAGGTGGAGTGACGACCTGCGAAAAGCGGCCGGAAGAAAATGGATGAGGAGAGCTGAAGACCGAGCTCAGTAGCGTGCACTAGGAGAGGCCAGCAGTGGACAGATATCGGCTGATGATGAATGCGTACCAACACGAAATTGGTTTACTGTTTCTATTTGAGCTTTAAGTATGTTATCAGTGATACGATGACACGCTTGTCGCCCCAATTTGAAGTGGGCGCTGGATAACATTGAATCATATCTATGGAGGAGGATGAATCACGCATCTGATACGATTTGTTTATGACAACGTGCACGCGTCTGATTGTCTGGTGACTCCGTTATTATAATGTTGACTCTGTTGGATAAATGAATCAATCAAATAAAAGTGGATATTTGATAAACACTTTAGCACACCGAGCACAAATATCAAACGTCCTATTCCCGATCCAACCATAGACAACTGCATATTACTCCGTACTCTAGACAGGCTTTAGACGAACGACGCAATGAGAGCATTTGATTATCGCCATTTTGGCGCTGATAGCAGTAGTGAGCGTCCACGGAACTAACGTACTTGTACTATTATTTATTCTGTGACTAAAGTTAGGAAACGAGATAATATAAATTTTAGTTCTATGGACCTTCGTCGGGGGCTGTTTGAATCAGCACAAACGAAAGTACGGCAAAGCAAATACAGATCAGTGGATCCGACCCATCTCAATAGAAGTGATCTCAAATGTTTGAAGTGGCAAAAACAGATACTGTTAGGGTCGGACAACGTGATATGGCTAAATATATCTCCATGCTGAAAAAATACATATTTGTATTTCCTGTTTTTTATTTCATTTAAGTTGAAATCAAGTGAACGCTCCAATTAACTACCTATTAAAGTCAGAAATAAAATAGTCACTTGATATCCATACACATAATAAAGCAGTGAGTAACAAAAAGTCTGTACAAAGATAATATAAAAAAAAACGGTACAAGCGACTTCAAATAAGCTATTGAACAAGAAATTTACGTCTTTTAAAATCGTGTCTGTCTGTTCGCGCGATTTTTTGTATCATTCGATACAATTATAATAAAGCAGTTATACAATGCCACGACCTGCGAAAAGCGGCTGGAAGAAAATGGATGAGGAGAGCTGAAGACCAAGCTCAGTGGCGTGCATTAGGAGAGGCCTACGTCCAGCAGTGGACAGATATCGGCTGGTGATGATGATGAGATATACAATGAAGATAATTAATAATGAAACTTACATACATACACACATACATGAACCCTGAAAACATTACACTCCTTTTTTGGGCAGTCGTGTAAAAACAGTTACTCTAGGAGACTTAACATACCTAAGCTACTGAACAAGTTTTTTTTTATTAAAACTACTGGAATTATTGCGATGTGGTTTTCACTGTTGGACAGCTAAGGTTGTGACTTAAAAACTGGTGTACTTGTTATCTCAATCCGATGAGTACAAGACGATAATCGATAAAAAAACTATTTTATAAATGAATAAAATCATTAAATATATTATAATAAATTGTACTTATAGTTACTTTTGTTACTGGAATAACACATATGTTACTTTTAACTCCGAGAAAAAACCACGCGGGCAAAGTCGCGGGCACAGCTAGTAACAATTATTTTTATAATTGATCAATAAAAATATCTGTAATCAAAACAACGTGTTCTTCCTCTAAATTTTTATCAATCCATATTTTTATGAATCGTTTTCCTGTAAATATAGATTGCGGCTTTTTATGGGTTTTTTATCAGTCAAATTAATTATAATAAAGCAGTTATTAATAAAAAGTCTGTACAATGAAAATATTTAAAAATAATTGGTCTAGGAGACTTAAAATAAGCTACTGAACAAGTATTTTTTAAATGGTGTTTTTATTCAAGCATCACGTAAAAGTACTGGGCCGATTGCGATGCGGTTTTCACTGTTGGATAGCTTAGGTTTTGAATTTATATTATTAACCCGATGAGTAGAAGCCGAGCAATAGTTAAAACACAATATGACGGCTGAACGAAATTTGGTATATTGTACTTTTGGTTCTGTAATGATTTCCTTTTTGAGAAATGTTGATGCCGCGAATAAGCCGCGAGGCGCACCTTAATTCCTGTTTTCCACCGGGGTGGCCAACGCCACTAATCGTTTTCCTGTATGTCAACCCCCGCCATCGGGGTGCCCAACTCCACTATTTCTTTTCCTTATGCCTTCCCTTAGTTAGTTGTAGGGAGTATAAACGGAAACAGTTAATACAGCATTCGGTACAATTTTATCACAAAGAGAATATACATATGAAGCCCGGGGGGGGGGGGGGGGGGGGTGGCACATGAAACTAATTAAGTGGATTTGGCCACTCCGGTGGTAAACAAGGGGGGTGGCATAAGAAACTAATTTTGTGGCGTTGACCACCCCGGTGGCATACAGGAATAAACGCGAGGCGTAGCCACAGAACAAATAATAGTACTACAGCTAAAGTTCGTAATAAAAATATACATCAGACAACCTACAAACTATTTAATAATAATAATAATAAAACAAAAAAAAAAGTACACCTGTGACTACTACCAATACCGCCTTTGTTTTTAATTCTTGATTTATCTTTACTGATGGTAATTAGTAATTACTAACTAAATAAATCTTATTTCCCCCATTTAACTTATAAACTGAACTAAAATGTCAACTCAAATACACACTATACATATTCGTCATACACCGACTTGCATCACTGGTTTAACGTCGAAGTAAATGAGGATTGTATGGAAAAAACCATAGACCTGCGTGGGCTGAACAACATTTTCTCCAATTAAGTCGTTTATAAAATCCCTTTGTTCAGAATATTTGAGTATATTCTCCGCCTACATGATATTTTGTTATCTAAGCGGAGTTTACGCATGAGAGAGCCAATCTGAGAGGAGAGCAGATAAATATAAAATAGATGATAACCTACATTATACAATTTATATAAAATTGGAATTTTGGATGTTATTCCTCAGTCACGATGAACGGATTTGGATGAAGTCCAAACATGGATTAACGATAGGGTAGTTTTAATTACTTACTAGCTGATGCCCGTGGCTACGCACGCGTGGTAATTTATCTAGGTTAAAATTACTCTATGTGCTATTCCAGGACCTAAAATACCTAAATATCAACATTTTATTAAAATTCCTTCAGCCACCAAAAATATTTTTATCTATTGCTCGGCTTCTACTGATCGGATTGAGATACCAAGTACCCCAGTTTTTAAGTCAAACCCTAAGTTATCCAATTGGTGTACATTTATTATCTCAATCCGATGAGTAGAAGCCAAGCAATCGATAAAAACTTTATGATGGCTGAAGGAATTTTGTTTAACTGTTGGTATATTGGTATTTTAGCTCTTGGAATAGTAATAGAGTTGTTTTAACCAAGAGAAATGGCCAGGCGTGCGAAGCCGCGGGTACAGCTAGTTATAAATATAAATATAGATTATCCCAAAAAAATGCAGTTTCCCCGGGAAACAAGTAAAGTGCGCGCAATGCTGCGGTTAAGTACGTACGTACACCTACTGTTTTCTATTTGTGTTAATGTCTATGATGTATATTATGATAATACGATGTTACATAAGAGTCATTATCCTTACCTATCTGCCGATAAGTGCAGTAAGTACCTACTTACGTACAAATATGCAAATACATAGTTACTTTCATCACGAATTACGAAAGCATTCACAGTTTCTATAATTTTTCTGAATGTAAAGCTTATCTATTTATATAATCAAGCAGTAAGTAACAAAACGCCTGTACAAAGAAGATAATTAAAAAAAAAAACTAGGGAATGTAAAATAAGCTACTGATATAAAAAAACATTTTGAAAGTCGTGCCCGTCTGTTTGTTCGCGCATTACGTTAAAACTACTGGACCGATCGCGGTTTTCACTGTTGGATAGCTTAAGGTTTGACTTAAAAACTGGTGTAATCGGATCTCAATCCTATGAGTAGAAGCCGAGCAATCGTTAAAAACCTATTTGATGGATGAACAAATTTTGATGAAATATAGTATATTGTACTTTATAAGTACTTTTGGTACTGGAATAACACAGGTTACTTTTAACCCAGAGAAATGACCACGCGGGCAAAGCCGCGGGCTAAACTAGTGAATAACGTGTTTGTTTCTTTCACGCCGCTTTTATTGTAACTAACAAGTTAAAAGCAGCGTGAATGCACACAATATTCCCCGTGTCGATGCTTGCTACGAGTACATCCAACTTATTGATTTCACCATTCAATATAGGTGCGTAGTGCCTATTATTTATTCTGTGGTAGTGCGTGCATACTTTATATATATAATCCATATCAATATATAAAAGTGAAACGTTGTCTGTTTGTTTGGGGAGCTTTCACGCGTTAACGGCTGGACGGCTTTTGATGAAATTTGGAGTGGAGATAGCTCATACCCTAGAATAAAACATAGGATACTTATTATCCTGGTAGTTTTCAAGGGAAAACTGGTAAATGTTTATAACTCGCTGTAAGGAACGGTTGCCATGGAAACGAAATAACAAGTCTGTCAAAAAACATCAAGCAAATTGGTGCTATACCTACTTTTGCATTCGTTTTTAATATCCTAGAAGAACATAGGATGCTTCTTTTCGCCATAAGTACGCAGTAAGTACTTTATATTTATAATATTGTTATAAAGAAAGCACGCAAATAACATTTGATTTTTGCTAGTTAAACGCCTAGAAGTATCGCGATTAGTTTGCAGCATAAGTTCCAGCGATGCACACGCATTACGCATTTCGAAAAATTATAAATGTATCGAGTCTAACCAGCCATGAAACTAGTAAGTCACGATACGATAGCTCTATCTGTGTGATGTGAGTTCAATGAAATCAAATAACCCCTTGGCAATAATTGCCAATTTATTGCGCTCCTGAATAGGTGCCGTTTGAATGTATGAGATGAAATTAAAACGGGCACTATAATAGAGACTGCGGTCATTAAAATCACTGAGGCCAAATACAATCAGAGCGCAGCGAGAATAAGTAGGTCAATTTGAGTATCATGACTGATGTGTGCTCTAAATAGGAACTTCTCAATGGAATTAAAGCTGCGAGATTAGCTTTGAAGTTGATAGTCATTAATGTGATAACCGAACCATGTCATGTCAAAATGAGAATAAATGATACAGGTAGGTAAATTTTCGCTCTCATGCGGTAGAGATTGGAGTATGATATCTGATTCCATTTCCGTCCCGTGTCACTGAAAATTTTTCGTGCTCAAAAGAAAACCCAATCACGAGCTACTGTCGAAATATATTTTTACTTTGTTATTCCATCCTAAAATGTTAACTACTAAGCATGTTGCGTATGTTTTTAAAAGGCCGTGCTAGAAAGCCATCATCCCACCCATAATGAGGCAATATCTATCTAAGATGTTGAAAAGGTGTTTCCAAATAAATATCTCAAGATAAACCGTTAATCAAAGTCGTTAAAGTAGACATATGATCATTTTCTGGTCAATTTACCTGACCTCGAATTAAATTGCAGAGCATTTGTAGTTTTCCCTGAATATATTAATAGTTTTGATAGAAGTTTGACTATTGTCATAGAATAGCTATATACAGGACGTTTGGTAGAGGGTTAGCCAAACTAGGTGGGCGCCTTATGTGGATCTATTTGGAAAGTACAAAAGCCGCTAGGTTTTAATTTATTGAATTTTCCGAAATTTTGTCTGTTTCACCCTACAATTCTGATTTTTTGATTGTATATGGTCTCAGATGTATTGTTGGTCTACTCAAGGCTCTTTTAGTTCCCTACAATCTAGTAGGGAAACTTACAACTTCATTAAAAAAATGCAACTGTGGCAGTCAAATACAACGGTATACTACATGTATCACAATAGCTTATTAACTTGTAAAAAATAAGAAGTAAGAGGGAAATGCTATAAAAATACAAAAATATATTAAATTATTAAGTATTGAAGGGATCTAAAAGGGCCTTGAGTAGACCAACAATACATTTGAAACAATAAACATTCAAAAAATTTGACCAGAGACATGCACGAAAAAAAATTGTAGGGTTAGAGTCAACATTTTGGGAATTTCAATAAAATAACATTAAAAGATATACACTAACCCCGGGTTTCTGAAACGTTTGTTAACGTTGACAACAGATAAAGTCTATTGCTGTCTTTGTCATTTATTTAGTGCCAGATAAAGGCAGCATTAGAATTAATCTGTTGTCAAAGATGACAAACATTTCAGAAACCCGAGGTTAGCGGCTCTTACGCGAACTTGTTTTTTCCAAATTGATCCACCTATCCCCCACCACGTTTGGCTAATCCTTTACCAAACATCCTGTATTATACATCTATTGTTTAAAAACGGCTATGTGCAACTGCAGATTAACAAGCACAAATTAAATATTTATATTACCCCCGGTCCCCCCCCCCCCTTTTAGTTAAGAAGCATCTCGATCACATCAGTTTTCAAACATAAAAACCGCATCAAAATCGGTCCATTCGTTTGGGAGCTACGATCCTCACCTCCATCCCCCCCCCCCATTACAGCTTTAGCTAACCAGGGTTGGTTAATCATCCTAACCATCTTAACCCATCTCGTTTACCCCTGCTTTCAAACATGAAAAACCACAGCTAAATCGGCCCATTGGTTTGGAAGCTACAAATTTCACCCCCTTTTCTAACCTCTCCCCTCCCCCCGCCCCCTACGATGCCACAGACACACACACACATCTTCACACATAATGATACACACCCTTAACTTATAACACCCGTCTCTTTGTTCGGGGGTTCAAAAGATAATATTTGAGTCTAAAAATACTAGGTCATTCGAGTTAATTGCTTGATTCTAACCTGTGTCCCTTCCTGTGCTGCGGGGCGGCGTTGGTTCCGCCCGCGTTCTGCTGCTTGTCTCCCTCCGTCATCTTGTTGTGGTTTCCCCGCCCTCACCTCACGCCCATTCCAGTCTTCCAGGAGCTTCTCCACCTAGAACAACAGAACATTTCCCGTATACTAATATTCCTTTATACTATTTTTATCGTACAAGACACGGCGAATTTTTAAACACAAGGACAAACTGTCTATTTTCGTCATCTTATCACTAGAAAACATTATATGCCTGGACATTTTACTTTTCTTTGAAAAAACTAGCTAAAAAACTAATTAGTTTATAAAATAACTAGCTGTGACCGCGTGGCCATTTCTCTGGGATATGATTAGCCTATGTGCTAATCCAGGACATAAATTACCAACGTCAAAGTTAAAGTATTTTATTTTAAATAGGCAAAATAATAGCACTTTTACAAGTCAAAATTAACATCTCATGATCAAGGAGAAATACATAAAAAAGATCAAATCAATAAAACCGAGTAATACGTTTCTATGGCCAAAACGTCGCCAGCATTTTCTCTTAACGTGATCAATCAATGTGAAATTAAAACCGATAATCACTTCCGAAGTGTAACCCGTTTTGGCAGGTGATCCGGCACTACGTTCTGCCAACATGCAAAAAATACATACAGCAGAAAACTCTTTGATCTATACAGTGTTTGTCGTCAACGTCATGTTAGAATGTTTTGAAGAATGTGATTCTTGCAGACGTGCTGAGAGTATGGCGTTTAAATTTAGCATTGTCAGAACAAACCCACGCGCACTGTCAATAGGTGTCATAACATAACATAATCATAATACTATATGCAAAATGTTATAAAATCTTAGTCTACTAAACATTTACAAGGCCGACTAGGTAAGAAACTTCAAATAGAAACGTCGCTTCGACTGCTTCTTGTTATGTTTGTGATACATAAAATTACTAGCTGCGCCCCGCGGTTTCACCCCCGTGATGATGGATGATGATGAAAAGTAGCCTATGTGTTAATCCAGGATATGAGCTATCCTGGTACTAAATTTCATCCAAATCAGTTCTGCCGTTTGAGCGTGAAGAAGTAACAAACATACACACACACGTACACACTTCTAAAGATATCATCATCAATCATCATCATAAGCCTGCATTAGTCCACAGTTGGACATAGGCCTCTCTTAATACGCGCCACTCATGTAACTGCTGCCAGTTACTTTGCGTAAATCGTCACTCCATCTGGCAGGAGGGCGTCCTACACTACGTTTGCCTATACGTGGTCTCCACTCAAGAACTCGTCTACCCCACCGGTTATCGGTTCTTGATGTGACCGGCCCATTGCCACTTCAGTTTGCTAATTCTTTGAGCTATATCGGTGACTTTCGTTCTCTGCCGGATCACCTCGTTTCGGATGCGATCCCTTAGAGAAACACCAAGCATAGCCCGTTTCCATAGCTCAGTGAGCGACTTTAAATTTGTTGACCAGTCTCACAGTCAGTGTCCACGGTTTGTCTACGTATGATAAACATATAGATGGTGCTAATCGGTTTTATGCATTTTATAACGTTTTTTATGGACTGTCAGTTCTACTGTATTAGGTTCTGCATCGAACATACGAAGTTTTTCGCTCGTTCGAAGAGCATTCATTTTTAAAACTCTAACCTCTGATCGGCCTGTTTACGACAGTGGTTACACTTCTCTGATTTATAATATTGGCACAGAATAAATAATAGTTGATATTGGTGTGATCATACACGTGTACATTGCTTAAAATTCAAACATTATTCGAAACTTGGTCAGAAGTATAACACAGTTTGCAGAGCGCTTCAAATTGACAAGCAAGGTCGGTTAATGTCACTCATGGTAATTAAGTAACATGGTTTGTTTACCCTGACTGCTCAGTCACAGGTATAACCAACGGTGCTATTTGTAAAGACAAACAGCATTGGGTTTATACAAATACCAACGCAGAATTGTGTTGTCTACTAGTCCAGATAATTTAAACGATACCATTGAATTTTGAAGGGAGTTGACTCAACACGGTGATAATTATAAACTAGCCAATATGCAACGCGCGCGACGGTATTATAAATATTATAATGTTAGCATCCTGGCTTTGCATTACAGATGTTATGCTAAAGGGACTAACTAATAAGCTGCACAATGAAAGCAACAATAATGCCAATATAGGATGAAGAGCAGCTCATACCTACACCTAACAGTTTACAGCAACCGATAAAAGTTTTATTTTTAAAACGGCCGCATGAAGAAGCTGTATGTTTATAAATGGCGGAGCACTCAGTGTGGCCGAATGTTTATTATTGGTTTGTTATTTTACTTGACCCCCAGTGCTGTTAGCATGGGCATAGTATCACACTTATCGTACAGTGAAATATGTGGTTGGTGATGTCATGGCTTCAATCTCTAGGGAAAACGAACCTAATTTGTTATCTTTTTATTACAGGAATAATATAATTACTTACGTTATTTTATTAATTTATTAATTTGATAAATACGTTTCGTTTTTAGTACCAATTTGTAGAGTCTGATGAGATTTTTATTGAAGAGGAGACTATACAAATGAAACGGGACTCTTGTTAAGACCAGGCTCTGCTTTTTAAGGGTTTTGTCCATAAATGTGCGGGGTCAACCACAAACCTCATAAATGTGAAACTTAACATATATTATGTTTTCGAGATCTTTATCTATCTAAGAATAAGACAAAAACATGATTAACAGAATTTCATTCGATACATTTTCTTATCAAACATTACGTTATTTCCGATAATATTTACATTTTTCTACACAACAGTTTAAGTTTTATCTCTAAAATAAATCTCACAGCAAGAAAATATTGTCCATAGACAAAATTTACCTAACTAAATTATTAGCCTGCTGTTAAAATAAATAACTTTTGAGACATACGTCATTTAGTTCCGAGCTAAATTGTGTGTTCAAACAGCGCTCGCGATATTCAACCTTGTTACGCAGGCGCTTCAGTGCTTATTGCGGGTAGCGGGTGACTGAGTGTAGGGGAGGTGGCAGGGGAGTGGGGAGTGGGAAAATGTAACCTCCAAGGTCCTCCTGGCATATAATCAACCTAAAACGGAGTTGGTTGTGAGCTCGAAGTCGTAACCTGATTATATCTAGCGACTAGAATGGGGTTGCGCACGTTTCTAAGAACGAGTCTACATTTGCCGATTGCGGTCATATGGCTAAATAAACGTTCTCCGTACCTATAACCAATAACGGGACATTATTCATGTTTACTTCTCTCCGGTTAACTGTGGTATAAATAATTCTATATTAGCTGATATTTAACCTTAATATTAAATCATTGATATTCTGCTGCGCGCCGAACCTCTGATTTCTCCGTTATGTATGAAGCATAGACATTATGTGTGACCCAGTTCGTCAATTGTAATTTGTAAACGACAAAGTCAATGATTTTAACTCAGGCTATATCAAACGCATACATTTCGCTTTATTACATAAAAAGAAGTGTACCTAATGTTTTTAGGATTTATGTGACTTTATTCCACCATAACTTTTAAATGCCTGTACAGATTTTGGTTAGAATCCTTACATCATCGCGAGTAACATAGGCTATATATTTATTAAATTCAATATGGCGGCAATACAATATGGGTATCAAATTGAAGTGCTTGATGAGCACATTCCAAAAATATATAATTTATTTATTTAAGCTTGTCTCTAAAAAATATATAACAAATAACAAAAAAAAAGGCAAAAACAAGAGATAAATAAAATTGACATTGCGGTCGGACCTCTTAGATTAACTTTTATATCCTTTTTGACTTTTAAGATCGTTTTTGGCAGGGCAGGCATGTTTATTATTTTTTGAATTATATATTTTTATTTTATACTATGTATCGCATTGTATAATAATAGATCACCTTTACAATTCCACATTGTTATTGTATATGATTGAGACGTAGAAGACGTTGCTATTAGATTAACAGGAAATATCTAAAACAACACACTGGCCACTATAGATGGATTACATATCTTGAATTGGCAGCGAAACGAACGTGGTAATTTAATTAAACCGGGTTGCAGTGGGTCTATCTTCTATCTAAATAATAATGCAGTAAGAAACCAAAAGTCTGTACAACGAAGATAATTTAAAAAAAGGTGTTACTTAAAATAAGCTACTGAACAAGTTTTTTTTATATGTTGTCTGTTTGTCGGTCTGTCTGTATATTGTTTGTATTACCGCATCGCGCAAAAATTACTGAATCATTTGAAATGCGGTTTTCACCGTTGGACAGCTTAAGTTTTGATTTAAAGTCTGGTGTACTTTGTTTCTCAATCCGATGAGTAGAAGCCGAGCAATCGATAAAACTATTGGACAGACGAACACATTTTAATGAAATGTAGTTTATTTTACTTTATACGTACTGTTGGTACAGCTTTTGGTAATGGAATAACACATAGGTTACTTTTAACCCAGAGAATCTACCACGCGTTTAAAGCCGTGGGGACAGCTAGTATACGACGAATATAGCATAGACTTCGCCACCAAAACACCCGAGGTTGATAATGATATATTTAATCGGTTTATGGAGCGGTAGCGAAACAAGCTTTTCTAAAATCATAAAATACAGGTTGCCATTAAGAGGGAACTTGTACCGTCTATAGACAGCATCCGCGTCACATAGGTCAACATTTACATACCTGCCCAATTGAATGTTTCACTTTTTACACTAGCGTTTTGGTCCTGCGCCGTAAGTTGAGTTTTAATAATAAATAATAATAAAAAGTTAATTTGACCAAAAAACTTACAAACATCAATATGGTTATTACTGAATCTCACACTAGGATACCCTGTGTCGTGAGATTTAATATCTTCCATTAATAACATAATTATTTAAAAGCTTAAAAATAAAAATATGAAGCAAAACAAGACAAGGCCCGCCAACAACCATCTCAAGTACTCACATTAAATTATCTCAAGTAGGTACACATTATTTGGTAAGTAATGTACAAACCAGTAGTTTGCATTTCTCACATTGCGTCTGCCCTCAACAACCCCCCGTCCGCCCGACAGATATAAAGCTCATACAACAACTTTTAATAACATATAAACAACTTTTATTATTATTAGACATGTATGAACTTTAAAATTATTAGACGAGCGAGCGCGAAGCGTCTCCGTTTCAGCTTGGGCAAAAATGCTTTTATGTCCGGCCGGCGGATGTCCGGCTGTTTTCCTGTACAGATTCTCCCTCTCTAACCGATTCTCGTGAAATTTTGGGAGCAGGAAATAAGGCTTTTTTTTCAGACGAATCTGTTTTTCCGATTTTTTCGATATGGCGTATATATGGGGGGGCTGAATTAAGACGCATAAACTTCAAGGAGTCGGGGGAAATAAAAAAGCAATCATACTCGCGACTTCTACAGCTCATAGAGCCACTAGTATTATTACTAGTGACTCGCCCCGGCTTCGCACGGGTAGCGCTCACACCGCGGCATTTTTCTTATCTTTATTTATTTATATAACCATCGTAACTTCCAAAAAAATACGACAGTTAGCGTAATTCAAAATCTTAGGCAGCAACGCAACGCCAAGGAGGTTGAATTACGCTTACTATGGGCAACGCTCGTGGTATTTTTTGACAGACTAGTTATTTTTCGTTTCCACGGCAACATGTCATTCTGTTCCGTTTTTATCGGCAAATTTTTGATATCTTGGGCTTCTTGGGTAATATAACTTGGACAATATTGTAATTTTCGAAGATACCACCAATTTATTGGAAAATAAATTTCAGCCCCTAATACTCACAGATTAGTGATAATGTACGAGTAGCTATCTATGGTTGAAATAATTTTTAAAATCGGTTTAGTTTTTTAGAGTTTATTCATTAAATATAAAGTTTAAAAAAAGTAAAAACTTTAAAATCGACCCATATTTGACGGATATATCCCGTATACATACCAAAAAAAAACTCTTATAATAATACTCTTTATAATATTAGTGTAGATTAAACAATACCGATTCGTTCAAGTTGATTTGGAGAGATAGGTTTGCTGGGTCAATAAGATCACAGAGTAACAAATACTTGTTATTGTAGCTATTGACACGGTCACACAGCCCATTGCCTTGCTATTATTTATTCTGCGCCATTGCTTTATGAGGTAGGTTATGTAGGTATGAGTTGCGCGTAAATAACGGGTATGGAAGTGGAAAGAGTTTGTAACGGCTTCCCACGTTGTAGGGTCATTATACATAGGCATTCTATGCCACAGTTAACGTTGTATAACTGTCCGTACAACTTGCAGCTGTACAATATACAATGGGTGCAGCGCATGCCGTGCATGTGAAAATCACACTTATATTATAATGCCGAAAGTTTGTATGTGTGTGTTTGATATAGTAGGAACCAATCTTTATGGCGGCTGTGAAGCGCGCTGTGAGTGTGACTTCGCGCTGGTACAGTAAGGTTCGCAATTATCACAGTATTTTTTTTACTACCTACTCGTAGAACATGCGATCTCTTCCAGACAACCTATGGATGGACAGAAATAACGAATTAAAAAAGGACGGTGGTGCAAAACAATACAATAAATCATGCAAAATAAAAATGAATATACCTACATACATATTTAATAAACTACATAAACCATACTTACTTACATGTCACATGCAAATAATGGAATGAATGAAAAAATATATGTGTTAAGTACATACAAATAATGGAATGGAAAAAAATGTTATACCTATAGCTATGTTTCTAGTAGCTAAATTAGCGTCGACACTTACCGCGTTAACCTATTCATTATTTTTTAACCAGTCATGAAATTATGTTAACATACGTCAACACAATAATATTAATATCGGAATATATCTGCTGATATCGTGTTGGTGGATTGTATTGGTTTGAGCATATTTTTTTTAGAAAGGATATGTTCTGTTGGTCTATAACTGACCTCTACGACGGTGGGGCGGGCGCAAAAGCGCTCCGCCGCAATGCGTGACGCGGAAGGCGCACGCCAAAGTACGACGGGGCCCTGATGAAATGGCTGGAGCCCTTTGAATGAATTGCATAACTGACCACCGATTCGGAATACACCTTCGAGAAGAATCGGAAAGAAGCTCGAAGGCAAATAAAATCTATAAATAAATAAATAAATTAATTAATTTATTTATTTATAGAACAATAATACGATATTGTATCATACAAGTCAAGAGTATTACAGTATACTATATAATACAGTAGTATACATTTAATATAAAGATATGCTAAGCATATGTCCTTAAAAAACAATTTAATTTATCACAAGGTATATATTGTACATGTATACCTATGTAAGTATATTGTAATTATTATTAATTACGGGACCTTCGACCTCGGCGACCTTCACCGGCGAGGTCGGTGTCTGTGTCTAATTGTGTTGAAAGATGGTGAAGAAGACGGATTGGACGATTCTATCGCTGCCTGCACTGCGGCAGCGATTTCATCGTCCGGATCGCTCAAGATGTCTCTAGTACGTCTACCCCTCCGTGCGTCTGTTGTCGCGTCTGTCGTGTAGTCAGAGGCCTGAGCTACTAGAGGGTTGGGGTTATGGGGTGCCGCGTCAAAGTAGCGGCGAGAGGCATTTTTCATGTATTGAACTATCGAGGGAAGCTCGAGATCGCTGTGCAGATCGATGTTCCTCTGATACCAGGGGGCATCTACTGCATCGGACGAATTTATTTTGTAAAGTCTGAAGTTTTCCTAGGGAAATGCGGAAGGCGAGAGCAAATACTACGGACGAGTATGTCATTGTCAGTCGGACGCAGGTTTTGTAGATGTCTACTTATTTCTAAAATACATTTTACTGTGCCTGCCTAGGAGTAACGCGAGGCGGTATTGGTAGAATGCCGCCTTTTTGTGGACGGTGCTGATGCGCTGATTGAAGGATAGCTTATATCCTGGATTAACACATAGGCTACTTTTGATCCCGACTTAATATTATAAAACTTAATTATATATATATATATATATAAAAGTTTTTTTAACTTTTTTGTTAAAATCGTATGAAGCTTTTGAATCAAAAATCCCTAACGTTTGAATCAAATTTGACCAAAACTCCTGAGGCTTATAAGGATTTTGAAGTCGTTTGAAGCTTTTGAAGTGATAAAGTGACAAATGTCAAAGTGACAAAGTTTGTATGGAGAAATTTAAATTATACACATACTTCGAGATTTTTAAGAGATACTTCTGATTACCTAGCATCATTCCACGCAAGTATAACTTTATATTTATGAAAGTAGTTTTGAATACAAAACTTCAAAGGATACAATTGAAAATCTCACTATCTTGGATGTCTGAGTCATTCAATTAACTGGGATCGTTTAGGACGGTATACTTATACAAAACCATATAGCAAATTGCGGATGCACCAGCTGCTTGATAGCTTGGTTCACCTTATGAATGTACCAGGCATACCAACAGCGATGACGTGGAAATGTTGGGCATTAAAGAAGTATCAACTCATGTCTAGTATATTCAAAGACACCGGATGAAATATGCTAGTAGACTTTAAGACTTTACCGAGACCAGCCAGGAAATCAGTAGAAAAATATGACGTCTATGATAAAAATTAGGAATCATTTAGGAACATAAATACGTGGTGAATCGACAAAACATCCTGTGGGCGCATAGCTGCATTGTTATGTAACCTTTTCGCAGAGTAGGACGGATGCCAAAATTTTACTCAATCCGAACACAGCTGCCACGCACGGATACTATAATACACTCGGCAGGGAGAGTGCCGGTCGGCGGATATACTGCGGCCACGAAACCGCGTTTAATATCTGGGCATAGATAATAATTTGGGTGTCTCTATATCATACTAATGAGATTGTTTCGGTCCGTACTAGCACTAGAATAGAAGCAACTTCTGAGCCAAAATACATTTGATTCGACAAAACTGGACTGGGGTACTGAAAGTACTGTTATTTATTCTGTGGCACTGGATTAGAAATGCAAAAGACATGGTGATATAAATCACCTTAAATTGACTTACAACATAAAATCATATATATGTAATAAATTGAACGGACTCATTTATATATTAAAAGGTGCGCTAATAAGCATTAACGTTATGAATGCAATAAAAATCAAGTGAATGGATCTCCGTGGAATACTTTCAATTAAAATTTGCATACGCACGGTACACGTAGCACAATGCTTTTCCTTTAAAACACTGGTTATCATAAACGTGTTGCATAATTTTAATCTTTTCCGCTTTCTACTAGTGGAGATGTAACATAAAATTTGTTAAATAGAAGCAGTGTCGTAATAATCATGTTAATGTGATGTATATTTTATAAATCTTTAGTTATGTAAAACAGAGTTTAGAATACAGAACGCAACAAATATTAATGTGGCGGAAAATTGGATATTTAAATACCTAACTAAGGTCAATTACAGTAAATTGTAACACGACATTAAAATAAATTGTACATAAATAGACATCAATGCACTCGACCAACATACGACATAGACACTGGTTTCCTTAAATATAGTATCCGTTGGTTTTGAGTTGTAGCATGAAGAGTGTCTTCAAAGTGGAGCTAATTGTACGATTATTTTCTGTACTTATGTCGGAATGTTCCAGATGGATACAAAAACACGGTGATGAAAATGGAACATACATTGTGAAAACAAACACACCTTGAACATACCTAATTAAATTACTTAATCAATAAGATTAATCACAGAATAAATATACATGTATACGTTTAGGTGTGGTAAGTAAGGATGCTCCGTGAATCAGGGTGTGCGTCCAAGGTTAATTTGACTTGTGACGGTCGTTCTGCGGTCGATATCCAAAGCATTTCGTTGGAAAAACAATGTGCTTTTTGATAATTGACCGAACGAGCGCAAACCGCGAGCGAAGCGTCTCTATTTCAGCTTGGGCAAAAATTATTTCGCATGTCTGGATGTCTGTCCGGCTGTTCTCCTCTACAGGTCGCATTTCTCAAAAAAAAGGGCAAACGTTTTTTTTTTGTCGTCTGGGATTTTTGATTGGTAAGGGGGGTACGGTAAAAATGGGGCTACTGAATATTTCCGCCTTATTAAATCCGATTTCAGTGGTTATTTTTTTATTTCAAAGGTAGTAACTTTAAGTTAGTCTTATAATAATTTAGTGAAGTTCTGATGAGGATCATCGGCGTGATGAGCAGAATAGCTCCTCAAAATGCAGTAAATTTCTCATTTTTAGGTTTCTACCAGTGGAATCAGCCCTTTACCTACTACTAGGTAGGGATTGATGGAGCACCGTAGTTATTAATGTTCGTTGTATAATAAGGTAACTAGTATAAGGCGCTACTGTGCACCGCTAGATTGTTTGCAAAAAAGTTTGCATGCGCCAGGTCTACAGCTCACAGAGCCACTCGTTTATAAAATTTTAACTTCCTTAACCTGTTTTGTAAGGCAAATAAAATTAAACATCAAGTACCTACGTATTCATAATCACAATTTAAAGTTCAGTTATGTGGATATCATCAATCACTCATCATTTTGTAATTACCTTGGAACAATACTAAGATTTCAGTTGTGACTCGACTTCTATTTCGGTACTTATAAGGTATATTTTTTGTTATTTGGTATTAAAGAAGGTTTTTTTTCTATGGGTTGGCTGTATAACCACCAGTGGGTAAGTACAATGTTTTAATCCTGCTAATGGAAAAGTATGCCGCACCATTGTCTCGTTTATAACGCTATATTTTGTAATTACCTTGGAACAATACTAAGATTTCAGTTGTGACTCGACTTCTATTTCGGAACTTATAAGGTATATTTTTTGTTATTTGGTAGTAAAGAAGTTTTTTTTTCTATGGGTTGGCTGTATAACCACCAGTGGGTAAGTACAATGTTTTAATCCTGCTAATGGAAAAGTATGCCGCACCATTGTCTCGTTTATAACGCTATATTTTGTAATTACCATGGAAAAATACTAAGATTTCAGTTGTGACTCGACTTCTATTTCGGTACTTATAAGGTATATTTTTTGTTATTTGGTAGTAAAGAAGTTTTTTTCTATGGGTTGGCTGTATAACCACCAGTGGGTAAGTACAATGTTTTAATCCTCCTAATGGAAAAGTATGCCGCACCATTGTCTCGTTTATAACGCTATATTTTGTAATTACCTTGGAACAATACTAAGATTTCAGTTGTGACTCGACTTCTATTTCGGAACTTATAAGGTATATTTTTTGTTATTTGGTAGTAAAGAAGTTTTTTTTTCTATGGGTTGGCTGTATAACCACCAGTGGGTAAGTACAATGTTTTAATCCTGCTAATGGAAAAGTATGCCGCACCATTGTCTCGTTTATAACGCTATATTTTGTAATTACCTTGGAAAAATACTAAGATTTCAGTTGTGTCTCGACTTCTATTTCGGTACTTATAAGGTATATTTTTTGTTATTTGGTAGTAAAGAAGTTTTTTTTTCTATGGGTTGGCTGTATAACCACCAGTGGGTAAGTACAATGTTTTAATCCTCCTAATGGAAAAGTATGCCGCACCATTGTCTCGTTTATAACGCTATATTTTGTAATTACCTTGGAACAATACTAAGATTTCAGTTGTGACTCGACTTCTATTTCGGAACTTATAAGGTATATTTTTTGTTATTTGGAAGTAAAGAAGTTTTTTTTCTATGGGTTGGCTGTATAACCACCAGTGGGTAAGTACAATGTTTTACTCCTGCTAATGGAAAAGTATGCCGCACCATTGTCTCGTTTATAACGCTATATTTTGTAATTACCTTGGAACAATACTAAGATTTCAGTTGTGACTCGACTTCTATTTCGGAACTTATAAGGTATATTTTTTGTTATTTGGTAGTAAAGAAGTTTTTTTTTCTATGGGTTGGCTGTATAACCACCAGTGGGTAAGTACAATGTTTTAATCCTGCTAATGGAAAAGTATGCCGCACCATTGTCTCGTTTATAACGCTATATTTTGTAATTACCTTGGAAAAATACTAAGATTTCAGTTGTGACTCGACTTCTATTTCGGTACTTATAAGGTATATTTTTTGTTATTTGGTAGTAAAGAAGTTTTTTTTTCTATGGGTTGGCTGTATAACCACCAGTGGGTAAGTACAATGTTTTAATCCTGCTAATGGAAAAGTATGCCGCACCATTGTCTCGTTTATAACGCTATATTTTGTAATTACCTTGGAACAATACTAAGATTTCAGTTGTGACTCGACTACTATTTCGAAACTTATAAGGAATATTTTTTGTTATTTGGTAGTAAAGAAGTTTTTTTTTCTATGTGTTGGCTGTATAACCACCAGTGGGTAAGTACAATGTTTTAATCCTGCTAATGGAAAAGTATGCTGCACCATTGTCTCGTTTATAACGCTATATTTTGTAATTACCTTGGAAAAATACTAAGATTTCAGTTGTGACTCGACTTCTATTTCGGAACTTATAAGGTATATTTTTTGTTATTTGGTAGTAAAGAAGTTTTTTTTTCTATGGGTTGGCTGTATAACCACCAGTGGGTAAGTACAATGTTTTAATCCTGCTAATGGAAAAGTATGCCGCACCATTGTCTCGTTTATAACGCTATATTTTGTAATTACCTTGGAACAATACTAAGATTTCAGTTGTGACTCTACTTCTATTTCGGAACTTATAAGGTATATTTTTTGTTATTTGGAAGTAAAGAAGTTTTTTTTCTATGGGTTGGCTGTATAACCACCAGTGGGTAAGTACAATGTTTTACTCCTGCTAATGGAAGAGTATGCCGCACCATTGTCTCGTTTATAACGCTATATTTTGTAATTACCTTGGAACAATACTAAGATTTCAGTTGTGACTCGACTTCTATTTCGGAACTTATAAGGTATATTTTTTGTTATTTGGTAGTAAAGAAGTTTTTTTTTCTATGGGTTGGCTGTATAACCACCAGTGGGTAAGTACAATGTTTTAATCCTGCTAATGGAAAAGTATGCCGCACCATTGTCTCGTTTATAACGCTATATTTTGTAATTACCTTGGAAAAATACTAAGATTTCAGTTGTGACTCGACTTCTATTTCGGTACTTATAAGGTATATTTTTTGTTATTTAATAGTAAAGAAGTTTTTTTTTCTATGGGTTGGCTGTATAACCACCAGTGGGTAAGGACAATGTTTTAATCCTGCTAATGGAAAAGTATGCCGCACCATTGTCTCGTTTATAACGCTATATTTTGTAATTACCTTGGAAAAATACTAAGATTTCAGTTGTGACTCGACTACTATTTCGAAACTTATAAGGAATATTTTTTGTTATTTGGTAGTAAAGAAGTTTTTTTTTCTATGTGTTGGCTGTATAACCACCAGTGGGTAAGTACAATGTTTTAATCCTGCTAATGGAAAAGTATGCCGCACCATTGTCTCGTTTATAACGCTATATTTTGTAATTACCTTGGAAAAATACTAAGATTTCAGTTGTGACTCGACTTCTATTTCGGTACTTATAAGGTATATTTTTTGTTATTTGGTAGTAAAGAAGTTTTTTTTTCTATGGGTTGGCTGTATAACCACCAGTGGGTAAGTACAATGTTTTAATCCTCCTAATGGAAAAGTATGCCGCACCATTGTCTCGTTTATAACGCTATATTTTGTAATTACCTTGGAACAATACTAAGATTTCAGTTGTGACTCGACTTCTATTTCGGAACTTATAAGGTATATTTTTTGTTATTTGGTAGTAAAGAAGTTTTTTTTTCTATGGGTTGGCTGTATAACCACCAGTGGGTAAGTACAATGTTTTAATCCTGCTAATGGAAAAGTATGCCGCACCATTGTCTCGTTTATAACGCTATATTTTGTAATTACCTTGGAAAAATACTAAGATTTCAGTTGTGACCCGACTTCTATTTCGGTACTTATAAGGTATATTTTTTGTTATTTGGTAGTAAAGAAGTTTTTTTTTCTATGGGTTGGCTGTATAACCACCAGTGGGTAAGTACAATGTTTTAATCCTGCTAATGGAAAAGTATGCCGCACCATTGTCTCGTTTATAACGCTATATTTTGTAATTACCTTGGAAAAATACTAAGATTTCAGTTGTGACTCGACTTCTATTTCGGTACTTATAAGGTATATTTTTTGTTATTTGGTAGTAAAGAAGTTTTTTTTTCTATGGGTTGGCTGTATAACCACCAGTGGGTAAGTACAATGTTTTAATCCTCCTAATGGAAAAGTATTCCGCACCATTGTCTCGTTTATAACGCTATATTTTGTAATTACCTTGGAAAAATACTAAGATTTCAGTTGTGACTCGACTTCTATTTCGGAACTTATAAGGTATATTTTTTGTTATTTGGTAGTAAAGAAGTTTTTTTTTCTATGGGTTGGCTGTATAACCACCAGTGGGTAAGTACAATGTTTTAATCCTGCTAATGGAAAAGTATGCCGCACCATTGTCTCGTTTATAACGCTATATTTTGTAATTACCTTGGAACAATACTAAGATTTCAGTTGTGACTCGACTTCTATTTCGGAACTTATAAGGTATATTTTTTGTTATTTGGTAGTAAAGAAGTTTTTTTTTCTATGGGTTGGCTGTATAACCACCAGTGGGTAAGTACAATGTTTTAATCCTGCTAATGGAAAAGTATGCCGCACCATTGTCTCGTTTATAACGCTATATTTTGTAATTACCTTGGAACAATACTAAGATTTCAGTTGTGACTCAACTACTATTTCGAAACTTATAAGGAATATTTTTTGTTATTTGGTAGTAAAGAAGTTTTTTTTTCTATGTGTTGGCTGTATAACCACCAGTGGGTAAGTACAATGTTTTAATCCTGCTAATGGAAAAGTATGCCGCACCATTGTCTCGTTTATAACGCTATATTTTGTAATTACCTTGGAAAAATACTAAGATTTCAGTTGTGACTCGACTTCTATTTCGGTACTTATAAGGTATATTTTTTGTTATTTGGTAGTAAATAAGTTTTTTTTTCTATGGGTTGGCTGTATAACCACCAGTGGGTAAGTACAATGTTTTAATCCTCCTAATGGAAAAGTATGCCGCACCATTGTCTCGTTTATAACGCTATATTTTGTAATTACCTTGGAACAATACTAAGATTTCAGTTGTGACTCGACTTCTATTTCGGAACTTATAAGGTGTATTTTTTGTTATTTGGTAGTAAAGAAGTTTTTTTTTCTATGGGTTGGCTGTATAACCACCAGTGGGTAAGTACAATGTTTTAATCCTGCTAATGGAAAAGTATGCCGCACCATTGTCTCGTTTATAACGCTATATTTTGTAATTACCTTGGAAAAATACTAAGATTTCAGTTGTGACTCGACTTCTATTTCGGAACTTATAAGGTATATTTTTTGTTATTTGGTAGTAAAGAAGTTTTTTTTTCTATGGGTTGGCTGTATAACCACCAGTGGGTAAGTACAATGTTTTAATCCTGCTAATGGAAAAGTATGCCGCACCATTGTCTCGTTTATAACGCTATATTTTGTAATTACCTTGGAAAAATACTAAGATTTCAGTTGTGACTCGACTTCTATTTCGGTACTTATAAGGTATATTTTTTGTTATTTGGTAGTAAAGAAGTTTTTATTTCTATGGGTTGGCTGTATAACCACCAGTGGGTAAGTACAATGTTTTAATCCTGCTAATGGAAAAGTATGCCGCACCATTGTCTCGTTTATAACGCTATATTTTGTAATTACCTTGGAACAATACTAAGATTTCAGTTGTGACTCGACTTCTATTTCGGAACTTATCAGGTATATTTTTTGTTATTTGGAAGTAAAGAAGTTTTTTTCTATGGGTTGGCTGTATAACCACCAGTGGGTAAGTACAATGTTTTACTCCTGCTAATGGAAAAGTATGCCGCACCATTGTCTCGTTTATAACGCTATATTTTGTAATTACCTTGGAACAATACTAAGATTTCAGTTGTGACTCGACTTCTATTTCGGAACTTATAAGGTATATTTTTTGTTATTTGGTAGTAAAGAAGTTTTTTTTTTCTATGTGTTGGCTGTATAACCACCAGTGGGTAAGTACAATGTTTTAATCCTGCTAATGGAAAAGTATGCCGCACCATTGTCTCGTTTATAACGCTATATTTTGTAATTACCTTGGAAAAATACTAAGATTTCAGTTGTGACTCGACTTCTATTTCGGAACTTATAAGGTATATTTTTTGTTATTTGGTAGTAAAGAAGTTTTTTTTTCTATGGGTTGGCTGTATAACCACCAGTGGGTAAGTACAATGTTTTAATCCTGCTAATGGAAAAGTATGCCGCACCATTGTCTCGTTTATAACGCTATATTTTGTAATTACCTTGGAAAAATACTAAGATTTCAGTTGTGACTCGACTTCTATTTCGGTACTTATAAGGTATATTTTTTGTTATTTGGTAGTAAAGAAGTTTTTTTTTCTATGGGTTGGCTGTATAACCACCAGTGGGTAAGTACAATGTTTTAATCCTGCTAATGGAAAAGTATGCCGCACCATTGTCTCGTTTATAACGCTATATTTTGTAATTACCTTGGAACAATACTAAGATTTCAGTTGTGACTCGACTTCTATTTCGGAACTTATCAGGTATATTTTTTGTTATTTGGAAGTAAAGAAGTTTTTTTCTATGGGTTGGCTGTATAACCACCAGTGGGTAAGTACAATGTTTTACTCCTGCTAATGGAAAAGTATGCCGCACCATTGTCTCGTTTATAACGCTATATTTTGTAATTACCTTGGAACAATACTAAGATTTCAGTTGTGACTCGACTTCTATTTCGGAACTTATAAGGTATATTTTTTGTTATTTGGTAGTAAAGAAGTTTTTTTTTTCTATGTGTTGGCTGTATAACCACCAGTGGGTAAGTACAATGTTTTAATCCTGCTAATGGAAAAGTATGCCGCACCATTGTCTCGTTTATAACGCTATATTTTGTAATTACCTTGGAAAAATACTAAGATTTCAGTTGTGACTCGACTACTATTTCGAAACTTATAAGGAATATTTTTTGTTATTTGGTAGTAAAGAAGTTTTTTTTTCTATGGGTTGGCTGTATAACCACCAGTGGGTAAGTACAATGTTTTAATCCTCCTAATGGAAAAGTATGCCGCACCATTGTCTCGTTTATAACGCTATATTTTGTAATTACCTTGGAACAATACTAAGATTTCAGTTGTGACTCGACTTCTATTTCGGAACTTATAAGGTATATTTTTTGTTATTTGGTAGTAAAGAAGTTTTTTTTTCTATGGGTTGGCTGTATAACCACCAGTGGGTAAGTACAATGTTTTAATCCTGCTAATGGAAAAGTATGCCGCACCATTGTCTCGTTTATAACGCTATATTTTGTAATTACCTTGGAAAAATACTAAGATTTCAGTTGTGACCCGACTTCTATTTCGGTACTTATAAGGTATATTTTTTGTTATTTGGTAGTAAAGAAGTTTTTTTTTCTATGGGTTGGCTGTATAACCACCAGTGGGTAAGTACAATGTTTTAATCCTGCTAATGGAAAAGTATGCCGCACCATTGTCTCGTTTATAACGCTATATTTTGTAATTACCTTGGAAAAATACTAAGATTTCAGTTGTGACTCGACTTCTATTTCGGTACTTATAAGGTATATTTTTTGTTATTTGGTAGTAAAGAAGTTTTTTTTTCTATGGGTTGGCTGTATAACCACCAGTGGGTAAGTACAATGTTTTAATCCTCCTAATGGAAAAGTATTCCGCACCATTGTCTCGTTTATAACGCTATATTTTGTAATTACCTTGGAAAAATACTAAGATTTCAGTTGTGACTCGACTTCTATTTCGGAACTTATAAGGTATATTTTTTGTTATTTGGTAGTAAAGAAGTTTTTTTTTCTATGGGTTGGCTGTATAACCACCAGTGGGTAAGTACAATGTTTTAATCCTGCTAATGGAAAAGTATGCCGCACCATTGTCTCGTTTATAACGCTATATTTTGTAATTACCTTGGAACAATACTAAGATTTCAGTTGTGACTCGACTTCTATTTCGGAACTTAGAAGGTATATTTTTTGTTATTTGGTAGTAAAGAAGTTTTTTTTTCTATGGGTTGGCTGTATAACCACCAGTGGGTAAGTACAATGTTTTAATCCTGCTAATGGAAAAGTATGCCGCACCATTGTCTCGTTTATAACGCTATATTTTGTAATTACCTTGGAACAATACTAAGATTTCAGTTGTGACTCGACTACTATTTCGAAACTTATAAGGAATATTTTTTGTTATTTGGTAGTAAAGAAGTTTTTTTTTCTATGTGTTGGCTGTATAACCACCAGTGGGTAAGTACAATGTTTTAATCCTGCTAATGGAAAAGCATGCCGCACCATTGTCTCGTTTATAACGCTATATTTTGTAATTACCTTGGAAAAATACTAAGATTTCAGTTGTGACTCGACTTCTATTTCGGTACTTATAAGGTATATTTTTTGTTATTTGGTAGTAAAGAAGTTTTTTTTTTCTATGGGTTGGCTGTATAACCACCAGTGGGTAAGTACAATGTTATAATCCTCCTAATGGAAAAGTATGCCGCACCATTGTCTCGTTTATAACGCTATATTTTGTAATTACCTTGGAACAATACTAAGATTTCAGTTGTGACTCGACTTCTATTTCGGAACTTATAAGGTGTATTTTTTGTTATTTGGTAGTAAAGAAGTTTTTTTTTCTATGGGTTGGCTGTATAACCACCAGTGGGTAAGTACAATGTTTTAATCCTGCTAATGGAAAAGTATGCCGCACCATTGTCTCGTTTATAACGCTATATTTTGTAATTACCTTGGAAAAATACTAAGATTTCAGTTGTGACCCGACTTCTATTTCGGTACTTATAAGGTATATTTTTTGTTATTTGGTAGTAAAGAAGTTTTTTTTTCTATGGGTTGGCTGTATAACCACCAGTGGGTAAGTACAATGTTTTAATCCTGCTAATGGAAAAGTATGCCGCACCATTGTCTCGTTTATAACGCTATATTTTGTAATTACCTTGGAAAAATACTAAGATTTCAGTTGTGACTCGACTTCTATTTCGGTACTTATAAGGTATATTTTTTGTTATTTGGTAGTAAAGAAGTTTTTTTTTCTATGGGTTGGCTGTATAACCACCAGTGGGTAAGTACAATGTTTTAATCCTCCTAATGGAAAAGTATGCCGCACCATTGTCTCGTTTATAACGCTATATTTTGTTATTACCTTGGAACAATACTAAGATTTCAGTTGTGACTCGACTACTATTTCGAAACTTATAAGGAATATTTTTTGTTATTAGGTAGTAAAGAAGTTTTTTTTCTATGTGTTGGCTGTATAACCACCAGTGGGTAAGTACAATGTTTTAATCCTGCTAATGGAAAAGTATGCCGCACCATAATTACCTTGGAAAAATACTAAGATTTCAGTTGTGACTCGACTTCTATTTCGGAACTTATAAGGTATATTGTTTGTTATTTGGTAGTAAAGAAGTTTTTTTTTTCTATGTGTTGGCTGTATAACCACCAGTGGGTAAGTACAATGTTTTAATCCTGCTAATGGAAAAGTATGCCGCACCATTGTCTCGTTTATAACGCTATATTTTGTAATTACCTTGGAACAATACTAAGATTTCAGTTGTGACTCGACTACTATTTCGAAACTTATAAGGAATATTTTTTGTTATTAGGTAGTAAAGAAGTTTTTTTTTCTATGTGTTGGCTGTATAACCACCAGTGGGTAAGTACAATGTTTTAATCCTGCTAATGGAAAAGTATGCCGCACCATTGTCTCGTTTATAACGCTATATTTTGTAATTACCTTGGAAAAATACTAAGATTTCAGTTGTGACTCGACTTCTATTTCGGAACTTATAAGGTATATTTTTTGTTATTTGGTAGTAAAGAAGTTTTTTTTTCTATGGGTTGGCTGTATAACCACCAGTGGGTAAGTACAATGTTTTAATCCTGCTAATGGAAAAGTATGCCGCACCATTGTCTCGTTTATAACGCTATATTTTTGTAGAACGTGTAATCTATGCCGTAAGTGCCGTAACGATTCGAGTAATTAATTTCGTAGAAAATTACCTTCCCCACAATTAGAAACGTTACAATAAATTAGAAGTACATTTGTAAAATTATGCAATTTATATTATTGCCAAAGGCAATCCAATTAGTATGTACCTAAATAATAAACCAATTAAAATTACGATGTTGTATCGGAACTGCATTTGCTTAAAATAACTTAGGTAACTGATCGACTGTGCGATATCCTATACAGCGTCTATGATGTAGTGATATAACAGTGTTTTCTGTTAAAAAATGTTAACATGGATTAGTATCGAGATTCGAATTATGTACAAATAAACTCTGGTATTAATTCAATGATATCATAATGTTTAATTATAAAAAAATAACAATATTAATACTATTATTATTTAAATAAGTTTTATTTAAAACACATAAAAAACACGTAAAGCCGAGCAAATTAGGCAATATCTGGCTTAAAATAAAAATAAATACGCCTGCCCTGCCAAATAAGAACTTATGCCAATAAATTATATATTGTTGGAATGCGCTTATACCTTATACCTTCAATTTGATACTCATATTATAAAATATAAGTTCATTTTCCGATTTCAAATTCGATCCATAAAGCGGCCAGGTTTATAAAAAAAATATGTAGCCTGTGTTACTCGGGGGGATGTAAGGATTCTAACGATACCGCATACGTCAAAAGCTGTTCAGGCATTTAAAAGTTATGGTGGAGTAAAGAAACTCACAAACATACACACAGAAACATACATGAATCCTAAAAACATTACACTCCTTTTTTGGACAGACGTGTAAAAAACTGAACTTATGCTAGCACTTTCAGGTCGTTGTCTATGGGCCGTAGTAAGGCTCCGTTGACGATTTGTGTTTGTGTATCATCCGGTCATAGTGTGAAACGTTGCATTGTAATCGGCTCTCTAATAATGTATATGTCCTGGCTATATCGTAGAATGACATATCATTAAATGTTGTTTTTTCAACGATATGGTCAGTTTTAGCTGGGCATTTCATGAAATTATCGACCACATCATGAAGTGATCAATTCTACGATATGGCTACGACATAATTATACAAAATTTTAAGAAAGACGAAGTCATCTAGGTAGTAGTGTGTTGTTTGCAAGATTTAGCCTAAACATAGTAACTTATATATAATGTTACTTCTTCTAGCGTTATTTATCACTAGTTGTCCCGCCCGCGACTTCATACGCGCAGACTATACTGTGTATCGCGATAAAAACACCCTGTTTTCTTCTAGGATATTAAAAACCAATGCAAAAGTAGGTATAGCACCAACGCTCTTGATGTATTTTGACAGACTTGTTATTTGTTTTGTTTACAATTTTCCGCGATAAAAAGTGTGTATGTTTTATTCCAGGGTATAAGCTATCTCCATTCCGAATTTCATCAAAATCCGTCCAGCCGTTATCGCGTGAAAGCTCCCCAAACAAACAAACAGACGTTTCCCTTTTATATATTGGTATGGATTAGTTATCATTATATATGGAAACTTCAATACCTAGAGAAACACATCGCTGTGTTTTGATTTCGATCCACATGATAACCAACACTAAAAAATATTTTGTCCACACAAATAATTACTTCAAAATTTTAAAAGCCACTGTTGTTGAGGATTTTGTTGTTGGTAACAATGAGATTTATCATTATTTAAGTTTCCTGTATTCAGATATCGATCTGCTTTGTTTAATTGACCGAGCGAAGCCGACATACATGCAAAAATTTGTTTGATGTAAAAGTAAAATAAAATATTTATTAAACAAGACATAAGTTCAAAAATAAAAACCCGACTACGGTCGGTTAAAAAATAGCCTCTATGACACCTGCGATAGAGACGAAAAATGATTTCAATAGCAGTTCACGCTATCAAATAACAATAAAAACAAATTGGTACAGAAACCCTGGAGATTTGAATGCGACACAAAAAAAAAACTTAAGGAAATCGATTAAAAATTGTTGAAATCGCAGTGTTCCCGTGGTTTCGTAATAGGTGCGCTAAAATATCTACGAACAGACTACGCTCTGGAAAGCTCTTATGCTTTCGGCGTAGTACTATTACTTATTCTATGCTTTCGGTTTCGGACAAAGCTTACAGTCGATTACAAAATAAAAAAACCTTAATTGCACACCAGTCATTCACCAAGAGTCGGTAGACATATTGAACTAGTTCAATTCTCGGATTAGCACAAAAACACAGCATTGATATACCTAAATAACTAGATCCACGAGGTGTGCATTAAGGTATCACAATAATGACCGTTTATCTCAAAGAATAACTGATTAATAGTACGGTATTATATCAGAACTCGTATAACTACTCAAGTCCGGCCAAATGCGCTGTGATTGTTTGCTATTAATAATAGGTATGTGTTGTCAAATGTTAGGTCCGTGTTGGCGCGTATGGCCCCTGCGCGGCGTCACAGAGGGAAAGGCTGTCGAGGCCAACCGCGTAGGTGTAGCTGCCCCATAAATACTACTTCCTAATCTATTATACTGCCCGTAGTAACTGCTACATAGCCTGTGATGCTGGCCGTAGTAACTGGCTTCGTGTCTGTAACGCAGCCTAAATGTCAGGTTGACGTTTCCTTGAAGCTAATCCAAAACTTGATCTATGTTAATGTAAGTCTTTATCGACTATTGTTCCATATACATAAAAGTTTATTGGTTAAAGTTCTAATAAAGAACATATCCAATGAAATTGTAGGTACGTGCAATTACTGACTGGTCATCATCATCGGCATAGGTAAAGCATATGTATCAGTACTCACGTCCGTGTCTAAAGATCGTTCATTATCTTCAAGGATCTTGTTTAGGAATAATGGTCCAAAGTGGATGTGTTAACAATGTCTTATGAATTAGCGACTCATTTGGAAAGTAGAAAAGTTCTGAAATGTCAACAGAATGCATCCATGAACCTGACAGTCACGAATATTACGTAATATGGCACACGGACGGAAGGTCATGATTGCTGTCGTTATGTGCAGCATGACAATCGTATAGCCATGAACTTAAATAAAAAACGAGTATACAACCATCATTAGACATCATACAAACAAATAAAACAAACACTGCTCGAAACCCGCCGAGTTAATTCGACTTTTTAATCTCTGAGATTGGGCTGTTTTACATAATTTACATATTTCAATCATACACAATTCCGGAAGTTCCTTTTTTGTACATAAACAGAAAGGATCCCTATTTATACCCTTTATGAGATCCCACGGTTGATTCTCGAGGCTCAAGGGCAAAATTCTGGGAAGGGGAGAAGTCCAGTACTATACAAATAGCTAGATAATATTAAGGAGTGGACTGGACTTAGCTATCTACAGCAAAAGGCCAACGCTACATGGGATCGTAAGCAGTTTTGCGTACTGACAGTACAGACCACCAAATTCAAATTAGAAGACGGCACCCGATGATGATGAATCATACACACGTTTCTGGGCCCAGCAAGGAATGTACGAGAAAAGTAAAAAAAAAAAAGTACATAAAAAAAACAAAACAAATAGTATATTCTTTAGGTGGATACATGCAGCCATCAGCACATGAAAGGTGAAAATATCATGAGCTAAGCTCCAGCCACAACAAACATATCGTGACCTATATATCGTATTTGACCTTGAGATTTCATGAAATGACAATGATGTAAGTTTTTCACAGAGGCAAATGCTTACAGCTATTCGTATAGCGGTTAGAATGAAAAAAAGGTTATATAGATACTATTATCTTTTGATATAATTGGACCGGCTGAAAGGATCAATGGTGTTGACATGGGAACAAAGAATGAGGACGTGTGGTTACTAAAAATAAATTCGTCGGCGCGATCGATGATTACCTCTCCGTGAGCGCTGCGCAAGCAGTATGCGATTTATCATATGAGGTCAACACCATTCGAGTGATATAAGAGAGGTCCGCACGAAAGAAGTCTCATGCGTTCTGTTTTTATTCAAAAACTAGATGTCAGATTATAAAACAATTTTGTAGATAGGATGATAAGGGAATACAGCACGAGACAACGAGTAAAGGAAACTGACTAGATGCACAAAGTGACTTATTATGAATGTGACCTATCAGGGATAGCGACGAAATAGCTAATGTGACGAAAGGTCATCGCATCCGTTTTTCAGTCAAATTAGCTAAATGTTTGTCTGAGTTATGAGTTTCAGCACAGTAATCGGTTATATTTTAAACATCGATAACATAGCTTAATTATCGATAGTGTTTTTTTATTCCGTTGAGTGACGAGTCGATCAGGTCGCTCGTCCAATGGTAAGGGTCACGCCTGCCCATAAAAGATACAGTGCCACCCAGAACTTTCGTAGCAAAATCAAGCACGTTACTGCACTGCGCTCGTCACCCTGAGAAATTGTTTTTTAAGTCTCATTGCCCAGTAAATTAACTAGAAACATTGCCCCTCAAACCGAAACACAGAGTATAAACATTTTTTTACACACTACTGCTGGCGGTTGAATATCTGACAAAGGTGTGAAACTTATTATTATTCTGTGGTGATACTTCCCCAGGAGCATAAGAGGCACACGTCTACAAATTTTGTTTTCGATCTGACACATTATAGTTTATCAATTAAAAACATATTACATTTGTATGGTGAAGTGAATTTCGGCGTCCTTACAACGATTCTTGACCCATAATGAACAAAACCATCTGTTTTCCATTCAGTTTTGCCAAAACACGTTGTGGGCACTATAGCATGCATTGAGATATGGTAATGTCAAATTCTGCAACATTTCATTTGAATTTAACAAGAAAATTTAACATTTATAGAGGCGTTTTTGATTATAGTTCGTCCGTTTGATTTAGGTATTTAATTGTCATTAAAACTTGTTTATATGAAAAAAAATTGATAAAAAATATATATTTAGAAGAGTTAAAAAGCAATCCTAACAACGGGCCTGGTGATAAAATTAACTTAATTCATGTCGTAAATGAAAAAATCTCAGCCATAGAAAAATAGTAGCTACGAGTATATTCTATATTCTGAGTCAGAACAAAGAATATAGCCACCAAGACTGAACAAAGAATGTCAGAATGGCGCGGTGCGTTGGTGCAGTGGCAATGAACGATCGCCACTCGACCACTCGACCCGGGGACCGGTTTTGCCTGCCTGACAAACATTTTGATGTTGGTTGATGACTCACTTTTAGCTATTAAACTTATATGCAACAAGCTGCAACCTTTGCCCGCGTGGACAATGATTAGAAATACGTAATTTTCGTTTTTATGAAATAGGTGCGATAAAAACAAAATTCAATAATAAATGCGAAATTTTGTGTTTTTGATACTTTTCCACGAAATGTCGAAGATACACATTTTTATACTCAACAATTACGTGAAGTCTCTAATGTAGCGCGCCTCGCGGCCGTTTAACACTGCAGCGCTTCTCCAAAATATCAGTCAAAGTATTTTATTGTAAATAGGCAACATAAATAATAGGCACTTTTACGTGTCAAAATTAGCTTCTCATGGAAAAGGAGAAATACATAAAATATTATAAATAGATCAAATCAATAAAATCATTTATCATTTTTCATAGAGATACCATAATATAATATTATGTTCATTTCCATAGACAACTACTAAATGTGGTTCAGCGAGAAACTCCTGTTGACGTCGTACAGATTTTACTTGCAAAATTATTTGGACACAACTATAAACAATTTGAAAAATAATAGCACCTAGTTAAGTTTTAAGTAAGCATTTTGGAGCAGCTTTAATAGAGTATTGATTGCCATATAAGTATTCAATTATTAAATTTATCCTTCCTACCTTTATCACGGAGTTTGGCTGAAGAATGGTGCAGTTGGCATTCCAGTAATTATTATCTGAAACAAATTACATTTTATTGTTATTAAGTATGTATTTAGTTTATTCCGTTGTTAATTAAGATATGGCGGCGTAGGTACCTAACATGACCTACTTGCCTCTTTGATTCAAACGTGAACTATGTTTACATGTAATTAATTTATGTATTCATGTGTAACTAGGTAAATTCCCTAATGGGTAATGGGTAAGAGCCACTATTATTAGTGTGACAAATTGTTTCCTAGTTCGATAAATTACGTAGTTGGCAAAGTAGCGAATGAAGCGATGGTAGCCTAACGGTTCAATAGTGCAACTTAGAATCCAACGATACCGTACCTAGGCTTCGCACTAATGATTTTTCGAAGTTATGTGCGGTTTTCATCCCTCCGTGCTGCGGAGGGCGCGTTAAGCTGTCGGTCTGTTATTGACATCAGTCGTTAAGCCATGTCAAGGGTCCCCGGTTGGCCTGATAAACTCTGACACCAGAGGCCAGCACTACCTTATACGACAAACAAAACAATGCTCAAGCTCCAATTGGGGCAATTTTGAGCATTCCCCTTTATTTTTTTATTTTTTAGCAGAAGCAGTTATTAACTGGCCCAAATACTGACACGCACACCAACGTTAAACACAAACGGGAGGTCATTACAAACAACGCTATTTCATTTTTAGCACACGTGTTTAATATAGTGCTACAGATGCACGATCGACTGATGTGCGTATGCGTGTGTGCGTGTGTGTCTAATGGTATGAGCTGAAAAAAAGCGTTGCGGATTTGTAACAGCATTTTGCTGAGCTAAGCTCCTTTCTGATTGCACTGCACTTGGCAGCGATCTTTGTATAATAATATTTTAATTTTTAGTTAAGTTGCTGTAATGATTTGTGTGTTGCTGTGTACAGTAGGTATGTTGCAATACGTGGTTTTTAATCTTATATGCGATCGATTACAAGAAGATTAAAAATTGTATACAAAAATGTAAAACATTCAACCAAATTTCTAATATCAATGTCTAGAGATAGATAGATAGATAAACTCTTTATTGAAACACCACAATATAGAAACATACAAAACTTAGTCTAACAATAAAGTAAGTGTTACAATTGGCGGTTTTTTCACTTCAAGCAATCTATTCCAGACAACAACACAGAAATAACGTCAAATTACGGACGGCAATGTTTATGTGGCAATTCAAAATTGGCATTGATGACTGCCATGTGAAGTGGTGGCATGGAATTAACCGTCCAAATTATGGATAAACTTATTATGTGATTCATATAAACTTAATTATATGAATCACATAATAATAGAATATTATAGTAGCTGCTCCCCGCGGCTTTGCCCGCGTGCAAACTCTGCCACCTCCGTTCCACCTTTAGGAAAAGAATTTCCAAAAATCCTTCCAGGATATTTAAGGAATATGTCAAATTACAAATATTTTCGTAAACCGATTCAGGCTGTGCTTTGTCTGTCAGTCAGTCTGTCAGTCAGTCAGTCAGTCAGTCAATCAGTCAATAGGTATGTACTGTTTTATAGGTATAGGAAGATAAAACAACGCAGATAAATTAATTAACATGGATCATCTGACACTTTCAAGGCATTTAAATAGATATTATAAAGCGTTTGTTTTATATTTGTAGTAAAGTTGTAAAACAGTGTAGCAGCGACAGCACCCGCAGCGCGCCTCATTGTTATCTATCGTGGAGCAAACAAGACCAATCTTTGTAAACATAACTCTGACGTTACTGCTCTGTAACATGGCATCATCATCTGTAATATTAAGTCATTGTTCTAAATACTAGGGCTGATATTTTTATTGTCAAACATTACAGACTTTTTTTGTTTTTTATTTAAGAACGTTGCTGGTCACCTCTATTTAAGTTCAAGGATCAAGCAGCGACATCTAGAGACATTTTAACAATAACCTCAGAACGGGGACCTTGCCTTGGAAGGGTATTTACACGAGAAAATGATTTTCCCCAGGTAACCTATTCGCTAAAAAGTCATGGTTTCTCCACTGGGACAATAACCAAACGAATCGATCGTGCCATTTGGTTCATAGTAAATACAGTTATATTACCCTTATGTATTTCAACTACAATGCTTTATTTATTTACTAGCTGTGTTTGTTACTTTTCTTGAATATAAGGATCCTGTGATATTCCAGAACCAAAAGTACCAAAATCATCAAACTTCGTTTAGACATCAAATGTTTTTTTTATCGATTGCTCGAATTCTACTCATCAGATTGAGATACCACCCACCATTCGTAAGCTATCCAACAGTGAAAATGGCATCACAATCGGTTCAGTAGTTTTGACGTGATGCGCGAACAAACACACAGACAAATACACCGTTTTTTTAAATATTCTTGTTAAGTAGTAGAAAGTACCCTAGACCAATTTTTTTAAATATCTTCGCTGTACAGATTTTTTGGTACTTTATTATAAGTATAGATTTGTACTTTACGACAATACCTTAGTATAAGGTATGTAATGTAATACAAGAACTTATTTAAAAAAAACATACTATAGATACGGGACAGTTCAGAACAAAACGTCCTTCTCCGGAAAATAATCAATGCTAAGGAATATTCTCCCGAAAGTAAGCAGCATTGGTAATTTTAGAGGCTTGGCTCCGCGCGAAATGTTGTGTTGTATCTTACTACAGTAGTCACAGCGGATCTTTGTGGCTCGGAAGATGTCTGCAAGTCGCTGCGCAAAAAGCTATTTTCAGGCGCAATCTCAATGTTAAAGGTGAAGTCAATATTGTATAACTGCCTCGCTCACTCGCTTACGTTTAGCGCATATTCTATCTCGCTCTTACTTATGCTGTTTTATCCTCACAGTGGTACCTGCGCAATCGTTCATAGAGTCTAACTTCACAACAACAAAGATCTGCTGCGACTACTGTACTCCTGGGAAAAGGAAATTGGGGCACTTCGGGCAAGGAGACCACTGTTTTTCAGCACTGCTGGACTTGCAACTATAATACAGTAGTGACTCGCCCCGGCTTCGCACGGGTAGCGCTCAAACGGCGGCATTTTTCTTATTTTTACCATTTTTATACCGGTCGTAACTTCTAAAAAAAAACGCCAGTAAGCGTAATTCAAAAACTTTTGCAGCAACGATAGTGGTGTTTTTTGACCATAGACAACTACCACATTATTACTCACGTACTTGACAGACTTGTTATTATTTAGTTTCCATGGCAACGTGTCATTCCGTCCTGTATTTTTGATACTTTGGGTTACATTATTGTAATTTTCGTAGGGACCTCTAATATCTTGAAAAATAAAATAGTGTCCATGTTACTCGCTGATAATGTAGCTTTCTATAGTAGAAAGATTTTTTAAATCGGTTCAGTATTTTTTGAGTTTCTCCATTACAAACATACAAAAAAAAACAATCTTTCCTGTTTATAATATAAGTGTAATACCGCCCACTGAAATAGTATATTTTCTGGTTTTTCATTTACCTTTGGTTTTGGCCAAATTATTAACAGTGTTTAAGATAAACCTGTATTCTGTAACATGATGACTATAATTGAAAACATTTATTGGAATGAGTCACACTCGTAGCCAGCGAGCTATAGAATCTATGTTCTTGGACTTTTCTCTTTTTCGTTTGACTTTGAAACATGGTCAGCATAATAATAATTTAAATTAGTTTAATTTATACAAGTCTAGAGAGATTTCACTTTCTGCGATCGTTCCATTTATAAAGTGACCTTTAACTTGTACACTGTCAGATATGTTCATCAGGAAATAGGAACATCAGGAACTATATAAATATGTTAACTTATGATTTAATTTTTACGATGCAGTGATAACATTATTTATGTATTTTAAACTCATATTATAAAGAGGAAACTTTTTTTTGTATGTTTGTATGTGTTTTTGTTTGTAATGGATAAACTCAAACAAAACTAAACCAATTTAAAAAATTCTTACACCTTTATAAAGCTATATTACTCGTATCAACGAGTAACATGGGCAGTATTTTATATTTCAAAAAATTAGAGATTCCTATGAAATTGCAATAATGTAACCCAAGGTATGAAATATGACGATTACTCGCTGTAAGGAACGGAATGACATATTGCCGTGGAAACGAAATAATAACATGTCTGTCACGTACGTGAGTAATAACGCAGTTGTCTATGGTCAAAAAGCACTACGATCGTTGATGCCAAAGATTTTGAATTACGCTCACTGGCGTTTTTTTTTAGATGTTATGACTTTAATGTAAATGCTAAAAGTAATAAAAATGCCACGGTGTGAGCGCTACCCTTGCGAAGCCGGGGTGCGTCACTAGTCCACACCAATATATAAAAGTGAAAACGTTTGTTTTTTTGTTTGTTTGGGGAGTTTTAACACGAAAACGGCTGGACGGACTCTGTTGAAATTTGGAACGAAGATAGCTTATACCCTGGAATAATACAAATGATACTTTTTATGCCGGAAAATTGTAAGTTTCCACGGGATAACTGAAAAATGAAGATTACTATTGTAAGGAACGGTTGCTATGGAAACGAAATAACAAGTCTGTCAAAAAATATCAAGAGCGTTGGTGCTATATCTACTTTTGCATTGGTTTTTCAATCCTAGACGAACATGGGATTCTTTTTTTCGCGATAAACTGTAGTCCGCGCGGACGAAAGCTAGTTTCAAATAAAACGATAACAATGAAGTCTGAGTCATCCGAGTGAGAGTTGTTTACTACTCAAAGTCGCGGCGGCGCGGGCGCGGCGGGCGGCGTCGCGTGGACTGCCAAGTGACATCCTTTGGGTCACACCCTGGTTGTTATCTTGCCAACCATTGCTAAACAATTGCTATAATTTTTGGAAGCTTTGATATTTTTAGGGAGTCTGATATAGAATAGAGCACTTCTAAAATTTATGGTATATTCTGTAGAAATCAATTAGATGATAGGTACTAATTTAAGTATTTTTTACCGATGCTGTTAGGGTCCAGCCAAAATGTGTATACATGACGAGGTGAGCGACCGGGTCTTGGGTCAACGTCGCGCGCGCTCCTACTTCGCTCGTGAAGTCATGATTCACTATTGCCTTGCGCCGCTGTTGCGCAATCTCTAAACGATCCTTTTTTCATCGAAATATAACTGCGCGGGAGTGATTACTTCATTCGTACTCGACGCTCCAATAACTCCTAATCGCTCCAAGTGATTTGCATTCTTTTCGTACGTAATCCGATGGATAGAGATCAATGGCTAGAAAGTGTGCTGTTTGCAAATTGCGTGCGTTAAAAATGTATTCGAGCATATACGTAAATCCGTATTGAGTTCAAGTTACTGAAGAGAATTAGTCATTTAGAATAGTAATGTACCCATTATGCTTATACCTAGCACGTAAGGCTAGCGGTGAACGAAACGTGGCGGGGATCTTGGCACAGTGAAAGTTTATATAATGTGTTAAAATGTTGAATACTTTTCACCCCGAAAACTGACTGTGCCAAGATCCCCGCCACGTTTCGTTCACCGCTAGACTTACGTGCCGCTAGTTATATTAGTGACGACAAAGGCTCTACCACAAGCTGAACACACACAGGACATAATGTACCGTCCAAATAATGTAGGCACTGTCGCAACTCGGAAGGTACAACCACGATCACATAATAAAACCACATCGAGCTGATTAAACCTACTCGTATTTTGTAATAAGTATAACATTAGATACTCTATTAACATTACATTAATAAACTGGGAGTACGATCAAATAAATTAGGAAGTTATAATGAGTCGACTTTTGCAACATTTGTTTTGAGATGTGTTGAAATAGTAGGTTCTTACGGTGCTAAAATACCTAGTTAATCTATTGAAACAGCATGAAATTGGTTGCAAATTCGAGGGCTGTCATTCATCAGTTGTATTCTTATTGAGGGGAATGTGGTTACAGTACAACACAACAGACTTCAGTGTTGCTAAACGCGATGTCAAAGTGCTTTATCAAAATCAGTAGATCCCCAAATCTCGCTAGTTTAGTTAGGATATACCTAAACTGTGAAATAGAACTGTCTACTCTACAGCATTATGATTTGAGGATCGAAGGTTAAAATTATCAAAATGTTGTCAATACAACATCAATCACTGGGGGGATTGAATTCGTCTTACAAAGTTTCATTTGAATTTAATAATATGTCGCAAGAAACTAATTGGTACCTATACGAGTAGAAGTGAAGCCTGAGAAGTGAAGATCAATAAAACCGTTAATTGATAAGAACTACAGAAAAATATGTACTTTATTACTATGTTGAGTTATTCGTATTCAGCGAATAGTAAGATTGATATTCGTACAAGAAAATGTACTTTTTAGTTCCATAGTAAGAATAAGAATATTTTTTATTTATTTCAAAGCAGGTAATAAACTCAATAATAAATTTAATAAGTACTTACAAATCAGTCAGCAAAAGAAAACCATACACAAATGTTCAATGTAGTAGTATCTCTCTACCGACAGTCCGACATACAGTGTGCCAAAGCATATAGAGGAAAGTTTTTGTCATTCAGATAGTCACATAAAGTACCTACTTAAAATGTTTACAACCAAAAAACTACAAAGCATATAATGGCTCGGTCGTGGTCCTTTCCTAGAACGAGCGCAATTAAAATGCGCGCCGTGATCCCGGTTCTTGCTGCACTTTCTACAGCAAACAATACAAAACAAGAATGCTTCTAAACTGTTGCTTAAGTCCACCCGTTAAGATTCATTGTACTTTGTGCCACGAGTAGAGAACAAGGCGAGTAAACAAAGTACGCTTCTACTTATAACTACTGTGACATGAGGTTGAATTGAATGCACATAATAAACATGACACTTTAAGCAGCAGGTGTCTCATCGTAACTGGATTTCACGCAGAAACCTTATTTCATTTGTATTCTAGACTAGCTGTGCCCGCGGCTTTGCCCGCGTGGTCATTTCATTTAAAAGTAGCCCACACGTTTTATTCCAGGACCAAAAGCCAAACCACCACCAGACCAGTTGTAGGTTTGGTCCAGGTCCAGAGGACCAGGAGGACCAGGACCAAACCTACAAAGTACAATATTTACATTTCTTCAAAATTCGTTCAGCCGTCAAATAGTTTTTTATCGATTGCTCGGCATCTAATCATCGGAATAAGGCACTGCCTTGCCTTTTTATAACGCATATTCTGTGAAGTACGGCACTCCGTACTTCACAGAATATGCGTTATAACAGTTAAATTTATTTTTTTAATTTATAAATTACTTTTTTACTATAAATAATTAGCTTAATTTCGCTGCGCGTTTTACAACTGAAGTCGACTTATTCTATCAAAAAACACAAAAAACATCTCAATACGTTTTAAGAGCATCTAAAGACCATAAAGTAAAAAAAGAAGAAAACGTGTTGCCCGAGTTCTTTCAACGTTCAAACCACTTCGTAACAAACCGCTTGCGTGTTTTAAGGGTAGACAACGCCATCTAGTTTAAATGAAGTAACTTGTTATCATGACCGTCTTGTTATTGAGTAGAGAAAATTATCTCCGAAGGTAAGGTGGCACAGATTAGAGAGTAATTAAGGTGGTGAGGTAAATTGGATGGTGCATCAAGGGTAGGTCATTATTGTGAGGTCCATACGAACAAATTTTAATGCAACGAAACATTGTGTTCTTAGTAAAAATTATTTTTTATGATGTTGCACAGAACGACGTACCGTACTTACTGGCACTTTAACTGGCTCTTAATAATTACCTACCCTACCTACCTACTTTTTGAGCTTTTCAACACGATATGAGGATTGATTTGAAAAAATAAAAGTTTTCTATACTTTCTCTGTGAAGTGTACCTGTGTACCTACCTCTGTATGTACACATTTCAATACCGACAACTAACCATTTTGCCAGTAAGACATTATGAAGAAACCTCCGATATAATTATATAATTATGTAGGTACGTAGGTAGTACATTATAATATCTCAATGGAAGAAACATAATAAAAAAAACGTAGTACATATAATGTATATACATACTCAGAAAACTTGCAACGCTTCGAAGTATTTTTTACGCAAAAGCAATTGTGGTCTTTATTTATGTGTACCCACGGATCAATTTCCTATGCAAGTATTTTTTACTTTCATTTCAAAAGAGCGATGGTGGCCTAATGGTTCTATAGTACAATTTAGAATCCAACGATACCGGGTTCAAAACCTAGGCTCCCACACCAATGACTTTTCGAAGTTATGTGCGGTTATCCATCGCTCCGTGCTTCGGAGGGCACGTTAAGCTGTCGGTCCCTGCTGTTATTGGTTAATAGCAGTCGTTAAGCTATGTCAGAGGCCCTCGGGCGGCCTGACAAACTCTGACATCAGAGGCCAGCACTACCTCATACGACAAACAAACAAACAAACAATTTCAAGGCTTCAGAGTACTTTTTCACACATGCGATAGTACTCCTTTTAGATATAGAGACAAAGATCAATTTGCTATGCAAGTATTTTCTACTTTCAAGGTTTCCAAGTACTTTTATTTTGCAAACACGATGATTCTCCTTATTTATATGACGGCAAAAATCAATTTCCTATGCAAGTATTTTCTACTTTCAAGGCTTTAATCTGTTTCTACAGAAAGCACTTGAAAGTATTTTGAACCCTGGTTTTTCGCCCTGGTGTTTGAAGATAGACGTACTTGAAAGCCCTGGTGCTGGATATTGCGAAAATGACCCATGCCTACGTGGAATTTGTTCGTGATTGATTCCAATTTCCACGCAGGCAGCGAGGAATTGGCGTCTTAAAGTTAGAGAATTAGGCCCCTGGAGGTCGTGCTAGTGCTAGTGTGAGCCGAATCCCAAAAACCTGATACATTTGAATTTACCGGGACCCTTGGTTGCAGGAATGAAATGATTGCGTGTTTTAAGGTCAATCAGCGCCATCTAGTTAAATTGGAGGGAGAACTTTGATGCCTTTGGTTTATTCGCTTGAGTTGTTGATGCCATTGTGCTATCTTTACTCGTACCAAACTCGTACTATACCATCTCGATTACCTCAGCTTGCAAACATAAAAAACCGCACCTAAGTCGGACCATTCGTTTGGACATATTGTTTTTAAACAAAACTTGACGGTTTACTTCAGGAAATTACATAAGCCTTAAAAAAAGCAAAGAAAATGTAAAAAAAGGCACAAAATATGTAAATGCTTATACATATTGAGGCAAAACATTCATAGCAGCGCGTGGATTCGATCCATGTGCCTCTGGGTTGCAAGCCAGACACCGCTTCTACTGTGCCACTCTGACTTGTGGCATAGGAGCCGAATTCACGGTACCGTTTTATAAACGGATGTGCAATTATTATTCCTTTCAAATTAACATAACTTTAGACTCATATCCCCCAGGAATCTCGTATTTATTCGTGATTAAAAGTATCATTCATTTTAACACATACTATAAACTTTGACTGTGCCAAGTTACTTGAAAATCCGTACGGTAGTTTCAGCGTGATATGTGTTTTTTTTAAATAACTTTCAACCCCTATCCTGCGGGAACCATTGTTTTTTTCGGGATAAAATGTATTCTAAATGTTAATCCATAACATAAGCTATGATTGTGCCAAGTTGCATCAAAATCCGTCGGGTAGTTTCTGCGTGATGCGTGTTCAAAGAGACAGACAGACAGACAGACAGACAGACAGACAAAAAATAAAAATAAAACCTTTTTGCACTCCATATCGATTTTGAAGTTCATCTCAATTAAAATTTTCAAAAAATATTTAATGTACAGATTTAGCCCAGTTACAGTTTGATTATAGTATAGATATCAGCATCAGAAGGAAGCCATTCAGTCAGTATTCGTTCGGAACTATTCTTATATACGCTTCAAAACTACCACACTTTTGATGTCTGTGTGTTCGCGCATCACGTTAAAAGTACTGCAGGGCGACCGCGGTTGAGCAATCGTAATGGAAATGTAATAGTTTATGACGTCAATGCCCAGTCCGTCCTTGTCTTATCGTAACACAATGACGGACAGTGGATTGGTATCGCTATATCTTTGAGTTAGGCGGTCACCGGCCTGGACTGATTGCGATGCGATTTTCACTGTTAGATAGCTTGGGTTTTGACTTAAAAACTGGTGTACTTGGTATCTCAATCCGATGAGTGGGAGCCAAGCAAATCAATAAAAACTCTTTTAATTTTAAAAGTGTGGTACTAAGTTCTGAAGGCTAATGTAGATAAGGTTTATTCTGTCAAAGTAATCGGCAATCGTCATGGTCGCTACAATGCGGAGATTAAAAGGGCAAAACAATACAATGTTAGATTTGCGATGGAGGCCAATAAAATTTGGAGCGTTATCAGTAAGTGTTCGTGTGTGACCTCGCGGTATCGTCGCAGTGCGCAGCTGTTCGGCAAAACTGTGACTTGTAACGGAAAGGAAGTTGATTCGTTGCTAATAGTTACACGGTTTGTCAGGCATGTTGATAAGTAAATTTAATAACATTAAAAAAAAGCTTTCATGCAGTAGCCATTGTCATGGTGAAACTTAGAATGGGCTATCACAATGGCGTATACATCATTTGGTGTCTGTGCTGTTAACCGTTGAGGAGATCCCTAGTCAGGAGCCAGCCCTGAGTGCAGCAACCTTGCCATGGTTAAACTTAAAACCAGCTATCATACTAAAATGCGTACACAAAATGTCGTGTCTGTGCTGAAATAACAAAATCAACTTTCTTATTTTCATAAATTAATTTAGTTGATTTTCATGAAGTTGTAGCAACTATAGAAAATTGTATTTATACAACTTTTTTTTTATATATAAAAAGTTACTATTAGAATCGAAAACTCAAACTCAAAGTTTGGTCAAATCTTTTAAGATAATAATGGACGACTTTCCCTTGAAAAAAAAAGTAATTATTTTAATTCTAGGTGAATTGACCTACCGTAGGTACGGTATTATATTTCTTTAAATAATATTTTACGCCATCTGCACCCGCGGCTTTGCACACGTGCAAATTTTGCCCCCTTCCATTTTCCATTCTCTCCCTTCCCGTCTCCCTCCCCCTTTCCTCTCCCCGGCCCCATCCCTTCTAAAACCCCTACCAACAACCCCTATATTTTGTGATTTACTTATTTTTCCAATGTGCGAAGAACCCGTGCTGTTAACCGTTGAGGAGTTCTCTAGTCAGTGAGTGAAGAAACCATGTCATGGCAAAACTTAAAACCAGCTATAATGATAAAATGCGTACACAACATTTCATGTCTGTGCTGTTAACCGTTGAAGAGTTTCTTTATCTGGAGCTAATCCTAGATGTCGATTCAGGTCATGCTTACCATAAAAATGGATTGTCATAATACGCAAACATTGCAAGTTAAATATATAATAATACAAATTGAATACAGTTTCCAACAATTTGGCTATGGCCTGTCTCACTCGATGTACTAGCGCATCCGAATTTCTGTAACGGCCGCTATTTTCCTGAAGCGTGCAACGAAATTATTATAACTAGAGCAAGGCGCGATACCAAAAGTCTCGTTCAACTTGCACACGGAAGAGCGGAACAGTTCGAGTACCTATAATTGAGAGATTGCGATGGCCGATTATTATCTATCTTCTATCTATACTTATAATAAAGCAGTTTGTACCAAAAAGTCTGTACAATGAAGATAATTAAAAGAATTGGTATTCCCTAGAACTAAAATAAGCCAGTGAACAAGAATATAACTTTTTTATATCATGTCTTTCTGTTTGTCTGTTCGCGCATCACGTAAATACTACGCGGTTTTCACTGTTGAAATAGCCTAGGTGTTGACTTAAAAACTGGTGTACTTGGTATCTCAAACCGATGAGTAGAAGCCGAGCAATCGATAAAAACTTTTTGAATGCTGAATGAAATTTGGTATATTGTACCTTAAAGGTACTTTTGGCTCTGGAATAACATACAGGTTACTAGAAATGACCAAGCGGGTAAAGCTGCGAGCACAGCTAGTATTGAATAAAATAAGAAAGTCATTATGCGGCCACTGCGGTCCTCCAGTTTTAGGGCTGGGTGCGTAGTTTATACCGTCAGAGCGTGGCATGCGGCAGCAGCGCCAACGACCTTGCAAGGTCGCATGTTTCGCCCTCCCACTAATTTCCATCGGCTTCTTCGCCATTTCGCCACGGTTTATTGCGTATTTTTGTGCGGCTCAAACCAAAATGAGTTCATATAACGTCTCAACAACCGTTAACGTTCGGTATGTTTACACTGGATTCGTGGCTTTGAGTAAGCGTCGAACGAAACAACTCGAAATCAACAATTTACCATGGTCTAGAAATGTTATTTGAGCTTGCTCAATCACGTCATTGGCACGCAACGCAAGATGACGTGTCGAATTTGTAACGTTAAGCTATTGAACCGCGATAACGCAAGTCTATCGCATGTTTTTTTTTTGTGAAATTTTTCCTTATCTAAATAAAACTCTTCGAACACTTTTAAGAGGTAAAGGGATAATTTCGCAAAAAAAAAACAATCCGATTATCAATTTTTTCATAGCAAATTCGACTCTATCGCAAGGCATTAGTGGTTGCGAGACTGAGAATTCGATTGAAGCCAAGTTATGGAATCGGGCTGACGGTCTGATCGTGATTATTTATTATTGATTGCTACTGGGCGGGCGGCGGCCGCGCTGGCGGATTACTTAGTTTCTTATGCAATCATTTAAGATTGAGCCACATGTAAAAATCGATTTTGAGCGCTTAATAATTTAACCGTTTGAATTGATAAATGAATTTTCCCGAGATTTATACCTATATTATTTTCCGAAGTTGACGCGTGCTAGCGTAGCAAACAAAGCTTGACAGGGAACAATGAACAGACCACAACAGTTTCTGATAGGGCCGACTTGCGATCTAGCCGGCCTTGTCCAGCCCATTGTGTGAAACACTATTAATATGAATGGAATACACATTACAGTTGCGCCATCACTAGTTATCCCTTTTATCAAAGGCTGTTTAGTTTAGAGAGGTACAATGAGATGAGGTAACCAAGAGGCAGCTGGAGGGGAAATAGGCGTAAGATTTAAAAAAATACAAGAATGTATATTGTGTTTAGTAGCGACATATTTTCTTTGGTACTACTGTTTTAGCTAGATGGCAAGTTTTGTTTTATCATGAGGGTATTTTAATTACGCATTTCCAAATTAATATTTTATTCAAACTTCTTTAAAACTACATTAATTATCTATGTTCAAAATGAACATAAAATATGAATTACAGTAAACAAAAAATCACAAGGATTTCCTTAGATTTTCTTAAATATTTTGAAGCTTTGCCAAAAATATCACTGCAGTAAAGTGTGGATTATGTGGCAAAGTGCTTGATCAATACCTTCCTAGGTTTACAAAGTGTAGTAAGCTTTTTGAAAATATATTTTCTTAAAATTGTTCACCACATCTATCGTTTTTACGCTCGATTATTGTAGCGTATTGACACTAACTGCATTTAACTAGAGCTAAGTTAATTGAAGGCAATTGAGAACAGCAACTGTGATGCAGTTCTCATCTGGATTACTGCAGTTCTCATCTGGATTACATGTATATTACATGCGTGTTAAATTGAGTGAGCGACATCGTGGTATGCATTACAAGGTATTGGTAGGATGATCCCATTTTGTTGCTTCATTATTATTGGGAGTGCCAGTTACATCCAGTAGGGTAATTCTCACGAAGTGATATAATTGTCACAATAGATATATATCGAAAATAATGGCGAATATCGAATGACGGCGTCTTTTGCTATTCTCGCAATACCTATCACCATCGATATTTATCGAGTCCCACGATCGACATTGTAACGGGCGTAACGGGCGATATTGGTTTATCACTGACACATCGAATGAGTTTTTGTAGGTTATACTTATCACGCTATTTAGTTTGGGTTTTCACAGGGAACACAGTTATAGTAACTTTGAGATAATATTTATCGAGAATACGGAACGTTTTTCATGTCCACACTCGTCTATGGCTTCGATATTTCATATCTACCGGTCGCGAGAATAGCAGTTTTTAGCAACATCGCGAATAATAATAATATCGCGATATTTATAGTCGACATGTTAGACAGGATATATATTCGAGATTGGATAAAATATTCCGAAATCGAGAATTGCCATCCAGTAGTAGTGACATTCGATTTTCACGAGCGATGCCAACCGAGATGTCCATGAGACCATTTTCATAACCGTTCTCTTCTAGGTGCATGCCAACACGCGTCATGAACACTCTTTCAGTTGCCTTTGCAATCCGATTGCGTCGAAATGAGCACTAAATATAATGGTATCCCTGTCTCGTTTTCATACATTCATCATTTCATACAATCACCCAGACACAAAGTTTATATTCCAACGGCAACACTAACAAGGCTATCTGATAAAATATAGACCACAATAGATAGGACAAAGCTATATTCTGTAACAAAAGAAGTTCATATTTAGATACGATTTACAATGCTGTCTTTGGCGATATGTACACGAGCAGTCTCTACTCTAGCGACCTTGTTAGTTTCAATTTCATGCATAGAGACCGGAGAATGTAAGTGCAGAGTTGTAGACCTTGCCTTATACGTACTTAATCTAGATTTTGGCCTATAGAGATATTTTTATGGTTGACGTTAACATAAATAACAGTATTGTGTATTTCTAAATGTCGTTTTTTAATGAAATCGTATTCAATTGCACAGCAATTGAATACGGGTGTTTCCTCGATCCAAGATATATGTAATCTTTACTTATTCTAACATTTCTGACGTAAATTAAGGAACGTAGTACCGTTGTCAGACAAAGTACAAAGGAAGGACCACAGACAAACTCACACTTGTACTATTGTTTATTCTGTGCTCGCACTTAGATATAATATTATGTATTTTTTGTATATTATTTTTCTATAGCCTTCTTTCTTTTAATTACGAATTATATAAAATCTGTTAGGCTCTATACGCGCGGCACCTGTATTGACCAAAACTCAGTACAAAAACTTGTTAATGCGCGCGCGCTTGTACTGAACCTTTAAAATTAAGCCATATCTATCTCTCTACACTGTATACACTGTTTATTTTTGGCAAATCAAACTGTGATCGACTGTGGATCGAACTGTGGAACGCAGTATTCTCGGAGTAAATCTGACGGACCAGATAAGGAACTGCGTTCGAAAAATTCAAGTTTTAGATGTGACCCAAAAAGCTGCAAAACTAAAGTGGGACTGGGCTGGACATGCCTGCCGCATGTCGGATGATCTGTGGGCAAAAGTTTCCACTCAATGGATCCCCGAGATTGCACACGTCATCGCGGCAGACCAAGAGATGGCGGGATGAACTTGACTCCCATACAAAGTACTAGTGGACCATTGCAATAGACAGAACAAAATGTAATAAGATATAAGTTCAAAAACTAAAACCCGACTACGGTCGGGTAAAAATAGCCCATGACACTCTGTACCTGAAGACGACTCGATTGACACCGCTTGTCAAAATCGGACCAATAGGAGCGACGCTATAGTGGAACATCCACATACATACATACATACATACAGATTATGTATGTGAATGTGCATACATAGTCAGCGGAGTGTGGGTATGAATTGATACCAATGGTGTCGATTCTCTTGTTCCCAACTAGACTAAATGAAGCTTAATTTAAGTTTAGTATACTCGATCGAAAATATTCAATGTCTGTTTGTCGTATGAGGTAGTCTGCTAGCTGGCCTCTGGTGTCAGAGTTTGTAGGCTGCCCGAGGGCCGCTGACATGGCCGCTTAATATTAAAATACATATGCTTTGGATGCTGTTGGTCATGATCTTGGTCTTTGACTCGTTCTTTCTTAGTCCGACCTCGAGGCTTACTTTACTTAGGTCTCAGTAAAATGTAATCGGCGAAACTAAGGTTACTTAGCCTTTTTTCGCAGACCTGAATGCATCTTTCTTTCGCAGCTTGCTGCCAGCTTCTTCAAGAGTGGCAATAAAAAGTAGCGGGGAGAGAGAGAGTCCCGTTTGACTCCTCTTATAATTCGAAAGGATGGTCCAATGGTGTTTAATTTTATTGCGGCCGTGGTTTTGATAGATATGTGTGGTGTTTATATCCTGGTTAGTGAGTGCATGGAAGAGTGAAGGGTGAGGATATACTATCGAATGCATTCGAATAGTCAACAAACGCCAGGTACAGTGGGCGTATTCGATTATTTGATTTAGGGAGTGCAAGTAGTAAATATAATAATAAGTATATTTTCTTTATAATTATACCTCCTTCGTTAACATATTTTGATAGTGTGACGTTACAATATATTGTATATATATATATGTATTTTTTGTATTGTGGCCAGGCATGTCAATGGCCAAGCGTTTCAGAAATTGATGGCATAATAATTGACCCCTACATGAGAGCAGTTTTGATTTGACGGTTTAGACACCTTTGTCCTCTCCAGTCGCACATGGCTTGGTTTTATTTTTGAACAGAGGTATATTAGCGATATAAAAATTGTAGTATCTATCTTACTTCTGTGAAATAATGTGCCGCAAATACTAACGCCGGGGTACCTGGGTAGCCTGGACGAGCAGGGCAGATTCTAACGCAGCGCTATCGGATTGCGCCAGGTTAGGCCCCAGTTAATATAGCTTTTATTTTTTTGAACGCTCCATTAACGCTATGTTATGAAAGATCATGCACTCCGTTGATTGCTGATGCTGACGATTGTAAACAACACTTGAGGTTTGAAGCGATGAATGAGTAAACAAACGCGAATTGAGCTCGATGATCTGGGTCAAGACTACACCGGCCACTAGTGGATGAATGCAAGCAATGCAGCATGCGGTAGTTATTAACATATAAGTAGGTATTAAAAAGCAATATAGTTTTACTTACAGCACTATTGAAAACTTTCTGAGGTGGAAACATTTTGAAGGTCATATTGTCTTGGAGTCCAATGGTAGCTAGACGATCGGCAAAGCGCCACCCTTTCGTGGTTGAAATACTTCGCACAAGAACGAAGCGTTAAGCTTCTTCATTTATTATAAGAACTGCAAAGGACTGGAATGTTCTGCCCTCGTCAATGTTTCCGGTAAAATATAACCTGGTGTGTTCAAGTCAAGCGTGAATAGGTATCTCCTAGGCAAGCGTGCTACACCTTCGCCTACATCATCGCTTTCTGTCAGGTGAGGTCGTGGTCAAACGATTGAATAGTCAGTATAAAAAAATAATTTAAGTAACCTGGAGGTAGAGGAGTTTGGTTCTGGGTCCAGCATATTATATAGAGAGATAAAGGCCGACAGACTTCACTGTCTCGGCCACATACGAATGGAAGAGGATTGCAGTGTCAAGAAGGCGTATCTTGAGTCTATATTGATGCCGCTGCCAACCCGTACTACCCAGACATCGCTGGAATTACGGCGAGGACGCAGACCTTCGTGATCTCTAAGCCGCCGACTGGGGCGTGACATTGCAGGATTGACTGGCGTTCTCATGTCGGCGATTATCGTTTGAGTCTCTGCGCCAGAGAAGTACCTAAATAGGTGAGTAATCGGTCCCTTCCACTTTGTTCACTTGGGTAATATGCATGTGGTTTCCCATCAAGACATAACAACAAGAACACCTGCATGCCTTACAATGCAGGTAGGTATTAACTAGACAAATAATGACAAATATGGTGTTCCTAGTTCATTTATTTTGATGAAACTTGTTATAGGATGGATGATGTCACCTAACAAAAATCAATGGCAAACGTCGCCCGCCATTGGAACATTTACCGTCGTATTCTAAACAAAAAAAAAACATTGATAACAGTGCGTCCTACCAGTCATGACCTACGGAGCCGAAACGTGGACACTCACGGTTAAACTAGTACAGCGAGCTATAGAGACAGCTATGCTTGGAGTTTCACTGAAGGACAAGATTCATATCTATCCGACAGAGAACCAAGGTAACCGACATAGCTCAAAGGATAAGCAAGCTGAAGTAGCAGTGAGCTGGTCACATTTCCCGAAGAAACGATAACCGTTGGGGTAGACGAGTTCTCGAGTGGAGACCACGTTTAGGCAAACGTAGTGTAGGACGCCCTGTGGCCAGGAGTGACGACCTGCAAAAAGCGGCTGGAAGAAAATGGATGAGGAGAGCTGAAGACCAAGCTCAGTGGCGTGCATTCGGAGAGTCCTACGTCCAGTAGTGGACAGATATAGGCTGATGATGATTATTGATAACAACATAATATAGGTATCTATAAAACAGTACCGTGTCATACCTACCTACTGACTGACTGACTGACAGACAGACAACGCACAGCTGAAACCGGTGGACAAAGAGATTTGAAATTTAGAGAAAATATTGCTTGAGTAGCCTCGAGGTGAACTAAGGAGGAATTTTTCAAAATTCCACCCCTAAGTGGGTGGCATAGTTTGCACGCGGGCAAAGCTTCGCCCCGCAATTTCGAATGTATGTGCGTTGTCTCTCAGTCAGTAGGTAGATATATCACCGCACTGTTTTATAGATATAGATGACTCCTATCCACGATAGAGTAGTGGTCCGATAGTTGGCAAGAGGCACGCGTATCTGCGCTCGCGCTGGCGTTCACACGGAAGCGTATAGGTACCTACTCTACCTACTGACCCACTATGAGCAATGCTCTCCTTACCGTGCAATGCAAACTTGCGGATCTAGATTTCATATATGCAACATGCAATGAATATATTATAATGTGCTGAATACAATTTCATGCACACAGCTGGAGAGAAATAAGTAATGCTTTTATGTTTTATCTTTGCGGATGAATGGAAGCTGAATCTGTTTGGGTGCTTGGAGTTCTGTGATAAATTAGTTTTAAATCTTTATTACGTCAGTGATGGCGATTGGTATGATTATTGTTTGACTGTTACCTAATATATGCCTAACTTTATGTTGTTATATTTTTTAGAATGACCGCATATGTTTATTATTTTGACTAATTATTTTATTTGTTTTCTAATTAGTATTTAATTTTGTAATTGACATGTTAAACATTCTTATTCCTATTTTATTCACTTACTGTGTTCCTTTTAATTCAATGATTGTGTTATTTTTCTGTAGGTAATTAATTATAGTAATTGGCCAAGACAAGCCAAGCAATAATTGATTAAATAAATAAATATTAGCTACTTTTTTATTCAGTTTTATATGTCGCTATAACACATATTCAATTATATTCATTAATATATTTTAATGGTAATGTGGAGGGGTGGTTAGAATTTCAAGTTAAGGTGACGGCCAAGGCACATGCCAAGGTGAAACTCTGCAAAATACCGCAATGTCAATGCGCGTATAATTACACAGTTATTATCAGCAAAGTAAACAAAGAGTAATACCAATTAAAATGACGAATGAAACACGAAGAGTGAATGTGCTTTGTAAGCGGAAGGCCACTGCACCGCAAAACACCACATTGTGTAACTGTGGTCCCAGAATAAGCAATAAAGAAATTTGTGGTTAGCAAGCATAGAGTGTAGGTTATAAGTATAAGCTTTGCCGTCATTAAATCTATACTCATAATAAATCAGTAAGTGGGCGTTTCTCTATAAACTGGCCAACTTATAACCTTATGGCCTTTAGATTAATAAACAACATTCTGGTAAAACTTTTATACATTTTTGAAAAGCTTATGAAACGAGAAAGTTTTATTAGTCATTAGTACTCTTACTGTCATAGTGTTTTATTAAGCTAATTGTTGTTATTTTACAAATAACTTAAATATTATCAACAAAAATAAAAACTTTATTTGTCATAGAGGCAACCTTTTGTTTGCTAATTAAGCTTTACTAACATACCTACAAATAAAATATAACTTATATGACATTCAATTCGCCATTTCTTTTTTATTTTGTCACAAATGCCGCAAACCGGGTATTTTCTATCAAGTTTCGGTCATACATTGGGGGGCTTAAATTTGTTTTATATCAGCACCCCTACCACGTCCTGTCGGGAATACGTTTATACGTTTATAATATTAGTGTGATTTAATTTCGGGCTATCTTCCAACGAAATCATATGAAGCAGTTCCCTGGCAACAGTACTCTGCCTAAATAGTATGTAGAGCCTACAATCAAAATAAAAACAGGAAAATTTGTTAAATAATATAATAAGTTATGGTGATGAAAGACAGCGGCAATAACCTATAAAGAGTAAAAAAGGCAAAAAAGCACATGGACTGAGATATTTATATAGAAACAAAGTTTCAGATGAATGAGCTAGGGCTGTTGTAATTTTCTACAAAGATGATTATAATAATGTTTAAAAAAAATGTTAATTTTTTGTTAAATTACAAAACTCTAAAGATTGTGAAGATAATAACAAAAAACCGCACTAATATTACAAATCAGACTAGTGTATAGCCACTATCGTAAACAGGCCAATCAGAGCTTAGAGTTTAAAAAAATATACTCTCTTATTGAGAAGAAAACTTCGTATGCGCGATATATTAGAATTGATAGAGAACTTATAGTCCATACAAAACGTCATAAAATGCATAAAAACCGATTAGCGCCATCTATGTTTAGAAATGTGTTGCGGGTTCGAATCCTGCAAGGTGCAATCATTTGTGTGATGAGCAGAAATGTTTGTTTCCGAGTCATGGATGTAATATTCTTATCTATGTATGTTTATCCGTTATCTAGTGCCCATAGCACAGGGTATCCTAGTTTGGGGCTAGATAATTGGTGTGGAAATGTCCCGAATATATTATTATTATTATTATTATTATATATGTATGTTACTCCTTCACGTTCAAATGGCTCAGCGGATTTAGATGAAATTTGGTACCAGGATAGCTAGTATCCTGGATTAACACATAGGCTACTTATCATCATCATACATGGGTGATAAGTAGCCATGGACACGGGTGAAACTGTGGGACGCAGTTAATAAAATAGTATTTTCATGTAACCCTTCGAGCACCGAACATGCATTTAACATTTATTTTCTTTTCGTCTATTCGAAAAGGACGATTTGGTTCGCCTTTAAGTGCACCCAAAGGTGGTGTTTTTTTTTAAGAAAGAGCAGTAATGAGTTTTTAATCCTTTTTATAAGTGCGCCGCAATTATCTTTGCCGCGCACTTTTTGAATTTGGAACATCTTAGTGTTCAGCGCCAAAGAAATCGAACGCAAATATTGTATGAATAAAGACTGGCTGGTACGACGGCCAATAGTCGCGCCGCCGGCAAAATAAAAAAAAAAACAAATTAAAAACGCGCGAACTGCAGCCCGCGTTTTCGACAATTTTCACGGATTGTTAGAAATTCATGGTGAACTGACGCAAGAAATGTGATGGATAAATATATGAAAGCCTATGGTAATTTTATTGAATGGAGAAATGCAAGAGGCGCCAAGAATTCAGAATCTGTGTTTTTGGCCTAATTCCAGTACTTAGCCTAAACTTAACAACCTTCCACTCTTTGGAGTACCTACTCAATGCTAAAATCAACAGTCAGTTCTAATAACGACGTAAAACTGGACACATATTCTAAATTAATAGCGTATCTGAAGAGGATGTCTGATGGATTTAAAACTAAAAAATCCAAAGTGTTCTCAGTCAAAAACGTGGAGACTTTCCTTAATGAGGCACCGACAGTCTTTCTTGCCGTAAAAGTAAGTAACTATGTATATGGTGGATTAGTAAAGTATAACCATAGTGTTTTAAAATGCGCATTTTATTGTAACCTGTACTTCGATAGATACTTGTCTTATTTACATTCAGTTTTGTTACAGGTGGCTTTAATTTTCTCATAGTGGGTGATGAAAAGTAGAGTGTATCACTCGGGCGCAAAATATATTTTTGGCTCAGGCGACGTACTTTTACGCTCGGGATTCTACTCTAGAATCCTTCACACAAAAAGCGCCCTCGCCGGCGAAATATAATTTTGCTCCCTTGTAATACAATCTACTATTTTATTAACATAATGTGCACTAGAATGCTTCGTGCCCAAAGGATTAAATATGCAGTCCCTTGATATATCAAGTCTTTGCTGTCTGGCAAGTCTGGCAACTGTCCCAGAAAATGCTAAATATTTCCGTACAGATGTAATAGAAATAACTTTGGTTCAACTGCTATGTTTTATTAATCAGGTTTTATTAATCTATTCCCTTGAGAAGTTTTGTCTACACTAATATTATAAAGAGGAAACATTTGATTGTTGGTTTGTTTGTAATGGATAAACTCAAAAAATACTAACCGATTTTAAAAAATTGTAGATGTAGCGTAGAAGTTTCACGATAAAGAAACGGCAGTGTGCCTCGACACAGCTCCATCCAGTTTTTAAACCCAAGGAGGTTGAATTACGCTGGCGTTAAACCTTTTAACAGTAACCGTAATTCAACCTCCTTGCATTATACAGAATAATACTATAGACAAAATGGTACTTGCATATAAAACCTATAGACATAAACATTTTGTGTAAGAAATTGTTGTTGTTTTGTTTGTCCAAATAAAGTACCTACTAATTTTATCTTACTATATATCTACCCATGCGAAGCCGGGGCGGATCGCTGGTTAAATATATAAGCAAACAGTTGCCCAAGGAACAAAAAGTCTGCACAATGAAGATAATATTTACTTAATTATTAAAAAAACTTGAAACTTAAAATAACAAGAAACTTTTTTTTTTTATGGGCTATGTCTGCCTGTCAGTCTGTTTGTGTTTCACATCTGGGCCCTATTTCATAAAACTATAGAAGACTGACAAATGTCAATCGACAAATGTCAGTCAAACTACCGAAATGCGTTTCATAAAAACCCGACAATTCATTCAATGAATTGTCAAAATATTACTAAATGTGTTTCATAAAACAATAGTAGTGACCGGCAGTCAACCGACAATTGTCTAACAAATGTCAATAGAAACACGTTATAAGAAACGGCGGTTGCTTAAAAATTACCACGATATGTAGAATTGTTGTGACAATTGTGACAGCCGAAGCTTTACCCATCACGCTACTATGACTGGCATTGTGAAATGCAATATGACTGACAATTATCAGTCCTGTTGTGATTGTTTGTTATATGAAACGCAGGTTTGGCGTATTCGACTGACATTTGTAGTTTTTTTATTATGATTTGTCGCTTTATGAAATAGGGCACTGGTATCAGAATTTGTCAGGAATTCCCGAGAACCTCTGACCAAGGCCGTAGGCGGGGTGAGGGGAACCCCCCAACCCCCCCCCCGAAATTCCTTAGAAAACTACTCACCATTTTATACACCTAAAAAGTGGAGCTCGATTTTTACCTAGGCTTGTACTATTTTTTATTCTGTGACCTAGGTATTGGAAATGGCATGGAAATTTTGGCAGATTTTGCTGATTTTTATTAAGAGAGAAAGTAACAGTAACACTAAATAATAATGTTTACAATTAAAGCTACTGTCTATATTAATTACACCAATCAGTTACAAACTATCAAACATTGCATTGTATCTACTTTTTAAAATATTATTAGGATTAAATAACTGAAACAGGTGGTGCCACTATGTCGAGCACCACAGATTTTCAGAGTTGCAAACTTGGGTACCTATAATCACTCACACGGGTCTTTACAACATATAACCCCCCCCCCCCGTTTGCTTCCAAGCTCAAACCCCCCTTCCCCCAAAGTGAATTCCTGGCTACGGCCTTGCCTCTGACATGGTTTACAAAGCTATTAATCAATAACAGACAGGACCAAAAGCTTAACATGCCCTCAGAGTGACAGAAATCCACATATAACTTAGAAAAGGAACCATAAGCCTAGGATTGAACCAGATCATTGGAATCTAACACACACTAGTATACCGCTTGGCTAGGATTGCTCATGCTTCAACTGCCCTTAGGTATATCAGTGCTGAGATAGTCAAGTTCAAACATAAAGTCACCACGAAGTTGTCGAGATACTGAATAAAGCCATAGGTAAAGCCTAGAAGCTTGTGTATGAGCCAGCAGCCTATATTCGAAAAATTCTCCTCTAATGGATAATTTTTAGCCAAATATAGGCCAAGTTAGTCATGTCCATATTCAGTGAGAGCAAACTTGATAAAAAGCCTGATGTGTGTCTGATGAATAGATTATTAGCTAATATGAATTGGTAGGTAGGTGCTTTGGGGGTATATTCATGTTAAAAAAAAGATTGAGTTGAGCCCCACTTATGTAACCTTTTAAAGAAAAATATGTAGTGAAGTTTATACCTAATATCTTAGAAGTTGACCATTTTTTTTTTAAATATTCACACTTGCACAGTTACTCATTATTCTATTAATATTGTATATGATTGTTTTTTTTCCTTCATTGACCCAGTATTTATTGAAAGCAATAGACCTGTCTCTCCTTAATTAATACAAGGTGAAACATATCCAACTAGGACTTGCATTGTTTATGAATTTCCTTGACCAAGCAACTCAGAAGATCAGCTAGGTATTGAGTAGAGGAGAAAGTTTGTAGAAGGAAACTTTTAAACTAGCAGGTATCTACTACTCTGTTAAGAGTTTTGAGCTTCTACAGGTGAAGGACAAGTTTTAGGGGTAGGTGGTACAGCTACTTGATTTTTGGAAGCAATTATGTACTTACTCAAGATGGAATGTAGAATGTATTTCTACAACATTTTTGAGATTTAAAGTTACTGTGATGTAAATCAATGCAGTATTGTTATGACGCAGATGTAAAAAAAATAGTGTTCTACTTACGTATTGCACGGTGTAATGACGGTGATAGGCACTCGGACAAAACGGACTGCTCCCGTAACGGTATCCTTTGTGAAGAGCCAGGTAAACGCACGAACAAGACGGACTTTCTGGCGCACTGTTTTTTTTTACAACATCTCCGAAGTCCTATGTGGAATCACAGGTTGTGGGAAAACAAAACTGAGTTCAATGGTCAGTATTTTTATAAAGCTATATTTAATTAAATTGAATAGAGTTATTGTAACTTTGTAACACAACTCACTAATCGAACACGAATTCTCACTCACTCACAGCACTGTTTTGTTTGATTTTGATTGTGAAGCAAAGCAACACAACAGCAAATACAGCAATGTCTGAACTCAGCAAGCAATCATGAAGCAATGGCTGGCTCACAGTGTTGCCGGCAGTTCAATGAGAAAAGCTCCGAAATTGACTCCGAAGTTCCGAGACAAAATTACCAAATGAAATCCTTTCCGTATCGAGCGAGCATACAATGTTCAAGAACATTATTTAAAATCAATAATAGAATGTTGTAAACAAACAGGAGGGATGGGATGGGATAGGTCCACATAATACACATCTCTCGTCAGCAACTTTTCATAAAATGTTTTATTTTCATAATATATTAATATAAACTTAGCAACCAATTTAATGTTAATGTATAACGACTTAATATTAAGAAGCATTCCTTACGCATCATTAATAATTAGCAATTCCCATGCTATGTATTTTCCGAGAGCATATACACTTCAACGTTTGGAGGTACAAAAAATAAAAATTAAGTTTTTTTTTGTTCATATTTTAATAACTTCTTCAATTCGCTGGCAATAAAAGACCCCACACTTAATTGTCCTTAACTTATGGCAACATAGCACAAAGTAACTTCAACAGTGGAAAGGTCGACATTTTCATAGTACCGACATAGTGGGGTGAGGTTGGGTCTGGATGCATGGGGATAGGTGATGATGTTTGGGGATTGGTAGGGATGTGTAGGGACAGGCAGAGTTAAGTAGGGATGAGTTGCGATGAGTGGGGACGTGCGGGGATACATGAGTGGGGATGGATGGGGATCGGTGGGGATGAGTGAGGATGAGTGGGTATAGGTTAGGATAAGTGAGAAAGGGTGGGAAAAGGTGGTATAAATGACATTTGACTTTTATCCTAACCTACAAGTAGTAGTGGAAGTTTTTTTATACATCCTCTCATATCTTCACCCATCCCCACCTTTTCGCACCAATCCCCACCTATCTTTACCTACCCCCACTCATCCCCACCTATCCTCATCCATCCTAGCTATAATTTCCACATACTTCAACATCAAACCCCATCCCCATCCATCCTTACCCCATCCTTTTTTTTTTAGTTTTCTTTTTTTTCTTTTTACATGAGGAAATGCATTTATGCATACCACTGAGCCCGGGGAATGGAAGGCCCAGAGGGTGGGTATGTGGAACTCACCGGGTGACTGCCCGTCCTACCCAATAAAACCCCATGGTGTACATAATTTTGCTATTTTCGTTCGTTGTCGGTCTGGATTACGAGTAGAACATAAAAATAACGACATTAAATGAATTAACAAAAACTACCTAATAAGTAATTAAAATATACATTAGACGAAACAAAACGCGAGCAAAGAGAGAGCAAAAGAGTTTATTATCTAGTCATTTTTTTCATGAAAATAATCATGTCATATTTGGAGGTTACTATAAAATAATTGCGAAAAGATACGCTGAGTTGAGACTCAAAAGATCTAAAATCGCCAAAAAAGATCTGCGCCGGCAGCACCGGTTCGATGATAGTTCTGCTTGAAGTTAGCTACAATTCGACAGGAAAACTTTAGACTCGACGAACAGCTGTTTTTGTGCTTACAGCGACATCTATTGAGCTCGGATGTGACATAGATGAATTCTGGAAGCAGTGACATCTGCATTATTTGTGTAATACTAAACGTAAAAGTTAAATGTGATGTTTCGTATTTTGTTGGTTCTTAAAATTTCAGTAGAATGCCAAAAGATGTCGCAGTTGGTTTGGGGTACAAAATAAATTATATGAACCAGATAGTTGTTGAAAATAGCAGAAAACTTTTTTTTTCGAACGGGTCGTGTTCCGAAAATGTATTGTATAATTTTTCAAAATAGGGCCCCTCCGGGATTTGAACCCGGGACCTCCTGCACCCAAAGCAGGAATCATACCCCTAGACCAAGAGGCCACATATACTACATGGCAAAATTATGGAATAATTCATTTGTATCAATTTTTAATTAAATCTATTTTTTTGCGCTTCTCGCGTGTGACTGGATAGCGGACGTAGAGTAGCGTTTGGCAACTTATTGACGAACATAGTAGTCTTCTTTGTATCTTTGTTTTAGTATAGTAAGTATATACATAAACTTGATACTATGCTCCCGTCCCGGATCCTACAGACCTACACGAGTCCGCAACAGTTTTCTAGGTATTTTTTTTGTATACCTTAGTGTGCGGTATGTATAATATTACTTTCTATGAGTTAACAAGAAAACATAATAGGTAGTGTTCTGAACCCAGTGAATGAAATTGAAATATGTAAGTAGGTAGGTAAATAGTATTTTTTCATAAGTTGGCGCAGGTGGCAGGTGACGTTCATCTGCTTTGTTTATCATTTAGGAGACATGCGGCTTGCAGCATGTCTTGTCTCGTAGTGATACAAAGTGATTTATGAGATTAATAGTGTCTATTATGTATTCTGTGCTGCTGTGACTGTAATTTACTGCTGTCGCATTCGTTAATTTGTGGGACACATCGTGTCTTCGGCTGTTTAGCAGTCAGTGCGGTTCGTCCACGTATCGCAATGAAGCCAGTTCGCGCATTGCTTTGGTAAGACAATCACTGTAACAACCATTATGTCATTTTGGCAATGCAATTTGACGTAATTAGAAATTACATGAGCAAAGCGCACGAAACGAGCGATGCAGGGAAGCGCCCAAGCGTAGCACACATGTAAATCAATCAACCGCGATCAATTGCGTAAATGTTAAAATACAGCCAATTGTTTCATCAGTACCTTATATATTTATGTTTGTATAGGTACATACTAAGAGCCTATACACTGAAAGGAAGCAGTCAAGTCCTTATTACCTAATACTTTAATGCATAGTTCTAAAATGAACGGTTTCGAAAATAATTGCAATTTCAGAACAACCGTTAGAAAATTCCGATCGCAGAAATAATATGATAATACACAGGAAAACGCTGCTGTCCCTTTTGCTACCCATTTCCGCACCTTCGGGATGAGGGACAGTCCTTATATCACGACGGGAACCACACGGCACCAAAATCATACACGCAGCATAGCAATCAGGGCAGGTAACTTATTTTTTTTCCAGACGACAATGTAATTTTTCAATTTTTGCTTACTATCTATGTATTTATTGTTATGTACCTAACATAAAATATGTATTAGTTTATTATAATGTTTGTATATTTAGTAGTATTTGCTATTTACATATTTATTAGTATCATCTTGCTATTTAGTATTTTTTTTTTTTTTTTTCTATTATTTTACTAAAACATTGCACACCAACAACTACCTTCTCTTATATAGTCATGTGACTCAATAAAGCCTGCGGTTGTAAGTTATATTTATTAAATTATTATTTTTCTGTGTTACTTTTGGTGCAATAAAGTGTTATCTATCTAACTTGCGAGCATGAAAACTCGAAGGTAAAACAGTAGATAGGTCTAAACTATAAAACAATACTATTAGGTAGGTATGTTTAATCCGCCTAAATGCTTTTACACAACACAATCTTTACGGTTCATAGTGCACACACATGTGTGTGTCGTTCTTCTTTATTCACGTTGTGAAATATTTCGTCGACTACTTACGACTATGGACTGGTGTTTGGACAAATATCGGAAGGTCGTATCGGTTAATGGCAAAACGTCAACTTTTTAAAGCTATGCTTCATTAAACAGAGCGTATGAAACATATTTTACTGTCTCCTTATTGGATAAAACAACTTATATGACCAACATGTGTGCATTGTGCATGTTCGGGTCCGGCGTCTATAGCGTAGCGAGTCACATAATACTTAACTAAGACTGCTATGACGAACAAATATATTTTGATGAATAGGTCAAGATTTGTACAATATATTCATCTTATACCTTGTAATTTCAACTAAGATGTTAAACCATGCAATGTCTCAAGTTTAGTTCCTAATATTGACAGATTGCCAAACCCTCATTGCAATGTTTGGCCTGGCCTAAATTACTTAGTTAGTTACCTACCTAAATTGACCTACTCTATAAAGCTCTGCCAAGTATCAGCTCGAGGCTTTGGACTGAATTGAGAGACGTGCTATGAGGCTCATTGGAGATGACACTCTGGTATAGAGTGGCTTTTAATTCTGGCGCATCGACGTGAGGTCGCAAGCCTGTCGGTATTCTACAGATTGACTATGGAGAGTGTGCACAAGAACTACACAATCTGATTCCTCTATCACCTTCCATCACCATACAACTAGTCGATCGGTATAGTGCCACCCTTTTATGGTTAAAATACCTCGCACAAGAACGAAGCGTGACGCTTCTTTATTTATTATAAGAACTGCAAAGGAGTGGAATGCTCGACCCTCGTCAGTGTATCCGGTTAAATGTTACCCAGGTCTGTTCAAATCAAGGGTGAATAGGTATCTCCTAGGCAAACGTGCTACACCTTCGACCACATCATCGCTTTCCATCAGGTGAGATCGTGGTAAAACGACTGCCTAGTCCGTAATAATAAAAAAAAGCGGAAGTGGCGGAAGAGTAAGAAAATAAGTTCATTCATGGTTATTTATTGTAGACTAGAGCTTTTCATATTGGATGTGTGTTATGACATATAAATAAAAGTTAACACAAGATATAATGCAATTACATAGGGTTACATCAAAATGAGGTGTTAATAGTTTCTGAGAATGAAGACCTTCCTCTTGTTTGATTATCACATGTTGCAACAGATGTGTACCTGATCTGCTGCCCATTGTGAAGGATATGATGACTCAGCCATATCAGCTACACAATATTAGGTATATTCTAATAAAATTACGTTACATGTGTTGGTGAAATCTTTTACTTTATTGACTTAATTAAGAATATTGCTGAAAGACGTACTCCACACAAAAGGAAATAGTTATTCCGTTTATATATAACATGATTGGTTATTCCATTTCGAATATACACTAAACTCAATGAAATTTTGTAAAATGGATCTAGAAGCCAAAATCGGAGGCTCAGCAACACGTCTTATTTTAAAAGTTTTTTTTAATTTGATTATTTTAAAACAATAGGCATATCTTAACTTATGTTATTAATCCCGAACTAGAAAAGGGAGGGGTGTTATTAGTTTAGGTTTGTGTACCTATATGTATGTATCCGTATGTCTGCCTGTGGCATCGTAGCTCCCAAACGAATGGACAGATTTCGATGCGGCTTTTTCTGCTTGAAAGCTGATGTGATCGAGATGTTATTGAGCTATAATAGAGGGAAGGTCGTAGCTCCCAAACGAATTAACCTATTTTGATGCAGGTTTTTTTTCTGTTTGAAAGCTGATGTGATCGTTCTTAGATATAATGGACGGAGGTAGGTATAGCAAGTAGTTTTTGTAGTGGCACCTAGTCCGTTTTTGCAAGAGACCTTTGCGAGACATTAAACCGACAAGCAGTAGTGCGCAAACATTAGTGTTTCGGTTTGAAGGGCAATGTTTCCAGCGAAATTACCGGCCATATGACATGAAGCTAATTCTCAGGGTGACGCGCTCGTAACCCTCTGGTACTGTATATGTATGTATATGTATGTATATGGACAGGAGTGGTTTCCATAAGGTGAAAGTCGCCTCGTCGATTGAATAAGATATACTTTTTTACCCAACTACGGCAAAGCAAGTAATGAGTTTAACAGTCTTTGTATGTATGTATGTGTGTATGTATGTGGATGTTCCACCATAGCGTCGCCCCTATTGGTCCGACTACGACGAGCAAAAGAAGGGTTATGTGTTCAAACTAAAAACTTGCCCCGCTTTTGACAAGTGAGGTATCAATCGCTGATTACAATACAATTATGTATATTCAGTATCATTGTAAATCTAAGATGGCCGCCGCCACAAAATGGCGGAATTAGTTATATTTTCAACTCCCTCAATATGGGTATCAAATGAAAGGGCATCGAATGATAACTAGTAGAATACAGTCATCATCATCATCATCATGTCAGCCTTTAGAAGTCCACTGCTGAACATAGGCCTCCTCCAAAGAGCGCCATGACGAGCGATCCTGTGCCACCTCCATCCACCGACTTCCTGCGATGGCTACAATGTCGTCGGTCCATCGTGTGGGGGGGTCTCCCCACACTTCGCTTGCTTGTTCGTGGTCGCCATTCGAGAACCTTTATTCCCCAGCGGTTGTCGGTTCTGCAAATGGCCTGCCCATTGCCACTTCAACTTGCAAACTCTGAGAGCTATGTCGGTAACCTTCGTTCTTCTACGGATTTCCTCATTTCGGATTCTATCACGTAGTGAAACACCGAGCATAGCTCTCTCCATTGCACGCTGCGCAACTCTGAGCTATACAATTGTAAACAATAAAAAAAAACAAAGCAAAGTACAAAGCTATTAGTAGAATACAGTACATTATGAAAATTTCAAATCCAAGATGACCACCACAACAAATTGCGGATTACCTTTTCTTTTTTTTCAATCCCCGCAATATGGATATCAAATGAAAGGGCTTAACTATTATAACACATTACACATGAAAATTCTAAATTCAAGATGGCCGCCACCATAAAATGGCATATTACTTTTTTTCAATCCTCTTAAAATTGGTATCAAATGAAAGGGCTTGACAAATAGCTAAAAACTATATAAATAAAATAAAATCGTGGAGTGTAGCGTAACAGCTGAGTAATAGAAATTAAAAAAAAATATTAAAAAAAAAGTACTAATGTCATAGTATTATTAGGTATTCTGTTCTTACAAAAGACAGTTATTTTGTTATGACTTTACAGATTGCATTTTTTGTAATTTGTCACAGAATAATAATATGTACAAATGAAATTTTGTTCCAACTATTTATTCTACGATGCAATGTTAGTACCGATATTCTTTAACGAAGTAAACCTACCAACCGTAAAATTCCCATTCTAGCTACCTGCCTACTTATGATTTAATTTATTTATTTATTTAAAGGCACACAAAACAGAACACTCTCAATACAAACATGATAGATAGGTAGGTACAAAATAGTTTTGGACTAGACAGTGTTCTTAAAAATGTGCACTCAGCATGAAACAATTTTTATTAACAAGCAGTTACCTAAAGTCTAATGATAACTAATAGAAACACTTGAAAATGGAAAACAATATTATAAAATTCGCAGCAACACGCATTGCAGCGAGAGTATGCGCAAAAATAACTAACTTCTTTAATAATTAACTTCCTCTTACTAGAATAGAACAACTATTAAAAGTTGCGTGTAAGTTGTATTGAAATTTCAACCAATATTAAAGTTTTGCGCTTCCTTTACCCTGATCTACATCAAATATTAGATCGATGTCTATAATAATAGACGAATAACAATAACTTTACAACAACAAATTACAGTCCTGCAACCAAGTAACGAATTTGTGTACGTTAACTATTTCGTTAATGATATTATTAACATTAGAAACGGGACATTTACCTTGACTATTTAGGAAGGTTTAATTCATGGTAAAAATATAAACAGGAAACACTCTGTTTATTGCCAGCGTCACAAACATAGGTACCTACATGTCGTAACTTACGTAAACCGTATTTTCTCTATCCTACCGAAACATATTTAGATATCTCCTCAAACTAGTACCTAACTAAATATGTATTAAGTAGGTATTTAGGATTAGAAAAAAGTAAACGTTGAATTTAAATTAGTTGGTTCTTGGACTTTGGAAATTTCCCACCTGAGTCAAAATGTTGTGTTGCGAAAGATTGTAGACAATATTGCGATACCCCACCACATGCCATTTTAAGGATAACGCTATAGTATTAACTAAGATTATCGTTTCTCTCTGTTCTATTAGTTTAATCGTTTATATCCAAATATAAATATTTTAACACCTCAACAATTAGGTTGTGTAAAATTAATAGCTCCAATTAAATACATTTTCCAGATAAAGTATTAATGAAATCTGTTGCCCTCATAACCTCATAAATGCATTATTTTATTGCGGCACACGACAATGTAAGAATACTTAATAGAATTCGGTCAAGGCCCGAAGCGGTATACCCAATGTATCTGCTGCTTACATGGCATGGGATCAGTGATGCTTAGCAGCCATCGTTCATTATATCTTATTGAAACGTTGACTGACATTCACATAATTCACCGTCAACGTCTTTTGTATGTTGTCGCACCTACTTAGCAAATATTGCATAAAATGTTCTAAAGTTGAATCAATGGCGTTATTATTGACGTTGTTATCTATAGTAGGAGCTGTGTATACAAATAGGCTTTTAAAAGCTGTCAATATACACCTATCTATTAAATCAGTACCGCGACATACCTATTATACCTACTGACTAACTGTCAGACAACGTACAGCTGCACTGAACATATATAGTCCTTATGTACTGTGGACTAAGTCAGAGGACCGAACAGATTCTATTTTGGAGGAAATTTTCCTTGAGTGTAGAGGTGCAAGGAAAGATTTTTTTAAATTACCAATCATGATTTAGTGGAGATTCTCAAGTTAATGAGAAGAGTCAATTACCAAGTTCATGGTTTTCCTTGAACCCTTAGGATACGCGACGCTTGCGGTGTAGGTCTGCGGGCGGGTGCCGCCCTCCCCTCAGGTTTTCACTATGCAGTCTATAAAAGAATTGTACACGGAGCCTTTGTCATCTGTGTGTCAGTGACTGCAGCAGTGCTGTGTTGTGTGGATCTACACTTGACTTGCCAAGGTACTTGTGAACTGTTTACTCGGTCTTTTGTTTGGATTACGCGGTGCGTGGGCCTATTATTTGTACAGTGGCGTGGGTGCGACGATTCGAAGATGTAGGCTGAGGTAGATCTCAATTTTGACATTGAGTTTGCCATGAGTATCGATCTAAATTAAATAGAGCATATTTATTTCGCAGTAAAACGAACATAACCTTTGGGTAATTTAAATAGGCAACTAAATTGCAGAGCAAGTACTTATTTGAAATTTGTTAAAATTTTCTCTTAGCTCCTTAGGAAACTCCTAACCTTTATGTCAAATGCCTGAGTTTAAACTTGGACAACCTTTATCCGACAGATTCGAGGGATTTTATGTGGGACCACGTGGGATCAAGTCCGAGCAAGCTTTGCAGTATTATCGCTAAGCTTTGAAGGAAATTTATGGATCTAGTTTAGAGCACCGAATTCTTTTGATTTTAAGTCAAAATACATAAAACGAAAATACGTGATATATAAAACTTTCTGCTCTGCCTTACGACTCCGCCCGTAGTTTCCCCCCTATCCCATGGACACTGCATTTTCCAGGGGAAAACTCTGTCTTCATCTGGATAAGTGTAGTCTATTAGTGATAGAATTTTCAGAATCAGAGCAATAGTTTTCAGAGATTACTTCCTAAAAACATACATACAAACAAACAAACAACTTTACTTACATCTTTATAATATTATTGTACTTAGATGTAGATTACCTATCTTCAGTTTAACTACGTAGCCGTGAAAATAACCGATTTTAAGAGAGAAACGATCAGGATACGCGTTATTAAGATTTTCCTTGATAAACTCTTTGAAATTCAATTAACAGCGCAATTAGTTATACACAGTACCGCAAATTAGTAGTTGAATAGTTTAAGAAACTTTGTTATATACCTAGTTACATTTAAAAAAATACATTGCAGAATATACAAGCCAACCTACCCCAAAACTTCGATTCCTTAGAATATTACCAACTATGTATATTTCACTTCCAAAGTTCATTCAATTCCAATTTTGTGAAAGTTCCTCTACGATCATTGAAGCCACACCGTGTTCCGTATACGAACGTAGTAATAAGTATTTCAGTGCACTTGGTTGAATAGGAGAAGCAAATGTTTTCCCCGCCAGCCGCAACCGGATCCCGCCGCGATGGCTAGGAAATGTTCAGCAAGAGCAAATAGAAATGTCTCAATTTCCGTTCGAACGCTTCTTACAAAAATTGCGTCGTTTCTTTTTACTCAATTTATGTATCGAAATATCTCCCGCCTTCCGTATAGTCTGCATGCTTTCGGTGAAATGCAGAATCCTCACCGCGTACACCGTATAACATTTTCTGATTCGTGCTGTTTATTTTTAATCATTCGAATTGGTAGTGTTCCTGAGGGAAAACTGAACCTGGGATGATTGTGAAATGCGAACCTTGAATTGGTATCTGACATAAATCAGCCTGTCGAGCCTGGTTTTTGATAATTCGGAATGAACACTGTATTGATGAGTTTAATATTAAAAATTGAGTTTGGTTTGAATGTCAATCTGCTGGAGACAATACTTTAATACAGAGAATACAAAAGCAGGAATTCATAATCAAGCATTTTCTACCAGTCATCCACAAACGTGTTGCTCAGAGATTAAAATAAGAAAAAAAAAAAAACTATTTTTTTTTTAACATAACCTAATAAATAGTACCACAAAACAAGATCTACTTCTTACTGTACCTACTGAATTGATTGTATTGTTTCTGTTACAGAAAACAGAATAATGCAGACGTCAACGGTGATAGTTCTCACTTGCCTCATCGCCGTGGTCGTGGCAGCCCAATATGAACAACACCCAGCGGTGGACCAAGTGTACGAGTCTGTGTACGACACCCCGGCCCACGACAGCAGTCCAAGGCAAAAGCGAGGCTTGCTTCTGCTTAAGAAGAAGCTTTTACTCGGTAAGCCCTACATTACTTTAGTCCGTGCTTCGGAGGGCAAGTTAAGCTGCCGATCCCGGCTGTTATTGATTAAGGCAGTCGTTAAGCCATGTCAGAGGCCCTCGGGCGGCCTGACAAACTCTGACACCAGGGCCAGCACTACTTAATACGACAAGCAAGCAAGCAACTGTTGTCAAATACCTCACTCAATTCTTGGCGATAGGCGGCGTTAGGTATTTACGACTAACATAATGTAAACAATCCTCATAGGGAACTCTCTTCTCAATTCTCATACAGTATTTGATATTGTTAAGATAACACTTTGTTTAAAGTATTAGTAAAATATATTATTTATTTAATATAGTCTCTGGACTGTTTTATTAGCTTGTATTATGAAAACTAAAGAAAATGGAAAAATATGGATGAGGATAGCTGAAGACCGAGTTCAGTGGCGTGCATAGGAGAGGCCTACGTCCAGCAGTGGACAGATATAGGCTGATGATGATGAAAAGTAACGTGATCTTGATCAGTCCAATCGAACGCGACGTTTACAAGTTAGTAATTCCTATTTGTGGTACCTATTCAAAAAGTTTCATCGGACGTTTGATTTCATAATATTTATTTAGGCGCTCATTGTACATATCCAGACTTGTGATTCCTCTAGTCAGTCCCAGGGTGGGTAGACAAATAAACATAAAGAAATCTCACAGCTGTGACCTTCCGCTACCGGACTTTGCTAAAAACGAAAAGCCTTCAAGATGTTTACTTTAGCCGGCAATCTCACGGATTCAGCGCAATTCCCGCTTTACATAATAATTCTTGCTGTTTATTTTTATTTAGTTTAGCCTCTGCCAGGGTCAGACCTATTTGTTTTCCAAATGTTTTACCTACGCGTCGATCTTACATAAGTAACTTTGAGGGCTTGGAGTTGTATCTACAACCTAGAAATACACTGGCGTTCCAAACTTTTTATCTTTTTAAAAGTTAAAAACGTTACTAATGTATAATAAACTATAATTTCAAAAAGTTAATGAAATTTGCTACAAAAGTTCATTTATTTGAAAACTTTGACTTCTATAGTTTAGAAAAATTACAAATTTAAAAGTTACTTACAACCGGTACTGCGTATAAATTCGTGTTCGGTGTAAAAAAACTAGACGCTTTATTTTGATAGGATTTTAAACTGACATGGTCAATAACACTAAAGTCGGCATAAGAACATGATGTCGGGATATTGAACATGTGTATATTTTGTTTACGTGGTAAATATCCCGTTTCTAATGCTGAATTTACTTATTTTATTGTTTCTGAAATAAGAATAAGTTAATGTTTAATAATAAACATAATTATATTATAAATTCAGTATATCAAAAAATTTCAAAATGGCGTTTTATGGTGGTTTTAAGGCAGTTTTAAGCTATGCAAAGACATACTCGAGAGGTCTACTACAGCTCACAGAGCCACTAGTCTATTAATCATTAGCTCATCAGTCAGTAGGTATCTATTTTCGCACTTCCGGATCAACTACCTGGCCCGCTGCTTTGCCCGCGTGGTAATTTATCTGGGTTAAAACTTAAAAGTAACCTACTTATGTAATATTCCAGGACAAAAAGTGCCTGTAAAGAACTGAGTTCTATTTTTCATAAAGATTCAAATAGTTTTTATCGCTTAGCTTCTATATCGGATTGAGATTCAAAGTAATACCAGGTTTTAAATCAAAACCTAAGCTATCTCACAGTGAAAAACGCTTTTCAATGGTATTTACGTGATGCGCGAACAAACAGACAGATACCATTTTTTTAAATTTTATATTATTGTTCAGTAGCTTATTTTAAGTTCCCTAGAACATTTTTTTATCTTATTTGTAAAGACTTGTCACTTTCACAGAAGCCCGTTCAGTGGTCAATGTTAGGTTTTACCGACATGAGGCAGAATAAATAATAGTACATGAGTTGGTAAAAATTGTTATTCGGGCTTTTACGATAAGAATATAGTAAATGCTAGGTTTTACTATTGTCGGCTAGTAAATGTGGGTTTTGATTTGGTTACTATTTTTTGACAGTTTATGGGCAATCCTCATGGATACCGCGGGAAAACGGTTTTGTAAAGGTAAAGTTAGGTTAGTCTTTTTTGATATTTACCGTCTTAGAGGTAAAACTTAAGATTTACCAAGTGAATGGTGGTAAAATTTTGAAATGAACGATGATCACAAAACTGTTCGGACTTTCACCATAAAAAGTAAGCAAATCTTAGGTTTATCTGGTAAATCTTAAGATTAATAGTTCCGGATTTTACAGTAACATTATATAATGCGAAAGTTACTGTGTCTCTTTATCTCCCTGTCTGTTTGTTAAATAGCATCACGAGGAAGGATACAACGTAATTTTTTTACTCTTTTCCCCGGAATAATAACCAAACGGGAAAAGCTGCGGCGCGCACATAGCTAGATTTAAATAAAAAAAGAAGTGTATATACATCAAGACGCAGGTACTCCATCTATGTCAAGCTCAAGACGTGTGTGGTTATACTTTTACGACAGCACGATTAGGTACATATCCGGAATGTCAAATATTTTAACCAATATCAACCAATACTACTGTTTATTTTGTTAACCTCATCAAGGCAAAACTATATAACCCGTATTATCTGTGCTACAGGCATTATTCGGTAATCGGTCAATATGTCATCCCACATGCCTTGTACATGTATGTAGTTATCTATAGGTAGCCTACAGGTATCGGTATTTAATTGAACGAGCGCGCGAAGCGTCTCCATTTCAGCTTGGGCAAAAATGCTTTCGTATTTCCGGCCGGCGGATGTCCGGCTGTTCTCCTCTACAGGTCGCATTTCTCAACCGATTCTCGTGAAATTTTGTGAGCATGTTCGATAAACAAATGTTTTTTTGAGATTTTCGAAATTTTTCAAAATGGCGCAGGAATGGGGTTAAAAAAGTAAAAAAACATATTTCAAACATTTCAAAAAATGATCAAAAATGGTACAAAACTTTTTTTTACGCTAATAAGACCATAAACTTCAAGGGGTTGGGGAGGTGTGAGGGAGAGGAATATAATGGAGAAAAAAAACGCAAACAGACTCACAAGGTCAACAGCTCACCAAGCAACTAGTGATAACTATGAAACGTAGGCAATCAGTAGGCATCAGGTTTCTCAAATACTCAAAACATACCTTCAGAAAAATGGTAAAATACACATTTTATACATACCATACATACCATACCAAAGAGATTCTGTTCCATTATCGAATATTATTGGTATGCCACACGAAGAATGTTCGTTGTTGAGGAACGGTTGCATTATAAAGATGTATTATCCAACACGAAGATAATCTTACTTGCTGATAGCGCGGGAACCTATTGTCTTCAGTTCTTTTATAAATCTAGGTATCAATTATGCTAATAAATTGAGAAGATAAGCTGTCACGCTCAAAACACTGTATTCATTACCTTTTTAGTTATCTACGTACGGCTTATCTAATTAGGTATACCTCGAGATGACTCACAGCAGCCAGTCGAAAAACCTAATCATAAAACTATGATTGTTTTTTTAATATATTATTTGGTTCAGCTCCCTGCATCCTTCAACTAGCTTAAAAGCTAAAAAACATGCCTGCTCTGCCAAAAATGAACTTATCCCAATAAATTATATACTGTTGGAATGTGCATCAAATTGAAGGCGTTCCTGCCTTCAATTTGATACCCATATTGAAAATTAAAAGATTTTTTTTTTTTTTAATACTGCTGACAAAAAAAAGAAAATGCCTATGTTACTCGGGGGATGTAAGGATTCTAACGATAGCCCATACGTCTCAATCTGTTAGGCATTTAAAAGTTATGGTGGAATAAAGAAACTCACATACAAACAAAGTCAAAGTCAAAGTCAAAGTATTTTATTGTAAATAGGCAAAAATAATAGCACTTTTACAAGTCAAAATTAACATCTCATGAACAAGGAGAAATACATAAAATATTATAAAAAGATCAAATCAATCCAAATTTAGATAAACTAAGTATTCTTTGAGTTTGAAAAGGAAATTTCCCTTTCATGTGCCAACAGAGTTAAATCTCACACTGGAAAAGGAAATACCCTTCTGACTCTACCGGTGCTTCGGAAATACGCCCGTTAGAGAAGAGAGACATGCATACAAACATACATGAATACAAACATACATGAATTCTAAAAAACATTACAGTCCATTTTTTGGGCAATCGTGTAATAAATAAGGCTTTAGGCAATTTCTAAATACTTACTTACACAAATACGTTGATAGATGTTTAATATATATTTTTGGAGCTAGCTGTCATTTTGTAGTAGTAGTTAAGTAAGTATATCTTTGTATGAGATTCTGTAGGTACGTACCTAAGTTTAGATATCTAAATTTACATGGATAGCTTTCTCTTCTATGGTGGGGCTTTTTCTATATTTTTATCCCAGTTTATGTATGTATGTATGTGGGTATGTAGATGTTCCACCATAGCGTCGCCCCCACTGGTCCGATTTGTTCAGGTATATAGTGTCATAGGCTATTTTTTTATCTGACTACGGCGAAGCAAAGGAAGGATTATGTGTTCAAACTAAAATCTTGATTAAGTTTTGACAAACGAGGTATCTAACAATTTATAATATCTCTACTGCCTATGACTCACGACACGTGTTTATTGTCGAAAATAGAAACAAATAATAATTTTAAATTTTTGGACAATAGACACGTGAATCATAGCCGGTAGTGATATTATAAATTATGTATCAGGTTCACGAAAACCAAAGAGTATATAAATACTACGACGAAAACTTTAACACTAAAACGAGGTATCAATATATTCGTCTTTATTTATTGGGTGTCACAGCTTTTTTTTTTATACCCGACTACGGTGAAGTGAAGGAAGGGTCAATAGTTCAAACTAAAAACTTGGTCCTTTTTGAAGCGATTCGTCTTCATCGCAAGAATGTCATAGGCATTTTTTTACCCGAGTTTTATTTTATGAACTTATGTCTTGTCTTAGATGTTTTAATTTGAATATTATTTTCAGGCATTCAATTTGTTTAATTTCAGGTGCCCTTGGATTAAAAGCAGTAAAGGTCGGCGCAGTTGGCGTTGTAGGTGCTCTAGCACTAAAGAGCAAATCTGGGTAAGAACCATTATATCGATAATGTCTACTTACGCCAAAATACATTATATCATTATTATGTATTAGTCATGTAGTAATTATGTAAACGATATTAAGTATGTTCGAGCGAGATAGTTATATTATGACGAACAAAATTGGTGTGGCAATAATTCTGATTGCAATTCAAATGTAAACAAAATCTAAACAGACCCATATTCATTTTGAGCATAATTTGTAATGTGAAATTTAGGTAGGTTATTATTTACTTGGCGCATAATTACTAAAGCAGTGGCGACTTTTTGAAGATGGTCACAGAAACCTGGTACGTTTTTGTGATCATCTTCAAAAAGTCATTGGCCGATTTCTGAATGGAGAATTATTACTAAAATCAAATTGAAACAGTTGATTGGTACCAGATGTTTAACTTTATCCTCATCAATAATTTATATAAGGGTAATAATTATTTCCCAGGAAAACTGGAAAATTAATTGAAATTGTTATAAAAAGTCATACGAAACTCAAGCTCAGGCTTCATGGTTCAAAAAGGGTTCTAATCTTTGACAACTCAATTCAGAATCTGGCCATAAATTATAAATTACTAACGATTTTATTGATTACGTAATAAGATAATCTTAATTTTATTCTAACTCTATTATAATCCAACATTCTTCTAGTCGTGCATTCCGTAAAAAGTTAGTAGTTATTCCTACATCCAGTTTTGTAATTTATTTGGGAAATACCATATTTTTTAAATTATTCGTATGGAAATACCAAGAGTACTAATATTAATCAATCACCTAATTTATAGTGTGTAGTAATGAATTGTCGTTTTATTCGCGGCAATGGCCGACGACCGCCAATTTTCTAACAAGTCACGCGTTTTCGTAATATGACATGAAAATATTTTGGTATCTACAAATTTCATCTCTTCCGCTCGTATATTGTTTTATGAGTGTCGCAAAGTTTCTGGGGAACAACCTACATTTTCTTTTGGTATTTTACGTATTGGATTAAATTAAGTATATTATTGTAAAACTTGTTTGGATCCTACATTAAAAACTAATGTAAAATCAAGGTTTGGGATAATTAGAAGACGTTTGAATAATTCCAAACATCTGATAAAAGGCACGTTACAGTAGATAAATAAATCTACATTAAGTACTGAAGTTCGTAATAAAAAAGGTTTAATATTATAATAATATTTCAGCCATAGCCCAAAACATCACGACCATATCATTAAACTACATCGGTGAGTTTACTCGTAGTATTGTGATGGGCTAACTTTTTTAAATTTTCAATTTTATTCCGCCTTTTATCTTAATTTCTTTTTTATTTAATAGTAACAAGCCATGCATTTCTGCACTATCTTGTTCTGCACTGTATTTTGATATTTATTTTTGTATATGTAGAAGTTACTTCCATTTATTGTATTTTGATTATTGTCTTTAAAGTTATTTTGATGAATTGCAGCGATCACCAACATCACGTTGGTCATCCTCAATCCTACGTAGAGGTTCATGAGTAAGTGATGTATGTTTTATTGAAGAATGTTTGTCACAATTGCACTGCACGTTAGTTTTATCACAATGACGTATTGGTTTGATTTTATTTCTGGGGGTATGATATGACATGTTTATTGCACACCGATTGTTGTATATAATACTAGCTGTGCCCTTGGCTTAGCCCGCGTGGTCATTCCTCTGGGATTAAACTATCCTATATATCCTGGAATAACAGGACTAAAAATACCTATAAGGTACAAAATATCAAAATTTCGTTCAGTCGTTAATTAGTTTTTTATCGATTGCTCAGCTTCTACTGATCATTGATTGAGATACCAACTACACCAAAACACTAGGCTATCCATCAATGAAAACCGCATCGGTCCAGAAGTTTTTACATGATGCGCGAATAAACAGACTGACAAACAGACACGATTTTTGATAACGTTATATTCATGTTCAGTAGCTTACTTTAGGTACCGTAGTCAATTTTTTATTATCTGCATTGTACATAATTTTTGGTACTTACTGCTTTATTATAAGTATAGATTATTATTATTATAATACATAAGTATTATTATATACATAAAAATTGCAGAAGTAGCATCACTATTGTATCATTAATTGCACTTTTTGGAAGCGGTTCCGTACTGTAGCAGGACTACCTTTCAACTTGGATACATTTTTTTAGGTGTAGTCTGACCTGAAACATAATAATACATATAATAATTTTAGTCACTGATCGTGGCCGCACCTTTCGATATATATAGTATATATGGTGTATATATATATACTATAGTCTGGTGCCACCAAATTTTATAAAATTCAAATTTCAATCTCGATTTGGTTACTGGTTCATTAATTGATCAGAGTTGGGGCGATGATTTTTGTACAGTCTACGGTGTAATTAATCTGTGTATAGTATTGATATAATTCTATTACTACTATGATTTTATTAGTTATTTAATTTTCGATATTTTATCAAGCAATATAGTTAAAGAAAGTAATGTGAAAATAATACGGGTTATTTTGTCGAAAACTCGTCAGACTTTAAAATACGCCTATCACCTGGAGTCCTGTCCTCGCTATAAAGTTTAAACTAATGTTATCAAGCAAGTCTATCAAATCAAACGTGTCTAGTCAAACATGTTTTTATGTACGTACCTACCTACCTACGGTAGGTATCTAACTTTGTTTTATGTTTCACCCGACACGTTCCTTAAAAAAATAGCTTTATTCTTGTTATTTCATTTCGATTTGATAAATCTCATTTAATAATAATAATATATTCGGGACAATTCCACACCAATTACCTAGTCCCAAAGTAGGATACCCTGTACTATGGGCACTAGATAACGGATAAACATACATAGATACGAATATTATAACATCCATGACTTGGAAACAAACATTTCTGCTCATCACACAAATGATTGCACTTTGCAGGATTCGAACCTGCGACTGTTTTTTTACGTACCTAGGGTCTCTAGCCACGAGACCAACCGGTCGTCAAATCGGTTTACGTTACATCCAACATCGAATCATTAAAAATGTCAGCACTAGTATAATATGACTCTTTTTTTTCTCGGATTCTTTACACTACGTGGGTAGGTAGTTTCATCCTACTCCACAGGTGCCATAACAAAAACTGTGATTATCAACGAGGAATATAAATACTTTGTACAGTAGATAGAGCGTCGATTATAACTTAGGTATTGGGGGACATGAGTGTTGGGCGGAAAATTTATTGGCTGGGATAATCGAATCGTCGGTCGTTTGGTTGACCGACGACTTTCGAATAATCGGAACTCTACTGTAAAAAGATAGATACTCGTAATACCCTATGTTTACTTATCTATTTGATATTCCTATTCGATTCAATTATTAATATTATTTAAATATTCGATTGTTAATAATATGTATCTAAATCAGAGTTGTAAAATTAGCAAGCTGTTGTTTTTTAACGCCTATTTATGTTAAGGTTCATCTTATTTTGAACTAGCGACTCTCCCCGGGTTGCTAATTGTTTATCTTTATTCGTACACGATTCTACCCGTGTATTGGTTGACTAATTTGAACAAAAATGGTTATTGTGGCAACTATAATAGTTAGACATATAGCTTCGCAGACGTTTTTTGCGGACTATAACCATGTAGTACTTTATTTTATGTATCATCAATAGTTTTCGAAGCGCACGCCAAATACTTTGGGTACCATTATTGCAATTTTTCTATTTTTTAAACAATAAGATTTAGCCCGTGTCACTGATAATGTAGCTTTCTATAGATTAAATAATTTTTAAAATCGGTTAAGTATTTTTTGAACTATTAAGTACACACAAGAAACACAATATATTTCTTGTGTGTATAAAAAATCGAATCTTTTCTTTTTATATTAGTGTAGACAAAGCACATTGAGAACAAGAAGTATCATTATCAGATCATTATCATATTAGGTACTCTTCTCCTTTAAATGAATAATATTATGGTAAACAAAATGACCGGTAAGTCAGGTTATACATTGTGATACCTGATTGGTACATCAATATTATTAGAAACAAGAAGGATACAAATAAAGAGTCTACACCGCTAACAAACTAGTGAAGCATAGTAAATGGTGGCAGTAGAAGTGTGCGTGAGTGTATAGTTTGTGGTTGATAATTTTAGAATTAACACGACTAACAAGGTCGAGATCTTGCTGCGATGTGGCGGCCGATTGGCATAACATGATGTAAGTTTGTGCGTGAGGCTTGTGCGTACGAGCGGTATATCTTGGGTACTTCATTTTCAATTTAGCCGTGTGGAACCTTCTTTTTTTAAGCATTGCTAATTAGAAACATGTTGAGATGTGAATATTTTAATCTTTGTTTTAACGAAATATTTGAGATAGTTTTAACCGATACCATCACTTTACGAATGCGGATGTTCTTTATGAACACTATCACACTATTATAATAATAATATGAAATTTAACGCGAAATTAGGTAACAACCCTGTCTCGATTCTTCGGCGGGAAAACGTAGGCGAGGCGTGCTACGTGTGCTTCGAATTATTTTCTCAAACTTGTGTTTCTTCGAGTATTATTATGTACTAATGCTGGAACATTAAACACGAGTGATAATAATGCAAAAAGACGTTTCGTTTCTGAAACTCTCTAGGAAGTTTAAGTAAAGCTCGACCACTTTACTGAGTCGTGACTGTCTGTGACTTTTGACTAACTAACTGACTGGGACTCAGCATTTGACTATTTAGTGAAAAAAACATTCAACTTGTAATATCTCTTTAAATTTGACTGTGGTTAAATGTACTAGTCGTGCGGAGCCAATCAAAATAATAATAACACAAACAGAATTATTTTAACATCAAGGCCTTCAAATTGATACCCATATTGTAAAACAAGAAGTTTTTTTTCGCCTTTGGATTTGTAGCCATACGGCAGCAAAATAGAAATTCTTAAAAAATGCCTATGTTATAAACATCTTTGTTAATAAAACTTACCGACGATTTTTCAATCGAAAAATAGGGTATTTATGAAAAGCGTAATTTGCTCTAACTTTCGCGCTATTCGATGGAGAGGATGTCGTAACAACCACGTTATAGCGCGCGTTTTAGGGACGTTATTTTGATGAGATTGCGTTAAACTTGTTGCATATTCTCCTTAATTTACTTTGTATACTTTCAGCTGGTCCGGGTAAAGGTTGTTCAGCATCGAAAGTTTTCTCCGAGAAAGTCAAGTGTATCAAGTAACGTCAAACTACCATAAGTACCTTTAGCATTAAGTTGGTATTTTGTTTCGTAGGGGCTGCACTTTGTGATGGGAATTTTATAAATAATGTTACAGACAAAACTGACTGCTATCTATATCTGAATATTGTGTAACGTAAGCTTCATGACTTTGGATTATGATGAAAAAACCGAGAAGTCAATTTGTGGGTTTGCTTGTTCGACACAGAATCGGGTGGTTGACATCTTGTTGTATAACGACATCATAAGCATTGATGCAGATTTCGATTCTATGTGAGAGATGCGACGATATATTATGGTATGAACTGTGTTATGCCTTTGATATAAAGCCGTTTATGCTCGACAAATTAGGTGAGCCCAGTGATAGATCGGTTTGAAAACCAATAGAATGAATGCTTAGCAAATAGTGCCATTGAAAGAGCAAGCAACATTTTAGGACTCAACATGCGTCCTGGAATACTTTCATATTAATCTTTATATACTATGTCATTAGTTAGGTACATAGTTTAAGAATACCACTGATGCTAATGCATGAGGGGTTAGTAAGGGAAACTACGTTTGTACGAAAAGCTTTATTTCGCAATTTTCTGTGCAGCCTTGATTCATGAGGAAGATTTTGATGTATAATTTTAAATGGTAGGTATAAATTCTCCGTGCAAAGCTTGGGAGCTTGTATCAAAAGTCTAATGCGGCTCAATACTGACCGATTTGAACTGCAACATTTTGTGGACCCGCTTATAGAACGTACATAATCTGTTATGGACCAACGAGCCCAAGCGCCCGGGGCGTTAAGTTTAAAAAACGCCCGCCCACATAAAGCAGTAGGTTAGTTTGGTTGAAATGAATAATTCTAGGTTAAAATAGCCATTTTAACATTTGCTTTTAGTGGGTGCAATTCTATGTAGCGCTGACTCAAAATAGATTTTGTTCGTCTGTTTACCGAAAAGTTCATTACAACTTCTGTGAACTAGGACCTGGCTCTTAACACACGGGCATACTCACCCTACCTTAAGAGTCAGAGACTCTTTTTAACTGTACCAACTAAAATTTTTGAGCCAATAGAAATTATTGTATATTGTTTTTTGTACTGCCTGTTCATACCTGCCAGTCTTTGCACATCACAGACTTTGAAAATACGCAACTAATTAATTGTTAGCTTTATAGCTAATGCTATGTATAAGCTTATGCTTATACAGGTAATTTATGGCAATATAATATACTTAGTTATTAAGCTATGATGAATAAGAAATTGATACAATATTTGTGTATTATACCTACATAAACTTATAATTATATTCTGATCATGTACCTACCTAATAATTATCTTTACAAGACAATAAGCCTCCAGTAAGATCAGTCAAGAGTTACTTTGAAGACAATTTGTTATAATATTTATAGCAATGGGTCAGTGTAAATATTGTTTACGAAAAGCCTGTTTTGTTTTTTGTTAAATAAATGGATTGAATGTGTTTTTCGAATTATTTTCCTCAGGTTAAACAGTTCCCTTGATGTGGGTATGTTTTCTTTACATGGAATTTGGCATTAGCAAAGGGCATTATTAGCATTTGGGTATTTGGTAAATACCCTGGCATTAGCTACACAAACATTAGATTAACTTAGCCCGGGAGCTCAGGGCCAGCAGTCTCGACATATCGAAAGTGATTGCTTTAAAACCGAAATCGGTACATACCGATGACAACTGTTAGGTTTGACAGCTATTGTCAAAAGGTATGGATTTTCATCGGTATTTGTCAGAGACTACCAAATATAAACGGACTTTGTGACCGAATTCGGTTGTAAAGCAATCGCTGTCAATGTCGAGACTGCAGGTAGATTAAGTAAGTTAAAAAGGTGTAGATATATAATCTTCTATATGTATAAAACCGTACTGTGACATTCTGACTAGCAATCACCGCACAGACAAACTTGAAATTTGCAGGAAATATTGCTTGAGCACCCCATCAGAGTTGCACTAGGGAAGTTTTTGCTTGTAAATTTCATTCCTAAATGGGTGACGGCGTTAAGGCAAACTAAATAACTTCTACCAAAAATCAGTTCGGATTTAGAGCTGGGGTTTTCACTGAACATGCAACCAGTGCAATGACGCAACAGATAATAGAAACAATAGATGGAAGCCTCAAAACGATTGGAGTGTTTTTGGATTTAGCAAAGGCTTTTGATTCAGTCTCCATCCCTATCCTATTAGCAAAACTTGAGGCCATTGGTATCCAACTATCCGAAGAATCCCCCTTACCTTCCTTTCTGTAAGATAGCTGTGGTTTACCAGATATCTTACAGAAAGGAGACACATGGTTAAGGTTAGGAATAGCTTGAGTAATGAGGCTACCATTAAATTTGGGGTACTGCAAGGTAGCACACTTGGCCCTACGCTTTTCTTAATATACATCAACGATTTGTGTGACATCCGAATGAAATGTGGATATGTGTTTACATATGCTGAATGTATCGTTTTGCTCTTTGAGGGTAAATCTTGGAATGATGCTCAAGTATCAGCTAACAAGGCTTTCAACATTGTAGCAAACTGGCTTAGAAACAAAACTCCTAAGTGTTAATGCCGCAAAAACTGAATATACGCATTATAAACGGAATTAGTCAAGGCAATGACTGTTTATGCCTATGTTTGGTTGCCACAGAACGCATAAAATATTTAGGCGTTCTTGTGGACAAACATGTGGACAGAACATATCAAGACACTAGGAGGAAAAGCTACGAAGCTCGTTTAAACATTTAAAAAATTGCGCCATATTTTGTCTACGGATATTCTATTGACTGTATACTACGCTCGATCACAATCAGTTCTCAATTAATGCATATCAATATGAATAGCCGGGGCAACTGCACATTTACTTCCGCTTGAAAAAGCTCAACGAGCACGGCTTAAAGTTTTCTATTATTTTTATATTTCAAGCCTAGATGTTTCTCAACAGAAGTTAAAGCACTTACCGTTAGATAACTATTTATAAAAGCAATATCATTGCAACAAAACTCACGAACAAATTGTAAAACTGTGCACTGATTGGTTGATAGTATTTGATAGTACATGTGCGTTTACAATTTGACGGTTGGATAATATATTGAAATTGTAAATTGTATGCGCCGTTCACAATTTTTCGCCTGTTTACAATCTGGCTGGATTTGATACAATCTGACAATTATGAGAACCATAATATTACGGTGACATAAATAATACAATCGTTTTTGCCTGTGAAAATGCTAGCATGTCGATACAGAACCTTGCCATTATATATCAGCTATTCTTATTTTGATAGGCACTAATTAACCTATGACTTATGGTGGGTTTTACACATTTTAAAACACAAATACGAGAGTTACTCACGTATAGCAGTTGGATTATGCCAACTATAGTTTCAGCCACATCCGGTGGTCTTTCTCAAGAGGAGTGACGAACGCTCACGGACGTGTTTCGGCACTTTCGGCTCGCACTCACACTGGGTGTGGTTGCCACTATAGTTGGAACTAGCTGTGCCCGCGGCTTTTCCCCTGATTATATCATTTAAAGTAGTAGTAGTAGGCCATACGTGTTATTCCAGGACCTACATATTTTTTTTCTGCCATCAAATTGTTTTTTTATCGATTACTCAGTATTTAATCATCGGATTAAGAAACAATACAGTACAACAACTCTTCATTGCACACCAAGAAGTAGGTAATATAAAGGATATAGCATAAACTTCATCTAGCAATCTGATGGAAAGATACCAAGTAACCCAGTTTTTAAGTCAAACCCTAAGCTATCCAACAGTGAAAACCGCATCGCAATCCGTCCAGTACTTTTTACGTGATGCGTGGACAAACATACAGACAAACAACCTGACAGACACGATTTAAAAAAATATGTTTTATTCTTGTTCAGTAGCTTATTTAAGTACCGTAGAGCATTTAAAAAAAAAAAAACTTTTTCGTTCTTATTGCTTTATTATAAGTGTAGATACGTAGATATAGATAGATAGATGATCCAACTACTATATGTACGTGAGTAACTCCCATTTTTACCAGACTACAGCAAAGCAAGGGAAGGGTAATGAGTTTAACAGTCTATGTATGTATGTAACTATGTATGTGGGTATGTGGATGTTCCACTATAGCGTCGCCCCTATTTGTTTGATTTTGACAAGCGAGGTGTCAATCGATTCGTCTTCAGGTATATAGTATGTCATAGGCATATTTTTTTACCCGATTACGGCAAAGCAATTTAAGTGTTATGTGTTCAAACTAATTACTTGGTCCGATTTTGACAAGCGAGGTGTCAATTGATTTGTCTTCATTTATAGAGCGTCATTGGCATTGGTTAATTCCTGGCGAAGCAAGGGAAGGGTACATAGTGTTTCTATGTATGTAGGTAGATATATAATGATGATGTTCTACCATAGCGTTGCCCCTATTGGTTCAATTTTGACAAGCGAGGTATCAATAGATTCGTGTTCATTTATAGAGTGTCATGATCTATTGTCCGATCTATTGATCGAGTGTCCCGACTACGGCGAAGCAAAGGAAGGATTATGCGTTCAAACTAAAAACTTGGTCCGATTTTGACAAGCGAGGTGTCAATCGATTCGTCTATATCGCGAGAGTGTTAGGCAATTTTTTTACCCGACCGTAGCCGGGTTTTAGTTTTTGAACTTATGTCTTGTTGTCTTTCAGAACTAATAAACTTCTCTTTTTTTTATGGAGCAAATTCGCAAAACTGAAGATAGCTACTATATGTTGAAGTTAGGCAAATGTTTTATTTGGTGGGGTTTTGAAGTCATTTGCTACATTATACCCCCATATTCTATTTGGGCTCATGACTTATTCGTAGGGCTCATGTTATAAAGATGCAACATGGAACATATTTTGAAAAAAAAAAAAAATATACTGATGCTAATGTACTGTACTGCAGAACTCTAAAATAACATAATGTGATCAATGACATTTCATAAATACAGTACGTCAGTAAATATTAGTAGGTACTGTGTAATGGTTATGAATAAAGTTTTTCTTTTCTTTTTTTTTCTTTTATCTATATATATATATATATATATAGATAAAAGAAAAAAAGAAAATAAAAAATAAAATAATATATATTTTTTTTTTTCTTTTTTTTCTTTTATCTATATATATATTATACAATGTTATTAATTCACCTTCTATATCGCTCAAAATTCGTGTTTCTTCGTTCTAATACTCATAAATTTAAATTTTATACCTATAATGTTGTTAATGTGACTCGTTTTAGGCTGATGTCATTTTCAAAACAAGAAAATACTGGCTTTGAACTTAATGACCCCAAACTTGGTCTATAGAATAATAATTTAAACTATTTTTGAGCATGGAAGAGAGTTCTAAGTATTTCCTTTATTTTCTTCGCTTAAAATGTTATTAGTAAGAAATTTGATCCGTAGTTGATTGGTTTGATTCCTACAAACTGTTTTATATGCTTTATATTAGCTCCACTTGTATGTTTGTATGTTTGTAACCGACTCCTTTGGACGCTATTTTGACCCACTTTAAACTGTCAGATTTCGTTCAAATTTTGCACACCTGTCCAAGACCGATGACAATGCAATAATTCAAAAATATTATTTTTTTGAAATTAATCTTTTTTTCTTATTTACACTATTAAAATTTCTTTTCTAATTTTTAGTTTGGTTTTCTATATAAAGCGTGTTTTTTGTAGTTTTTTAAAACTATTATTTATTTATAATTTTAACAGTAAAGTAATAGTATTTTTTTACAGTGGAAAAACATGTAATTTTAGATATTATTTTCAGTTCAATTTTTTAGAATCAATTTTTCTCTTGCCTGCAGGCAAGAGAAAAATTGATTCTTATATAAGTTAGAAAATTCAGTTTCACTATTCGAGCGTTTTGACTATTCGAGCTACCGCCTCACGTCAACTTTTTTATATCTTCCGTAGTTTTCAGTCATCCAATCTGATAACAAAAAATAATTCTGTTTAACAGAAAACGGTTCACTTTTATTTAAATAATATTAAATGTGAATTCTATGTTAGATAACTAACTATAGCCAGAGTCTTCAGCATGATCAGCTCTTTAGATTGGAAGAGCTTATATTTTCTGAGCTTTTATGAGTCATTGACTTCTTATATATAATTTGCTAATCATGATTAGTTATAAATATGAATTTATTGAATCCGGAGTCATAATGTAATAATGACTGTAGTTATTTGGAAGACAAGACTAAAATAATGACTTGTAAAATATTGATAATGCATGATCATAATTGCACTATGATTAAATTAGCGAACAAACTTTGACTTCTTCCAATTCCTTAAATTATACTTGATATCCTTCACTCTCTCGATACTAAAATAAATAGATGGATCTTGTATTTTGTCCCATATAAGGTATATTTCAATTTCAATTTATTTATTGCAAAACATATTTACATTATGAAAATAACAGGCATTATGGTGTTAGTGAAAACATACGACCTCACAGGGTGTAGCAACAAGTAGCAAGCAGGCCGAGCTACTCGTATTATCTATTATATTAGCAATTAGTTGTTTATGTATTATCAATCAAAACTTCAACAAGGGTATAGACATCAAATAAAAAGTTATTTACGTTATTATGGAATGTTGTTTTTTTTTATTTTTACTATATCAGGTAGTTTGTTGTAAATGTTTACTGCTATTTTATTTTTACTATATCAGGTAGTTTGTTGTAAATGTTTACTGCTATTTTATATTTACTATATCAGGTAGTTTGTTGTAAATGTTTACTGCTATTTTATTTTTACTATATCAGGTAGTTTGTTGCAAATGTTTACTGCTATTTTATTTTTACTATATCAGGTAGTTTGTTGTAAATGTTTACTGCTATTTTATATTTACTATATCAGGTAGTTTGTTGTAAATGTTTACTGCTATTTTATTTTTACTATATCAGGTAGTTTGTTGTAAATGTTTACTGCTATTTTATTTTTACTATATCAGGTAGTTTGTTGCAAATGTTTACTGCTATTTTATTTTTACTATATCAGGTAGTTTGTTGTAAATGTTTACTGCTATTTTATATTTACTATATCAGGTAGTTTGTTGTAAATGTTTACTGCTATTTTATATTTACTATATCAGGTAGTTTGTTGTAAATTTTTACTGTTATTTTATTCGTACCAGAGCTGTAGATTTTTAATTTGGAAGGAGGTAGAACGAGATCATATCTATGCCTAGTCGCAAATCTAGGCTGATCAATCTTTTTAGAAAATAATGTTGGGTATTTTCGTACGAAATTACTATATAACAAGTAAAATTATTATGAAAATACAAAAAACCCAACTGCGAACAAACTTATTGAATATGAGCTAACCGTCCGCAAAAATAATCACACTAATATTATAAAGACGAACGTTTGTATGTATGTAAGGGTGTGTGTGTGTGTGTGTGTGTGTGTGTGTGTGTGTGTGTGTGTGTGTGTGTGTTTGTTACTTCTTCACGCTTCAACGGCTGAATGGAGTTGGATGAAATTTGGTACGGAGGTAGCAAATTTCATCATTTTGGTATGTGTTAATCCAGGTTATAAAACCTGGATTAACACATAGGCTACTTTTTATCCCGGAAAAATGTGTGGTTCCTGAGGGACGCGGGTGAAACCGCGGGGTGCAGCTAGTATTTATATGAATTTAATGTTTCTTTTTTATTAACATATTTGCAATAGCAACATTAGACTATAGTATTTACATTAACATGAAAAATCAAAAATTGAAAATTTTGTTAGAAGCTTAAAAGAAATTTGCTACTGTTGTAATTATTATTTATTCTGTGCTACTGTTTAGTTTAAAAGATCTTTTAAAGATTTGTATTTTGATACCTCACTCGATAGGTTTTGGTAATTTTTTGTTCCGTGGGAAATACAATATGACAGTTGTCAGCCGTCATATTGGGTTTCTTGACACTTCATATATCCTATAGCATTTTCGTGATCAAGACGAGTCCAATGATACCTCATTTATCAAAATCCATCAAGCCGTTTAGGCTGTAGGACGCGCATAAGAAACGTACAAATATACAAACATACATACAACCCAAAAACTAAACCAACAATTATTATAGAATAACGGGTCCAATGATATAAAACTATGACCTCATGAGCATGATTAATGCTGCCAAACATTATACAGGTGTGAATTTTTAAAATGCTTGGTCATGGTTCTATACCATGACTTTACTATATAAAACATATTGTGTAACAACGTGTACAACCGACTTCAAACGAACGAACGCTCGAACCAAATTTTTCATTTATCAAAAACTGGTTAAAAAAATACTAAACCGTTTTTGATAAAATTTCTCTGGGACCAATCTGAAAGTATATCCATGCAAACAAAAAAACAATTTTCGAATCTGTTCACAAACCACGGAGTTCTGAGGTACCAAAAAGAACGTCCTACTTTTTAGAAGTCAGTTAAAAATAAATACAAACGTGACAAACAACAAGTAAATTATTATAAAAATATAAAAAACCCGACTGCGAACAAAATGATTGAATACGAGCTGACCGACCGCAAAAATAATCGCACTTATGTTATATAGGCGAAAGTTTGTATCTATGTAAGGGTGTGTGTGTGTGTGTGTGTTTGTTACATCTTGCCGCTTAAACGGCTGTACGGATTTGGAAGAAATGTGGTATGGAGGTAGCTTAAACCCTGGATTAACACAAAGGCTACTTGTTATCCCGGTTATTTATATAAATTTAACGTATCTTTTTTAGTTACATATTTAATTTATTTTAATAGTTGCAATTGCATTATTAGACTATAGTGTTTACATTTACTTGAATAATCTAAAATTAAAAATGTTGTAAGAAGAAAAGACAGTTGCTACTGTTTAGTTACAAGATATATATATAATTTTGAAATGGTCTTATAGATACCTTCATTTTTATACCTCACTCAATAGGTTTTGTTTTTTTGTTCCGTCGGAATTACAATATGGCAGCTGTAAGCCACCATATTAGTATTCTTGTCAATTCGTATATCTTATAGCACTCTCGTGATAGAGACGAATCCAATTGTACCTCATTTAGGCTGTAGGACGCGCCTAAGAAACATACAAACAAACATACATACAAACCAAACACATAACCCTCCGTGCAGATGGGTAAAAATATAGAAAGATCCTGACTAAACAATGATTGCATAAATAAAGTGCGCCTAAACACAATCGAAATCCACAGAATAATTCTATTCGGGTTACTGATGCAAGTTAAAGTGCTTAAATAATATAAATTCTCAATAATCTTATGTTAAACTAGCTGATGCCCGCGGCTTCGCACGCGTGGTCATTTCTGTAGGCTAAAAGTACTCTTTGTGCTATTCCCGGACCTAAAATATCAATATACCAACATTTGATCAAAATTCCTTCTGCCAACCAAAATATTTTTATCGATTGCTCGGCTTCTACTCATCGGATTGAGATATAAAGTACCCCAGATTTTAAGTCAAAACATTAGCTATCCAACAGTGAAAATGGCATCGCAATTGGTCCAGTAGTTTTTACGTGATTCGCGAAGAAACATACAGACAGACAAACAGACAGACACGAATTTTTCAAAATGTTATAATTGTGTTCAATCGCTTATTTTATGTACCCTAGACCATTTCTTTTTAAATTATCTTCTTTGTACAGACTTTTTCTTTCCTATTGCTTTATTATAAGTATAGATAGAAGTTTCGTTAAGAACTCAACGAAACAGGGCACTAAAAGATCAAAGTCTGCCTTTTGAACTTGATGCCTAGCAGAGGTTAATAATGTCATTTAATTACATACATTTTACAGCGACTTAGGTATTTTATATGACTCCATTTATTATGATTTTCATAAATATTATATGATTTTTATTAATTTTACATTTCACAATAATAGTGAAACGAGACAAGTAGAAGTAGAGAAACAGTAATGAGATTTTACAAGCTATATTTTTAACAGACTTTAAAACAATGAAATTTCTCAAGTTGATGTGTATGTATGTATGTATGTATGTAATATTCTTGAAAATGCGTAATAGTCATAAATATTATGTTAGTCTGTATGGGTGTCTAAAGCATATGTACCAAATTTTGTGTATATATGCATGTATGGACAATATTACATACGTACGTCTGTAAGTATGTGTATACTTATGTACTAGCTGTGACAGCGGCTTTGCCCGCGTGCTCATTTCATTTAAAACTAGCCCACACGTCTAGCAGCGCATATTCCAGGACCAAAATTACCTATAAAGACTAAACTATCAAAAAAGACACCTGAAGGAATTTTGATTAAATGTAGTATTGCTCGGCTTCTACTCATCGGATTGAGATACCAAGAACCCCATTTTTAAGTCAAACCCTAAGCTATCCAACAGTGTAAACCGCATCGCAATCGGTCCAATAGTTTTTAATCGTAAGTGATGCGCGAACAAACATACATACAAATAAACAAACAAAAATACATGTTTTTTTTTAAATGTTATATTCTTGTTCAGTAGTTTATTTTAAGTACGTACAACATTTAAAAAAAATATGTTCATAGTACAGTTTTTTTTGTACTTACTGCTTTATTATAAGTATAGATAGATAGATAGATAGATAGATAGATAGATAGATAGATAGATGTAATATTGTCAATACATTCATACATAAATAATATAAGTCAATATTGTCAAAAATGCATAATATTCATATTTAGTAGTCTATATGAGTATCTGAATATATAGGTATACCAAATTTTGCAAATGTATGTATCTTTGTCCATACAAGTTTAATCCAAATCGGTATAGTAGTTTAAAAGATATGGACTGTTAACTGTTCCCGGTTTGATTATTTTCTTAGCGAACGGAATATGTAATTCATTTTCTAAGGCCTACTTTAACGAAATTGAAAACTAAGAAATAAAAACTAATTTAAAAATAAATAAACCGACTTCAAATCGTACAGAACTTAAAAGAAAGAAAAAATCGTTTGTTTTAATTCTGTGCTGCTAAGTAAAGGTGTGTGCCGTGCCTATTTAATGATGTACCTTAGTCGGCTTGGGCGTAGCACAGACGTCAAAAAATTTGAGTTATTTCTTAATACGAATTCGTTTTTTTATATTAGTTTTTATTCTATTTATTATCATCGTTAGTACTAATTTAAAAATAGACTAGTTTTTATTAATAACACGTTCTTTTGTTTAGGTTCTATGGCTTGTCCGTACTTTTAAAATTAGCTACCAATATGTTATTTTTCGGAAATTGGCTAAACCTTCCACTCACCTATATAAGTACCGTATATAAGTATTTTTTAATGTTATTTTCGTTTACGAATTAATTGACTAGTTTTCCAAATTAAGTATAAGGTTAACGTTCTATGTATCTAAGCAAAAGTGCGAAGAAATAATTTTAGCTAATTAGCTACTTTTAGCGTGGAATCTTTAATTTATTACTATCAAAAACAATTATACCCGACATGTAAGTATGTTTACTTGTTTCTAAAGGTAAATATTTAAATTAACAAACTATTTAATATTCAGCAATCAGCATAATTGTGTATTTCAGTTATACCAGCTAGTTGTATAAAATATGATGTAGTGGATCTTTAAACATAATTAACACGATTCGTTGATTATGTAAACAATGTCAATCTCCGCTCATTCAGGTAGACTCCTCGCAACACAGCTTTGATTAATTCCTTCGGTATTTCCGGGCAGACAAGAAACTTCCAAGTTTGACAACATGCCCATCAGTGATTGTAATATAGCCTAATGAATATTGAACATTTGGAGCTAGTGGCGTAGCAGGAATATCAGGCATATTGCGTGTGCTATTTTATTTATTGATATGTTTCAAAGGTGGGGTGACATACCTTTCTTGCTTTATTATAATGTGGTATGCCGGCCGGCGCGTTGAAGCCGACCTATAAAAGACATAGGCAGGATCTGCTCGAACATCAGATTAGTGTCGGTTGGTGACAGTGCTACATGGTGGTTTATTGATCAGGTGGGTGCGGCATCCTTTTTACGAAGTCAGTGTAGATTAATATAATAAAATCTTATATGGTGCGACGTTTCTTAGTTAAAATTAGGTGCGTAGGTAATTTGGGCAGGAAATGTTGCAATTTGAAATAAATAAATATATAACAATTGTAGATAACTGATATATCAAGTTGTTATTGTAACAAGCGGTGAGATAACTAACTTATATAGTATAATGATGAAAAAAGTAGTTAGTATATCCTACAATATAATTATTATATCACAAGTAAATAAGATTTTATACCATGTCAGATAACTAAGGTCAACATTTGAAACGGGATGTTTACCATCTATTTCTTTTGTTTTGAGTTCCCAATATTTCGACAATGTTGGAAGCGCCATGATCACACAAATACATGGTAAATATACCGTTTCTAATGTTGACTTTAGTATTACACTTATACTTTGTACGAGTATATATGATATTACCGGCTTACGTATAATTTAAGTTGGCCGTCCTAGAATAAGATGCGTAAGTATTTCATATTTAATAGTTGTATTCAACTGCCAACAGACAAAATGAAAGTAAGCACGATCATCTTCGGAGGGATCTTGGTGGCAGTAGCAGTCTTCGTCCAGCACTCAACGGCCAGCCCACTGTTCCTACGGACTGACGATGGCAGGGAAATTGCCCAAGTTGAGCCCGCCCAAGACCAGAGACAGAAGAGAAGCTTGCTCCTAGGTATGTGACACTTTAGCAGCTATGGTGATTCATTAAAACTTTCTCGGAAATTCTTAAAACAGCAAAACTGCATGTAATGTACTAACAAAGATCTTGGTACATATATTGTAGACCTTTGAGACACAGATCAGATATAGTTGTGGCCGTCATACATAAGTCTACTCCTAATTTAAAGATAGTTGCACATAAGCTATGTTGACGAGCATAGTTGAATACAAAATCTCATTAAGTATCTGCACTATATGTGTGCAAAAGAATTCAACGCCCTATACTTAATGGTGTCGGTGATCGATGAAAAAGCACTTCTGTTTTTATGCTAATATACTTACCTAATGGAAATGGAATTACAAGTGAAATGTAACGTTGTGCAATAGATTAGCTTTTATCAAAATATAACATCAGAATTCAATATAGTTTTCACAGTTTATTAGGACATTTATTTAATAATGATTGTATCTGAAATTGAAGCATTGTAATATTTTATCCGTAGTTGTTTTATCTATTACCCTATATAAAAATAATGTTATGTGTGGCTGGCGTTTTCCGGATCTACCTAGAGAAAGGTTCGGCATTTGATAGATCAATATTATTTATTAACGCATTTTGTGCCGGTAAAAGTACAAATGTTGGATTACCTAAATATTTGTGATTAATATTACAAAGGAAACCTGTTAAAAAATAATTTAAATATCCAAACATATGCCAGCCTTGAGATGCGTCTTCTACACACTTAGACTTTAGAGCAAATATAAATCCACTCGAATCCAATAGGATATTTGATTTGTTTTTAAAAACGTTCAACATAACTCAAAATATGTCACTTCATAGACTCGCATTTTGAGGTCAGAACAAATATTTGATGGTAATTTCTTTACAACGGATGTATAAAAAGTATTAAGACCTAAAACAATAATAATCTGTAATTTGTCAAAAAAAATAAGTTTATTTTTTTGTTTCGTTTTTTGTCTGTAACTATGGTATATTGGTCCTGTATTTTCTTGGTGTCAATAAAGAGTTAATCAATCTGTCTATCTATCTATCTAACTATGAAACACTTTACCTTTGGCAAACAAAATTAGCGGGATAGCTTTGTGATGTAGTTTGAAAATAATTGTCTATTTGCGATGACTTTACATTTTACCAGAGTTTAAAGTATTTGTTTAATTAAACAAAGGCAGACATGGTTTCCCACTTACTATTTACTAGGTATACAGACGCAGTTAGCTATGTCAGATAATACGTTGGTACCTACATTACGCTTAGGTCCTTAGGGAACGACTTACTTTCTACCCCTCGAGGTTGTCGATATTATTATAATGTTAAGGAGCCTGTAATCAAGATGTTTTGTAAATAGTCGGAGTCTACACTGCTAAACAAGAGAGTGAAGTATAGCAAATGGCGGTTGCGTAAGCGTGCGTGTAGTAACTATAGGAACCAAGGCAATATCTAGGTAAAACAAATAATATATGAACTAGCAAGGTCGCGAGGTATACAGCTCTGCACAAGCTTTTTTGAAAAAAAACTAGCGGTGCACAGTAGCGATATCTAGTTACTTTATTGTAAAACTAACATCAATAACAAAGGTGCTTCATCAATCTGTACCTAGTAGGTAAAGGGCTGATTCCACTGGTAGAAACCTAAAAGTGAGTAATTTACTGCATTTTGAGGAGCTCATCACGACGAAGTTCCTCATCAGATATTCACCATTTTTTATGAGACCAACTCCTACTTTACTACCTTTCAAATAAAAAAGGAACCATCGAAGTAAGATTCAATAAGGCGGAGATATTCAGTAGCCCCTTTTGTCCCCTTTTTGGGGGAAGAACCCCCCCAATCAAAAATCCCCAACGACCAAAAAATTCTAAATATTCGTTAAACATGTATACCGCCGAACAAAAGAGTGAAGTATAGAAAATGGCAGCTGCGTATGTGTGCGTCAGTGGATAATTATTGGTGTTGTTTTGTGGTTGATACTCAATTTCATCACAAAAGACTGCATAGTTTTTGATTTTCCGTGAGAACTTGACAGAAGTAACACGACTAACAAGGTCGAGATCTTGCTGCGATGTGGCGCCCAATCGAATTAGAGTAAGTGCGTACTTGAGGTTTGTGCGTACGTGCGGATCGGCATATCTTATATGCTTCACTTTCTTTTTGGTGGAGTAGACTCCGTCTTTTTTTAAACCTTCTTGCCTGTAATATTACATTTCTGAGCAAATATGGAGTAGATACGTGTGCTAATGTTGCGGCGGATGGAATTTATAGCACATTAATATGTTAATAGGCCGAGTAAACATTGGCAAAGAACGATATTATTTTCTCTCTAACCTTGAATTTCGACTTGATGAATTATCATTATCATCTTATTACTTATGGCAGTGGTTTTTCTAAAATGGTGATAAAATGTCGCTTGTTGAATAAACATTAAAATGATATGGTATCATAAAAAGGGTCGATTGAGCAGTAGAGGTTGTAATTAAATACCTGTCCCACGTCTCCATCAGTAAAATTTATAGTTGTTATTGTTTATTTTTAATTCGTCGTGTAAATAATGTTAGTCTTTTAATGTCAAATACTAAGAAGTCCAAAAGAAGTGTACACAAATTCGTGTACACTTTCGTGTAGTTTTTTTTATTTGTGTTGTCTGCGGAGTAATACTCGAATGTATGACAAATCCGACATGTTAAAAATATACCTATATTTTTGTAAGCAAATATTTATGGTCAAATAGAATATTCATTGGAGTTATATGAAAACGGGAAAGAAACGTGAGTTTGTTTTTTAAAACTTATCTAATTGTATCGTATAATTAATGTATATAAATGTAAAAAAAAATGCTGTTTGTTGGTAAGCGCAACACTTGAGAACGGCTGGAAGGATTCAGTTGCGTTTTCCCGGCGAAGCAAGGGAAGGGTACATAGTGAGTTTCTATGTATGTAGGTAGATATGTAATGATGATGTTCCACCATAGCGACGTCCCTATTCGTTCGATTTTGACAAACGAGGTTTCAATCGTTTCGTCTTCATTTGTAGAGTGTCATAGGCAATTTTTTTACCCGACTAGGGCGAAGCAAATTAAGAGTTATGTATTCAAACTTAAAACTTGGTCCGATTTTGACAAACGAGGTATCAATTGATTCGTCTTCATTTTTAGTGTCATGGGCTTCTTTTTTTTACCCGACTACGGCGAAACAAATGAATGGTTATGTTCAAACAAAAAAAAACTTGGTCCGATTTGACAAGCGAGGTATCAATCGTTTCGTCTTAATCGCAAGAGTGTCATAGGTTATTTTTTACCCGACCGCAGACGGGCTTTAGTTATTGTACTTATGTGTTGTTTTATGTTCTTAATAGTCCGTAAGGTTTATTATAGGGAAAGAAAAATTGGAAAAAAAACGGGAAAAACTTTAAGTCATTTTTACCCGACTGCATGGAGGGTTATGTGTTTAGGTTGTATGTATGTTTATTTGTTTGTACGTTTCTTAGGCGCGTCTTACAGCCTAAACGGCTTGATGGATTTTGATAAATGAGCTATCATTGGATTCGTCTTGATCACGAGAGTTCTAGATATATTATCAAGTGTCAAGAAAACTAATATGGAGGCTATATGGCAGATGCCATATTGTATTTCTGACGGAACATAAAATGTCCAAAGTGAGGTATTAAAATGAAGGTATTTTAAGTTACTTACAAAATTTTCAATTTTGGATTATTCAAGTTAATGTAAATACTATAGTCTAATGTTGCAATTGCAACTATTAAAGTAAAGTAAAATATGTAAGTAAAAAAGAAACATTAAATTTATATAAATACTAGCAGCACCCCGCGGTTTCACCCGCGTCCCTCAGGAACCGTACATTTTTTTCCGGAATAAAAAGTAGCCTTTGTGTTAATCCAGGGTCTAAGCTACCTCCATACCAAATTTCATCCAAATCCGTTCAGCCGTTTAAGCGTGAAGAAGTAAGAAACACACACACACACCCTTACATACACACAAACTTTCGCCTTCATAATATTAGAGTGATTATTTTTGCGGGCGGTCAGCCTATATTCAAAATGTAGTCCGCAGTCGTGTTCTTGTATTTATATATTAATTTTGCTTGTTTATAATAGATTTTTGTATGAACTCAAGACTTACCATAACTCACGATTCGAACGATAAATTCGCCAATTTAATTTTTTTAATTTCGTCTCTAAAAAGGCGTGTATGTATGTATGTATGGTGGGGAAAATTGGACGCGAGCAAAGCCGCGGGCGCAGCTAGATTGAAAAAACAATTACTTTCATAACTGTAAATTTGGGAAACGCAATAACAAGCCAGCATGCTGACCCTAAAATTGTATGTCAGATTCTGATATTGGCTAAACCAGTAAAATTATACTTATAAAAAATATACTTATTCATCTTCCATCAGACCTTCAAAATGTTGGTTGTAAAATAAGCTCATTAAGCAAGAATTGGAGGACAAAATCTCATAATTCTACCTTTAGTAGGAACCAAGATCTATGACCTGGTCAGCCACCAGATCCTCACTCTCCTTACCACATAACTTTCGGGGACATTAGCAAATGCATAAGTAAAAAAAATGTTCAGTAGTTTCTAAATGGGAAACAGAAAACTGATTGCTTCATATTAGGTTTCCTAGTACATACGAGGCGGCCAATGAGAGTTGTGACGTCACACCGCTATCGAGCGACGAGTTATTTTGCTTTAGAAAATGCTGCAGCAAAAGTGGAATACCGCCCTTAATTTTTAAGTGTATACGTAGCATTATTTATTCTGTGGTATACGCCTCGTCTTTTCTACGAACACATAGATATAAATCACTACCTCGTCTATATAAATACCAATGTCGTATTTCCAGGTGCCGGTCTTCTCGGCGCAGGCGCACTCGGCGCCGGCGTGCTCGGCGCGGGCCTGATCGGTGCTAAGGCTGGCTTCGTAGGCGGCGCCCTGGCCGGCGGCGCCCTCAGCCACGGTCGCAGCTTCGGCGGTGGCTACGGAGGCGGTTATGGCGGTGGCTACGGCGGCGGTTACGGTGGCTACTACGGCAGCAGCTACGGTGGATACGGAGGCTACGGAGGATATGGCGGATACGGAGGATATGGCGGATATGGCGGATATGGCGGATATGGTGGCTACAGGTAACGTATTTTACCTATAAGATTTATAGCTAAGCTATAGTTTATTAGGTGGCAATAGCTTATATCCCCACTTTCCAGAACATCTGTGTTTGAAAATAACTATCTAGGAATAATATTCAATTTGATCATTATCAGCCTGTCCAATCAGAATAATATTGTAGATACAATAAATTCATGATTGATTACATGATTACATGTTTTTGTAAAAATAATTACCTACTAGCAATTATTAGCGAATACTCATTCATTAAGAGGGTGGTGGCAGAGCGGTAACAACCAGCAGTTTTACAATCCAGTACGGCACCTTGTTGAAAACCTCGGCCCTTTATCAATTTTCATGACATCACTGAAAAGGGCGTACGGCAACATCGTGAAAAAACAGAAGGACCTCAAAAAATTCAAGAACATGAACGTGATAAATCTCTACCTAAGAGGAATCTTTCGACTTTGGCCGCATGTCCATTAAAAATAGTTATTTGAGCAAGGCTGCAAAGTGATTTTTTGGCGAGAGTACTTGTATTGAAACCTGAGCAAGCGAAGGATTCTAGGATTTTAAATATAGAATCCTAAGCGTAGCGATGGTTTCAGAAGTACGAGACGCCAAATAACTTTGCTGCCGTGCGCAACACAAAAGTTTTCACCTCACTACAGCGAGGAAAATGCTAGGTGCAAGAAAAACAGCTAAATAATATATTAAATAACTGTGTTTATAATAATAATAAAAAATGGGCCGTCGCGGGATGCCTGGCAGATGTGTAAACATAATAGAATAGAGTCGAACAGAATCGAATAGAATAGAATAGAATAGGGTCAAATAGGGTTGAAAAGAGTCAAATAGAAACGAAAAGAGTCGATTAGAGTCGAGAAAAGTTGAATAGAGTCGAGTAGAGTAGAAAATAGTACAAAGGAGTAGAACAGAGTAGAACGGAGTAGAACGAAGTAGAACGGAGTAGAACGGAGTAGAACGGAGTAGAACGGAGTAGAACGCAGTAGAACGCAGTAGAACGCAGTAGAACGCAGTAGAACGGAGTAGAACGGAGTAGAACGGAGTGGAACGGAGTGGAACGGAGTGGAACGGAGTGGAACGGAGTAGAACACAGTAGAACACAGTACAGTAGAAAAGAATTGAAAATGAAAAGAGTCAAACAGAGTCGAGTAGAGTCGAGTAGAGTCGAGTAGAGCCGATTAGAGTCGAGTGAAGTCGATTAGAGTCGAGTAGAGTTGATTAGAGTCGAGTAGTGTCGAATAGAGCCGGGTAGAATCAAAAAGAGGCGAATAGAGACGAATAGAAGTAGAGTTGAATCGAATCGGATAATAATTTAATATAAATTAGTAATAAAGTATTTTCAGTGCATTGCGGTATAGAAATATATTGAATAGAAAGGTTCGAATTTTAAAAACTCTTTCCACGCTAGCGGGTAAAATGCACTTTTGCACTCAGATTTCGAATGACAAACAGAATCTATCCGAGCTTGTGAGGTGAAAAATATTTTACGGTGTTTTTCTTTGTTTCAGGTCCTACCCCAGCTCTTACGTAGTGAACTCTTGGTGGTGAACAAACCTGTATAGTACAAATTGGCCAATTATTTTTAAATTATGATTTTAGGCACGTGTTATTGTTATGTTCGTTTTTTTATCATACGACCGAGAGCGTGCGAAATAAACGAATAAAACGTATATTTTGTTTTATTGGAAACGTAACAGTTAAAAGGAATTTCTGATGATTTCAGTTTTTACGTGATGTGCTATGAATGGTGTTTGAATGAAAGAATATGGGATCTGTGTACGTGCCAGCCAGGGCGGACGGGCCATTACATTGGTGGCATTGAATGCTACGAACGATGTTTGAATAGCGCTGCCAAATGTACAACCAGTGCTGAGTACTAACATTGCGCTGAAGCGACGCCAATTCCTTTCGGGGGTCCGTACGTACAATGCTACAGCGGCTATTCTATACTTACTAGGACAGCAGAACGGACAATAGGTACCATTGCAGCTTACAAATATTGGTTACGAACTTCGATTATATTGCTTCTTTGATCGAAGGTTACGAAGCGTAACGTCCATTTCAATTGCATTTCAACCTTTATCATACTGAACAGGCCTTGCATATGATGTCTGGTTCACACTATCGGATAGGTTTATTTAAACTGTCAATTAATCTTCCGCTAACGCCAGTCTTCGGTATGCGATACGATAGGTCTAATCCATGCGACGCGACGGTGGCACGACGAACAGCGATCGCGGATTGAGCGACGGCGTCGAAACAGCATTAACTGAGATGGATGGCACCAGCCCACGCCATCGCCTCTTTAATCTCAACTGCAAAAGAGATATACGACGATCCGTGCTCGGTATTCGACGCGGCGATTATTTTCAGTTTATGAAATACCCGCCGAACTAGATCAGTGATATTGGCATCGTGAAAATAGGTACGACGCCGTGAGTTATTGGCTATCAGGCCAGCTTTTCATTTTAACATAGAGTTCGTACAGTTGTGTATGACGGGAACCCTCCATTTTTAGCACAATAAACCCTTTTTTTAAATTTTGAAAAATCCTTTGCTTAGATTATCTTCTCTGAAGACAATGACACCACAACTAGTACCTATCTACGATGTTCCCATAAATACGATGCAATAAATAGGTGTAGGTAAATCAATCCTTGATTGAAATTGTTCCGCGGATGTCTTTGCCAAAATTCCGAGATCAATACAAAAGTAATTTATATTACTGTATCGCCTTTTATCTAGAGAAACCTTCCGCATTGTCTCGTCTGTCACGGAGAGGGTCATAAACGGAAATAAGTAACAAAGAGCAGCCTCAATCTATCTATATCTCTCGCCGGCAGATCTGCAAACGGGAGCAACAATGACAAAGATTAATTACGGCTCAATAATGACGGAACAATCTTATCTGACGCCATTGATGGCATAGATTATGAGTGCCGTTTGCGTGGAAGCGCCCCGTCATCAAATACGTAGGCGTTATTGAGCCTATCGTCGCTTAGTGTGCGTTTGTGAGTACGAAACAATGATAGCTTCGCCGCCCGCCCGTTCCCGAAGCTCTACAGTCGATTGAACAACCTAACGATTACGTAAGCGTAAATAGGAAACGTTTGATGAGACTATTACGCTGTCGAAACTCTAAATTACTGTCGCTGAAATTGATTTTGTTTACTTACCTTTACAATGTAATTTTCGGAGATATAATGCAGATTGCAGGTTTTCGGCGGTTTGGTTTAATTTTATGAAGACGTTTTCTGAACATAGCGAGGTAGGTAGTAAACCGCGATGATCCAAACTTTTCAAATAAAACCAATGAGACCCTTGTTTACGTAGGTAGTTTGTGGCCCAGTCCGCCCTTTCTTTGTTCAAAAGTAAGTTTGTCCTGTTCTTTGGCATTGTTTTTTCATGTCTTCTGTTGTTTTATTGGTTTGAGGGACAATACACAAAATATTATTTAACAAACGAACTCCTGCAGTTCCTCCTAAATAATGTAGCAGTATTTAATATTCTATAGCTAAACTGTTCGAAGTGACCAAATAGTGTATTATTTCCAAAAATTCTAGGTTTTCATCATCCAAAGGTTGCCTGGAAGAGATCGCTTTTATTGATAAAGCCGCCCATTGTAACACTTCTACTACTATTGTTTCTTAATTTTTGTTACTTTTGTTTGTGGTGGGTACAATAAAGAATTTATCTATCTATCTATGTGTTCAACATCTTTAGGTAGGTACTTAGTAAGCTAGGTTTTAATGAATGGATGAATGTCATGATCACTTTCAACAAGTACCCTTTGCTATTTCTGTAATTATTATCTTCACAAAAACAGTTTCAAAATTATTTTCGTAAAAGATATTCGAGTTCATGAAACTTCGTGCCATTTTCGCATTTTATCTTTGGGCTTTTAAAATTTCTTCCCAATAAATCGAGGCATAACTTTTCAATTTGCTGTTGTGATTACTTTATTGAAAGCGGGACGAGACAAAAGTTTTTTCGGAATGTTCAATATTGTAGACCTTATTTTTGTTTGAAAAAGTTTTCTCATTATTTATGTAGATGAGTACCTTAACGATATAAGTGGTTAGAAGTTCTTATAAACAATGTACATAAATTACCTATGTGTGTAGCGTACCTAAGTAAATTAGGTATGATCCAAGGTAAAAGGATAATTTTGAAACAGAAGATATTTTTGAAATAAAGATTCTAAATAAATTTTCCACTAATTAGTTTAAATTCATTGCATGAGCCTATTGATACAAACTAGACCACAGATTTCAGAGTGTGTGAATAATTATGTAGCTGTATATTATATGTATACATAGACAAGCTCACATACCAAAGATTTAGGTAGGCATGGTGTGTATGTGTGGCACCATTAGGAGAACGACCTGCTTGTATCGTAACTTCAAATAGAATAGAAGGCTAGCTAGTTATATTATTTGGGTAATTTTGGATGGCGCAGCTCGTAGCTCCTACAATTTGAGAAACTAGCTTAAAAGCTAAAATAAACACGCATGCCCTGCCATAAATGAACTTATGCCAATAAATTATATACCATTGGAATGTCCTTATCAAGGCCTTCAATTTTCATGGGTATCAACCCATATTGTAAAATTGGAAGAAAAAATATATTTTTTGCAGTTGAAAATGGAGTCACCATACTCGTGTTTATTTAAAAAAAACAAATATATAGCCTATGTTACTCGGGGGGATGTAAGAATTCTAACGATACCCCATACGTCTAAATTTGTTCAGGCGTTTCAAAGTTATGGTGGAATAAATAAACTCACATACATACAAACACAAACATACATGAATGCTAAAAACATAACACTCCTTATTTTGGGCAGTCGTGTAAAAACATACAAGCATATATGAAAGCTAAAAACATAACACTCCTTTTTTTGGGCAGTTGTGTAAAAATATAGATATCATTTGTAATACAATATGAAGATCTAACTGGCTTTTACCTGGGCACTGAAATCAGATTTATCGAACAAATAAATCTTGGATAAAAATACACAAAAAGGTCCAAATTACCAGTTCCCATTGGGGCGATTTTACAAAATTCGACATATAAGTTGACATAAAATGAAAGTCGTTACTTAAATAAGTTCGTTAAAAGTAACATGAATATGTCCAAAACAATTAGTGTGTCTTTGGTCAAAACTAAATGACTGTTAGTGTGGCCAACTGCCGCCATTACCTTCTTTTTTTAAGTTCTTTTTATATATTTTTATAATGTCTTTTTCTGAAAAATGTTCTTTTGTTTTAGTAGTAGTAGTTCTATATATTTTTTACGAGCTACGTGTCTTTTCTCTTCCCGTAAAATATAGGAAACTAGCTGATGCCCGCGGCTTCGCACACGTATAATTTTTAATATATATCTAATATAAAGGTAAAAGAACTTTCAAAATAAGTTCAGTAGATCCTTCCATCTTTCCACCTTTTTATAAAATTAGTATAGATATACGAGTAGTATATATAGTATAGATAGATAGTATAGATTATAATAGGGAAAAGAGTAGTCGTGCAAATAGATTATTATTTATTTTTACCGCAATTTTAGAAAAATCCTCCAATTTTTTGAGAGGGAGCCGCGAGCCAGCTCTCGCGATGCTGGGCGGCGCTTCAATATTCACCATACCACCGTCTGGCGACAGCTGAAACGGGAGCTTCAGCATCCTTTCCATTTTCAACGGGTACAGGACCTTCATCCACACGACAATGCCGCGCGCTTAGCTTTTTCCCACTGGATTTTACAAAATAGGGCAGCGAACATTTTGTGGACGGACGAATGCATGTTCTCACATGTGGGAATCTTCAATATTCACAACGAACACTGGGTCACATCGCGACCATAACCCCCATAAGACAAAAAACGATTCGTTCCAGAATCGATTTAGTGTGAATGTCTCGGGTGGCATTATTGGAGAACACGTGCTAGGTCTCCAGCATGAGTTACCTGGAGCTTCTGCATCATGTCATTGATGAGATGCTTGAAGACGTGCCACTGGCATTCCAAAGAAACCTATTTTACCAGCAGGATGGTGTTCCACCTCATTATGGACGTCAAGTGCGCGAGTATCTGGGTGAAGTGTTTTGTAGCCAGTGGATTGGTCGTGGTGGGCCAGTACCCTGGCCACCAAGATCACCTGACATGACCCCGTGTGATTTTTATTTATGGGGTGAAATAAAGCGACTCGTATACACGGACGAAATTACAAGTGTTGTGCAATTAAAAGACAAAATCATCACAGCATTTGACCGTGTTAGACGCAATGTGAACGTTTTAAAAAAACTAACACGAAACCTTACACGGCGTGCTCAATTGTGCATCGAAAATGAAGGAGGACACTTTGAGCAGTATCTAAGGGTGACGTAAATAATAATTGTAAACTTGTACATAAATTTGTAAATTCTAATCGAACTGTAAATAAGCTGATTCCAAATTTTTAACTACGCCAAAAATACCTAACTAATGTTAACTTTGACAACACATTCTCACTTGCAATAAGTTCATAGCAACTGATACATAATGTTATGAAGGCTTAAAAACTGTACTAAAGATTTAAAATACAAAATAAAATTACAAAAGACAACTAAGTTCCCTAACTTGATAGGTTGATACTTTCTAATTTTTATTTTCGATTATACTTTAGACTAATTAGGTAGGTATTTTTGACGGTCCTAAGCCCGCTCAAGTAAGAAGGGAAATTTGGAATCGTATTTATTTCGCGAATACAATCAATTGCTTGTACAAACTCTTAGAATACCTAAATAAATTTAATCGTAGACCTCTTTTGTTGCTTTGCGGTGCGTTTCGAGGCACGTCAGAGGCGGGGAGGCGCGGGCGGCGGCGCGCGGCGGTGGCGCGCGGCGGCGCGCGCACATACGGGCACATGCGCACACACGGGACACATACACACGTGTGTGTGTGTGTGTGTGTCCCGTGGAGTTCTACCTGTGGTTCTACTCCAAAATGAAGTAGGCCCTACTACGATTTATCAAAAAAACATTTAATCAAAAATTCCACCTCCAGTTATATGTAGGAATTAAATAGTATTGTTAGTTGAATAAAGTATACCTATTAGAATCGACTCTACAAATATGGCGGGGATGTAAAACTACAACGTGTATATAGATAGATAGATAGATAGATAGATAACTCTTTATTGTACACCACATAGAACAAAAAATACAATAATAACTAAAACATTTATACAAAATAAATGGGACAATGGGCGGTCTTATCGCTAAAAAGCGATCTCTTCCAGACAACCTTTGGATGGAAAGGAATTAATATACGGCAAAGACGGTGGTGCATTATAATCTAACAAATAAATAATAAAAACTGAATACAATGAATAAACATATATACACATATATTCCAATATACCTACACATAAATATGTAAACATATAGTACAGTATATATATATATATACATATATAAATATATATCCATATACATAGTATATACATTATAATAAATTACATTTACTACATATACATTTACAAAATATATACAAACATAATAAAAATAATATACAGTGAAACCACAACAGAATAACAACAAAATAGCAAGAAGTGATATTAATTAGAGAGATAAAACTTCTTTACTTGAAGTTTAAAAACAGGGAGTGACTGGGCTCGCCTTATAGTAACTGGTATATGTACTAGCTGTTCCCGTGGCTTCGCATACGTGGTCATTTCTCTAGGTTAAAATTATTCTATGTAGCTTATTTTGAGTACCCTAGACCATTTTTTTAAATTATCTTCTTTGTACATTGACATTGACTATTTCGTTCCTATTGCTTTATTATAAGTATAGATAGATATAGATATATCGGTATAGATCCCAAGATACAGGTTAACCTAGTTTGGGGACCAATGATTGTAATGTTTTGTAACCGGAGCTTATTTCAATAAAATCTTATTATCATTATTATTCACTTTATTTATCTTTTTATCTTAAATTAACATTTTTTACAATATTTCTATATATATATATAAACAGATAAAAATATTATAAAAAACCTAGACCTAGGGTACCAAAGGTAGCGGAACGGGACCCAAACTACCGGTGGCTAGGGCTGCAGAGTGAGGAACCTCCTGACTATACGCGCCGTGTCAAGGAGTACTGCCTTCTGCATCTGACCCTTAATCCAACCATCTAGCGAGAGCCTCTTAAGATGTTGGTCGAGGCTCTTCGCTATAAGGCCATTCGCCGAAACAACTATTGGGACAATGATCGTCGAGTCAATTATTATTATTATAGAACGATATTTAATATCGCGCAGAGGCACGGAATGATGCGGGTTCGAGTCTGTAACTTAACCAAGATGGCCGCTATACACTGTCAAAGTTCGAGCGCACCTATTGAAAAACCCTTTACAGTATTGTACGAGTATTTGCTGAAACACAATACATGAAGTTAACAGTTTCATGTACGTAAGTTCCTCGTATAAAACTAATGAATTGTTGATATTTTGATGGTATTCAAGCTGTAACTTTTAAACTTTCGTGATTCGAACACATAGTTAAATATTTAAACGGGAATTAATCGCGCTGAAAACTTAATATTTTCTTCATTTTTTTTGTGTTCTCGTGACCACTATAAATGCAACTTGATCGAAACGTCGAGGTAAATAAATATTAAGAATACTTGAATACTAGCTTGAATACTACTCAAACTGTCATGTTGTTAATTTTTATTTTCTCTTCATATTAGTGTTTTTTCGATTGTTAATGAGTAATGTTGGTGTAATATTAATCGTTAGGTGTTTGTTAACGTGCACGACTTGGGCAATGGATAGAAAAACAAAAAACGTGACTATTTGTGATATTTTCAAAACTCGTACGTTTACTGAAACAGGAAGTTTCAGTAAAACGTACACCATTTTAATGATTCGTGACTTTGCCAATTATTGACTGTGACTTGACAATAATAACAATAAACTAAACTTGACATTAGC